>OZ022325.1:51316323-56316323 GCA_963989225.1 Dromius quadrimaculatus | reverse complement strand
TAATCATACAAAATTTGACATACAATAATACAAAATCAAAAAATAAGTAGACTGCATCATACAATAAAAATAATAATTTCAGTGTGATCGTGGATTAATCTTTTTGTCGTTATTACTCGATCTCTGGATTCGCTCATAATATAGAAAAATATGCTTTGCACTTTCGATTAACTCACCGCTACCTCACTTCACCAGATAGAAATTTTCGATTTGATTTACTGAATTTATGTTGTTCTACAATCAATAGTGTTTTTCCACGTTGGC
Source organism: Dromius quadrimaculatus (assembly GCA_963989225.1). Taxonomy (NCBI): domain Eukaryota; kingdom Metazoa; phylum Arthropoda; class Insecta; order Coleoptera; family Carabidae; genus Dromius; species Dromius quadrimaculatus. The sequence goes on along the minus strand of OZ022325.1, from coordinate 56,316,059 downwards.
TAGCTATAGTTGGCAAATTTATTTCTATGATGTTGTTGATTGAACTGTAAGATTGATAATAGATAGCTACTAAACAAAACATTTTAATTTATATTTTTCTTAGATGTTAAACCGATAATAGGGATGGGTTTTTCTGCAAGCACTTGTTTAAGATGTGCCGAGTTGGTCATAAGGATTACAACCAACCCTTGACTGATGTCCCATCGGGAGATTAAATGTGCCGAGTTGGGGTATGCCCACGGAAAGCTTCATAGAAATATTCTGAGATTTTTGAATTAATCCACACTTATTGACGTCGTAAGGAAGGGGAGCGGTGGAAGGAGTAACTAACATTTACCTCCCTTGGTTTTATGAAAAACTAATAAGAATAACAAATTTCAACTTTCTAAATTCGATTCTACAATAATAAAAAAATAACATGAAAAATAATTGCTGTCCAAAGAATCTGCACGTTCAGTTCAAGACTTCTCTATTACATAGGAACTGTAATTGGAAATAGTATTTTTACTAGCTCCACGGTGAGAAGGCATGCTCACCCTCAATAACAGACAGAAGTATCGGTAATCACAACTCTCGTCATTACTTAATAAACATATACTGACGATCTATACTTGCGCAATTCACATCGTTTGTGCGTTTGTAAACAATCATACCTTGTCTCAATGACAAGTGACCGTATTATTTCAGATTCCTGTGAAAGAATTATTCAATTTATTCTTTTCACAAGTCTGCGGGTCTAAAGGCAAAAGTTTCGCAGTGAGACGGCATGACCATCATTCAGATGGCAGATTCAACACCAATAGCAAATTTTTGAGCATCAACTTTTATATGGCACGTGATACATTGCTTCATATTGATGATAGATACACATCGCTCGTGCGGTAGTTTATGATCTTAATCCAATTCATTGATAGTTAACTCTCGGGCGGCCACGATCTCAGCACCAAGCTACCTAGCCCTTCAATGCACTACTCGATCTGGGCACTATGCTATGGATTAGAACTAAGAACTTTTTCTCAGTTGTTTTTTGTTTTGAAATCTTTAAAAATATCTGAGAGTACAACTGATAACCATTGTTACACATGAACACTTATTTATAAACTGGATTTCGGCCCAACATGAGAAGTTCTGTGCACCCTTCTTGGTTATACCGGGCTCAAGTTGTTGTTGTTATACATGAACACTTCTTTGTAGACTGGATTTCAGCCCAACATGAATGATTTCAAGGTCATACAAACCTGACCTCCACTTATCAGTATTAATATTATTATCTCAATATCTAGTGCTACCAGCAATCCAACAATACTCATACAACAAATGAAAGAGTTCATTAGTGTCAGGTATATAGTGCCATGTCTATGCGACAGCTTTACTAACGTTCTTCGCTTTTCGGTATCGACAAACATATCCAATTTTACAGAAAATAATAATGGTACTTAATAAGAAGAAATAAGAATTTGTATTGGTCGTTACTTACTCGCTTCCTCGACTGCCGAGAGTTCCTCTACTAGCTGGGCTCATCCTTCTTAAGTTCCTCTCCGATTGGCTCCTCGTGGGGGGAGGACTGACTGTCTTAACATATCTCCTATCAGGACTAAATCCTCTTTGGGCGACATTAGGACTGGATCCTGGCTTCTTCAATCGAGATCGATTGGGACTAATTTGATTTCGAGAATTTGCAGGTGAATTCCGTGTAGTAGGAGATTTTCTATTTACTGGGGCATTTCTAGATTGGTTTCTAGTGGGGGAAGGATTGGTTTTTAATGGTTTTTGTGAACGTGTTGGTGATGTACCACGGGAAGAAGGGGTAAAAGGAGAATTAGGACGCATTACCATCATCATATGAGATAGATTATGAATTAATTTTATCCTTGATGTAAGCTTTAAATACTATGAGTCAGAACACAAATATATTTTACTAACTGAACTAATATTGTAGGGCACTTTTTTTCAACTTCCTTATCTAATTTTCGTATTTAAAACAGAAATGAGAATATTTTTCTCATATTTTGAAGATACTTGAATAATTTCGTAACCATCTAAAACACAGGTTTTTTTTTTTTTTTAATCCACTAAGAATTATAGCCTCCTTCTTCATGAGCATTATTTGATTCACTTCTAGGCTCAAGTTTCTTGTTCAGAGTTTGTATAGTATCAAGATTTTTCCATGGAGATAAAATTACTCCTTCAATTTTAGTTCTTTTCTAATTGCACAGTTTTTAGAAGATGTGTGATTGCTCATCATTGAATTGTTTCGAAAATTTTTATCTATAGTTTTTGTACTCCATTTTTAGATCACTTATTGTAATATTATTCCATTGTTATTATATATTATGTAAGATATTATATTTTCATCGATCGTTGAAGTATTGATTCTGTTTTAATTCATTGAACAATTAAAAATTTATCAACATAAAATTTATAAACACTTAGTAAGAACTAATTTTTATATATTTCAATCCTTTAAATATCGCAGTATTTCGCCGGAATATTTTAAATTCACATTCGTCCATTTGATGGAATATTCTTGATATTCAATCATTGAATATGAATGTCCAACTTATTATTTGAAAGAATGTATTCCCTATAATAGTTTGCTAGCATTTTTATAAGCATGTATCTAGTGACGTATGTACACAATAATTTTTATAATATTCTCACAAATAATATTTGAAGCACTATTTCAATACACTACATTAAGTGTCTCCTTGAGTCACCAAGCGTCACTCAAATGCACCTGACGGTTCCCATAGTTCTTATATCGAATTTTCCCGCGAAGGGAGTGCAGTGGACGTCCACCCTCATCGAACGTAGCATGCAAACTGACCCGACATTGGGCAATATACATTAACTCATACATACGCATAATATACATTGATATATTTTATATTTGTATATGTGTATACTTACTGCATAGGGTTGATTTGTATATGTAGAATGAATGTTTGTAGTGAAACTAAGCGATAGTTATTTGTTGGAAGGTAACGAATGAAAGTTTTAACGGTTGTTTTCGGACAAATTTGATAGCAAAAAAGTTTGTCATTACGATATCAAATTTCAACATTAATAATTGAAATTCTGTCTTTATTATGGTTTTTATCATTTTGCTTTGACGGATAGAAATTGATACAAAAAAATGATATATTTGTCAACTCCCGACATCCGTGCGTGCAATTCTTACCTTTCTTGATAAATTGACCTTTTTTACAATTGAGTTAGTTTTTCTAAGTTTTCTCTGAGATGTTGATGTTCACGCTTTTATCTATGAACGCATAGTTGACATTTTCCAAAGAGAGCAGTGCGGCAATATAAACTGTCGCTCGTTCAGTACAATATCGTTATGAATAAAAAATAATTGTGCGTACACTGTCAGAAACCGGATTTTGAAAAAAGTGGATGTGGAAGGACCAGATAAAAAAAAATATATCAAATATCTGTATTCCCCGATAAATAATAGGGGAAGTATTGTAATCATGATTTTTTTGACAGTTCAAGATTTTGATATTTCTTCACTTTTTAGACCCTACTGTACCCGAAAAATATTATTTCGAAAAATGGTCGATCTGTCTGTCTGGAAGCACAATAACTTGAGAACGCGTACGAATTTTCGTCTGAAATTTTATATTTAGGTTTTTCATCATAAAACTAGGTTCAAATTTGTAGATGAGCTTTTTTCAACCAGTGATACAAAACATTATGAATAGAACTTTTTAGTTTTTTTCGTTTATTTAATAAATATTAATGTGGGCACAACATTCACCTGGAACATTTTGCAAAATTATCAGCGTCATTATTAAAATTTGAATTATCATAAAATTCTTTATATTTTTCTGAAGCAAAAAAATAATAACGAGTAGAGCAAGATCTAAGGCCCACCAGACGTTACTTATTTTCTGACTTCAAAAGTGAGTAATTTTTTAACATACCTTCAGCAAATGATAAATGTAAATTGGCCGTCAGCCCAAACTAGCAAGTATACGTATGATCAAAGTACATACTAACACTACTCTATTCCATTGGTTTATGACTGACGCATTTTTTTCATCACCATTTATAAATAAAAGAAATGTGCTTGCAGTTTGAATATCTTTGGTTGAGACAAAATTTTCGTTCTCTACGACATTTTTGTCACAAACACTCCGCACAGGATTTTCAGATGTATCTAACTCTAAAGAGATTTGTAATGATTAGGCACAGACGCAAGGCCGGCCCTACCATGAAATGATCCAGGCGTCAATTTCCAAAGAACGCCTTAGTAATAAGAAAAATGAACATTTTTTCTCGCTCTTCGATATTTTGATTGCGAGCGTATGATTGATCAACGACTGACAGTTGATGCAACTGACAGATAGCCAAGTACGATTTTTTGTGCTAATGTAAAATTGGTCTGCAATAGCATGTGTCTATCTCCAAAGGTTAATCTACAATAACAGTTTATATCTATTAAGATCAGTAGAAAACGATAGGTTATTTGCGAAGCTATTCTATAAATCTGCTGTTTATCTACAAACCGATATGAATAGATTAAAATTTAACCAGTAAGATAAATTCAGAGAAAAGGATCAAAAAAGATTGATCTAAATGTAGCGGAAGTATTGTTCAGAGACCGATACTTCAATCTTTAACTGAGATTGAACGTGTCAAGAAAATATTTTTGATTTGTGCTCTTTAATTTTGATAATACAAATTATATTATCTTCTCCATTTAGAATCCTGATAATTTTTGATGTAAACCAGGAACGGATAACTCAAGACGATATGATGTTTGAGAAAAACACATTAATTAATAATTGAGTATCCATAAATTTTCATAGAAGCATTGAGTATATATATATTATACAGAGTGATCAAAAATGATTGTCCGTGCCGCTTTGTTCTGATTTTTTCTTTGCCGCCTGCTTGAGATAGTGACATTCAAGTGACAGATGACAGTTCCTCTGAAAACACTATTCTAACCTAATAATTTGATAGAATAATAATAAATTCTCAAAAATCAGTCAATAATACAGCTATTTACTTACTTTTTTGTTTATTGAATCAGATTATGGATGAATCCGTCATAAAATATGCAAAATATACGCCATTGTGTTCTTGAAATGTCGATAATGTAGTTTTCAAAATAAATAAATTTATACTAACTTTATTCCATGAAGATAGTTTTGATCATAATGCGAACTTTTGCCTGTCACCTGTCAGACAATCATTATTGATCACTCTGTATAATATAGATACTCAAAGATAGAAGTAATCGCATGCTGCGTTTACATCACAAAAGTTTTGAAATTCATCCCAATGGAATGATACAGTTATGAGAATTAGTTTTTTTTTTACAATCAAATGATTCAGATGTAACAGTTCATAGAGGTATCATACATGACAGAAAGTACTCCATTAAAAGTAGCACGGTGCTCATATTGAACATTAAAGAAAAAGAGTCATCAGCTTTAGCATTGCAAGTTATTACAATAGATAATACTAAATCAAGTAATCTGTTATTGCTATTATAAATGCTATAATACTGTTCACCATTAAGTACAAAAAGACAGAGAATTATCACATAGCAAAACAATAATATAATAATAAGTATTTATTTCTAGGCGTAACGCCTCATATAGAGAGAGAATAGTATACAAAGTCTTGATACAATCACAGATAAAATAAAGAAATATATAAAGAAACTTACAGCGATTTATAAATCATGGAATGTTGACTTTTTTTAATAATTATAGTATAAGTACAAAATATACAAATTGCGACTTATAAAATACGGAATATTGACATACCTACATCAACTCATTCATTTATTTAATTCCTCTCATTTTATTATCTTCTATTTTTTTATTTATTTATTCTAAGCTTATCTCGTGTCACATAACAAGAATAATATTGATAATAAAATTGGTAATTGAAGTTATAAATATCATGATTTAAATCCCACAAATTATTGGTGAAAAGATCAAATTTCTTTTTTTTCTTTTTTTGTTACATATGTATGAATACAATATAATTATAGTATAGATACAGAAATATACAGATTATAACTTACAAAATATGCAACATTGACATACTACATCAACTCATTTATTCATTCAATTTCTTTTATTTTATTGTTTTTTTTTAAATTTTTTATCTTCCCTATCTTGGTGGGGACTGTTCACTTCTTTCCTGCGAAGATTTGGAAACAAGGACAATTAACATTCAACCGATTTTATGATATTTAAAATAAAAAGATATAGATAAAACAGTATGTAGGTATGAGAAATCGTAGAGTTCATATGTTTTTGTGAAAATTTTCGGCGTGATACATGGTTGAGAATAGGAGATTCTGGATTAATCATTCATTGCAAAGCTACGCAGCTTGAGGGCAGCCAGTTTATGATAGAATATATTTTTTAACTTGTCCAGATTTAAGTTTTCAAATATGATATTGATATGATGATTGACTACATTTAAATTGTAGGAGTATTTCGTCAGATACACTTCTCTAATTGGGCGGTAAATGGAACATTCCAATAAGAAATGAAACAATAATAATAATAATAATAATAATAAGCGACTTGTAAAGAAAAGCTTACCCGCTCATACCAAGCACGTGTCAAAGCGATATTGGACACAGAATTATCGGCCAGAAACAGAAGGCAATAAACACGAGTGCAACAGCAATACTCAACTACAGCTTCGGGGTTATAAACTGGACTAACACCGAGCTCCACGCTTTGGACACGTTGACGAGAAAAGAGTTTAGCAAAGCACGTGCACATCACCCGCATAGTGCAATCGAGAGATTCCACCTGCCGAGAAGACTAGGAGGGAGAGGAATCCCCAATATTCCTGGAGGGCGGCCTCGATCTCGGCACCAAACTACCTGTATCTTCAATCCCCTACTCGAACTCGGCACTATGCTATGGATTTGTGACTCAATCGTTCTACCTGAGTGAGATTTTCTGGACACATGCGATTTTATATTAATAATAAACCATAGACTGAAATTTAGCCGTACTTTTAAACGAATCTAATCACACGTGTGACATCAACAACTCAAAAGTTCTGCATACCGAAGACAAAATAATTTGTTTCCATTTGATGCAAGAAATTCCAATGTCAAAAATACTTAAAAAAATTCAATGTTTTAGTTTGTTCTATACATATTTATATGTTTTTGTAATAATGTAGGTATGTACGGACAATATATAAATAAGTCTTTTTTTAATAATATTTTCTTTTTTTTTCTGAAGTTTCATTAAATCTTATTTGCAGTATTATTTTTAATACAATTTAATTCTAAAATAAAATATAGAGACTTATAAAACCAACTCTTGCAGGTAGATCGTGGCTTTATTTAAAAATTGACAGTGCCGAGTTCGTGTGCGCCCCGCGCTAAACGGATTAGCATTGGTGCCTAGTTCATGTTCTTGGTGCCGAGTTCGTGTACGCCCATTCCTGGTAGATGCCTGCAGCAAATCCTGAACTTTCGCTCGTACTTCTATGAGAAAGCTAAAACCAGCATATTGCACCGGGCTGTAGTAGAAGCGGATACCAAGCTGACACCTCTGCGGTTAGCTGACAGAAACTTCGATGTGTCTGAGAATGTTAAAACCAACTCACAGCTGATTGAACAGTGGAAAGCCAAGCCAATGCATGGAAAATATCCTGCATCATTGCTTCGTGAGAATATTGACTCTACAGCTTCACAAAAATGGCTCCTTTCTGGTAACTTGATGAAAGAGACGGAAGGATTTATGGCGGCAATACAAGATCAAGTCGTAGCCACCAAAAGTTACCGAAAGAGAATAATAAAGGAGAGCATGAGCAACATCAGATGCCGGATGTGTAAAAAGAATGAAGAGTCCCTTGAACATATAACATCTGGTTGCAGTGTGCTTGCCCACAAACAATATCTAGACAGGCATTATAAAGTTGCGAATATTGTCCACCAGGCATTAAGACGAAAGTACCAGAACCTTGATGAATACACTCCCTATTATAAATACGAGCCACCGCCTGTTTGTGAGGATGAAAATATCAAGCTGTACTGGAACAGAAAGATTATTACCGATAAAACAATTGAAGCGAATATACCCGATATAGTACTAACCCTCAAAAACGACAAAACCACATATATCATCGACATTGCTGTACCGCTTAGTAGAAATATAGATAAGACCTACAGTAACAAGATCAACAAGGATATGTGAAGAATGGAAAAGGTAAAGATAGTACCGATAATCGTAGGATGTACTGGAGAAATAGCTCACACACTACTTCAGAACTTGGGAGAACTGGAATTGAATCAACAGCTATACATACCTATGCAACGTGCTGTAATCCTTAGCACATGCCATATTGTTATGCCTTGATCACACGTAACGAGTACAGTGGCGAGACAGTGCTCTCGGCCGAGTACTCGGTAGGTGTGAACACATTACCGAGTACTCGGCCGAGTGCTCGGCCTAGCGAAAGGGCGAGACAGTAGCTCGACCCTGTTTCTATTTACTAGGCCGAGTGCTCACTCTCGCATTGACTCGCCAACCTACTCGGCAGGTCTGAACATGCACTCGGTGCTTTGGGTCGCGGATTCTACACTTGTTTGTCGTTCAGTCAATTTAATATTGTGTTCCTCTCAAGCTGTTTTCTGCAAAGAATATTGCTATAATAAAAAATAACATGGCTAATAAGTGGGACGTTGAGACGACGATTCTAACTGCAATTCTCCAAAAAGAGTGTTTGTAGCAACAAGGTCAGATCTCCTCAAAATCCATGGTCTTATCCATATACGTTTCTCTTCTTCCAACAACTCCCTCAATTCTTCCAATATGAGCTGTATGAGTAGTTTGATACATGATTTAACTATTATTCTTCGATTCATCTTTGCGCAGCTTAGTGAGCTCATACTCAAAAGAGTGCACGAAACTGACTGACTGACTCGCTGCATCTTGTTTACACGTAACGAGTACAAAAGTACGTGTGAACACTCACGAATTGAATTTCTAATTATCTAGATACCTTCTTGCCTTGTTTATTTTTGTATCATGTTTTCTGATGAAGATTTTCGGTTAGAAAGTCGAAACGTCAAAAATAAAATTAAATATATAGAATTAAAATCAAAAAAGTCTATTTATTATGATATAATTCTGGAAATATGTATAGATCATACTTGCACTTTTTCTATTTCATCTATATAGTGAAGACTGTATATTTCTGCTGCATAAAGCAATGTGGGGAGTACAACAGTTTTGTACAGATGTTTTTCTGCCTTCTTGGAAGCTATTTTTGATCTTAAAATCAAATTTTTGATGTTAGCTGCCGTGCATTTTGCTATGCTGATCATTATGTTCTTGGCTTTGTTGTAAAGACTTGAGCTACAGAACAAAATTCCTAAATATGTATATTCGGCGGTTAATTCTTTTATTGACTTTTGGCAGTTGAAAGTCGCTGTAATTGGTCGTGGTCTCCCTTTAAAGAATCTCATGACTTTCGTTTTTTGATTATTGATTTGGAGATCGTTGTTATTGCAGTATTTTTCCAAGCAATTCAATTTTTTGTGGATGTCTAGTACAGAGTCGCCTAGGATCACCAAATCGTCTGCATAAAGTAGCATAAGTATGTCTGTAGAACTGTCAATGTAGACACCTTTCATATCTTGTTCTCTAAAGTAGTCCTTGATATCCGCAATGAAAAGGCTAAATAATAAGGGGCCGAGTGTATCTCCTTGAAGAACTCCCTATTTACATTTGTGGACTTCGTATATTGTCTGTTAATGTTCAGTGTACTTGAAGCATCATCATACACCTTCTTCAATATTCTAATTAATTTTGCGCTCACTCCTGCATGAAAAATTTTATCCAATGATTTTGTATGATTGATGGAATCGAAGGCTTGTTTGAAGTCTACAAAGATCGCGAGAGTATTTCGCTTTTCTATTAGACGTGTCTGAATTATTGCGTTTAGTGTAAAAATGTTGTCTGTGCAAGACCTTTTTTTTCTAAAGCCACATTGGGATTCAGGAATGGTTTCAAAACTTTCAGCCCATGTTTCGAGACGCTTAGTAATTATGCTTGTTAGGACTTTCAAGATAGTATTCATCATGGCTATTTCTTTATAATTAGATGGATTGTTCTTACCACCTTTTTTATAAATCAAAGCTACATTGCTTTTGCAAAGATTGAACGAGACTGATTCAGATTCACTACATTTATTCGGGAAGGTGAGTAATGCAGAGAACCAATTTTCATTCAAGATTTTCAATATTTCGTTTGGTGTCAGATCTGGACCAGGTGTTTTATTTGTTTTTAGTTTCCTTAGTGTAGACTGAAGTTCATATTTTGTTATCTTTGAGTCTAAGAAGGGATGTTTGGCATCGAAGAAATTGATTTGTATTGATGTAGTTGGTTTATATAAGTTTTCATAGAATATTTCCCAGTTGTCTACACTAATAGGATTTGGAGCTCTACTCTTGAAATTTTGTTGCTCATAAATCTTCCAAAAAGTTTTACCATCGCGTATGTTATTTATACTTCTTTGTATGTTTGTGGTATATTCTCTCTTTTTCATACTTATTATGTCTTTGTATCTTTTTTTGTCTGCTATATATTGGTTTAATTTGATTATATTATCTCTATCTTTTATAAATTGCTGATAGCTTTTTCTCATTTGTTTTTTGTTTTTCACGCATAATTCGTCATACCACGGTTTATTTTTGTTGTTATTTACATACATCATATAACCTCTTTTGGTTTCTATCATATAATCTTCAAAATGCAATAGGTCCCCACGACGCTTGAGTAAATCCCTATTTAGCATCTTGGAATCATTTACATTATGGAACCAAAACTATATGAGCTGGTTGTGCATATTATTGATATTAAATATAAAGCTAGAAATAAAAATTAATGTTCACTAATAACTATAAGTTTTAATGTGTGCTGTAATCTTGATACTTTATATGAAATATGTCGCTTCAGTTAAGCTGTATTCATTAAAAACAAAATGAGTGATAAAGTTTAGTTTATAACTAAATCGATAAAAGTATTTACATTTCCTCTAGTCTATTTGCTTGGAATAAGATTATTATCTATACTACCTAAACGTAGAAGATCCATTTACTGAAGTAATAATTTATGCCTAGAAGAAATTATTGTGCATGTTTTTCCTTTTACATCATTTATATCATTATTCATATAGAATTTTGTCGCTTATAAAATGATGAAATAAGACAATATTCCAAAAAAGGTGAAAACAAGTAACACTTATTAGGGTCTTCCACGATTGAAATCTATAAGCACATTGAAAAAATTGACATTGACTTTTTTTCTTAAGGAAAATCGTTGTGATTAGCAAACACAATTTTAAAATTTTTGTACCGTGCAGGTCGATACCTATAACGGATCTAAGACTATTACAGGAATGCGTGCTGCATGTTTCACAAAAAATAAAAATTTCGTACCAAGACTAGTTTTTGTATAACAATTTTTCATCTTGAATATACACTCCCCATTCTCAAAATACAAAGTATTTATTAAATAAAGTAGTGAGTTGTTTCAAAATATTTGTATTACTAGTGTCCAGATTAATCGATGATCAACAAAATGCGCGAAATATATCAAAGAGATCTTAAGCAACCAAAGTTGCATTTGTATCTTGTTGGTGGTAGACCAACAGATTTTTAAAACGATTCACGTTGTGATCTAAAACACATGATCTCATTCACAATATAAAATAGTCATACACACAATCCCTTGGAAGCGACTTGGTTTCAAAGTGATAGTTTTGAATATTTATAATATTCAAAGACGTTATTTACGAACTGCCGAAGTCGGCAACTGGTACATGTATATTGTAGTTTACTGCTTGATCCCATAATTACAACCTTTTATTGATCATTGCCATAATAACTGATATGTCCTTACAATGTAGGAAATTCGGTTTGTATCAAGAATGAATTATAAATGAACAAATCGTTTGATTTTGTGTAGTCACGTTATTTTTCATTTGTACATAACTCGTAAAAATATTTTTTCTAAAACTGTCATTAAAAGCGAACATTTACAAGGCAGCTAGAGACATGCGAAATGATTGTTTTGTTTACAGGACGCGAAATATTTCACAACCAGGATGCGAGGTACTTTACAGCCAGGATGCAAGATATTCAGATAAACAGTATTGGTATCATAGCAACATTAAAAATGAAATTGATTGATTCGAAATGTTAAAATTTTCTTTTTACATTCTTATTGATTTTGAGACGTGGTTTTCGGAAAAAAGTTGTTTGATACATGATTGCGAAATTCTTTTGCATTCTCGAATGCAAAAGTGACATTTCGCAATCTAGAATCAAAAATAACTATTTTGAGGTTGAGGATTGATTAAAACAAGTAAAAATTGATAGTTAATCCAATACTATCCTATTCATAATAAACATTGGAATGACTGTGATTGAACAAATTCTATGAAGATAAGTATGGATTTTAGACTTCACCTTCACTGAGAACGTATATTGTCAGACACGGTGTCGGACAACAATGCAGTCAAGATAATCTCCTAGGCTGGACAGTGATCATTTTCTCCTTCGTAAAACCTGTGTATATTTTATTTCAGTTGTGATTAGTCGATCATTATTTGTTCAAGTGCTAATTAAAAATGAGTGACTCTGAGGAAGATCTTGCCCTTTAATTCCTAATAGAAACAGTTGGGTTGGGTCATTAAAAAAAAAAAAAATGTTGGTGCACGAATTTAATAAAGAAAGAAAAAGATGGCGAATACTTTAGGACCTGTCTGCCCCACCATCCAAACAAATCCATTAATTATTTCAGAATAAATGTGGACACGTTCACTATATATTGAAGACAGTTCAAGATGATATTAGGAAACAGGGCAACTTTCGGGAAGATATATCTTCAGCGAAAAAAACATTCAGTAACGTTGAGGTAAGTTTAATTTTTTTCTAGTATAATTGGCTCTCTATACATTTCAAATATTTATCAAATGTCTATTATATCTTTATTCTAATGATAGCTATAATTCTTATGTATTAATATATAATGTAACATATTCATATATTATAATATATAGTCACTCATGTTTTTAGGGTTGACGGAAAAACTCTGCGTTGTGTATATTATGGTGATATAAGTTTTTTGCGTTGTTTAAGATATGATGATGCTATTGATTTAGTAGATTTATAGATAAGTGGCAGCTAGAACACCTGGTATAAAGTTATCAACACCAGAGTTACTCTCTTCCATTGATCCTAGTGGAAGAGTTATGTCGCAGAATAGTTGGTGTCAACAGACAACACTAGTGGCGCTGGAGATCTTGCTGATGGCCGCTGCTCAGCCTCATTTTCTAAAGCTCTCGTTAATATATTCATTATTTCACTCTTTACTCTCATTTTTTGCAAAGAGGGCAACTCTTTCAAGGGCTCAAGCAAACTAAGTACAAAGTGAGTGTCTGCATCGTCTTCTTTTTTCGCCGGTTTCTTAGCAAACCTTTCAGACAGAATTTGCAATCTCTTCGATTTAAGCTCTAGATATCTCTCATTATCACTGTATTCACGTTTATTAGCTTTCTCCTCGGTTGGCTTACTTGGTTTTTGGTTTCTATTTTTTAGAGCCTTAGGGACTTTGTCCAATGGATCATCTTCAAAATTTGCGCTGAGAGAACTTGATTCCGCGACATTACAAATATTGTCAACATCGCTAGTGTCTTCATCATTTGTAATGTTGGCCGATAAATCAACGTTTGACTTTTCTCCCAAGTTGTCAAAATTAATACTTGTGATATTCCCAGAGCTTTTCCGAGGAGTCAACACCTTTCGAAGGAAATCCATGGCTTCAAAGTACGGCCAATTGTGATCTCTTATAGCGCAGTCATCACTCTTTTTCTCTAATCGCGTCTTCAGTTTCCGCCGGTAGGAATCGCGCAAATTTTGCCACGTTTTCTGCGCTGTAATTCCTAGAAGCAAAGAAAACAAAGAAGACTTTCGTTTAAATAAATATACCATTGAAAAAATTGTCTATAGGGTATTCCAAAGTATTTGGAAAAATTTATAACCTTTGCACATGCCCGTTCTCAATAAATATGATTTTTTGAGAATGGCCAAGGACAGATGGAATTTTTCGAATGCAATAGACGCAATTGATGGAAAAGATATACAAATAAACGTGCCTCCAAGTAGCGGTACGACATACTACAACTATTTTTCGGTCATTTTGCAAGGAGTAGCAGATGCTGACTGCAAGTTAATTTTTATTGATGTCGGTAGGCAAACAAAGTGATGCAGGCACTTTTGCTGAGTCACAAATTTTCCAGTCCTTGGAGGATTTTGAGAATATTCTATCAAAACTATGATTATTTGAGGGAAGTGCTGACCCAAGGCCATTTGTCTTTGTGGGAGACGACGCATACCTCTTGTAAGTTTATCTGATGAAATTATACACCGGAAATAATCTAACTCTAGAACAAAAAGTGAGTTTTTCAATTGAACGATTGGACAAAGATAATACTTCAGACTTCTACAATTCACTATTCCAGTCAGCTTCAACAATATTATCCAATAAATGATAATGATTTATATTTTTATTTTCTGTTTCAAATCCGGCAGAATATTCAACAGAAAATACAAGAAGTACGATATAAGTAGAAAAAATTCTTCAATGGGCCATAAAGTCCAAGAAAATATATTAAAATAATGTTGTAAGTTGGATGCCTTTATTCAAAATTAGTTTATTAAAAGATGAATGAATAAAGAAAAGACGAATTTCGTTCCTTTTCCTAGAGAGTAACATGCTCTTCTAACTCATAAATGAAAGAAATAAGTGCAAACTTACCATCTACATTTAACTTTTTGCCAATTGAATTCCATGCAGGAGTCTTCTTATCTCTGTTGTGGTAACTCTTTGTCCGCTGGTCCCACAAGTCTGGATTCTCTCTCACCAGTTCAATTAAATAATCTTTATCCATGTTAATCTAATTTTTTTAATGATGTACTGAATACTAATATACGCATACAGTAGTGCACGGATATCGGACGACTTCTGTTGAAAAACAAAATTATTTTATTTTCCACCAACTGTCGGAACCTGTCGTAACGATTCGGCTGATGCACGTGCTGCCGATTCGTAGCACAGCACTGTAGGTGACCTCGCTTTCGCCAGGGGATTTGTCTCCAATCCGACGTAGTACGACATTGTTCGGCTCCGTGTCGGACGACAGTCGGATCGAATACGTTCGAAGTATAGGTGTGGCCTTATGTATTTGGATGCTATACTCCGATCGCTGAGCAGTCAAAGTAATCTAGTTTAGATAATTTTTTATGAAATATTTAGGTAATGATTTTTACTGATAGTGTGATTTTATTTTTTTGCAAGTTACTTGGTTTTCAGTAAATTGACTATGGATAAGAACCAAGTAGGCACTACTATATCTCTTTGAATTAATGTAATAACTAGTTGGCTCGCTCCGGTTTCACAAACAGTCTTAAGTTACATGGACCTACATAGTCACGTCACGTGTCTTTCCTTGAGATAGGGGTATGATAATTGAAACTTCAATCATTTATATTAAAATTTATAATTTTTGATTTCTGTAATACATATTTAATCTTCCTCGCACATCTATGTAGTATGCACTAAGCTTTGCATGTCCCTCCACTTCTGGGTTATGATTATAACGGAGAAAATCATTTTGAAGAAATCCAACGAAAGAAAAAATTGTAGAAGTTAAAGATTTAAATTCTGGATGGAATATTGCAAAAACAGAAATATTATAGGATTTCATTGAATTTCTATAGATTGAACAGTGGAGTAACTTGTTCACCTCGGTATGTTACAGAAAATTAGGACTGTAGTGTCGTACTGGTTGAAATAAAAATTCGGGATGAACCAAGGCTCTGCTTCTAAAAACAATCAAACTCTATTTCATATAACCTGAATACTTTATTATGGAGCCACAAATTGTCAGTTCCACGCATGTCAGGCTTACTGTCCCACAATACAAGCTTTTCAGAAAGATAATAATAACATGAGTTATACTCTCAATAGGTAAGTCACGAAGTCAGTCTCAAGCCCGCAAGAAATACTAGCTAAATCGAAAATAGCCATTTCTCAACACCGCAGCGTGAGAGAAGTCCCTTTTGCACTGTGAGCTCTTCCTCAGCTCGAAAGCATTGTAACAGATGAGCCGCAGATCAGCTCTAGCTAAACCGCAAAATAGCTCTTTCTCAACACTGCAGCGTGAAAGTAGTCCCAGTTGCACTGTAGACTCTTTCTTAGCCAGCAAGCGAAGGAACAGCTGGTCCGTAGAACAGCTCTCGCCAAGCCACAGGATAGCTCTTTCTCAGCACCGCAGTGTGAGAGTAATTTCAGTCGCACTGTTGACTTTTCCTCAGCCCGCAAACGAAGGAATGGCTAAACTGCGGAGCATTCATAGCTAATACGCAGAATAGCTCTTTATGAACACCGCAGCGTGAAAGTAGTCTTAGCCGCTCTGTGGGCTCTTCTCCAACCCTATGCAAGGTAACAGATGAATCGTAGATCAGCTCTGACTAAGCAGTAGAATAGCTCTTCCTCAACACTGTAGAGTGAGAGTAAAACTCCTCAGCCAACAAGCGAAGAAACAGCTGAATCGCAGAACAGCTCTAGCTATATCATAGAACCGCTGTAGCTAAACCGCAGAATAGATTTTTCTCAACACCGCAGCGTAAATGTGGTTTCAAACATATGATTGGCTTTTTCTCAGTCCACAAGCGAGAGAACAGCTGAACTGCAAAACCGCAGAATAACTCTTTTTCAACTCCGCAGCGTGAGAATAGTCCCAGCCATACTATTGACTTTTTCTCAGCCCGCTAGTGTGAAAGCAGCTGAACTGCAGAACCACACTAGCTAAACCACAGGATAGCTCACTCTCAGCACCGCAGCGTGAGAATAGTCTTGTTATTTGCCACCTTAGTAGTGTATATAAATGCGATAAAAGAATCGAATTAGCCTTATCAGACGAAAAAACAGTTGAATCCAAGAAAGTTAAGCTTTTTGTCCGCAAATAAATGCATGAAATTCAACTTAATTTAAAAGATTTTTGAGACTCAAATGTTGAAGACCTTTTCCATTTTATAATTGGAAAACGATTCAAAATAGTTAAATTATCAGACTATTCACATTGTATTCTAAATGAATTGCAATCATTCATTGAATTATGTCCATTTGAAATCTTGTGAAATGGAAAATATGAATAATAATTTTCAATTTATAATAATATTAATTCATTTATTCAGAGAATGCGCTGCTAGGTTCAGTCGATTTTTTATTGACGTTCATCTGAATGAAAATAGATCGCGTGAATATTTGACTTGTTTCTAACGTTCAAATGACGATTTTGAATTGTATTTATTGTACAATTATACATGAGAATATCATAACTTCTATTAAGATGTCAAAAAAATCAGGTTAGAAACACATGATAAAATATTTGATTATGTGATTAAAGTTAACAATGCTTTATGCAACTGGGCCTAAATCTTACAATAGATAGTAGATTAATGGAATGTATTAAAATAGTATATTGTGCAATAAGTGAAGCAAGTTGTTCATTGTCCACGAGAGCGAAATTGAGCGCACGAACGAAGTGAGAACGCTCATTCGCTAAAATGGGTAATTGACTACACGCAAAACGCAAAGAGCCATTTACCACCCGAAAAAACGTACGCAAATTGTACTTATCCTGCATGAGTATGTAAAGAAAAGAAAAAATACACTTTTACATATCACAATTTTCTTCTTCCGAATACAGTACGCATATTTAGAGAAAAATGCCTTTTCTCTTTCCTTCTGTTGTTTTCCTAAAATCGACTTTGGTTATGATTCTGAGCTTTTGTCGATGAAACTATAACAGAGATATTTTTTTCTTCAGATAAATTTGTTGTATAGATTAACTCGCATCACTCTAAATTTTGAAAAACACACCTGAAAAGCTTCAAATAGCGCTACGCACACTTGTGTAACCGAACCTAGATATTTCGCGCAGTAAGAAAATAAACGGCCTGGGAGCATAAGCACCCGACTTTAAGCTGTCAGATTCGTGTACAACTCTAGTTTCGTTCATTATTCCCCAATCATGCTCTTGCCTTTTGTGTTATATTGAAAATAAAATTGCGTTGTCTATTTATGTCTCCTGGTTGCCAATAGTCTCTGAAAATATAGTTTCCATTTCTTTTGAAAACTTCAATAGAATATATTTTATTCCGCAATTAGTAAAATAAGTTCTGTTGTCGTTTTGGTTTGATGTTATCCACTAATTCGTATACCCATCACCAAGGTTTCAGGTTTTCTTGATTCAATTTCTTTTTCATTTACTGATATCCTGAAATTTCTTGCGGGTATTTTCGTTGTCGGTTTACTTTGGATGTCAATACCTGATGAATTTTCACTATTTTGGGGACCTTGTTGATCAACTGAATATTTTGTTGTTATCGATATATAGTCAAAATCATTGCTGTTGTCATAAGAACCCAATTTTTCCGACTATCCATCATTCACACTATTTGATTATTGGTCAATTATGTTCCATAAAAACGGAAGTTTTAACTGCTATCATTTATTGATAAGTAGACAAAATCATTACAGTTTTTTGTTGTAGGCTCATTATAGATGTATCTATTTATCATTCTTTGGTAACTTCTGTCCTCCTTAATAATAACTTCTTGTGAAATAATTTTGATTCTCGCAAGGAATTTTGAAGTTTATTGTATTTAACTTAAATGGCTTTTGTTGTTTAGTATAGAATGTCGTTCCAAAATGTGAAATTTGAATAGTCTCCAAATATATTTTGTGATGCGTAAAGAAAGGATTTTACGTATTTTTTTTTGCTTCATGCATTCCAAGGCAGTTACCGCTATCACCATCAAGACACGCGGCGTGGCTGTTGAAATGTGCAACTTGAGTTTGGTCTTTTTTTGTGACAACGTTTAGTAGCAAGAAGTCACTTGCTTCCACATGTCGAATGTTGAACTGCTTTATTGGTTTTTAGTGCCAATGATGGATATTGAGGAGAAGATTAAGAAGAAATTGAACACTTATCACTTTATGTACATCTGTCATCGATTCGTTCTTTGGTGGTGTGGCATCCAAATATTAACTACAGCTTTATTACATGTCTCGGATTTGTTCCTAAAGCTACTATTTAGGAAAATCTTATATGCAATACGATTGACAGCCAGTAGCCTTCATAATTGTCGATTGTTGCAGATGGCAAAAAAGGCCATTTTAATTTTTTAAATATGAATAATTATTTCGTCCAAGCGATCTTCATTTAAATTTAAAATCACAAACTCTTTTCGTCCCTGATTATAGTTAATATGAAGTCGAAACTGTTTTAGATGAAAAATAGAATAAATCATTCTCTTATTATTTCAACACCTACATTCATCATTCCTGTCAACATTATCAATCATTTCTCTCATGAAGTATAATATTTAAGCCGTAAATAACGGCTGTATTTGACTTGTGACGTCATCAACAAAAACTGCTTTAAGAAACCACGGAGTCCTGGTAAGTTTAACATATTTTGGAAAATGTATCATTTGGAGACAATCTTTCACGATAATAATTTACAAAACAACTCCGCGAAAACCGATATTTCTATAATATTGGCAGTTACCACGGTATTTTGTTTATTCAATACAGCTCTACCAGTCCTTGATAACAAATTGTCATTAAGAATCGTTAATACACTATGTCAGTAGCGACGGACGCGACTCCATGCTGTAGAAGTTATAAGCTCTTTACTAATACTGACTAGAGCTGTCAAAACAAATCTAAAAGAACATAAAGCCAAACTGAGTTTTTGAGGCGAATAAATATGGAAAATCCTTTGAAAAAGTGGAGATCATCGGGACAAGGTTTAATTTATTATGTGTCTGAGTGTTCGCACACACAACTGCGCAATGGGGAACTGAAATTTCATTCATTTCCGAATCGCGAATGGGCGTAAGAAACTATGAAAAAGTTATCTTCTTAGTTTGCTTTTATGCAATAGTACATACTATCAATCCTTGCACTCTTATGATATTCATTCAACTGTGCTGAACGATTCCAAATCATTGACTGATCAGTCTTGAAGCAGATACCTTCTGTGTTAATTTATATGAAAATTGCAGCTGTATGTTTGCAATTGCAATTAATATTAACAATTTTTTGACCTAAATTTACCTGTATTAATAAATTTTTACAGCAATCATGTAAAAAACACAGATTTATTATTATATTAGCGAACTTTAGAAATAAGCAGTTGGTGTTTTTTAAATTGTATAATGTTTGTACAGTATCAATATTAAATTATTAAAATAATATTTCAACGATATTATCATTGATCATAGATTGAAGACAAAATATCATGAATGAATCCTTATTAATGAATTTTTACTTATTTAAATGAATGATGTTTTCGGATAACTCGTATCTGGCAAGCAAATATCAAATCATCAGGCATGAATGATGCTGATTCCCTAATGAAGAATTCAAAATTCACCAAATCAAGAAGTTTTTATGATAGTCACACAGATTATTTTCAATTTATAAGAATAACTCGTAAATCTCAAATGAAGTTATCTAAAATCACGAAAAAAATTAATATTGTTTATCGATTCAATATTCAGATAATAATCAAACAGAACATACAAGAAGTACACTCTAACGTACGTATTATCATGTCAAGTAGAAAACTATGTTTACACTTATAATAATTTACACATATCTCGACCAATAAATTATACAAATTCAGATTTGTTCTTTCACTAAATGTGCCAGGCGTTTCGCACAAAGTAACTCCCGTATTTTCACTATATTCTTCGTTATTTTCAATTTCTTCTTCGTTGCTGACATGAAAACTTTGTACCAATTTTTTCCCTTTGCTCAAACTTTTGGATCTAAATATAGGTAAATCAACTTCTTGAGACCTGCATCAAAGTACTACTGTCATTGTAACAAACTTTCTGCTAATTCTGAGTGCTAGTTTTGCAAATTACGTGAAAACGTCAAAATCTGTTGATTGTCACGATTTTAAATATATTAGTAAATAGATGCCAAGTGTCGCCACCAGGACGGCGCTCGCGCCGCGCACAACGCTACTGACATGGCGTATAGTATATTCTACAATAAGTATTGGAATGGCATGTATTCTGAACGAGTGAAAAGTTTGTAAACCGAACCGAAGGCGAGGATTACGGTTCGCGAGTGTGGAATACGCCATTCCAAACATGTTGTAGACTATACTTTCTCTAACAAGGTTTTGGAAACTCACCAATATTTCAGAGGAAACTCAAAAATTATTAAATATCAAACGTCAAATCCAGATATGAATACTTGAATTGTTAGGAAGTAACCATGGTAGTAGCCAAACTAACAACTTCTGATTCGTCGAAATGATTCAAAAGGCTTACGGAATCATTCTGAACGGCATACGGAATCATTCTAAACGATTTTTTGGAATGTCATTCGTTCCAACATAATTTTTGGTTATGGAATATGCAAATTCCAAAACAGTGTTGGAGAAAAGTAGATTTCATTATAATAGTAGTTTAAATTCCTAAATTTATTATTCTACACATAAAGGAGGGAAGAATAAGTAATGAATAATTATATTACAAAAATAACAATGGAAAATACATCTGAAGATATTTTTTCTTCATGTTAGTTATTCAATCAATATAGCAAAATGATAATTCCAAGATATGAATCACATTTTTTCACATTTTATCAGATAAACTGTAAGATAAAATATACGACTATCCTATAAATTCTAATCATGTGAAGTAATCAGTTCCATAAATATCAATTCTGAATAGCATTGTAATCAAATATCAATGTCAAAAATAGAATAATATGAACCTCATCACTTCAACCAGATTGTCTATCATGTCTCAAACATTATTATTCTGTAATGATAAGTAATTCATAAGAATTTTACTCACTGTTGAATATTGTTACTATTTTTTTTTTTTTTCTTTCCTTCCTGGCTTTATGTCCTTTTGGACATGCTTGCCATTTTCTCTTCTTCTATATAAGTGTTACTTGTCTTATATTTCTATTGCATCCTCAACAATAAACTTGTATAACGCCCAGCATACTTCCGATTTTGGGTCTGATGTCAATGTGAGAGTATTTATCGGTAGTGTATGATATTTTCTGATTATTTTTTCTTGTAAATTTTTTTGTGCCTTCAAATGATTGTTACAATTGAAAATTAGGTGGTTGATATCTCCTCTTTGTCCGCATTCACACGTATCTGATTGTATGATACCTAATTTGTGTAAATGTGCTCTATTTTTAGTATGCCCACATCTTATTCGAGCTATTATCGATATGAATTTTCTCGGCATTTGTTTGTTGAACCAGTGTTCTCTTTGTAGAATGGGATTATATTCTAGGAATGCTTTTCCTGTCGTCTCACTTTTTTTCGTATACCACCGTTGCCACTCTTTGAGCATTCTATCCTTGAGAATGTTTATGGAGTCATAAGTTGTTAATTGTATGTTCATTTCTTGTCCTGTAAGATGTCCTTCGTTTGCTGCTTGATTTGCTATTTCATTGCCTCGTATACCCACATGTCCAGGTACCCACAAAAATTGTATATAGTTATTTTGATCTGATAGTTTTGTAACTAGGTATTTAATTTTGTATATAATAGACTGACTATTCTGATCCAGTTTATTGTTCAAGCTTGTTAGCAGAGATTTAGAATCTGTAATCAAGATGATTTTCTTATTGTAATACGGGATAAGGCTTTTCAGTGAGTATAGTATAGCTAAAGATTCCGTGTTGAATGAGCTAGTTAGATGGTTTATTTTATACACATTAGTAGTACTGTCTATTGCTTTGTATATGGCAAAACTACTAGAATTCTTATCTCGGTGAACTGAACCGTCTGTATAAATTATCTCATCCCACTGTTGATTTTCGATATATTCCTTGAATTTAGTATTCGTTATATGGTTTGGATCAGCTTTGTTGAATTGGTTACAATCTATATTAATTTTCAACCAATTAATTTTTGGGTTGTACTGATAGAACGGTATAATTTGAAATTTTTCTACATTAAAATTTTTCAATTCGGAATGGCTTTGTAGTAATAACGGTTTATTTTTTTTGTTCCAATAGGGCGAATTTATATGCTCCATTGTATCTTGGATTTTGTCTAATAGTGTGACATTGTTACACTGCATATTTTTGAGATAAAATTTATCCGAGATAAACTTTCTCCGAATTTGAAGTGGAGGTTCTATAGTTTCATAATTCAGTATTTGTTTTGGGGTGCTTCTCATGCAACCTATACATATTCTTAGTGCTGTGTATTGTATGTTATCTAATTTTTTTAAGTTTGAGTTAGATGCTGTACATATAAAATTAGATGAGTAATCCAAGTGCGGCCTTATTAGGGCTCTGTAGAGCATTATTAGTGTAGAGGGATGTGCTCCCCACTTGTACCCAGTTACACAACGCATTAAATTGAGACCTTTATGACATTTATTTGTTACCTCAGTAATTTCTTTTGTCCATATTGATTTCGAATCAAACCAGACTCCCAAGAACTTCTTGGTGCTCACTACTTGTAGGGATTTGTTGTTGATTTTTATTAGAGGACTTACTATGAGTCGATGTCTAGTGAATATCATTATTTTACTTTTTTCCGTAGAGATCGAGAGTTGTAGGCTTTCCAGTAATACTGTTAGTTTATCTAACTGTTTTTGAAGTCTTCTCTGGGCTTCTTTTAATGTTCTTCCTTTGCTGTAGATAGCTATATCGTCAGCAAATTGTAGTATGCTTGTTTTTTGATCTCGTATTGTTTGGAGTTCATTGGTATAGATAGAGAACATTAACGGGCTTAATATCGAACCCTGCGGCATTCCTTTGTTTGTATAGTATGGTCCAATAAGTTCGCCTTCATGTTTTATATAGACTGTTCGGTTTTGCAGATATTTTGTTATCCAGTTTGATACCGAATTAGGGACTCCAATATCTATGAGTTTATTATATAGAATGTCGAGATTGACGTTGTCGTACGCCCCCTTGATGTCCAGGAAGGCGCATATTATGTATTTATTGGTACTATAAGTTTTTTGGATATCAATATTAAGGGTATTCAAGTTATCTTGTGTACTACGGTTTTTTCTGAATCCGTATTGTGTTGTGGATAGCTTTTGGTTGTGTTCGACGTACCATTCTACTCTATCTTTTATGATTTTTTCTAACGTTTTAGCCATACAGGACAGTAGGGAAATTGGCCTATAGGATGTCGCTAGATACGGAACCTTATCAGTTTTTTTTATGGGAATGCAGATTATTTTTTTCCATTCTTCTGGTACAAGGTTTTCTGTTATTAATTCATTGTAGATATCTGCGAGCAGGGTTATACCATTTTCAGGTAATTTTTGGATCATTTGGTAATTTATATTGTCCATTCCTGTACTGGTTTTCTTGTTATGGTTTAGACTGTGTTTCAGTTCTTCAATAGTTATTTCGTGCTCTATTATGTCATTATACATAACTTTGTGTGTTCTCACGATTTCGACCGTAGGTTGGACGATGGGGCATATCATGTTTGCAAATTCTTGTATCCAGTCTGAATTTTTATTTTTATTAGATGCTTTTGGCAAAGAGCCACTTATTTTGTTAATTTCCTGCCATACTTCCTTGAAGTTTGTTGTAGGTGTTAGTTTTTCACAGTAACTGCGCCATTCTTCTCGTTTTCTTTTTTTGAGGTATTTTCTTGTTTGAGCTTTTTGTTTCTGATGTGCTATATAGTTATCGATTGATGGATTTTTATTAAATTTGGATAGTGTTAATCTATTTCTAGCTATCATTCTGTTACTATCTGCGTCCATCCACTTGGGTTTGCAGTTGATTCCCGTTTTAATTTTGATAGTTTTGACTGGTATTGTTTCATTCGCTGCTTTATTTATAAGATTTGTTAATACGTTATAGTTTTCGATCATTTGGTTATCGCTAAAAGAATTTTTGTGGTTATCTATATCTGCTTCGATCATTTGGGTATATTCATCCCAGTTTGCATCTTTATAACTTTTCCGCTTGATAGTTTCATTGGTTTGTTCATAAATATCATTTGCGAAGTTGATAAGTACGGGAAAGTGGTAGCTGTTGAAGTTATCTTTGATTATTGACCACTTTTCCACATAGCCTGCTAATGTAGGTGAGGTGATAGTTAGATCTAGTATGCTCTCCCTCCAATTTAATCGTTTCGTCGTTGTGGGATAATCTTCGTTCAGTAGACATAAGTTTTCTTGTTCTATGAATCCATACAATTCTTTTCCTTCATGGTTTTGAGGTACTCTGGTATCCCAGGCTTCATGGTGTCCATTGAAATCGCCTGTTATGATTACCGGTCCTGTTACTTGTCTTATTATCTTTGTCCAGTCTTCTTTGGATGTTTTGTGTCTTGGCTTTGCGTATATGGATATTATAGTTATATCCCTCGATTTGTATTTACAAGTTATCGCGATTAGTTCTATATTATTGTTAGGTTTTATTATCGTTTTTGGTGAGTAGATTACAGATTTATGTATTAGTAATGCCGTTCCTCCTCTAGTGTTCTGTGAGTTATCATTGTTTCTATCATCTCTTTCTATTGTGTATTCGCGTATATTGATAATTTTTTTGTTTGTCAGGTAAGTTTCACTTAATGCGCATATATGGACTTGATACTGTTGAAGAAGGTATTGAATTTCCGTTTTGTTGTTAATCGTTCCTTCTGAATTCCAATGAAGTAAGTTCATTTTTTGGATTTTAATTAGATTCCTGTTATAAAGTGTAACAATACCTTTCTACAATGTGCTTATGTCTATTTATCTCCACCTCCTTTGTTTTTGTTTGAAATTGCTTTTGTTATTTTACTATTCTGCTGGGTATTATGATTACTATTTTCGTTATTATAGATTTGTGCCTCAGTATATGTCTGAGCTACACTATAAACACTTTTTTGTGATATCGGCTCGTTGGTTTCAGTTTCATTTGAGATAGGGAGTTGTGTCCTAGTTATTTTTAGTTTGATAGGTTCTTCATAATTTTTACTTCTTTTTTGTGCTGATACTTGTTGTGTATCATAGAGTATTATATCTTCATTACTATTATTTCTGCTTCTCTTATTTTTAATGACTCGATCATTTTTATTAGGATAACGATAATCATTATTTTTGGTCTTAGAGGTATAATTCTTGGATATAGGTGGGGGTACATATACAGGGAGAGTTGGCGTACATTCTTCATGTCTGTTTTGCAATGCTGGAAATTCTTCTTCAAGATTTTCCAGTGCAAAGAACTTGTTTGATGTTTTGATAGCGTATTCATTAGATCTTTTCGAGACTTCTGGGATTTCCAAGTTCGCTTCCAAATAGCTCATATTATGTGTGCCAATGAGATTTTGAATTTTTGTTTGTCTTACTCTCTCTGGGCATTGTTTGTAAGTTGCATGATGATTTTCGTAACAGTTGACGCAGATTGGAGTTTCTTCTTCACACTTGTCCTGTTTATGATCCGTTTTTCCGCATTTGCCGCATTTTTCTTTACCACTCTTGCATTGTTTTGAGATGTGTCCAAAACGGTAACAAATGAAACATTGTCTAACATTTTGGATAAATGGTTCACAGGTTAATCTAACACTCCAAATGTATATGTATTGGGGGATGTTTTCCCCATAAAATAATATTTTTATATTATTCGATGGTATATACTGAGCAATACCCTTTTCATCTATTATTTTTCTATTTAGTCGGGTTACGGATTTAATCTTAAATTGTTTGGAGTCTATGTTTGATTCTAGCTCTTCTACTGCGTAATCTGTTTCTATTCCTTTGACGATTGCTGCACGTGAGACTAGGTAATTTGGAATAAATGCCATAAACTTTTTGGATTTAAGGACTTCATCCTCAACTATGCTATTTGCTGTTTCTTTGTTGTAGCATGCTACTACTACTCTATTGCGTCCTATTTTCCTTATTTCAAATATATCTTTATGAGGATAATTCTTTCTCAAGATTTCTGCTATTTTCAAAGCACTGATTGATGGTCGTAGTTCGTTATCTGTTGTTTTTTGGATAAATATTTTATAGTACTTGTGATCATTGAACTCGGTGTACAGATTAGTAAGTCTTATATTTGGAGGGGTATTCCCCTCTTCGGCCCCTGGGGCCATTTTATATTTACACTTTCACTTCACTCAGTTCTTATTGTTTCTACCCACTAATTTTTATTAATTATTCACGAAATTGCTTCAAGTAATTAATTAGAATTTATGTAATATGTTTGTGTTGTTTCACCAATAGACACGTCCGTTCACTTTGGTTATTGAAACACGACTGATTGTTACTATTATTTCTTACGATCTACTATACATATTATGTCAATCAATAATAATTTTTCTATTTATGAGCTGAAAGGCTTATGTATATAGACAGAAATATCTGATCACGTTTGGATTAGGTTCCAATGAGATCAATGTTCCATATCGACAAATACAGAATATGATTACGTTTTACCAATTCATTTTGAAATACGCAGATTATTTTTGCATTTGAAGGGGTCCTTAGACCTTCTGAATTATATAAAATTCTGCTTTTGGAACATATTTCATTCACAAGAGTGTCCCTACACAAAATTGTATGGAGATAATTTTGTTCTAAAGCTCTTATATTGGATATATCAACTTTCTGATTCGTATAGAACAGTGACTTGTTTGTAAAATTGAGAAAATCAAACAAAAAAGCTTTAATACTCAATCTTTTCCAAAAACTTGCGCAAAATTATCAGTTGGCTCATTATTTGTAGAACAATATTTATTCGTACACTGCAAATGAATAAGGACAAGTTGAATCCCTAGATGTTGAATATATGATGCGTAAAACAAGGCTTTTTCGCGTCCCAATTTCACTATTATTTAAACAAGCAGGAGTCAAATTTTTGTGAATGCATGTTTGCAGTACTTCTCAGTAATCCTTTTATTTGGAAATTAGTTGAATCTGAATGTCACCTTGTGTTTTTGGCCCTCTTATGCTGTGAACTTATTGACAAAATATGGAAATATGCCGTAAAAAAATTTTGTATGCAATACGAGTGTAGACAAGCATTATAACATCCAGCCAATAATTTTAGTGACTCGACAAATCTCATCACCAGATACTTGATCTCATACCACAATACTCAACTTTATACTCTTGTTGCATAAATTACTATCTCATGATACCTGCATTGAAACAACGCTTTTCAACGCCTGTTTTGTTAGTCGAAACAAGACAATTTCAAACAAATGCGAGTTTAGCTGGGTAGAAATAAGTCTGTTTCTGCCCTAGGGAATGAAAAAGCTTGATTCTGCCCGCTGATTTTGTTTCTTACATCGTTTTATCCGTGGCAGAGTCGCATTGTTCATTGTCAATCTCAAAATGAAAATCATATAACCTCAGGTCATTTGACAGTTGTATTCGGAACTGTAAATTAAATTGAAAAGACGATTAGTTCCAAGAAAAAAATCATTAATACGACATTTTCAAGTACATCACAACATCGTATCGATAAAGCACAAGCAGCTACTCTCGACTTGTTATCTGCTAAATCAAAAGAAAAACATTTACTTTATGACAATATTGAAAGTTTCAATGTAGGTATTATGAAAAATACTGCAGGTATTATGAGAAAAACAGTGTGTGGCCCTATCCACACAATATACTAATAAATATAATTACATAATTATAACCGTTACACAAGTTATATTGAATATTTGATTTATGTAGAACACAAGTGAATGATTGTAGAATTTGATTCACAAACAATTTAGCGTCAATTTGATATAAATATTACTGAAGATTGAAAATATTGTATTTACTTGTGCTCCGTGATATCGTTCTGATGAACATAGTGTAATGCTTATTGCTTCTAAAGAAATTGTTTATAATTAAATGAACATCACTATTTAATAAATGAGAAGAAAATAAAAGTTTTATTCCTTGAAGTATTTCCAAGCAAACACTATAAAATTTATTTCTCACTCAATAATATAATAACTCCAACCACAAAGCCACAGTTATTTATTTTTAACAACTTATTTATTTATTACACTGATCACTCACTGGATACTCAGTATTTCACTGTTTTACTGTTCACTGTTTTTCAGTCAGGTCGTTTGCTCAAATATATACTGATGTCCGTTCCAGATCAATCGAGCATACATTACTAGAATTTTCGACCGTGCGGGGTGGTGTGATGCGGTGCGATATAAAGAGACGAAAGGCCCTCGTCCAAACAGGACCGGATTCAGGACTTATTTTATTCTCACGAATTATGACACTATCGCACGTTTCGATAGTTCCATTTCCATTTCTTGAGACGGTCCTTCATGGTTCCGTCTTTCACATTATTTCAAACTGAAGAATCCTCAAATTTTCTACAGACTTTCCTCTAATACTTTGGTTATCCCTGCGAAATTCTTCGGTCATATAGTTCCGTAGTTAGAATATAAAATATAGTGTTGCAGTGTTTTCTCGGAGCATTATCAGCCCGTATCTAAAGACCTGGGTCCAATCCCTAATTCCAGATTGTACCGTTTGTTTTAGTTAATCCTAGCGTGACGACCTTTTAGTATAAAAGGAATTTAATATTTAAGTTTAAGTAGTGTTTCATATCACCTCTGGTGGAGACAATATCTCCTGTAGCAATCCTCAGCCTATTCGGGGGAGAGCATATCTCTAGAGGAAAATTGCAGCCTGCTGTTGATGTGTTTCGCCTTATTCTACTGATGATGAGAACTTAGTTCTCGAAAAACGTATTTAGATTTTATAAATTTATTTAAGGTTAGGGGTTTATTTTTATTTTGTATATGAGAGAATTCATATTATTTTGAATATTGATAAATGTGAAGTTATGACTCATGATGTTTAGAAGGGTGAAACGGTAACTTAATGGAATATTTTGATAGATGGCATAAGACTAAAGCAATTGAATGACTTTGTATGTCTATTAGTTTATTGTTTGGTAATGAAAGATTTCACAAGGAAATTGAAATGAGAATATTTATTTTGTATAGTTCTCGGTGTATCAAGGGCATTTGTGTGAGATAAGTTTTTCGAGAAATGTGTATTTAGAGCTACATTTTTATGAGAATTTAATCGAAACCATAATTTTGGATTCGCAAGTTCTATTGTAATCCGTAAATCTGAATGTATTCTTAGATCAGCTTGAATGAAGATCAAAATATGACAAATGAACTGTCAAACTGAGGATAAAGTCACTAATAAAAGATTAAAAGACAAGGTTTGGGCAGTGAGTATTTATATGGAGTGCATGTCTTGCACTAGTGTTCGAAAATAAATGCCGTTCTCTTGTAATTCTGTCAAGATTTCATAAAGAATGAATTGTTCAACACTGGATTTATTATTGAAAACTATGGCAGAAACCTGAATATATATATCTCTTACTTTTTCTGACGATACTTGAAAGCACCTTCATATTTATTTATGATAATATAGGACATATTCAATGTCTTACGTAGATTCTCACGCTTGATAGAACTATGCAGTTAATGAAGGAGATATTAGATATTTGTGTGAATAAGGTTATAGTGAGAAAACAAAATTTTAATTTGCCACAGAATTTCAATTGAAATAGTCTTGATCTTGAAATACTTGAAAAACAGAAACTAAGGAATTTTGAGGAATCTCTGTTTTTTAATCTTTATATATAAATTATAATTTTGAAATTGGGCTTTTCAATCGCTGCATCTACAACTGAAAGATTAAAAGCGTATTTTGTAACCAAATTCAGATACCTAACACTTCTCATTATACACACTTTTAAATTATTGCTCCCTGCTGTAGTTTAAAAACGTCGGTTCTCTGCTGTAATTTTTTTATATGCAGACTGAAGTATTATTACACGGTAAGAAAAAACCTTGCTCTGATGAATGAAAATAAAAATATACAAGCATGATAATAATTCTATTTATTAACTAAACTTTAATACATAGACTATAAAAGTGTAAAAATAATATATAAATAAACTATGATGTCAACAAAAAATATTCAAACTGTAGAGGCATGAAAATAATAAATAAATTAACTTTTTAGTCAATGAAAAATAAGTGTTGGTACATAGATTATGGAAATAGATAGCTAAGCTTCTAAGTAGATAGAAAATAAGTTCTTGAGGATGGACCAGCAACTGTTACAAGAAATTTATCAAGTAATGCAATGAGCTTAATTTAAAATACAAAGTCTTTTCAGACATATATTTATATTCGATAGTTTAGAATATTCCAATAATATATTATTAGATGATTTCAGCTTGTAAGCATGAAGGTGCATATCAAAATACTCAACAACTAATCTACTGCATATGAAATATACTAGTTTGTAATCATCACTGACTATTATATAATTTATCATTGCAAATTGTGGACACATATCAGTCACATCGCAAGCCACTATTTCTCTTCCATATATACAATTGTTTCAACAATGTTTACACGAAATCAACCATGTTGTTGATTATCACTGAATAATTTATACTCTAACAATAATTTCAACTTCTTATTTCGCAATATTATCTCACATATGAACCATACGAACCTTGCACAAGCACTAAGCACTGTTTAAATGAGACCGGTGAACATGTTCATTGCACAAAGCACCCAAGTAACATGCTGTAACACGTCTGTAAATGCATATCAATGCAGGGATTTGTGGATGTTACTAAATATTTTAGTTGCGATGACAGATTTTTGGCGCGAACAAATAAAATTTGATTCTCCTCACAAGAATATAATTTGTAACGGAATACATTTTCATATTAGTCATACGTAAGAATATAATATTCCAACGTGGAACAAATGTATATTGTATTGAGGACAAATTGAAAAATGTATTAGCAAGGAGTACAGAAATTTTTCGTCCTCCTAACTAGAAATTCATAGCAAAAGTTTCTTAATTTGCCCAGCAAAACTGATTTTGTTCCAAAAACTGGAAATAAGGAAATTTTGGTGTACTGAACAAGGAATTATTGTCTCTGCAACTCAAAAGTTACAGCAAACTAATTTTAGTTATTTTTTACCGTGTACTTAATTTCTGGAGGTTCATTCACTGAAATTTTTTGAATTGATTGGCTTCTTCAGCTTTACTAACACTTATGTATTTTGCTCGATAACTTCTTGTATTAGTTGGAAATGGGTAATGTGGTTACCTATGAAATATCTCTCCAAAATATGAGATTATCTTCTAAATACTTTTCAAATATAAAACAGTTGTAGAATTATAGTATAAGTCTTGCGTATAATGGCTATCTTTCAATTGGATGATTGAAACACTCATCTTCAGCTCATGGTCTGAACTTTGTTCATCTGGAAAATAGTCTTTGATATATTATTTGAATCTTCGATATATTAAAAATTTAATTCTGTACCGATTTTCTCATACTGGCGATTTGGGACGGGAGAAATTTTTGTCAATATCGGTTTACCGGTAATCTTGTTGATTGTTCATGATGTGACCAGAATTGATCGTACTGTATACATCTGTAGTCTGCAAAACAAAATTGACAAAGTTATAGCGTATCAATATACTACAGATGTAATTTTAAAAATAATTTGTAAATCTTTGAGTTTACTACTCATTCTAGAGAATATATGAAAATTGAATTTTAGAGATAATTGACTCTATAGCTGTAGCTTTCAAAATACTTAGTCAATTGTTAAGTTAATTAATGACATTAGAGAAAATTCGGAAAAATTGGAACTTTGGAACTCATATAAAGTTTATAAAATTAATAAAAGTGTAAAGAGTTGAAGGTGGTAAAAAAAAAAATTGTACAGTGTTGCTTAGCCTTTTTGTTTTCAATGAGATAATTTTATGGTGTATAAAAATTTTATAGTGTCATTTTAATAAGTCTCCTGCTGTACAGGTTTGGAGATTAGCTTCTGCATGAAATTTATCTTTGTTGTCATTTACTGAATAATTGAACAGGAATATCAATAAATTTAGCAGTAAACAGATTTAGACAATTATAGTTTATTATGCTACAAGGACCGAACGACTGTTATTTTTGTTCAGGATAAATTTGGCAACATTCGGTGGTGACGAGGGCGAAGTACGAGGCGAAGGCGAGAGCAAAGCACGAGGCGAAGACGAGGGCAAAGCCCAAGGCGTAGCTCCGTGCAGCCAAATTTGTCCGTGACAATAATGACAGTCGTTCAGTGTCCGTGTTGCATACGATACTTTTTGTAACAAGTGCACCGAAGTATAGTAGAGGACAAATTATTTTAGCATGGCCTTAGGAAATCTTCACAGTAAGGGGGCCATAAGCAGCTAACAAATTTTCTTCTTTCTGGGTTGTACTAAATTTATTTTGACTTTAATGTTAATATTAACTTGAATTTAGAATAAAGTTACAGTTTGAGTATTAATTCAAATTTTAAAATTGAAATATATATTGAATAATTACGAAATACTTTTTTCTTACTTCTAAATATTATGTGCTATATAATGCACATACTATAACGAACACATTCTATAATACAAATTTCTTTTAAATATCAATTTGACATATATCAATGAAATAAAAAAATCCAACGGCATCATGATCCATTATCTACAATTTCATTTTTACCCAGCGGATTTTAATATCCATTAATTCCCAGTCAACAGAGAATTAATGAAAATTGTTACTATGGTTTGGAATTGAGAACTTTCGAAGCAGAAGTCAGCTCAGTAATAGGGTACTTTCGGTGAACGTGTTACAAAAAGTTATTTATCGTAGTACGGCACACTTATTACACAAAAGTACCTTGCACTTGATTACATTTTTTGTTGCATCAAATCATATATTTTTGTCAACTTGAATTCTAAAAATCCATAAATTCAACAGAACTACCGTTCCACTTTCACACTCCGCTCTCCAAGCACATATACCATGGCCAAGAACCGGTGGCGTAACCGGTCGCGAGTTGTACATTCACTCCAAATTTAAACTTGCATTTCTCCACTTCTTTCGTAGCTGCATCACCACTTCCAGACCTTGTCTCATTTCTTCGGTCTTTACGAGACGGCGTGGTCAATCATCAACGGGCAACACTAGCTGGCTGTTTCAATACTTGTTCGGCGCCAAGTGACTTAAATTTGCCGATTTGTGAAAAGTGGATAGTGATGAGTGGTTTGATTAGTTCATTGTTGAAGTATTGTTGATTCATATCAATTGTGTTCTGTTTGAAGACTGACGGATTAGTTCTCGGTAAGTTGTTTTTGAGAATATTTTTGTCAAGATTTTTACATAGTAATTGTTCATCTTGTTACAATTGTTCGTTTGAAATGTATTTTGTAATAATATCTTTTTAATCTTATTTTTTCGCAAATATTTGAAGAGATTGTGAAAAAAAGTATTAACAAATAAGAAAAGTGGTTTATTGTTTATCATGAAAGTTTTTACTGGATCTAAAAATGTTGCATTGATTATTAAATCAAACTCATTTACTTGCAGAATTTAATCTAACGTAACGTAACGACCCAAAGATTTCTTATTATTTTTTCAAATTGAAGATAATATTCTCATGTCGCGTAACAGAGACGATATTTGTAACGAATATAATATTCTTGTTTATTTTGTTATTGCTACCGGCAATAGTAAGATGTAGAAATATAATATTTATTAGAACCTGAAACATTCAACAATCAATTGTATCTTTCAAAATTCAATTCAAGATATTATGAACTTCATTTTTCAACTTTTTCTTTCTCTAAATTTATTGAGCGGGACTGCTACTAAATTAATAATAGATTTTTTATGTTGGTAGTTTTAGATTAAGCAAAAATTTCTTGGGAGTGATTTATTTTCCTCTCTTATATTGATGATACATTCAACAGTACCATATACAGTGAGTAAACAATTAACATATTCTCATAAATTTTCCTCGTTAAAAATACTGGCAATGAAATCTAAAAATAATTCTTATAAAAATCAAATAGTTAATCCATATTAGCTGAATTTATATTTTACCTTATAGTACAGATCAAATTATTTTAGCATAAATTTACTTGCTAATAGCATGATAAACCCCGGCGCAGCATGAGATCTGTTTACCTATGAGAAAGGGTGGTATTAAGAATTTTTTTTTTCAAGTATATATCTGTATTTTTCCTAGAGCATAATATTTAGAAATTCAAAATGCACGTTCATAATGACATGAATTCTGTGTACTGTTATATTTTAGTTTTAAAATTTGAATGAATACTTACTCAAACTGTAACTTTATTTTAAATTCAAGCTAATATTAAAATTAAAATCAAAATAATTTTAGTACAACCCAGGAAAAAAAAATTATTATCTGCTTATAACTCCCTTACTGTGAAGATCTCCTAAAGCCATGCTAAAATAATTTGTCCTGTACTATAATATAATCCAAATTGCTATTCAATGACAAATCAGTGCCAGAGATACTTTAATCAATAATTCATCCTAGGCAATCATCTAGGGCGCAAGAATTTTAGAGGCTCAGAATATTACGATTTCTTTTTTATTTCACCCACTCATATAATCATTATTGATCATTGACCATATTTGATTAACATGAAAAAATATCAAAATAACATCGACTTTGAAAGTATTTGAGAATTAATTCGGAATTAATAAATATCTTATATTGGGAAATTGAAAAAACTATTGCTTAAAATGTTGAAGGTATTGGCTTTAAAAAGATATTTTTTTTATAACATCATTTATAAATACTACACACTAAAGCCTCGTTCACAACATGTAATCAGTAGTTAGTGCTAGTAGTTATGGTTAGTGGTTAGAGTTAATACTTTGAGTTTTAAAAACAGCGTTCACAATGCTCCAAATTAACGCCTTATGATTTCAGTTTCTTTCGTTGATAAAGTGTACTTTGTCTCCAACTTAGAGTTTTATAGAAAATTCTTTAGATGTTCTTAGTATCAAGAGTCAGAATAAAATGTTTAGGGCAAAAAAATAATGAGCTAACCTTAATTTTAGTATTATTCTAGTTCCTTTTAATGATCAACATAAGTAAGTGAAATATTTTTTAAAAATTTGATGTTGATCCATTTCGTGCAGATTTCAGAGCAAAAATAGATAAAAGTCAAATGTCAAATAAATAAAAAAGAAAATATATTCATCCCTTTTTCTCTCTCTTGTGATTGGTCGAGCCACTAACTACTAATTGAAAAGTTTGAAGCATGCAAACTCTTGCGCTAACCACGGTTAGTGCAGAGCAGCGCTGGGCTAATTTTGTTTTTGTGAACGCTAACACATGATTGTATCTGTCAAACATCTAGCACTAACCATAAGTACTAACACTAACTACTAATTTCGTGTTGTGAACGAGGCACACTACTGCATACATATATCCTAACTTCTGCAAATCATTTGAGGCAGCTCAAGCTCTCAAACCGGCCCTGATTATTCTCCGTTGATTTTATTAGAAATATATAGAAATTATAAACTTAGTTTCTGGTTTAATAGAATTTTGTATTTAGTTTGAAAACTGATGGTTGAAGATTCGAATGTAACTTTTATTGTTATTATTCATTTATTTTTTATTCAACTAACTATTTCGATTCTTTTTTCCATTGCTGCACCCCCATAACATATTTAGAAATATTAATAAATGAAACACAACTATTCGATGCGTAATCAATCGAATTTGAATTAGAAGCCCATGATGTTTGACATCTTGGTAGTTTAGCATTTGATAATTATTCTAGGGACATTATCAATTATATCTTTAAATCACTGATCATCAAGAGATGATTTTGGTAGTTTCAAAGCATGCTGCTTGGTAATAGCCCAGCGCCATAGTCCTTAGACTGATCTCTTCTGTCTATTTTAACTTCACACACATGACTATAGTCAGATAGATCTTATAGGATTCCGAATATGATAAAATGAAAATAAAATCAGTATAATCTCAATTAGACGCGTGATCATTAATAGAGAGAATTGCTTGAAGTCTGATTTTCCATGACACCTTATTGTTTTTCTCGGTATGTTAGTCAAATAACTGTGAAAAATAATTTAAAAAAATCTGCTGTAGCCATCACAGTTCTTTCCCGACCATGACCTAGTTACATCAATGTCTCATAAAAATTGTCAATTAATTGCATATTTCATTATGATCTTATTATTTCTTCCATCCAGAAAAATTTAACGAATTTTAGAATAATTCAAATTTCATTAATGACAAATGAACCGATAATAATTTTGAAGGATGTTTTAGATGGCAACATGGAATCAGTGATTAATCATTTTATATTTCTACTGAACTTATCTTTCCCGAGAGCTTTAAATTAATACCGAACTAGACACTTTTTGGATAGCTTGAAAAAAAAAATTGACAATCGTTTGATTATGCTCTTTGACACTTTAACTAATATTATTACCGTATTTTGATAAAACAATTTACGAATGTTTGCATGTGATGTGCAAATATAGGTAAATAATTTCAATTTCACATAATGATTCTCATTATTTCCTGTCTCCAGAAAAATATGACGAATTTTATAACTATTCAAATTTCAATGGTAACAAATGAGCCGCTAATTATTTTGAAAAATGTTCTAGACAAATGTTACGGCAAGTAGTTATTCAAGGATCAATTGTAGTTATTCTATATTTTACGATAAATAAATGCGAAAAACTAAAACGTGCCATCAATAAAATTTTAGTACTACTGTTTGAGAAAAGCTCATCTACAAATTTGAACCTAGCTTTCAGATAAAAACTTAAATATAAAATTTGTCATTCGTGCGCGTTCTCAAGTTATCGTGCTTTCAGACAGACAGGCCGATTATTTTCAAAATTATATTTTTTGGGTTCGTAGGGTCTAAAACGTGAAGATCCATCAAAATCTCGAACTGTCATAAAATCACGATTACAATGCTTCCTCAATTATACAGGTCGGAGAAGAAAAAATAGTTTTTTGACTCATACATGTTTGCGAATAATATTTTAATTTTTGAATATATTTCTCACTGTCATATGTTACTTTAATTTATTCATGTGCTCAGAACAACATAAAACAAAATTTATTTACATTTTTGTAGAATTATTACAAAGTTTGCATTACTCATAATGTTAAACAGCATTACGTTATGTTATTTGATGCAACACTTGAAAAATTTCTAAATACTTCTCAGTACTTATATGTTTATAATTATTTTAATTAGTGTTTTAATGTTGTTTAAAAGTTGATAAATCATTTTTATTTATGTATACTATTTAATCTTGATACATATATACTGATTTATTGTAGTTTATACCTAAAACTAAAACTTGAATAGTTTTTAGTATAAATGCATTTCTGATACGTTCAAAAATAATTTTATTAGAACAAAAAAATTCTGTCCGACATATTTTTATGAATTAAAACTAGTTTTTGATGATTGAAAAAACTTAGTTTCAAATTATTAGTATGCCCAAATATAAAGAATGATAATCCGCACAGCGCACCTAGTTACCATCAAGAATTTTTTTTTGTGTGGATTGTACTTCTGCAAAAAAAGTGCCAGCTGTTATCTGTATACAGGTAAAGAATAAATTGCTAGTGAATTCATTTTTATTCTTACTTCTCTGACTATAAGGCAGTCATGAAGTGTTTGACTGATCCTTTCTTTTTATTATATATGTTATTTAATTTAGCTCACAACACAAAACTTGAAAAGCAGAAAAAATGTGACACAACTTGAAATAAACCTGATGAATATATGAAATTTGAACGTTGATAGAAACAAAAGTTATTAGTCAGTAATTTCTACTACATTGTTTTTCTCTAATATCTGAAGTATGATATCTATAGGTAAAAGTAATGAACAAACGTGATATAATTGTTATATGAGACCAATTGGATTCATTTCCATCAATAAATTAATTTATTCACCACATTTTGATCAGTTTGATTTTTTTTTTTAAATTATTGCTGTGTAATAATCGACTGTCATTTAATGAAGTAAATTCTATTTACATAGGAAGTAAATTCATCTGTACTTTATGAAACCGACTATTGAAGGAATGAATTTTTCATTCATTTGGCAAATAAATTTATCTGTCGCATATAGAATCAGGGCCGTTTTAACATGCTAGAGCGCCCTTGGGCTGAAAAATTTTGGCGCCCTAGTCCAATTATTTGAAAAATAGGCAAATCACATGGATGAAAAATCATTGCAAAAATTTTATTTCAAAACATGCAATAAACGTTTTCTGATTTATTTATTTTTCGCGACACTTGTCAGATTCTATGGATAAAAGACTTGAATAATTTAATTTTGTTTGTCCTCATGATGATCGAAGTTAATTTTTCATTCTTTTTGTTGTTGAGAATGATCTTTCTCGACCACAATTGGTACACGCAATATTCAACAATATTCTGAAAGTTGTAACTTTTGAAAGTGTGTTATCAATTATTATTAATGTGCCTAAGATGAAGACATGCTTTAACTAATCCTGGTTCTGAATCAATTTCATATTTATTAGATAATGCATTTGCATTTTCTCTTATTTTCGCTTCGTCCCAATTTTCTAAATAGAGTAGAATTTCAAATTTGGAGGCTACACTATCGTATGCCGATTTCCTTTTCTTTATTTCCTAATCCCCGCAGACTCCCTCCAACAAACTCGCTGTAGTGCACGATGCACTTGTGGTGTTGTGGCCCTGATAAAATTCAATCGTTATCATAAAAATATTTGTATAATTTTCATGACAATTCAAATAAAACAGACTGAAAAATCTTATTCTCTGAATTCTGAAGCGCCCTTGGGCTATAGCCCATTTAGCCCAATGGATAAAGCACCACTGTATAGAATCGGGCATTAAAAGACTTATTTGTCGAATCCATAGTGTCAAAAAACTCATAACGACTCAATAAATAATAAAGTATAGCATTGTTCTAGTAAAATTAGTAAAAGTTAATAAATATTAGATAAAATTGATGGAGCTGGCTGGATGAGTGAATTTGAGTGAGTAAAAAGTCTTGAGAATTCAGTCAATATTTCTGTTTTAATTTCTTTCCTACTTTACAGTTTCGGCTGTACCTCAGCCATCTTCAGAAGCGAAAAGAACTATGTTGTGAAAAATCAAAAATATTAAAAATACAGCCGAAACTGCAAAGTAGGAAAGAAATTAAAGACTTTTTACTCACTCAAGTTAATAAATATGTTTCATATGTTCTATTGGGTGAAGTTCTGTATAAAAGTAATTAGAGACACAATATTTCAACGTTTTTATTTCACTTGAAAAAGGCAGCACTTTGCTGTTAAAACGTTGTGTTCTTAATTATTTCTATACAGAACTACTCCCAATAAAATATATTTATTGAAAATGAGTTCTGAGAAGTATTTTCCTCCATTAATAAATGTCAAGTGCAAGTGATATTTACGTTCAGAAGGCTCCGTACACGTAGCACATATGAATTTTTTAGAAATGTTAACCCGTATTTTCATTTTTTAAGAGAAAATTCTTCGGCAAACTCGATGCTATGTACCTATATGTATTTGTTTACTTAATTTTTTCCATAACAGTTATTCTTATTCATTCCAGTTTTTGCTTGAATAGAAATTTCAGGAAGATCGGCTTTTCTTACTTCAGATGCATAATTTTTTTTTTTGTGAAATTCAAAAAATCTTTTCGGGCTGTTCTTGACAACTTTTTTGACGATAAACCTATTCGACTATACATACAACAATATTTTTTTCACAGTAACATACATTTTTCTTCAAGTTTTCTCATTTTTATCTAAATAACTCAGTATTGACTAAAATAAAATATAAATCAACTACCTTGCATCCAAAACAAGAAGAAGATCAATAAACTTATTAGTTTAGCAGATGCACATAATGATAAATAGTAATTTACAACGCAGAGGCCTCAGCAGCGCTTGAATAGAAGGCAGACAAGAATACTTGAAGGAAGTCTCGGCTATACGCTACTAACGAACGCGCGTAATAAATAATTTAAAAATCAGTCCTTAATGATTAAATGTTCATATTTGTGACTACATAGCTTATTAGATACATAATAAAGGATATAAAAAATAGTTTAATACTATATCAGTTATTTTTATTGAAATTTGTTAAAGTCGTAATTCTCTAAAGATTCACATCTTTTGTAATATTACCTTCATCAAAAAGGTTTACGTAATTTTTTCATTTGTCTAGACTAGAGTGTATAAAAATGACATTTTTTAGCAGTTTATGCTTACACAATTTCGTTTCAGACCAAAGAGGATCACTGAATTGAAGTAATTATTAGCATATTTTAGGAGAATTCTTGCAAAAAAAAAAAATACGTAGGGATAGTTTTTGACACTGATGTGCCGATTTCTCCTTCTCTAATATGCGACATACTGTATGTTCGTTAATTATATCAGAAAAATTCCACGGAACAACCAAATGTTGATATCCAAATGAAAATATATGTGTATAATAATCATTTAAATGCATATAAAAATATTACTCAACAAAATAGGAGTTTCAACAATCATTTCTATCTTTCTTATTTGTAATATCATGCAAATATGTTCCATTGGCCTATAATATTTCAAAACATTCAGAAAATATTACCCACGAGAATTTTGTAAAATAATAATTTATTTCTATTTTCTCATCTAAAGCATTAGAAATTTCTTATTAATAGTTTCACATTTCTTCTCAAGCATCATTTTCCTGTTAAAAACAATAATTTAAGATCAAGTTCATCATTAGAACGTTTAATTAACGTTCAACAATTAAACTCTTGAATAGGTTCACTTTAATTAGTTCGAATCAGAAAGGTACTTTAAGAAACAACAGATAACACACCGGAAATACTCCTACTTTTGTAGGAAGTTAGAAACGATGTACGAGACAGGAAATTTGTTTACGGAATTAAAATAGTGATAGTTCGTTACTAGTATTTTAATGAATTCAAATTTTGCAAGAGCTATTTGAATAATTCTTGTTAATAAATTTTCATAATACAGCTTACAAATTGTTTATCTTCATTTATTTATTTGATAATTAAGAATATGTTATGAAATTATTTATATCTAATTGTTCTTCTTTAATTTGAAGAAGTAAACAACCTCATTCAACAAATGAGCATCTGGAGCTATTTTTGGAACTAACAAGTCTACTTCCTATTCTTTTATTCGTCGAGTTTGCTGTGATTCAGCCAAATGCACAACATAATTACTGTCAACGTTTCTTTAAATATCTATTAAGAAACTAGATAAATGGAATTATTATCTATATATTAATATTATGATATTCATGAAGTTAACTACTACTACAAAAAGAGGGCAAATGTAAGGTAAGTTTCGAGCTGATAATCCCCAGGACAGATAAAATGAAAGAAGGAGAAAGATTCAACATAATTTTTCTGCATATATAGTTTACCTGTTTCTTTGGCTTTTATCAACAACGGGTCAGTGGAAATTCGGTCAGT
This sequence comes from Dromius quadrimaculatus, assembly GCA_963989225.1. Classification (NCBI taxonomy): domain Eukaryota; kingdom Metazoa; phylum Arthropoda; class Insecta; order Coleoptera; family Carabidae; genus Dromius; species Dromius quadrimaculatus. The sequence goes on along the minus strand of OZ022325.1, from coordinate 56,273,597 downwards.
TGTTTCATTTAGATTTCAGGAAATACAGAACAGAGAATTTTAAAATAAAAAGTTATCAACATATATTCAATAGAATTCACACAAAATTATAGTAGTAGTGTAGTACTATAATTGTAAATATCCTAATCTAATCCTCCCCTGACTCATACAAATATTATAACCCTGCTGGTTTGTGGTTTGTCCCTCATTACGAAGAACAAAAAATATATAAAATGGTAACTTACACAATAAAATTACAGGACCTTCAAAAAGAAAACGGCGTCAAGTAGCCGCTAGTGTCATAATCGGTGAAAAAAAAATATTGCAAAATAGCGGTAAAAAACAATAAAAATGAAATGATATAAAATGAATTTATATCCCAACCTGTTCAACAAAATCCATACTACAACTGAGAAAAAACCGTAGAAAATGGAACAATTTTCAAAAAATCGCGTAAAACAAGTTACGTAAGCCGCGAATTAAATCAAAAGGTTCAAAAGTTGGGTGTGTCTAAGATTCGTCTGATCATTTTAATTAAAATCAGCTAGGTTTCTTGACAATTTCTTCTTCTATTTTTTTGCCTGGTTAAACAAATAATTATTTTTGGTACACATCTGTCAAATTTTACTTTTTGGGACAGTTCTGTCAAATACTACTTTTTTGAGACTGATCTGTCAAAAACTATTTTATGAACAGGAACACTTCATACCTACCTATATGGCAGCGTTGCCAGACGTCCCGATTTTTTGCAAAATATTAAATGTCTCGCGCGCTAAAGTTTCAGGCCCGCTTTGCAGAGATGCTAATTGCATGCAAAATTTCGAAATTTGCATCCATATTTGTTGTGCTTATTTCACGCATCTGACCAATATCCATGATTAGCCACTAGTGCCGGCTATCTTATTTATATACTTTATAATATACTTATTTTTGAAAATAAGAACTATCATTCATTTAAATCAATGAATATCGACAAGGATCGCTGATTATTGATAATTATCGGAGTATCGATAGATTTTTTTCAAATATCGAAGTTCGATTATTTGGAAAAATAGTGGTCGGCAGCCCGGCGCGAAATTAAAGACAAGCGTGCGTAAGACGCACTCTAAAAGACGGGTAAACTAGACAGTCCTGTTATTACTATTATTAGTAAAGTGAAGTAACGTATTTCTATTGAAACTCATTTTTTATGGCTATTTTGGCTATCTATTATGATGTAAATTCAATTTGAAACTCAAATGAAAAGGTAAGTATTTAAAAATTACTGACTATATACAGGCTGTAACAGAATTAAGTACATTAATTTTAACCAGTGATAGTTCTCGTCAAGCCTAACCATTTTTCTTAGTAACTTTTTCCCGAATTCTCATCTTTCTTTAGCATTTTTTATCTCCTATAATTTAACGAGTCGTTCAGGTGCATAGTTATCGGATCCAGTAGCAGTTGCAATAGAACAATAATTGATTTTGACATATGTGAGCTATCAATTCCTTCAAATAAATTCTGGAAGAATTAAACAGATTATAAATAATTAATTCTGTGTACGATTTCACGGGCAGTTTAGGATTAGCTTAGCAAATTTATTTAGAACGATCTCGAATTGTCATTTTTCACTAAAAATTATTGTGGTTATGCTAATGTATTTAATTTCAAAATATTATGCACTTATACATTATGATGAGAATACCATGGGATATTTAGAACCTAACGTTTATCTGAAACGTAAAACTGCAGATGAGATGAATGAAATACATTAATTTATAAATGAAGCACCTGTGTATTAATTTTTCTCATATTATTACAAACTTCACACTCAGGTCGTTTCAATAAAGTATGCCCCGTGAATTGATCTGCTGAATAAACAAAATATATGGCATATATTTCAGAAAATATGTAATAAACTGCACCCTCAGGATTAAATCAAGCATTTAAGTCCCTCGTTAAATAATATACTATTTCAATATGTCCCGCTATGAACGAAAGAATCCCGCTTTTTTCAATGAAAAATATTCAATATTCCGCTTTGCTAGAAAAACAATCTTTAAGATACAGTTTTCGCCGAAATACTTGATAGTTCGTGCAATTCAAGAAATTGATACCCATTTTTTACAAATGTCACTTTGATAGAAGACAGAAAAATAAAACAATTTCACGGCAACTAAGATTAATAATTGCAATAGAAATAGATAGATAAAATTTTGTGATTTTGAATTATTACGTGATGATCGCCTAAAAACGTTGTGTGCACCTCGGCCTACGGTTCTTTTTAGTCTCACCTGAATTGCAGCCTCAGCTATGCTTTGTCCGCAAACAACAGATTCGACCAAAAAAGATAGCCTTTACGGCCTTGATACACAAATAACTATTTTTGTAACTTTTAGTTTTTTATCTTTTTACTGGACTTGCCTGTTGGGTAGTGTATGGTAATAGATAAATAAATAAATTAATTAAGAGGTAAATTCAAATTGGGTTGCATAAATAATGCGAATGAATATTGACTACTACGAGCACGACCGAAATATGACGCCGGGCAAAAGGATATGAGACCACTATAAGCACAATTTTATAGTTACCGCTATGGGCACGGAATCAAGACCATTTATCGTGAAATATATTGATTCATTGTGAAATATATTTGATGTAACAATTATAAAATTATTCAAATTTATTCTTTCATGTCAGGATATGTAACAAGTTATTTATATGTAATATTTTGTAATTAATTCATTTTCACTTTCAGTGTAGAGTGAGTAAACAAAAAATTTGGAACATATTATTTACATAATATTCCTGTTATCTCATTTATTGTTCCTGCAGTTCATTAACATTTGATTTATCTATCAATAAATTATTTTTGATTATTATTTTCGATAATTCTTCTCCATTCATGGTTACAGATTTATTATGAATATTAAATTTGCATTCTGCTATTTGAATTCATTTCTAAATTAGAACTGTATCTTATAGTGTGCAAGTGCATTCTGTGATCGATTTCGAGCTGCCAGATATAAGTATGCGAAGAATATCGTATACAATTATGCCAAAACAGATATTTTTTAAGAAAAAAAAAAAGTGTCATATTCAAGTGGTTAACTGGAAAAACTATCTTTACTTGATTCGTTAAATTCAATAAGGGAATGATGAACATATTTACATTTGGCAATAAGTCAAGAAAAAATCTTATGCCAAAGAAAAATGTCAGAAGTATTAAATTTGTTGAAACCAAAAATACATAAATGGCTGGAAAATGATAGACAACAAGATAGAATATATATTTTTTCAAATTCATAAAAGTAATTGCACTTCATATGAAGCAAATAACTTCAGTACTACTTTTTATTTTTAATGAAGAAACTAGTAGAATTTCTATAAGGCCTACGCTTCTGTACGATTATTGCTCTTTCAATTATTACTATATCGGCATTTAAAGTATTCACGTTATGTAAAGTGCAGTTGATTTCGCAAATTTAATTTTATCATGAAGTTGTGAAACAATCGGTATGAATTTTTAATATTATTCTTTTTAATTTCTGAATAATCAGTGATTGTTTCCATTTTTTTTTATTACTCATGCGGGATAAGTACTACTTTGCGCACGTTCTTCCGGGCTTTAAATAGCTTTTTGCTTTTCGAGTGCGTCAAGTATAATTTGAGTGCGACAGGTAAACTTTTCGCACGCAAACCATTTGCCGCCCGGAAATACAAATGCAAAATAATACTCATCCCACGTTCGTAATAAAAAATAGTATCTGCAACTCGTGTGGTGTTGTCAATTGTCCACTTCGCTCTCGTGGGCAATCAACAACTTATCGCACTTGTTACACAATATAATATTAATACATTGATTCCAGGCTTCAAGAGCGAGAGCTAAATAAATTTCATTCAAGAAACATAATCAAATATTATTGTCATCCTTGTTAGGTAATCTGATTGGGAAAATCAAAATATAGATGTATTGGCTAATTTTTTGTTTCTTTAACCTACCTAGGTCAATTCAACCAACGGTTATTAAACTGAGTATAGTTATATAATAGTTATTTATGATATAAGTGTTAAAAGTGTCATTTTATTTTGTGATGAAGGAAGTTTAGGACACGACGCGCAGCGGAGTGGCGTAACCTTTGGAATAAAATAAAATCACTTTTAACACGTATATCATACACTATTTTTTATACAAACACTATTGTTAGTGATAATAATGCGAAATTGGTAAAAATTTATACAAATTATGACATATTACATGAACTGTCATTTATATAGCAACCACGTACTCCTTGATAGCAACCAATGTTTTGTTGTTATCCTGGTTGTTGTTTACACAGTTTGACAGATATTTTGAATGAAATGGATAGTCAAGAAAATAAATCAATTCCAGCTGAAATTGAGGGAGCAGCGACTAGAATTGTTCATTATCTATTACATTCGAAGTCGAGGCAACAGTACGAGATCGCCTACGGACGTTTTTTGAAATGGTGCGAAGATAAAAATGTTTCTAGTAAATATTATGAGACTGTTTTTTTGGCGTACTTTGAGGAGGAATCCAAGTTGTAGAAATCGTCAACGTTATGGTCGAATTACTCTGTATGTAAAAACTATGTTGAAAATGAAGAACAATCAAGATTAAGCAAACATTATATATTAGTTTTTCAATTGTTGTAAGTGACTCTTATTATTATAGTTTTTGAAAGGAGAATAGTGGCGAAAGGAGTCATGTTAAATGCTGGATTATATTAGATATAATTTCAGGACTTTTCGGTGCCTTATATCGGTCACCATCATCAGCTCATTCAAGTTGAGAAAAAGAGGAGTAGAAAGTAAAACATTTTGTTAATAAATGTAAATAAAAAAAAAAAAACATAATTAAGTGACAGTAGTTGTAATGAGTTCAGATGACTTAAGACTAAGTCTTAATCACTTTTAACACGTCGCCAATGGTAACGTGTTAAAAATGAATCACTTTTAACACGTCGTCAATGGTAACGTGTTAAAAGTGATAACAATGTCATAAATTGTTATTTTTAATACGCTAAGCAACCATTAAAAGTCGTACTTTCAATAGTGTGTATAAAAACAAAATTTAACTCAAACATATCGACAAGAAATGTTTTTCGTTAGTTTTTTTTGAAGTATTTTCAATATTTCGAGTCAAAAATTTAATTTTATTTGATCATTTGCTGAGAATTATCTTTTTATTCAACATGATATCCATATTTTCGATATCTTCAGTGATAATTTATGCAACAATAGTTTAAACTTGAGTATTATGATATGAGGCCAGATTACATACATTAAATTCTGCTATCAATACTAAAAAATCTATTTTCCTTTAATTTGGAATATATACGCTTTTTTCAATTTAAATTCCTCATCAACATTACAGTTATATTCTATAATGTCATTATAAATATAATGTTTCAATTTAGTTAATACTCGTATTTAATTTAGGTTAAATACCGTTAATAATTGCCATATAAAAACTCAAGGTTCTGTATTCAACTGTAATCTAGAATAAATATATATAATAACAATAATTGAAACAAAATTCGTGTATTGATGTACATTTTTATCTCCATTAAAATCATCAAAAATAATGAGAGCTTCGTGGCGTGTCCATCAATTGGATTCCATTTTATAAATTCGAACCAAAGGCTGCTATCTAAATCAAAATTGTACTATTGAAAAGACTAACAAAAGTATTGTCAAGAAATCATATCGAGGTAACTCTTGAATACATTTATAACTGTACAGACCGCCTACAATAATTTAAATGCACAGGTATAACTTCTGATGTCATTTCAAGATTGTGGGCATCATAGGCGGGCAGGAAATATTAGAAAAAGGGATACGGAACATCTTGTACACAAAATATTTCTGAAGCTATACATTTTTCAAATTTACAGAGAACATAATGATGAAGAATTCATTAATTATTTCCAAAAAAAATTTAAAATAAATATTATCCAAATATGAATATTTCATATTGAGTGATTCAAATAAATAATCAGATAATCTTATACTTATAACTTGGTTTTAAATTTTAGATACTTCATGAGTATGAAGTATTCATTTTCTTTTCTCTTTCAAAAAAAATTTCCACAATTCATATTATTGCGCTCGAGAAAATCCACATTTTGCAGTAAAAAATAGTTTACAACATAGATTTTCATTAAATGTTTGGGTTGGCATCTTACATGGCAATTTACTTGGAATATACATACTCCTTAATAGGTTAAACCAGTATTTGGAATTTTCGCAAAATATTCTGCTAAAATTACAAGAAGATACTTTCTCACATCTTCGTCAAAATGCATGGTTTCAGCATGATGGTACTCCTCCTCATTCTTCAAGAAATGTGCGGCATCACTTAAATAATGAGAACAGGTGGATTGGTCGCGGAACTCCCGTACCATGGCCACCAAGATCACCCGAATTCAATCCCTGAGATTTTTATCTCTGAGGTCATCTAAAGTCCTTGGTCTATGATAACCAAAACCCCTCCGAAACTGTTAAAGAATTGAGGATGCGGATTCAGAATAGTGTAGAAATTATCAAACAGCACTACATAATTCAACGGTGCATTGTGTGTAATTGTAGATGTTAATTTTGAACAATAATAATTATGAGTTTTGTAATCATTCTTGAATTTATTTTTAAGGGAAGTGTTTTTTCATAATAATATTGTTACATGAAAATTATGTTTCTAGTATTGTTACTATTTATAAGTTTAATCCTTGCTGTTTCGTTTTTTTTTCTTGTACTTTCTTGGACGGATTGTAAAAATAGATCGAAAATAATGATACTACATTTTCGTTACGAAAAGTATGAACAGTTTCATAGGCGTACAAGGAAATCATGGGCTGGCCACATCATATATTTTTCCTGGAACCTGCGAAATATTGATATTAATTTTTGCTATAGTTCATTGATCTCTCAAAATGAATTACGTTAGAAATGAAGATCTGATCACCCAAAAACATTACGTAAATTCATTTCAAAATTTGTATTTACCGAAGAATGCGAATGTGTTGTCAGTGATCTAGTGGTACCAAAAATGTTAGTTCCATGAAAACTACCCTTGAGCATGCGAATTTTCAATTATTACTTACTCTTAAACTCATGACATTCACTTCAAAACCATCCTGTATAGCTGGAGTATCTCTATTGCATCTGCATTGCTGCATTTCTGATTGGCATAGTTAAAGAAAGGACGAATGGATAATTTTTCTTTGAATAGATAATGATCGTTCAGAACAGGCAAAAATACCTCAAAGATATTGCTATCCTTTTCTCAATATATGACCGCGCTCGCAACGTTATTCAGGATACGGCATTTTATGCATTTTTTCAAACATTTATCGGTTATGTAATAATTAAAGTGAATACTTTGTTTTCTGGCGCTGCATTTAGATTTCTCGACACACTTTTTCACGTCAAATCATAATCCAAGTAACAGTAATAATATCAACTTTTACTTTTATTCTAAAAAATATTTGCTTTGAATTATATTAATATTCAATATCTTTTTCTCATACCTAACGGGAGATGATTGCAATTCACATCATGAATAATTTATAATCACCAATAAAAAATGAATCATTACCAATCTGTATGGTCTCTTAACGCCGATTAATTATCTCCAGATGAAATTGAAACTTGTAATAATCATTAATAACATCATCCAGATAATAGTATTTCACTTGCAACTTAAATTGTTTTATTACATTTTAACTTTCTCAGAAAAACGAAATTTATTACTCCAGATAATATACCTTTTAAAGTGCTTAATAATCTAATAAATTACATAATTGATAAAATTTTATCTGATTTGAAAGCTAAGTAATTGATAACTTTTGTTTTCGCAAGACCTCTGTAGAAAGGAACAATTTCCGTTCTTAATAACTTCTGATTATGGATTATGATATAATACCAGAATTCCTGAAACTTGGATAATGTGCAGTCAAAAATAGTATATTAATAAGCAATTATAACTATTGAAATTGAAAATATTAGCTTATATGGCCAATAAATATGTAAAACCTACCTTTAATAAACAATATCATTCTAGTATAATTGGTTTTATTCGGTTTTCATTTTCTTTCTGCCGAGATGTACCCACAATTTGCTTTTCAATTATCTGTAGGAAATGTCTGATAATAATTGCAGAAAAGTGCTATCTAATTCTGAAATCATTTCTTTTAATATATTCAGATTCCAATAAGATCAAAATTGACGAATCCAGAAAAAAGTTACACTTGAAATAGTCTTTAAGGGGCTTCGACCCTGGTCCCAGAATAGTGCTATTTTGCATGACTTTGAGACAATTTTTCTCATTATTGAACAGTTTGTTTCTTACAAAAAAAAGTATGTGTATTAATGAGTATTTTATAAACAAAATGTCAAGCTTAGAATTTTGAATAATGTAATTTTTGATTAGATACCGGCACTGTCGTGAAAAGTGTAAAGATGTTCATATTTTTTGTAATAATTTTTTAATTCCGAATTGCTCTTTGACATTTTATAGCCTTGGAAATTTTATGCTCAAAAATGAAATTATAGGACAATCAAGCAAACCGTTTTTGGAAAAAATGGGAAAATGTAATGAACAAATCAGAATTTTTCAAATGAATTTCTTTCGAATTTTCGCTCTTTACGCCAGTATTTAGGCAACTTATCTCACATTTTATTTTCTACACGCAGCTTCCAGAACTTCTAAGAAAGCAATAAACACAGTGGAAGGTTGGGTTGGGTTCAGGTAGAAAGAGATTTGTATGACATAGATCCACATAATCGTTTAATAACAGAAAGAAATCTAAACTTCATTAGATAAGTACGAATCATATTCAAATTGTAATAGATTCATAATCATAAAAAGTTTGGAGTAATTATTCAATGAATTATTTGACTCGATAAAATAGATATTAAATTTGCATCCATACCAATATAGCAAATTAAACATAGTATAAAAAATATAGATCTATAAGTTTAATCCAACTAAATAATAAAAAAAAAACTATTGAGATTTTTATAACTAAAAAACACATATGATTTATCATGAGTACCTACAACAAGAAAAAGTGTTGGAATTTTGTAAATGAAATGAAAATCAACACGTTATCCATCATTAATCTATATTTTTAATAATTTTAAATAATAGGAACATAGATATAATTCGGCGAAACAAGTACATAAAATGATGGACAATATATTATATTCATTATGTTCAACCAATTAAAGTTACTAATATATTTTTATTTTATTATTTATTTCATAGGAACAATAGTATATTGTATAGCTAAGGACGAAACAAGACGATTTCAGCTGAGGGTGACAGAGCGAAGCGAGGGCTGGCATCATCCTCGACTGAAATCGTGTTTTGTCCTGTGCCACACACTATATTTTTCATAATACCTGCATTGAAACTTTTCATGTTACAAATTTGACATAAGAAAGTAAATATTTTTCTTCTGATTTTGCAGGTAACAAGTCGAGAGAGCTGCTTGTGCTTTATCAATAAGATATTGGGGTGTACTTAAAATTATCGTATTAATACTTTTTTCTTGAAGCTAATCCTCTTTTAAATTTAATTTACAGTTACGAATACAACAACTGTCAAATTAACTGAGGCTATAGGATTTTCTCTTAGAGATTGACAATGAACAAATGCGACTCTGCCAGGGATAAAACGAAGTGAGAAACAAATTCAGCGGGCAGAAACAAGTTTGTTTCTCCCCTAGGGTAGAAACAGAATTATTTCTGCCCGGCTACACTCGCATTTGTCTGAAACTGCCTTGTTTCGACTGACAAAACAGGTGTTGAAACGCGTTGTTTCAATGCAGGTATTATGAAAAAAAATTAATATGCTTCGCGGGGAGGTGAATCTCGTACATATCTGGAATCTATTAATTCCGGCAGCATTCCATCGTGATAAAAAAATTTTCAATTGCTCCTCCATTTTTTCTTGCCAAAATCAATCATCACGAATTCACGATATATTATTTGAACAAACATGTCGTAAGGAGACCATACAATAAAGAAGCACAATTTTCTTTTAGCTATATGAAGCTGACCCAGAACTTGGAACATATAATTGTGATTTTCCTTCAGCATTAACTCTCTGTTATATATTCTCAAAAAGTTTATTTCATTTTGCTCGACTGCACTTTTTATTGTTAGAGCTTTTATTTTTGCGGGACATTTAATTTCAATTAATTTATCAAAATCAATCAAACTATCTGGAGAAGCAGCCAAAAACGGTAATTCTTCGTCTATCAATAGTCCGCTCGGTTCAACTTTCATCTGAAACTTCTTTTCAAAAGTACTTATGGCAATTTTTTTATTTTGTATGGCATACATTGTACTTGCCTTACCTCTAAAATTGCTATACAACAAACTAAATACTTTTTTCCCATCGAAATCGTAGCTTTCTTCTTACAAATACTTCCAATGTTTGAAGCAGTACATCTTTTTCTCCTTTCTTCATGCCAAATATCAGAGTGCCGTTGCTCTTTGTTTTTATTAATTTTCATCAGAGAGTGGAGGTGTGTATATTTTTCTTTTTCTAATTGTTCGTGAGTCATGTTTTCATTTGGATACTTAATCTTGAGAAAAGTTTGTTTGAAAATATTGAATATTTATTTCAATAATTATACCTGGAGGCTGGAGGGATTAAGCTGTAAATTTTTATGATTCATGACCCTTCACAGAAAAGCATGCAGACTGTGTCTTTCTGGTTGTATGATGTACAGGCGTTTATTGAAAACCAGATGTGAGATTGTAGTTTAGTATTGAACAGCCTTAAGATGTGCAACCAAGATCTCGAAGTTCATGTGTGTGCAATTTGAATTTTATCAATTGTACATTTGATATAATTTCACTTCAATATTTTCATTTGCGAACATTTCACTAATGCCCGTACTTATAGTCAATACTTCGCTCAATCTCAGACTTGAGAATTGCTCAAGTATGAGAATATTACCAATAGTCGTTACTTGGCTGTTGGCTGCGGAGTAATACTTCGCGTTTGCTTGACTCCGGCTTTACTTGAGTCTACTGCAAGGCTACCTTGAGACGTGCTCAAGTATTCGTGTCAGTTATTCTTGACATTTGTATTTCCAACATGGATATATGCCATAGAGGTATACATACTTACTGAAACTTACCTTTCCAATCAAATTATCCAAAAATAGATCAAATTCAGTAGACAAACTAGGAATATTTCGCAAACGTCAAACATATTAATCAAATATATGTCAAAAACAATAAATCTCAAGTTTCGCCAAGAATTCACGAAGTATCGACAATAGGATAGATTATCAAGTAAAGCTCGCCGCACACGATGCAATTTTTCAAGCAATTTTGTTCACTTGGCGCCGCACTGGGTGTCACGCTTGCTCCGATGCAAGAAATTTGGTGCGATGCGGGGTACTAGACTTACTACGAGACTTGTTTTTCAAGATAGGTTCGGTGCTATTTTTCGCACTTGCTGCGCCACTGACTGCTGTCCACAGCCAATCAAAGCAGACGACGAAATCACGTGATTACATCACTGAGTTGTATGTCGCATCAGAATGCTGTGCCTCGTTAGTACATTGTGTTTTGTGATGTTTTAAGATACAAATAAGTAAAAATTATGGCTAGTGGAAATTAGGTAATGTTTACGTATCCTAGCTCAGGGTGTATACCAAAAAATTAAATGAAAATTCCCTGACTTCCAGGTTTTCCATGTTATTTTCAATAAAATTCCAGACAGAAAAAAACAAAAGTTTGATACAAGTTTAAATATAATCACAGATTAATGTTGCAATTCTGTGTGAACCCTATAAATCTGTAGATTAAAAACAAAATCGCAACGAACTTGATATCCTTACGAACGAATTTACATTGATCGACAAAAGTAAATGTACTTTAATAAAAAAAAATTCCATGAATTTATAGATCTAGAAGACTTATAGATTTGCACATATGGCCCTAGTATCTTAAAGAGTGAAAATATACTTTTATGAGTAATAATGCATAAATATCCTATAATTTATTTTTTCCAGACAAATATCAGAAATTCCTTGACGTTTCCAAGACATTTCCAGTTTATCTAAATTCCCTGACATTTCCAGGTTTTCCAGGTTTGGTACTCACCCTGCTAGCTCGTCAAACAACACGTTAAAAACTCTGCGGCCTTGATTCCTTTTCAAAAGACACCCTCTTGACCCAATTCTTTTTTCTTTTTTCTCTGTCTCGTAATTCTAATTAATTTGCAAGCTATAACTGCAGTAAGTGCTCCTGCTCTCCTCCGACGATTATTTTCGACAATATCCATATTTGTAATAAATAAGTCTACCAAGTCTACGTTCTAGTGTCAGAATGAGTGGCGCAGCTTGCATCGTGTGATGCGAGAATAAGTGTCACACTAAGTGTACCTCAAAGTGGCCCAGTTCGTAAGAAAACTTGCTGCAAATTAAGTGAACAAAATTGCATAGAAAATTGCCTCGTGTGCGGCGGGCTTAAGTATCTATGGTGATTTCGCCTCGATTTGGCCAAGTAATTCAAGAACGAGATTGAGTTTCGACTATAAGTACGGGCATAAATTGGAAAAGTCAAAAAAAATATTGTTCAATATACTGCGATCATTGATGAATACTTATAATTTTGATAGTTTCCTCACGCGCATTACTTTCAGATTAAAAGGCCCTCCGCACTACGTCGGGCTGTTACCGAGCAACATGACCTAAGGATATTATAGATGGTAATTGTTGTTTTTGTAAGTGCGTACAGTCATTATAGTCATTTATTATGTGATAATACTTACTACCTATACACTAACGAAAATATTATTCATTATCAAAAATGAAGATCACAAAGATATATAGGTACATATCCGAAATATCTTTGAACTAATAAACGAGATTTGAAGACAATAGTGAATGCCCGAAGTATGAACGAAGCCTTCATTTCATCTTAGGTTCATAAGAACATGTGAGATACAGTATATCAATAGAAATAAGGAAAAAAGCAGGAAAAGCCCTGGAAACTATCAGACTGTATTTTGGAGAAAATAAATTAAATAATGGAAATAAGCTGCAAACATAGCTAAGCTAAGTTCTATCTGTTCTGTCTTTTCATAAATTTCAAACAAGCATATGACACAATGAGAAATAACAAACTGTGTGACATTTTGAAATATTTCAACATCTCCGAAAAACTTATATACAACCAATTAGAATAACACTCTCAAGACAAAATGTGAAGTGAATGTGGACATGACATCAACAAGTTTCTTAGTAACAGAAGTTTTAGTCAGAGTGATCCGTAAATCAATTTTTTTTTGTAAGTACATATACATCATATTACAACAATATGAGATAATAATTCGACAATTACGCATAGGTAATTTACTAACGAAAGATTTATACTAGAATAAAAATGGAGACCACAAAAGAATATACATATCAGGTGTGAGATTCTGTCAATCGCGTAGATATTTATGTTTCGTGTACAATCATGTACATAATTTTATTGTACGTTAAACGAATAAGATTAAATTCATTTTTCGTTTTCAACTTTATTTTCCGCAGTGTAAGCAGTAAACATAAGGCAATAGTATATTCTATAACAAGTATTGGAATGTTCCTTATTCCATTCGTGCGTAAAGTTTGTCATCCGAACTGAATATTTGCTCTAACACTGTTTAGGAATTTTTATATTCCGTAACCAAAAATTATGTTGGAAGAAGTGACATTCTGACCCATCGTTTAGATGTTTAGAATAATTCCGTAGGACGTTTAGGCCCGGCTATATAATTTAAGCTCATCCAAGGTTTGGTTAAACCGAGCTTATTTACTATAGTTACAATTGCTAAAATAATTGTAACCATAGAAATTAAACTTGGTTCAACTGAACTGTGAATAAGCTTAGATTGTTTAACCGGGCCTTAGGCCCAATATTTCAGTGTTCGGATTACGAAAACTGTGGATTAATTCTCGTAGCAACGATTGTAAAAACAATTGTTTTAATTAAGCTTCGTTTAAGTAATCTATAGATTAAACTGAACCTGAAATATTGGGCCTTAGAATCATTAAATCATAATTTACAACGAATCAGAAGCTGTTAGTTTGGTTACCATTGTTAATTCTTGACAATTCAGGTATTCATTTCTGATTTTGTGTTTGATGTTCCATAATTTTTAAAGTTTCTTCTGAAATATTGCTGAGTTCCCAAAATCTTGTTAGAGAAAGTATAGTCTACAACATGTTCGGAATGGCGAATTCCAGACTTAGGAACTTTTCGCTCGTTTAAAATAAAAGCCATTCCAATACTTATTGTAGAATATAGTATTACATAACAGAATATCGGAATTTTTGATTCATTTCAAATAGTGAAACATTCTAATGTGTAAAATTTGGTTCTCTACAATATTAAACATTCTCTAACTGACTGATGTCTTTTTAGTAGTATTGACCAAATCGCTGATTTTATAGAAATTTATTCAATTTTATCTGTATTTAAATCGTAACAGAAGAGTTATATAGAATCTCACCACAGCCATATTAATTATTCATTTTTTTATACAAGGGTAAAATCGACTTAGTCTAGTTCTAATAAGTATATCTAGCTTTTTAGACAGTTTTTCTTATTCACTTTTATCAACGGTCGTAAAAGAGGTAACAGTTTTTTCATCATTTTGAATGTAAAAAGTAAGGTTCTATGAGAAACTGTGCAATGAAATTTTTATTGCACACTTCTAATTTCAAATGGAGAGTGGAGAGTTTCAAGTAAGCAGAAAAACTTTGAATTCACAATTTCCATAAAAGGCTACTTATTACATTGAGAAAAGTGTAAGAGACTGTCACTTTTCATATGACTTTAGACATATAACTACTTTATTGTTCAGGCTTGTTCCTATATACTATAATGGTCATTAGGTTGATAATAATAATAGTCAGTTCTCAAAAATACTTGAAATTAGTCTACTGTAATATTGATTGGATTCTAAATTGAGTAAACTTGTCTTTAAAATAAATCAAAATTAGGTCTAACTTCATGCTTGAATATCAGAGTGTAAACTCCGATGATCTCTGCAATTTAAGATTTGATCTAAAAAGTGGTCTGTGAGTGGCGGTGAATTGGTATGACATGGAAAAATGCATAGATCCGATCAGGATTACGTGAAAAAGTAGAAAAATGTTTATGGTTCAAAATATCATAATTTATAAAGAACTGTTTTGTCAGTTGAAACATAACAATTTCAGACAAATGCAAGTGTTGCCGGGCAGAAACAAGCCTGTTTCTGCCCTAGGGGAGAAACAAGATTGTTTCTGTCCGCTGAATTTGTTTCCTACATCGTTTTATTCCTGGCAGAGTCGCATTTGTTCATTGTCAATCTCTAAATGAAAATCACATAACCTCAGTTAATTTGACAGTTGTTGTATTTGTAACTATAAATTAAATTAAAAAGACGATTAGTTTCAAGAAAAAAAGTATTAATACGATAATTTCAAGTACACCACAACATCTTATTGATAAAGCACAAGCAGCTACTCTCGACTTCTCACCTGCAATATCAAAAGAAAAATATTTATTTTGTTATGACAAATTTGTAATATGGAAAGTTTCAATGCAGGTATTATGAAAAATACAGTGTGTGGCATGGGACAAAACACGATTTCAGCCGAATGTGATGCCGGCCCTCGCTTCGCTCGGGCAAGCAACACTCACCCTCAGCTGAAGTCGTCTTGTTTCGTCCCTAGCTACACAATATACTATTTTCCATTCCAATATCACTGGGTGATCATTTTTTTGGGATTATTCTCGTATCTCAAACTTAACAAGATCATATTTTTTAGTCAAAAGAGCACTGCATTTTGTCTGAACTAATCTTGCGAGCTAGAATATTCCCAACTTTTTCATGACAGTTCTAGATGTTGCGCAATAGATTCGTCCCATATGAGGATGGTCTAATAAGTAATTCTAATAATCAGACTACAATGTCTGCTTGTCAATCAGTCATTCAAACCGTCTACAGCACGAAATTTGAAGGGTTGATTTCTACGTGATTGTATAATGGATGTAACGGTCACGTAATTCGAGTTGATATATACGAAGTAGAATCGTGTCGTTCCAATTGGTTTTAATTTTCTATCTTTAATAGTATCACTTAAAATTGTGAACAAGTAAATCAGTTTTAATAATAATAAATAATTTGAAATTAAAATAAATATAAGATGAGGTTCTTATAAGTGCGGAAAAGGAAAAGACAGAGAGAGAGAGGTAGCGATATGATTGAGCGGCAAAATTGAGGAAGAAATATCTGTATAAAATCTTTAATTGAAAAGTAATAGTACAGCTCACAGTCATTCTAATTTGGCATGCAATTATAGTTCAATTTCCAATATCGATTGTTATATATCAAGTTATATGATCCTGGAAATTATTATATATTCTATTCGTTGCCAAAGAAGTTTATACGCACACTTCATGCGATATATCTTCGCAATAATATTATAATACGAACTCGCTTCTAGAAATTTTCATTCATCCCTTCAATAAGCATTCCAATACAATTTAATTTACTTCAATTGAACTATAATAAAATCTTACTGATAAGTAACTAATTATTTTGAATTTATTTATCTATTACTGAAGTATTTGAAGCATTTTAAAAGTGATCATTGAGGCATTTATTTCCTTTAAATGTTTCGAAGAAACTGGAATGGTTTTCTTGATGGTTTGAAATAATAATAAAAGCCTAATGTACATTTGAATAAATTGAGTTTAGTTACCGTTGAATTAATGTGCTTTCTCCTTTGAATTGATGCTCCTATATTATATCCTATTCATAGATACTTAGTTTCATAAATTAAAATTAAAATTACATGAATTGTTTCAAAAGCATCCAAATCTAGATTCTTATTTGATATTCGAATATTCAAGAGTTGGTTCATGATGGATTCAATTTAGAAATGTACATTTGGAAATTCAGATTCATAATTCGTATTTTTTATTCTGATTAATGATGAATTCAATATTTCTAAATGTAGCCATAACATCTTATTGTCACGTGAAATATTCGACTTGAAGTATACTTTGAATTGAACAGAAAAATAAGTTAGGTGATTTCGATTTCAATGATTTATTCAATACTGTTACGTATGATGATTCAATCAAAATATCTAATATGTGACAGTTTGACTTCTTTGATAATCAATCAATATTTACTTGTGATTGGTTGAATTTACTATTCAAATAAGAAAATCGATATTCCAAATATAAATTCTCAGGTCAAATTCGTCATGAAGCAGCGCATAAGTTTTCTAAATCAAAAATAAAGGTGAATTTCTGGACTAAATCCATCATAAACCGATCCTAATGAACTCTGATATGTATAACTTGTTCTAGATTGAAAAAATGCATTAGGATCGCCAAAAATAGTATCTGTTTCATTTGAATAGGTGAAAGTTTAGCTAAATTATTAGCCTATTTCAAATATCAGCGGCAACTTTCCGCAGATATTTTTATTTGCGAATTGCATAGTAAAAGTAGGTAACTTTAGCTGGTTTCTTTTCATTTATTTTTTCTGCTACAAGCTTATAATTTGAGATAGTAACGCCTAAAATAAGATAAAACTCTTTTGTTTTAATGATTATGTATTCTCTTGGAGAAAAATATCAGTTTCAGCAAACTTATTATTCAGGATACGAAACTTATAATGAGATATTAGTTGAAACAGAAAAATTAATTTGAGATTCAAGACGCTAATTTCCTTATCAAACTATTCAAATAGGAAAATGAGTCAGTAATTAGTATTAAATTTCTGCAAGTTTTCAGTGAATGAATGAAATGAACTTATTTGACAATTCAGTACGCATGTGCACAGAAATTGATTTATCTCGTTAGCATCAATGTATAATTAGTGGTGAATCTCACTTGCACGCCTATGATTCCTAATATCGTTACTGCGAAAATGTTCTTTATAATTGAAACTTCAGCAAGATGTCAAAATCGTTAAATGAATGATGAGTTTCTTTGAAATTGATTGAAAATCAGGTGCTTGCTCTGAACCTGTTAAATAAAAGATGCTCATTTTAAAGGTAGAGATATTTAAAATGAAATAAAACTCATGGTAATACCACGGACATTTGTTTTATCCAAAAGATAATGTTATGTCATTATCACTTAAATATAATTTAGGACATATGTACGCCGCGCTGCGACTGACTCGAATGAATCGCAATCGCTAATTTCAATTTTCGACCACTTTTTGGAGCATCTCGGGCCGTATATCGTCCATAACGCGGGGATTGCTGGCATCATCCAAGTCGTCCATCGTCTGTGGTTTATCGACGTAGATTAACGACTTCACATTCATCTCCACAGAAAATAATCCAAAGCTGTTTAATCTCACAATCTTGGAGTCCAATTTACAAGTCCATTACACGAAATTATGCACTCGTCGAATGTTTCCTCCAGCAAATCGATTAAGACGCGCGACTGTCACATATGCCATCTTGTTGAAGCCACAGGTTTTGCCAATTAATGTCATTTAATTGGTAGACAAAAAAGTCGGTAAACATGATACAGCAGTCTTTATTGACTGTTACATTCTGGTCAGCATCATTTTTGAATAAATAAGGACTAATGATTCCACCAGCACACCAAACATTGGCTTTTTATAGATGTAATGACGGCATAAGACCATCTTTCGAATAAAGCCAATAATATGGCATCACCATGAGTTTTAAGTGTTTAATTTCAATTTGAAATTTATAAATATATTCAGAGTCTCATCGAAATGAATATCAGAATAATTCCTAAAGCGTACCGTCCTTGAGAATAAAAAACAAATAATATTATGGAAAAATATTTCTCTGAACTAATGACTCTTAAACTATAATAAAATATTCATTTTCCTCAAACGAAAATTAACTTATGTTTCTCTAAAAGTGTACAATAATATTTACATTTTGCTACGATTTGTTATATGTGGAAAGGAATCATTGTATTATTATTGTAATAATGGAATTATTATTGTAATAATTCGATAATAGGAGTAACTTATGATCTCAAAGATGGTATCATCTGGCAGCTCTTTATTTATTCATGTATTTATTTCGTTCAATTTGAAAAGTCTCGGTTGAAGCCTCGGTCGGTAGTGACTTCTCTCTTCTGATAACATAATACCTATACTTATTTTTGAGCCATCTTAGTAGAGTATTGTTCCCTGAATTCATTCATGTAGTGATTCAGCATGGATAATGATTTTACGATTACTACCTATATAGACATTTGAGATCTTATCCGAAACTATATAAAAGTAATCAATCTTTACAAGTAATGAAATGAAGAAGTTTGTAATCACGGTATTGTTTTTTTTTCAATATTAGAAAAATTACCAACACACAGAATAAATAAAATTGTGAATTTGAACTGCCCAAGTTCGAAAAGACAAATATTCATATATTCTTGCATACTTTTATTATGAATGATTCACTATACAAGTACACTTTCACATATGCAATTTCAAATACATGTAGATCACGCAGCCACATACAAACGTGTCGTATTTGACCTTGTCCCCGAACACAGTCTCATATTACAAGTCATGCAAACAAGTCAAACTACCCTGAAGTACGCCACTGTGCTGACGTCATCTTTAAATGTGGTTTATAAGATATGCAGATCATAAGATTATTTACTCGTTAGGAGACCGAAAGGCGAAAGAAAAAGAAATTGATTTATTTTTGAGAATTTGTAAAAGTGGTCATGTTGCATGAGTCATCAATTCGATGAGTAATGTTATTATTTCTAGTTTTGAAGAATTATTATAATTGGGACAAATTTTCAATTAGGTTTCTGACAATTTTTATTTATGAATATTCATGCAATTAATCATTTATAATAAAAATTGAAAATATCATGATTGAACTCTTCAACTATCATAAAAGTGTAGAAAAAAATGAATTACTTAAATCACCAAGTATTGCACGCTTTTTTTTCAATTCAAGTCGATGTCGGAATCTTGGCGTTCACGTGACTGTTAACAAAATATTTGATTCATAAATGATCAATAAATGTATTATTATTAATGATATATTATTTTGATTTTTATTATTTTTCTAATTATATGTTGGTGAGGAGGTCCAGGTGAAAAATTGAATCTTATTACGGATATACATAGGATCATCTGGTATAAGCTTATTCAGTTGTATCAGCAGAATTACTAATTATTATCTACATGACTTTTCGAAGTCAAGATTTATAATGTCAATTGTCATTTGCTTTCCAAAGCTGTTTTTGAAAGGATTGGTGTATCAAATTAATCAGGGATTGTCGCAATTCTTATTCTGTACTAGATGACATTTACCAGTACGCAAGTAAAGACTGTGCAGACATCAATGGGTTCCACGTCGTAGCTCTATAGTAGTGTTATTTATATTTTACTTTCTCAGTAATGTCTAACAATCTATCGATTTTATTCAATATCGAGTCAGCATTTCTGTTACAACAAAATAATATAATTTTTCTCATTAAAAAAAAGTTATATTTATCCATGACATATTTTCAATTTTCTATTAAAATAAACTCACGAGAGCTTTCTGAAAGGTGTGTTTTAAAATAGTCGATTTTGTGATAATAACTGCATTTGTTTCGTTATAATATGACAATATTGACAGATTATTTCACTCATGTTAATCATACTGACAAATTTTGCATAGTTACAATGACAATTATAATAATAAATTCCTTGCCAACGGGAATTTACCGCGATAAATTCCCGTTGACAAGCGATTCATCGCGATAAATTGCCTTTGTCATGGAGAAACAATACACAGTTCTAATATAAACAAACAATCAGTTCTCGGAAATGTCAAAATTCAATCGTTTTGGAAATGCATTTTTCGCCGAAAGTAATGAAATTGAAAACAAAAAGTCCAAAAATACAAGAGTATATGAAGGCAATTTAGTGCATTTTTCAATAAAAAAGGTTAGTAGTTGCAACTAACATTATTTAATAGGTACTTATAGTAGCAATTTCATTCGAGAAATATTCTTCACAAATACCACGCGCGACTTTAATTTCATCATAAATTTTTCTTTCAAACATTGATTACCTTCAAGCAACATCCTTCGAGTCATCTACTCAGATGAAATCCCTCGAGCTTCGCTTTCGTGATTCAATTGGACAGATGACTCTCATGATGTTGCTAGGTAATCAATGTTTTAAAGAAAAATTTATTGATAAAATTACAGTCCCTTGTGAAACTATATACGATAAATGATTCAGAGAATACTTCACTCGTATATGAAAACCAAAAATGGCAGTAGCTATATTTCTATCTATTTTTGCGAACCGCGGTATGGTGCACTTAACAAAATACTGAACAACTACTTTTTATTCACGATTTAATTAGTATAAGAAAAACTATATGCATAGACTAATATTGAGATAATAATTAATGGCTTTTATACAGGGGGATTTAAAGTCCCAAACAATTCTTATTACTCAAAAATCTTCCCGGACATTCATGGTACCAGTATTTGATGGCTGGTAACCGGAACCGCACTCAAAGCTAAAAAATATCAATGTACCGGAACGCACAGCATCATATGTTGGGGGAAAAGGCTTGGTTGATATTTATAATGTTATCTATTTTTAGTTTTATTCCGATAATTTTTCAATTTACGACGGTTTGACAAAACAATAATCATTATTTCAAAATCCGAAAAGATATTTATGATTCAAAAGTATTTTTGAGTCAGAAGAGAAGAACAGAAGTAGCATATTCCAACTACATAATTGAATATATTTATTACATTTTCCCAATTATGAGAATAGAGGATATATTAAAATTACTGGATTCATCAAACCTGCATATAGATTTCATCGAAGAAATAGGTAAAAAATATTTCATGAAGAAAATAAAATAAAAGAAAAGCAGGACACTGTAAAGTGACCTTTAAAGTTTGTCCGTGAAACAGAATTTTACAAATTGTTAAAAAATCAAAACCTGATAAGTTTCACAAAAATACAAATTCACGAGTTGATCTTCACACCATCGTCCTGAGTAGGGCAGCAGCTGTAGACGCAATAAAGACGAAACACGTGTCTACAGTTGCTGCCCTATTCAGAACGATGGTGTGAAAACCGACTCCTAAATTTGTATTTTTGTGAAACTTATCAGGTTTTGAATTTTTTTTAAATAAAATAAATATCAATCACTCCTTTTATCCGATGCGGGTGTGACAGATACTATTTTATGTGCACTTTGGTAGATTGATCGATATTTCCTGAGCCATTGGGTACGGTTATCAGTCCACAAGCCACGGGTACTCTCAGCTTCTGTGGAGAGTACGCCACAGAGTATATTTTAATCCAATGAAAGACATACTGACTTTTTTTTCTGAGCTGAACTCGTCCCCTTGATCTTCGCACAACAAAGTCAGCATGTTTGAACTGAGCTATGTTTTAGTATCTTATATATGTAAATTAGGTACTACTGTGCTATTAATTTTTAGTACCTTTTGAAGTATCCCAGAATTATAACGTTTTTGTTCGCTACATAGAGTTTCAATATACTGGCTCTTATAATCAACCAAGCAAGTTCAACCAATGTATACTTTCTGTATTGTGTTTTATTATTCACAAATTCTGTACAATTGCTCTGTCAATATCCAATTCTGTACATTTATTATTGCTTTTCCATTCACATTCTACACCATGTGTCTGGTGACTTTTCTAGTGACATTTTCTTACATACTATTTTTCTAGTGACATTCACTTATATACTAGGTACACTTTCTATTCTATTCTCATATTAAAATTGAATTATATTTCAAAGTTATCTCACTTTGTTTCAATTAATTCAAAGCTGATCTTTCATTTGTTCGGAATTGACAGCTTTTCTTTTTAGGATTCTGTGCCTTTAGAATTCAATACGAAGTCTTATTAGTCTCGTTGGAAGTGCATAGTAAAGTTGCGATGCCCATTATACCAGATCTATCACTAGAATTAGTAATTTTAAAAATTTTTTGGTATGAAACGAAATTGAATTTGTTCATTTTATTTATAATGGGATACAATAGTTAATAGTTTGCTTCAAATACTTCAAATTAATAAAGACAAATGTGCTTGCTATGGAAAGTATTTTGATATTTAGTCAATTGGCATACAAAGTTAAGTACTCAGATACTTATTGCAACATTCTTTGTGAATTTATGAATAAAATAGATCGACCAAAATCTTTATTTCAATATAATCAAAAATAGATCGGCGATTAAGTGCTTCTTTTCGAAAAATTGCTTGCAAAAAAATTGGAGAAAAAATATCCTTTCTACAGCAAAAATAATAATTTAATTACGGATTTGAAGAGAGAAACAATTAAAATCAGTGATTAACATTGTGCTGAAAGACTTGTTTCTGTATTGATTCACGCTCACAAAATATTGTTTGCAAGATGATTTTGAAAGATCGACAAACTGGACTGAAATATTCTGGAAAATTTCACAAAAAAATGTCAAAAGGGGTATTTTTTTGTAAAACATGGCGGGAAACACAAATATTTGTTAGCTTTAAAAAAAAATTGATATGCAATCATATATATACGCAGTAGGGTAGAGAATATTAAGATTATGTAACACTTCACCCAGCCCATCTTCGACAAGAGTAGGTAGGGTCAAACTCAGGAATACGTCCGAGAAAAAAGGGACACTACTCTACGCTGACAACAGCTCACAGTATTAGTTTTGGTGGTGGTTGAACAAGTTGTCACTATGTAAATCTTCCAAAAAAAAATTGCTATATATTTTATTTTTTGATATTCAATCCTTCCATTCGCAATCACTGACAAACGTTGACGCTTATCACAGCGTGAGTGCATTGCATTCAATAGTTTTTTTTTTTAAGTTCCAGTCATTTTGTAATTTATTGTACAACTAAGATCCGGTCTTCCTACCTACGAGTAACTTCATTCGGTTGATGATATACATAACAACAATTGTTGCAATAATTGTTACCATATATGCAACGGATGAAGTTATTCGGCGATTGAAAAACCGAAACCCCAGTGGAATGAAGTTTATTGAATAAACAATTTTTGTTGTGGGGAACTGCATTTTCTTTCTATGCTAGGTCAAAAACTCGTCAATATTTCCTCGTATCAATTACAAACAAGTCACACTTGACAGAATTACCTTTATTTTCAGACAGTAACTTCAATAAATTATTCAAGAATTCAAACTCATAATTTGTTTACTACCACATAGAGAATCAGAAAAATCAATGATACAGCGTTATACCTTCGCGGACACTGTACTGTAAATAATGAGTTTAATTTTTAGAGCAATTAACTATTTATGTACATGTACTAATTATTCTCTAATTACGTATATAGATACGTAGATACTTCAAGAAGAAATGTCTTCCAAGAATTTGGAATGAGCATTTTCTGAAGGATAACGGCTGTTTCAACAAAAGAGAACATGCTTTAGCTACGTTTTTGATAAAAGAGTAAGGAAGAGAGAAAGAGGAAAGAAAATAGGGAAAGCTCAAGCAAAAAGCATATTTATATATTGAATTCAACTTCAGAACAATAATTCATCAATGCTGAGTTTCGGCGAATATTTTATCACTAGGTGTATGCAAGGTGCCCGTTTAAAAGTGTAGAGAAATGAGATCAAGGAACTCAGAGAAAAGCTGGTCGATAGACAAAAGCAAACCCGAATCTAGTCATCAGGTATATTAGAGGAATTCCTACATTCATTAATGGTAAGGGAAACGCAACAAGCAATCTAAGGATAAAACCAAAAATAATGTACACAAACACTTCCTCCCTCCTTTCAAAGTTTGATGAACTTCTCCTAGAAATTAATACAGTAGATCCAGATATAACAATTATCATTTATTTTATCATAAGTAGTTCAAGTATTATCGATTATTTTTGTGGTGCTATCACGAATGTTTATTGTGCTCGCGTTTGAATACCACGAGTGTGCAGCACGTCCAAATACTCACTGATATGCACCGTTTGTATGGCGATTTAGCATTGTTAACCTTGTTATAAATACTACGAATGGAATAGTCACAGAAACCTGGCTAAACCCAAATATTCTTGACTCTATGATATACATACCTCAGTTCTCCATCTACCGCAGAGACGGATAAACTTGTTTGAAAAGATTGAGACTATATGTGAGTTAAATGTACCTACTCTCATCTTTGGAGATTTCAACTTCCTTCCAATTTCCTGGACTGAGCATGGGGCTACTCCGAATACTGAATTAGAGCGGGAATTTATTCGACACTACGTGGATTCTAACTTCACGCCTACTCGATACAGAGCTAATCAATACTTCTGTGATACTGGACCTGGTGCTAACAAACGACGATGGTACATCACACCACCAATTTTAAGACCAAATATCGGTTTGAGCGATCACTTAGGCATTGCCCCAACTCTGTAATTAGAATCAAATATTGTTGAAACTTCTAATTTCCTGAAAAAGAATCATATAGCAGATTTCAATGAAATCATGGAACATTTGGCTGAACATCAATCGGCTGCATTCACGAACATTAGTCAGGGATGCAGTCTCAACAATGAATGATCATTACATTACCTACAGAAACATCCCAAATAGGCTGACGTCTGATATACATTTGCGTAAACAAAGCTACGAAGTACAAGTCGTTCAAGATGGTGGCAAAAGATTTTTTTTCTATATCCGAAGCCAAGCTCGCTGCAATACTGGATCTCCTGCGATTGTTCAGAGTGGAGGACTTGCAATTATGGACACAGAGGAAGTTGCATAATGTTTTGTCAACTTTTTTGAAGAGATGTACACAACTGAGCGTACTGCTCATCTGCCGATTATCAATGAGAGAGACATCGATTCAATTGAAGACAACGAATTTTCCAACATCAAAACAGCCCAGATCCTGAGTGGCTGGAACGTCAACTCCTTTGCTGGTCCTGATGGCATTCGCACTATCTATTTAAAAACTTGCGCAAGACATCTTGCTCCAATATTAAACAGAATATTCGAAAATTCTCTGGCAACTGCTGTACTACCTTCTGATTGGAAAAAAAGCTTCTGTTACTCCTATTTTCAAGAAAGGAGATAAGCAACTCCCAAATAATTACAGACCTATGAGTCTAACAAGTACGGTATGTAAGGTCATGGAGTGAGTGATAGTCCGGAGACTTCAAGATCACATACTCAAAAATGATATTTGGCCGTATTCTGTAACACAATCGTTAAATTATTATCGATCGATAAAATTTTTGACAAATGGAAACAAATGTGACAAGCGAATATTCAGAATTTTTGTCAGTGCTACCTATGCTCATTGGTTGAAATAAATAATGATCGATAGAAACTTATCGATTGAGTTACAGAATAGCCCCAATTATTCTACAACAACATGGTTTTGTCCCGAAAAGGTCTACTGTCACCAATTTGATTAGCTCGCTTGATGTATGGACTAAAGCCATAGACAATGGACAATCAATGGACGTAATCTATTCAGATTACGCCAAAGCATTTGATAAGTTGCCTATTCATAAACTTTCTTCCTTGGCCATACGCGGACGAATTGTTCAATGGATTCAAGAGTACCTTTCGAGCAGAACGTTTCAATTGAGCATCGGGAATACCTTATCAACAGCTAAATCAATCACAAGTGGATTCTCGCAAGGTTCTGTCCTAGGCCCTACACTTTTTATTTTATACACCTGCGATCTTGGTCAAGGAATATCGTCTTGCTGGAGTTGCTATGCAGGCGACACGAAAGTATATGCAAACCCATTGACAGACCTTAAGCAATACAAAATAACCTCAACTTCATAATAAATTGTCCGAGTACCTGGCTACTTCCTCTAAATTCCAGTAAATGCACTGTTGTACGTCTTGGTGAAAATAATCCTAACCTTGATTATCATATTGGAGGCCACACCCTGCACTCAACGATACAATAAAATGACCTTGGAGTCATTATCACTCAGGATTTTAAATGGAAAACCCAAGTTGCCGTAGTCACCAAACGAGCAAACAGAATGATGTACTTGTGCAGAAGGGCATTTTCCACCTTGGACCCCTCGCCATATATTAGACCGATACTGGAGTATGAAGATGTAATATGGTCCCAATATTATCAAAAAGACATAAATCATCTCGAGAGAGTACAAAGATATGCAACCAGGATCTCCAGAAAGTATCATCATTTCAAATATGAAGAAAGATGCCGTGAGGTGTCTCTCTTGACGTTAGAGCAGAGAAAGCACAGAGGGTATTTAATTGAAACTTTCAAAATTATGAAGGGATCCTATAATAATCTTCCACAACTGAACACTCTTTTCATAAAAACTTCGAACCCGAGATTAAGAGGACACTCGATGAAACTAATGAAGGAGAGGACGAAATCCAAAAATCGATTCCACTTCATCTCGTATCGAGTAGTAAACGCTTGGAATACGCTTCCGGCAGACTGTGTTCAAAAAGATTCACTCCTTCAAGAAAAGCCTGGATGACTATAAATTCGTGACTGTTTGAATCATATTCACATCGTATTCTTTGTTATAATGAGAATTTCCTTTGTAATAGAAATTGATATATTCACAATTTTTCATTGTTTGATATGTGTACAACAGCTTGTTGCTGCTACTATTATTAAATAAATAAATGAATAAATAAATAAAGGTAATTCTCGGAATTCACATGCAAACGTTCGTCAATTTTTCTCTCAAAATATATAATTTGGTTCTATCGTGCTTCGTATTATATTAAAGCTCCTGCGGGAATAATTCTAGTGGAAGTGTCAAAGAGGATATTTAAATTATGTCTAGTTTGGTACGAATTTAAAGCTCTCAAGAAGAAGAGCGTAAAAAATATTTCAGACTTTAATCAGGGAGATCCATTACAATATATTCCGTCATGAATGATTATTGCGCTTGATTTTAAATACAAGAATTCGACAATTTTCATTAGGCTATCTATATGACAATACTCAAATCATAATTGAAATGTGACTTCAAACGAAAATTGATGGAAATCAAAATATCTTCTTGAATATAAGTACTAAAATAGTTTACTCTAAATTGAAAATAAATTTATGACCGTCGGTACTTTTTTAGTTCAAGCACGTAATTTCTGCATTGTATGAGTAAACTTCTGTTTCATGATAATTATTGAACTCTTGAATATTTAATACAATGATGTTCCTTTGACATAAGCCTACTTATGGCTATTATGCAATTATTGACTGAATTTCTCTGAATGCTATATTCAAATATAATTGGCAGAAAAATTGGAATAAGCTGTGAAATATTAATGTGAAAGGAAAGTTTTGTGTGGTTAGCAGATGACCTCAAATCGGTTCTATTAAAATATACGTAAAACCTAAAAAAAAGCCCTGTCGGTGCTTCCCAAGGATACTTCAACTCCATGTTCTCAATATGATTATGAGACAAAGTATAAAATTAAATACTGAAAATTATTTTATGAAAATAATTGAAACTATTTCATGTGTGGCACATCGTTCAGTCGGGAATGTATGTATATTGTACAGTGCTAAAAGTGATATATAAGGTGCTTGCCTCAATAAAACCTTTAAAAAATTGCATAATTCCAAATCAAGGCACGAAACTTGGATTTAATAATTTGAAGAAAACTGAAATGTCAATGAAACTTTCAGTATTTCTGATTATGAAACAAAGCAATCTATTAGAGTCAGAAGCTAAGTGAATTGAATAAAGAGCTCTATCAGCTTTTTGAAATTCAATGCACTTAATGATGACACCGTAGTGATGAGCATCAGTCATAAATCTTGAAAATAAAAAAAATTATTTATACTGTCAAAAATATTAGTCATATCGAATGATTACAATGAAACAAAAATTTAAATTTCATTATTTAAAAAAAGCAATTTTAATATAAAATTCTACTGCACCATCCCCTGCTCTTGTGAGGAATTAAATCTTAAACGTTTTTCGTAGCACCTTGGCTTACTTCACTGTTGCATATTGATATATTCACTTCATGCTGGTACCACTATACATTATATATTTTAAAAGCAGGTGCTACTCATATCAACGATATTCTTTCCCGGAACAGAGCTCCTTGCTAAACCAATCCAAGTCGTTATCTATTTTATTACTCAAAAATTGAATGGCATTTTCTTCCTCCATATCTAAAAGTTCTGTGACATCCCTCCGAGCCTTATGTCGAATGGTATGAACACTCTACCCTTTGTCCAGTGTTCCCTGGTTGCTTTTGCTCGGGCGCTTTCTGCGAAGGCGGCCTCGATCTCGGCACCAAACTACCTGGATCTTCAATCCTCTACTCGAACTCGGCACTATACTACGGATTAGGATTAATGACTTAATCTTTCTACGTAAGTGAGATTCTCTGGACACATGCGATTCGATAGCAATAATAAACCAGACACAAATTTAGCCGTTCATTTGAACACTCATTTATAAACTGAATTTCGATCCAACTTGAGTTCAGTGCACCCTTCTCGGCTGTCTCGGGCTCAAGTTCTGTCCCTCAGGCGTGCGCAGCTTAATTCGGTAATATTCAGGGATGTTTTTCAAAAACGCGAACGTAGCGAGCTAGCCTACAATCATTGTTATAGTTTATAAACTGTATTTCAGCCCAACATGAGTGATTCTAAAGTTGTACTCACTTATAAAACTAAATCTTCCAGGGTGATCGTGGTTTATTTAAAATTGACAGTGCCGAGTTCGGCTTAGCATTGGTGCCGAGTTCATGTTCTTGGTGCCGAATTCGTGTACGCCCTTCTGCGGTACAGTTCGATATTTATTCGGCGGCGGAACACTTAAACAGGAAGCCTAGGGGTTGCTGCAGTGGAGAAGGGCCAGGAGTTTTGAGGGTACACAAATAAATCAATGACAGTATATTTGGAAACTAAATTATTATTTATTATTCAAAAATGGGAAAAAAATTCAATAGAAATGAAATCTTAAAGTAACGTAGAAACTGAAATCTTAAAGTAAAATAGAGAATGCAACAATAACGTAAATACACAAAATTATGACAACAAAAGGTTTATTCATCCAGTAAATTTCGCGGTGACACTAGCAGTGACATTTAAATCTGCGGCGGCGGGTATATCGGTAACGGTGGTCCTGGCCTCCAGGAAGGCCACGATTGTCAGGCCACCAAAGGATATTCTAGTCGACTGCCAGGAGAACCACGGCAGTCACTATTGCGGTGGGACAGAATTGGTATGGGAAAATGAAGTAAACTACTTATCATAAAAAAAATTAAGAACAGGAAATATACATATTTTATCAAAAATAAAAAATTATACCTGAAAATAAAAAATTTATTGAATTATGGCATAGAAAATTCTAACTAAGAATTGGAAATGAACAAGAAACTGTGTGAATTTTTCAAACATGCTTCGACCTTAAATCCCTGAAACACTCAACACATTTTTCATGTCAATTCAAAATTAAATTAGTATTAGAGGCAGTTATGCAACGAAATGGTTCGAATAATTACTAAAAGTATTAAAAATACTATCTAAACCGTACTTTAAGTGTCAAAACTAAAGAAAAAACGAAAAAATAAAAAAAATCGTGATTTTTGAGTTTTTTGAGAAAATCATGATTTTTTTACACCCTGATTTATTACATGTATGTACTAAATAGTGTACAATATTCAAGAAAACGATTTTTTATTTTTCCAATATATTTATCTACCTTATCTGTTGAATACATATATATATATATATATATATATATATATATATATATATTTTCTTGTATTCTTGCATTTATTTTTCGATTTTTTTCAATATGCTTTTCTACTTTATTTGTTAAATACATATATATTCTCTTTCTATGTATACTCTCCATCATTTCTATAAATTATCTAATAAAATTTAAGAGAAAAAAATTCGGCATTTATTTTCAACTATGGTATTCCTAGAGTATTGATAATCGCGAAATAATTTTTCTAGTTTTTGGGAGCGTGTTGTTCAATCTTACAAAAACATACCTACTTGCAAAAACTGTCAATATTATTGATAATATGGATTCTTTTATAATATTTTTCTTTTTTGTATCCACTAGCTGAAGCTAAATAAATACACATTTATTATTATTATTAGTAACAAGAAAAATAAGGATTCATGGATTTGCATCCATCGCCAGAATTCGCTTTCTATGTCTTCTAGTGAATACCATAATATGCAATTTAATGTACCGTTACATAGCCTTCAACCAGCAGACGATCAACGATACCTCACTTGTCAAATTATGATAGTTTGGAAGTAATTAGGGAACAGATAATCCTATATGCATACATACACACATACATACATACCGGACAGAATCATAATCTTCCTTTTGCTTCACCGTAGTCGGGTGGAAAATTTTAGGGAATTTGGAGTCAGATAGAGCAATAATTATTGCTGTTCAATTTCGTATGATATATCTTATTAAGTCATTTAATTGAAATTAATAATTGTTGCACAAATTTTATGTTTTTCTTCTCAAATTATCATTTTAAATCGTTGATAATAAAATGATATTTTAAAACATTTTAAAATAATTTTTGAAAATAATTAATCAATATTACTTTATTTAAGTGATTTTTTCTCATAATAAAGCAGTTGGAAACAGTAAATACCAAACGAGCTGCTTTTTGACATAATTTTATCAAGTAATATTTTATCACAAAATTATTACCGTAACTACAGATAACATTCAATACATTTATTATTATCAGTCACATTTTTCAATATTTAATAGCTATGACTCGACAGTAAAGTTTTTTCCAGAAAATTAGGAATGCATAACCTGCATTTGATAACATGATTTTTTTCCTTTAGCAGAATTATTTGATTTTCTTCAATTCTTAAACGAGGCAAGTACCTACAGAAAGTGAACCTAGCAAACAGCGACACTAGGATAAAAATACATGATATTTATTTGGTTTTAAATTTCTTGATTTCAAGTTTTGAAGTCATTTCCTTGCTATCATTGACAATCTAAGAGTTGCAAGTATTACGGCGGAGGTAGCATTTTGAGTTATCATTATTATTATTA
This sequence comes from Dromius quadrimaculatus, assembly GCA_963989225.1. Lineage (NCBI taxonomy): Eukaryota > Metazoa > Arthropoda > Insecta > Coleoptera > Carabidae > Dromius > Dromius quadrimaculatus. The sequence goes on along the minus strand of OZ022325.1, from coordinate 56,241,555 downwards.
TTATTATCAATCTTCATTGTGCGTAGTCTGGGATATACTTGACCGATTTTTTTGTATTGAATCTCAGTATGTACTTCAAACTGACTCGCCTTCATGTATTAGGATAAGCAATTAAATTTAGGATGCATAACCCATGGTATTCATGGCATACTTGTTAAAATAATAATGAAACAAATTTTATAAATGTCACTTAGACGCGAGTGTTTAGAATAACGCCTGTCTAAAGAGTTTACAAAACAAGTTACATACTATACGTTTCCTACAAACGCAAATTAAGACAGCATAAATCAATTTAAAAACTACTCTGAAAGAGGTTTCAGAAATGATTGAAGCTAGCTTTAGCCCATACTTAATAGGCCTGTGCCAACTTTAGAGTGTGCTTAAAACGATCTAAGTCACAGGTTTGCCAAGATATATTTAAAGTGTTAATAAGCGCAATGGAAATTAGCTCGTTTAATGTCATTCTAATCACAGAAATCTCTAGAAAAAAATAAGTAAAACGTGAAAAACATTTACTTTACTCATTGTTGATGTTGCGATAAGTGTTGACTCTACACATGACCGTAAAAAATAATTTTTAGCTTATGATGGCTTAAGATCAGTAAAAAAAATATGATGATATAACAATCTCTTTTTTTTAGAACATTTCGGTGTCGAAACGGTCACATTCATATATTAAGTTTTTATTTTACTAATTGATATGTTTATAAACAATGTTGTCGTACTTTTTTTGTAATGCAGGGATGTCCCTTTGAACAGAATTTAATCCTCTACTCAATGTTCTTAGATCTATTATTTTATAGCTATCAGATAATGTTGACAAAAAATCTAGGATTAGGTATTTAGTGTAAGATCAATAAAACAATATAGCTCCTTTTTGAATCAACCAACTTTCGGCCTACTTCCCGTTTGCTGGCACTTGTATGGATTTTGATAAATTTTAGGTAAATAGTTCTTATGCGTTGATGCAAGCATACAAATTTTCAAGAATAAATCCTGCGCCTTTGCAGACAATGTCCAATAGGCCACCTGGTTTGAGAAAACCTATATTTGTTCTGTTATTTGTTTCATGATACATCGTATCTTCAAATAAGATTTCCTAATTATAGCAACCTATACTGCAACTTGACACCTTTATTCCAATATATTTTTTAATTTATAAAAATAATTTGAGCGGCATAGGTAAATCTTTAATGGTTTTATAAAAGACCAAGTAAATTTACTTCTTAAGTAAATTTATTTTATTTAACAAATGCCAATCAGTTTTAAGCTCCGTGTGACAACAAAATCATGACTGTCAAATAATCGACTGTCACCTAATAGAGTAAATTTTATTTACTCTGTAAGTCAATTATTCTGCCCTTTATATTACATCTATTAGGCATAATTTCATCAAAATACTAATGGTAACAGCAACAGGAGATCATTTACTGAGCTTATCATCTTTCCTCATTCAAACTTAATGAAGATGTTCGCAAATAGGACATTCTGCACGTAAATAATGACATACAGATAACAGAGCTGGCTGGGTTAGTAGTCCGTTTGTTCAGTGAAACCAACACATGTGCTCAGTTGTTCAATAAGTACTGAGTACAATATCGTCTTTTGTTTATTTACTATTTAGGTCTTATCTTAGATCTAGTGAGATAGATTGAACTAAAGACCTACTAAGAGAGAAAACGATGAACATGAGAGAATATTTTCTCTTTTTACTTATTACTTCCGGCCACATACGTTTAAGGGAAGTATAGGAATCAAGTTAGTAGTTTAATAATGAGTTTTACATCAATAATTGGGGTATAGAATTCCAGTGTAGATTAATGAATGTATGTGTAAAAGTTAAAATTTCTCATTCTAAAATCTTTCAATATTTTGTATTTTCTTATTGGAATAATAACTAATTAGATTTTAATGATAGTTCTTAATTTGGAATAATTGATGGTTCACTCAAAGAAAAGAAAATGTTTCTATAAATAATTTATTATACAAAATTGTTTTGGACGAATAAAAAGTTTTCCAGAACCCTAATAGGTCTGTCAATTCAAACATGAATAGGAACAGTTGTTATTAGATAAACGATTTATCAATTATCCATGAAGATGGCTCGTCTAATCAAAACTCTGCGGAGATCCATTGAAAAAAGGATCCGGAAAACTACATCTTTCCAGTTTCTTTGGGTACAAACGCGACTTGCTAGCCCTATTGCACTAACATTATTCAGTAGAATATAGTTCCACAACAGAAAATGTCCATAATTCCTATAATACTTCTTCCTCCACGATTATTGAAAAAATAAAAAAGTACTTCAGAATCTGGAAACTACTTTTAACAAATATTGAATCTACTGGAATTTCAATAGTGCCTTAAACAAAAAAAATTCTCAGGATACAAGTCGTATTTGGATACATAGAACACTGGACTTCATACTAAAATTGAAAATGGACATGAGGCAAACCAATACTCAGCTGACGATATGTTAGTGGAACAGCAAAAAATACTGTCGTCAGCGAATCGTTGCGATTTCCTAGTGGCACGTATTCTAATGCCTGGTTGTAGAATTCAAGCTTAAGTACAGTTTAGTTAAACCGAGCTCATTCACTATGGTTACAAAATGCTAAAATAATTGTTAACAAAGAAAATAAACTTGGTTTAACTAAACTGTAGATAAGCTCAGATTGTACAACTGGGCTCAAGTGTTGGTTGGATGAAAAATTTCATATCGAAACTTAAAAAATCAAATGTGACGTGAACATTGCTGTTATTATTCTGATTCGATATTTCTTGTTTGAGCTAAGCTCAAAATTTAAGCTAAAGCCGTGCAACTGGTCATCAATAGTGTATTAATAATTGAGATGAGAAATATTTAATTAAAAAAATATCTTATAGTACAGTGAAGGTAAAAATTCGAGAATCATTATTTCCAATTTTGTGTGGAATTATCACGCGACAAATCTATTTCAGTGTCCACGTTACTAAGTATGTTTGTATAATACTTAGTAAAATTCATGATAATTTAATTTTTAATTTAACGGTACGGAGTCTTCGGAGCACGAGTCCTATTCTCTTGTTCGGTTTTTTTTTTTTTTGTTGTTTCATTCACGGGATATTTTCTAAAAGGCGTGAAAAAAGTATAGTTTATCAATCCAATATTCAAAAATAAGTGTTTCACTCGACAAGTGAAAATTTTATTCATTTACTTTCCTTAATGCACAAGTACCATTAATTTTATATGGCTTGTACGGACAGTTTGAAATTCAGCAGAGGTTCAAGATCTCTTTACCAAAAATGGTAACTTGTTCCAGACATGAAAATCTTGATTTCGTGAATGTATGTATTCTCAATGAATCCTCTGTACATGCAATAATTCAATGCCCTTGTCAAAACAAAAATATTCAATTGTCATCAGAATAAATAAAATAAATTGAATATAAATAAGATAAGTAGCAAAAAAGGTGTTTTTATGGCCCTTTTGCGGCCATGAAGCTTCACTTTTTGGTACACATCTATCAAATTTTACTTTTTGAGACTGATCTGTCAAATATCACTTTTTTGGGACAGATTTGTCAAAAATTGCTTCATAAACACTTCTTATCTACCTATAAGGGCTGCTTTATGAACTCTTTAAAAAACAGTTTTCACCGAAATCCATATTATATTCTTCTGTAACCTTTATACGCTATGTCAGTAGCGTTGTGCGCGGCGCGAGCGCCGTCCTGGTGGCGACCCTTGGCATTTATTTATTAATATATTTGAAATCGTGAAAATCAACAAATTTTGACATATTCACGTAATTTGCAAAATTGGCACTCAGAATTAGCAGAAAATTTGTTACAATGACAGTAGTACTTCGATGCGAGTCTCAAGAAATTGATTTATCTATATTTAGATACAAAAGTTTGAGCAAAGAGAAAAAATGTATGTATGGGACTAAATAATGAAATAAAACGGACATGTAATCCTCCAATAGTACTTTAGGAACGAAAATACATCTTCTAAAGAGTAGTTTTCTGTTTCAGTTTGTTTAAGTTCACTTTGTTACCTAAAATAGCACATCTTACAGTCGCTCAGTGGAAATCCTCCACTATTTTTTCAGCAATACTAATCAATATATAATTGGTCGGCTACAAATGTATAAACAGATCAAGGTGCTCATCTTTTCGCGAGCTTTTTATTTTGTTTTGATGTTGAAAAGTCAATGTACGATCGTGTATTGTTTATATTAGTGTTTGAAAGTGTTGCTAGACAACAAGATGTTAAAGACATTAACAATATGTTAAAATACGATACCGAACAAAGCAAAGAACACTGTGATTATTTTTTTAAAAACTAAATCTAAATACATAAATAACAGATGATAAGTTTACAGACTCTATACATATATTCTAATGAGCTATAAAACGTTTAGTTTTATTACCTGAAACAAATATCAGTTTTTAAAAATACTTATTCCACTTGATTGCAGAAACGTAACGTTTATTAATTCACTAAATATTCGGTCAAGAATAAAAAAATATTGAATCTCTACTTTTTCCCCCAAATATTACCTTTTAGTTGAACATTTCAAAATATAATATAATTTTGATTTATAATTTAAAAAAAATTCAATTTAAGGAAATTTTATGCTTCCAGAGAATGCTTTATATAGAAAAGAATATTTATTTTATCAATTTCATTGCCTTTTCATTCACAATTATTTTCAATTATCGAAATACGCTTCTAATTCAATTTCATTTATCTAACAAAATGATTCAATGAAATTGATATTTGTTGAATTTGTGTATCAATTCACTCATAGTACGAGATTCAACCGCTTGATTACTAGATTCATCTGTTTTTTGATCAAAATACAATTTTTATAATCTATACATTTTTCAGAATCTTGTTGAATTATTATAGATTAATTATTAACAAAGAAAAATAAGTACTTTTAATTAAAAACTAAATAATTAATTTTTTGTAACATTTGATGCGAAAGTACCCTACTGAGCTGAATTCTGCTTCGAAAGTTCTCAGTTCTAAACCATAGTAACAATTTTCATTAATTCTTTATTTACAGGATATTAATGGGCATTAATGTCCGCTGCAGAGGATAAAAATGAAAATTGCGGATCATGAATACCGTTGGAGTTTTTTATTTTATTGGTATTATGTCAAATTGGTATTTGGAAGAAATTTGTATATCCGTTTGTTATAGCGTACATTGATTGTGAACGGGATAGTTAAGTACAGAAAATAAGAAAAATATCAATAATCAAAATAAATCATGTAAGTCTTGTTTCATTGTATTAGTTTATAGTAATGTGATCGCAATTGCAAAAAATCGTTTGCAAGTCTCATATGCAACACGGGCACGGGCACTGATCGACTGTCAATTGTCACGGTTGAATTTGGTTGCACGGAACTATTTCTTGAGCTTCGCCTCCTGCTTTGCCCTCGCCTTCACCGAGTGCAATCAATTTCATTCTACACAAAAATAACAGTCATTCGGTCCTTGTAGCATAATATACTATTTTGAATACAATTTCGTTCATTCCTTTTAAAGATATTATGTAATTCATTCCAAAGATATCATGTAAGCTGTAACTTTATGTATTTACTTTAACATTAGCATTATTACGTTTTCAAACATATGAAATTACGTGTTACGGTACCTACTAGTGCTGACACGCAGCTGTCTTGCATTAAGCTGTAACCCTAAAATATGGAAATTTTTCAATTTCTGAGGCATAATGCTAACTCTGACCAATCATACGATCGGTTTACATCGACTATCTCCGCGATTAGTGTCACTCGTTTTAATCTTTGTGTATGTAAGTTGTATTTAAAGTGTTGAAAGTTGCAATATAAATTGAAAATTAAATTTATGATTAATATGATTGCAGTAAGAGATGTACAACTGATACAATTTGGCAGATATTAACATGTCGATTTCGTGGAATGTATTTTTATCGGTCTACTCTTTATTGGCTCACCCAAAGATATACATGAACCGTACCAAGTTTAATGAAAAGTATAATTTTATGGTTAAGGCAAATGCTTGAAGTTACAGCTTACATTAACCAGCCTTTACTGTTTTGAATTTATGCACAAACTTTAAAAAAAAATCCAACTTAATTGCACTTCCGGTTCAGTCTATTGTTATGAGAATGAAAATCAATCATTTGCTACAGCAGACTGGAATATTAAATATCAATACTTTACAGCCAATCGTTTCGAATTTATATATTAAAATAAGATTTGAGCATCTAGACGGTACTATCGTCTTAAATACTGGATTCTAACATTCTACTTTCAATCGTGTTGGATTAATGCGGAAAATAAAAAAAATTATTCGAGTAAAGTGCACTTCCGGTACCTACAGATGACTGCAATCATAATGCAAGGTGAACAACTAAATGTTATAGAAGTGCTTAATACAAAATTTCAATATTCTGCGATTGATTGTTTTGAATTTATGCGGAAAATTCGAAAAGTCTGTTATATAAAGTGCACTTCCGTCTTAGCCGATTGATACGAAAATGAAAGGATAGCCATTTAGATGCTACAGCAATCTCAAATACTGAACTTCAGTAATCATTCTGGATTTATGCGGAAAATTCAAAAACATTTTCAAGTAAGGTGCACTACCGGTACAGACGATTGGAACCATAATGCGAGGTATACATACAAAATTTCATCATTATACGTTTGACGGGTTTTGAGATTCGCGAGATACGCACATACATACGTACCGATATCAAGCCGAAATTAGTCAGAATGGATTCATGGATGCTCAAAACGGATTTTTCATCAAAATCTCGAAATGTGAATTTTGTCAGTTTCACAATACTTCCCTGTATGTTCTTTGTAAAGTAAGTAAAAAGAGTGAAAACGTTCAGAATATGGACGTATTTTAATCGGTGAGGCAATAGTTTTTTGAGTAAGGATAATGAAAACAGGACTGAATTTAAGACAAAATCCAAAGGTTAAACTTCACTAATTTTTCTTTTTAAAAATAAATTGTAATAAACCAATTTATAGCACAAATATCTCAGCTTACATTTTGTTCTTCACTTATAATAGTTCTCTTTATTTTATCCTTGATACGTCATATAAAAATTTATCACTTTAGTCCGAACAAACTCTGTCCGTCAGGAGACCAATGTATTTCATATTAACATCGGAAGATATCCTGAAATCTTCACATTTATCTCAGATTGGTTGTTAATCCATTTTGTGTTTTTATTTTTATTTTCCCAAAAAATAGTACGACCCTGTACAAGTTATTAGTAGACTTTATTAATATCGATAAATCATGCGTATAACCTTGCAAGAGAACAACCATAAAATAGTAGTTATTTAACCTAGTTCACCTAAAATATAAACCATAAAATCAATCAGAATCAATTCATGTCCAAAAATATATTTTTGAAAACTAAATAAATGATGTTATATCTACGGAAAGAATGCAAATATTTAAATCCAAAAATGTTCCAATATTCAATGCTTACTAAAAATAATACAGGTATTTATTTCTTTGTGATAACGAAATAGATAACACTGACTGTCGAAGTAAGATATTTTTGTTAGTGGCCACTTAGACATTGTTCGATACTTACACTGAATTCATTTCACCGTAATTTTAATCTTTTATTGCATAAAATCATATAAAGTGAATTTTAAGTGCATGCTATTAACAAGTCGAAGATGACGACCAGTTTCAGGTAACTACATTTTGTTATCTTCGAAGTAAATAGTATAATTATTTTTTGTGAATAACTTGTGCAAAAAAAAAATTGAAGCAGAAATAGTTGTATAAATAAAATTCTGAATTTAGAGAAAAAATAGGCTGAGATTCTTGACGGACAATAATTTCAGCTACGTTGTTTCAAGTATAACCTGCTCGTGTTTTTTTTTACGAGTGGAATAATTGACACATTTTAAATTTTTACTTGAATTCCAGTTCAAATAAATAAGCAATGCTTTAGAATTTTCACTTTTATAATTGAATTTGAATATATATAGTACACTTCTATTCAAGAGTAAATCCTATTTTTGCAATTTTAACTATATCGTTATTATCCTGTAACTGGAATCAATAACAAATGTTGGTCTATGATGTCTTTATTTTGATCAGCTTTAGCAATATGTTTTCGGATGGAGTATGCAAGAGAGCAAATACCTGAGAAGTCAATTTAATTGAGGATTATTTCAATTTAATATCCTCGTTAATATATTGGGAGCTTCGTTACATAAAATTGAAATTTATATCGTTTTGAAAACTTCAAATAACATATATTCGATTTATACATAAACACGCATAGCTCATGTGGCACTGCTGGCTTCGTTCGCTCCACTAACACGATTTCTGGCGACGATTGAACGCTTATTTTTTATCACCTCACGCACTCTCTATCTTCAAAAAAATTAAATTATGATTTAATATTCATTTATTAATTGAGTTTTCTATTTCACGAGCGCTTTATTACCAGCATTTTTTTCTGTCAATAATGGTGGATCTACATTGTCGACATTTACAGCATCTCAAATGAAGTTGGTAATAACTTCATTCAATATTCAATCAGCGAAATCAATCTTTCCCAGAAACCCCTAGGGAAATAATCTTCATATTCCATTTCTACAATGTCATTTATTTGTTACATTCAAAAAAATTGTCATCCTGGATTTGTTTCATATGTATTATTCTTCTAAAGCATTATATTCAACATTTACTCCACGGCACAAACTAATGCAACTCATCAATTTCCACTCTTCCGGCCATATATTCGCAAATATTACATTTTTCATATTCTAATTTATCTTACATTCGATCCTTTCTCGTATTCCTTCAAATATCACTCAAAACTCGTCGCTTATACTTCTGCAATCAATACTCAATACTTTTATGTATTAAAGCAGATACAAATTTTCTATTTTCAACAATCAATTGTACGTCTTTTCAAACACATATTTCTTGTGAACATCCCTGAAACACCCAAAGCTATAGATACTATTTTCTAAAACTCTCTGTCAATATTTCCATCACACGAAATTAAAGTTCTCAAATATACAGACTTATTTATCTGTTCCATTTCTACGCCAGTCACCTAATGATTGCTAACAGTTACCGTTTTAGATTTACAAACAGCCAAATTCAAAAGAATTTAAACTTATTTACAATTTTGGATTAGTGAATTCTGATGAAATCTGCGACTTAATTATTTTTTGTGAATGAACAGTTAGAATTGAAACATGAATCACTAATCCAAGGGCAGTCATAATTGATCGTTAATTATTTAACTCACTTTTTTTGGCATCTAGAGAAGACACATTTGTATGGGATTGAAAGATTAAGATAATAAATTGTGTTCAAATGGTACATAGGGATTAAAGGAAAAATGCTCAAATGGCTTATGGGATTAGGACAAAACTGACCGCTGTGCTCAAACGGTATATCCCCTAATTGTTATATGAGAATCTTGCAGCAGAATATACTATTTAACATTTCAAAATATCATTTTATTATTCCATTTTATATGTTTTATCAACTAAGCTTTGAACACCATCTAATATTTTTTCAAAACCAGCAAAAAATGATTTGGAATACTAACCTACCGATTCTTCAACAAAAAATAAATATATAAACTTCATAACGTTTCTAAATTTATGAAAGTCCATATTTGAGGCATTCCCTCAAATTTTTGAGAGTTTTTAATACAACTTACTTGAAACGTCCACTTTTTATCATAAAAATTGTAAAATTATTCATATTAATTTAAATACTAATTTTGTGCTTCATAAGTGGCGTAACTAGGTGGCAAAGTCCTTAGGGCAAAAAGAAAAAACTGGGTCATCTAAATTTTCATTCACAAATAAAATACCCAAGTGTTTTGGTGTGGGAGTACCGGAATTCCTCCACTTTTGCCTGTTTTAATCTTCGACCGTAAGATTGGAAGGATAATCCCATAGCTGAGTCCCTCCACCTTCACTTTTAATCCTAATTCCGCTTGTGCTTTGTTTGCTACTAGATAAAATCTCTCATAAAAAAAATATATGGAACTTAATTTAGTTTTTGATCCACAGCAAATATTTATTGATTTTGAAAGTGCAATTCATAATGCGGTTCGTAATGTATGGCCGAGTGTTAAAATCATTTGGCGCAGATTTCATTCAGGGCAAGCTTGGCTCCGGTAAATTCAAGCATTGGGTTTAAGTCAAGTGTACAAAGAACGTAATTATTTTGGCAGCCAATATTTAAAACAATTTTTTGGTCCAGAGAAAGTAGATAATTTCTTTGTATCGGGAATATTTGGCGATATTCCTTTGAATGATTCCAAAATAATACAATTTTGTGATTAAGTTATATGAGTGAAGAAGCTCGGTTTCCTCCTGAAATATGGGCTTGTGCTGATGGTTCTATGTACAGAACAACAAACTCGTATTTAATGTTTTGTGACCAAAGTACATTGTGAATAAAATATCCCTGTACAGAATGATATTTAAATAATACGTTATCATTTATGACCTGGGTACCTTTTTTAATTCAACTTATCGACTTGATAAACTTAACAAGGTTTTGATAACTCACTAGTTCATACAGAATTATCAAAACCTTGTTAAGTTATCAAGTTGGTAAGTTGAATTGGAATAGGTACCCTAGACATACCCTTCAATTTCCCAGTTGTAGACAATTGTGAAAAACACAATAATATAATCTTGTTCTATCGATAAATGCGTGTGCCTTAACAAAATGTCAGATCTACCAGATATTCCCTGAATTCAACATAAACCACGAGAACAAAACGTTCGTTTCGAAAAATGAGATAAAATTGAACAGAATGTTACAATCCTAGTTGTTTGTGAAGATGGATGGACGTTTGTTACTCCTTCACTTCATGCAAAAAATATTGGACGGATTTTGATGAAACTCTACAATTTTATAGTTTATACATCAGAATAGCACCTAGACTATAACGCAAAAATTTGTGAAGATGGATGGATGTTTGTTAATCTTTCACACAAAAAATGCTCGACGGATTCTGAAGAAACTTTATAATGTAATAGCCTATACATCAGAATATCACATAGGCTATAATAGACAAAGTTATTATGTAAAATGCCAATCACTATTTTTGAGTTTGTACGTGCACAAATTATGTACCTATCAAATAGTCAACTTGCAACTGGTACTAAATGAAAGCTGCTGTTTCGTAGGTTTGCCCAAACTGTTTGATTTCAAGCTCAGTGATTGTGAGAGATGATGATTTGCGAAATTTCTGAAGTAACAAGCATTCATGAACTGTCAAAAATGCGCTTTCATCATCAAGATGATTCTTCAATTTTTTGCTCTCCCTGTCAAATTTTTCCAAATCCTTCACTGGTTTCGTTTTGATATCTCTTATAGTACCTGCGCTAACATATGCAAAGTTTTATATCGCTTGCAAGTAGAACATATCTGGCATGGTGGGTGCCTGTATGTATATTGATTTTATTTAAATTAAAACCTAACGTGTTTATCAAAAATAATACATAATTATATCATTGATGACAGCATTTAGCCTTTAATTTAAATTTGAGAGGATCAGTATATCTCTTATTCAAAATATCTATTCTAAAATTATCTGTAATGTGCTCTACTTATTTTCATTATACTTGCAAAATCTGTTTATTAGTCAATATCTATTGCACACGTAGAAAAAGCATTGCAATAAACTTGAAATATATAATTTTGCAATAATCCTTCTCCAAACGATAAGTATTACTTGTTATTCTGATAAGCAGCTAAAAAAATTATATTTTATCATAAATTTTATAGCTTAAAACAATTTTTAATATTAAATAATCTTGATATCTATAACTTCAACTGGCGACGATAAGAATATGTTATAGTTATCATTAATTAATTAATAAATCACGTGAAGTATAATCGTTATAGCTGCAGAATAATTATTTACAATCGAGTACAATAAAGTAATATTTCCCAGCGGGATAGCTTTGTTTGAGAAACAACCGCGAAGCGGAAGTTTCTTATTTGCTTGAGCGCTGCAAAATATTTAGCGCTCGAGATTTGTACTAATTTTTTTGTGGACATCTATTGTATTCGGCTTACCAACTTAACTGCCCCGGGGTCCGGGATAGAACAAACGAATATAGCCGATATTAACCAAAAAGAAAAGCGATGATCACCGATGTCGTTTGAAACTTACTGAGTACGCTTCGGAACATCGATTTCTCGTAAGGTCGACTTTCCTTTACCTCGAATTGTTTAAAACATTTTACGGGCATCCTGCCTGCTAGCAGTTTTGTAAGCCGAATACAATAAATATGTATATTGTATATTTCAATGAAGAACATTCCTTGATATAATATGTTCATTCTAAGGTTAAGATCTGGGGGAATTTTGTTGAGCTCACTTGACGTTGCCATTATTTCACAGTGACAGCTGTCAAAATTAGAACGAAAATAATAAATATTTCTTCATTTTTTATATTTATCACTTTAAACGAAACGTGCATATGTCAAGCAATTTAACCACAATAATTGCTAGAGACAGAAATACAAAAAAAAAACTGATTAATAAATTCTCCAATATTATGCAAAAACTATAAAAAAGTATTCTGACGAGTAATTGTGTGGATATTATAATCTAAACGATTGAAAATGCCCGAAAATGTTTGTCAGCCATACTAGAAAATGAATGACGTGTCCTACTCATAGTACAGTCAATTTAGATTTTATCTACCGAATAATTGGTACTGCTTTTTTTATTGCGGAAATATCTTTGTTTTGGTATGTACAATGAGTGTGCAAAAATTATATTGTCAAATCATGGTGCTTTAGGAGATATCGAAGGCCAAAGTGCAAAAGCCCTCCTACAAAAAAGATTGTATTCCATATTTACGTATCTATAACCTTAAATGAGATACTGCACGTACCACGTGTACCAATGCACAATTATGCACTATTTCCCGCACTACCATTGGGATAGAATGTAAGGCTAAAAAGATTTAAAGTTATCATTTGAATGCTACAATTGCTTTAAATATTAAATTTCAAGATTCTACACTTGATCGTTCTGCATTATGTGAAAAATTCCGGTAAAGCCGATCGCAATCATAATGCGAGGTGTACAATTAGATGTTACAGAAGTGCTCAATATAAAATTACAATATTCTACATCTGATTGTTTTGAATTTACAGCTGTGAGTATCTGCCCTATAAATTACATCCTGTACAAAATTGTTCCTCTTTTTCTGTCACGAGTGCCCGATCTACATTACAAATTCCTTTTGTAAATAATAATATATTTTTGTTGGATATTTTTTTATAATTGTTTAAAACATTTTACGGTCACCTACCTAAATTATGTTAATTAGTTATTCATTATGCAATAAATAGTCCTATAATCGTTTCTTGATTGATTAGAGCTCCTGATTAGCAATAGGTTAAATATAGTAGTCGACAAGATTTATTTTTCCAATTTCATCAATGAAAATAAAATTTTTGACATCAAAATTTTATTTGTACCTGAACGCTTAAGGTCAAAAATAAATAAATAATAGAAAATCGATACCAAAGCACCGAATACATCAAACACATATCTAGTTGGTAGATTACTGCAGGAGCCATTGGTAACTGATAATGAAACTTATCAATAATTTCCATGATCAATACGTGTCATTTTAGCAAATTGCTCATTAAACAGGTGCAGTAAGTTCTGAGAGTGACATATATTTCTACCAATTGTGATCTGAGTAGGTATTCAAATCTGTAAGCTTAATTTTTCGTTTTAATTCAAAATCGTTTTCCAACGCACAGTTTTATAGATAAATTAGCTATATAAAATTCAATTTTAAAACTGAATTTTAAAATGTCAACAGTGGGAGACTATTAAGTACAAAATATATCTATATGAACAAAAATCTAGTTCTTTTGAAGTGGAAAAAAAATAATTTATTTCAAATATGACAACAGACAAACTACAAAAATTGCAAAACCAGCCACACCTAGTTTCCGTTGAATGGACGATAGTGCAGTCTACAACAAATTGTGAGAATTGATTAAATCACTAGTTACAGACCCGTGATATTGCAAGTATTCTAAAGCATTAAACCAAAAACATTAGAATGAATGAAAACATTGATATATTATACAATATACTATTATAGTATATTATATAACAAGGGACTTGAGTGCGTAATTTGATCCTGAGGGTGAAGCTTATTGCACGAGACGAAGTCGAAAATAATAATAATTAAAGGCTCTTTAGTCCTGTGTTATCTATGCTATTTTTCGCAACACTGTATTATATTGAATCACAATAGTCTAAGAGCAGATTATTCAATCTTACAGTCTTTTGAAAAGTGCTGAGTAAATTCACTATTGTAAAAAGGTTGGCTACAAAAGTTGTTAAATAAATAAGCTTGCTGTCATTAATATCAGATTTGGAACACCAAGCTACAGTAGCAAGGAAAATAAAGGATTTTCAAAGTGTATGTTTCTCTATAATAAGCATTGGATATGATTAGAAATCCAAACACTTTGTATGTCGTCATATTAGCGATATTCAAATCAACAATGAATTCATAATCCAAAGTAAACTCAAGATCTTCAACTTGTGTAGGTAACATAATGTATTTGATTATTGATTTATATTACGATACAAAATTTCTGTCACGTCGCAACATGAAATGAATAAATGGATGAAGACAGAAAAAATTCTACTTCAAAACCTCATAGAGAACCTTATATGATGCTATATGATCAGAGAGAAAAATTTTCTTGTATTTAAAGAATCACTGCTTTAGGAGACAATTTCTTTAAATTAATTGAATATTCTCATCTCGAGATAATTTTCTATTCATCTACAAATTTAGGTTCGAATTTGGTTGAATATATGATAAAAATTGTTAACATGTTATTAGATAACAATTTTTTAATGAAATTTTATCAAAGAAACTGGATTTCAGGAATGATAATCTTGTTGGTAACACTTAAATAACAATTTTAAGTTGTATTTATCGTTATCAGATATGAAAATATCATTATTTAATAAAAATTCAAATTCTGAAACATTTATTTGTTTGTTCCACAAAATTTCAAATTTAAGAGTCAATTTTGAAACTATTATCTTAGATCGGAGAGCAATTGTAGACACGTGTCTCGTACTTATTAGGGCTTGTCAGCACAGTATAGCGCAGAGTGTAAGAACTCATAAGAATAGATGGTCAACAGAGGTAGAAACTACATGCAGCACCATCTATCAAGCATAAAGCCAGTTACGGCATATAATTAGAAAAGATATCACAAAATAAATTGTGACAAATGTTATGTTGTGGAACATTTGAATAATAAAAATTCTAAAACATTTATTTGTTCCACAAAATTCCAAATCTAAGAGTCAGTTTTGACACTATCACCTTAGATTGGGGAACAATTGTAGACACATGTTTCGTTCTTATTAGAACTCGTCAGTACAGTATAGCCAAGGACCCTGACTGTCCTGGGGGCTCAATTAATTCAATTTCAAATAATGAAATTTTTGCTTTACGAACATATTAAATTTATAGAAGTTTTTCTTGACATGATCTCACATTTTCTTCTTTTTTCGCTTTGAAATTCACTCTCTGAACGATAATAAAGTCACAATCTATAAATATTTATTTCACATATTTTATTCTTCTAATTTTCAGGCCAGCAGTTATGGAAACAGGACTCCATGAACGAGATAGAGTGGGAGTCCAGGACTTTGTTCTACTAGAAGATTACCAAAATGAAGAAGCTTTTATTGATAATTTGAAGAAACGCTTCAGGGAGAATTTAATATATGTAAGTAAATTGCGGACATAAATATAGATTAATAATAAATGTATAGAAATTACACTAGATCGAATACAGTACCCTTCATTAGGCTAAAAAAGCTTCCCTTATTACCAAGGAAATGTCCTTAATTTTTTTCTTATTCAATTATCCTAGCTCACATTAATATTTAAATATTTTAGCGGAGCGAGCTGAATTCGGTCCTCTGTATTATTATTGAAAACAAACCGATACTACGAGTAGATAGCTAAGCTTTGATTGATTTGATTGTTGATGGAAATTTATTATTCTTACACCTATTCGATCAAGCAAAAAGTACTATATCAACTGTTACAGCTTGAAAGCCAAATAAATATATAATCTATTTCACATACTTATTAGCTGACCGGTGATCAGTGATCAACGCTCTAGCTATATATTTAAATCGATTTTAACTATGCTCCATTTTACGTTTACAATGAAGCAGATGTAGCCTCGAATTTAGTCCGATTCAATAACACTAAGTGCAGAATTCAAGAAACTGAATATTTTTTTAAATTTACAATCGTACTATATTTATTTAAACAAATTGAAAGAAAAATAATAAGTGTATATTATTAAATAAAAATGAATTGAACTGATTTACGTTTTGATCAATTGAATGACTAGAATCGGAAATCCTATATTGATGTATGATCATTTTGAAAGCGAATGGAGTATCATCTAAACCAGGTGTGGGCAAAATCTGACCCGCGGGACGGATCCGGTCCTTTTGATTGTTTAATTCGGCCCGTAGCGTCAATGTGCGTAGCGTATGTACACAAAATTCTCTTCCAAAAAATTGCAAATAATGAATGAATAGTTAGAATAATTATTTCTGAAAATTATTATCGTTAAAGAGAGCAACTTAATTCTGTAATAGAACTGCACATCATCAGGTCGTTCTCTCAAATGATAAGCAATGAGATAAAAAGTATTCTCCTTTCCTCCGTCTCACGAATGCTTATACGTTATATTGTTCTAACAGCTACGCTGACACTTCAGGACTATGGTTGGCGCAGGCATGAAGCGAGCTTCGATTTTATTCATTTATTGTGGAAATTTTTCCATTTTCACGTTCCACTGGGCAACCGCAACGCTCATATCGCCTCAATACTCGTTCCACAAGAGTCATAAGACGATCACGGTCTTTGTGTTCAAGAATAAAACGTCATAGATGACCGCTTCAAGCTCACAACGCCCCTGTTTGAAAGGTGGATCGAAGTGATCGTTGGGTTCATTTTTGTAGAAATCACCAAGATATTTGAATTAGGTGAAAAGGTGTCTTTCCAATTTATACTCCCGATTCCAAATTATGTCGATTGATTAAAGTTTTTTCATTTGTCAATGTGACTGATTATTTCACAGTCCCTCATTATTATCATATTCATGAGAGATAAATTTCAAATAGACATATTAAATCAATTCGATTCATATATCATTTTTGCTGCAGGTTAGTTTAATCTAATTATGCACCAAGCTCAGCAATTATTATATTTTAGTGGAACGGCCGAAACTGCGACCGTGAATAAATCGTTGCGATCACCTATAGTGGAATATACTTATCGTAGAAATTCTCTATAGATTTATTATACTGTAGATTACTTTTTCTCTTTCTTCTGAAAAAAGGTTTTTATTTGAATAACAAGTAAAATCATCCTAAAGTCGTTACGCTTAGGTGCAAAAAAAAACTGATCACATAAGCATACTCTAAGTTTTCGATAGATATTATTGTTTGGTACCCAAAATATTACTTAATATTAAGAAGTGAATAAACGTTCAAAATGTATTAATTTCAATAACCGAAAAATGGATTAATCTCCTTTTACTTTTTAATTTTCATTGATTGGGCCAACTAATCTAGGATGGAGCTCGTAGTTCCCTTGACGTTATTTAACGAAATGTAATTGTCGAATATGCTACCATATGAACATTCGGAATTATGCACACAACAAAAAATATCAGTTTTCAGTTGTCTTGTTTGTTTTCTTCTCATTAACAACATTATTATAATTCTGTATGTGCTAAATGATTTTTACTGTCAAAGAATATGCAATAGTTGTAGCTTTTGCTAAATGAAAAATGATCTCGGCACCAAACTACCTGTATCTTCAATCCCCTACTCGAACTCGGCACTATACTATGGATTAGGACTAATTACTTAATCGTTCTATATGAGTGAGATTCTCTGGAGACATGCGATTTTATATTAATAATAAACCAGACTAAAATTTAGCCGTACATTTGAACACTCATTTATAGACTGGATTTCGACCCAATATGAGGAATTCAGTGCACCCTTCTCGGCTGTCTCGAGCTCAAGTTCTGTCTCAGAGGCGCGCGCAGTGCAATTCGGTAATATTCAGAGATATTTTTCAAAAGCGCGAACGTAGTGAGCTAGCCTACGGACTGTAATTCAATTCAACATGAGTGATTCCAAAGTTGTACTCACTTATAAAACCAAATGTAAGATGATCGTGGGTCTATTTAAAATTGACAATGCCGAGTTCATGTGCGCCCCGTACTAATCGGCTTAGCATCGGTGCCGAGTTCATGTCCTTGGTGCCGAATTCGTTTACGCCCGCTAGATTACTGAAAATTAGCTTTTCAGTCATCTCTAGCTTTATATCAATTGGATCAAGTATTTAAGATACAAAAATGTAGGAACGTGGTCTAAAATGTCTTTTTCAATCTAGATGGTGAAACCTTTCTAAGACCTAGCACATACTGCGCTAATTGGTAGGAGTAACTTGTCCCAGTAGGAGGTGCGGTTAAAAATTTGTAGGGATAGTATTAAGGAAGATTTTCAACCTATTTATTTTCAATATTTTATATTCTTATTTGTATAAAAATGCAAGATGATTCTATAAATGTACTTGGAAATTTATTTTTTATTACTCATGCAGGGTAAACAGTATCTTGTCGCACATTTTTGCAATTGCTAAAATACTAAATAAAATATTCCTGAGTGAGACCCTGTTCTATTTTACCTGTGCACCTCAATAAATTTAGGGATAATCCTTTTGCTAAGTACCCGCTGGGAGGTTCGTTTTCTTATACCTTGACGGGCACTATACTAATATTATCTTCATAATCGAAGATAAAATAATTCAGAATAACTTCACGAATATTTAAATTTTTCTATAATATGTAACAATTCAGATGAAACAAAATGCAAACAGGTCTCCTGATTATCCCCTACTCTGCATAAGTTGTATGTTTATGCGATTAGTCGTTGCCTCAGACAGACAAACAATAATTTTAAAACCAGCTATTTATGTTTGGCTATCTTGTATAGCAGCGAATGATTTGAGACAGAATAGCAATAAGAAATAAGCAATAAGCTCTTGAAAGCTTGGAGTAAATCTTCCCATATTTATTTATAAATATGTATGTACATATTTCAAGTTTATAGTAATTACAGAAAAAAATATATCGAACATTTCATTATCAAGTTGTACTGATGAATTTTAATTGACTTCTTTTACTTTTCGGCAAACACTATTTTTTTATCAGGATACCTATTCTAATTCCTAGAGATAGCTTGAAGATAGGTCGCAATCTCTTTGTCGATGATATTATGATATAGTTACATTTATAAAATCTGAATATTGTATTCAGTATAGAGAATACGATTTACAAATTTATATTGGCAATAAGAAAATACGATTTTGATCCATAATTATTCATTATAAGTCATAGCAGTTGAATTTTGTTATTCAATAAAGATTCATAATAAGCTTACTACTATCGTCCTTTGCAATAAATAATATCCAAGATTAGTCACTCAGTGAGAGAAAAGAAAACAAATCACGGACAACAATAAGTACCATAACAAATGCGTCATGGCTACTTCGTTTCATGGTTTTTGTTTTGCTAATAGCATTCAAATGACTTAAGTGTGGTTAGTATAGTCACTTTGTGATCTCACTTCCAACTAATTCTATAGCAGTTTTAAATTAAATTTTTAGATACTTTGATTTAAAATGGCTCAAATATGAAACATTGAAAAGAAATAAGTGTGTTTTTTATTGAGGGTGAGTTACACCTCATTTAAGGGGCTTCAAAAAAGTGTCTAATGGAACGAGTATATCGTCAGATTCTACCCTAAAACCCCCTATAACACTATTTCTGCCTAAATACCCGCCGAGATATAAGGAGTTGAAAATGTCAAGCCTCGTCAGCAAATATTTGACCTCATATCATAATGCTACACTTTACATTCTTGTTGCAAAAATTACTATTCTATAATCGCTTTGAACTAATTTTAATGGATCAAAAGATGCTCCAAAGCAAGTGAAAGAACCACAGCGGACATGAAGAAACGCTAGCTTGATTCTCTTATATTTTCTAGTCGAATAAATTTATAAACTTAATTCTAGCATCAAAATAAGCCAAAAATATTTCTTATCAAACATCTTGCTCAGGTACAGTTTTGAATTATCTTCAATAGGTTTGAAAAAAATTTGCTAAGATCTCCAACTTCCGAGCCGCGAAATAAGAATTGAGGTTGGAGCAGGCCCCCACAACTCTCATTGCTGGCCTACTATAAATGTGTCCGCTGACTGCGTCAAGCATGTGGACGTGAGAGGTGAGAGGAAATGTTTCAAGATGGCGGATATGAAGGGCCTATTTGCCAATTGAAAAGCGTTTGATTTTAGTGTTTGTGTCGTTGAATACAGTCAGATTATAGTAAATGAATAATAATTTAATAAAGTGATAGCCGTGTGACAAATGAACATTCAATTAAAATGCCTGGAAAATGTTTTGTCCCGAATTGTAATTCTGGATATGAGAGTTGTAAGATAAAATATAGTGTTTTTAGAGCTCCACTTGACATGATAGAAATTTGGGACAAAGCAATTGAATAAAATTATGTATACAAACACGTGAATTAAACTTCTTTATTTGCTCAAAGAATTAAAGCACTCGCGCTGAACGCGCTCGTGATTTTGAACTTTCTTCTCGCAAATAAACAGTGGTTTAATTCACTTGTATAAATAACTATTAAACTAGGTCCAGTTTCATAAATGAATTTTTATACAAACACTATTAAAAGTACGACTTTTAATGGTTGCTTAGCGTATTAAAAATAACAATTTATGACATTGTTATCACTTTTAACACGTTACCATTGACGACGTGTTAAAAGTGATTCACTTTTAACACGTTACCATTAACGACATGTTAAAAGTAATTCATTTTTAACACTAACATATAATGTTTGCTTAATCTTGATTGTTCTCTATTTTCAACATAGTATTTACATACAGAGTAATTCACCATAACATTGACGATTTCCACAACTTGGATCCTCCTCAAAGTACGCCGAACAAACAGTCTTATAATATTTACTAGAAACATTTTTATCTTTGCACCATTTTAAAAAACGTCCGTAGGCGATCTCGTACTTCGAAGGTAATAGATAATGAACAGTTCTAGTAGCTGCTCTGTCAATTCCAGCTGGAATTAATTTATATTCTTGACCATCCATTTCATTCAAAATATCTGTCAAACTGTGTAAATAACAACAAAACATTGGTTGCTATCAAAGAGTACGTGGTTGCTATATAAATGACAATTCATCTAATATATCATAAGTTGAATAAATTTTTACCGATTTCGCATTATTCTCACTAACAATAGTGTTTGTATAAAAAATAGTGTATGAAATACGTGTTAAAAGTGATTTTATTTTGTTCCAAAGGTTACGCCACTCCGCTGCGCGTCGTGTCCAAACTTCCTTTGTCACAAAATAAAATGACACTTTTAACACTTATATCATAAATAACTATTAATTCTCATTCAAATTTACTCACAAAGTAAATTTGTATCAAGTCATTCAAATGAAATCTCTATTTTGACAATGTTAATGAATTAAGTATAAGATAATTTAAAATAACGTGTATTTGTTAAAAATAAATATAAGTGCCCTTAAAACAGAAAAAACTATTACGTTGTGAAACATTATGTATAATATAGAAATATAATATTTTGAACTGAATCTAATTTTTGTTCAACTTATGTTTTCATGTTTCCTTTATTGAAAGTTCGAACAATTTTCTTGTAATTGAAAACATATCATCTATATGTATTCTTGAAGATTAAACACATTGTTAATGTATTGTTCAAATATTTCTCAATTATTGTTAATCGCATGTGATCTCGGAATTTATCCAACTGAGTTTCTTGCATAGGTAATAATTAAATATTAAATATTGCTCAATGCAACACTAATTTAACAAGTATATCAATTTTTAATTAAAGTAAAATATATGCTGTAAACATTACATATATGGTTAACTTCAATATATATATATATATGATTTCGTAAAATTTTGTAAGTTAAGTGTAATTATACATTAAACACTGTTGTAAAACAGGCCTTACTGATGTAGGCGTCTCTAGCGGCGACAGCGCGAACTATAACCATCTCAGCGGACGCATTTTCGGGGCGAGTTAGGTTACCTACTATATCTTGTACCGTGGGTTGGAGTAGAGAATCGGATTACCGAATGATAACATTCCTTTTCTCAGGTTTTTAATCCAATACCGCTTATCCTTTAATCTCTGCAGGGCTGGAAGAATATAATTATTATTTGAATCTAAATTCAAAGATTCAAATTATAGATAAGCCTTATAATATTTACTTGGAAAATTCATATGAAACGACATAATTAATTTTTGAATTTTTAATATTGTGTCAAGGTTTGTATGCCTCATTCATTTTTAAATACAAACTGTTTGCTTTACTCACAATATTAGATTTGATTGTTCAAATACACAAAATGAACGCATGATTACAGACAAGCACAAGATGTCAATTTACTCAAATTTAGTATTAATAGTAGCCAAACTGAGCGTCGATATTCATTTAAATCAAATTGAAAATGACATTGAGGAAATACAATACCTAAGAGCATTCATAACTTTTCATGATGAAAATGATATTTGATAAATAAAATATTATGAGATAGGCAAAAAAAACTTGATGCTTTACCACACCTTTTAATATTAATTTAAGTTCAAAGTTTGTGTAAGCATATCAACTCTCAGCTTTAAAATAATGAGAAATCCTCAAAATTATAAATGATAGATATCATTAGTTGATATTTGCTCAGTTATTAGAAGAAATATTGTCTTGCCGGTATCATTTTTCCTTAAAGATGGATTGATATACTCGAGTTTTTGTGCGACATGTTTGTCTATTTTGTTCCATTCTTAAATAGATTCTGATCATTCCTGAGTCCAATTGAATAAATTTGAATTTATTTAAACCTTGATTGATTCATTAAAAAATCTGCTGTGGCCACACAGTACTTTCCCGACCATAAATCTCATGGCCAGTTTCATCGCTGTTTCAGAAATTTAGAGTGTCTCATCAATTAATTGCATATTCCAAAGTGACATCTGTCATTGTTAAAGTGACAGCTGCTATTATCAAAGTGACAGCTGCTATTGTCAAAGTGACAGCTGCTATTTTAGTCCTTATATAAAATAAGTATTTTGAAAATAGAGAATCTTTTTCAAGATTTTCGGAGTCTTTATTTCATTGAAACATACAGTTTCTACATTTGATCGCCAGTAGTGTAGTTTAAAGATGGTATCGTGAATTCCACTAATTATTTATTTTTGATATCTACTAAGCTCACCTCCACAAGAGCCTCAAATTGATACCAAACTAGTAATTTAAATAATTTGTGGAAGAAACAATTGACAATCATTCAAATATCCTCTTTGATACTTCTATTAGAATTATCTCCACAAGAGCTAATTGGTACCAAACACGATAGAGCCAAATTACTTATTTAACCTTCATAAGACCAACTATAAGAACTTACGTTAAAGACCAAGTGGGGTACACGTGTACCCCATTGTTTTTTCAGTCATATATTTTGAATTGGCAATAAAATTTGTTCAAAAAGTTGATTGCATGAAGAACTGGAGTTTTATTGTATTCTTTAGATGTTTTTTTTTCATAAATAAAGTCTTATATTGTTCTAATATTATGAAATCTAGTGACTGACATCAAGTACAAATGAATAGTGGTCTCGTATGCAATTTGCACACTAACAACTAATTTTGTACCAACAGTAACCGCGATAAGCGAATACACAGTATCAAGATCAGACATCAAGGCGGGAATACACATAAACCCCACTTGGTCTCTTTTGGCCCACAATATTTTTACACATGTAGAAGAACAACTGGAGTACAGACAGACCCCATGTCAAAAATTATGCCGTAAATCCGAAACAAAATGAAAGAAAGACTCACATTATTTTGGTAATTGTAGTTAGAACAATAATTTGAAGATAGAATAACACCAGCAAGGATAACAAAAAAATTCCTCAAGTTACAATGAACTATATCACTCTCACCAGTTGGTCTTATGAAGGTAAAAAAAAAAAAAACAATTGACGAACGTTTGCATTTGATGTCCAAGCATGAGTGATAATGATTTCTGATTGTGATTCTCATTATTTTTGCTTCAGCAAATTGAACGAATTTTGAAATAATTCGAGTTTTAACAATAACAAATGGACCACTGATGATTTTGGAGAATGTTTTAGGTGAATATTGTGCCAAATTATTCTAGGATCAATTTTACTCATTTTATTTTTTCATGATATATACTACCGTTTACCACTAGTTGAAAAAAGCTCATCTACGAGCTTTTTGTAAAATTATGTTTAGACTAATGTTAGGGAGCTGGTGGCAGAAATTTTTATATGATTTTATTGTGCGAATAAAGTTGATAATTGTAAAGACGTCATTATAACGAGTGAGAAAAACCATTTCAGTCAATTCAGCTGCTGAATTTTTGATTGAGAGTCAATTGAAAATGCTAGAAGAAAACATGCTTCTATATAATCTTATTGTGTCAGCCACATATTTAAAACGTTACTTCTCGATATGACATAGATATAAATGAAATCGGCTGGAATCTATATGTCTGCATTTTTTTGCAATATGATTTTTTTAAATAGTTCTTGATATACTCAAAATTAAATGATTTTATTGTCGACGTATCTTGTATCAGAAGTTTCGCAATGTAATTAGAAACAATAAAACAAGCTTCAGTCACCTGACTGCTGCTGCGTTTAATGAGGATAAATTTTCGAAAATGGGGCATAAAAAAATGCTTCTATATCATTTTATTGTGTCAGTCACTTGACAGGCAGCATCCTCTATTTGTAAAAGATATTGGAAAAATAGTGGCTGAAATCTACGATTCTGAGTTTTCATTGGCTGACGTTTCCTAATAATCATTTTTATAAGATTTTTGTCGTTATCTAGGAAGTTTCAAGAAAAATTCCAATGTTTTTACAATTATTCTCTTCTATTTCAAGTAATTGCTTAGAGAATCAATTTGAACTACAAATATTGGAGTAAAAAAATACGTAAGTGAACTAAATAGTTTTCATTACTTCCAGGCTTTGGAGTTTGGACCGTTATTCCTAATCCTAATTACATTTTTTCTTTTTGTTTTGGGAACGATAAATTCTAGTGTATGGTATAATGTGAAATTTGCATGCATTTTGAAAACTTTGTTCTTCCTTTTCATAATAAGGAAAAAATCGTCAGGTGATGAGTATTAACCGAGTTAGATCACTCTGGATGTCAATTTTTGAATGTTCAGTTTCCACGGAAATACACTTTATAATATTGCAGCTATAGTGAATTCATAGTTCCATTATTCTCATGGGTTAATTCATGATATCTATCTTCTTTCCTTTTTTTTCTCTCTATTATTACTTCCGATTGAATTCTACACTTCTAATTTACAATGACTCAAATGTTTAGTGATGTTGGAAACAATATATGAATGAAGATATGTTCTGAAATCAAAATATTAGTAACAAAATTTAGGTAGATATACCTATCTTTTAGTAACAAGTGTTTCGAAAAAAAATTCAAATATATGAAATAATCAATATGTAACTCAATCAGTAATAAAATTTATGGTTGAATTTTTTTTCCAATAATCAAACATAAATAACACCTTGTTTTGAGTTTCAATACGATAATAGTTTATTCTTCATACTTTGAAATTTTTTGGAGTAAACTGGGAATATTTCTGAAAATCAGCAATGTATACGTCAGCTAATGTTTTTCCCTACTTTTGGATATGGGAACCAACAAATCAAAACCATTGTGAAGCACAATAAAATGAGCACCTTTTTTTTCTGCAAATTAACAATTAGTTTTGTCAAAAAGTCAGAGACATAGGCTTCAGCCACCAATTTTTTTATTTCTAATTCTGATAAATGAGTGGTCTTGTAACAATGGCTGGAACAATAAATTAATACAGGAGCATTTTTTTTTTTTTTTAAATTTGAGATTCATCTGTCAGAAAATTCAGCAGCAATTAAACTCGATATCTGTTTAAATCGGTCAGTTATATCAATGCCTACATTCCATATCATTGTTAGCCACAATAAAATCACAGACCCGTATTGCCACCAGCTCTCTAGCTATAGGATCTAAAACGTGAAGATTCATCAAAAACTCGAACTGTCAAAAAATCACGATTATATATGTTGGGGAAGTAAGAAATTGGAATTTTTGGTTTAATAGAAAAAAAAGAGACCAAAATGGTATAACTTGTTTCTTAAACTATAAAAAAATTCTAATCTATTGCTGATCGAATCGGCAAACTGCCGTATCGATCAGGCGATGAATAGGTTTTAATGAAATAATACATGAGAAACTAAATAAAATAGAAGAAATATGAAGTGGCGTGCAGTCCATATGTGCAGGGTGTGCACTGCACACCTTATGAAAATATTAGAAATTACGTAAATAAAATTAATATAATGGTTTATTGAATACTTCATTTTGTTCCACAAATTTTCATTATAAAATCAAAGAAAAAGCGTATTTTATCTATTTATGCAACCAGAAATATGGGCGCGCCTCGCGGGCCACTCTGCTATATATTTGAAACGAATGTCGACGCTTGAGGTGCAGAATTTCTCCCTGCACGGCGAGCGAGATCTGTTTAGCATAGTCAGTTTTAGGAAAGTGAAGGAATAGAGTCTGACAGAGAAAAAGCATACCGATATTAGCAGATCTTCTATCGCTCGTTCTCTCTCGCTGGGTGCAGGCAGACTTTCTGCACCCGGGAGCTGAATATTCAATGTTTAGCTGTGTTGTTTTTTTAAACGCCTTCTATAAGTTTGTTAAAATAGTTGAAATATTGTTATTTGTTATTTAAGACAACAATATTAGGTAAACACTTATTTCATACGTTTCTTAAATTATTTATTTTCCTAAAATTATTATTTGTAGAATGACAACTTACAATAAATCTATCATTTGTGATCACTGGAAAATCCTTTTTCACGTCGTGATGTCAAAACGAAAAATGAAATTATGAAAACAAGACCAACGCCAGGCATAAAACTCAATCAAAATATCAAAATTAAAGGCCAGCAGTCCGTGCGGCATTTCCAAATTAAAATATATGAAAAATTTAAATGGATTGCTGGTTGTTGCGAGAAAAATAAGCTGTATTGTTGGCCATGTATATATCCCCTTCCCCACTACCGACTGTGCACACCTATCACAGAAAGTCACCGCACGCCTCTGGAAATATGCAACAAAAAATTTGCCACCTAAAATTTAAATCAATACCTAGTATTCTAGAAATCTCAAATAAATTCCTTTCAATTGTTATTTCATTCAATTTGGTCAAAATACAACAATTTATGCCCTTCCTCCCATATTGGAGAAACATTATTTGAGTTCAGTATATTGAAAAATTAAGTGAGAACTGTGATATATTATATAATCAATATTCAGGAATTTTGAAAGTTTGAATCATTTGTGATTGCTCTTGAATGTCGCAAAAAATCAACACCTAAATATTTTTGCATTGAAGTCAATTTATACGTTTTTTTTTTTTCAGACGTACATTGGACATGTATTGGTTTCTGTGAATCCGTATAAAGAACTGCCGATTTATACAGAAGAACATATAAGGGAATACCACAACAGACATTTCTTCGAAGTGTCTCCTCATATGTAAAAAACTGTTCTGTTTTTATTTCTTCAATTAATAATTGTCATATTTTTTTCAGTTTTGCGATAGCGGATAATGCCTATAGATCTCTCACAGGAGAAAATCGGGAACAATGTATTCTAATATCAGGTTTATATTGCAAATACTCACATTATGTTATGAGTTATCATTTATTTTTTAGGAG
This sequence comes from Dromius quadrimaculatus, assembly GCA_963989225.1. Classification (NCBI taxonomy): domain Eukaryota; kingdom Metazoa; phylum Arthropoda; class Insecta; order Coleoptera; family Carabidae; genus Dromius; species Dromius quadrimaculatus. The sequence continues at coordinate 56,213,527 of OZ022325.1, read as the reverse complement.
AATCTGGCTCAGGAAAAACTGAAGCATCCAAAAAAATACTGCAATTTATCGCAGCTGCTACCAGCAAAAAAGGGGATGTTGAGACAGTGAAAGATAAATTGTTGCAATCAAATCCTGTACTGGAAGCTTTTGGAAATGCTAAAACTAATAGAAATGATAACTCGAGTAGATTCGGCAAATATATGGACATACAATTTGATTTTGCAGTACGTATAAAAAAAAGTAAAATCATATACCAATAAATGTAGCATGATTAATGCGATAAAATTACTTATTTACGATCAAAGAGATGAAATTTTTTCTATTGGCCACATCTCTTTTTATTTAATTTTTTTATAATTATTGAACTGTCATCCTGAATTTCGGCAGGCTTATAAGAGAATTATAGATAAACAAAATTTAGAGAAACTAAGTAAGTTCGTTAAATATTATGATCTGTACTTTCGTAGAGAGCTTGTTGTATTTTTTTTTAGGCTCAACTCTATTATATTCGTTTTGAAAAATTCTTACGTACTTTTTTTTATAAATTTTAGGGTGATCCAGTAGGGGGAAACATTTTGAATTATCTTCTAGAAAAATCTAGAGTGGTCCACCAAAGTCCAGGCGAAAGAAACTTTCATATTTTTTACCAACTTTTAGCTGGAGCAAGTCAAGATGAACTAAACGAATTACAGTTGAAAAATAATTTGGAGAGTTACTATTATTTGTCAGATGGCGTACGTTGAATTATATGTGAATAAAAAGAAAAAAATAATAATTCTGATCTACTTTTCAGTCTAAAGGCTTAGTCAAAAATATCAATGATGCTGAACACTACAAAGTAGTTCGAAAAGCAATGTCTATTATAGAATTTAGCGAAAAGGAACAAAAGGATGTTTTCAATATTGTGGCCAGTGTCTTGCATATGGGCAATGTTGGTTTCAATGAAGACGATGGAGTTGCTAAAATATTTAAAATGGATTCTGTAAAATGTATCTGTAAAGTAAGTTATCTACTTTATTCAAGTTTAAACATAAAGTTAATTCAGGGTTGATTCATTTCATTATCCGTAGCACCACAATTTATTAATAGTTTCTTGTAGTCAAATTTCATTCACTTTGTGAGATCGAATTGACCTTCAAAGTGAAAGATGTAATAATAAGGACAATAATCATGCGTAATGCATTGCGTTAGCGAAGCGACCGAAACCAGCAACACCTTGCAAGCGATGTGCGATCCATGTTTCTAAAGATGGTATTAAAATATTAAACTTGAATATTTTTCAATGTGCCAGTGGATAAAATTCATAAAAAATCGATTTTTAATGTTTTGATACTTGATACATCGCAATCCAATTGATATACAATAGTTGGTGTATGGATTCGTATTTTACGTCAGGAAATAAATAAGTGAAGAAACTTGACGTCATGGATATTATATTTTTGCTGCGAATTCTTTTTATCTCATTAAATAAGATTATTTGGTCCAATTTATAAATATTAAATGTTCTCGGTTCTAGTTACTGGAAGTGGATGAAGATCAATTAGAAAAAGCTTTCACTCACCGAACAATTGAAGCACGCGGTGATGTAGTTACCAGCCCTTTGAACAGAGACCTTGCTATTTATGCTAGAGACGCTTTGGCTAAAGCTCTATACGATAGATTATTTTCTTGGTTGGTTGCTAGATTAAATAGTTCCTTACAACCTAAAATTAGTCGAAAAAATGTTGTCATGGGAATTTTGGATATCTACGGATTCGAAATATTCAAAAAGAACAGGTAGATTATTTTATTATTTTTAATAATTTTAAGCGTTTAGGATATATTTATATAAATACGAAGAGTCGTATAGGAGCTCTATAATTTTCAGAGCTCCTGGTTTGGTCATTAATTTTTGTATAATTCGTTGATAGAACTTTTTTACTCAATGTCTCACTTGGTTTTCTAGATATTAGAGAATATTGCAAAGTGAAAAACAAATTTTAGTGCGCATGCCAATTGAAGTTGAAAAAATAATTGTCACGTTGATGACGTCCGGTAAAGTTTTTCTGTAGGCATGCTGTCAAAGATTTGTTTCATGTTAGCCTGTGCGTAATATTAGCAGTCTTTCAGAATACTTCATTAAGAATTAAAATTAAAGGTGATCAGACCAACAGTACTGTATGATTGTGAACTGTGGAGTTAACTAAGCTAGAAGTGCTGAAAATAAAGATGCTCATACGAATTTTTAGTGAGAAAAAGTGTAAGAATAGCGCACAGCAAATGATTGAGTAATGACTATATTCAGCGAACCAAACATAACGAAAGTAATAAAAGCGTAAAGAATAAGGTGATGGTGGGTAAGACATAAAGTGAGAATGCGAAAAGATAGAAAAGTTAAGGTTGTGTTTGGAAAAGGCATGACAACGGGGAGAAGCAGAGATATATCAAGGGAAATACCTTACAAATTTCGAACTGAAAAACAGACCACCGCGAACTAACTACAACCTGTAGTGCTTAAATATACATAAAGTATCTAGCAACGCCGTGAAACAAGCTTAATGCATACATGGTACACATAATATTCAGTATCAGCAAAAATCTCCGATAATTTCAATTTATTATTGCCATTTTGCTATCAGAATTAAATGTAAATAGATATCTCGAAAACCAAGCGAGATGAAAAATTAATTATTTTATTTATCACATCGAATTTAAAAATAATTAATGATCGAAGCTTTCCACTGATTCTGTAACAGATATTTTTTTCTAATTTGCAAAATTGAGTGCAATCTTATTTAACAGTATTGTACATTAATAATTTCACTGAGATCGTATTTTTCTCAAATTGAACATAATATAAGAGAAAAAGCATTCAATCTATATTAAGTGAATGTTTCAAAGCAAATAAAAGTATTAAACTTCATGCAGATATGAGGTAGGTAATTAGTATAATATTCAATTTTCAAGTTAATATCAGTAAAAATTGCTCAATTCATTATATCGCTGATTTCTTTCCATTAATTTGGAGAATTTCCTGTATCACGAAGGTATTATGTGATCCTTATAAAGCATTTATAGATAAAACTTTGAGTAATGTCGCGCTGCTAATCTTAAACTTTATCCCTCCTTTTCATATCTACACAAATAATATGTTCTAATGTAACTTTCAGTGCATAAATTTTTGCAAGTTTTCCATATCATTGCAGAATGTGTATGAAAATAAATATCAAATTGAATTTAATTGAATTTCACACAAGAAGTGACTATTTGTCTTTGAAAATCTACAACTTTATATAAGTCTACAGTACAGGAGCCTTTTTCAAAAAATTTTACCACATGCTTAGAACTTTGTACATGACTTCATTTTAGTGAGTCCACCAAACTTTTCCTCTACGAAAATTGTCAAAACCGCTGTCTATTTAAGCAAATAATAATTATATCGATTTAACGATGTGTTATAATGCAATGGCCACATACTTCTTTCACACGGAACTAAATGATATTTTCATTACAAAAACGAAACAATATATGGCCAGCAAAAATAATTCTGCATTAGACAAGTCTACCATTCAAAACATGTCGATGAGGCGTACTTATATTTAACTTATATAATCACATAGCTAATTTTCACAGAATTGCTTGACAATTAATTACAAACCCGATTATAATGGCGGACAAATTTTATACTGATTTTTTTCACACCGGCAACCTGAACACGTCATTTTTACGGATTAGAGTTTATACCATATGTCCGGTCTTCAATTTTTTTTCTTTTGAAATGAAGTATAGAGTATACTAAAACACGTGACCAACAAATCTGCTGCTGGAATTTAATGGAAAATAAGAGAACATTAGTTAAATCTAATTAGTAGTACTTTTACCCTCATGAAAAATAGGGAAATCTCGAAGTTTCTACATGACACCTGCAGAGATTTCGACAACGCTGCAGGATTTTTTTGTTAGAGTTGATGTCAGTTGCTTCAGAAAAATGGATTTATTTTAATAAGCAAAACTTAGTTCACAAAAATTTATGAGCAGCAATGGAAAGTTCTAAGTTGTATCCCTTAATAATGAATTTCTTAACGACTTGATAAATAAGCAGGAACTTCTTCCATAGTTTTTTTTTAAAGAACAACTTTTGATTTGTTTAATTATGAAGCTGTTAAATTCCAACTATTAATTTTTTTCAAATCATTAATGGGTAGTTGCGCCGCTGTTCCTTAAATTTGATGTGTCGCTTAATTGAACAATATCGTATCAACACTCAAAAATCAAATATGACATAAACATTACTGTTATTATTCCGATTCGATATTTTTTGTTTAAGTGAAACTTAAAATTTAAACTAGAGCGGTACAACTGGCCATGAATATCAATAAGGAAATATTTCAAATAATACTTAAATACTCGTTAAAATGAAACCAGATACAAATTTCTAAGTATGTAAAGGTATTCTGTATTGTAAACTAAATATATTGTACTCATTAATGAGCCAAAAATAAATTCTTCATATTATAATCAGCTTCTGTTTTATGCCCAGGTTTAATTTTAGTTCTCTTTTCTTTTGTAATTCACTGATTTTTTTAAATACAAGCTGGGAATAATGAGGTAAATTTTCCACTTGTTACATTGCAATAATCAAAAGTCGCTGCACAATGCAAGCTAGGACGATTTATTAACGGAAAGCAAGCAAGTCATTGTATCTCTGCACTTTTCGTTCCAAAGACCGCCTGCAGATGATGGATAATAATTATGCCGTTTGTTTAGATTTTGATTGATATATTTAGATTTCTAGTTTTCCACTCAGCGATTCGAAGATTCACCTCAATGTTACCTTAAAGTGACTCAATAATTACCAAAGCATAAATTTCATTATTTTAATTTATATGGTAAACTCTGAGTAATTTTAAATTAATCAGAATCGCCTATTTCATAAAAATAATGAAGAAAAACATTATTTTAACTATGTTATAGAATCTAGACGGTCTGCATACGTAGATATAGCATAAGATTTTCAATGATTCTTTCTTTTCAGTTTTGAACAATTTTGTATAAACTTTTGCAATGAAAAGCTGCAACAGTTGTTCATCCAGCTAACTCTCAAACAAGAACAAGAAGAGTATCTCAAGGAAGGAATTGAATGGGAGCCTGTAGAATATTTCAATAATAGAATTATTTGCGACCTAATTGAAGAAAAACATAAAGGTATTATAATCCATATTGATAAGATTGTACTTTGCTAAACGAATAATTGTTTCGCAGTAAAATCTTATTCTTATTACAACTTTTATTGTGTCTTATTAGTAGTCATTTTTCGAACTATAAACTAATTTTGTGATAATGCGTACCACATGAAGAGCTTACAACCAATGGCGGTATCTACTCTAGTAACTTAATTAATCTATCAGAATGCACGATCACATTTGGTTATTTGGTTTGGCAGATCAAGTGTGTGTTGTATTCCTAATTCTTCAAATGGTTTCACTATTATAAAAAAGATTCACTGCGACTGTGCTGGGATGATATTGCAGTCTTTGTTGATATTTGGTGCTGAGTCGTCTAATTTCTTCTTCTACTATTGGTATGTTCAAGTACCACCGAGCATTTGAAATCATCTACATTGTAGTTAACTTAAATTGTTGCAGCACTACTGTGCAAGATTTCCTAGCTCAAATCCATAATTGGATCCCGTACATCCAAATTCGTTTATGGATAATTATGTGTCTCGGCCTTTCTAGACTAAGATTTCAAGATGTTATATATTTTCAATGGTTGGAATATCTTGTGGATGTTCATTTGATATCCCTACTTTTTCTTTAGGACTAGAAGAGCCCAATTGCCACCCGGTTTATACTGACGAAACTAATGTTTTATATCTTTTGAGTTTCCCTATGGCCTTTCATAGCAAATAATCAGTAGCTGTTGTTGGTGTTAAATCTTCCACATATTTTCCAATCCTGAAACGAATATATAAACTCTCTGTCTCATGCATATCGTTCGGTATGCTGATTTCTGTTGGTTAATATGTATTTTGTTTCGTACTGCATTTGAATGGGAGAATCCTGGTTGGTGCGAATGTATAAGTTTGAATAAATAAGTGAGCATTGGTGGAGATTGATATTACTGTTCATTCAGTTGTATTGTTTCTTAGCTCTGACTTCTGTTGCGTGAAGGATGGAATTTTTGTTGGCGTATATATTTGTATACTTGACATTCCTTAAAACTGGCTAGGTGATTTTATTGACATAGATCACATCCTAGAACATCTTTTTATTTAGAATCCATGTATTCCTAAGTGGATTTCACCATGCTTACATGATGCATCTATATAGTGCAAAACAGTAGGTTTTGGAATACAGATATATATTAGGTAATGTTTGGAATATATATTTTTTTTAAATATGAAGTGATCGATATATTTATATATATATTTAGATATATGTGTTGTTTTCTGCTAGTTCCAAGTCGATGTAAAACAATGATAAGGGCTGTTTGGTGATGCGATGTCTATATTATGAATGTTCCTAACCTTGTGCCTTCTCATTCTTAGTTCTTCTTCAAGATCTTCCAGATCTGTTGTATGATGTAAGGGCGCAACATCACTCTGAAAACTCTATTTTATTTTATTTGTTATATGTGATGATCAATGTCTTTCAATTTTAAACCTTTGATAATTTTGCCGTATGTTTTCCTTTATCGGTCATTATTTTCAAAGTAGCATCTACTATTCTGAATACGAATTTATATAGTCAGTGGTTGTGAATATCTTTATTATTTGTGACACCGCCGGGATATTATTCATGGCCGGAATGAATATTTATGAATCAAATATTTAAAGAATAGACCAAACCAAAACTAGAAGGAATTTTAATGTTATGATTATATTTCTATGATACCAGTAATAAATAAATAAATCCAGTTAAATATAGAGCTAAATCGATTTATAAATTTGTGGAATGTAAACAGTCGATATTTAAAATTCAATTAAATCCGATTTGAAATAAATTTGATTTAGGCTTTCGATATAAACTTACTCTATGAATCGATCAGGAATGTAGTGGTCAATGTGGTGCCAGTCTTTATAAATCTAGGATCCTGTCCTAAGAGTTAAAAAAAGATTTTTCAGGATAAACTTCTCTGACAGAGCCTATGATTGAAACTAGTTCCAATCAATAGCGAAAGTCAAGTACTTCAAAAAAAAAAACAGAGTGTTACCCCCTGACCTGTCCCGAGAGAACAGCAACCATTCCTAAATATAATTTATTTTTGTATCCAAGTTGACCCTAAAAATTGACCGGAAATGGCCTTTTTTCGAAACTTAGGACAGAATTCCGGATTCCTAAAGTATGGCACCCTATTGACCACTATATTCCCGATCGATTCATATTTAATTTGGCCGAAAGTCCGATCAGGGAAGACAAGGTGCGGACTATCACTTACGGTTGGTTTCTTGTTTGGTTGTACATTTGGTTGTTTTGATCTATGTATGCGACTGAATGTGTGTATAATTGAGACTAATTAATTTGTACCATTTCTTAGCTTGATAATCGGTTGATTATTTTTATTAATTGTTCCATTGATAGATGCAGTAATGATTACAACTAAATTGTCAGAACATCACCGGGTGTGAGTTTGTCACATTTGTACTCGATTGAACTTATTAAGACTCTAGATTTTCTCGTTATTCATTTATGAATAAGAGTTAATAAGTGGTTCTAATTTTATGGATATTTCATCGTTGCTTTTATAATTATATAAATATTTGTCGACTATGTCACACTGTTTTATCATAATACCGAGGTTTATCTCCTAATCAAATTAATACAACACATTCAATCTGAATGAAAAGAAGATTGCCAGCAAATAACTCTGTAGTAAAAATGACTTTGGGCTGAATTCAGCTTTATTCACTACTTGAAGGAGCTTCTCTAAAATATCATGAATAAAGTTAAATGTATCTTAAAATAACCGAATGAAAAGAAGATAGAAAACATTTCCATGGTATTTATTGAAGCTTCTTTAGTTAGGAATGACAGCTGAATTCATTCCATTGAATTTAGCCTGCACAAATGAGTTCTAATTTTTAAGTATTACAGAAATCTAAAGTTATCTTTAAATTATTTATAGGAATTATTTCGTTAATGGACGAAGAATGTTTGAGACCAGGCGATCCAACAGATATGACTCTGATCACAAAAATGAATAATAATTTAGGATATCATAAACATTATATCAGTCATGAGAAATCTGATATTCAGACGCAAAAGATTATGGGTCGAGATGTAAGTTTTTTTCTTTACTAATCAAATTGTAAACTTTTAATGATCTCTCATCATTCATTCATTTATCAGCTCTATGTTTTATCAATTAGTAAAAAATATTTTGAAATATAAGTATACACAAATAAATATTTAGTTACAGTAGTATAGTGGGGCTACTGACACGGTTCATGTCAAAAAAAAGTAGCAGCCCATATTTTTATCGATGTACCTCATTCCTTCAACCGATAATCACAAATTTCAACCTTTTGTTCAACAAATTCTCGAAAACAGCGGTGCTCAAGTCAAGTGCTATCTTAAGAACTATAAAAGCTTTCAATATTAAAAAAAAACATATTGCTTTGTTATGTTGAAGAGAATTTGATGCGGTCGGCTTAATTAGTCCAAAAATTCAATATTACATTTTCAGACCTATCTGTTGCTGGAATATAAATTTATGAAAGTGTTTAAATTTCTAGGAATTTCGACTAATTCACTACGCCGGTGACGTCACCTACAATATTCGAGGCTTCCTAGATAAGAACAATGATCTTCTCTATCGAGATCTTCGAGAAACCATGTCTCAATCCCGCAATTCTGTTATTCAAGACATATTTACTCGCAAAGAACTTGAAAGCAAAAAACGTCCAGAAACAGCTGTCACTCAATTTAAAAACTCGTTAAACAATCTAATGGACATTCTAATGTACAAAGAACCATCTTACGTGAGATGCATCAAGCCCAATGATTTCAAGCTGCCTGGACAGTTTGATGATATTATTGTCGGACACCAGGTTAAATATTTAGGGCTTATGGAGAATCTTAGAGTTCGAAGAGCTGGATTTGCATACCGTAGACCTTATGAAGTGTTTCTGCAGAGATATAAAAGTTTAAGTGCAGAAACGTGGCCCAATTATCCAGGACCGGTTAAAATGGGAGTGCAGGCTTTAGTTTGTGCTCTTGGGTATGATAAAGAAGAATATCGGATGGGAAAGTAAGTTTTTTTTGCAATAATATAAAAACATTTTCAGCTGAACGAATTCAGTATTATTAAAACACAATACCATACTACAAGATAATTTACAGAAGACACAAATCATATAGCCTAATGAGTGGGCGGACAACCGTGTACGTTAATAATCTTCTAGAACATTTTTTTTATACAATTCTCGTCTTTATTTACCTTTTTTACTTATCAGGTTCTAAGTAATCTTATGGATTTCGTTGGAAAACATTTGTATTAAAATATTACACTTTGAACCGCCAGACAGCGCGCGGGTCGCATTAAAACAATTATATCGGTGAATTATACTTTGACAAGCCAATAAAACCAAACAACTTATCTTATATCTGTTACTTGCTACCCCAGGGATGCGTTCGAATTTTAAACGTTTCGCTCAAAGCAAGGCGATGTCAAATATAATGACGTCGTCGGTGTTTAACTAATTTAGCCGAACGACCTGAACCAACTTTCTTTCATTTTAACTAATCTTAAATTTAAAATAATGGCGGAGTTGCCTCTTTGCATTTTAAAGGCCTCTATATAATATTATTTTTAAGAATAGAGCTGCATATGACGAGATCGACAAAGAATTATTACTAGAAGTTCATTTGAATAAACTAAAAAATATTCTTCAACATTAAGAAAAGCCTTCTCGCAGCAATTTTTTTATAGAAATCACAATTCAAAATTCTTCGGCTAAAAAGTTCCAAAATCACTTTCGAATTACAAAGGAGTTTTTTGAAAAACTAAATGAATTGATGACGCTGACCCTATGACGTAAATTTTTAGTTTATAATTTCAATGATCAATTTATTTTTGACAAATGAGATGTAATAGTTTTACTGCGCAAGTCGGGTATACTTTGTTCATAACTCGCCCATGTAAAAAGCAGGGCGAAATAATTTCGTCTAGGCGTTCACTCAAATTGATTCCGAACGTTCAAGTCGTTTTATTTAGACAAATTGTTTTTTAGTACAAAAATCTTCATCCGCTCTCCGCAAACTCTCTTTGCCACTGAAGACGCCTTCCAGGCCAAGAAACACGATTTGGCTTCGATAATTCAATCAATCTGGAAAGGAAAACTTCAGCGGAGGAGATATCTTCATATTAGAACTTGCGCTATCGTTGTCCAGAAATGGATGCGTTGCTTCTTAGCCAAGAAAGAAGCAGAGCGCCGCAAAAAAGCAGTTCAAATTATCAGAAATTTCGTCAAAGGATTCATTACTAGAAATGGAGCGCCTAATGAAGAAAATAAAGCTTTCATTGAGCTTGCTAAAGCACAGTGGTTAAATAGATTAGCAAAAAATCTTCCCCAGAAACTTTTAGATACTAATTGGCCATATTGTCCATTTTCTTGTAAAGAAGCTTCAGAACATTTGAGAAAGATCCATAAAAGACACTTAGCTAGGAAGTACAGACTAGCATTAACTCCTGATAGAAAAAAACAATTCGAACTTAAAATATTAGCGGAAAATCTCTTCAAAGATAAAAAGAAGAATTATAGAGCTAGTATTCCTCATTGGTTCAAGGAGGAGCGCCTGTCTGGAGAAGATATAAGTCTGAAGGGTAATTTTGTTGCCCAGTATTTGCCCAACGATGAGAAACCTTTGGTAAGTTGAAGATAAATGTACCGTATCAACTCATACCAAGTTTAAATGGTAAAAAATGATAGAATCTGGCATTACCTGATAAGATTGATTAAATAAATTACATGGTTGCATAATAAAATTAAAGTAATTCCAGTTTCAACTCCAGCTGTTTAACTAAAGATATGTCTATAGCTAATAAAAGTTTTTTTTTCTTTAAATCAGCAGATTTTATTGAAATATATAGAATATTGTTGAAGAATTATGAGCTACTCAAATTATTTAGGACTGAGTTAACAATCCCAAAATAAACCATGCCAATGGTTGTTCCATATTTTTACCTATGATATAATGTTATACAGAGTTCATTTGAGAATTGTGAAATCACTTGAAGCCCTGTTATGTCATCTCACTATATTAAAATCTTTCATTGGTTCATTAGCTATATAATCCCAATTTTATTTCAGTATTCAACTTCTGTGATCAAATACGATCGCCATGGTTATAAACCAAGAGAACGCATTCTTCTTTTGACCAATAAAGCCATTTATATTTTAAATGGAGGAAAAACTTTTAAACAAAAACATCGATTACCTTTAAATGTTATTGGAATTGTAACCAGCAGCGAAAGTGATGATATAATGATGATTCAGATACCACCAGAACTAAAAAAAGACAAAGTGAGATCTTAAATGTTTTCTTTCATTTACTTGAGGTGTTGTGATGATTCAGTAATATCTTCTGCATGATTCTATTGGAAAAGTTTTGTTAGATTGTCAAATATTTTTGTTTTGAATCAGTTTCTTAAAAATTATTTTCAAAATTAGCTGAAATGATATTGTTTTTATTCTCATTGAATTCCATATCTTAACTTCAATTCTTTGGAATGAAAATTGCTATTGTTTTTATATAATGCTAATAGGCAGTTAGACTTTTATCTTATTTATAGAAATATCCTATATTTCTCAAAAATATCTTCATCATAATCAATTGGATTTTCGAGTTAAATAATAAGAACAATAGTTATTTAAGTATTAAGGTCAGTAAGTACAGTTTACCGATTGAGAATAATAGTTTGGAGGCCAAGCCTTGGCGAGGTTTCCAAATATTATACGAAATCGGTACTGTACTTATTGACCGTGATGCTTACAGAATTTTTTGCACGATTGGAAGATCCAAAATATGAGTCCAAATTTTCTTTTTCAAATTAAATTACTACTGATGATTGATTATTCACTGTCAGCTGTCAAGTTTGACATTTCATTCTGAATATACAATTACAAATGAGGATAAATAAATGAATATTTTTTTGTGAAAACTCACTATTTTTACTTACCGCCTTTGCCCATGGGCGGTAAGTCAGCATAATCATAGAAACCACAGTTTGCCGGTAAAATCAACATACCACTTCAAATAGAGGGCCGGTAAACACATGAAAACGCCCAATCGTGCAAAAAATATTTTGCGAATAAATACATAATTAAAAATTTTATTAGAGAAATAATCACTAGAAAATTATTCGAACTCATTTATTAACTATTTTTGACCAATTCAGCAATTCACTCTTCCGAAATAATTTCAAATATCAAGCAGCTTTACAACTAGCTCTGAACTACTTCTAGATGATACATCTTTTTTTTTTCTATATAAAATTCTGTGCACACGATTTTTTTTGTTTTAAATCTGTTTTTAGATAAACCTTACATTTTTTTGAAAATAGTTATTTCAACTGGTGCTTTGAATGTAGATATTAAAGTATAGGGATTCAGTCGAGAGTTTTAATATTTCTTTTTCAAGTCAATATATTATATGGAAGTCCAATTTTGAACTCACAAATTCTCTTCACTCCTGAAGATGGTCCAAAGTGAATCCGAAACTGCAGAATAAAACGAAATATAAAAATGCTTAACTGAATTCCTATAATTTAAAACCTACATACATTTTTTGTGTCAAATTCGGTATTTGGCATGAAAATTTTAACAGAAAAATGTATGAAATTCAAATCATTTAGAAAAATTATAATTTCTGGGAAAGAATGCAAAGAATTCTGTGCAATTTATGTACAAAAAATAATGCACCTACCATCCAAAAACAGCTAATAAAAATCTAATTTAATAATCAATAAGAATTACAAAATTAATTAGTTCTGTTTGACACTAGTCAGACTCACAATCATCACATTATCTACAATAATTCAGTTCTATAATAAAATGGAATAATGGTTATTTTATTCTAGGGAGATTTGATTTTACAATTAGAGCATTTAATTGAGGCTGTGACTAGAATAATAGATGCAGCTAAAGACAGCAAAAAACTTGTTGTTATCAACACTGGATCGTAAGTTATAATTTGCTTTAAGTTAATTTATAGGTCAAATTTTCGATGTACTACTTCACCTCCGATTTCGATGAAACTTGGCAAAAATATTTTTTAGCATGACAAATATAAGAAGAATGATAACTATTGGCGGTCAGACTCGGCTGATCTTGAAAATCGTAGTTATTAATTTATATTCATATAACATGTATACATTGTGCATGTGTGTGCGGTACTAGCGACTTCCTAGTAAAATGAAATTTCATCAGTGGCACTAAAACAGTGGTTTATTATTTCAACCGGCGATGCTTCGCACCCAACTAACGATCGAGCTTTGCACGCTCTGACCAAGCTTGGCGTGGAATCTTGAGTCCGAAACAATGACAAAGGGTAAACTTACACCTCATGCTAGGTTTGATCTGCCGTCATTGTCTCGTACTCAAGATTCCACGTCGAGCTTGGTCAGAGAGAGCGAAACCCGCTTATTAGTTGGATGCGAAGCATCGCCGGTTGAATACAAAAACTACGGCTTTAGTGCCACTGATAAAATTTCATTTCACTAGGGAATCGCTAGTAATGCTAAAACATTTTTTCATCAAATCGACAATTTAAACAACTTTTATACGTCATCAGCTATTGAGAACATAATTACAGTAAGCAATTTTCGTGATTTTCTTCCCACGGTTTTTCATTATTTGCTGCTTAGTTTAATAAAAATTTCTATTAAGTATTTGCTGTAAATAATTATTTATGTATCTAGTGCACGAAATTATACTTTGGTGCTTTAGAATGAAAGTTGTTTGTCAAGACAGTAGCCGAGACACAAATCACTCGAAAGCACCAAAGAAATTTCGCGCACGAGGTACATACAACATTTTTTCTACAGACCTCAAAAAATTGAAAAAAAACTAACTATTAAAATACATAAATTAGTAGAGCTGTTTATCATACTTCGTGCACGTTGTCAAAATAAAATTAGTGCACGAAATACTTCGCATACTAATATTGATGTACAAATGTCTTCATTTTTTGACGTCTGTAGAAAGAATATATAGGGTTTTAAAAGTCATGTTTTTTATGTGAAAACATCTTTACGCTCGGTATAGAGCACGAGAATTTTCGTGCAACGAAATTGTATAAGAATTTAACTCGTTTCATTCTAACCACTAAACATCGCACGGCAACAATTGAGTTATATCTAAAGCTAAGTACTTGACACTTTTCTGCTTCTACCGACCAAAATCAGTCCAATTGATGACGCTTAAGATCGGTCCGACAGCGACTAATTGAACGACATGTCGAATTAGACAAAATGTATCAAGTAAAACGGAATGTGTGGACCACAAAACGTACGTTTTATCTAAACGGAAAGAGATGGGAAGCTAAATCGAAAGACTGAAGATCAAGGCATCATTTTAAGAGAACTGATGAGATTTGTCGGAACATGTGGACGGATGTAAGCAACTTATCCTTCGATTTTAGGGTCTAGGACGTTTCAACGCCGCCGGTTTGCAACCGCTGATTCGGCGTAGCCGTTTCGTCACCGAGCCAGTTCAACACTGGCCGATTCGTAGCCAGCGAGTTCAGCGCCGCATGTGAATGGATTATTGATTAATATTTGAACTATGATTTTATGCTCGACGAGTGAAATCTTGCATAACTTGAAACAGTGGCTTTGTTTTCAATCGGCGATGCTTCGCACCAAAACGAACGGGCGGACTTCGCCCGCTCTGACCGAACTTGATGTGTGGAATCTTACGTAACTTGAAACAGTGGTTTTGTTCCCAACCGGCGCTGAAACTGTCGGCGTTGAACCGGCTGGCACTGAACCGGCAGCGCTGAATGGTTCCATGCCCCTTCTTTGATTATTTTAAAATTTTCTTGCAATACAAGCATTATAAACTGACCACAGTATTGTTTTTTCCATGGCGATCGTCACTAAATTGAAAGTCGTAAGAAGTTTGAACGATAAGATGGAACCGTTTGGACGCGCCATAAATATTGTTTTATTGAACGACTTACATGATCGCGTTTAGTTGTTCAATTAGTCGTTGTGTCTGGACCAGCCTTTAGGCCGTATATTTCTGTAGCGTCTCGAGGTACCAACCGGTTGTCATTTGAAAGAGACTTAATTTGGACTTAAATAGAAAAAAAATTGCTGTCAAAATCAGTTTATGAAGTGTGTGCGATGGACTGTGGTCTTATATGCGTGCACAAATAGATGTTTTCACGTAAAACATTGCGGCAGTACCTCAAATACTGCCTACCTACTTTCATTTGATATCAACCATTATTAATTTGATAATAGTATAAAAATTTCACATACTTAAAACTATACTGATGACGTGAATGTATTCACTTGTTACAAAGAATTTGATCAAACAAATACTGACTTTTTTTCCAGATTGGAACATAAGCTAGTCAATGGTAAACAAGGAATTATTGAATTTAAACAAGGTACTTTACCAAATATTCATAAGGATAAAAATGGACATTTACTTGTGGTAAGAAAATTTATTAATTAATTTTTGAAAAATTTCCAGCTAATTTGTTTTTTATTGAGATATAATCTATCATCATTCTGTTTTAGGTTGTGAGAAGATAATTTTTTCTAAAAAAAAATTCAATGCTTGCATTTATATGTTTGGACATATAAATTGTGCCTTCCACTGAATTCATATTAAGATACGTAAAATAGCTACAGTAAGTGCCATTAAAGTGTAGAAAAAATAATCTATTTATGTAATATAAAATAGTTAAGGTCAGTTGTAAAATTATGCGTTATTAAAATGTTTTACAAAAGTTCTTTATTACATTTATTGAATCCTGATATTTTATCACAAAATATGTCATTACATAATTTATTTCATATTTTTAAGCTCTCCTTATTAAAGATAACATTGAAAACAGAATTGCTTTCATGGGACTAGGATTCAAGCCTTCTGATTGGTCGAAATATAAAACCAATATTATATTAGCACAAAAATCGTACTGGGTTGCACTGTCAGTCGCGCATAAATCATTACAAATAAATTTGTACAGTATGAAGATTTAAATTGTATCTATTCATGTAATATATGAATATATTTGTGGTTTCTATTCATTGAACTCATTTTCTGAAAATTTATTTCAAATCCTGCATTTACTGCGGGTAAATCGGATTTGTATTTTGACCAATCAAAAAGCTAAAATTATAGTTACATATAAGCCTGTGGTCCATTCTTAAATTAGAATATACCAGTGTTTATTATGAAAAAAGTTCTTGAACTATTTCAATAATTTCATTTGTCTGTTACTTGTGCTTGTTTGCTCGAATTATAGGCAGCAACAGCTTGTTCAACTTTTGAAAAATTTTTCTTCTTGCCTCCAGCTCTTGAGCGCATTTCTGTCTCCATTTTTTCGTTAACAGTCTTTGAAATCATCTTTTTAATTTTATGTGCTTCTTCAAATTTCTTCTTTTTGGGTGTGATAGGGCAATCTATAAATAAATATCAGATTATCAAGTCAACTTCTGGAATTGCGTAACTTACGTTTATTTTTTGAAACTGACGGTCCTTTTTTTGCTGCCTTTTTTTGCTTCACATTGGAGGGTAACTTAGCTTTCACTTTTAGCTTTCCTTGAGCCATTTTTTCCCAAATTTAATAGTATATTTTTCACGTGCTCCTGTAGAAATTTTTGAGTAGAAGTAGGGTTAGTTTTGAATGACAGCTGTCAAAAAAAGTAAAGTCAACAGTTTTGTGTTTGGCTTTGATATATTTAAAGTAAATTATTAGTTTAGTGTAATTTTTCAGGATATTATTAGATTTTATTGTGATATTAGGGATCATAGATATTAAAACAGTCACAAATTAGTTGAATTTTTCTAACTTCATCCAAATCCTTCACTTAACCTATAAACATAACTGTTATTTGCAACAATTAATTATAATAAAATGTTAGAAGGCTGGTATTGTCGTACGATGGCCAATGCTAATATGGTTGATGAGGAAGACGAACCTGACGAATCAAAATACAAGACTAAATACAAAATCTTGAAGCGAAAATTGAAATATTTGATATATGTAAGAAATCGTCGTACTTCTGCATGAGAACATATTCTAATAATTTTGTTACATAGGAAAACGAATGTTTCCAAGATGCCTTGCGATCTACTCAAAGAAGACTGCTCCAAATAACTAAAGATAGAAGTTTTTTACTTGATCGATTACTGCAGTATGAAAAAGTTGATATTTCAACATCAGAAAGTGAAGATACAGAGTCGTCAGATGATCCAGATACTAAAGTCGAAATTAAAAAGTATGTTTTCAATTTTAAGATAAATACAAATTCAGTTGAGGTACCATCAACGTAGTTGTAATTTATACGTAAAAGTTGCGCAACTATTAAGCAGTTTCTGTTGATGATTCCTATAATTTATTTGTTTGCTAAAATTACTGAAAAATTTCAGGAGAAAAATAGAATCTTCCGCGAGTATTAACCACGGCAATGGCACCCATTCCATTTCTTCCGGTAAAAGTTCATCTTCAGCTAAAAAGAAACGACCTCCTCCACCGAAACATCCTAAACCAGCTCCAGTACAATCACCCGTAAGTTTATTTAATAATAAATTACAAATTATTCAAAATAATATAATTTTTTTCTTAGATACAATTGCAAACCATAAGCACAATTTCAACAAATATGATTTCCGATGGCCATATGACGCCGGAAGAAGTTGAGAGGCATTTGCAATCTCGACAAAGTTATATGGAACTTGTTCCTGAAAAAGCTCCTCCTACTGTTCCAACAGAAATGTTTAGTAATGACCCGTCTTTAGATAGTGAATCTAATGATATTGGAGAGCTTGAAACCTCTCCCAGCAATATGGGTGAAGATTTGAGTATAGATATGATTGCGGAATAATTCAATTACATTTTTGCTCCTAATTTAATGTAGTTTTTCAGTATGTTTGTAAAAAATGTGAACACTAAGTGTAGGAACATTTTTAAATAAATTATTTCAAAATAAGAATGAAATACGCTCAAATTTTGTCTTAATTCTTTTACAATAATTATTTCATATGAATTAATATAGTACTACTTTTCATGAATTGTTTTGCTCCGAATTTACAGCATTATAATAATAGGCTCCTGGCATATTATTACGCTGATGCCATTTAAAGAATTTTAATACCCTGAAATTTCTTTTAATTTGATCTGCGAAAATTTCATCTTGAAGTTTAAGAGATATGTTCATAAATTTTACTTAATCAATAAGATTGTACTCATATTTTTCTCTAAATATATTGAATAATTCAAGGGAGGCTCAATGGATGAAGATGAGGCTGATGACTACTAAATTATAGTTTTTAGGCAAGGTAGTAGATATGTATTCTTCAAATATCTTGATAATAAAAATTAATAGCAGTATTTACATAAAATTTCAGCTAGTTTTATATTGCTAATTGATATTGTGGATTCTAATTGAGGATTGTGGATTGAGATTATATTTGTGGATTGTGGATTCAGATTAAAATTGTAGATTGGGATCCAAATTATGGATTGTGGATTGAAATCTATAAAAAAGAAAAGTACGATGAAGAGAGGAAGGTAGGAGGAGCCGCAATTTATATGTCTGCACCCCGGCGGTAAGTAGGCTAGAGCCGCCTCTGGATATAGATAAATTAATATTCAAATATAATTTATGAATCATTTTTTACAATATGTTGAGTTCTTGGAATATAATTCAAAAATTATGTATTTTTATTAAAATGCAGTACCAAATTTAATATAAATAATAGTTTTGATTGTTTCAGCTTGTCTGGTGTGTGACGTAGAAGAAATATTTCTATTTTTTTCTAACTCATTGTAGCTATACTGTATTAATATTTAAATTTATTATTTGAATAATAACAATTTATATTTGTTTATAATAATATTGATACAATATTTAATGAATATTTTGCAATATTTCTGCACTAAAAAAACTGCTTAAATTTTTTTTCTTCAAATTGTGCTTTATTATTTTTTATAATATTTAAACAATTATTATTAATAATAATTTATTGTATTTACAATATTTCAAATAATTTTATTTCAATATTTTTAAATTTTTATTTTAAAAATTCATTTCCAATTATTTCGTTGAAGCAAGTTAATTTAATCAAGTATTAATTGATGGTTGCAACACGTTGGAACTTCGGTTTGATTTTTGATAATACTAGTTCCTATCAGCATATCTATCTCTTTTTAACACATTGGAAAACGTAGTATATTTCTTAACTCGTATAATATATTTCTGAACCTTGTTGTTTCGTTTCGTATGATTCACTGCCGTAGCAGCTTTCGTAGAAGCTGCTTGTGCATCGTCTTTGCTCTCGTAAACTGCGTTCAAAAACTATTTTAACAATGCTCTGTGGTATATTTGGGGTTGTGAAATTTGCTTATTAACGTAGAGATCAAAATATTGTTTATTTATTAGTAATATGTACATTGGGATTTTTGTTCCGCAATTGCGTGTGCGTTAGGTGCATGAGATATGCGATGTTAGTCTTTGCTTTTACTATGTAATAAATAAATAAAATGTCTTGGTTTTTTTGCAAAGGCCTGTAATGAAAGGTCCAACGTGGGAATCGGTGCACACGTAGGTACCGCTACGAGAGGCACCCCCCCTGGTGAACACCACCGTGTGGGCTTGCAATGAGTTCTAGGGCGAACGAGCGAACTAACTGGGGAGTAACGGCATACTCTCGATATGTACCTATCGGAAGTCGGAAAATATAGTAACTGGCGGGGGTCCTTGATTAGGTTCAAGAAACAACAGCTGCCGAGACCGATACTTGAGATTACTATATCGCGTAATTAGGCGGTATTGTGAGCCTCGAAATATGCATTGGCCACGTATTGAAACAAACTATTTTTGCTTGCAAACGACGGGCACACCGGTGCCATGAGTGTCTGAGCGCTCAGGCACTCATTGGGGTAGTGGTAGTAAAATAGAGTCAAACAGTAGCATAATATATCTGAGCACTTTTAAAATAAAACCGCGAAGTAGTATGGCAGCAATCACCCATCGCGTAGCTAGCTCTTCGAAAAAAAAATCAGATCCGTTAAATAAGCGCGCAACAAACAAACCAACACACATAACACGTTTGAATGATGAATGAATGCAACTAATCAAAAAATTCTCTTTCAGCTACTTCAATTCATCATTACCACCTCCAATAAATCAACAAAAGGACGTAAGTTGACTAATAAACTTTGCTTTTCAGGTTTTAATCTATTTTTCTTATAGCTATTTTGTATTGCTTTTTCGCAGATTTCTAATTAATGTGTATTTTTTCAGATCATTTGCTGAGGATGAGTCCAGCAGTTGAGGTGGATGGACATCGAGAGAATGGACAACGTGGGAGGAGCTGAAGATAAGTCCAGCTGCCAAAATCAACTTTCAATACTTTTTTTGTTGAATATGATTCACCAAAATTTATTTTAAGTTTCTGTTTCAGGTCGCCGGCCGTAGATCTTCATAACATTACCGCATCATCAGCTAGGTAATATAATATTTCTCATTATATCACTGTTTTTAACTACTGCTAAACACCTAAATTACTTATCTTCAATTTATTAATTTATTTGTATTTTTTGTTTTCAGGCCATCCAGCAGCAGAGCCAGAGCCCAGTAGCAGAAACAGCCCAGTAGCAGCAGAACCAGAGCCCAATAATCTTCCAAGAAGTCTTCCAGCAGCAGCAGAACCAGAGCCCATCAGCCATCCAAGAAGTTCTCCAGTAACTGCAGGAGATCAACACATCAGTTCCAAGCCCAGATTCAACTCAACTTCAAAGAAGTCAACTGATTAGTTTTGCCCGCCGCTTGCAAAGTTCAAGTAAGTTAATTTCTTTTTAAATTTTCCTACTTGTTTTAATCCACATAAACGTAAGAAATTATGTACGTTCACAATGGTCGTAACATAAAATGTCAAAATAAAGTGTTCTCTTCATTTTCCTTGGTACAAATTAGGGTTATTGATATATTGTGTTGGTTTCTCTGATTGTCATTTTCAAATATTCTGTTGATTTCGATTCTGTTTCGTGTTTAATGTTTTTTCTTTGGTTTCACTTTTATTATGCCTGTATTACACGATACAATTCATTGACCAATAAATTTTCCAAGTTTTCTGTCAAGTTTTCAATTTTGTATTGTCGAGCTCAAAAATATTTTGTACCATATTACACGATACAAGTTTTCGTCAAGAAAAGTCGGAACTACCAACTTATAATTTTTGACGTAACTTCAAAAAAGTGTGTTTAGAGAGAAAGTGATATAGTAGAGATGACAAAAAATTAATATACTGAAGGCAACTGTATATAAAATTATATTAATACTTTGCTAACACTAAGATTATGTTTGCAATGTTTGTCTTTCTTTCGGTTAAATCAAGTATGAAACGCGTGTTTCATTTGACGCGAAATAACTAATATGAGAAATGGTAATGTTGGCAACGACAAAATCTCCCTAGAATACCACAGAATATTGGCGAAAAATAGAGCCAGTTCTATTTCAAATATAACTTGGTCAATTATTGGTCAAGAAAAAATTTTGGAAATTTTGGACACACACAATAATAAATTGAAGGTCAACTTTTAAAAATTATTGACCAATAAATAGTATCGTATAATACAGGCATAAATTGAATCCATCATAAACCAGCCTTTACTTCTAACGCTTCTAACCCAGGCTTCTAATCTATAACATCTGACTAAATTTCAGAGACTTTATGCCGCCATAAGTTTCAATAATTACCGTATATCCACTTGAAATATTAAATATAAGATTCTCAGATTCAAATAGATAAAATACCTGCAATAAAGTGCCTGTTACAGATACGGCTTTACTTAATTTTGGTGTTGGTTAAATCATCTCTCTTCAGAGCATTTTTCTTGTTTTTCAACGACAAAAAGAATAATTCTTCCTCTGAAGTTTTTATCTGAAGTAAATCCATGAAAAGATGAACCTTGTACGACCAACTTTTCTAAAAACAACCAGCAACAGCACTAAAATTGGGGTATTATTGAATGTATGTGTACCATACATCATATGACAGAATGTTTGTTAGTCCACCAGGCTAACATTTTATTTTTATAGGAAATAAACTTAGTTCAACTAAACTGTAGATGAGCTTAGATTGTACACTGGGCCACAATGATATAAATTCGGAGAACACTGGTCTTTTACAAATATCCAAATAATGATAAAATGAAAAAAATTGTGTGACAAAACGTTACTTCACAGATAATTAAAGTGAAAAATATACAAAAAGAAGAAAAATTTTATTTTCGTTATAACTTCAACAGCTGTCACTGTGAAACTATTGCCAATTTCAAGTGACTTCAACATAATTTCTTCAAATCTTAACCTTGAAATCAGCGTTATTCTATTAAGGAAAGTTCTTCATTGAAATATACATATTGTCTACCAAAAATTTAATACAAATCTCGTGCACTAAATATTTTGAAAAGCTCTAGCTATCGCGCTGTAAAATACTACTCTCATAGTAAATAACTTTTGTTTTTCATAGTCTTTGAAAAATATTATAAAACAGTGAACGTTCTTCTCCACAACCCTGTCCACAACGAAACCCTTCATTGTGCGTGGTCTGATATGCACTTGACTGATTTTGTGCTATTATTCTTGTCAATTGAATCTTGAATTGATTTCTCTTAAAATAAATCTGTTTTATTGCGTTATTATTTTTTTATTCATGAATAAATTGTAAAATGAGGAATGAAATACTATAGAAATGAATAAATTTCTTATTTGATCTTTAAGGCCCAGTATTTCAGTCCATGGTTTACACTAAACGTAGCTTAATTTCCACAGTAATGATTGTTAGAACAATTGTTACCAAGGTAATAAAGCTCCGCTTAAGAAAAACCGAGGACTGAAATACCGGGCCTTACAAATAAAACTAACTATTCCACAATACAAAACAAAAGTCGATCACCAATTGTTGACATATTTTTTGTTACCTTAAAGTTGTTAGATGTGTCAATCTCATATTTTTCAAGAAATAATACAAATAAATTATTGATAAACATAGAAGATGTCGGCAAAATTGCTATCTGTAATATTTATTTTATTATTAATTGCGTCTAATGATTATTTTCTTAACAAATCTGTGTTTTTTCATATATTTGGATTTGTATTAGTGGTTTTTATGTATTACTGGTACAGAAAACTTGTGCTCTTCTTTCAATGTAAGTTAATATGCTTTTTTTTTAAGGAGTAGGTGAACATTAGTTTTATTATATTTTTTTCTATTTTCAGTTAAAATAATAGATTTTGAAGAAACGAATATGGTATTAAGGATGATTATGGTTCCAAGCAAACAAAAGTTAATTTATTATGTTTCCAGATGCCTCCTGAGACAAGAATGAATCAACTTTGTAGATTACCTGTTATTTGGAGTGAAAGATTACCTTATAATAATTCTCTTTTTCTAGTAATCATTTTATAATCAAGGTGCTTACAGAAACGTGGAATATAGGAATTTAACCTGAGATTTTGAATATGTACAAATATTGACAAATAAAACAATCACTTGTTCGAAATTAAGTTCTGCTCAAAAAAGTTTTTTTCCGATGTAACAGCATTTCTATAAATCGATATTTAAATCAATAAACGAATGAACATTATCTGTCAATATGACAGTCCAATGAAGTTGAACTGTGATAATTGATGCATTTTTCATGTTTGCATCATTATAAATTAGAATTTATTTCAAAATAGATTTATTAAACAACTTAAGAGAAAAAATTGATGTTTCGGTAGAAATACGTACGAAAAGATTTGTGGATTATATGAGACTCTTATTTCAATCGTCAAATCCCAAGTACATCGACAATGACTAGAATAATCGATCAATTCAATAAAATAGGGAGTATTTCAAAATCTTAAAAATGCAAGGGTAAGGTTCATACGATAAATAATTGACCTGCCACTTTAACAATTAATTGGCTTTTGTGCAATTTAAATAACTATTTTATTATTGACCAAAATGTTGAGATTTATTGAAATTTAATATTCTCAATTCACAGATTTGTTATTGTATCGAGAAAGAACTTTTCGATGCAGAATTTAATTCTGAATGATTATTGTAATTTGTATTTGATATGCATATATTCAAAATCGCATGAATTGAACTCACATTCACCGCGTTTATGTAAACATCTTATGTATATAGTATTACAAATTTTATAATCTCTTTTTTGTAGGAAGCGTGCAAAACAGGCGATACAGCTCTTGTTAAATCATTGATAAATAGTAAGTTCATATTTTAGCTCAAAATAAAATATAATAGAAATGAATATAAATCACGCCTTTTATCCGATACGGGTATAACAGACACTTATAGTGCACTTTAATATATGATATATTATAAGTCTAATTAATTATTTCAATTGTAGGTGGTGTGAATATACACGAAACAAACATTTTTGGGGAAGGAGCGATATTTTTAGCAACTTTTAATTTACTAGAAAACTCTGATCGGAAAAATGCATCTTGCATCTGGACTTTACATGAAGCTGGATGCTCGATAAATATGCCAAATATGGACGGATTTACACCTCTTCATTTAGCTGCATTTAAAGGAAATTGTCCATTGATAAATTGGTTACTAAAAAAAGGAGCTGATTGTGATGTTGAGCCATCTCCTGCTGGACTGGCTCTTGTCAAAGGTAAAATTAGCTAGATTTGAATTCATTTAATTTATTTGTGTCTTATTCAATATTTTAGGTCATAAAAAAGCTGCTGCTTTGATTTTAGCGCACCAATATAAAATTTCTATTCGCAATTAGTGAAATAATCAATATTTTCGAGTGCTTGAAAATTACCGATTATTTTAATGAAAGCTTGTTGTTTATAATTTCACGAGTTCGAACAGCGAGTGAAATTTGTACAACAAGCTTGAATAAAATTATCTGGTTAATTTTTAAGCATGAATGGTATTTAGGGAGATGACATTCGAGAAATATTCTCCTTAATTACCATTCGTTATTTAAATTAACCAGATAAATTTCATTCAAGCTTGTTTTACAAATTTCACTCGTTCAAACAACAAGTTTTAATGAAAATTACAGCACTCGTGGCATTGCCTCCGAAAACACAAAAATTATAATTGGATGAATGAACTTTTTTTTTAAATATGTTTTATTTAGAAAACGTGTATAAATATATATTTTTTCTCTTTAAAAAAGGCAGCACATTGCTGTTGAAACGTTGTGTTCAAATAATTTATATACAGAACTTTTTCCAAACAAAACATATTTAATTAAAATGAGTTTTTCCCTACATTTAAACTTTTTTGTTTTTGGTTGTCCCGATTGGTTCATAAATTTTTAAATTCAAACTAGAGCAGACCGAGTTCAAGTTTATTCAGTTTCCTCCAGTAGTTTATCAAATATTTTAAATCACAAGTAAGCAGCTGCGCCAATTTTGGCCTAACAATATACATAATATTCCTATTCGGAATAGAAGAAATAATCGGAACTTTTTAAAAACTATACATATATTTCTGTCAAGTGTAATATAAATAAAAACAATTGTTTTTCATGTAGAATAAACTTCTTAGAAAAGTGTAAAATATCCTAAAAATATTCAACGACTTTGTAAACTATGCAAATTATAATATAAGCCTCTTTGGTTCAATAGTTCGTTGTGTTTTCCCATTTCTGCAATTTTTCCTTTATTAACAACACATATAACGTCAGCATCTTGAATTGTTGATAGTCGATGTGCAATTGTTATGCATGTACGGCCGTCCTTTGCTTTGTCTAGCGCATCTTGTACCACCTAAAAATTATATCATCAGTTAGAATTTTTTGAAGAAAACATTCATTGTTTTGTTTCGTATGGTAGAGAACATATTTTATTATAAAAAAAAATACTCTAAATTTTTCACACCTATATCTTAGCACAGATGGTTGATAACAAAGATTCCAATTGTATGCTTCTTCTTCTGCGGCACAACAGTTCTAATAGAGCCAAGGTCACAAGTACATGCATACTCGTTTTCATTACAGAATCATCCTGGTAGGTTCGAAATCTCAATCTGTACGACGATCTCAAATCACGTACGACCGAGCGGCATTATCTTTTCAAAACATACAGGTGGCAAGCTAATACTTGATCTTTTAGTATACTTTTAATAGATCATACATACGAACCAGGAATTGAACCAGGGTTCTCTGGACTCATACGTCACAAATGTGCAGTGCTCAACGAACTAAAATGCACTGAGCCACTGGCTCGATCAATTTTACTATTACTTCAATCAACAACAATTCTCAGATTTATTTCAGCTACGGTATTAAGATTAATCCTTAAATACCAACAAAATAATTCAGAATTTTTAGTATGTTGTAAAGTAACGTTGGGCATTAATACCGCAGAAATCAAAGGGATCTGAGGTCTAGTCTTAAAATATATAGATTTTCAAAATTTGTGATTTTAAAATTGTGGATTATGGAGAAAATGTCATAAATCGTACACTTTCGCAAATGTATAGAGAATAAAATATAAATATGTTGACGTCTTGTTCTTTGAAAATACCGATTAGAAAGTATCATGAATTTCCATTACGATAACACAGATTTTATTTTATTCTTTAAAATAAGAAATATACCTTCTCGCTTTCAGTATCTAAAGCTGATGTGGCTTCGTCCAAAAGTAAAATTTTAGGATCTCTAATTAATGCCCTGGCTATTGCTACTCTTTGCTTCTGTCCTCCTGATAATTGTGCTCCTTTCTCTCCTAATCTCGTATCGTATCCCTTAAAAATAAATTTATATTCATTCAAGTAACTGAGCGACAAAATAACTGTTATATTTTCTTACCGTAGGTAACGAGGTGATGAAATTGTGAATATTAGCTTTCTTAGCCGCTTCAATAATCTCGTTTTTAGTAACTTTTCTTAAATTGTCTCCATAGGCAATATTTTCAGCTATGGTGCGATCAAAAAGTATCGGTTCTTGAGATACAATACCCATCTGTGATCTAAGTTTTTCTAATTTAATATTTTTGATGTTGTCTTCGTCTATTTTCACTTCTCCAGAGTCAGGATCATAAAACCGTTCCAAAAGTTGAACTATTGTCGATTTTCCACAGCCGCTAGGACCAACTAGAGCAATTGTTTTTCCTTGTTTTATTGCCAGGTCCAAGCCGCGAAGAACTGGTATTCCTGCACGAGTAGGATAAGAAAACCGGACTGTATCATAAAATATGTTTCCTTGTTTCTGGAAAAAATATTGTCATCAGATTATATAAGATTATTTTAATGATAAATTTCACACACGTATCAAGTTCAGATTCACTTATATCATTTCAAGAACAAAAACAAAAAAATTGATTTTCAATGGAAAGAGATGAGGGCTCATACATTTATTTATATCAAATTCAAGGGTGATGAATAAAACATAATCCATATATGAAAAAAACCCACCCAGTCGTTGCTGTGAGCATTTGAACTATCATCAACAAGAGGTTTTCGGTTCAATAAATCGAATATCTTAGCTGCTGACTCCAAACCTTTTTGGAAATTTGGTGCAAAAGCTAGAGCATTAGCTATTGACACCGTTCCCATAATCAAAGCTTGAGATACCCTGAAACATTAAAAAAAATTAATTGTTGAGAGTTACTGAGAGACTTATGTTTTTTTGGAACTATGCGATAATGTAAGTAATGGAAATAAGGAAATTCAGCCAATTATGTATATTTTTTGCCTTTTCTAACCCTACAGTTTCGGCTACACCTCAGCTCCAGAAGTTGAAAGAATTATTCAGTTTGAAATTAAATTTATACTTGTTTTTTAGCGCATTTTTCCGAAAAAAGCGCTATTATATTCACTTTGGCTGGCTGGCTGGCTGGCTGGCTGGCTGGCTGGCTGGCTGGCTGGCGTGACGCTGAGATCTCAGCAACTATACTATTTACAGACTTGAAACTGGTACTAAATAAAAGCTGCTGTTTCGTAGGCTTGCACAAATTGCTTTAATTCAAGCTCAGTGATTGTGGAAAATTGAATTATTCAATTACTTGTTTCAAGTGAAACAATGTCCATAGATATCTATGACATTAGGGATATGGCAACTAAAATTTATTAAAGTAGATAAAAATTTAGTTACAACTTTCGCCGCGGTTGTCACTATTATTATGTACAGTTGTCAAATCTGTCCGGGATTCATTCAATGACTTGTTTGACGCGAATTTGAAGCTTATTAGAATAAATTATTATTATTGGATGAAAATTTGTTCACTTTTGGAGTAATTTTTTTTTATATAGCTTTGATAAAGATCAAATTATCATTTTAAGCTACAGCACTTGACCTCCTGTCAGTCAATAACTGAACAATGAAGATTAAAAGGTATTTTTGAGTTTGTACATGTATAAATTATGTATCTATTGAATAGTCAACTTGAAACTAGTACTAAATGGAAGCTGCTGTTTCGTAAGTTTGCCCAAACTGCTTGATTTCAAGCTCAGTAATTGTAAGAGATGGTAATTTGCGAAATCTCTGAAGTAACAAGCATTCATGAGCTGTCAAAAATGCGCTTCCATCATCTAGATGATTCTTCCATTTTTAATAGCTAAATACCACACAATAAGCAGGAAATAGTTATTTACATTACAAGATGCGAAAGTATACTTTTTTGTGTGAGATGGTATTTGAATGGCCGAGGTGAAGCCGAGGCCGTTCAAAATCTCCGAACACCTGAAAGGGCTTTCGCATCGTGTGATGTATTAAACTTTTTCTGCTACTGTTCTATATATATAGATATTAATATTTAATAATGATTATTATATTTGGAATAATGTTATGGAGGCTGTTTTATCCGCCTAAAATTATCCATAGCAACAGTTTATTTACAATGCTATCTGTGATCAGCACCTGTCACAGATTTTGAATTTCAATAATTTAGTGAAACATTGCATTTGACCGATTTAAAATGTTAACAGAAAATGAAAATGGTATTCAAAAGGCAACTAACAACCATATATGTGCCTCACTTCTTGCGGAAAATTTTCTAAATGGCTTGCTGATAAAAACGTTACTCGAATTGACGAAAATGTAATGCTTCGGGTGCCGATATTTTGGACTCAAAGAGCAGATGGAAGTCTTCTTCGTCAAGTAATGAAATTTAAATTTCTAAAAAAGTGTTACATGAAATTCACAATAATATTTCCTCAAGTAAAGAAACCGTGACAAATATGATTTTTGACGAAATTCAAAATGATAGAAATCTCCCAATACAAAGGGAAGAAGTTAATAATTCAAATAATATTCCTACTATGATTTTTTCCAATTGTTCAAATTGCATAATTACTTAAAACCAATAAAACGATAAAATAAAATTAAATAGATTGGATAAAATCATATTATTGTTATAAACTACTTATTTATTTGAATAAATATTGAAATTTCCAATATATTTGCATTTTTTCAAACTTTTACTTTTTTGTCCTGGCCCCGAAAGTATTATTTTCGTAGCTAGCAACGCATAGCAACGAGATAACACAATTCATTCAATGTCATTTCAATTACGGTTGTCGAAAAAAAAGTACTTGAATACTGATTCTCTACAAGTGCAAAATTAAACAGCACTAAACAATTAAAAAAAAAACTAATCTGAAAAAATGTCAAATACTAACGTCAGAAACGTGAAGAGCAGGGAAAACTTCGAGTCGTACTTAAAATGACTGAAACCACGGGTTTGCAAAGATGTGTTTAGAATGATATTTAAAGCAATGCTATTTTGATTACAGTTGAAGAAAATAGTTATGTAAAAGAATTTCGCAATCGTGTATCAAACAACGTTTTTTTGCAAACCATGTGTCAAAATTAATAAAAATGTAAAATAAAATTTTGACATATCGAATCAATCAATGTGGTTTTTAATGTTGCTATGATACCAATAATCAGCAACCTGGCTGCGAAATATTTAGCGTCCTGTAAACAAAACAATCATTTCGCATATTTCTAGTTGCCATGTAAATGTTCACTTTTAAGGACAATTTTCAAAAAAGTACTTTTTTTGCCGATTAACTTTTAAATAACGACTCTATTGACAGTTTACAGTCTATAAAGTGCCACCAGTGTCACTTTTACTGCCTAGACAATAAAAATCTCGTTTCCACAGCAACTGCCCAATAGACGAATACCAACTTGGCAACCGATCAACAAAAGCATAGCAACATAATATTATGGCGATAACATTTTCCAAAAATATTGGAATTAATCATAAAATTAATCAAATTTAAACAATCGGTAAAAAATTATGTATTCAGACGAGGCATAGCCGAGTCTATGAAACTCTAGCCGCGTCAGTAAATCTAATATTTTTTTGCTTAGTTGAACAAATAACTACAGAGTGATCAAAAATGATTGTCTGATTTTTTCTTTGACGCCTGCTTGAGATAGTGAACTTCAAGAGACAGATGACAGTTCCTCTGAAAACACTATTCTAGCCTGATTATTTGATAGAATAATAATAAATTTTCAATAATCATTCAATAATACAGCTATTTATTTACTTCCTTGTTTTTCGAATCAGATTATGGATAAATCCGTTATAAAATATGCAAAATATACGCCACTGTGCTCTTGAAATGTCGGTAACGTAATTATCAAAATAAATAAATTCATACTAACTTTATTCCATGAAGCTAGTTTTGATCATAATGCGAACTTTTGCCAGTCACGAGACAGACAATCCTTATTGATCACTCTGTATTTATTTACGCTCTTGATGTGAAATAGACTATCAAGATTTTTTTTTTTTTTTTGAACAATCTGTAACTTACTTGAAAACGGTAGCATATGGAAGACCTTCATCTCTAATTAATATTCCACCATAGTACATACAAGCCGCATAGGCAAGGAACATAATTCCTCTTGCCAAACCGAAAATAATTCCTCTGGAATGAATATTTTTTTTCGCGATTTTAAATGCAGGTGTTAGCTCAGCAATATAAAGTTTATGAAAATTATCCTCGCAGCCTAAAGATGCTACTGTTCGAATGTTGGTAACTGCTTCTACGGCTAGCTGAAATAATAATTAGCAATCAGGAAATGTTCATAGTTGTAAAAAAATTGTGATTCTCAATGGTGTTCGAGTTATTGAAGAAAATGATGAGTAAAAATTGTAATATTTTCATACCTAGTATGTATTTGGAGAAAACTGAAATTTAAAAAATTTCACATCTTTGAGTCTCATTTTCATTTTAACACGTTCACTGCGGTAGATTATTTTATGTTTTTTCCGATATGCGTTAAGGGACAATTGGTCCCCAAGAAATCTTTTCTTTTATGCGGTAAGGGGTTATTTAGTCCCTCAATTCTCGTTCCACCTTACTCCACATATTGGTATGAAACTCAACTAAAATGATGGTTTGGAAGTCGGATAGCTTTCTATAGGTATCTATCTTTACTATACTGGCTCAGCCAAAGGACTGATGGTCCCTTATCGCATATAGAGATGACTAAAGTTTAAATTATCATTTTTCCATTATCAATCAAAGTAAAAATACAATCGTGATAGGATATCACATTCATTTCATAAAAATTGAATAATATTTTGTAAACTATCAATATAAATAGCTAACAGAACATAATTATATAGCTCTACAAAAAATACAAAATTTCAAATTTCAAGGTTAATTTTATTAAGACAAGACAAACATAACTTGGGATTTTTAGGGCTGTCTGCACAGAAACTATTGTATTTCTTCGTTTTTTTCTTTGTCTTAACACTAGACATTGATTTTCGTGAAGTATTTGCATTCTTGACATTTATTTTTTTATTTACTCCTGGTTCATCCCATTTCGTGAATAAATGTCTTCATTTAGTTGTTTGTCTATTCAGATTGTGTCCAACTTCAGGTATTGTTAGTAATATTGTGTTAAAAACATGAATCAATTTGTATGAATGTGAGGGACGATGAGCCCCTAATCGCAAGGAATCGAATATATTCACAATATACATGCTGAGAGGGACCAAAAGACCCTAACAAAATCAATGAAATATTCAACTAATACACGATATGCTCTCCACAAAGCTACATTTGACGACAAATTCAGCAAAATTTTAACAAAGTTATAGCTTCCGCAAAATAGAGAGTTTGCATGAAATATTGCCGCACTACAGAAAAGTCAAATGAGGGACAATTGGACCCTTAACGCAGTGAACGTGTTAAACGCGGTTCGATACTATACCAGTGATGATTGGACCATTTTGAACGATTTTAGCCATTAATTATGTATATATCTAATAATAATATAAAATGAAGTGTGTGTCTGTCTAAGTTATTTATGCAAATCTATATCCTTACACCTATCATCGCCAAATTCATGCATCGTTTATTTTATAAAAAACTAAAACCAATGAACTATTGAAAAACGCATTCTTCAGAATTTTTTTGAATTCATATCACATATTATAAACTTCGATCAAAAAATAAAAAACTGAAACCGAACTGTCGCAAGCGACATTCGTCAGAGTTTTTTTTCTTCAAATTTTAATCTCGTCTGCGATAGGTTGATAGGTGATATCAAACACATCAATTTAGTTTCGTCAAAAATGAAAATAAAAAATGCACCAAATTTTAGTAGACCCTAAAAAATGCGGCTATATGGAGTTGATCAATGAACATTAAGAAACTATAATATTTATTGTAACTCAAGCCACTTGGCAACACTAATTTCATAATATGGTGGAGCCT
Source organism: Dromius quadrimaculatus (assembly GCA_963989225.1). Taxonomy (NCBI): domain Eukaryota; kingdom Metazoa; phylum Arthropoda; class Insecta; order Coleoptera; family Carabidae; genus Dromius; species Dromius quadrimaculatus. The sequence continues at coordinate 56,180,652 of OZ022325.1, read as the reverse complement.
AAATGGTTCTGCGTGAGCTTTCTATTAGTTATTAGTTCATTATTCTACGAGCGCTTTTTCCGTAATGTTCCAAAATCTTTTCAAGTCTCATGATCCTTGAATTACTTGACACAATATTTCTCAAAATTATTAACGGTTAGTAGTTATAATCCAAGTTCTGATTGAGACGAGGCTAATTAACTGGCGCCAGTAACCTTTAGGGGGCTATTAAAAATCAATTAATCAATTAAGGTAATTATCCCTTCAGGCAGTATGTGCGTATTTTGATGTATGGAATTTTGTTGTTGTTATTGTTTATGGTCAAGGTGATCATTTTTAATTTGTTTATTGAAATTTCAGACCTAAAAATAATCTTGGGCAATTAGAATCTATATCCGCGTGCATGTTTTGATGAAAAACGACTCTTCTAATCATTTGTTGATTCCAAAAATAATAATTCTGTGTATTTTTGACGTGTGAAATTTTGTTATTGTATTATGGTCAAGATGATCTCTTAATTTGTTCATTGAAGGCTGGAATGTTGCCCCTACGTTTAAAAATAAAATTTATGAAATTTTCCCTGCATCTATAAATACTTTGAAAAATATCAAATTTAAAATAGAGTTGAACGATATTAATTTTGAAATGGGGCATAAGGTTATTAATTTATTTATTGTTGTCGAAATACTCTGGCTTTTGATATTATAATTTTTCTATATGAATTTTTATTATTATAATTTTCAGTTCAGATCTAATGTAGGTAGTCTTATGATAATTTGAACTTATTTTGTCCCAAAACTCAATTATGTTATTCTATTTGACATTATCCCAAACTCCAATTATATTATTTTATTTGATATTGACTTACTTGTCATATATTTATCTATCTTACATTTTCCTGAGGAGTTGTACCTACAAAAATTTTATTCATAATCCGCTTGATTTATTTGCTGTGAAAAAACTTCTTGATATGTTTGACTAATAGGTTCGTATTCAATTTTGGATATTTTTGAAAGACATGAGAACTCTAAAAAATTAAAATGGAGCATTAATTTTTCATCGGAATAATTGACAATTTTTAAAGTTCTATTCACGAAATATCAATATTTTAGTATTGAAAATTATTTCTGAATATAACGACAATGTAATGTAATTGAAGATTTGTACTTCTTGGACAGGATGGTTTCGTGATGTTCAGGAGATACAGATAGGTCAAGGTATGAAATTATTGTCAAGTTTATTGAAACTCTTGATAAAATGAAATTGTATCAGTCAAAAACTAACGGCGTGAGAAATGAAATCATTTATAAAGTGCATCAGCATTTGCACATTATTTTATAAATCATTTCTGTCATAGTTTTGAGTAAATTCTTCTTCACTTCAAATATTTTTCATTTGTTTTCTCATTGATAGTTTTTGCACTCCATAGAAAATTTCGATTCCAACGCCATTCGTTTTTGACTAACATATTTTTTAAATCGCTATCTATGATCAAAAGAATTTGGTTTGCAGCTTTAATATCTCTGACTGTTACAAAATTTTCGTTTTCCACGACATATTTGTTACAAACGCTTCCCACAGAATTTTCAGATGTGTATTTAACGCAATTTCTGATTATTAGGCGTTGCTCTCTATAAGATGGACCAGAATCTTGACGTGCAAATGTCATTGGATCTTTTTTTATTCTCGTAAATAAAACACCTATAATAAAATTCGTCAGTATGTTCACGAAATGCATCACAACCAACTTGCTTACTAATATAATATATTAAAATATTGGTAAAATTCACGTAGATGCAATACATTCAATATAATCAACAAAGATGTTTCAAAAACTGAACTGTCATTAGTGACATTTCTCAAAGGTCTCTCTTTCAAAAAAAGAACAATAGATTATCACCAACAAGAAAATATTCTTCCTGTCTCTCTTTCGCAATGTTCGAGCTAACGGTATTAAAAGGAGAAAAATGGATTTATATCTTTTACACTTCACGAGTTCACTCCTAATCTTGTAGTGCTCCATAAGAAGTTTCACTTTAAAAAATCTGACGTGGATATCACGTGACTTACTTTTACATCATAAAATCTCAGCTTTCCACGGCTAATTGTTTTGGATGGAAACAGATCATCATTCTTATGCTACAACATTCTTAAATACTGATTGCCAAGATTCTACGGCTGACAGTTTTAAATAATTTGTAAAAGAAACAATTGACAATCGTTTAAATATCCTCTTTGACACTTCTACTAGACTTATTCCCGCAAGAGCTTTAATTTGGTACCAAACACGATAGAGCCAAATTACTTGTGAGTGATAATAATAATTCTACTTCTCATTATTTCTTTGCTTCAGGAAAATAAAACTAATTTTGTAATAATTGAAATTTTAATAATAACAAATAAAATGCTGATAATTTTGAACGATGTTTTAGGTGAATGTTGTGCCAAATTATTCGAGGATCAATTTTAATGATTCCATTTTTTATGATAAATACAACCGTTTAAAAAATGAACGCAAAAAAAACTAGAAAACTCCATCAATAAAGTTTTGGTACCACTGGCTGAAAAAACTCATCTACGAAATTGAACATAGCTTTTTGATGAAAAACTTAAATATAAAATTTTAGTCAAAAATTCGTACACGTTCTCAAATTATCGTGTTTTCACGCAGACAGACCGACAGACTGACTTTTTTAAAATTATATTTTTTGGTTTTAGTAGGGTCTAAACCGTGAAGATTCATCAAAATCTCGAGCTGTCAAAAAATCACGATTTCAATACTTCCCTTATTTTGTAGGTCGGAGACGTAAAAATTACAGGAAATAAGGAATTGATAGGGAATGCAACAAAGTTTTATAGAGTTTTACAAAAGTACAGCCGAAAATCGATAATAATTTCTAAAATACTAAACAATTCCTACCAACGCCTGATACGTTAATATTTTTATCATTATTTTTATAAAATCTGACGTGGACATCACGTGACTTACTTATACATCATAAAATCTCAGCTTTCCATGGCTAATTGTTTTGGATGGAAACAGATCATCATTCTTATGCTACAACATTCTTAAATACTGATTGCCAAGACTCTACGGCTAACAGTTTCAAATAATTTGTAAAAGAAACAATTGACAATCGTTTAAATATCCTCTTTGACACTTCTACTAGACTTATCCCCGCAAGAGCTTTAATTTGGTACCAAACACGATAGAGCCAAATTACTTGTGAGTGATAATAATAATTCTACTTTCGCTTTATGGTTCTCATTATTTCTTTGCTTCAGAGAAATAAAACTAATTCTATAATAATTGAAATTTTGATAATAACAAATAAACTGCTGATAATTTTGAACAATATTCGAGGATCAACTTTAATGATTTCATTTTTCTGATAAATACAACCGTTTATAAAATAAACGCGAAAAAAAGACTAGGAAACTCCATCAATAAAGTTTTGGTACCACTAGTTGAAAAAACTCATCTACGAACTTGAACATAGCTTTTTGATGAAAAATTTAAATATAAAATTTCAGTCAAAAATTCGTACGCGTTCTCAAATTATCGTGTTTCCACACAGACAGACCGACAGACTGACTTTTTCAAAATTATATTTTTCGGTTTGAGTAGGGTCTAAACCGTGAAGATTCATCAAAATCTCGAGCTGTTAAATAATCACGATTTCAATACTTCCCTTATTATGTAGGTCGGGGAAGTAAAAATTACAGGAAATAAGGAATTGATAGGGAATGCAACAAAATTTTATAAAGTTTTACAAAAGTACAGGTGAAAATCAATAATAATTACTAAAAGACTAAACAATTCCTACCAACACTTGATACGTTAATATTTTTATTATTATTTTCATGATATTAACAAGATATCCAACAAAGATAGGCACGTGATCTTGAAGAATCCATGTTAATGAACTGAACATGCATCAAAGTTGATACGGGGACGTATGAAGATACTGAATAAAATTTTAAAGAAAATTATAAAATGAATGTTCCCTGGAGTAGAAAGTACTCCAGGAGAAATCTGAAAATCAAGTGACTTCACAATTAAAATTAAAATACTCACCATTTAGTGCTGCAAAATAGAACTAATTTTTCTTCGATTTCACATTATGTAAATTATCATAGATAACGGGCTTATTTTTCAATTTTCATGTAAGATTATAAAGGATTAAAAAATTCAATCAACAAAAATTTTTGACCACATAGAATATGACAAAAAAATGTAATGAACTTGTAAGCAAAATATGTAATAATCCACCAGAACATATTCATTCCGTACGACTAGTCAAAGTAAAATCCATTGTATACAATTTCTACAAATTTTCACACTTTTCACTGAACTATCTCTGTAATTTTTATCAAAATGAAATTTTCCAATCAAATTTCCCTCACTCAATTGAAATTCTGGAGAAAAAAAACTTGATAAAACTAATTCAATACTGAAAAAATCAGAAAGGCGATACAAAATACAAAAAGCGTGATGACTGTTTGAACACAACTAGTTGCCATTTGAATTTCTATGGTTTCCCGACTTGTTTGTCTTAATGACTTTCAGAGGCGTAGTAAGAAAATATTGAATTGAATAGAAAATGTTTTGAAATTTTATGATAAGAATTATGTAAATTAATTCTTATGATAAAATGTACGTTTTTGTAACATGAAGAAACTGAATGTAGGTAAGTATGTATGTATGTACCTATACTGTATTCTTTATCATGAGCCACATTATATTTAGATACTTGATCTTAATAGTACACCACTTGTGTTAGGATAAGAATATTCTCCAAGAAAATTTTTTTCGAAAACTCTAATTAAAAGTGAACATTTACAAGGCAACTAGAAACATGCGAAATGATTGTTTTGTTTACAGGACGCGAAATATTCCGCAGCCAGGATACGAAGTACCTATTTCGCAGCCAAGATGCGAAATAGATGAACTATATTAGTATCATAGCAACCTTTAAAGTGATATTGATTGATTCGAAATGTCAAAATTTCCTTTTTACATTTTTATTAATTTTGAGATGTGCTTTTCTGAAAAACGTTGTTTGATACATGATTGCGAAATTCTTTTGCATTCTGGAATAATTTTTTTCGCTCGCTACGCTAACAAAAGAATCTTTTATTCTCGAATGCAGAAGTGATATTTCGCAGTCTAGAATCAAAAATCACTATTCCATTCACTTGGTCATTTTGATTTAGTGAACCATATTTATGATCAATTTATCTGTATCTGCAAAATTCAATTTTAAAATAAAAAAAAGCTGAGCGCAGAATTGAAAAAAGTTCTGTACAATTATAATATTATACAAATTAGAATATGTAACTGTCTTTGAGCCAAGTTAAAAAATATTTTGATATCTCCCAAATGCTAATTTGATTAATAGATCAAAATCATAAGAAATATTCTAAAATGACAATTTTTTTAGTTGAATGTTTTGAAGATCCACTAAAGACTTAATAAAATTATTCAAAGCATACATCTATTATATTATTTACATTTTGTTTTCGATTGAGTGGAGTATTACAAATATTCAAGTCGTTATGGGAATAATTGTGCATTTATTTGATAATCAGCTTGTGGATATTGAGAGCTGTGCTATGGAAAAGATAGATAGATATGTTTCCAATAATATATAATTTAGATTATTTCTCTTTCGAAATTGAAATCTAAAATTGTTGATAATAAGTATAGGAATAATAAATTACCATGACATACGTACACATTTACACACAACTATTCATAGATATAATTGCCGATTTCTCCAGATTATTTTTAGATGTGGAATTTCTCAGCCTTCAATAAACAAATTAGGAAATCACCTTGACCATAATACAATAACAACAACTAAATTTCATACATCAAGATACGTACAATGAATATTTTTGGAATCAACAAATGATTGAGAAAGTCGCTTCTCATCAGAACACACAAATATGGATATAGATTCTAATTTAATCATATTATTGAATTATAAGTTGAAAATATCAGTCTATCAGCATTAGATAAATTGATAATTGAATTTTCACGTTCTTTTTAGAGATTTCTATTTGTCTGATGTACATCGATTGTTCTAAGCATTGAAATGTTCTGCATTAAAGCTAACAACACAGCTCTAGAAGAATGAACTTCCATGATTTGTGTAAATTGAACCATTTCTGCAAATGAACAACGGTCATTGCTGTATATGTTTGATCTAGGCTCAATCTTAGTACTCGTACTTAGAACGCTTGAGCTGAGTCTATTTACTGTGATTGTAATACCTGAAATAGTTTTTAGCATCGTGAATGAATTTTGTACACTCTTTAAAGATTCATTCATATTGAACAGCTGGACCTTATTGAATAATTTTATATATCTGTTATTCTCATAATAAATTTCAGTTATGATCCATTCTATATAAATTGTTTTTCATCAATTTATGCATCATACAAGTAGATTTTGTACTCGCGAATCAAATTTTTGACGAGCTGTATGTTAGAGCTATTATATGGTTTGAAATTAGTATATAGAAAATGATAAGCTCTATATTTTTCGAACCGATTCCAAGTGTTGCAAAAGAGAAAAATCTGCTGGGGCCATCACAGTACTTCTCCGACTACATGACTAGTCTTATTACTATTTCTTAAAAAAAGATCAGAGCTTGAGTAAGAACACAGTGGTAAGTTTTTTTGAAGTCGACATTGGTGTCTTTTTAACTTCCGTTTTGCGAATCTTGCGACACCAATGTCGACTTCAAAAAAACTTACCACTGTGTTCTTACTCAAGCTCTGATCTTTTTTTAAGAAATAGTAATAAGACTAGTCATGTAATCGGAGAAGTACTGTGATGGCCCCAGCAGATTTTTCTCTTTTGCAACACTTGGAATCGGTTCGAAAAATATAGAGCTTATCATTTTCTATATACTAATTTCAAACCATATAATAGCTCTAACATACAGCTCGTCAAAAATTTGATTCGCGAGTACAAAATCTACTTGTATGATGCATAAATTGATGAAAAACAATTTATATAGAATGGATCATAACTGAAATTTATTATGAGAATAACAGATATATAAAATTATTCAATAAGGTCCAGCTGTTCAATATGAATGAATCTTTAAAGAGTGTACAAAATTCATTCACGATGCTAAAAACTATTTCAGGTATTACAATCACAGTAAATAGACTCAGCTCAAGCGTTCTAAGTACGAGTACTAAGATTGAGCCTAGATCAAACATATACAGCAATGACCGTTGTTCATTTGCAGAAATGGTTCAATTTACACAAATCATGGAAGTTCATTCTTCTAGAGCTGTGTTGTTAGCTTTAATGCAGAACATTTCAATGCTTAGAACAATCGATGTACATCAGACAAATAGAAATCTCTAAAAAGAACGTGAAAATTCAATTATCAATTTATCTAATGCTGATAGACTGATATTTTCAACTTATAATTCAATAATATGATTAAATTAGAATCTATATCCATATTTGTGTGTTCTGATGAGAAGCGACTTTCTCAATCATTTGTTGATTCCAAAAATATTCATTGTACGTATCTTGATGTATGAAATTTAGTTGTTGTTATTGTATTATGGTCAAGGTGATTTCCTAATTTGTTTATTGAAGGCTGAGAAATTCCACATCTAAAAATAATCTGGAGAAATCGGCAATTATATCTATGAATAGTTGTGTGTAAATGTGTACGTATGTCATGGTAATTTATTATTCCTATACTTATTATCAACAATTTTAGATTTCAATTTCGAAAGAGAAATAATCTAAATTATATATTATTGGAAACATATCTATCTATCTTTTCCATAGCACAGCTCTCAATATCCACAAGCTGATTATCAAATAAATGCACAATTATTCCCATAACGACTTGAATATTTGTAATACTCCACTCAATCGAAAACAAAATGTAAATAATATAATAGATGTATGCTTTGAATAATTTTATTAAGTCTTTAGTGGATCTTCAAAACATTCAACTAAAAAAATTGTCATTTTAGAATATTTCTTATGATTTTGATCTATTAATCAAATTAGCATTTGGGAGATATCAAAATATTTTTTAACTTGGCTCAAAGACAGTTACATATTCTAATTTGTATAATATTATAATTGTACAGAACTTTTTTCAATTCTGCGCTCAGCTTTTTTTTATTTTAAAATTGAATTTTGCAGATACAGATAAATTGATCATAAATATGGTTCACTAAATCAAAATGACCAAGTGAATGGAATAGTGATTTTTGATTCTAGACTGCGAAATATCACTTCTGCATTCGAGAATAAAAGATTCTTTTGTTAGCGTAGCGAGCGAAAAAAATTATTCCAGAATGCAAAAGAATTTCGCAATCATGTATCAAACAACGTTTTTCAGAAAAGCACATCTCAAAATTAATAAAAATGTAAAAAGGAAATTTTGACATTTCGAATCAATCAATATCACTTTAAAGGTTGCTATGATACTAATATAGTTCATCTATTTCGCATCTTGGCTGCGAAATAGGTACTTCGTATCCTGGCTGCGGAATATTTCGCGTCCTGTAAACAAAACAATCATTTCGCATGTTTCTAGTTGCCTTGTAAATGTTCACTTTTAATTAGAGTTTTCGAAAAAAATTTTCTTGGAGAATATTCTTATCCTAACACAAGTGGTGTACTATTAAGATCAAGTATCTAAATATAATGTGGCTCATGATAAAGAATACAGTATAGGTACATACATACATACTTACCTACATTCAGTTTCTTCATGTTACAAAAACGTACATTTTATCATAAGAATTAATTTACATAATTCTTATCATAAAATTTCAAAACATTTTCTATTCAATTCAATATTTTCTTACTACGCCTCTGAAAGTCATTAAGACAAACAAGTCGGGAAACCATAGAAATTCAAATGGCAACTAGTTGTGTTCAAACAGTCATCACGCTTTTTGTATTTTGTATCGCCTTTCTGATTTTTTCAGTATTGAATTAGTTTTATCAAGTTTTTTTTCTCCAGAATTTCAATTGAGTGAGGGAAATTTGATTGGAAAATTTCATTTTGATAAAAATTACAGAGATAGTTCAGTGAAAAGTGTGAAAATTTGTAGAAATTGTATACAATGGATTTTACTTTGACTAGTCGTACGGAATGAATATGTTCTGGTGGATTATTACATATTTTGCTTACAAGTTCATTACATTTTTTTGTCATATTCTATGTGGTCAAAAATTTTTGTTGATTGAATTTTTTAATCCTTTATAATCTTACATGAAAATTGAAAAATAAGCCCGTTATCTATGATAATTTACATAATGTGAAATCGAAGAAAAATTAGTTCTATTTTGCAGCACTAAATGGTGAGTATTTTAATTTTAATTGTGAAGTCACTTGATTTTCAGATTTCTCCTGGAGTACTTTCTACTCCAGGGAACATTCATTTTATAATTTTCTTTAAAATTTTATTCAGTATCTTCATACGTCCCCGTATCAACTTTGATGCATGTTCAGTTCATTAACATGGATTCTTCAAGATCACGTGCCTATCTTTGTTGGATATCTTGTTAATATCATGAAAATAATAATAAAAATATTAACGTATCAAGTGTTGGTAGGAATTGTTTAGTCTTTTAGTAATTATTATTGATTTTCACCTGTACTTTTGTAAAACTTTATAAAATTTTGTTGCATTCCCTATCAATTCCTTATTTCCTGTAATTTTTACTTCCCCGACCTACATAATAAGGGAAGTATTGAAATCGTGATTATTTAACAGCTCGAGATTTTGATGAATCTTCACGGTTTAGACCCTACTCAAACCGAAAAATATAATTTTGAAAAAGTCAGTCTGTCGGTCTGTCTGTGTGGAAACACGATAATTTGAGAACGCGTACGAATTTTTGACTGAAATTTTATATTTAAATTTTTCATCAAAAAGCTATGTTCAAGTTCGTAGATGAGTTTTTTCAACTAGTGGTACCAAAACTTTATTGATGGAGTTTCCTAGTCTTTTTTTCGCGTTTATTTTATAAACGGTTGTATTTATCAGAAAAATGAAATCATTAAAGTTGATCCTCGAATATTGTTCAAAATTATCAGCAGTTTATTTGTTATTATCAAAATTTCAATTATTATAGAATTAGTTTTATTTCTCTGAAGCAAAGAAATAATGAGAACCATAAAGCGAAAGTAGAATTATTATTATCACTCACAAGTAATTTGGCTCTATCGTGTTTGGTACCAAATTAAAGCTCTTGCGGGGATAAGTCTAGTAGAAGTGTCAAAGAGGATATTTAAACGATTGTCAATTGTTTCTTTTACAAATTATTTGAAACTGTTAGCCGTAGAGTCTTGGCAATCAGTATTTAAGAATGTTGTAGCATAAGAATGATGATCTGTTTCCATCCAAAACAATTAGCCATGGAAAGCTGAGATTTTATGATGTATAAGTAAGTCACGTGATGTCCACGTCAGATTTTATAAAAATAATGATAAAAATATTAACGTATCAGGCGTTGGTAGGAATTGTTTAGTATTTTAGAAATTATTATCGATTTTCGGCTGTACTTTTGTAAAACTCTATAAAACTTTGTTGCATTCCCTATCAATTCCTTATTTCCTGTAATTTTTACGTCTCCGACCTACAAAATAAGGGAAGTATTGAAATCGTGATTTTTTGACAGCTCGAGATTTTGATGAATCTTCACGGTTTAGACCCTACTAAAACCAAAAAATATAATTTTAAAAAAGTCAGTCTGTCGGTCTGTCTGCGTGAAAACACGATAATTTGAGAACGTGTACGAATTTTTGACTAAAATTTTATATTTAAGTTTTTCATCAAAAAGCTATGTTCAATTTCGTAGATGAGTTTTTTCAGCCAGTGGTACCAAAACTTTATTGATGGAGTTTTCTAGTTTTTTTTGCGTTCATTTTTTAAACGGTTGTATTTATCATAAAAAATGGAATCATTAAAATTGATCCTCGAATAATTTGGCACAACATTCACCTAAAACATCGTTCAAAATTATCAGCATTTTATTTGTTATTATTAAAATTTCAATTATTACAAAATTAGTTTTATTTTCCTGAAGCAAAGAAATAATGAGAAGTAGAATTATTATTATCACTCACAAGTAATTTGGCTCTATCGTGTTTGGTACCAAATTAAAGCTCTTGCGGGAATAAGTCTAGTAGAAGTGTCAAAGAGGATATTTAAACGATTGTCAATTGTTTCTTTTACAAATTATTTAAAACTGTCAGCCGTAGAATCTTGGCAATCAGTATTTAAGAATGTTGTAGCATAAGAATGATGATCTGTTTCCATCCAAAACAATTAGCCGTGGAAAGCTGAGATTTTATGATGTAAAAGTAAGTCACGTGATATCCACGTCAGATTTTTTAAAGTGAAACTTCTTATGGAGCACTACAAGATTAGGAGTGAACTCGTGAAGTGTAAAAGATATAAATCCATTTTTCTCCTTTTAATACCGTTAGCTCGAACATTGCGAAAGAGAGACAGGAAGAATATTTTCTTGTTGGTGATAATCTATTGTTCTTTTTTTGAAAGAGAGACCTTTGAGAAATGTCACTAATGACAGTTCAGTTTTTGAAACATCTTTGTTGATTATATTGAATGTATTGCATCTACGTGAATTTTACCAATATTTTAATATATTATATTAGTAAGCAAGTTGGTTGTGATGCATTTCGTGAACATACTGACGAATTTTATTATAGGTGTTTTATTTACGAGAATAAAAAAAGATCCAATGACATTTGCACGTCAAGATTCTGGTCCATCTTATAGAGAGCAACGCCTAATAATCAGAAATTGCGTTAAATACACATCTGAAAATTCTGTGGGAAGCGTTTGTAACAAATATGTCGTGGAAAACGAAAATTTTGTAACAGTCAGAGATATTAAAGCTGCAAACCAAATTCTTTTGATCATAGATAGCGATTTAAAAAATATGTTAGTCAAAAACGAATGGCGTTGGAATCGAAATTTTCTATGGAGTGCAAAAACTATCAATGAGAAAACAAATGAAAAATATTTGAAGTGAAGAAGAATTTACTCAAAACTATGACAGAAATGATTTATAAAATAATGTGCAAATGCTGATGCACTTTATAAATGATTTCATTTCTCACGCCGTTAGTTTTTGACTGATACAATTTCATTTTATCAAGAGTTTCAATAAACTTGACAATAATTTCATACCTTGACCTATCTGTATCTCCTGAACATCACGAAACCATCCTGTCCAAGAAGTACAAATCTTCAATTACATTACATTGTCGTTATATTCAGAAATAATTTTCAATACTAAAATATTGATATTTCGTGAATAGAACTTTAAAAATTGTCAATTATTCCGATGAAAAATTAATGCTCCATTTTAATTTTTTAGAGTTCTCATGTCTTTCAAAAATATCCAAAATTGAATACGAACCTATTAGTCAAACATATCAAGAAGTTTTTTCACAGCAAATAAATCAAGCGGATTATGAATAAAATTTTTGTAGGTACAACTCCTCAGGAAAATGTAAGATAGATAAATATATGACAAGTAAGTCAATATCAAATAAAATAATATAATTGGAGTTTGGGATAATGTCAAATAGAATAACATAATTGAGTTTTGGGACAAAATAAGTTCAAATTATCATAAGACTACCTACATTAGATCTGAACTGAAAATTATAATAATAAAAATTCATATAGAAAAATTATAATATCAAAAGCCAGAGTATTTCGACAACAATAAATAAATTAATAACCTTATGCCCCATTTCAAAATTAATATCGTTCAACTCTATTTTAAATTTGATATTTTTCAAAGTATTTATAGATGCAGGGAAAATTTCATAAATTTTATTTTTAAACGTAGGGGCAACATTCCAGCCTTCAATGAACAAATTAAGAGATCATCTTGACCATAATACAATAACAAAATTTCACACGTCAAAAATACACAGAATTATTATTTTTGGAATCAACAAATGATTAGAAGAGTCGTTTTTCATCAAAACATGCACGCGGATATAGATTCTAATTGCCCAAGATTATTTTTAGGTCTGAAATTTCAATAAACAAATTAAAAATGATCACCTTGACCATAAACAATAACAACAACAAAATTCCATACATCAAAATACGCACATACTGCCTGAAGGGATAATTACCTTAATTGATTAATTGATTTTTAATAGCCCCCTAAAGGTTACTGGGGCCAGTTAATTAGCCTCGTCTCAATCAGAACTTGGATTATAACTACTACGGTTCATTTTTATAAGTTATTTAAATGATGTCTTGTTTGGTACCAATTTAAAGCTCTTGGAGAGATAAGCTTGGTACAAATCTGGAATAAATAATCATTGAATTCCACGTTACCATCTAAGACATTTTTCAAAATTATAAGCGGTTCATTTGTTATCGTTAAAATTTGAATTATTCTAAAATTCATTATTCATGGTTGGGGAAGTACTGTTTGGCCACAGCAGATTTTTATTTTTAGTCTTGATATATACAGAAGAAAAAGTAATTTGTTTTGTTGAAATGTACCTTCAGAAATAATAATTTGCTCTTACTTCAGTTACTCTTTAAACAAAAATAGTCGTTAGATGTTAACATTACATAATCCATCTAGGCCTTAAATATTTTAGTTTTTCAAATTGTTTCGATTAGCCATTACACCTGTAGATAGATATATACCATAATCATTCTTGATAAAGGTTTTCTTAAATCATTAAGAAACATGAGCTCATTGGGAGCTTTTAAATCAAATTGGATTATTTGTTCCAACATACCTTATTAGCTTTTTCTATCTTGTCTCGATGCTTAAGATGCACTTGTTTTAATAATCTGCCGTGGAGAAATGTTGCGATTAGAATTAATGGAGTAAAGGCAACTGCGACTAATCCTAAACGATATTCATAATACATGGAAAGACCAATAGCTAGACCTAAGGTGGAGATTGATTGCAGAATGGTTCCTATACGCTGCCCTGTTGCCTGAAATCAAATTTGATTTGAATAACTTGTTTTTTGCTCCCAACATTTTTTTTTCTTGATCTCATTAATATGTAAACATTTATTATAGAAAATAGAATGAGATTCATGTTACAATTGGGGTCTTGTAGTACTTTGTTGGAGCTCACTTCGGTCAAACTCAGGAGTGCGATCAATTTAACAAATAACAATTAATAAATTCAACGTATGTAATATTAGTGTTCCGCATTTGTATGCATGCACTAGGTGGTCCATATTCATAATAAAGTAAGTGTACATGAGTGTTCAGTACTCACAATGGAGTGGTTATGAACTATATTAGTGTTCTTTATTTATAAGTAAGTGTCTGTTTGTATTAATTGGCCAATAATCCTAATAAAGTGAGCGTACACAATATTCCTGATTAAGTGACTGTACGTTAATTTGTTTTCTGTAACAATGAAAAAATGTCTGCATTAATCTCCCGGTGTTCAAACAGATACTTGAAACTGTATATCCATAACAACGACTGTCACGTAGTGAGTAATTTTTTGATTATGAATACTAAGAACGACAACTTTCACAGGGAGTCGGCAACGAGAGCGGTCCTCTTCTCAATATGTACCAATTTCACCAAAAAAGGAGAGTCATTTTTGGGCAGATTGTCTTGCGAAGCACTCTGTCGATTTTGGCATGGGCATGTAGCTGAAAAACTGAATTTAACCAGTTTTGCTCTAAGCATAAAAACAAATTCAGCAGTACAAGAATTCGTGAAGAATGTACCATATAAAATTCTGCTAGAAATCGGGGCGAATGTCACCATTATGCATTCAGAAGTTTTTGAAAAAATAAGTCAAATTTCAAGTGAGTATGCTCAGACCAGCAGATTCTACTGAAGATAGCCAATGATGAAAGAATACCAGTACTCGGCGAAAAAGTTTAATTTCCAGTTGACATTTTAAAGTAGAAACATCAAGTAATCATTGCCGTGGTGTCGAGCTATGGTTGTGTCCTAGATTTGAACAGCGATGCTCTGCGAATTGACCAGTTCGAATTGAAAGGGGCAAACCCTTGGATACAATAGATCCTGTATCATTGATTCGCCAAATTGGAAGGTATGGTCACCAAGAAAGACCCATTTTCCAAAGAACGGTGTAACACAACTCAAGATTTGTTAATCAGAAGCAGAGCAGAAAAAGAAGGTACGCAAATTATTACTGTAATATCAGACTACC
Organism: Dromius quadrimaculatus; assembly: GCA_963989225.1. Taxonomy (NCBI): domain Eukaryota; kingdom Metazoa; phylum Arthropoda; class Insecta; order Coleoptera; family Carabidae; genus Dromius; species Dromius quadrimaculatus. Next base: position 56,165,444 of record OZ022325.1, on the reverse strand, counting down.
TTTGCCAAAATTAGAGTGATTTTGAGCGCACATACTTGATTCAGCATAAATCGATGTTGAAGACACAAGGCCAATAAAACAACCCTTAAAGCTAATACTGTAATACCGGACAGACGAAGTTCATGAATTGATAAGTGACATGCGAAAGGGAAGAGTCATCTAACTAAGAGCTCCGTGGGCCTCTCTGATAGTTTTGGTGAAGAAGAAGAAGAAGGAAGTAACAAAGAAAGACTCATTCTTCCTGTCATCCTCGATACATTCGGAGATTAAAAATGTTTTTCTACTTCACACTTGTGAAGTGGATACTGATAAGTCGAAATGAACGAAAAATATAGAGAAAATACATCCTATGCGGGTTTAAGGCAGTTTGAGCGACAGATAGGGACAGTGTAACAGGAGTCGTCATGAAAAACTATGCTTGTCTACCTTGATGATGTTGTTGTTCATGAATGCGACTTTGAAACAGCCAATCTGAAATTGTATCCGAAAAAATGTCTCTTGTTCCGAGAGGTAATTAGATATTTGGGTCATGTGGTGTCTAATGATAAGGTTCCAACCAGATCAGAGAAAATTGAAGAGGTATAAACTTGGAAAATTCCAATTAGTACTCAAGAACTAAATCTTCTCAGATTCAGCCAATTTATTATTGTCGATTTGTCCAGAACTTTTCTTTGCAAACCGCTGTTTGCTTTGACGCAAAGCAAAAGAAAGAATATACCGGTGAGAGCCAAAAAACATTCGAACAATTAAAGAACGCACTAACGACGTCTTCAGCAATGACACACGGAATGGACTCAATTTCTTTGGAATTGTATGTTCTGTTTCAAGAACTAAACAGTGATTGGCTTCTTCAGCAAAACACTACACAAGGCCCAAAACAAGTTTGTCATCAGAACTGATCATTCAATGCCGCAATGGCTAATGAAAGTCGAAAATCCTGAAGGATAAACAGTTGGCTAGAACATCTGCAGCTATTTATTAAGATACATCATAGACCCAGAAGACCACACGTTCATGCGGATTCATTTTCCCATCGACCATGTGATGACGATTGTAATAAATGCCATCAGCAAATCCATAAACATCACCAGAATAGAAGAATAGATAGATCTATATTACTACTAAACGATGGAATACTTCAAAGATCTATTCACTGAACCAGAACAAGAATTAATAGTTGATACCCCAGAGGAAAACAAAATAGAATCAACAGAACCAATACATGAAAAACGGCAGACCACCAGGAAAAGATGAAATGAACATAGAACTAATAAAATATGGAGGCAACATAGTCATGCAGCAAATACATGAGCTTATAATAGAAATATGGAGAAAAGAAGAAATGCCGAAAGATTGGGAAATAGGACAAATAATTACTATACACAAAAAAGGAGACCAACAAGTATGTCAAAATTATAGAGAAATCACACTTTTAAACACAGATTACAAATTAATGTCGACATTAATACAGAGAAGGATAACAAATGTGACAAGAGGGACCATCGGGCAATATCAGTGTGGCTTTGTGAAAGGGAAGTCAACTACGGATGCCATACACACTATAAAACAAATAATTGAAAAAACAATGGAATATGAACTAAACGCTGAAATACTATTTATTGATTTCAAACAGGCGTTCGAATCAATTAAAAGAGAAAAATTAATGGCAGCTTTAAAAGACTTGCAAGTACCAGGAAAATTGAGAAGATTAATAGCTATGACCATGAGAGGAACAAAAATAAGCATAAGGACTTAAAAAGGAGAAACAGAAGACATAATAATATATAAAGGAGTAAGACAAGGCGATGCCCTATCAGCCACGTTATTTAATTTAGCCTTAGAGCACGCAATGAAAAATATAACAAAGAGAACACTCAGAACAAAAGGAGGATAAATAATAGCATACGCAGATGACATAGCAATTATAGCAAAGAATAGAAAAGTGATGAAAGAAATACTGGAGGGAATAATAAGTGAAGGAAAAAAAATAGGGCTAGAAATAAACGAAGGAAAGACCAAAATAATGGTAATTGAAAACAAGATAGAAGAAAATATAATTAAAATAGGAGAGTTAAAATACGAGCAAGTAGATAAATTTAAATATCTAGGAGTATTGTTAACGAACAAAGGAGATAGAGAAATAGAAATAAAAGAAAAAATAATAGCAACAAATAAAGCTTTCCACGCAAACAGAAAACTTCTAGAAAGTAAAATTATATCGAAAACTACAAAAATGAGAATATATAGAACCATAATAAGACCAATAACATTATACGCAGCGGAAACAATGTCAATGACAAAAAAGAACGAAGAACAGTTGAGAATAACTAAAAGGAAAATAATAAGAAGAATATTAGGACCCATAAAAATAACAAAAACAGAATATAAAATAAGAATGAACCACGAAATTGAACAAGAACTAAATGGAGAAGACATAGTAAAAAGAATAAAACAACAAAGGATAAAATGGCTTGGGCATGTATGGAGAGCCAGCGAGCAAGATACAATCAAGTCAATAATGCAGTGGAGCCCTAGAAGCAAAAGAAGAAAGGGAAGTAGAAGAAGACTTAAGATTAGCGGGAATTAGAGATTGGAAACAAGAAACAGAAAATATGGAGCAACATAGCCAAGAATATTTAAAGTTGTAATGGAGAGCGATCCCCTCCAGAAAAAAAGGATCTAGAAAGCTTTGTTAGAATCGGCGCAACTCCTCAAGGAGTGTTAAGCCACTATATATATTGCTAGAAGAGATCGAATTCGAAATAAATTCATAAAAAATAAAATTTCGAGATGAAAGTGGGTGAAAAAGTAGTAAGAAGTCAGGTTTGTTAGTTTAAGCATATGGAATGAGTTTCGAATGACAGGTTTTCGCAACTTGCAGCATCTAGACGTTAGTCTACATGAAAATGCACACAATAATAATTGCAATTTTTTCGATAAGAATGATCCGTTCGACATTACCTACAGGATAAGAAGCCTAATTCACATTTATAAATACGCTGTAGAAAAAAATAATTAGATAAGCAGTTACTTACTCCCTGAACATTTGCGGCTTCTGTGGATAATCTAGAACATAAGGATCCTGTTCCATTTTCTTTATCGTCAAACCAACCCATCTCTTGTTTAACCATTGCTTCAAATAACCGCCCTCTCAGCCTCATTGTTAGCCTTTCACCAGCGATTCCAAACACCCACATCTAAAATTTTTATGAATTTAATTTCATGTTATAATATTATTAAGAAATTTATGATTATTACAATGTTTTTAAAACATGGTATTACCTGAAGAAAAGTAGAAACTCCCGTGATAATTCCAGCAATTACAAACATCAAACTGTAAAAATCTGTTTCTGTTCGGACATAGACCTCATCTTCATTCGAAAGAACCTACAAAACATTAGCCTCACGTAAAAGAGTGTATCAGTTTATGTACTATTGATAGAATCTCAAGTGGATATATAAATGATTCATTGATAGATGCACAGGATGGTGACTGGTGATTCTCGAAGTCAGAGATTCAACATGTAAAATCGCACTTTCGTACTTTTTCTTAAGAATAATCTGAGTAGTAAAAATCTTTGATAGAATAGATGGCGCTTTCAATAACAGAGTGCAGAAAACTAATCAAATTTGTTACAACCTTTTGAAAATAAAATTATTACAATACAATTTCAACAACCACGTCTCGAGTCTCGATCCGAAAGGTAATGGGTCTTGGTCATTATAGTAAGAATGCAGAAATTGAGAATAAACAAACAGAAGGAATTATGAATTAGACCGTTTAGAATCTTGGATAAATATACTGCATTATTCTCCCGACATTCAAACAGACTTTTGAAAGAAAGAAGAAAGATGTTTAGAATAGAGCAATCGGATAAGATTTGTGGACTTTGGAATAAATTATTTTAATGAATCTTAGTGAACAATATCAGTTAATGAACCTACTAATGAGAACCAATAAAATAAAGCAAAGACTTACTCCAAGAATTTCTCCAAAAATGACTGCAAAAACAGGCATCGCTGCCCCCATTATTAGAGATGCGATACAACCCAGTAATATGTGTGGCCATTCCGGAGCATTTACTTTCATGACTTCAAAAAGTGATGACTGTTTAACCAGTGGAACAATCTCTGTATCCTAAAAAAAATATTCATCAATATTTTGGCAGACATTGAAGTTTAGTTAATTATTTATTTGACTTTTACAGCGATTCTGAAATTTTCTGTTACACTACAGTACTGTAAATTTGAACAAAATCGCATACATTTTTGTTGACAAATACATTCATTATTATTTGAAACTCCAGAATCGCACCAGGTTATGTTCCAAGCTAAAATGCAATTTTCTCTTACTTTTCCGGTATGTTGCATAACCATTTCTCCTTGGCCTGATTTTTCACTAACTGCGCTAAAAGTTCGATTGAAAGATCTTTTCCGGTGTTCTTCTTCAACTTCTTTTACGAATTCATCTATAAAAATAAATGATATGTTAGATGCCAGATATATTTTTGAATGAATATAAATTTATTTAGCGTTTTCTGCATACTGATCTATTATGTTTTTCCACAAATTTTTAACAACTAACGCATTCATAATCTATGTGTTTCTCTCACATTAATCATCATTGTTTGTACTTTCAGTAATGAATGCTAAAAAAAAATTTTTTGAACAATTCAGATTATCGTACATATATCTTATTGCACTTTGTACCAACATTATTCATACCAAGTTTCATATTAATTGGATGGGTAGAAACAGAAAAAAAAACTTGGACGTTAAAGCTATTTTATTCTCTGACCATCCTATGGAAAGTCGCACGGGGATAAAATTTTATATATGTGATACTCTATAGTAGATATACCATCCTACTATCATTTCAATCAATTACATGCGGGGGCACATTTCCATAGCTTATCGGGCTATACCCTTTAAAGTGTTGCAATGTACTAAAAATATTGATGGTTGGTAATCGTACACACGGTAATAAATGAATATATTAAAACTTTTTTTTTCAAATTTTAATTAGTTTCTTTATTAATTTTTTGCTTACAATAAATATCTCATTTGAGCTGATGTCTGTTGCCTGTTAGATTTTTCTAAGCACAAATAAATCTTCGACTTACTCTTTCTATTATATTTTTTTGCCCAAACCCACCCCAAATCACCTTCAAGTCGAAAAATGATCCTAATACGTGACGTAACGGTGTGACACTGAACAAGAAGACGACGGATGCCTACTTTCAGAAGAAAAGCGGGCTACACGATGGTGAAGTCAGAATATCTGTTTTTCAATTGCAAAGGTTTCATTTTTCAACCTCAAAATGGGCATTTGTTCACTCAGAATAAGAGATTGTACTGTCCGGCATTTTTTTTTGTCTTGGTTTGTACTTGGTCAGGGACACTACCGTGTCTCTTGTAGTAGACTAAGAGCTGGCAACGTATTTACTTTGGTTATTTCAGTAGTCATGAAAATGAGTAGGCAGATCCTTTATGGCACACTGAACAGGGAATTGAAGGTCTGGCACTCCTACGCTGGGGGAGATATTGACCCCTAGGCATCAAAGGGAGTGAAAAAAAAGTTGAAGTTTATATATTTCAGTAGTTCTGGATTTTTGATATATTAAATTCAAAATGATTCTATACACATGAAAATTATTGCAAGACCAAATTCCCAGGACCTAATGGTTGCCAGACCACCATGAAATTGCGTAAAAAAAGTTGTACTTTGGTTATTTCAGCAGAGCTGAGCTTTTTCATATATTGAATTTGAGAGGATTCCATACATATAAAAAATATTGCCAGACCAAATTCTCGGGACCTAATGATTGCAAGATCACCATGAATTTGCATAAAAAAGTTTCATTTTCACTTATGCAGTAGAGCTAAGTTTTTAGTATAATTGAGAATCCGTTTTGAGCATCCCTGAATCTATTTTGACTATTTTTGGTTTTATGTCGGTACGTATGTACGTACGTCTGCATGTGGGTACGTATGTGCGTAACTCGCAAATCTCGAAACCCGTATAATTCTGAAATCTTGTATTCAAGACTGGTATAAGGTCTTGATGTGCACGTCGCATTATGGTTGCAATCGCCTTTACCGGAAGTGCACTCTACTTTGAAACTTTTCTTGAATTTCCCACATAAATCTATAATGATTAGCCATAGGATACTGAAATTCAGTATTTGAAATTGCTGTAGCATCCAAATGGCCATTTTGTATTATCGGATCAATCGGCTAAGCCGGAAGTGCACTTTATATGACGGAGTTTTGGAATTTTTCTCATAAACTCAAATCAATCTGTCGTAGTATATTAAAATTTCGTATTAAGCACTTCTATAGCATCTTGTTGTATACTTTGCATTATGATTGCAATCGGCTGAACCGGCAGTGCAGTTTACCTGGAACATTTTTTGAATTTTTTGCATAAATCCAAAACAATTGAACGTAGAATATCAGTATACAGTATTTAAGACGTTAGTACCGTCTAGATGCTCCTATCATACCCTAATTTTATTGAGATCAACTCAACCGGAAGTGCACTATACTTGATAGTGTTTTGGAATTTTTCGCATAAATTCGAAACAATCGACTGTAGAGTATTGAAATTGGGTATTTCAGTCTGCTGTGGCATCTGAATGATTGCCTATTATTTTCATAACAATCAACTGAAGCGGAAGTGCATCTCAGTTGGAATTAATTTTCTAATTTTGCGAATAAATTCAGAACTGTTTGCCATAGAATATTGGAAATTAGTATTAAGGAATGTTGTAGCATTAGAATGATGACCTGTTGTTACCATAGCAACCGACTAGACTAAAAGCACATTTTACGTAACAGATTTTTGGAATCTTTTGGATAAATCCAAAACGATTAGCCGTGGAATGATGAGATTTTGTGTTAAACATTCATGAAAATAGTGGAAGCTATTTCATGACAAATGACACACCGTATAGGTACTCTATCGCATTCGCGCATCTGCATAAGATAATCCTGCTCACGCTCACTGAAACACCTAATTGTGATCTGGCAAGATATTTAGCACTCAACTTGCGCCTAGCTTCATCCCTCAGATGTATTCTCAATTATACTAAAAACTCAGCTCTACTGCATAAGTCAAAATGAAACTTTTTTGTGCAAGTTCATGGTGATCTAGCAAACATAAGGTCCCGAGAACTTGGTCTGGCAATATTTTTATATGTATGGAATCCGTTCAAATTCAATATATGAAAAAGCTCAGCTCTGCTGAAATAACCGAAGTACAACTTTTTTTTACGCAACTTCATGGTGGTCTAGCAACCATTAGGTCCCAAGAATTTGGTCTTGCAATAATTCATGTGTATAGAATCCTTTTGAATTCAATATATCTAAACTTCAACTTTTTTTTCATCCCCTTTGATGCCTAGGGGTCACTATCTCCCCCAGCGTTTGAGTGCCAGACCTTCAATTCCCTGTTTAGTGTACCATAAGGGATCTGCCTACTCATTTTCATGACTACTGAAAAAACCAAAGTAAATACGTTGCCAGCTCTCCTACTATAGTATATTATATAAAATGTGTGATTCAATCCTCAGGGTGAAGTTTACTGCTCGAGACGAAATCACGAGCAATAATCACCTGAGGGATTAAAGGCACTTTAGTCCTGTGTTATCTACGCTATTTTTCGCACTACTGTGAATACTGAATCACAATAGTCTAAAAGAAGATTATAATCTTACAATTTTGATAACAACAAACTTCATACAAAAATGTTGAGTCAATTCACCATAGTAACAAGGCTGCCTACAACAGTTGTTAAATAAGCTTGCTGTCAAAAAGATGAGTGAGTTTGATATTGATAAGTCTGCGGAAGAGCTAACTAAAGAATTATTACCCCAAAAATCTAGAAAATTTACGAACAACAATACGATGCATTTGCAAAATTGTGTAAATTGCAATAATGCCAATATAAATTTGAATATGAATCATCAATAGTTGTCATTAAAAAACTTGCTATTTTTAATTTAGTTCCTTAAGAGTTTTGATCAATTTAGATCCTTCTAGGACTGAACTTGAACTTAAGTACCAGAAATGAGGGATTAAGCTCGTCTATTACTCCCGGAAGTACGAAAAAGCTATAATTTGCTGGAATAAAGGTTGTAATATAATTCAACAATTCTTTAATTTGATAATATACCTCTTTCAACTGTATCTTCAGCAGCAACTTGTGTAGTAACTAAAGCATGATAAGCCCCTCCTAGAGCCATGAGTTCGTCATGTTTTCCTTGTTCCACTACTTTCCCTTCAGAGACAACTACAATTTTATCTGCATTACGGATAGTTGTAAGCCTGTGAGCTACTATGATTGTAGTTCTTTCCTTGCTTGCCTGAACAAAAAAAAAATAGATTTAGATTTCACAAATACAGAGTATACTTGTCACGAGATTAGAAATTAGATGATCAATATACTATTTTTAAATCAATTACATAAATTTTGGATGTCGAATATGCAAATATTCAGTAGATTTTTTTTTTCATCTGAACTAGACATTAACAATACTCCAATTTGAAAATTAAAAAATAAATTCAATAAATTAAAGCGAAAAATGAATTTGTATATAATTTGAATAGATATCAATTTGGATCCTCAAATTGGAACAATTTATTTATGATGATTGATGAACGACTGACAAATGAAACTGAAATCATAGCCCTAAGGTAAGCCCTAGTCTGTTCCAGACGTAAATCAAGTGTTATTGTGATTTTCTTGTAAAATCTTACATTATCAAGTGCAGCTTGTACTTTAGATTCACTGTTAGTATCCAAAGCACTTGTAGCTTCATCTAAAAGTAATATTGCCGGATCTCGAACTAAGGCCCTCGCAATAGCAATCCTTTGCTTCTGTCCACCTGACAGCTGAGCCCCTCTTTCACCTACTAGAGTGTTATACCCCAATGGAAGATTCATAATAAAGTCATGTGCATTTGATTCCTTTGCGGCACGTTCAATGTCTTCTTGTGTAGCTAATTCGTTACCATATTTAATATTTTCAGCAATGGTTGTGCCGAAAAGAATCGGTTCTTGACCTACCACGCCAATGTTTGAGCGCAACCACGTCAGATCGAGGTTTGAGATTTCTCTGTCATCAAGTTTAATCTAAAAAAGTAATAAAACATGAAAAAATGCATACGCGAGGTAGTTTTACACACCATGTTTGAGAAAAATAAAGCACAGTACTCAATATACACATACCTTTCCAGAGGTTGGATCGTAAAATCTTTGAATAAGTTGAATACATGTCGATTTTCCACAGCCTGAACTTCCTACAAGAGCTACTGTATCACCTGAATTTACTGTCAGATCAAAACCGCGTAAGATCTACAAGAAAAAAATTATTACATGAAACATTTTAAAGTTTTCATCTAGACATCTAAGAGTTTTGGAATGACTAGATAAAAAATCTAAATTACAGTTTAGCAGGAATTTAAAGCATCATTTTGTAACAGCCAACATATTTTGGATTTACAATCTTGCTTCAACTCAACTAAAGTATAATTGGCGAAAATTATTGGATTTATTATCTGTCCAACCTTCAAACATCAAACTTAATTTCCTAAGTCGAAAAAGATGACTTCAATTCTCTTCTTTGACTGATTTATACTTAAATGAGGCAAAATTTAAATGCATATTTGATGTGCATTAAAATTGCGTGATGCGACTCGAGTCCATTTTACTCGAGTGATTCGAGTAGACCGGGAATAATCGTATTCGATAAGACAAACCGGTTTTGTCGACTCGAACTCAATCGGACTCGAGTCACTTGCTTATCACTCGCTCCGACAAACTGGCTTGAAGTTTCCACCATGTTTCTTATGGATATTAAGAATAAATGTTGAATTGGGGACAATATCTTACGTTGTGTATATCTTTGTCGACAGTTGATGTACTGATTAGTTGTGGTAAACATATATCTCACTAAAAATATTTTCAACGGTAATATACCGATAGAGAGGTGTATTATCGATATACCGAAGAATTTCACGAAAATACTTTTTGTCTTTTGGGTAATTTTTTACGAGACAAATTTGGGGATTCATAATCTGATAATACCCGAGAGCTTTAGCTCGAGGGATATTATCGTTGATTATAAATCTCCAAATTTGCCGAGTAAAAAGTTACCCAAGACAAAAAGTATTTGAGTTAAATTCAAGGTATATGCGATAATACACCGAATCTTGAGGTGTATTTGCAAGGATTATTTCACAAACCATAAAATTCATTGATTGTTATATTTTTCATAATTTTTTAAAAAGCTACTGTGGTATATCGAGTTAGGAGAAAATATAATCGCGATATACCTCGTTACCATGCAAAATCCCTTGATTTCATTGGTTGTTGCTAAGGTGTGTGATATAATCATGTAAAATGTTGTCAAGGCGAGACCATATGGCTCACACTATCAAAAGTTATCAGGTCTCATGTAAAGCCAAGCTTCTAACACTTCGCGCCACTCTACAAGCCTTAGCTTAGCAAATTCTATACCTTAGTCAAAATATGTGGCTTGGCCGTTTGTATATACTAGAAAATTTGTACTTAGAATTGTAATTCAATAATAGTATTCCCAAAGAAAAGATAACTTACGAAGTAACTTCATGATTAAATTCATGAAAAATATTTTGGACTCACTTTTACATCTGACCTAGAAGGATACTGGAAATGAACATCTTCAAAAACAATTTGGCCTTTAATTCCTGAAGGTCGTTCCCCATTATGTTTGAAGGCATTGATAATTGGAAGATTAGAGATAACACTGAAAATCTTTGCTCCTGCACCTGTCGCTATACCAAAAGTTTCTATATAAGGAGACGAAATTCCAAAATTCATGGATCCCATCATTACGCTGAAAAATACCTGGAAAAATTAAATGAAAATTCAATACAATTAAATAAATTCTACACAATTTATATAACATCAAATATGTTCGTGGGGACGAGTAGCACACATCACATGTATCATTAACACGCGTGACTTCAACGCATATTTTACCAGTGTCTTCTCATCATGGTGCATATCAAAAACATAATAATAAACTACACCATAATTTCCGGTGTTGATTAAGTCCTTATTCTTAATAACCTCACTAACATATAATTTAAAAATTAAAGTCGTATAAAAGGGATGATAATAAAATACATGCAGGAAATTTATATAAGCTGAAGATTGCTTGCAACATTTGGCCTCCACCTGAAACCGAACCCGGCTTTCCAGAACGTCAGGACATACATCAAACACAGCATGATCGGATGTGTGCAAGCAAAAATAGGTAAAAGTGTGACTAAGATTTTTTTCATTGATAATTAAATCAGAAGCGTTATTAAGAGAAGCTTTGAACTACAAAAACTTGAGAATGTAAACATGTTCAGTGATGAAACTAATTTGACGATAAAAATTCGAAAATCTGGCACGCGTAGTAATGAGATGCGCTCTAGCGGAATGAGCCGATTCTTAGGTGTTGCTGCATCGTCGATATACAAGTGCTGTAATTGTGGCCATGACGATGGATGCAGCTCGCACCAAGAACTGAGATTTTTTACACGTGCAAAATTGATATTTGTGTCAAATAATAGTATTCAATATAGGTGATCCTTTTATTCAAAATTTCAATATTGCAATGTGGTCAAGGGATTAGAAAAAACGATATAGTGAAGAAACTATAAGTTTAATTGGACGATTCGGCGCCGAAAAGGCCCGCCATCATCAGCTGGAAGATGTAGATATTTTTTTACATCATGTTGTAAATTAAATGGTTTATTATAAAATACTGACTAATTTGGAAGAGTTATCAAAAGTTAAGTATGAAAATAATAGAATACAAAGTTGTATTCACCATACTCAACTTTTGATAACTCTTCCAAATTAGTCAGCATTGCATTATAATATTGAATATTGGAGGAAAATCAAAGTCTTGTATCACACTGTTCAAAAATATATTCTGTTAACCGGTTTCGGCTATTGGGTAGCCATCTTCAGAACCGGGAGACTACAACAAGAAGATACATAAATACTTAAAATTCTAATTTGAAACAAGTACAAATACAAATGTAGCTGATGACGGTAGGCCGTTTCGGCGGCGAAAGGTCCAACTAAACTCATAGTTTCTTCACTATACAGTTTTAATCTGATCATTTGGCCACAATGTTGAAAAAATTTCAAATAATAGTAATTTATGAAAAAATCCGAATTAACTAAGGATATTTGTGTGAAATAATAGTAATTTTTGCTAAAAGTCAAGAAAATATTACTCGAATGTAATGCTCGTTCGTACACGTATTGCATACAAATCTTTTCTCTGCAGATGACAATTACTAAGCACACAGAAAGAGAATACAAGTTGACATTAGACTTTAGACAGTTCTGAGTGTAAGCATTAGCATTATGGTCAGGTATTTTGAGCCGAGGCTCACCGAAAATTGTTGTCCGAATGTCGTAATGCTTGTATAAACACATTTTACATACAAAACTTAACATACGTTCATGTGGTAGTAGAGCTAGGATGTCTAAACGTTAAATTTACACATCGTTTGCGATACGTTAACAATCATGTTTTGAGATAACCGTAGGAAAAAATATGTCAATAAATTCAATTTAAAACTGTTAGACGACAATATGCATAATTAGTTCCAAAAAACTTCATGGATTCAACAATTCGTCGAAATTAAATATGATTTTGATATATTTTTTCTTCGGTCTTGTGTAAAGTGGATAGAGTAAGGTTTTATCACCATTTAAATGTGTAGCAGTAAAATTTCTGTGTATTCATGTGTTGATACTCCTTTCACTGATTAATTTGTTCGGGTTATTTGTCAAGTCTAAATGTCAACTTGTGTTCTGGGCTCTTTTGCTGCGTGTTCAATAATTGTCAAAATATGAAAGTTGAAGGCCGTAGAAAAAGTCTTGAAGGCAATACGAGTGTAAACAAGCATTTTGACATTCGGCTAAGAATTTCAAAAGCTGGTATAAGTCAGGCGCTTCAAAATAGAATACTTACTGTAACCATGGTTCCAGCATCATAGACAACGTCACCCGGAAGCTTTTCTCTATCTTCCAATACTAAAGTAACTCCATACCAAAATGCAAGTGCATAACTGCCATAAATAAAGAACCAGAGTAGCCCAAAGCCTAGGCCAGAAAAGAAAGATCTTTTTATGTTAATATCTCTTGCAAAAATTAATTTCTGGTTATATCGTTCTGTCTCTTTTTTTTGACCTCCAAACGCTATGACAGTTCTTATAGAACTTAAAACTTCTTCAGCGATGGCTCCCGCCACTCCGTAGGCTGCAACTTCTTTCTTTGCTAGTCTGGTTGTTATCTAGAAAAGAAATCAATACATCGTAATTCAGAAAATAATTATTTGTTTCAACTAGGCACGAAAGTAACAGGTTTACTGCCGCAGATGAATTCTCATAGCAAAGACGAAATCGAAGCATGGAACTCGACCAAGACAGTAAATCTGATTTTCTGCTGCGTTAAACACATAAGTATTGTCGGTTATGAGTATTATAACATCAATTTTATGATTTAGAAATGTAATACCTTACGCTTTGAATATTGTACAAGTTTTTGGTTTCTGAATGAAATAATTAGAGAGTGACGAATAAATCTCCGTATGGCAAATACGAGATGTGATAATTTTTCGATGAAACCAGGGAGTACCTGGGTGAAACCGTGGTTGACAGACAAAACTGAAGTTGGCTATGAATCTGACAGACAAAGTACTATTGTTTTTTTTTCAACCAACGCGCAAAATTTTTAAAAAATGATGTTTCAGTCCGAGATCTTACAGCAAGATATCTACGTTCATTTGTTTTTTGATTGAAATACATTTTTTATGAATAATTATTGATAGAGGAATACGGATTTGCAGGGTTGCCTATCAAAAAAAGGCTGCAAGTAGTTTTTATTGAATTTTATTTAGCTCATTTTTTTTTAACAATTACGTTCATTTGTTTTCTGGAAGTTATATGATTTATTTGAAAGAGAGGTACATAAAGGACCTAAAAAGTTGGCCGCAACCTCCTGGTAGCCAGGTATAATCAGGTACATGAACGTTGATTTTATACATTCACAACGTATTCAAATGAATTATATGTCAAATTGTAGCCAATTTTCATCTCTACGCGAGGGTACATAGTTGCCTTTGTGAAAGTTCCCGCAAATAGGAGTTGCCAATTTCCAAAAGTACATAAGAACAAGGGAGAGTTAGCGCATCATACTAACCCTTATAGACAACGACGCAATGAGGCAATTGTCCGACGTTTTGAGATCTGAGAAAGCTATTCAGACTGTGTCTAAGAGAATATCTGTATGTATTTATATATGTATACGCACATAAGTGTCTTATAATTTTTGAATGAACCGATCGATTAAGACCGTATGCGACATTCGATAAAGTTTTATTTGGTTGAGATTTCCTAAGAATTTCAATTGGATTGGTCTAATTTTCAGAAGAATGATTCTCCAAAATAGCTTTTAAACTATTCTAGCGATCAATTTCAAGATCTGATTAGCTCTATAAATACTGCGTCGAATTCCGTGAGCCCGATAGAAATTGATTAATTGGTTAAAGAAATATCTTTCACTCTTATGTATCTTTGAAAGTTGGCAACCCCTATTTGCGGGCACTTTCACATAGGCAACCATGTATCCTCGCGTAGAGATGAAAATTGGCTACAGTTTGACATATAATTCATTTGAATACGTTATGAACGTATAAAATCAACGTTCATGTACCTGTTTACACCTAGCTGAAATTGCGGCCAAGGAAAGGTGGAAATCCTAATTTTTTAGGTCCTTTATGTATTATGTATCTTTCTTTTAAATAAATCATATAACTTCCAAAAATACAAATGAACATAATTGTTGAAAAAAAATGAGCTTAATATAGTTCAATAAAACATATTTGCGGCCATATTTTGATGTGCAACCTTGCAAAACCGTATTCCTCTATCAATAATTATCAACAGTAATTACACAAGAGCTTTTTATTTTGCTGGATAAATTTCTGTTTTAACAAAACCTTGTTACCTAGCAATTTGACAAGAAAACTGTTCTAATAAAATCACGACACCGTAGGTGGAGTGATTTTATTTTTTGAACAGTTTTCGAGTCGATTTGCTGTCAGGTTACAAGGTTGAGTTGTCAAACTGAAATTTATCCCAAGAAAAATAAAATGCTAGAGTGTAATTCGGCGAGATAATTTAACGACATTTTATTTATGAAAAAGTTTATTTAAATGTGCAATTATTGAGAGTACAATTATCATACATCGTTTCATTTGACATATACCACTACGTATTCTTTATGATTTTCTTCATCAATTCTTCGCATACTTTAAGTTCAATCTAGCAAAATATTTGAAATTTGACATACCGTTGTACCTCTTTCTAATACATAATTCTGGTTTCTACAAAATACGATGAATTGTCTCCAGATACATGATTTATTGTTTTTTGTATTTATAGACACACTTTACCTAATATTTTCTTTTATATTTTCTTCGGAAATATTCCAAATTCTATTTATTTTGCAGTTTAAGCATGGACAAATTATGCAAATGACCCAAATGTCATAAATATACTGAATGTTTTGATTTGGTTGCTAGGAGAAAGGTAAATAACGTTTTATCACTTGCAAAAAGTTACCTTCCTTTTTATCCGCTGTCAAAACGATAAAATTGTTTTTTTCTTATGGCTTACTTTATATTGGAGTGGAATTATCCATAAAAAATGTATTTCAATTAAAAAACAGATGAAAATAGATATCTTGCTGTGGGATATCGAACTATTTCTATCGGCTTCTGGTGAGATGAAGCTTTGTGAGTGGCCACTAAAACAGTGTTTTTTTTTTTCCAATATATTGATTGTAGGTTAGCTCGCTCTTTTAAAAATCATCCCTGAATAGTACCTATCGAATTACGCAGTGTACGCCTGTGGGACCGGACTTGAACCTGAACTAACTGAGAAGGGTAGCAGCAACAATATAAGCTGCCAAAAGCATATTTTCATCTCTTGCTGTACTATGATTGGGGCTTTAAGCTGTCAGATTCGTAGCCAACTTCATTTTCGTCCGTGTTTCCTATATAAAAGAGATTTTTGTGCGATTTTGGTTGATTAAATTATTCTAAAACAATTATTTAAAAAGTAAGTCAGGAAGTAAGTATTAATTTGATCATGATGCAACCAGATGTATACATTACTTTTATTTTTAGTTATTAGATCAACGGTGAAATATTTCTTAAATTATTTCGATCTTTTCAAGTTTTGATCCATGTATCTTTTCCAGGAAGTCAAATATTCAAAAGTAGAGTAAGATTTTAAAAAGCCGAGAATTATTTATTTTTCTTACTCTATATCTACATAAGAAAAAGAGAATGGAATATTTTACCTCCTGAAGAAATACTCATTAGAGTTTGGAACGTATAGAAAGACCGAAAAATATCAGAGAATCTTTCACTACCAATCTAAAAACTCGTTTTCCATTATATCGTGCGAGTCAAGAAGTGTACCATCTCAGAGATCTTATTTGTTCAATCTAATAGAATTTATTCTAAAAGATCTCCAAACATTCCATTCCAGAAATAGATATTAAAAATTGTAATTCATATAATCCCAATATAAGTAAAAGATAAGATTTTGGAAAATACTTACAAAACTAACAATCCCCAAAGCAATCATAGTTGCTGGCAAAGAAATTAAACAGATTAGAGCTAGTTTCCAACCTTTAACAAACGCTAGTATCAAACTTCCGAGAAAGGCTACTTGATGATGAGCAAACATTGATACTTTTTCACCTATACCATCTTCTAATTTTATTAGATCCCTAGAAAGATTACATAAATTGTTATTAATCAATGATGATTAGCATCTATAACTGGATCACAATATTGATTTATTCTCAGTATACTCACTCAGACATTTTACTTGCAAAATCACCAGTAGTATTCACATCATACCATGATATGTCCTGATTAAGCATACAAGAAAAGAATTTATTTCTTATGGATAAAATCTGGAAGGAACAGAATTAATATTCAATATATTTTTATCAATTTTTCTCTCACTTGTCTAAGTGCACTGTAATTGAAGAGGACTATTGAAAAATAAGTAAAAACTATCATAACTACTCCGATTAAAGTATTATACATGGCGTAGTCTTTTATTGCATCTATTAAAAGTTCTCCTTCTTTTATTAATTCAATTCCTGAGGCGTTCATCATTTTGGCTGCATGGAGGATGATTTCTCCTGTAAGTGTACCAAAAACCAAAGTGTTTAGCGGCTGCATTACTCCAGTTACTGCCGCGGATATTAATCCCAAAAATATTAAAAATTTGTCCAATCCAGTTGCGTATCTAAACTAAAAACAGAATATTAAAACCTCAAACTCTCTTTGATAAACAAACTTTTTTCTATTTTTTTACTCTAAATTAAATATCACTGTAGGATGAAATCCAAATTATCATCTTGAATCTATTATTTGCTGAAGAACACCATAACAGGTAGAAAATTTTCTGGTGACGCAAAGCTTTAACTCCGAAAATCAGTCAAAACCATTTATCGACATTGTAGCTACTCCATTCTAATACTTTGAGAGATTATACAAATGAAATTAAACGCAGTATATATTTTAGATTTTTAAGACATTAATGGCTAGTTGCATACTTAAATTCTAAAGCTAAATAATACATAAATATTGATTCTTCTTCGATACGACACATTTAATTTTAACGTAATATTCCCAAATTTATTCGAATTGGTTAGATATATTAGCTTTATGATAAACTTTAACAGATATAAGGTGATGAGATAAAATTTGTCTTGGTTGAAAAGCTAGAATCCTTTAAAAAAAAATTTTCATACTATTAAACGAGAAGTAATAAGTATTAGAATAATACTCACCAATGAAAAAAATGAAACGGAAGGTACTTGTTGCTCTGGTTTTCCCGGCTTTTCTTCATTTTCAAACTCTCTAAAAAATAATTGTCATGAAATTATATTAAGCAGATTATTTCATTCATGTCAATTATACTGACAAATTTTACATATACTTCATTTGGGACTGACTGACAGTAATAAAACAATATTTTGACATTAAATACATTAGCATAACCACAATAATTCAATTTTTAGTGAAAAATGACTGTTCGGAGATCGTTCCAAATAAATTCGCTAAGCTAATCCTAAACTGCCCGTGAAATCGTAGACAGAATTAATAATTTATAATCGATTTCATTCCAAAATTTATTTGAAGGAATTGATAGCTCACATTATGTTAAAATCAATTATTGTTCTATTGCAACTGCTACTGGATCCGATAAATATGCACCTGAACGACTCGTTAAATTATAGGGGATAAAAAATGCTAAAAATAGATGAGAATTCGGGAAAAAGTAACTAAGAAAATTTGTTAGGCTTGACGAAAACTATCATTGGTTAAAATTAATGTACTTATTTCTGTTACACCCTGTATATTCTGTTAGAAATATACAAAAAATGTAGAGTGCGATCCTGAAAATTTAAAATTTACAACCTTCTTAGAGACTACCTGCTGCTAAAGCTAATCACTACCGTTCTACTGTATGTTGGAGCGTACTATACAATTACAGTAACAAATCGCTTGCCAACTGGAATTTATCGTATATAATATCACAAGGGACTGTAATTTTGTCAAAATTTTTTTTACCTAGCAACATCGTGAGAGTCATCTGTCCGATTAAATTACGAGAGCGTAGCTCGAGGATTTAATTGAGCAGATGACTCGAAGGATGTTGCTTAAAAGTAAAAAATGGTTGAAAGAAAAATTTATGTTAAACTAAAGTCGCGAGTGGTATTTGTGGAGAATATTTCTCGAATAAAATTGCTATTATAAGTACCTATTGAATGATATTGAATGCATCTACTATCCTTTTTTATTGCAAAATTCATTAAATTGTCTCCATATACTCTTTTGATATTTTTTTTTGTATTTTCAGACTTCTTGTTTCCAATTTCATTATAAATTTCCGCGAAAAATGCATTTCCAAAACGATTAAATTTTAACGTTTCCAAGAACTGATTGTTTATATTAAAACTGTGTATTGTTTCTCCATGGCAAAGGCAATTTATCGCGATAAAATGGTCTTGTGGAAGACAAAAAAATTCATAGATGAAAGAGTAATCTTGCATATATTTGAATTTATAAATAAATTTGAATGAAAATATTATGTTGTATTACTTATATTTTATTTCAGACAAAATTATTTAGCTATGTAGTGCATATTTAAAGCTGTATGCCAAGTAAATTAAGGACTTATTAGTTATTTGTATTATCTTATTGTTCAAACAAAATATTTGAAATTTGACTTGGTTTCACGTTATAGTTCAAGTTTTGTTTGTCAGATAACAGCATCTGTCAAAAAATGACATTTGTAACAAATTATCAATTTCATCAAAAATGAAAAACAGTTATTATAAATCTAGAAGGCTATAATTCCATCCATTGTAGTAGTTCAAAATGCGCTCTAATTATAGTATTCAAAGAACAATAGTATATTGTGCAATAAGTGCGATAAGTTGTCGATTGCCCACGAGAGCAAAGTTGGGCTCACAAACGAAGTGAGTGCGCTCATTCGCTCAAGTGGGCAATTGACAAAATCGCACGAGTTTCAGATACTATTTTTTATTACGAATGCGGGATGAGTATTATTGTCGCACTTAAATTATACTTGGCGAACGCAAAAGGCAAAGAGCCATTTACCACCCGGAGAAACGTGCGCAAAATAGTACTTATCCCGCATGATTAAAAAAATGTATGTTCCTGTGTCAACTAACCCTGACTAACACTAATTAGAAGCTCTTTAAAATCAGAGATCATAAAGTTATGATCCAAGTTTACAATACACAGCACAAGATAATGCTAACAAATTTTTTTCGAAAATTGTCATTAAAAGTTTACATTTACAAGGCAACTAGAAACATTCGAAATGATTGTTTTGTTTACAGGACGCAAAATACCTACTTCTCAGCTAGGAGGCGAAATATTTAGATAAACTGTTTTGATATCATAGCAACATTAAAAGTGACATTGATTGATTCGGAATGTCAAAATTCTCTTTTTACATTTTTTATTAATTTTGAGATGTGGTTTGCGTAAAACCGTTGTTTGATACATGATTGCGAAATTAAAGAATTTTTTTGCTCGATACGCTCACAAAAAAATCTTTTATTCTCGAATGCAAAAGTGACATTTCGCAATCTAAAATCAAAAATAACTATTAAACAGCTTGCAAGTCAAAATGATAGTTAGCAATCGCTACGTCGTATCACGTGAGAGCCCGCCCCCGCATTATCATGGACAGCACCGGATTAGCCACGTAGCAAGAATATCTATTGCTACGGGGTCCGCGCATTGGGGTCCTGCGCCTATCTGAGCGTTCAAAAATTTTTCAATTAACATACGAGTATAAAAACATTTTTCAAATTAAGATAGGTCCTCATGATACAATTTGCTTGGGCCACGTGTTAGCTCAATCCGGCACTGATCACGGACTGTCAATTGAGATTATAATACGTAAAATTTAAAAGTGAGTGCTTTCAATTATTTTATTAGAAATAAATTTATCAAAGCAGAAATTGCATTGAGTCGTCACTACGACTATGTGGACTCAAAGATATTAGACGTTAAAGAGAGAGAGAAAGCCAGAATAGGCCTATGTGTGCTAGTGCAAGTGTTTTGTTTCGTTGACCATTTTCAGGCATTTTATTTTTCAAAAAAAGTGTTGAAATGGGTAGAAAATGTTTTGTGACGTACTGTAATACTGGCTACAGAACATGTAAAGAAAAATATGCAGTTTTTTCTGCCCCTAAAGACGATATTCTATTGAGCAAGTGGCGCAAAATTATACCGAGGAAAGATAGAACGCTTCAAAAGACTGATTTTGTGTGCGAAAAACATTTTACAGCCGAAGATATCATAAAAGAATGGTCATCTGGAGATGTAAAGGTGAATAGAAATTATTTTAAAATCTTGAAATCAAAATAGCAGACACTAACATTTCGGTTACAAATTTTGAGGTTATATAAATGTTTCAAATTACTAAACGTAGGTACCGAACTAAATTTTCTGGTGAAAAATTTAACTTCGAGGAAACTTGTTTTTAATAAAGAATCTTAATAATAGAAATGTAATAATTATTTATGATGTATCATACAGTACAGTACAAAATTGTTCAATTATGTGACAATTATTATTACAGATACCGTTGAAATATTTCCGTTTGAAAGAAGATGCATGTCCTAGTATTTTCCCTAAATGCCCCAAAAATCTAAACGTTTCTAAAAAATCAAAGAGATCACTTATGAAACGTGGCGAACGTTTGAAGAAACCCAAGCTGTGTGAAAAAGAAAAAGGTATTAAAATGTAATGGAATTTATGTTTCATTTATTTAATAATAATTTTTCTATTTTTCAGTTGAAAGCACAGAAACACTTGGAATAAATTCAAATTCAGAGCAAAACTTGGATTCAACACTAGGAATAAATTTAAAAACAGAGCAAATCTTGGATTCAGAAGATTTAAGTGAGATTTTCCTTATTCAAAAATTTGATTTTAATGTGGTTATAATGGTAATGAATTTATATTTCAGATCCTCAAAGAACTTTCAATGAAATATGGAGTGGAAATGTTAGAGTTCCCAACGAATATTGGTCATTTAGTAAAATTTTCAAAAATAATAAATTTGTTGTTTTCACCAAGTTTTCCTTGTATGGAAATGAGATACCCATCGAAGAAAAGCAAATTTTTATCAATGAAAAATTGGAAACAAAGTACTTTGTACTCCGAAAGGAATATAAAAATGAACTAAATTTTCCAATAAATATCATGGATGTAAGCAATTTAGAAGATCTTTTGTCAATTTTTGATAGTATGGCCATATGTAAAGGAGGGACAAGTACATTACAATATCCCTGTGATTTATGTACGAAAGAAAATAATAATACATGCGCAGATAATTATTTCCACACTTGGAGGCATACTAACTGTTCAATCTTAATAAATTCTAATGATTTTAGACAAGACTCATGTTTGTCTTGTTTATCAATCATTTTAGATATTCGTGCACAAAAATGCAGACGAAAGAATGAAAAAGTTCCTACAACAAAAAAGTTTCCTGATAATGTACATATCAGAAAAATTGAAATGAGTCAGGGGAAAAAAATACGAAGATTAAAAAAGCGAGTTATTACAATAAAACAACGATTACAAAATATCAAATATAATTAATGTAAATAATCCTTTGAAAATTATTGTATTACGTGGCTGAAATGCAAAATAATATTTAGTTTTCATTAAATGTGATATTTCAAAAGTAAGTGTTATAAATTAAAAAAACAAATTGGAAGAACCAAAAATCCCTAAAGTACAGCTTCTGCTGATAATGCAATGCGTCCAGTCGTGTAAACAATCTAAATCTGATATTTGATATAATCAAGAATTGATTTGTCTACTGATTCAAATCGAGAATCTTGCCACTTTCAAATTTTTTAGGAAGAATAATATATACCGTGTAGTAGGACAATAAGATTTTCAAATAAAATTGGTATTAATGCGGTATCGTATTTATGAAATAAAAATTGAAGCAAAAAAGTATCTACTAAAGACATAATATTCTAGTATTTGATGAAATGAAGTTCATCAAAAAATCATTGACATTTGGAAAATATGCAAATAGAAGGATTAGAAGTTTTTGGAGGGATTAGAAAGAAAAACAACAAATGCTCAAACAGCAAATCATGCACTTTTCTTTATATTTATTCGTCTAGCACTAGCGGATTATTATTCACAGCCAATATGCGGTTATGGGTCCAACTTCAAATCAAAAGTAATATTTTAGTCATTCTTTTATTGGAAGTCGTGAGAAGATATCAGAAGAATATGGAGCAATTATTGATGGTGTCATTTGCGATGGTGCTATCAGTAATAGGAAAATGTGGTCTCTGTTTGGAATAACAGGCGGTGTCACCCAGCCATGCAACAAATTTGGGCAACCTACAGATGAGAATACACATTTCTCTGATGTATCTTACTTATTTAAGTGTATACGAAATCGTCTTTTCATGTATGTATTAATAATATATGAGTGATAACATCTCATAATTTAATCATCTTATATTTACAGACCCCAGATGGGATTATGCCGTGGAAATATTCTCAAGAACTTCATAATTTTTAAGAAGATTTCTTAGGAACTATGAATACATCATTTAGTCACATCTTCCACCATGCAGAAAATTTAACGACACAGGTATACAATATATATTTTTTCAAAAGATAAAGAATTTTTTTTTTTTTTCATTAATTGGAACATAGCTGCGGGATCAGAAAAACAATATTGGCAAGAAGCTATATATTTAATATAATGAATATCTAGTTTTTTCGCTTTTTGTCTATACCGTTTTTCTGTTCCCTCGGCCTTATTCCAATTATTAATGAAATTTTGAATAAAAGGATCCCCAACAAAGCTTAACGAATCTATTATTTCAGATTTTCAGCAATTCTGAAGCATGTGATCAAAATTTTTATAAATAGCAACGTATGGAATGTGTAGGAGGCGTCGAAAGTATTATTTTTAGTAACAAAAAAATTTTACGTCTTATTTTAAATAGAAAGATTTTGTTGGAAGGTATCAAACATGATGTCAAAGACTTTCAGGTAATTTATACAAAACCATCTAAATTATTTTATGTTCATATTTATTTATTATAGGTTCGTCAGAGTTTTTTTTTTTTTTGGATTGGTTAAATACTTGGAAATCAATAGAAAAATTCTGATGTGGCCACTCAGTACTTCCCCGACCATAAATTTCATGACCTGTTTCATCACTGTATTATAAACTTAAAATGTAGATTTTTGTTTCACTAAACAAGAAATATGAACATGTTAATCAATATTTTGAATTTAGATGTTACCTAAGGAAACTTTTAATCGGATTTACTTTATTATCTATTTACCAACAATAATAACTTAATGACTTCAGTATTTTTGGTGAGAAATTAACTTGGCAACTGCCTGCTAGAATTGAGTGTTGGCTCTACAATACTTTCTAACTTCAATTTGGCTCCACTGTCACGCCATATTTATTGTGATTTATTTTTTTTCAATAAAAATTTTGTTCATACTTTTTTCTTAATAATATCTCTTTATTATCTATGCTATTTATATAATATATAATGATTGGCATTCAACACAACTTCAAAAATGAATTTAAACTCTGATTTTGATCTTATTGATAATGAATTTCAAACCCCAATTCGAAAATTCTTAGTTAAACAAAAAAATATGATCTTTATTGAATTTTATCTTCTAGGTCCCGAAAATCTTAAATAGGTTCCTGTTTTGAGTGCATCCAATATCTCCAGGATGTCATTTATTTTCAAGTATGGCTGATTGATATTTTCGTGCATTTTTTAAATATTCTCCATGAATTGATTTATACAAATTAGAATCTTTTTTATTCATATCTGTAGCAGTTGTGCTTAAATTTTAATAAAATGGGTATTTTCGGTAAATATTCTCACTTACCCTGTGCTAAAAACTGTATTATCAATGAGTAAGTTTATATCGAAGATCTAAATCGGATTTATTCTAAATCTGATTTAATTAAATTTTAAATGTCGACTGTTTACATCGACAAATTTATAAACCGATTTAGTTCCATCGGATAAAACTGGATTTATTTATTACTGGTACCATAGGAATATAATCATAACATCAAAATTCTCCTATTTTGGGATCATTCTTTAAATATTTGATTCCTTCGTGTCATTTCTCCATCTAGAAAACTCATAATTTTCCTCTCTTAAATTCATTTTAGAAAATATTCAGTTACTTTGGT
This sequence comes from Dromius quadrimaculatus, assembly GCA_963989225.1. Taxonomy (NCBI): domain Eukaryota; kingdom Metazoa; phylum Arthropoda; class Insecta; order Coleoptera; family Carabidae; genus Dromius; species Dromius quadrimaculatus. The sequence goes on along the minus strand of OZ022325.1, from coordinate 56,140,536 downwards.
AGTTCAAGAAACACCTAGACTTATTTCTACAACCTCAAATTACTATTTATATGACTGAACTGAACAAACCAACGTCTGTCAGATGAAACAAATAATTTGCATCATTTTGTTTCAGTAGGTACCTACTATTAAGTATTCCATTTAATCGCTGTTTATCTCGGTAAAGTAAATCGGATTTATGAACAAATCTTGTTCATAAAGTCGATTAAGAATCCGATTTTAAATCTAACTCAGACTGTTTACATCCTTTTTATGAATCATTTATAATCCTAAATCCAGTTAAATCCGATTTAGGTCCTCGTTATAAACTTACTCAATAACTAATTACTCAAAAACCAGACGCCCAATATTTGAGAAAAAATTAAGTTCTATGTATAAGATACCCAAAATAAACATAATAAAATTTAAAATTTTTATCTTCACTTTGCTCTAAAAGTCGAATAATTGCATGTTTCAAAACAACTGCTGTCATTGTCAAAGTTTTATTAATGACAAATGAACCGCTAATAATTTTGAAAAATGTTTTGGTTAAATTTTGTTTCAAATTATTTGAGAATCCATTACAGTTATATAAGATTTTATGATAAATACTACCGTTTATAAAATAAATGCAAAAAACTAAAAAGTTCCATCAATAAAGTTTTGGTACCACTAGTTGATAAAATCTAATTTACGAACTTAAACCTAGCTTTTTAATAAAAAATTGAATATTACATTTCAGTCAAAAATTCGTACGCGCTCTCAAATTATCGTACTTTCAGACAGGCTTCAGGTCTAAAACGTGAAGATTCATCAAAATCTCAAACTGTCAAAAAATCACGATTTCAATATTTTCCCTATTAACTACTCAAAAAAATCTGACGTGGGCATCACGTGACTACATCATTGGATAATATTTTTTTGTATTATAATAATACAATGATCAAACACAAAATCACATTGTTCTACGGCTAATCATATTGGATTTATCCAAAACATTCTAAAAATCTGTCAAGGAAAGTGCGCTCTCGGCCCAGTCAATTGCTATGGAAATAGTAGGTCATCATTCATGCTACAAAACTCCTAAATACTGATTTCCCAAATTCTGCGGCTAACAGTAGTAGTGAATTTATGCGCAAAATTAAAAAAAATATGCAACTAAAGTGCACTTCTGGTTCCGTAGATTGTTATGAGAATAGTAGGCAATTATTCAGATGCTACAGCAGACTGAAATACTAAATTTCAATACTTTACGGCCGATCGATTCTAAAAGACTGTCAAGTAAAGTGCACTTTCGGCTCAGTCGAACTCAATGAAAATAGAATATGAGCATATGAAAATATAATGTCATTATTTGAATGCTACAATTGCTTTAAATACTAAATTTCATGATTCTACAGCTGATCATTCTGGATTTATGCGAAAAATTCGAAAAACTGTTCAGTAAACTGCACTTCCGGTTCAGCTGATCGCCATTCTAATGCGAGGTGTACAACTAGATGTTATAAAAGTGCTTAATACGAAATTTCAATATTCTACGACTGATTTTCTGAATTTATGCGAAAAATTCGAAAAGTCTGTTATATAAGTGCACTTCCAAAAATAAAAGATAACCATTTAGATGCTACAGCAATTCCAAATACTGAATTTTAATATCCTACGGCCAACCATTTTGAATTGAAGCGAAAAATTCAAAAAAATTTTAAAATAAAGTGCAATTTTGGTACAGACGATTGCAGTCATAATGCAAGGTGAATAACTAGATCCTAGACCAGTCATAAATACAAAATTTCAACATTATAAAGTTCGACAGGTTTTGAGATTTGCGAGTTACGAACGAACGCACATACATACACCCATATATCAAGTCGAAATAGTCAAAACGGATTCTATGCTCAAAACAGATATTTCATTTTCCATCAATATCTTGAATTGTGAATTTTGTCGGTTTCACAATACTTACTCTTACTTTGTACAAGTAAGTAAAAATGAACATTTAAATTAATATCGATATCTTTGAATGAACACTAAGATGAAAAATTGAAAATTTATTATCATTGATATAAACAATTTGAGTTTCCAGTTGCCTGTACCACAGTTTCAACGATGTGTTTTTTTTTTTTTTGTTTCAGTACCTGGTACAGCCTTGTGTGTGTATGATTACTTGGCATCTTATTGGCATGCTTAAAATACAATTATCAATATTTTGCTGTGGTATTATGTCCCACAGTATAGGCAATACTTCTGCAAGCTATTTTTGGGCTGTAGAATGGGGAATATGATTATATAGGTTTCTCTAAAACATGTCATGTACATGTTCTATGGGATTCAAGTCTGGAGATAATGGAGAAAGGGCAAGATGTTTTATATGAAGTTCATCAAGAGTCTGCAGCACTGTTCTCGCTCGGTGCGAACGAGCATTATCATCCAAAAACATAAAATTTTTAGGTTTAATGAAATCGCGACTGTTCACAACATATTCGCAGATGATCTCGTCTTTATAATATTGACTCTAAACAGATACTTCCTCAAATCATAACACCTTCACCTTCAAATTGGACCACCGGCTGAATATACTGTGGCAGTGATCGATACCCTGCACTCCTATATGCTCTCCGACGTCGGCTGTTATTATGAATACAGAATATGAACTCATCTGTGAACAGAACATATTCCTAAGAGGTAGTCTCATTGAGTAGCTGGTTAGCGCGCTCCACTCTTTGACGTCGGTGAGCAAGAGTTCTTGAGATCGATCTTAACGGTCGGTATGAAGTCAAACCATCGTTCCACAATCGGTGTCGCACAGGACCTCTGTGGTATTATGAAGATCTAGCTGCAGTTGCTCTTCGCTTATATTACTGTCGCACTATGGCGCCACTAACAGGCCTTCTTGGCCTTAAATTAAACTGATTGTTATATACGGTAAATTCTGAATGTCTGTTATACTTATAAACTGCACTTCCGACTCAGCCGATTGATACAAAAATAGTAGATAACTATTTTAATGCTACAACAAGTTCAAATACTAAATTTCAATATGCTATGGCGAATCATTCTATATTTATGCAAAAAAAATTAAAAAAGTTTCAAGTAAAGTGCACCTCTGGCCTGGCCGATTCATGCAAAAATAGCAGATAACCATTCTGATACAACATCAAGTTCAAATATTGAATTTCAACATCCTACGGTTGATCATTCTGGATTTATTAGAAAAATTCGAAAAAAGTTTCAAGTAAAGTGCACTTCCGGTACAGACGATTGAAACCATAATGCGAGGTGCACAACTAGACCCTATACCAGTCTTAAATACAAAATTTCAACATTATACGTTCAACCAGTTTTGAGATTTGAGAGTTACGCACGCACATACGAATGCACGAACATACGTACCGACATCAAGCCAAAAATAGTCAAAATGGATTCAGGGATGCTCAAAACAGACATATCCATGAAAATCTCGGTAGGTGAATTTGGTTGGTTTCACAATACTTCCTTGTACTTAGTACGAGTAAGTAAAAATGAATAATATGTTGGCATAAAAATATTAATATGGCCCTCAATTTTCTTCTTTTATTTCATTTGGCCCATGAAATCAAAAAGGTTGCCGAACTCTATCTAATAACAACCGAAGGATTGCTTGTGGACTCTCCCAACGGTTGAGTTGTGACATTATTTACAATACTCTTGTAGTTTTACTTTTGGTTTGTATTGTTTTATCGACTGGCACTTGAGCCTTGAATTTTAACGATAGAAGTGATTATAACTTGGGTAATTTCACAAGATATAAACTGTTTATATAATTTTTTTAAAAGCAATAATATCATTACCATTTTTTTTTTCAAATATCTATTATGACCTAAATTTTTCTTGAGAACATACTACAGATCGCGACTCTTCACTGATTTTGGGGCTTCTTTATTCTATTGATTTTTCAACTATCATTGATTTTCATTATGATTTGTTAGCTAGTTTAGTTTTTATGAACAATTTTGTACAAAAATCCCCTATTATCGTGAACTATATGTATGAAATGATACCTGTGTAATTCAAGCTCACGCTAAAGAACTGGACTGCGGCCTTGGAAGAGTTTTTTTTTTTTAAATTCTATGATTTAACATATTCATATATAATAATATAAAGTTTTCATTCTTTTTATGTTCACCAAATGTATATGACGTACAGAAATGACATTTGACAAGATTGACGTTCTACCTCATACATGTGAAAATTAACCGGTAGAGCGGAGCCACATGAGATACCCAATAGGCGTCTTCACCATGCAAATTTCTCATTAAATAAAAATTAAAAATGCAGTCTGTGAAAGTTTCAAATTTTAATCTTTTATTTTATTAATGCAAGAGCCTCCTTAAATTGTCAATTGGAAAAAATTGTACTGTAAAATGTGTTCGTTATAGTGCATTTGTTGTAAACGTGATAGCACAGAAAATGTGAGAAATATCAATCAATAAAATAAATCAGGTAAGTTATATTCCGTAATATTAGTTTACAATAAATGTGATCGCAATTGTAAAAATTTGTTTGTAAAATTGATAAGATAGTTTCAATGCATCTGAATTTATTTAAAAATTCAGTAATATAGTACTTCGGATACGGAACGACCGTCATTATTGTCACGGATGAATGCACCAAGTACAGCCAACTTCATCCTGAACAATAATGATGGTCGTTCGGTCTTTGTAGCATAATATATTTTTGTGTTGATCGAATGATAAATTTCAATTACTTTAATAATTTGTTTAGACATTTAACAATTACTCTGAATTATTCACTTTTTTCATCATATTATTAGTTAAAAAATTATTGTTACAAAACTACACGCTCTGAAATTCACGAATCATTTATACTAAATATTTTTAGACTTACGTATGGAGCCCATTTGCTTGTTTTTCGAAATCTTCTTCACTTATTGGATGAATTGCTGTTGACATCACAATGTTGTCTACTTTATTTTTATTCTTCATTATTATTGCATCAATTTGTCTTGATTAATCGATAAAATCGTCACACATTCCACTTGAATCTTATCTGACAATCAAAAATTACGATAATATTACACAATTGGAATGACTGTCAACTATAGCAAAAATTAATTTTCAGAAAAAATATTTCAGTCTAAAAAATATAAGTTTCCAGACTTTTTTCAGTATTAATTTTATTTGAGATTGTTCGACAATTAAATAAAACTTCCAAGAAAATTTTGAATTTATAGTAGGAATATTGCATAGAAACATTGGCAAAAACAAAAAGAGCGTATTTTAGGGAAGTTGAAACAACAAGAAAATAATATTTTATTAATTGGTGAATCTAGAATCTTGCGCCGGGCAGAGGTTTGGCTGTTATTTCGCCACTGTGCAACTTACGACATTTGCAAAAAAAATGAATCAAAAAAATATGTTTTAGGCAACTTGAAATTTTTCTCATCTTCAATTAACCCAAAAATTAGAGCCCCAGACTATTTTGAGGGTTATAAAGTACAACCTGATCCCCCCGAATATATACAATAATCATATCTCAAAAATATACTTTAGGCATTCTGAAATTTTTATAGCATAATAAATAGACTTTTTTGGTTTATTATGATATAATTCTGAAAATATGTATAGATCATTTTTATAGCATGTTTATTAAATAATATTGAAAATTATATGTATATCGCCAGACGAATTGAACGGTTATTAGTGATTCCCTGACGTGAATGAAGATTTAAAATGAGTGCAACGAAATAGTCTCATAGTCAGTAACATAATTTTTGAACTGGACAAAATAAATTGTTAAAAAATCAAAACCTGACAAAGTTTCCCAAAAATACAAAATCAGGAGTCGGTTTTCAACACCATAGTCCTAGATAGAGCAGCAACTGTAGATGCATGCTTTGTCTTTATTAGGACTCTTCTTCTTACCAGATTTTTATTTTTTAACAATAATTTATTAAATTCTGTTTCACGGATAAACATTAAAGATCACTTTACAGTGTCCTGCATTCTTTCAACAAAATAATTTTAATAGAAAATCAATAAAAGATTTCTAAGTTTGATATAGAACGGATTTTTTCTAATTTAGTCAAAAACTTGAATAAATATGCTTCGCAAAAATATTGAGTCAGGAAAAAATTATTTTTAAATATAGAATATAGGAAATCAACGCAAGTAAAAAAAACTTACTTTTTCACCTATTTTCTTCCTAATTTCACCATATACACATAACTTAAAACACGCAATGTCACTCTTATAATTCAAATCAATATATGATTTTAAGATAGAATAGTATATATCTTTTGATAACCTATCTTTATTATAATGACATCAGACAAATTATCTTTATAACTTGTATCATGTAATCTACGCGTTTTTTTTTGGAAAATCGCTCACCAAATGCATAGGTTCTCTTATATTTTAATTGTAAAATGGCAATGAGGTCTAATGCTATCAGAATATCAGAATAATTAAAATAATTGCGCTATTCTCCTATTTATAGGCTCACTTTTTAACATTCATACAATTTTCATTTCAAACTTCACTCTTTTGAATATTTCAATACTGAAAATATTAATAATAATCATAAACTTATGTATATTAACACAAATTTGATTGTGATTTTATAGTAATATTGATCACAATACACTTATTACTTTACAATTCTTCGCATAATATCAAAATCGCCAGTCGTCGCTATTATTAGCTGATTTTTATAACTATTTTCACCTGTTCACGGAGACTTATATATCCTTTTCCAACAATTCCAATATTCTAACCAATCAGAATGCTGTCAATCAGCCAGCGGACCAATTGTAACAATGACATTTTGAAACAATGAGCTAACATTAAAATGTCTGACAACCAATCATCCTGCAGTAATGAGCTAGGTTTCAAATGTCTTACAATTGAATATTTTCTAATTTGTTCGCGAATGCTAAATTGGATCATGATTATAATAAATTGTAGGGGATAATACCACAAGTACTTAAAAATTATCTGGTTAATTTTCAAGCACGAATGGTATTTAGGGAAAATATTGGAGTTGCTACTGACTTTGACGTTTCTTATTTACAATACAAGCAAAACAGGTTTTATTCGTTTGCGTTGTCTTAGTTTGTGGGTGGAAATTCCACGCTGTCTAAGCAACGTTTTTTGATAATTCCACTTCTCTTTTGCAGGGCCCACACTAACGTCTAATGCCGTTAAGTAAGGCGTTATGTGACAATTGATATATTGTCATTGACAGTGTGTTTATTGTTAAATAACGCCTTAATCAATGACATTAGACGGTAGTCAGCATTATGGGAAAATATATACATGAGTGAAATATTTAAATAAATAACATGCTTAAATAAATATTATATAATATATAATTTAGCGCTGCAGGCCAAGTAGGCCCATGGCATCTGTTACAATTTTTCGCCTTTTTTTAAGGTCCTGTGCTAATCACTTAAAGTTCGTAATCCCTAGTGTCTTTAAGTCCTTTTTCACCGCGTCATACCACCTCTCCTTTGGTCTTCCCCTTCTTTTCTTTTTCACAACACCTCCGTCTAACATCTTTCTTATTACTCTGTCCTCTGGTAGTCTCAGCACATGCCCTAGCCACCGTAACCTTTGTGCTTTAGTCACTTCCACTATTCCAGGCTCACTATAGAATTCCATAAGTTCGGTATTAGTTCGTTTTAAACACACATCACCCTCTTTTCTACCATCATAAATCTTCCTCAGAATTTGTCTCTCCCACACTTCTAGTTTATTTTGCATAGTCTTGTTTAGCACCCACATTTCACTACCGTACAGTACCACTGGTCTTATAATGGTTTTATACAACCGTTTTTTTGCACTTCTTGACACACTTTTTGATTTTAATAGTTTCCCCATAGCTCCCGCGCTTCTGTTTCCTTTCGTTTTCCGTGCTATAATATCCCTCTCTTCGCTATTGTTGTTTGTTACCGTAACACCCAAGTAAATAAAGTTTTTAACTTTCTCGAATGCGTAAGTTTTACCTCCTCCAACCTGTATTTTAAGAGAATCTTCTTGTGTTTCTTGATGATCCGACTCTATCTCCATGTATTTGGTTTTGTCCTCGTTTATTTTTAATCCCATTGCTTCCGCCGTTTGGATTCTGCTTTTTCTTATAACCCATTCTAGCGCCAAGTTGAATAGGACGGATGATACTGGGTCTCCTTGTCTTAGTCCTCTGTTCACATCGAAACTCTCTGATGTTTCTCCATCTCCCAGGATTCTGCATTTTGTCTCTTCATGGGTCATCTTAATTAATCTTATCAATCTTTTGGGTATTCCTAGTTCTGCGAGTGCTTCATACAGTTTATGTTTATTTATTGTGTCATATGCTTGTTTGAAATATATAAACAACATTTGCAGGCTTAGATTGTGTTCATAACTATTCGCTATAGTTTGTTTCAGTGCAAATATTTGATTCGTTGTTGATCTGTTCGGTCTGAAACCAGCTTGAAATTCTCCTAGGGTATTATCCACTTGTTTTTGTATTCTATTTTTTTAAACATCCTGCTAAAAGTTTGTATACCACGTCTAATAGTGCTACATTTCTGTAATTCTCGCATTTCAGTCCGTCCCCCTTTTTATAAATTGGGCATATTAGTGCTTCCTTCCATCTCTCAGGCATACGTTCAGTCCGCCATATATCCTCTATTATTTCTAAATATACTGGATTACTTCGTCTCCTGCATTTTTGTATATCTCTGATGTAATTCCGTTTATTCCCGAGCTTTTATTATTTTTCAACTGGTTCAATATTTCCTGAATTTCATTTATGTCTGGTGGGTTTTGTTCTATACTATTCCCTTATTGTTGAGTTGTTTCGGTTTCATTTGTAGTTCCCATAGCCAAATTCCCCTCATTCAGCACTTCCTTGAAATATTCTTCCCATACATGTATTTACAGTACACTAGTGGCGGTTGATACCCTGTTCTTTGTTTCTTGGCCTCCTGATAAAAGTTTCTCAACTCCTTGTTTTTAAAATCTTCTTTTAATATTATCATTTTTTCTTCCATCATTTTCCTTTTCTTTTGTCTACACAATTGTTTCGTTCGTCTTTTATGTATATTGTATTTCAATTTATTTTCATTTGAGTTATTTTGTAGTAGATTTCTTTTAGCCATATCCCTCTTCCTAATAGCACTTTTGCATTCTTCGTCGAACCATTGTTTATTTTTGTCCCTCTCATTTTTGCGCAGCATCTGTTCTGAGACTTTAAGTATTGCTTCTTCCAATTTATTCCATTTTGGGCCAGTTTCACCAAAGCCAGCTAAATTTATCCAGAGGTTATTTTATACGAAAACTATTGTTGATACAATTGTAACTATAGTTACTAACTCAAAATAACCTTTAGATAAATTTAACTGACTTTGGTGAAACCGGGCCTTTATATCTACCCTTCCCTCTGAAACTTGCTCTGCTAGCTCTAGCTCCTTCGACAGTAGATTTTGAAATTGCTCTCTACTAAACATTAGTATAAACTAAAAACTTGAGATATTTCCTATTTGTGACAATATGGAGGATTCTGCCTCATACTAATTGATAGATTTTTCATTACAGATTATACAATTGAACAATTTCTGCACATTTATTTTGTATTAAGACATCCACAAATATCCATGCCTTTGCTAGGATTCAAATCCATGACTTCTGTACCAAGCAGTAAAAGTTGTTTGAGGTAGAAGCTTATTTTATTGTTAAGTGAGCTTACGATACAAGATTTGTGGTATTAGTTACAAAGAAATTGACTACTATCACAGTCACAGAGAACAACAATGGAACAAAAATCTGCTGTGGTCATACAGTACTTTTCCAATAATGAATTATATGGCTAGTTTCATTGCTGTTACATAAATTTAGAGTGTCATATCAATTAATTGCATATTTCAAAGTGAAAGCTGTCATTTTCTACGTGACAGATGGCGGTTATATGAAATTACTATTTTAGCCACAAATTTTATCTCCAGTTGCTTTAGTTGATGCCAAACTTGGAATTATCTGGTTAAGAAAAACAATTGACAATTGAAAAAATTTCAGATTTCTTCTAAGCTTATCTCCCCGAGAGCCTTAAATTAATACCGAGCTAGACATCATTCAGATAACTTGTGACATTTCTTCATTGTATGAATCGGAATCGGTCATCGTACTACATTTGTTGACATTAGTTTGAATGCTGTTACTTTCACACCAGTTGATCATGAGATCAATATTATTTTTAAGACTCTGTGACAAGAGAACGATCTTAGTAGATCATGGCCCCAAATTGGATCCTTGCGAATCACCAGATACTGCTGAAATCCCGAATAAGCTGAAACCATTGTAGAAGAGATAACATATGCGATCAGAAAAATAAATGTTAACAATTTAATAAGGTTGTAGCTCCAAGGGCGCTGAGTTTTTTGAGCAAAAGACCGTAATCTACATGGAATCAAAGGCACATGTCATGTCTGTATAAACTATTTCTGATGCAAACTGTGATAAAGGAGTCAGGTTTGCTACCGTGTATCTTTCTTTAATAAAACCATGCTGACTTCCTGAGATAAAAGATATTGTTGTAGATCAATTTATGCAGTAGAATTGCAAATACTTAAAAAAAATATTAATGATAGATATAAGTCTATAATTTGTTATGCAATATTTATCTCCTTTCTTGAAAACTGGTGTGATTCGTGACCTTTTCCAACGTTCAGGAAAACTGCTAGATTAGATCGCTAGATTGATGAAAACACATAAAGGCTCCGTGAGAATGAATTTCGCATCTTTTATTAGAAAACTAGGAATTTGATCCTCTCCGTCAGTATTCTTAATAGCATTGTAGAAATAAGGTCATCTTCAGTCACAGAACAAAATGAAAACAATATTTGGTTACTGGATTTAGTAGAATTGCGATAAGATGATCTTTCTGAGAAGTTAGAGAAATATCGCACGAAGCCGTTTACAATATCCGATGGGGACTCATACTCCAAAACATAATCAACCATTCTACCAGGTATCCGAGAGCAATCCTACTTCAAATGAATGAATTTCTACACTTCAGCTAGATCAGATTTAATTTTCGATTCAATTTCAAGGATAAATGTATCATATGCCTCTTTTATCTGTAGTTTGGTTATTTGTCTGAGGCCTCGTTGCATGAACGTGCATTAACTAAAGAGTTCTTCAAAAATAAACAATATCAAATCGAATATATTCGTCAAATCAGTTGCTTAGCATTGCTGTCCAAAACTCGATTTGATATTGTTCATTTTTGAAGAACTGTTTAGCTTATGAACGTTCATGCAACCGGTCATTAGTCTCTTAAATTTATTGTAGTCATTTCATTGTTTACCTATTTTTTTTCTATAATATTCTTTCGATTTCAAATTTCGCTTGATTTCAGGTGTAAACCATTAAAGATATTCTGACAAAACAATATGCGAGTACAAACAAAAATATAAAAGAAACTATTTTTTAACAATTATTCACTACCTGCTCATTATATCTTATCTTATAAAAATGTATCAGGTTCCAAGGTTACTAGATTACCTTCGCCAATCATGCATTTATTTAAGATATTGAGATAACAGATCGAAATTAATTACATCAACTAAAATGAGCATAGGTTTATTATGCACAAAATATTTTGTGCACGTTGTCAAGAGAAAGAACTCCACTAATTTTTGTATTTTAGTATGATTTTAATATTTTTTATTACTCATGCAAGATAAGTACTATTTTGCGCACGTTTTTCCGGGCGGTAAATGGCTCTTTGGCTTTTGAGTGCGCCAAGTATAATTTACCGCCCGGAAAAATAAGCTCAAAATAGTACTTATCCCGCATTCGTAATAAAAATTTTTTTTTTATAATTTTTTGACGTCTGTAGAAAAAATTTTGTATGCAACGCGTGAACGAAATTTCTTTGGAGCTTTCGAATGATTTACTCTCAGGCATCAAATAGTCCATAAGTTTTGATGGACAAAATTACGATGAAATTAATCAACTCAAAATTGTGAATTAACTTGAACTGTTTCGAGAAATGGGCTGTTGAAGCTAAAACTAATACAATATACTTGAAAATAATAAAAATAATACAGCAGTCACAGCTTATCTTTATATCTACCATAAAAATTCAAAATTTAGAGTTTAAACTAACACAATACACGTAACAATTAAAGAAATAGTCCAAAAGTCATAATATACACACAAAAAAACATCAAAAAGACTAAAAAATACCAGCAGCACAAAAATCAGGCATACAAACAAAGGAATAAACAACACTTACGAAAGGTTACTTTGACATTTGTTCTCCAAACAGGGATTGGCTATAGCAAAAAGTCACGTGATCGCTCCTAACTCATTCATTCTTTCATATGTGGTTTGGTGAATTTTTGTGCTAATCGCCGGTTTTTTAAAGAAATTGAAAATACAAAAACAGACTTGCAAAACAACTTCTTGATAATACGGGAGTCATTTAAATTGAAACTTGTCATATTAAAAGACAATGAACCAAATTCAACTCTCTTCACTACATAAAGAGGCCCATGCTGTCAAACAAATAGCGCAACGCTGCGTTGCACAATTGTTCATCATCCATACACTTGGCTAAATTTTGTTCAAACTTTAGTTACAAGTTGGAAATTATACGATAAGCATGTTCTCAAATATGAGATGTACCTTGGATGATTAAAATGTTACCAGAAAACGAAAAAGAAGACAAAGAGTTTGGATGATATAATGACTGAGAGACCATTTCACGATCAGCTTCTGGCCTAATTTCTTTTAGATTTTCTGACAATTTATCGTTAGTAGCATCTTCCAGGTTTCTATTATCATAGATATCGCTCCCAATTCCCCATACTTCAGGTGAATCCTGTATATTGCAATAAATTATCTTTTTTGAATAGTCGTCATAGTCGCAAGTGAACTTTCCACCAAGAAAACCGGCCGACAACAGGAAAATATTGCGCAACGGAACGCAACACGCCCATAACACAACGCGTTGCGATTGCGTTCCCATTGCACAAAAGATTTCAAACATTTTTGAAACTAGTCAAACATTTGTGCAACGCATCAAACACTGCCATACATTAGCAAATTATTGCGCAACCGCATGTGTTGCGCAATTTGTTTGATAATGTACGGGCTCCTTAAAAAAGCTTCACTAAAATATAATAAAGACAAATGTATGTTAGAATAATTGAATAAGAAAAACATAGAAGGCATTTCCTCTGTAAAAAGTGAAGCTTCTTTAGCAAATGAAGGGGGATGAATAATATCCTTTGAATCAGAAAATTGTATTTTGTTTTCAATTGTTTATACTACGAATATAACGAAATATAATTATTATAAAAAGTATCTTGAGTATTCTGTGAAATATATTCTAATTTTATTACAAATTATCAGACAAATTTGAACAAAAGTTCATTTTGGCAGAAAATAAAATGGTGAAAATTTTTTCCATAGCAAAAACGGTCTTAGCATCATTTATTATCCAATAAACACTGTTGGTGTTGCCACCGCTTGACACATTTCCCATGATGCATTTCGGCTTTAGAATAGCTTTTTCCATGTTCCTTAATTTCACGGTTATATTAAACTATTATTTTAATAATTGTTTTTTTCACTGATAAATGTAGAAAAGGTCAACGTTTGAGCTCCCATTTCACTTCTCAAACTCTATAACGCACATCAATTAAAAAAAGTTTATTTTCAATAAGTAAAACCATAAAGTATCACACAAAAAGTTTATTAGTAATAGGAAATGCAACAAAACATACAAAATATTTAAAAACTACATACAGCGATTTCAAACAATAAAAAAAACACCCTTCATTGGACATGTAAGGCAATAGCTGGTAGAATACAATCATTGTTAATTGCAATCACTTATTTTCCAATAGTTTGAATATTCACTGTCTTTCATACAAATAGATGTAACCAAGTTCTTTAGGTGGATTTTCAGAAAGAGCGACTTTGCTATCATTGTAAATCACCCAACGACCCTCTCGGTACAGATGACATACGTAGTGACCCACCATTGTTGATTGTCCCATATGAGAGATGAATCCAACTAGACGATATTCTAAAATGGGATAATAATTAAAAATAGTATTAGAATCTTCAACATATCCAGAAATGATTGAATGTGAGCTTTTTGTTAAACTATGGCGCCACTATCACTTGAATGTCAGATAAATGACAATTTGTTCTCTGAGCTCCCTTACTATGTGCTCAATAATTGTTAGAATTTGGGAGTAAAGGGTTGTAGCAATGCAATACGAGTGTAAACAAGCATTATCACACTCGACTAGGAAAGCTTCCCTACTAAATATTTGGCCAAGAAATTACTCACACCGTATAATTAAATTCTCAATATTTTTATAATACCAAATGATTGAGTAATACAAATATGGGAATTCAGTTAATTATTTTAATACTATTTCTTTTCTACTTTACAGTTTCGGCTGCACCTCAGCCATCTTCAGAAAAGCTACAATTTTATTTATTTTATTACTGGTATGTGTATTGTGTATATCAAAAATACTTACAAAATAATTATTGTTTGTAGAATTAAATGTGTACATTTGTGTGTAATTATTTTAAGATAAAATAGCGCTACAAAAAGAAAATTTTCTTTTAACCGACATCTGTGGAAGATGTTAACTAAATGCGTGTTAAAAATCGTGCGTGCACGTATTGCTAAAGAAATACAAATTGGTATAGATAGAAATTAGTCAATTGTGGTGTCAATTCAAGTGAAAAGAGAGGCATTTATCATGTAATAAAAAATGACCTTTGTCAAAAGTTTAATGCACCACATTCACGTGGAGTGTAAAGAACGTTCCAAACGTTCTGATACAAAGCATTGTTTAATGAAAACTCTACAACCAAGCTTCTTCGTCTGACTGACGCTTTTAGTTGGTTTCTGTGACTTGTATTCAGATTATTTACTATTGGCACCTACTTCTTTTGCAACTTCGTGCAAAAATTGCATTCACAATAAATTGTTCTCATAGTAAGAATGCCGCATCCTTTACAGGCATTTAGGTTTTTGAACAGAATTTATAAGTTTTTCTTCAAAATGAATTTTTTTTTCGACACATGACACAATTAGCATTGTGTTGGAAAATAACAGCTCTCACTCACGCATTAAGGAAAAATGAGCGACGGCGCAGCAAATATTAGAATAATAATGATATAATTCCATTGGTCAGTTTCTCAACAACAGGTTACCGACATTACCATGAAAATAATACATAGCTTTTCCGTGTTTAAATAAAAATTATGTTTCGTGAATAAAAAGCTAGACTAAATTTAATTTCAAATTTAAAATGTGTAATATAAACTTACTGCTATCTCCATC
Organism: Dromius quadrimaculatus; assembly: GCA_963989225.1. Taxonomy (NCBI): domain Eukaryota; kingdom Metazoa; phylum Arthropoda; class Insecta; order Coleoptera; family Carabidae; genus Dromius; species Dromius quadrimaculatus. The sequence goes on along the minus strand of OZ022325.1, from coordinate 56,125,200 downwards.
GCGGAATTCTGGCGCTGCTGGTTCATCAGTGCTGTTTAGTTCATCTTGATGCGAAAAAATCCAATCGGCGGCTCTCTCAGGATTATTATCGGTTGCTTTTAGAGCTTTCACAGCTTGCTCACGAGTGAAACCCATGCTCATTATAAATTGTAAAGCTTCAGGATCTGGGTTAAAGCTTGGTGCTTCGGTTCCTACCAATTAGGAAAAATACTGAATTATTAATGCTTCAAAATATGGAAAATATTAAATTTTGTTAGAAATAATCTAAATAAGATCTATATACAATAATCTTATTGCATTTATTAGAATGTAAGAGCTAAACGGAATAATATATATAATAATTTTTTCATTATAAAATATCTGAAATTTTTTTTAGAAACAAAGAACATTTTTCTAATGCCTATATCACACCAAACAGTGACCATGAGTGGTCATGAGTGAGCACTCATTAAACCACAGAACGCATCCATCACTCATGAAAATAGCAGATCCTCTAATTTTCATCAGTGATCAATGACGAAAAAAGAACAGCTGGCTTCATGCGCATCAAATGCTACTTATTTCAATTTGTAATTTTGTTTGACGTTTGTTGTGACATAGGCATAAGCCGTTGGCTCTCAAGTTATTGCTAAGAGTTTTTTTGTCAAGTGATATTACAGTATTTATTTTAGTACTTTCCAGAGTCATAATTTGAGTATTACGCATGCGCAGATTCATTTTAGCTGTTCATACGAAAAAAATTGAGCTCTGACTAAAAATTTCTTGTTCGTGGAACATCGTGGATTAGAACAAGATCGGTCGGGCACTAATCAGAACAGTCCAAAGATAGACGCTTACACTATAAATCCTTATTAATATGCTATTTTTTATATCAATCTTTTTTAAAAGTAATTTTTTTCTTATTTGTCAAATTTTTTTAGATCAGAAATCAATTATTAATTTATTAATAATTTATACATTTTTCAGAATTTTATTGAATAAAAACGACTTTTGATTTTAAATTCTGTTTATTTATTTGAAACTTTGACGTAAGAAGGATCGAAACGTCAAAGTTTGGAATAAATATACAGAATTTGAAATCAAAAGTCGTTTTTATTCAAACCAATATTGTTTTACAACATCAATAATAATTCAAATCACGCTACCTAATCCACTACCTGGCGGAATAAATGGATCTGCGAAGTTCTCATCACTTATATGTTCCATAATCCATTGTGTTGCAGATTCCAGCCCGGAATTGTGAGTGAAAAATATAGCCCTTTTACAAGCTTCGGGAGGAAAACCCATATCTTGAAGCTGTGCAAAAACAACTTCGTCCATTTGAGGTGCCGGAGGAGGACTTCCTACTAATTCCGGTAAGGGCTCTTCTTCTGGTTGAGGCCCTGAGCCTCTTAGAGGAGCGATGTCCAATATATCTGGCATTTCCATTGCTACGTCGAGTTTGATTGGAACCCAATCTTCCCGAAGTGTGAATTTTTTTAGTTGAATGACTAAATAATCGGGGAATGTTGCTAAGCGAGTTGTCCTTGGGGAAAAAAAAGCCAAATTGATTAATTCTGGGATTACTAATTAAAGTTTGAGCAGCTTGGTTATTCCCAAAACTAATTACTCAACATAATAAGTATGAGTTCAAATTTCAAATTTAAATCAAGTTCAAGATGAAACAATTTACAAAAATATATTTAATATAAGTTTTTTTGTTTGTTTTAAACAATACTTTTTTCTTATAATTGAGTATACTTCCAAAACAAATACAAAAAAAAAGATCTGAAACGTCTGAAACACATAACTTGTTTAAAAATGAAGAAAAAGCATGCTCGTATATTATGAAAATAAAAATATTTATTCATTTACTCACTTTCTCGCTGTTGTTTTCTCTTTTAAAGCAGTGCTGTAAAATTGTTCAACTATTTCTGATTGTGTAAATGCTTCCAGACATGAAAAAAGTTTTATTTTGGGCCTGACAAGTTCTTCTGGTGCTAATTTCTTCCCTTGAGCTTCGGCCTCAGCTTTTCGTGCTTCATAAGCTGTAACTTCATCCTTGTTAATTGCAGCTTCTAATGGAATGTTTAGTGGAAGCATCCAATCGCTTCTATAAGTATATTTTACCTGAAAAAAAGATTATCTGTAACAAAACTATTCAAGTACTACATGTCACTCAGACAATATACTTGATATATCTTTGAGTATGTTCCACTAGGCAATCGTAACGTTTTGCTCACAAACGCTGCTTTTGCTGCTCCACTGACTTATAGAAAACAAGATATTTTGAAAACCACTCGATCGATTTTTGAAAATGAAACATTTAAAAAGTTCTGAAACTATCTTTTTATAACAATTGCCTGAAACATTTTTTTCGATGTCCAAAAAAAGTTTGTATTCAAATTAAATTGCAAGATAAATTTTAACACACTGCTACAATCATTTGAAACAAAGTAGACTTACTATCATTATCTAAGAAGATATCCAAACCGTCAGCAACCAAGTTGCCACATTTTTTGAAGAATATGAAGAATGTAGATATTTATCGGAGACTAGAATTTTTCACCCAACAATTGGTGAGAATTCCAAAAGATTATGTCGAACCTATTCTTAATATTATCGAAGATGAGTCATCGACTAGCACAAGAGTAATAACAAAATAGATTAGATGTAAATCATGTGACGTTTGACAAGTTCTGAAAGAACAAAAAGTGCAAGCTTTGGGATCTGAAAACTTCCAGCCAAGATTTTTATTTTGTCGTTGGTTTCTTGCAATATTTAGAGACGTTTTGAGAAGTTTATTTTATTCACAGACAAAGCTTGTTACACAAGTGACGGTGTATCTGATCCTCGTAATAATCACCTGTGGTGTGAAGAGAATCCCCACATAACATTCGTTCGTGCGTATCAACGACGTTTTCCACTAAATTTATGGGCTGAAATCGTAGGAGAGTACGTTATTGTAGAATTTTCTTGTTTAATAGCAGCAAGCCGACTTATTTTCAAATGATTGTTGCAGTATGTTAAAATTTATCTTGTAATTCAATTTGAATAAAAACCTTTTCTTGGACAGATCGAAAAAAATGTTTCAGACAAATGTTATTAGTAGATACTATAAGGAATTCGTAAATATTAAATTTTCAAAAATCGATTGAATGGTTTTCAAAATATCTTATTGTGAAATTTGTGATTGGTAACCATTTTTTTATTTGATACAATAAAAAAATAATTGTGAATACAAATATTTTAGAGAACCAAAAGCAAATGCTGGAAATTTTTGTACTATAAAAATATTCCTTAAATTAAGGAAGTAATAGCGATTCTTAGAAAAACAACAAAACACCAATACCTTTGAACAGAGGGTCCAAATAAAAAATTTGAACTAAAAAAAGTTGTTTGTTTCAATGAGTTCTAACTACAATTCAGTAATAACACCCTGTGTACAGGAACGAAACTGAAACCATTGATTCAGCAAACATATTAAAATTATTATTATTCCTAATTCCTAAATAAACATCTTCACGCTCAGTTTGGTACTTGCTTCTTATATTTTATTTATATCTTATATTTGTTAAATGATGCTCAATACTTATATTTTCATCAATATATTGCTCTTATAAAATTCAGTGTTTATTCCAATTTAGAATCAGTTACGTAATTAGGGCATACTATCAGATAATGACACCCGGCACGAATTTTTTTGAAAAAGAAAATAAGTCAATTACCTTTTTGCTAGTACTGCACTGCACTCTTTCTTCCAACTTGAATTTGAAACTATTTGATGGATCTAGCTGATGCCGGCTATTTCTTTCGACCAAAGTAATAATATGTGAAAGAAATTCTTGGGCATCCTGTTGGCGTTTGGTGCTGAAATCTGGATGGCCGCGACCTATGAGTGTTTTGAACATGTTTGGAGAAATTCCAGGAGGATCTGCGTCTACGGGTGAGCCTTTAGGAGGAGGGACTGAATATTTGCCGTTTAGAAGACCAGATCCCAATTTTGCCCTATAATATTTTAAAAGGTTTTAGATTGAATTATTTTTCATGAAACAAAATATTTATAGGTACATTTTTGATTGTTCAATTTAGACACAGTTCATGTCGAACTATATTTTATGATTAGTATGAAATTGTTTCTTGGCGATATCGTGTTGTGCCAGACGGCATGATAAATCAAAGTTTTTTTTTTTCTGAAAAAGTCTTGTGCAGCGCCGTGATTCGAATCCGAGACCTCATGCTCTCCGGGCATACGTCAAGTGATTCAATAAGTGCTTATTCTAATTTTACGCTAAAGCTAAACACACGTAAAACAATATTGTGAAGATAGTTTATGGAACAAATTCAGTTTTAGCCAGCATCCAATTAATTATTAATTGAACACGAAGTTTTAGAACATAAGCTTATATATGACATTTGTATATTTCCCTAATTTGAATCATTTTCATGATATTCCAGCACACTATTTCGCAGTATCGAATTTTTGGCTTTTGTGAATTTGAATCTCTCATTTGGAATTATTCTGTTCCAGTTAATCGATTTACAATTTAAATATACGCAGATTAGATTTAAATATCAAACACTTGATATTAGTAACAATAATTTGAATTGAAATCATTATTTTATCTGAAATTTTCACTCAAATATAACTTTGCGCGGTTATAAACAATTTTACAAATGAGTATATTCTGACGTTGCGTAATTTACCGTATGAACGCTAAAACTAAACATAACGCTATTCAGTACGCATTCGCAGAAAGACTTGACGTGTTAATAGGGGAGGCTTGCAAAAAATCCCTATTGTTAAAAAATAATAAATTCGTACTTACATTTGAATATTGAAATCGTTTGCAGGATCAAAAGGACACATTTCGAAAATACCGGGCGCATTTTCATAAAATCTCTTAATAAAATCTGGCACAATGAACAACATTTGCATTGCACTGTTCAAATAGCACGAATTTCCCAAATTTACCATTCCAGTATATCCTGGCCCAAAAATAGGCCGCAATTTCCCTCCACTTTCTTGCAAGGCTGCCCATTCTCCTACTCTTTGATTGAGATCCAGTTCTAGCTCCACCATTGATTTTTCAGTTTTTTCCATTGCGGAAATATTTATTCCAAAATGTGCCAAATGTTCGCCCAATTTTGGATCTTCGACCATGTCATCTTCGTTGTAAGAAAACACATCCGCTTTTCCCTCTTTTGTAATAGTTCCTAGTTTTACCGCAAGGGGATATTTTGTTTTTTCGTAGTGTTCTACTGCATGGTTATTTCCTCCCGAACCATCATGAAAACGTCTCCCACATAGAATGGTACCATCAGTAAGATTTAACCATAAATTCTCACGCATATCGCAGTTTTCACATTTCCACCCTCTTGGAGGAATTTTTTTACCGTTATCAAACTGAATGAGATTATTTGCATGCACAGATATTTGACGCTGCTCTCCATCCCACGTTCCTGCAATAATAAATTATCATAATAGCCGCAAAATCACATAATTTTTTTCTGAAGAAGAATTTGGATAGAAAGTCGAAACGTCAAAATAAAAATACATATACAGAATTTGATCCAAAAAATCTATTTAACATAATTCTTTATTTGAAAAAAAAGAAAAAACATTTTCACTAGAATTCATGCTTCAATAATCGATATTCTGAGGCCCGGTTGCATAAATGTGCAATAACTAAAGAGTTCTTCAAAAATGCACAAAATCGAATCGAATATATTCGTCAAATCAGTTGCTTAGTGTTGCTGTCAAAAATTCGATTTGATATTGTTCATTTTTGAAAAGCTGATAAACTAATGAACGTTTATGCAACCGGGCATGAGACTAATTAAAAATCAACAAAACTCCAAAAAGCACAAATTCATGTCGCGACGGTTCAAATTCAGTCAGTTCAAAGTATGCAACTGAACAGTCGCGCATGTATTGATGGTGGTAGCGGTAGTGACATCTTCTTTTCTGACTTCTCTATAGTCATATTTTTAATTCAGAAAGTTTAAGATAGTTAATAATAATACCCAACATGAGATAGCCAGTTCTACTAAAATGATTGACGCATCAAATTAATATTTGATTAAATATTAATCTTTAGATTACATAGTAGTTACGAGATACGAACTATGTAACGTGATTTACATTTGTACTAGTCCAAAAAAATCAATGTTTTTTATACAGTTGCCGTGGCAACTTGTTGAAATACCAAAATGGACAATTTTGCATGTAGTGTAGTGTTACAATATAACGTCTTATTCAAGTGATAGAGGAAAAATTTATATAATTGAGATGGAGCCATGAAAACAATTTTCTTTGAGAAGTTTTCTCATTTTTCTTTTGTTTTTCACAATTTCTATTAAATTATACTGTTCGAGATTTTGACAAATGGCAACAATAGTTAATTTTTGTCAGTCCTACTTTAGATAATGATCGACAAAAACTTTCGTAATTTCCAAGTGCAAGACGGGTAATTAAGAAATCAAAAATGAATACAGGAAATTGTTCGCAACAAAATGATCTACAAACAAATCTGATTTGTTTTTTCAATAAAATTTATAGAGTAGAAGCTATAAATATTTTTCTTGAAAATTTTCGTGTACTTTAATTATAATTTTTCAATTTTCGACTTGACAGTGAAAAGTATATGAATCGAAATTGTAGATAATTTTTTTTTGTGCGACGTACAGTTTTCGAGATTTTACGAGAAAACTGTTTACATCTCCTTTTCCTATATGGTGGCCAAATGGGAGGTCAGGGGTTTCAACTCTGAAAACCGAGTTTTACATCGAACACTCGAAAATGAAAGATTGGCTTGTTTTATCTAAATAAGCACAAAACAAATCAAATAATTTTAAAACTACAGTATTGCTTACTTCAACGGACCTATTTATAGCAAACTTTTGCTGTAACAGATACGGACTCAGTTATAACGAACATTTGTGTAAAATGAACACTTTTTTTGTTCCTAACATTTGAAAATTGCGCCTATAAATAATTCTCAGATATAAAATTCAGGACTTTCCTCATAATAAAATAATATCCAAATTTTCGCAACGAAAGGAAGACCCTTTAAAATTTTCAAACATCAGTATTTTACGTAAATTCTATTGAATGACATATTTTGATAGGTTTAAAGTTGTTCCAAGATAAAATTTAAATAAATTGAATACAAGCAGCCTTGAAAAACAACAATAAGGTAAAAACTTGTTATAACAAGATGATATTCGTCTGTAATCAAGAAAATAATATTCTACTCTCTATAGCCGCAAAGAAAATAATATTCAATTCTCTACGGCCGCACGCTTACGACAAAACATAACGTGACCATTTTGTCAAAGCGGGACGTCTCCTGCGATATTGTGAGGAAAAAAAATCTTTTTGGTATTTAATAAGTTTTTTTTGTTAAAGAAGGAAAAATAATCAAAACACTAATAATAAGTTAGTAGCATGAGTTGATGGGACTTCTAGGCAGTTTTTTTGTATTTTTTGGCTGAACAAATCAATTTTCTAATATCGGGCCTGTGAATGTACAAAATAATTGTAAATTAAATTATCATTTGGTCTGTTTGCGAAAGCGGCTTTTCTGTCCTCGCTGGGGACAGTGGGACGGACAGCCTGAAAGCGGTACTGTTTCGCCCAAAGCGGGACGTATGATCACGTTATGCAAACTGCAAACAGTATCTAGCTATAACTGGAATAAATGAATCAAAAGTACCTGTTAGTGCCTCCAGTTCTGCGATTTTGCTTGCTGACTGTGCTTCTAGAATTGCTGTGACTGAAGCTTGAACTTCATGAGGAAGATTCGAATCGGGCCATGGCAAAGTTACAAATTGAGGAAGAATAACAATGGAATAGTGATCAATAAATTCAAATTTCTTTTGACCAGATTCTGGATCAAAGCCTCCTTCTACTCCTATAGCAAGACGAGTAATTTTTTTCTCTGGACCATCTCCCTGAGGTGGAGAAGAAACCTATAAGAATTTTATACTTAGAATGTATTCGATTTAACAAATTGTCGTATGATTGAATTACTTGATTTTTTCATTATGTAAGTTATCGTACAAACATTAACAAATTTTTACCTCATGTCGTTCTCGACGGATATGCAGGTACACTGAATGTCCACTTTTTCGTTGGTACAATTCAACAAAATCCTTTCCAAAACCATAAAAACTTGACAAACTTACATATAATCCCGTATCAGATTCCTAAAACGAAAATTATAAAAATGACAAAGCGGTATTTAATCTCATAACCTCTTAAAAGAAATTAAAATAATAGACTCACCGGATTATCGAAAGAAAACATGCATTCATCTTTGTAAACTTTGTCTGTTGGTCGTGGCACTTTTAAATTCTTCAAATGTGGTGTTAAAAGTTCCATATTTGCAGTGATTGAAATTTACGAAAATGCCCAAAACTGTCATACAATTTTCCCAAGCCACAAATATAAATTTAGAGTTAAGTTAGTCGAAAATGTATTGTTTACTTACAACTTCAAGTTATTGATGGGGCCAAGTGCGCAGGTTTGAGCTGTTTGAAATTTCAGCGCCTACCAATACCGCGGTAAAGTTCAAACAGAGATATAAATAAGTCAAGTATCAAGTAATGTAATTATCTATCTTTAATAATTTATTTTATAATTAAAACATACTAATTGTCTCAAAATTTATAGATACCATTATTCATATTCCTTTTTTGGAAAGAAAGAATTACAAATAAATATTTTAAATTTGCGTTATTATTAGGAAAGTATTCAATATGTATAGTTAAGTATCAAGAGAATATTGAAATACATATTTATTCATCTCATCACACACTAATAATATCTCTAGCGTACTCCCTGTCTCTAGCCATAAAAGATAAGAGAGAACGGAAACAAACTGATAAAAATTAGATAAGTAATTATTATTTGACTTATAAATTAATGTATTCCAAGCAAGAAGAACATCGATTTACATTATTAAAAGCTAATATCAAGAGTTATAAAGTGCATGTGATAATTTTGTTGCAAAAATATTTATGCATTTGAAAGTGTGTGAACTTGCAGCATCCGTAAATCGGCCGTTGACTTCGCTCTGACAAGTGTTCATGTAGGGGGAGGGGTGCATTATTGTGCTGTCAAAAAACCGTAAATTCATGTTTCGTTTTTCAAAATGGCTATAAATCTGAATAAAAATCGCGATTCTTTAATGAAAGCTTGGAAAGATGTCCTGGATGATAAAACAAGCACAGATTGGTGAGTAAATTGTATAATTTAAATTAAAGGTTATGTTTTCTTACCGACTGAAATACTTAGGGCATTATTCGGGTATGAAGGGCTGAGTAATGATTTAAAAGTTGTTGGAACAGGCACAGGAGGTATAGAAGAAATGACAGAAGATTTAAATAGTGGAAAAATCATGTACGCTTTTCTAAAAGTGAATGACCCGAAAACTTCTCTTTCGAAATGCGTTTTAATTAATTGGCAAGGAGAAGGCGCAAATATTGTGCGAAAGGGTATCTGTGCAAATCATGTTCGAGATGTCACAAACTTTTTCTCAGGGGCCCATCTCACCATCAACGCAAGAAACGAGGAAGAAGTTGAACCTCAGTTAATCATTGATAAAGTTGCGAAAGCCGGGTCCGCATACAGCTTTAAAAGTCCAAGAAATGAAGACACAGGGCCTACTCTTCCTGTAGGCTCAAATTATCAAAGAATAAATCCAGTTAAAGAAATTAACTCGAAAGAAAGGGATCAGTTTTGGATGAAAGAAGAAGAGGAAGAGAAACGAAGAGTAGCTGAAGAAAGAAAGCGCTTAGAAGAAGAAAGATTAAAGTTAGAGCAGGAACAAAAACAGAGAGAGCTGGTAGAAACTCAAAAACGTGAGAGAGATAGTGAACAGAGAAATGAAAACATTACCAAAATAAAACGAGCAGAAAAATTGGCGTTTGAAACAGAAAAGAAGCATGAGACGCAAGAATATTTTGAAGAAGTTACTGTTATTAATAAATCAGAAGAATTACGGAAAAAGCGCAACCAGGAAGCCCAAGAACTGATTTCCCAACGCACCATAAACGCGCGATCGATTTTCGAACAGAACACAGTAGCTGGACAAATGAAACGCACTCCAGAAAAACCTATCCGGAACTCTCTTAACAAACTTCAAAGCAATGTTGAGTCTAAAGAAACAACAGAACAAACAAACGAAGAAACAGATGAAGAGACAGATCAGTTCTCTACCATCAAAAGGTCGCCGAGAGACGCACAGAAAGTCGAACAGAGTCCTCTTGCTAAAGAAATTGAAACAATCCAGCATGAGTTCGAAGTTACATCGGCAGCCGAAAAACTGATGAAAAAAGAAGAACCTGAAACGGTTAAGCATAATATAATAACTGAGCAACAATTAGTGGATGAAGTTATCTACCAGGAATTTGCGGAAGGACCCGGGTTGCAAGCTAGAGCATTGTATGATTATCAAGCAGGTAAGATTCGAAAAAAGTTACACATACTCAATTTTTGTTATTTTATTATTACTAATTAAGCTTAACTTTATACTGTTTGAAGGACTTTCGAACATAAAACTTAAACGTGTAAAATCATATGCTCGTAATTTCTTGCTCTCATATTTCGTTTTTAGGTTTTAGAGCATAAAATTCTGAATTTGAAAGGGACAAGCAATAGTAATTGAATAATGAAGTGTTGAAAACTAGCCTAAATTAGAACAAATCATTTGTTTAACGTTAAATTTGTTTTAATATAAGATACATTTTTTAAATCGAGAATTTGATTAATCATGGTAAATAGTATGTGTCATTACTATAGTGGAAATAATTGACAGCAATATATTGAAGCATTTTAGAGATAATTTTTATTAGAGACAAATTTTGCAGAAATGAAAAAACCAATTGGCCGTGATCACTCTTATACCAACGAAGGGTGCATGCCAATTTTTTTCACAAGGGTTTTATTACTAAAACTTCCATTCTTTTCATTGACATGCAATTTGAAAACACGAAATTTCAATATTTGCTTAACAAGTTCACGCGACTGTTCCAGCCTTTTGGGCTGTTGCGAATAGCATGTCTTTTAGTATTAGTTTTTAAATCACTTAAATAGTCTATGTCACAAAGATGATATGCAAAATGTTGTTAGTCAATAACATTTTTATCTTGTTTCCAAGGAGGAAATTATCAATCCTCAAAAAAGCATGCGATATAAAATCAGAGAACTCCACCTGCCACCAGCTCCAAGTCCATCAACAATTCTGTTATTTGTTAAAACCACATCTTTAAGTAAAAATAAAGACTATGTAATTAATACCAATTATTATAATTCCGGTTAACATTGAACCTGATTTTTCATATAATTGGAATGACAGTTTGATTCCAACAGCAAACCGTCGTGTGAGCGAAGCGAGCTCGGTCAATTTAGATTATTCCCAAGACATGCATAAACGTTGTGTTGAGATATATTTGACAATGCAAGGTGACAGAGTTCGACAAGCCTAGATGTGAATTTGCATCCACTTAGTTTGCGAAGAGCAGCTTTACTGTCTGTATATATCTTTATATTTCTATTTATAAATTTGCGTTCTTTGATCAATGTCGCGGAATGCAAAATTGCAAAGATCTCTGTTTGGAAGACGCTGGGGTACTGTCCTAAGGGTATACTGACATACAAGTTCATTTGTTCTGAAAAGATACCAGAACCAGAACCTTTTCCTTTCTTGGAACCGTCAGTAAATATTTTAATATCAGAAATTGAGGATATCTGACCATCTAATATGATTTGATAAGATTTATCAAAGTAGAATTTTGGAAGAATGGAGTCGGTACTCATCTCTAGGAGAGGAGCACCCGATGTTGCCTCCCTTAAGATGGAGCAATGCCTGGTATTAGCTCCAGTTTTAGGATACAAACCTAAGTGTAGGAGGCGAGGAATTCCCTTCGTAGCAACCTCCTCTAGGTGAAGATTAAGAGGGGTAAGACATAGAAGGACTTCCATCGCTGCTATTGGAGCTGTGCGCATGGCACCTGTAATTGCTAGACATGCTAACTGTTGTATATGTTCTAGTTTTGATCGTGCAGTTGATTGTCTGACTCTAGACCACCAAACAAGTGCACCATAGGATATCATTGGCCTAATAATAGCAGTGTAGAGCCATAAGGTAAGCTTTGGGCTAAGACCCCAAGTTTGACCTAAGGCTCGACGACATTGCCAAAAGGCTATACAGGCTTTTTCAAGTTTGAAGTTCAGGTGTAAACTCCAGTAGAGTTTGCTGTCAAGTATGATGCCCAGGTACTTGACGAAGTTAGACAAACTTAAGCTCGCCGCACACGATGCAATTTTTCAAGCAATTTTGTTCACTTGGCGCCGCACTGGGTGCCACGCTTGCTCCAATGCAAGAAATTTGGTGCGATGCGGGGTACTAGACTTACCACGAGACTTGTTTTTCAAGATAGGTTCGGTGCTATTTTTCGCACTTGCTGCGCCACTGACTGCTGTCCACAGCCAATCAAAGCAGACAACGAAATCACGTGATTACATCACTGAGTTGTATGTCTCATCAGAATGCTGTGCCTCATTAGTACATTATGTTTTGTCGTTTTTTAAGATACAAATAAGTGAAAATTATGGCTAGTGGAAATTAGGTAATGTTTACGTACCCTAGCTCAGGGTGTATACCAAAAAATTTAATAAAAATTCCCTGACTTCCAGGTTTTCCAGGTTATTTTCAATAAAATTCCAGACAGTAAAAAACAAAAATTTGTTACAAGCTTACATATAATCACAGATTAATATTGCAATTCTGTGTGAACCCTATAAATCTGTGAATTAAAAACAAAATCGCAACGAACTTGATATCATGAACGAATTTACATTAATCGACAAAAGTAAATGTACTTTAATAAATTTTTTTTTCATGAAGTTAGAGATCTGGAAGACTTATAGATTTGCACAGATGGCCCTAGTATCTTAAAGAGTGAAAATATACTTTTATGAGTAATAATGCATAAATATCCCATGATGTATTTTTTCCAGACAAATATCAGAGATTCCCTGACGATTCCATGACATTTCCAGTTTATCTAAATTCCCTGACATTTCCAGGTTTTTCACGTTTGGTATACACCCTACTAGCTCGTCAAAAAAAATGTTGAAAACTCTGCGGCCTTGATTCCTTCTCAAAAATCACTCTCTTGACCAAAGTTTTTTCTTCTTTTTTTTCTGTCTCGTAATTCGCAAGCTATAACTGCAGCAAATGCTCCTGCTCTCCTCCGACGATTAGTTTCGGCAACATCCATACTTGTAATGTGAAAATCTACCAAGTCTACGTTCTAGTGTTAGAATGAGTGGCACAGCTTGCATCGTGTGATGCGAGAATAAGTGTCACACTAAGTGTACCTCTAAGTGGCCCAGTGCGCAAGAAAACTTGCTGCAAATTAAGTGAACAAAATTGCATGGAAAATTGCCTCGTGTGCGGCGGGCTTTAGTGTTTGGTTGAAGATTTTTGACATATTCAGTGTGCCAATCTTTCGTTTCCTTGTGAAAAGGACTACTTCCGTCTTGGTTGGGTTGACCAAAAGAGAATCTTCTTTACACCAGTGTTCAGTGAGTTTGAGAGCATCACCTGCTATACAGGCAAGAGTGATCTCGAATCTACCGTTGAGCAGAATTGCAATATCATCCGCGTATCCGATGGTATGATAACCGTTATTGTTAAGGAGTTCCAGAAGACTGTTAACAACAATCGCCCACAGAAGAGGTGAAGTTATAGGCTATCTTGACTAGTTTCGTTATATTTGTGGAGAGTTTATTTATAGAAGCTAAAAAAGGAAATTAAAATACAAGAGTGAAAAAATTATATGAGGAGCATTTGGTGGGACAATAGGATTCAATCCAATTTATATAATATGTTTCGAATAATAAATGACAAGTATCACAAGAAAATTTCTCATATTCCAATTTATTTTTAGTCATATATCTGCTGAGAAATCTATTTATTATTATATTCAGATGAAATTTTTGAGTTATAAGAAAGAATTCGATTTTGTTGACTAGTATGATTTTCAACATTTATATATTCAATTACTGCTGTTACTTAAATTGTAAAATTGATTATATTTATTGATTCAGATGCTTAATTTCATACCTGAAATCCTGCATTTGAAATTTTTATGACTAGAAGCATTACGAAAGTAGCGAGCTACGATAAATAATTTTACATGTTCAAGTCCATGTTTGAGAAGTGCGGTTATCAATCTGTATATCAACATACGGTTTCTAAAATTCAGTTCTTAACAACTATACACGAATAGATTATATTTTATCATAATATCATGATTTGTTTACTCAATTTACTCAGTAGGTAGTACAAGTAATTGAGTAAATTGACGCTTGTGATGTTTTTACTTTTTAAAGGCATCAATGACAGACTACATTATCAGCTATCCATATGTGTATAGAGATCAGTGGCTATAGAGCATAAATGGAGATAAGTAATGATGGGACATTAAAGTGTACATACAAATTATCAATTTTTCTGATACATATAACTTTGCATATTATGTCAGCAACAGATGCAGTATTTCAAATATTCATGATTTCAATAACAGTAATGATACGATAGTACTACTTTCATGCAGATGATATTACATTAAATAAATAAATGATAGTGTTCATTTAATGATCGATTTCCTTTTCAAGGATTATTTTTGTCATCTTACATAGTGAGTTCAAATTTTTAGCATCGAAACGCTCGGTAACCGCTGTACTTGATTGCACTTATTGTTTTTATGGCATTTTTTATTATTCTTCTCCATCGAAGCACTGGCAGATTTAACTTTTATTAAGGTTTAGGTAGTGAAATTTCAATGAAGTAAAAATCTTCCAATTCAAAAATGAATCATTAGACTTTTTTTTTTAGCTTGTAGTACCCATCTGGAAGCTTAGTACTATCTCATTACCCAAGTCTGCAGATTAGTTTTATTCGGCATATTGCTATAAAATAAATGAAATTGGGGCTATTTTTTAAAAAGATTTCTTCATATAGGACCTTATAACGTAGCTCTGTCCCGCTAACAACGCGGTCGACCGATTAGCGTCATTGTTTTCTGTATTCTGTGCATTAAAAAACTATTGAGCCATGATAAAAACTTTGAAAATCATAAGCGATTTATGACACTGGCTTCCGAACGATAATGCTTTTCTTTACTTTTACCTTTCTCATGAACATAGAATAAAGTATATCAACCTCGAATTAGTCGCTCGCTGAACATTCTTCATTTTATCGGCCATATGTTTTTAATCTGAAAGCATACTCTTTGCATTGATTTTTTTTTTCGCACCATAAATCAAAATTTGTATATCTTAGTTTTACAATATTTAGCTTCCAAAAAAACTAAATAAAATCATTTCCAGCTGATGATACCGAAATAACATTCGATCCGGGCGACATCATCACGAATATTGATCAAGTGGATGAAGGATGGTGGCAAGGCTTGGGCCCAGATGGCACGTATGGCCTCTTCCCAGCCAACTATGTTGAACTGATTAACTAAAAAAAATCTATCATAAAATAAATTGTTAAGTTTATTGAATAGTATTTGTATATTTTGATGAAGAGAGGAAGCTTATAATGTCTTTGCTCAGACTGACTTTTTTATTTTGTCAGTATTATTTATTTATGAGTACATCCTTGCTCATTATATTGCTCATTATATTTGATCGTTTCGGAGGTTTTATTTGTAGGGTATTGTGTTCAGCAGTAGAAAAATAGCTATTCGAGTATCAAGGCCTTAAAGGTCATTTTATTTGGTCAAATCTGCGCTTCGACCGTAATTCAAGTAAGACCAAAAAAGAACTAGGCCGAGGTGCACATATCGTTTTTTAGGCGATCGTCACGAAAGTACTGTTGAAATTGTTCTATTTTATTGTCTTCTATCAAGTTGACATTGCGTATTTATTTCTCGAATTGCAAGAACTATAAAAATCAAGGTAAGAATATAATATGTATTTCGGCGGAAACTGTTTCTTAAAAAAGTTCATCAAGCTGCCCATATAGGTAGTTACATAGTATTTTGAAGTAGTTTTTCATAGATGAATCCAAAACAGTAATATTTGACAGATCAGTCCCAAAAAATAAAATATGTCAGATATGTACAAACAAGTGAAACTTCACGGCCGCAAAAGAGGCCATAGAAACATTTTTTTT
This sequence comes from Dromius quadrimaculatus, assembly GCA_963989225.1. Classification (NCBI taxonomy): domain Eukaryota; kingdom Metazoa; phylum Arthropoda; class Insecta; order Coleoptera; family Carabidae; genus Dromius; species Dromius quadrimaculatus. Next base: position 56,109,022 of record OZ022325.1, on the reverse strand, counting down.
TGTTATGATCGCCTGAAATAGTTATTTGTGTATCAAAGCCGTAAAGATAATCTTTTTTGGTCGAACCTATTGTTCAAAAAATATATTTAAAGTAGGTATTTTTATATTTTCTTTTCTTAATTTAGATAATATTTTTCGTACGAACATGCATAAAAGCACGCTTTATATGCATAATTTCAGAATAGAAAATACTACCTTATGTGCTAAAGTTATTATGCTGCACACATAAACAAATCATACAATATTTATCAAGGGGTTAACTCTGAACAAGTTTACCGGAAATGACCTTTTTTTCGACACATAGGATAGGATCCTGGATTTATAAAGTCTGAGTACTATATTACCGATCGATTCATACACAATTTAGCCGTAAGTTCGGTCAGGGAACATCATCGCGCAATGATAATATGCAATTTTATATATTTTTTACATGAATAATTCCTGTACTTTATAATCATTTTAAAACAATAAAATTTCCAAACTTTTTCAGAAAGAAACAAAATATCTTCAAAAATATGCAACAATATGTAAAAATTTTCCATGTTTAATCTATTGCTGAACACAGTACTTATTTTAGTTAGAACAAAGCATGTTTTTGTGCAATTCTTGTCAATTATTTTATGCTTTCTTTCATAATAAATTCTTTTATGTATTAGAGAATTTAAATATTTTTCACTGCCTTTATAGTAACTGATTTATATTTTAATTATTTGACTATCTAGAAGAACTAACACAAAATAATATAGAGTAATAATTTTAAAAATTGTAAAATATTAACACCAAATTTGATGTGCCAATCATATTTATCACAAGCACAACAAGAAAAAATATTTGATTACGCACTTTTTTTTTAATAGCATCTTCTGTTTCAATTATAATAGTAATTTATGCAACAAGAGTGTAAACTCGAGACAAGGCTTGCAGAATCACGAAGATTGCTGTACTAAGTCATAATACTAGTTTACACACAAAATTTTTCCCATAACCCCTAAATCCAATATTTTGATAATTATCAAGCACAAGTTGATATTTAGATTAATAAATTTGATCGGTAACAAGTTTTATCAAGATGAATTCACAGAAAAACTAAACTAATGTTACGAAACTTGACTTCCACGCATTTGTATGGTGGTAGCTCTGAAATGCGAAAAATATTTGGATTAGTCTGCTGAGCGTAAACCAATATAGAGATGGTCGTAGAAAAAAGTTATTTACTGTTCTAATTACCTTATATAGATTTGAAATACCGCGCCTATTACAAAGTTAATTTTCTTCTTTTATTTTGTTCAAAAATTCATATCTCGGAGTTTCAAAACATTCTTTAGAGAAACCTTTATTTTAGTTTTTTTAAATTCAATATATTAAGCCTTATTTATACGAGGCTTCCTTTATTGGAGGCCAAATTATTAAAACAGCGTAAATAATACGGAATTTATTCCAACGACGGGTGTAGATTTTTTGTTATGAATAATTTATTTTTCTATGACCGTACGTAAAGTGGATATTTGACGCATCGCAAACAACGCGTAAAGTAAATCTTTTTTGTCTCACCATTTACACGCGTGTAGCTGTCAAATTTTTGTGAATTCATATTGATCCATTAGTTCCGATATTTGTTGAATCTAAATGTCAACTTGTGTGCAATACAAGTGTAAACAAATATTATGATATTCGGCCAACAATCTTAGTCAATATTAATGACCCAGCAAGCCTCGTCATCAAATAAGTATGTCATAATGCTCAACTTGACACTTTTGTTGCATAAATTACTATTATATCATTGAAGAAGACTCCTTGCAGAATTTAGTAAGTTTCACTTCGAAGCTGCGTAATCTGTGAACTATTTTATAGACATCTTTTCATAATCCATAACAACACTAGAATGAAAGTGTACGTTTCAAGCACTATTCTCGATCGATAAATTTAATAACTCGCCTTAATCATACCAGTCCTCCGCAGCAAAATGTCATCAAAATCGTGTTATACATACAGAATGTCTGATGATTTTTCATTGTCCAGCTTATATCAGCTGGAATATTGAGATACGGAAAAATGTTAAATAGGAAATGAATTTGATAAAACCTGGCTTACAGGATTGCCTGATTTTGTTCATCCCACAGTCAACTTTTTTTCCAGAACAATACACTACTTTTTTAATATATATATTTTGGCAAGTTCAGATTTACAATCAGACTCTCTTCACAATGGTGTATCACAAGAACAATTTACTTTCCAAATTTACTTAAAATTAAAAAAAAAAATAGATTAAGGTTTTGATAATTTTCTTTTTTGTTCCAACCTATTTCAATTATTTATATCAACAAATTATTGTTAGAATAAGTGTATTTGTTTCATTCAATTAAGTGAAATGAATAATAGATATACAAACAATGAGAAAATGCGTTTTCAGTTAATGTTATGAAATAGGCTCTTAGTCCCTCATTTTGTTGTGGAACTTTGACTTTGGACCAATATTTAATATTTTCACAGAATGAATTTTAAGATTATTTAGATAATCTCCTATTAGTTGAATGATAGAACTTATGGTTCCAATATGTCGACGCCCCTACTCATAACGGTGATCAAGCAACAATTTTTTTAAATAATGGATTCGGTCGGAATTGGGTCGACAACAAAGGATACGTTTTGTGATTTGTTGGATTGCCTGATTCATCCGTTTTAAATTTTTTTCAGTGGAGCTTTTTTAAAGACAAGATTTATGAGAGTCCTCAGAATTTTAAGGAAATGAAGATGCATATAACGACAGCTTGTTTATTAATAATACCTAAAATGTTGCGGAATGCCGGCGAAGTAATAATAAAAAGGTTAAATATATTCAGAGTCTATTGGTGGCCAATTTGAACCATCATTGTAATTAATTAGATATTTAATTTTTTCCTACAATTTGTAATATTTCGTGATCAAGTAAATATTTATCAGAAGTTATTTTTCCTCTATCTGTTTTTTCCCATATTAAGCACAATTTGGGAGCAAAATACTACTGATAATACCGCTCTGCAAAAAAAAAAATTTATAATCTGATCCTGTCAAAAAAGGATACAAGATGTTCCATTTAAAAAAAAAAAACGAAGTTAAGGATTATTTTCGAGATATGGGCAGACTGTGAAGAAAAACAATTTTCTGTATCTCTAATATTCCAATAGATATAAGCTGGACAACAAAAAATCTGCCAACCTGTATACATTTTAAGATAATTTTTCATATGTTTAATTATATTCTGTAATATATTTGTTTTTATCAATCGGAATCTATGAAAGGAGTTTGAATTTTTGATAAAGACTTATTTCCAAGTATTTTAGTAGCTAATTAAAATAATAAAACAGTTTCTAATAATTGTTGCTGGTATTTGAATTTCAAAAATTATTTTTATTCTAGGAAACTATATTGAAATCTACCTATTCCATTAATGACCGATTTTATATAAGACCGAGTAAATATACTTCTGGAATAAATTAATTTTATTTAACAAATTCTAATCAGTTTGAATTTTCTTATGACACCAGAATCATTGCTGTCATATAATAATAATCAATTATGATCTAATAGAGTAAATTTTATTTATTCTGGAAGTGAATATCTCTGCCTTCCATAAAATCGAGCATAGTGTATTAAAATAATTTAAAATGCAATGTAGTTAATAATATGTAGTTACAAATTCTGTAATTTCTATAAATATTTATACCTTATAAATAAAATTGTGTAATATATGTCCAAATTTGGTGTATTAAATCATATCTCACCTGAATTCAAAAGTGTTGGAAACATTCTCTCTCCATTTTATTTTTTTTTTCACAGTATATACGGGTGTAACAGAAATAAGTACATTAATTTCAACCAGTAATTTATCAAGTATAACAATTTTTCTTTACAACTTTTTTCCTGAGTTCTTATTTTTTTTTTTAACAATTTTATTCTTCCATAATTTAACGAGTCGTTCAGTTGCATAATTATTGGATCTAGTAGCAGTTAGACAGTTAGAGTATTCAAATCATCTGGTCTTTGTGAAAGTACAATAAACTTCTGCAGACAATCTAATTTTCAAGAAATGTACTAAAAATACGTGAAATCCCTAAATAGAAATCAATTTGTTTGACAATGAGATATAAATATGACTGATAGACCAAAGTATTGATCTCAGAGACAGATTTAACTACCTTACAACATATGCAAAAAGAGAATTTTCGTATATAATATCACAAGGGACTGTGATTTTATCAATAAATTTTTCTTGAAAACATTGATTATTACCTAGCCACATCGTGAGAGTCATCTGTCCAATTAAATCACGAGAGCGTAGCTCGAGGGATTTCATCTGAGCAGATGACTCGAAGGATGTTGCTTCAAGGTAATCAATGTTTGAAAGAAAATTCATGATAAAATTAAAGTCGCGAGTAGTATTTGTGGAGAATATTTCTCGAATGAAATTGCTTCTATAAGTACCTATTAAATGATGTTAGTTGCAACTACTAACCTTTTTTATTGAAAAATGCACTAAATTGTCTCCATATACTCCTTGTATTTTTAGACTTTTTGTTTTCAATTTCATTACTTTCGGCGAAAACTGCATTTCCAAAACGATTAAATTTTGACATTTCCGAAAACTGATTGTTTGTTTATATTAGAATTGTGTATTGTTTCCCCATGACAAAGGCAATTTATCGCGATAAATCGCTTGCCAACAGGAATTCCGCGATAAATTCCCGTTGGCAAGGAATTTATTATTATAATTGTCATTGTAACTATGCAAAATTTGTCAGTATAATTGATATGAGTGAAATAATCGAGGTAAGCGCATACCCATCTATTGCCAAAATACAAATATTCTTTCAGTTTCAAATGAATTATTGTCATGACTACGATGGTTCAAAGTTATAAAATACTCATTTTAATCGAGAACTGTCATTCTTTCAATAAATGAGAAACATTCAATTCGAAGCATAGGTGCACTGTGAAATTTTTGGCAAAACTTTGATGAATTTCTACTTGATATCCAGAGGGTTTAAAGTTAGTAAGGAAAATTGTTATATTTGACGAGTTCTATTACATAAATATATTTTTTCTCTTGTTGCTCTAGTCTCGTTTCATACTTTATTTGTCTTTCAATAAAACAATAAAAGAGCTCCTCGCCAGGTTAGGGCAGGGCGTTTCCTACGTTTGCTACCATTTCAAAGCCCTCTTGGAAGATTTTTTCAAGATGTGACCCACCAATTCTACTTTTGGAACATTATGTGGATTGGCCTTTGATTTGTCAAGTGCCATAAACCCTCATTTCGTATGCATACTGACCAGAAAATACGCAGCATTCTACATAAACATTTATTTGTGAATAGTTGAGTTTTATGATATTGCGTTTGGTACGGACTACACTCACCATTAAATATGTGCAATTTCGTTTTGATTGAATATTTTCTGGAAATTCAGATTTCTTGCAATACACTGAACACCTATTGAGCCTTGCATATGTAATCAATGACGTCGGCATCGGATCCAGCATCATTCATAATTAATTGCTGCCAAGGTATGTAAATGATTCTATTTCTTTAATAATATGATTTATCAATGTAGAGATTTTAAGCGTTTTCACAATGACTTTGTTATGCGAATATTAATTTTTAGACGAATTTTTTTGGCTTCTGAGAAAATGAAGTTAAAATGTCTGCCTAGGATTAATATGCAGATAAATTTCTTCGGCGTAATTGATATCATCAAATTAAGATTGTAGGATCCGAAAAGTACCTCTGGTACAGGTATTGATTTTTGTGCGTGTTGGAACAAAAGTATTAACTGGTAGCCTTGTTTAATCCCGGCAGTAATGGAGATTTTTACCTCTGTCCTTAATAGATCAGATAGCAAATTATCGAGATCGGCTGCTTTATTTTCCTTCATGTTTCAATAATAAGCAGCATTTTTCTTAATTTATTGCCATTTCTTGTTATCTCGATCATCTTTTAGGGTTTCTTGGTTCTGATGAGATACGGTGATGCTGCAAGTTTCAGACGTCTATCTATTCTGGATTTTGAATAAATCGAAAATAACTACATATGAAGGAATATTTTTTTCTTGAAAACGGCTTAACTGATTTGTATGAAACTTGGATACATTATAGAGATTTATAAAAAATGCTTGACTTGGAAAAATAACAACTCATAATTTTGATAATCGTTGGAAAATGGCGATTTCTTTTGAAAATATTTTTTTCTTCATGATAAGTACCTACTAGAACAATTTCGAAACGGCCTTTTTTTCATGTCTTTTATGATGAAGAATAACATCTTAAATTCTTAAGCTAATCAAGAAGGTACGCCATATTGAAAAAAAAAATTAAAACTGATTTTCTGATATAAAAATAGACATATTTCAATTTTCACACCTTTGAACACAGAAACGAAGCTTATTTGGTTAATTTATAAGTGTAAACGCACGCTGAGAGGTTTTTAAATAAGCCGCGTGGCGTGAAAAAGATTCTTGGTCAAAAGATCGAAACGTCAAAGTTTCCAATAAATATAGAGAATTTAAAATCAAAAGTCGTTTTTATTAAATAAAACTCTGAAAAATGTATAGATTATTCTTTTGCATTTTAAAACATCGATGTAAATATAACTTTTCAATATATTGCAATCAGAATGAAGTCTCATTTTTGATAGAATAAAACTTTTAATCTTCGTCGCTAATTTTATTATTGTCGGTTGTAATATTGTATTCTTTAAATAATGTGTTGAGTAATTAATCTGGTCTAGGGATTCTGTGAACAACAACTGAGTGTCCTGATTTCATTTGCTTTTTCTATTTATCACACGGGCAATATTTGTCTTAAATCCCAGACAAGCTTGCAATACTCAACACGTGAAGACAATATTACAACCGTTATTGAAAATATCGACATAATTTTTTCAAATATCTTAATATAAAAAATCAATTTACGAATTTGAGACGTCATTCTACATGAAAAAAATTAGTTTCAAAATTGTTCTAAATCAATTAAAAAAGAAAAATCGGATAAAATCGCCTGTTTTCAACGATAATTATAATTAAAATTATGGGCTGTTATTCTGTTTAAGTATGACATTTATTATATATCTCTATAATGTGTCCAAATTTCATCCAAATCGGTAGGGTTGTTTTTAAGATAAAAATATCTCTTGAGTTTTACTTTTTTTCGATTCACTTGAAATCCAGAATATATAGTTTTGAAAATTGCTACATCAACGTATCTCATCAGTACTAAGATATCTCTCTGGAGCCAATTCATTATGCTTACCATCCTATGGCCTTTTCCATCAAAATTGAGAGTTAAAATTATTTCGCTCCTTGTAAATCAGCAAAATTCTAAAAGAGTATGAGAAATCTAAATTTGTCGAGAAATTTCGAAGATATTGAGGTGGCCTGTGGATGTACCATAGGGTACATAATTAAAAGATAAATTTCGTGTGTTTGTTGTATTCTAGCTTACAGCGGAACAAAGCAATTCAGAGCGAACAGTTGTACTCTGATTTGGAAAAGATGAGATCGTTTATCGCACGCAGTTAGTGGAGAAAAAGAAGAAAATAAATGGTTGTAAATGTATAAAAATTACCTAAATACTTGGAAAGCGTGACAGGAACATGCACTAGCTAAGATTGACATGAGTTAACAGATAAATTAAAGACACAAATAAGTATTAACACATTTACACAATAATACATACAAAACTTAAAACTAATATATTACAAATCCTACATTGAGATAATTTGTGTAGAGTGTAGGTGTACCTATGCATATGTTCTAACGAAACATGTTCATGTGTAATGTGTAGGAGTGCGTGTGTGTGATATTTATTTGGTATGAAGTTTGTGGAGATGTTAGTCCCCACTACACTATACTTGGAAATGCTGAGCCTGTTACCATTTTTATAAAAGAAAGATTAAATTATTCAAGTTCAAAATTTGCTGAGCGTGGACCGTTACACCAGAACACTTTTAATTTTAATTTTTGATTAGAAAATAAGCGAATATGTATTATGATTGTTTGTTTGGATAAAATCTAGCACCCGATGATCCGACCACACTTATTCTTAAATATCTGAAAAATAAATCTGAATGAATCACAATTTATTCAAACTTGATTGCGTGTAATGAAAAAGTTCCAGTTCAAGAAAATAAAATGATTGCGGGGATGAGTCAAATATATTGTCACCTACATCTATTCGGAGATCTAAAGAAAAGTATGATGCCATTTGAAGAAAATGTGTAAACTTTTTTATTGTGGTTTGTTGATTACTGATTTAAAAAAAAAGAAAAATTCATACACAAATTGATTTCTCCCTACAGCCTGTACGTCTAATGTTTTTCTCTTTAAATTCCCAATATTTTGAATAATAAATTAATTATTTAATGATCTTTATTTTGCTGATTATACGCTAAAACTTGGCCTTACCAGTGTCGTAACCAAATATATTTGCAAGGGGCACATCTCCGAAATAATTTGAAAAAGCACCAATCGGAAAAGTAATAATAGTAAAAAGACATACACAATGACATAAATTGAAGATAAACTTCAGACTTAAAAAACAAGTTTCTTCGGTTAAATATCTTCAACATACGAATACATACGATTATGTTACTTCTTAACATGTCTGGAATACCGTTACGATAAGAACAGAGATCTTCACTGCTTCAATATAAGAATATACGTTGAATGTGTTGGTTTATTTAATTTTGAGTTGTAATTGAAATAAGTTTTAACAAAATGCCTAATTGTCCTAAGTGTGAGAAACCAGTTTATTTTGGTAAGATATTTTATTCTATTTTGTAAATGATTTTTAGAGATATTTGTGACTTGAGTTTTTTTTATCATTTAACATGGTGGGAGTGTTTCGATTTGAATTTCTAAATATGAGAAAATATAAAATTTCCCATATTTGGGTTGTTTCAGACTTTCAAATAAAGTTTTTGAATTTTTTCATGACATAAATAAAAATATTGTGCTGTAGCGCTCGGTTAGCGTACTTACAATAATAATGACCTACAATAATTATTATACAAATTTGAGTAATTAGTAAACAACTTTTTGAGTGATTGAGGCCTGGTTTCATGATAGCGATTTAAATTATTTTGGTTCAAAAAGATCATTTACGTGGTAACAATATCAAATTCTATATTTTCGTTATCACTAATCAATCAATCAAATAAAAAATCAATCCATCATGTCTTTTACCCATGGGGTGCGGTTACCAGTCTTCAAGCCATGGATACTCTAGCCACAGAATATGCTATAATTAAGTGAAAATCATACTGACTTTTTATTGAAAGTTAGGGTCGACCTAACGACCTTCGGATTATAAAGCCAGCATATTTGCACTGAGCTATGAATACTTACAAATAATTATTCAAAACTTATGTTTGTTGGCTAATCCTTGTCACATTATTCCAGATTAATTTAATCTACAGTTGTAGAGCCCAGAATTAGTTTTTATTTGATTAGTTTTATAATTGAGATGAAATAACAGGAATTTAAACAATAATTGAATTAAAAAAAAAATGAATTATGTTATTTATTCATAGAACATAATAATTCAATAAAAGTTTACAGGAAATACAATAAAAAAATTAAGGAATATAGGACACTGTAAAGTAACCTTTGAAATAGTATCCGTGAAACAGAATTTGATAAATTGTTAAAAGTCAAAACCTGATTGTTTCACAAAATCACAAATTCAGGAGTCAATTGTTATGTCATCATCCTTAATAGGGCGGCAACTGTAGACACGGGCTTCGTCCTTATTAGGATTCTTCAGTACAGTATAGCAAGCCTCAGATTGTTGGACTTGTGAGCCTTGAAGCTATAAAAATGGAGTTGATTTTGTGAAATAATCAGGTTTTGATTTTTAACAATTTGAAAAAAATTAGGTTCAACTTGGAATTATACAATTTAAATATGTATTTTTATTTTAAATATATATTATCTATTCGTGTTTTAAGATATGCTGAATAGTGCGAAATTTTATACTAAACTAAAATTAGTTCTTTGCAATAGTAACAACACAACAAGTTCCTTTCGTCATTGTTGTTTATTGATATTTATATACAGCATTTTCAAAATAAAAATATGAAATATGAAATTGGATTTGTAATCGGTTCTTGCTGAAACTTCTTGAGTATATATTCAAATAGTTGCTAATAGTTTCACAATTAATTATTTACAGTTCGTTCATATTAAGAATAGAACATCGGTATCGGTACGATTCTTGCGTTATGATCGTTATGATTAACTAAAATGTAAATGTAAATCTCATTAGGTTACTTGATTTTTATTTTCGAATTTTTGATGCATAATACTAATACATGAGTATTATTTCCGCATTAATATTAAAAAATCTGCTGTGGCCACAGTATTTCTCCGACCATAAATTTCATGACCAGTTTCACCACTGTTTCATAAATTTGGAGTATCGCACCAATTGACTGCATATTTTAAAGTGACAATTGTCATTGTTAAAATGTCAGCTGTCATTGTCAAAGTGACAGTTGTTATTGTTAAAGTGACAGATGGTGGTTACATTTCTAGATTTTCGGGGTCTTTAATTTATTGGAACATACAGTTTTGACATTTGATCGCCGGAAGTATAATTTAAAGATGGTAACGGAGATTCCACTAATTATTTATTTTATATTTCCACTAAGCTTACTCCCTGAGAACTATAATTTGATATCAAACTAGACATCATTTGGATAGCTCACAAAAAAAATTGGCAATCGTTTGAATATCGTTTTTGACACTTCTACTAATTTGATACCAAACTTGATAGAACCAAATTACTTATTTTGAGAAAATAATTGATGAATGTTTGCATGTGATGTCCAAATATGATAATAATTCTAATTTCACATTATGATTCCCATTATTTCTTTGCTTCAGAAATATATAAAATTTATAATTTAAATTTTAACAATAACAAATGAACCGCTGATCATTTTGAAAAATATCTCTAGTAAATGCTGTGCCAAATTATTCTAAAATCAATTATTTTATATTTTATGATAAATACTGCCGCTTACAAAATAAACACAATAAAAAACTAAGAAGTTTAATCAATAAAGTTTTGGTACCAGTGGTAGAAAAAGGCTCATTTACTAATCTGAACCTAGCTTTTCAATAAAAAACATAAATATAAAAATTCATACACATTCTCAAGTTATCGACAAACCGTCCGACTTTTCTCAAAATTATGTTTTTTGGGCTCTGTAGGGTCTAAAACGTAAAGATTCATCAACATCTTGAACTGTCAAAGAATTAGAATTATCTCCTAATATATGTATATAGATCGGAAAAGTAAAAAAGATAATATGTAAAAAAATTGATTACAAAAATTTAATGATCAGAATGGTTTATTGTCATTAATTTGATATATATCATTATTTCAATAACGGAAATAAAACAAATAAAATATACATATAGGTGTCTCATAAATTGTGCTCACCGTTACTAGCTTTTGTATGTGAAGAGATAGATTAGTCCAGCGATTCTCAACTTTTTTCTCCTCACGAATCCTTCCTAAAATCCGGAATAAATTGGCGAGCCCCCTATCCAGACATTGAGAACGGTAAAATTCAATTGTAAAAAAAATGCGGCTGTGCGTAGAATTGGTTCTTTGCGCATCGTATGCGCAGATATGCGTTTTTCGCATTCTTCAATTTTACGCATTCCATGGCTACCACCATCAATACACGCACTGCTGTTTAATTGCGTAGCCTGCATTTAGTTTTTTTTGTTATTACTTGACATTTGGCATCAAGTAGTCATTTGCTTCGAACTTCAAACTTTGAAATGGTGTCACATGTATTTGTACTTTTTATGGTTTTGTTGGCTCTCAATTATTAGTGTCAAAATCTGGAAGTCGATGATATTCAGGAGAAAATTGAGAATAAATTGGAAACTTATCATATTATGTACAGCTGTCATCAACCCATTGTTTTAAAAGGTTAAAATTATTGCTGGATTTTTTTTTTCAAGGTGCTTAAAAATTAAGAGATTTTCATAAAATTTAAATATAATGAAGTTTAACTTGTTAGTTCACAACATATCAGAAAAACAAACACATTTATCACTGTTTTGGTTATTGTCGCGACAAAAATTTAGGGATATGAACAAAAAACTAATAGATTATGAATTGATTATTCAGTCATTTGATCAAAATTTAGTATGTAAGTAAGATATTTTAATATTGAATTCAGTAGGCGACAAAAAATGAATATAAAGCCCCACCCCTGCATTTTACATCATTTATCTACATTGAATAGCAGATCTGCTTTTTTTTCTAATTGTTACAAGTGTTTGACTCATAGGTGTCACTTTTCTTTGTAATTTTTCAACTTCAATATTAACGAGCTAAAAACACGGATGCCGACGATCTCATGTCATATAGCTTCGGTGTACACTTTTGTTGCATAAATTACTACTTCAATAATAGGAACTTCTTCCCACATGAGAAACTCAGTTACAAAATTACTACAAATAAGGTTAATTTCCAATGAAATTGTACTGCAGACTGTTGCTGTCACTACCATTGCAAATACTATCGCCAATATTTTTAAATGAACACTAGTTTTGCCATTTACATTGAAGTAATCTTCAATTAACTAGGTCTGTGTGACATATTTGTCAAACAAGAAGATAATATATCTCCCTGTAAATCGTTAAATTTTGGTTGTTAAAACATTTTGTGCTATGATATTTGAAATGTTTCAACTAGGATAATACCAATTCTTGATTCCTTACCGATATCCTCTGCCATTACCACTACCAATATCCCGTATTGTAAACAGTGTACGGTAATATCATAAGTCATATTATGTAGTTATTGAAGGCATACCCAGGCCTGTTCCTGGGTACTCAAGCGCCTGCGTACAAAATTTTTTTGCGCCCCTTGCGTAGTTTTAAAATATACAGAGTGATCAAAAATGATTGTCCGTGCCGCTTTGTTCTGATTTTTTCTTTGCCGCCTGCTTGAGATAGTGAATTTCAAGTGACAGATGACAGTTCCTCTGAAAACGCTATTCTAACCTAATAATTTGGTATAATAATAATAAATTCTCAATACTCAGTCAATAATACAGCTATTTACTTACTTTTTTGTTTATTGAATCAGATTATGGATGAATCCGTCATAAAATATGCAAAAAATACGCCATTGTGTTCTTGAAATGTCGGTAATGTAGCTTTCAAAATAAATAAATTTATACTAACTTTATTCCATGAAGATTGTTTTGATCATAATGCGAACTTTTGCCTGTCACCTGTCAGACAATCATTTTTGATCACTCTGTATAAAAAGAAATATACACACTCGACAAAAAAAAACACGCACCACTTGATGAAAACCGCCATAACTCGGTTGATTTTTTTCGGAAATAGATGAAGCTTTGAGTTTTGAGAAATTTGAGGCTTTCTCTTTCAGGGCATGTGAATCAATCCGACGCCAAATTCATCGTACTTCCTACCACACCCCTGAGAAAAAAAAATATTCTTGATGTCAAATAATGTCACATTTTCACAACTTTTACCGAGTGCAAGAAAAATTGTGGACTCATCCCACGACCCAGGAAATCAAGTTCATCAATTTTTGTTCAAATTGCATGAAAAATCAAGAGTCTACGACGATTTGGCTCAAAGCTATGAATTAAACAAAAAAAAAAACATTTTGCGCTTTTTTGGTTATACCTCAGCTAATTTTGCAGGGAAATTGATGAGCTATTAAGTTTTCAAAATTACGGAGTTTTTTCTTGAATATTATGTAAATTAATGTGTCATCAAATCAAATTCACCCCCTGGCACCCGCCAGAGAAAATAAAATCATCAATTTCTGTACAAAATTAGCCGAGTTATGAATTATAATCAAAAAAAACAAATTTTTTTGATTAATTCATAACTTTGCGCCAAATCGTCGCAGATCTTCGATTTTTTGCGCGATTTTAAGAAAAATGAGTGAACTTGATTTCGTGGGTGTTGAGTAGAGTCACAATTTTTTTGCACACGGTACAAGTTGTCAAATTTTGGCATTTTTTCACATCAAGAATATTTTTTTCTCAGCGGTGTGGTAGGGAGTGCGATAAACTTGGTGTCGGATTAACTTGATTTCTTGAAAGAGAAAATCTCATACATTCTAAAAATCAAAGATTCATCCATTTTCGATCAAAATCAACCGAGTTATGGTGGTTTGAAAATTCGTTATTTTTGATACATTTTTAGGTGGAGCGTTTTTTTTTTGTCAAATGTATGTACTCCATAATTTGTTTTTATTAAGGTAGACTATAAAAACAGGAGACATTATGAGTTTCAATGAAAATAAAAACAATTAAATTCTTCAAAAATATTAAATATTGTATCAAAATGAGTACACAAATGACGGGTTGCGCGTAACTTAGAAGAAAAGTGGTTGTTTGTGACAAATTGCCGCCCCTAATTTTTGCCGCCTACGTGCGGTGCATTCACTGCATACCCGCCAGGAACGGGTCTGGGCATACCACTCATACTCATTGAGTGTGAACAGACTTTTAGTGTATGAGCCATTCCGGTTTCATCTATATCTATATCAGAATCATGAAATAGGGAGTAAGACAGCTTGGTAAATAAAAAAAAAAACACATTAATATCTGACAAAAAATATATCCCAAAAAAATTATTGCTTGATCAATAGTTTCTGTATCAATCCATCAGATCTATTACTTACAATATGTCCGAAAAAAATAAATTTTTTTTCACAATTTAGACATATCTCATTTAAAACAGAGAGAAGAAAAACATTTTCAGAAATCAATTCAAAAGACGAACATATTTTTTTGGGTGCTTATTGATTATGTAATATATTCAGTATCAGTGCAGTCACAAACCGTTAAATATTTAACGATTACCTTCCATTATAAGGTAAATAATTTCAAATTTTTTATCTTAGATATATGTAAAAAGTTATCTGAGTGTACAGATACTTCACTTGAGTAAATATTTAGTAATACTTTATTGAAAACGACTGTATATAGCCAATAAATATCTTCTTCAATACGTAGAAATTGAAACCATGTGGCTGATAAAAATGTAATTTATATTCATTCGAAGGTCATATTCATTTATTTAAATGCACTCAAACACAAATTTCGAATGTTTTAAATTCAAATTAACTTTTTATATTATGTGGCGGACGACTATAAAATATACTACAACTACTGAAAAACTAATATTTTATTCGAAAGAAATGAAGAAAATATTAATAACAATTATTTTTATGACATTACATCATGACCGACTTTTATAGATTCATGATTAAAACAAAAGGTCAGGTTTTTGTTATCAATACTGAAATGAGCAGATATATTAGTGAAAGCAATACTTTCCTTCAGAACCTTGATCAAATAAATGGAAAAGACATACTTTCATACCTGTTCGGCATTTTTTGCACGCTAATATTTCTCAACTAAAAATTAGACTGAAAATACGAATCATGAAGTGAAGATTTTAAGGCTAAGTTTACCGAAATATCAAAATAAATGTTGAAAATTGTAGGAAAATAATAAATCGATAACCTGAAATGGATCATCCCATAAATATAATGCAGATATACCAAAAAATGCAAAATATTCTGGTGAAAATAATGATGGAATATATTAAAAGCGATTGTTTTTAAAAATTTAACTATTTAACAAATCACTATGAGAATAGGTAGGATTTTATTGGGAAAAATTGACATTCAGAATTCAGTGAGATTTGTCTATTTATATGCGCGAATCTGATGAATCAAATCAATATTGTGACTGTTTACAGTTGCTAGGCAAACATCATGTGTGACTAATTTGAATGTTACTATGGTCCATTCTATTTGAGACCGGTCCAAGGCTCTTATCAGGCTCTTATAAGATTACGATTTAAATCTTCTGAATGGCCGATATGCAAGCACGATTCACTCACATTAAATGTAGTATTTAAAACAAACTTCCTGAAATTAAAGTCAAGAAATAAAAGCAACAAATATATTCACATAATAAATGAATAGATGCAAATATGAATCTT
Source organism: Dromius quadrimaculatus (assembly GCA_963989225.1). Classification (NCBI taxonomy): domain Eukaryota; kingdom Metazoa; phylum Arthropoda; class Insecta; order Coleoptera; family Carabidae; genus Dromius; species Dromius quadrimaculatus. The sequence goes on along the minus strand of OZ022325.1, from coordinate 56,092,966 downwards.
CAAAAATATATTTATGATGATAGACGACTGACAGTTGATGCAACTAAAACATAGTCAAGTGCGATTTTTGTGCAAATGTAAAATTGGTTTGCATTTTGGTCTATCAGAAGGATTAATCGTAGTCTCATTATGACTCTTGGACCGTTCTTTACTGAAATAGATTATAATTATATACTTAATAGTTGTATTTCAGTACATAATTCTGAATATATTACTAAATTAGATCACTTAAACATTTATTGTCGAGTAATCTTTAGTCATTGATAAATATTTGTACTTTTGAGTAATTTCAAATATGTTGCTTTCAGGTTAACACGTCCTTCGCAGGGCGTCGTGCTGTTACCAAGCAATAAACTGTCAAAATTGTAGAGTCAGAATAGAAAAAATTATACCATATTTGACTGAATTCCCTTATTTCTAATACTTTCATTTACTAATCCAATCAACTTCAACCATTTTATCCAATTAAAAAATTATTCTCGCTGTCGCTACTAAGCTCCATCTTTTCTAAGATAGAATTTCTCTTTTCATGCATTTTAATAACTATGATTTAATACCTGCATATTTCTAAAAATTACATATGACTCAGAATACTTTTTATTTAATGATTAACCTGGTGATATTTTCATAATTTACATGAATGTTATTCCAACATTGACCGCAAAACTTACATAGAAAATTTGATCTCTTAACATAAACCGTATTAGGATACGGATAGCATTGGACTCAATTTTATTTTCAACTTACTTTCATTTATATTCACCTATTCAATGTAATGTCTTTAAAATAAAAGTTTACTGTAGTATATTGTGTAACACGTCCAGGAAGGATGAATATGAGCTTTTAAAACTATTAAAATGGTGACAATAATAATTTGAAAATAAAGAGAATCCATTGCTTCAGTTAAATTAAGGAAATTGTGACAATTAATGATAGCAAAATTTGAGGAGAGAGATTGACGTGCTAGCCCATTTGACATAGTCATAAGTTCGCACATTTAGAAATACACATGGTGTTGTACAAGCCGCTTGCAAAAATTACTCTAAATGTGCTATAAAAAGTTTCACATTGATTTTTTTATTTTTTTGTCTCTCTTTCTCTCTCTCTCTCTCTCTGTCTATATATTAACAGTTATTAGGTTCGAAAATTATTTAAAAAAAATCAGTCTTTAAATAAATTAGAGATTTCTTTTCGTGGAAACTTCTTTCAACCCTTCTTTTATTCTTCTGGAATTTTCTTGTAAATGTCTAGAAAATTCATCTTTCAAGCTTATCTGGTTTTATTGTGAGTTCATGATTCTTTTTTAAAAAATATAGAATTTTCTTCTTGCTTATCGGAAACTTTTTCCAATTTTCTGGTAATTTTTCCCCACTCTGTCTCAAAAATTTAGTTTTCAGAATATTTTCCTTCTTCGAAAAGAGCTTTACAAAGTCTTTGTTGAAGAATAGCCTTTGTTCCATGAGTTTTCATATCTTGTTCTTCAAGTTTATTTACTTTTAAATAACCCTATTGTTTCACCTTGCTGTATTCCGCACAAAATTATGTGGACCTTTTCTAGAGCAGCTCTGCTGTATGTATCTCGACTCCTGAGCACGAACCAAGGCATCTGATTGCATCTGTAGACGAAACAGAATTAGCGCCTTCCAGATATCAGCGATATTAATTAATGAACTATATTTGATTAGGCGCTCCAGAAAATTTCATGGATTTGATGAGAAGGCCAACCTGATTTAAACAAGCAATATTCTTCTAAAATTTTTGCAACCGCTTGAAGCAAATATTTGTTTTAGCATAACATATATGGGAGAAAAACAAATATTGGTGGTTAGACCTTGGAAATTGTATTTATTAATTTATTATAATACAACATGTATGCATTGTGCATGTGTGTGCATGCGATACTAGCGCCTACCTAGTAGAATAAAATTTTATCAGTGGCATTTAAACAGTGGTTTTCTTTTCAAGATTTATGCCCGGTTTTATAAAGGGCAGAGTAATTTACTTCCAAAGTAAATAAAATTTACTCTGTTAAATGACAGTCGATTTTTTGACAGCAATAATTCTGTTGTCATAAGGAGGTTCAAAACGATTAGAATTTGTTAAGTAGAATAAATTTATTTTGAGAGTCAACTTACTTGGTCTTTTATAAAACCGGCCAATAACCAGTTAAACATGAAAAAGTATTAAAATAAAAATCCTCATTTGTGCATTTAGGAACCTCGAAAATATAGAAAAAAAAAAATAGAAAATTATTATCACTAAAGTTACCAAGCGACCAATTACGGTTCTAACATAATAAAATTAGTTTCGTTGTAACAGAAATGAACGTTCTAAATTTTTAATCTATCAAAAAGTAAATGTCACTGGGCTCCAGATCCTATTTGGAGTTTTTCCACTAAATATAATGAAAGAATGAAATTATTTGCAAATATGAATTTATCAAATAGTAAGATCTGAATACTTTTCTAGATGTACTCAGATGTTGAAAGTGGTCAAACAATCGAATATTGTTAGTTTTCTATTAGTTATCACATGAATTCATCCAGTGGCGGGATTTCAATAATATTATTGGGGGGGCAACATTTGAATCTTCATATCAACTTTAGAAGCCAGGCTCATATCCAAGACTCCTAGGGTGTAGGGAAGGGGAGTTTAAGTCACTTAATTGATAAAAGGCAGATTATTTACCTTTTATTTATTCTTAATTATTCTGAAATGTGAAGGTGTAAATTTTCAAAACATTTTTGTGAAACCTAACAAATTTGACTTTATGAATATGCGACATACCGAAAGCAGTAGTGATGTTATTTTCCATCAAAGTGACCCGCACGGTAGCCATCACATTTCATGCAGACCAGCAGTGAAAACAGCGACGTTTGACTTGATGTGTGAGTTTTAGATTCAAGGTTGACCTAGCACAAATAAAAAGTGTAGAGAAGTTTATGAAAAATTCTATATATAAAAGGGAAAAAAAATCTGGTCGCTGAGAATTGAGAAAAAAATTATCAAAGCTGAGTGAAAATTCACGAGCTCTTATGGAGAGGTGTACATATTTTTGAATTCAGATTCAAAAAATTATAGTTCCAATACAGATAATTCAATAAAAAACTAATATGATGTAGTTTGAGGGATGAAGAATCAATTCTCAAGATTCAAGAACGTTCCTTAAGACTAAAAGTACGATTTTTCTAACGAGAATAGAGAAAACGCGAAAAGTAGCATTTCGATACACGAAACTTGGCAACGTTGTTGACGTCGTAATTATGGCGTGGAGTGGAAACGAACGTTGGTAGTAACAAACAAAGATAGTGATAGTATCCTGGTTGAGTATTTTATTGTGTCAAACACAGATTATTTACTATTCAAATGTTTATAATAGTAGTAATTATCATTTTAACATATTTTGATGTTAGAATTGTATTTGCACATTTAAAAATTCATTAATTTTTACCTTGAAATTTCATTAGATGCACTGGCAATATTTACGAGAAACAATGCTTCAGTATATGACCCAACAGTACTACAATAATAAAATCGAATCTTTAGCCAGTCACTTGGTGTCAATAAGTATATAGCGCCTTGTATTTTCTGCTACTGCATTAACAATTCTTTGCATTTGATTTAAAAAAAATATATAAATACTCTTTATAATTTTCAGATTTTTTCCCAGATTATTATACATATGTATATTTTAATAGGTATGTGTAAAACATTATCGTGATATATTTCGTATGAAATCTAGGAATATAGTAAGCTATAAATATTGCATGTGTTTTAGATTCCAAAGTCCTATTGTTATTTGTCCAAATCTTTAAAAATTGTACATCTTCATGTATTTATTACACAAAAATTGCACTATATATATAGATGCAAGGTGAAGGAAGTATCTCAAGATTTAGACGAATTTAAAAAAAAAAAAACTGAGGAAGTTCTTATAAAATTTATGTGACTTAAAAATGTTAGGAGTCTGAGTGATATTTCTCCCAGCATACTGCACAATAAAATACTGTGAACATAAGTGTAATAATGAAATCTCAATATCTTAGTGATAACACACAAATACTATAAAATGACATTTTTTTTTTAATTGAAGGAATTAGGATCGATTTATATGTGTATTATTTGTCCATCGATCCTACGCCTAAGCTATTGAACCGATTTTGTTTAAAACTCATATTTTAGTTTTAAAAATCTAGATATTTTTCAGGATTTTATTGACTATTCCATTCGTAGTATTTATAACAAGGTTAACAATGCTAAATCGCCATAGAAACGGTGCATATCAGTGGGTATTTGGACGTGTAGATATACCATCGGGTATTACACTAGTAGTCAAAGTGAGTATTTTACTCAAAGATGTGGATACCTCCAATTTGTGCTTTCTTCGTATTTAATGGAATAGTTTTCTGAATATCTTCATCAATTTCACGTTCTGATCTATCACCAAATGTTTTTGAACTAGTTTCCATATCAAAACGCAATTTATTTCTCTATTATTCGTCAAAGAAAATGCAAGAAATTCTAATTTTTTAGTTTAACAGAAATTTACTCGTTTCTATGAAAATTACATGACTTGTTACTAAATTAATAGAAAACTAATTTGAAAAAATGGTTTGACTCCTGGAATAGTCCTCCATATACCATTTGTAGTTGAAGTATTATAGACTATAGTTGTGGTGCAATCACCACAAAATAATCGACAATACTTCAACTACTTATGGTATATTAAAAGAATAAAAAACAACTTTTGGTTTTGAATTCTGTATATTTTATTTAAAACTTTGACGTTTCAATCCTTTGACTAAAGGATAAAAAAAATATACAGGATTCAAAACCAAAAGTGATTTTTATTAGTCTTAAAACATTCTTCAAAGGTATCTATATTCTAGATTTTCCAAATTCAAAAAATTAAGACTAATTTATACGAAGGTATCCTCTGTGAGGAGATAAACACCGACCCCAACATCTCTACGGAGCATTATAAGAAAAGACTGTATGGCTTGCTGCATTATTTATAGTTAAGCTGCATTCAAAACCACTTTAGACTCTGCTTAATTTGCACTTGAAGTTCAAATTACGCAGGGTCAAAATTTGTAGCATTTACAACCACTTTCAACATTGTTTGAAATTTTGTAATACCATCTATGAAAACAAGTACAAAATACGGCAAATATAAAATATTTTATTCTTCTTTTCGTTTGAAAGAATATATTTTCAAATTCAGTGGTTAATTCCTTGCGGGGCATGAAGAATAGTTGTTAATTACAGTTATCTATTTACTTGAATTTCAGTTCTTATTGAAGAATGTTATAAGGTAAATAAATATAATAAGTTAGAAAACTTTATAAATCTAAATTCAATAATCTTTCGTCCATATTAAAGAAAAGAAGTGATCGATTCATGAAATATCAAACCAAGCTTTATCACCTTCAATGGCGTCAATTCACTGTTTGCATATGGCTTCTATTACTCTATTTGATTTGAAACGTCAAAAACACATGTTGAATCATCGGAAGATGCAATGCACACTTGAAGTAAAAGTTTGCACTTTGCAAAGTACGCAGACTACAAATTTTAGTTGTGAATGGTTACTACTGAGCTCATACGCTTAGCTTTGAATTTTAAGCGCATGAAATTGCGCCATGTTCAAATTCGGTTGTGAATGGACCTTTATGTTGGATGTAGATTGTTCTCTAAAAAATAATTCAACCACACAGTATTGGCTATCAGAATTAAAAAATTTTCGCTTTGAACATATTTACTTTCGTGAACTACTACTACACACACATCTTTCTATTTTATTGAAACATTCCATTATCACTAAAAAATCACGTTGAACAATGTATCGTCAACATAAATAAAATATCGTTATTTGCTATATCATTTTTTTCACGTGTCTCTCCAGTAAGAATTTCCGGTTTATAAAGCCGTTGATGAAATTTTGAAATGTTATGACGTACCTTGAACGTGAAATTATTATGAATAAGCTATATATAAGTACAGTTAGAATTTACAAATAAGTATAAATTATAACTGTTCGTTAGATTCATTGTTTGCGGCTTTTCCGGTGCCGTCAAATTAGAATTAATATTCATACAGAAATAAGTCAGTTTGATTTGCAATTTTTTTTTTGCCTTTAGAACAATAGAAATGCTCGTATCTATAATTTGTTGGAAATACTAAAAATTAATAGTTCTCTAAGCATCTGGTAAAATTTTTGACTTTAGAAATCTCACTAATCTCACAGTATAGTTGGGCTAGGATAAGATATTTTTATCTTATAATTATTTTGTAAATTCCACTGATTAATTTACAAGTTTTCATTACATTGAAGATTCGCGCCAAATTTGATCGTTCTTTTGGTGCGAAGCACCGATTTGAAAACAAAAATCACTATTTTAATGTCATTGATACAGTGCACACATTACATTACATTACATAATATGTATGTAGAACACGCCATTACTCAAGATTTCACGTCGAGCTTGGTCAGAGCGGGCGTTATTTTGGTGCATGCGAAGCACTGCTAGTTGAAAATAAAAATAACTGTTTTCGTGTCACTGATGCACTCACTACCAAGAATTGCTTTAATACCTCGGCTGCATGATGTTAGCCCAACTACCGGGTAGAATTAGTACCTAAGGATTAATTTAGCCCAACTGTAACGCACCGCAATGTACAACTGACAAAAACATTTCCTAGAATGTTCCCAATGGCAACTTAGATAGATATTGCAATGAATTATTATCGAATAAATAACAAGAAATAAATATTAGTGTGACTAATAAATAACATTAGATATTTTATTTTTGTGATAATATATTTAAATTAATCGAGTATTCAAACAATCTTTGAATTTATGAAAATTAGGTAGATGAAATTAATATTCAAACAGTTTATGGAAATGAATCAATATAAATAAATTGAGATTTAAATTTGCTAGCACTCGAATGTTTTACAATTTTATAAAATATTTGAGTTACCAACTTTTCTTATATTATTTTAGTTTTCGTTGACAATACTAGGGCTGTTTGAGTAATTATAAAAATATTCTCATAAGGTTGGATAATAATGGAATGTGAGGGTACTTTCATTTTAAATAAAATCGAAATTTTCGAAGAATTTGTAGAAGAATTGAGACTCACCGTTTGAGCGACTACTAAAAGCGTTCCTACGTCTCACTAGTTTTGCAAATTTCAAATATTAATTTCTCATATAATACTGGTTTTCTGAAATCACGTTTTTTCTGATATTTTTATTTTCTCAAGCCTTATCAGGAAAACAAAACAAGAAACAATGTACTCTGCTATTTTAAACCTTTACCTAATGCACTAAGGAAAAAATCTGCGTTTCTATTAAATATAATAGCACATTGATACATCGAATAGTAAAAATTCAAACTAAATGATAGTTTTATGTTGCAATTCTGTGCAAACCTAGAAATTTGTGAGATTCATAAATTTGCAAATTGCTGACAAAATCGCAAATGATTTGTCATCCTCATGAAAAAAATTATATCATTCAATAAAAATTGATGCGTTTTCATCAATTTCTTATGGATTCATACATCTGTGGGACTTATGGATTTTCACAGAATTGCAACATTATATTTCGATTTTAAATAAACCTTCCGGGACGGAAATAGTATTTTACTTTCCAGGAATAAAGTAGAATACTGAAGTTGAAAATTTTACTTCGAAATCTTTTACTCTTTCATATTTTTCCTTCCATTATTTATCCCTCTTTCCAATTCACTCACACGTACAGCCACTTTGTGTCATTTTGTCTTAAAGTGAACAGCAGGGCCTCCGGTGTGCCTCGGGGAAAAGAGACAGAGCGCCTGGGAGTGCCATTAGCGAAATTACCTTCTAATTACTTGTTCTCGTAGCACGAATAGTCCATATGAGAAAATATGAGAGGATGTATGAGCATGAAGCCGTGCTCAAGATGAGAAGAATTCCTGATGATATGTGTAAAATTTGTTAGGGTAGGTTTTATTGATTACTAAGGGTGGTTTCATGATAGGAGAGTTTAAGCTCTTCATGTTTAAATTTATATATTTTTAACTATTTCAGTAGCCTGAGAGATCGAGATTGGCCGAGGTTCTTCTAGGACTAAAATTTAAGCCTGTTAATTGGCGAATCAATTTTACATTGGCACAAATATCGTAATTAATTGAAATTGAAACATTTACATTCGCTAATAAACTCTCACTTTTCTCTACTTGTCAAACAATCTACTATTAACGTGAATGCATTCACATTTATATTACATTTCAATTCGCTATATGCATTACAAAATTTTTTATTTCACGCTTTATTACATTTACGAACCACACGTGAAAAAAATAGAGAATTGAGCAATTGCGCATGCCTTGCATTGGAGAATGACAGCTGCTTTGACGTTTAAATATTTCTGAGTGAACAGTTGTGAAACATCATTGGTCTACTTCAAATTGAATAAGAAATCAATGTCAGGGCGACAAAATAAATTAGTTTTGTTTTATTTTGCATATTGAACTATTATGTTCGAATTGAAAGCCAGTCATCACCCTATGAATTAATTTACCTTGAAATGCTTCTCTACTTTACTTACAAATTAGAAATTATCTTTATTACTTACAACTAAATAAAGTAATTAGGTAAAAATGTTTGGATAATTTATCTAATCTATTAGATATCTCGTATCTCTTACTCGTAAATCAAATAAATCAATAATCAATATTGAATTATCAAACAATTTTTTTTCCTGTGGAATTTTCAAATATTACCGAGAATTTTCCATTGTATTTTTTGGTTTGTCACATACACAATGGCACTTGAAGCTAAATTACGAAATATTTAAAAATACACATATGAAATCATCTTCTACAATAATCGCTTTGTTCTCAATGATTTAATTTAACCACAAGCTAATAACAATTCAATGCTAATTTTTCTTCTAGTCTAGGAGAAAAATTTGCTTGGAATGTGCTAGTATGTAGTTTGCAAGTAATTTAAATATTGATGAATTTTTATAATATTTCTATTTCTTGAAATTTATACTCTCTGATAAAGCAAACAGCATAAGAGCTTTTTTCTCAGTATGATTTCAAATGTAGTTAGATACCTCTTGTTTTTTAATAATAAAATATGATAAGAAATCGTTATTAATGCTAACCTGTTCATTTAAATACTTGAATTTGATTCTGTAATTTTAATTTGTAAAATAAATATTACGGAATAGTTATCACAATCGATGTGCGCACGAGTATTTATTTTACGCAAATATTCAGCACACAGCACGGGGATACAGAATTAGATGTCAAATAAGGTTTCAAATATCGTTTTTTTTTTTTTAACAAAGGTTCACAAACGTGCAAAAATGTAATATGTAATGCATTGCGGAAAGACTCCTTGATAAACTTGGAACCCTCACTATTTTGAAATAATGTATGTAAAGCATGCTTTATTTGCATGTACATACAAAATAGATATTTTATTAATAGAAGTTCAAGAATTCTATTCGTTTCAATAAAAAAGTACATGACAATTTTTGTAACTCAAAATGTACAGACTAATTTGTTTTTAAAGAAATCGAAATATGTAATTATGTTTATATTGACAATCCAGAAATATCAATTTTTAAACGCTCAGAATCTTGTTTTCTTAAATTATCGTATCTTGTGCTTTATCAAAATATTCTTATCTGCAACTATTTGAAAAAAGGTGCATTAGGTATTCAACTATTTACTGAGGTTAAAATACTTCAGATTACTCTTTATACAATTATAGTTCATTTCAGTTAAGACTAGTCCAAAGGCTTTCATGAGACTACGATTCGAGCTTTCTGATTGACCAAAATGCGAACACGATTCACTCACATTAAATGCAGGATTCAAAACAAGCTTTCTGAAAATGAATTCAAAAAATAAAAGCGACAAATATATTCACAGATTACTTGAATAGATATAAATTGAAATTTTCGAATCACACAAATTTATTTACGGATAATTGATGAAGTACTGACAAATGATGTAGTACAGGATCTGTTATAGGTGTCGACCTGCACCACTTGATCGGTGCGATCAAATAAGCGAATTAAATTTATTTTTTGTGCAATAAAATATGATAATAAAATTAACGTTAATGAGTTGCCTAAAGAAATCTGTACTACTTTAGATTCACCTATTAAAACCTGGCAACTAAAGAGCCTTGAACAGAAAAAGGTAAGCTACCCTATGTTTGCATATTCTATAGGCTTTATACTTTCAATTAGTGTTAAATTTTTCTGGTTATAAGATCAGTGAATATAGGGAAAAGAATAATTAATTATTGAATTTTTATTCAAATATAATCTTGAACAGATTTCTTTAGGCAATTCATAAACGTTACTTTAGTTAACATATTTTATTTCATAAAAAATCAATTTTATTCGTTTACTTGATCGGTGCAGATCGACACCTATAACAGATCTTAGACTAATGCAACTGACAGAAGCACAGTGCGATTTTTGTGCTGGTGTGAAATTGGTTCGCAATTTGGCCAATCAGAAGGCTTAAATCGTAGTACCGTTCTTAACAGAAATGAACTGTAGTTTGAAAAAAAAAATGGTCCTTATTGCTATAATTTTATTGATAGGGAAACTAAATTATTACTAGTTTATTTCTTCTATGTACCTCATTATCAATTTTCTAAAACCGATTGAATTCTTGTTCTTTGCTAACTCTTATTATATTTATTGAAACTTGTCATTTTAAAGATAACAGCTTCCAGAAAAAGCTTAATATGAAATAGTTGTTGATAAAGTATAAGTATTTGATTTGCATTAAAATGGCTAATTTTCAATCGGATGATTACAACACTGATCGACTGGTTGCATGTTAATCGCCAATAAAATTCCACTTTTACTGCTGATCGTTGTTCAACTCAAATGTATGTGTTTAACACGGCTAGAAATCTCTAATTAAAATTAAATTATTTTTTCCAGCCGAGCGCAAAACATCTTTGGGTAAAGATTGGCATGCTGCATGTCTACGATGTGAAAAATGCAACAAAACTCTGACGCCTGGATCCCATGCTGAACATGAAGGAAAACCGTATTGCAACCAACCCTGCTATTCAGCACTTTTCGGACCAGGCGGTAATAAACTCCACTAAATCTACTTTAGAATCGCATTACGCAGCGCTATATATATATATATCAGTAGTATAATTTATCCGTTCATGCCTACCTACAATCGATTCTCAATATTTAACAATGTTCTACAAACGATTTTCACAAAAGTACTATCAATGTCAAAACTTTCATCAATACAATGATTTCAGAGTAATTACTTAACAAATAATTCCCGAGGGCATTATGTTTCAAAATAATGCCCTCGGGTATTATTTTGAAAAATAACAAACAAGCTTCCTAGTTACAGCAAGTAACTAGAGAAATTTTCTGACAGAAATCACAATGACAGGACATACATTGCTAAAAACTTTGATTGAAATACAACAAAAGTCGGACATTAAACATTGAAGGCACCACGGTAGTTGAACAGACAATAATGCCTACGGTCAACGTACACATCTCGGGCCAGAGGCCCTCGGAAAGTACACTGTTGACCTCAGGCATTATTGTCCTTTTAACACCCTTGATACCTTAATTACTATATTGTAATTTCTCTTATTGACTTCAATTCATAAAAGTTATCTTGATTTTCCACAATTTACTAATTCTTATAGACTACAGAGGAATGAAGTATAACTTTTAATAAAGTTTCATTTTGCAGGTTTTGGACGAGGCGGCGCTGAGAGCTACGTTTACAAAAAATGACCCAAATCTACGTAAATTAAAAGTTTATACATGTATTCACAAAATTTATACATTGCATCTTCAGTATTTTTTTACAATTAATTTTATACTTTCATGTATTCCTTCCTGTTCATATACTTATAATATAATGGTTATTATTCTATATTTTGTGTATTTTGTTGAAAAAAATTATTATAAAAGTAATTTATAAATATAAACTAAGAAGAATTATACTTTTAATTACATTCTACTGCCACTGTTAATATAATGCAATAAAAACAATTTTGTTCTAGAATTTTCGGTCAAATAGGCACAGAAGCTGCACTGTTATTTGCTCCACCATAGAACATCTAGAAATAAATGGAATAGAAGTTATATATTACGGATCCCATTCTATTTTTCTTTACAGTTTTCAAATCTGGAGCTTCGTTTGCAAAATACTAAACCAAAACTGATTTTATTTCATCTCAATTTTTAGTTATTATCGAATATCCTCAGAAATAGATTAAACTATTTCATTTCAAATTTCATTTTCAATTTTTAAATACGTACCTCTGTTGAAATTTATTTTAATAATGATATTGATTGAGAAGAGAATGAAGTAAATGCAAGTTCTATTGCCACTGCAATAGAAATACGGGTATACATACCTATTCCAATATTTTATTATGCCATAAAAACAAGGAATGCTTAAGAATTGCACTCTTTATATAATAAAGATGACAGGCAAGTAGTGCGGCTCTTCTGAAAATAAAATGTATGGTAGTTTATAAACAACTAATGGCCAGTTGCACCACCGTCACTTGACTTTAAGGGAGAAATAATAACCGTAGTAACAATTGTCCATACAATAGTTGCCATAGATGTTAAACTCCACTTAAAGTTAAGTGACGGTGGTGCAGACTGCTTAGTGTCTAAAAGTAGTTATTCTATTCAATTTCCTGTTACAAAATTATTCAAAAACAAAGTTCTTAAGATATTTTATATTCGAGAAATCTCATTTACTAATATTTTTTATGGAAATATATTGTACCTACCAATTCTTGTTAATAATAATAACTAAAAATTGAAGCACCAGTTGAATTCTTTTACTGCGAGTTAGAAAATCCATAGATTAAGTAAGTAGAAATTGTTGTCTATTTGCTAGAAATAATAGACATTGATTTCGAAATAATAATACATAGTAGATATACAGGATGAATCACAATTTCAGGTAGAACTCTATCGGTATATAGTACACACATTTTGGCAATAATATTGAATTTGCTTTAGGGCCGTACGACACAATTTTAATACTACATTTTGATGCACCGTGTCATACACAAAATGTTGTGCATTTTAATTCTGAATTTATGTGATACGGTGTATTTATCTTTGCAACAAAATGCAGCATTTAATGCATCCTGTCAAACGGCTCGTATGCAATATTGGATATTGTAAAATTATTACTTTCGAGATTAAAAATTGAACAGTAATGAATGAATATATATTGAAATAAATATAAGTATCCAATTCGAATGGTTCCAGAAGTTTTCATTTTTTTTTAGTGAATAATCTCTCAAATCATAACTAATTCTTCTGTTTATGTAGCAGTCTATGTAGAATTTTTGACTGAGTGATTATTATTCAATAAACGGCAGCGTCCAGAATGCTTGACGTATTGTAAAATCTTTTTTGAGTATGCAACTCCTCTTATATCGACGAGATGAATGTTGCCTATTATTATCTATGGATCAATAGAAACAGTCCTCTAATCTTACAATTCCATTTAAACAATCAGTGGCAGAGCTAGGTGAAGTTTTTTTTCTTTTCATTAAAATCCAATATTTCGTAACATTTTTATCACTTCATCAGGGATAAAATAGGTCCTATGGGTAGCAATAATTCGATGTTTATGTTATATATCGAAAAAAATATAAGGTTTGATAAAACAATATGAATATTCTTTTAAAGGGGTATCTAGGAGTCTTTTGGAATGCTGATTAATAATTTGATATAAAGTTTTAAAAACTAATAATGGAGGATACAATATGGCGGTAATTTGGAACGTACCAAGAATTTTTAATCTCTATATATTAAAGTTTAAATTGTATATCTTAAATGTGTAAATAGGTGATAATGAGCCCATGCCGCCCATGGTTTTTTTGCTGATTAAGATCATTATATAAAAATGGAGTAAAAATTAAAATGGCGTATCCAATATGGAGATTTTAAAATGAGTAAAAAATTTGTCAATAAATAAACACAAGAATAAGAAAATAAAATATGTATTTAAAAAAAAATTGATACAATTTTTTTCGAAAATTTTAAGTCTTTTTTTTGACATTACAAACATCTTCAACATCGCTGTCTTACTCTAGCACTGAAATTTTAGGTAAATTTCTACAAACATCACTTGTTACAAGAATCACATATTGCGGAATATAATAAACCTACTGATTTACAATTACAAGCTCTCCCACTTTTTTTTGTAATAGCAAAAATACCAAATCCAAAAAAAAAAATCAGATTTGGCAGTTCTGTAATTTTGACAGAGCTTGATGTTTTTTAGTTAGAATTGTCTATTTACCAATTGAAGTTTGCTTATAACCTGAACGCGTAATCAAAAATGAATAATATATTCTCAAATCTTAGAACTTCATAGAACTTCATCTTTTTGTATTTTCAATAATTTTTTTAAGCGTAATTTTCAGTTGCAGGAATTAAAATAAGCAAAGACAATGCATTTTCTTATATATTTTTTATATTAAAAATTACTGAAAAATATCAAGTTGTATCAAATATCTGAATTATCACCCACTAAACTTTAGTGACTAAAAAGTGTTTTTCAAATTTGTTTAAAAAAAATAAATATTTCTGATCAATATGAAGGAATAAAAACCGTTTTGAAAATGAAAATGGCGTCGAATGGATGCTATGTTATGTAAAAATGATTATCTTAAATCATGAGTTTTACTAGATAAAGACAATGTTTTCTATTTTAAACATTTTAACATCAAAAGTAGAAGTATAATGATGATAAATGTACAAGGATTTAATTTTTTTATGCTTCTATTAATATATATCTTCAATTTTATAAAAGTCAGTGAGAATTTTGGAAATTATAACTTCCGGTCAAATTTTGTATTAGAAAAACAAGAATAATTGAGATCTAATAACTTCCTCAGAAAGCTTAGAGTCTCCTCTTTAAGATACTTTTAATTTTTTTGTTTTGTGTATATTTTAGACAAAGAGACTTTAGTTTCTTCCCGAACGCTTCGCTTGAGTATTTATCTTTAGCGGCTTGGCGCGCTTATAGTTTTCGAATTCGCTTTCTTGCTTTTAATAATTTTTTTTAATAATAAAAAAGAAAATTAAATAGCTTATAGTATGAGTTTCAGTCATAGCTCCCGCTTTTTCAGGTGATGCTATTAGTTTTTCGATTTTTTAAAATTGTTTTGAAATATAACGGAAAGACCAAATTTTCTATTTTGTTTTCGAGATTATGAACTTAGCATACACTTTAGAGCTGCAAAGATTTTTTTTAATGTATTCTATACCCAAATAAATACCCATGAGCTCAGTTTTAGCTATATCACAATTTATGAGAGGTCATCACTATTAATCCCAGATTTTTGTTGATTGAGCTTGAATTTCCGTGGATAATTTTAATTTACATTCATGCGCTCCAAGCTCATAATACGAGATCTATATATGTCAAAATATGGTCGCAAGTACTTTAAATTGAAATCCAATCAATTGATTTTTTTAAAGAAGTTCGCTCATTTGCTTTGAAGATATTATGTAAATCATTTGAAATAGATACATGAAGAACTTTATAAGTCTGGGTTGCAGCTTCTCACTTCTCCGCAGCTTCTTACCAACCAGGTGTAAACAGGTATCACTTCGTTGAATTTTTATGATTTTATGTATCTTAATGAATCATTATATCAAATAAAAGCTAAGTTTTATCTCTTTTCTTTATAAAAGTGCCCGCAAATAGAGGTTGCCATTTCACACAAGTATGAAGAAAATTGTTTGTTCAAAGCCGCGATGAGATTTTTGAGCGAACAGTTATTTAAAAAATATATTTGATCACCGATCGATGCGTTATTAATAAATTCAAAATTTTTGTCGCTCTTATTTTGTTCAAGAAATCACAAAAGAAAGCATAATGAAATCTGGACTTCCATAGTTCGTGTGCTGTACTGTGAAACTACTATCCATAGCAAGCACATTTGATTTTGTCTATTGAAAGTGGTCTAAGGCCAACTATTTATCATCGAACAAAACTATTTGAAACTCGATTTTTTAAAAATTATTAACAAGGTGTCTGAATATTTACTACGCGTTTTACAAAGACAGCTTTTCTAATTTTACGAGTTTTTTACAGTATAAAAATAATTTTCAGAAAATCTCGCAGTTTTCAGATATTCATGAGGAGCACAAGAAAAAAGTGTACGTTTTGTTTTAGATTTTATAAAAAATTGTCCACCTCTAATTTATACGCTCTATAATATTCTTAGGTTCTTAGCAATATAATATCCATTAAAAAAAAATAATAATAATTTAGTTCAAACTGAAGAGATGTAGACCCTCAACAAGATGGTTAGAGGCTTAACAGCTTGCTTGGATTCTCAGAATAGAAAATAATTATGTTTCTATCTTAAAAGTGTGGTAGGAGCAGTTACTGTGGCGCCTAGCCAAATTACTTTCGATGACCGTAGAAATAAATTTGTCAAACTAAACAGGGGTGTAGATGAAAGTTTTATTCTCACACCAAGAAGTGTATTACTATGATATTGTAATGTTTATTGCTTGAAGAAATATTTTCTAATTAAATAAAAGTGACTATTCAATAATTCAAAATGAAATAAAAGTTTTATTCTTCTGGATATCACTAACAACACAATATTATTTATCTTTCACTTAATACTAACTTAAACAAAGTCGCAGATATTTATATTAAACTATTTATATCCACTGATCACTTCACTGTTCGATATTCACTGTACTAAATTCACCATTACACTATTACACTCAAGTCGTTTGCTTGCCTTTACATATAGAAATATCCATTTTTTGAAAGCTCTACCACATTTCTAGAATATTGCTAGAGGCTTCCATCGAGAGGGGTACAAGGTCATCTTTACGAGCCTTCGCACTCTCGCACGTTACAATATCATCCTGAGTATTTTTCGTATTACACAGAGTTTAGAGAATTATTTGTTAATTCTCTTTCGACGTTTGCACATTTGAAAGAATAGGTAAAATACTTACTTGTATAAGATTACACAAAAATAATACGCTCTCAAAATGTTAAGACTCATACTTCCGAAGAGTTAGAAATAGAATCTGATTAGTTTTAGGGATAATCAATTAAAACTAAACTGCATAATTTTTAGTATTTCTGCTTAAGATATATAAGCGGAAATATTTATGGCAATACTATGCTTCCGTCTGTCAAAGTAATTTGGAATGTACAATGTACCAGTTGAGTGACTAATTTCTTTATTGTCAGAGATATATGAAGGGAACAAAAATTTTCTAGGCCAAGGCGAAAGTTTATGTAAGAATAATTTTTGAAGTCATCACTTCTCAAGTTGGCAAAAAATTTGTTCTCATCAAGTCGCACAATATATGTTTTTAGGCTTTCAGAGTACAGCACTTTTTAATAAATACATTGCAATAATTTCAAATTGTTTCATTGCAGTTTTGTTTAAAATACAAATGAAATTACTGAAGTTGGACAAAACAGTATTTCATAGGGAATCTAGCGCCAACAGTGCTGGCGGTATCTATTCTTAAAACTTTTAAATTCATTAGAGAGTACTTTAATAAATATATTTTATTAGGTAGAAAGATCTGTATTATAGATTATTTGAAACACAAAGTTTCAACAGCAAAGTGCTGTCTTTTTCAAGCGTAAAAAATGAGTTCTGAAAAGTTTTTTCCTGCATTCAAAGAGTACTTTATTTAATAAATATGCATACGGAATGTATATTAGTGTTTTAAATTGAACACGTGAAGAAGAGAAGTAATACAGTTATATTCACACTTCAACCTTATTGATTAACTAAACAAAATTCAGAAAGTGCGCTCATGAAAGTGAATATATTAAATAGTTTTTCGCAGACATATTTTTTCACTGGTACAAGGCGGTAGGTAAAGTATGTCGGAGCTTGGGCTGTCTACCCAAGTTCCTACATACTTTACTGCTGATATCTTCTTTAACAAACAGCATGTAGTAAATTTCCCTTTTATACCATTAGATAGATGGTGAAATCGTCTTGTTTCGTCCCTAGTCACACAATATACTATTTTTTTCTACCTTTAATAACCAATGTACTCTATTTGCACATAAAAAAAGTGGCAACCCTAGTGTCAACTGTCATTTATACAGTCAAAAGGTGTACAAGTAAGTCGTCCACATCAGATATTTTTATTTTATTTCGAAATCCTATAGATTTTGAGATCTTTATGTTGGAAGACGAAAAAAAAAGCGCACGAATATCAAATCTCAAAAATACCTGTTTTGGAGGGTACTTTCCATAGTTTGATCCCATAAAATTCAATTGAAATATTTACATTTGACTGGTGATCAAGTAAAGCACTTTTTAAATCTTGATAGTATTTGAAACATTTTTTCAAAGCGCACTTTTTGGCCCTTTTCATACCACTTCGGAGCGCTGTAAATCATGGAACTATCATCAAAACGACTTAAAAATGAACTTGTTTGTGAAACAACTATTAAAGAAGACGCTGTGATGATATTCGATAGAGTTTTACGATAATTACATTTTCTATGGAAAAAACTACAAAAAGAACCTCAAAATAGTTATTTTTTACTGCCCAACCTATATAATAGGGGAAGTATTATAATCGTGATTTTTTTACAGCTCGGGATTTTGATGGATCTTTATGTTTTTGACCCTACTGAACCCAGAAAACATAATTTTGAGAAAAGTCGGTCTGTCTGTGTGGAAACACGATAACTTGAGAACGCGTACGAATTTTCGACTGAAGTTTTATATTAAAGTTTTTCATCAAAAAGCTAGGTTCAAGTTTGTTGATGAGCTTTTTTCAACCAGTGGTACCAAAACTTTATTGATGAAGCTTTTTAGTTTTTTGCGATTATTTTATAAACGGTAGTATTATTATAAAATATGGAATGACTAAAATTGATCACCAAATAATTTGGCATAACATTCTTCTGAAAAAATTCTTAAAATTGTCATCGGTTCATTTGTTATTATTAAAATTTGAATTATTATGAAATTCGTTACATTTTTCTGAAGCAAATAAGTAATAAGAATCATAATGTGAAACTGGAGTTATTATCACTTATATTTAGACATCACATGCAAACATTCATCAATTGTTTTTTTGAAATAGGCAATCTGGCTCTATCTATGTTTGGTATCAAATTAAAGCTCTTGCGTAGAAAATTCTAGTGGAAATGTCAAAGAGAATACCTATTTATATGATTGTCAATTGTTTCTTTCACAAATTATTCAAATGATGTCGAGTTTGGTATCAATTTAAAGTTCTCGGAAATATAAACTTAGTAGATATCACTTGTCATAAGTATGTTGGTACTAATGGTAAGTATGTTGGTACTTATGACAAGTCGGACTCACCGGTAGCCTCAATATTCATGTCGGACAATATTTTTCCTTCATTTTATTATCAAAAAATCTTTCGATTAGTGTAAAGATCAGTATCACGGTAATATTCTTTCAATTAATTAGCCCTCGCGGGTAAACGCCCCCAAATCTAGAATTTTGTCAAATGAAAAAGTTGTCGGACTCATCACAATGAAGCCACTCACAAAGTTTCAAGTGAGCGGTAATCAACAAAAAATTCAGGCGCTGTCTCACGGACTAATAATAAGGCCTGTAAAATCTTTCAAGATCTGTAACTGTCGGAGGAAGAACCGGACCTGTGTTTATATAACTTTCATCCACCAAAGTTTTTCGTTGAACTAAAACAATCATCCTTCAATTATGTATATAATGGTAGTAGAGCAGTTATGAGTATTTTTTTATGAGTCCAACATTCAACTATTTAAAGAACCGGTATTGCAAACTCGAAAAGAAGGAAAAAAGATTTAGCTTTTTGTAATTCTACATTGAATCAAAAACATATCTAAATATATTTCAACTTATAATGACCCATTTTTTGAGGAACAAAAATCATTTTGTCTGTTATTAATCAACGAGTTTACTAAATACTTGTATAATAATTAAAATATCTACTTTTGAATACGAATTTTATTCAACCATTTGATATGTTACAACTACATGAAAATTTGATTTTGTATTCATTTGTTTCACTGACTTTTATCTCCTAAACCACCTTTATCCCCTCATTACATCTTGTTGATTGCATTTCAAATGTGGAACATACTTATCGTCCATTCCGATTCCATCTGACATTCTTTTGATTGAAGCGACTGGTTCTGAATCCAAGTTGGCCTTATACAGCCTCTTGGTTCTCTCTGTTAACGAGAAGGCGGTGGCCAGTGGCCCATTTGTGAGACAATTTGTTTTTAAAGTAGCC
Source organism: Dromius quadrimaculatus (assembly GCA_963989225.1). Classification (NCBI taxonomy): domain Eukaryota; kingdom Metazoa; phylum Arthropoda; class Insecta; order Coleoptera; family Carabidae; genus Dromius; species Dromius quadrimaculatus. Next base: position 56,072,644 of record OZ022325.1, on the reverse strand, counting down.
ACGATCGGCTTTTGTTCCGATGCCGAGAAGACAAGTCAGCTAGATCTTATGGTAAACCAGAATATTTTGATGTAATTAAATGTCATTAAGAATGGAGTAGAATCAAGAATATTGGTGGTTTAAATGGTGAACTAATTTAAATACTAACGGCCATTTAAAGATCCGTTAATTTGTTTTTCTTGATAAAACGATTTTCAAGGATATGAGCATACACAGCTTAACAAGCAAATTGCTTATTAGTTTTTTATTGAAAACCAATGATATTGAATGATTTATTTATTATAATTCAAAAGGAATTTTTAACATATGAAAAATTGGTCAAATTCGTTTACTTTCCAATATAAAATGATTATCATATCATCACTGGAAACATTTATATCTCACAAAATATTTCATATATAAAAATCGCCTTTATTGGTTTTTAATTTCTTCAATACTTTTTTATGTAATTGAACCAGGCCCGGACTGAGACCTGAAGTCGGTCCGGGCATTTTAGAGACAGTCTGCCCTCCACTCTCCAAGGTAAACTAAAATCTTTATATACCATAACTTTCATACTACTAAGACCGATTTTAATATACATATATACAGTACCTGGCAAATTATTAGGGACAGCTCATACATTTTTAATTAGAATTTTTCACATAGTAATTTATAGGAAATAGCAACAAAAAAATTCCAGAAATTTTGCAAACTACGCTTATCGCATTATGTATTATGTTTGATACTGCTGTAATCGGGATAGAGAAAATTATTAAATGAATCAAATTTCAATTTCTGAGCTAAAAGTGTTTTCATAATTCTAGAATGAGAAATTTCAACATTCTCAATAGGTTACTGGTTTTTTTTTCGATTTTTCGATATACATATTGTAACGTTATTTATTTCAATTTAGAGAGCAAAAGTTACTGAGCACTACTATTTATTTTTATGATTTATTAAAATAATAAATTAGATAACTAACACTATTTCTAGAATATTGCTAGAGGCTTCCATCGGGAGGGGTGATGTGATGCGGTGCGGCGCATTGCAGGGAGGACGAAAGGCTACATAAGTATTACTTAGGCAAATTAGAAGTAAAAGAATAATAGATTTATATTCATAATCATATGCAAGCTCGTTCATTCTTCCCACTCGAAAACTTCATCTCACGCAACAACCTAACATTTATCTGCACACAGAACGAGTTTGCTGGTTGAATGTTAAATGGGGTTTATGCCAACCTATTTAGAGGGGGAGGCTTGATTTATGTATGTATATGAGGTAAGATCATGGTGGGATTGTCTGTATCACAGAAAATGCTTCAGTCTTCTCACCTATCGAGTCAAACATAATTAAAATATTATAGATTTTTAATCGTGAAAAAGCATGATAAGCGTCGCTCTACAGACCGCATTTTACATCTAGAAGCTGGTTGATATGGTATGATTGCAATGTAACTACGGACAAGTTTCCATAAATAAGTTAATTAAAAAAGAAGGAATTCAGGAATTCAAGAATTCAACTAGTGAGATATAAAACCTAATGAATGAACATTTTGCAGGTGGCTTATTTTTAAATTATTTTGAAATCGATTCACGGAAATGTAAGCGAAAGTTAAGTTACAAATTAAATGGCAAAAAAAGCATTTACCAATTAGAGTGGTATTAAGAACAATAGCCGTCTAGACATTTGAATATTGTGTTCTTATTTCTGATCATTAATCAAAAGCTTGGCAATTCAGTACTATTTTACATGTGTTATGGAATCTTCATATATTATAATAATTGCTCTATTTTTGTTCAAATAACCTTATTTTTTTTATGAATCATTTGTGTTTATGTTCGACTGTATAATATTGACTCATTTTATGGCACTGTTTACTGTCTCTAAAGAACAACTCTATTGGACTTTTATTTTGAATACGTTCCACTAGGCGACTACAACGATTTGCCCATAACCGCAATTTTTGCCGTTCCAGTAACATGATTTCTGTGGTGGTGCTACAAGTGGAACGATGCGAGTGCCTGTCAAATGTCAAATAAACTGACAATGTGTGGTTCAGATCGGAAAGTAAATCGATAATAAGATTAAACTAATCTGTAGGAAAAAGGATACACAAATGGAATGAATACTATATGCCTGTGTAAATTAATATCTCAAAAATAATTAAGAATGATAATGAGAGACCGTAAAAGTATCTGTCATATTGACAAATAGAAATCTTGAATCAATCGATATAGTTAGTATTCAAAATTATAAATTGGAATGACACCTTTTTGGTTAAGTCAAATTTCTTGATGATTTCTGCAAACATGAACGTAATGACTGCTTCGAGCCAAATTTCAATCGCGGGCGTTGTGAGCTTGAAGCTGTCAGGATTAATGACATCATCTATGATCTCGATCGTCTTGTGGATCGATTATTAAGACGGTATAAGCGTTGCGGTCGCCTAGTGGAACGTACCGTTTATATTAACAAAATTAGACTGATGTCAGTGTCAAAATAATTGCTATAATTTAGTGCACTACTGAATTTCATGGACTATTCCATTCGTAGTATTTATAACAAGGTTAACAATGCTAAATCGCCATAGAAACGGTGCATATCAGTGAGTATTTGGACGTGTAGAAATACCATCGGGTATTACACTAGTGGTCAAAGTGAGTATTTCACTCAAAGATGTGGATACCTCCAATTTGTGCTTTCTTCGTATTTAATGGAATATTTTTCTGAATATCTTCATCAATTTCATCTTCTGATCTATCACCAAACCTTTTTGAACTAGTTTCTATATCAAAACGCAATTTATTTCTTTATTATTCGTCAAAGAAAATGCAAGAAATTCTAATTTTTCAGTTTGACAGAAGTTTGTTTACTCGTTCCTATGAAAATTGCGTGACTTGTTACTAGATTCATAGAAAACTAATTTGAAAAAATTGTTTGACTCCTGGAATAGTCCTCGATATACCATTTGTAGTTAAAGTATTATAGACTATTTTTGTGGTGCAATCACTCATGTTTATTGTGCTTGTGAATACCACTCGTGCTGCACACTCGTGGTATTCAAACGCAAGCACAATAAACATTCGTGATAGCATCACAAAAATAATCGATAATACTTAAACTACTTATGGTATAATAAATGATAATTACTTTTGAAAGTGAAAATAAGAAATCTTCAAAATATATAAAGTGGAATGAGCGTTAGACACTTTCCTTTATAAGATTTTGAATTTTTATTTGTTATGGATGATATTTCATGCATGCAACACAGATTTTCCAATGGATTCTGAAGTGTAATTTATGGAAAAGTTCAGATTTTGCATATTTATGATAAATTGAGGAGCTTATCAATATCTCATATTTCTGTAATTTTTATGAGAAAGACCCGATATCAAAAACAGAAATTTATATAGTTCAATATTCTGATTCATATACAGAACACAAATAAAAAATCTAATGTTCAATAAAGTGTGAAAATTTTAATTATATTTATCTATCAAGACAAGTCTTTCTTGGTAGAATGATTTTACCAAGAAGGACTATCCTTATGGTCTCAATTACACTAGCTTTAAAATTTCCAAAGCGCATTTGGATTTACATAATGTAAGTTTGTATTTTCTTAAAAAAGATCCTTCCTAGTTTCTGTAAGCTTCGGTTAATAATGAGAAATAATGTTTACCAATCACTGACTTCTCCTGTTGTGAATAATCTATAAGACGAATATCATTTTTGTTCAAAAAAATAAAAGCAAGAACTTCTTTGGCAGGGCTGAGCCTGAATGTTTTCATTTTACACTAAATTCTTGAATTCCCACACAGCATATATTACGATCTTCTGATTTTTGCTGACCCACAGATCATCCTCTTAATTACTCTTTAAATTTTTTCATTCAAATAAATACGGTATGTAGTTCCTACAAATATAATCCGTCATTAGTTGCATATTTAAATCCGTATTAAAACGTATAATTACGCATTTGAATGTAAGTAAGCATGCGTGTATTTGATGCGTCTCACATCATACCATATTAAAAACATTATACCTATAGAAGTTGGAACGAATTAATACAACTGAGAATCTAATCACATGAGAAGTAGACTTGGGAAAGATAAATCGATAGGAATGTGATTATTTTTTTATTATATTAATGCTCACGCTTAACATTTAAAAGAATATATCTAATATACTTGTATTATTTCATAATTCCGAAGTTAATTAAGGAGGTAGATAATTTCTTTTAATCACTAATTCTTTCACAAGTAGATTGAAAAAAAATGTGCTTCTTCAACAGTAAACTGTATGTAGGGTGGTTTATCATTTATTGTAGACCTATAATTTTTTGAGAATTTAAATTTAGAAATAAGAAATGTGAGATCTATTTAGCAGCTTGAAAAAGACGATCGATAATTCTCTTGTATTCAGACTATCCCGTAAATTAGTGTTAAATTTATTCTTAATCATCTGATTAATGTGTCCTGGTATGGTGGCATTCTTATAGTATTCGTGTTCAGAGCGGTTACCGTAAAATCGTGCATATAGCGGTCATATATTTTTCTGCTTCTCTGGTAATTTATTTCAAGATATATTTCGGCCGTGCTCATATAATAATAATATAGCTATTTAAGTATAGTTTGGAGGTCGAGCCTTGGCGAGGTTTCCAAATATTATACGAAATCGGTACTGTACTTATTGACCGTGATGCTTACAAAATTTTTTGCACGATTGGAAGATCCAAAATGTGAGTCCGAATTTTCTTTTTCAAATTAAATTACTACTGATGATTGTTTATTCGCTGTCAGCTGTCAAGTTTGACATTTTATTCTGAATATTCAATTACAAATAAAAATATATAAATGAATATTTTTTTGTGAAAATTTACAATAATTTTTTACTTACCGCCTTTGCCCATGGGCAGTAAATCAGCATAACCATAGTAACCACAGTTAGCTGGTGAAATCAACATACCACCTCAAATAGAGGGCCGGTAAACACATGAAAACGCCCAATCGTGCAAAAATAATATTTCAGCTCTCCATGCCTAGCAGACCCATGGCTTGATGAATAATACTCTTCCATTGATTATGGTTTAGCGCCTCGTTTTTCCAATTCTTAATATAGGGTGTAACTGAACCTTTGTAACAAAATTTAATGGTATATAGTATTGGACGTACTGATCATGAATCAAAAAGAATTTTGCCGAAATTCGTAAAAATAGCAGTAGTTTGCAAAAATATAGCATTTTGGGTACCGCTGGTTGTCATAGGTACTCCTATACAAAATAAAAAAAAAACTGCAGATTAAATACAATTTGTACTACACAAGATATTACATAAATCTAAAGAAAATAATTGGTAGATCATAAATTTATAAAAATTGCTCAAAATTGTCGCCGTTCACAGCAACACACAATGCGTGCTGCAACGTGCTGTTGAATGAGGTTAACGGTACAAGCTTGTCGGAGGTAATTGTGTTCTATTATTATTTCTGCGCTATTTTCAATACGCTGTTGCAGTTCTTCAATATTTTGCGGCGCATCTTGTTTATCATAAACTAATGACTTTCAATGACCCCAAAAATCAAAAGGAATAAGATCTAGTGATCATGGTCCAGGACCACCACGCCCTATCCAGCGACCTTCGTATGCAGTATCTAAATGCTCTCTCACAAATCTGCTGTAGTGCGGAGGTGCACCGTCATGGAGAAACCATACATGCTGCCAAACATCTAGCGGAATGTCCTCTAACAATTCTGGTAGAGTAAAAACCCTAAGTAATCGTTACCATTCATACGCGCAGGTAAAATGTATGGACAAAATAGAATACCCTTCACAATCCCAGCCCAAACGTTCAAAGAGAATCGATGCTGGAAATTACTTCTTATAATAACATGTGGGTTTTCTCGTGACCAGTAATGTGAATTGTGGAAATTATAAATACCATCTCGAGTGAACAAGGACTCAACGGAAAAAATTACATTTAATGTGAAATTTTGGTCTTGAGCATGTTGGTGAAGAAGCCATTGGCAGAAATTTACTCGCTCGAGGTGGTCACGTTGCATCAGATTTTGAACTCTTTGGTATTGGAACGGATGGTACCTTAAGCTTCGAATTTTCCACATCATATGAGAAGCTTCTTGTCCCAAGTTGCATGAAATTTGGCGAGTACTAATTGTAGGATCAACATCAATTATATCCGATAAAACATTTTCAAAATTTTGACGGTATCTTTGACGTCCTCCACCTCTATCAGGATTAGGTCGAAGTGATCCTGTCACGAAGAAGCTGTAGTAGTCTTCCAAACATTCGATGACTGGGATGCCGTCTGTCAGGATATCGTTCTGCATACAAACGCTGCGCTGCTCTCCCGTTTTGCCCCACTTCCTCGTATACTATCATCATATCAGTTAGTTCTAAATTACCAAATGCAATATCCATTTCTATTTTTAATTTTTTTTTAAATTCAATAACAATAGCATCAAACACTGTTTTACGTTACAAACTTGTAAACTTTTGCCGACAGAAATTAATAGAAAATTATTTGATTCATTTATGTATTATGCAATATCTATTTAATTTGTGATTAGTTGTTGAGTAATCGTTACAAGTAATGTTGTAATTCTAAAAGAAATTATTAACCCAGTGGCCCAAAACTGTTCATTTGATTGAAGCCATTTCCCAATTTTCGAATTTCAGCGAAATTCTTTTTGATTCATGATCATCAAATTCATGATACCATCAAATTTTGTTACAAAAGTTCAGTTACACCCTGTATTTAGAAACTGTATATCTTTTTGTACATCTTCCTTTTGGTCGTCCCCTTCCCTTTTTGGTCACTACTTTCACTCTTGTACTCTACCAGTCTGTCTTCCGGTATTCTTACTAAATGTTCTAACCACCTTAGTCTTTGTGCATTTATAATACCTGTAATATTAGGCTCCCTGAACAGTTCTGCAACTTCTGAGTTTGTTCTGCGCACTATTATATTGTCCACTTTCTTACCACCAAAAATTATCCTTAGCACTTTTCTCTCCCTTTCTAGTCTTTTTTGACTTGTTTTATTCATCACCCACACCTCGCACCGTAGAGCACTGTTGGTCTTATTATAGTTTTATATATTTTTATTTTTGCACTATTCATTACTGTTTTTGACTGTCAAATTTTTGTTAATGATCCTACAGATCTATTTCCTTTCATGATTCTTGCTTGAATTTCTATATCCTCCTCATTGTTGTCTGTTATTACTACTCCCAAATAATTAAAATAACTTTTTCAAATTTCAGTACTTTTCCTTCGTCGTCTCTTATTTTAGAACATTTTATTTCATCCTTTTGATGTCCTCTTACGTGTATATATGTATTATGTCTTATCTTCATTTATTCTGAGTTATTATTGCAATATCATCTGCGTAGGCTAAAATCTGATGTTTTTGTCGACTTATGATGCCTTTAGTATACATCCTACTTTGTCTAATAACCCATTCTAGAACCAAGTTGAAGAGAACTGGGGACATAGGATCACCTTGTCTTAGGCCTTTTCTAACTGTGAAACTTTTGGAGATCTTGTTGTTGATACTTATTTTGCAGCGAATATCATTTTGATCAATCTGATTATCTTTTCTGGTACTTTGAATATTGTTAGAATCTCATATAGTTTTCTGTGACTGATTGAGTCATATGCTTGTTTGAAATCCACTAATAAGATATGAAGAGGCAACCTGTGTTCATAGCTGTTTGAAATTATTTGTTTTATTGTGAAGATCTGATCTATAGTTGACCTATTGTTCCGAAAACTAGCTTGATATTCTCCTAAGATTACATTTACTCTGTCTGTTTGTACAGTAATGAGAACTTATGCGTCGTGTACTAGTTTTAACTGAATGAAGTTGCTGAAAATTATTTCTCCGGGTATGGTTTCACTTTAGCACTTCACCAGATGTATGGCAATTTTTTTCCGAAGCATATTATTTTATTAACCCTTGAAAAATTCAAATGTCATACTGTAACAAATCATTTTGACATTTTTTTTTGTTAAATTGTAGCGCGAATATGACTATCTCCAGCCCCACGGTCATAATATGCTATACTTTTTTAGGTACACTCGTATCGAAACAAATCAAAATAATTCCATACTATAATAAATAATAAACTTCTGAAAAAGCCGTTTTTCAAGTATGGCACCACTTTTGCACTCCACCAAAAGTATGGCAAATGTATGAATAGTCTCACTGTGCTATAATATTTCCATAAGATTCAAGTGCCGTGCTGTAACAAATCGTTTACTTTATTGAATAAATCTGCTTCATTGCGACGGTATGGTGGTTATTTGGAACCGTCGGAACGGTATGACATAGTGATTTTCGTGAATACTTACTCAAAAATAATAAGTTACAAAAAAATTGTCTGTAACAAATATTTTAAATATTATTTTCTTCCATCAATTACTTGGAATTTCCTATCACTATTTCCCGGTCTATAACGTGAAGACTTGCAATCAAAAATGAGCCAAGTACCAGAAAACTCGAAATTGAATTAGATTCGAAAAAACAAGCTAACATATAAAGCGCGGTATGTGTCATGATCATGTTGATAGAATATAGAACAGACCAAAGAATAAACATAGCATGCAAGGTATCTGCCAGGCTTCTGGACGAAAAAGGAGACAAGTGCCTCTGGAAAGTGGACGAATAATGAGCTAAGTGCCACTGAAAACCGAATATATTAAATTGTTAAGTTACCCCATTTTTACGGATACAAGTAGGCCACTTGATACTTTTCACGTTTTTTTGTTAGCCTAGGCTGAAAAATAACTTAAATATTACCACAACCATCTTAATGATCGTATTACTTCACTTTTCTTGAATTTTTACTTTCCTCCAGTGACTGGATTATAATCATCAACTGATTTTCTCTAGCTTTATGTACTTATTTCTTTCTTCTATATTATTGCTAGTATAGTTCTTTAGTAGAGACAACTGTTGCTGAGCAATATAAGTGTGATTTTTTTTGCCTGAGAACACGGCGGTCTGCTTTGTCGGACAATCTGACGATGTTGATAACAACACGTGACATTTTAAGCATCTACGTGTGTGGAATTGGGAGTAGAGACGTGTAACCAGGAAGCGCGAATTGATAAAATGCACCTGGAGAACGATTCCAGAGAACAATAAAATTCCACAAAAGTAATTCATTTTCAATCTAATACGTTACATCATAATCTATAATCATTTTGAAACACATAACTCTGAACAAGAAGAGATTTCTTTTACAAGAAAAATGTATTAAGGGGTGACAGCTAATAACTCTCTAAATATTAATTAGGGATTATAAGAAAACTCTAGAAATTTGGAAAAAATAAAAGAAAATTCTAGAAGCCAGAAAGAAGAAATAAAAGAAGTTACTTGTAAGCAAGAAGAATTTTCTAGAAAATTTGAAAATCATCTAGAGAAATATTCCAAAAACTTGGAAGAAATGTTGAAGAAAGGAACAAAATAATTTTCTAGCAAGCAAGAAGAGTTTCCCAGAAAATCTGAAGAACAATTATTAATGATCGATTTCAGGATCTCGACTTAAATTAATCCGGGTTAAATAGCTCATCTCTTTGGTGATAATATCAATTTCTCTATTTTTTGTATCATCACTGGTTTAACTCCCCGTTCCTTCAACTCAAGTTAATTTAACTCTCGGTCATTACAGAATTCAATTATGCATTTAAATCAGTAATCATAATTTATTTCACAGGTTAATTTGCTGGTAAAATGAATATACCACTTTGAATAGAGGGCCGGTAAACACATGAAAACGCCTAACCGTGCAGAAAAAATTAAAAACCGTAAAAAATTAATGAAATAAAAATAGTATCCAGTAGCCATGTACAAATAATTGTTGAGCATCGATGACATCTGTTAGCTTCGACATTAAGATTTTATCGATGACATCTGCCAGCTTTGACGATTAGATTTCAATATTATTTCATTAAATAAACGGCAGCAACAACAATATAATTATCGCGTTAATTATACCCGCAACAGAGTATGAAAGGAAATATTAGCATAATATAATTGGTTATAAAATTATTGAAAATAAATTGTTGAACGATGTGCATTCTTGAATTTTAATATAAGAATTGTTCATCGTCAGTAACAGGATAGGTACTATGAAATGATCAGATTAAATATTATGTATTTGAGTAATTTATTTCTCAGAAGATTTTGTTGAATTTTGCATATTCTGCACATGAATATAAGTAATTTTTTCCGTAGGAAGTTATCAGCTCCCCATGGCAAACTCAAAAACTGACGAGCGAAGCTCGGTCAGTCAGGTATTAACTTTTAAGTGAAATAAATAATTTTGAAAATCCATATTCATGAAGCATGTGGCTGATTATTCTGTGATCGATATGATCGAACACCTTAGGAAAATCTATAAATTACATTCACTGTACTTCAAATTTATGTTACACAAATCTATATTGAAATAAAAATAAGTTGTACTTACATATATGGAATTATTGTATATAAAATTGTACAATACTGTTTCAAAGACTTAACTAAATACCGAAAAATTACTTATACCAATGACGTCTTCAAACCACAAGATGGGCACAATTTTAGTAATTTCCCGAATAGTATAGAAAACGCTACTTTTTGAATAGAGGTTGTGAAGATGAACTAATCTCGATGTTAAGAGTAGGCACATTCTTTTTTCAAGAGAATCTAGATTAAGGTCAAATCTTTAAGAGTTTATACGACAGAAATAATATTTTTGTATAAAACAAAAATATAGGTTCGTATTCCTACCTTTTAAAATCGCACTACTTCAGCAAAAATTTTAATAAAAGGAGATAGCGCTATATGATGCAACATGAGATGGTAAGAGAAAGTGCATCAATTTTTAGGAAGTAGCGCTACTTCAAGAGGTGAGAATATGGACCATAGTTTTCAAGACCAGAAACGTGAGGTATCTATTCATTTTTAAGTTGGCAACCCACGTTACGAAAATGTAAATATTGATTGTCTATGCAATAGGTAGAATTAGGAGTAAAATAAGTAATCAATTCAGTTCTTACTCTGTCTGCTATTGCACTGATACATATAAGGAGATATTATCATGCACAAATCAAGTTTAGTTTTAGTTTGAAATTCCGGAAAAAATTTATTCTTCTACCACTTACATAAATAAAAATTTTTAAACACACGATTTTGTATCAGAAAAACCGAATTGAGTAAAACTTCAAACTTTGGCAGCTCGATGACTTTTGTCCATGTCAAAGTCAAGCTTTATTATCGTTAATCAAGTGTTGCCAATATATAAAAACTGATTCCTGTCCTTATTCTACAAGATTTTTATTTTCTGCGTCTATTACTAGTTTCTTATCCATCACTATCATTTCTATAATACACAGATTGAATAATTGAAAAATATAGTGTCCGTATCAAGAACATGAACTGTATTATGCAATTGTCACAATTCTGTAGAATATTAAGAGCTTCCGCGTAAACAAAGAATGGTGTTTCTCAGTCACTCGCCAACTCTTTTTTATCTGGAAGTCTCGGTAAACAATCTGCATCTATATTATTCTTGCCCTTACGATAATTAATATCATAATCGTATTGATCTATGAATAAAACCCATCTGGTAAGGCGATTATTAACAAGCTTAGGTAAATTTCTCTTCTCACCAAATAAATGCTGTAAAGACTTATGCTCAGTTAATAATATAAATTTAGTACCTCCTAAATACTGATCAAATTTTCTAACAGCAAAGAAGATTGTTAATAAAGGAAAAAACTTTTCAAAACTCATTTTTTAATAAATATGTTTTATTTGGATAAGTTCTGTACATAGAAACTAGATTAGTTTAAAATATTAACTCCTAAGGCAGCACTTTGCTGTCAAAACGTTGTGTTTCTAATCATTTTTATGTACAGAACTTATCGAAATAAAACATATTTATTAAGATTGTTGATGCTTCACGATCAATAACAGCGTATTTTTGTTCTGCTTCTGACAATTTACGAGATGCAAAAGCAACTGGGCATTCATCTTCCGTTTTATTCTTGTGAAACAATACGGCTCCAATTCCTTCTTCTGATGCATGACATGATGAAAATAGCTGCCTTGTTTCATCATATGAAGTAAGGAAATTAGCACTTACTATTTGCTTTTTAACTTCATCCAAAATTTCATTCTTACGCCTAGACCACTTCCATTGTAATCTGGTGCCTATTAGATCATATAAATCTGCACACAGACCATGTAAATTTGGCACAAACTTTTCATAGAAATTAACAAGACCCAAAAATGATCTTAATTCTGTCTTGTTTGTTGGAGATGTTATCCTAACGACAGCGGCATTTTTTCCCAGTGACGGATGTATCCCCTTTTTACTAATAGTATGTCGCAAATATTCTACTGATTCCTGGAAAAATTTACTTTTTTTCAACTGTTTTGTCATACCTGCAGAATTTAACTGCTGTAATACTTCTTTCAAGCTTCGAAGATGTTGTTCATCATTAAAGCCTGTGATAGCATTATCATCAAAATAAACTGCAATATTTGGAATTCCTTACAGCAATTTCTTCAAATATCTTTGAAATATTGCGAGAGCATTGATTAATCCGAACGGAAGCCTATTATATTGGTATTAACCTTTGTGCGTTACAATTGTTAAATATTTACGTGAAGATGGTGCAATGAAAAACTGTAAATATGCATCTTTTAAATCTAATTTAAAATATTTTTCACATCGAGCTAGCTGATGTCGTAGTTAGTCAAATAGTGGAACTGGATATGTTTCTGTGAGTAATACTGGATTAATTGTTGCACGAAGATCACCACAGATGCGTATGCTACCATTTTTCTTTATAATATTGACGGTGGGCGTTGCCTATTCAACAGGCTTTGTATTTGGACCTATTTCTGAAATCATATCTTTTTGGAACAGGCGATCCAATTCCGCTTCAATAGCTTTTTGTATATCAAATTTGATTGGGCGTGCATGGCTTGAATTGGCACTACATCTTTTCGAATGTGAATATAGACTTCATAATCTTTAATTGTACCCAGTTCGTTTGTAAATAAGTTATTGTATTGTTGCAACAGATTAAAGAATGATCTTGATTAGAGCTGCAGCGAATATTCGCTTACTATTCAGTACATATTTGGCATATTCGGTTGAATATCGAATATCGAATCATTATTCAGCTGAATACCGAATACTTAAAAACAGATGTAAAAGATAACAAAAACAAAATAAATTGGCCATGGTTATTTGTTGCTACTTTGAGAAAATGCAATTTTTTGCTATATTTTAACAAAATCAACTAAGTACTTATTTTTAATTTGCAAACCAACAAATTGAGCTTTTGAATATAAATTTAAATTATAGACTTGTGAATGAAATTACTATTTTTGTTTTATTATTAATCATAACACAAGTTAATGTTTTTTCCCAAGCTGACACCCTCCCTTTTCAGATTGATTTTGTAGTTGAAGTATGTGGGTACAAATTCTATTTTTTTGATACAAATTAGTCCTTCATTAGTGCAAACATTTTTGATGTGTTTGCGCGCCCATTTTTTATGTGCATTAATCAGGTCGAATATAGTTTGGCTAAATACTCGGCTATTCAGTCAAACAACCCACCGAATATTCGGTATTCGGTCTGAGGCCGAATATATGCTAGTGCAATATTAATCTTGATACGAGATATACTAATATCTACCAATCACACACCATGATCTGTGTGTGTCTCTCCCAAATATGATTCTTAGGCGTGATTGATCAATATATACGCGGTCATTTGATTAGATAACCTAAATTTATTTATTTTTTATCAATTTACGCTGATGATGAGCAGTCATTTGTTTTCATTTGAGATACTCTAAATAGTTGTTTAATGCATTTGTACTTTTTACAGTGTTGTTAGTTCTTAATTAGTGTCAAAATATGGAAGTCGATGATATTCAAGACAAAAATAAGGAGAAAGTGTTAACTCACCACTCTGTGTATAATATCTGTCACTCATTTATTCATGTTAGGTATTTATAAAGTCTAAATATAAACGAGTGCTATGTTATGTGTCTTGGATTTGTTTTTGAAGCTACTATTGAGGACCGTAGAATAAATCTTGTATGCAATATGAATGTAAACAAGAATTATAATATTCGGTAGATAATTTTAGTGACTTAGCAAGCCTCGTCACGGAATACTTGGCCTCATGTTACAATGCTCAACTTTACATTCTTATTGCATAAATTACCACTCCGGCACTCTCCCTCTATTTGTGTGCACTATCAAGGCTATAAATCACAAATATTGGAGTAGAGAATGGAAATTATGATTGTTTCTCCTAATTTAGGTATCAATAGCTTTAAATTTATGCTTAATTATTAACGAAAATGATTAACTTTCATAAGGCCAAGTGGGCTACAGTTGTACCCCAGGAGTGATATATTTTATTGTAACTTGACGGAGTTTTTTGTGTCATTCTATCTTTAAATTACCAAAATAGTGTCCATTTTATTTCTATTTTGTTTCGGATTTACGGCATAATTTTTGACATAGGGGTTTGTCTGTACTCCAGTTGGTCTTCTAAATGTGCATAAATATTGTGGGTCAAAAGAGACCAGGTGGGGTACATGTGTATGTGTGAATATACCCAAGAAAATGCTGACTGATGCAGAATTGCTATCAATATTAGAATATATAAAAAAGATTCCCAAGTATGTTCGTACTCATGAAAGATATAGCTATGGCTATGGGAAGCACAACATAATACGTAGACATAACGACAATTTTCAGTCGTACATCGAAAAAAACATAGTGCTTGTGGTGCCAGAACTACTTACAAGAGAAACGGAAAATCCTGGTCCTGCTACGGTTGAAATTAGCAGATGCCATCTTTTCTCCTGCAAATTGCATTCTAGACTTCAGTTCATTCATACTGAGTGCCAGTAACTAGATTTTATAATATTAAAACAATATTAAACTTTATTGTGAAGAAAAAAAACCTATAGAATACATTAAAATTCCAATTTTTCATGCAATTGACTTTTTGAACGAATTTAATTATCAATTCAAACAGACCTGACTGGAAAAATTAAGGGGTACAAGTGTACCCCACTAGTAGATATGTAAAGCCGATTCTGGACCAGATAACGATCTAAGATTTCAAAGATATCGCCAGCAGTGACGTTATCTACACATTTACCAGTGGCGCTATCTCTTGAGCAGTGGTGAGTGGCGCCACCTATCATCCAGCAGACTAATTAGCGTTAAATAAAAAGATTTCTATTTTTGCGTACGGCGCCATCTATTGTCCACTAGATGAACTACTTATTGAAGTGGATGAATAGGTTTCTGCACTATGAGTGACAGCAGTGACGTTATCTACACATTGATAACGGCGTAAAATAGAAAAACGTGACATAAATTCACTAATCAGAAATAATTTATCAAAGTCCCAAATTTATAATCAAAGAAGTGGAATATTTATGCAGATAAATTATTGCATCACTTAATTACTGTAAATCGCTCGCAAAAATTGGTGAATAGAATATTCTGGAAATTTTTCTCCTACTAGCTAATCTACTGGATGATTAATTGCACTATTCACAATGAAGAACCTCTCTTCTTCTTTCAACTATAGTTGGTTCACTACATGATAAATGGTATCACTCCTATTACAGAAATGTATGCTTTCAATTTTAATTAGTAGTTAGTATACTGGATGATAGGAAGCAGCACTCGCAATATAGAACTCTTTTTTAACTCTATTTACTCCGTTATATGATAGATGCAACCACTTTTAGTTATATATTAGTAGTTCGTCTAGTGGACAATAAATAGCGCCACCCGCAAAAATAGGAATCTATTTATTTAACGCCAGTTAGCCTGCTGCATGATAGCTGGCGCCACTCATCACTGCTCAAGAGATGACGCCACTGGTAAATGTGTAGATAACGGCACTGTTGTCACTCATAGTCCAGAAACCAATTCATCCACTTCAATAAGTAGTTCGTCTAGTGGACAATAGATAGCGCTACATGCAAAATAGAGATCTTTTTATTCAACGCTAGTTAGTCTGCTGGATGATAGGCGGCGCCACTCACCACTGCTCAAGAGATGGCACCACTGGTAAATGTGTAAATAACGTCACTGCTGGCGTTAAAGCACTAGATAGTCATAGCAGACTCGTCCGCCATCTTGGAGCCCACTGACAAGTCTGTGAAACGGTAAATATCCTTATTTTCATGATTTTGTGTAAATTATATAGATTTCAAGATGAATCATAACAAGATTAAAATAGCAGGCAGTTGCGCATCTTGTTATTTAAGAAATTTATCTGCTTGCATTAATTTTCTGCACAAAATCTGTAAATGTTTAGTATTCAAATTATAAAGTTAAAGCAGGTAGTATGGTGATTTAAACAAATAGGTACTTAGGTAAGTACTTAAATATTTGCTTTGGTCAAAGCAGGTTAAATAATAAATAATAATAAGCAAAAAAAAAAAATAGGGTTTTTTTTTTATAAGATATCAGTCAAGGTAATCATAGAAAATACAATAAAAATTTAAAAAACAGTTCAAATCGAATGAAACATAATAACTTGCTTCTTGTATTTGTTTTGTTAGCTCATTTGGAATTGTAGCTGGTGGTTTCATTTTTGTTTGAAATTTCAAAATTCCTAATCCTCAAACTTTCACAACAGTGTAGTGCTCCAACAAATAGTTTGCAATACTGCAAAACTTCGGAAAATTATGACAATTTAGTAGCAAATCATTAAGAATATTACTGAAGGACAAAGATTCTTGCAATAATGCTGACATTTACTCTGAATAATGCACTCAGATTCCGACAATCGAACAGTTAAACTCGAAATTCAAATTGAGGTTAAGTAGCTCGGAATATATTTCTCCACATTCAAATGATGCATTGAGAAATAAAAGTTACTCATCTGTAGAATCAGAACCCGTATCTTGAATGAATAATACAATTGGGTCCAGAACAGCCCGTCATTGAAATTATTTTATTGAATTATATTAAAGTTCACACATCGGTAAGCGGCAAACAACTGACAGTGGGCTCCAAAATGGCGGACGAGTCTGCTGTGCTTTATCTAGTGCTATAGCTGGCGTTATCTTTGAAATCTTAGATCGTTATCTGGTCCAGAATCGGCTTTACATATCTACTCTCACTTGGTCTTGAACTTAAGTTTTTATGGTCGGTCTTATAAAGGCTAAGAATCTTTTTATGGCAGAATCTTCACTGGTTTTGATTATAAATACCGTTGAAATTTTTCATCCATGTTTATCTGTCAATAGAACACAGGAATAACCTTTTCGTCATTCTTTAATTCATCGATTGATATACATTTTGATAGCAAATATATCATCATCAGAGTATGAAATTTAATTTTATCTGTTAAATTGATTTCTGGAGGAAAATATGTATTTTTTATTTCTTAATATGTGAAAACTAGAGAGATTGACGAAAAAAATATAATATGTGTATCGGCCAGAAATGTTTATTGAAGTTTTAGCCATAATGCTGCATGAATAAATAACATTCGTATAATAGTTATTTGTGTATCAAGGCCGTAAAGGTTATCTTTTTTGGTCGAATCTTTTGTTTGCGGCCGGGGCGTCACATATTTTATCTATTTATTTCTAAAAAATTGCAATTGTAAATCTTAGTTGTCGTTGAAATTGTGTTATTTTATTGTTGACATTTATGAAAAATACGTATTTATATCTTGAATTGCAAGAACTACAGAACTTGACGAAAGAATATAATATATATTTCGGCGATAACTGTTTCTAAAAGAGATCATTAAGCTGCCCATATAGTTGGATATGACCCAACTAGCACAAATAGTCGTCGGAACGTGACAGCAACTACACTAGGAACTTTTATGGGTCTCGTCACTAGCCATAGGCACGTATTAGGAACGTTTCTATTACGAAAGTACGACCAAAATGGGGAATAATTTTTGGTTCTGGCTACGTTTCAACTACGTTCCTGAAGCTTATTCGGCTACGTTCCAGAAATGTTATGGCTCCGTATTAGCGTCGTTGCTGTGTAGTCTTCGCGACTTTCTTGGAACTTTTCTCCCACTATTCCAGACTTGTTGCTTACTTTGTCTTGCAACTAGTTTCATCTTTCTCATGTTCCACTCTGGTATAAACCTGTCTATAACATCTGTTCAACTTAGAAAGAAAATGAAATACTCTATGAAAGGAATAAGTATATGAACGAAATACATTTTTGATAATTCCCTATTATCTAATCTAAGTGACCAAAAAATTGAAACAAATGCAATTTTACTGATAAATATAATGATTATAAATCTGAATCTGACACGCGCCCTCAAATTTGTCACTTTTTAATTGAAATATTGTTTTTCAAATATTTTTTTGTGAAAGAAAATGACGCTTAAACGCAAAAAATACTTTTTTCTACAATCACTATAGAATGATACCCATTCCACACGCTGTAGCGTGCAGAATAGGAGTCATTCCGCACGCTCAGATGTTCCTAAGAAAGCCGCGTGGCATCGCGAAAAAACTGTTTTATTACTGTCATAATTTTTATTCTTTTTGATTTTCTTATCATTCCTCTTCAAAATGGAGTCAATATAGGTAATTTTATTAACATTTGATGAATTGAAATAAGATCAATGTAACAAATTCTTTCATAGAAAACGGTATATTTTGGTTATAGATATTCACGCGGACACCTTTGACTGTAGAAAAAGTTACATTCGTCACTCGTGCGAATCGATCATACCATGCTCATGTGAATTCTGCCACTCGACTTCGTCTCGTGGCTGAATTATTCACATTCGCATGGAATGATCCCCATTCCGCACTTGTATCGGAATATACTATTTTCTACAATCACTATAGAATGATACCCGTTCCACACGCTGTAGCGTGCGGAATTGGGGTCATTCCGCATGCCCAGGGATTCCTAAGACAGCCGCGTGGCGTCGCGAAGAAACTATTTCAATACTGTCATAATTTTAATTCTCCTTGATTTTCTTTTCATCCCTCTTCAAAATGGAGTCAATATAAGAAATTTTATCAACACTTGATAAATTGGAATGAGATCAATGCAGCAGATTCTTTCTCAGAAAACAGTATATTTTGATTATAGATATTCACGCGGACACCTTTGACTGTAGAAAAAATAACATCCGTCACTCGTGCGAATCGATCAAACCACGCTCATGTGAATTCTGCCACTCGACTTCGTCTCGTGGCTGAATTATTCACGTTCGCATGGAATGATCTCCATTCCGCACTTGTATCGGAATATACTATTCTCCATTCATTATTTAGAGCATATAATTAATTATTATCTATTAATTTGTTGTACGTAGTGCTAAATTCATGAGCTCGTCCAAGTTTTTAGTCATTTTGGTGCACAAGTTCTCGTTTTGTAGTAATGGCGTCGCATATTTTGCTAATAAAAATGGCGAAGCTTGGGAGAAATTACTTTCAAGTCAGAATTACTAAAAAATGCAACTTAAAAGTAATCACGACTGAGCGATAGTAGTAGGAACCGAACGAAAACTAGAAGTATGGAACTTTAAAGTTTATTTTCTACAAGGTATTGCAGCGCCACTTCCAGGTTGCGACAAAGTTGTGACTATCACTGTGCCTGTTCAGTGTTGTCAGGTTCTAAAAAAACAGAGCATGCGATTCGGAAAAAAGGGACATGAAATTGCAAAAATGTAGCCCTAGCTTCTAGCAAGGTGCATTCTTGATCCAATTTTAGATATTTTGGTGGATCTTCTATGAGAATGTTACTATGTTCTAAGCTGATCTACAGAAATTTGGGATATGTAAAATTATTAGGTTCTTCATCACCATACAAGGGAGTAACGTCGTCTTCCGTAGCATATATGACTCATGAAGGATATTGATTTTTGATGGTGACGATTGCACAATACCAAAATATTCTTTCAGCACACCATTCGCTCTCAAGCCTTTTTATTTCCCGTGAAATGCTGTGGAATGTCAATTTTTTTCCATTCTATGCTTGCTCCCAATAACAGACGCCATTATGAACCAACGAACCCTCATACAACTATACGAACACTAAGCAATGATGCAGAGCATATGAATGTTTTGGGAACTACATGGTGAAATTTTCTTCATGGTGACTCTAAGAGGTGATACAAACTTTGTAGTAGCCATGCAAAATGACGTTGAATTTTGCAGGTCGCAGTCACGTTACTTATATTTATAAATATCACTCCAAAGTTTCAAGAATTTGAAGTGATCCTAAAGGTTCCCAAAACGTTATGGCAACTTTCAAAGTTACTTGAAAGTAGTTGCAACTTTTAGGTTGCATTGTAGTAGCATTGAATATTCGCTGCTACGATTGTTGTTGCTGTCAAGTTATTGGAGCTTTAAAGTGGTACCATTGGTAGCTACGACGTTCCCAATACCAAAGAAATCACATAGAAGTAATATAACTATAAAGTAGATATTAGTGGTAAATTTTACATAATTGCCATTGTAGATTTGTGAAATGGAGTTATCCACACATTGAAGTTGGCAAATTAGTGACATTTACGTAACAATTACGCATTCGAGGTTTCCGTCCCGGTTACGATTACTTTGGTGCTAGTTGGGGAAGTTTTTATGAAATATGTTTTGACAGAACAGTCCCAAAAAAGTAATATCTGACAGATCAGTCTCAAAAAGTAAAATTTGACAGATCAGTCGCAAAAAGTGAAACTTTACGACCGCAAAAGGAGCCATAAAAACACCTTTTTTGTTACGGTCGCCTAAAAGATCATTTCATTACGGCACTGCAGTCATCACTAAGGTAACTGTATCAAAATCTTGTTTTTTACTTACTTGTATAAAATAACAAGTAAGTATTGTGAAACCGACAAAATTCACTTATCGAGATTTTGATGGAAATATCCGTTTTGAGCATCTCTGAATCCATTTTGACTATTTTTGGCTTGATGTCGATACGTATGTTCGTGCGTGCTTTCGTGCGTAACTCGCAAATATCAAAACTGGCTGAACGTATAACGTTGAATTTTCATATTTAAGACTGGTATAGGGTGTTGATTTGCACCTCGCATTATGGTTGCAATCGCCTGTACTGGAAGTGCACTTTACATGAAACTTTTTTTGAATTTTTCGCATAAATCCAGAATGATCAGCCGTAAGATACTGAAATTCAGTATTTGAACTTGATCTAATGTCAGAATAGTTACCTGCTATTTTGGTATTAATCGGTCAAGCAGGAAGTGCACTTTACATGGAACTTTTTTTGAATTTTTTACATAAATCTAGAATGATCAGCCATAGCATATTGAAATTTAGTGTTTGAACTTGTTGTAGCATCAAAATAGTTATCTACTATTTTTGTATCAATCGGCCAAGCCGGAAGTTCAGTTTATGAGTATAACAGACATTCAGAATTTGCGGTATAAAACTATCAGTTTAATAGAAATGATAAGGTATGGAAAGAAAATCTGTTGTCAATTTTTTTAATTTTGTTCCACATTTCACCTGTCTAAATATTTTTCCCTAAGTTTCATTTCGTAAGCATGATAAAAGCGACAAAATTGGATCAGAACATGCTTTTTCATACAAATATAAAATTAATTTTCGTTGTGTTGGTCACACGGTCCAGTTTTAACTTCAGCATTATTGAACTCCAAATATACATACTTATCAAACCTCTTGAAGGCATTAAAAACAAAATGAGGCACTGAAATCTACGACTATCTGACGGTCTAAAAGAACAAGGAAATATTGTGAAACCGGCAAAATTCACATATCGAGATTTTGATGGATATATCCGTTTTGAACATCCCTGAATCCATTTTGACTATTTTTGGCTTGATGTCGGTACATATGTACGTATGTATGTGTGTATGTGCATAACTAGCAAATCTCAAAATTCGTTGAACGTATAATGCTGAAATTTTGTATAAAAGACTGGTGTAGGATCTAGGATCTTGATGTGCACCTCGCATTATGGTTGCAATCGTCTGTACTGGAAGTGCACTTTACCTGATACTTTTTTTGAATTCTCCGCATAAATCTAGAATGATCAGCCGTAGGATACTAGAATTCAGTATTTGAAATTGATGTAGCATCCTATTTTCGTCCCAATCGACTAAGCCGGAAGTGCACTTCATACTACAGACTTTTCGAATTTTTCTCATAAATTTAAAAAATCAGTCGCAGAATATTGAGATTTTGTATTAAACACTTTTATAGCATCTAGTTGTACACCTTGCATTATGATTGTGATCGGCGCAGCCGGGAGTGCAGTTTACTCGAAACAATTGAACGTAGAATATTAGAATACAGTATTCAAGATGATAGTACTGTCTAGATGCTCATATCCTATTATCATTGAGATCGACTGAGTCGAAAGTGCACTATACTTGACGATCTTGGAATTTTGCGCATAAATTTAGAACTGTTAGCCGTAGAATCCTGGAAATCAGTATTAAGGAATGTTGAGACATAAGAATGATGACATACAGCCTTATTCATAGTAAGCATGATAGTCGGCGACTAGAACCGATCTAAGTAGTCCTCACTTAGTACGGAACTAGAGTTTTGTATTCATAGTTCAAATTTAGACTAGTATTAACTAGTTCGAAGTTAGTTCGCAACATCCATTTGGTCTTGGTTGGTTTTTATACGGCACATGCGCATTAGTACATGAACTGTCAAAATTTTCATCGCTAAGTACAATAAAGCAAAATTTTCATGTACTAATTAATTATTTTTCATTTTATTTTGTGATAAAGTTGATTTATTAATTTTTTATCCAAGTAATGCAGTTTATTTTTCTATTTTTTTGATATACATCGTTAATAAAATATATGAAAATTTATCTTTTTGAATGAAATTGATTTCCATCGATACATTTAGTAGGCAATTAGATGAAAGAGAAAATTGTTTTTATTTTAGGCACAATTATATTATTCGCATGCTAAAAATTATCAAACTGAATGGGTTATCAATACGAAACATGATATATTTGAGAATATAATTAAAATAAATTTGTTACAAAAACTTATAAAGAAAAACTAAATACATACATAAATTATAATTCATTGAATTTAACGAATTATTAATATAAAGCGAACTATCTAAAATAATGAACAACTCATCTGTGAATATTTTTAAACTCTGTTTTATAATATTTTTTAAACGGATTTACATGTATTAAATAAACTTTTTTAGATTCCTACGATGTTCTAGATTCTAGAACATCATTTATATTTTGTATATCGTTTGCATTATTCTTAATATCATCTATTTTTCACAGCAAACACGAAACAAATACAAAACTATAGGTTAGTCCGCGGTTAAACTATGGCAGAAGCAGATCTATATATAGTCCGGACTTGGTTCGGTTTTAGTCTCGGACTAAAGTTAAGTCCGCTCTATGAATAAGTTTAACGTTAGTACTAGGATCATCTTTCTTTAGTCGGGCTTAACTTCTCTATGAATAAGGCTGATACTGTTTCCATAGCAACCGGCAAGCCGTGGAATGATGAGATGTTGTGTTTGATCATATATATCCAATCATGAACAAGTAAGTCACGTGATGTCCACGTCAGATTTTTTCTACTAGAAAAAGAAATGTCAAGTCGAGTCACAATGATCACTAAATAATGTCATGCTGAATCAATTTACATAATTTGTATTGAATTGCTTTGATTTGAATTATTTTAGATAAAAACAAGCCATGATGTTTTAATTTAAATCGTTCAAAAAACAGCCTTATATCTGGTGATTAGTCAAGGAATATTGTTCCAATCGTGCAAAAAAATTTTACTTTCAGGTAATTTAGGAACAAATAATTATTTTTTGTAGAAATCGAGTGGAAAGAAATATTAAATGTGATGAATAAGATCTGCCAGTATTTAATAAAAGTATATTTTGAAAAATAAGTCAAGACTTTCGTCGAGACTTGATAAAGAGATGAGACAAGATTAGTCGAGACTTTTGCAAGACCAAGAGAAGACTGAGCCAGGCGAGACTAGAACGAGACCGAAACAAGACTAAGGAAAGTATCGTTTCGTATCGTCATGGTTGAATGTTAAATGGGATTCATGCCAACCTCATTTTTAGGAGGATGCATGATGTGCATGTTAGAGAATAATCAAGAACAATTATGTAAACTCCTTACACCCAAATATATTGAGATGCGTTCTCACAAGTCAAGTATAGTTGACCGATTTTAGTTGATAGTCCAGTCAAGTTAGTCCTAAAAATACGGGTGCCCTTGCATAAATTCCCAAGAAGCTGAAAATTGGCATGAACGTTAGGGATACCATTATGATGAAGTTGTGAAAAGTCCTCATCGATCCCATTTGTGCAAAAAATTTTATGCGAGGTCAAAGTTCGTAGAAATGGGTTTTTCAAATTGTTTGACGAAATTGTCAGTTTTAAGATCGAATTAGCTTAGACAAAAATTATAGATCTTCCAATTCTCTACAAAAATGGTCCTCACACTTTTTCCCCAAGATTTGCCACTCCTGAGAAAAAGCCATTCTAAAGTTATATTTTCAATAATATGCATGACTACGCTGCCTATGTACATTATGGACATATAATATGAATGAAACTATTAGTCTGCGTGACTAGTACTCGTACATAATAATTGAACGATAATTCTAAAAATATAAAATGAAAAGAGACCTAGTCCCTCATTTTATGTGGCCATGTAGCCTTAAGCAACATCTGTCTTCTGTTCAATTGTCAACGTGGCAGTGTTCGTCTGTTACTTACTTCAAGTTACTTGCATAGATAAGTTGCATTACGTAGCTTTTGCAAAACATACTCGTAATAAAAAAGGTGTTCAATTAGCTTCTCTTCCTCCAATCTTGAATTCTGCTCATCAACATTTCTATCGAGTATATTGCCAGGTTTAATTGTGGCTTGATAATGGACTGGACCCAGAATAATGTCGTTGGAAGCTAATTAATGATGTATTGGAACCAATCGACGCTCTACTCCTCCCTGCACCAGAATAGCTCCTTATTACTATTTTTTCTAGATGCAAAAAGGGGTGTAATTCGAAATGCGGCAGCAAAAAAATAGGCTTATTTTGTTCACCAGCATGCACCAGCTGTGAAGGCCAGTCGTGTTCAAATTCTGAATCTCTAACAGAAGATGATCCTTACATCAACGACGGAGCAACTGATGTATCGCTGTTCGAACAGTTGATGTCAACTCAGGAAGATGAAGAAAAAGAAGAAGCAGTTGAATAAAAAGACTTAATATTATATTGAACCTCAATATAAAGACCGTGGAATAGGACTATCGGAGAAACCACGACGAAAATTACGCACCAAGTACACTACTTCATAGGTGGCGTGAAAGTGTGTGCATATTATAGAGAATATAACTTTAGAATGGCTTTTTCTCAGAAATGACGTATCTTGGCAAAAAAAGTGTGAGGACCATTTTTGTAGAGAATTGGAAGATCTAAAATTTCTGTCTGAGCTATTTCTATCATAAAACTGACAATTTCGCTAAAAAAATTGAAAAATCCGTTCCTATGAAGTTTGACCTCGTATAAAATTTTTTGCACACATGGAATCGATGGGGACTTTTCACAACTTCATCATAATGGTATCACTAACGTTCATGCCAATTTTTAGCTTCTTGGGAATTCATGCAAGGGTGAATGTCTATTTTGATTGGACTATTGATCAATACAATTTGAATGAAAACTGTAGTGAGAACCTCTGTTTCAAAAGAAATGATCAATTTTCAGTTGATTAACAAAAGTTTGACCCAATCAAACTTTTGTCGTTCAAGTGTTAAGTCATCACGAATTGCTTTCAAGTTGAAACTTATCTTGAAACGTGTGAACTAGCAGTCAACTTTCGACGACTGCCTAGTACGCTTGAAAATGACGCAGGTGCTTGTTTGATTTCAGAAATAATATTTTAAATTGAAAAAAAATTGTCTCAAGAGATCTGAATTTGCTATGATAAAATTTTTGTAATTATATCTTGAAAACGATTATTTTGAAATCATCGAACGGATAAATATGACGATATGGATTCGATATATAGGGATGTACGGGATAATGTTTTGAGTTCTATTGTTAGAAAAATGGATTTTTATTTCATACAACATAATTATTTTGTAGTTGTTCTTTCAACAGAACCACAATTACTTGTACAGATTCACGCACAACTGCATTCAGCGCCATTTTGAAATTGAAACTGTTGATCAGTTCATGTTGAAATGTGTGAACAAAAGTTGAGTCAAGTCGTTTACAACTTTTATTGATCAACTGAAATCGTACAAGAATAGTTGACTCGTGAGAACGCGCCTTTAGTAACTATTTTAATATAACCTATTAATTGTTGTTAGGTAGTTGTTATCCACATAAGGCAAGTTACCGCAGCACGAGCTCAGTTCTTGTTTGGACAGAGCTTTGAACGTGTTATCGTCTAATAAAGTGTAATGAATATTGTGGATAATGAGTGAAACTGGTTCAATAAATAACTGTAAAAAGGATTCGTGTTTTATTTCAATTATTTTTTGTGCACCTTATTATTTTTTTTTGTTCTGGTCGAGGGTGAGTTTTTTATCATTTTAATCTATCTATTTAAAAAATTTAACATGATTTATATTGTCGGAACGACAGAACTGGAATATATTTCTTGTGGTTATTTAAAAACTAAATTTACATGTCAATGTCAAAAATGTACTTGTTTTAGTCATCATGTTGAAAAATAGTGTAACATTTATGGATCATTGTGTTTTGAATCTGAACATAGTAGGATTCATAAAAGAGTATCATTTTAATGCCAGTGTATGAATTAACGCCTTATTCTCAGAGCATAAACGTTTCCATAAAACGTAAATAGCCTCGTATATAATTAATTTTGAACACTACTGATTACTCCAAAGTTTTCTTTTGAAGTATGGTTTGAAAATCCGCCACCGGGTTTTGATTATTTGCTGTGTGGTACAATCTTCACTTAGTTTCAGTGAAGTTATGGATGAAATAAACAGTAGTTGATCACATTGCTGATTCAACCAAGTTTTTATTATTGATTTCTTTGCAACAGTTCAACTTTTAACAACAGTATACTTCCTTCTTAGGCGAGAATAACTTTTATGTTGTAATTATTTGCATGTGAACTAACTTATTAATGTGTATTTATTCTTGAATCGTACTTGTCGCAATTAATAGAGAATTAATAATCGTTACCAGAGATTTATTTATGAACCTGATTCGCAGAAAATGGAAATTGAGCCATAGAAGACTGAATAATTTAATACTTCTTCTTTATTAGTTTAAACAGTTATTTACGGGACTAGAACATTAGTACATACGTAAAGTATCTCTCACTCTTCTTAAGGATTGCGCATTCGTTCAATGATTATTATGCTAAAAGCTTGAAGAAACTTTTAGAGTTTAGAATATTTATTTCAATTATTTCACTTCACTATGAAGTCCACCTGCATAAATAGATGGAAGTGTAGATTTATGATAAAACTTTTTTAAATTTTCTACTCTACTATACCAGAACGAATTGAGAATTTGACAAAGTGCGTAATTCAATAATCTTTTTCAAATCAAGTTTTATACTCTAATAATAATTTTCTGGATAAATGAAAGAATTAGTTCTCAAAAATTATTCGAATATGAAGTATTAATAGTAACTCTTGCAACAAATGTGTATACTAAAGCATTATGATATGAGGCCAAGTATTTTTTCCGAATGATATATTGCTTGTTTAAACTAATGCAGCATAAAATATTCTCCCTACGACCTTCAATTCCCATGTTTGCAAAATTTGCTTTAAATCAGTTTATTCAAACCACAATTCAAATTAGCGTGATAAAAAAAAAATTTTGAATTATTTTTTCATATTTCAGTATAAATTGAATTTAAAACTGAAGCTGTTGATTAATTTATATTGAAATATGTGAACAAAAACTATTTTCAAATCATATTTAAGTCCTGTTGATCATCTATAATCGATTAATTGAACTGGACTTGTAAAACAAGGCATTAAGTCGCAAAGTATCTGGACCCCTATTCTGTAACTTTATCAAGTCTTGTTTCAAGGCATGTTGTTATACAATGACGTCACAGAAGGCGAACTAGTTCTAACTTTCAAAATACAGATGGCAGCGTAGTACATAGTAAATTTTGTCTTATTAAGTTTGTCGACAAGAATGTTTAAGTTGGCAATTAATTTCAAAAATGATTTTCCACGAATTTAGAAATCCTTTACCGTTCAACCCTAGAATTATTTACTGTTAGTTTCAAGAATTATGTACTGTTAGTTCTGGAGCGTACTTTAATGCTATGAGCCCTTCGGTAAATTGCCATTCTCAGTTTACACTTGGAACAATCAAGTAATACCGTAAAAATGTTGCTGTACTCACATTTCAAAAGAAATAAATTCTTAATTTCCAACTATAATTACAACAAAAGTTCAAAATACAACTGAAAAAGGTCCACAATTATCACAAATATGCCAATATTAAACAAAATCAGTCACCACATAACCTAAAACATAAGCACAAATGTCGATATATCAACTGTTGTAATTATATCAACATACCCAGAGGTGTTGTTACGAAAACGCGTTGATGTTGATATAATGGCTGCGTTTATGACGTCACTGTGACGTCATGAACTCACTTTGCTAGTGACCACTAGATGGCAACAGCGTCGTATAACAAGAGTTGAACGTTTTACAAGTGTTGAAAAAGTTACAGAATAGGGGTCCTGTTTCGTCTCTTTAATCAAAATTTTGAGAGTTTGATCTTGGTTATTTGAATTCTGAAATTCGAAATAGGATATTTATCATTTATATTGACAGTTCATAGAGTACAAATTTTTTCTAACTAGATGAAAATTTGAGTTTGGGTAGTTTGTAGGGTGTACAAGAGTATATCAAAGTTGCTCTCCAGTGAGTGACCTGATAAATTTGGAAAGTGGAAAACTAATCTTGAAAAATCAGTTATTAAAAAATATCTTGAAAGCTATTCATTAATGGCCAGTTGCACCACCGTCACTTAAGTTTATGGGAGGAATAATTACCATAGTAACAATTGTCCATACAATGGTTGCCATAGATATTAATCTTCACTTAAAGTTAAGTGACGGTGGTGCAAATGGCCATAAGTGGAACAAAAAAGTTGGATATAAAGTTGCGACTGACATAATTCAGTATATTTTGGTTTCTGGTACGATTTTCTAGCCTGAAAATTATCTGAGATCTGCTATTTAAAGGATGAGTACTTTTTTCATTTTCCGAGTCTAGGAAAAATCATCTTCATAATGTATGATTTTTTTTCTAAATAAAATTATTTTCAAACTAATTGGTCTTTCTACAAATTAATTATATATTTCAATAATCACTTACTTGTGCAAAATACAAATACATGTTGTGAAACCGATAAATAACTTTAGCAAAACAAATGTAATACACCTAAGATGAGTTCCTACAAAATCTCACAACTTAATCCACGAGAAGCAACTCCAACCGGATTCCTAGAGTAATCTTTCAAACATGTTGTATCCGCCCTGAGCAGGGCTCATAACGAAACAACAAAATATCCCTAATCTAACAAATCCAGCCCCGCACAATACCATGAATAATCAAACTCAAAAATAAACTAGCGAAACGAGGTAGAATGCTTCGAAACAACATTAAATATCAAATTTAATTTAGAATCAAGAGAAACAATAAAACAAATTGTATTATACAGCAGCAGGTGCTGCTACCAAACTGCAACGCGTCTGTCATCGGAACTAATCATGTAAACAAAAGAGCTGTCAGATCAAAATTTGAAGGTTTAAGATATTAGTCCGTGAGACAGGGCGTACATTTTTCGTTGATTACCGCTCAATTGAAACTTTGTGAGTGGCTTCATTGTGATGAGTCCGACAACTTTTACATTTGCCAGAACTCTAGATTTGGAGGCCTTTTTCAGCAAGGGCTAATTAAACACGTCAATTTCAAAAAGTCTTGAAAAAATATTACTGTCATATTGATCTTTACATTAATCGAATGATTTTTTTAAGATAAAATGAAAAAAAATATTGTCCGACATGAATATTGCGGCTAGCAGTGAGTCCGACGAGCCGCACTTGTCATAAGTATGTTGGTACTTATGACAAGTGCGGCTAATCGGTCTCACCGCTGGCCCTAATAATCATGACGGACAATTTTTAGTTATTTAATCATCAAAAAATCTTTAGATTAGTGTAAAGATCAATATCAAGGCTTCATGAAATTGACGTATTTAATTAGCCGTCGCTGAAAAACGCTCTCAAATCTAGAATTTTGCCAAATGTAAAAGTTGTCGTACTCATCACATTGAAGCCACTCACGAAGTTTCAAGTGAGCGATAATCGACGAAAAATGTATGTCCTATCTTACAAAAGATATGCTCTAAACATTAAAAAAAATCTGAATGTGACTGAAACGTTATTTTAGAACCAAATACTATGTAAATACTAATACTAAGTAAAACTGTGATAGTAAATTATGCAACAAGAGTGTAGAGTTGAGCGTTATGACATGAGGCCAAGTATTTCGTGACGAGGCTTGGCGAGTCACTAAAATTGTTGACATTATTTCATAATGGTTGTTTACACTCATATTGCTTAAAAAAAATTTCCTGCGGTCCTCAACTTCCATTTTAATAATTATTGAGCATATATAGGAGCCCAGAGCACAAGTTGACATTTAGATTTGAAAATTTTCGATCAAACGAATTAATGAGAGGTGTTGCTTACATAAATTCATATAAATTTACATTTTTGAATGGTAGTGAAACTAGAATACAAAAGTACTCACACTACGCATTGTTTGCAATGCGTAAAGTATCTACTTTACGCACGGCAGTAGAAAAAATATATCTAAATGCAATTAAATAAGATGAACAATTTCAAAGAATCTGTTTTGTATTGCAACAATATATATTACATTTTAGTACTACTTGATTTAAAATACGCATTATTTACCTATACAAGATATATTAAAATTCCATTCGTAGTATTTATAACATGGTTAACAATGCTAAATCATCATAGAAACGGTGCATATCAGTGGGTATTTGGACGCGTAGAAATACCATCGGGAATTATACTAGTGGTCAAAGTGAGTATTTCATTCAAAAATGTGGATACCTCCAATTTGTAATCTCGTGTTTTCTTCGTATTTAATGAAATATCTTCATTAATTTCATCTTCTGAGTTATCACCAAACCATTTTGAACTAGTTTCCATATCAGAACGCAGTCTATTTCTCTATTATTCGTCAAAGAAAATGCAAGATATTCTAATTTTTCAATTTGACAGAAGTTTGTTTACTCGTTCCTATGAAAATTACGTGACTTGTTACTTGATTCATAGGAAACTAATTTGAAAAAATGGTTTGATTCCTGGAATAGTCCT
Source organism: Dromius quadrimaculatus (assembly GCA_963989225.1). Classification (NCBI taxonomy): domain Eukaryota; kingdom Metazoa; phylum Arthropoda; class Insecta; order Coleoptera; family Carabidae; genus Dromius; species Dromius quadrimaculatus. Next base: position 56,041,210 of record OZ022325.1, on the reverse strand, counting down.
CCATATACCATTTGTAGTTAAAGTATTATAGACTATTTTTGTGGTGCAATCGCTCATATTTATTGTGCTTGTGAATACCACTCGTGCGGCACACTCGTGGTATTCAAACGCAAGCGCAATAAACATTCGTGATAGCACTATAAAAATAATCGTTAATACTTTAACTAACCGCAAAATTCGTATGATTCTGGATCCATTCTAAACCAATTGTTGGGAGCCACTGTTCATATCTAAGAGCCATCAGAACTTATTCTCATCTCTTTTTTGATGGATGACTCAGCGTTAACTTATTTGGTAGGCTCTCCTCTTTTCTTGGTTGAATACTTAGTCTTAAAGGCTTCATTTGTTTTTATTTTCGAACCTGGGGCTTCGATGAGACCTCGTAATTAGACCATGATGCATTAATAACACTTTTGGATTCACTTATCACATTCCATAATGGTCAGTTTTTTTCTTATTAGATTCTTTGACAACTGATGATGTGATGAGAAAATAAGTGAATATTTTTGAAGACCATTGTTATAAAAATGTAATACTTATTGTATAACTCACTCTATGAATTGAATTGTCATTGTCGAAGTGACAGCTGTCAATTTCTAAGTTGAAGTGACAGACGGCGGTTATGTTCTAGTTCTTATATAAAACAAGTATTTTTGAAAATGAAGAGTCCTTTTCTAGATTTTCGGGATCTTTTATTCATTAGAATATATACGTTTGACATTTGACCGCCGGAAGTGTAATTTAAAGATGGTAATGTTGATTCCACATATTATTTATTTTATACTTCTACTAAGCTTATTTTCCAGAGAATTTTAAATTGATGCCAAACAAGACATCAATTAAATAACTTTTAAAGAAACAATTGACAATCGCTTAAAAATCCCTTTTGACTCCTTTTCTAAAATGATGGAAACGAATTACTTATTTTGAAAAAATAATTGACGAACGTTCGCATGTGATGTCCGAATATGAATACATAAAAATAATTCTAATTTTACATTATGATTCTCATTATTTCTTCGCTTCAGAAAAATTAAACGAATTTTATAATTCAAATTTTAATAATAAAAAATCTGACGTGAACATCACGTGACTTACTTGTACATCATTTGATACATACACAAATTTATTCAATAAAGTTTTCTGTCACTTCATATTATAATTAATATAATTCTAGCAATATTTTGACATATACAATGTCAAACAAAATAAAAAAATTGACAACAGATTATCATTGCCTACCGTTTCATTTCAATTAAACTGATTGTTTTATACGACAAATTCGTACGCGGTCTCAAGTTATCGTGTTTTCAGTTCTCTACGTTCAGTATGGTCTAAAACGTGAAGATTCATCAATATCTTGAACTGTCAAAAAATTACAATACCTCCACTATTATACAGGGTGTGCAACAAAACGCGGAACATAGGATTTTTAAAATGTATGGATATTGGCTTTCCTGTATATGTTAGAGCAAAAGTACAAGAATGATAAGTTGTTTAAAATCAATCTTTACTCAAGAAACGTCTTCATTTGATACAATAGAATATCTGTAGCATTAGATATTTAGGTAATAAAATATGATATTTCGTAAAAATCAGATAGCCATGGAAATAATAAACGAATGAAACAAAACAAACTCCTATTATTCTGACAATTCAATTCCGTGTTATTACAACAATTAACAATATTGAAAAGTTGCTTAAAATCAATTTTTACTCATGAAAAGTCTTTATTGATTACAGTAGAATATCTGTAGCATCTAAACAAAATTAACAATAATAACACAGAATTAAATTGTCAGAATGAAAACTTGTTCCATTCGTTTTTATTTCCATGGCTATCTGATTTATGACAAAAATGTCATATTTTATTTTCTAAATATCTAATGCTACAGATATTCTAATGTATTGAATAAAGACTTTTAATAAGTGAAAATTTATTTTAAACAACTTTTAATTCTTATACTTCTACTCTAAAATATCCGCACAATTTGAAAATCCCATGTTAAACTCCTATGTTCCTCGATTCGTTGCACACACTATATATAGATCGGAAAAGTATTAGTTCAAATAAATAACCATAACTTTATTATAGTCAAATATTTATTAATGATATCTTGTGGTTTCTCAACTGTACAATTGGGTTATTATTTCCATGATAAATCCCTATCAAGAGATAAATTATTTTCAGTTAAATTGTTCTTCATTTATTTTTAAAACAATAAGAAAAAATCTAACACTTTCAGTGAAAGAATTCTATTTACCGAATTTATACGAAGCTAAAATCAGTTTTGAAGCAAATGATACTTATTGAATTTTTTGACGATTATAATATCTGGGGGCATGATAGTGCCCCCTCTAAAAGACGAATCAAGCGGAGCGCAAGGGACCTACCTTTTCTCGAAGAGCTTCGTCGCAATTTTGAACCCTCATAACTTGGGTTTGGATTATACCAGATATACAAAATCTCCTGGATATGATATCAATAGTGAAATTATCAAGTTTGTGAAGCTTCGATTACATATCTCTCATACATTAGATTTAATTGATATCTAAAAAAACACGATTTCGTCACAGACTCACTCACTGATGATCATCAAAATGTTTAGGGTACTTCCTGGAGTCCTAGAAAGCTGAAATTTGGTAAATAAGCTAGTATTAGTACACAAACAACAAAAAAATTCTAAGACTTGGAGCTTTTACTCCCCAACCTCTTACTCTAAGGGATGGAAGCTTGTGTAAGATTTTTGCAAATTTTGATGCTAGAGGTCTGAAAATTGATATAGGGACTTCGTGTTATAGATAATAGTAAAATAAACCCAAAAAAATAATCAAAATAAAAAAATATTGTTATAATCAACTTACAAAAAGAAGTGAAATCCCACAAAAAACATTTTCATGTAAAATATTGCCAAGACGAGATCATATGGCTTGCACTGTCAAAAAGTTATCAGATTTCATGTAGAGCCAAGCTTCCAACACTACACGCCTTAACTCTACAAGCCCCTACTTCGCAAACTCTACACCTTAGTCAAAATATGTGGCTTGGCCATTTCGCTACAGTCACATGGGAATAAGGCGAAAAATTTATTCACTTTTCATTACTTTTCTGTTGTGCAATATCTCTTGTAGTAACGAAACGGTCAAGCCACATATTTTGACTAAGTTGTAGAGTTTGCAAAGTTAGGGCTTGTAGAGTTAGGGCGTGTAGTGTTAGATGTTAGAAGCTTGGCCCTAACTTTTTGACAGTGCGAGCAATATGATCTCGTCTTGGCAACATTTTACATGAATTAAATTATTCTTAAAAGATGGTTGAGAGTAAGAATAATACTCAATATTACAGCAGAAATTCTCTTTTGCAAGAACACTATTTATTAAAAAATGGTAGGTACCCTGATTTCAAATCCTTCAATTATCACTTGCCTCTCATTCCAAATGCACAATAATAATTCAACTACTTCAAAAGAAGCACTGACATTCTATTTATATTGTAATGATAAGAAAACACTCGTCTTTTTATCTAATTTATTTGTCGTTACATTTTTATTACCAACATTAAAGTTAATTAAAAAATTAATGTACTAGACCTACCACATTTTTTTTCTTTTATCGAAATTTCATTCAAGATTTCTAATTCATGTTAACCAGTAAATTATCAATTAGTTGAGATATTATGGCTATTTAGAAAATGAAGCAGATACACTGGCATTCATTACATTAAATAAATAGTTTTGAAAATGAAGAGTCCTTTTCTAGGTTTTCGGGGTGTTTCATTCATTTGAACATACAATTTTTAAAGTTGATCGCCGGAAGTGTAATTTGAATTCGGTATCTCGGATAAATATAATCTATGTAATAATAGTGGGGATAAATTCGACGATGCGGTACACACTCGAAGCAACGGGCTTAAGGAAACTGTAAAAATTATAAGCATCTTTCAATATTCGAACGATATTTGGCAAAGAATTTTTTTTTTGTAACACGTACACCGAAAGTACCCTACTACTGAGCTGACTTCTGCTTCGAAAGTTTTCAATTCCAAACCATGGTAACAATTTTCATTAATTCTCTGTTGACTGGGAATTAATGGATATTTTTGTCCGCTGGGTAAAAATAAAATTGTAGAACATGGATCATGATGCCGTTGGATTTTTTTATTTCATTGATATATGTCAAATTGATATTTGAAAGAAATTTGTATTATAGAATGTGTTTGTTATAGTATGTGCATCTATTGTAAACGGGATAGCACAGAAAATGTGAAAAATATCAATCAATAAAATAGATCATGTAAGTTATGTTTAATTGTATTAGTTGCATTTGCAAAAATCTGTTTGTCAAATCGATAAGCTAGTTTCAATACATCCAAATTAATTTAAAATGCAGTAATGAGGGTACTTCGGTGCACTTGTTACAAAAAGTATCGTATGCAACACGGACACTGCACGTCTGTCATTATTGTCACGGACAAATTTGGCTGTACGGAGCTACGCCTTGGGCTTTGCCCTCGTCTTCACCGAATGCAGCCAAATATATCCTGGACAAAAATGACAGTCGTTCGGTCCTTGTAGCATACTATTACTGGTCTAACTTGATATTATATTTACAATCATTTATTAAACTACAACTATTAAATGTACAATTAGATAATTACAAATAAGATACTTATGACGTATGACACCTTGGTCGCTTAGCAACCGAAAATAGCCATAAAACTATTCTCAGTTTATTGTTAATTTGATTTGTAAATTTTGCGAACGTGACAACAAATAGACAATAGTTATTCAAGTATTAAGGTCAGTAAGTACAGTTTACCGATTGAGAATAATAGTTTGGAGGCCGAACCTTGGCGAGGTTTCCAAATATTATACGAAATCGGTACTGCACTTATTGACCATGATGCTTACAAAATTTTTTGCACGATTGGAAGATCCAAAATATGGCTCCAAATTTTCTTTTTCAAACTAACCTAACCTACTTACTATTGATGATTGTTTATTCGCTGTCAGCTGTCAAGTTTGACATTTTATTCTGATTATTTTTACCATCCAAATTTCGACCAATAGAATTGCACCATTCGACGTCACGTGGTACAACCAACACGGTTTTCAAGTGGAAATTTTTTGGAAATTTTGTCTGTTGGTTATATATATACAAAACAAAGAATATTCAGCCGCGTTGATTCAACATCTGTCAAACTGACAGACAGATTGAATGTGAAAATGGGCAGATTCAGAGTCGAGTCCCTGGAATATATTGATGAATTTGGATGGGAAAAATAATCTTCCGAATACCATTCGTGATTAAATTTAACCTGGCAAAATTTTTAGATTGTTACGAGAGCTTGCTACCAATTTATTTCGTGATATTGATCAAAAATCACTCGCTTGACAGCTCGTGATTTTTCTGATGTCAATATCACTCAATAAATTGCTAAGCAACAAGCTCTCGTGACAATCTAAAAATTTTTCCGGTAAAATTTAACCACTTATGGTATTATATATGATTATTCAATTATAAATGAAGATAAATAAATGAATATTTTTTTGTGAAAACTCACAATTTTTCACTTACCGCCTTTGCCCATGGGCGGTAAGTCAGCATAACTATAGAAACCACAGTTTGCCGGTAAAATCAACATACCACCTCAAATAGAGGGCCAGTAAACACATGAAAACGCTCAATAGTGCCAAAATAATATTGCATTCTGAATATGCCATGAAGCCCACCGCATCAACAATCTCATGCACGCACCTACACCTCTGGCCTCCATCATCAGATCACAATTTTTATTAATAATTCCTGAAGTAGTTGCATCAACAGAGCTTCCAGAACGTTCAGCGTCACTTGTACTCGTATGGCCACTCCGAAAATTTTGAAGCCACTTATAAATCGTTTTAATTAAAGATGTAGTACTAGCTATCCCGTACTAATTCTACTCAAGTTCTGGATCGGGTATATTCCTAACTCAACTTTAGCTAACTCTGCCAAATATCTGAATCGTAATATTAACATAGTACAACTACCTGCACCTCTTATTAATAAGTGCGGATTCAACTCAATTACCTGAAGAAATGCAGGACACTGTAAAGTGGCTTTTGTAAATGGTCCGAGAAACAGTATTTGATAAATTGTAAGAATTCAAAACCTGATAGTTTCACAACACTTTCAAAGATCATTTTACAGTGTCCTGCATTTCTTCAAACCTGCTACTTCAGCTGTATTATGGTAGATGGCACTGCTGCAGATTTATATCTCTGCATGCCATGTATCAACTCACTTTTCATCAGTCTCGCGGCTACAAGTCCAACTATCTGCGGCTTGCTATACTGTACTGAAGTGTTCTAATAAGGAGCAGTGGCGGATTTACAGATTTGCCGCCCGTAAGCTATTCAATTTTTGCCGCCTCTGAATTTTTATATCCTAGTCCACGATCATATCAATTACAATTTCTATCAATAAAATTCCAGCTTTATGATTTGTGCTCCATCATACCCGTTACATCAACTTTTCCTGTATGATTAGTATCATTGAGAACGAAGGTACCGTGTCAGATGCTTGATTATTTTTACAGCAAAGAATGATCAAAAAACATTATTTTAAGCAAAAAATATCTCAATCATGTACCACTTTTAAAGTGAGATAAGGTATATGTGCATGCCATAAGTGCTCGTTTTATTTACGATATCAGAAAAGACGAAGGGAAAATTGTTGAGTACTTAAGAGCTATAGGACACAACATCCAATTTTGAATAAAACTTTATTGTATTGTACTTTGTACAAGTAAAAATTAGGGACGATAGTTTTGACAGCGATTGGTCATACAATTTCATTGTGAACGATAGTTTAGTCTTTTAATGCGGTTTGTATTTCTTTAAGTAGGTTATGTTTATCATCGTAAAAAATTCTATTTTGTTAATTTTCTGAGAATAACCTGATTTGCACGAACAAATGAAAGCTAAATCTTAACGATAAACTGATATAACTGGAATTTGATATGAGAATCTCCATGAGATACTACTAAAGAAAAATGACCTCGATACGTACTAGTAATGGCACCTTTGTAACTTTGCACGGATCTTTCAAACTACTCTCGTACGAGATTATCAAATAAAAAATTCAAGTTCATACTCTAATATTATATAAGTATGTTTTGTATTTTTTTTTTTGTTGCAAAAATTGTACGTAAATCTCCATTTCTTCCAAGTGAAATGTTTAACCACCAATTAGTCATAGCCAAACAAAATTTCGTAGAAAATTCTTAATCCTAATCCTTTTCAAAATAATTTCATGCTTCACCACACCATTCAAATATTCTTTGAATTTGTTTACACTCCCAGCATTTTAGGACCTCTGGCAAAATGGTCAAGGTTTGGTTAACTCTGCAGGTCTTTAAAAACGACTTCCCTTAGAGAAATGCAGTGACTGCAGAGATATTTATGACCTTTAAAATACGGTAAATGTTGTTTCTTTTAAGATATATGTTGATTTTATACATTCAGGTTTCAAAATACAAATTTTTGAGGTGTGTAAGAAATTTAGTCGAAGATTCTTCTTCGAGAAGTATAGCAGAAAAGTGCACTCTTACAACAAAATAGGTGGATACCGATATTTTATGGAATAAGGAAACTTGAGATTTTGAATTATGCTTCCATTATTAGTTCAAGTGAATGTGAATATATTTGGGTAGTAGTGTAGTGTAATATCGAGTGATCGGAAAATTGACGAAGAGATTGAAGAAATAATATATGCTGTTTGTGTGATTTTGACTGCATCATATATCTCAAAATATGTCTGTTTCGGGAGAGCAAGAATGAGTATTCGTAGTTCAGTACAAATATGCTGGCTTTATAATTACGATTTTCACTGAATTTAATTATTCTATGTGGCGTACTTTCTAAAAAAATCTGGCATCCTTTTTATGAAGCTCATCATGATCTTATTGACTCCGTTCAGACAAAGTTCTTAAAGTTTTTATATTTCCAGATTTATAATAAATATACCGAGAGATCAGTCACTTATGATTATCTCTTAGAGTTGTTCAATCTGAAGAGTGTTGCTGTTGGAACGCAGAGAGGAAAGCTTAGTGCTCCATCTCTCCAAACTGATAAATAGCTCGGTTGATGATCCATGCTCCCTATTTCTACTCAATTTTCATGTTCCTTGCATCACAACTAGATCATGCTCCACATTTTATTAGAGTAGATTTTCTCATGTTGATATTTTTCTCCTTGACTATGTGAATTTCAGAAGAATAGTTTTGAATTTGATTATTTTTTAAACATGTGTTTTTTCTAAGTTAAACAGCTCTGTTATTGGGCTTTGCCTGTTGAGTTTTGTACTTTAAATAAATAAATAAAAATTAAAAGTATCCGTAACTTGACGATTGGTAACGGCTTACGAAATATCAATCAATTTTCTAATGTATACTAAAAATTAGTGTCTGGCACACTCGTGCCGGGTAAAAGAAGAGATTGCTATTTATTTTAAGAGTGAATTGAGTTTATATGACTGTTGACTGAATTTTAAGATTCAGTGAATTATGTAACAAAATGAATGTAAATATTTGTGGGAAAGGAAATATTTGAGTGGGAATAAAAAACAAGTCTATATGACTACGATTATGAACGTGGTAGAAACAAAACAGATGTGTTTGTATGGGGTTGTTTAGGGGAAAGTGTGTAACATATAACATTATTTGAAAATTTTTCCTTTTTCTGATTTGTCTTAGGTGGAAATATAAAATGAATATTTTTTTTAGAGCTCGTAAGGAGTTCATTCTGGCATGAAATTAAATATCATGGACCACGCAACGCATGAAAGGATGAATAGAAAAATATTCAACAGCCTTGTCTAATGAGTTAATTATACTATTATTTCAATTTCAGTTTTTTAAATTTTGGGGAAATATTGCAGATACGAGAAAAATGAAGGTATGTTTGTGTCAACTTGTTATGTATTTATTTGATTTTTTTACAATATTTGTTCCCACCTTCGCTACTATCCCTATTTTAAAAAGTGCGACTGGGAAAAAGGTTAACTGTGCATCCCTAGAAATATATAAATTCTGTGCCAACGTCCTCAATACCCCAAAAATCTTTCGATCTGCAGTATCTGGATATGTAATTGCATTTAGTATATTACTTACCAAGAGAGTTGAATACATAAGTCTTTTCCAATACAGTAATTCGTGAAAATGTGGTAGCTAGTTTAAGTTCTTATCGACACAGAACAAGAATGGTATCTTCAAGTTGTATCAGTTGAAATCATTCTGAGAAATCTTCAGTTGTTGACAATGCAATAGAAATCCGTGTAGTTTTGATTTTGATAATATCAGAATCTTAACAATACCAGCAGGAGTTTCTGGATACCAATTTACCAAGTTACCAAGTTATAAAAAAATTATAACAAGGCTACAATTATAATATATTAGTAATTCATGGAACAAGGATTTTAAAATTGAACATCATAACATCAAGTTGAATATTTGGTAACGAGGCTTGCCGAATCATCATAATGCTTGTTCACACTCGTATTGCATACAAAATTATAATAATAGTAGCTTTAGAACAAATCTGAGACACAAAACAGTAATAATTGATATTAAGATTTTACAAATAAATAGACAATAGGTCGATGACAGATTTATAGTCGTTTCAGAGATAACTGGAAGGATGACTGACTTACTAATTGGAAGGCCGCACCGTCACAGCAGGAGGAGTCTGTACCTGCTAATTAGCGATGAACTTAGGAAAATTCTGCAATTGGTGTGAATGTATGTGTACCGTTACAATGAGTACAAATTCCCATAAATAAAATATGTCTGTGTATGACTTTATCGATTTTATAATTATTATTGTTATATCATTGACTTTATATAGAATTCTGCGGCAGAAAAATCAAGAAAATATTTTTCGCACTCCCGGGAGTAAACAACGAATTGAATCCCTCGTTTCAGGGACTTCAGTTTGAGTTTAGTCCCTCGGGATCTAAAATGATCAAGAATCCCAAGGGACTAAAGTAAAGTAAACAAATTTTTCTATGACAACTAAATAATCAAAGTACTTACCTAAATGTCAAATTGAATTTTGTCATTAGAATTCAAACCTTCATTCTTAATTTGTATTAGCATTATAGCAATTCACACAATTTCACAAATGCATCTTATTGTCGTTCGTAAATTTTCTAAACTTCTGTCAAAATCATTTTACAGTTTCCTCTTCCGCAGCCTTATCAATATCAATTTTCTCACTCATCTTTTTGACAGCAAGCTTATTTATTGAACAACTGCTGTAGCCAGTCTTGTTTCTATGGTGAATTTACTCAACATTTTTGTATCAAGTTTGTAGTTGTCAAAATTGTAAGATTAATTAATCTACTTTAGACTATTGTGATTCAATATAATACGGTAGTGCGAAAAATAGCGTAGATAACACATGACATAAGTGCCTTTAATCCCTCAGGTGAGTATTGCCCTCGACTGCGTCTCGTGCAATAAACTCCACCCTCAGGATTAAATCAAGCACTTAAGTCCCTTGTTATATAATATACTATTCCAGTACAACTCTGCTTTTTTTTCATTTTATATCTGAAAAAATTTGTGATATTTGTTCGATAACTGCCCACTGTCCGTCCCAACCTCCTTCCAGTTAGATTCCAATTTTTTCCTAATTTTCTCCTCAATATCATCGACTTCCATATTTTGACAATAATTAAGGACGAACAACACTACAAATTGCACAAATGTACAGAACACTAGTTTACGCATCGTTTGAGTGCGTAAAGAACTAGCTTTATGCATGACTGTAGAAAAGTAATTTTATAGTTATTTCAGTATTAAGGTCAGTAAGTACAGTTTACCGATTGAGAATAATAGATTGGAGGCCGAGCCTTGGCGAGGTATCCAAATATTATGCGAAATCGGTACTGTACTTATTGACCGTGATGCTTACAAAATTTTTTGCACGATTGGAAGATCCATTCAAAACATGAATCTGAATTTTCTTTTTCAAATTGAGTTGCTACTAATGATTTTTTATTCGCTGTCAGCTGTCATGTTTGACATTTTATTGTGAATTTTTTATTTACTGCCTTTGCCCATGGGCGGTAAGTCAGCATAACCATAGTAACCACAGTTTGCTGGTGAAATCAACATACCACTTCAAATAGAGGGCAGGTAAACACATGTAAACGCCCGATCGTGCAAAAAAGAATTTTCCCATCCTATGTGAGCTTTTTGATACAAACATCTGAGTTGGTGAGTTTATTAAATTGAAAATAAGATAAATGGGCGAAAAATGAAAGAAAATTATATCTCTGTTTTCAAGATTTTCATTCCCTTTGTACATTTTATAAAATCCTCTATTTTTTCATATATTTCTCGTGTCATTTATAGACCAAGCGCTGTCATTTTTTCGAACGTAAGGCAAGTTTGTAAAATCGACTAACAGCTTATTGTGAGAAATTATTTCGATTCACGCAATGAATTTACAAGTGTGGCAAGCTTGCCTTATGTTCGAAAAAATGGCAGACTATAAAAAATTTTTCAAAGAAGCTATTTCTTGTTTTTAATTGAAATCAACTTTTCAATATGCAGTAACATCTAGTGGAGATTTTCAAATATAAGTATCTTAAGCTCACAGCTGTAAGTATCTCCCGTATGAATGGCAGTCTGTAGAAAATTGTTCCCTTTATTCTATCACGAGCGCCCGGTCTCTCAATTACCCGAAATGAGTTTTAATTGAAAAAGATGAAGTCGGCGACGATAGATGAAAAACGTTCTGATGTTTTCTGAAGTTTCTTTTTTTATAAATTAAATGTGGATTTACATGATGTTTCATTACTGTTTCATGTTTAGTGACATATTGAAACAATGCATATGTTTGACATAAAGTTTGTCTTGGATTGCGAAGCGACTTCCATCAGTTGGAAGAAAAAAGAGTGAAAATGGTATCTTTCGACTGGCCATGCAGTTCGTCACGTTCGTCAAATAGGAAGTCATCGACATTCTAAAATAATTGAAGAATTCCGTGTCATCCTGCTTCAGCTTTTCATACAAGTGTAGAAACCTCCGTTCTCATCCCTTTTGTGATTAATTGGATGTATCCAAATTAGTCGATTTTTGCTTCTTTTTTTCATTCGACGATGGAATAAAAATAATGCTACAAGCTGCTCTTCGTTCATTGCAAATTATACTGAACAATTAATAGTTTGAATAGCACGGATATTCACCGCCGTATGTGTAGCGTAGCGACGGAAATTTTTCCGCGCGGAATAAAATCATCCTGTCCGTAAGTTCAAGATTTCTGTGAGCGGCGACGGTAAATTTTCCGCGCAATAAAAATCCGCCGTGTGTGTAATCAGCCTCACAGTCACTTTTTCAATGATTATTCTTCCACCAGCCCACGGGCTTTATATACTCTTTTCCAACAATGAGCCAGCATTTAAATCTCTGACAATTGAGCAACAATGAGCTAGCATTCAAATGTCCGACAATTGAACATTATCTAGATTGTTTTCGAATGCTAACTTGGATTGTAGTACAATAAATAACAAACTTAAGATATTTTATATTTGTGACAATATCATAAATGATTCGTTTGTGAGCAATGCTCTAATAATCCCATTCACATTTTCTTTTTTCTTTCACAAAGGCCGAATTTATCTATTCTGATAATTGACAATTAATCAATTTTTAAGTGACGATATAAATTTTGGAAGAAGAGTGTAGTGTAGTGTATTCATGATTTTTCCGGAATTATTTCACTAAGATTACAGAAAAGTATTGCTTTTGGATGCGAGCATGATGATGCACAAGAATATTATGATAATAATGAGTTTTTTGAAGATTTCGGAAAATGATAATGACGCAAATAAATTAAATACTGATTTCTAGGTAAAAAATAGATACTTCCGAGAAGATTTTTGCGAATAGAAGTGTTTGATACAAAATCTTATGCCGTGATTTATTTGAAACATATGTGATTTGAGTTATAGGAAATCTCTTTCATAATTTTATACATAACTCCTTATTTCTTTTGGCAGTTTTATGTGTAATCCAATATAATATTCTCACGTCTGAATAAATTCTTCTATTCTTCTGATGGGGCTCCAAATAGATAGCAATGGTAGCAAATTTCGATTTAAAACTCAAGTTTCAGGTTATAACTATACTAGCACCATTTGTGAGACATATCCACTATTTAAGGCTGTTGTCGTAGTACATCATTGTCAAAAAGTGGAGTCTAGCGTATCTACAAAAAGCGCCTTGCAAACTAATATATAGATGCTTGTAATTCTTGTCAGAACTTGTTCATAACACAGATAGTTCAATATATAAATTTTTATGATAATACTGATGAGTAATGATTAAGAAACTTAGAATAAATTTAGTGGATGAATGAATTTTTTTGTCAGGGAGTGTATCTCATACTCGTACATTAGAGTAAACATTCACGGGTACTTGCCGGAAAAATAACTTGGCAACATTGTGCTTAGCTGCCATCTCAATATAGAAAAATGTCCGAAATATTGCGATATAAAGGTAAATTTATTAAACAAAAAGTTTTAGATTACGATGAGGAAGGAGAGCAAGGACTTGTCCAAATTGTAACAGAGTTAAAAAATGACAAGCCACAAAAATAAACGTATTATCACGCTAATTGTTCCTTTTTTTAAGCTACAGAATTAATGTGATTGAATGCAATTTTATATGTAGGTTCATACCATATTATTTTTATCTGTTATTATTAACATTCATATATTTGATTTAATATACTTTTTTTTTACTTTTATGTGCTTTGTTTATTTAATATTCAATATTAAGATTAAATTGATATAATTTTTTGTGTCATCAAATATTATATATTTTATCCATCATAAATAATATTGTTCTATTGAAACCATTATTAACTATTTATTTTCATCTCTTTTCCGTTGAATTGTGGTTCGAATAGTACAATGCGATGTATACAGTGACGTACAGTGTTGCCAAGCATTTCTGTTCAACGTGTCGGCACATATTTTATATAAAAAATGTTCAACTTTGCGTTCTCATATCTGAAGAATGAGATGGTCAGTAATTTTCTCTTTATTTCCAAATACTCAGAACATATTCACCAATCCATAGCTAGTTTTTTAAAAGAATCTGACTGTTAGTTTTTTCATGAAAAATTAAAACTGATATAATTACAGCCTAAAATGTATACTCTCCATTGCTCTCCATGTTAAAATTTTCAATTTTAATTGCGTTTATCTCAAATTTGAGATGGTCAATCGACTTCAAATTTCAAGGATAATTGTATAATAATATTGTCAATAAGTATACAAAAATTTGGAATATTCTGATACTACGGCTATAGCACGACAACTACCTTAAACTCAATTCTTATTTCTCATGGTGACTTGAAGTGATATTACAGTCCAGCAAATATCTCGTGACGTGTAACGTTAGGATGCGCAGTAGAAGCGTGAACATTTGTAGTAGGGACTTCATTTTAATACAAGTGACGCTAGTGTTCACTTCGATAGAAAGTACAATCTGAGGCAGAGATATGGAGCTAAAAATGTTGTACACCTGCCACCATACTATTCAAATTTAAACTCCATCGAGTATAGGCATCTTTACAACAGTATGCCGCCAAAAGAAGTTATTCTTAAAATAAATGAAGCAGAAAAGTTGTGCGATGACTTTTTTATATTTTCAACAGAAGAGAGGGAGGCACATTATTTACATGCAAAGATATGTAAAGAAGAATCCTCAAGTTGAGAAGGAAACATTGAAAATATTGTAGATAGATTTATAATTAATCTTGGAAGCGATTCTGGAAGAAGTCAGAATTTCCCACTGATGATGTAGTAACAGCATAATTGGCCGTATTCTGTAACACAATCATTACCTTATTATCGATCGATAAGATTTTTGAGGAATAAAAACAATTGTAACAAGCGAATATTCAGAATAGATAATGATCGATAAAAATTTATCGATTGAGTTACAGAATAGCCTCAATTGTTCATTGATAATTCTCTTAAAATCAAAGTGCCATGAAATAAAAACAAATGTACTCATTCAAAGTTATTGCTTATATCTGTCATCTGCTGTCATCAGCGTTTCATATCAAGTGTCTTGAATTGAAATGTATAATTCAGAAGAAAAACTAGATATGGTGAAATGGTTTTATGGTCAAAATAGTGCTCGACAAATGTAAGTTTTCTTTGATTTTATTTTGTTATTTCATGGCACTGTTAATTTTAAGAAAATTATCAATAAACATTTCCGTAATTTTACTGGTTCCTGAATTTTACTGGTTCCTGGTAGAGTAAAATCAAAAATATTAGTGTCAAAAAATGCAGAAATTTTTCCTCTACAATAAACTAATCAACTTTTTTGATGTAAAATAATTAGGGAAGTCAATAATTGAACATTTCAAAAATAGCATTGAAAACGCTATGGTGCGTCTTTCGAGTCACCACCATGTATATTCACTTATTTATTTATATTGGTCCATCAGATTGATAGCTGTGTATCTCTTATTTCACTCACAGCAGCAATCAAATCGTTTTCAATATGGATGACACAAATAGATATGGAATTTGATAATTTGAAAAATTTTAAGTTTTAGTGAGCTCAACAAACTCTAAAATTATTATTTTAAATCAAACTTTCCAGAAAAGCTTGGGAAGTAAAATTGTAGAAGTCTTCATTCGTTCAGTGAAATTCTGACTCTTATTTTTTGTGATGTATAAAATGTATCGGTTTATCTATCTCCTGGATCTCTAGCTCTCATCTTAGTTTTTGTATGGCTCATCCAATATTACAGCTAGGGATTTCCAATTTGAATTTGAACTTAAATGTTCAGTTTCAATAATTAGGTATTTCTCACAACCGCGAAGACAAAAGTTAGATGTATAACGAGTTTTTAAAATTTCAAATCAATAAAAAAAGAAATTAATTTATACAACAAGAGTGTAAAGGTGAGCATTATGATATGAGGCCAAATATTTGGCGACGAGGAGGCTTGGAATGTCATAATAAATGTGTATACTTGTATTGCGAACAAAATTTTCCGTAGGACCCTCAACTTCCATATTTTAATAATTATTAAGCACGCAACAAGGAAAGCTCAAAGCACAAGTTGAATTTGAGATTCAACAAATATTCGAGCCAATGGATCAAGTGAGAGTTATAACAAGCATGAATTCACAGAAATTTAACTGCTACGCGTTTAATTAGTGATTCAAGTGAGTAGCGAAAAAGACCCAATTTATGCATCGATTACGATGCGTATAGTACCCACTTCACAAACAACCTTGGAACAAGATAAATAAAATTCAAAGACATTTTGTCCAAAAAATTCAAATCTAAAAATCGGTTTTTGCTACCATCATCGTATATCGGGGAAGTAACCGTAGACACATGTTTCGTCTTTATTAGGACTCGTCAGTACAGTATAGCCAAACTCGGGATAGTAAGGACTTGGATCCTAGAGCCAATATTCTCATATTGATATATGATGAGCAGAGTTAGAAATTATGTACAGAATCATCTAAAATTAGATAAAATAAATATCAGAAAGAATTGTGACATATGCAAAAATCTGTGGAATGTTTGAGAAACAAAATGTCCTGTATTTCCACCTCTTGAAGAAGAGCTATTTCTCAAAATTAGCAATATCTTTATTTATTTAAGTTTTTGGTTAAATAACGCTCGAATAAGATATAAGAATACGGACCAATGTCTCTGAATTTACATTTTCAATTAGAATGTTCCACAGATTGCCACGAATGTAACAATTTCAATTCAATACTTGTTTTAATATGAATTACAAACAAAGAACTTACAGAACCCATAATAATGACTAACATTTACCTCTGGCGTTGATGTTGTGAATTTACCATAATAATCCTTTTATTAGACAACTTTATAAAGATATTGTTAGTTAAAAGAGTAAATCTAGTACATTCTAGTTGAACATTATTAACAAACAGAAAAGTGAAACAATGCAGACAACTGCGTAGCAAGAAAAATATGATTGTAGCGATTCTGGAATTTTCTATAATGCTACAGAACTGTAAATCTGAACAAAATCGGAACAATTTTTGTTGAAAAATACATTTAGCGTAATTTAACATCCAGAAATGATGTGATTTTGTTCAGATTTACAGTGCTGTAGTGTTATAGAAAATTCCAGAATCGCACCATAATTAGCTGCTTTTGCATGATTATGATGTCAAATCTATGGCATTTTGTTACTATCACTCCAGTTTATAATACCTGCATGGCTTCGAAAATCTATACAAAAAATCTGACGTGAACATCACGTGACTTACTTGTACATTATTTGATATATACCCAAATTCATTCGATAAAGTTTTCTGTCACTCCAGATTATAATTAATATAATTTCAATAATATTTTGACATGTAAAATGTCACACAAAATCAAAAAATTGACAACAGATTATCCTTGCCTACCTTATCATTTCAATTAAACTGATTGTTTTATTCGGCAAATTCTGAATGTCTGTTATACATATAAACTGCACTTTCGGCTCAGCCGATTGATACAAACAGGTAGGCAATGATAATCTGTTGTCAATTTTTTGATTTTGTTTGACATTTAACATGTCAAAATATTATTAAAATTATATTAATTATAATCTGGAGCGACAGAAAACTTTATTGAATAAATTTGTGTATATATCAAATGATGTACAAGTAAGTCACGTGATGTTCACTATTTTGATGCTACAACAAGTTTAAACACTAATTTTCAATATGCTATGGCTGATCATTCTAGATTTATGCAAAAAATTTAAAAAAAGTTCCAAGTAAAGTGCACTTCTGGCTTGCCCGATTCATTCCAAAATAGCAGATAACCATTCTGATACAACATGGAGTTCAAATACTGAATTTTAACATCCTTGATCATTCTGGATTTATTGGAAAAATTCGAAAAAAGTTTCAAGTAAAGTGCACTTTCAGTACAGACGATTAGAACCATAATGCGAGGTGCACATCTAGACCCTATACCAGTCTTGAATACAAAATTTCAACATTATACGTTCAACCAGTTTTGAGATTTGCGAGTTACGAACGAACGCACGAACGCACATACGTACCGACATCAAGCCGAAAATAGTCAAAATGGATTCAGGGATGCTCAAGACGAATATTTCCATCAAAATATCGATAGGTGAATTTTGTCGGTCCTTTGTTTGTACTTTGTACAAGTAAGTAAAAAATGGAAGAATCATCTGGATGATGAAAGTGCATTTTTGACAGCTCATGAATGTTTGTTACTGCAGAGATCTCGCTAATTACCATCTCTCACAATTACTGAGCTTGAAATAAAGCAGTTTGGGCAAACTTACGAAACAGCAGCTTCCATTTAAAACTAGTTTCAAATTGACTATTTGATAAGTACATAATTTATGCATGTACAAACTCAAAAATACCTTTTAATCTTCATTGTTTATTGTTATTGACTGACGGGAGATCAAGTGCTGTACTTTAAAATAATAATTTGATCTTTATCAAAGCTATATAAAAAAAAACACCAAAAGTAAACAAATTTTCATCCAATAATAATAATTCATTCTAATAAGATTCAAATTCGCGTAAAACAAGTCATTGAATGAGTCCCGGACTGATTTGACAACTGTACATAATACTAGTGACACCGGCGGCGAAAGTTGTTACTAAATTTGTATCTACTTGAATAAACTTTAGTTGCCATATCCCTAATGTCTTATATATCTATGGGTATTGTTTCACTTAAAACAAGTAATTGAATAATTTAATCTTCCACAGTCACTGAGCTTGAATTGAAGCAATTTGTGCAAACTTACGAAACAGCAGCTTTTATTTAGTACCAGTTTCAAGTCTGTAAATAGTATAGTTGCTGAGATCTCAGCGTCACGCCAGCCAGCCAGCCAGACAGCCAAAGTGAATATAATAGCGTTTTTTTTTTACAAAAAATGTGCTAAAAAGTGCAATAATCTTGAAGTTTTGTCGTCGAACAGTTTGTCCAAATAATATTTTATATAAAACTCCTTAGTATTGATGTTGAATGATCTAGTGCATGTCATCGAACAGAGCTTATGTTACCCACATATATCTAACAGTACAGATCACTATTTCAATTGACAGATAATAACTATTTTGTCAATATCAAGTTTAATTGTTTATTTTATAAAAAAATTATCCCATATAATGGAACTTGATTGATATTTGAGCTCTGTTTTTTCATCATTCGAATTATTCACATCCACATTTTATACATTTGGGACTATACTAGTTTATTGAGCTAATGGTGGGATTCTGAACGTTTCTATAGCGTCTATAAGAAAGTCTATAACAACTTACAGATTTGATAAGCAAAATGATATTTATTCATTCCATCTTTTGTAATGTCAATAATCACTAGAAAACCTTCATGTTTTAAACTTTTCGCAAAATTCTTGAAATCCCAATTCAAATATGTCAAAATAATCTGACACATGACAACTTGAGTGAGAACAGATATGAATTAAAATTAGAAGGCATCGTTATATTCGATGATATTATTCACGTCGTTATATGATTTACTCACTTGAGTGCATCAGAAGCTTAAATAAAATATATTTATCTGTATTTTTGAACAAAAAATCCAAAAGAAAAATTATTTCCT
This sequence comes from Dromius quadrimaculatus, assembly GCA_963989225.1. Classification (NCBI taxonomy): domain Eukaryota; kingdom Metazoa; phylum Arthropoda; class Insecta; order Coleoptera; family Carabidae; genus Dromius; species Dromius quadrimaculatus. Next base: position 56,021,538 of record OZ022325.1, on the reverse strand, counting down.
AACCTATTTGCAACATTGAACTGTAAGTTCCAATGAACGGAAGTATCATAGCGTCATAACTTATAGAAAATTGTTCAGAATACCATTTTAATAGAATCTATAAGAACTGCACTTATGGATTCTGATAAGCTTATAGATCTGTAACGTTATAGAAATTTAAGATAATGCTCAGAATCCCACCATAAGTTTCGAATATTGCTGCTAGTTCAGTGGGTTAGAACAGTGTCTCTTTCCATCTATCATTGTGTGATAACTTCTTTTGAAATAATTGGAAGGACTCTTGTGTATGTCTAAATGATAAAAAGGCATTATAGCCTATTGATTAACATTGAACGATTTCAGGACGTTTCGAGTGGCCAGTCACTCATCATCAGCTCAAAAATACCCATAGTAATTATTACAAATCGTACAGCAGTAAAAAATAATAATAATAAATCAATTTTTGAAATTTATCAACTCATTACGATGGATGGCGGTAGTTGTAGTTGATTGTTTAACTTTAACTTCAATGAACTACAATGTCTTATTATATCATTTAAAAATAATCCAATAATAGAAAAAAGTCCAAGTTTATTTATTTGACTTTTTGGGAAGATTCTTGTTGAATGTTAAAATTATTAAGAGCAGAAAATATTCGTATTGAATGAATAAAAACAGAAGCATTTATTTCAAAACAGCAGATTGTACTCGTAGAATAAATCTTTTCAACCTTTCTAAAAGAATAATTACCTATCTCTTTCTAAACCACTTAGATATGTGATAAATTTTCCTAAGACATTTTTAAAACAAAATAACAGAGCTGAAACCTAAAACCTTCTTAAGTCTAAGGAAGGGCGTCAGATTATCGTCGTAATGGTGTTGTCATTTGTTCAAATTCACTTCTGTCGCCAAAGCTAAGCCACCTTAAAGATTTTCAAATTCCAGCGGCGTGTTAAAAAAATTCAAGGCAATAAAAAAAGTTCATAAAAATGAAGAAAATATTTCAGTAATTACTTCAAATGCTTGTCAATATAATTATATTATAAATAATGATATAATTATATAATAATCAGGAATTCATTAGAATATGTAATAAAAAGCGATTTCCACAGTACTTGAAGTACTTGAAAGAGCTTATTCATTTTACCAACTATACGCAGAAATAAATAGATGTAATATTGTCCTGAATGTTTGTATTCATATTTTATCTTATATATAATAGGGTAATATTAATATTTGGGTCGGACTGGCAAGAAAATTCGCCTGTAGCAATATAGAAGAATTAGCAATATTTTTCATTCTATTGAATTTTTTTTTTTAAATAGGTATTACAATATTTGGTGGGAATGGAACATCACATGAAGGAGATGAAGTGTGGGAATTCAGTCAAAGAGTTTTATTGTTCAATCCTACTCTACAGTTTCGGTCCCACCTGTACCATCTTCAGGAGTGAATAAAATTAGTGTTTGTGTGAAATAACATCTGTTGTGTGAATGACAACAACTGACCGTTGTATGATCAATGTATAACTAGCATATAGGATAAATTTAGTAATTTTCGGCCCACCGATCTCTCTGGCACTTGCAAGAATTGTCAAATATCAAACTTGTCCCTGATTGATATTTCAATCTACTGCTACGTATTTTACCGAAATTTTTAATTTCTTTTACTGAAAATAAAAGATTATAATCCGAAAATCAATAAGAAATATGAAATATGATATGCATGATAGTCCTGTCCATAAGAATTTTGTAATTTGCAATAAAAAATATGAAATTATATTGGACATATATTTTCGGACCACATTATATAAGAAGAATATCACAGGATATATAATTTTTATGGAGCCAGTAAAGGAGTAGAAAGAATGATTTTCAGTTTTTTATGGAAATGTTCTTGTATTTTGAATGACTTACTGTAAACGTGAAGTACGGAATAATAATTTATGCTACAAGAGTGTAAACTTGAGCATAATATAATTAGGTGGAGTATTTCGGAACTTACCTTACCAAGGCACGAAAATTGTTGTCCAAATCATATTAAGACTTCACAGAAAACCGGAAAAAATGGATTACCGACAGGTGTTGTGTACCAACATGAATTCGCATAGACACTAAATTTAGGCTACGAAACTTAATTGCCCCTCGTTTATGATTGTAAAGTTGAAATTTGTTAAAGTTTAGTTTACGAATTTTTTGCAATTAATCTAATAGAATTAGCGCAAAGACTTGCTAAAATCAATAAAATTGATAGCTTGATATATTTTCTCATTTTTTAGTTTATAACATGGCAAAAGGCATACCCCATTTGAACGCTGCAACAGAAAATTGTTAAAAACAGTTTTTTGCGTTTCACAAAAAAACTATGCATCTGATGAAAAAAAGTATTCTGGTATAAAAATGCGTAATATGAATACAAATTAAATGGGTTTTTTTGAGCCTTGATCGGTCCAGGACTTTTGGATAAATTATAAAAAATTGTGATTTTTTCGAAAATTCATAACTCGCCTTCTATTAAATATTAGGTCTTAAAATTTTTTGAAAAGATGAGGTTTCTGTATCTTGCAACATACGTACCAAATTTCGGGATAATCGGGCAATCAGCTGTAAATTTTGGAAATGGTCAAAAAGTGCGGAGCCAGTCCATGTGAATTGGGCGTGACCTTCCGAGTGTAGCAGCCAGAAAATAGAATTGCAGTTTTTTGCAATCGATTTTTTTCATACTTACACTCGCTCACAAGGAACGCCATTTGAGAACGTTGTAAAGTAACTCTTGTTGGCATAGGAAAGGCTTCTTATAAAATTGGTTTACGTTGACTAACAACTTTTATATGGCCATTTTTCGAGAGGACCTTTTTTCAAAAAGTGGCCAAAAATGACGGTTTTTTGCAATTCATTCCAAAGATACTGGACTGATCGATGCTAAAAAAACGGATCTAGGATGTTCCAGCGCCGCCGGTTTGTAGCCACCGGTTCGTCATCGAGCCAGTTCAACACTGGCCGGTTCGTAACCGAGCCAGTTCAACATTGGCCGGTTCGTAATCGTAACCAGCCAGTCCAGCGCCGCATATGAATAGAGCATTGATTAATACTTGAACTATGAATTTAAGCTCGCCTTGAAACAGTGATTTTGTGTTCAATTGGCGCTGAACCGGTCGGCGTCGAACCAGCAAGCGCTGAAATGGTGGATGACGAAACGGCGACGACGAATCGGCGGCGCTGAATGGTCCCATTCCCCAAAAAAACTTTATAAACTAACAAATAAAAAATGAGAATTAAGTTATCAATTTTCTTTTCGAATATATAAATTCTATCTGACTACAATGTGTGAACTACCAAATGTAGAGCAGGTCGAAGAAAAACAATATCACAAGATAAAATGTATGATTGTTGTAACCAGAATTTTTTTGGGGAAAGGATTTAGTCATCAAAATTTAATTGAAATCAATACAACTGCCTCAGTGTATCAATATTCATTTTTTACAAATAAATATGAATACGTAAAAATAAAATTACATGATTAAATAAAATGTCTGATTTTCAATAAACATTCGAACATTTAGATACATTTAAATAAATTAAAGCTAAATTCATCAGAATTTGGGAGAGGAGGCTCAGCCCCTCAATTTCCTTCCTGACTACGTTCTGCAATTAACCCTGGAACTGCACACTGGGGTCTCAGAAACCCCATGCTCCAATTTTCATTTTGTGCACAAGCTCAAAGTCGATATAGTACGATGTGACCACCTCGTAAATTTAGTTTAGTGATGTCTTCAGTATGTGCTATATGTATTTTGATGATAGCTGAAGTGAGTGGGTCATAATTCATGAATTTGTTTGTGTTTGGGTCTCTGAGACCCCAGTGTGACTGTTTGCGTTAGATTTTTTGGTATAGCTGAAAGCTCTTCATTATTATCCATTTTGACATTTCAGCAGAAAATGACTACTTTGGAATTCAAAGATCCTTCTGCGTTGATAAATGATAAACTTGAACGCAAAATTCATAGAAAAATTCGGAAAATATGTAGTTTTCATGCATTGTCCTTTTTTTCAATAAACTGTGCTCTCAAAAAATTCAATGCTTTCTCACTCTATTCATTATCATCCTGAATAAAGTACATATCATGAAAATTAATCAAAACAACATCCATTTCTCAGAGAAACTACGTTTTCGTTTGGGATTTTGCGCTAGATTTATCAGCAATGCTAAAAGCTCACTATTATTGGCCATGTTAACATTTCAGCAGGAAATGACTCCTTCGGAATTCAAAGATCTTTCTGCATTGATAAATGATGAACTTGAACGTAAATTCATGAAAGATCTATGCCCAGTTGCATGAAAGTTCATTAGCTAAAGAGTTCTTTAAAAATGAACAATATCAAATCGAATTTTTGACAGCAATGCTAAGCAACTGATTTGACGAATATATACGATTTGATATTGTTCACTTTTGAAGAACTCTTTAGTAATTGCACGTTCATGCAACCAGGTCCTAGTATTTTATGCATTGAATAAAAAAAATTCGAAAAATTTGCACTTTTTTATGCAATGTCCTTTTTCTCAATAAATTGTGCTCTTGAAGAATTCAATGTTCTCTTACTCCTCTCATGATTATCCTGAATAGATTTCGTATCATGAAAATTAGTCAAAACAACATCCAATTCTCAGAAAAACTATGTTTTTGTTTGGGGTTTCTGAGACCCCAGTGTGACACTTATGCAACAACAAATGAAGTGTGCATATCCAGGATTAAGTATGCATAACGAAGTATTTGAAATGAATAGTATAGTTTCAAGAAGAATGTAGTTGAAGGAATAAAAAAGTAGAAACAAGTAATTTGCGTTGGTTTGGGAATATGGAACTAATGTCGAATGAGAGGCATTCGAAATAATAGTATATTATGCTACAAGGACCGAACGACTGTCATTTTTGTCCAGGATAAATTTGGTTGCATTCGGTGAAGACGAGGGCAAAGCCCGAGGCAGAGGCGAGGGCGAAGTACGAGGCGAAGGCGAGGGGAAAGCCCAAGGCGTAGCTCCGTGCAGCCAAATTTGTCCGCGACAATAATGACAATCGTTCAGTGTCCGTGTTGCATACGATATTTTTTGTAACAAGTGCACCGAAGTACCCCTATTACTAAGCTTTTTAAATTAATTTGGATGTATCGAAACTATCTTATTGATTTGACAAATAGATTTTTGCAAATGCAATCACATTACGGTAAACTAATACAATGAAACATAACTTATATGACTTCTTTTATTGATTGATATTTTTCACATTTTCTGTGCTATCCCGTTCATAATGAATGCACATACTATAACGATCACATTCCATAATACAATTTTTTTTCAAATATCAATTTGACATATATCAATGAAATAAAAAAATGCAACGGCATCCATGATCCATGATTGAATTACAATTTTATTTTCACCCAGCGGACATTAATATCCATTAATTCCCAGTCAACAGAGAATTAATGAAAATTGTTTGGAATTGAGAACTTTCGAAGCAGAAGTCAGTTCCGTAATAAGGTATTTTGGGTGTACGTGTTACAAAAATGTATATATGTTAATATAATGAAAGAACAATGTTTCTAGATGAGGTGGATAAACGAGTTTGCAGGAATATAATAATAAACAGCTACTGATGATTATTCAAAGCTCAGTGCAAATATGCTGGCTTTATAATCCAGAGGTAGCGAGGTTGAATTCCATCACTGACGGACAAAAAGTCAGTATAGTACTTTTAATGAATATGATACACCCTGTGGCGTACTATCTACAAAAACTAAAAGTATCCATAGCTTGACGACATGTAACCACGTTCTACTGTTATGGGAATATATGCACTATAAGTGTCTGTCACACCCGTACCAGGTAGAAGACGTGATTTTTATATATATTTTTTTTTTAACAGACCTGTGTTCGAATACAGGTGCATTGCGTAAAGCAATTGTTATACGCGACTGTTCGTTTGGATTTCATGCCAACTTCATTTAGGGCAATTATCTGAATCTATATATTTATGCATATGGATAAAAATGATCTGATGTGGACACCACATCATGACTTACTTGTTACATCATCGGATATATTTTTTGCATATAATAATATGATAGTCAAACACAAAATCTTATCGTTCCATGGCTAATCGTTTCGGATTTATCCAAAGAGTTCTAAAATTCTGTCAAGTAACGTGCTCTTTCGGCCCAATTTGTTGCTATGGAAACTGGAGGTCATCATTCTTATGCTACAACGTTCCTGAATACTGATCTCTAAGAATTTATGCGCAAAATTAAAAGACAAATTAACTGAAGTGCATTTCCGGTTATAATGAGAATAGTAGATGCTTTAGCAGACTGAAATACTACATTTCAATACTGTATGGCCGATCTTTCGAATGTGTGCAAAAAAAAGATTGTCAAATAGAGTGTACTTCTGGTTCAGTCGATCTCAATGAAAATATATGATATGATCATTCAAATGGTAAATTGTTTAATCATTTTGGATTTATGTGAAAAATTCGAAACAAGTTTCAAGTAAAGTGCACTTCCGGTACAGACAATTTGCAACCATAATACTAGGTAAACAACTAGACCTTAGATCAGCCATAAAAACAAAATTCCAACATCATACGTTTGACGGACTTTGAGATTTACGAGCTAGGTACATATACGTACATAAGAAAGTATCGACGTCAAACCCAAAATAGTCACAATGGATTCAGAGATGCTCAAAACGGATATTTTCATCAAAATCTCGAAATGAAAATTTTGTCGGTATCACAATTCTTGTACTTTGTCCAAATAAGTGAAAATTAAAAGAGGAATTTAAAATTATAATGATTAATTTAGTAAAAACATTGATGCAGAGACATCTATTGAAACGCCATAATGACGTCTGCATACAGTTAAGTATTAATAAATAAATCATGGATGTGCCTAATAGTACGAAGCACTTATCCGCCAAATTTATTCTGCATTTCATCACTTTTTTCTTATTGTTTTATTATTATTGGTTTATTCCTTTCTGTGAATAACAATTTGTCTTACATCCTTTCTGAAATGTTCTCTGTTCTCCACCACTGTCTCACCACATCTTCCTACCCCCTGCAGAGCTTTAGCCAACGCCACCATAATCTGTGTTTAAAACCCAACAAAATCATTCCAAGAAGTAAAGAACTAAATTTTTAAAACCGGGACCTGTCCTGCAGCCAACTAGTCAGCCCACCCCCATTTACACGCTATTATATGTTTGCATTGGGGTGTTTTTAAATCGAGGAGGCTGTTGGGAAGCAGTGGCTCTCAAAATAACACAAGCAGAAATCAGAAACAATTTTTTTTATGATGGTAGATCAAATATTCAATAGAATGTTTTTGAGATTTTTAATTATTAATGTCAAACGTAAGATAAAGTTATAATTTTATTGATATGAACAAGTGCAGCATATTTATTTGCTATTTAATTTTGTTATGTGTTGTTTTCTCAGGGGAATCTGTTGAGATATAGTTCAATTTTTTTTCCGCGAATAGGAACTTTGTTATTGTTAATTGCCGTCATATTTGATTTTCACATTATTGAATTGATTTGTTTTTGTTTTAAGCCATATATAACAACTTACACCTGGATTGATGATTATTATAATAACAAATGCGTGTGGAATTTATTTTAAGAACAAATGAAATAAAATTAAACACAGTATCATAAATCTTAAAGTGCTGGCCGTTTTTTAATTTGTAAATTTCTAAACCATTCCGAATTTGAAGCTTTATTTGTAATGGAATTTATTTTAATTTTATGCAATATAATCTATCATGGCACATTTTCTCGTAGATTAATCCAAATAGCAATATAAAGAAGATAGACTTACGTTTTTATTTACATAAAACAAATGATAACCTTCTATTCTAATTTTGTTGGCTTACAAGCCATTTAGGAAAAAAACAAAAAACAAATACCTATCCGCAAATAAACATAAACAAACTCAAAATTTATCGCACTTGAACATTCTCGGCACAATCCGCTAAGCGCTAAGATTTTCCCTTATTTCCTATCTCATTTTAAACAAAGACCCTCAAGTACATTCATGCGCAAGCATGTAGCGCCAGCCGTGTTTCCCGCGGTCACTACGCACACTATTGGGCGGTCTTTACCTTCGTTAATCTCCGCGACACTTCGTTTGTGTTCGTGTCGGCTGCCATTACTGCGTGCCGCCTCACACACATCAAACATAAGCCGTGATTGGTGTACAGTGCGGCCGCGCGAGCTACGAAGAATCAAAGCAGGCTTACCGACAACCGACAGTTGAGTAGCAAGTGCTGTGTGATGCGTTACGTAGATCAAAAAGTGAGTTTTATAGGTTAGGTCGCTCGATGACAGACGTGGTGTGACTTCCCTAGGTGAAATAATGTGAACAGTGAAGTGATGTGAGGGAGTGAAAAGAGGTAAAAATGCCTCACGTGTCCTCAGGATCGGGGGGAGATGATCTCGGAAGTACTGACGAAGTTAAAGTCTTCAAAGATGAAGGAAATGATGAAGATGAGAAGAGATCTTCCGAGAATCTTACGGAGGAGAAAAGTTCGCTTATCGACCTCACCGAATCTGAGGTTTGTGAACTGTTTTTACCTAAAAAATAATTTTTCCGGAGATTATTATTGTGCAGAGCAACAATCCTGAACAAATACTATGATAGAAGAAACTGTGCGATATAAAACATTTAAATCAAATTATTTTCATTGAATAAGAAATCGTGAGAAGTTGGGTTTAAATTCCCGTTTATTTGGCTTTGGCTTTTTTTTTTATTCTAAATAATTTTTGTTCAATTTTTTTCTTTTGTCAGGGTTAAAATCTTATTAAGGCTGCTTACTTCAATAAACTAAATGATCAATTATAAATCTGTGCGCGTTTGAATAACACCTATTCAATTTTTATTTGAAATTCAAGTCATATATTTTTGAAAATGTTATTTTAGTATTGAGTTAATTTTTGTTTCAAATTGAAGCGTTTTTCTTCAATATCCGCAAATTGAAAACCAGGTACAGGATTAAATTGACTTTTGTACTTAGCATTCAGGTACTTATCTTTTTCGAATCGATTCGTAGAAGGAATTCAAATCTCATAATGCTCAAATGCCTCTATTCAATGTTGAAGATATTTAAAATTTGGAAATCACCAGATTAGGCTATGGATAGGATAGCTAGTTCGTGTGAGCTGACCTGCGTTAAAGCTTAGATTTTGAAAGACTTATTACAGAACATTTTACACTATTTCAATCACTCAGACTTCAAGTCAAATAATTCTGCAAATATCTTTCAAGTATTTTTTTATTATTACTTCAGCCTTCTTGGGCTATTTATTCTTGAATGTGCCCATGTAGTCTCTTTTCGCGCGCGAATTTCCGTAGCTGAGCGACGGAAGTCTACCAGTCCCAAAATACTTAGCATTTATTTTACGCTAAAATTGAGCAGTAATAATGAAAATAAGAGAAATTATAAAACATTTGAATGTGTACGAACTTGACGAGAAAATTAAGTAGACTGTGGAATAAACATATGAATTAAATTCAGCAAAATAAAGGACATGGACGAAAACCAAATACAAATATTAGCGTGAAATAACATACTTAAATAGTTGAGAAATAAGAAATAATTAGTCAAGTCAAAATTCTTCTTAAAATAAGACAATTGGAATTTTCTTATAGAATTTGTTAGAGCTTCTCAACATAAAAATCCATTCGAATTCCGGCTAAGATTTTAATTAACCCGATTGGAACATGTATAATCTAAAGTTTCTATTTTGACAATGAATTCAGGTGAATAAAGCAGTATGTTAGTTTTACGATTCTTTGTGATAAACATTTTGATATTTTACGAGTAAAAAAGTGGGTATTATAATTTTTCATAGTATTTAATAATTTGCCCATTATCTATTGTTCGATACTTAAATCATATATTTTCATCAGAATATTTATGCAAATATCAATAAATGAATCAGGATTACATTTTATTTTTCAAATAGCCATTATAGTTTGAAATAATGTTTTAAGGCAACAAAAGCTGTGATATCCACCATAAAGAAAAAAGTCAGTCCTGATATTTTTTATGAGTATAATTTTGTCAGAAAATTCCTATTGATTTCTAATGAATATTGTTCTTTTGATGTATGAGAAATTAGTCATCGCAATCTGGATATTTTGCAAAAAAAAATCTTTCTTTAAAATGTATAATATTTTTGTGAAAACTCATGCTTATAAAAACTGAAACAGAAAATAGTATGTTTTATTTAATCACTCGTTCGCTCGTCACGTTACGCCTCTTGTTTTTGAAATTTTATCTCATGGTAAAAGTTTCTTCATGTAGTTAATATTTTTGACGAATAACCTATTTCTATTGACGTTTTCGTACCAAAAAGTTGCTTATTAATAACAAACAGTCAATAATTTATAATTTTCCATGGTTGATAATGGAAATCGCCAATTTTTTTTTTTGTTACCAAACTTAGGCGTTCAAAATATACATTGAATTTCACGTAGATAAATTTGATCTTTCTAGCGAAGTGAGTACTTATTTTAAAATTAAATTAATTTCGAAAGCATACTTATTCTAATTATTCAAGTAGATATTTATGTTGAAATGTTTGTTATTTTGATGAATTTGCTATTAAATTGAACTATAGGGCACAGCACTTGTAATGTTCTATGTAGGATGACTGACCATACGTCATTTGAATGACAGTTTTAACCTAGCTTATGCATTGGAATATGTATTGTCACAAATGTGAAATATCTTGAGTTATTAATTCACACTAATGTGTATTTGAACTCGTTATTTATTCATTGTTGCTCAATCATCAGACATTTAAATGCTGGTTGATTGTTGGAAAATATATAAAACCCGTGGACTGATGGAAGAAGAATCATTCATTAAAAATGACTGTGAGCGATTTTGTCATTGTGCGACCAATTGTTAAGTGAAAAATTGTGCTGTAACCGGCTGTAACCTAATCGTAATAAAATTTGTGACAGTATTTTAACAGTATCGTAGAATAAGATAATTAAAAATTACGGTTCATGCATTGAATTAATATATAAAATTAGGTAGATTGATTGTAATTGAATTGATATGCATATTTTAAGGTCGTCCTACACAGTGTTTCGTTTCAAGAATTTGACTACAGATGTCAGCCACTTCGAATTTAAATACCAATATGATCTCAAATGTAGAACGGTGAATGACAAAAATAATTAAAATGATAAAATGAGATCTTTTTGGCCAAATTAGAATTGAATACCAGGCTAACAAAATAAAAATTATACCTGCGACTACTTGCATGTCATCATGTCACAATATATAGAAGCAAAAAGAAGAATTTTACTTGGATTTCTATAGAAATCTAAATCTCGAATGTACAATTTATGTGAAATTGAATTTACTGGATAAGATTATGTCCTTGAAATAATAATTAATCATTTTTTAAATAATTGCTTCATTTGTTCAAGGCTCAACTACCTCAAACACTTCAATTCGATTTATACATGAATATTGTTTTTATATTTGAAATTTCTCACATTGATGGTACTACATATCATACACAACATTCATGCCCCAGGCGGGATTTGAACCCGGATATACCAGCGGCCAGTTAGAGGTAATTTGAGCGCTCGACTACCGGTGCCGGTTCCTTGAAATAATATAAATTACGCCCTTTGTGTAAAAATGGATCATCTGTCAGCCCACAAACAATGTTCAGAATTAGTAAAATTTTAGTATGACACTCATATTACGACTAACGTAACTTGTCTTCGTTTATCGCTTTAATAATTTGGTAGTAAATTATTGACGTTCAAATGGAGCTTCATTTGAAATAATAAACTATGAAATCTACTCTAGATGAACAGTTTCCTCTTTATTTTATTTTTTACCTTTTCGAAATCAGTTTGACGATTTGGCGGGCTGTCAATTCGCCACACCTGTACAGATTCCAACACACAACATGACGCGTTCGAGCGCTCGCAATTCCTGGCTTTATCACAATTCCAAAACGCGAATTTTCGATCGGTGTGCGCTCGTTGGTCGCCGCCAACTCCGTTTTCATTTTAATGGAATCATCAGCGTGACAATTAAAAGCGAACTTTGTTTACAGTCAGTGACACTGGTGGCTGTCCCACAGAATTATACAAAATACTAATAATTGTTCAAACATAACAATATTTCACATTAGTTTTATTTATAATTATTTTCTCAAAAAATCTGATGTTGACATAACATGTCTTACTTGTACACCTTTCGACTGAATAATTGGCAGTTGATCAATTGTAACCATTTGAGATAATCATTCAAATGTTACAATTCATCAAAATATTAAATTTTATCATTTTATGGCTAATAATCTCAAATTTATGCAAAAAATTGAAAATGATTGTAAGTAAAGTTTGCTTCCGCCTCAGTAAATTGCTATGGAAATATAAACTGCTACAATTGCTTTAAATACTAAATTTCATGGTTCTACAGCGGATCGTTGAGGATTTATGCGAAAAATTCGAAAAACTGTTTTGTTCTCTTCGGATTCAGTCGATTGCAATCATAATGCGAGATGTACAACTAGATGTTATAGAAGTGCTTAATACGAAATTACTTTATTCTACTACTAATTGTTTTGAATTTGTGCAGAAAATTTGAAAATGCTTTTATATAAAGAGCACTTCTGATTCAGTCGATTGGTACAAAAATATAAGATAACCATAAGATGCTACAGCGACTTCAAATACTGAATTTCTAAAAAAAGTTATTAATAAAGTGCACTTCCTGAACAGACGTTTGCAAATATTTACAAGTTACGTACTAACTTACGTACGTACTGTCTTCAAGCCGAAAATAATCAAAATGGATTCAGGGATTATTTCCATCAGAATCTCGAAATGAGAATTTTGTCGGTTTCACGATACTGGTACTTCGTACAAGTAAATAACAAGAAATGCGGAAAATGGGTGCATGAAGTGACTTTCAGCCACTGATATTTCAACTAAACTCCATAATATCATTAATATACAAAATAATTCAACCATCTTCGCTGTACATACTTTTGTAAAGGGAGATGTTTTGAAAAATTTTGGCATAAAAAATATTCACAAAATTCCAACTAAAAAAATAAGTTTACTTGTACATATGTTGGAAATATTGCTAAATCAATGGAATTGCAATATACAGGGTGGAATGCGAAATTGGAAACACTTTTTTTCGGAAGTTATTATAGATACCGAAAAATTGTTCAAATAAAATTTCTAGATCTTCCAATAAGCTAACTGAATCTGTGTGAATTTAGTGAAAAAAAAAAATTAATTCTCGTATATATTGCCATATTTTTAATTTCTTCAAATGGAATATCCTGTATATTATTGCACTAATAAATAGAAAATATTTTTTGCTGTAAAAAAGTTTCAGGGTTCATACCTGCTAAACTTGATAGTTTTTGAGATATTAACGAAAATATCCAAATGCTGTTCTCAAAATCAAGTGTGCCTTGAGAGCAAAATTTGTTGACAGTTGAGTTATTTTGTATTGTATTTGCATACATACTATTATTATTTGGTGTTAATAATGGCAGATTATTCAATCAATGAGAAGTTAGATATGATAAAATGCTTTTATCTATCAAATAATAATTCAAGACAAGCTCTGCAATTATACAGACAACAGTATCCGGAACGCTTTTATCCAAACCATTCGTATTTATTCAAATTAGAGAGGAAGCTGCGAAGGGCTGGGTCAGTTTCAAGGAATTACAAAACACATGAGATAGTAGATGAAAATTTAGAAGTTGATGTATTGGCATATTTCAATGTATACCCTAAAAATTCAATAAGAGAAGCTGCATTGGAAATTAATACCACACATACAAAGGTTCTTAACCTTCTGAAAAAGCATAAGTACAAAGCCTATAAAATCTACAAAATTCATAATCTTCATCCTGGCGATGATGTGAGAAGATTACAATTTTGTAATTACTTAATACTGAAAAATATTGCAGAGCCTAATTTTTTAGATACAATTTTATGGTCAGATGAAACAAATTTCTCTAACAATGGAATACTAAATAGACATAATTCACATTATTGGCAATCAGTAGAAACGAATCCACGTCAAACATTTATTTCAAATTTTCAAATACGCTTTTCAATTAACGTATGGTGCGGTATGATAAACAACACTATTTTGGGTCCATATTTTTATGAGGGCATTTTGACATCACAGAGATACTTAAATTTTCTGTAAAATTAATTTCAAGATTATCTGGATGATATACCATTTGCATTAGACGCAGAATGATATTGCAGCAAGATGGTGCACCTCCGCATAATTCATTGGATGTAACTGCGTATTTGAATTAACAATTTCCAAATTCCTGGATTGGCAACAGAGGCCCTACATCGTGGCCCGCAAGATCTCCGGATCTATCGCCTTTAGATTTTTTTCTGTGGGGAGCTATGAAAAACAAAATTTATGTAATGTCCGTTGCTATACTTGATGAACTGAAAAACCGAATAAGACAAGCTGTTGTTGAATTGAATACAGTTAATATAAAACAAAATTTATTGAAAAGACTTTATTTATGTGTCCGAGAAAACGGAGGAAATTTTGAACATTTTGTGTAGTGCATAACATTTATTCCGTACTTCTTTATGTTCTACTATGATAATAAAATTGTTTATTTTGTACATTGTTTTTAATAGTAATTTAACTATGCATTTCGTTCTTGATGATGTGCAAATGTCTGAGCGCGCAAAAATATTTAAATTTAAAAAATATAAACGTTGTGTAATTCCCCGCGTACTTAACAGTAATATTATTGACACAAAAATATCAATGATGTGTACACAACACAATTTTTCTTAACGCAAATACAACACAAAATAACTCAACCGTCAAAAAATTTAGTTCTCAACGCACACTTGATTTTGTGAAGCAACATTTATATATTTTTGTTAATATCTCAAAAACTATCAAGTTTAGAGCAGGTAAGAACCCTTGAACTTTTTCAAAGCAAAAATTATTTTCTATTCATTAGTGCAATAATATACAGGAGATCCCATTTGAAGAAAGTACAAATATGGCAATATCTACGAGAATTATTCTTTTTCCCACCAAATTCACACAGATTTAGTTAGCCTATTAAAAGTACAAAAAAATTTTTTGAACAATTTTTTGGTATCCATAATAACTTCCGAGAAAAAAGGTGTTTCCAATTTCGCATTCCACCCTGTATAAGCAGGCCAATATTCATGTTATAATGTTTGTTACGTCAATATAAAAATAATTAAAAGTGAACAAAATATCTACCGGGACTGAAATAGTACATATTATGGTATGTTATTAGGAATAGAAAGCAGCCGTTTTGTGTTGAGACAGTTGCGACCAATACTTTGCAAATTGAGCGAATCACAAAAGAGTGATTCGAGGAGCGATCTATGCTAAATAATATTCATACCTTCTATTTTTTCTCCGAACATACTGAATTGAAATTGATGTTAATTTACGAGGTATAATGCCTAATTTCTTGGATTTTTGAGACATATAACTCAGGTAAATGTGAAGATAACGAATGTATTATTATCACGTGATAAAATACTTTCCGTTTTATAATCGAGGAATTATTATTCAATAATAATTGCTTTGATTGGTCAAGATATATCGTGATTTGTGTCGACAAATTAAAGCCAATAATTTTCTTCCCGTCGGGCAACTTGAAAAATACAGTTTTCCTGACAGTTTAGTTAGGGAAATTGTAATCTACTATAGCCTACGCTTTGAAAACACAAATTTGACGTTCGAATATGTTATCTTATATCACCGGTTTATGGATTTGACACATTTAACAATGGATCAAGTTCCACTGACTCCCACATGCTTTGAGACTCATTCAATTTCATGTTTTAACTCGTGTTTTAATGCAAGTTTATTCGTCGCTTCTGAACTATTTCATTCAGAACTTCAACGATATTTGAAAAGTAAAGTAAGTGAAGATATGCTATACAGAAATATCCTGTATAATATATAATTGAGTTAAGTTATGGGAAGTTTGTTAGTATTTGTGGAAATATCATTGATAAATATTTTTGTTGTTAACTATTTTTATGGATATTGCCCAAATACAAATTATGGATAAATAAAAAAGAAGAATTTGGTAAAATTTTGCAGAAATGTTTGCTTGGGTTACAGTAGGTATATACTTGAACAGACGAATTACGATTTTCACTTGAAATAAATACGGCAATAGTGCTTATTTCTCCACCACAAATAAAGAATTAAAGAATGACATATTGTACTACAACTTGTCCTTATACTTACTAAGCTAGTTGCACATTTGACAAGATTCCCGCGCTTATAAGTATTCTAAGAAATTATTTATATTCCTTCATTATAATTTTTCCATTTTTTATGGTATGAGAGTATTGATAGTTGAATGCAATTTTTTTCTACAAAAAACTTATTTCTAAATTGGAAAAGAGAATGCGAGAGAATGGTACTTATCTAGAAATAAAATGTCTTTGATTTCGTAAAATTATTAATTAACCGGTTTCTATTACTTTTACTAGCCTCCCTCATGAGTAATACCAACGGATATTTCTAAAAACTATTCTATTTCCCTTATCATTTTTTACATATTGGGCTTATCAAAATTTATCATATTTTTGAATTGTTAATTTATTCGTGTAAGTATAGCTGCTATATTTAACATCGGTTATTTCCTCTTTCCATCATCTCGTAGAAGGCAGTCATCATCCTCCTTAAAGCGTAAGATATGATAGTTCTAAGGGCCGCTATTTCAGTTTTTATTAATATTATTTATCTTTGAAAAAGAGTTTTATATGCACATTTAAAAATATCCAAATTCAAACATACAGAACAGAAAACCGTAATTATCTAACATAAACTTTGAAATTATTTTTTGTTGATCAAATATTTTTTATTTTCAGGAAAAAAGTGGAGGAAACTATTCAACCAGCAAAAATACTACGAGACCTGATCACAGCCCCGTCTTCGGTAAGTTTAATTACATTTCATTTCATGCAATTATTACATGTTTTGCTAACGTCAGCATGACTTAAAAATATGAATTAGGTACCAATTAGAGAAAAATTGTACCTGTATTGTATGTGTTACTGGAAATATGCAGTCCCCAATTCAGTAGACAGCCTATAGTACCAATTGAAGTCTTTTGAAAGATGCTGTTTTGTAAATGGATGATGGTATTGGTTCAAAACTAGATCTTTTACCTTTGTTGGTAGTATTTGATTTGTAATTGAATTGCATTAATTAAGTGACTAGTAAATGAACTTGTTTGTTTATGTAATAAATACTTACATAATATAATTTTTTTCTGGCGAATATTTAACTTATGGGCGAGCGAGCCTAGTGAGCAAGGCTGATTAATAATACTCACATAAAGTCAATTACATTTGTTGCCTTATGTTCAACAACTTTGAGAGAAAAGTATTTTTTAAATTTTGCTTGAAAAAAACAACAAATATTTTTAAGCCTGCTCTGGTAATATGTACCCACTATATTTAGCAATAATATTCGCAGTGATTGAACGTCGAAATTCGCAAAAAAAAAGTATATCTTGAAAATTCTTCATTTTCTGTTCATTATATTTTCTATATTAAAATAAATAATAAATATCAATGCCAGGTAAAATAAATTAAGACATTTATTTAGACTTCATCACGGCATTAAAGCATTCCATTCAGTTATGGAACCCGTATTCTAAATAGAATAATGCTTCATGATCACTTAACAGTGTCTCAAATCGTTATGATAGTCACTGAAATTAATATACAAGTTTTTGGCGCCCTTTTACCAATCAGACTTTTTTCTAAGAATTTTCCATTCTTAAATTTTAATTAAATATAAAAATATTTCTTCCGGTATTAGTTCCAAAATATTACTCAATAACATGAATTAAGTTTTCACAATTTTCTTGACTCAACATTCTTTGATTTCAATTATACATAATTTGATTCGAGTAGCGATAGTGCGAAAGATAATAATCAATCATTTATTTTGTTGAAACATTTTATTTGACTTTTGGATCTTGTTAAAAAATATAAAAACTACATGCGTGCATGCTTCTTAGTTTTCGAAATCAAACAAATATACGTTGGCAATAATGTCTCTCTTTTACAATGTATGCTCAAATTTATGATTTATTCCGGTCATCCCTGGATATATTTACCCAAACACCCCACATCGTATAACTACAACCTTTTGAATATTCTCACATAACTTCCTTGGAATTCTTTCTCAACTTTTCTGGTCCACTTTACACTTGTTACATGATTTGATGTATAAGCTGTTAGGTTGGTGCCTCTACCCAGTTTCTCCGCTCTGCTTTCTCCCCACCCTACCTCATATCATCTTTTCTCTCTTTCGTAAGAGCGCAGACAGGTGTAACTGGGTGCTTGATGATGCTGTGTCCTTGTCTGAAGCATTGGTACGAGGGGTGCAGCTATCTTTTTCTCTGTCTGGTATTGTTAGTCCTAGTTAGAGTCAGGATATGAAAGAGCGGCAAAAATTTGATTGTGAGTGGGCGGGTAACGGGTTTATATAAGGGAGGTTTAAGAGAATCTCAGTAAGTTTGAGAATTTTGGAATACGGTTCTTATCAAAATGTTGAAAAAGATGAATCACTAAGAATTAGTAATTCGAGAGTAAGCTGTTGTTAATTTTCTAAATTTATCATCGCCTTAAACTGTTTTTTTTCGATTCTAATTGTACTTCAAAGCACAATATATTAGTTTTTCAACTATACACCTGAATTATGCTCTAATTCGATTTTAAATCTAGTCTAAGTTACTTGATTCGCAGTTGAACATGTTACCCTGCTGACGCAGCTCTATTTTTAACTTAAAAGCAAGTTATGTTATCAATATATTCAATTTTAATCCTTGAACGTGAAAATTTTGTTATATATATTTTTTAATTGGTTAAACCTCTATGTATGTACTTCTACGAACTCCCAATTTTCAATTGTTTGATGCGGATTTAGTGCTAAGATCATCTTGATATATAAATTATGATATAGAGAAAAGTATTTGGTGACAAGGATTGTCAATTGATCCAAATTGTTGACCAAATGTCATAAGGCTTATTTGCATACGTTACACAAAAAAAAATCTGCGATCTTCAGAAATAATTTGTCAAGCAAATCAGGAACACAACAGAGCACTAGATGACATTCAAACTTCACTTAAAGTTTCATTGTAAAAGCCAACAACACTGCAAAGAGCACAAAACAGGCTGAGAGCCAGCTAAAAACAAATGTTGGCAGAAATGGATAGCTGACAGGCAGAATCGCCAATATGAAAACGCAGGAACAATAACCATTCACTTTACTCATTGTTTGCAATGTGTCAAAAACCAACTTCACGCATGGCCGTAGAAAATATAAATTCATGCGACAGAAGTGAAAAATTGAGCATTATGACATGAGGCCAAGTATTTGATAATGAGGTTTACCGAATCACTCAAATATTTGGCCTAATGTCATATAAGCTTGCTTATTCGTGTTGCATACAATATATTTTCAACGGCCCTCAACTTTCATAATTTGACAATTTTTCAGTACAGCGGAGCATAATGGCCTTATGTCACGATGCATAATTTCTACTAGAAAAAAAGTACTGTGGCATACATCAAAATACCTTCATAAAAATGTTCAAAGAATTGTACAAAAAAATGTAGGACTCGTTCTATATTCTTACAAATTTTCCTTCAAAATGTACGCAATACGAATGCGCATTGGCATAAATAAAGATTTTCATTTATCTGACATTTTATGCCCAAATATGAATTGTTGCTGTTGTGAGAGTTATGATTATTTTAGAAATATCGTGCTCCAGAGATGAAATCATAATTTTAATTGAGGAATTTCATCCGTTTTGATATTTTTATTCAATCTGACAGTTGTCACGTGAAGTAGCTTGTGCGCAGATGCGTGAACATTCAAAATGTGCGCAACATGAATGCGTACTAGCATAAATATACATTCTAGTCTGTTTGACAGTTACTTTTTGTGTACATTGTTGGTTTGAGATATTATTATTTTCAACAATCATTTATCGACGATCTTCTTTCATCCATCTTAATATTTTTGTTCAATCTGACAGTTGTCATGTGAAGTAGCATGTGCGCAGATGCGTGAACAGATAAACAAAATTTTGTAGTAGTGACATACAGACCTTCAAAATAATGTTCAAAAAATTGTAAAAAGTTTTGTTGGAAATTTTGCTCAAAATTATGTTCATAATTTTGAGAGAAACTATGCACCGTGTCATACGGCCTCAAGTTAGCATCCAAACAACAAATAACTAAACGGTCATGAAAATAAACTATTACGCGTTACATGGTGGTAAAGCTGATGAAAATGCTTACTTTACGCACGATTAAAAAACAAATTCTGTCCAATATAGAGCTTTTCGAATAACATTCGGGCAGCGAAACTCGAATTGGCTGATTATTTCCCCTGTAGTAAAGTATAATTTTTACAAACATTTCGAATATTATGTAGAACAGAGGCTCCCAAACTTTTTTTTCTCGTAGACCACTTTTACTGGTTTCGGTGACCCCAAATCTTTGTTTGTGGGCCTCCACTTACAACTTGTGAACCCTCAATTTTTTTACCGCCAACGTAGACTCTCGTCGAGTCTCTTGTGGACATGGACCACTTTGGAAATTACTGGTGTAAATGGAAAAATACCATGGAAGAGATGTCTAAAATAAAAGAATAATTTCTTCAAATGCTTGTTATTTCTTCATCTTTGGTATAGATTTTTCTCATGTATTTTAGGATACGATTTATTTTACTCCTAAAGATAAGCGTGGTGCAGAATTTTTTCAAAGGCTTATTTATTTCCAAGTATGCAACTTTCTTGTTTAAAATTAGAATAAAGAGGGAAAAAATTCATGAATAGAGATAATATTACTTATATTGAATCTACCGAAAATATTCGGATGTATGTTTTGAGATGTACCTTCAGGTGGCTGTTATGAGTCAAAATTTATTTTAGGTGACCGTTTGAAAAATGGATATGTTAAATATAATTCAATTTTTCATATATCTTAGATATAATTATTATGATAATATAACCTGCAGTCTATAGTCTCTAACATAGCCTACGAGAGTATAGATATAGTGATCGCATCGATATGTCAGCTCTGGTATGATATTACTCCGTCTCGTGATGCTTGGTTTTTATATGCTGACTTAATACTGTGTCCAGAAGCTTCGCTTCAATAAAAGTAGTATTGCTATTGATATTTTCAACAATAAAGGACCTCTGCATTATTGAATACAGAAATTGGTTTTTCTATGATAGCTACAAAAAGTTGAAACGCTTTCATTTATCAACGTGAAGCGGTCGCTTCTAGAAGAACTGATTTTGTATAGCAACGCGCGACAAAATTCTTTATTGCTCGTCATTGTGAATAATGGCATCTGGAATTTGATAGATTCATTTTCTCCAATATCACCATGGATGCAAACTAAATGGATGCTTCTGTAACTTGAATTATTTCGAGATGTGACAAAAAGTTAATTCCTTACGGATTTTTACTTTGACTCATTTCTGATTGCGGTAACGCTATCATTTTCCGCCAATGTTCTGCTTGTTGCCTACTTTAAGGGGCGGCCTCGATCTCGGCACCAAACTACCTGGATCTTTAATCCCCTACTTGAACTCGGCACTATACTATGGATTAGGATTATTGACTTAATCTACTCGGTTGTCTCGGGCTCAAGTTCTGTGCCATTGGCGCGCGCAGCGCAATTCAGTAATATTCAGGGATGTAGCGAGCTAGCCTACAATCATTGTATTAAATTAAATCACTGTTGGAATTCCTTTTCATAAAAAGATTTCGATTTCTGAGAAATAATTTTCCCAACTGCTGCGGCTGCTTCGTTCAAAATGGTATCGGGGAGGAGAACATTGTTTTAAACACTTTCTTCCATCATTTCAGACAATACTATTCACAATTATAACGCTTCAATTCAAAATTCACAAAACTGACAGTTTACTGTCAGTCACACTCCCGAATGTTTGAAAAACAAACACTAGTCGCGATATCAACGAAGCTTCCTTGCAACTGCAATCTAATTTTTTTGAATTTTGTTCCTCAGTTTCATGTACAGAAATTTACGCAAAATTGAATAAAATTATGTATACAAACACGTGAATTAAACCTCTTTATTTGCTCGAAGAATTAAAACACTCGCGCTTAACGCGCTCGTGATTTTGAACTTTCTTCTTGCAAATAAACAGTGATTTAATTCACTTTTTGTATAAATAACTATTATGCAACTGGCCCTTAATCTTGCAGGGTAATCGTAGTTTTATTTAAAATTGACAGTGCTGAGTTCATGTGCGCCCTGCGCTAATCGGCTTAGAATCGGTGCCGAGTCCATGTTCTTGGTGCCGAATTCGTGTACGCCCACTTTAAGATACTTTGGTGCATTCATTGTTTAAAAATAATCTACAGTTGACATAATTTCTTGTATTTATTGTTGTATTTGACATACGGAAATTTGCTGAAAACTCTTGTTCTGTTGTTAATTGACTTACAAGAAATGCTGTATCAACTATAATAGTTCTTGTTCTCAATTTTTGGAAATGATCATATCTGAAAATATCGTCATATTTGTAATAGATAATTGTTCTTATTTGTCTTACGTAAACAGAACAGAGAATGCTGATTGTGTTTTTCTTCTGTTATTATTAAAATTTGAATTATTGTAAAATTCGTTATATTTTTTTGAAGCAGAGTAATAACGAGAATCATAATGTGAAATTAAAATTTAAACATCTCATGTGAACGTTCGTCAACTTTTTTTTTCAAAATAGGTAATTTGGTTCTTTTGTTTTAGGTATCAAATTGAAGCTCTTGCGAAAATAATTCTAGTAAAATATTCAAAAATGATATTTAAATTATTGTCATTTTTTTTATTAAAGTTATTTAAATGATGTCTACTTTGGTATCAATTTGAAACTCTCGGAGAGATAAGCTAAAGCAACTGGATATAAAACTTATGGTTATTGTAAAATAGAATAGTAATTTCATATAACTGCCATCTGTTACTTTGAAATATGCAATTAATTGATACGACATTTAAATTTATGTATTAGTAAGGAATCTAGCCACATAATCCATAGCCGTGGAAGTGCTGTCCACAGCAAATTTTGATTTAGTGTAACGCAGTCGACGAGCTTTAACGATCAGACAGATTATCGTCTGCGGCAATGGTCCACTGAACTATAAAACTCTAATTGAATACAAACTGAAAGTAGCATCTGAAATTTGAGTTTGACATTTTTTCTAAAACAGTTGAATGCTATTGTCTTAATTTATTTTTGTGAAAAGAATGTAGGATGTGTCTCACTTTCATATTATTTGGACACTTATTTTGCTCGCGATTCAAAAATTTATGACTGAAGTATTTATAATATATGCTACATAATAAAAATAAAACTTTAACGCAGTGTCACCTTCATCAGAAAAATAGCAATTATTACAATATACCCATGATATGGTAAAAAAAAGTATCATAAAATAATTTTTGTACTAAATTAATTTCTATATTTATTGAAAGTCATAACGTATTGTGGAACATTATTATAGAAAAAGTGCTGATCGTTTTGAAAATTAATAATGTCAAGTATTTTTTAGGTGTGATAAATTATCATAGATTTTTACGACCTGAATTCTGTGAATAATTCATATGTAAAAAAAAACCACAGATAGAGTTGAAAGCACGTCTTTTCAAAGCGGGTACGAAATTTTGATTGTCTTGAAGATTAAGGTTGAATTTTTCTATCTTATATTATATACTGTTTTCTACTGAATTACATTTTCTATGCCTGACTTCTCGAAAGTGTTTTTACCTCTCGAAGGTGTTTAAAAGTTAGTCAGTCTATATTTTGAGCATGGCTCATCAGTTCTGTGAAGCCCAAACCAAACGAAGATTCCACATGTGGATTCGGGGTAGGCTACTTTTAAATCTGACAAGACGAGGCGCAGGTAGAAAGTTCTAATCACTATATTTACCGAGTGGCCAACAGCAGAAACAAGATGCTTGTTAAAGAAATAAATATTTGTTTTAGAAAATATTTGTTGATATTCCTGTAAGATTTGGAAAAAGATGCAAATTCTCAACCCATAGTAGGCGTAAATTAGGACTTTGTGAAGATTCTTTTTATTGATACTTTTTGCTAGCAATGTTACCAGCTGCCTCAAAAAGTTATCATTATTTTTCAAACAGAAATTTGAACGCATTATTTGTAATGTCTGTAAATCGAAATAGAAAAGAAAAATGAACTTACTTTTACGCAATATATTTCTAGATTATCATAAATTTAAATGTTATGATTTAAAACTAGATCTTGCAGATGTAGGAATCAGAAAAACCAGGCTCGACATGAATAAAAGAGAGTAAAATTTGATTTTTTCAATACAGGAGAGATACCCAATGATATTTGGTAGCGCTGATTTAAAAAATAAATGATTTTTATAAAATTTTATATATTATCATAAATAATTGAGCAAATTACATACGAGAGCTGTCTCTTCAGTTTTGCATATAGAAATGGAAGAATAGATACAGTAGATAGATTTTAATCGGATTTTAATGACCATTGTTTTTCGAAGTATTCTCCACGAAGGTTGATGCATTTTTGTCTTCGTTCGAACCAACTTTGTAAGCAGATATTCCACTTGTTTTCTGGTACTGACAAAATTGCATTTATGAAGGCGTTGACTGCTTCTTCTGGCGGCTGTTTTTGATTTTTGGAAAAGTAAAAAAATCCTTGGGATTTAGGTCAAAACTGTGAGGAGGTTGAGGAATTGTTTCTAAATGATCTGCTTTTAAGACGAATATCTTTTTGGACTCACTTCGAGAACGGATGATTTACGTCTGATATTCTTTACCTTGGAACACCCGAACAAATGACTAGTGCATTTTTTCGGGTTCATATGAGTTATTCCACGATTCATCACCACTGACGATGCTGTACACGTTTCTAGAGTTGCCTGTGTTGAATCGGCCTAGAGTTTTTTGCCACCAATTGACCCTAGTTTCTTACTATTCTTCGATCAGTAGATAAGGTATCTAACCTAAACAAATTTTTTTATACGCAATGAGATTCTTCAACAATAACTTGAAATATTTTCCTTTTTTTTCATAATAATATTTTTTGTAACACGTACACCGAAAGTACCTTATTACTGAGCTGACTTCTGCTTCGAAAGTTCTCAATTCCAAACCATGGTAACAATTTTCATTAATTCTCTGTTGACTGGGAATTAATGGATATTTTTCCCCGCTGGGTAAAAATGGAATTATAGATCATGGATCAGGATGCAGTTGGATTTTTTTATTCCATTGATATATGTCAAATTGATATTTGAAAGAAATTTGTATTATAGAATGTGTTCGTTATAGTATGTGCATTTATTGTGAACGGGATAGCACAGAGAATGTGAGAAATATCAATCAATAAAATAAATCATGTAAGTTATGTTTCATTGTATTAGATTACTGTAATGTGATTGCACTTGCAAAAATCTGTTTGTCAAATCGATAAGATAGTTTCAATACATCCAAATTCATTTAAAAAATTTAGTAATGGGGGTACTTCGGTGCACTTGTTACAAAAAGTAACATATGCAACACGGACACTGAACGACAGTCATTATTGTCACGGACAAATTTGGCTGCACGGAGCTACGCCTTGGGCTTTGCCCTCGTCTTCGCCTCGTGCTTTGCCCTCGTCTTTACCGAACGCAGCCAAATTTATCCTGGACAAAAATGACGGTCGTTCGGTCCTTGTAGCATAATATACTATTTTTTATAGCTATTTATAGCTTCTGATTTTGGCCTTTTCGAAAGTATTACGCGCAACTTGCACTAAAACGGCGGGTGTCACGCCCATTTTAGTTTCTGCTTCACAACAAATGCCACTTCTCTGCATCTATGTTATGTTCCGTCTAAGGTGATGTAAGTACTCGCACATTTTCTTCGAAAGAGTTCTCTCTATTTATGAATAAATATATGAAATAGAAATACCAATGAGGAATGGAATTGATAAAAAATTGGGCTCTGTAGGGCGGGTCCGTACAAGGCGTGGCAAATAACAACGGTGACAATAATTCACAAAAACATTAGACCTGTTGACAAGTTGTAATTACTTCATCTTAGCGAAATTAGTAATTTTTATGCTAATCTCATCTAATTGAACATTTGATGTGCTTCTAAGTAATAGTATATTATGCTACAAGGATCGAAGAACCATTATTATTGTCTAGAATGAAGCTGGCTGCACTCGGTCAAGGCGAGGGTGAAGCTCAAGGCATAGCCCTGTGCAGCTAATTTTATCCGTGACAAAATGATGACGGTCGTTCAGTATCCGTGTTGCATACGATACTTTTTGTAACAAGTACATCGAAGTACCCCATTGCTGAGCTTTTTGAATAAATTTAGA
Organism: Dromius quadrimaculatus; assembly: GCA_963989225.1. Taxonomy (NCBI): domain Eukaryota; kingdom Metazoa; phylum Arthropoda; class Insecta; order Coleoptera; family Carabidae; genus Dromius; species Dromius quadrimaculatus. Next base: position 55,995,028 of record OZ022325.1, on the reverse strand, counting down.
TGTATCAAAACTGTCTTATCGATTGTATAACTAATTTTTGCAATTGCAATCACATTTACAGTATAAACTAATACATACTACGAACATACCTTACATGACTAATTTTATTGATTGATATTTTTCACATTCTCTGTGCTTTCCCGATTACAGTAACACATCCCATTATACAAATGTCAATTTGACATATAACAATGGAATGAATAGAGTACTAACTACACCCATACTCCACAATTCTAATTTTTACTCTCTGCAAAGAAAATCAATAAAAATTGTTACCATGATTTGGAACGGAGAACTTTCGAAGCAGAATTTAATTTGGAAATGGGGTACTTTCAGTGCACGTGTTACAAAAAACTCTTTAGTTTCGTACGAATTAAAAATCCAGGTCTGGATCATCTATTGAACAGAACGAATTAATAAATGTGTAAATATGCATCAAATCTTTAATATCTTTGTGAAATATATCAGGGGCGTTTCCAGCCAGCTGGCGTAGGGGGGTAATTTTAAAAAAAGTGAAAACTTATTACAGGGGTCTCGGGTATCGGTCCCTTCCACGACTCTCCAGCTGTTTTGGGAAAATTCACCATCATAGATAGATCGCCGATTAGATTCACCATAATTTAATATGTTTATATGAAATATCGGTAATTTTCAAGAAAAAAATAAGTAAGCGAACGAAAAATTCTTAGGGGGGGGGGGGGTAATTACCCAATTACCCCCCCCCCCCCTGAAACCGCCACTGAAATATATTACCGCGAGAATTCAAAAATGTTTATTTATTTCCCATGTTTAAATTCATGTTCAAAAATTACTATCTGGGTGCATACTCTTGATTGTAAAGGTCTAATTTGATTTTTTTATGTTCTACATTTTTGATCTAGGTATTAATTAGTTTCAAGCTCACTAAATAAATAAATAATAGTAATAATGATAATAATAATAATAATAATGATAAAAGTGACATTTTTGGACTAGAAGATATACTTCACGTATGAATTTTTTGGAGTCGTCAGATTTTAGTACAAATAAATTACAACACATCGAGAAATATGTCTCAGACGTCTTATTGTACTTGTCTAAGGTCACGAAATATCAATATCAAAGAAAATAAAAATAACAATTTTATCTTCTTACATAAATAAATATTCCAAAAACTGTATTATGTCTGATAAAAATAAACTAGAATGTTTGTGTTGAAAAAGGAGAAAATATATAAAATTGTAGAAACCAATGCTTTGATAAAAATGACAAAGTTACATATGTAAATAAGCCAAGCGATATACGAGTGTTTCCATAAATCCGGCTTTATCGTTTATAGTATTACGAGAAAAATAATAACTGACTTGTTTTCATTTACGGATAAAATCTCACTTTTATTTCGAGCATAAATTATGCATATCTGCATTCCTACACTGTGCGAGCTCAACAGTCCTGAAAAGAATAAGAAACAAAGATCTTTTTGCTGGAGTCGTAGGAGTAGTGCTGGAAATTATTGAATAAATATTGTAATATTTGATGAGCGCACAATGAAAACTTATTTTCAGGAGGATGAAGTTTAGAGACGAACTAAATTCTTTATAATTTATACACAACTATTCTATGTTAGAAATTTATTTAAGGAAAATTTGTACGTTTTAGAATATTAAATCCTATTCCTAGATAAAAAATATCGTATCTATTCTGCGAATTATTTGCTATTCAATGTTAGACAATAATTTCGCACAGAATCACAAAAATATGAACAAATTATCGCTTTTTTCACTTTAATATTAATTTTCTAAGTATGTTAATATAATCCTATCATTATCATCTTATAGAGCCCAATTTAACATAGCCTAAAACCGAATTCAGTATAATTGTAACTGTTGATAGTTTCCCCTAGGGGCAATTTTTGTTATAATGAGACATGAGTCCGACTCGAGCGCTAAACAGAGTCGGCAGCTGATGCCAAGCTGACCGGCATTCAAATCAGTGCAAAGCCGGTTAAATGTTTGCGTGCTAATATGCAATTAATTATTAATTAGTGTAGAGGGGTATAGTTAATTGTTTGACTCAGAAAAGGTGATTATCATCATACATTGTCATTTAAGATGACACCATACGAATTAGAATATACATGAAATAACATCAGATTTCAGGATTAATTTCCAATAAGAACAAAACAGTTTGTTATTTTGATTTCGAATGTGTGTTAGTATTATTGAGACAATTCAATAAACAGTAAAAGACTTCTTTAGATTTTTATTTGATTCGTTTTAACATTTGAATTAAGTTCAATATTGTTTAAACCTATTTGCAGTAATTCAAATCAGCAGAGCTAGTAAAATCGCAATACATCTAATTCCACCTTATGATAGGGACAATAAGGTAAGATTCTTATACTGGCGTGCAAACAGCCATATAATTGAAATTCTAGATATGTGAATTTACTGTCGTCAAAGAAAAATCAACAATCGTTCTAGGCTTGGACGCTGCATCTCTTTTTAATCACGAACCTTTCACCTATTGTACTGTTTCCGATGCATAAAGAACTCACTTTGTGCACGGTCGTAGTAAAATGGAAGAGATTACCTAAAATCTTTATCAGTTGATAGCACGCCAATAGTAGACCAAGGAAGAAAAACATTTGCTGTGGAGTTTATTTTAATAATTAGAAATTCCTAAAAAGTACGGAATGGTTGATGTGATATTTATATATCTGTAATTCATGTGGGCATTCGACCAAATGTTTTTCCACAATGTGATAGAGCAACGCAAAATAGTATATTGTACAACAAGTATAGAAAATTACCTATTTCAGCACGAGACGGAGTCGAGTGCTGGAATCACACAAGTGTGAAATAGGTGATTCTATACGTGTTGTACACTATACTTTTCCTACGATCACAGTTTTTAATGAAATATGTAGGTAAATCATTCGTATAACTGAGATTTTAAAGCTATTTTCACAAATGTAAAATAATTTAGGCATTTTAATTGTTTGCTCTGCTTATTTATTGTGACATTAATTTTAGCTATGATTTGGAACATTATTGATATATTTTCTATCAGTTGATTGATATTTCATTGTTGTGTAATCTAATTGTTGCAAACTACGGAACGATTGTATCTGATTGGCCCACTCTCACAGGCGACCTTCTGATTGGTTCATTAGTTAGAGTTTTCTGTGATCTCTGGTAGTGTGTTTTCTAAATTTTCGTCACTAACCATTTTCCAACTGCAGTAATGATATTTGTGGATATCTAATTTTGGTTATGATACAATAACTACATACATAATTTCTCGATTTCAACAGAATGTGATGGAACGTGTGTTGTCTGCTTCAATTTGACAGTTGTGATTCGTAGTGTTGCCAACCTTCGAAATATATATTACAAGAATAAGAAAATAATTCCAACAGAACTTAGTGCAATTTTGTTATATAAATGTGGCTAATAAAAGAGCAAACAGAGATTTATATCAAGTCCGTGATATTTATCAATAATCTAGCTGAATATATCATATATATCATCAAAGAATATTCAGAATGAATCATCAATATATAAGTTGGTCAAACTGGTGTGAGAAATAATTTCTCACGACTTTTCGCACAGTTATGTGAAATTGTAAGTTTTCTAGTTGTGTTGAGAAATATGTTGTTTTCTATAGTGATCGTAGAAAAAAATGATTATATTACATTGTCCACTTTTTCTGGAATTCTGATTTGAATTAGAATTTTGAATTCCATTTTGGCAAAATAACATTAGGAAGCTATTTAAGTTAGATAATGTAATAATTTAATGTCATTAGTGAAGAAACAATATTCAAATGATAAGAAAATATTTGTTGTGTTGTATGGCTGATTTTATTGCGAAACAATTAGGAAGAAAATTGACTTGTGGGAAATGTACGAATGTACTTGTGTGAATTTATTGACATCTTCAACAACTCTCATAGTAAGAAGTGGTTCACAAATTGCGAGTAGCATCGTATTTTCAATTATATAAATTGCAGAAAAAAATTATTTTTATTCAAGAATGTGATTTAGGTAGAGATCCACTAAATGATAATCGCAGATTATAAAGAAATAGTGTTGGAGTGCGATAGAAAGTTTATTAACAAAGTTTTTATGGCTGTAAGCGCTCTATTATAGAATCTTACCTCACTGGAGAGGAAGGATATGATGTACTCAGTGATGATTGACCTATTTATTATTATGTACGTTATTCAAGGCGGCAATATGAACCAAGCATATTAAAATTTATAATGCAGTGATTATAAACAATTTTTTGAATGAATTTTTTGCAAGATTGATCAAATGGCATTCATTTTTTCGAATTAAAATAGTAGTAATACCCTTATTTCGTGTGATTACATATCTTACTCTGCCGCATCATCCGCAATTATTATTCTTCTATTCATTTATTATTCTTCTATTCATTTATTAATTCGACATTAGTTCCACACATTCTACGTCATTGGAACTGACGTATTTCTACTTTTTCAATCACATTCTTCCCAATATAATCTTTATAATTAAAACACCAACTGTTTTCGAATTCGATTTATTTTTGTTTAACAATCAACTGAAGAAAAAAACAATAAAAAAATATGCTGGAATAATAAAAGAGTTCAAGCTAAGCATCACGTACCTACTAAGTCTGAATATTCGGTTGATAATATTTTGGCTCAATTCAATTTCTAAGATCTGTAGAAACTGTGAAAAACAATATAATTATCATAAAACCAGAATTAAATTCGAGACTTCACAAATTCAAAACGCTGAGTGAATCGTGAGCTTTCTTCTATGTTTAGTTGAATTTTGTGTTTTAATTAGTATAAGAAGAAAAGACTAAGTATATTTCGCTTGCCAATATTTCTTTTCAATTGGATTGAATAATATTGCGCACTAGATTGGCATCCATTCGCACATTTCAAAAAGAATATTACAGTTATTTTTCGTCTGGTATTTTCTTATTGTCGTGGCATAAGTAATTTATTCAATATGAGTGTGAAGTTGAGTTCAAGTATCAGGTGACGTGGCTCACCGATTTACTAAAATTGTTGACTGAATGTCATAATGCTTGTTTATACTCGTATAGCATACAAGATTCTGTCAACGGCGCTTAGCATCCATATTTTCAGAATTATTGAGCATATAGCAAGGAAGTCCTGAGTACAAATTGACATTTGGACTTGACAAATATCCGAACAAATGAATCTGTGACTCTCACTGAAAACATGAATCTACAGAGATTCAAGTGCTACACGTTCAAATGGTGATGGAACTAGGGCGCGAAAAACGTATTGCGAACGATGCTTGAAATACCGACGCGTGTCCATCAGCCTTCAATAACTTTTATTATACGTTCATTACAAAATATACTATTATTAAATACATTTTTTCTGCGGCCGTGCGTAAAGTTCGTACTTTACGCACAGACCGGCACAGACGAAAAAAAAATTCATTTAATAATAGTACTTATATATTTTAATGAACGTATAATAAAAGTTATTTTTTGAAGGATGAAATTTAAACATGAGATAAAAGCATGTAGGTATTGTAATTATCCAACTAAAAAATAGCTATTATTCTACAACTATTTTATATTCAAAATATATTTGACAGCTATTCAGATATTTTGTAGTGACATTTTATAATTATTAATAACGTGACTTTTCACAACCATGTTAATTAAATCAAAGAAATACACGTCAAAATTTCTCATTGAATACGAAATTATTGTTTAAAAATACTAAAATTTAATAGAAATTATGAGTTTAATTGTATTCAAAAATGGTGTTAAAAACAGCACAAGTAAAAACTTGCTGATAATTTAATCTACTCGTCAAAAAATGACAGTAGTGCGAAGCGGCGTTCATGTACAACACAGGGACCAATCAACTAATAAAAAACTAAAAAGTGTGAGTAATGGATAACATTAGGTATTGGAAATTAGACACATAATGTACCTATACTCAAACAGTTGATAATATTAGTAATTTGTTGTTTGTACTAATGTGGAATGTAGTCAGGAAAAGGAAAGTTTAGCCAGAACTCTGCTGGGCAAGTTTGACTCAAACTACTTCACACGAGTCTAGTCACCCTCTTTCTCCAGCCGCATTTTCCCAAAAATCCGTAGAAGGCAAAATGAAAATGTTGTCAAAAAATCGAAATAATAATACATATTTAAATGAATAAATATGCTGGATATAAAAATGTTTATTATTTGGAATATCGATGTGCATAATAACAGTTCAAGGTTATGGACTCAGTTTTGATTTTTTGACAGCATTTGTCACTACCTAAGCTACTCGAGATGGGCATTAACGTGTAAAATAGTTATTTTTGTATTAAGTGTGTGAAGTGATTGTTTTTTTTGTTGCGCGTGAGAATGTCAATTTTAACCAAGACCGTAAGGTCGAGGAAACAAATTCATTCGAAAGCGCGACAAAATACAATCACTTCGCACACGAAATACAAACAATATTTTTTCGCCAAATGTCAAAAAATAATAGATCAACAATAATTATTGTTTTATTCAGTAAAATGTAGGAAAAAAGTACAAACTATAATTAATTTGCAGTCGCCTGAGTATTGTAACCAAAAGTATGCGCAATTGTTGTTTGATAAATGAAGAACTGTCAACAATTAATTTTTATATTCAAAAATAAGTAGTTTTGTGTGCAAATTCATATTTCTTTTTTGTTAAATACCTGTTTGTTTCTATCCTTGTAGCATTACTAAACTGAATTATATTGGATTAGGTGTGCAAAAGTAAATCATGTAAGTAATGTGAAAAACGTAAATAATGTAAGATATTGTAGCTTCCAAACGTCAAACTCAAGGTTAGCTATTACAAGTTTGTAAACTTTCAAAGAAATATTGTGAAAAATAAATGTGGGGGACGGTCGAAGAAGGTAAATCTTTTAAAATTGGTTTTTAAACTTTTAACGTGCCCATATCTGACGGCACTCTCCATAGCGGGTTTTTTTTGTTGAGTACGACTGGAAAAAAGGCTGATACAATGTTTCATCGAAAACCTTTCTTGTAGCGACTTAAATCGTTTTTTTCCGCGTGTTTATAATTCGACACTGACAAGACATTCGATATGCTAATTAGTAAAAACATAGAAATTACAAAGTACTCATGAAATTGTTGATATGGTATCTCTAATGTATTCCCGTGACATATCTATTAATATCTCACCTAGTGACTTTTTATTTCAAATAACTATTGTGACAGGGTTATTATGTTTTGGTGCTGGATAAAATAGATTTACTATGCAAGGAAATATTAACTTTATCTTTAGTATACCGTAATTTAATAAATTTAGGGTCAATATTTTCGTATTTCTGGTCAACTTTATCTGTAAAAGATACCTGCTATACCTATCTTTCCAACAGTTAGCATTGTTATCAGAAATTTATCTACCTGACGAACAAATTTTCCCGAATTTTTGAGTAGATTGTAAATAACTATTTTGCTGTAAATAGTCGGTGTTAAAAATTAAAATTGTAGTTGTCTGAAAAATATAGCGTGCAGTTTGTTTCGACGAGACATCCAAGGATTCATCCATATACACATTAAATTGGAAAACGGCACTCGCAAGGTACTAGACGTAGCTTGGTTACTAACTGTCATTTTGACGTTTTACATCGGCCATCTTAGTGTTTATCCAAGCTATTAATAAAGTTTTTAAGCATTTTTCTGCTGTGCCGTACATTTACGTGAGATTTAATGTTATTAAAGATTTGCTGTATGTTTGTAGTATGTTAAATCGGTTTGTGGGAAAGTGTAGATTACTTTTTTTTGTAGCCTTTTTCTACTGTCCGTTTGCGGATTTTGCCCGTAATATACATCTTTCCTTGATCTATATAATTGAGGCTACTCTGTAACACAATCGATAATTAATTAAAGAATATGAGTAGCACTAACAAAAATTTTGAATAATTGCTTGGAATGATTTTTTTCACGTGTCAAAAATTTTGCTGGTCGATAATAAATCAATAACTGTGTTACATAATACAGATAAATATTTGAAATTATCCTCGGTACAAATACTTACTGAGTGGCAAAAAGGCAAATAAAAAATTAGAAATAAAGAAAATGCCAAGTATTATTTATAAATATTCATTAAGAATGGAATTCGCCAAATATTCATTCGAGTGCTTCTTCTCTGGATATTATTTTAACCTAATGTTATTGCAAATTTCAAGACCAATCGGTAGTTCTCGGAATTAAATTGATCTTCAATACAATTATTACATTGTAGTTGTCTGAAAAATGTAGCGTGCAGTTTGTTTCGACGAGACATCCAAGGATTCATCCATATAGGCTATGTGCAAGGGGGCGGAGTTTGAACAAATATCGATGCGAGCGCTCATTGTGAGCACCATTGTAACCATTGAACTCCATTTCTCAGAATACATCAATGAGCTGTCATTGAGAATTGTAGTTTAAAAGTGAAAATAATTGCATATAAAACATGGAAAAACGTTTGTTCTGTTTCAGGCTGTTGTGTTAAGGATGTAATAACATAAAAAAACGAGTGAAGTGAATCAAAGCAGTAAATAGAGTATTGTCTGTCTTTCGATATCAATCTATATAACAGATATGTTTGTAATCCAATTGTGAAATTAGAAATATTCATCATCGATTTGGGATTCATGAATTTACCTCTATCTCTAATTTGTAAGATGTTTCAGTGATAGAAGTTTGTCAGATGCACTTCGCAATAATTTTGTTGTTAATATTGTCAGCAACATATTCTTCAACATGTTTAATATGGCAAAACTAATTTCACGCCTTTCTTCAATGCTTCCTCGGTAAAAGGGATACAGTGTTTGATAAATATAAACTCGATCTGCAACATCATCGGCTCCATAATTTGAGGTTATCCTGTCAATTTGAACGAATTTAGACGTTTTCTCTATAATAGGTACGTTACCATTGAAGAAAAAAATACTCAAAATAAATAATTTCAACGTACCTTTTATGCTATGCAAGTTATATCATACGCACACAGCTGAATTAAATAATATTAGTACATTTAGAAAATTATAGGTATGAAACAATGATAGAATGGAGTTCAATCGTTCTCGATTGCCCGCTAGAGGCGCTAGTAGACTTCATGCACGTAGCCTATACACATTAAATTGAAATAGGACACTCGCAAGGTACTATGACGTAGCTTGGTTACTAACTGTCATTTTGACGTTTTACATCGGCCATCTTAGTGTTTATCCAAGTTATTAATGAAGTTTTTAAGCATTTTTCTGCCGTGTCGTACATTTACGTGAGGTTTAATGTTTTTAAAGACTTGCTGTATGCTTAATTAGTATAGGTTGGAGAAAGACACGGACATACATATATTTTGGATGACTTCAATCATAAATTTTATGATATATAGTGTAAAAGTTCTGGTGTAATATGAATTTTTACAATATCTTTTGGAATTACATTATTGTCATATTAATTCAATGTACATTTGTAATATCTTTCTAAACTCTCGCAGCAATCGATTTCTCTGGTCTTACCGAGTGATTTATCATAAATAAATAAATCACAAACCTTTTTTATACTTCATTATAATATTATAAGGGCAAAGATATGCTCCTTCTTAGAAAGTAACAAATAATTTATTCAGCTGATTAATCAAAAGTCGACATCATGTTACACATTTACGTAAACAAAATTAATAGAACCCTTCATTGTAATGTCTTTATTATTAACCACTGTACTAAAAAGTTGGTATATCGATTTTTCAAATTGAAAATATTATATTCAATTTCATATTATAATCCAAATTTATTTATTTAACAAGTGAACCAGAATTGAATTATTTGAGTAATTTACTTTCTAGTTTTGCATTCAAAATACAGTTAAATGATTACTTGAGATTCAGTTGTCATTTTCGACCAACATCTCTATGTCAGATTTTGTCTCAATATTGTAAAGCCCTACAATGCATTGATTTTTTATCTTTCTAAACTGTTACCAAAGCTTGTCTCGTTATCTCTTATCTATGCTTGATAAAAATACGGAACGAATACTAGATAAATATTGATGTATGGAAATTTTTGTGACAAACTCTAATTTTAAGTGAAATCAGATATATAGTTAATAGACCTTCCAAAATATAGGTGGCTTTGCTGGGATTGAATTTATATTAATACACCCAAAAATCTACTAGAATTAGAAGCATCGATGCGAATACGAGTCATGAATCATGAATCTCGTCATTCTATTTTCTGCTTTTCTGACTGCAATATTAGTCAGATACTAGAACGTTAGCAATAATTTGAATGATTAGCAATAATATTGCTAGTTGATGAGCGATTAGTCTGTGTGAAATTTAGAATATTTTTCGATATAGGTCCAATAGTTGGTAAACCATTGACCCAAGTGTATACTTCTTTGTGTTTGCACAGCGCGCAGACCAGCCGTCAGATAGAAATGAAAAGATATGAACATTCGCCCAGTTAAATACTTGGAGTTTCAACGCGTATGTTCTTTTCCTTAAATCGTCTACACTGTTGTAACTAAATTTAAAAGATATAAATTTTTGTCGGATTTTGTGTACTGTATTTTTTCGGAAAAAAATTTAATTGAATATTGTTAAAAGTTCTAATGAAAACTTAAGTTATTTTTCTGTCAAATGTCATGTTTAAAATATTTAAAAGATTTGAATAGACTTCTTATAAATATACAACAGAAAATTTTGTTTTAAATATCGTCGATTAATAGTGTATAATGCTATAAGGACCGTACGACTATCATTATTGGCCACGATAAAGTATCTTCACTCTGTGAAGGCGAGGGTGGAACCCAAGAGATTGCTTGGTGCAGCCAAATTCATTCGTGACAATAATGACGATACCTCATTACTGAGCTTTTTGAATGATTTAATAATTCTATCTTACAAACAAATTAATACTACGAACATATTTTACATGACTTATTCTATTGATTGATATTTTAAATATTTTCTGTGCTATCACGTTTACAGCAGAAGCAAACACTATAACGAACACAAATCATAATAAGAATGTTTCCAAATGTCAAATTGACATATAACAATGAAATTGTATTTTTTCTTTTTCCGCTGGGAATTAATATTCAATATTTCCCTGTCAATAGGAAATTTATGATCATTGTTTCCATGATTTGGAATTAAGAACTTTCGAAGCAGAATTCAGTTCAGTGATTGGATTACAAAAAAATATTCATCTAACGTAACCTAATGTAATACTGATGAAGACGTGAGCCAAATTAAGTATATACATATTTATGTTCCATCTGTTCTAATAGAATTCTGGAGAATTTTCTGAAAATATGAAGAATGTAGGTGTGTAGGAGTGTGACGTCATCGGATCCGACATTTCTACAGCGTTATCAGGAGCCAATGGATTCACACGCACATTTTCAAATGTCGTATAATTATTTTTTATTTATTAGAATATATTATTTTTTGATAATGTTGAAATTTTTTGAAAAATTAATAAAGAGTACCGTTTTTTTAAACTAAAATCTCGCACCTTACAGTTTTAATGGCGCTTTTAATGTATTTTTCATATCTAATTGCCAAGGGCCGTTAAAAGACAATAGTTTCGCTTTGAATGAAAGAAACATTTTATAAAACATTGATTTTACCCAGTGGTCACTTATGGAGCAGAAACGTGGACACTAACGACCAAGAAAGAGGAAAAGTTATTAACATTTGAAATAAAATGCTAATAAGAATCCTAAGACCAGTGCAAGGAGAAGAATATGAAATACATGATGACATTAGAAAAAACTAAATTGAGTACAATCCGCTATGGTTCGGATATTCAACAAAAACTTAGAGACTTCCAAAAACGCGATGGAAAAACGAAGTCGAGAAAGACCTGAAGAAATTAAATATACGTAACTGGAGTCAAACAGTTCAAAATTCTGGGATTACAGAGCTGCTGAAGAAGAAGAAAAAAAAAAGAAATTATGAATTAAACGAATATGAAATTAATAATTTTTTCAGAATTATTGTACTTTTCACATATTCAAATCCAAATTTTTAACTTATAATTTCCATATCTTTGAAAAATGTGTTCCGCCTGAGAAAAAAATTATCAGCTATGCTACGTCATTCTTGTAAGTAGTTAAGCACATCGATTATTATCAATAAACCTAGTGTTACGATACATATAATTGTTATCTAAGCAAAAATTACTGATATTTCAAATTTTTTTCTTGCGTTCACAGTCTTATCCGTAAAGATACTTTCAGTGATACTAGTGAATTACGTATATTTTGTTTTCTCGAGCAGATTTGAAAACGCTTACGCGTTGCAACGATGTCGTAACTAAGCGTTTTTTTGCATCCCAGCTCTAGCACCACTTAAACACGTGACAATTAAATTTTGCACCTTCATGATGGGAGCATCTGTCACCGTTATATTAGGCTGTATTAGGATCCGTTAGGTTACGTGTAAAGTCTAAATGTCAACTTGTACTCGATCCCCCTTGCTGCTTGCTCGAAAAATATAGTATCTGTTGGCCGTAGAAATTAATTTTGTATGTAAATAAGTATTAGATGTTCTATATCAATTTTACTCTCCATACTTCATATTATTGATCTGAGAAATCATATACATACATAATATAAAACTGAAATAAAAATTCCCAATAAAAACTAGTGGATTAGCTGTTAGATTGTCAATTATCATGTTCATCGTTCATAATAAATTCAAAACTTGTATTTAGATTTTTTTCTACTGGAAATTAATCCTGCCAGAGTAGAAGAATTATATTTGTTCATTATTTTGATAAAACGCAAAAGATTAGTTTAATGTTTGCTACTAACATTTAATAATACAATATAATACATATTGTTATAAAAATAGAATATGCCTCAATTTTATGGTTGGTTCGGAAAAAATTTCAAATTAGAATATCAAAATAATATGAAACGGATTCAACAATTCTCATCCGTTTCGTTCACTATCTTTTTGTCAGTCCAGACTACGAGACATTTCGTTGGTCCACTGTAAAGTATCGGCCAGTAATGGGCCGTAAGAGCTGAAGCGGCGTGAAGAGATGGACCAAGGCCCGCGGTTGAAGGTCGGGACTTACTACAGCACCAAACCAGCCTTAACGTCAACAAGATGCTATAGTGTGCCTCATTCCAAATTAGAAGACTACATATTCGAGGGGGAATGACATATAGCGAAAGAAAATGTACTTAACTCTGTAATGAGATAGTTACCAAACAGAAAGCAAATGTAAATACTTTTGTGAAGATTAAATATTACCCGGCATTCCAGTCACGTTATACGTTATACTATATCCAATGTACTTTTGATTGAGGCCCAGTCTTTCTATTGCCTAATAATTTTATGTGTGTATGAGATGTACTTGAATTTAGATACAAAACAAATAAATGAATAAGACAAATACAATTCACTCTATAAGTTATGCTAAAGAAGAAAATATATATGAATAATATAATTTATTATTAGAAAAAAATATGCCGTAAGTTTTTTTGAACTACTTATTAGCACTATCTATTTGAATTGAAGTTTGGTAGATATTTTATAACATTAAGCATATGTTTACAGAAAGTGAGAGTAAAAAGAGTATAACATAAGATTTCAAATTTATACAGATATTGGCTTATCTACATTTTAAGTCAGAAATACTACTAATAATAGAAAAGAAACAACTGCATACCCATAGAAAATATATTCTGCTTCGAAAGCTCCCAGATTCTCATGGAAACAAATTAATTTTCTGTTGACATGGAATTAGTGATTATTATTTGCTGGCTGAGAGGAAAAAAATTGAAGAATCATCTAGATGATGAAAACGCATTTTTGACAGCTCATAAATGATTGTTACTTCAGAGATTTCGCAAATTACCATCTCCCACAATTACTGAGCTTGAAATCAAGCAGTATGGGCAAACTTACGAAGCAGCAGCTTCCATTTAGTACTAGTTTCAAGTTGACTATTTGATAGGTACATAATTTATGCATGTACAAACTCAAAAATACCTTTTAATCTTCATTGTTTAGTTATTGACTGACGGGAGGTCAAGTGCTGTATCTCAAAATAAATAATTTGATCTTCATCAAAGCTATATTAAAAAATCTTTACTTTAGGACAAGTACACTGCAATTGTTTATTTGATGAGGGAAATGACACTATGCTGCGAGCTCATTTGGGAATGGGAAATTGTTATTGAAGTAGTATATGCAACGTTTGAGGTCTTATCGTGAATTTGCTATGAACTTGCACGATAGTCTCATCTGAAAATAATATGTATCAAAGCTGTCACAGGCTCTTCTATCCACTCTATCGACTTCCATTTATAACGGTCACAAATAGATAATTCAAAATTTCAACGAATTACTTTTTTAGATAGATAGATAAATAGTTTATTTGTCTCAAGATCAGAACATTAATTCTGTACGAGTATCACAATCAATTATCACTAACGTAATTAATGACATAATCTCAATTTACATAATCAAGCTTTGAATTATTAAAATCTAATACATATTATGAGAGCTATATCAACTTCAATCTAGAATAAACATTTTTGTATATATATTTTACAATTGCTGCATTCAAACTTCTTAGGCTCATTAAAAATGGGTAAGTGTAATTCAATGGGTCTCTTACTTGTATTGCTATCTTTTGGTGAGGCAAATATTGCAAACTACGGCTTATGCTGGATCTTGGAATTATTAAGCTGACTGCTTGATTTACAGACAAGAAAATACACCAAAAGTAAACAAATTTTCATCCAATAATAATAATTTATTCTAATAAGCTTCAAATTCGCGTCAAACAAGTCATTGATGAGTCCCGGACAGACATGACAACTGTACATAATTGTAGTGACACGCACGGCTAAAGTTATAACTAAATTTTTATCTACTTGAATAAACTTTAGTTGCCACATCTCTAATGTCATATATATCTATAGGTACTGTTTCGCCTGAAACAAGTAATTGAATAATTGAATCTTACACAATCACTGAGCTTGAATTCAAGCAATTTGTGCAAACCTACGAAACAGCAACTTTTATTTGATACCAGTTTCAAGTTTGTAAGTAGTATAGTTGCTGAGAACTCAGCGTCATGCCAGCCAGCCAGACAGCCAAAGTGAATATAATAGCGCTTTTTTACAAAAAATTGAAGAATCATCTAGATGATGAAAGTGCATTTTTGACAGCTCATGAATGCTTGTTACCTCAGAGATCTCGCAAATTACCATCTCTCACAATTACTGAGCTTGAAATCAATCAAGCAGTTTGGACCAACTTACGAAACAGCAGCTTCCATTCAATACTAGTTTCAAGTTGACTATTTGATAAGTACATAATTTATGCATGTACAAACTCAAAAATACCTTTTAATCTTCATTGTTCATTTATTGACTGACGGGAGGTCAAGTGCTGTACCTTGAAATGATAATTTGATCTTTATTAAAGTTATAAAAAAAAAAAATACACCAAAAGTAAACAAATTTTTATCCAATAATAATAATTCATTCTAATAAGCTTCAAATTCGCGTCCAACAAGTCATTGAATAAATCCCGGACAGATTTGACACCTGTACATAATAATAGTGACACCCACGGCTAAAGTTGTAACTAAATTTTTATCTACTTGAATAAATTTTAGTTGCCATATCCCAGGCCCCCACAACTCTCATTGCCGGTCTACGAAAAATGTGTCCGCTGACTGCGTCAAGCATGTGGACGTGAGAGGTGAGAGGAAATGTTTCAAGATGGCGGATATGTAGGGCCTAGTTGCCAATTGAAAAGCGTTTGATTTTAGTGTTTGTGTCGTTGAATACAGTCAGATTACAGTAAATGAATAATAATTTAATAAAGTGATAGCCGTGTGACAAATGAACATTCAATTAAAATGCCTGGAAAATGTTTTGTCCCGAATTGTAATTCTGGATATAAGAGTTGTAAGATAAAATATAGTGTTTTTAGAGCTCCACTTGACTTGATAAAAATTTGGGACAAAGCAATTCCTAGAAGTGATCGGGAATTAGGTTTAAATGATAGAGTTTGCGAAAGACATTTTGCACAAGACAATATTATTAGAGAATGGATTTCTGCAGATGGTCTCGCAATGGTAAGTTATCAATTATTATTTAAAAATTAGTTTGAACAAGTTAATATACAAAATAATGGGCAATATAATACAGAATGGCAATTAACACTGTTAATTAACTTCTTGAAATAATAATAAATTAAAAAAAGTATACAAAGGAACGTTTGTGAACAGATTTTACGCATTTTTATATTAAATAGGTTCCGTATCAAATTCCACGGTTGAAAAAAGGAGCAGTTCCAACTATTTTTCCAAATTGTCCTTCATATTTGTCAAGAAATGTGCGGAAACGAAAATTACCGACTACAAGAAATGTAGAACCACCTACAAAATTAAGAAAAGGTACTTTATAAGTTATTTATTATTAAAAACAACTACTTGTTCAATTTGTATAAATGCCTTATCAACGGGAGAACCAATATGTGCTCATCCCGCAGCAGCATTGACTAATTTAAAATCATTTGGTTTTTTAACGCATCCCAATTTATCAATGTTCAAAATGGTAAAATTTATTGAAGTCTTCTTTGCTGAGAACGTCTCTAAAACCAATGTGTACGAAGAAACTATTGAGCACATCACAAAACATTATAAATTTACCTTTCCTTGCGACACTCATAAATTAGATATTATTTGCTATGTCATATATTATTATATTCTAAGACGAATGAACCATCATGTGCGTCAAGAACGCTTAAAATTAAAATCAGCAACAGCACAAAAACGAAAATTATCACGGTTGCAAAAAACTTAGTGGGTAAATAGTTCTTTGTTTGGCTGAGGATGGAAAATCAGCCAAAGCAATAAATACACTTTTGTGCTAGTTAGAGATAAAATAGTTTATTCAATTTTTGGCCGGTTTTATAAAAGACCAAGTAAATTTATTTTATTTAACAAATTCTGATCAGTTCGAACTTCCTTATGACAACAAAATCATTGCTGTCAAATAATCGACTGTTATCTAATAGAGTAAATTTTATTTACTCTGGAAGTAAAATACTCTGCCCTTTATAAAACCGGGCATTTGACGTTTTAAAGCTACATTATTGAATTCATAGCAACAGTCATAAGTAAATCTTTATTCATTATGCTGGGGCCACATTTACGTCTGATGTCATTAATTGAGGCGTTATTCAATAATGAACACATTGTCAATGACAATATGTCAATTGTCACATAACGCCTTATTTAACGGCATTAGACATAAGTGTGGCCCCTGCATTAGTGATTTAAAATGGATTATTAGTGATTTAAAAAAATTTAAATCACTTTTGGAATTCCTTTTCATAAAAAGATTTCGATTTCTGAGGCATAATTTTCCCAACTGCTACGGCTGCTTCGTTCAAAATATGGTATCGGGGACGAGAACATTGTTTCAATCACTTCCTTCCATCATTTCAGACAATACTTTTCACAGTTATAACGCTTCAATTCAAAGTTCACAAAACTGACAGTTTACTGACAGTCACACTCCCAAATGTTTGAAAAACAAACACTCGTCGCGATATCAACGAAGCTCTCTTGCAACTGCAATTTATTTTTTTTGAATTTTGTTCCTCAGTTTCATGTTCCAGAAATTCACGCAAAATTGAATAAAATTATGTATACAAACACGTGAAATAAATTTCTTTATTTGCTCAAAGAATTGAAGCACTCGCGCTAAACACGCTCGTGATTTTGAACTTTCTTCTCGCAAATAAACAGTGGTTTAATTCACTTGTATAAATAATTATTAAATTAGGTCCAGTTTCATAAATGAATTTAATTCTCATTCAAATTTACTCACAAAGTAAATTTGTATCAAGTCATTCAAATGAAATCTAAATTTTGACAATGTTAATGAATTAAGTATAAGATAATTTAAAATATAAATAATAAAAATAAATATAAGTGCCCTTAATACATAAAATACTATTACGTTGTGAAACATTATGTATAATATAGAAATATAATATTTTGAACTGAATCTAATTTTTGTTTAACTTATGTTTTCATGTTTCCTTTATTGAAAGTTCGAACAATTTTCTTGTAATTGAAAAGATATCATCGATATGTATTCTTGAAGATTGAACACATTGTTAATGTATTGTTCAAATATTTCTCAATTATTGTTAATCGCATGTGATCTCGGAATTTATCCAACTGAGTTTCTTGCATAGGTAATAATTAAATATTAAATATTACTCAATGCAACACTAATTTAACAAGTATATCAATTTTTAATTAAAGTAAAATATATGCTGTAAACATTATATATACGGTTAACTTCAATATATAAATGATTTCGTAAAATTTTGTAAGTTTAGTGTAATTATACATTAAACACTGTTGTAAAACAGGCCTTACTGATGTAGGCGCCTCTAACGGCGACAGTGCGAACTATAACCATCTCAGCGGATGCATTTTCGGGGCGAGTTAGGTTACCTACTATGTCTTGTACCGTGCCATATCCCTAATGTCATATATATCTATGGGCATTGTTTCACTTGAAACAAATATTTGAATAATTTAATCTTCAACAATCACTGAGCTTGAATTAAAGCAATTTGTGCAAACCTACGAAACAGCAGCTTTTATTTAGTACCAGTTTCAAGTCTGTAAATAGTATAGTTGCTGAGAACTCAGCGTCACACCAGCCAGCCAGCCAGTCAGCCAGACATCCAAAGTAAATATAATAGCGCTTTTTTTCTAAAAAATGCGTTAAAAATGCGCTAAAAATGATGATTGTTGATCATGGGTGCTGATAATATTTTTTCATTTTATTGTTACTAGTCCTATTAATATTTGGAAAGAAAATTATATCATGGATGTGTTTGCATTTTCTGTGAACGTGATAGCATAGCAAATGTGAAAATCATAAATTTAATATCAATCGAGTGAGTTATGTTTTGTAGTATTAGTTTACTGTGAATGTGTTTGCAGTTGCAAAAATTAGTTTGTGAAATAAATAAAATAGTTTGAATGCATCCAAATTTATTTGAATAGTTCAGTGATGGGGTTATTTATTTACAAATAGTATCGTATGCTATACACGGATACTGAATGATCGTCATCATTAACACGAATGAAGGTGGCTGCACGAAGCTACGTCTCAGGCTCCGACCACACCTTCGACTCATCTTTATCAAGTGCAGCCAACTTAATCCTGAACAATAATGGGCAAAATATAGTATCAAAACCTAATACTGCATTAATATTTTAAAACTATTAAAATGAATAAACAGAACTCTTGTTCCAGGCTTGAACTGAACCGGTATATAAATTACTCAGGTACCATTACATACTCATTAACGATAATAGAGATAGGGATTTTTTTTTGAAAATTGTTTATTAAAACAACTATTTAGTAAATCGTGATGAAAATCAATTAGGTAATATTCTGATAGTTAAGAATGGAGAATTAATAGAATCTGTGAAGAATTGCGATCTGTAGCATGTTCTCAAGCGAGAAAATTAAGGACGGAGAGGCATGTCTTTTTTTAAAGGCTTAAAGTTATATTAAGTATGTGAAAAAAATAGAATTATTATTTAGAGGAAGATCCCCTGTTTTCAAAAAGTTATAGTAGGAGTTGATTACTTGTGGGATGATTACTCAACTCAAAACTCGAGGCTGAAGTGCTGTTCTCTTATAGAACAGATAATGCTCAGGATTGTAGCTCAAAAATATTCATTCGTAGTATTACAGCTCAGATATAAATACCATGTATAGGTACCAAACGTTGAAAGTTAGTATTTTAATTTTTATTTAGTTCAGTGACCAAAACTACAAAGATAATTTGAGTCTTCAAAAATTAGCTTTTGTGAAAAACTAAAATATATACTCATATATATCTCATCTCGAAAGTGGAAAAATGTGTCTCATATAAGTATATAATTCACATTGGTTTGTTAAACGAAACTTGAGGATCGAAATCGGAAAGTTATATTCAAACGAATAGTAATAACGATGGTGAAATAAGTGCGAAGCATAAACGATATCATCGCAAGTATAGGAAATACGGAAATAGAATTGCACTTTGAGTATAATTATGTAGGTATAGTTTCAAACTTTAATATAACAAAAGTATCGCCACTATATATAGATATATATATATATATATATATATATATATATATATATATATATATATATATATATATATATATATATATATAAATCCTCATATCATTTTGGCGTCCTAATATTGCGCGTTTGCATTTAATCTGGCGTCCATTGTAAATTGCAGTCCGTATATCGGACGCCACTTCAGAATTGCTTCAAAATTTTTTCCTGGCTTGTTCCCGACCTCTAGAGGCTAGATTCAAAATTTCATTTTGACGCCAAAATGATAGGGAAATGAAAATTTTCGTATATTTTTAGTTCCGAAAAATTCCGCTCCAATTTTTAGTGGCGTCAAAAATATACGTGTATATTCCCACTTCATATATTTCGCCATCATACTGGCGTCCAGAAACTTGACAACACTGTCGCAGAACATCGATCGATAATGAAACAGACGCTTGCGCTTCTGACATGGAATTTGTTGGGAGTATGGCTTGAATTTGGAATTGCATATCTCATGTATGTCATAACATAATATTTCTACCAATATTTTATTGCAGACTGAAGTATTATAGTACAGTTACTTGATGTCAGAAATGATTCTTGCTTAGAAGTAATTCTTTATCAACTTAAAATTTGAGCAGTCAATTTGAAATATTAGGAAAAAACAGTTGAGTACTGACTCAAGTATGAGGAGTAAGTGAGCAAATTCATGTATCTCTTTCTAATAGTTCAAGAGCCGACCGCACCTTAACGTTCCTAGTCAGATTAAGGGCCGAATTGTATATGAATTGATCGAAGATATAGTAGTCATTAGGATGTCACCTTTATAAATCCAGGATCTGGTCCTGAAGATCGGAAAAGGCCATATCCGGTCAATAAGTTCGTAGTTAATCTGAAACTAGTATCAATCGATTGCAGAGGTCAAGTACTTCAGGACAAAACCCGGATACTACCTCTGTTCTATTCAAAACAGAGGAAAAAGCACAACAATCATAAGGGAAGTTCTAAACGACAGGGCAGAGAGTGATACCTTGGTTTTTTCTCGGAGTATCCGACCATCGCTACTAACAAGTACCAGTTTTAATTATAAGTTCTATCAGAGAAAATTGACCGGAAGTAGCCTTTTTCTGACGCTTAGGGTAAGATTCCGGATTTAAAAAGTCTGTCACCAATTGACCACTATATTTTTGATTGATTCATATGAAATTTGACCGTAAGTTCGATTAGGGAACATAAGGTGCGGTCGGCTTCTCAACTATAGGATCACTATAGAATGTGAGAACTCGCTTTTTCATCCGTGATGTGGTCTTATAATTGTTGTAGAAAAACAAATTATATTGTTTGTACAAAGCAAGTGGAACATTTTTGTTGCAAGTTCATCATTGCTGTTACTAGGACCAAATTGATGAATCTCAAATTATTCATGTTTTTGAAGTCCCTGAAGGTCACAAAGTTGCACTCTCAGTGTGATCGAAAGAAAGTTAGAATGGATGGATGAATTATCATTATTACATATCTCCTGTAATACATTATAAGAATAATATAAGCTTGTGATATACAAGGGAATGAAAACTGATTTTTGCTCCTAATAATATAATCTATTACAGGATATCACATCCATCATGGCTGAAAAATGTGGAGAGTTGGTATACAACATACATATAAGTTAGGACTTGGCAAAAACATTATTTGAGTTTTTTTTTTTGTTCAATTTAGAATTCACTGGCAATATAAAATCGGAACAATTTTGTGTAAGAAACGAAAATGTTCCTTTATTTCTCTTGAATCTGACGGTAACAGAGTACGCCATAAGATAATTTGAGTTACTGTGAAAAGCCACAATTTGGTTCAAGGTACAAGTTGAATTTTTTTCAAATGAGAGCTTTAACTATTCGAGTGCCCGGTTTTTGCAAAGGGCTATATATTGAATGTATTCAACAATAACTATAGTTTGGAAATGATATGCTCAAACTGATTCCATATAACATACATCCATTATATCTCATATTTCAATTTGTGCGAGCTATCATATCATCGCTTCTCGTATTCAGTTTGTGGATAGATGAACATTGACTCTGTTGTCACAGTTGTGTGAAAACATTTCTTGAAATCGGGGAGCCGGCCGCACCTCAAGTTCCCTGATCGAGTTTATGGTCAAATTGTATAATATGAATCAATCGAGAATATTGTGGTCAATGAGGTGACAGACTTTATAAATCTAGAATTCTGCTCCAAGTGTCGGAAAAAGGTTACTATTGTTCATTTTTGTTAGGATCAACTTCCCTGTTAGATCTTATGATTGAAACTAGTACCAATTGATAGTGAAGGTCAAATGCCTTAGGAAAAAACCATGGTGCTACCCCCTGCTCCGTTCGGAAGGGAAAGGAGAAGAATAGACGAGGATAATATTATGTGGTGGCAAAATTAGGCTGGTAGCATTTTGAACAATTTTGCATTCCATATTTAATCTTTGATGAAAGATATAACGCCGTTTTGCTCGAAAGCATGAAAAAAATCTAATGTGAACACCACATGTCTTACTTGTACATCTTTTGATTCAATAATTAACAGGTGATACTAGTATTGACTCTAGGCAGAATCGACTTCAACCAAAATTTGAGATGATAATTCAATCATTCAGATGCTACAGTTAACTGATGGTTAGTTGTACCGCTCAAACTCAAATTTTGAACTTCACTTATACAAAAAATGTCGAATCGAAATAAGGATAGCAATGTTCATGTCACATTCAATTTTCAAATTTTTATACGATATTGTTGAGTTAGGTGGCACCTGAAATTTAAGTGACAGCGATGCAACTGGCCATGGAACGCTTTAGCAGTCTCAAATACCAAATTTCATCATTCTACGGCCTAGGTCTCGAATTTATGCGAAAACTTGAGAAAGATTGTCAGATAAAGCTTACTTCTTGCTAATAAATTGTTATGAAAGTATTAAGTTATTATTCGAATGCTACAATTTCTTTAGATACAAAATTTCAAGATTCTACGGCTGATTAATCTGGATTTATATGAAAATTCGAGAACGAGCTTGGTAAACTGCACTCCTGTTTAATCTGACTGCAGTCATAATACAAGGTGTACAATTAGGTTTTATAGAAGTGTTTGATACGAAATTTCAATACTGCACGCCTGATTGTTTTGAATTAATAGAAGAAACTCGAATAGACTGTGCAATTTTAGCACAGCCAATTAATATTAAAATAGAAAATAACCATTAAGATGCCTCAGGAAAATTCAAAAAAAACTCCAAGTACAGTGCATTTTCGGTACAGACGATTGCAACCATAATAGGGGCTGCAAAACTAGACTTTGGACCAGTCTCAAATACAAAATTTAACTATATAGATACATACATTCATACGTACGTACCGTAGTCAAGCCGAAAATAGTCGAAATGCATTTAGGGATGCTCAAAACGAGAATTTCCATCAAAATCTTGAAATGTGATTCTGGCGGTTCAACAATACTACTTATTTATACTTTGTATAAGTAAGTTACTTATTGAATGTTTATTATTTCATATTATATGTAGTATCTAACTTTGTGCACCATATTGCAACACGAATAGCGAAGGAAATTCTTAGGGATATACGATATGAAAGACTCCCGACTTTCAAAATTATACGTTTACCTATTTGCATTGTGGGAAAACTAATCAGAGAATGTAGTTGTACATGGTTCAACAAAAGCCCATTCTCAACGCTTGAACTTCTCGCCTTTAGATTGATATATAAGATATGAAGAATGAATACTGATATACGACATGCTTCCAGCAACTTTGAAGAATACGAGTCAAATATTTGGGCAATTTTGGTTGTAGATTAATTTTATGCCTACATAATTGTTGTATTTATCATCAGTTACAGTTTTGTTTCAGAAGCTTATGTGTATGTCTAAAGGTATTTCTATGGCCGTTTTTGTTACCATGGAGTTTTACTTACTTGTACACATCTATCCAAATTCACTATTTGCACGATTGGCCGTATTCATATGTTTACCGGCTCTCCATTCAAGGTGGTATGTTGATTTTACCGGCAAACTGTGATTACTATGGTTATGCTGACTAACCGCCCATGAGCAAAAGCGGTAAGTGAAAAATTATGGACTCCCACAGAAAGTATAAATCTATTTATCGTTATTTATGATTGAATATTCACAATAAAATGTCAAACTTGACAGCTGACAGCGAGTGCGCTATGAGTGGTTACTCAATTTGAAAGAGAATATTAGAATTCATATTTGGGGTAGGTCTTTCAATCGTGCAAAAAATTTTTAAGTATCACTGTCAATAATTACAGGACCGATTTCGCTCAATATTTGCAAACCTCGCCAAGGCTCGGCCTCCAAACAATTATTCTTGATCGGTAAACCGTACTTACTGACCTTAATACTTGAATAACTATTTTGGGACTAATCTGTTCAATATTACTTTTTTGGGACTGATCTATGAAAACTACTTGATTAACACTTCACACCCACCTCTATGGGCAGTTTGATGAAGTCTTAGAAACAATTTTCGCCGAAATATGTATCATATCCTTCCGCCAATCTCTACAGATCTTGCAATTAGAGAAGTAGATACGCATTTTCAGACAATAAAATAAGACAATTCCATTGGCAACTAAGATAAACATTCGCAATGTTTCAGAAACGAATGAATAAAATTTAGTGATTTTAAATTCTTTCGTGATGATCGCCTAAAAAAACGGAATATTTTGATACTCTCTTCTGGTCTCAGCTGGCGCTTCAGCCGTGAACCACAAATTCGATTAAAAAAGATCACCTCCATTGTCTTGATACACTAATTCCTTTTTTGTATCTTCCATATAATTCCTATTTTGTATCTTCCATCTAACAGGATCGATTCATTAAGGTGAAGTGAGTTTTCTCTCAGGTATATATAAGGATATGTATGGAGACTACTCGATAGACTGGTATTTATAATTGAAGTACTAAGATGAGGCATCTTATGAAAGCAACAAATAATAACTCAGTACACAGATAAAGTTTCATTCAGTTGCCTGAAACTCCATTACTGTTGCTATCCAAATTTCATTCCCAACCAAAAGTCTCTGTAGGGAAGATCTTCCAGCATTTCAATAATTTAAATTGACGATTATTGATTGAACTGATAACGCATACTTGAATTAGGGTAGCAACACTAGTTTAAATATTTTGAATGTTGAGAGGAAAGTCGGTGATATGATAATAATTCTAGACAAATATTTTATCAGCTAGAGCTGAATCCAAGGGAAGAACTCTAAGACATGTACCAAATAGTATAGGATATTTGATAAGGTGAGTAGTAAGTATTTCTTACCAGAGCCAGATTATGCATAAAGCCCGATAGGCACGGGTTCACGGACCTTGGCTTAAGGAGGCCTTAACTTTGAGAGTTTCACAAGCATTTGAGTCACCAGCTCATGGATCTCATTGAATTACGACCTATGAGCTTCAATGAGTCTTGATCTGGCATTTGTGTTGATTAAGAGAGGACGTAGACATGATAATTTCACAGTGAAAAGTATCAGAATTAAGATTGTGAAGAACTCAATACTTTTCCAAGAAGTTATGAGATTTTTTTGTGTGCCTTACGGCTCTTAGGATATTGCAAAAATACTCTGTGCTTTTTTTCACAATATGATGACCTAATGAGGAGAGGTTTCCAGCTCCCAGAATTAAGATTATATTCACACTGACCCTCATCACACATTTATAGAAAAATCTTGAGCAAAATGCAAGTTTAGACCAAAATTCTGTCACATTTCCATAGAGCAATTATTATCACAATTTATATGACATCCGTAAGTCCTTCCTGATAAATTATCCTTCACATACTTCCATTCATGGAATCTACCAACAGTTCACGGACATGGCAAATACATTTTACTTCAGAACTCGAAAATAGCAATTATCAATCAAAAATCCATATCTTTCAATTTACTATGAGTTCTCTATCAACCAATGACATATTACTACTCTATGAAGATGTCATAAGTATCAACCCATTTCAAAACTTGAATAATGTAATTCTACGCAAACCTTTGAATATATCGCTTCACATGTGTCATCGATAGAACATTCTACGCAAGAGAGGTGCTTATCGGACTGTAAAAACTAAATCTGGCAACAAGGGGGACGCCACTTTAAACATGAAGTGAAAGCGTATACATAGATAGGACGCCACTATAAACGCGATATGTAACGTATATTATTGACGCCACATTGATGTTATGATGAAAGGAGGTCATATTGTATAGGAAATGGGAACTCTGTGAATACTGCGTGAAATGTAATTTCTGTGTGAATTCTGAAGAGCCCATGAGAAATTATGTAATATACTTCGATCAGATCTCAACTATACGCGTTCCTTTCAGTAGACGCCAAAATGAACATCTTTGTAAGGACGTCAAATTGATAGGGTGATTTATATATATATATATATATATATATATATATATATATATATATATATATATATATATATATATATATATATATATATATATATATATATATATATATATATATATATATATATATATATATATATATATATATATATATATATATATATATATATATATATATATATATATATATATATATATATATATATATATATATATATATATATATATATATATATATATATATATATATATATATATATATATATATATATATATATATATATTATATAATATATATATATATATATATATATATATATATATATATATATATATATATATATATATATATATATATATATATATATATATATATATATATATATATATATATATATATATATATATATATATATATATATATATATATATATATATATATATATATATATATATATATATATATATATATATATATATATATATATATATATATATATATATATATATATATATATATATATATATATATATATATATATATATATATATATATATATATATATATATATATATATATATATATATATATATATATATATATATATATATATATATATATATATATATATATATATATATATATATATATATATATATATGTAATATGAAAGATATAGGAAATCTACTTGATTTATAGTCCGTTAAAATTTATAAGTTGTAAATATTCACTAAAATCTGAGTTATTTCTTTATAATAAAAATAAAAATTCATTTATATCAAAATAAATATTTGGACTGTACTTAAATAAAAGCATATTTTTTTCCTAAATAATAAAATAGCCTCACACTAACTTGCATATATATTTTCTAATTGAAGAGGTTTTATCTCGAACATGCATACGAATCTTTGCATTTGTTCTAATCGATATTTTCTAATCTTTTGTTTGAACTTTTGAAGTATTAATCTGTGCTTATGATCTACATAATTTTGTAAATTTCGAGGAAATACATAAACAAGAATTATAGCATGCCACACACTTCATGTGAAGCTGAGTAAGAATTTATCTGCTCCATGACGTTCATATTCTTGAAAGGAGAAGAATTTGCAGTGTTACCATGTTATAACAAATTCCCCTCATTGGAAACATGAATTGTTCGAAATTTTAGGAGCGTGCTTTCGAATATTCTGCACTGTTCGAGATCAACGCAGGTAATACCAAGTTTGGTCTGGATTTAAAAATCAAAAGATAGAGTAACATATCAGTGGCGTAACAAATAAATAAGGGTGACGGTGTAAAACAAATATTGTCTATATAAATATTAGATTTATATTAGGTTTAGTAGTTAAATAATTTAGGCTCTGTTGTACAATCTACAGCTTATTTACTACGGTTGCAATTACTGTCTCAATTGTTACCATACGAAATAAACTAAGTTTAATTAAACTGTGGATAAGCTCAGATTGTAGCACTGGATGATTAGTGTTCTGTTTTCAAATTTTATTCAATAAACGTCAATTTTAATCTATTTCAAAGAGTTGGGCTTATATTGGATTCTATACAATATTATGATCTTGATATTAAGCGTTTCGTTTATCATTGGTTACAGAAAATTCATGCGGAAACAATTTTCAGTAAGTGTGCCAAAATATCAAATGTATATTCATAGATTAAGTGTACCAAAATATTTAAAGAATGAGAGTTCAAGTTGGAGAAATTAAGTCAGAATAACATTATTTTCGTCTAACAAGCGTTGAAATTATGTGTAAATGAATCTCCAATGAGAATCTATACCCGCCGTCACTGTTTCGTGTGCTTTTTATTCGTTTGTCGAATGATTAACATAATTATAAGTTACAGGGGTGAACAGCTATGCTGCGGACGCGAGAAGAGTGTACACCTCGTATAACTGCTCATTTTTGAAGTAGTAATTTGAGATTTAGGTTCTGGTTTTGTTGATGGGTTCAGTGTTGAATATTTGGTCACGTGGTCACATGCCATTAATAAGCAAGTGTTTTGCATTTTGATTTGTTTTCTCATGTGAAGGTTCAAGAAAGATCGACATATTCTTGAAAATAATAACAAAAATCACGCTGCTGCAAGTTATTGAAAAATATCTAATTCGCATTCCTATTTTTTTTTTTTTGATATGCAAATTACTCTATCTATTATTGTTTGAATTTCATGTTGAGGTTTTTTTTTTGTTCGTTTTAGGTATCTGATTAATTATAAGTCAAGTACTTTTTAATTATTGTTATTTTGTTAGCCATAGAGAATTTATTTTATAATTTCTATTAAAATAAAATCCTCTGAGAATAAAATTGATATGTACTTATATCATTAGCACATTAGCATGTGATCAACTCTTACTTCAGTGACACTTTTCCGAGAATATCATTTAGTAGTAATCAGAGTAGCTAGCTAATCATTATGTTTCTGTTATTTGTTTATTTTCTTTCAACTCAGAACGGTCAATTACTAAGCACACGCAATTCATCTTTGGTTTTCATATTTACATGTATTTCAATTTTAAATTTAAAAAAATAAAAATCTTAATTCAGATTTACATATTCAAATTTTAAATGGTGGAGGAAATAAATGTAAATTTTACATCCACACCTTTTTGGAATTTGAACCTGCAGCGGAATAAATCATCTAATTTGAAGATGCAATCTGCCGGGCATTATATTATAATCATTAGTAGATTCATTGATAGAAATTTACTAAACAAGCATTAGATATGGAGTGTTCAAGTATTCAGACACGAGGCTTGTCGAGCCATGAAAATTGTCTGAATATAATAGTGTTTGTTTACACATATGATGTACAGTACACATTATTATTATTATCTTTTCTCATGAGTTGCGTTGTAATTTGAGCTAACGTTTACGTTAACGTAT
Source organism: Dromius quadrimaculatus (assembly GCA_963989225.1). Lineage (NCBI taxonomy): Eukaryota > Metazoa > Arthropoda > Insecta > Coleoptera > Carabidae > Dromius > Dromius quadrimaculatus. The sequence continues at coordinate 55,965,554 of OZ022325.1, read as the reverse complement.
CATTAGCGGTGGTTGGAAAAACACTCTTTATTTTATTTTATTTTGTTTGTGTGTCGACTGTTGCGCATTTCAATACTGTAATGTTCTTAGGGTTCGAAATAACAAAAAAAAAATACTATTATTCAAGAACAAATACAAATGCAAGTTTATTAAATAATAAAAAGCACTGAGAATTCACTGCAACTATTTATTATCCTTCATTTAATAATAATAATGCAACTAATATTCATTACCAGAAATATTTATTCCACTAAAATTTTTATTTCATTCACTCTCCCACTGCTTGATATATTCTGTGACTTCGCAAGTGAACGACGCGGTCCTTTATATAGGCAAAGCGCAGCCTTTCTTTTGTTTACCTGTATTGGCTGGAACAGTTCTACGGTCTTTCGAAAAGTTACTAGAGTTTCTCTGAATATTCCAGACTTTTATTCTAGGAAATCCGTTATAAAACAGCTTTCAGAAAAAATGGCAAAGGTTGTTACATTTTTAATCTCTTCTTGCGTCCGAGTTGAAATAATACTAGGTTCTAGCGCATAATGTTTATTACTGTATTCTTGAATATTTCCACTTTCCCCATCCGCACATCTCACTATGTCCTTCGTTTTTCCTTGTCTATTCTATACAAAATGTAACGTAATATTCAATTTTGCAAAACATATCGAAATGTGTCCTTAGGCATTTTTAGCACGTCGAAGACAAGTTTAATTGTTCGGTAACGGGTCTGTAACATTATCTGATCTCAAAATTTTTTACATATAAATTGCAGACAGCGATCAAAGATGACCAAAATGACCTTGAGTTATACTAGCGTATATGTTGTTCACTCATTCAATCTTCTAATTTTCTGTGGAGCCATCTTTTTTCGGGTTTTTGAATCGAATTTGTAGGAATTTCCTCCAAGATACATTAAAGGTCTAGTTGTTTTCCTAATGAAAATCAATTGTACCAACTTTATAATAACTGTAAAATATAATTTTAAATGACTCAAATTTAAATTTTTCAGCAAAAATTGGTTTGATAATTCCAAAATAGGAAATTTCAATATTGTCATTAGGCTACTTATTTTTGTTTTCCGATCTTCTTACTTACTTGGTTTATGTATTATACATAAATATTACTTTCGTATGTGCCATCCAGTCCAGAAATCGAAATAACACAATTTTTGACTTCGAGACTTTAGACTAGATAGGAGGTAAAATACTAAAAGTCCTTATTCCTAGGAGGCGAGCGAGAAGGCAGGGAGGTAGGTAAATAGTTACCAATAAAGGCGTGTAGGTCTGAAGCTCTTGGGTAGAAACCAGTGAAGTTTTTATCTTCTTACGTCCAGGCTTGATGAAAATTATGTCGTGGTCATTAGGTGTCTTGGCCATCAACAAGACTATTAGCTCCACGTCTTCACCAATAACAGAAACAGCGGTTGATTTTGACAACTCCACAGCCGTGCCTGCAATGAGGACGTCCACATCGCTCTGTGCTTGAAGTGTTCTGATTCCATGTGCCTGTAGTTTGACCTTCAGCGTGTTAATCAACCGACTTTTATTGTGGACATTTGACAGGAAGCCTTCCTGTTTCACAGCCTCATGATTGAAATGTATATTGGCTGACTTGCTGAGGCGATACCGACTTTGTTGCTTAGCAAACTTGGGGCTTGATGATAGACTCATATAGTGCTACTCTTTTCACATAAAGTTTTGATTGCTCTAACTTTTGAACGGTTGAAGATAAAAGTTAAATATTATGTATTCTTGGAGAAAATTTGATGCTCTACGACTTTATTTCACATGACTTTTCTGTAGGACAAATAGCTGAAGAGTTTGTTAGTCAAATTGGGCAAGAAACGTGGGGCATTTTTTTTTTCAAAATTTGCGAATTCCGAGTGCTGATATCTCGAAAATTATGCAAGATAGCGAAAAGATTATTGAGGACGATCTTGTTGCAAATTTAATCAGCTTCAATTTTGTATATGGTGATCTTAATCGCTAGGTTGCATAGTTTCTGAGATATAAGCGAAAAATCGAAAAAATGAACCTTCTACGTGTCCCCGCCTCCGCTTGCCTCATATGAATGAGATCTTTTAGTATGCTTACTTCGTAGTCAGTCCAAACAACGTCTCGAAGTCAAAAATTGTGTTTCTTTGATTTCCCTCTATAACTTTTTTTGACTATGGTCTCATATTTTGATAACCGCTGACAATGAATATTTCTAGTCTCATGTTACAAATCGTATATATGCTATAACAACCTACAAATATATGTCTTAAAAGGACAAATGCATCAAGAAGGTTTGTGTAGTAATTTAAAGAATTTGTATGTTCGATGTGTTACTTCTAAACAGTTTTTATGATCACATGATTTAAATTTGTTAAGTTATTCATAATTCATATCTATATTATCCACGAATTATTGTAGAATAGATTAGACAGCTTACCTATAATTATAAAATTCTATTGAATCCAAGGTTAGAGCTGCACTATCTTTATAACTGTTTGTAATATCCAAGTGAAATGGACGTGCTGCAAAGATTGGTATTCTGAAAATTGCGTTGATATTTTTTGTATCTCGCTCCTCTTCGTTATGTCCGGCACACTGTTTCAAGAGTATTTAATTCTTCAAGTTCCATGATTCTAATCGATTTATAAAGTTACACTTCAGAAATGAAGTTCAATTTCTTATCAAGTGTTGAAGTCTCTCTTACGTTGTTTAGTAGACAATATTTACGAAATACTTACCTGCTATCAATATTGCTGAAGTTTATGACAGTATCAATAAAAAACTGTGATATTTCTGATTTATTAGTATGCAATAATAATTAATTGCAAACAACCGTGAATTTGTTTTCTCTCATAGATGTAAAGAGCAACAGAAATTCTTATTCAAAATATAATAAAACACATAATAAAAATATAGGCCCATACTCTCATCTCGTGAAGAAGCACTTCTTCCCAAAATTCGATACACTGTCTTTTCCTATTTCATGGTCTACACTAAAGCATTATCTTTTTTTTTATTTCAATTTTTGTTTAATTAAGCTTGAACAAGAGGTAAGAATACCGATTATAGATTTTGAAATAATTGTGTATGAATTTTCATGATGGAAATTCGTATTTCTTACATCGTTGTCTATCGGTGTCAATAGTCAATAGCGAGATTTATTTTTTATTGTATTCGGGAAATTGTAGAAGTGTTTTATAATTAGTTTTTGGAAATTATGAATCTTTTTGAATTAAAACACAATGCAATTATGGAATACATTAGAAAACGAAGTAATTTTCTATTAAATACCTTGAAATTAGAACATAATTTCATTTAGTTTTTGTTTGAATTTGTTATGTACTTTACGGTTTACGTTTGAAATATGATGAGTGAACTGAATAAATAATAGCTGAGTGACAGCTATCTAAAATGTCTGTAATTTCTTGAATTTCTTATCAATGTCAGTATTTTTTAATCATTTTATTGTACTCAGGAGCAAGAAACAGGACCATCCTAAATGTTTCTTGTGTATATTATTGCTTCTGTGAGTTTTATGCTGCAATTCTGTGTGAATCTATAAATTTTATAAATCCATAAATCTGTTAATTTTAGGAACAAATTTACATTAATCAACAAAAGTTTATGCGTTTTCAACTGCAACATTAGAATCAAACTTCAGGTATAAAATAATTGAATAGACTGTGGTGGTTTGATGAATAACAATACATGATTATCTCGAGATGAATTTTTTTAATTGTTTATAGTTCAATGTTTTTATAGTCACTACAATTTTGTAAATGCTAAAAGAGTTAAATATCAGAGAATATTTAACAGCTATGGTTTTTGAGGGATATATAAGACTTCATTATTGTATTAAGAGAGTACATAATGTCAGCTGGTAATTTCATCTATTGAAAGATCAAAATTCAAATTGGATTCTAGCTCAACATTAAATAGTAGCTGAAATTATTATGTTAAAATAATATGCTTAGGAGAGAGTAGTTCTGTTCTGTTACTGATTTAAAAGTACCTAAACTTTCAAATTGCAGTCTCCAGTAAAATATTTACTTACGTGCTAAAAGAAATCTGTAACAAATTTGTGCTTAATTAGTCTAGAATTGTAATTGCAGCATAATTCGCATTAGTATTAGATTCTGCGTAGCTGCAGTGCCAAGGGCTCTTACATATAGCATCCAGCTCTTTAAACATCCATCTTTTTTTCTTTTCTTTCCTCTTGTTTTCTTTTTCAGAAGCGAATTGCGTGCACAACAGATAATTTCCAATTCTTTAACCATTATTTCGGCGGTTGTCTTTTTGCGGCGTTTACGAAATTTACATATTGAAAATTACAGAGTACATAGGCGTGCAGAATTCAAACAAGGATGGGACTCGGAACGGCGATTAACTTGTTGCTGGGACCCCTGTCTATTCATTCTTCTAGGAGATTATATAGGGTGATAATGAAATACAAATAACATAGCTGGAAATTGATGTTTGTTTTACAAGAGAATTTGAGGTAATAAATAGGTGTCAATGATCGCGTATGAATAATCTATGATAGTTTTTTACATAATTTTAAATATGAAAAGTAGGTTTTTATGTAAGACTGCAATAAAATTTTTGTTGCACACTCTTAAGCCATTCCCGAACATTTTAAACTTGATATTCTAATCCAAATTTCCAATAACATTTATGTCAACTTTAACGAAAACTATTAAATACATATGAATACAATGCTCTCGCTTCGCTCGTATTTTTAACCAAGCCGTTCGTGCATTAAAGAATAACTTTTTACACTTGTATCTCAATATCTATTATAGCATCCTTGATTTTGTAAGATTACTTGTTGCAGTTTCCAAACAATTTTTTATTTGGACGAATTTCCAGAACTTTCATAAAAACCGAGAATTCCTGGCGAACGATGGTCGGAAAAAAGTGATAAATGGCGCATTTTGATATGTCATACACAACGATAAAAAGTTAAAAACCATCTCTTCGTACGTAATAAGGCGAATCAAATTGTGGACAGGAAAGCAGTCGACCAGACGATTCCTCAAATTATAAAGCGAGTTACACACTCAACGCCTACCGCACATTAGATACACCAATGCACGAGTAATTTATTGTTTTTTAGAAAGAGATTCTGTTCATTTCTCGAAACAAAGAAAGAGATAGTTGTCTCATTTTGTTGAAGACGTATTCTGCTGTCATATTTATCAATACTAACGTAGTTGCATTTTTGTCAGTATGGAAGAAGAGGCTGTATTTTGGAAATTCTAAAAATTTCTTAAATTTGAGAAAATGCTCAAAATAATTCTATTTCAATAATAATGGATACATTTAGTTGAAAAAATTAAATCTTCGTCTGCATGGAAATGTTGCTTGATCACTAATAAAAAAAACCTAATCAAAATATATCTTAAAACATCCCACTTACAAATGTTCCGCATATCACATATTGAGTTGACATGATTCCAAATAAACATTTAATCAACAATCAATTTTTATCCTCCCATTCTCGGAAACTTTCTGTTAACAAATAGACAACAATTTTATTGATCGATTAATCCATTTACAAATTACTCGGCGCGCACGCAATTATTTATTGATGAATTAAATGAATAATATAGATCTCTTTCAATAATATTGGTAGTATCGTCAACATGAAAGCTCTGCTGATCTATTCTTGTCTGTTGTGAATATATTTCAATCAATTTCACAGTTTCTTCACGTAGCTTATGTTCTTCCATTCTGCGCATTGCACTTTTTATCTAGAAATTTTATTCAATCGCAGTAGGTACTGACGCCATATCCACAGGTAACTTGATTAACAGTATTTATTTAGTATTCCCTGCGTTTTTATATTTCTTCTGTGAGAATTTCTTTCACAATGTTGAAAACTCTTTTTATTTTTTGCCACGATATGCTGAAAATATCAATTATTAATAATTGAATAATTCATAAAAAAAGTTTCACTTTTATATATCTTATTATATTTGTATAATAATTGATAATTATTATAAATTTTTGTGGTCAACAAAAATGCACCGTGTCATACTGAAATTCTGTGTTTGACACGATGCATTTTTCCTCATCATAATGCTGCATTAAAATTCAAACCAAAATGCAGTATTTAATGCAGTGTGTCACACGAGCCTCAGATAATAACCATCGACTGCTGTTCAATTATATAAATGACTAATTAAATAAACATATTTATTTCGATTTCGTTATTGATTATTATAGCAAATATGAGCAGAATAACTGAAATCCATCAATTTTTAAAGTGGAATTTTTCAGAATTGTACCTTACTCTCCACTTGAATAAGATTTTTAGCGCATTTTTTGGAAAAAAGCGCTATTATATTCACTTTGGCTGTCTGGCTGGCTGGCTGACTGGCTGGCTGGCTGGCGTGACGCTGAGTTCTCAGCAACTATACTATTCACAGACTTGAAACTGGTACTAAATAAAAGCTACTGTTTCGTAGGTCTGCACAAATTGCTTTAATTCAAGCTCAGTGATTGTGGAAGATTAAATTATTCAATAACTTGTTTCAAGTGAAACAATGCCCATAGATATAAATGACATTAGGGATATGGCAACTAAAATTTATTGAAGTAGATAAAAATTTAGCTACAACTTTCGCCGCGGTTGTCACTATTATTATGTACAGTTGTCAAATCTGTCCGGGATTCATTCAATGACTTGTTTGACGCGAATTTGAAGTTTATTAGAATGAATTATTATTATTGGTTGAGAATTTGTTTACTTTTGGTGTATTTTTTTATATAGCTTTGATAAAGATCAAATTATCATTTTAAGGTACTGCACTTGACCTCCCGTCAGTCAATAACTAAACAATGAAGATTAAAAGGTATTTTTGAGTTTGTACATGCATAAATTATGTACCTATCAAATAGTCAACTTGAAACTAGTACTAAATGGAAGCTGCTGTTTCGTAAGTTTGCCCAAACTGCTTGATTTCAAGCTCAGTAATTGTGAGAGATGGTAATTTGCGAAATCTCTGAAGTAACAAGCATTCATGAGCTGTCAAAAATGCACTTTCATCATCTAGATGATTCTTCCATTTTTTGTAAAAAGCGCTATTATATTCACTTTGGCTGGCTGGCGTGACGCTAATGTTCTCAGCAACTATATTATTTACAGACTTGAAACTGGTACTGAATGAAAGCTGCTGTTTCGATTGTTTGCACAAATTGCTTTAAGTCAAGCTCATTGATTGTGGAAGATTCAATTATTCAATTACTTGTTTCAGGCGAAACAGTGCCCATAGATATATATGACATTAGGTATATGGAAACTGAAGTTTATTCCAGTGATTAAAAATATAGTTACAACTTTAGCCGTGCGTGTCACTACTATTATATGCAGTTGTCAAATCTGTCCAGGATTCATTCAATGACTTGTTTGACGCGAATTTGAAGCTTATTAGAATGAATTATTATTATTGGATGAAAATTTGTTTACCATTGATGTATTTTCTTATCTGTAAATCGAGCAGTCAGCACAATAATTCTAAGATCCAGCATAAGCCGTAGTTTGCAATATTTGGCTCACCAAAAGGTACCCATGTGACCCATTGAATTACACTTAACCATTTTTAATGAGGCTAAGAAGTTTGAATGCAGCAATTGAAGAATATATATGAAAAAATGTTTATTCTAGATTGAAGTTGATATAGCTCTCTTAATATGTATTAGATTTTAATAATTCAAAGCTTGGTTATGTAAACTGGGATTATGTCATTGATTACGTTAGTGATAATTGATTGTGCTACTCGTACAGAATTAATGTTCTGATCTTGGGACAAATAAACTATTTATCTATCTATCTGAAAAAGTAATTCGTTGAAATTTTAAATTACCTATTTGTGACCGTTATAAATGGAAGTCGGTAGAGTGGATAGAAGAGCCTATGTCAGCTTTGATAAATATTATTTTCAGATGAGGCTATCGTGCAAGTGCATAGCAAATTCACGATAACACCTCAAACGTTCCATATACTACTTTAATAACAATTTCTCATTCCCAAATGAGCTCGCAGCATAGTGTCATTTCCCTCATTAAATAAACAATTGCAGAGTACTTGTCCTAAAGTAAAAATTTTTCTTATATAGCTTTGATAAAGATTAAATTATTATTCTGAGGTACAGCATATGACCTCCCGTCAGTCAATAACTAACAATGAAGATTAATAGGTATTTTTGAGTTTGTACATGCATAAATTATGTACCTATCAAATTGTCAACTTGAAACTAGTACTAAATGGAAGCTGCTGTTTCGTAAGTTTGCCCAAACTGCTTGAATTCAAGCCCAGAATTGTGGGAGTTGGTAATATGCGAAATCTCTGAAGAAACAAGCATTCATGAGCTGTCAAAAATGCGCTTTCATCATCTAGATGATTCTTCAATTTTTTGTCATACGTCAAAATGATAGTGAATTTTTGTATTCCAACCTTAATATTTTTGGAGCCGTCACATATTATAAGTCCTTCTGGATTTTTGTATTTTTTATTCCAAAGATAATCAAAACAAATTATAGCATTTTAAATCTTGAAAAAATACCTGAAAACGCAGAAATACTTCAAAATTTTCAATTGCTTAATGTAAATTGATGTTCAAGAAGCTAAGAGAATGACAAGAATTTTTGAATTATTATTTGGAAATTTAGTTTCTGAAATTTAAAACAGTAAAATAATTTTTTTCAAAATTGAAACAAAATGTTAACATTATGGTAACCAAGACATCAACAGAAAATCAATCTTTTCGGTACTAGTACTTAAAAGTAGTTACTTTTTGGTACTAGTACTAGAAAGTAACCCAACTGAAGAATATATAATTTTTTCTTCATTTCTCCTTGTATGCACCAATTTTGGGATTTTTATATTCATATTTGTACTACTCCTCTCGTGACATTAAAGGCAGTAAATTTAAATTTGCTGCGTCAGAAACCTGTGCAATTTCAGGTGGAGGACCCGGATCTTCAAAATCACTTTCATCACTGTTCTCGTCCATAATTTTATCTATAATTTTCTTAGTTAAATAACAATTTTCACACTATTACATAAATCGTCTGTCAAAAATATTATTTCTTTCGTTGTCAATAAACATTTTGAATTGTCGTCTCCTTAGAAACCATAGATTGATTTTATTTAAATTATATCATTCAAAAACTGTATAATATGTAAATTTTCTTAAGTAACACAATTTTTAAAAAAATATTGTATGCATCTTGTACGGAAAGTGCGTTTTCAGCACTCGCATGATTGCAGACCTCGGCGTTGCCTCGGGCTACAATTATCCATGCTTGTACTGAAAATATGCACTTTCGGTACTTGATACATAAATAACTATTGAAATGTCATTGTTTCTATCTTATTGATAATAGGTTCAGAAATTGCTTGAATATCATTGGTATAATAGATAAATAATGATTGGCGGTAAATGGAACTATAAATAAGGAAATTGAATGATAGCAGAATCTATTAATGTGATTTAATGTACATAATATAGTTTATTTCAAAAAATTGAAGTAGAAATTTAAATTATTTTGTCTGTCTACTATGAAATGGTGTAAATAAAAGGAGTTCAGTTAGTGAAATGATTTAATTCAGCTATAATCGTAACGCTTCCAGTGGAACAATGTCATCCATCATCAGCATAAAGTTTTAATTTTCTTCTTCAACAGATGAAATTATAATAATTGTTTACATGATGTAAAAGATAAATCAAAGTATTTTTTTATGAATATTGGCTCAATTTATAAACATTGGAACAAATTACACACTCCGACCAGAAGATTTCTTCGCCATCCGCCATGGTGGTCGGAGTGTGTAATTTGTTTTAATGTTTATAAATTGAACCAATATTTATAAAGAAATTTCAACTCTTAATTTATATTATATTACTTCATGATGGCAACTACAACTATTATAATTCCATCTGTTGAAGAAGAAAATTAAAATATTGTTTCACTTGAAGAGGATTGAATGAACCTCCAAGCCTCTAATTTGTATCCTAACAATTATTGTCAGGATTCTTCCAAATCATATCTTGGTTAGTGTCAAAAAATTTTTCAAAATGTAAAACAACCATATTCTTCAAAAATTTAAAATAACTGTATATTCCAGCTGTATGGCCTGAAGATGGATTGTATCCGAAATCGATAGCCACAAAGCAAATTTAAAATTTAAATTTTCTTTACCTTATCTACTGACACCACCATGGAGACTTTTATACAAAAAATCGTAGAAAAATATTTTAAGTTTAATTTCGCCAGAGCATACGATCCAAATTGTGAATATATTACGTATTGATCGTTTTATTTTCGTCCTGTACAAGGAACTAATACCACAGCGAATGGGCCATTCCTACAAACCAGCCTCTCTTACGATCACTTAGAAACAGGAAATTTTATAGACGAGAAATGGTAACAACGTTTCGAATAAAAATTTGTTGAGAATGGTATAGAGTGCAAGATCTGAAATTTTTTCTTCTGAGAACGAAACCAATTTTAAATTACTACTGGTTTAAATTGAGAGAAATTTACTGTTTTTGATACTAAATGTACATGGCTCATTAGCTCTTAGCTCCGTTAGTCATTATATAATTGTTTGAAAATAAAATCACAATAAAATAATTCTGAAACAGATTTTTGTATTGTTAGAATATTTTTTTTATTTGGCGTCTCTTTTTCTTTGCAGCCGTCATCTATTGTAGGTGTATAGTCTTCTATGTCTCCTAAATGATTCTTTTTCTTGTTGCTCATTGTCGCTGGTGGTTGTAACTCACAGCAACCGAGCCAATTAGCGCAATGACTCTAAATTACGTTGACAGTTGAATTGGTAATTAATTAATATTTATAGCGGGCTCAAGACGTTAAGAATTGATTTATCTTCATGTAAGAGCTTCATATTTGTTTTATACTTTAACAGTTTTTGCAAAAAAAACAAGCATTTAAAATAGAATGATAGTGGTTGAATTTTTTTGTCAAGTTCATTTGGAACGATTGGGAACAAAATAAATATTAATTGTCTTTCACTCATTCATACTGATTACTAATTTTTATGCACTAAGTTAGCACACGTTAGTATTTGAATACTTTTACATTCATGTCATATGGAAACTCTTTAAAGTAGAATATGCAAGGTTTTATGTGAATCATTTGGATTCAAGGAGGGGATATTCATACTGTCATTGTCATTGAGTATAAAAAATATTTATGGATCACTCAATTATTTAAAAAAACTCATTCAAATATTGAATTGAATAATTATAAATTATAAAAACTGTATATCCATAACAAGAAAAATATGACGCGAACATCACGTGACTTACTTGTACATCATTTGATATATACACAAATTTATTCAATAAAGTTTTGTCACTTCAGATCATAATTAATATATTTTTAACAATATTTTGACATGTAAAATGTCAAACAAAATCAAAAATTGACAACAGATTATCATTGCCTACTTTATCATTTCAATTAAACTGATTGTTTTATACGGCAAATTCTGAATGTCTGTTATACGTATAAACTGCACTTGCGGCTCAGTCGATTGATACAAAAATAATAGATGACTATTTTGATGCTACAAGTTCAAACACTAAATTTCAATATGTTGTGGCTGATCATTCTGGCTTGGCCGATTCTTCAAAAATAGCAGATAACTATTTTGATACAACATCAAGTTCAAATACTAAATCTCTACATCCTACGGTGGATCATTCTGGATTTATTGGAAAACTCGAAAAAAGTTTCAAGTAAAATGCACTTCCGATACAGACGATAGGAACCATAATGCGAGGTGTACAACTAGATCCTATACCAGTCTTGAATACAAAATTTCAACATTATGCGTTCAACCAGTTTTGAGATTTGCGAGCTACGAACGCACGCACGAACGCACATACGTACCGACATCAAGCCGAAAACAGTCAAAATGGATATTTTCATCTAAATATCGATAAGTGAATTTTGTCGGTTTCACAATACTTCCTTGTACTTAGTACAAGTAAGTAATAAAATACGATTTATTAAAAATATAAATTGAAGTTGACTCATTTTGATTACACCATTCCTCTTGATATTTCAATTAACACTATTAGAATTAGATCATTTGCGCGTCTTTTTGGTACACTCAAAAGTAACGTTGCTACGCTTTTTTGAATAACAGAGTTTTTTTTTCTCGCAATAAATATCTTGGAAACTTTAGTGTTCATTTATATTCTCCAAGATAGGTATCGAAAAAGCTTGGATTCTAAATTATAATGTATTGTCACAAATTTTATTGTTAATAATTTAAATACACAGGTTACAGTGCCAATTTTTATTTTCTGAACACGTATGATCACAATCTCGATCACAGCTACTCGCACTGAATCACTGAATTACTGACTAACTGACTCCCCTAGCTCACGCTCTTTAAGCCGACAATTGGTCAATATTCAATTGCCTTGACAGTTGATGCCTAGCAACCACCGAACATCTAGTAACCGTAGACTGTCAATCATGTCCGACAATTGAACATCGATTTGGTCAATACTAACTAGGTTTATAGTTACAGCGAATTCAAATAAATAATTATGTGAGCTAATTATTTAAAATATTCCACATTTGTGACAGTATATTGTTTTGATAGTTTGTTGAAAATTATAAATTTAGGAGTCGGCTTTTATACCATCATCCTGAATAGCGCGGCAACTGTGGGCAGGTTCTTTGTCCTTATTGGGACTCCTTAGTACAGGCCTCTTATAGTCAGACCTGAGAACCGCTTGGCTATAAAAATGGAATACAGAGATATAAATCTGCTGAATGCCATGTACCATAATGCAGCCGAAGTGGCAAGTGAAGGAATACTTTTGAAAAATGGCCGTGAAACAGAATTTGATGAAATGTTAAAAATCAAAATCTGATTATTCCACTAAATTTCATTTATATTTTTTTCGTTTATGCTATGTAAATAGTGATATTTATTGAGATAAATTTTTTTGAAACTTTCAATGTTGGTCTCTTCAAAAATTCTACCATCCTAATACTCAACTTTCATGGAAAAGCTTGATTTAAGAAAAATGATAATTATATAACGCTTCTTTAAAGTTTTTTTCGTTTTTTTTAAAAGCATATTCTCATATTACATGTCATTTGACTTATAAAATCGAAATACTTTTTTTGTACAGTCTGACAAGTCTAAGGAATCCCATCAGGTGAATTCGGTAATCGTATGATTCATGATCGGCTAAGATAGTGTCACAGATATGAAATATTTGTAGTAATTAGGTCACATATTTATTTATTTGAATTCGCTGTAACTGTAATCCTAGTTAGTATTGACAGGGTCGATGTTCAATTGTCGGACATGATTGACAGGCTATGGTCACTAGATGTTTGGTGGTTTTCAGGCAACAACTGTTAACAATTGAATGTTGGCCCATTGTTGGCTTAGGTATATAAGAGCGTGAGCTAGGAGAGGCAGTCAGTCAGTGATTCAGTATTACGTGTTTAGAAAATGAATATTCACACTGTAAGCTCTGTTGAAAAATTATTCACAATAAAATTAGGTTAACAATGGTAGCGATGTCTATTCTTAAAATTTTCAAATTTATTGAAGAATAATTCATTTAAAATATGCACACTGAACTAAAAAATATTCACTAAGTGCGCTCATGGGAGTGAGTATACTAAATAGTTCAACGCAGACATACATTTTAACTGGTACAAGGCAGTAGGAAGGGATTAAAGAAGACATCTGCAATAAAGTATGTCGGAACTTGGGTGGACAAACGCTATGTAACAAATGTCTGTTTCATACTATCAGTAAGAGAGAGATAGATTGTATTAGGTCAGGCGATTTCTATCTCCAGAACAAAAATTCTCAAGGAACTGCTTACGCTTGTTCGAGTAAAATGGTAAATGCAAAGTATTCAAGAGCAGAATTAAACGAGTACGTAGCGTTCAAATTATCTGTTCAAAAATTACAACTGACAAATTCAGCCCTTAACTGATCTACATTGTAAAAGCACACGCCACATGAATAAAGAATGTCAAAATAGGATAGGTTGAAAAGTTTTCAGTTTCAAACAGAAAACCAAATTCCCGAACATCTTGTGCTGAACTGCTTCTGAGCATTACAGGGCACCAACTATGGTATGATTGCATCATATTCTTAAAAGAAAGTTGATGAATTTAATGCTAGATAAGAACACCAACCTATTGATCTTATTTATTTTATATTTTATTTTAGAAATTCTTGGTTAAAAATCTGTTAATTCTTCAAATGCAAAAATAAATTGTCAGTCATTTGGATCATATTATTTTTATTCTGTTTTCTAGCAGTAATTACAAAATATAGGTACATATAATTAAAATCAAATAGAAGCTATTTTTAAATGCGTTTTTAATGATACTTCTTGTCCAAATTTTTCCAAAAATATTTTAATTATTACAAAAAGTAAGTATTTTCTTCGCTCAACAGTTATACAATTAAATAATCACTCTCCGGTTTCCAGGTGTCAAAAATTACCAATTTCTCGTTATAAAGGCCGATAAATACTTTATCAAAACAGATTAAATTGCTTTTAATTTGATAGAAGTTATCCGCAATTTTGTATCTGTGCGTAGCGATCATTCACCACAAATGATAAAATGATTAACAAATTGTTTTTGCCGCTTGTGTTGATGGTGCTCTCAATTAATTAATATAAAATTGCGGTATAATGAACTACAGCGTCCCCTATCCAATATAATGTACGTTAAGTGAAAGTTTACATATGTTAAATGAATAATTTTACGTTTTTTACGTTAGATAATAAATTAATTATTAATTACAAGTTAATTGTAATATGTGAGCTAGTATTTTAATGAATATGTTGAAAAAAGTATGATGTAAAGGTTAATTGGAATGAATAATAAAGTAATTACTTAGGAATTTATCGCTACAATTGCATGTATTATTATTTTTCACTTATTATATTTTATTTACATTTTGTCTTAGTTTAGAGAAATGTAGATCTTATCTGTTATGTTAAATATATTAGCTATTTATGTAATAAGTACATAATGTAGCTCTTTACAAACGAGCCCTCCGAGTTAGCTTGCAAGCGAGGCTAAATAAAGCAGATTTTTAATGCGAATTGCATACACTTTTCACGTTAGGGGCGCTGGTGCTTATGTATTTATTCAACATGTGCTATTGACGTTCAAAATCAAATAGAAGGCTAACTAACAACAAGGTACTTTTCATCAACCGCATAGAATTGGCCGTTGAGTTTGTGAATGTACAAACAATTTAAATAAATTCTTCAGAAAAATTTGTATTTTATTCCAATTATGGCCACAATAACTTGTTCACTTGTAGAGGTACATAACACATTTATAAATTGCTCCATATAAGTATCGCGTCAAAATAGTGTCCAAATCATGGACCATATTAAATTAAAATTTCATCCACCAATTATTAATGACTTAAATTGTTGTTCTCATAAATAAATATAAATATTTTTGACGCCAACAGGGTTCCATCACGATCAAAAACCTGCTAAGGAAACCGGATATTATAAAGAAATGTTTTCACTCCACTCTAGCGCAAACAATAACTACTAAGTGGAAAAGATTCGAATGAAAAAAATTGAAAATATGACATGAATTACAAAATAATGTTCTATTTAAGGAGGTAGATGAAATTTCGAATATTTTGTCGCAAACATAAACGATCGGCCACTCTTTGCCTCAGATTTTTCTCGGCAGGATCTCAGATTTCAAGTCAATATCTTCATTATTATGGAAGTAATCTCAACCATAATTTGATCGAATTATGTTCGTATACCAAATTTTAACTAGACTGGTCAAATGATCATAGGTCAAATGCTGCAGTTGCTATCGTGAAAGATTAGGCACACTGAAATACAAGTAATAGACCGACGTAACTCTGAAAATCATCTTATGGTATAGTTTAACCATCGAATGAAAATTGACTCCTAAATTATTTTATAGATGTGGTTTTCTTTAAAAACGTTTAACTATGACTAGAATGATGAGAAAATTGACCTTCACAAGTATCCACTAAAATACTGGACTAGGAATCCCCAGAAATACATCGGTATGAATGTTCTTAATACCACTGGATTACTGGAGACTCTGAAAATGATATTAGCAACAGGGTTTAAGGGATGTATTAGGACTCATTTGTCTCATTATCAAAGTATCAGGCAGATAGATAATGTAACGTGCGAGAGTATGGAAGCTCGTAAAGGTGACCTTGTATGGGTGGAACCTTTCGTCCTCGTAACCTCGCGCCGTGTCGCATCATATCACCCCTCCCGATGGAAGCCTCTAGCAATATTCCAGAAGTAGAACTTTCGATAAATGGATATTTCTATATACAAAGGCAAGACAAAGTCTGGAGTAGTAGTAGTGTAATAGCGACGCTAGAGGAGTGAATATCAAGAAGTGAAGTGATCAGTGTATATAAATAGTTGAATATAAATATTTGCGACTTTCTTTTTAAGTTACTATTAAGTGATAAATAAATAATATAGTGTGGTTAGTGACATCAGAAGAATAAAACTTTTATTTCATTTTAAATTATTAAATAGTGACTTTTATTTAATCACAAACTATAATTCTTCAAGCAATAAACATTACAATAACTCAGGTGACAACTTTTGAAATGTGACAACTTTGGGCTTCTGGTGATTCTGATAGAAATGAATCTTCTTTCATACTATTTCTAGAAGACATATACAACATATTTTGTTAGAATCGAAATAAATAATAAAAAGTATTTTTAACCCTGGAAGTGCACACTGGGGTCTCAGAAACCCCATGCTCCAATTTTTATCTTGTGCACAAGCACAAAGTCGATATAGTACGATGAGACCACCTCGTAAATTTAGTTTAGTGATGTCTTCAAAATGTGCTGTATGAATTTTGATGATAGCTGGAGTAGGTGGGTCATAATTTATGAATTTGTTTGTGTTTGGGTCTCTGAGACCCCAGTGTGACTGTTTGCGTTAGATTTTTTGGTATAGCTGAAAGCTCTTTATTATTATCCATTTTGACATTTCCGCAGAAAATGACTACTTCGAAATTCAAAGACCCTTCTGCGTTGATAAATGATGAACTTGAACGCGAAATTCATGAAAAATCTTGTATTTCATGCATTAAACAAGAAAAATTTGGAAAATATGTACTTTTTATGCATTGTCCTGTTCTTCAATAAACTGTGCTCTCAAAAAACTCAATGCTTTCTCACTTCATTCATTATCATCCTGAATAGAGTACATATCATGAAAATTAATCAGAGCAACATCCATTTCTCAAAAAAACTTAAAGAACTCAATGTTCTCTTACTCCTTTCATGATTATCCTAAATAGATTACGTATCATGAAAATTAGTCAAAACAACATCCAATTTTCAGAAAAACTACCTTTTTCGTTTGGGGTTTCTGAGACCCCAGTGTGACATTTATGCCACAACAAATTAAGTGTGCATGTCCAGGGTTAATGCATCCCTGTCTTGTTCTCTACTATCCTGCAAATAACGTAGTCATCCATCTATTTCAAGCAGTGTTTTTCTAGGAATTCCTAATTCAGTATTTGAGTGAGTACTTGCAAAAATTCTCGGGGCCTGAATTCTGATCTTTGCTAATCATTCCGTTATAAAGTTTAGTTTCCATTGAAATTCAAACAAAAGCTAAGTGTTCTGAAAGAACCACATCTATAAAATAATTTAAGACTCAGCTTTCATTCGATGGTTAAACTATACCAAAAACTAAAATATCTGTCGCTATTAGAAAAAAAATTCAGTACTATCATCATCAGAATATTTTCGCTTTCATTGAAGATAACCTAACAATCCACTAATTTTGTCTTTACTCTCATATATTATCGATATAGTATACTTCATATCTTAGGATTTCTAGATTTTATTTTAAGAAACTAGTTTGTACCTCCTTAATATTTTGTTGCGTGGTTTGGTTTGGAGTGTAAGCATTAATCATTAAAACATTATTTGAATGTTTTTATACATCCAAATTCTAGTTTAATTTGTTTCTCTTCCTTTTTCTGTGCATATTTGAATCCATATAAATTTTATAAGGAAGTTCATGTTGCTCTGAATGGTTTCGTAGTGCGCTTTGGAATATACCTATGCTATCATAAGGTATTAATGCATCTTGATAAACTCGCTCCTCGTTCGGTCACGTCAAGTTTTCTTTTTTTTTTTGTTTTTCATATTCAATTTACAACAACTGCGTTGAAAACGTGTGGACCAGCTAATTTTTGTCCTGTAATTTTCTCAAGATATTTCTGAGCACGTTCGATATTACAAGACAATGTTTTTTTGTTTTTAAGGTATGAATTGTGTTTTATTGTACAACAATTTTATTGTTAGCTGCAGTTTTATTTCTCTCGAACAATTTGCGATTTTTTGAAATTTTGTGTTTTTTGTTCTATATTATTGTTATTTAATTGGATAATGTATTATAACATGAAAAACTAGCTGTAGAACTTTTAAGTTTCAACATTTTATTTTATTTGAAAATTATTATAGTGCAATTTAATAGGCTTACAAAAGTAGAGTGCAATTTATTAAAAAGAAATTTAAATTTCTTTCAACAAGCTTCCGATTGAATTTTTTTTTTATGAATAACGGACAAATATTATTAACCACAAAAATCAGTGTAATCTTCCTGTAATCTGCAAGTGTTTGTAAAACCTCTTCTATCTTCGGTCGTCTAAAAATTATGTTGTAAATCTTTTTAAACCGAATAATTACACTTTGCATTTATTTATTCTCAAATTGGTATTATAAATCCACCACACAGATATTTGAAGATTGAAGTGTTGAATGCGTGGGAGGGATAAGAAATTTCTGTGATCAATTCCATCGAACGCTTTACAGTGAGAATGTAGTAATCACAATAATTGAAATATGAGTGTAATAGTGAACCAACCTACAAAAATTAGATTCAATTTTTTTCACGGTTCTCAAATCATAATGTTCCAATAAGCGTATGAAAATTAAAATCTGATTTTTGTAAGTCAATATTGCAATCAGCCTCAATTGGTAATTTCTGAAACAAGATCTATTATAAAAAGTAGACTATTCCTTCCAGTTGCATAATTAAGAATTATGAATATGTTATCTAATTTGAATTATTTGTTCTAAGCAACAATTTATATTGTAATTTTATTTTTTAAAAGTTACATAACCTCATGGTAATATTTATTTTGGTAGGTTCCATGCTATAAACATATTTATGCTCATTCGAGGCGGATTGTGTATGAACTATCAGTACTATAGGAAAGAAGCATTATGTTTTGTATCTTCAATTTGAACAGTAAGCTGAAATTTCCAATTTGCATATAACAAAACCTCGAAGTTGTTAAGTTCTTGGAAAAACTATTGGAATAATTTATTTAATGTCTCCTAGCAAAATCCGTTTAAATCTTGGAAGATTATGGCAGCTTCTTCACGTTCTTGGAATAACAAATAACCATAAGAAATAATTATCGTAAGTAATTTCATACACTAATTAAATTTATTTTCCTTGGAGATTGAAATGCAGTTTGTTTGCATATGTTGTAAACTATTTGTACGAGACAACTGTCACATAAAATATTGTCTATTTTTATTGCACAACTAAATTTATTGTATATTCAAACAGCGAAATAATCGTAAACAAAGGAATTCAATCTGTGTACAAACAGTAAGAAATAAAATATTTATTTAAAGCGGAATAATAGCTATTTGAAAGTGTTTGTATGACAAGTTATGCTCTAAAGTTGGCGTAATGCAATAATAGAATATTGTACACCAAGGGAGAAAAATATGTAATTCATTCTGAGGTGTACAAAACGCCAAAGGAAAAATAAACTTCTTGCCTGAATTACATATTCAATATTTTTCACAGACCCAAATAAGACTGTAATTCAAATAAATAATAAAAACGACTTTTGATTTCAAATTCTGTATATTTATTGGAAACTTTGACGTTTCGATCCTTTGACCAAGGATCTTCTTCAGGAAACAATGATTCAAAATAAAACAAGGCAAGTAACTAGATACTAAAAATATACAAAGTACTAGATGTGATAACGTGGATATCACACCTAAACAAAAAGAATAGAATCCTCTGGAATTCATCCAAGGCTTGAGGAAAACCACGTGAAAGCCCCAAACAGAGGAATATGTCCTACTTGGTACAGCTCCGCACACATCCCAAATCACAAAATACACGACAATTCAACAAGACAGTGTAGCGCTACTCTTTGCTATTGGCTTGGCTCACAACTGCAGTGTCAAATAGTCTTCAGTATACTTTATAATCCAAAATATACACAGAACTACACCAACTAAAACATAGTCATTATATATGTGTGATATTGATTACAGAAAGCCAAAAATTTGATGATTCAAAACCATCAGTATGGTTAAAGTTATTTGGATGTTTAAGTATCTCAATTGCTTCTCTGACCAATCTACCATGAATCGATGAGCATCTTGCGACTATTTTTGTTTCTTCAAACTTGATTTCATGCAAAAACTCGATGGCATGATCAGCTACAGCAGATTTATTTGGCTTTAATCTTATGCATCTCCTATGTTCTGCAATGCGAGTGTTCATAGTTCGGCCCGTTTGTTCAACGTAGACTTTCCCACAGGTACAAGTGATCTTATAAATGCCCGAAGATTGTAGGGGAATCACGTCCTTTACAGGTCTCATGAACTGCTTGATTTTCATTACCGGAGCGAAGGAAATCTTGAAATTATATCTTGACAAGATCCTTCCGATCTTCTCTGAAATATTGTTCACATAAGGTAAAGGAACATGATTTTTGCTCACGCTAGTATCGTCAACAGTAGTATTGGTAGACTTGGGTCGAAGAGCCTTTTTAATAGAGTGATAACTGAAGCCATTTTTTTGGAAAATCACTTCTAGATTATTAATTTCATTATCAAGTTCATACTGATGGTCTTGAATTATCAAATGTTTGGCTTTCTGTAATCAATAACACACATATATAATGAGTATGTTTTGGTTGGTGTAGTTTTGTGTATATTTTGAATTATAAAGTACACTGAAGACTATTTGACACTGCAGTTGTGAGCCAAACCAATAGCAAAGAGTGGCGCTACGCTGTCTTGTTGAAATGTCGTGTATTTTGTGATTTGGGAGGTGTGCGGAGCTGTACCAAGTAGGACATATTCCTCTGTTTGGAGTTTTCACGTGGTTTTCCTCAAGCCTTGGGTAAATGCCAGATTTTTATTTTTTTTTGTTTATGTGTGATATCCACGTTATCACATCTAGTATTCTGTATATTTTTAATATCTAGTTACTTGCCTTGTTTTATTTTGTATCATTGTTTTCTGAAGAAGATCCTTGGTCAAAGGATCGAAACGTCAAAGTGTCAAATAAATATACAGAATTTAAAGTCAAAAGTTGTTCTGATTAAATAAAATTCTGAAAAATGTATAGATTATCAAATAGATAATTTTGCGAAAATAAACACAGGTTAGCATTGCTAAATTAGCGAGCCAAGAAACTCAATCCATTTTGAGAAATGATGGTTAGTGAACCTTGAGAAGAAAAATGATATTCTAAATTAAATTAAAAATTGTTGTAGTGTGATTAGAATTATGTGTAGTTATTGTATGAAATCAATAAATGCTTCATTATTTTTAATAAATCGCATAGCTTCACTATCTATACAAAAGATATAATAAATTCAATTATTAATCTTAAATTTATTGGAAATCTTATTCTGAGACTGCATGTGTTTCTCATTGTTAATTATTATTCTGAATGATTTGTTTTAGGAAAAGTTGAGCCAACGCCTCACACATCATCATTCAACATGGGATACCTTGTATCTCCCTACAGCTACGCCAATGGAGCTGGAGGACCCATTCCAGTATCAATGGTAAGTTCAATCATTTTTCAAACATCCTAAGAGATGATTTTTTATGCTTATCTAATACACTCAGGATGTATCCAACGTGTTGGCTTTCTTATTATAATTCTAAACATATCCAATTAGCAAACAATAGATCAGGTGCTGCACTGCGGATATCATCTTTGATTCATACAAAATATCCTAAATAGTTGCGACAAGAAATTGTGAAGTTTTCTATGACAAATTCAATTTTATGAATTAAGGAACAATTGAACATACAGCAAACAGGGAGTTTTCATCCATAATGGAAGAGCAACTTATTACTCTCTTGAAATCCGCAAATCAATTTTTATAGTTGCTATGTGATTTTATGAATCTTTTCATTCCTTATAGTTTCTTATACTAACTCGATTTTGTAATAACCTATTATATTCTGCATTTTATATTTTTATATTCACTTTTTAATTGAATGAAACCAAAATAATACATTATCTCGCCGCATAAATCGTATAACAATTATTTCCCTTTTAAAGAATTCTTCAAAGCACCACAACATCCTTGTAACAAAAACGCATCATCCTCCCTCCACTAAATAAGAAGTAAAAAGCTACGATGGCGAAAGATCATTAGAATGAAAGTGCGAACATACTCTATCAGTGATAAAGGTTTGATAGAAAAGGATAGTAATATTATAAAAGGGTAAAGATAGAGATAGATACATATGTATTGTCTTTGAAACAACGGTGACGTCACGCGATGCTATTACTGTACCAGCGCCACGATGCGGCGTCGATTGTAATTATATTCTCCACAGAGATTTCCTACGCTTTTTAAATACATTTTCTATAGTGCCTGCTAAAAATTGTTCAGGGTTGTACTTGAAAATATTTTTGGACCATCTCCTTATAGAGACTTGTATTCCACAAGGGAACAAAGATCAGAACAACGATGTAGAATCGTAATCATATATTTTTATCTTTCACACACCGAGTCATCAAAGTGTTGTAGTGGGTCTAATATTAATTCAATTTCTAAATAAATATTTCGCTTGAATAAATCTATTATACTCACAAGTGAATTTTTTTTTATTGCATAAGAAAGTTGAAATTATATTATCAAAATTGATGATTCCTCTTGATAAATTGGAATAGCAACAAATATCTAGTTTTTCCTTATATCTGAACACATTTAATATCCATTCAGTACAATGCTTCCATCCTGCCTCAGAGTCTATTCTATCCTAAAGCCGAAGCGAGCCGAAGTTACCCTTTAATAGAAATATTCGGGACGTATTGAACGACAATCATTGTTCATTATTTTGTAGCGCTATTTTGAAGCAAAATTAGAAGACATTAATATTTAATTTATATGGATAATATTCAAGTTGGTGACATGTTATGCTATGCTATGATCAGTGGCGTAACTTTAGTTCAGTGTTGAAGGCAGAATGCCAGATTCTCTTGGCCTCAGAAATCCTGAAGTAGTTCAGAACTAGTAGTAGAAAAACACATTTTACTATTTTTGTATCAATCGGCTGAGCTGGAAATGCAGTTTATATGTATAACAGACATTTAGAATTTGCCGTATAAAACAATCAGTTTAATTGAAATGATAAGGTAGGCAATGATAATAATCTGTTGTCAATTTTTTGATTTTGTTTGACATTCTACATGTTAAAATATTATAAAAATTATATTAATCATAATCTGAAGTGACAGAAAACTTTATTGAATGTGTATATATCAAATGATGTACAAGTAAAACACGTGATGTTAACGTCAGTTAAAAAAAAAAAAACTTTATGTCAAAGCCTTTTGAGTACAACTCTGTGATCTTTGCTTTCCTTCACCACTCAGGACTGGCGTAGGGGGTGAAATTTCACTCTTCCCGGGATACATAATACACCAGGATGTACACATACCAACATACATCAGATTGAAGTATCGCTATATATGCAATATACTGTGCTATACGCTTTATATGCACTCTAGTTATAATTAGGCCAGCTTGTATTTTACTGAGTGAGAAGGGCTCTCCTCTCTGAGAGGACCAAAGGGGGACAGGAGATAGAACACATAGTAGTGGACTCCCCTAGAATTTTATAATTTTCATCAAACTTTTCTGAAGAATATAATGATTTGTTATAATTTGTTTTATTAAGATATCTGAATTTCGTCAATTTCATGTTAAATTTATTAAAACTGTTACATTGAAATGAATATATGAATAGAGAAATAAAATTACGTATTAAGAAATTACTAATATTGCAGCTAAAGAGTTCCAAGAAAAGTTTGTAAGTTTTGCTAATATTTTGGAAAGTGCGATCGTATCTGAGCTCCAAATCGTGCTGAGTCAGGCTGAAGTATGTAGTTATGATCCTTCCTAATGGGTGAATCTCCAACCAAAATCTAGAGTATTTTGAGTTGGATGACTTGAGGAGCTTTTTCAAATAATATTGAACTTCAGAAATTTTCATACGTCTTAATTTTGTAGGAAGATGAAAATTGGACATAAATAAAATCATCATGATGATTAGAGTATGTAGTGTTTCAATGTTTATGAATTGAATTTTAATCTTATACCTTTTACTGTAACGAATTTTCTCAATTAAAAGCTTGGAATATTCGAGATAACTTTAGGAGCCTATCGAAAGACAGAATAATCAGAACGACGGAGCAGGTCAATATAAATTTTGAGTGATTTAAATATTTATGGAAATAAATATTAGTTGAATTGTTATTATCAAGTGTAAATTGATTAATATTTTTGCTTTTTAAGAAACTTCAATTTTTATTGATTTTTCAATAATAGTGTTTCTAAATTTCTTCACTTCTGCTTATAATGGTAGGAAATACAGCGAAAGTTATTGTTTTAGACATTGCCCTATTTTTTGACCCGTCCCTATTGTCAAAAATTCATCCAAATAACAACAGTGCTACCTACCCTTGCGTGTTGATCGTGTTCAAACCTGTCAATAAGTGGTTAGCGTGGATGTTCCGGTAAACACTCAATGTTTCCGCTCGAAACGCTATTTCCGGTCTAACTGTAGTTACTCATACTCCGGGCAATCGCTTAGATGCTTCTTTATTCACGGAAGATGACATGCAATGTTGATTATTTATTAGTATGATTTCTGATCAGAGTGTTTTTATGCTTTTTTGTTGTCAGTAATGGGCTGTTGTTGGTGGCGTTTATTGGTAAAGATTACTTTAGGAAATTGTGGGTTTTAGTAGTGAATTTAACCAATGGGAAATGTACAGCTAGGATTTGTATGATTGCACGCCAATTTCCTCTAACTTTTCGTCAATACTTTCGTAGAATCGAAGAAAGAGTGTTCAATATAGTTCACATTTGAAATATGAAATTACATGTCTACAGCGAAATAAGGCGTAATTATTGAAGATCTAGTTGTAAAATATGTGTGATAAGTTATTTAAAGTGAATGAATACTAAAACTGAAAACATTCGGACGCGTTAGCAATGGGAAACAGTATTTTGCATAAGTTACTCAAACTCACGATCGGGTGTAGAAGCCTGTTTCTATGACACACAAATCATATCTATACAGTTTAATTCTAATAAATCGCATCAGGTTGGAAACGAAAAATGCAGCGAATTATTATAGTTTCTCCTAAGCAGCAGAGGTAATGAATGATAAGGGAAGTAATATCAACGCTAGCGTTATAACTGCGGATGATTTAGGCACTTCGGTGCGATGTTTTGTAGTTTGATATATGAAACACATGTCTTCATTTGAATTCTTCAAAAAAATAAATTGATTTTGCAACCGGAGATACTTTATGAATTGTAAATATACTAGCAGAAATAAAGAATTTAATTTTTATTCCTAGTTGCGAAATAGAAATGAAATAAAAAAGTAAATGGATAGCTGCAGTAAGAAGGAAAAAGTGGTCACTACTATGACTTTTATGTCTGTAATAAAAGGAATATTGAAAAAAACAGACATCAGAAAATTTATAGGTTTTTATGGAAAAACAATGATTTTTTTTTTTTTAAATAATGACAGAAAATTCATCTGTTACATTTTTATATTTTTATAATTTTTTTCAGGTTAAAATATATGATACCCAACTATCGATACGCGTCTAGCTTTATACCATTCATTACAATACAAGAATATTTCTAACATAAAAATCTTTAATAAAAACGACTTTTGATTTTAAATTCTGTATGTTTATTGGAAACAAGGATTCTTGGTCAAAGGATCAATACGTCAAAGTCTCCAATAAACATATAGAATTAAAGCTCAAAAGTCGTTTTTATCAAATAAAATTCTGAAAAATGTACAGATTAATAAAAATCTTTCGTATTCATGTCCAGTTCATAATCACATTGATAAATTAAATGTTCTACATACAAAATTTAAAAATTATTAGCACATTCGACACAGTTTTTTTTTCTAAATTAGTTATTACTTGCATCATTATAAATATTAATTTTGGCTTTCAAAATCTGTTTCCATGGCGAATCTGTAACTAATTCGGAGATATGCATTTCTTGATACTCATATAATTGTATGTGAAATATAAATCCATTTTACAAATATATAATAATTTATTCGAGGAATAGCCATTCAACTTTTTAAATGAATTTTATTTTCCCATTATTATTAATGGTCACTTTTTCATACTTTGACATTACTTAACATTTTCATTTAGTTTTAAGCTATTCTTTCATTGCTTATACTTACTTTTTGTCAGCTGAACTAATAAAATAGATCATAAGAAAAAATTAAGTTTCTCACTTGTTCTAACTTCCTCAAATATTGCCCTTTAGTTTATACAGTACTTCGCGCTTCCGTCACGCACGCAGCCAATAGTTAAGCTCGTGTACCTTGAACTCGAGTTGTAAATTTGGATACAATAATCGAGTACCTATTATTCTTGATCCGAATACCACATTTAATCACTGATACTCGAATTGTAATTCAAATATTTAATTTTACGAGTACAGACAAACCAGATTCTAGAAATTGAATGCGCTGATCATTAGAAACAAATTCATGAGAAAAAAACACATAATTTATCAAAGATACATGGAAATTTCCTTGTTGTCTCTAATTTGAAACGTTGAGAGAGAGGTTTAAATGAATCATAAAATCACTGGAATAGAGAAATGATTAAATTAATGATGAAATTTGACATATGTATTTATGAATATCTGAGACACATTATGCAAGGAGACTTACCTAGGAATCAGCTGTCATACACCTGTCAGGTTCTTTTGCTGCTAAATCATTAACCATAATAATAATTGGGAAAGAAGATTGTAGCTCAGAATATTTCCAATTTCGTATTTTAGAAATAAATCTAAGATAGAAACTAGTTCACATGAATTTTCTGTATTTTACTTGTACAAAGTACAAATGAATATTGCGAGAACGATAAAATTCACATTTTAAAATTTTGATGGAACTATCTGTTTTGAGCATCCCTGAATCCATTTTGAATATCTTCGACTTGACGCTCGCACGTATGTACGAATGTATGTATGTGTGTATATTTGTACGTAACTTGCAAATCTAAGAACCCCTCGAACGTATAATGTTGAAATTTTGTATATAAGAAAAAGCCTTCTAACTGAAAATGAAGCTTGATAAATTACCTGCAACTACATTTTTAAATAAATTTCTAAAATGAAAATCAGTCGACAAGAAGTGAAAGCGTTACTAGTCTTTCTATATTACAATAACTCACCCTTACTAGTTAGTAGTTATGTTGCCATATGACACAACTATAAATATTACATACAATACATAAAATACACATTCGATCTTTATGATTTTTTTGATTTATTACTTTTTATCATAATTATTATTTAAATGATAAAACTCAGTGGTAATTTTGCAAGTTCAAAAACCTTCAAATAACGACTGTTTTTTTAATTTGTTCGTACTCTGGCCTTCGTAATAAAGGTTAACATGAAATTAGAGATGCTGAAAATGAATGCATAAATATTGAAATAGTATAAGATCTTCTATTAAATATTACGCCTTTGGAAAACTCATGCACTCTTTTTTTATTATTAATATTTTTTTAATAAATATTGACACAATAGAACACTTGTAGTATGATCGATAATCGCAAGTGCCCTTTCTTTAATGCATATCTTATATGTAGTAATTGTTTAATAATTTTCTGATTCATTCTGTGCAGCTATGTAAATACAATGTTAAACAGATGGATACTTGCATGCCGCCGTCTAGGCGGATAAATTAAATCAATCCTTTTGTGTTGATAAAGCACTTTTTCTGTTTAATGTGCAGCTTTAAATATCACGTCAACAATTTTAATCTCAAGCATATTTATTCAAAACGAAAAAGAATATCGTTCGGTTTCTTGAGTGATTAACCGTGATATTACTATGAAACAGAATCTAACTAGAGATCTAACAATTTTCAGAGGATGTACGATATAATAAGTTAGTAGAAACTCTGTCCGACAACTCAATTTGACCAGAAATTAAATAATAGTGATATGGGATATCCCATAAGATCAATATTTATGCACATATTAAGAAATTTCAAATGTAATTTGGAGTCCTAGAATAGTTTTGCACTATCAAAAAAAAATTAAATTCAATATTTTCTTGTGCAGCTATTGAATTTTATTGAATAGTCCCCTCTGCTTTTACATTCGTTTGGAAAAGGGTAGTACTATTTTTCCAATATTTTTTTCTTTTGATTATTGCCTGATGTTTTGCTGTCCTTATATATTTGTGAATTAAAATTACTATTATTTCAAATCATTTATTCACATATTAATTTCGAATTATTCAATCTAATCTAGATTCTATCAGTAACCAGTTATCAGCAATTTACAAGTGCTTTTAAACGTTGTGGGTGATGCTCCAATAAACACCAAAGAAATATCGCAAGCCAGTTATTTATGGTTTATAGCTTCACGCATCGTTAAATCAAAATTCGTATTGAGTCAAGTTTATAATTTTCTTTGTAATTTGTAGCAAGAATTTGACTCATTTGCGATAACTGAATATAGCTGATCAATAAGAATGGAAATTAGTGTTGATTTTGCAACTTACCATACTGCTACCCCTCATTAACAGAAAAATGCTTCAGTTCAATAGTTCTTGAGAAAAATTGTTGTTTAGATATCAAAATTTGGCTTGCCATTACCATGAAGTTATCTCTATGTTTATGAGAGTTGATTTGTGGGAACGTATAAGAATTTTTCAAAGATTATGTTTTTAAGTGGTGAGAATCAAGTATTTGCAAATTTCACTTTATTTTGATGCCAAAGTATTATGGAAGTCATACAAAAATTAGTCGGTTCACATTAGGAATGAAGGTCATTTTTCTTTTTCTATCTTCTGGTTTTCAAATTGCATTCTTCTCTCCAACGTACAACATAATGTAAAATCTGTATTATGTTCTTATTCACCACTAGAAATTAGAAAATTCAATTAGGTTTTGAATAATATTGTTCTAATCAATTCAATATTAAATAATTTTCCAACATGTATGACGCGGAGTTACTTTTAAATCAATCAAATATTTGTGACTCCATTTACGTATAATTGATCAAATACTAACTATTAGATTAATTATTCAGTGTTATTCAGCATTACTATTATATTTTCTGATCCTGATGCAATTTTTAATTGGTTTTTAACCTTAGACTTGAATACAACAACAAAATCAATTTAATTCTTGTTTTGTTCGGAACTCTTTTTAGAAATCAGCAAATTATAACTGATTTTCTGTTGCCCTGTTCATTTGATTTTATGATGAAACACTACGGTATATTCCAACAATTAATCATGTAATATCCCAATTATAAAAACGATCCGCATTACTCTCTTTTAAATTACACCTTATACATTTCGTGATGAATGACAATGCGCCTGAACCTGTGTATATGCATGCACCATGAGAAAAGTTCTCTCGAGAGAAGAATAATCTCAGTACGATGAAGTGAAGCGTCTGCTTCAGAACGTAATTTGAACGCTATGATTTTAAACACGACCTTCCATATTCAATTATTCTATAATCTAATATATATTTAATGGTGTCTGCGTTGGTTATTATAGTAATTTAGCAGTCACGACTGGAGAAATGCTGGATGGAAGTACAAGTGTGATGTGAAACCTAAAAGAACAAAGGCTCTCAAACTTTTCAGTTCTTATTTTCACCGTCGAACAAGTAGGAAAAGACTTCTACCGCAAATGTTTATCTTCTAATATTTTTTGTTTTGTTTCAGCCTTCATTTAAATTACTTTTTCTATACAAAACTTCTTATGGCGTTGAAATATTGGGAAAATGTGTGCGAATTGTATAATTGTACTAATTAAAATATTCCATTGATTAAACCTAAAATAAGTTCACGAAAATAGTAGGCATCAATTAGTCAATATTAAATAATTATGAATAAAAACTCAAAAGCTTCTATTTTTCATATTATATAGTATTATTCAGATAACAAATTCGGAATGGGATCTATCCTTCGGTTTATATGAAAAACTAATTCGAAAAAGTAACTAACAATTTCTTTTATACTTTTGTGTCATATTTTACGATAATAATCTCACAAATAATTGAAGATTAGAATCCTTTCGCGTTCGAAAATATATGAAGCTGCTGTGAGGTGTGAGTTTGAAAAGAATTGTCTTATCATTAAGTGAAAATTTAATTTCGACACTATTTATTAGTATTTGTTGGTATAGTTGAGAATCAAAAGCAAATAATACTTATTACATATCTTTGATGAAAAAACTTGTTTGGAAGCTCTGATATCAGCACACATAGCGTGTGGGTATACGCGGCTCCCATTGTTTGATTGATATGAGACTTTGAACTAAGCAAACAACACCTTTAGGTGTAACACACAACAGAAAAGTTGAATTTTCGCACCTCGCATCTGTTATTAGATTAATTGTTCGAGATTTTTATCTTGCTTTTTCTGACCCCAAATTTGTCATTGTCAAAACATTTGACATAAAAATTTAGTTTCCAAAAGAAAATACATAATTCCTTTTTTTATACATATTTTGTTTTGACACTTGCATATAACCCAAGAAAATGAAATTCTCAAGAGGCTCAAGTGTGCTGATAACATTAGTATATTATGCTAAAGGAACCAAACAACCGCCATTATTGTCCAGGATGAAGTTGGCTGCACTCGGTTAAGGCAAAGGTAAAACCCGAGAATGAAGTGTGAACGAAGCCCAAAGCGTAGCTTCGTGCTGCCAAATTCATCCGTGACAATAATGACGGTCGTTCAGTGACCATGTTGTGTACAATACTTTTTGTAAAAAATGCACCAAAGTACCCTATTACAGGGTTTATTAAATAACTTTAGATGTATTGGAACTATCTCAACTATCTTACAAACAAATAGGGATTCACCAAGCCAAGTAGCTTGGCTTGAAAGTGAAAAGCTTGGGTTGGCTTGTTTTTACAAGCTTTTCAAAATTAACTTCTTGGCTTGGTCCAAAAAAAAAAAAAAAAACTTGGTTTGGTTTCAAGTTTTTTGCAAGTAGCTTGGTTTTGTATCAAGCTACTTGAAAGTATAGAACTTTTCATATTAATTTAGAACGCAGTAAGTATCAGTGACATCTGAGAATTCGTATAAATTACACGAAATGATTGATATTTCTAATAGTACTCTTGAACCATATCAGGATAGTGGTACAGAATATGCTTCACAATTCACAAATAAAAGAATGCCAAATATGGTGCCTGAAAAAATGACGAATTTCATTGATATCGTAAAATTTGGTCGAAAAAGTGATAAAATAGATAAATGTACGTACTGTGAAAAAAAAACTAGTTCAAAATTAAAATGGTGCTACCACGTCTTCGAAAATACCTTTATGAACAAAACACAGAGAGAAATACATTATTTATTGTCTTTCCTGAATAAACAAATATCAGTATGAGTACGAGTACAATTTTTATTTGGCTTCAAAACAGTATCTACTGCAACTGTTCAGATAATAAACAATTTATTTGAATCTGAATTCAATTTAAAAAACTGAATTAATAAAAATAGGCAAATGTATCTGCCGCATTAATTAAAAATCCTAGAGGTCACTACATTTCAAATAGCTTGATTTCACCAAGCTATTTGACAAATTGAAGCTTGGCTTGACTTGAGATTTTCGAGCTTTTGCAAAATAATATTTGGCTTGATACATGTAAAGCTTGGTTTGACTTTTCTCTGGCTTGGCTTGGTTTTCAAGCCAAGCTTTCAAGCACCAAGTCAAGCTCGTGAATCTCTACAAACAAATTTTTCCTCATTTACACTTTGAAACATAACTTATTTTATTGACAGTTTTTTTTTTTCTTCATGTATGAAAGCACAACATTCAATTTTGTCCTGCAGGATAATATAAAAGTTTGAAGCGTATGCCTATATTTCGATTTAGAGATTTGGATTACTGGCACTTCCACGTTGAGAGGTCTTTTTTATAATAAACATTGTCCATAAAATGATGAATAACTTTACGTACAAAACAATATCATGAAAGAAAAGTATATTTATTTTGATATATAGCTTCGTTACAGTAGGAGGCAGAGGCAGGTGGGAGCTTACCATTTTTGAACCTAAATCAAATAAATCTTTTTCATCTTATTTGAATAATTTATCGAGAAAAAGCAAGATCAAGCAACATTCATAGAGTATATAAATTGAAAGATATAAATAGATAAAATTATTTTTGTTAGACGAACGATAGTCTGCGAGCTTTTTTCGGCTAAAAATCATCAATGATTTCGGTGTTATCCAGCTCCTAAAGTAAATTTGCATTGTGGAGGCGTCACTTTTATTTTATAACGCTGATTTTTAGTGGAACATCCGCGAACAAAGTATTCGTTTCTATGGAAGCAACATTACCAATAAATCACCATTTACTTTCACAGTATAGGTGCTTCACCGGCTAGCAACTGTAAATATCAGCGATAGATTTGTATAAAGTCGTAATAGCAAACAATGGATTGATCTCACACAGTATACTTTACAATTACATTTTTCCAAATTTTGAAATATATCTCATGTTGATTTCATATGGCGCACACTTAGATATTCTACTAAGAGACTGCTATCCTTGTTGGATCTATCCTAGGATTGTTGCTGGCTCATTTTTGATAAGACAATAAAATTGGTTCGCAAAAATTTTTTCTATCCAGATTTTTGACCGACTTTATTTGGCCACATGCACATGCAGCATATTAATTATTACCTGATAAATAAATCAATAAATCAACTTGAGGTCCACACCGTAAATAATCTTGAAACTCGATTGCTAATTGAAAATATCCGTCAATTTCACAAACATCGGCTAATTCCCATGGAAAAATAATTATAATTCCAGCGCATTTATATTCACTTTGGCTCTCTGGCTGGCGTGACGCTGTGTTCTCAGCAACTACAGCACTTGCAGACTTGAAACTGGTACTAGATAAAAGCCGCCGTTTCGTAGATCTTTTTAGGTTGCTTGATTTTGAGCTCAGTGATTGAGAAGATGGTAATTTGCGAAATCTCTGAACTGTCAAAAATGCGCTCTGGTTATAAGATAAAGCCTGCCTCACAAGACGCTTGTTTTGCTGCTGGATTGCTTGCCTGGTTACGCTGATGGGTTCCTAGCTGGCTGCGCCACTGGACATTGTGATAGGTGCTGTGCAATATTGGTTTCACACGATGCACATAATTATATTGGATTGACAGATGTTTTTGATAACACGCAAAGCGCTAAAAATGACAGTTCAAATGTCATGAGAATGGAGACGATTGTGTATCTTCTACATGTATTCAGTAATCATAAATATTAACGAGGTAAAAATGTCAGATGTGGCAACTCTTCAAAAATTAAACGTCATCGCCAGTTTTCATACTCACGTGATGACAGTCTATCTTTTTATTGGCCACCGTTCAAAGCCATCAGGCAAATAAGCATGAAAAATAGCACATGATCTATCACGAAATCCAGCATGTAAACTCGCATCAAAACCAGCAGTGACGTCATTTTCCATCACAGAAACAAGCACAGTAACCATCATAACTCCGAGCAGGAAAACCAGTAGCAAAACAAGCGTCGTGTGAAGCGGGCTTTATGTTTAAGTTTTTTCAAACGAATTGACGTCACAGCAGTCCGTATATTTTTTTTCCTGTCACATTTCGTCACACTTCTTCAACCCTCAACCCTCTCCTGTTTATGTGGACGTAATATATGGACGATTCCTACTAATATTTATTGAATGCTAAACAAGAGAAGAAAGACATTCGTTACAACAGACTATTCAAGCACTCACTCGTAATAGTTTGCAATTTTATTGGCTGGATGCGTAATGATAATGCTCTCTATAACGCACTTTTTCCCGGGTCTTTTAGTATGTAATATCATTGATAATAATTGTGAATATTAATGAAAATAAAAACGATCAACTTAGTAAATTTTGACTATTATTTAAATTTGAGAACTTATATAAAGAAGTAGGTACTATTGTTGTGAAAGGTTGCTTAAGATGTCAAAAATAATTAGAGTAATAAGAGCATAATACTAAAGATGAATTTGAGAATTTCTGAGAGTAAATTATATACTAAGTAGAAAAATTGAGTAATATGAAGTACTGAATAATAAAATAGTTTATTGAAAGAGCCCATAATGATGCTCATTTTGTTCACTACTCACGCTGCAGTCGATTTAGTTATCCCCACTGTGTACTTTGCACCCTGCCATAATGCGACTCATACCTGAGTTTCCAAGTAAGTCGTGTCCAAATATATGTAATTATATCTGTCACTTGAAAAAAATTACTTTAATTTTAAATTTCGTTTGTTGTAAATTATATATTTATTTTAATATTAATTTCCATTGTGGAATCTAATTTCAAAACTTATTGTATGTACGTTAATTAAAATTTAAAACAGTATTATGTGTGTGAAAAACAATTTACATGAAAACATTTACGGACACTTGCAGTAATTAAAAACTTAATTTCTATTGAAATCATTATTTGAATGTATAAAATTGTTAAATGGAACACATTTCATAGAAATTTTTACTTACAGATGATAGACCAAAAGCGGTTTTTTTTTTTTGATTAATTGATATTTATACAATACAAATGTCTAGGAGAAATAGTATTTTATTAAAATATATATTAAAAGAATTGTAACATTAAGAATATATTTATTATAAAGAAGACGCAACTTTTGAATCAATGAAAAATATGATGCATTTAGAAAACTATATACCTTCAAACATTTTGTTTATGTTTCGAATTTCCATTATTTTGGCATTGTTCTTCACAAATTTTAAATTTTGCAAATTGATTAATTAGTACTTTAGACGTTAATGCGGGTGCCAGCTTTTAATATATAGACACTCCTCATTGTACATATTTTACCAGAAACATGTCCAAGTAATAACAACAGTCAAGTGATCCTCGACAATAGCTTAATGCGTACTACGATGCTCATGCTGTGAAATCATGCGTGGATGTCTGTATTCATCATTTGTTTTATTAGAAATATTGATACGTAGATTTAATGACAAAAAATCTTGAGCATTTCAATGGAGATATGAAAACTCTAATTATTACTCGATACTCTCGATTTCGATAAATATTATTTTTGTTGATTTATTCGGATAAGTAGGTGAAAGAGTTACTTCATGATAAATGCAAATAACTAAAAGCAAAAGGAATAAAGGACTATATCGTGTAAGGTATCAAAGGAAGCCATTGACGAGTCATTCATAAATTATATAATTTATATAAATTTGTAAATTATAAGACCAACTTTATAGTCAGTATCTTGATATTCTAGAACAAATAACTATTCAGCAATTTAACACAAACTCATCACCTATTCTAATCGTTAAAAATACAAATGCGTCACTATCAATTTATTAATGTTATTCATTCAATTGAACATCTTAACTAAATCCAGCTAAATTTCATGTATTCTTCAGTCCACTTGGATGTATATATTGGTGACTCAATCTCTCGCCAATGGATCAAGTGGGTGCAGACAAGTGAACATCGTGGACAAACAACAGACAAATGAATGTGATTATCTGCAAGACAATCGCAGATCGGGAATTTCGCCTTTCAGTTGCCAGAGTAAACAACTTTAGAGATGTTCAGTAGTTCTTAGTGATTTATCGTTAAAAAGAGTATCTTGGAGTTCATGTTCTCAATTAAAATTAATCAGGCTGTCATATTTGATTAGAGAAAAGTGATGGATGATTTTTTTTTCCAAGTGAGAATGTAAAGATTATGATTACATACTGTTGTCGAGATAATCATGTGAAGTATTAGGATCTTTAATCTAAAATAGTTGAAGAATCAATTATTATTTTAAAATACAGTACTTACATTTTACTAGTATCAAGAACACTTTTCTCTTTAATGTATTTTAATGGAACTCGATCCCGCGACCTCCGGATTATAAGCCATCTGTATGTTTTTGTTTTGTAGATAAAATAAATATGTTTTATTGGGTTTAAGTTCTGTAATTTATTAGAGACACAACGTTTCATAAAATAAAATATTTATTTGTAGATAAAATGTTTGAAGAGTGAAGAAAATGTTTGTAAACAATAACCTGAAATCGAATGAAAAGGTATATGGAATCAAGGCTCGAGTGAAAGAACACTCGTCACATGAAAAGTTTGTTAAAAATGAACAATATCAAGTCGAATGTTTGACAGCAGTGCTTGTAACTCATTTGACGATACAATTTAATTGGATATGATCATTTTTAACGAACTGTGTAGATGTTGTAAAGAGATATGTGATCAAACTTGAGAACCCAAGATGTCAAACTTCATATCGTGATAATTTTTTCTCGCACCATTGTAAACAATCAGTAAGTTGCAAAACAAAGTTATTTCTGCGGAATCTTAAAAAAATAGCGTGTAACCGAAAATGTCCCAAATTTCAAAAATTACATGACATTCTGTTTAAACCAATTCTCATTGAAAGTGTTTTTCAAGCTTTACTATCTCAATTTCCTCCAGAACTTTCCACCATATGTTGAAAAGCTAGAGGGTGGGGATCTTAGATCATAAATAATATCTAGATGGAAGAAACTGCGAACGGTTACGATGGAAAGAGATGGAAGATATATTGTAAGAAAGTTGGAGAAATGAGCTGCGCAAGCGTGACAATAATCTAATTTCAGTTTGTCAAGCTCGCAAAATGACAAACACATGATGTAATGAGTTGTTATTACTGTAAAAAATAGCAAATGAAATTCGATAGACATGCGCAGTTCGTTTAACTTCATTTCTCTTTCATTATATTTTATTCCTTTGTCCCTCTAACGTAACCTATATTTTCCTCTCTTTCTAGCATAACCGTTCGCAAAAATGTATTGTGTGATATAGGACTCCTTCCATCTAGATATTATTTATGATCCAAGGTGGGGACACACTCTTCACTACTTTAGAAGCACATATAGCTCAACAACTATTGACTAAATGAAAATAGTATATTACATCTGAGGTGGAAAGTATTTCATTACAGCCGAGAGCTTATTATATGACCGAGAGGCGAAGCCTCGAGGATCAGATATTGGCAAATAAATTTAAGATCGCAGCGCCGCAGCGGATATTTTTGAACTAACTAAGTTAGGATAAACTTGAAGTTTACATGTATTTAAATAGGTTTTTTACGATTTTTAAAGATAAAAATCAAGAATATGAAATAAAGATTTACTTCTTCATGGATATTTTTTAAAAGTTTATTGTTCGTAAGTACCAGGCAAGTGAATTATTCCATCTGTTTATTTATATTTAATTCATATTTTTAAATTGAACTTAACCTTTAATTTCTAGATGATGATATTGAAACTTCAAGAATATTTTGTTGCAAATGTCAGTCACGCTGTGTAAATGAGGGTGAAGAGCTAGTAAATGCTTGACATTATATTATTCTGTCGAAAATTAAATGATGATAGTGACAAGAGAGTATTTTTGCATGCTCTTGCATATAAACATCAAAAGTGCTTGAGAATCCGTATGAAATTGAAGGAGAATTGAATTGTAATGAATATGATGCCTTGGAGATTGAGAATATGAGTTGTTCTTGCAAAGCAGAAAACAGCGACAGTTGCAAGCATATGACTGCAGTTTTTTTTATTGTGTACCATGTGTTGAAAAGTTGAAGTGGCTCGAGAATGCCTTTTAATTTTGTTAAATAAATATTAGATTAGTACTTATTAGTTGCACTGTTTGTTGTTTCAAAAAATCTATCAATTATTTAAAGATAATTTGTATTTGTAAAGTATACCTGGATAAATAGAAAAGAATCCAGACAAAAATATTCACCAGTTGCAATATCTGAAATGTCCTGCATGAAAGAAAAGATTTTGAAAAACTCTAAAACTTTGGATTCTATCTTCTTTTTCAATTTAAAAGTAAAAAGTACAACAAAACGAAATAACAACCTTATTATATCAACTGTCAGACAGCGAATGCGTAGGCTATGGCTTCATCAGTCATTACTACTACACATAATCCTCCATGGTAAATTTTTGTATTTGAAATTTCAATCAATTTACACAATATTTTTTGATGAATTTTTGCTAAAATCATTCAGAATTATTATCTCATATATGTTTTTTATGAATACTAATTAAATAACCAAATATAGAATATGATTTATTGATTTGATTATAAGCTCATGTATATTATATATGTAGCCCGCCAAATCTATCCTAACATCACTAGTTTGAAATTCTGCCACCAGATAGAGTATCGCTTATGTTTATTTGCCAATAGCTCGAGGCTGATATGAAATTCTCACCGAAGTATGTATACTGTTTTACTCACAGTCATCCTTAGTTTTCCGAGAAATAATTGATCCAATTTCGTTCTTTTTTCAACAAATTAAATTGATGTAGTAGTCTATGAAAACAAGAATGTTTTGAAAAATTAAATTAATTTGACATTTGTTGGATTTATGATTTATACACCAAGTTATTTATACGTGTATCCATTGAAATTGTGATAAGTGCAGATATCAATAAGTTTTAACAGCGATTTTGTTCATAATTTACAAATAGATGAATTTATAAGACATAGATTCACACAGAATTGCAACATTAAGCCACTTCTTTTCAATATTACTTGTTTTATTTGAATCATTAGATAATTATGATCGGTATTTCTGACAGCACGGATTATTTTACTCTAACAAAGATTTATGACTGATGCTAGGCAACTCTGCATAAGCATTTCCCACCCAAGAGATGGAAGTATCGCTTCCGACCCGTGAGATAGTCATTGCAGTTGGAAATTACATACTTCCCAACCTCCAAAAGATTAGGAATTGCCATATTAGTATAATGATTGTGAATAAAGTAATTTCGAGACTTCCCTCTCATTTTTCAAGACCTATCCAACGATACCCCATTCGGTTATGTTCACTTGAATATTTTATTTCATCTCCCAGTTACTTGTGTGGTATACTATCCTTAATTGTTTTTTTTTTTCGTAATTTTACTACACCATCATAAAACACCTTCCGCACAATTTCCATCTAAATAGTCAATAGTTTCCAAATAAAATAGCTTTGACATACGGACAAACGGAAATGATGAAATTATAAGAATTCTGTTCTTGTCATTCGACTTACGAACCCTGAAGACCTATCAATCAATAAAGAGAGTGTTACAGTATCATGATTTACATTCAATAAAGATAAAAAAGTTCAAATTTGAGATATAATAGAATTTTCTTTGTGAGAAACGATGGTATTGAACCGCTTTATTTAACAGTATAGGTAAAGTTCTTAAGATATACTCAAAATTTCAATTAATTAATGATTTATTTAATTTAATAATAACTGTGGTCGTAAGTAGGAGCAGTATGTGTAGTCAGTAGTCACCAATTTCACACTTATATGATTCCCCCACTTGGCTCAATTCCATGTTGAAACTCACACCTATAACAAATATTTTCTACACTTGTTTTGCAATATATTATTACTGTATGTATTATAATCGATTCTTTTAGTTTATTTTTTCCTAAACTTGTATTTCAAAGTATATTACCAAAAAATGTATCTGCATTGAGCATAATTCCACATTCAGCGTGGGTGTCTTCACTTAGTTCTCTTGTAGCCGGGAGGTGAACGTCCCGGCAGCTGGCGCTCAGACCCGGGTTTTAATTGATACAAACGCGTGATACCAGCGATTTGCATATGCAAGCATTACTCTCACACACACGTCGAACACTTATGTATATGTGAGGTTCTGGCTGCACTTGGTTTGAAATGGACACTATCAATGATCTCGTATCACATGGAGTGCCCAAGATGATGATATAAGTGAAACTGTGATCCTAGTGAATAGGAAAAAGATGAAGAGGAAAAATTGTGGACATGACATTTAAGATACGATATTGGATCAAATCCAAGTTTATTGTCAAAACGAATGTCTAAATAGCTCTGTAACAATTGTATTACTTTATGTCTTGCTTTATCTTTTATTTATATTACTTATATTGGAAATTGTCACAATTATCATCAAGGAACCTAATTATAGTTGTTGACAATAATTGTGTTTGACAATTGGTTCATTTTTGTTTGTTGCCAATTGATATATAAGCATATATACATAAATCAGGACTATTCAAAATAAAATTGGCATGGACCTCATTCAACATTCTGCCAATAATTGCTCTTCGCCAGGCATACCTTACCAAACAAAATTCTTTTGCTTCGTCCACATTTATATTTTCATTCATACAAGTTTGTTTATTCTTTCCACTTGTATACTTTTTTTTACGCAACAAACTAATTATAATTTTTTATGTAACTAGAAATATAAGCTATTATCTTGAAGTATCAGAAGTTCTTGTTCTATGTATTAGGACCAAATGTGTAAATGAGCAATTTCGAAAAAATTGGATTTTATGAAAAAAATTGAACCATAAACATATAAACTGGAATTATTTGAAAGCTCGGCAGTCTTTTTAATCTTGAAATTGGAATTATTGCTCTCAGAAATCTCAGACAAAATTTTGAGAACAAAGATGATATGATTGCAATTATTAAAATCAAAAATGTTAACTTCCAAATCGTCAAATAGTGCAATTTGAATGTTTGTTTCATTTTTCCATGGCTCTCTACTTTCTCCGAAAAACGTTTTCTTTTCAGTTTTCCTAAGAATAATTTTGGTCATAAATTTATAGGGCACAAATAACTGGTTCTACAATAAAAAAGGATTTTATTGCATATGTTACATAAAAAAGTCATCACCCAGTATTGATATTGATTCCAATCCTATATAGCTTGAAATTTTGATACAAACCATTTAGCGAAGGAACATGCCCAGTTAACATGAATTCGAATATATATTTGTTTGAAGTATTTATTTATATTACATATTTCTTTGTTTTGATGTTTATTCACATTATTTTTCTATGACA
This sequence comes from Dromius quadrimaculatus, assembly GCA_963989225.1. Taxonomy (NCBI): domain Eukaryota; kingdom Metazoa; phylum Arthropoda; class Insecta; order Coleoptera; family Carabidae; genus Dromius; species Dromius quadrimaculatus. The sequence goes on along the minus strand of OZ022325.1, from coordinate 55,924,236 downwards.
AATTTTTTTCATCCTGATTCGTCTATTTGTGATCACCTGTGTGAAATTGCCGTATCAAACTAACATTACATTGTAAAAAGTTTAAGATCTATTTTTAATAACTCTGCACACAAAATGTGAAAGGTCATGTGTATCTGATTGGAATTTTACTAATTGCAGATTTATTTGTTGTATTTAAACAGATAATTGCTAATATCTTACTGAGTTAGACCAGTCAAAAATTTCTTGCCGTACATCTTCGATCATTAATAAATACTTTTAATTTTGACAATCTTCTCAAGCATGCTGGCTTACAGGTTAACATATCCGTCACGCAACCTCGGGCTGTTGAGTAGAACCATGCTTTCGAAAATCTTAAAATTATCTCGTAATTATTATTGTCCTGAGGATATTTGAGTTCAGAATTAACCATAGTTTTGAGTATAAAAATTCTTATGTGAACACCACAAGACTTATTTGTTGTCACTGACATTAACATTAACATAAAGCAAAATTGATTGCAACCAAAATTTGATGTGATCATTTAGATGCTACAATTCATTATAACGCTGTGGCAGTCTCAAATACTGAATTTTATCACTCTACGGCCAATGGTTTTGAATTTATGCGAAAAATTAGAAAATATTTACTTCCAGCTCAATAGATTTCTATGAAAATATAATGTTCTCATTTGAATGCTATAATTGCTTTAAAAACTAAATTTCATGATTCTACAACTGATCATTCTAGATTTATACGAAAGAATTGAAATACTATCTTGTAAACTGCATTTCCAGATCAGCCGATTGAGATCATAATGCGAGGTGTACAACTAGAAGTTATAGAAGTGTTTAATACAAAATTTCAATATTCTACGATTGATTGTTTTGAATTGATGCGAGAAATTCGAAAAAAATTGTCATATAAAGGGCATTTCCGGCTCGGCCGATTGTTACAAAAATAAAATATTACCATCTTGATTCTAGATGCTACAGCAATTTAAAATTCTGAACTTCAACATCCTACTGCTAACCCTATTAGATTTATGTGAAAAATTCCAAAAAAATTCAAAGTAAAGTTTCTAGTACAAATGTTTGCAACCATAATGCGAGGTGCACAACTAGGCCTTAGACCAGTCTTAAATTTTCAACATTACACGTTCGACTATCTTTGAGATTTGCGAGCTACATACATACGTACACACGAACCGATGTCAAATCGAATACAGTCAAAATGGATTCAAGGATGCTCAAAACAGATATTTCCATTAAAATCTCGAAATGTGAATTTTGTCGGTTCCACAATACTTGTACGAAGTACAAGTATGTAAATATTTTTGACAGTGATTTGTGTTTAACTGAAGATGCAATAATTGAGAACTTCGCGAATTTTTTTTTTTTGATGGTGGAAGTACTTTTTTCAGCTTAGAGTGGAAACTATTAAAAAGTAAAGTGTCATAATGCTTTTTGTAAATTATTATTTGATATTATATTTAAAATCAACTTTTATATTCTGACAAAATGGCTCACAGTGTGCGGAAATGCATTATTAATTTATTTTGTATTGATAAAAAAAATGTATACCCTACTTAATTTTCACTATTCTGCAGAAATCACATATGCTTTTTTTTTCGGGCTGCAGAGCCTAATTGCTCTCTAGGAATATTATGTATCTAATGCACTGATCTCTATATAACACTGGATTGGGTTTAGACCGTATTCTGGCATCTGAAAGCGGCCCCGGTTGAACGGCGGCCTTGACAGTAAAACTGAGGCTTTGTGTTCCTATTCGGCGGCAAATTCAAAACACTTATAGAAGACACTCGATGAAATTCAAAGTATAATGCAAGTAAGATGAAGAAATTATTCTCAATATATATATTAAAATACATACATTAATAATCAACAAAAGTTAAAAATTGTTATAATAGTTGAAATATTTATTAATAGTTAAAAATATTTGTGAACTTTTTAGTGTCAGTGTTTCAACTATTTTTTAAACATTGTAGCTTAGTATTATTTAGTCCGTTCAATAGTTTTATAAATTTTTGTTATCTAAAATATAAAACTATGAATTCACCTATATGAATAAATGAAGTGCATTTCTGCGATAATATTGCCTATTCAAAACTAATAATTTTAAATATCTACTACACATGATAGGAGAATAATAATACATTTAATAATCAAGATTTTATTGTTCGTAAGTAAGCACAAATTTGCAGTCCAGCGATTAATTTTGTGAGCAAGATATTTTATATTAAATTTGATATATTACTCAAATTTGTTATCATAACTTACTTGTGCAGCGTCAAATTTCTTAATGAATCGGCTTTATTTCAGCAGAACAAGCATTTGAACACCATGATTTAAAAATTGCGTCTCAACACCATACTGAACTGTCACCAATTGAACACAGAACCTCACTTTTGTCAAGATGGCGACGCTCAATTGGGGCCGCATTCCAGCGACCTAAACCCAATCCAGTGTTTATTAAAGATCAGTGATCTAATGTAATCGTATCAGTCGATAATACTGGACTGTTACCAAGGTTCGTTGGAAAATTAAGACTATCATAATATCATCATCAAGCCTTGTACTATATGTTATCCTGATATGAGAGAGAACCTATTTTGTTACAATTTTTACTATTTACAAATTTATTTATCTCCTCTCGATAGATTTTTTTTTATTTTTATTTATTTTGAAGATTTGTATCTTTTTATTATTTTGAATAACACTGAAGCTATTTTAAAAGTCTTAGGAATCAAGATAAAGCACCTTTTGTTCTTGATAAATGATATTCATATGCAGTTACATGCCTTAAAATCAAATTATCTTTTTCAATTTTTTGTTTTATTTCAACTTGCAGAATCGAAATAAAAGTATCGAATTTTCTCAGAAGTCAATATTTATTTAGACCGTAAATTTACTTCACAATTCTCAATCTACATTATATTTCCAAGTTGTTCATGGTTGATAGACCTCTGTTTAGTGAATCTATTTGATAGTTTTGGAACTGGAAGCTGGTTTCCAAAATATTAGTAGAGAATATGAGAACCCAACATTCTTGGTTATCTCGCTTACACAATAAAACAAATAAATGTTAAAGTACCCACAGTATAGAGACCTGTCTAATTTCAAAAGGATTTGAAGACAGCATTCTTAGGTTATTGTCGTTCTTGTTGACCAGCATGACTAGGCTTATTTTGTGCATTCCAAGTTGGAGGAAGATCGACTAATGATCAAGCTAAGAGTTTGAGATTTTACTCTTGGTTCATATTGAAAGATTCGTGAACTATACATGATTATGTAGTTATTGGTGGAATTTTGAAATAGGAAATATTCAGTTACGCATTGACGAAATATTTCTCGATATCCAATAAAATTACCTTTTCATAACCTATAGAAAAGTAAAAAATTGAAGAAAGCTAGATAACTCGTTGAATATTATGACCTCAAGTCTAGATCATCCGGTACCCACATTCGTATCTACGGACAAACTGACATCAGAGCATATCAAATTGCATTCTAGATTTTTATATAACAGTGACTACTTTCAAGATAAATTAGTTAATCGATTGAATCAATGTATCTCAGGAAAAGATAATTTGTAAAATTTTCTTTCTTCATGGTGTGCCTAGGTAATTTAAATTTGCTTATGTATAATTTAGCATTTCATTCATCCGTAAAATAATTTTTCCCAAATCTCTTTCAATTTGCTTATATTTTAATTATATTCTTTAATTCTTTATCTATACTCGAGCTATACTGAAGAATTTTCTCCAAAATAATTATTGTCTATATCAGAACATACCAACAAAACTATTATGACTGTTGGACGTTTAGGCAGAAATAAATAATTGTCTTGATGATACATTTACGACATCAATGTCTGCATCTTTCAATACAATAAATATTCGTGCCAATTGTCTATTTTAGTTCTAAAAACATTGCCAATTATACCATTGGTCAAGTCGACTATTAATATAAACCATTATTTTAACTTTAATTTATTAGAAGTTCAAGTAGCATATTAAAACTAATTTCAAGTAATTAAAACGGCCTTTTACGTATAAGTAATTATCATGGAGAATATAATGCAGAAGAACAATTGCTCTCAGGGTCCGCTATAATTTTAATGGGATCATTTGAAATTTTTGAATTCTTATTTTAATGGAAGTTCATTAAAACGTAAATTCTATTCTATCGATCGATTGAAACAAATCAAAATTTCTGTCGAAACTCTATGTAACCTCCTAGTTGTAGTCAGGGGTGAAATAAATTCAAAATGTGATATCAAATCAACTTCAAGAATGAATAATTTTGCTCGAAATGAATTAGTGGATTCTATTTAAATGGACAATGTAAGTACCATGGTATTCAAAAATTCACCTCATCTAATTATGAATATGGAAGATCACGTACTAACAATGTAGAAACTTTTTTTAATTAATTGAACAATTCAAGGCCTTGATTAATAAAAATTGAGAGAAATTTTATATAGAACGAGCTAACTCTTTGTTATTAAAACAAATTCGTTCATTTTAATTTTTGATGGAAGGAAAAATTACCTATTATTGTTGTTACAAAAATGGCTTCTGAATGCACAGAAACACGGCATATTATAGAATACCATGATGTAAATTTGCTCCCACTGATGATTTCTTTGAATTACAAAATTCTAATAATTTCATGCTTTTTCTGTGACAACAAAATCATTGCTGTTGAATAATCGACTGCCATTAATAAAATAAATTTTATTTATTGGGAAATAGGATTGCCATTCTACCTCATTTTTCTGGATACAGTTTTTAGAGCATTTTTTGGAAAAAAACGCTATTATATTTACTTTGGCTGTCTGGCTGGCTGGCTGGCTGGCGTGACGCTGAGTTCTCAGCAACTATACTATTTACAGACTCGAAACTGGTACTAAATAAAAGCTGCTGTTTCGTAAGTTTGCACAAATTGCTTTAATTCAAGCTCAGTGATTGTGGAAGATTAAATTATTCAATTACTTGTTTCAAGTAAAACAATGCCCATAGATATATATGGCATTAGGGATATGGCAACTAAAATTTATTCAATTAGATAAAAATTTATTCAATGACTTGTTTGACGCGAATTTGATGCTTATTAGAATGAATTATTATTATTGGATTAAAATTTGTTTACTTTTGGTGTATTTTTTTATATAGCTTTGATAAAGATCAAATTATCATTTTAAGGTACAGCACTTGACCTCCCGTCAGTCAAAAACTAAACAATGAAGATTAAAAGGTATTTTTGAGTTTGTACATGCATAAATTATGTACCTATCAAATAATCAACTTGAAACTAGTACTAAATGGAAGCTGCTGTTTCGTAAGTTTGCCCAAACTGCTTGATTTCAAGCTCAGTAATTGTGAGAGATTGTAATTTACGAAATCTCTAAAGTAACAAGCATTCATGAGCTGTCAAAAATGCGCTTTCATCATCTAGATGATTATTTCATTTTTTCCTATCAGAGTGTCAGGAACTTCTAAACGGCATACGAAATTTTGAATAATTTTGAGAGCTAACAGAATTTATCGAGATTTCCAGTTAAATACAAAATCCTTCAATACTCAAAAAGAAATATTTGTTCGTATTTAAAATGTGCTAATTTCTAATAACTTATATGTAGTACAGGTACAGTTGAAATTAAAATAATTAAAATGCTGAACTTTAAAATATATTTACGTAATAAAAGAAATACGTAATTTTTATTGATTTTTTTTTTCAAATTTTGTAAGTTCAAGAGTAGGATAAGAATGTCCGGATTTCTCCGCTTATAAGTTCTATAATATTTCTTTATAGAACCGAATATAAATGAAATCATTCAGGGTTGGAAAAAATCGTTTATTTTTAATGAAGGAAAAAACTTTTCAGAACTTATTTTATAAATAAGTATGTTTTATTGGGATATAAGTTCTGTACATTAATTAGAAACACAACGTTTCGACAGCAAAGTGCTATTTTTTTTTGTCTATCTTTTCACTTGAAAAAGGTAGAGCACTTTGCTGTCGAAACGTTGTGTTTCTAATTAATGTACAGAACTTATATCCCAATAAAACATATTAATTTATTTTTCTTAATAAATCATGATTTTTTTATCAACTTGATTCCATCAATTATTATCAATTTTTCAAAGAATTGCATCACTAAATGAAGTAAAAGTATATAACATTTAATAATATTTATAATATATAAGTACCATTACAAGATACCTAGTTTGAATTTGGATTAGTGTTGTAAATCTGAAATTGTGGTACGAATATGAAATATACGTGTGATACCTTAAATATGTTTTAGAAAGAATTGAATTTTCACTTGAACTAGCTATTACTCGCGGTTACACTCGCATATAGATGTACTTTTTGGAGTTAATGGGAACAATTATAATAATCGACTGCGGCGCCCGATCAAACACTGGGCTCCGAATATTTTATTTATTTATTTACTTATTTAATTTAGGGTTAATCCAATTGATTTTCTCTCAAAAATATAATAATCAACACCCAGGTAAGCCGTAGGCGAAACTCTCAGTGACTTCTTGGAATCAATTAAAAGAAAAGAAAATTCACTACAGTACCCTGGCAAACCACGGATCTGTCAGCGGTAACTTCTTTATAGTCATTTGAGATTAGGAAAAGTTATTATTGCGAAATCACAGACATACACTTCAAAGCAAGATAACGGTATTTACATTGTTAAATCAAGTACTAAATTTCATGATTCTAACAACAAAAATCATGTTTAGGCTATTTGATTCGTCCTTGTCGCAAAATCTTTTCTCAACTCATCTTTGCTTCCCATAAACTGCATACCTGTGGAATTTTAGGATAATTCTTATCTTTTAATATTTCTGAAACATGAATCCATCCCTGTTGTATCACAGTATTTATTATGTCACTGATATTAAAATTTGACTTTTGGGGAGAATAAATATAATTCAAGTCCCGGTCATAAAGAATAAAAGAACTCCCAAAGATAATTCTATTTCTTTTTGGATCACTTTTATCCATCCCTGACGAAAAAATAATAATATGGTACTTATTCTTTTCACATTGTTCACTTGAATACTAAATTTTAGGCCTGTAACAGCAAATACTTAGCTGATGTCTATTCCTCGCAATTTTCATGCTCGCAAAATATTATTAAAAGATACAATAAAAAATTCAATCAATAATTGAAGTAAGAAAAATCATGGATTTAAATTAAATCGAGCCAACCCTGATATCACCTGATTTATTCTTGCTCCGGAACTACCTTAAAAATGTTAGGTATAATGCCATTTTAAGGAGAGGCAGCTACTCGTTTGAATAAATATTGATATTTTAAAATATTAGAATATCCTTTCTAATTGTGATAAATAACAGAATAGAATTTTTTCTTCTTATTTCTATATCCAATTCAAGAATATATAATTTCTCTACATCGTTCATACAAAAATAGTCCTCACAATAGTAAACCTACAGTCACGTCCTTTTGAACATTTACTGGGCTTCCAACCAACATTAGCATTCAAAAACCGTTTTAAGAATAATCAAAACAATCATACATCATCTTCTTGTCAAGATGTCGTTATAAATTCTCCGAGAGCTTGAACATTAAGAAGAAAAACTCACAATAATGTCGAAAAAATCTTAAATAATCATGGTCATTCTCTTTAAGTGCTGCAAACTGGATTTTTCAATGAAGATAGTAGGGTAGTTATCATTGATTATTGATTGTTAGGGAAAAGAATGACAATCGTAAATAAGTTTTTAATTAATGGGTATTGTCAGAATAATGAGAAAAGGAAACTTATTGTTTTATTCATGTTGTGGATTTAGTTAATTTAGACAGTCGATAGCATACAGAAGTGCTCTATTTCAATGCTAAAGATCGAGGAAGATTGATGTCAGTGAAAAAATTATACCACTGTATCAACAGGATATCAAATATCAACTGAAAACGGTTTATCTTAATGTTAGTAACTGGAATATTATACTCACAATCTAATGTTTTTGATCAAATATCATTTTAAGATCGTGACAGTTTTTCATATAATTTCCAGTAATTTGTAAAAAACTTTTCAATGAAAGTTTTTATTATACTATTTTAATAGGGAGGTCTATCAATAAAAATATTAGCATTTTGTAGATTGGGAGGAAGGGATATTTTGAATCTCATCCACATTACTATATTTGTTTTACTATCAAACATTCTTAAATTAATATTTTAATTAATGCTTTCAAAAAAGTCAGTGGTGGTTCCAACGTACCTATAAAAGTTTTCTTAGTGACCAATTAACCGTTAACGTGAAATTTAAAAAAGAATTCATAAATGGACTGAATCTTTCGAAAATTAGTATGACCAAAAATAAAACTATGTAAATAAATATGTTTTATTGGGTATAAGTTCTGTAATTTATTAGAAACACAACGTTTCAACAGCAAAGTGCTGCCTTTCTTTTCACTTGAAAAAGGCAGCACTTTGCTGTTGAAACGTTGTGTTTCTAATAAATTACAGAACTTATACCCAATAAAACATATTTATTTAAAAATGAGTTCTGAAAAGTTTTTTCCTTCATTAAAACTATGTAAGACACATTAAGTATAAAAATTCTCTATTGCACTAATTGCAGTAGTTCAGTGCTTCCAGCGGTCATAGTTTCCTGCTCTTAAATTTTTTTATTTTTTTTTCAGAATTTTATTACTCCTCAGTTTTTGGTCGTGCTCGTAGCGGTCAATATTCCATTCCTATAGTTTATGTATTTATGTAACTCCATTTGAATAAATTACTAGATGAATATTAGTTTCGGCAAAAACTTAGTTAACGGACGAAATTGAAATTGGCTACGAATCTGAGAGATAGAGTACTAATTTGTCAGTGGCACTAAAACAATGTTTTTTCTCTTGATAAATCGACTATAGGTTAGCTTGCATCGTTGCTCTTTTGAAAAACATTGCTAAATAGTAAATAGTAACGAATTGACCTGCGTGCGCATGTGGAAATTTAATTAAGCCTGAGACAACCGAGAATGGAGAATTAAACTGTTCATGTTGGGTTCAGTTCAACTATTTCTTTATTCAAACTAAAAATTAAATTTAGACTATCGCTGCAATTTTGTGTAAATCCATAAGTCTTACAGGTCTATAAATCCATAAGAAACTGATAAAAACGCATTGACTTTTTTGCTCATAATTTACAGATGTATGAATTTGTAAAACTCACTGATTTACATAGAATTGTAACATAAGTTATATAAATAAGTGATAAAGACGACAAAAATATGACGGATGATATAATTTAAAAAATAAGAAATTAGATAAAGAGGCAAGAAAATCTTTGACCACTGGGAGCACGATTTTACGGTGACCGCTAGAAATACGACTGCGATAAGCACGCCACCCAGGGAGTCAACCTAATAAAACCAAACCGCCTGTACCATGTAGAATAACTCTTTACACTTGTACCTCAAATAACTATTAGTGATTAATAAGGAAGTTCCAGATAGAAAAAAAACTCACTGTGTAGAATAATTTTTCCTGTTAAATCATCAATAAACTTGTTATCAATTTTGTCAATACAAGCTCTAACTCTGTAAACATAATTCACTATTTTTGCAGGAGGTTGACTGAAAATATTTAGGATTTTCTAAATTAATATCATTGAGAAATTCTATACTTCCATCATAATTTTTGTCTCAACTACAAAGTCTTGATTTTTATTCAAGCTTTCAATAATTATTTTTGTACATCTTAAAAATCGTCATCCTCTCTCCCGCCTTTTTGCTTTTCAACTTCAAGTCTTCTGAAGACTACTCGAATCTTCTGCCTTCCTTCTTAGTCTTTTTAGTGTCAAACAAGTGGAGATGTGGCAACAGCGCTAACCATACAAGTTCTTGTTTCGGTTGGAATATATCACGACGAGAATTTTGGGCGTGACGGAAACAAAGCTATAAGAGATGTAATGAGTGGGAGTGAGAGGACTAGCGAGGAAACCAACTCAACGACGGAGAGATACTGATGAGAGAAACGAGGATAAAAGATCGAAAGGTTCAGTGATACCAAAACTTTAAAGCATTTAATCATTATTTAATTAATTGCATCAGCTTGTATCCTCCATTCGGTTCATTCATATCATCAGCATTGACAGGATATTTTTTTTTATGAAACCCCTGTTCAATTCAAAGTACTGTACGCATTATTGGTTCTCATAGTGCATTGAAGTGAAATTTCTCATGCATTATTTTCATTTTAGTATGAGTAACATTTGCACCTGGATACCAAACGATAATCTATAATATCAACAATTTAGTTTCTCAACCTATTTTACAATAAATTATCCGTTCCATCAAATATGAATTGTTTCTTCAACAGAATGTATCATTTTTAACAATTTCAATTTATCCAACAAAACTAATATTGATTTTTTATCATTCTTATATTCATTCTGTAATATTTACGTTATAAATCTTCATATTATATGATTTTGACAAAAAAATTCTTCTTGAATTTGGTTTGTTGATGTTTGAGAGCTGCTGTCTTACAAGCTGGACCTGTTCCTTGTTGAGAATAATAAACAAGGGCCCGTTTTAAATAAGGGACCACTAATACACACACAGTCACAATACCAATGCATAAACAGTAAATGAGGGCTGGCTTGCTGTTGTCTACAATCCGTATTTTGTATGTATGTATAAGCAGCCAAGCAAAATAGGAGGATAAAACAAAAGAGAATCTGGTTGGGAAAATTAATTTTAGACGACATAGACGGAGCATAGAAATATAAACAATTATTTTATAGGATGAGCCCCATACTACTGTTATTTGAAATAGTTGAGATTTGTTCATCGTGCTTAGATTCAAAATATAGTGTTTTGTGTATACATATCGTAAGATATGTATAATTGAGTACGTTATACGTATTCTTCGAATTCTTTTTCTCATAGTTGAATAAAAAGAATAAACTATTTTTTCCCGTCAGTCATTTGAAAATATTAATAGTGGTGAAATGATGATCTATTTATTGTAATTTGGTGATAATTTATTTGCTGCCAAACTTGAGGTCAAAAATTGGGCCAGTTGTAATACCTAAAAATGAAAACTGTAACCAAAATTCAATTAATATAATATTATGTCTCATTATTCCAACAGTCGAACAGAATCGTGTCCTTAAAAGTAGTGTTTTACAGGTAGGAACAAGAGAAGTGTTACTGTGGAAACACTCATAACCGCCGGATTTTTTTTATGTTCAACGCGTCAAGAACCAACTTTGCCTTGGCTCAATTCCTAGCCTCGATATCATCTTGACTCAACAACGTAGGCCGCGGCTATAAATCTAGTACTCTCCTGTCTAGTTTAACAAACAATTATACTGGATGTAACAGAAATAAGTACATTAATTTCAACCATTAAAAGAACTCGCCAAGTACTTATAACCATTTTCTTTATAACTTTTTCTGTGTACCATCTGGATATTACGTAAAAATTCATCAAAGTTTTGTAAAAACTTTCACAGTGCGCCTATGTTTGTCGTTTGTTCGATGAATGAGTATTTTGTAGCATTAAGCCATCGTAGTCATATAAATCATTCATTTGAAACTGAATGAGTATTCGTATATGGAAATCCTCGCTTACCACGATAATTCTATTTTTTGCATATGTTGTAAGATAAGTTAAATTTGTCTCTGAGATTAACAGTTTGGTGTATTGGTTATATTTATATCTCGCTTTCGACTATATTGATTTCTATCTAGAGATTTCACGTATGTTTTCAGAAAGCTAGATAGAAAAAAACAGTCAAAATTTGTGCTGCCATCTATGAGTGGCGTACAAACTACTTGTTATTCTTAAAAATTAAGAGAAAATGATTCAACGATTAATTCAAAACAGACGGTAAATATAAAATGGAATTCAATTTTAAAATAATGAATTTAGTGAATAATTCAATTGAAAATATTGCCCCAATTCTTAAAGCTGCTATTCTTATAGAACAAAAACATGATTCCCCAAAAAATGTAATCAAAATAAATTTGGTAAATGTTTGCGTAAACATTACGTGCAATATAGGGTAAGTTCGCGAGGCACACATCATTGAAACGACCCAAGTGTGTAATTTGTAGTAATATAAGAAAAAACCAGTATATATGCACTTTCCTATCTGATGCATAGTTTATAAATTAATTTATTTCATTCATCTCATTTGCTATTTACGTTTCATATAAACAATAAGTTTTAAATACCTCGAAGTATATTCATCATCATGTATGAGTTGAGTAGACAAGATTTTGACATGGAATACGGTAACATAGAAGCAATAATTTAATTTTTAGTGGAAAATGACAATTCGGAAGATGTTTCAAATGAATTAATTGGACCAATCCTAAATTGCAAGTAAAATTGCTATTAGCAAAGATAGAAATGATTCAATCGATTTTCTCTAGAATTTATTTGAAGGAATTGGCATCTCACATATATCAAAATTAATTGTTCCACTGTTACAACAACTGGATCCAATAATTATGGAAGTACCCGAATGACTGTGAATTATGGAGGGTGAAAATGCTCTCGACGAGTTTTAGTAATGGTAAAATTCAAAGCATTCCTTTCTGTTATTAATTCTAAAGTTCAAACATGTAGTGGCTGAGTTTCATTATTTGAGTCCAATTTTACTGTGTTCTCTTGTTTATAGCGCTGATCCATTAGCCTTTATTTATTTGTTTAATTCAAATATCAACTTGTGCTTCGAGTTCCATTGCTGTATGCTCAATAATTGTCAAAATATGGAAGTTGAGGGCCAAAGAAATTTGATATGCAACATAAATGTTAATAAGCATTATAACATTTGACCTACAATTATAGGGACTCAGCAAATCTCTTCACCAAATACTTGGCTCCTTGTCATAATGCTCAACTTTGTATGCATAATATTGAAGAGCAAGAATTAAAAAATTCCGCCATTTCATTAGGATGCAGAACATTCGAAGTATCATTTCATCAAGTTATCCATGAAACTGGTCAATCGATTTAGCGTAAACATTGATAATCAGTAATAGCAGCATAAAAACAAGAACGCAGCAGGCATCATTAAAACAGAAACGCATTGCATGAATATCGTGCGCGCATTGCGAAATTGAAAAACTGCTGGCGACACCAACCGCGTTTTACTGATAAGAAGTCTACACATCTTCACAGACTCACACATTTGATTGGTCATTGGCGTAGAAAGAATAATTTTTACAAGGCACAGCAGGAAGTATATTTTTAAGCTTAGTTTTTGAAGAATCCAAAATGGAATGTAGTTAGTCTCACTACAAGTCTTTTTGACCGTATGTCTACCATAACGCTAAAACTTATTTTTGTAACACGTACACCGAAAGTATTTTATTACTGAGCTGACTTCTGCTTCGAAAGTTCTCAATTCCAAACCATGGTAACAATTTTCATTAATTTTCTGTTGACTGGGAATTAATGGATATTAATGTCCGCTGGGTAAAAATGAAATTGTAGATCATATATCATGAATGCCGTTGGATTTTTTTATTTCATTGATATATGATATTTGTAAGAAATTTGTGTTATAGAATGTGTTCGTTATAGTATGTGCATTTATTGTGAACGGGATAGCACAGAAAATGTGAAAAAATCAATCAATAAAATAAATCATGTAAGCTATGTTTCATTGTATTAGTTCATTGTAATGTGATTGCATTTGCAAAAATCTGTTTGTTGTCACGGACAAATTTGGCTGCAAGGAGCTACGCTTTAGGCTCTGCCCTCGTCTTCGCCTCGTGCTTCGTCCTCGCCTTCGCCTCGTACTTCGCCTTCGTCTTAATCGAATGCAGCCAAATTTATCCTGGACAAAAATGACAGTCGTTCGGTCCTTGTAGCATAACATACTATTTTTTACGAATTAAAAATCAAAAATAATTTTTGTTGAAATCGTTATAATTGTCAAAATATTTGGAATAATCGTAATGCTTGTTTCTGCATATCTAATACAAGCGTCGGTTACTTGAAAATATGTGTAATCCATTATAGAGTGCCCAAAATGTGAGATCTCTGAAAACTAATATTTCTCAACCTCTGCAATAGGTGTACTGTTTAGAGGGCGTTATTCAACACTACATATTTTTATTTGATTGGTAATATTTCATGACGAAAGGGATTCAAGCTTCTTTTGACTCATATTTACATTGTTTTTTCAATTTTCAAAAGAAAAAAATGTTTCTATTTGTTAATATGTACCTACATTATTATTTTACTGCTCTTACTATTTTTTAAGCTGAGGATGACTACTACTTTCTTGGTGACGAAATGTCCGATTGTTTTTAATAAATATATATTTGAAAGATTTTAATGAATATTGTCCTCTTCCACCATTAAATATTACCAATATATAACCCAGAGTCATCACAACAATTTATAATATTTTTGTTTTATCTACTTGTTTTCGAAATATTTGTGAAAATGTTTCTCTAGAACTATCCAGAACTAGTCCATTCCTTCGATTTCAAGAAGGTTGTCAAATATTTTGAGAATATTTTAGATTTCATGAGGATTACAGCATTAATTATTCTGATTCTGAAAATTTTATTTATTGTTGCACCATTGCTGGATTTATGATATTCCAAAATTTGATTGAATAATAATGATCTAAGCAACAAGTGTGTAAACCTAATCATCATGAAATGAAGACAATTATTTCGAGACTAGACTTTTTGATGCATTTGATAATTTTTGCTTACACACACATTGCTGTGTCACCTTTTATTTCTTAACAATAATTAATCACAAAGCACATTTCTTCGCTCGTGTAAATTTAATTCACTCCCTCGTTGCTCTCGCTCGTGAATCGAGAAACTTACACTCGCTAATAAACTCTCACTTTTCTCTACTTGTTGAACAATCTACTATTGAATCTCTAGTATATAATATTTTTTTGTATGGAAAAATGTATTAATATATTTTTCAACACATTATATTTGCGAAAACACATACACATCTCACGATTTTTTTCGACGGTACTGTAGAAATTGCATTTTTTATATTTTCTGTATATAAAAAATTCGCGAAACATATGTTTGTAATAAACGAAATGTTAAAATGAGAAGAAATAAAAAAATAATCTCCTGCGGTTATTCTCGAATTACTTTCGGTTCATATTACTGTTTGACATTGCTGTTAAAAGTTGCCCATATTCACTTTCAAAGGATGCTTTATAAAATCTGTTGAATTAAGTGCTTGCATTATCACGAACTATAATCTCTTATAATGAAAGTATTGATCAGGGAATAAAAATGTAGAATTACGTATTTTTGATAAGGAAATTTATTACACCCAAGATAAATATTTATTAATTTTTCAGTGACCCATAGAAAACAAATTGATATCAATATTCAATTTTTTTTGTACATTTGAATGATTACGATAAGAATGTGGTTAGTACATGGAGATTTCCAAAATTATGAGTGATGTGTCTTTGAATAAACAGGTGAAAGTTGTCCCATTAGGAAACGCACACTTGAATAAATTCTGTTCGATTCTTTTTCCTCCAAAATTCATTAGAAATATTGAAATTAAATTAGATTTTTGGCTTTTTTGCATAAATCCAAAATGGTAAGCCGTAAAATGTTGAAATTAAGTATTTCAAATTTCTGTAGCATCTAAATGGTTATCCTCTATTAGCCTTGTCAAATTTTCCGCGTAGATTCAAAATAATCAGCCGTAGAATATTCAAGTTTTGTATCAAGCACTTCTATAATATCTAGTTTTACACCTTGTATTATGAGGCTGAACGGGAAGTGCAGTTAACAAAACGAATTTTTCGCATAAACTCTGAACGATCAGCTGTAGAATCATCATAAATTAAAAACTATTGGTCGTGGAATGATAAAATTTAGTATTTGAGACTGCTACAGCATTTAAATGAATTGTAACACCTAAATGATCACCTCAAATTTTGGTTGCAATCGATTTTGCCTTATGTCAATGTCAGTGTCAACTGTCAATTATTCAGTCAAAAAGTGTACAAGTGAGTCATGTGGTGTCCACATCAGATTTTTTACTTCTGAAATTAGAATGTCAATTATTTTTTTATATTCGGCACTAATCAACATGAAGTTGGCAAGAATGTTTGGATTCTGATTGAAGTCAACTATTAATTATTGATATTGTTTTGAAATATTTTGACTTCAATGCACTAATTTGCAGTTCTTAATAACATATAGTTAATGATTTATTCTATAAACTGTCTAGATATGTACTTCGCTCGTGATTAATAGAAAAATCCTGATTGAAGAGTCGCTATTAACAGTTACATAATATATTATTTCAGCTAGTGTGCTACTAGATACAACATATAAGTGGTCGAGTAAAAATCACAAATATGTAAACAATATATTTCAATACACAAATTAGACAATTGAAATTGACGTGAAAAAAATGTTAGTTTATGTTATCCATTGATGAAAATACTGACCTAAATTTCAATGGGCTTGCTATTTTCCGATCATAACTTGTGTAATAATTCCTCATTTATATTATCTCCGCCAATATTTTATCATTTTCATTTCGCTATTTAATATTTCAACCGCTATATTCGACTCGTTTTGCGTTCGGAGCTGGTCAACGACTGCTCAAGAAAGCGATAATTACTAACATCAAAGAGACTTGTGACTATAATTAGGACACTTTCAACAACTGGGGACGCCCGATGAGTTTGTTTGCTGGGCCGGGGAGCAAACGGACGAACGGGACGGATGAGTGAGATGGACGAACTTGACGGATGAACTTAATGAAGAATAAAGAGAACAAACTTAACTGAAGACGAAATGAGACAGATGAAAAAAGACAGAAATATATTGGCAAATCTAAATCCTATTATAGAAAAGAAATTATTGAGTGTGTGAGGTTTCAGTGAAACAGGATATTGGGAAATATTTGCGTTGGAGCGAAGGGAGAAAATATGTCATTATTATGTGGGTAGAATTATATCAATAAGAATGGGAAAAATATTTTGCCAACTATAGACAGGGTACAACCATTGAGATCTTGAGAACTGTGATAACTATAAGGTATGTTGATGGAATAAAGCAGACTACCCTAACTAATCTTTGTAAGCCCCGTGGTTTATCAGGAACAATCAATTACACAAAGAATTGAAAATTCCATCAATCAAAGATTTTACCACCAAATTAACCTTGAATTTCTTAACAAAATTAAACAACTATTCCGGCTCAGCAGACTATTCATCCAGAGAAACAATTACTGGTCAAATATACTTAAAAAAAAAACCTAAAATTCAGTTCTCAAGATATGATTTGGAAACTAAAAATGAATAAAATGTGTAAGTTAAACTTTTAACTACAATTAAAATATTTCTGAAGATATAGAGAACTTTTTCGAGTAGAAGTTACTCAGTAATACTACGTCATCATAATCACAAATATTCTTTATGAAGACTCGTTTACAAGACACAAATACTAACGTTTAACTTTTTAAATACTGTTGAAATTGGCGATAAATGAAATGAAAATAAACCGAACTTTTACTAAATAATTTTATTAGCATTTCGTTATCTCTACACACGATTCCGAAACAATGTGTTTTTAGTGAATTATTCTAAACACCAAATTTCGTCCGTCGATATATTCATTTTTTGTTCAGATGTCAAATTGATTGCCAATTTAAGATTTTCAGGCACGATAACGGCCTAGTAAATTAAATGTTGGTCATATTTTAACGAAGCTTCTTAATTAATATCTGGAATATTTGAAGAAAGTCTTAGCATCCTTTTGAAGGGTAATAGAACTCTTCCAGGCCAACGCATGTAAACAGAAGAGACCCTCTTTCTCTACCAGTTAATTTTTAAGACTATTCCATTCGTAGTATTTATAACAAGGTTAACAATGCCAAATCGCCATAGAAATGGTGCATATCAGTGAGTATTTGGACGTGTAGAAATACCATCGGGTATTACACTAGTGGTCAGAGTGAGTATTTTACTCAAAGATGTGGATACCTCCAATTTGTGCTTTCTTCGTATTTAATGAAATATTTTTCTAAATATCTTCATCAATTTTATCTTCTGATCTATCACCAAACCTTTCTGAACTAGATTCCATATCAAGACGCAATATATTTCTTCATTATTCGTCAAAGAAAATGCAAGAAATTCTAATTTTTCAGTTTGACAGAAGTTTGTTTACTCGTTCCTATGAAAATTACGTGAGTTGTTTCTAGATTCATAGAAAACTAATTTGAAAAAATGTTTTGACTCCTGGAATAGTCCTCCATATACCATTTGTAGTTGAAGTATTATAGACTATTTTTGTGGTGCAATCACTCATGTTTATTGTGCTTGTGAATACCACTCGTGCTGCACACTCGTGGTATTCAAACGCAAGCATAATAAACATTCGTGATAGCACTACAAAAATAATCGATAATACTTCAACTACTTATGGTATAATAAATGAATATTGTTCATATTTTTATCTCGAACACTAAAAACTTCACACTATTCGAAAATAAAATGTTGTGTTCAAAATGCTTCGAAATTAGGTTTCATGAAGCGTCTTTGAAAAATCTGGGAAGAGTTATGATTATAAAGAAAGACACTGTATTGTGAATCTAGCACTCAACTGTCTTTTTTATCAAATATCTGAAAATGTAATGCGCTTGAACATCAATTGCATTTTAAACTAAAAATCTTTGATGTTAACATTGTAAAATTATTACGCGGGAAGAAGAATATAAAGTTAATATTAGCTATGTAAAATAAGTGACAAAAGACATTTTTTTATATGGATCACAATTCACATATTGAAAAAAAAATCCGAGCCTTCATACTGACTGAAATCCTAGTCAGCTATTGATATATATAAAAAGTCAAACCAGCCGCGCGCACTTCATGCACTATTAAAATGAACCGATACGATACACTTTAAATTCTCCTCACCGTACGTTTCACATGTTTCGAGATTGTCAATATAAAGCATTATCCAAAATTCCATTTGGGTAAGTTCAGTAATTTTCCTGATACTGTAATGTTTCTTTATAGTTCGAAATGAACACAAAACACTATAAATATTTACTATTGCACACTTAAAAATAATATTGCAACTAATATCTATTTCCAGAATTATTTATAACACTAAAATTTATATTGACTTGCTTCGTAGTTTTGTTTACTGTCCGACCGTTCGATTTACTTTGTGACTTGTCGGCTAAACGACGCGGTCCTTTACGTAGGCTGAGAGAGTGGTCTTATTTGTTTATCTGCGCTGGTCTGAAATATTTCTACAGCCCTAGAGAGGCTGTTGCAGTTAACTCGAATATTCCAGACTTTTTTATAGGAACCCTTACAATACGAACGTCAAGAAATTGTTCTTGGCATTCATTAATTGACATCACTAAATCATTTCCAGTATTTCCGAAGGTGCTGAAGCATTAAAATTCAAAACAGTGATTAGTATATGAGTATAGAGTAAATTAATCAAATAATGTTCATCTTGATTTGGAATACTTAGCAAACTTATTTCTGTGACTACTTCTTTGGAAACTATTAGGTAACTTGTGTATTTGTAACACTGCTGATAACAATTATATTTAATGCATTAACAATCGATATTCATTCAGTAGGATACTGAGAAATTTGTTTCGTGACGAGACGGTGGTGCACGATCCCCAAAGTTAAGTAACGTAGCAATTATTTTGAATTTGATTAAATATTGTTCAGGTATCATGCAAAATTTTAACGGACAAGAAAAGAAACGTTTCAAATTACATCTGAACAAAAATTAATAGACCGGAAGCCCATGTCCCCTGCTTCAGGTGTAAGACATGATTTTTGAATTTCAGAATGATTTACTCTATCGAATGTATAGGGTTTTTTAATGAATAAGATTTGACACAAATTTTGGTCGAGGACTCCCGGTTTATACGCAAAGTCATCAGAAATGTCAACCAAGTACTCAGAAAGCAAATTTTTATAGGCTCTGAAAAAGATATTGTAACGAATTTAAGTCTATAAATTAGTCATTTCGGCTTTACTGGTGCTTAGAATTATTGTGGAAATATTTTACATCAAGAAATAGAAGCGAATATATTTGTTTTCTAGAGAATTGTTGGTACCTTCTAGCGTTTTCTAGAAACGCCTGGACGTTTGCGGGAAAAGCATAGTGGGGAAAGATCCACGATATATATATATGTGACTGACTCAGCAAGGAGCATTATTGATTTTTTGGTTCAGTGACCTTATAATGTGGACTGCTAGTGGTTGAAATAAATTGTGTTATTTGAAATAAATCAATACTGACATAAATAATTAAAGTTAAGTTATAATGTAGTGTAATAATCTTTAGTTTAAATTAGAATTAGTTATTAGAAATAGTGCTAGTTATCTAATTTATTATTTTATTAAATCATAAAAATAGTAGTGCTTAGTAACTTTTGCTCCCTAAACTAAAATAAATAACGTTACAGTATAATACAAATAGTTCATTGTGATTTAACATTAAGCATGTATTTGATTGAAACATAGCCAAGTGTTCAACCTCAGTTAGCTTTTTACATTATATTATTTTCTGTGGTTGTCAAACATCTGTTTGAATTTTGTTCAAGAAAGAAATTAGGACTATTTCTGAATTTTGTTCAAGAAAGAAATTAGGATTATTTCTATGTTCCAATTCAAATCTTTTTGGCGTTGAAGGAACATTTCAACTAGAATCTGTTCGAATTTTTCACTGGAATAGTGCGACAGAAGCAAGTATATATAAATCCAAACATTTGTTTCAAAAACACTGACAAATACTTATTTTATTAACGCGTATAGATAGATTGTCTTCTGAATCTAATTTAATACACTATTCTACGATAGTTCTTGTAACTCTCAACTATATGTTCGACATCTTCCATTTGTATAAAAGCCATTCTGACCATTTTGTACCAACCATTTAGATTAGGTGTGAATGCAATAGTATTTCCTTTGGAAATGTATCTAGTTAAGCTAAGAAGGTTATTCAACTTAGATAAGATACGATATGTCGTTTAGTTTGTCATACGTGTGTGTATATATGTATGTTTAGGTTTAGTATGATTACCGGATTTCTTCTTCCTTATTGTTAAGACATCCAGGAATCTAAAAGTAGATTTTATCCTTGGGAAATTCTACTTTAGGCTCATTAAAAGAGTTACAAGTAGATGTATATAAAATAATTTTTCCATATCAATTTATTTTCTTAATGAGAAATCAATGATATAAAATTAAATTCAACAGCTGATTGCTCAAATACATAGAACTTAAATCTAAATTTTACTCAACTGTATTACATTTCCAAACAATATGCAATTAATATATAGAAGAATAGTTATTATTTATGCTACAAGGGTGTAAAGTTGAGCATTATGGTATAAGGTCAAGTATTTGTTGACAAAACTTGGCGATGTCGAGGTCCTAAAATTGCTGTCCAAATGTCATAATACTTGTATACCCTCGTATTGCATACTAGATTTTTTCTACAGTCCTGAATAGTAGCTTTTAGAATAAATTCGAGTCACATAACATAATCTGAACTATGGATCAATGACAAGTGTACGTAGAATGTTAACAGATCAATTTATTCTTAAATCAATATCGTCGATTTCTATATCGCGCGTGCATTGATGGTGGTGGCATGGATGGCTTTGAATTGTGTGAAATAAATGAGATACGTAGAATATTTATTTTACTCATCGTTTGCGATACTTACAAACTATACTTAAGTATAGCCGTACTTAGACTTTCATTATTTCACTCGTTATATTTATTCCGTAATTAAAAAATTATTCGAGCTGTCTTCTTTGGATATCAAACTTTGTATAACATCTTTCGAGTATACATAATTCGTCGCTGTATCTGAATTCCATGTATTTTATTGAAAAAATTAAATCAAGCTCATCGAATGCAAGACTTTTCGATGAGGGAGTTAACATCTGATAATTTATTTTAGAACTCGAAACGTTGATGAAATCATCACTGTCTTATGCATCATTCCCTGCATATTCATTTTTGAAAAAATTAAATAAAACTATCATAAATCCATCATCAAGTCGTACAATTTTCAAACGAAAAGGCATTCCATTCTGCTATTTAATAAAACAAGACTCTGTCCAATGTTATAGGAATAAAACTGTCCTCAAATTTTCTTCTTTTTCGTCTTAGATTAGTTCTTTTGACCATTCATCTATCAACATCTCAACGCACACTTCGAACAGATCCTATATTTACTATTAATCTTTAGCCATGTGGCTATAGTCAGCCAGTGAAGTTGACTGGCTATTTATCAAAAAACATGCAGATAGCTTCTAATGGATTGTTGTCTTGAGACGTGATTTCGAATTTATTTGGATTATTTGAAAATGAAGGAAATATTTACAACAGCAAAAATGAATAATATTTCCAGTTGGAGTAATGAAAATATTTGAAATAAATACCAAATTAGTGTCCCATCGTAATTTTAACTTTTGAAGTGATCTGTTTCAACGCCAAAATAAAATTATCTGAACACGATATTTGCAGAAATTAATCTTCTGTATCTATTCCAATAAATATGTTACTATCGTTCAAGTAACTATTCCACTAGAAATTGATCATATTGTTACGTTTTTGAAAAATAATAATGTAAATACGAGAAGCTCAAATAGCTATGTAAGAAATTATGTAGATTAGTTGAACAAGGCTATTCGAACTAGTGCTCGAACAGGTATTATTTTTTATAACTTGTTTTATTCTAATATACAATTCTATTTAATATTTTCAAATCATTATATATCTCAGGAACTACTCAATGATTTAGAATTGTAACGTTTCTTGGGTTTGACATGATTAGTACTAAAATAAATAAATATTAATGGTGTAATTCAAAGCAAATCATTTCTTTTAAGAATCGTTGAAAACTAATCGTCTTTTATTGACGAATTCCGTTTTTCGTATATGCGTGTGATTTTGTTCGTAATCTGTAACTTATAGACCTATAAAATTTTTAGATTCACCTAGAGCCTCACAATAAGTGTCTTGATTGGAATAAAGAAATATAAATACCAATAAATTGAAAAGAATATTGTACACATGTAGAATATTTTGGAAGCATTTCTAGAATTTTGTGCGAACACTTCTAGATGTTCTGTACATAATTCATTAAAATGTGGAGCTAAGTTATGAATTCAGCGTGATAGATTGATGGATATAGACTATGTCTTTTTTGTCATGTTATCATGATATGTAAGAAGATTACCTATTGTATATTTTGTAAATAGAATTGTCACTTTTCATACTGAGTGCTTCCGACTGGCACTTGTTCTTGTAAAATAAAAGATAAAGCTGTCATTGTTAGAGTGCCAGATGGCAGTTATATTCTAGTCCTTTCATGTTATTGGGAACCGAAAATTGGTGCATCAAAATTCAAACTATTGAAAAAGAATATCAATAATATTGATGAAATTAACTTTAATCTGGACCCAAAATACCTTTGCCATCTTCATGTTGATTAGTGCCGTAAAGAAATGAAAACACTAAATGACATTCTAGTTCCAGAAGTAAAAAAACTGTTGTGGTCACACGGTACTTCCCGACTATGAATTTCATGGTCAGTATCATCGCTGTTAGATTTAGAATGTTGCATTGATTTGCATATTCCAAAGTGACAGCTGTCATTGTTAAAGTGATAGATGTTGGTTATATTTCAGTCCTTATATAAAATAAGTATTTTTGAAAATAAAGAGTCCTTTTCTAGATTTTCGTCTTTAATTCATTGGAACTTACAGTTTTGACATTTGATCGTCGCGATTATGTGATTTAAAGATGATAACTGATTATTTATTCAATCTTTCTACTAAACTTATATCCCCGAAAGTTAATTCCAAACTGGATATAGGGCCGTCTTTAACCTATTGGAGGCCCTGGGCACATCAGGATAATGGGGCCCCTATGACCTTGATGGAGCACTATTTTGTTGAAATAAACACATTTGACTACATCCTTCCCTAAATTGAACATAGACTACTGAAAAATTGAACGAATTCCAATCAAAATCCCATCAGCCCTGATAGACTTTCACACAAACACTCCACTTATGAGCAGTTCAGCATCCATTTTGCCCCAAACCAGTAGCGAGAATAGCGACGAAAACAAGTATATTTAATTCCTTCGCTCTGAATGCTTGTAGCAGCGCTAATTGCCGCGTTGCTCACCTCTCCAGTCTTCACTATGCAATGTTCTATTAAAATGCGTGTGTTTGTATTCGTCGCTCTTCTCTTCCTACTTATCGTCGCTCGTATCGCCGCTCTACTATGCGGTTATTCTTCAATCGGTTTAAGATTGATTTATGAGGGATATAATTTACAAATTTAGATTCTCTCAGTTATAAATACAACCAATCATAGACATTGGTTGACATGTCAGAAATCAAAAATTGACAGCTGTCACAGATAGTATTCAAATCATGAATATGGTGAAACAGTATCTAAATTAATATGATAAAAGTAAATAGTCAAACCAAAACTTAATCATTTGTGCAATAAAAGAATTTTGGCGATATAAAATGGCTACTCAAAAAGTTAATTTTAGGTTATATTTCAAAAAATAAACGAGAATGATGATCTAAAACTATGAATCTAAATTTCTAAATGTGAATTCCCAAATTAAATCCTTCATTAATCAGCCTCAAGGCGGGTTTATGAGGGATTTAATTTATAAATTTAGATTTGCTCAATTTAAATACAGCCAATCGTAGACAACGGTTGACATGTCAGAAATGCCAAATTGACAACTATCACAGAACAGATATTTAAATCATGAATATGGTGCAACATCACGCATATCTATATGATAAAAGTAATAAATCAAACCGAAACTCATTTATTTGTGCAAATAAAACAATTCTGACGATATAAAATGGCTACTCAAAAAGTTAATATTGGATTATATTTCAAAAAATGAACGAGAATGAGAATCTAAAACTATGAATATAAATTTCTAAAAGTAAATTACTGAATTAAATCCATCATAAACCAACCTTTACGTTCAGTTTTACGTCGCTATAGAAATTTTGCGAGCAAAGAATATCGGTTACCTGGTAGAAGCTACGGGGCCCCTACCGATCGTGGAGCCCTTGGTACGTGCTCAGAGTGCCCAGTGGGAAAGAGGGGCCTGACTGGACATCATCTAAATAAAAACTACTTTTGATTTTAAATTTTGCATATTTTCTTTGAAACTTTGACGTTTCGATCCTTTGATCAAAAATCTTCTTCAGAAAACAATGATACCATCATTTCTGAAGAAGATCCTTGATCAGAGGATCGAAATGTCAAAGTTTCAAATAAAATATACAGAATTTAAAATCAAAAGTAGTTTTTATTCATTGTTTAATTTTAAATTCTGTATATTTCATTTGAAACTTTGATGTTTCGATCCTTTGACCGAAGATCTTCTGCAGAAAACAATGATCCCATAATTTCTGAAGAAGATCCTTGGTCAAAGGATCGATACGTCAAAGTTTCAAATAAAATATACGGAATTTAAAATTAATAAAAATTCTGAAAAATGTATAGATTATCATCTAAATAATTTGTAGAAGAAACAATTGACAATCGTTTATATATCCTTCTTCAGGAGCTTTAATTTGATTTGAAGAATGATAGAACCAAATAATTTATTTTGATAATTCCACTCCAATATAAAGTATGCCATAAGAAAAAAACAATTTTATCGTTTTGACAGCGGATAAAAAGGAAGGTAACTTTTTGCAAGTGATAAAACGTTATTTACCTTTCTCCTAGCAACTAAATCAAAACACTCACTATATTTATGTCATTTGTATAATTTGTCCATTCTTAAACTGCAAAGTAAACAGAATTTGGAATATTCCCGAAGAAAATATTAAGTAAAGTGTGTCTACAAATACAAAAAACAATAAATCATGTATCTGGAGACAGTTCATAGTATTTTGTAAAAACCAGAATTATGTATTAGAAAGAGGTACAACGGTATGTCAAATTTCAAATATTTTGCTAGATTGAACTTAAAGTATGCGAAGAATTGATGAAGAAAATTATAAAGAATACGTAGTGGAATATGTCAAATGAAACGATGTATGATAATTGTACTCTCAATAATTGCACATTTAAATAAACTTTTTCATAAATAAAATGTCGTTAAATTATCTCGCCGAATTATACTCTAGCATTTTATTTTTTTTGGGATAAATTTCAGTTTGACAACTCAAGCTTGTAACCTGACAGCAATTTGACTCAAAAACTGTTCAAAAAATAAAATCACTCCACCTACGGTGTCGTGATTTTATTAGAACAGTTTTCTTGTCAAATTGCTAGGTAACAAGGTTTCGTTAAAACAGAAATTTATCCAGCAAAATAAAAAGCTCTTGTGTAATTACTGTTGAAAAAACAATTGAGGAACGTTTGCATGTGATGTCCAAATATGAGTAAAAACTTGAATATAAAATTTCAGTCGAAAATTTGTACACGTTTTCAAATCATCGTGCTTGCACACAGACTGATTTTTTTTTAATTATGTTTTTTTGGGTTGAGTAGGGTCTGAATCGTAAAGATTTGTCAAAATCTTGAACTGTAAAAAAATCATGATTATAATACTTCCTCTATCAAATAGATCCAGAAAGTGAAATCGAAAATCATGAGCGAAGCCAATAGTGTAAGTTTTGAAGCAATTATATTGCTGAGAAAAAATCTATATTTTGAGAATTTTGATTCTATTGTCTTCAAACAACATGGGATATGTTACCATATTTTTCTAATATTTTTTATTAGTCTTCATAAAAAAAATACCTTCATCTTGAAAATAGTTCAAATTTTTTCTGTTTTAGTGAAATTTACTATAGAATAGTATGTGACGTACTTTATGTTCATTCTCTCTTGCGAATAAGTCATACAGAGATAGATGTAGAGCAGGCATATTCATTTATCTGTTACTGCGTGTTTATTGATGAATATAACCAACAAGACCAATCGAATGCCTTTATAATTAACAACATATGCAACAGAAACTAATATTTTCATTAAAAAAATATGAACGATTATGTTTTTGAAATTTTTCCACCATTTGCTAGAATAAATAATATTATATTCTTGTGTATAATCATTATTTGTCCTGAATTAGACTGTGATCATATTGTTATTAAGAGTACGAAAGGAAACAATTTTCTATTAAACAGCTAATATCCATAATTTCATGACTGGGAGTTTAATTCACCTGGATTAAAGTGACAGGGAGTTAACCAATAAACTATGTAGGTCTTGATTCATTCAATTCATTTGATTGGTCAATGGTGACACAAAAAATAGAGAAATTGAAATTGTTATTAGTATGTATATCATTTGTGATATCAATTCACACCAACAACACTTGTATTTTCTAAATTTATTTCCATCACACAATTCAGAAAATAACACAAACTTGTAAATCTATCACCAATCTATTATGAATTCGAAAGAAACTGTGAGCGTTATAGGGATAAAATATCAATGAATTATTGTTTTATACTAAGAAATGATATTCAACAAAATATATATTTTTAGAAGTCGAGGAAGTAGAAGTTGATATAAGTATTTTCAAATATCCAAAAAAGTATAACTCTGCCAGAAAAGCTGAAGCGGGAAACTTGAGGTTTCAGATACCTCAAAGCAGGTGGGAACACCAAGAATAAAATCTATTCGATATTTTCGACATGGCGAGCCAGTTAGTTTATGTTGAAGCATGACATCTTAAGATAATCACTATTTGAGCTTTTTCATGGTGCGTTCATGGTCACCAAATAAAGTAACCATGTCAATAATTACTGGTTGGCAACATTACATTTATTCAAATTTTGTTTTTGACAAGTTTTTCGAAACGTTCTCTGAGAGATAATATTGTACGATTTTGGAAATGTGATTGACATCAGAATCTAAACTAAATATACTAATCTGATATATTTTTGGGGGTCTGACAAGAAGCCCGTATGCGTGTATGTAAATGCTATCTGTTTATATTAGTACTTCCGGTTACACTACTAGTATTTTTGTTTTGTATACATAAGCATACATACATATGTAATAAAAAAATTAGAAGACGAAACTTTAATGTTGCAAGTCTAATGCTATTAGCTAGGAAATTATTTCTTCTGCATTTTTATTGCAGTCAACAGAATGATTCAAATTCTTGAAAAAATATCTTGAGTATGTGCAACAACGAAACATTTTTGCTTCGACGGTAGACAAAGTGAAATAATTTGAAAAAACAAATTATCATATAAATTCCGGAGATTATTGGACTCCAAATAAGTTGTTTTAGGTAGTAAGAATTCTAAAGTAGAACATGTTTGTTTTTTAGGTTAGAGAGTTCATGAAATTGTCTTTATCTAAATTAAAATACAAATATTCTTTCATTCAACAAATAAATATACAAATGACAGATAGGTGTAAACCTTTTCTTGCCACTAAGACAAAACATTCGCGAATAACAAATAATAACAAATGCATGTGCAGTATACATTATGCTATTGTTCAGTCATGATTTGCATTTGTCACATTATACCAAGCCAAACCCACTCTGATCCAGATTCGTATTAAAGGTACGTCTTGGCATATTAGCACTAAAGAATGGTAATTTTCGCACATTGCTTGTGACATATCTGCATAATAACTTGCATAATAGAGTTCTATAACTTGTGAAGTCATGATGTGGAACAATATGATGATGCTGAAGGCATCCAACTTCCACCCATAGAAAAGATAAATATATTTTCGATAATCTGTAATTGATGTCTACTTTAATTCTCTGTATGAAAACAGAAAGAATTTATCTCAATTATTTGCATATATTTCCTCATAATTTGACAAAATGTGAATTGCCTAATTTATCACTGTCATGAAATGTATTTATTATTTATTAATCTAACGCAAAAAAATGGTTCTGCATCCCTACTCGCTCTCTTACGTGTAATAAGAGTCTAAAATTACAGTTTTTCTACTAATTGGTCGGAATTATGCCAAAATTAGCCCATTTTCAAGACTAATTTCACTGGGCCAATGAGTTAGTGACACAAAGTTATGGAATTTAATTTTGACGTTATATTTTTCATTATAACTCTATAGCAATAATCTTCTCATTTAGTCTGAAGAAGTACCATTTTCCTAAAAATTAAAAATAAATTTTGGAACCCTGCTCCGCCAATAATTTTACTAGTTCCAATATTATGCATTTTATGTATTTATAATAATTAATAACTATTATTATTATTCTTTAATTATTTCATATACCTATTACAAGTGTAATTTGCGTCAAATATATTATTTTTCTTATACAGGTGCCCTATTTCATATTAGTTATCTAAAAAGCAATTCAAAATGCCATTTTCGTAATAAATTTCTTCAATTAACAGGTAATAATTTACTATATAATACATTCCATTGGTGTCGTATCTTGTTTTTATGGGACAAATGCGGGTAAATTATACAAATAATTTTTGACATAATTAATGTGTTCACTATTACAAAATATACGTTGTTCTAACACCTTATCTTTCCTACTATTAAATGGCTCAGCTGTATAAATTATTTGATAGAATAAAAATTTTCTGTAGCGAAAATCTATATATTGAAAATATATTTAACGAAAAATTCTCTTCAAGCAAACATTGGTTCAAATTAATTCATTTTAGTTTCCTATGAAAACAGTATATTCGTGCACAAAATGGCTTACTCTCAATACCGATATAATAATAAGCCCTCATGCGTTTCTAGAATATTTCAAGATATGTCAAAAAATTATTACAAATTTGAAATTAAATAGTCACACAGCTAAATAACTAAACTACAGAATATTTAAACCTATAGTTACATACTTTATTTTACTTCATTTCTTTTCAGTTTACTTTATTGCATTTTAAGCATTAATAGTAGATTGTTTAACATGTAGAGAAATGTGAGAGTTTACTAGCGAGTGTAAAGCAAGAGCAACGAGCGAGTGAATTAAATTTACACGAGCAAAGTAATATCGCTATTCTTACGTGTTGAACATGCAATTTTTTTGTATACTTGATGGAAAAACTTGAGTGGAAGACGCCAAGAATAGAAACAATTTTCTACAGAAATACTAATCAAGGTTGTGGTCTTGTAAAATCGTAGTAACGGATTTGACAACTGCTAAATAAAAGCATAGTAACAAATAAACAATATTAAAAATTAATTTGTCAGAAGTTAATGATTATTTTTTGACACATTTCCTATACGCCATGTCAGTAGCGTTGTACGCGGCGCAAGCGCCGTCCTGGTGGCGACACTTGGCATCTATTTACTAATATATTTAAAATCGTGACAATCAACAGATTTTGAAGTACTCACGTAATTTGCAAAACTGGCACTCAGAATTAGCAGAAAGTTTGTCACAATGACAGTAGTACTTTGATGCAGGTCTCAAGAAGTTGATTTACCTATATTTAGATCCAAAAGTTTGAGCAAAGAGAAAAAATTGGTACAAAGTTTTCATGTCAGCGACGAAGAAGAAATTAAAAATAACTAAGAAGATAGTGAAATTACGGGAGTTACTTTGTGCGAAACGCCTGGCACATTTAGTGATAGAACAAATCTGAATTTGTATAATCTATTGGTCGAGATATGTGTAAATTATTATAAGTATAAACATAGTTTTCTACTTGACATGATAATACGTACGTTCGGGTGTACTTCTTGTATGTTTTGTTTGATTATTATCTGAATATTGAATTGATAAACAATATTAATGTTTTTCGTGATTTTAGATAACTTCATCTGACATTTACGAGTTATTCTTATGAATTGAAAATAATCTGTGTGACTATCATAAAAACTTCTTGATTTGGTGTATTTTGAATTCTTCATTAGGGAATCAGCATCATTTATGCCTGATGATTTGATATTTGCTTGCCAGATACGAGTTATCCGAAAACATCATTCATTTAAATATTAAATAAGTAAAAATTCAATAATAAGGATTCATTCATGATATTTTGTCTTCAATCTATGATCGAGGATAATATTGTTGAAATATTATTTTAATAATTCAATATTGATACTGTGCAAATATTATACAATTTAAAAAACACCAACTGCTTATTTCTAAAGTTCGCTAATATAATAATAAGTTTGTGTTTTTTACATGATTGCTGTAAAAATTTATTAATACAGGTAAATTTAGGTCGAAAAATGGTTAATATTAGTTGCAACTGCAAACATGCAGCTGCAATTTGCATATAAATTAACACAGAAGGTATCTGCTTCAAGACTGACCAGTCAATGATTTGGAATCGTCCAGCACAGTTGAATGAATATCATAAGAGTGCAAGGATTGATAGTATGTACTATTGCATAAAAGCAAACTGAGAAGATAACTTTTTCATAGTTTCTTACGCCCATTCGCGATTCGGAAATGAATGAAATTTCATTTCACCATTGCGCAGTTGTGTGTGCGAACACTCAAATACACAATAAATTAGACCTTGTCCCGATGATCTCCACTTTTTCAAAGGATTTTCCATATTTAGTTGCCTCAAAAACTCAGTTTGGCTTTATGCTCTTTTATATTTGTTTTGACAGCTCTAGTCAGTATTAGTAAAGAGCTTATAACTTCTACCGCATGGAGTCGCGTCCGTCGCTACTGACATAGCGTATACTGAAAAGTTTCTGAGTCAAAAGAAATTGCTTGTTCACTAATGTTTCGTATCTTAAAATACAAGAGAATTATTAATAATTTCAACGTGAAAATTAATGATAATAATAATTTCTTCATTGATCAAATACTGTTCTTCCACCTAACCTAGAAATTATGAGTTTCATGATCATCGTCTCCTTTTGATTTACCGATTTGTTTCCAGCAGTTTCTTCTCAAAATCAATACTTCGAGTGGAAAAAATATGATGGCTATCATTAGTAGGAATTCATCTAAATCTTTTCAAAGATAGGTGACTCAAGTTTTCAAGCCTCTAACTTTACGTATTTTTTTTTTTAAATGGTGAAATTCTGTGGGCGTTTGAAAAACCGGTAGAATTCCATAAGAATTGTACTGTTTATTTGAATTTATTATGAAAGTTTTATAGCTGAATCTCCCGTGGAGCTGGACTGACTTGTATGGTGTAAAACAGACTTTACTCAACGTTTAATCTGACTTATTTATGACTGTAGATTAAAACAGCATCCGGCATATTTCAGAATAATATCCAGAAAATTAACACCAGTAGCTGCAGATAATTATTGTTTTGATTTAAAAGTAATTTAATATATTCTTCGCATGCAGTATTAATACAGAATTTGTGTATAGGAGCATAGTATTAGCATCGTTCCTTTTCAGTATTCATTTCAAGCTTTTCGTAGATTGATATTTTATTACAGCTGGCGCGTTTGACAGATTCTTTTCGAAAATTCATCGAGCGCTTTGATAAAAATTCGAAATATTTTCGTATTCCGATTCCAGTTGCAGTATTTCAAGTCAATTCTAAATGTTGACTACCTCGTAAACTACGAGAAATTTTTATTAGTCCATGCTTGGTTTGTGCATAATGTATGTAAACACATTCAAATTTACCGAAAATATATATAAATTTGGAAATATTTATCCAAAGAAATGGAAGAGAATATTAAAAATATATTCAATTATCACTCTTTTCATTGGATATAAGACTTTTTAGGATATATGACATAGATTATGTTGGACGCTTTGATTGGTCATGTTGTTTATATTCACCAGTAATAATACTGTACTGAAGAATAGCTACGCCTTCCCTATTTCTGTATAGTGTAGCTATCTCTGACTTGAAAGCGAGTGGGTATGTACATAATCTACGTCACTACTCAATAATTATTTCCTCAAAGACAATGAATATTCAAACAATTTCAGAAAATACGGGTATGTTTTTTGTAACGAAGATTAATAAAAAAACAATAAAGAAAAATGATTCAATTTTTTTTTTAACACAAAAGCAAACAACATTTAGCTCCTAAAATTTCAAAATAACTCATCCTCACGTAGGTTGGCACAATTATTTATGCATTAATTTGGATTTGGAATAATAAAAATGCGTTTTCTGGACTAAATTTATGAGTTTTAATTTCATGATTAATGATTGTAATTCATGAACTCAAGTTTGAGCTTTATGCCTTGATGTCAAGTACTTTGAGATGCTTGCATACGAGATCTTGCCTACGACCTTCAATTTCTATATTTTCGGAGCATAGATCACAAGGTAATTATAGTTTGCAAATAACCAAGCGAATAGGTCGATGACAGGTATTGTTTTTAGAGTTATTAATTCATATAAAAACTGAATCTAATATCTAAATTACACACATGTTTAGAAACAAGTCATTTGGGGCATAAATTTCGGAATAGTGGTCAATCACTATTAATTAATCTAAGAAGCGACCGTATTTCGGTACCAATTCTTCAGTTTCTGTTTAAAACTCTTTTCGTTCAGAGAAATTGGGCTAATTGATACAAAAAAAATCAAAAAAATCAAGAGGATGGCATGAACTTTTTGTCAATTATATTTGTGCCCAATTGCTTGAAAGATGATTTTTTTCAAGTCATTGTTTTCCAAATTGATAATAAATGTTCACACTTTAATCTGTTTATTTCTTTCAAAAAAGAAAAACCTACCCTAAAATTATACGATCATAACATAACATAACTGTCGTATCATTCCTTCTGATTTTTTTATTATTTAACAAGCATTCAAAATCGGCAAGTAGATATAGAAATCGTGCATTAAAAGTGAGTAATTTTTTTTCACCCTGTTTTTCATAAAAGTCTTCTTTTTACATTTAAATCCACGTAAGAACTGTCATTCATCATAAGATTGTAGGTGAAGATATTTTCTTCTACGGCCGTGCGTAAAATAAGGCTTTTTCAGTTTTTCATGACCATTTGAGTGCGTAGAAGTTGTGTTTCTGTGAAATCATGTTTGCAGCACCATTCACCCTTGTTTGGATATTTGTTAAATCTGAATGTCAACTTTTGCTTTTGATTCTTGTCGTGTATCTAATAATTGTCAAAATATGGAGGTAGAATACCATAGAATAATTATTTGTTTAACAAGTACAAAAAATGCTAAATTTTGCGATGAGTAAGAAAGTTGGCTGAACGTCGCTATTGAACATGATATTTTTTTTCTTCTATCGCACTTTTTTATTATTAATTGTAGTGATATTTTCTTTTGAATTACGCATAAACATGAATAAAATTGGTTAGTAATTCCATTTCTAATTTAATATAATCCATAAATTAATTCATCAACTATTTAAAAAATAATACATTGTACTAATCTTAAATGATTGAGGTGACGAGTGTCAAAACTTGAATTCCATGTGTTTGGAATCGTGGATAAGAGTTTTAGAACTACCATCATGACTGACGCAAGAAATTAATATTTGAGTAACTAAATATTAACCTTTATATTAACTAGTAGCTAGGAATTAGGGGCTATATGTAATGTGATTTACTTTTTGTACTTGTCCAAAAGGATCATTACTTTTTGTACAGTTGTTTGTTGAAATATCAAAATGAACTAATTTTGCATGAAATATATTGTTACAATATGGCATCTTATACAACCGATAGGAAAAAAAAATTTTTGCAATATGAGTGTAAACAACGATTATGACATTCGGTCAACAATTTCATTGACTCGGTAAACCTCGTCATCAAATACATACTTGGCCTCATATCATAATACTCAACTTTATACTCTTGTGTAATTGCATAGGACAAACTACGGTTCTAAAAAGAATAAAATTATTTATTACAATTGCGTTCTTCGAATTCTAAATGTGTTAAGTCATATTTGGATGTTTATTTCAGTAAAACAAGATTTTTTTTTAATTATCTTGATTTTTACTGTCATTCATCAATGTCACTGCTCTCATATCCTGCATCTGTCCAGCTATGATTTTAAATGTGTGCACTAGTAAGAAGATTTAAGATTAAAACTGTTACATTCAGACAATAATAACATTGATGTCCATTTTAATTCTCCAACTTCTACTAAGGCATTACCAGCTGTTGATTTTGTACTAAATCTTAGTATTTGCTGAAAAAGATTGCTTGTCAATGTCAAACTATAATAAAGAAGAAAAGCCAAAGGAATCATAGCCTAAATCTGTACTGAATTCATTCATCATTTATAAAAAGAGAGTAAAATCAATCCTTATTACTCTTCTCACTCTTTGTTGATAAATTTTGATATTTCTTTAATTCTTCCTCAGCACAGCCCTGTGCAAAGTTTAAAGGCGCGTGTCGTTCGGCTGCATTTCTTTGCACCGATTTGTTGAGTTTATAAATAACTACTTGATTTATATTTCGCATTGTTGTTGAACTCGTTAAATACAGTGTTGCATTGTTGTGAGACCCACACAGTCATATTATGAACTTTTGTTTTCAATCAACCTTGACAGAAACAACAACCAGCGTTGCCAGTTCAAATATTTGGAGCATATTCGTTTCTTTTATTTTTTTAAATTCACTTTCTTCTGGAACAGCTTGATATTATGCTATGTTGAATATTTGATTGCTGTCACCTCTTCATTTATTGATTCTTGAAGGAAAATCAAGAATTGAATCCTACTTTTAATAAAAGCCCATCAGCAAATCGAAAGCATTAATAAAATTATAGCATTTTTATTGACAATCAAATTACCATCATGTATAACAAATATGTATTTTAAGGTAAATATTTGCGCCTTGCATTCTGTCACCACTTCTTACCATTTAAATTTTTTCTTTTGCTAGTCATCTGTCATAATTATTTGTTGTATTTTTTGGCTGAAGATGGATGGATATCATCCGAAACGTCCCCATCGTTTACATCAAGTTTATTCAAATAAACATTGGACTATCACACCATGAAAATGCCGGTAAAATGTTGTTAACATACCGCCGTAATTCCAAAAATCTCGATCAATGCCGTAAATAATGTTCAATGCCGTTCAAATGCCGATTAATTTTCACAAATGCTATACAATGCCATCAGTGTGTGCTCTAAAATGCCGTTGCGGTTTCTGCCTCGTCTTTAGAGGAGTCTGAGCAAAATATTTTGTCTTTTTTTTGACAATATTGTGGTTGCTTATTTCTGTCATCCCAATTTCACTCATATGAGAAAATTTTAATTTGTTGTGAAGCTTAGAGATTTTTATGATTCGAATTTGAAAATTAGACATCTTGTTACTAACGATTGGCATATGCTTGAATAGCTATCATGAGAAAATGAGATTTATGATCGTTATTGAAAAACAATCGACAAATTTCATTTAAAAATGTAATTTGTTTTATTGAAATTCATCGTGTAATTACTTTTCTCCAACACTGTTTTGGAATTTGCATATTCCATAACCAAAAATTAAGTTGGAACGAATGACATTCCGAAAAATCGTTCAGAATGATTCCGTATGCCGTTTAGAATGATTCAAAGCCTTTTGAATCATTTCGACGAATCAGAAGTTGTTAGTTTGGCTACTACCATGGTTACTTCCTAACAACTCAAGTATTCATATCTGGATTTGACATTTGACATTTAATAATTTTTTAAGTCTCCTCCGAAATATTGGTGAGTTTCCAAAACCTTGTTAGAGAAAGTATAGTCTACAACATGTTTGGAATGGCGTATTCCACACTCGCGAACCGTAATCCTCGCCTTCAGCTCGGTTTACAAACTTTTCGCTCGTTCAGAATATACGCTATGTCAGTAGCGACGGACGCGACTCCATGCGGTAGAAGTTATAAGCTCTTTACTAATACTGACTAGAGCTGTCAAAATAAATATAAAAGAACATAAAGCCAAACTGAGTTTTTGAGGCAAATAAATATGGAAAATCCTTTGAAAAAGTGGAGATCATCGGGACAAGGTTTAATTAATTGTGTGTCTGAGTGTTCGCACACACAACTGCGCAATGGTGAACTGAAATTTCATTCATTCCCGAATCGCGAATGGGCGTAAGAAACTATGAAAAAGTTATCTTTTCAGTTTGCTTTTATGCAATAGTACATACTATCAATCCTTGCACTCTTATGATATTCATTCAACTGTGCTGGACGATTCCAAATCATTGACTGATCAGTCTTGAAGCAGATACCTTCTGTGTTAATTTATATGCAAATTGCAGCTGTATGTTTGCAGTTGCAACTAATATTAACAATTTTTCGACCTAAATTTACCTGTATTAATAAATTTTTACAGCAATCATGTGAAAAACACAGACTTATTATTATATTAGCGAACTTTAGAAATAAGCAGTTGGTGTTTTTTAAATTGTATAATGTTTGTACAGTACCAATATTGAATTATTAAAATAATATTTCAACAATATTATCATGGATCATAGATTGAAGACAAAATATCATGAATGAATCCTTATTAATGAATTTTTACTTATTTAAATGAATGATGTTTTCGGATAACTCGTATCTGGCAAGCAAATATCAAATCATCAGGCATGAATGATTCCCTAATGAAGAATTCAAAATACACCAAATCAAGAAGTTTTTATGATAGTCACACAGATTATTTTCAATTTATAAGAATAACTCGTAAATATCGAATGAAGTTATCTAAAATCACGAAAAAAATTAATATTGTTTATCGATTCAATATTCAGATAATAATCAAACAGAACATACAAGAAGTACATCCGAACGTACGTATTATCATGTCAAGTAGAAAACTATGTTTACACTTATAATAATTTACACATATCTCGACCAATAAATTATACAAATTCAGATTTGTTCTATCGCTAAATGTGCCAGGCGTTTCGCACAAAGTAACTCCCGTTTTTCACTATATTTTTCGTTATTTTTAATTTCTTCTTCGTCGCTGACATGAAAACTTTGTACCAATTTTTTCCATTTGCTCAAACTTTTGGATCTAAATATAGGTAAATCAACTTCTTGAGACCTGCATCAAAGTACTTCTGTCATTGTAACAAACTTTCTGCTAATTCTGAGTGCTAGTTTTGCAAATTACATGAGTACGTCAAAATCTGTTGATTGTCACGATTTTAAATATATTAGTAAATAGATGCCAAGTGTCGCCACCAGGACGGCGCTCGCGCCGCGCACAACGCTACTGACATGGCGTATAGGCCATTCCAATACTTATTGTAGAATATACTATTATTTTAAAATACTTGTGAAGATATCTAAATCCAATGCAATGAGTTCATTCTGAACTTGATTTTGGCTGAACTAGCATCCCTTGTAGTTTTACTTATTCTACTTGCAACTTTTTAAAAAAAAAAAACTATTCTCCATGTTATTGTTCCTATGCGAAATTTTGTGATCAAGTGTGTTAAGTCGGGCGACATTCCTACATAATTACATTCACCATGTGATAGCATTATAAATTGAATATATCGCGAATAAGCCGAGTTTCTAAATGGCTGTTTATTTCCAAACTTTTTACTTTGAGACTGTGTATACTCTGTGAAGCTTGCTTGATTTCACTCAACGCTGACTCATATACCACACAGCCGTATTGTCGACAATATGAATTATGATTCACTTTAAATGATATGTGAGCTGCAATTATAAGGTGGGTTTTATAAGAAACAGTGGTGAAAAATTCTCATTTCAAATTATACTACCTTGAAAATACATTATATTTGACAATGTATGATGTCTTACATTTTAGGGCTTAACAATAAATACAGACCTAAGTCATTTCACTTATATCATCAAATTCAGCGTAATCAATTCTAGGAGAATTTTTGTTCTCATTGGTCCATGGAAGACTTTCATTAGGAATACTGCACATTTGAGACTCGGTTGAGTCATGCGGGACTGGCATAACGCTCACAATTAATAACTAATCTAATTTCACATTCTTTGTCTGACTCGTGTGTGTAATCGAACTTGCTTCATTCTCTTTGCATTACTTGATATTTTAGAAAAATTTGAACTTTCTCTAGATGATATTTTCATAGAACAGAAATGCACATTATCAGGTCGCTCACGAAAATGATACGGAGCTGGGTAGAAAGTATTTCCTTTCTCCCCACCTCACGCCTGCGTTCCCACTCAGAGTTACATTGACACTACAGCGGCGAGAATTTGGTTTGCCGTAGACACGAAGCGAGTTATGTGTATAAAGATACTTTAAAATTACATTTTTTCGTATTTGTCATATGGTTCGCATTTCGAAAAATCAGAATGCATGAATCATAGTCTCACAAGAGCCTTAGATTTTCACAAGCAGTTCTCTCAATTTAATTTGATTTAATTATTATGGTAACAATAAGTCATGTTGTTCACTAAGGGCCGAATTCAGATTACTTCATTAGCTAGAAAAACTTCACTAAATGCCTTATTTAAATAGTTTCTGAATACATTTTTGACATAAAAATAATATTAAAATAATTGTAGATCTCGTTGTAGATTATTGGAATTCGACAATCTGACGACCTGTATTCTCCGCTCAAACCACTGATCTGAATATAACACTGGATTGGGTTTAGGTCGCTGGAATGCGGCCCCAATTGAATGTCGCCATCTTGGCAAAAATGAGGTTCTGTGTTCAATTGGTGACATATGTTGGTGACAGTTCAGTATGGTGTTGGGACGCAATTTTTAAATCATGGTGTTCAAATGCATGTTCTGCGGAAATAAAGCCGATTCATTAAGAAATTTGACGCTGCATAATTAAGTTATGATAACAAATTTGAGTAATATATCAAATTTAATATAAAATATCTTGCTCACAAAATTAATCGCTGGACTGCAAATTTGTGCTTACTTACGAACAATAAAATCATGATTATTGAATGTATTATTATTCTGCTATCATGTGTAGTAGATATTTAAAATTATTAGTTTTGAATAGGCAATATTATCGCAGAAATGCACTTCATTTATTCATATAGGTAAATTCATAGTTTTAAATTTTAGGTAACAAAAATTTATAAAACTATTGAACGGATTAAATAATACTAAACTACAATGTTTAAAAAATAGTTAAAACACTGACACTAAAAAGTTCACAAATATTTTTAACTATTAATAAATATTTACACTATTATAACAATTTTTAACTTTTGTTGATTATTAATGTATGTATTTAAATATATATTGAGAATAATTTCTTCATCTTACTTGCATTATACTTTGAATTTCATCGAGTGTCTTCTATAAGTGTTTTGAATTTGCCGTCGAATAGGAACACAAAGCCTCAATTTTACTGTCAAGGCCGCCGTTCAACCGGGGCCGCTTTCAGATGCCAGATACGGTCTAAACCCAATCCAGTGTTATATAGATATCAGTGGCTCAAACTGATGTTACTGTGCTAACGCACTACGCCACTCATCAAAATCTAAGATCATCAGTTTTTGCTTTTTACACACAAACAAGTTCTGTGAAACATGAAAGAATATATCGAGCTGTCAAGTGGCAATTGGGCCTCTACTTATTCTACTCGCCAAACTTCATCGACCCAAACTGCGCTTACTGTTATAGATAAAGTTTAGTACTTGACTTGCGTATGATGGCTCGTGTATCAAATTCCATCTTCCTAAAAAATAAGCTTCATTATGCGCTCATAAAATTATATACTCTTATGATATTCTGAAATTAGGTAAAATGCCTTGAAAATTTGATGCTCATTGAAATAAATGAATTGTCGTGAAATTTTGAGATATACTGGACTTTTTTTGATTACTAGGCCTTCAAATTGGGCACTTAATAAAAAAAAACTTCCGATTTGATGTCTTGATGACTCTAGTAATGTTTTGGATCAAGTATTTTTTCTTGTATTTTATCACAATGTATCAATTCCAGAATTCTTTTGTCAATTAATCATCAGCAATGTTTTTCAAATTTATGTTTGAATAAATTTGTTCATTAAAATGACTGTTTTACTCTTGTGAATCCCTCTTGAGCTCCAGTAAAAATTTGTCAAGCCGTCTTTATATTTTATTGGCCGTCAAATAACATTTGAAGCGTAGACCTCCGGTCTGAAACGTCTTCAGGATGCTATAAATATAAGAGGAGCCGGCACGCGTGCATTTGGCTAAGTATATTTTATATTTGGGTCGACACAAACGGAAACTCAAGCGCCACTACCAAGCTACTAGTTTTCAGCCTTTGACTCACCGCCGTCGTGAAGCTTGATTGCTTAATTGAGTCTTTATTTTATTTTATTTTTGATAACATTCAATAACTACTAGTATTCCACAATCACACCCCAATTTAAATTGCGGAATACTGATATATTTTATTCATGATTTGTAAAATAATCTAAAACTGCAAAATATAACAAAAACTTGTCAAATACGAATGAGTTTTGCACGCATTGGATGAGAGATTTCATAACGATGGAAATTATTCTATAATAATTAATTTCTCGAAAACTATAGCATCGCTCGATTTATTCTATAATCTTTTCAAGGATATCCCATTCTAAAATACATTCAAGACATGACTTCTTTGATTTCCAGAATATTCTATTAACCTTAATATCACAATTTTATTTAGATCCACAGTCTTCTAATACGAAAAAAGCAGAAATTAAGATTTTTCATTCATCGGAATCATAAGTATCTGAGATAAACTTTTATTTATCTTGTAGTATCAGCTTTGATCATTTTAGATCTCTTGACGTGAAGCTCTGGAAATAGGAGAGAATAGTATTGTCACAAATATGAAATATTTGTAGTAATTAGTTCACAAAATTATTTATTTGAATTCGTTGTAACTGTAATCCTAGTTAGTATTGACAAGATCGATGTTCAATTGTCGGGCATGATTGACTATGGTCACAAGATGCTCGGTGGTTGCCAGGCAACAACTGTTAGACATTTGAATGTTGGCTCATTGTCGGCTTTGGTATATAAGAGCGTGAGCTAGAAGAGGAACTAATTCATTCAGTGTTTCAGTACGAGTAACTTTGAGCGAAATTGTGAACATACGAGTATATAAAATAAATACTGGCACTGTAACCTGTGTAAATAAATTATTTACAATAAAATTTGTAACATTATATTCTACAATAAGTATTGGAATGGCTCTTATTCCAAACGAGCGGAAAGTTTATAATCCGAGCCAAAGGCGAGGATAACGGTTCGTGAGTGTGGAATACGCCATCCCAAACATGTTGTAGACTATACTTTCTCTAACAAGATTTTGGAAACCTACTAATATTTCAGAAGAAATGTGTATAATTACGAAATGAATAATGAAACTCAGTACCATTAATATACATAGTTTGAGTAACAGACGAATAGTAGAAACAAGAGGATCCAGAAACATGTTTTTGAAAAATAAACAATGCTAAAGGTTTAGTGTCTCATAATTATCTTCACTTCCAGTTTCGATTATAATTTCCTCGCGAAATATCAGGCATGTGTTCTCAGAACACAAATTATTGAATAAATATTGAACAGTACAGGTGTGAGAGTTAATATCACGTAGTTTATGAATGAACATGTGGCAAAGAATTGTTAATTGTATGTCTAGTGAAATATTAGCCCCTATAGAATTATAATATTTATGTATCTTGCAAGAAGCTTCATTAATATCTCCAATGAAATATTAATACAAAAATGCTGTTAATGGGGTATTTGACCATCATTTTTATCGCTTTTCATTAATATCCATAATAGAAAAATACTTGTATTTTTCAAAATCGTTCCAGAAAATGATTGATTTTTGTGACCTCAGTTGAATTCATTCCCATGCGAAAAGTCGGGGAGTAATAGGTACAGAGAAGGCGTAGCTATCTATCGCTACGATTTGACTAGTGAATATAGCCAACATGATCAATAAAATGCGTCCTCATAATTGACGTCACATGTCTTTGAAAATTCCATTCACAATGGTAATAATCAAATATCTTTTTCCACGGCCGATTGTTGAGTGCAAACTTGATTTTATAGTAATTAAGGTATCAAGGGTGTTAAAAGGACAATAATGCCTGAGGTCAACAGTGTACTTTCCGAGGGCCTCTGGCCCAAAGTGTGTACGTTGACCATAGGCATTATTGTCTGTTCAACTCACGTGGTGCCTTCAATGTTTAATGTCCGAATTTTGTTGTATTTCAATCAAAATTTTGAGCAATGTATGTCCTGTCATTGTGATTTCTGTCAGAGAAATTACTCTAGTTACTTGTTGTAACTAGAAAACTTGTTTGTTATTTTTCAAAATAATGCCCGAGGGCTGTTTTATCCTCCTGACATCATACAAAGTGTGCAATAAAATTTTTATTGCACAGTTTTCCTTAAATATCTACTTTTTACATTGGAATTAATGTAAAAAAAACTGACACTTTTCATACGATCGTAGATAAAAATAATGTAGAAACCAATCGAAGGTGCTGTGACAATAATATTTATTGAGCTTCTTCTTAGTCTTCTGAGGCGGTTTGCTTCTCATGTAAAAATATTCCAACATACGAAACCTTTCTTGCCTTATTTTCTGGGAATCCCTAGACTGAATGATTCAATCGAGCATTTATCGCAGGGTGATGAACCAATATGATTGAAACTTGGTGTGATTATCTTTAAGAGATGTGATTTTGATACGCACAAGTAGTGCGATCTCGCCTAATTTTGCTCAAACTTTTCAAATCACCTTTTTAGAATATATTTTAATAATTATGATTTTTGTTCTCCATTTTTTCAATCATAAAACTTGGATTGTAACTCAGAACTAAACTAA
This sequence comes from Dromius quadrimaculatus, assembly GCA_963989225.1. Classification (NCBI taxonomy): domain Eukaryota; kingdom Metazoa; phylum Arthropoda; class Insecta; order Coleoptera; family Carabidae; genus Dromius; species Dromius quadrimaculatus. Next base: position 55,880,527 of record OZ022325.1, on the reverse strand, counting down.
TATTTCCCTTTGAGTATTTTTATCCTTGCTATTACTAATCAGATTTGTCTGTTTTCCCTGCTATTATTCAATTTTGCAAATAAAAAACGGCCTGTCGGCGGAATATCTCCGATATTAACTGTCAAGCATGACATGAAATTGATGTAAACTCTAATCAGCTTTTCAAAGAACTCTTCTGTTAATAGCACAATACCTTTCATCCTTTTAGAACTTAATTAAGCCACGTGTTATTTATATTAATTACAATATTAATTACCTCTTTGGATGGTGTTGACAGTCAACGTATTATACAATATTTTGTTTTAAAACAGTTGATTATGCTCGATTGCCACTAGATTTTGTAACTTTATTGAATAGAAACTTTTTAAGCTCTTTAATATTTGTGAAGTTTGTCGTAAAGCAAAAAGGTACGCTATTGTTTTGTTATAAAAAGCTTCTCAAAAGTTTTCTCTAATATTATAGTCTCATTTTATTTTTGCATTGTTCAGTTTTGATGATATCAGAGTTTGAACTTTACTTCCATAGTATTCGGATAGAATGTCCTGTTAACTAACTGGCCCGTATTGTATAACGCAAAAGTAAAACAAAGTTTCATTTATACAATTTTGGATAAAATGTGTCCAGATGGAAATTAATAAGTAAAATATTTTTTAGCGCATTTTTTGTAAAAAAGCGCTATTATATTCACTTTGGCTGTCTGGCTGGCTGGCTGGCGTGACGCTGAGTTCTCAGCAACTATACTATTTACAGACTTGAAACTGGTACTAAATAAAAGCTGCTGTTTCGTAGGATTGCACAAATTGCTTTAATTCAAGCTCAGTGATTGTGGAAGATTAAATTATTCAATTACTTGTTTCAAGTGAAACAATTCCCATAGATATATATGACATTAGGGATATGGCAACTAAAGTTTATTTAAGTAGATAAATATTTAGTTACAACTTTAGCCGTGGGTGTCACTATTATTATGTATAGTTGTCAAATCTGTCTGGGATTTATTCAATGACTTGTTTGACGCGAATTTGAAGCTTATTAGAATGAATTATTATTATTGGATGAAAATTTGTTTACTTTTGGTGTATTTTTTTATATAGCTTTGATAAAGATCAAATTATCATTTTAAGGTACAGCACTTGATCTCCCGTCAGTCAATAACTAAACAATGAAGATTAAAAGGTATTTTTGAGTTTGTACATGCATAAATTATGTACTTATCGAATAGTCAACTTGAAACTAGTACTAAATGGAAGCTGCTGTTTCGTAAGTTTGCCCAAACTGCTTGATTTCAAGCTCAGTAATTGTGAGAGATGGTAAGTTGCGAAATCTCTGAAGTAACAAGCATTCATGAGCTGTCAAAAATGCGCTTTCATCATCTAGATGATTCTTCCATTTTTTATAGTTGTCATGGGTAAAGTCCGCAAAGTGACGAGCTGTAATTGCCTAAATAAAGTTCAATTAATTGGTTCATTTATACTACTAAAAAACAAAATATAATGTTACTATAACATACTGCTAAGGGCATTCCCTAGTTCAGGTTATTTTTCTATAGGTTCTTTTTTTTGTATAAATGGATTATATCGATGAACTTTGTTCGAACAATGTTCTGTCCTGTCCTGTCCTGTCCATTTTACGGATTTCGCCCGTAATTCAGAAATGAGAATAACTGAGATGAAGCAATACTCCTCTTACTCTTAGGGTGTTTGCAAATATGTTTTAATATGAAACGGTCCTGTGTAGTTATCGTGTTCGGATGTAGATGGAGTGATCCAGACTTATTTCTTGTGTTCATTCTTCTCAAGTTACAGCATTCGCGTCTTCAGAACACAATGAAGAGGTTGTCTACGTGTAAAATGCTTAATTGTGTGTGCAGAACATCAAAGTATTTTGTAAAGTAATTTCTGTAATCGAGTTTTTAAATGTACTTACACATTTTCATTAAAATGTCGACAAAAGATTTTATTAATTATCGCCTAACCAGCAGTTAAAAACGTCTTGTACAGAGAAATACGGTGAATTTTTAAATTTTTTTATTCATTAATTTAGCTTTTTTAATTAAATATAATTTTTACATATTTACTCATATTTTATTCTATTACTGTGCTGCAAGAAATTCATTAACCATTTATCAAGGCACAATGTTACTTGAATGTTTGATTGTCCGCAATCAACTGTTTTTGTAGTGTATTTTAGAAAGACACATGCAAGTACTCTATTTCATATAGAAATTATTTTGGATATTTTCTTCGTATGCATTTGCAATAAACTTACTCCCTGTTGTTATTATATTCTCCAGTAATTATTCTCATCTCAGTGAATTAAAAATATTTTATTATTATCCAAGCAGAACCAAGCTACTAGTTTTAATCTGGGCTATAACGATATAAGCCCATACTAGAAATAATTAAAGTACCTACTCAAATGATAAATGCATGTTATATGTTTATTGTTTATATTTATTTGTTTACCTTTTGTTTCAGGTACGTACTTGTTCGTTTTTCGTGTCCATTTGACTTATCTGCTAATAGTAAGTTATTTACTTTTATAGTCTTTAAAATTTATCTCCTTTTCTATCTCATAAATTTTGCAATTACCTTCTCGAGTTAAAGTAATTTGAGAATGCTTTTAATTTAGAAATATTGCACATTTATTACCATAGAATTTTACGCATTTTACAATTTATAGTTTTGCCGTTATTCTGTGAAAAATTAAATACCTTTAAAATGCTTTTATTGTATGTTTGAAAGCTATATAAACTTGAACAATATTCAAAAACAGTTACCATTTTTCATTCCTGTCGCATATACGTTCTTTTTAATTGTAGCTTATCCAATATAGAGCTCAAGTCGTTGAAATAGCACAAATTATTAACACTGGAATAGATTCTTGATCTACTAGTTTTATTATTTCCTATCTAAATTTAAATATAGTAAATGGTATTTAGCCCTGCATTGTTTTGAAAACTTATTTAACTCACTTTTTGTTCTTCATAATTGTCGAAATATGGAAATTGAGGGCCGTAGAAAAAAACTCTGTATGCAGCACATTTTTAAATTAGCATTATAACATTCGGATCACAATTTTCGTGATTCGGTAAATTTTGCATCGAAACACTGGGCCTCATGTATTTTTTCTGTAGTTCATGCAGAAAGTTCACATCATAAAGTAGGATCAATTAATTCATATAAGTTTGATATGCAAATTGGCAAGATGAACTAAAAAGAGACTTCCATACAATGAATTCAGTCTTCATTAGAAAATTATATTCACATGATAGAAAGAGAGAATTTTATAATTCAGAACAAAAATTATCCGTATTTTTTCGAAATTGTTCAGGTAGTCGTAATTTTTGAGAAAATAATTATTGAATTGAAATAAGAGAGAGTTAATATAGAGAAGGCGTAGCTACTTATCTGTTATCGCGTGTTTACTGGTGAATATAATCAACATGCCCAATTAAAGCGTTCAACATAATCTACTTCACATGCCCTTGAAAATTTTATTACTATTATAAAAACATTAATAGTTGAAAGTTGAAAATGTTTTTGTTATTTTGAGGATTCCGCACCCCCAAATGAAAAAACGAAACACTTTATAGGATCATTCAATTTTCTCAGGAACTATTATGGGTATCGAGTTGAAGTCAATACCAAATACTTAAGTCTATAGGCTATGTGCAAGGGGGCGGAATTTGAACAAATATCGATGCGAGCGCTCATAGTGAGCACCATTGTAAGTATTGAACCCCATTTCTCAGAATACGTCATTGAGCATTGTAGTTTAAAAATTAAAATAATTGCATATAAAACATAGGAAAACGCTTGTTCTGTTTCAGGCTGTTGTGTTAAGGATGATTCAAGTGAAATATAGTTTCATAGATTTCATGTACCCAGTTATAACATAAAAAAAACGAGTGAAGTGGATCAAAGCGGTAAATAGAGTATTATCTGTCTTTCATTATTAATCTATATAACAAAGATGTTTGTAATTCAATTGTGAGATTAGAAAAATTCATCATCGATTTGGGATTCATGAATTTATCTCTATCTCTAATTTGTAAGGTGTTTCAGTGATAAAAGTTTGTCGGATGCACTTCGCAATAATTTTGTTGTTAATATTGTCAGCAACTTATTCTTCAACATATTTAATATGGCAATACTAATTTCACGCTTTTCTTCGATGCTTCTTCGGTAAAAAGAATACAGTATTTGATACATACAAGCCCGCAAGATCATCGGCGTCATAATTTCAGGTTATCCTGTCAATTTGGACGAATTAAAACGTTTTCTCTAATAGGTACGTTATAATTGAAGAAGAAAATACTCAAAAGAATAATTTCAGCGTACCTTTTATGCTATGCAGGTTATATTATACGCACACATCTGAATTAAATAAATATTAGTACATCTAAAATATTATAGGTATGAAACAATGATAAAATGGGAGTCCAATCGTTCTCCAATGCCCGCTAGAGGCGCTAGTAGACTTCATGCAAGTAGCCTATAGCCTTACAGTCGTGTAACGCAATTGAAAAAAAAAACGCGGAATTTCAAACTATATTTATACAAACAGACTGCTTCTTTCACTGCTGGTTTTCTTCCTGGTTTTGCCGATGGGCTCCTAACTAGCTGCGCCGCTGGACATTGTTATAGGTGCTATGCGATGTTGGCTTTACACGATGTTAGATTGGATTAGCTAATGTTTTTAATACGCGCATGCCGCCAGAATATGCCGTTTAAATGTCAAAAAAATGGATAGCAGAAATTTTTTGTCAACGACGAATGATTATTATTATTTATTAATTCAAAATATTTCGGCAGAACGAATGTCCAAAAATCAAAAAGTTTATAGAGTTGGTAGTGGTTTTTGCGCAGAAATTAAGAGTATTTATTAATAAAAAAGAAAAACAAAATGTGGGATACATATATAATTATATAAGTAAAGAACTAAGTAGCATCATAATGTGAGATTAGAATTATTATCACTCATTTGGACATCACATGCAAACGTTCGTCAATAGTTTTTTTTTTTTTATGTAAGTAATTTGGGTCTGCCGTATTTGTTGCCGGAACAATTCTAGTAAAAGTGAAAAAGAGGATATCTGAACAATTGTCAATTGTTTTTCTTACAAATTATTCAAATGATGTTGTGGAGATAAGCTTAGTAGATATCAAAAATAAATTATCTCTGGAATCCACGTTATCATCTTTAAATTACACTTTTGGTAATCAAATGTCGAAACTGTATGTTCCAATGAATTGAAAACCCCAAAAATCCAGAGAATCCAAAAATTCTTATTTTATGTAAGGACTGAAATATAACCGACATCTGCCACTTTAACAATGACAGCTGTCACTTTGACAATGCCAGCTGTCACTATGAAATATGCAATAATTTGATGCGACACTTTAAATTTTTGAAACAGCGATGAAACTGATTATGGAATTTATGGTCGAGGAAGTACTGTGTGGCCACATCTATTTTTTTAGTAAATTTCAACGTCACTTTTTATACTCATGTGACCACAAGCAAGCTTTTTATTGGTTAATGTACGAATCCATCAGGTAAACAAGCATCGAAACCAGCAGTGACATCATTTTATATCACAGAAACAAGCAGGATAGCCAGTACAACTCCGTACAGAAAAACTGCTTCCATTCGCTCCATACCCTCACCACACATTTTTCAGCATGACGCACGTCCTTCTCTCATCAGAAATGACCTTCTGGAGATACCTTGGCACTGACTCCATCAAGGCAGTGTAAATGCTCTCGAGTTCATCATTGTGCGAACACACCTAAACGCATCGTCACAATACTCCACAAGCCCCCAATGGGATCAAAGTTAGGTGAATTCTCAGGCCAATCGAGCACCCTGCTTCTATCTTCCCGCATGAAAGTCTTTAGCAGCCCCAAACTGTGACAGGGGCCAAGTCGCGCAAAAATGTCCCATCAAAGGCATGAATAGAACGATCCCACGGCCTAATATTTTGATTTATTAAGTCGAATTCGTCATTCATCAGGAAGCCCCCTTCAGCGGGTGTTTTACATCAAAATATTATGCCGTAGGGTCGTTGCACATGCACTGGACATCCCAACACGACCCGGTCTCTGGTCATAATTCAAAACTGGTAAAGGCTGGAAAAGCAAATCAAAGCTCCTGATTGGTCCAGAAATTCATCCAACCTTAATCCCATCGAGAACCTGTGGAATATTGTGACGAAGCGGCCAGGCAAGACGGATGGTACGATAGAAAAACGCATTATAGACAATGACACTCCAATGTGTTTATACGATGATAAACTGCTCGAAAAAATTGTTGATAGCTGGGAAATCAACATATCCATAGCACGAACCGAATTTTAATGAACAACCTAATCAATCAGTTTCATATAAGATGTTTTAGAAAAGTATACATTCATTACAAGTGGTACGAGAAAAACTATTATAATAATTCATGGAATTGAAAAGAATATTTGATCATTGATTATAGTAATTAAAGTATCAAAGGTGTTAAAAGGACAATAATGCCTGAGGTCAACAGTGTACTTTCCGAGGGCCTCTGGCCCGAGGTGCGTACGTTGACCGTAGGCATTATTGACTGTTCAACTCCCGTGGTGCCTTCAATGTTTAATGTCCGACTTTTGTTGTATTTCAATCAAAATTTTTAGCAATGTATGTCCTGTCATTGTGATTTCTGTCAGAGAAATTACTCTAGTTATTTGCTGTAACTAGGAAACTTGTTTGTTATTTTATAATGCCCTCGGGTATTATTTGTTAGGTAATTACCCTGAAATCAGTGTTACTATGATAACAATAATAAACTAGTCGGACATTAAATATATTAATCCATACATTGCTCTCATCTTTGTTTAATATACTGTTTTTTTTTCATTGATCCGAGCATAGTTCGTAGCTCTTTCAGTATTATCTAATTATATTTTACAATTTTTGTTTGAATATTGAATAATAATTAGAGAGAAAAACTGAATACTGACGTGAATGAATTGTTGTAGTCACATTCTGCCATATCTCTCTTTCTCGTGTACCGAGATATTTTGCGCATAATGTAAACAATAAAAAAAAAAGATCATTTTGAGAAACTATATTTCAATTTAAAATCAAGAACCGTAGTCGAAACACTCTAGACACTATTTTTGAATGTTTCTATCATGACAATATATTGTCTGAGGTGTAAAACGCATGTGTTGCATACAAACAAAAATACATAGTTAAATACTCAAATGGCTAAGTAGGCAATAATTTCTCACGTCAAACACATTGAAAATAGACGAAACGCTATAAGAATAAAAAGTATTCCATTAAAACATTGACGCAAACGTTTAACTAACTAAGGTTGGGATGCGTAAGACATCCTAAATTGTCAACTGTACTTTATGAATATATTTAAGGTAGATATAAGTATTAATTACGTTATTACAGTCAAGCATATAGTTTCCTATGTTTAAATAAAAATTTTTGATTGCATGGAATAAATTTTCATGTTTCAGTTATTCTACCATTACATATATCCTTTATACATATAAAACAGTTCCATGACTGACTGACAGACAACGCACCTTAAAGATTAAAATTTTGACAGTACATTCCTATAATGATATCGATAGCCTCTAAAAGAGAATTTTTTGGAATTCCATCCATAAGACGATAAATTGAGACACTCCAATAGTACACAGCTCCGTGACAGACTGACTGACCGACTGACTGCACTCCTATAATGACATGGACTGTGAGTTTTTGAAATTCCAACCTTAAGGGAGTGGACAGTCCAATACGTTTGTGTAGAAAATCATATTCTCTGCGATTATAATCATATTTTTGAGTGAAAGTCAATTGGATTGGTTAATCTTAGAAATGAACTCCTAAAAATGTCTATAGCACCTTGCTACCATGTTTTACTCCGATGCTGCAGTCAATTATTATTTTTTTTTTATATTTATTTCAAAAAGTTATCGTGGGTAGATCTCACGGTTTGCTCGGGTGCTGCAGTCAATTTTTTTCATTGTTTTCAATGTCCGGATGTATGAATCAATTACTATATTCTTGATAGGAAGGCAATTAAATAGGTTAGCCCTGGAATAAAATAACAAGAAAATAATATCTACGGTACCGCGGGCAGTGCGTGTATTTTGCCTGGGTGTTGCAGTCAATTATTATTATTGTTATTTTTTTAGTCGCTGGTAACAGCTAGTTGATAATAAAACAATGGTTTGTTGTTTTTCTTTAACTCCAAAACGCATGCAAATACCTTATCTGTCACTGTATGTACACAACATGAAAATATAAACAACTTCTCTTTCAATATTGCTCCATGAACCATGATACAACACAATCAGGTAAAAACTATTGGAAGAAATCAGGGAAATTTGGTTTAGGAAAGGATTGGCAAACCTGAATATTAAGTGTATTTGTTTGAGGGTCACTGTTAAATGATCACTGGCTGTCGTGCAAGTGCAAGTCATATTAATGAACATGTACTGATTTTTTTCACTTTAATTAACTAATTAAATGCATATTTTTACCTTGTTGATTACAGGCTTTCTTTATAATTATTGTTTTATTACGCACATGGTAACTAGATCCATGTTTACGTCTTTCAACATCACTTTAGTCATTTCTAAGCACAAGGATCATAAATAAACGAGAATAATCATTAATTCAATGCATGTCTACTTTCAAGAGAAACATCTCACTTATTTCCTTGTATCAAAATTTGTATCGGTCAGTCCCAAAGCATTATCTGGGATAGCATTCTGTCCAATTGTCCGGAGTTAATAAAATTATTTTTAGTTTAAATGGAGAGCTCCTCCATCAGAAGAAAGTTTGCTCTGCCGCACGTCTGGTAAACTAGAAAATTTGTACATCTGGTATTTCCTATTATTGCTATAAAAAGCTGTGTTCATGCTTTCATTTATCAATATAATTCTGATGTAATAGCTTTGCATCTGGTCCCACAAAGTAACACGCGGCATAATGCTTTGTCGCTCTCTCAATATCACATCAATATAAATGCAAACATAAGGAATGCTTTCAAAACTTGATTTTTCTGAGGTTGAAATAATTTCTAAAGCTAATAGCTTCACCTAGACACAAAATCGCTGAATAGTCCTTACGATTGCAGCTTGAGTCAAGGCAAAGGCGAGAGCGAAGTCCAAGACATAGCTTTGTGCAGCCAACTTCGTCCGTGACAATAGTGACAGTCGTTCAGTGTCCGTGTTGCAAACGATACTTTTTATAACAAATGTCCCATTACAGAGCTTTTTAAATAGATGTATTAGAACTATCCTACAAATTTTACAAATAATTTTCTGTAATCGCGATCACACACTGCGAAATATAACTTACATGACTCATTTCATTAATTGATATAATAATAATCACGTTTACAGCAAATACAAACTCAATAACAAATACATCTCATAACATAATTTTTTTTTAAATGTCAATTTGATATATAGCAACTGCATCCGTGATCTACAATTACCATTCCATCCCTCTTCGCAAAAAATCAATGATAATTGTGTCCATGGTTTGGAATTGAGAACTTTCGAGGCAGAATTCAGTTCAGTTAATAGGGTTCTTTTGGTGCACGTGTTACAAAAAGTATCATATAGCTCTCCAAAATATTATCCAGTGCGTGATCGAGCAACAATACTTAATTTTCCGCTCTAAATTTTTAAATGAAGATCTGTAAAAAGAAATTCTGATTTCTAGTAAGTAATTTTAAAGTAAAATAAGTTTAATTTTATCATGTATGTAGGGATTTGGATTGTTGATTATTTTTTAAAATATTTCTTTTATTTTGTAGAATAAAAATTTTTGAATTTTGAGAGTAGATTATGGATAAAGCGATAATCAAAACACAAGTCTTCTGGACTTATTTCCTAGCTGCGTTTCAATTAAGTCCAAGTGATTGTGTGGATTAACTTTCCAAAATGCATTTAACAATGTTGAAATATTGTAGAAGCGCCTTTTCATCAACATGACGTAACGTACGGAGAGTTCCTCCTCTAAGACCAACTATTTTAATCCTCTCTGAAACTATGTACAACATTTATGTCTCGTGTGTATTTAAAGATATCTAAATAGTGCTATAAACTATCTACTTTATGATAGAGGCGTTGCTGTTGCCATCATCCTGTTGGAAAGATTTCTTAGGATATCACAAGGGCTATAAAATAAAAATTATCGTTTGACTCTATAGTCTACAGGAGATTTGAAAATGATAGAGATAGGCGAAGTTTAATTTTAGAGGAAATAAATTTAAATGTTAAAGTAACATTTATTACTGAATATATGCGCATGTTTTAAAATCATTTAATATGGGTATAAATAAAAGTAACGCCCTTACAAATTTTGCCCGATGTATTTTTGAAATATATATTTTTCAAGAAATCAATTCAATTTTGACTCGTAAATAGCAGATTTCAGAATGAATAATTAAAACAAAAAATTACTTCGGTACTTGTGCAACAAATAGTTCTTTAATAAGATTGTAAATTGATGTACGGAGGAAAAGACGGAGTATATGTAAAAAATTCTCCCACGTATTATACACGTTTTTTTTTCTTGCATATCAATATTTTGCAATTTGAAATTTGACCAAGAATGGTATATTATAACCAGAAAATATTTTAAGGTCAGTTTACTGTAACATCAAAATTTATGTCGTTAAAGCAATAGATTAAATAATCATGAATTTAATATCGCTATTATTGAGATTTCAAATATAATTTGAGATTGTCATGACTTATCGCTTTTCTATATTAATTATACATGATATGCGAATGTAAAAAAAAAAATCGCTTCATGGAATAATAGAAAATATCACTTTCATTGCGATATCTAACTGAAAAATGTTAAATTTCTTACCAATAAGCGATAATTATATTTTTTGAAAATTGTCATTAAAAGTGAACATTTACAGGGCAACTAGAAATATGCGAAATTGTTTTCTTCACAGGTCGCGAATTACTTCGCAGCCAGGATCATAGCAACATTAAAAGTCACATTGATTGATTCGAAATGTCAAAACTTTTTTTTTACATTTTTATTAATTTTGAGACATGTGACATTTCGCAATCTAGAATCAAAAATAATTATTTCAACATTCATTATTCTTTTATCTAAACTGGAAAGTGACAGATTTAATGACGCGGCTGGAATGAATTCTAGTCTGATTCTGACAGGCCAGTTAATCTAATTTTGTTCTTGTTAATAATGAATAATATTGATCTTATGATATCCAATATTTGGAGAGTGATAGAAATGTTCATACAATATGAAATCAAATTGATTTTAAAAAATGTATAACTATATTTATTGCCAAATGAGCCAAAAGCACAATAAGAATAGTATATTATGTAACAAGGACCGAACGACCGTCATTTTTGTCCAGGATAAATTTGGCTGCACTCGGCGAAGACGAGGGCAAAGCCCGAGGCAAAGGCGGGGGCGAAGTACGAGGCGAAGACGAGGGTGAAGCCTAAGGTGTATCATCGTGCGCCCAAATTTGTCCGTGACAATAATGACAGTCGTTCAGTGTCCGTGTTGCATACGATAATTTTTGTAACAAGTGCACCGAAGAATCTCCATTACTGAGCTTTTTAAATAAATTTAGATGTATTGAAACTATCTTATCAGTTTGACAAACAAATTTTTGCAATTGCGATCACATTACAGTAAACTAATTCAATGAAACATAACTTACATGATTTATTTTATTGATTAATATTCTTCACATTTTCTGTGCTATTCTGTTCACAATCAATGCACACACTATAACGAACATCTATAATAAAAATTTCTTCCAAATATTAATTTGACATATACCAATAAAATATAAGAATTCCAAAGGCATCCATGACCCACAATTTATTTATTTTTACCCAGCGGACAAAAAAATCTATTAATTCCCTGTCAACTGAGAATTAATGAAAATTGTTACCATGGTTTGGAATAAAGAACTTTTGGAGCAGAATTTAGCTCTGTAATAGAGTACTTTCGGTGCACGTGTTACAAAAATAGTATTATTTTATTTTCATATGTCGAATTTGTCGACATATTTCCATTTTAACATTTTTTACTACCGTGTTAAATCACGAGTTTAGTGTCAGTGACAGCTCTCTGCACTACTAAAGAAACTTCACTAAAATATCATGAATAAAGACAAATGTATGTTGGAATAAATAGATAAGAAAGAGATGGAGTACATCTCTATGGTAATTAGTGAATCTTCTTTAGTTTGAAAGTTGACAAGCTTAAAATTTCCTTTTTCCTACAAAGTCAAATAAAATTATACTGTAAATTTGAAAATGATAATATTCGAAATTCTATTCGATATTTGTTAATAATTTTATTATATTGATAATGGAATATTAAATGCATTTTTAAGATGCATTTATCGGAGAGTGCTTTTAAAAATAAAGTAATACTCCAATTTTGTTGATATTAGATTATTATATCATACTCTGTCGAACATGGAAACACAATTATAGACTAATGCTTCCAGGACGAACCTCTTAAAGACCTAGGGATTGCACAAAATTCACTCATTGGTAAGGAATTATATTTTTTTAAAGTTGGTTCTGTGAAAGTGTAGTTAGTTAAATAAATGATAATTATAAAATACTGCTAGAATATCGTACAATATGTGTCTGATCATTCGAAGGGGTGATTGTAAATAAGATATTAGACTACCTGCACACGTTCATAGTAACAATGGAAGCATTGGAATGAATGAAAATTACTTGAACGCTTGAAGATATTTGTAGATAGCTGAGCTATTTCGTGTTTTTATTAAGGTTTTTATGAATTTATTTGATGAAATTGAATGAATATATTTTTTCTGCGACCATTATGAAAAATTGCTTATTTTCCATACCATATACAAGTATACAAAAGTGAAAATTTCTTACAACTGTGGAAAAAATCGTGAAAAATTATTTCTCATACCGGTGTGACTTATATAAGTTGATTTGATGATAATTATTGCATGCTTGGCACAAATGTTCGATTTTATACGTATATTATAAGAAAATTGATATTTTTCCATTTTTATGACAATTTCTATTTTTGACAGTGATAGATGAAATTTTACAAGAAATTGAGTCTAAAAAGGAAATTTCATCAATCAGTACACAGAATGTTACTTCATCATAATTTGCATTCAATAACAATATCGTCTACGAGATGTCGTATTTGTTGCCCTCTGCAGTTAACATGGATTCCTAAATCATCAACGTTTTTCTGAAGGCAATAATTGTGGTAAATTTCTTCTCGATTTCCAATGACTCTGTTCCAGCTATCACCAACGTAAAACAGTTATGTTGAATTGTTATTTACATACGGTCTAATCTTTAAGGCTTTGGGATTTTCGGCTGTTTGTATTTATATATAGTTATTAACGATTATTACTCTTCAAAGTTTGAATCGACTGTACTCTTCCTCTAAGTGCAATATCTGAACTTCTGTTAAAAGTTTTTTCATGTTTAATTTTTTCGTTAGGCATCAAGCGAATATTAGAAATTTATTTATCGTCTTTTTGTCCTAAATTTGTAGTGATACTATAAATTTTAATGAATTAATTATGTTTTAACGACTTGTTTATGGATTTGTAATCTTTTGAGGCAGCACCTATAATAAAAACTTTTTTCTGAACAATGAAACTTAGAGCATGAGCCAAGGCGAGTGTTGTAATCATTATACTCGCGTCAAATGCTATATATTATCAATCAAAATGCAATCCGCACGTCGTTTTGATTGAAACCTGTAGCTCTCGGTGCAACTAACGTAAATTGGTAGTTTTAATCCATTCTGAATCGTCTGCTAGGGAATAATATTTCTTCTAACATTTATTTATATAGATTAGATTTAAGAATTCAAGATTTGAAATCTCTACCTAGTCTATGAATTTCATTTTGATAAATTTATTACATTCATAAAAATTTCTGATAAATTCGATAAAATATTACATAAATTTCTGCATAAAATCCTATCAAAACTTCAACAAATATTCCTACATAGAGTCATTTATTGCTAGCATATGTTTTCAGCAATATTTTATAATAAAACAGCTTGTTTTAAAGCCCGATTTACACGATAATATTATAGTAAGAGTTACGATTATGTGTGTGAAATTTTATTGCAACGTTGGTTATTTGATGTGTGTAAATTACAGCTATTTGTTAGTGTTATACCTTATTAAGTGAGGTACTGTCATTAATAAGATTTCAATTTACCAATAATTGTAGTAATTGGACGTTTTTGCGTTTTTGTTAAGTTGTGAGTTATGTGAAGCGAGTAATTGAACTATGTGAACAATTATTTTAGAATTATAGCATACATTTCATGTATTCACTTCACGGGATATAACAAGGAAACGGAGATAATAATGTTTATTATAGAATACTTTGTTTTTGTCTGCGCTCTTTTGTTTAAATTATTTCTAATGAAAGTTGAGGGAGATAAAACTCTACAATAATTAACAATGCAATACAGGAAAATATCTTCAATAGACTGCGGGAGCTGAAGACAGGTGGGGCTTTCCGAGTTAATACCGCATGCCTTTTTGAAGGTTCAAAATTTACATCTTGATAATAAAGATTGAAAGGTCATAGTGCAAACTCCAATTATATTGTCAAACAGTTGATACTGAAAGGCGTGCAACTCGTAACAGCACAAAAGACTCAAACGGTCGCGTGAATTTGTAAGAAACAAAATTAAATACCGTGTTTTGAATTGCATGGCAATAAAAAAAAATGAAATTGGCATGCATCCCTTGTTGGCCAATTATATAATAACTGAGATCTTGGCCAGTTGGTTTTACATTTGAGCTTGATTTCCCTAAAATTTCCCTGTGAAAATCTATGAGAATAATAGAAGAAGTTACTGCTAAAAATAGCAAAAGTTTGTAATATGGGCTATATTTTTTTTCAAGCATCTATGTATATTCAAAGAAATGTAATATTTTCGATCAACCACCTAAACGTGTCTCAATATATTCGCGCTGCACTCTCGTGGTATTCAAACGCAAGCACAATAAACATTCGTGATAGCACCACAAAAATAATAATCGATAATACTTCAATTACTTATGGTATAATAAATGATTATTCCATGATAAAAATTATCAGGCCATGTTTCAATTAGAATTTTAGCTCTAGCAAAATTAAAAGAATATTAGTTTATTTTTTCGAAAAATATTGATCTATGACTCATAAGAATTTCTAAATATCTAAGAAATTTATATAATTGTGACAGTCTTTTTCAAGTTATATTCATAAATATGTTTTATTAGTTACATAATGACAGGTTTATTGAGTATTATGATTAATTAATATTTAAGTCAACATTGGAAAACTATAAGTGACGTTCCGATATTTCAAACTTTTTCTCTTTATTATAATATTTTGCTACATTTAAAGTCGATATCTTCTGTCTATTTCAAAAAACTGATTCATTAAATATTTTCATTGCTATCATTCTTTTGTAGTTAGTTTTTTGTATGTAAGAAAAATCATGTGTGATAAATACATTTTCCTCTTTGAACGTAAATATCCAATTGATTATTTCAGAAAAAAATAAAGTGAATGTTGAATATTATATTCAAATATTCAAAATCGAATATTTCTACTGTTAGCTGTTTATAATTGTAGAAAATTTATTCAAGTTGTTTTCCAATTCATCTTATCAGGAATCAATTTGGATTAACAGTTAGTGTGTGCAGAAGAAGAGTGAAAAAATACAGAATTAATCTATTAATAGGAATAAAATTATAATATAGATTAATCTATTATGCAATATAGCAGATAATCACGCACAATTACTAACAATCAGTTGAATGATTCTTGGATTCCGCAAGATTCACTTTGCTAACTTACATTAATATATTATTTTCCTATGATTCACCAATTTATCTTCTTCAGATTTATGTAGAACTGTCCTAATAGATATTTTATATAATCAGTATCAATTATTATAGATCAATAAATGCTTGCATACCTCTTGCAGAATCCTTTCTTTTCTGCAATTACACAAGGTGTTCTGATATGTGCTACAGACCATAATAATGTATCTAATTTGTTCCACGTAATAACCTTATTCTCAAATTGTGAGTTGCACTTAAAAGCGGTCGACTACATCGAAATCTGCCTGCAAATTCCTAACTAGGGCTCCGTCATTAAAAATCTACAAGCATCATTGAAATTTTGAATGATTACACTTGTTACAAGATGATTATAAAAGAGGATAACAAACAATGCAGATTGTGTTTTGTTTTAATTTCTTTTAATGCTGCTTTTTGTTGCTGGTGCTTTCATGTAATTATATTCCGTTATGTTTGAGTTTCTGTGCTCAGTTTTCAGTTTTTTACCGCAACTTTTACTAAATAACAATTTTTAAATTTACAGTATATGAGGATGAATTCTTATATTTATAAGCAATGAACTAAATTCTCTTATAAACTTATTTAACGTAGTGGTTCCCAATCGTTGGTTATTTACTTGTTGAAAACAATACTTATTATTATCTTATTATGAATCTATTGGAAAAAGTATTGTGTGAAATATTAATTTTTTATCAACTTGTGTATTCTTATTGCAGTTGCATTTTGATTGAGAAGTTGAAAATGTTGAAAAGGTTGAAATACTAGTCCAGTAGGAAAATGAATATATGTCAAATTTGGATGCGCTGTAGTTCTCTTTATGTTAAATTAATAACCTAATAGTCAAACGCTCCTGTCCTTGCTAGATTCTTGACTAGAGCCTTTTAAAGATAAAATTCATGTACTTGTTAATGTGTACTTGAATTACTGCTATTGAGATAATTGATCAATAAAAATCAACAACATATTCAAATTTCAACCATATCATTAGTACATGTCTCTCTAATCAAGGTATGTGTGTTATCTTTTTGGAAAGTTATTGGTCCTTGAATTAATTGAACAAATATTTTATCTTCCAAAGTTTGTCATCCAACAATAGATCCTTTGAATACTATCCTTCATTTCCAGTTCTAATCCTAGAGTTTGATCAAGTATTGATACAAACAAATGTAGAACAATCATTGTAGATTCTGTACCATGCATGCTTACATGCGTTATTTTATTGAATAAAATGAATCCATGTAAGGGTAAAAATATGTAAATTCTATGCTTGCATATAACTAATTTGCATATCACATTTCAGGTGTGTTAAATAAATGATAAAAATTATCCCGACGCATATTTAATAAGCAATAATTATTTCTTTCGTAGCTACTTCGCGACTGCGCAGACTTATTTTATTACTTTTTTATTACGCGGAGTAAATTAAAACAGAATTTATTGAATATGTAAATGGCGAAGTAAAGAACTGTAAAAATTTTATTGAATATTTATTCGCATTTTAAATTGCCATATTTATTTCTACTTGCCAAGTTATATCCACTTTTAAATTCACTTGATTTATAGCATTTTTAAACGAAAGTTGACAACATTTATAGAAAATATTGGATGATGAGATATTTGTTCATGCTCATAAAAATAAGTTTCCGTTATTTTGAATGTGTGGAGCTATTGTGAATGGATTGATGTCAAAGCTTATTTTTTGCGTATAACGTTTGATCAAGAATATATATAGTAAGGATGGTTAACTGTGACTGACAATGGAACAAATGTGGGTAGACTTGGACCAAATTCAGAACTCACACTTACCTTTCACTCGATAAATTCATTGACTTTTGACAATTCTAATCAGAATCAGAAGTAAGTGATAACTGAGTGTAAGTTGATCAACAATCTCGTTAATTGAACTACGCTTAGGGTAAACCAAAGACTCGGACCAAAATGCGATAAGCAAATATCTTACACGTCTTATTAATATTGATGTATTTCGAACCTATTTTTGAGTATCTATTGATGTTCTTTTGATTGAAATAAATTCTCGGTGAGGTTAAAATTGTTATGTTATCATAATCTTATAATAACTATATATTTTACATATCAAATAACCAGATAATACAATTACGAACTGATCAAGAAAAGTCCTGGTGGAGCTTTTATGTTCTACGCTATAAATCTTTGTAGGTACTTGTTGTTTCCAGAATATCTGGGCTGAAACTACAACGACTTGAGATTGACATTGACTTGATTTCTACTGTCAATTTGCCATGCAAGTTGGACATGTGTTCAGGTAATATTTATTATAGATCTTATTTTAATAGAAGGATAACCTGACCTAGACCCTATCATGCCCCTATTACAAATATCAACTGGAAACATGTCCAATTTGTGTGGCACATTGACAGTAAAAATCAAGACAAGGACAATGTCAAGTCATTGTGGTTCCACCACTGTTTTGACATTTAAGGAAGTCGTCGTTCTATTAGTAATTTAACATAGATGGCAATAAATGCAATTGATTCCATGTCCTTCAGAACGCAAAGCCGGCTAGTGTTTCACAAGAATCAAGAAATAGTCTTGATTTTGTCTAGATCTTGTTTTGAAATCAAGACAAGACCAAGACAAGAAGTATTTTTGAATTCTCAAGACAAGACAAGGAAGTACCATCAAGAATTAAGACTTCTTGTCAAGAAATCTTGATATCTTGACAATAAATTTTCCAAATCTGCATATTTATTAATCTATTATTAAAATATTGAAATAATAATAAATTTCATGGCCAGTTTCATCACTGATTAATGAATTTAGGAATGTCGTACCAACTTTCAAAGTGATATTTGTCATCATCAAAGTGACATTTGTCATCATCAAATTGACAGTTCGAAGTGACAGCGTCATTGTCAAAGTGACAGCATCATTTTCTAAATGACAGCTGTCATTGTTATGGTGACAGATGATGGCTATAATTTATTCCTCACAATGTAAGTATTTTTAAATATGGCGAGTCTTTTTCTAGATTTTCTGGTTGAAAAAGCTCATTCACAAATTTGAACCTATCTTTTTTTATGAAAGAACTCAAATATTATAAAATTTTAGTCAAAAATTCGTACGGGTTCTCTAATTATTATACTTTCAGACAGACATAAGTTCAAATGGAATTGGTTGGTCTAACCGATTCCATTTGAACTTATGTTTTTCGGGTTCAGTGAGGTATAAAATGTGAAAATTCATCAGAGTCTCAAACTATCAAAAAATCATAATTTCAATACTTTCCCTATTATATATAAGTCGGGAAAGTAAAAAGTATCTGTGACTATGATTTTCAAAACAAATATTTGATACATATAGCAAGCATAAGTCGTCAGTTTCCTGTGATTAAATCGTTCATGTAGAGAATATATTATGTATAGGTAGATTTCCCAATACTCTAAGGAAGTTTTTAGCTCTTAGCAACATTGCTATATCATAAACAAATAATAATTGCAAATAATGATTAAAACATGAAAATGACAGACTTTCCATTCATTTCTATTGATGGAAAACTTAAGAAAGTTGCTAGAATCGATTCATAACATAACTGACAGGGAGGATAAAGGGTAGACACTAACGCTAAACTAAGTGTTCGGATTGGATAAAGCAATGGAGGAAGGGGACTTCCCCAAAATGTCAAGATCAAGAAATATCAAGAATTCTTGAAACAAGACAAGAATTGCGTCGTCAAGAAATGTGCAAGACAAGAAGTTTTTATTTTCTTGTCTTGAAAATCAAGACAAGACAAGAAATAATCATCAAGACAAGATTTCTTGTCTTGATGAAACATCAAAGCCAGCATATTCGCACTGAGATATGAATATTGGTGTGTTTAATTCTATTCTGCATAGAAAAATTCTATCTATTTCTTTTAAATTTTCCCTTTTCAAAGATGTCAAAATATATCAATCAATTCTCATTTTATCACTCATTCAGGGTAAGAACTATTTTGCACACTTTTTTCACTTACTTCGTTCGTGCGCTCAACTTCTCTCTTGTGGACAATCGTAAACTTGCCACACTTGTTGCACAATGTAGTTACATTTACAAACTCTTCTGTAACGATGATTTTTCAACCGTACAAAACTTGCAACTAGAATGCATGAACCCCATAAGAAGGTATTATATCAAACACTATCAAATGTATGTATAGAGTCGATTATCTAATTCAGACAAATTGAATTTATTATCCACTCATATATCTTGACAATGTATTCTGATATTCTGCATATTCATGAACAGTGAAACTGGAACATTCGTTTAATCTTTCTCATACGCTTTTAAAATTTCTATACAAATATTTTGAATCTATCATTTCTGTCAGTGTGTGAACATTCGTGCAATGTCCAAAATTAACGTCATTATTTTATTACGTATAATCTCAAAATCGACTTTCTTACGCAACCCTTTATTGAATAAGAATTTTAGGAAGAAGTGAATGTTGGTCCAATTCATTTTATGTGAGTGGTAATTGAGTCTAGGTTGAGTTAAGTTTGAAGTGAGTGTGAGTCGCTTCTCTGAATTTGGTGTTCAGAGCGGGCGTGCTACTGCTTATCTAGCTTCATCTCTTTCATTCTTTAATAATTTCTTACTTTTTGGGTAAAAGCACGTCTATGCAATTTCCTATCTTAATTGTGTTGCAAAAGTGAAGCCAAAAATGTAATATTGTTAGAGAGAGAAGGTAACTGAGAGATAGGTAGAGGCGGGCCCATGTTTGTATGGAAGTAAATAACGAGTTTCGCTCTATTTAGTATTTTCATGTGGAAATATATTGTAAATTAGGATTAAAATGTTTTGTGCCAAATTGTTATAGTAGGTACAGAACTTGTAAAGAGAAATAGTGTCTTTTTTCTGTATCCAAAAATGATATTTTATTAAATAAGGGGCGCAAGAACATAACACGACAAAATAGAACATTGGAAATTACAGATAACGTTTGTGCAAAACATTTCAGAGAGGAGGATATTATTAAAGAATTGTCGTCTAGAAATGTAAAAGTGAGTAGAAATTTTTTTAAAGTTATAATAGCAGATCTACTGACAATTCTATGTTAGAAATTGAAAGATTATATCAATGTTTCAAATTATTAAACCTATCCAAGCTAGAGTTTCAGTGAAAAATTGAACTTCAAGGAAACTTCTTGTCAATAAATTTATTAACTCATAGAACTTATAGATTTACACAGAATTGCAACATTGATTTCTCCACTTTTCATCAATATATCAAAGTCATTGAGAATACAATTGTCAAAAATGAGTGATGCAATTGTTCTTGTAAGTGTATATTTTTTCAATTCTATCACGCCCATTGTAATATAAAATATTCATCAAATTATTTATGTGCCTATTATAATTCATAATCAGAAAACTCGCGTCCAAAAAAACGTTTATAAAACATGTTTCATCATAATTTACTAATTCATTGCAGGTTTTAATGAATAGAAATGATAATTTTCTTTTACTTTTGCCTTCCATTTAATGAATAATGTAGTATTTAACGTAATGAAAATAAGAAATCTATCTGGCAATTGTATTTTATTGAAAATAATTGAAATATAATCTTATTTCTGCATATGACGCACGCAAAGCTGGGTCCGCTCTCGCTATCTCTCTCACAGCTTTCGCATTACATTTTAGGCTTCACGTTTTCCAACTGAGTGTCCGCTCCTCTATTATACTCCTTCGTGGGTAAGAGTAAGGAAATCGAGTCGTCGAAACACTTAACATCTGCGCAAATAGTAAGTATTGATAAGAAAGAGAGTAATGGATCTACATGCGCAGATCTCATTGCGCTAGGTTAGTTCTATGCCTCCTACATTGCTTCTATTATCTCCCTTTCGAACGTATTCACCATGCTTATTATATATATTCTTGCGTGTGTTAGGAAGAATAATCTAGTCTGAGGTTTGTCGTTCCAAGGGGGTAAAAGAGAACTTATTTTTATAATTATAATCAGGTCCCCAAACTAATTTTTTTAGACTGCATCATATTTCAAATAAGTGTATCATAATTACATGTTCTTTTAGTCGTAATTAATTTTGAAAGTCATTAAAATTCATAATATTTTCTCACACACACAGCAAGAGAGTCTAGTGCATAAAATGGTATTTAGTCTTATAAGTTGAAAGATTTGATCCTACACTTGATAAGTTTTAGAAGGTTGAAATTTGGTTCAAAGGATCGGAATTAAATAACGCTCAATTGATCTGCAATTATGAGCGGTATTTCATCCCGATCCTTTAAACCAAATTTCAACCTTCTAAAACGTATTTAGTCTTACATTATAATTATTCGAATAAATTAATCAGTGAGAGGTACTACAAATTTAAATTCACATAAATTAACGTACAGTCGTGTTAAGAACTCCAGTTTAGTTGAATCAAATAAGCTTTATTCACAAAAGAAATGAAATACATACATATTGGTACATGATAAAAAGTCTGTTGACTATTACATTAAATAATATGTAGATCATAGAGTCTCCAAATCAAGATGTCCGAAGTTCAGGAAGTCTGTAAAAGAAAACAGAGATATGAGTAAATCATACTCAGTAAGGATCCATGACTGAAATAAAGAACACTAATATAATCATTCTCGCAAGCGACCCTCAGAAAACAGGAGTTGGTATGAAGAACAACTTCAAAAGAGGAAAAATACCTCACTCCACGCTGCCCGCAGGCATTTATGTGAAACTGAGCTCCGTTCCACGCTAAGCGTGAATCTGCGGGAAAACCTCGCTTCACATCCGGAGGATGTGAATCTGCGACACTTGCAAACTTTTGTGAAGTGATCTGCGAGGCCATAGAAGAAAGAGTTGAAGCCAAGTTGAAACTCAGTCTTCGCCTGCTCACTCAAAGATATGCAACCAAAACGCTGGGCACCTCCTGATTAAACACTAAAGATGGCAGGAGGGCACCGCTGGCCCTGGAATTACACCAGTGCATCGTTGGGAGTTAGCTGATCGTTCCCCCACCGAAGTGAGTTCTAGGAACACTCCATTGCTGGGCTCCTCCTGATAAACACTAAAGATATCAGGAGGCCACCGCTGGAATAAAGGAATTAAAGAATAGCAACATATCAGCTCAATCGCTTAATACTCAACATCATACTCAATAACAACAATAGCAATACTCAAATAACATAATATCTAGGATGGTCAACCATGGATAACTCACCGTGAATATCATTATAATATTCGGCACAAACACTGCAATAAAACACAACTATTCACTTAGAACGATGAGACTGACGAAACAGTTATTGAATAAGATTACTGATATGCATGTTATGCTAACGTCATTATCTGCAATTAAATTATTGTTATTTAATACAAGAAGAAAAATCCCTAACAGTCGTGAAAAACATACATATTTTGAAATGTATATGTTTCACTACCACTGGTCATTTTCCTCATTTAATATAAAGCGTTCTTCTTGCCTTTCAGTACACAACTGTTTATCTAATACCTATTCGTATTTCTTTTGTTTCTTGGTCCGATTGTAATTCGCATTGGTGTTTCTGTCTCATAATCCAGTAGCCGCGACTTTGTATACATGGATCATCATAATCGGAATAAATAATCGTGCAGAATGTATGGATAGTGATGTCGTGTAAGCAATAATTATTTCTAAAAATTATATTTTATATCTAACGTATGATATTTGTGATTTACTAAGCTGATGACAATTAATAGGCTATATTACAACACATAAGCATCTGTAAAATTTATTGGTTGTTCGGTAGATCAATAAAATGAACATTTATGATATGTTTTATTTAAAAAATTCTTGTTTGTAATTTGGAGTGAATGAATAAGGGAAGCCAACGCGGCCACCAAGTTTTTATTACCGGGGCTAAGTTTAGAATGTTTATTGCTTCGAAGAAATACATGACGATTCTTTTTATTTTATACTATTTTCAGTATTTGTGTGCAGGAAATAGAAATGCTTGTACCAAATGGTGAAATGGTTTTTCAGGGTTTGGTCAACAGTTTCTATTTACAACGCATCATGACATCAAATTCCAAATTGCTAAAACTAAGTTTAGAATTAATAATTCTGCAAATTATCATTTATTGTTGTGCGTTTGTGAACACTGTACAGCATACAGTGATGAATTTGAAGTGAAAGAATTTGTTAAACAGAACGAAAATCACAAAAGACATATTTGGCAATTCAACTATAAGGGAATACCAATTCTGTGCGTAGAATAACTTCGGTGACAGCTATAATAATCTAGCTGAAGCATTCAAATGAGTATTTTAACAAAATAGTTGGTTAAACTATAATGGAATAACAATAAAAACTACGACTTACGCAATAAAATATGGTATCATGAAATACTGTTGGTTCAAATGAAATTGATATGCATTTCTTGAAGATCATTCTTCATAGAGTTTGTTCTAAATTTTGCCTATATTCAAATTGAATTGCCATCAATATTACGAGGAAGAAACTGTTAAACTGGTATTTATAGTTGTTGAACGGCAAAGCGCCACTGAATGAAACATGTTTCTATGTAAAACACATATTTGACCAATAATTGTTTGGTGCCAATAAAATGAATGATTTGTTGACAAGCATTTTGTCGACAAACGACAACATCAGCTGTAGCAAAGCGTTTGAATAATTTCCATAAACAAGACGTTAATTGTTATCCACTTTAATTTTTCACCCCACACTGGCATGCACAGCGATAATAACCTAATACTATGTGCAATTACCTCATCATCCAAGAGATATCTACGTTGAAAGAGTGAGTATTCTGCTGTAGCTCAGTGTTTGATACTATTCATAAAAGAATATCAAAATTTCCCGCTTTTATCGAGTATTTACAGTTCAATGTTGATCTGAAGGTCGTGAAGCCTTTAGATAAAAATTCAGAATGGTTTTCACTAAATTATAATATAAATTGGATGTTGTTCTCGTTCATACAATTATACATAGTCTCTATATTTCTAATCATGTGCACTATATAAGCTCGGTTCAAATAAACTTAGATTGTACAACCGGACCTTGATCATAAGAAAACATGAAAATATATCACGTGAAGCTAATAACATTTTTCTCATTACTACAGCATAATTTCCAACTGGAGTCTCATTAGGATTAGTAGGGGCTCGTTATTACCATCACCACCCATTTCATAGTATATTAAACAATGCGCATGTGCAAACGCATTATAACATAACGACATATAGTCCAGTGTATGGTGCATGGCCTTGTTTTTATTGTTTTCTGGAGAAGTGCATAAACCTAGTTAATAAAACCTCTTTTTATGGGTTATAACCTTATGGTCTGTTGCCCGTCTGCAATTCACAAGGCAAGGCTTAAGGTTTAAAATCATTGATGTCATGTAGCCAGACACGTTGTCGAGTTGTCGTGCAGTGATTCGTGTTTGTTTCGTAAGCGCGACAAAATGATGGTTCAGTTAAATTTTTATGAGCAACAGATACGGACTTGCTTGTACATTGCAAGACGATTTTGTCAAGGATCGAGCTCATTCTCTCAGTGTTTTAGGTTTGAGCGTTTCTTAATATATAGGAATTCATCCATCTCAATTTCTTAGGTCCTTATTTTCACATCCTAAATGTACGCTACTTCGAAAAAATAAAGACAGAAATAGTGTTTCGAGATA
This sequence comes from Dromius quadrimaculatus, assembly GCA_963989225.1. Classification (NCBI taxonomy): domain Eukaryota; kingdom Metazoa; phylum Arthropoda; class Insecta; order Coleoptera; family Carabidae; genus Dromius; species Dromius quadrimaculatus. The sequence continues at coordinate 55,854,965 of OZ022325.1, read as the reverse complement.
GAATTTTTGAAGCAATTCAATCATCCCAGGAGTAAAAGATTAAATAGTAATTTAAGCAATAAGAGTGTAAAGTTAAGCATTATGAATGCTTGTTATAATCGTATTTCATACAAGATTTTTTGTACAGTCCTCAACTTCCATATTTTAACAATTGAAGCCCAGAGAACAAGTTTACATATAAATTCAACAAATATTCGAATAAATAGTTCAGTGAGAATGGCTAGAAACATAAATTCACAAAAATTCAATTGCCATGCGTTTAAACGGTATTGAAATCGGATCGCGAATAAGGCTCACTTACGATGTGTAAAGTACCTACTTTATGCACGGCCGTCGTAGAAAAATCAACTTATGATATAAGATTATCAAGATTCATCAAAATAAAATGGAACGTTGGAAAATGCTAGATGGAAAATTATTTGTAATTAGAAAATGAAAATATTATAAACACGATTTGTGCAGTTGAGCAAGTTGAATGAAAATTTTAATCGTTTCTGAACACATCTTCAATGTGATTTCAATACCGTCGTTTTTTAATATATCAGGAGTAAAATTCCATAACATGAAAAATGTATTTAAAAATATTTTTCTTCTTTTTTTTTTTGTTTACTTCGCGTACCCGGTATTCAAAAAGTACCCGCATTTTATTTTTATCACATCAGGTTTCAACAAAATTTGAATGGAATCTATAGATAATTGTCACTATTTTGGATATGCTAGTGTCGGAGAATAAAGTTATTACAATACAAATGTTAAATGCAGTTTTCTTCCTACAAGTAAATATATCGGTATACATTGATGTAAAGACATAAATATGTATTAGTAAGAAAATATTAATTGTCCTTCAGGCAATGATTGATTCAACAAATTATAAATCGAAGGCTGATCAATAAAAGGTAACTAAGAAATCTGTTATTTGTGTGGGCTGAATTAAGAAATCTTTATCTAGAATTACTTGTAGATTTGTTAGATAGACTTATATGTAAGTATAAATGATATATCAATTATCAGTAATTAATATCAAAATCAATTCGTTCGACAAGTATCCTGATTGCAATATTAAAAGGAAAAAATGGGTCAAGTGAACGTTGGCCTGGACTTTTCAGAACTTGTGATGATGTGATGCGATAATTCAATTTACATTTATTTTGTACACTCGACCCGATATTTTAAAATTAATTTATTTAGCCAAAAAATACAAAAATACTGCCTATAAGTCACGTCAATTCATGCGACTTACTTATTCATTAATGCTGTGATTATTTTGTATTAGTGTTATTATTACTTCTTTAATAAAAACGCGTTTAACACCAATTGTTCAAGGGACGTCCCGCTTTGACAAAAAAATTAATAGTTACGTTATTCATACCACTTCACTTCAAATGTGTCTATTTTGGAATTTTTTACGCTGACGATACTGTCTCTCCAATCAAGCGATTCAAAGCGTGACCTAATTGATTCTAAATTCGAATTGAGATATTTTTTATTTCTCCTGAGCACGTCCCTGTTTTCTCCTTCGATTACCGAAAAGATATATTCATTCATCCAATTTAGACCTTTTCATGTGAAATCGTAGAGAATTCAAGTGTTTATGCTCCAACAATAAGGCGCATTCAAGATTTCAAAACAAAATTGGAGAATACAACGCCCTTTTGTAGCACTATCAGGCTTTTTACACTTCTGAGAGGCATCTAGATCTACTGTGCTATATTCTGGAGATTGTCAGGTGTACTGCCGATTCTACCGATTGTTTTGATTGTTCAATTGTGTTGACAACTGAACTGGGAGGTTTCTCACGGTTGGGGACGTTTCCTATTTGATTTAAAATTGAATAGAAATAAACGGAAAGCGCTATTCAATTGTTATTTTAACATCTGTGAATTGAGCACTTTTAGATAATATTTACATATTTCTATACATAAAACTAAAAGCAGGCGAAATTTTTTCAACTGACAAATTTGGCATATAATTTCAAACAAAAATAAATGGGTATAATTTGAAATTCATCTGATGAATTTATGAAATAAATTTCGAATTAACTATCTATAATGACAATTGTTTTAAAATAAGTGGTCTCCTATCTACTGTTTTGTTCACGGCGGACTCTATACCAGGCGGGAGTGTGACCCCCACTACCACAGCATTCGCATGACGTCAGAAGGCTGGTATACATGCGATGTAATAGTATTAAATTTGTATTTTAGAACTATAATGTTTATGCAGAATGATTATTGACTTACTAATAACAATAATAACGGTAATTCTCTTGTCTCTGAATATAGTTTTAGAGTAAAACGCTGTAATGCGATAAATGTAACTCAAAATAACAGTTCGCTATCAATGCTTTCATTAACATATATTTTATCAAGTGGCAAAATCACCCACTTGTCCTCTTCTTTTGTAAGTCTATTCGCAATTACTCTTAAGAAATGATCATTTCCTATTTAAGAACTTGAAGATATATGAAAAGAAGCTGTAAGTTGTTACAAATATTTAGGATGTGATTGCATATTAACCATGTACAGATTTTTCAGATTTTGACCGGGGCACTGGTCAAAAATGGTTAAAACCGTCCAGAACTGGTTTTAACCACAATTTTTCTTTGCAATTTTTCATTATATATTTACATATTTTATCTTCTCATTTTATTCTTTTATTCAGTCGGGACAAATTTATTCAATCCGGTTTTCGAGTGTAGTTCAAATTCACAAACTATTAAATACATATGAAACTAAATAAATTTATTTTTGAGAGCTTAATTGAATTTCATAAAATTGTCAAGAAGGTATCAATGGTAACTATTAAATAAGTAATACAAGAAACTCATATGTAGATAGAAAAGATCTACTTTCGACATTCGTTTATTATTGTAGGTGTTTAAAGCTAAAATATAAACTTTTGCACTACACAAGAGTACCTAAACCTTAATTTCAAGAATATTGAGATGTAATCATGTTCACTTATTCTACTTCTTAATCCCTAACTTGACTTGCTATTAACATTATTCAATGTTTTATAGTTAACCAATATATGAATATGAATATTATATAGTGCAAATCGGGTAATTTTTGTTCAGGAGATGTTAGGAAAAAGCATACTTCGTTCATTCTCTGAAACCTTATAATTCAAGCTAAAACTTGTCAGTGCCATTCAATATATTAAATTTCAATAAACACCACCGGTCAAAATCGGATAAAGTCCAGGACGGTTTTAACCGGTTTAAACCAGTGGTTTTAACCCCTCTGGTTTTAACCGAACCACCCTGACCATGTAAGACCAAATAATAATTTTTGAAGTGTAGCGCTCTTGATTTGAGAAAAGGAGACTTATTTGTTCACTTAAGTACAATAATTGCCCAATTCTCTCTTCATCGCCTTCGTTCTCAGACATCATTATTTAAATTCTAAATAATAGAATAAGTATTGACAACATCAGTTTCATTTAACATACATTCTGAAATATCTCTCAATTTGGATAATGTATCAAGTTCATTTGTAGATAATGGAGTGTTATTATGCTGTAATTCACTCAAACTTACCAGTTTATTTTTAAAGAAATAGTTTGGGCTCAGATTTCTATCTATTTCAATATAAAAGCAATGACTTACTGCTTTGGAATCCATTTTGTAAGTAATAATACCGTCATCATTTACTTTTACAAAAATATCGCCATTTATAGTTTTGACAAATTCAGATGCTTTTTCAAGCAGTAAGTCAAAATTTTGAACTCTATTTTCCATTAGTTGTATTTGTAATATCTTATTAGTCTCTTCTTGTTCTTTTTTTCTGATTTCAAAATTTCGTTCGTCTAAGATTTTTTTTTAGTATTTGATTTCATATTTAAATAATGAGGAAGTCCAGGAAAGATAGTTTGAAACGGATTAGGTTTCAAATGCGGTTTATCGTAATAAAAAGTTCTAATTTCGCCTGGATAATTTATGTATTTGTATAGCTAGTTGCAATGCAATCTTCAGAAATTCAAATGTAGTTACATTTTCTTCTGTACTATCATAATTGCTTCTACAAGCTGAGACACAACATTTGCGAGGTATGTTTAAATTGAATGATATGTATATATTTAGGTAGGTATTCGAAATATTAGAAGAAAATCAACTTCGTATCACGAAGTCATCAAGTCTACTACTATCGCTGGCTCGCTCGCAAATCCTACTGACGTCACGCTCCCCTCCATCACACTCCCGCCTGGTAAATAGAGTTCGCCGTGGTTTTGTTGATAAAATTTAAAAAATTTAAATACTCATGTTTTAGTGAAATTTATAGTTCAATTTTGAATACTGAATCTTTCACAGCCCAATTCTCAAAAAGATCTAAGATAACTCAATGGCACCAGTATTTGTTTTATTGTGCTGGCAACCGAAATGTGATGATGTCTCTACAGCCCTCAGCTTTCAAATTTAGAGATTATTGAGTACACAGCAATAGAGCCCAGAGCACAAATTGATATTTAATCTCAACGAATAACCAAACAAAATGGATCAGTGAGAGATGCCATAAACATGAATTCTTATTAAAAAGCAATTTCATGTTTGAATGGTGGTAAAAATGGGACCCGAAAAACGTACAATTACGCACGATCGCAAGAAAAAATTTTTAAACAACTGTTTGTCACTTAATTTATTTGCGTTTCGGTGCTCGTATAGTGCAAATATGAATTTAATAATAAAAAAAAGCAGACAATTTAGGTCCACTCATATGCAATAAAAATCTATTTTAATGTCCGACTAGTTTATTATTGTTGTCATAATAACATTGTTTTCAGGGTAGTTATGTAACAAATAATACCCGAGGGCATTATTTTGAGAAATAACAAACAAGTTTCCTAGTTACAGCAAGTAACTAGAGTAATTTCTCTGACAGAAATCACAGTCACAGGACAAACATTGCTAAAAAATTTTATTGAAATACAACAAAAGTCGGACATTAAACATTGAAGGCACCATGGGAGCTGAACAGACAATCATGCCTACGGTCAACGTATACACCTCGGGCCAAAGGCCCTCGGAAAGTACACTGTTGACCTCAGGCATTATTGTCCTTTTAACACCCTTGATACCTTAATTACTACAAATATGTTGTAATAAGGTTGACAAAATGACAACACAGGATGATCAGATCAATTAATTTATCAATGCTACTACGAAGATCTCTTCTTGAATTTAAATTTTCGGTTGAAATAAGATTGACATATAGGTCAAAAAATGAACATAGTATTATTATTTATGAATAATCTTATTCAAGAAGCCAAGAAAAGATAATTGCCGCTACTTGAATCAAAACGATAAGATGAAAAATTGTGATCGGAGTGCTTTGTTGATCAGAGTCAATTTACGAACATTTTTAGATCTACCCGATCTAGTTCACGATCTGAAATTTGATTAAGATTAACTCATTTGAGTAAACTGCGCCTATAAAAACAATATGATGAAATAAATTAATTACTCTCGCCTATCCATTTCTGAGTTTGACACACACTGGTCATGCTGTGTTATTCGGTAGATTAATATTTTTGTACGGTTATCAGCCGTCACATGCAGGCACCCATGGATGTCAGTTGAGGGTACACCACGGAGAATTTTTTTTTGAGCTGGCAGTTGATTCCATCTGTGATGAAACCCGTTTTCTCCGGCGTCGCCAGAGCAGCAAGTGCTCTACTCTTTTAGTTATTCCGCTTACAGAATTATTTTTATGAAATAATTCGTTGGAAAAAATGTATTCTTCATCAATATACCACAAAATATGAAGCACTTCATATTCAAGAAGAAAAAGTATTCTTTCTTACAAAACCTCTTTCTTAGTTGACGCTCTATTTTTCCATGAGCACAGAATTTATGAACTGATGTTGAAAAAGCAAAACAATAGTCAATAGTATTTTGTAAGTCAACATGAACGAAAAATGAATTTTTCATGATTCGCGCTTTGTGCTAGTATATAAGTATAATTTATTTTATAGTGTCTATAAAATGCTACTAGAATGTAAACAGCTTGCTAAGTTGATATTTCGATGTTTTACTGCATTTTTATAGGATTTTCAACTGAATTTGTTTATTGGATTGTTTTTAGATTCGAAATTAATTGACACTCCAAGAAAATGTATTGTTAGATAAAAGGCGCCAGCTTTGTGTACTTCGAATTGAGCATGAATACAAATAAATAATATTCTAGCAGACTAATTTCATGTATTGGAAATGAAGATGAAAGTGAATAATAATATTCGTATAACAAGTTATGGAAAGAAAATTTTTTGAAAGTACTTCAGACTTAGGCTCGGTCTTTCTACTTCCAAATAATAGAATACTTTTTTCTGTGGATAATAAGCTTAGCAACAACTGTTGCAATAATTGTTACTATAGTAATTATTCAGCGAAAAATTTTTTTCAGAGATAGAAAGACCGGGCTTTAGACAGTTGAATACACCACCATGAATATCTTGCTCTTGACGTAATGAACAACAGGCAAGTTGATCAAATAATAAGCACGTGAATCTGGTAAAGAAGCTCAAATTTTACTTCTCTGTTGCAAATTTTTTTTCGCAGCTATTTATAGATAGGTAAGGTTCTTATAGAAAATCATTTATTAATAATTATCTTTGAAATTTTAGTTTCATTTTTGATATTCTGATTTTAAATTATTATCTATATTTTTTGATATTTGAGTGAATTTATTTTCAAACTAATTTACTTTCTTGATTTCAATTACTGGGTGAGATTTAAGCTGTAAGATATGAGTATGCAAATAAATTATGTGTTGGGTAATTAAAATTGGTTGTCAGCATTAGGATATATTTTCTTTCAAAGCTTGTTGAATTGTGAATAATCAAAATAATCAGTGGAAATTTCAGACTAAAAATAATACAAAAAAAAATATTGATGTATTTCTAATATTCTATGGATTTGATCGTATGCCATCTGCGCCCGTATCATCTGGTCATAAATTTACTCCTTTCCAAAAATATGAATATTTGCACCAAACTCCCTGCGCTTACCGTCATTCAGATATATTTCTAAGATCAATACGACAGGTTCTAGAAAGACTGTATTGAATTTCAATAATATTTAGATTTAATTTTCACTTTATTTAATAAAAACAAACTATAAAATTTCATATACTCACCTTTGTGTTACAGGAGTAGGTATTTGCTACGGATGTCGTAAAAGAGAGCAAGATATGATAAAATAATTTTGGTATGTAAATAATTTCAATATATCTATTTGGAAAAAATCAATAGACCATATGTTTTACAGAAACAGAATAGTCATATCACAGAACTCTCTAAATAACATATTAATATGAGGAAAATACATAATTATAGGTACTCGTACTCAATTGAAAAAAAAAAGTAAAACTTTGATTGGTTTGCCGATTAGAATTAAGAGAAAAGAAATGACCTTACAGTACATGTTCTGCGTTTACTGGGAGTTAATCCTTTGGTGCAGTTGGACATTTTTATTTTTACTTGGTTTTAAGCATTGGCTCAGATGTCCAATATGGTAAGAAAATGCTTGGTCTGGCACAGTTGGCAATCGCCCATGGATTCAGTTTTCAACTGTTTGGTAAAATGGTACGTGGAAACTCGGTGGAAATAGTTATCCAAAGATAATCGTAATTTTATTATCATGAGCTGTGCGAAGTAAATTTGCTGAAACTGGGTATATCTCAGCAAATAATGAAAAATATACTTCTATTATTCAAAAAAATTCAAGTTTGTTTGAAATATCTGACAGGAAAAGATCAGCTTTTTTTTAGAACGCTCACTGATCAAAATCTCCATTTTTTTTCTTGAGAGAAATATGCATTAGAAGTTCGGACGTGGTTTAAATAAGCTTATTTTTAATTATTTATCTATAAGTATTGAACAGAAACTACCTTATATCCAGATAGAATCGCCTGAGGCAGTAGGTAGTAGGCAGTACACTGCATTGCGTCCACACTTGGAGAGAAGATAGCTGACGTGTCGCACTTGAGCAAACATTTTTATAAGTATTCTTTATTTTGAAATTGAGTGCCTTTTGTAGTGATTACGAATCATTTATTATTCTTGTCGTTTTCTAAGAAGTATAGTGTGCGATTCAATTCGATTGCTTAGATGCTGTTATATAATATTTGAATTAGAAGAATATGCAGCGTCTTGTAAATCTATTAAAACTGAAAACTTCAACTAACCGAGAGTGAATTTCGTTTTCAATATTTCTAGTAACGAAATTGGATTCCTTTCTCATGAATACATAACCTATTTAATGTAAATTTTTCGCGAATAAATGCAACTTTCGCGCTTGTATATCGTAAGGAAATAAATCACTTGTTATCAAAGTATAACGAACCAATGGCCATCAAGCACTTCGTAATAACGTGTTGTCATTTTAATTTATTTTATTGCTGTTAATTAGTCGCTGGGTCTGCAGTTCCATTAATTAAAGTTGTTTATAAATTTACGATTGCCTTACATGAATCGCAACTTACTTACTAAACAAGATCCAAGCTGAAGTGGTTTTCAGAGTTTGCACATGATCAAAAAAAGACTAATGAAATTCAGAAATTGGTTCTGGTAAATTCAAATATGATCTCATATCGAATAAGTTCATGCTGGATAAAAACACTGAAAACTCAATTTTTAAACACAAATTTGAATTATTTAGAATAAATAATGTATATTAGATATAGCTACAAAAAAATTGAAGAATCATCTAGATGATGAGAGCGCATTTTTGACAGCTCATGAATGCTTGTTACTTCAGAGATTTCGCAAATTACCATCTCCCACAATTACTGAGCTTGAAATCAAGCAGTTTGGGCAAACTTACGAAACAGCAGCTTCCATTTAGTACTAGTTTCAAGTTGACTATTCGATAAGTACATAATTTATGCATGTACAAACTCAAAAATACCTTTTAATCTTCATTGTTTAGTTATTGACTGATAGGAGGTCAAGTGCTGTACCTTAAAATGATAATTTGATCTTTATCAAAGCTATATAACAAAAAATACATCAAAAGTAAACAAATTTTCAACCAATAATAATAATTCATTCTAATAAGCTTCAAATTCGCGTCAAACAAGTCATTGAATGAATCCCGGACAGATTTGACAACTGTACATCATAATAGGAACACCTGCGGCTAAAGTTGTAACTAATTTTTTCATCTATTTTAATAAATTTTAGTTGCCATATCCCTAATGTCATATATATCTATGGGCATTGTTTCACTTGAAACAAGTTATTGAATAATTTAATCTTCCACAATCACTGAGCTTGAATTCAAGCAATTTGTGCAAACCTACGAAATAGCAGCTTTTATTTAGTACCAGTTTCAAGTCTGTAAATAGTATAGTTGCTGAGAACTTGGCGTCACGCCAGCCAGCCAGACAGCCAAAGTGAATATAATAGCGCTTTTTTCCAAAAAATGCGCTAAAAATGCGCCAAAAATATGGATTTATTTCTCAACATAAGCATAATTTCAATTCTTCCTCTCCAGGTGGACACGGAAAATTAAATAAGTTATATAAATGATTCTCCATTTTGTGATCGTTAGACTCAATCCAATGCATTTTGCTTAGTATTTCAATGCAAATAATGCATCGTGTTATACACAACATTTTGTGCATTGAACTCTGATTTTCACGGTGCATTTTTCTGTGCATCAAAATGTATCATTGAATATCTTGTGTCAAATGGCCCTAAGATAATAAGAATCTACTGTGACCACCAAAGTACTTTTCCGAACATAAATTTGACGGCTAGTTTCATCGCTGTTTCAGTTTAGAGTGTCGCCTCAATTAATTGCATATTTCAAAGTGACAGCTGTCATTGTCAAAGTGACAATATTAATTAAAGTTCAAACTATTTTTGAATGTTTTCAGTGCTTAACTTGAAATTTATCATTTCAAAGGGCCAGCTATCAATTTCTCTATTATTATGAAAAAGTTCATAAAGAAACATAGCATCGAACGCTATAAGTAGGTAATTGAACTTGGTAAAAAGAAATGCCATGCTGTTCGCTATTTCTGATATTATACTGTCCTTATTCCTGATAATTTTTATCATTAAATATTATTTTTCTAGTCAATGATCCTACCAAAAATTCACTGGTTCTTAAGGGAGACAATAATATAAAAATCACGTCATCTCCCTAATTGAGATTGACATGGACACCGCCAAACATTCAACCATCAATTAAATCACTTCAGACACTTCTATCCATTAAAACAGATCTGTTTGACTTTATTTTCATTCAGAATCATAGTCGTATATGCTCGTTTATCCTCCTCTCTTAGAATTTTTCCAAGCAAGTAACAATCCAACTGTCATAACAATCCACTCACATTAAACAGAACGGGCATTCATGCAATCGTTCATCTTAATTTTCCTCACTTAAATCAGTATATTCTCTTCGAGAATCTTCTATAAGTCATTCGTTCCACTCACCCAAACCAATTCAACTGACTATTTTTGACAAATTATACAATTGGCCGTCTTAATTACTGAATCAAATTTAATCCAAATTATCCAGGAATTAAACTTATTCTAATCTAGCATCAGGTAGGCTGATAATTATCATTTTATAATGTCAAAACGGAGATAAATGATTTATAAGTGCCCCCTTCACAGCTGAATAGGTGTTTACTTCATCCAAATATTTTTTTAATTCATTTACAAACAGATTCATTTCTCAACAACCATAAGCTTCCTGTAAGTATACATAAACACAACTCTCCCCTATAAATATTAACATATCATATTCAGCTGTTGACTTCATGTTAGAATAACAATAATCATAATAGCTATCACCCCTATTTGAGGGCAGTGGATCGTCGACACTTGGGGTGTGAAGATATGAATATTATTTTACCCTTGTGGTATTCTAGGGAAGGGTGAAATTATGATATTCAATTGTTAGTTGCCTCTTTAGTGGTTAATAATTTTATAATGTTTTATTTGATTTAAAGCAAAATCCTTTCGACTTTTTATGGAAACTCATTTTTAGTATGGCTGCATTAAATATACAAAGAAAGAGTAGCAAGTTCTTCATACAAATTGTAGGTTTATTATTTATTTGGGCTATAATTCATGAGATTTTTGACAGGGTGATGATAATCTTTTCCTATCACAATTAATAATATGTCCTTGTTAGAAAATTGAAATTAGCCCTTTCTAATGCATTTAGTACGATATAACGTGTGTTGTAATAAACAATCCTACCAGAAGCTGAAAACGATTTTTCTTATTTATCTACCGGCAAATCTTACACATAAAAATTGTATTATACGAGTATTAAATACATCCCTTACATAAGAATTCATTTTATTCCTATTCCTTCGACATTGTTACCAAGTACTGAAAAATACCCTAAGCATTAAAAACCATGTAATTATCAACCTTCTATTCAAACAAGTCATGCATTTTCCTTGTGTAACTCATTTCTTCTAAAATTTAAAGAATTGATCATAATAAGCAACTAACAATTGGTAGCGACACGCACAAATGTCATTATCCAGTGCACACACGCATGCTACTTGAACTCTATTTAGCGCCTCAAAAGTTAATTCACTGTTTTTCTAGTAGGCTGCATTTAATTTTTTTGGTGTTGTTGATGTGAATTTTTTTTCACGTATTTAGAATTAAAAAATATTCATCCATTTGTGAGCACGTGTGCGAAATTGACGAATCAAATTAACATTACACTGAAAACGGCTCTAAGGCTAAACAACATGTTAAACGGCATCTATAATTGTACATTCAATACTTATTTTTCAATAGTTTATAGTGAACACATAGGTAAATTGATGTTGAATTAAAAACATAGATAAGAAAGTTGAACGTTGCAATAAGATATTCATGCGTTAAAAATGCTATGCTGCAGTTCAGAATATCATAAATTTTTATTGACTTACTTGCATTTGCTAAATATGATATCAAATATTAATATAAATATCAAGACTATAATTCTATTCCCGACCCACACGTACAGAAGCCTATCTTACTTAGCGATTAGGACTCATCTACGTACTAAACTCTTAAGTCATCAATGCAATTTTGAAGTTATATGCAGTGATGAATTTAGGAATGGAACATCCAGGCAATTATGCCCTTCTTGTCAGAATTTTTGTTTGAATTTTGCGCCCCACTTTATGCAATATTCTATACTTGTTACTTGCTAGCTACACAAGATATGCAGATTACATGCTTATGGCTTCTAGTTAATTCTCTCATCTACAATATGAAGGAAAAGAAGATTTGAAAAGCATTGATAAATTGAATATATTCTCCTCTCGATTCTTGATTCTTCAATAAACTGATAAAATTATTTTAGACCTTCGATGGATTTTTTTCTGTCTGTAAACCAGACTTCGATAATACTTATTACATGTTCAATTGAACAAAATTTGGGGCGGCCTCGATCTCGGCACCAAACTACCTGGATCTTTAATCCCCTACTCGAACTCGGCACTTTGCTATGGATTAGGATTTGTGACTCAATCGCTCTACCTGAGTCAGATTTTCTGGACACATGCCATTTTATATTAATATTGAATCAGACTCAAATTCAGCCGTACTTTTGAACGAATTTAATCACACGTGTGACATCAACAACTCAAAAGTCCTGCATATCGTAGACAAAATAATTTGTTTCCATTTGATGCAAGAAATGCCAATGTCAAAAATACCTAAAAAAAATTAAATGTTTTAGTTTGTTCTATACATATTTATATGCTTTTGTTTAATGTAGGTATGTACGGACAATATATAAATAAGTCTTTTATAATAATTTTTTTTTCTGAAGTTTCATTGAATATTATTTGCAGCATTATTTTTAATACAAATTAATTTTTAAGTAAAACATAGAGACTTATAAAACTGAATATTGCAGGTAGATAGTGGCTTTATTTGAAAATTGACAGTGCCGAGTTCGTGTGCGCCCCGCGCTAATCGGATTAGCATTGGTGCCGAGTTCATGTTCTTGGTGCCGAGTTCGTGTACGCCCAAAATTTGTGTACTTTCTGATGCTTTTTACTTACCTGTACTAAGTACAAGTATTGTGAACCCGACAAAATTCACCTATCGAGATTTTGATGGAAATATCCGTTTTTAGCATCCCTGAATCCATTTTGATTATTTTTAACTTGATGTCGGTACGTATGTTCGTGCGTACATTCGTGCGTGCGTGCGTTCGTGCATGCGTGCGTGCGTAACTCGCAAATCTCAAAACTGGTTGAGCGTATAATGTTGAAACTTTGTATTTAAGACTGGTATAGGGTCTAGTTGTGCACCTCGAATTATGGTTCCAATCGTCTGTACCGAAAGTGCACTTTACTTGAAACTTTTTTCGAATTTTTATAATAAATCCAGAATGATCAACCGTAGGAGGTTGAAATTCTGTATTTGAACTTGATGTTGTATCAGAATGGTTATCTGCTATTTTTGTAAGAATCGGCAAGGCCAGAAGTGCATTTTACTTGAAACTTTTTTTTGATTTTTTTTGCTTAAATTTAGAATGATCCGCCATAGCATATTGAAATTTCATATAAAGAACTTCTATAAAATCTTATTGTACATCTTGCATTATGATTGCGATCGGCTAAGCCGGAAGTGCACTTTACTTGAGATTTTTTTCAATTTTCCGCATAAATCCAGAATGATCAGCCGTTGAATACTGGAATTTAGCATTTGAAATTGCTGTAGCATCTCAATGGTCATCTTCTATTTTTGTCACAATCGACTGAGCTGGAAGTGCACTTTATATAACAGACTTTTTGAATTTTCCGCATAAATTCTAAACAATCAGTCGTAGAATATTTAAATTTTGTATTAGGCACTTTTATAATATCTAGTTGTACACCCTGCATTATGACTGCTATCGACTAAACCGGAAGAGCACTTTATTCGAAACATTTTTTGAATTTTCCGCATAAATCCAAAACGATTGAACGTAGATTGTTAGAATTCAGTATTTAGGACGATTATACCGTCTAGATGCTTATATCCTATTTCTATTGAGATCTACCGAGCCGGAAGTGCACTTTACTTGACAGTCTTTTGGAATTTTTCGCATAAATTCGAAACGATCAGGTTTAGAGTACTGAAATTTGGTATTTCAATCTGCTGTAGCATCTGAATGATTGCCTACTATTTTCATAACAATAGACTGAACCGGAAGTGCCCTCCAGGAGGAATTTATTTTTCAATTTTGCGCATAAATTCGGATCTGTTGGTAGTCGTAGAATTTTGGAAATCAATATTTAGGAATGTTGTAGTATAAGAATAATGGCCAACTGTTTTCATAGCAACCGACTTGGCTGAAAGCACATTTTACTTGACAGATTCTTAGAATCTCTTGGATAAATCCAAAACGATTAACTGTGGAACGATGAGATTTTGTGTTTGATTATATATATACAATGATGTACAAGTAAGTCACGTGATGTTCACGTCAGATTTTTATTTTTATGAATAGGTAATAGTTTGATGTGCTAATCAGAAAAATTCAGGGGATGAACAATCAGCTTAAATTCCAATTCGTCAATTTTTGTTAGAGCTGATAATGACTTGTGAGCAGGCGCATTTTTTTGCAATAGCATCACCTCTTTGGACATTTTTCATCAACTTTTTCTTAATATATTCTTGGGAATATTAGCTAATAATGAAATGTTGTATTTTCCAATTACTGTTTCGTCTTGAGTAAATCCATTATTTCCCAAACAATAAAACAAGTGCTTCTCTTATTGTTTTTTTTTTGCGCGAAACTTCTTAGGCCTCTAATGCAGCATGTTTCCTATCATTTGATGCTCTTTTATTTCGTTAAGATGATTAAATAAATAAATATCTATTTAGCTGTTGATTTATTAATACTTAAATCAGAATGGATAAGTTTGTATAAAATATTCTGTCGATGATGTATGTTTAGAATTCAGTTCGTCAATATTTCAAACATCATTACATGTACAGCAACAATATTCTCTGGAATCTCTTGAATTAGCAATTATTTTTAGTAAAAAAAGAACACTCCTTTCAAAAAAATATTCGATTTTGCTAGATTAGTCGATCATATTTTCATAAAAATTATCCAAAAAACGGCACAAGAAATTTTGGACCTCCAACTTTATATACCTATGAACTACATATCAAACTACTGATCATAACAATATCAATACTCACCTACGTATATTCTAGTCTAGAGTTATTATACTTTATAAAATCCGTTTGACATTTTAGCCAATAAATGTTTTCAGATTCAGAATATCGAGTGTTAGTTTTTATGATATAAAGAACATATAATATTATTGCTGTCACAATGGCAGATCCAGAAGGGTTTATGTGAGATGGCACCTCTCCCATATATCTTCTATGTAAGCTAAGAAATAAACCTTTGCCTCGGGCTTTGTTCTTGTCTTTGTCTCGAGCTTTGCCTTTGCCTTTACCGAGTGCAGCCAACATCATCTTGGACAATAATGACGGTCGTTCTGTTTCTGTATTCCACAATCAATCAAAGTTTTATTTCATAGAAAATAGACGGTGAAGATGTAAAATAGAATATAAAACTGTTAAGTGACACACGAAATAACTTTTGCAATTTCAATGTTGAGATTGCAAATTATCGCAAATATTTTGCAAAACTAAGTTCAATTACGAAAAATACAGCAACCACTTTTTACCACTTAATAAACATGAAAATATATGTTATCTGTTTTTTGATCATTTCTAGAAATGTCTTAAGCAAGTCAAGTAGGCATATAAGGAATTATGGTAATAGCTATGATTATGATTATTTCTTAAAGTGTTCAATAATGAGTATCCATAGCTCAGTGTAAATCTGCTGGCGAGTGGAGTCATACCGACGGACGATGAGTCTACTAAGGCCAAGGAAATATCAATTAATGTACCAAGCGCACTATAAGTGTCTGACACACACGTATCGGGTGGAAGGCGTGATTGATATTTTTATGTATAGTAATATTGCATTACATACTTTCAATTAATCATCCAATTGTGAAGTTTATTTTATATCTAAATTATTTCTAGAAATATTTTTATGCCCTTCATGATATATTCAATTACATAAAAATGAGACGGTGTATATTCTACAAAAATTAATTAAATATTTAAGTATTTTAACATCCTCCTTTATTATTTACAGTAGCATTGAAATCTCCGTATGAGAACTTCGAAAAGAATTGACCTTATTACGGATCATAAACTATGAGTAAACAAGCAATCCACTTAATTAAGTGCTAGTTTTAAAGATAACAGAAGTCACACGTTCAACATAAATTGAAATAACCATTATTTTATAAAATAAACATAGTAAAAGTCGTTAACGATTGTTTAGTGACTGTAAAAAGAACAATTCGTGAACAAGTGAACCTAACCGCGAAAAACATACTGGATGTTTGAATTTTTAAAAGCATGAGTTGATTATTCAGTCACTATATAATACGCATTAAGATAACATCATAATTTATTTGGCAAACGAAACAGATTTTTTTATCAGAAATTCAAGTGGAATTTAATTTTTGCTATCCATAAAACTGATGAAAGAATACCATATATTTCTAAATACATAGACTTTCCTCAACAAATCTTGCTCGAACCCAATGGCAATCCATTTTATGTTTCATAATCACTGAAGTTTCTAACTAACTCTGACTATTCCATTCTTAGTATTTATAACAAGGTTAACAATGCTAAATCGTCATAGAAACGGTGCATATCAGTGGGTATTTGGACACGTAGAAATACCATCGGGTATTACATTAGTGGTCAAAGTGAGTATTCCATTCAAAGAAGTGGATACCTTCAATTTGCAATCTCGTGCTTTCTTCGTATTTAATGGGATATTTTTCTGAATATCTTCATCAATTTTATCTTCTGGTTTATCACCAAACCTTTTTGAACTGGTTTCCAGATCAGAACGCAATTTATTTCTCTATTATTTGTCGAAGAAATTGCAAGAAATTCTAATTTTTCAATTTGACAGAAGTTTGTTTACTCGTTGCTATGAAAATCACGTGACTTGTTACTTGATTCATAAGAAACTAATTTGAAAAAAATGGTTTGACTCCTGGAATAGTCCTCCATATACCATTTGTAGTTAGAGTATTATAGACGATTTTTGTGGTGCAATCACTCATTTCTATTGTGCTTTTGAATATCACTCGTGCTGCATACTCGTGGTATTCAAACGCAAGCACAATAAACATTCGTGATAGCATCACAAAAATAATCGATAATACTTTGACTACTTATGGTACAGAGTGATCAAAAATGATTGTCCGTGCCGCTTTGTTCTGATTTTTTCTTTGCCGCCTACTTGAGATAGTGACCTTCAAGTGACAGATGACAGTTCCTCTGAAAAAATTATTCTAACCTGATAATTTGGTAGAATAATGATAAATTCTCTATAATCAGTCAAT
This sequence comes from Dromius quadrimaculatus, assembly GCA_963989225.1. Taxonomy (NCBI): domain Eukaryota; kingdom Metazoa; phylum Arthropoda; class Insecta; order Coleoptera; family Carabidae; genus Dromius; species Dromius quadrimaculatus. Next base: position 55,837,542 of record OZ022325.1, on the reverse strand, counting down.
AATACAGCTATTTACTTACTTTTTTGTTTATTGAATCAGATTATGTCATAAAATATGCAAAATATACGCCATTGTGTTCTTGAAATGTCGGTAACGTAGTTTTCAAAATAAATAAATTTATACTAACTTTATTCCATGAAAATAGTTTTGATCATAATGCGAACTTTTGCCTGTCACCTGTCAGACAATCATTATTGATCACTCTGTATAATAAATGATAATTCTATAGTTGAATCTTTAACTCTTGTTGAAATAGGCTTTCTTCTTTTACTAATGATGTGTAATGTTTTTTATGCATGGAAGTATTCTTTGAGCAATTATGTATAAAAAATGCAACCCTTGTTGTATTCCGCAAAATTTAATGCCTATTCAATGCTCATATTTCTCAACAGGTATCCTGAGTGATGGGCATCATCCCCTAGTTATGATATAATATTTAGTACCCCATATGTTGTGATACGAAATTTGAGGGGTGTTACTTACCGTTCAGAAACACGCCACTAATGTGTTATTGTGTGACGTTAACTACCCGTATTCACAGAGGATTATGATGAATTCATATCTTCGAGTAGGGGATTAGGTTAGCAGTGGTTAGCCCTATTAAGAGGCTGTGAGAAGATGCGTCATTTTGGGGATTATTAGGACATATTTGTGTTTTATTGAAAGCAATAAAAAGTTTATATTGATAATATTGATTATATATTTTCAAAACAAAAAATAAGTAACTTCACTTCTGCTAAAGATCGCATATTGTCATGTTTAGTATCTATGGCTACTTTAGAATTTTTTGGGGATTGCTACAAGCCGTCGGTTTCTATAATTATGTCCAAGTATGGTATGTTAGCGCTTTAAGTGTTGAGAATTAATAACTTACAATCATTTCTAATGAAGAATTAAAAGATCTACTACAGCATACGGATCTGTGACGCCGCACAAGCTAATGAAGAAGGCAAAAATGAAGTGGGTTTGGATGACACAATATTTTTATCAAATTCTCATGTAAGCAAATATTCTAGTTTTAATGCTTTAAAGTGCTAAACAACGAATCATTTTTTGATTATAGACTCCAATCCAGAACTCGAGTAGGTACCTATGAGTCCGAAAATATTTTAGTTATTCAACTACGCTTAGGATAGAATGAAGGCTGTGCAACCAAACCTAAACTGTTTACTTCAAATATTTCACATACGCAAAACCTCAAATATAAATTTATGAATAAATCATTTGGAGAATTCGACAAATAGCTTCGTCCAATATTACAATACGTATTTTTAGGTTATAATGTATGTGATTGACATAATTGTAATTAACATTGTAATCAGCTGTATTTGATATTGCTTCAAACCAAATTGAATTTCCTCCTTCGAAATATCCAAAATTGAAATTACACCCGTCAAGAGTTAATGAGAGGTATTTGATGGATCAAATTAAAGCAAAATAGGTATACAGACTGATCTGAAGGGATTCAACAAACTTCACCAAATGAGGAGATTATTTCAAGTGAAAATTTAGGTAGATCAGGTAACATACATTATTATCTGTCCAGTAATATAATTATAAATAAAATAGAAGTCATTCTGTTAGATAAAAAAATTATCAGTCGTGTAGCCCCAATACTTCCTCGGCAGTATCAATGAACGTATGACATGATATTTTTTTCAAAACATCTCTTCAGGAAAGATCTGCTGAAAGAATTGAAAGACAGAACGACAAACTTATATCTACAAACAAAGAAAAACGCACAAGAAGTCTCAAAAAAAAAAAGATCTTACATGTGGTTCTATAGGTTCATCATTTGTATACCAAATCTCAAAGAAAAATATTTAGTATTTTAAAAGTTCTGCAGAAAATCTATGTAAAATTTGAGGGCTTTCCTGTTAATCGATTCTAACCACAATCTAATATAATCAGAACAGCATTAAATTGTACAAGTATACAACATTTCAACTCGATTGGTCAAATGTAGAAAATACTACTGTGAAAGATTACACGGATAGAAAATATCATACCATCGTCACTCTAGAAATTGTTTGAATCGCCTCTCTCGAAAATCATCGTTTTTGGAAAAAAGAAAATTCAGCATTATCATAATATTTCCTTGTAATAAGCAATGAATATTTTTTCTTATGAAAGTCTCGTAAGTTGCGATGTATATGAATCGCATTCTATTGCTATATAAGTCAACAACACTTCAAATTTGTTTCCATGGCAACATTTTTCAACTGGGCTATAAAAATACCATTTCCCAGAATAATAAACTGTTTTTGGAGTCCCACTTTCAACATAGAACAACAGAAAATACATGTTGATAGATTTATACCAATGGGGTATATTCATGAATTTATTTTATATTTTTAATTCACTGATTACATCTTTATAACATAGTAAAAAATATAAACTATGTTTTAAAGTGCTGTAATCGAGTTCGAAAAATATTTAAAATTGAGAACAATTTTGAGCTGTTTAAACGCCGCCATTTTCGCGCGCTCTATTCATGACGTCAAATACTACGTCCAGTGACATTACAGCTCATCGTTTACTACAGGTGTTTTCGTTCTCAACTTATTTCAGTATTAAAAAAGCTCAAAAGTCAGTTAATAAGTATTGCATTGTGCCTGAATGCAAAATACTATCAGAAATGTAACGGATAATTTTTTTTCCAATCCAGACAGGTTTGGAATACGTAAGAAATGATGTAAGGTTATCAGAAGAGATGAAGTATCATAATAAACTGGACAGATTATGAATAACATCATATGTGATTAGTTTTAGCAATATAATACACTGTATGTATGTGGCTTCGTTTAACATTTGCTCGTTTTAAAATAAACAAAAATTATAGGTTATGTTTACTGCTCATCATATTTCGGATTGTATTTAATAAAATAACGTACATAATATGTTATTATTGAATAATTACTTTGCAGTGTTCACTCTTTTTACTTCAGCGGACGTGAAATTTGGATTTGAAAGAAAATAAGACGACATCATGAATGGATCTATTCTTGGCAGATTATCTGATTGTGCTTTTACAAAACCTCTTTGTCTTAAATAATTTATAATCTCAGTAGGATGCTAAAATTACACTTAAACAATAAATGAATTTACGACACACACGTTATTACTGTTTTCTAATCAAAAGCCTGCAATGCCATACAAATGTAAGCAGTGCGCACTTGTTGCCATAGTATTTGACGTCACGTTTCGTTTTAACCAATAGTGTAGCGTTTTGAAACTTTGAATTTACCTGGCTTAATTTGCACTCGTATTTATTAATTTTGGGCAATCAAAAATATATTAATTGCCAAAATGATGGTTTAGTACAAATGTACAAATTTAAATTTCATGCATATTCCCTATTTGCATGAAACATTGTTAACTTTAATCACATTGTCAAATATTTGATTTCGTGTTTCTAACATCACTCTGACATTTAGATGCAAACAGTGATAATTTATAATAAATACAACTTGAAATTATCATTAAAATGTTATAAACAAGTATATCAGTCTTTAAATCTATTTTCTTCAAAAAAAGATATTGTGTCGAAAACTTGTTTAATTCAATCACATCGGCGAATATTTGATAACATATTTTCAATCCCACTTTTTTATATTTAAATATAAATTATTATGTTCCTATATATTATTTTATGATGAATATATCCTAAAATTGATATTTAAACCATAGTGGGACCGAATTGATTTTTTTTTTATTTACAATTACGAAAAGATTGATTCACTCGTTTGATAGGTCTAGTTAAGCGATCTCCTGATCAAAATAATTATTGATTTCTAGATAGACATGATTTTACATTCAAAGAATTAGTTTAGTCAGGCATTCAAATGTTGTCCATTGACAACTATATTTTTACTATAGTTCATAATAATTCACTGTTTTGGATTAGCGACTTATTTCCGATCTGTGACTTCTTATTGAATTTTAAATCATTTACAAAAACAAAGAGTCAATAGAAATAAATTATTTTGTAAAGTCTGTCAAAATGAGGAAGAAATCAAATGATACAATTCTATTGATTAGTTTGACTTATTATGAATATCGAACCTAATAAAAATTAGTTAATATATTTTTCAAATCAAAAAGATTCTAGCAGTAAAGATCCTAATCGATCGATCTAATATATCTGAGAAAATCGATCGCCACCTAAGATTGCTGGAACTGCAAGTTGACAAAAGCATTTGTGATCGATCCTCGTTCCTTTCTTTGAGTAATTCATCCGATCTAACTCCATTATTTGCTCTGATAGATTCGGATCGATCGATCTGAAAAGATCGTAAACCAAGATCCTACAATCCTCTGCTCTGTATGATTGATCTGATCCAAAAACGCAGCAATAATTTTTTTAGAATAATTATAAAATGGAATTTTTATCAGTAATACAAATTTCACTATATTATTTGCAGTACTACTTGATGATTAAAAAATAACTACACAACAAATTTTATCATTGTCTAAATAGTGTCACAAAATTGTTTTAATTGATCCAATTCTAGTAAATTAATTACGTCACTATAAGTGTGTGAATCCATTTTGCTAGTTTTATTCTCGATAAATTGAATCATGAAATTATTCAATTATGTTTACAAATAATTCATTCAGCATTCATGTTACTGTCTGTCACTCACCAAGTTCTAGTTTGTAAATAAAATAATAATTTCTTGAAACAATACGGAATTATTCGAGTCCATCATAATGTGTAAAAACAGTGATTTTAACACAAGTGTTGGAATGAGCATAACTAGCGACATCTTTCACTAATTTATGGTATTGATGGAATACTAAAAATGCTATCTCATCAATTTATACCTATTCTAATAATTTAAAACATAAAAAATTATAAGTACTCCAAATGCAGGAAATTTAATCAAAGTAAGCATCTGTCACAGTGACATGTCGGTAATACAGATTCCAGCTAGGAATGAGGTTACATCATGAATTCGGTCTGCATCTATTCATCAATTATCGATCAATTATAATAACTAGTTTGTTGTTCTTCTGGATCAGAGTTTGTAGCTTTTTGTTTCTCTGTAAACTGCCGAATTTATAGTCTAGGAAAAAGTATAGTCTAAAGCATGTTTGGAATGGCTATTCAGCACACGTGAATGCGTCACACTCGCCTACGGCTCGTGTTACAAACTTTTTCACGTGTGCTGAATGAGCTTAATTCCAAACTTGTTGCAGAATATACTATTCCTCCATGAAGTAGCGTCAAAGATCATACATTACTTCACTTGAAAATTCTTTTCCCTGAATTTTATTCTTAAGGAGGAGATTTGACGTATCATTTTATAAATAGGAGAGTATACTGCTTTCTACTTACTTATACAGAGTACCAAGTAAGTATTGTGAAACCGACAAAATTCACCTATCGAGATTTTGATGGAAATATCTGTTTTGAGCATCCCTGAATCCATTTTTATCTGCTATTTTTGTAAGAATCGGCCAGGCCAGAAGTGCGCTTTGCTTGAAACTTTTTTTAAATTTTTTGCATAAATATAGAATGATCCGCCATAGCATATTGAAATTTCGTATAAAGAACTTCTATAATATCTTATTGTACATCTTGCATTATGATTGCGATCGGTTAAACCGGAAGTGCACTTTACTTGAAACTTTTTTTAATTCTCCGCATAAATTCAGAATGATCAGCCATAGGATACTGAAATTTTGCATTTGAAATTGCTGTAGACTGTAGCATCTAAATGGTCATCTTCTATTTTTGTAACAATCGGCTGGGCCGGAAGTGCACTTTATATAACAGACTTTTTGAATTTTCCGCATAAATTCTAAACAATCAGTCGTAGAATATTTAAATGCAGCCGGAAGAGCACTTTATTCAAAAAAAATTTTTAATTTTCCGCAAAAATCCAAAACGATTGAACGTAGATTGTTAGAATTCAGTATTTAGGACGATTATACCGTCTAGATGCTCATATCCTATTTTTATTGAGATCCACCAAGCCGGAAGTGCACTTTACCTGACAGTCTTTCGGAATTTTTCGCATAAATTTGAAACGATCAGGTGAAGAATATTGAAATTTGGTATTTCAGTCTGCTGTAGCATCTGAATGATTGCCTACTATTTTCATAATAATAGATTGAACCGGAAGTGCCCTTCAGTAGGAATTTATTTTTTAATTTTGCGCATGAATTTAGATCTGTTGGTAGTCGTAGAATTTTGGAAATCAGTATTAAGGAATGTTGAGTGAATATGCGACTCAAGAAACCTAAGTGTGTCTGACTCTGAGAAATGATTTTTCTCCAATTTGCTAATCTGGTGATGACGTATACGAATGCCTTTAGTTATTCCTGAAATAGCAGGTTTCATCCTTCTACTAGCTACGAGTAGATCTCTATTTGCGTTATAAAGAAACATACACACTAATAAATCAAAAGAACGTGGGACGAAATTGTAAAAATGTTATTTTGGATCTTATTATTAAACATTTTGAGAAGGCACTAGTGTTACCAACTAGTACTAAGGTAATATAAAATAACATATTAGAATCACACAATGCATCATAAAAAATTTGTCAAGCAGTAGCGCCGCCAACAATGTGTCCTTGGTACTATCGATATATATTGTCATTATGCTAATGCGATTGTTATTTGAAATCAAAATGAATATGCGTTGTAGAATTGGAATATCATCTTATTACCTTACCGAAAACCAAAGAAAACAGATGATGATATCTATTATTTTTTGTTTTTATGTATGTGAAACCTATTATTATCAACTCACAGGTAATGTCATTTCCTATGTTGGGTTGGATTTTATGTTAAATCAACCAAGTGACAGCTCATTAGTTATATTTTCTTCCATTTAGCGCTGCCAAATTTGAAAATTTTCCTGGATGACAAACGGAAAATAACTTTTATCCAAAACCAATTCATAGTAAGTTTGTTACCATGTTATTTTGAAATAAATAATATCCAGTATTAGTTACTCAGTGAGAGAAACATAGAGAAATCACGAGACACAGTATCTAAGTACTATAACATGTCATGGCTACTTTGTAATCTCTATGTTTTAGTTGTAGCAGTAAAATGTCTTATCAGAGTCAAAAATATTTAAATATTTCAAAATAATTTAAGTCGTTTTAAGAGAAGTGTTGAATAAAATATATTGCACTCGTTAGTCATTTAAGAAAAGTAGCTACTTGAGGCTAAATTTCTTCTTTCGTGACTAATAAATCACATTCGATACTAGTACAATAAACTAGTATTAGTTAAATTTACTTTGTGAATTATTTCCGATTCATTATTTCATCGATTGACAAAGTGAAAATATTTTTCTTGATGATCAAATTCACAAGTAGATTTGAGGGATATAATCTGATATTTGTGAGTCATAATGACGTCAAGGAAATTTTTAATCGTCTTTTCAATTAAAACGGAGTAGTATCTAGGGTTATTTTCATCGCTCTCACTTTCTATTGATTACATGCTTTCTTATTCTAATAAAAGCTTTCCATATTTCGATTATGGTAGGCCATGACTGCCTATACTTGGACTATTTAGACGCAATTATAAATATAAATTTAATAATAAAAAAAAAACTAAAACGTGTCAGTAAAGTTATAAAGTCAGATGTTTGCCACTCTTTATCATAAAGAATATCCTTTAGAATTGAATTGAAATTTCGTTTTTGAATGGTACATCTATTGAAGAATTGTTTGGAGATTTTGTTTAGTTTTTTTTTAATTTCTTGTCTACCAGAAGTTTTAAAGCATTTTCGGGTAGTTGCTAAAATAAGTGAAAAAATTAATGTGGCATATCGTACTGCCCATTTATTATTATTTTCACATAATTGATCTCCCCAAAATTATGATTAAAGACTTCCAAGTATAAAAGAATCTTATAATTTGATCTCTGTTTTGTGTTAGTTGAACTATTAGTAACATGAAACATTGTTAATATTTGAGAATAGTGTTCTGAATTATAAGTTTATAACCATATCTTCCTACTTCACAATTCTCTGAAATTTAAACATAATAATTCATTTTTGATGCAGTCGATTTTCTCCGTAAGTAAACAAACATAACTAAAGACAAAGTTTAAATCAAAGGCTGTTCCTTACGGTAGTTTCATGGCTAATTATTTATGTATAAGTGATTTTATACGTTCCAGTGATGTAGATTCGTGTGTCTGGAGGTCCGACAGGCGGCTTTGATCTTTAAATAGTTGGTCGTCGCCACCCAGTTAGTGGCTTTTTGTAGTTTTACGCCAGGCGTTCATCTCACACGATTTCAACTTGACCGCAAAATGAATGAAGCTGATATTTTCTCCTTGATGGATTTATAATTTGTCAAAAGAAAAACAGGAAAAGGCCAGTCCACGACTTCCTAACTAGAGTTTGATCTTACTTAGATTGAAGAGTTGCACAATCAACAGAAGCTGTAACATAATAAATTGCAAATGTGAACGTAAAGTTAGACATATTGGTCATAGAAAATAACTGTTAAAACGTCAAAAAATTAAAACCAGATTCCGTTTTGATTATTAATCTATTAAGTACATATCGGTTACATGAACCACAGTAGTAAATGGAGCATATGATTATTATTTGAATTTCATGCTGAGGTACTCTTCTCACAACTCATTATAACATTACCTAGTGTAAAATTACCCGGCTCTCTCATACATCATCATTAGCAGAGAATATGTGTATAATACCCTCTGAATGTCCCTCATTTAGTCATTTAACATTCACTCACAGCATTTAGTGACTTCAGCGTTGCCAACTGCAGCTTTCAATTATCCTAACCACGGAATTTTACTAATTTAATTAGTGCGGAAAAAGTGAAGAGTACTTGTGCTGTTCAACTGTTCAAATTAAAAATTGAATGCGCAATTTTTTAAAGTTTTGTGTAATGAGGGACATAGAAGTGCCAAAAGTGGTAAATTGCGAGATTTCATTTTTTTTTAATTATTTATTATATGTAAGTGGGTTTTATATGAATTATTGCGACTAGATTTTTAATCCTAATGATCGGATAACTTTGCTGGTTATTTATTCATGCGGTACAATCCAGAAATTGAGAAATAAATTCTTAGAAATTGATGCTTAGTGAACAGTGAGAAAAATGATTTTCAAAATCCAGAAAAACCTAGCATTTTTCTATTTTGTAAAGAAATTAGAATATCTTCTATTAAAATGTCAAAATAATAGAAATTAACTTAAAATTGTGATGTAGCGGATATCCGTATCTGTATCCGTATCCTCGGATATCTGAGCAAAAAAGGAGATCTGTATCCGTGTCCGTATCCGTGACTTTTTAGCGGATCCTTGACGGATTTTTTGCATTAATGAATTTAAATAAGTACATAAAATTTTAGCAATAGCTTCGATTCAAATTACTTTTATCTTCTAAAATTTTATATTTGACACATTTATATTGCAAAAATGTATTATTTAAATACTTATTATAGTAAGTTGAGAGGTTATAAGAATATACATCGATAAGTAGATACCACACCACACTATTTTTGTGAGTTTATTCACCAAGTAATCAATTTCAAATCATACTGATGAGTTTAGAACAGTCTTTTATTTTCTTGTGGGTTGGTCGAAACCTTAATCTCAAACCATTTTTTAAAGACTAAATAGGTATCCCGAGAACTATGTTCTCATTATCAGTACTTAAATTTGACAAAACACATCAATCGCAGGCTGTAGTTTCTTCTAGAGATATTCTTTCCATCACGTAAGTTGCGGAGCTCTACTGGAGATATGCTTCCCGCCGAGTTTAATGTGATAATGAGAATATCTATTTAATTTAGTTTTATTGTTGATGATTAGAGGCTTTTCATAATTTTGTATAGTACTTTACCTTGAGACCCAATTTTATTTATTTTTTATAAAATGAAAAAACCTTTCATCTATCTTTTGGGTTATGTCTATGAGTCGGAATAATTTAGAGGTCACTATAATCAGTCCTTGTGAGCTGTACCAATGAGATGTTTACCTTTTATAATTATTACTTATGTAATATATCTAGAATCAGTCGGTTGTTATTCATTTATTCTATTTTATTTTGATATATAAACCAACAAATCAGATTCAGAGCAAAGTGATCAATTTTGCTTCACGTATTTCTAGCAGAGCCGTATTTATTGTAATTAATAGAATGATAATATATGTCACTCACTGTAGATTTGAGGAAAAAACAAATAACATTAAACATAATTGATATGATGTATCGTCAAACATTTGCTACTATCTTTCATCAAACAAAATAGTATTCTCTCCTGGCTTTTCTAGGATTTTTTTTTTATTTTTTCCCATAAGAACTAGTGAAACAAATTATTCTGTTATCTATGGTTTCAGATAAGGTAGAGAAATAATCTATACTTTTTATATTATGAGGAATGATGCTCGTGATGAGAATGAAAAGTTGCTGGTTAGGCTGAGTTGTAATTAAAGCTATAATTGTTTTCGAAGCGTAACCGATTCTGTCGTTATAATTAAGGGTAATTCGTGCTTCCGGTCGATGCCGGTTAAGAAAAAAATTCTTCGGGAGCCTCCGGATGTCTACGAATGGGCTATTAGTCAAATTATAACTTAGAATATGTATCTTCGTAAAATGGGTGACAAGCTTCAGGTAGATCGAAACATTTATTAATTCTAAATTGATAATACTAGTGCAAAAAAATTACTTGAAACAAATTACCGTCAATATATATTTAGTACATGATAATTATTAATTCAAAATTGATCAAAGAATATCTTTTTTATATCTACATCTATGAAAGAATAATGTTTTTTTCATGATGCTCTGAAAGAATAATCTTGCAATATAAATAGATGAATATGTTGAAATGTGAATTGTATGCTTTTTGCATGATTATTTTCTGTTTTCTCCGTAAGTCGTGCGAATAATAGTGTATCTCTGTTATAAACTCTCATAAAAGAAACTCTCGAAATAAGATTGGATATTTTTTCTTCTTAAATATCCTCAATTCTGTTATGTTTTTCTTTATAAACTCAAATCGTAAGGTAATATTCTTTTTTGAAATTGGTATATCATAAAATTTACCGACTTTTTTGTTAATGTTTGTTTTGAAAAATTAAAGATAGAACAATTAACAAACAGTAAGTCAAAATATAGATTCAATAAAGTAAAATACTTGAGAAGCATATATAAAAAATCTGACGTGATCATCACGTGACTTACTTGCACATCATTGGATATATATATATATATATATATATATATATATATATATATATATATATATATATATATATATATATATATATATATATATATATATATATATATATATATATATATATATATATATATATAAAAGTAAATTAATTTTTGAAAAAGTCTTGTACAGCGCCGGCGCTGTACAAGACTTTTTCAAAAATTAATTTACTTTCATTCAACCGTCTGGCTTATTACGGATTCGCCAACTAGATTTACATTCAGAATATATATATATATATATATATATATATATATATATATATATATATATATATATATATATATATATATATATATATATATATATATATATATATATATATATAATATGATGTGATTATGTGTTTGATCATATATGTCGTTGAATATATCTAATCAAACACAAAATCTCATCGTTCCACAGTTAATCGTTTTGGATTGACCCAAGAGATTCTAAAAATCTATCAAGTAAAATGCGCTTCCAGCCAAGTCGGTTGTTATGGAAACAATAGGCCATTATTCTTATACTACAACATTCTTAAATACTGATTTCCAAAATTCTACGACTACCAACAGATCTGATTTTATGCACAAAATTAAAAGATAAATTCCTACTGAAATGCACTTCCGGTTCAGTCTATTGTTATGAAAATAGTAGGCGATCATTCTGATGCTACAGCAGACTAAAATACTGAATTTCAATGTTCTACACCTGATCGTTTCGAATTTTTGCGAAAAATTCCAAAAGACTGTCAAATAAAGTGCACTTCCGGCTCGGTGGATGTCAATAAAAATAGGATATGAGCATCTAGACGGTATAATCGTCCTAAATATTGAATTCTAACAATCTGCGTTCAACCGTTTTGGATTTATGCGGAAAATTCAAAAATTGTTTCGAATAAAGTGCTCTTAGTCGATGGCAATCATGATGCAAGGTGTACAACTAGATATTATAGAAGTGCCTAATGCAAAATTTAAATATTCTACGACTGATTGTTCAGAATTTAGATACTACAGCAATTTCAAATGCTAATTTCCAGTATCCTATGGCTGATCATTCTGGATTTATGCGGAAAATTTAAAAAAAGTCTTAAGTAAAGTGCACTTCCGGTTTAGCTGATCGCAATCATAATGCAAGATGTACAATAAGATGTTATAGAAGTGCCCAATACGGAATTTCAATATGCTATGGCTGATTATTCTAGATTTATGCAAAAAATTCAAAAATAGTTTCAAGTAAAGTGCACTTCTGGCTTGGCCGATTCTTACAAAAATCGCAGATAACCAATCTGATACAACATCAAGTTCAAATACTGAATTTCAACATCCTACGGTTGATTATTCTGGATTTATTGGAAAAATTCGAAAAAAATTTCAAATAAAGTGCACTTCCGGTACAGACGATTGGAACCAAAACTAGATCCTATACCAATCTCAAATACAAAATTTCAACATTATACGTTCAGTCAGTTTTGAGAATTGCGAGTTACGCACGCACGTACGAACGTACCGACATCAAGCCGAAAATAGTCAAAATGAATTTAGGGATGCTCAAAACGGATATTTCCATCAAAATCTAGATAGGTGAATTTTGTCGGCTTCACACTACTTTCTTGTACTTAGTACAAGTAAGTAAAATTACATTTAATTTTCTGCAAGGGAATTATGGATCAAGTGTTTGACTACGTCATAATTTTTCATATTCCTCTTTTATACAATTGAGTAATTAAAAAAATCGTCCTGGAAGAACGTTCTGAATAAGAAAGTCTTTATTTTCGTGGTAGCAATTTGCATTTCAACACTTATTTAGTTAACGACACTTTAAGTACGCCCTAATGGCACAAAAAGTCCTAATGTGTTCTAATTTTATCTAATTGTATGCTGAAAACTCCCTCGTATTTTACTGTTAAGGGAATGGATTCCGAAAAATGTAAGAATTTCTTTTATTTGTCATTTGAATGACAAGTTTTTAGATACATGCGTTTTTTTTTTCTGTATCTTACATAGATATAATCTGCACAATATTGGTCAATGTTAATATTATTCAACAAACAGAAAAAAATAATGATCAGTGAAGTCGATTTTGATTTTAAAACCAATATCTACTGGACTTTGATTTTGAGTTTTCTCCGATTTCAAAAAAGTATATTCATATAATCAATCTATTTAATTTTTTCTGCTCCTTATAAAAATTGCTTGTCAGTTCAGCCCAAAAATGCTAAATTTTATTTAATAATGTTTAATCAATTTTTATGGTTGTCACTCTATGTTTTGAATTTTTCAAGAAAGTTTTAACTGTTTCACTCAATATTATTTTTGTAACACGTACACCGAAAGTACCCTATTACTGAGCTGACTTCTGCTTCGAAAGTTCTCAATTCCAAACCATGGTAACAATTTTCATTAATTCTCTGTTGACTGGGAATTAATGGATATTTTTGTCCGCTGGGTAAAAATGAAATTGTAGATCATGGATCATGGATGCCGTTGGATTTTATTTTATTGATATATGTCAAATTGATATTCGAAAGAAATTTGTATTATAGAACGTGTTCGTTATAGTATGTGCATTCATTGTGAACGGGATAGCACAGAAAATGTGAAAAATATTAATCAATAAAATTAATCATGTATGTTATGTTTCATTGTATTAGTTTACTAATGTGATTGCATTTGCAAAAATCTGTTTGTCAAATCGATAAGATAGTTTCGATACATCCAAATTAATTTAAAAAGCTTTTTAATGCAGGTACTTCAGTGCACTTGTTACAAAAAGTATCGTATGCAACACGGATACTGAACGACTGTCATTATTGTCAAGGACAAATTTGGCTGCACGGAGCTACGCCTTGGTCTTTGCCCTCGTCTTCGCCTCGTGCTTCGTCCTCGCCTCTGCCTCGGATTTTGCCACAACTCCAAAGCATATATTAAATTAACAGCTGATTCAAAATGTTATCATATTTGTGAAACTAATTCTATGATACACGATACAATTGATTGTTGAACGATTTTACAAAAATTTCTTAATTCAAAAGTTCATTTTGTAAAATAGTTGGTCATTTTAACGTAAAAGCTATCTTTCATTCCTACATTGAATTGTAAGTTGAATTTTGGTATATTCTATGTTCAATGTTAATAGGAAATTTTATGAACGACATATTAAAATCCGCCTGTCACAGTCTAAACTTCAACGAAAACAGATGCAACTCTATCCAAACAATCTTGGTAGTCTGGCTCCGAGGTCTTGCTAAACAAGTGAACATTGGGTATATTTCTCGGAGGTACCGCACGACGGGGAGTCTCTGCACCCCCACAGAACAACAAATGAGACACTTCTAAGAACTGAAGGCCTGGAGGATCAGTCTTGGATTATAAAAACTTAGAAATGGAGAGAATCATACAAATTTCATACTTAGCACAATGTTCAAGTTAGGAATATAATTCAGAGAACATGAAGATTTTAAAACCCGTGAGAGAAAAGAAATTTGAAAAATTAGAGATTTAAGGTTAAATCGGGATGAAGACAAAATCGAAATGTATTTTTTTTTAAATGTACTGCACGGATCTAAAAATTTTCCGTCTCATTGGAGTTGTAAAATTCGAATTATCAACCTGCAAATATCCGAAAAATGTTCAACGCAGATAAATAACGGTACAATTTTTGACGTATAACCGCCAGTTGCAGGTATTTATGTCCTAGAACTTTTTATTTTTTTCTTGTACGTGTATCTCCTGAAGGTAGTTTGTATCTAATTTGACCCTAGTCGTAATTCTTACAATTCCGGAAACTTCTATCTTATCTGGGATACTTTGTACTATGGTAAATGTAAATTTTATTATTTATTTATACAATATACAGGATGTGCATCGAAACGCGGAAAATAGGTGTTCAACATGGCATTTTAAATATGAATATGAGTAAATTAATTTTTCTGTTCATTTAATCTGTGATAGAAATTCAAAAATGGAAATTTTTTCATGACTAAATAATTTTAAAGATTCTAAACTTACAATCAATGAAGATAGTGTTTTTTGTGGGAATATCTACATTCTAGATTTAAAATTGAAATTTATAGGGCCCGATTGTACAATCTAAGCTTATTTTTCTATTTTCTATATTTCTATGTCATAGAGCTAATTGATTTCACTACGCAATCTCGTCATTCATTCGCCATCAAGATAAGTGAAATAAAAAAATTATATATTCTCAAATATTAAATATTATTATTTAGAACGAACTACATCATAAATCGTGTTTCACGTGCAGGGTAATCAAGAATACTTTCGCAAATGTAAAAGTGATTAACAGTAGATTTAAGGCTATGATATGATATTATATTCCAGTAACCAATCACATACGGCTTCTGCTGATATGTAGCATGCTTCATATAACCATCATGCTTACAACTTACAATATAATTTATCATGATATATGTGATATTTGCTTCAGTATTTGTCGATAATAATTAGTTAAAACCATAAATCAATTTAACGATCACCATAACTGAGAAAATAATTAGTAAATTCAATATAACAAGTAGAAATTAGTCGTGTTGTTTGAACAATAAAACTAAACAAAGAAAGTATTTAGATGTACGATAATTTTAAACTTTAATAGAGGAAATTTTAAAAAATACTGAGAAATTAGAATTGACTGCCACAAAAGATGGAAGATTTTCTCTGAAAATAATTCAGAAAATAAAAAAGAAACAACATCGCGACTAGACCGAGTATTCTTTTCAATTTGATATGAATTTCCCTTTTTTTGATGTTCTATATGAATATTTAGGTATCTCCTTCATTGAGTAGGAGGTGTGATCAATATCTATTTGCGTAAATGTCTAAGAAAGAGATGAAAGTCCACAAAAACTTTTCTAATTTTTCTGCTTCATTCTGGTTCATTTCAATTTCACACACACATCCATAGACTCACAAAGCATCCTTGGCATATAATATGCATCAGACAATCTCACGACCGGAAATGAGTCGCATTGAAATCAGCAGCGCACTCAGCCCTAGGCCACTACTACTTCCCGCTAAAACAAATGCCTACGCACCCCCCGCGCGCTTTTGTTTCAAGCCTCATGGTCGCCGGGCTCAATAGCTTGAGGAATTCTTCATGGCTATGTGATGACAGATTAGAATATGATTGTACTGTCGCGAGGAAGAGAAGACAACTGCTTGGAAGAAAATGGTGCACTTCTTGAAGTACCTATAACTCTGATGAGTTAAAATTTCGAGTTAATTAGTAAGATGAAAAGATTTTTGGGACAGTTCACCATGGCAACTATACTGGATTCTCACTTTTTTACATACTTGTACTAATTATAAGTATTGTGAAATCGACAAAATTCAGATTCTAAGATTTTGATGATAATATCCGTTCCGAGCATCCCTGAATCCATTTTGACTGTTTTCGCCTGGACGTCGGTACATGTATATTTATGTAAAAATATGTCGAATAATGTTCAAATTTTGTATTCTGTAAGCTGGTATGAGGTCTAGTTGTGCACCTCGCATTATGATTGCAAACTTATGTACCAAAAGTGCACTTTACTTGAAACTTTTTTGGAATTTTTCGCATAAATCCAAAATGATTAGCAGTAAGATGTTGGAAATAAGTATTTGAAATTTTATTTTTGTATCAATCGGCTGAACCGAAAGTGCTCTTTATATGACAGTCTTTTCAAATTTGTCGCATAAATTCAAAACAATCAGCCGTAGAATATTGATATTTCGTTTTTAGCACTTTTATAGCATCTAGTTAAACACCTCGCATTATGATTGCTATCGACTGAACCGGAAATGCAGTTCACAGGATAGTTTTAGTTACGATGATCACTTAATATAGATACCTATGTTGGATTATTTCAAATATATGGAATGTTTTGATTCTAATTAGAGTAGTTCTAGCGAAATTGGCAAATTCGGCGATTAAAGAATAAATATTGTGTTTCACTCAAAAAATATTTCAAGACTCCAGACTCCGCTTCACGTTGTTCAGTAATCATTGTACTATTAAATCAAATAACTAACTCGATATTTCGATTAATCAATAAAACTTATACATAATAAAAGAAACCGAGAGCATTTAGTCTAGTTAAGCAGCGGAAAACATGGGGAAAGTGAGTGAGACGAAAAATAAAATAGTTTTAAGTGAAACTTTTTCAAATTCAGATTTTTGTATCGAAAATGGAATTCTACATCCGAACGGGAGTGACGCTTAGGTGGTGCTACTTGCCTCGAAGTAGGGTTGGAAAAAATCCGATTTTTATTATAAAAATAGAAAATTTTTTGGCTCTAAGTCTGATTTCTTTGATTTAAATCACAACTTTTTCCATTATTCTATTTTTAACTTATATTTATGTTATTGTTATTTTATTATACTTTTCATTTTCATTATTACAACCCAATTCCAATAACTGGTATTTAATATTTATTCACTTGTGTACAAATTATTTTCCACTCTAGTCTAGTCCACTCAAAACTGAGAAATCAGTTTGAGACAGAAAGAGCGGCCAAACTAAGTTACCATAAAAGGTTGAATTAGGCTATAACTTGATGATAATTATATTTATTTAATTTTATTTTATGTGAACCTGATAGGTAATTGGATAAAAAATTTTGATTAATTTTTTCACTTCATTTAAATAATGATTTAAATTAATTGATTTAAAGCATGACAATCCTATCTTAAAGTATTAACGGTTTCGTCCTATGAAAATTAATTTTATTGATAAATGATTAATATGAAACATAACCTCAGATATTTGGTACTATAGTTAAATAAAAAAAATATCAGTCTTTGAAGATAAATTTGTTTTGAACTGCTTTGCGTCATAAAACTTGAGAGATATATACGTTCGTAACATTGTGGCGGTGATATGATGAGAGTTGACATAAAGTATAAACTATGGAGTGTATAGAAGGAGAGAGCTCTCTAATGGGTGGCGCGTTCAAAATACGGTACAATTTTGTACGCAATTAAAGGTGGCGCTGATTGTAAGTTACATTTTGAAGTTAGACACTTTAAACTATCTTCAGATTAACGGAAAAAAGCGGCAAAATAAGGTTCTGTTGGTTTACTTGGTTTCCTACTTGAGAAAAATCAGTTGCAAATACAAAAGATAATGCAGAATGGGTAAATATTTTAGTATAACTATTAGAGGCAATTTTTTTGGCAAAAACATTGAATAAAACAAATGAGGAAAATAAAAATAAAAGTAAAATGTATAGAAAATCATCAAAGTTCTGACGAATGTTTAATGATATATTAATTTATTATGTTGATTTCTCATTGAATATTACTTATTATAGTTTTATGTAGAATGTTTATATATTCTCTATAAAATAAATTAATTTGTACACATAGAGTATATTCCATACAATTTTTTTTGTAATTTTTCTTTTTATTGGTTCTCTGAATCTGACGAATAAATATAACTGCCAATCCCAGCTTTCTATGATAACTTTTAAAATTGCCGCGTAAAAATCAACTAATGAACAGCGCCACCATTATTTGCATCCAAAATTAGCTCACAGTTTTTAAGTCTAAGTTATCCCTCCTTCTATACACTCCATAGTATAAACGGTAGCTCTTATTCAGGAAAATCTGATATGAAATTTATATTTATTATGAAAGGAATACATTCGATCATAATTTTAACTAAAATAATGTTACTTTTGACGGTGTTCGCTGGTGAATTACTTAATATATTCAATTTCACATTTAGACAAAACTGCGCTTTCGCCTAACGTAGCCTAGAACTTATAATTGTTCTGTTTTATTCTCCTCATTACTTTAAAAAAATAGTTCTACGGTTTTGACCAATTTCATCTGTATAACAGAATTATTTTGTATTAAATAGCAATTTTCGCGAATTGAATATTAGATAAAATCTTGGACGTAACTATTTTCCTCATTTGTGTGTTTTTATGACGTTATTATAATCCCGGTGCTAGTAAATTTGTCACACTCTCACCACAATATAAGATCAAATCGCGATTCCAATTGCGAAGTGACCACAAAACATAGAGTAGCATAGTTCTCCAATAAATAATAATTTTTAATCAAATAAAATGTCGGAAGTTTCCAAAACGCTCTGTCTTTTCGGAACGTCGAAATAGAAAACTGATGGATGATGTAAAATTGTTTTGTCATGATATTTTTACAAATATAAATTGTGACACTAAAATGAAACAAGATAATAATGAAATTGTGTGAGGAAAATAATTAACAAAGAAGAGAAAACAAGTTATAGAAATAGCACTCAAGTTGATATTACAAAAGTTACTACGATAACTACAGAGTCTTTTTAGTTGCTGGTATATCTTGTTTAAGTAACGCAATTTTTAATAATTATGAAATTCATTTTTATATCAATAAATACATGTTATAAAATGTATTGTAGCTTATTCTTTATTTCGTTATGAAAGAGTGAGTGGACGAAAATAATTACACTCATTACTTTCGCCCACCCGTCTTCATAGGAATCACTGTAGTTGACAAAACAAACAGTTTCAAGATTGGTATCCAAGTAAAAAATAACATATGTTTGAATAATAGGATTGAACAAAATTTTATGATTTTGTGAAATTGTCATATTTATGAAATAATTATTCATGTGACGAGTACAAAAAAGTTTGTCTTATAGTTAAGCCTGATTTTGCTTAATTCAAGAAACATTATAATATGCTGTCATTCCTCGCAGTTTTTACGAATCCGGAAATAAGAATTGATTTTATCTAAATTGATATCTTGATTATTGAGAATAATGTAAAATAACACTTACGATATTCAAGATTTGAGATTATTGCAATAACTTGTAAATAAATAAATTTGATATTTTTATTAATAAGTAATAGAGCAATTAAAAGAAAATTTAGTTTTTTTATTTTCTTATTCTTAGTTTATTCTTTCCTATCCCGATAATACACACTATTGCTATGATGAAATCCTAATAGTATTACCGGTGTCATTGTCGTGCTCATGAAATTTTTATCAAAGCATTTTTTTCGAAAAACTTATTTTTTTTAAATGAAACATTTTTTTCGCTACTAGGTTTTTTTCAGAAGAAATCTACGAAAATCAGTTCTTCATCATCAATATAGAATGTATTACGGCAATCAAACTTATTTTTACATTTTTTTCCTTTATGTGGGTTTAAAAAATTATTTTTTACTGAAATTGTTGTTCTAATAGAAGAGAGATATTAAAGGAACATTAATTAATTTGTTGAAAGTCAAAACCAGATTGTTTCACGAAATTACAAATTCAGGTGTCGATTTTTACACCATCATTCTGAATTGGGCAGCAACTGTAGATAAGTGTCTCGTCCTTATTAGGACTCTTTAGTACAGTACAGCAAGCCTCAGATACTGTACTGAAGAGTCCTAATAAAGACGTATCACGTGACTACAATTGCTAACATATTTAGGATTTTGATTTTTAACAACTATCCATCAAATTCTGTTTCATGGACATTTTTCAAAGGTCGCTTTACATTGTCCCGCATTTCTTCAAGATACATTAATGTTAAATAGAGTATTCTACTGTTTTATTTTCTCTTTTAATTCTTTTTTTTTGCTGTTGAACATGAAAAAATGGAAGAATCATCTTGATGATGAAAGCGCATTTTTGACAGCTCATGAATGCTTGTTACCTCAGAGATTTCGCAAATTACCATCTCTCACAATTGCTGAGCTTGAAATCAAGCAGTTTTGGCAAACTTACGAAACAGCAGCTTCCATTTAGTACTAGTTTCAAGTTGACAGTTTGATAGGTACATAATTTATGCATGTACAAACTCAAAAATACCTTTTATTCTTCACTGTTTAGCTATTGACTGACAGGAGGTCAAGTGCTGTACCTTAAAATTAAAATTTGCTCCTTATCAAAGCTATATAAGAAAAATACACCAAAATTAAACAAATTCTCAACCAATAATAGTGATTCATTCTAATAAGCTTCAAATTTGCGTCAAACAAGTTATTGAATGAATCTCGGACAACTGCACACAGTAATAGTGACACCGCCGGCTAAAGTTGTAACTAAATTTTTATCTACTTTAATAAATTTTAGTTGCCATATCCCTAATGTCATATATATCTATGGGCATTGTTTCACTTGAAACAAGTAATTGAATAATTTAATCTTCCACAATCACTGAGCTTGAATTAAATCAATTTGTGCAAACCTACGAAACAGCAGCTTTTATTTAGTACCAGTTTCAAGTCTGTAAATAGTATAGTTTCTGAGAGCTCAGCGTCACGCCAGCCAGCCAGCCAGCCAGCCAGACAGCCAAAGTGAATATAATAGCGCTTTTTTCGGAAAAATGCGCTAAAAATGAAAGTATTAGTGAAAATGCAATTCAAGAAAACCTTATTGTAATAAGAAATAAATTTTTTCAATTTGAAAATTTTCTGTGACGTGCTAATTTCTATTGTGTCACTCAAATGGTGGGTCTTATTGTTGTATAAAATATTTTATTTAAAATTTTATTCATATTTTATATTTATTTTTATATAAATTGAAATGGAAGTGTATTTTTTTAAATATATTTTTTTTACCCTATCATCAAGCAATTTGAGAACAGTGTCGTGAGATAAAATAGGTGGCGTTAGTGTTTTTCTTACATAGCATCGTATGCGCATGCCTGTGGAACTTTAGGATCATCAAAATGTTTCTGAATAACATTCGAAAAATAGATATAGTGTCAATCTCAGCTTTTGCGATACATTTTTATTAATTAAGTACATCAATTTGTAATGCAACTATAGTTTTCATGAATAAAATGAAATCCTCTATGAAGTCCACTGAAAACATCATATCAATATCAAATCGTCTTTTCAAATAAAACGAAGCAATAAATTTATTTGATAGTGGAATATACTATTGCAGTCAAAAAGCTTGTGGAACAACTTTGTCTGTGCTTACTCATGTCTTATAAATGCCGAAAATAATTTTCTCCAACACTGTTTAGGAACTTGCATATTCCATAACCAAAAATTATGTTGGAACGAATGACCTTCCAAAAAATTGTTTAGAATGATTCCGTATACCGTTTAGGCCCAGTTGTACAATCTGAGCTAATCTACAGTTTAGTTAAACCAAGCTTATTTACTATGGTTACAATTGCTGAAATAATTGTAACTATAGAAAATAAGCTTGGTTTAACTAAACTGTAGATGAACTTAGATTGTACAACCGGGCCTTAGAATGATTTTGTATGCCTTTAGAATCATTTCGACGAATCAGAAGCTGTTAGTTTGGTTACTACCGTGGTTACTCCTAACAATTCAAGTATTCATATCTGGATTTGACATTTGACATTTAATAATTTTTTAAGTTTCCTCTTGAATATTGGTGAGTTTCCAAAACCTTGTTAGAAAAAGTATAGTCCACAACATGTTTGGAATGGCGTATTCCACACTCGCGAACCTTCGGCTCGGATTACAAACTTTTCGCTCGTTCAGAATATAGGCCATTCCAATACTTATTGTAGAATATACTATTTCCAATTTTAATTTATGAATATTTTCGTTCTTTGCTGAAAAATTTCGGAGATTTCATAGGGAAATATACATGTTAGAAAAGCTATATAGATGTTGAGATTTTGGTTGCGGTTTGTAAGTGCAGCGCTCTCGAAATAAATGTCTCATGCACTAGCAGATCTAAATTATTTTATGGGAATTTATGTCTCTCAACTGCTTATTTTAATGTTATAAAGGATGAAACCACTCTTCAAAACAACTTTACGTCCATCATACGTAGTACAATTTTCATTCTAATGTCGAAGATAATAACATGTTAAATTTTAATTAATAATAGTGCTTAACATAGCTTCTGTTTTACATTCTCAACCAGAAAATAACTCATTTTATCATTATTGTCTTATTATGTTAATTGTTTGAGCATTAATTACATTTTTATTTACAGGTGAGTAATTCCGCTGTATCTTTTATTGTTATCATCTTTTTTGGTAAGTTTTTGTTTATTTTTTCTGTGGTTTCTGACTAGAATATTAAATGGGTACCTAATATTATAAATTTCCTTCCTATCTTTTGATTAGTATAATAATTATTATAGGAATATTTATACTGAACAGAGCACATCATTTGGAATAATTAACTAGCCCCATCAATATTCTATTGTCAAAAAAGTTTTCATTAATAAAGTAACGGGTCCCAATCGCTACCTCGAACATGTGTTTCAAAGCGTAAAGAAGTCAAAGGAGAAAAATTAAACGGTAACAGTTAAGAGTGGTTCAAAAGCTATCATAGGACTACGATTTAAGCCTTCTAATTATCAAAATGCGAACCAATTTCACATTAGCACAAAAATCACACTTGGCTATCTGTCAATTACACCATTTGTCAGTCATCCATCAATTATCATGAATAGATTTGTGGAGTTTAAAGATTTAAATCTGTATCTATTCAGGAATATATGAATATATTTGTTGCTTTTATTCCTTGAATTCATTTCCAGTAAGCTTGTTTTGAATCCTACATTTAATGTGAGTGAATCGTATTCAAAATAAGGACAATCAGAAGGCTTCAATCGTAGTCCCATAAAAGCTTTGGACCGTTTTTAACTGAAATAAACTATACATAGGTCATTGATACGAGATAATTTTGAAAGCTTTTTGGTAACAGCCCGATGCACGACGCGCGTATTGGTTGTCTGTTTGAAAGCAACTTGCTTGAGAAAACCTTCAAATTATAATTATGTATTAATGGTTGTTTTGATTCGTAAATTTCGCACACGTGACTATGAAAAGACGGTTTTCATTGGATTCTGAATATATGAAACAAATTTCAGTGAAATGTCATCTTAAAATTCAAAATTCAAATAACTACCAAGTGAATTCACTTATAAAATTATTTAATAAATGAATAATAGTATTTGACTCGTATACACTAACTATATTACATTTGGATGATTAAAACAGGTCTTCGTTAAATACACTATTTGCAAAACTGTAGTACCTATGATTTGTCTTTCATGCAATTATTTATAATTTTCCATTACTCTGCATAAGGTTTTTAATAATTCGAAAATTCGGTGTTAATTTTCCAAATGCGTCCCTGCCCTCTGGCGTGGGTAGTGAGCCGAGCCAATTACGTATAGAGAACAACACATGTTTACTTTTAACTGCCAATTATATTCATCGCGTTTTCTTGGTCTCGCTTTGCCTCCAATATTCTTCTGGAACTCTTCTATGTTCTTGGTTTTTGTTCGTTTGTTTCAAGAAATGATTTAACGATGACGCAATGCGTCACTCAGCCATCTTTATGGTCTCCAGCACCAACAAGAAGAACAGAACATTAGACAAATGTACAGCTGGAGAACAAAACTAAGCAATAAAAGCTAGAAAAATCTTTGAAATGCAATTTATCGCAACGTTATGTGAAATACGATTGTATAAGTGTAGAAAAGAACCTTTACAGCTGGATAATTTACTCACTTCAGAATTTAAAAAAAGATAAGCCCAAGATTCATATTTACATTTCACATCGTATTTAGCATTTTCCTATTTCACTCAAATATTGATCGCATTGGTGCTTGATCAAATTTTTTAATTTCAATTTATATTTTGTCTTGTCTTATTCGCAACTCCTTCGAATTTGGAACGCCCTTCTGCAATCCTAAAACGTTCGTTGACCAAAAACTATTAAAAGTGAATTGCGCGCTGTATTTTAATAACGTCGAAAAAAACAAATTTGGAAGCTTTTTTTTCCAAATGGAATAGTATATTCTACAACAAGTATTGGAATACGCCATTCCAATACATGTTGTAGACTATACTTTCTTTAACAAGGTTTTGGGAACTCACCAATATATCAGAAGAAACTTTGAAAATTATGAAACGTCAAACGTAAAGCCAAAAAAGAATATTGAGACGTAACCATAGTTACCAAAATAACAGCTTCTGATTCGTCGAAATGATTCTACACGGTTACAGAATATTATTCTTACACGACGTGTGGAATGTCACCTGTTCCAACAAAATTCTTAGTTATGGAATATGCAAACTCCATAACAGTGTTGAAGTATAGTATATTCTACAATAAGTATTGGAATGGCCTATATTCTGAACGAGCGAAAATTTTGTAATCCTCGCCTTTGGCTCGGATTACGGTTCGCGAGTGTGGAATACGCCATTCCAAACATGTTGTAGACTATACTTTCTCTAACAAGGTTTTGGAAACTCACCAATATTTCAGAGGAAACTTAAAAAATTATTAAATGTCAAACGTCAAATCCAGATATGAATACTTGAATTGTTAGGAGATAACCATGGTAGTAGCAAAACTAACAGCTTCTGATTCGTCGAAATGATTTTAAAGGCATACAGAATCATTCTAAACGGCATACGGAATCATTCTAAACGATTTTCTGGAATGTCATTCGTTCCAACATAATTTTTGGTTGTGGAATATGCAAATTCCAAAACAATGTTGAAGAAAAGTATTTTCTGACTTCTCAGGAATTAAGTTTTTATTCAACTATTGGAAATATTTTAAGATTAATAAACTCTGAAACATAGATTAGTTTATCTTTTCTGCATTTTTATTATTTTGAATTTTTTTTTAAAATAATTCTCTTGCTTGTAATATTCAAGCTCAATCAACACAATTTAAACATTCCACAAATTTATGAGTTTTCTGGTAAAAAAATCTACCGAATCATCGAATTGATAGTTAAGAAAATTATTTATAATTTTGAGAATAATGAAATATTTACATTTTTTCTCATTTCCTCTGATACAAAAAAACTGCTATGTACTATTCAAGTCCACGGCTCTTGTCTGATAAGTATATTCAAACCGCTGTGTAAGTTTATGTGAAATTTCAAGATCCCAGCCCATACGTGATAATCCTTGAAAACATTCGAATTATCGAGGCGATACGTTGAATATTTGAATCAGTTGAGGAAATCGAAGCAGTTTATGATCTTTTATCGTAATATATCAATCTGCAAAAATACTAGTCTATCATTTTGTCACTACATAATCAAAGTTATATTAAGCAGGTTAGTTATTGTCGCATAACAAAATCGACGAAGTTTTTCTAAGGCTCAGTTGTATAGTCTAAGCTTATCCAAAGTTTAGTAAAACCAAGTTTAATTCATATGGTTATAACTGCTGAAATAATTGTAACCATAGAAATTTAACTTGGTTTTACTTAACTTTGGATAAGCTTAGACTGAACAACTGGGCCTAAGAGAAGTCATATACTTATTCAATTTTTGAAATTTGTGATTAATCGTACGAAAAATGCTCCAATTTCAATTTTTTCAGAATAAGAATTTTCAGTAATAATCAATTTTGGAAGGTTAAATTATTATAGACCAACGTCGAAAGTATCCTTTGTGCGAAGCAATGGAGGGATATAAGGCGCTAGTCAATAATAAATTCATTACGATTTTCATATTTTAATTAATTTATCGTAAAACATTATATTCTGACACAT
The DNA here is from genome assembly GCA_963989225.1 of Dromius quadrimaculatus. Lineage (NCBI taxonomy): Eukaryota > Metazoa > Arthropoda > Insecta > Coleoptera > Carabidae > Dromius > Dromius quadrimaculatus. The sequence continues at coordinate 55,810,849 of OZ022325.1, read as the reverse complement.
ATTTGCTTGATTAATTGTTTTTTAATAACTCACAAACATTTATATCCATAATTACTTGAATATTCGGTATCTAAGTTTGAATAGTTACTTTAAGCATAAGTAATCCATGTAAATCTCGTTTTCTCTGCTATAATTTTTCTATAAATAGGATAAATCATTACTCGGTTTTACTTGAGGATTTCTTATTACCACTCTAAAAATTGTTTGGATTTTCTACCTTTACTAACTCTTGTTGCTTTTTAGTAATAACTAATGGGGTCTTACACTGCCTTTTTTCAATTTTGGTTTCCTGAAAATTGGATTAAAAATAATAACTTCAAAGTGTATCAAACTCACGAAAATTCTTTACTTTCTTAAATATAATGTTTTGAAAATTTCATCATATTATTTCAAATTCTGTGATGACGTTTCAATTGCCATTTGCCTAACTGCGAATCAGTTGCCTAAATTTGTACACATTATGAGCGCGCTTTGTGCACACGATTTTTCACATAAATCAGTCCGTCCAAGCACGAATATTACATGTTTTGATTAATTTAGTTCCATTTTATTGAGCAGAATGGAATATTTCTTTTGTACATCCTATTTCGACGTTCAAATGCATTTTAAAATAAATTAAGATATTAAAATAGATATTGTAACGTAATTTATTTTAATTTAGGGAGCAAAAGTTACTAAACACTACTATTTATTCTTATGATTTATTGAAATAATATATTAGATAACTAACACTATTTCTAATAACTAATTCCAATTTAAACTAAAGATTATCACACTACACTATAACTTAACTTTAATTATTTATGTCAATATTGATTTATTTCAAATAACACAATTTATTTTAAAACACTAGCAGTCCACACTATAAGGTCTCTGACCAAAATCAATAATCTTTTCGCTGAGTCACTCACGTATATATACCTCGGGTCTCTCCCCACTATGTTTTTCCCGCAAACGTTCAGGCGTTTCTAGAAAACGCTAGAAGGTACCAGCAATTTTCTAGAAAACAAATATATTCGCTTCTATTTCTTGATGTAAAATATTTCCACAATAATTCTAAGCACCAGTAAAGTCGAAATGACTGATTTATAGACTTAAATTCGTTACAATATATAACATTTATATAAGATTATTCATATTCGCTTGCTGTTACTATACACAGTTCTAGCAGCTGTGACGTCACTTTAGATACCATGAATTGATTTTATCAAAATTATGAATGAAAAGTGTCACGTAATAATTTTTTTTCTGTATGATGTTTAAAGTTACTAAATCTATCATACTAATAGGAAATAAATAGAAGGTTTTTTTTTTCAAGGGATCTTATTGTAGCTATTTTCACGCGTGTTCTAAAATTTTGAAAGATAATCTTTATCATACGCTTATTGAATAATACACTATTTCTGTGATTATTTTTATTATTTGACGTTTGATACTGAATATTCTATAATTTCACAGTATCTGTATGATGAGAAGTCATTTGAAAATATTTAATTACTTCTGAAATTAGACAACAGGTCTTACGTATGCAGCACACTTATCTGTGTTTAATGTGTTTCGTATCTTAAAAGTTTGATCGGAAAACAGTTTTTATTATTAATTTAGATATAGATAATAATATATTCATGATAGTTTTCGAGCGAAAAACAGTAAATTCAACTTTTCGGTAAAAAATTACAATATTAATGTTAGCTTCCTAGGCTAATAGTGAATAAATAACATCAAATGATCATCTTTTATGTTTCAATTACATTTATCTCATAAAATGATGTATTATATTTGTCATGTTTTTTAAATAAACGTATAGCGATAATCCATGGCCATCTAAGATTTAAAGACTTCGTATTCAGTCGTTAGTGAATCGAATTCACCCTAGTTCTGTTAGCAGAACTAACAAAATCAGATTTAATCTTGTAATCCAAGAAGTTGGCGAAGAAAATCCTCTTCGGAAATTGGCTGATGTTTAAATGTTTCCGGTTCATCTAATCAGATCATCAAGCTTTACTAAACTATCACAAAATGCCTTACTTATCACTCAAATCTATCAAATTTTATTCATTAGGTTTTGGAGCTTTTTGATTAATATGCTAACTAGCTTTTATCTTCAATTACCTGTAGCTGTATATATTAACTATTCTTGACTAGACAAATGTCACTGAAAATTAATAACATTAATTTATCTTATATGCATAAAGTAATCTGATTTTAGACCAAAGTTTAATAATTTGTTTTATATTATGTCGATTTACAGTTATGCTGTTACGCTCAGAAATAATTTTCTGAAACAGAATTATATTTCAACGAATTGTTATACTTGAATTTATGTTCTAAAGTAAATATGAAAGCTAGTTCCCACACCAGTTAAATATTCTATGTTCCTCATTTTTGTAAATAACTTTTAGAGAAAATAGAAGTAGGAATTAAGACGGGTAAATAACTCTTATCATAGCGTGGCTAATTTTTGGATGGCTCAAGCAGGCGGTGGTTCTAATTTGAATAAACGAATTATACTATCTGAATCCAAGTGGCTTAGAATAGCGCAGCATGACTTCCTGTTCCGGTTTTTATTCTTCCGGTCCCATTCTAGGATGATACCACACAATTATAAATTAAGATTTGAAGTGTGATAAATCTAGAAAACCTGATTCGCTTATTTACATTTATAATTATATTTCTATGGTCACCAAACATGAAAACTAAACAATTACATGCGCATGATGTGCAAGTTACTTTGTTTTAATGTTACCTAACCACTAAAAAATTTCTATTCTTGAATTGCTCAATTTCAAGAATAACATTTATAACAAATATTTACCAATTTCTCTAAAAATTAGTAAGATCTACTGATTCTATGCTACAAATAGAAAGATTAGATAGTTCTGAATTATAAGCATCATACAATAATTACTTTGAGTGAATAACATCTTCAACTGTTTCAAAATAACTTATTATGTGTGACAATATCAACAAAGTATAGCCACTAAATAGCAAATATTTAGTTCAAAATATCAGCGATTACCGTTTCTTTATTTTGTCTCTCTGCAGTCTAAGCAATAATGTTTAGGCGCCATTTTGTTTCAAAATTCTAAGCAAACTATTTTATCAGTATATACCTGTCAAGAGAACAATAATTCTATTTACGAAATCTTATTAAGATAGCGAATACAGTTACATACTTATCTTAGTATGTAAGAATGATTGTTTTGCTTATACGTTAACTTCAAGAAGAATAGTGTCTGTGTGATTTCTCTTGTTTGTGTATGAGTTAGCCAAAATAAGAATTCCCACAAGTAATACATTTTGTAGATTATTTATTCTAGAATTTTTATCTCTGTCTTTGTGGTACATACTTAATGAAATTCTTTATCCAGGTACAAGTCATTCGTTTTCAAGTCACAAATAGTGCTCAAAAAGCATATAATAAATTTAGTACGATTTTTCAACCCTTTATACTAAATTTGGTAAACGATGTCTTGATTACTGATAAATTCAGATTATAGTAACATATAGCTGCATTCCTTGATGACTAGTTTTAAACATTTACAAGGGCTAATTTCTTTTTTACTAACTATCCTATAGAATTATGAGAACAAGGCTGATGAAATTGTGAAACAATATAAAAAGTAGTTAATTCGAATTTTTTGACGTGGTCGTTTTGAAGATCAGCTCATTCTATCCGAAGTTTCTCCTGCTCCTTGAATCTCTTTTATACTTATTTCGAGATCCTCAAGACAGCTGTTTTTAATTTTTATTTTTATCGCTTCTTTATCCATCCAAAACCACTTACTGAACACTAATATTTCTAAATAAATATGTTTTATTGGGATATAAGTTCTGTACATTAATTAGAAACACTACGTTTCGACAGCAAATTGTCAAGACAACAAAAATAAAAGTACAAATGGTAACTAGATAAGTTTAAAATATATTAACTCCTAGGATCGTAGAGCTCTGCCTGTGATTGATGATTCAATATCCACAGGTCTTCAGGAGATAATAATGAAGGTTTAAATAGGGAAATTGTCAACTCCTTGTGGTTCTAGGTCATCTGGCTCTACTCTTTTTGGTTTGGCGCATAACTGAACCATCCACAAATCTTCAGGAGGTGATGATGAAATAATTCTTGCAAGTAGATTCGTAGATACAAATAACTTGAAATTATGAACAAATGATTGGTAGCCATGATCGATTGAGTTTATAACCGATTTTCAAATTCAAATTATTCGGTGATTTTTTTATTTCAATTGCTTCTCTTATAAGCCTCTTGAACCAATTGTTCTCTTTAGCCAGAAGCTCCGTATCCTTGAAGCCAATGCCAATTGAACAATTGGTTCAAGAGGCTTATAAGAGAAGCAGTTAAAATAAAAAAATCACCCAATAATTTGAATTTAAAGACCGGTTATGAACTTAATCGATCATGGCAACCAATCATTTGTTCATAATTTCAATTTATTTGTATCTGCGAATCTACTTGCAAGAGTTACTTGATCACCACCTCCTGAAGATCTGTGGATGGTTCAGTTATGCGCCAAACCAAAAAGAGTAGAGCCAGATGACCTAGAACCACAAGGAGTTGACAATTTCCCTATTTAGACCTTCATTATTATCTCCTGAAGACCTGTGGATATTGAATCATCAATCACAGGCAGAGCTCTACGATCCTAGGAGTTAATATATTTTAAACTTATCTAATTACCATTTGTTTTATTTTTGTTGCCTTGACAATTTTGTTTATTATATTTATATTTCTTTACACTTGAAAAAGGCAGCACTTTGCTGCCGAAACGTTGTGTTTCTAATTAATGTACAGAACTTATAGCCCAATAAAACATATTTATTTAGAAAATGAGTTCTGAAAAGTTTTTTCCTTCACTAATATTTCTAGTTTCGAAGATGGTAGAAAGTCTGAGAGAATAAAACAGGCCAGAAACGACAAAATTTTATATATCAATTCTGTCAATTTTGGCTGTAAAATTACACTTGAATAAAGGGGCAATATATCGGGATGAAATATTTTTCAAGTACTGTTTAGTAGTAGTTTGGTAAGATATGTTACCAAGATTGTCATAAATGATTTGAAACCTTGCAATTTTCTGCACTATAGAAACTCTGCTAAACATTGTTAACTTCCAAACATTAACGTTGAGTTACTGAACCAAATTTTACTGTTCACCACCTTGATATGACGTTCTTCCTTTTTTGACGGTCAATTTTTACTTACTTGTACTAAGTACAAGAAATATTATGAAACCGATAAAATTCACCTATCGAGATTTTGATGGATTTAACCGGTTTGAGCATCCCTGAATCCATTTTGACTATTTTTGGCTTGCTGTCGGTACGTATGTTCATGTGTTCGTGGGTGCGTAACTCGTAAATCTCAAAACTGTTTGAACGTATAATGTTGGAATTTTGTATTTAAGACTGGTATATTGTCTAATTGTGCACCTCGCATTATGGTTCCAATCGTCTGTACCGGAAGTGCACTTTACTTGAAACTTTTTTCGAATTTCTCTAATAAATCCAGAATGGTCAACCGTAGAATGTTGAAATTCAATATTTGAACTTCATGTTATATCAGAATGGTTATCTGCTATTTTTGTATGAATCGGCCAAGCGAGAAGTGCACTTTACTTGAATCTTTTTTTAAATTTTTCACATAAATCTAGAATGATCAGCCATAGTATATTGAAATTCAATGTTTGAACTTGTTGTAGCATCAAAATAGTTATCTACTATTCTTGTATCAATCGGCTGAGCCGGAAGTGCAGTTTATAAGTATAACAGACATTCAAAATTTGCCGTATAAAACAACCAGTTCAATTGAAATGAAAAGGTAGGCAATGATAATCTATTGTCAATTTTTTGATTTTGTTTAACATTTTACATGCCAAAATATTATTAAAATTATATTAATTATAATCTGGAATGACAGAAAACTTTATTGAATAAATTTGTGTATATATCAAATGATGTACAAGTAAGTCACGTGATGATCACGTTAGATTTTTCTATTCTGACTTTCCATCTCGAAGCCTGTGTTAAGAAGCTTCGTTTCAGTCCATGAATAATTGATAGTGTGAATTCAATTATTTCCAGGACTTATTAAATATAACAAGTATCTCTATGAAATAATAAATGTTTGTGGCTAACAAGCAGTTGCTACGTCACCATCTCATCTGTTATTTACAGAAAAATTTTTCATTGCATTTCCACTGATCAAAAAATCTAATGATAATATTTCATCAAAAGATTGATGCTCAAAAAACATATTATAAATATTTAGAATACATGTATATTAAAAATGTTCAAGAGTATCTTGAAGAAAGTATATTTCCATTTTTGAATTTTTCAACATTTACTATCCTTGCTTGAGCAATGCATACAAACATTCATATGTATACGACTGAAATGAGAGCGGCCAAATGCAAATATATCTGTGCCGAATAAATGAATAATAAATCGAACTAAATAACCTGCCCCAACGACAAACATCACTTCTTCGACAATCCTCAAGTTCTTGAGCTGTGGTGCTGACGTCACGCACGATCCATCGAGATGCATTGATGACAACGACTGAAGAACACTCCAACGTTGCATGAGTTGCAACGTTGAAGAATGGGGAAAAGAATGGAGTTTTCTTGAACGCAAAATGGGGAACTTCAGGCGGAAATCAGGGAAAGTGTCAAGTTGATAATTTATTCAATTACTGGCATTGTCTATAAGCATCTATAAATGCATTTTCAATGAAAATAGCTGAGAATGTTCAAATTTAAGATTAAAAAATATTAAAAATTTATACCCATTGTCTTCTTCTTGTGTAAATGCTCCTTGAATTAAATATTCACTTACCAATGTTCGAAAATAGTTCAATATGTAATTTAATGGATTTAAAAACGTATTTTGTCGACTCAACTGTGTACTTGATTTTTATTATACTTATGCTGGGGCCACACTCACGTTGATTGCCGTTAGTTGAGACGTTAAGATGACAATAAACAAATTATCGTTGACAATGTGTTTATTGTTGAATAACGCCCTAATAAATGTCGTGAGACGCAGATCTGGCCCCAGCATTATATTATTAGATATTATTGCGTTAATACTGGTTGTGTTTTGGTCACCGACAAATAAATTATAACTAATTCGAATTTCTTACTTAAATTCTCGTGAAATTTTGCAAGTAAGTTAGCATAGTGATGTTTTCTACGAATTTCTTATACATACAATGAATGTACGAATGTTCCTGATTGACCAATAAATAAAACAAATTCTTAAGTTACTTTTTCTCCTGAATGTACGTGAATACAGCGAACACAATGGTCATGTAACGATGGTAGCAACGTGATGGTATCTACTATTGGATTTGTACAGAAATAGAGTAAAAAAATCGGCCAAACCACGAATGACCGGATCGCAAATAATTCAAAAAGAAAATGACCCTTCTGGTAATGCATGTATGCAGTGCAACTGCCTTTGATTGTTCTGCATTATAAAAAAAAATCATTATTGCAAGATATTTTTTTGGAACTTGTATAACTCTCTGTATTTGAACAGTCATAATTTCTGCAATTTAAAAGTTATTCATATATCAAGAATAGAAAGATGTCTGTTAAAGTTGAATCAAAGTTTGTGCGCCGAATCTGAGCCGATAAAAATAGTCGAAGCTTTTAAAAAATCCTTTTTGTCGACATGCATATTATACTCGTCAGTACAGTATAGTCAAGAATTCTGGGTTCTTGGCTACACTGTAAATTCATACCGAATGCGACAGATTCTTAAAAAAAAAATTGCAAATAACTGGTCGGAAGAATTTATATTGACAGATATGAAATAATTTTTATTTCTTCATCTATATTTTTTGAGGGAGCTATTGTAAAGCGCGAAATATTTTTTACTAAGAATTTTTGATAATATTTCATTATTTAATTATTCCGCATGTGGCAAAATACGTTTGGTATTTGAAGTAGAATTCTATTGTTTGAAATATTGTATATATCACGGGGAATGTAAATAAGTGGGCATTATTTATAATGCCCGGGCAATTTAAAACTGACAAAATTTCTGTTAATAACATTGAGCACCGCCGGCTGAAAACAAAAAAAAATCTTCTAGAAGAAACAAGAATAGTCGCAAGATGCTCATCGATTCATGGTTGATTGGTCAGAGAAGCAATTGAGATATTTAAACATCCAAATAATCAATAATACACATATATAATGACTATGTTTCAGTTGGTGTAGTTCTGTGTATATTTTGGATTATAAAGTACACTGAAGATTATTTGACACTGCAGTTGTGAGCCAAACCAATAGCAAAGAGTAGCGCTACGCTGCCTTGTTGAAATGTCGTGTATTTTGTGATTTGGGATGTGTGCGGAGCTGTACCAAGTAGGACATATTCCTCTGTTTGGGGTTTTCACGTGGTTTTCCTCAAGCCTTGAGTGAACGCCAGAGGACTTTATTCTTTTTGTTTAGATGTGATATCCACGTTATCACATCTAGTATTCTGTATATTCTTAGTACCTAGTTACTTGCCTTGTTTTATTCTGTATCATTGTTTTCTGAAGAAGATCCTTGGTCAAATGATCGAAACGTCAAAGTTTCCAATAAATATACAGAATTTTTTTTTTTTTTTTTTTATTTAACTTTATTTTATTTACAACTGGCCTAAAGAAAGGCCATCTAGCAAATCTGATGTATGAGATAGTAACATGCGAGAGGTTAATACCCAGTGGCATTCCCTCATTGGAATCCAATATTATATAACATAATGAATTAAATAAAACTTAAATCAAGTGGTTTTGTTCGTTTCAAACGTCTAAGTTCATGTTCATTGTTTAGTAGATTTATGGCAAGTTCATTGGGATGGTTATTAAGTTTATCTTCATATCGTGCAGCAGATTTCCGGATGTATTCTTGTATGTATTCGATTTTGAGGTCCTTATGTAAGGTATGATTATTTACATACCACGGCGCGTTCGCTATAAGACGTAGCGTTTTGCTCTGAAATCTTTGTATCAGGTCCGTGTTTGACTTTTTTGCACATGCCCATAATTGTATACCATAAGCCCATATTGGGATGATGATGACTTTATATAGTAAAATTTTATTTTCTAAAGACAATTTTGATTTAGGCCCCAGCAGCCAATACATTTTTTTGATTTTGATATCTAATTGTTTCCTCTTAGATTTTAGATGTTTCTGCCATGTTTGTTTCTTTTCTAATTTCATTCCTAAGTACGTTACTTCCTCTTTTGTGTCCAGTAGCTTTTCATTTATTTTAATCCGCGGGCATGTTACATTCCTATTTGTAAAGACGACGTGCGTCGATTTCTCTTCGTTAATTTTAATTTTCCATTTCCTGGCCCAGTTTTGTATGTCGTCGATGGCTCTTTGTAATGTTAAAGATGTTTCGTTTGGATCTTCATTTGTTGCGATGATTGCAGTATCATCTGCGTATGTAGCTATAGTGATTTCTTTGGGATAAGGCATGTCCGCTGTGTATAGCTGGTAAAGAGTTGGACCTAATACACTCCCTTGTGGTACACCAGCACTAATTTTATACAGATTTGATTCATTTTCTTTCACCTGTACTCTAAAGAAACGATCTTCTAGATAAGATTTGATAATGCTGAAGTACTGATGTGGTAGGTTTTTCTTTATTTTGTATAAAAGGCCATAGTGCCATACCTTATCGAAGGCTTGACTAATATCTATGAATACACCAGAACATACTTTTTTTTGTTCTAGACTGACTTCGATTTCATTCACAATGCGATGAACTTGTTGTATTGTGGAATGTTTCTGCCTAAAACCGAATTGGTGTTCTGGGATTAGGTTCCTTTCTTCGATTTCCGTGGAGAGCCTCTTTAGCAATAATTTTTCAAAGAGTTTCGAAAATAGCGGCAACAGTGATATGGGCCTATACGATTTCACTTCATGTGAGGGTTTACCAGGTTTAAGGATCACAATTACGTTTGCTAGTTTCCATTGGACAGGAAAATGTAGTGTTCGTAACATCGCGTTGAAAATGTATGCGATTAATGTTGTTGCTTTTTTCGGTAGTTCTTTTAGTATTTTAGCGGTTATTAAATCGTGCCCTGGAGATTTCTTGTTATTTAGAAATTTAATTTCTGTAATAACTTCTTCAGGACTAAAGTATTTAATTGGCAAGGACATTTGTAGTGTAGATTCGATGTAGTTTTCTATTTCATCTTCTTCGTCTGGAGTTATAGCTGTCGAATGTGGTTGAAAAACAGTTGAAAAATATTTAGCAAAGGTTTCTGCTTTCTCCGATTCTTCTCTCGCCCAGGTTCCATCTTCGTTTCTAATTGGAGAAATGTGTTGTTTTGGCCTTTTCAAATATTTTGTCGCCTTCCATAGAGAATAGTCTTTTTCAGCTGTAGCAGAGAGGCTATTCAAATACGATTGGAACGTTTCATTTTTTATTTTCTGTATTATATTTTTAACTTCTTTGCTTATTTTATTCAGTTCGGTTTTATCATCTGGATGCCTAGTACGTTGCCAAATATGTCTTATTTTTCTTTTTTCTAGTATTTTATCTCTCAAATATTTTGGGTAGTTTGTAGTATTCTCGTTTTTCTCTCTAGTATATGAAGTGGAGTCCCAGGCAGCGTTCTGAATGAGTTTAGTAATGTTTTCTACTGCTTCTTCCACATCGTCTTGGGTTTTAAGTGATATTTGGAGATTTATCCCATTGTTTATGAATTTTCGGTACGCCTCCCAGTTGGTGCTTTTGTTATGAAGAACTGGCTTTGTTTGATAAGTTATTATCTTAGAGCTTAAGGTGAGTATAACAGCTGAATGGTCCGATGTTAGATCGTAATTGGACTCAATATGAGTATAATTTTGGGATATGCTTTTTGTAATGAAGAAGTCTAACAAATCTGGTAGTTTGTTGACATCGGTAGGCCAGTAAGTTGGTTTTCCTGTGCTAATAAAATTATACCCTTTGGCTGCAATAGTTTTACGTAGTTCTTGTCCTTTTGGGTTTGTAGTTCTTGTGCCCCATTGAGGGTGTTTGGCGTTATAATCGCCACCCGCGATAAATCGGTCATCTAATTTAGAGAAATATTCTTCAAAGTCTTGTTGGTTGATTTTGTGCTTTGGGGGACAATATACTGCAGAGATTGTTAAGTTACCGTAATTGTCTTTTATTTTTATGTTTGTTGCTTGAATATGACTCTTTTGATATTTTCCAATTTCAAAGTGCTTGATTTTGTCTTTAACTATGATGGCTGTACCTCCATGAGCTGTACCGTCAGGGTGATTAGTATGATATGTGCTGTAGTTGGGAATTTTAAAGTAGTTTTTTTCTGTGAAATGTGTTTCACTTACTAAAATTATATCAATTTTTTGTTCATTGATGAATACTTCTATCTCGTTTCGGTGCTGTGCCAAGCCATTGGCATTCCATAAACCAATTCTTAACGTACTATCCATTGAGTTTAGTTGTTAACGTTGTAAGAAGTTGTAGTATCATCGTATTCTGTTGCATTAACTGGTTTATCATTACTTCAAATTTGTTTAAGAACTTAGTTAGGAATGTTTCTGTACCCAACTCAGTCGAGGGCATTTCATAATGTGCATAGTTGGTCTTTGCCATTTGAGCGTAGGTTACATCTTCTTTTCTTGTTGAAGAAGGGTTTATAATGGGTAAATTGTTGGTTCTGTGTAGTATGTTTGAGTTCAGATTTTTTCTAGCTTTTTGCAATTCTTTGTAGGCTGTACAGCCTTTATAGTTTGCCGGGTGGGGACCCATACAATGTATGCACTTAGGTGGCGTATCTTTAGTCTTATTGCAGTCTCTGTATGAATGATTTTCAGCACATTTTACGCAATAGTATGGCTTTTTACAGTAGGTTTTCGTATGTCCGAATTCTTGACACCTTGTGCATTGCGGAATGTCTCTTTTCTTTTTCGGTGGTTCTACAGTTATTTTTGTGTTTAGTAGGTACTGGATGTCATATATTTTCTTGTTGTTGTCTGATGGCTCTTGATCAACAAAAAACATTGGGAGTGGCTCTTTAGTTTTCCAGTTTCTTATATTGGTTACCTGTCTGATGGCGAGTCCTTTTTCTTCCAAAGCTGCCTTGATATCTTTTGCGGATACAGACTGGTGAACGTTCTTTATAACTGCGCGGTACGCTCGTTCTTCTTTTGGTTGATATGTATGATAAGCGATGTTGTTGGTGTTTAGAAAATGTATTAGTTTTCGATACGAATCAGGGGAATCAGTATTGATTTTTACATTATCACTTGAGAGTGTTTTACATATAAACTCATTTTTTCTCAGTACGGTTTCGATACTTAGGAGCATTCGTTGATAGTCCGTAACATTTTGTACATATATTGGTGGTGGCTTTGAAGTATTCTTAATTTGATCTTCGTTTGATTCATCGTTTAAGACTGCAAACCTATTTGATGCATTATAGACTTGAGATTTTAGAGTTGAGCCAATGCTTTTGATTCGCTTATCAATTTGTTCTGTTTGTTTATCTGATTCTCGCGTTCTTTTTGTACTATGTTTCTTAGTTACTGTTTGCCAGCCTAGTCCAGAATCAGGTGATTGTTGTAGTTGCATTTGTGATGCTGAGGAATTTCCTAAAAAGTTTGTTATAGGAGACATTTCTCCTAGTTCAATAGTGTGAATTATTGGGCTAACATATAGTGGAGTGGTTATTGGTGTTGTTTGTGTTGTCGTTGTCGTATATTGATATGAGGAAGCTAGAGTATTTGTCGTATTAGTTAGGGTGTTTGTGACTGTACTTAGTCCTCCACTGGTTAGTTGCATATTTGCTGTTATTATTTTCAATAGAGTTGGCGACACTGGTTACGCAGAGCACTCAACGTGCGCAAGTAAGGTGCGCGCTCACTATCACGTGTCTTAGTAGACTTTTATGCTTAGATATCACTCTTAATTAGTTGTATTAAACTTAAATTTATACACTGTTAAGATTAGCACACACTGAAAATTATTTTCATCTCACAATAGTACTTTAAATGTTGATAGTTCTAGCAAGAATATAGTTCAAATTTTTTCACTAACTTCAATATTCTGATCACACTGTTGCCAACCATACAGAATTTAAAATCAAAAGTTGTTTTCATTAAATGAAATTCTGAAAAATGTATAGATTATTAAAATCCACAGTTTACCACTTGGTCCGATTTTTAAATTGCCCGGGCATTATAAATAATGCCTACTTATTTATATTACCCGTAACATAAATACGTTGTAAGTATAAATGTTGTATATATGGGCCCTAAATAGTAACTTTCGAAACACACAACATAGCATTAGTTGACATTTAGATTTAAACAATGAATCGATGATAAATTTCATCTTCTTTCATTGACACTTAGTAAGAACCGACAGAACTGCAAAGAGCACAAAACACGCCAAGATTTTGACAGTTAAGAATAAATTTTTGCAGGAATGGACGACTGAAATACAGTATTAACAGCATGTAATCACAGAAATAATCAATTGAAGTTATGCAATCTATCAGCCGCGCTTGTGTTGAGATGGTAGTCCTGGCGTACATCGTAAGATGAATAAAATGCGAAAAACGTTCACTTTATGCACTATCTGCGATGTGGCTGCTTGTTATTAACTTCAAGTTATAAAGAAATTAAATTCAGGTCACACAGTTTAACAGGAGAGCGTGAATTGACGGTGGTAGCGATGCTAGCCCTGGAATATGTAAAATAAAAAATAGTTGAAAATATCTTTTTAACACTACATTTGCTATGCGTGAAGTACTAATTTTACACATGAACGTAAAAAAAAATTGTCTCGTTTTCTGGATTTTCCGATTGCGGATAAGTATGATTTATAAGAAAAAAGCCAAATTTCGTGTTGATAATTCAGGAAGACATCGAGCTCTTCGAATACCTTCTGTGATCAAATTCCTTAGAATTGGCTAACTTTGATTAAAATAAGAGTATTATTCTTTGTGGATATTGTCAGGAAAATATTTTGGGAATTGAAGTGGCTTATAAACTTGCAAAACATGCTCATTGCCAGACCCAGAGCTGTACTTTATTCTTATAATTTGAAGATCCCATGCATTACATGCTTATTTTAGACAGGTTGTATTAAGAGGTTATTGAACTACCTGATTAATTTCTAGGTAGCTGAGTCATGAATACCTAAGATTTGATTCAAAGATATAATTAAATAAATTTTTAAAATGTGCTACTCATAGGAACCTGATTAGTCTTTTTTATTTCAGCATATTTGTATAACCAATTTATTAAAATTGTTGATTATGTATAACGAGAAGAATTTGTTGAAGGATTATATTCTGGACAATTAATGATGAGAATACATATTTCTTATTCGAACAGATTAGAAATAAAAATTAACGTCTTCTTCCGCTAGCCCTTGATAAATAATATTGTGAATAAAACAATAACAAAATTACTGATATATTTTTTTGCTTCTATTATATCTCATCTATAGTTTACATTTCAAGTACTGTAAGAATATCTTGATAAATTTACAGTGCTTATACACCTTTGTACGAGTAAAAGATTGTTCCAAAACACTCAATTGGATATCTGCCATGAATACATTAAATAGATGCATTATTTATTGTTTACTCTTTCCATTTAATGGTCTGTCTTTATTAATTAGATTTCTGTTAATTATCTTTTCACAGGAAAACATTGTACTGATTAATATTCATGTATTTCTTATCATAGATGTTAAGATTTTTTGTTAATTTCCGTTCATAAAAATACATTAACATAATATTTTGTTATTTCGCTTGAAATCCTTTGTTGAATCAGTTTTTTATCCGATGGTTCGATTTTAATCTTGATAAAAAGACTTTTTGCTCAAATATTTTCCTGTATATAATGGTTTTACTATTGTAAAATATCGAAAAACATATTTATATTTTCATTAGTATCTATTTTTATTCTAGAAATTTTTATTTATTTGTATAATCTATCAAAAATTATGTACCTAATGCATGTTTTGAAAATGTAGAATTTGTATTTTATACCGTGAAATGTGAATTTAATCTTCATTTCATAAAGTAAAATTTGCAATGGCTGCAAGGCAACAATGTTGAACGGATTACATACTCAGAATTCAGAATATAATAAAAAATTGAATTAGTGATCATCTTTCTGTTTCTTAAAGTTACATATTGGATATAATTGTTTCAATCAAGAGTAATTAGTTTCATCAAATGTGTTTAGTTTGAAAAATTATTAATTGGTAAATTTTTTAAAACTAACACAAAAATCCGAGAAGAATTTGGTTTTTGAATGTAAGATACCAAAGTCTGTGCAAAGTCAAAGGTGGAGTATCATATTTAGCGTTCGTTTGAATCATGTTAATTAAAAAGTTTCGTGTTCAAATAGTGGCATTTCAAATGTTGATATAACATTACCTACTTCCTGAAAAGTAAATCATCCCTGCACCTTCGATTAGATATTTCAAAATTTTCGAAGTATCAAAAGTCATACGAGAACAAATTAAACTGACCATTTTGAATGCCATGTCGCGACAATTGCTGTGGAATCATTGATTAAATCCGTCATCTGATGATAGCGTATTGGAAGGTGTGAGATTGCTAGTGCTAGAGTTCTAGGCATCTCGGGTATATTATATATTGCTCCAATTTAAACATGAGAAAGCTGTTCGCAAGCTGGGACTCAATTGCTCACAGTTATCTTGAATTAAATTATATTTTTTTCGGCTAGATTTTTATTTCAACTTCTATTTGAGTTTCGTTCGATTTTCTGATTCAATTCCAAAACCAGTCGTGGGCAGTCGAATAATTTTGTTTTTTCGGAAATGTACAGTTTCGGCAACTTTGAAAATAGAATACGTTAATATGACAGTTTGAGGTCAGATGCTACGAAAACTGAAACGAAATTATGAAAACTTATTTTATAGTATAAAACAGAGTGTAATTCGTACAATTCTTTTAAAGATTTACTAATATCTGGCAACCAGTTCTTGGCCATTATGAAACAAATCACAATACAAAGAAAAAAAAATATCCCCTGTTTTCTATGTCTCTGACAAACGTCAAAAACTCAAAGGTTGGTGTAACTGGCAATACGCAGAAGTGCGCATGCGTTCCGAATCAAGATAAAACTCGAATAGAAAAATAGAGCCAAATGTATTTTTCAATGACATATTCAAGAATGAGAATTAAACATAAATTTCTGATTCACATTATGCTAGAATTAGCTATAAATTTCTCGGATGAAACTCGGACTGAAATCTAGCCGAAAAAAGTGTAATGTAATTCAAGCTTTAACCAATAACAAAATCATGTGACATATTTCAGAAACATCCTTACACGCCTGAGTCCAGAGCGCAATCCAAGCAATGGATTTATTAGTATAGAATCTACACCAAAAAGGTGAAGACTCGTTCAGTCGGAAAGTTTATGTCGACTATCTTTTGGGTTACGCAGAGAATAATCTTCATCTACTGTTTGATAATGGTAGAATTATTACAGAACCATATCATGCATCATTATTTGACTGCTTGAAAACCGGGCTGCAAAAAAAGTGTAGGTACAATTGGCCCACAAAAAAAAATGTTTTTCTGTGGTAAATAAATCAAGTTTTAAATGTTGCTTGATCTCTGAAATAATTTCTCGCCTATAACTCATAATATGTACCTGGAGTCTAATTGGACATAGCATTACATCTCCAGATACTTTTTTGTGTCAATACTACTGTTAAACAGAAACATGTTTATTCACTAGCTTATTCACGTCGCTCATTCTCTTTGAGTTCTTTGATAAATTGTCATTCTCAACACCTGGAATCAGATCTACACTTACTTGGCTTTTTTGCTATCGTATAACATTTACTATTTTCTATAAATGTGATTATGATCTGATATTTGCGAATACAGGCTCAGCTTCAATTCCAGGTGAGATCAAATCAGTTTTCAGTTCAAGAAAATCTTCTCTATGTAACTTATATTTTATTATCCGGTATTTGCTTTTATTGCAAATTAAAATATTTATTCACCTACAGTTGTGAAATTACAGTTTTTTTGGTATAAATCTTCAGCATACATACATACGCACGTGTGTACATAAATACTTACATACTATTTACAAGTATGTATACGCTTAACTCATACTGATCATGTACAAATATAACAACTGACAACTAAGTAACAACAAACAAAAATAGATGTATATGCTGATAACGCTCAAATAGCCACATTATAGGTGCTTCTGGATATCCAGTGCTTGCTAAAATGTTTCAGAAAATTTGCTATTGAATTGAATTCTACAATCTTTTTCTTCACAGTCCGAATTGGCAAGTTTCAGGTTTTTAGTTAACACAAAAATTAAAAACCAAGATGTGATGTTAAAATATATGATATACTCGAAAGTTTGTGCTTCTTGGAAAGTTTAGGAATTGATAATCATCCTGCCCAATAAGTGTGTAGCCTTGAGCATTATGATATGAGTTTGGAAAACTATTTTCCGAATGGAAAAAATTTGAAAACTTGAAATCAGTTTTGCATAAATTGTGGAAAGTATTGACTATACAAGATATTATCAAATGGATTCATTAAATATGCGTTGTTTATTTTTAAGAATAAGTTGATTGTTCAAGAAAAAAAAAGAGAACATTTTTTCTTTCTTCAGTGATTTCCGATAGTTTTGTCCAATGGTGGCTCGTAAGTATTGAAAGGGTGAGCACAAGAAAAATTTTTAAAATATTTTGCACAAAGTAAAATTCCACTAGCTCCATCATTGATAATAAATTAATAATAAACGTTACTTTACGTGTTAGAGGTAAAATGCGACGAAAATAACGAAAACAAATAAACACACTTTTAAATAGTATGATAAATACTGAGAGAAATGCTGTTTGGTGCCCCAAGTCTAGCATATGAGCTTGTGCTGAGAAGATAAACGAATCTATTCCGCTATAGCTCGATGCGGCACTTGATCTGCGGAAAGAAGATTTGATTGTTTAAGCGAATACCATTTTTATATTATGATCGTGTAACAATGTGAGGCCAAAATAAAAAAAATTTGACGTGGACATCACGTGACTTACTTGTACATCATTGGATATACATAATCAAACACAACATATAATTCCATGGCTGGTCGGTTGCTATGGGAACAGTAGGTCATCATTCTTATGCTATAACATTCCTAAATACTGATTTCTAGGATTCTACAGTTACAGTTCTGAATTTATGCGCAAAATTCCAAGATCGTCAAGTATAGTGCACTTTCGACTTGGTCAATCTTTATGAAAATAGGATATGAGCATCTAGACAGTACTATCATCTTGAATACTGTATTCTAATATTCTACGTTCAATCGTTTTGGATTTATAATGCAAGGTGTACAACTAGATGCTATAAAAGTGCCTTATACGAAATCTCAATATTCTACGACTAATTATTTTTAATTTATGAGAAAAATTCGGAAATCTGTAATATGAAGTGCATTTCCGGCTTAGTTGATTGGGACGAAAATAGGAGATGATCATTTGGATGCCACAGCAATTTCAAATACTGAATTCCAGTATCCTACGGCTAATCATTCTAGATTTATGAGAATTCAAAATAAGTATCAGGTAAAGTGCACTCCCAGTACAGACGATTGCAACCATAATGCGAGGTGCATATCAAGATCCTAGATCCTATACTAGTCTTTTATACAAAATTTCAGCATTATTCGTTTGACGAATTCTGAGATTTGCGAGTTACGCACATACATACATACATACGTACATACGTACCGACATCAAGCCAAAAATAGTCAAAATGGATTCAGGAATGCTCAAAACGGATATATCAACCAAAATCTGGATATGTGAATTTTGTCGGTTTCACAATATTTCCTTGTACTTTTAGATCGTCAGATAGTCGTAGATTTTAGTGCCTCATTTTGTTTTTCATGCCTTCAAGAGGTTTGATAAGTATGTATATTTGGAGTTCAATAATGCTGAAATTAAAACTGGACCGTGTGACCAACATAAAGAAAATTAATTTTGAATTTATATGAAATAGCATGTTCTGATCCAATTTTGTCGCTTTTGTCATGCTTACGAAATTAAATTTAGGGAAAAATATTTTTATTAAGAAATTGCCTATGTAACTGATAGTTTTATACCGCAAATTCTGAATGTCTGTTATACTCATAAACCGCACTTCCGGCTTGGCCGATTGATACAAAAATAGTAGATAACTATTTTGATGCTACAACAAGATCAAACACTAAATTTCAATGTGCTATGGCTGATAATTCTAGATTTATGGAAAAAAAATTAAAAAAGTTTCAAGTAAAGTGCACTTCTGGCTTGGCCGATTCATACAAAAATAGCAGATGACCATTCTGATACAACATCAAGTTCAAATACTGAATTTCAACATCTTACGGTTGATCATTCTGGATTTATCAGAAAAATTCGAAAAAAATTTCGAGTAAAATGCACTTCCGGTACAGACGATTAAAACCATAATGCGAGGTGTACAACTTGACCCTATACCAGTCTTAAATACAAAATTTCAGCATTATACGTTCAACCGTTTTGAGATTGGCGAGTTACGAACGCACATACGTACCGACATCAAGCCAAAAATAGTCAAAATGGATTCAGTGATGCTCAAAACGGATATTTCCATCAAAATCTCGATAGATGAATTTTTTCGGTTTCACAATACTTCCTTGTACTTAGTACAAGTATATAAAAATGTACTAATTGGTGGATGACAAACTTATTTCTTTCTATTTATCCGAGCGGTTGGATGGGCATGTGCCCTTGTGCTCTTGAGAACCAGCCGCCACTACTTTTTTCTTCGCAGTATATAATAGTCAATGTTTCATGGATGTGGATAAAGCTAAAAATTCCTGTTGACAATTGAGTGCTTATTGAACGTTGAATGAGAGTTTCAATCTTATTTGAGGGAACAACAACATTTAGCTGTAGAGCTCCGCAAAATATTTTTGAAATTATTGTTTTGCTTTTAAAATCAGCTAGTCCTCTTGATCAAAGTGTTTGGAAAGGTTATTGATGGGCTTATCGCTCGACGCCGAAATTCAATATCAAATTCATTGCGTCTGTGGAAACTTCAGCGCCATGTAATTTCTGACTCTAGTGAGATAGATCTCATTCGATAACCCTTGTTCAGGTAACACAATGTCTATGGTCGCATAGAAATCAAGAACCATATTCCAGAGCCGGAACTAGGGATTGGCGAAGGTGGCCCCTGCCACGGGCGCAGACTTCTAGGGAGCGTAAAATTCTATGAACCGCATTAAAAGAATCATTTAAATTCAAATTTAAGGAATGTTTAATGACGGGTTTTGGTTGAGAAAGTTTATACCGTTATATTACCTGCTACCCATCTCATCTTAAGGTCAACTATAAAATTTTACTTGGGTTTATTGGAGATGTACACTGCTCTATCAGCAAATAGTCTAGCTTCTGCATTCAGTGCATTGTGTTAGGAATGCCGAGACACCCGCGATGCTTGATTTGTTAAAAAAGAATATATTTTTATCTTTTAACTTCTCATCTATTGTTCAAAATCAATTAATTCTGGTTTTAGATCCCCCCTGAACATAACTTGAAAAAAATCGATCTGTCTGTCGGCTCGTCTGTGTGGAAGCACGATAACTTGAGAGCACGTACGAATTTTCGAACGAAATTTCATATTCAAGTTTTTCATCAAAAGGCTAAGATCAAGTTCGTAAATGTGCTTTTTTCATGAGCTTTTTCCAATCACTCGTACTAAAGCTTTATTGACGGAGCTTTTAAACTTTTTGCGTTCATTTTAGAAACGGTAGTATTTATCATAGAAAATAAAATCACCAGAATTGATCCTCGAATAATTTGACACAACATTCACTCGAAACATTTTTCGAAATTATCAGCTGTCCATGGACCATTATTCAAATTTGAATTTTTATGAAATTCGTTATGTTTTTCTGAAGCAAAGAAATAATAATGAAACTGGCCAGGAACTTCATGGTCGGGGAAGTACTGTGTAGCCACAGCAGTTTTTTTGTATATGACATAGATTTTTGATTCATTTTTTTTATTATTATCTCTTTTTTGCCTCATATTCATAATAATTCTCTACACAAAAACAGCGGCTCAATTCTATAATTCGCCACGGGCGGCCAGTATCCTAATTCCGGCTCTGCCATATTCAGTCGAAATATACAACAATACTCATAAGACCCACTTTTTTGGGAACAGAAGTAAGTCGGAGAAGCAGAAGTATTCGCGTTGTTCGTTCCAACACAAATACCTATAATTTTTTTTTCACTTTTTTGAAATTGATAAATGCCTGTTTATCAATCTGAAGTTTGCACTTGATAAAAAGTAGCTTGAAATTTAGTTTCAATTTCAATCGTATCAAATTCACCCAAGTATCATCTAAAATATATCCTCGAACTTTGGTAAATGATCAAATAATGATACAAAAATAAAATTCTGAAACATTTACTTGTTCCACACAAATTCAAATCTAAGACCCGGTTGCACAGTCTTGGGTTCATCCTAAGCGCAGCTTAATTACCTAGGTTATGATTATTGGAACAATTGTACTAGAGTAATTGAGCCAGATTTAGAATAAATCAAAGACTGTGCAACCGGGCCTAAGAGTCAGTTTTAACACTACCATCTTAGATCGGGGAGTAACTGTAGACACCTGTTTCGTCTTTATTAGAATTCGTCAGTACAAAATAGTCAGGATTTGGATCCCAGAGTATAAATGAATTGATAATCCTCAGTGGTAGAAACTACATGTAACACAATCTATTAAACTTGAAGCCAATTACGAGATATAAATAAAAGAGATATTACAAAATTTTTGATAGATAGTGTCGCATGTAATTTCGTCCTTATTAATCCATATGAGTTTTTATACTCTGGGATACAAATCCTGAGTATCTTGGGTTTGGCTATACTGTTCTGACGGGACACGTGTCTACAGTTGCTTCCTGATCTAAGATGATAGTGTCAAACTTAACTCTTAGATTTGAATTTTTGTGGAACCAATAAATGTTTCAACATTTTAATTTTTTACCATTCAAATGTTGCACAGTTTACTTTTTGTGATAACTTTTTGAAATTAAATAATTATTCATTTAAGTTCGACAAAGTTAAATTACCTTGTATAGACAATTATTACTATAAATTTCTCGATCTTGTCTCAAACACTGTTGAAAATCTTTCTCTCAATGCGGGCTCCAGTTGGAAATGTCGGGGTGTTGTACGGGGATGTTCACCGCGAATTTCTCTTTCTCTCCACCTCCAGATCCTCCTGCCACCCTACTTCTCTTCGTCACTTTGCGTTAATTAGTTAAGGCTGTTGGTTGGACTAAATTACACCTAGCCTAACTCAAAGGAAGCAATTATCGCTGCTAGTGGTGGACTCTAACCGATGCAGAAATGTGTGAGAGGCTGTGTATGTGTTGGTACAGAACAGTCGTGACTGTTATTTGAATTAGTTCTAAATTTTCCATTCAAGATAATTAAAACAAGAAAAATTTGATGCATGTACAATACGCATGTACAATTAGAAAATCACCATTTCTTCTAATAAATTGTGTTGCTGTGATATACACAATATTGTTGTTTGAACATGTGAACTTCTATCAGATCGGTTCAGGAAATTTGTTATTGTGTACCAGTCTTATTGGATTAAATTTGAATATGACGTAGCATATATGATCTCAATTAGATGATTCTTTACGCAAAAATCCCTATTATAAATAATAGTTACCTAGTGAAAAAAATTATTATTTTTTTATTATCTTATTCATTTTATTACTTTGGGATGACTGTAAGAACTGCCGAGTATGACTGCATATTCCGATATCCGGAAGCAACACAATATATCCGAGTCGATTCGATGATACATTTCGAAAAGAAAAAGGTTGGTGCGTGGTCCCATCATTTGTGTTGGCTTGGAATAAATGTCAAATGAAATATTTTTCAAGTAGATATTTGTGTTGGAAATTGATGATAAAAGATTGTCTTAGGATAGACGCTCGGATTTTTCTTGCATTGATATATTGTTGGTTTGTTATGTGAAAGAGAGTTTCCGAGTAGGAAAAAATAGCAAGCATAGATAATAATAATATTATGAATATAAATGCAGCAGTAAAGATGTATTTGAATAATGATATTTGGCAAAAATTGATTGCGGATTGAATGGTCAAAAGATTTCATGTAGGTGAATCTAATTTGAGGAAATAGTTCGATACATATATGTATATACATTAATTGCATTCAATAAAGTATTTTGGCATTTATTTCAAGAATTCAACAATGGCAAATGATACTCTCTAATTGGATGAATTCGAAATAATATGCGATAAAATCTGTAGTTAAAATTGAGAATTGATGTATTATTCAGTATACTCTCTATTGTAATGAAATATTGAAAAACGCAATTAAATATGTCATACTCATCATTCTCTTCCAGGAAGACATCAAAGAAGCCGCTCAGTGATTAGATAACGCGGCATTTTTTCAAAACTGTTATCTACTAAATTGCAAATATAGAACAAACTAGTTGTTTCCAAACTAGTTATAAATAAGATATTTTTTCTAGGAATTATAATCTATTCGAAATTTAAAGAATTTAAATATGTGGATGATGTACAATGTATAATAAATTGGCACAAATTGTCTAGATAAGTATTTGTGCGTGGGCAATTTACAATCAAGTGATAAACATGGAGTAGTATCAAAAACATTTTTCTATGCCCTTGGCTTGGTGGTTGACACATCACAAAAAAACTAGTAATCAACAGATCTCAGCTTTACCACCGTATAAATAAAATGAATTCAATTTGATTGTGAATTCATGTTGGTAGCACATTTCACAACATTCGTCATGGATTCATTTGTTAGGCTATGTATTTTCACTCTTTTGGAATGCTCTTTTACTTTGTAGTTAGTAATTGTCAAAACAAGTATTGTGACAGCAATTTTCGTATCTCGGCAAACTTCATCTAAAAATACTACTTGATCTAAATGCATATTTGCATAACACTCTTCTTGCTTAAATTTCTATCAATTGAAGCTTCTTTCAAATCGGTTTTTATTACGAAACTTGAGGGGTGGATTTAATAGATGGTAAGACAATCTTGTGATGAAAGCTGATGTGAATTGACATCTCCATTTTTAAGCAAAATAGTAAAATCGAATACAGATTTCATGAAACACGTTTTTAGACCACACACCACTCAATATAATTCAAAAATATATTATTTTTCCAATTTTTTTCTATTTGGGCTTCGAAAATATTATTTAGGAATACTTTATTTTTACTTTATATTTACTGCTATTACAAATAAGGGTTGGATATCCAATCAATGACGATTTAATTCAATCATGAAGCATGTAAAATTGGGAAACGTATTTGGCCCAAAAACCTTATTTCCAGTCTTCGAATCAATTCATCCCTTATTTCCAATTCCCATGAGACAGACACAAGTAGATAATCGAAATCATTTTAGGGTCACAATAGCTGCATTTCCATTACTTGTGAATCATTTATTGTCTTTACCTCTCAACAGTAAAGTGTGGATCTTCGTTTGGAGGTGATTCTCCCGGCTCAGGAATTACTGTTTCGAAAGATGTACGTTAAAGATTTAAAGAGATAAGTACTGTGGTGATTTTTGGTTACTTTGGTTTTGTTCTGTGCATTAGGATATTTATTATTCAAGAAGTAGTCGGAGAAATTCAGTGTTGTCAATATTTTACTTTCTGCCAGCAATAGGTGAAGAAACGTGCTGCATTCAAGCAAAAATCGGTGCGTTTTCCATAGGAATAAGTTATTACTATTAAAATTTATGCCAGCAAATATAAATAAATATACAAAATTATGTATATCCAATAGGGGACCCTGTGATCTCGACTATATCATATATCCGTCTGTGTGTCATATACAACTATGTATCTTGTAAATTAAGGGTGGTATTTGTACATTGAATATATGCTTTTTGAGTCTTAGGCCCAATTATACAATCTAAGGTTATCTACAGTTAAGTTAAACCGAGCTTATTTACTATAATTACAATTGCTAATATAATAATTGTGATTATAGGAAGTAAACTGAGTTCAATTAAACTGGATAAGCTTAGATTATACAACCAAGCTTTAATTTTAATGTAGATACGTTATTCATACAATTCAAAATTCAGAATTTAAGAATTATTAAAGTGAAAGTTTTTATGGAACATTCCGAGTTTTCAGATTGAGAGTAAAATGGTAGAGCTAACAATATCAGTAAAATGTAAAACTGTCTTTTTACTTACTTGTACAAAGTAACAAGTATTGTGAAACCGACAAAATTCACCTTTCGAAATTTTGATGGAAATATCCGTTTTCAACATCCCTGAATCCATTTTGACTATTTTTGGCTTGATGTCGGTATGTATGTTCGTGTGTTCTTACGTGCGTGCGTGCGTGCGTAACTCGCAAATCTCAAAACTGGTTCAACGTATTATGCTGAAATTTCATATCTAAGACTGGTATAAGGTGTTGATTTGCCTCGCATTATGGTTGCAATCGCACTAAAAGAAAAATCTTAGATACTATAGTTAAAAACATTGCTTAAAATCGTGACAGGCTAGAACGTTCGCTGGATGAACTAGAATATATTGCTATTATATTACGCCTACTGCAGATAATAACAATTCTTGAAATAGTAGTTAGAAATTATCTGCATTAGTTAATATAAATATCTACCACCGATAATATCATTTGTCATCTTAGTGAAACTTATGATTCAACTAGTTGTAGAATATTTCTATCGCAGACATTAAGTTTAGCAATTATAGTAAAAATATTATCCGTACTAATCAATATATTCGCTGCTGTGAGCCAATTCAATGTTAAGCTACAAATATTATAAGCTAAATTAGATGAAAAAATTACTATGTGGCTCAAAATAAATTTTGAAGTAGTGAAAATTATTTTCCGAACCAGAGGATATTATATCTGAAATATTGAATATTATTCTTAGAATAGTAAATATTATTTGTAGGATAGGTAATAGTATCTGTCAGATAGTAAATATTACTTTTGGAATAGTTATTATTATTTGTAGGATAGCAAATAGTTTTTATTCGTTCAAACATGTATATTTTTATTGAATTTTAGATTATTACAAAAAAATATTCTCAAATTAGCAAACTACAGATAATAATTTAAATTTTAAAGAAACATACATATTATGTAAATATTGAGTTTTAACGAACCTATTACACCCAATTATAATTTTTTAGGATATTCTCATGAAAGTTTGCGATCTTTCAACACAGTACGCATGTTGATTAAAGTATGATGTATTCGAAACATTACAAATGAAAGAAGTACTATTTTTATAACTCACTAAAATATGAACAACGGTACCAAAAACTAGATTCTTATTTTTGATATCAATGATGACTGTATTATTATGATGATAATATTTTAATGTTTATTGCTCAAAAGGAAATAGTTCATAATTGAATGAAAGTCACTATCTAATAATTGGAAATGAAATAGAAGTTTTATTCTTTCGAATATTACTAAATATTTATTTAGGACTTACTCCTATCTTTAACAAAGCCGCGGATATTTATCTTCAACTATTTATTTACACTGATTACTTCACTGTTTGATATTCACTGCTCTAGATTCACCATTACACTATTACCCTCAAGTCGTTTGTTTGCCTTTATATATAGAAAAATTCTTGAATATTCTACCACATTTCTGGATTATTGTTAGAGGCTTCCATCGGGCGGAGTAATGTGGTGCGGTGCGACGCGATACAATACAACGAGGACGAAAGGCCCTGCCCAGATAAGTTCAGGCCCAAGCCTACCCCACTCCTATGAACCTCCACACTTTCGCACGTTACAATATGTCCCTTTGATACCAATCCATTTGGGATAATAATAATATTGTTCCATATTATTTTTTTAATCATCTGATTAAGAATCATAATTTTCCAGCATACGTGATTGTATAATTTCGCCAGAACCGCACACATTTTTTTGTGTTAGACTATTATTAGATAACAGTCGATAGCATACTCTTAATTGATGTGTTAGAGATAGTGAATAAACAATGTTTCTTCTTCAAAATGTAACAAACATCAGTCATTTTAAATTCATGATGCTTGCAACACTTCCTTTAATACACCAACTACAAAGATATCCGCCATTATTATTCATTTGATCTTCGCTGTAAAATTGAAAAGATGTTATAGTCAATTCTAATTTGTGAATATTATAACTCTGCATATTATTTATCTTATTTTTATAGTTCACTTTTTAAAAATATCACAACTTGAACAAGGAACCGAGCAAGGAAGGACTAACTACGGACTGCACCAACTTTGTCAGTCTGCGTATAACAACAGAGCAGGTAGTTGAAAAAAGCCAACAAATTCGTTAAACACCAAAATTTTAACTCCAGGACACAAGATCCTGAACTGTATTGTACAACTATATTAGCTACAGTAGCAAAAAGATTTATTTTCTGCAACAGTGATTATAAATTCTATGATAAAGAATAGAATATTGTACAACACATAAAAAATTATCTACTTGATTATCAGTAGAAAATATGAACTAATATAAATAATACATGATTAGAAATACAAATTATTCTATATACAAATCGGAATTTGTAAATCAGAACATAATTTCATTATTTCAATAATTATTTCATCTTTGTGAATTGATTCACCTCCAGATAGTTCGTTTTATCTATGAGTACCAATTTTTTTTTTTCAGTGCGCCTGTACCGGAAGTTTACTTTACTTCAAACTTTTTTAGAATTTTCCGCATAAATCCAGAATGATCAACCGTAGGATGTTGAAATTCAGTATTTGAACTTGATGTTGTATCAGAATGGTTATCTGCTATTTTTTTATGAATCGGCAAGCCAGAAGTGCACTTTACTTGAAACTTTTTTTGAATTTTTTGCTTAAATCTAGAATGATCATCCATAGCATATTGAAATGTCGTATTAAGCACTTCTATAACATCTTATTGTACATCTTGCATTATGATTGCGATCGGCTGAACCGGAAGCGCACTTTACTTGAAACTTTTTTTAATTTTCCGCATAAATCCAGAATGATCAGCCGTAGAATACTGGAATTTAGCATTTGAAATTGCTGTAGCATCTTAATGGTCATCTTCTATTTTTGTATGTGACAGACTTTTCGAATTTTCTGCATAAATTCTAAACAATCAGTCGTAGAATATTTAAATTCTGTATTAGGCACTTTTATAATATTTAGTTGTGCATTATGATTGCTATCGACTGATATCCAAAGGTTATTTTATACGGAGACCATTGTTGCTAAAATTGTAAATATAGTTACTAACTCAAAATAACCCCGAGATAAATTTAACTGACTTTGGTGAAACCGGGCCTAAGCCGGAAGAGCACTTTATTCGAAGCATTTTTTGAATTTTCCGCATAAATCCAAAACGATTGAACATAGATTGTTAGAATTCAGTATTTAGGACGATTATACCGTCTAGATGCTCATATCCTATTTTTATTGAGATCTACTGAGCCGGAAGTGCACTTTACTTGACTGTCTTTTGGAATTTTTCGCATAAATTCGAAACGATCAGGTGTAGAATATTGAGATTTGGTATTTTAGTCTGCTGTAGCATCTGAATGATTGCCTACTATCTCCATAACAATAGACTGAACCGGAAGTGCACTTCAGCAGGAATTTACTTTTGAATTTTGCACATAAATTCAGATCTGTTGGTAGTCGTAGAATTTTGGAAATCAGTATTAAGGAATGTTGTAGTATAAGAATAATGGCCTACTGTTTCCATAGCAACCGACTTGGCTGAAAGCGCATTTTACTTGACAGATTTTTAGAATCTCTTGGATAAATCCGAAACGATTAACTGTGGAACGATGAGAATATGTAGAGAGAGAGACAAAAATAGTATATTTCTTATCGGTGATAGTCTTTTATTCTGATCTAATTTATCACAGAGGATTTTTCTGAGATATGTCACTCTTGACATCTCAGTTTCTGAAACATTCTTGTTGATTTTATCATGAATTTTAACAATTATTCAATGTTCTATATTCGTTAGCAAGTAATTTGTGATAGAAAATTTCAGTTGATGAAAAGGTGTTTTGAAAATTTGGATATATAAATGAAATTCGAGAAAATTACCCATAGATGAATATATTATGGAAAGGTTGGACATTGTAGTAATTGATTTCCAAAACAAATGTCCTTGCTTTCGGCAGCTCGGTTTTATGGACATTCTAATAAATTTTATTACATGTGTTACATCTTTGGAGATTTTAATAACAATTTGGTGTACTATTTTCACGGGCAAGTATTTTGCGATGTATTTCAATTGATGAAAAAGTATTTGAAAAATCAAATATTCAGACATTTGAAAGACATAGCTATAAATTAATATAATATAGAAATGTTAGACATTATCACAATGAATTTTAAAATGAATATCTCTACTTGAATTTGAAAAAAAAGAACGAATGATATTCTTGTCAAGATTCTGATCCGGCTGACAGAGAACAACGCCTAGTCATCAGAAATCACGTTGAAGATTCATATGAAAATTCTGTGGGAAGTGACAAATTGTGACAAAAAAAAAGAACGAAAATTTTGTAGCTACTAAAGATATTGAAGCTGCAAATAAATTTTTTTCACTTTATACAAGTGAAACTTTTGTTATGTTCAATCCGAGATTATCTCCACATTATTATCGAATTATTTTGCAAATTATTTCTGTTATATTTTCAAGTAAATTTTTTCACTTCAATGAATTATTTTTGTATTCTTTTAAACAGTTTTTACAATCCATGAAATGTTTCACTTCTATTGTCGTTAGTTTTCGATTGATGTATTTTTTATTTGTTTGAGCACCATACGAAAGCCGTTAAACAACTTATAAAATGGTTTGAAGAAAAAGAACAATTTTTCATAGTATGAATATAAATTTTCCGAAGAGAGCCATATTGCATAAATACTATCAGCATTTGATTGTAAACGCTTCAATGAGTATTTATAGTTATTATAATAATTAAAATTTTTGCTCTCTTTGCAGTTTTAGTGTTCGTTTTTCCAGTCCAAAAACTATTCCATATTTGACTTGTTGCTACGGCAGACAGCCAAAACTGACTACCGTCCTTTTATCAGATTTTAATCCGATGATTTTTTTTTTCAACTTCAAAAACCAATGTGTAGATAGGCACTAAACTCCTATAATATTATATTAAAAAAAAATTCAACGAAGCTTATGTAATTCTATGCATCAATCTAAATAATAATTGTATTTCTATTCACACAGGAAACGTTCATCAAAGTTATCACAGCTAATAATTTTTAATTCTCTTCTCGTATCATACTTGATCTATATTTAAAAAATAAGAGCCTAAAATTATCTACCGAAATCAATTATCATAAAAACTCAATAGATTATGCAAACGACCAAAATTAAATTCAAAATTTATGCCTACAGTGTGCTTGAGAAACGTATAATCATGAAAAATTAAAAACTTAAAAAAACCTAAAAACAAACTGTTATTGCCTGGAAGTCGGAAAGATGGAATTATTGGTCATTATGCAAAGGAATTATGTCTCATATACCGATGCGTGAAAACGAAATTATATGGAAAACGGTTTTTTAAATGAATCAAAAGAGTTTTTTATTTGCCTTTGATGCTTAATGAAATATGAACATGGAACACGTTAAGTGTTGAAATTGTAATGAATTATTTTTTATAAATTGATTATGGTAGATCTAGACACATGAATTGCAAAATAAGATCTATTTTAAATTCAGACACGAACTGCATGGCTTAGTATTAGAGTGCTTAGATAACCTTGTATATCTTTGTTTGCGATGAATACTCCTCCGAATCTCATGCTATGCCAGCCGTTTTACAGTGAAACTCAACGAGTGCTCTAGAATTTATGTTGTTTCCGAAACTACCAAATTAATTTAATGTTTATTCCTCCTTCTATCGTAGTGGGCGAGGCTATCACAAATTAAAACTTTCGAAATATTTTATCAAATTCTCAGATGTTTTATTGTGACATAAAATGTACCCAAATTAATCGGTAACACTATTAACGAACGCCACTGGGCATTAGGACATTAACAACCGTGTCAAATTTAATTTATCTGAAACGATCTAGTTGGCTCTGCCCACACAGTGCAGTGTGAAACGAACACTATGATATTTCAAGATCTTAGGATGGTTTGAGTCGTTTTGATTGTATCTATTTTTGCCTTAAACTAGGAGTAGAACAGTTGTATGAATCAAGACTGGATAAAGATTTTGTCTTGTATTTTAGTATTAAATATACTTGTTTGCTTTTCGAATATTATGAATAATTTTCTATTTTGAGAGAATATATTAATTTATCTAGAAATATGATTCTTTTTGCGTTTAAAATAATTATACCAACATTTTGTTAGCTTAGACCAAAATACTTCGTGCACGTTATAAACAACGCCAATGCGACATTTCGCATACTAAAATATTGATGTACAAATGCCATAATTTTTTGGCGTCTGCAAAAAAAAGGTATTTAATCTGGAAATCCAGTGCATTTAGCCTGTATGATATGATGAATGTTTTTGTACATTTTCCGTTTAGATTTTTCACTTCAGAGCCTGTAATTTATAAAATCACACTATATTATGTATTAGAAACTAATATTATAATAATGTATACTACTCTACGACACGGAGTCCTAATAATGTGCAAATCAGGAAAGTAAATACCCAATTTGGTTCGCTGAAAAGACAGCTTCCGTCTAATCGATCATAATCATACCTCCTAGACGGGGCGCTTGTGACAGAAAAAAAGGGACAATTTTTTACAGACTTTCATTTATAGGGAAGATACTTACAGTTGTAAGCTTAAGATATTTGCTTTCCAAAATCCCCGCTAGATTTTAATGTATATTGAAAAATCGATTTTAATCAGCTACCAAAACTATTTTCTTTGAACAACTTTTTACATTCTGTCATTGACTAAAAGCTTATTGTTAAAAATTATCCAATAAATTTACTAGCTTATCTAAATATGATTTTCTCTTGGACTCATGTAGATCGTCTGCCAATGAGCTTTTAATCGATTTTAGAAATTTGCATTGTATTCGAAAATATTACGGATTGTGAAAAGTTATTCAAAGAAGCTATTTTTTGTTGCTAATTGAAATTAATTTTTCAATATGCATTCACACCTAGCAGAGATTTATAAATGCAAATATCTTGAGCTTACAGCTGTAAGTATTTACCCTGTAAATGACAGTCTTTAAAAAATTGTTCCTGTCTTTCTGTCACGAGCACCCGGTCTATCCTGAGTTTAATTCTTATTTTAAAAACTATGAATTCTATCAAATATGAAATTTTTTTTTGAATTTAATGAAACTGTATTTTTTTTTTAAATTTTGTTCCCATTCGCATTAATATATTTACTTCATCAGCTATTCACATACTTAGAACAATATAAAATAATTTCTGTTTACATATTGCGGGTTTATATCAGTGCAGTTCGTGTAAATACCTTGCAAAAGTGTAAGAAACATGCAACTCAAGGGGGGAGGCGATAACATGCTCTACCCTGATACGGCGATACTGCATTTACACGCAGAGACAGTTGAAATACATAAATTGATATGAAGTAAGATCTCTATAGTTTAATGTGAGAGGAGATATTATCGAAGAACTTTTTTTATTTGAACAAATAAAAATATTCAAATTTCCTATTTAATTTAATTTGTGATGTTATAAGTTATAATCGAATTTAACAATATTATTAATTAATTAATGAATACTGCAGATATCAACTGAGACAAATTTAATGTTAAACGACGATGAAACAGCCAGCACTAAGGATCAGGTTTTTCATTGAAAGTTAATTATATTTTCATTATATTTACATTCGAATAATAACTTGATATAAAATGGGAGTTCAATTCGTCGTTGTTAGATCAAAAAAGTAGTTGAAATTTTTATAATTAGACATTTCCTATTCTCGGTTATGAACAGACTGGAACTCGTAAAATCTAATAATCTCCCTATGGAAATGAATTTAGATCATCTTTCGTAAAACAGTCCATTAGGTACATTAATCTGGAACAAATAAGATAGTACTACCGCCTCAAATGCCGCAAGTATTCTTGTTCACCAAAATCCTCAAATAATCTTTAACTTTATTTACATTTTCGTGAAATGCATACTCCTTCTTACTTCGATAAGAATTCTATGTTTGCGTACGCATTTTACCATAAAAGTGTTAAAAGTTTTTACAACCTTTCTTGGATCAAATCTACCTCGTTATATACTAAATTTACTACCATATTTAATCAGTAAATTTCAGGTGTTTCATTATACGTAACCCACTATGCGAATGTGCCAAATCGCAGCAAAGATCTGCATGGTTAATTCATGGAGACAGGGCCGTATTAGGGACTTTTTTATGTTTATTGTTTGGTCCAATTAGTGATGAAAAAAGCAAATCATGTTAGTTGTGGGCACCAGTGGTAGTAATTATTTGAGAACAAAAGTTTTTTTCAAATATTTTTTTTATTTGTGAGGAATATATTTAGTTTATTTATTAACACTTGAGTGATTTTGAAACATACAGAGATACATTCATAATATATTATTGGAAATATTCACTTTATTCATTTGAAAAGCAGTCTAGCGTGTGTTTCACAAAACATCCAACATTTCAATATGGAACCTAATAATGTTTTGATACAATATCAATAATAATAATTTAAGTAACAAATGTGAGATTGGATCATGTATTGCTGCCTGAATATCATGATATCCACATGTTATATTTAAACAAACTCTTATGACTTTCAACTCTCAAATTTTGACCTTTATTTAAGTACACAATCCAATATCTAATTATCTTTTCAAAATCTTCCGCCTCATCATAAGAGGATAATATATTTTTAAGTGCCTTAGAAATAAGCTTGCTGCCCAATTTTTCTAAAAGTCTGGTATCTATGTTCCTATTTTTATTTATATTGTTATTTATGTTTATATCACTTGCTAGATAGTGATATCAGGGTGATACATACACAGAAAGATATCAAAAAGAATAAACTTAGCATAAATTACAAAAAGGATCAATTTTGTGAATAACTCTAGTTTTCTTTCTGTTACAGGTATGTACATTGTTACATCTTTTCTTGAAGCGAGTATACCTTGAAATTTTGTGAGTATATTTGTGTAATAATATCTGATACATTTCAAATACAGTGTACAATATTTTTTTCAATTTGAAATTAATTCCACAAATGATTTTCCTGGCCAATTTTACCAAGTCTCCTTATTTCCAATTTTTATTAACAATTGTTAACTTATATTATTATTTATACAATCGCAGATGAACTGCAAATTTAACATGAAGGTTATTAGATTTTAATCGAAGCAAATCGAACAAAAACAGTCACTAACAATGATTGTCAACAGAATTATATTAGCAATAGTTGATTGTAATAATTGTCGCTGTGAATGATTTAGTAGTTCAGGAAAATAAAATTGTTATTCATTCATGGAATGATGAATTCTAAGTATAATTTGAGTACAAATTAATTAATGAAAATTATCTTCATTTTAATCTTAGAATTAAATTATAAGAAATACACTCCTGTATATAACATTATATTGTATTTTGTTTTTATTTCTTCGTTTATCTTTAAATGGTGTGTGTATTTACATTTGCGCCTGTAATAATTCCGTATGATGATAATTACTCACTGTAGATAACGACAGTGGCGCCACGCTTGAACCACGGCTCTGATTAAGACATTAACTTCTTCCCTAAATTCATAATCAACCTCTTAAGCCACCCTTAAGTCTGATAACAATGAAATATTTGGAAAAGGATTACAAATTTTGTATATGCACGAAACAATTTTTTGTCGTATAAAACAGGGCCGTGCTCTATTTATCTTTCAATATAATTGAAATTGTATGAAAACAATATGGAAATATTATTTACTTTCCACATAGATATGAAAATTCAATTTTTCTATGAAATAATTTTAACAATCCTCTGAACACAATATTTTCATGTGAAATTAAACTGGATATTAATCAACTAAAGATAAATGAACTATATAGAAGAATATTTCTCCTCTAAGAATTATAAAAGAGTTACAGTTAAAGCTGCATGAAGCTTGGGACTCTAAAAAATTAGTGTTAAGATTCAGGCTTGACGACTGTAAACCGCACATCACGGCTAGAGAAATAGATATCAATCTATACACCAAGAACAATATAATTTTCAATATATTGGATCCTGATATACGGATATTTGTTAGAATTTTTATTAAAAATAGAAGGTATCATATAATACGGGCGGAGACATGGTATTCTGGGCTCCATTCAACGAAGTAGGAAATAATATTTCTACCTGCTGAATAACGGTGGAAAAATTCAATAACATTTGTCAACATATCTCGCAAATAAACTACCCCCATTTCAATTCAATACTCTTCATAATCTCTCACCACTATTCCATCCAATGCATTATGTCCCTCTCAGAGATGTATTAGCCCAAATGACACATTATACAAAACGGTGGAGGGGATTTAACTTGAGATAATATATGTCAAAGTGCATGGATTGAACCTGCTGGTATTACTCCCATCTAGCAGGCTCCACTGTTCTATAACACGAAGGAGAACTGACAGTTTCAGCGCCAAAGAGAATATTCAATGAAGGGATTTAACAACAGGCCCCTAAAATCCCTTATGGGCGACGCTGGGATGAAGGAGAATTAGTAAGAGTTGATATATTTATTAGTAGAAATTTTCCGTCTCTTTTCATTCATTTTATTCATGAGCTCGAGAAACATTGCTACGTACAATGCAGTACGCAGGTTATATTGCTCAGATCTGCTATGTCATCAAAGCGTCGATGAGCGTATCGTCTATTTTCATGGATAGCGCATTTTTAGAACTAAGTATAATTCGATGTACAAGTACATATATCAACTTATATCTTT
This sequence comes from Dromius quadrimaculatus, assembly GCA_963989225.1. Classification (NCBI taxonomy): domain Eukaryota; kingdom Metazoa; phylum Arthropoda; class Insecta; order Coleoptera; family Carabidae; genus Dromius; species Dromius quadrimaculatus. The sequence goes on along the minus strand of OZ022325.1, from coordinate 55,774,790 downwards.
TTTCTATACGACTAAAAACAAGGCAATTTTGTTGCTCGTGAATAGTATCCTCGAACGAATTTCCACTTTATTTTGAGTTAGGTGCTGCTATCGTATGCCATCTGCGCCAGTGCAAAGCTCCTAATCCAATCATAAATTTAATTCTACTCAAAAATATGTTTATTTGCATCAAATGACAGCCCATGCAATTGACCGTCATTCAGGTACTACTGTGGCTAATACCAAGAATTCTAGGAAAGGTTTTATTGAATTTCAATAATATTTAGATTTTATTTTCAATTCATTTAATAAAAGAACAGATTTTAGCTCATCATATATTCACCTATGTTCTATAGGAATTTTTGCTATAGGTTTAAATAAAGAGAGCAAGATATATATGCACATATATTGAAATAATTTTAGTATGTGTTGAAATCCAATATATTTATATTCATAAGAAAGAATATACTTCAACAAAAACCGAAACTAAAGAGATCCATACATTGTAATAAAAAATTAATAGTAAAAAATCGTGTTAAAGTTGCATTATCAACAGCAAATCCCCCTCAAACTCATTTTCAAACGAATTGCGCAACAAAACAATGCGCAACGTTGCATTGCACAATTTCGACATCCATACATTTGGCTAAATTTTGTTCAAACTTTAGTTACAATTTGGGAATTGTACGGCAAACATGTCCTGAAGTATCATATGTACCTAAGATGATGACGATGATATCAGAAAACGGAAAAGAAAACAAAGAATTTGGATGATAGAATCATTAATGACTATTCCATGATCAGCTCTTGACACAATTTCTTTTAACTTTTCTGACGACTTATCGTAAGCACCATCTTTCAGATTTGTATTTTTATAGATGTCGCTCTAAATTTTACATACTTTAGACGAATCCCTGTATATTGCAATGAATCTTCTTCAAAATTCTCTATTTTGAATAGTCGTCATGGTCGCAAGTGAACTTTCTAGCAAGAAAACCGGCCGATAATTCAAAAATATTGCGCGACGAATCACAACATGCGCATACACAACACAACGCGTTGAGCAAACGTTCTCGTTGCACAACAGATTTCAAACATGTTTGAAACTAGTCAAACATTTGTGCAACGGATCAAACACTGCCATACATTGGCAAATTATTGCGCAACAGCATGTGTTGTGCAATTTGTTTGACAATATATAGACCCCTTTAAATAAAACATCGAGCTCACATCTACATCTTATCAATAATTAGTCTCAACTAATCAATCGAAGCAGAGTGGCTGTATAGTCTACGGACCTTGCTCAAAACCAACAGCTTCTGATTCGTTGAAATGATTTCACACGGTAACAGAATATTATTCTCACACGACGTGTGGAATGTCACCTGTTTCAACTTAATTTTTGGTCATGGAATATGCAAATTCCAAAACAGGATTGAGGAAAGCTATATTTTTGTAAGTTCTATTTAAATTTCTCATTACGGAACTGGCTGATGTAAGGAATACGGTTTCTTCATTGTTATACCTGTAATAAAACATTGACGATTATTACTCTCGTGAAATCTGAATCTATTATAAAATAACAACCTTAGTTTTAGTTCAAAATAACATCCATATAAATTTAACTAACATTGGTTGGACTAACCTTCAAAATAAATATCTTTTTCACAACAGATTTGTTTACTGAATTTGTCAGTATAATAGATTTTCAATAACCCGTTATTTGATCTTTCGGAACATTATTTCCTTCTCATCTCAAATTCACAAAGCTGTCTACAAAACATCTCCTATTTCAAAAGTTGAATTTGAAAAATATTCACTTCAATTGCCTGAAAATCTCGTCTCAAAAATAAATAAACAATGAACCACCGTATGTGAGCCACGCCTCTCAATGCGTAATCAAAGGGAAGACATGTGAGAAACCGCAAGTGTATATTGTGCAAATGTCACTCACAATAACTTATTATTAATGTTGAAATATTGCTGGATTAGAATATTATAAAGTAAGATTCTTCCGGCTTGTTATTACTGTACTGCTCTTTAATTCTGGTCTCGTTTACTCGATTTTCTCTATTCACTATTTATTTTCTTCACTTTCCACTTATTTCTGAGCCTTTTAATTTTAAAATTATGGCTATTTCATGATCTCTTTTAGACTCGACTTCTTCTTGATTTCTTATTCAAAGATATCTGTGCCTTATAATTAGGTTCATTCTTACATTCTTACATAATTCAGGAATAAAGAAATGGGGTGGTAAAATCTTATATTCAAAGGAGAAAGATTCGTTTGAATGTTTTACTGTATTTTAGAATTTTTTACGAGTATACTTGCAAAAACTTTTATAGAATTCTTATACATTTTCACTTACTTGTACAAACAAGTAAGTATTGTGAAACCGACAAAATTCACCTATCGAGATTTTGATGGAAATATCCGTTTTGAGCATCCCTGAATCCATTTTGACTATTTTTGGCTTGATGTCGGTACGTATGTTCGTACGTTCGTGCGTTCGTAACTCGCAAATCTCAAAACTGGTTGAACGTATGATGTTGAAATTTTGTATTTAAGACTGGTATAGGGTCTAGTTGTGCACCTCGCATTATGGTTCCAATCGTCTGTACCGGAAGTGCACTTTACTTGAAACTTTTTTCAAATTTTTCTAATAAATCCAGAATGATCAACCGTAAGATGTTGAAATTCAGTATTTGAACCTGATGTATCAGAATGTTCATCTGCTATTTTTGTATGAATCGGCCAAGCCAGAAGTGCACTTTACTTGAAACTTTAATTGAATTTTTTGCATAAATCTAGAGTGATGATTAGCCATAGCATATTGAAATTTCGTATTAAGCACTTCTATAACATCTTATTATACATCTTGCATTATGATTGCAATCAGCTAAGCTGGAAGTGCGCTTTACTTGAGACTTTTCTTATAATTTTCCGCATAAATCCAGAATGATCAGCCGTAGGATACTGGAATTTAGCATTTGAAATTGCTGTAGCATCTCAATGGTCATTTTCTATTTTTGTAACAATCGGCTGAGCCGGAAGTGCACTTTATAAGACAGACTTTTTGAATTTTCCGCATAAATTCTAAACAATCAGTCGTAGAATATTCAAATTTTGTATTGGGCACTTTTATAATATCTAGTTGTACACCTTGCATTATGATTGCTATCGACTAAGCCGGAAGAGCACTTTATTCGAAACATTTTTTGAATTTTCCGCATAAATCCAAAACGATTGAACGTAGATTGTTAGAATTCAGTATTTAGGACGATTATACCGTCTAGATGCTCATATCCTATTTTTATTGAGATCCACCGAGCCGGAAGTGCACTTTACTTGACAGTCTTTTGGAATTTTTCGCATAAATTCGAAATTCGAATATTGAAATTTGGTATTTCAGTCTGCTATAGCATCTGAATGATTGCCTACTATTTTCATAACAATAGACTGAACCGGAAGTGCACTTCAGTAGGAATTTATCTTTTGATTTTGCGCATAAAATCAGATCTGTTGGTAGTCGTAGAATTTTGGAAATCAGTATTTAGGAATAAGAATAATGACCTACTATTTCCATAGCAACCGACTTGGCTGAAAGCGCATTTTACTTGACAGATTCTTAGAATCTCTTGGGTCAATCCAAAACGATTAACTGTGGAATGATGAGATTTTGTGTTTGATTATGTATATCCAATATATATGATCAAACACAAAATCACATCGTATTATATATATCCAATGATGTACAAGTAAGTCACGTGATGTTCACGTCAGATTTTTAATGTATGTTTGCAAACTGCCGAGTCATTTTTGTCTGCTTATCAAGATATTTTCTACGGCCTTTAACTTCCAAATTTTATTATTTTAAAGCACAACAAGAAAGCACAAAGTGCAAGATAATATGCAGACTTTACAAATAATCCAACAATTTGATTTAGATTAAAATTATATAGAATCGAAAATACGTCTAATCCATGCAATAAAATGTATAAAAACAGTGTTACACATGGTGGGGGACATTACAGTGCCCTTAAAAATACAGAAAAGTAATTTTTTGCACGATTGGACGTTTTCATGTGTTTAACGGCCCTCGTTTTGAGGTGATATGTTGATTTTACCGGCAAATTGTGGTTACTATGGTTATGCTGACTTACCGCCCATGGGCAAAGGCGGTAAGTGGAAGATTGTGGATTTTCACATAGAATATTCATTCATTTATCGTTATTTGTAATTGAATATTCACAATAAAATGTCAAACTTGACAGCTAACAGCGAATAAGCAATCATCAGTAGTAACTCAATTTGAAAAAGAAAATTAGGATCCATATCTTGGGTAGATATTCCAATCGCGCAAAAAAATTTGTAAGCATCACGCTCAATAATAATATTTGGAGGTCAAGCCTTGGCAATTTTCTCAATCGGTAAACTGTACTTACTGACCTTAAAACTTAATTAACTAAATGCAACAAGAGTGTAAAGTTGAGCATTATGACATAAGACCCAGTATTTTGCCGAGTCACTAAAGTTATCTGAATGCTTGTTTACACTCGTATTGTAGGTAATATAAAATTTTGTTCTACGGTCCTTAACTTCCATATTTAGACAATTATCGCACTCATAACAAGGAAACCCAAAGAATATTTAGATCTAACAAATAATATCTGAACTAATGAATTAGTGAAAGTGGCCGAAATGAGAAATTTAACTGCTACTCATTTAAATAAATATATAATAATATCAGTCACGCTTTGTACCCGCTACGGGTATGGCAGACACTCATAGTTCACTTGGTAGTTTGATCGATATTTCCTGAGCCGTAGAGTGAATTTTAATACTCGACAGTCAATTTCATGAATTAACTAGTACGAAAGTCTCACGAAATCACTTATCTATGGGAATTATCAAAATCCAGTAGAATTGCATCTAAAACAGAAAACACCAAGATCAAGGACAAAATCAGCTTATTTACACAAACCTTTTTAGCATAAATCATTGTAGCTAACCTAAATATACCACATAATATTTTAAATGAAATTAGCAGTACAGTGCATATCACGTAGTTTTTTTTTAAAAAAAAAGAGGAAAAAAATTTAAGTCTTTGTTACCCGAGTATATTTCAAAATTTATTTTGTAACCATCTCTTGTAATTGTACTCGCCTTTTGTTTCGCTTTTGTTTCTCTAAATTTATAACCTGAACAGCCCTTTCAAGAAAATTCACCTTTTGTCTTGTAGTTTTTGTTTATTGAGTACCGGTAGGCTGTGATAAACAAGTGAAAATTATGTGCTAAGGCATAAAATTTGTTTCAAGAACAATGCTGCAGAGACGTAAATGAAAAAAGTATTAACTCTAAGGAGTGCATTTTAAATTTATGTTTGTGTTGGAATAACTAATTACTGAATTAAAAATATATAATTATCTTTAACGCCTTCTACCTGATGATAGTAGGTAGGCACACAAAAACAGTAGATTAATTCTTCATCAATCCCCAGTCTGCGTGGTAGTAGAAAGTGCGTTCATAAGGATAAATTTAAAGAATGAAAACTGCGTTGAATAATTTCACGAAATTAATCTAAATCAAATATATCAGCGAATCATTGTAAAATTACACATAAATGTGTTAGCTATAAAATTTCTCTGAGTCATGTGGATGAAAAAACAAACAACTAGTGGAACACTTATTTCATCAAAATTCAATCAGTAATCAATCTAAGCCACAAGCCTCTATTCGAACACACCTCTAACGCATTTATCATTCGTAATTCCATTTGTATAAGCTTATTCATTTGCCTCCTTCTGAAGTTTTCACCCGCATGCAACAGTCGGAAATCTTCCGTTGAATTTTTGTTTCACATGTTCAAATCTTTAAACAATTCCTTTTCAATATTACAATTTAAAGATTAACCCTACGTTAGGCGCGTGGGCTACACTCATAGCCCAGACCTCTTTGTATCTCTATAACTTACACATAAATGCTTCTGGGCATGCGCAGCTTCAAGTAGCTGCCAAAAATATATTATTGCTCAATAGTAATAAACAACCATCAGTAAAAAGAGGTGCTTTTGTGAGTTATTAATCACTAAACTGACCTGGACTACGATTGTAGCCTAAACAAGTAAGTTTTTCAAGTCTACTAGGTCTGTGACATTTACACTTCATATTCACTTAAATCTCATTGGGAACTACTACAAAATGTCTCAGAAGAGAAGTTAGTCTAACTATGCCAAGAATATAATGTAGCAAAAAGCATTCGTCGATGCCCAATGGTAATTTTTTATTAACTCTTGAATATTACAGCCGTAAGTTATCTATGAATTTATAAAACCAATATAATGGATGAAAAAATTGTAGGAGCTGATTTTATAGGAAAATTTTGTATGAGAGCTTATGAAGCCACAAATTGAGTTCAAATTCATAATTTTGAAGATCAAAAAAGCGCCATTATATTCACTTTGGTTGTCTGGCTGGCTGGCTGGCTGGCTGGCATGACGCTGAGTTCTCAGCAACTATACTATTTACAGACTTGAAACTGGTACTAAATAAAAGCTGCTGTCTCGTAGGTTTGCACAAATTGCTTTAATTCAAGCTCAGTGATTGTGGAAGATTGAATTATTCAATTACTTGTTTCAAGTGAAACAATGCCCATAGATATATATGACATTAGGGATATGGCAACTAAAATTTATTAAAGTAGATAAAAATTTAGTTACAACTTTCGCCGCGGCTGTCACTATTATTATCTACAGTTGTCAAATCTGTCCGGGATTCATTCAATGACTTGTTTGACGCGAATTTGAAGCTTATTAGAATGAATTATTATTATTGGATGAAAATTTGTTTACTTTTGGTGTATTTTTTTTATATAGCTTTGATAAAGATCAAATTATCCTTTAAAGGTACAGCACTTGACCTCTCGTCAGTCAATAACTAAACAATGGAGATTAAAAGATATTTTTGAGTTTGTACATGCATAAATTATGTACATATCAAATAGTCAACTTGAAACTAGTACTAAATGCAAGCTGCTGTTTCGTAAGTTTGCCCAAACTGCTTGATTTCAAGCTCAGTAATTGTGAGAGATGGTAATTTGCGAAATCTCTGAAGTAACAAGCATTCATGAGCTGTCAAAAATGCGCTTTCATCATCTAGATGATTCTCCCATTTTTTTTTAATTATGAGAATAGTTATAGAGTTATCACATGCTACTGAACAATAAAGAAATCACAAGAGAATCTAATTCTACATTTTTACGAACTTTTGGATTGCACTGCTATATTTCTTTTGAATTTTGGAGCTCGATTATTGACTACTATTTTTTTCGAGCTAGGAGTATTTTTTATCTAGAAATTTTCACTTTTCCTACTCGCTGATAAGTCTAACACTCTATATTTAGAGCATATGCTTGGATTTGTATGCCGTTATTAAAACCAACGCGCCTAACGAAGGGTCGGTCTATTGAACGAAATTTGAGAGGTAAAATTATGCCTGTTTTACACGGTTCAATCTCTTGACCAATGAATTGATCAAGTTTTCTTTCAAGTTTTCAACAGTTCATTGTTACGCTGAATAATATTTCCCTAGAATTTATTTCGCATCCGATCTCTTCTTCCATGAAGCGATAATCACTAATTTTATTTACTTAACAATAACATATGCCATTAATTCTTCTATAAATCTATGCAAGCGCGGTACTTCATTATAAATTTTCAATTGGGCATCCACGGAAACATAACATCCCCTACAAATATTCCCACCGCACTGCTCGTAGAATATTTGCTTAGGACGTACAGTAGCTGCTTCGACATTATTCAAGAACTCTTATGCCCGATATTATAAATGGCAAATTACTTCCCGAGTTAATAAAATTTACTCTATTAGATGACAGTCGATTATTTGACAGCAAATATTTTGTTGTCATAAAGAAATTCAAACTGATCAGAATTTGTTGAATAAAATAAATTTACCCTTGAAGTGAATTTACCCTTTTCAATATCGACCATCAAACTACCTGATACTGTTTCTTCATGGTACAAATTAGATTGAAATAGTTTGTCTTCCTCCTACTGTAGGTGTAAATTCAAACTCTTTTTCATTATTACTCAACCGATGACAAAAAAACTGGTTTTAGTTTGATGCGTATGTTTGCATGCATACGGCTCATTATTACCTGATTCGATTTACATACCTTCCGGTTTTCTTTTAGAACAGTTTTTTTTGTAGGATGGTATTCATTAAACTTGAAATATTATCATTAATAGATATAAAAGCTTATGGACGAACCTTCAAACCGTTTAAACCGAAAATGAAAGATAGTGTGTAGCATGAAGATTATGAAACAGATCTAATCGAAAATTTGAAGAACTGGCGACTAGAAAACAATGTTTGATTTTCATACGTTTCAACAAATATTATAAATTAAAATTAATTTATATATTGAATAAGATTTAACAGCAGCAACGAATTTACGCTCTAATTATTCAAATACTCACAAAATTTTATTTTTCCACATATTTTTTCAATACGTATCTCATTAAACTATAAATACTGGTTAAAAAATATTTATAATCAACAAATATCTAGTTAGTGTAAATATATCAAAGAACAATTTAAAAATATAATTAAAAATTATACATGCTCATTAAACATTAATTAATGTTTAGTTAACCAAAAAAACTATACAAAAAAATCACTGGATTTAATATAAATCCAGAAATAGATCTCCTTTTTCGCTCGTAATTAGCGCCGCATTTTTCACGTGGCCAGCGCACGAACTACCGAGCTGTGTATTCGTGATCATGGCACCCCATGATGTCATTTGCAACTGTCACCTTGTTCATTTATTACGCAAAAGTAAAACACAAAAACATAATGAAATTATAATCGATGGAAAACTCGCAATACTGAATTTGTTACGCGTTTTGATTAATAGATTCTTCTTAATTTAAACGCTGATTCTCCAGTGATTACGATGTTAATTAGTTTTGTTATAACTTACTGATTTTAAAAATGATATTTGTGTACATCGATTCGAGGCTCTTAATTTTTTTTGGTGTGCTTTTAATTGAAGTTTTGGTATATCAACCAGTATTCATATTTTAAGTTAAATTGATTTTTCATGGGGAAACAAACAGCTTCGAAATGATGTTTGTACTAACAATATTTGTCATATTATATAAAAAAATAATTAACTGTATTGTTAATATAGATATTTTTCACTATTTTATGTTTTTACCACCCAGTAAGATCTGTAACTGAACCTGCAAATGGAATAATAATTATCAAAATTAGATAACAAAGTAACCTGTTTCTACAAAGCCTCTGAAATCAAATTCAAGTTTTTATTCTTCTTAAAGTCTGTTATTTTCAATAATTGAATTTATTTTTGTGACATTTCGATAAAAATTACAGAATGGCTACAGTATAATGTTTTTTCAACCCTGGTATTCCTAGTACATACATTTTGTCATAAAACGAGTTAATTTTTCTTTTTCTCAGTTTGAAGACAATCAAGAATTTTCAATTTGTGAATAATTGATACCCGGATGTTACCTCTAGAATGGTGCATCCGGGGCGCACCGACCCCTTTGCCTTGCTCTTATACACAGGGTGTCAAGAAAAAGAGGATTTTTTTTTATGGCCTTTCCATTTCGATGTGCTGATTCACAATCAAAAAGAGTTTTTTCCAAATTTGTAAAATTTGTGTTCCTAAAAGAGTATATTTTCTTATGCCCCTGGTCGACACGAAATTCTTAATGAAGCTGATAAATGAGTATTTTAACTACGTAATTAATGAGTATATTCAACTACTCAAATTTATGATTAGTGATAGTTAGGTATTACTACAAAACACCGGAACAAAATAAATAAATTTGTTATTCAACGTTAATTACGTGGTTGAAATACTCATTTATTAGCTTCATTAGAAATTTCGTGTCGACCAGTGGCACTTGAAATCTACTCTTTGTGAAGCACAAATTTTATGAATTTTGAAAAAATTCTTTTTCATTGTGAATCAGCACATCGAAATGTATATGCGATGAAATTTTTTTACCCTTTTTTTTTTCAATATCCTGTATATGTCGATCGAGCATATGTCGATAAAAATTGATGTAAATGAATGGAGATATATTTGAATTTATTCTTAGTGCTTATATTTTTAATATATATCTCTTCTTCTTTCACATCGTTTGGTAACTACAAGTTGACGTGTGATATCCCTGTACTATACATGTTTTAAGTTGATAAGCTTATTTGTTTATAATAATACACCATCACAAATTGAGAATATCTGATTCAAATTTTTCTTCATATACAATGTTAAACCATAAGGGCGAGTTTCACATGTAATGATGTGCTCGTAAATCTTTAATAATCTAGGGTTGGTATCTCTGATAAACTCCAGGGGGTGGAGATGGCTAATTAATGCGGGAACTTTGGTTAGCTGGTCACTTCTAAATGAGGTACTTTGAATTTTTAAATATCAAACGATCATAGACTGCCTCTCACTAGATATGAGTAAATATTTACATAATATTTCAGGCTTAAGAAGTATGTTTACTGCGTCGGTGGAAAGTATAACAGAAAAACACAACTACTAATTACCAATACTTTCCATAAAACAGAGTTTCGCTATTTTATTCTTCACTATAATCATAAATAGGAGAATATAAACAAGTGCATATTTTATCAAATTTAAATGATTTGTTCACAATTCACGGATCTCGTGACTCGATACTACACACATTTTTATTGTCACCAAATGTCTAAATTCGTACTGGAATTGAATAAAAATACATAATTTGAGTGATCAAGCTTTTTCATTCAAATCTTTGTTCCAAATTTTTTTGTTTTAATTCTGACTTCAATTTACAGATTAACTTTGCTGGTTTTATGATGTATGGTCGAGAATATAGACCGATACACTGCAATTCAAGAATGATAAAGGGGTGAGAAGAATAAATGACACCGAAAGGATTCTTAATTCTTGATCGCATGGATTATTAATTAGTCAAACCCATAATTTTAGATATGTCATCAAGGGTCGAAGCTTTTTAGATGAATTATTTAATTGATAAAAAATTATAGGGAAAGTGTGCAAGTTTTTAATAGTTCTTGGAAGGGTTGATTTCAGAGGCGGAGCTGCATCATTTCGAAATGAACATATGAATTTTTAAATTTATTGTTTCATCTCTAAATATTTTACATATAAGAAAGAAGATCCTTGGTGCTGAAAATACATCGAAACATTTATTATTATTAATAATACGATCAATTATTGAAATACTTTTGTTCATTCTCTATTTTCGCAGTTCAAGAAATTTTCGTCCATAATCGTAGAAATATCCTTAAACTTTTATTTTCTAAATTCTTGCCTTTTCTCAACCTTAACGTGAACTTCAATCCCTTCTGCGGAATCCATTTTCCGATGTTCATTTCACCTGCGTTGGAAGGAGATGTCATTAAATTATTCCAGAATACGAATTTACAAAATTAATGATTCAAGACACAATACGAACATATTCTATTTCGGTTCTGGATTCTATAGAGAAACAGGAGCGTACTTCCGTTATTTTAGCATTGCGAGCTTGTTAGGATTATTTATTGTTAAGATTCAGGAATTCTATCGTAAACTGCAAATTCTGTAATTTCAATCAACTACGTCTTTATTTAGTATTAGAAAAGTTCAACGAAATCATTGATAACAATAATGGTGGAGTTTTTAATGATATCGAAATTTAAGTACTCTTGAAATCTTATAGTTATTGTAAAATGGGTAAGTCATTTCACTCATTTCTCCAATTATTAATATATAATTACATGAAAATATTTCAATCATTCCTGTTTTCCGGAATGGAAAATTCAAGTTTTTTTTGTCACCTATACTTTCTAGTAATACAGATTTTGATCGATCTGCCAAATTGTGGGATAATTAATGAGTCGTTTTCACATTTTCATGGAAAAATAATTATTTTATCTGTGATAAGAAATATCTTGATGTTTTGATCTGTCATACTAATTTCATGTACATAAATCAAATTTCGTAACAGTTTGCTGACTTGTTACGGATTTATTAGGTAATAAACACATCAGCTTCATCATTTATACAGATAAATAAAATTGAAGTATCTGTCTGTGTGTTCAAAATAAGTGCAAACATTCAAGTGAGACTAGCTATTTAAACAATGTCCAATCATAAATGACTTTTTTAGAATTGTATCTGAAAGTTTGTCTCGAATAAGCTCCGAAACGGCTCAATAAATTTCGATAAAAATTTCACTGAAACAGAAATTTTAACTTCAATTTTCGTGTATGTTCCATTTCAATATTTTGCAGAGTTTAGAAGGTATGAGTATATAATTGTAAGCTTCGTGTCTGCGCCAACCATAGATCTGCAGTGCCATCATAACTGTGAAAACTCTAAAAAGAGAAAATTCTTCTTCCCTCATCGTGAAGTAAGCGAAATCTACGTATCATTTGCGTGAGCGACCTGATGATGTGTAGCTCTGTTAAAGAATTCAATAATTGTTCTTTTCAATGATTATAATTTTCAGAAATAATTATTGTTAGCAACGATATATTCACTCATTCTTCACGATTATTCATACCGATTATGGTGATACACGCTGACGAATTATGAAAGATTGACACAGGAACTCAATTCAGTAAGGACAAGTATTTGTGCATATTCCAACTTTACGGTTGATGGAAAAATAATAGCCTATATTTCTATATACTACGTATGACGAGTGTTTCCTTAAAATCAATAAAACTCTATGAAATAACATTTGATACCAAATAAGTCCTTCAAAAACTTTCTTTCAATATTCTTCACTTCTTGCGCAAAAGAAAACGATTTTCCAGGATCATAATTCACGTCTAGTAAGCGTTGCCCAAGATAAAAGGCGGCGGCAACATCAAAGCAAACTTGATTTGATAACACTTCGCATTAAGAAAGCATTTGTTTACTAACACATGTTATTGAAAAGTAAACAGAAAAGATTACTATCAAGTTATAATAACGGCGCAAGTTTATTATTTTATGTTTACAATAAGGAAATATGCAAATAAACGTATTTAAGGATTGATTTATTGATTATTAATTATTAAAATATAATAAATTTCTTGAGAAAGCTTATTTGTGTCTCAAGACAATTAATATTACAGATATTTTGAACAATTAAAAGTTTATAACTGAATTATTATTATTGGGTATCTGGATAAGTTTTGGTACTACAAACTTCGATTTTAGTGTTAGGTGTAATCAGCACATTATCACCTGTAAATGATCAGGAAGTATTGAGAAGATTAACTAGTTAATTTATTTATTATCCAATAATTGCAATCAATTAGGTACAGTTTTCTGCTAAAGCATCGCCAACTGGTAAATTTAATCTATTGGCGATAATTTTTATTTTCAAAATTTCAAGGAAACATCTGGTATACGAGTAGTATCTGAAAATTCCACCAGTCCGTCCTCTTTCAACATATCAAGCTATGTAATGTTTTGAAAAACAGAAGTAGGGAAATTTTAAGCATTTCTCAATATTGTCAAAATACAGTAAACCAAGAAAATTTGAATAAAAATTACCTTTGCATTACATCGCCGTTTTCCGACTATCCTCCAACTTGATAAGCCTTATCTTAGTGTCAACTGGAGGTTTTACAATTGTCTGGAGTAAAATTATTGCTAATTTTTTGGAGACGAGCACGTGAAATTTCCATACCGGCTGTGATCTGAACTCCTTTTTTATTATACGCTATAATATCTTTATCGGTAAGAGATCTCAAATACTGGATGTCTATTTTAGTTAGAAGTGAAATTTTGTTTGCCAACATTCAATCTTCCATGATTCCATCAGTATGATATACATTCACTTAATTTGTGGCCTGCAATCCTTTTGAAGGACATTAATGTATCTAATCTCTAGCTGACATGGATCATTGAGACGGAAAAAAAGTTTTTTAGAGGTCTTCAATAAAATTTGTAAACTTAAAATCAAGCTCCAACACACATACTATGAAATGATGCTGTTTGAGTTGCATGTTTACATTGCTAATAATCGAAAACAAGTCATGTGGATTCGAGATGAAATTTATCACACTAAATGCTTTCAGTAAAACGATTTCGATCTCCGTGATGATTTGGGAATCCATATTGACCCTTCAACCGTGTGGTGGAAAAAAGTTGCAAGAACTGTGTGGTGGGGTACGACATACCCCAGCAATAAAAACAAAATAAATATGCAAACTTACAGTTTTATATTAGATTCTTCTGATGATTCTCTTAACTCGGTATATATTGAACACAACAAAACATATATAATCTTCTTGAAGAGTAGAAACAATAAATGGCAGAGAAAATTGTCAACGTCTATAACTGACCGTTTTAAAAAAATACATTTTATTCATCCTCATCTTACGACTTGAATGTAAGATGGAAACTAACTTATTCTTCATGAAATGAACTATTGGTAGAAGAACAGAGAAATTTTGATACAAAAATATTGTAACACAAAAAAGTTATAAACTCTCAATTTGACATCAACTTGAGCAAGAAAAAATGGCATGTTCTAAAAAACCAGTCTTATTACATTTGTTGCAGCATGAAATGTCTTACGATCTTTCGTTCTAGTACAAATGTTACACCTTTTCGAAGTACTCAACCGCTTAGACAGTCTTTCTAGGGGTATATTTGCTTAAGCATAATCTGAACTTATACTACTTTAATTTGTTACACTAACTGTGTGATGGGGTATGTGATACCCTGAACAACTTTGAAATGCTACAACCCGATAACAGCAGAGAATATAATGACGAACCTACCACTAAAATATTCTGTAACGCAAGTAAGACAGCTACTGACCTCTTTGAGACAGTAATCCACCAAATAATGAAGAGACGAACATGAGTAGCATCTATGGGGTATGACATACACACGGCTGAAGGGTTAAATAGAGGAGGCGACAGTTCAATTTTTATACTACATTATAAACGCTAATAGATACATTAATGACCTTCAGAAGAATTTGAAAGTAGAAATTGAATAGAAGTGATTGAGAAATATGTCAAATGTAGTTCAACAAGAGAACAAGACGATGACGCTTGTTATACGACGACAATCTTGAAGGACTGAATGATGGAAAACTAAATTTCACTTTTAATAGCAAACCAGATCTCTTGTCCAAACTGAAAGTTCCAAAACTAAGTACTCGTCTTCGGAAAATTTGAAACAATTTCACTCCAGATGATTATTAAACAATAATTATTAGCACTAAATTGAGACGTATCAAGTTAGTTGGTGTGTAGACGAAAAAGAGACGATCTAACGCAGAAATAATTTCCCATTTAATTTTTGTTCTGATTTTATATTTTGGCAGCATTAGGAAATGCTTGGTACTTTCCTCTTTTTGTTACTCAAAATATAGCTCGATTTACGTGAACTGAGAAAACGGTCTCGGTCGTATTGGATGCAACTTGCAGTGACGATGATTTTCCTATCAGATGAAAATATATACATTTTTTTTTTTATGGTCAGTACATAACTTCACGTCTATTCCATTAAAGCAAAAAGGGTGATAAGTCTCACAAATTTCATATTAACCAATCTTTATCAAATATCATCTTTTCTCATTTCATTAATATGTAATATTAATCATTTTTACGCCTAGAGACTGTGAGTCCCATGTTGGACTGTGCCCTATTGTGCTTGAAACACATAACACATTAGTAAGGGGCGTGGATATTATACCTTTGGGAATATTACAACCGTCTGTGCATCTGTATTTTAAATTATTATGAAATATGTCAAAAAAATGTTGACTGCGGAAATTAAATCGAGGGGTCAACCGCGAATGTAATTTAATAACTTGCTTCATCACATTTGTGACTATTATTTTATTATTTAAAAGCTAAATACAGCCTTTGTTTTTTTTTTTGTCGAAACTACATTTTTATTTTTATACATATTCATACTTAAATAAAAATCAATACTATCTTCCGGAATGAGTGTAGCACAAAAATCATCTGACTTACAACTAGCAATTAATTATCGCCAGACACTTTCATTCAAACTCACCTCTTTACACGATAGTTTTCTTTAATTTTCACTTGCAAAGCCTATCGTCATTCGTTCAACATCCCCAAACCAACGCATCTGACACATTTCGACTATTCCAATTATATTCTATCTTATCATAAAATTCTTCATAAATATACGTATTCATTTCATTCACATTTCAGGTTATTTATATGAATTTTCATATATAAATTCATACTCTAGTACTTCCTTATAAACGCTCCTCACAACCTTTTAAATAAAAGCATCCCGTTTAGGTGCGAGTTAGGAACGTTTCCTCAACTTACCTAACATAATACAACGAACAGAAACTCTTTTTCCAATGATTTAATCTCTAAATACTTTCAAAATTGTATGCTTGTGGCTGTGGTTGTGGATAGTAAATTAAAGGGTAGTGGCATAGCTACAAATATCGAGATCTTTTACAAACATTGTCAGAAAACCTTTCTCACTCTTTGATTATGTTTTTTTTCAAAAACATGCACAATGACCACATTGAAATAGGATTTTTTAAAATGAAACATTTGCTTACTTGCTGACTTACTCATAATAATAAATTAGTTCAAATAATTTAAGTGTGATAACTGAAATCAAGAAAATTGCGCGCATTGTGCACTTAGATGAATGGACTGCTCAGAAATTAATCTTTGAAAAAATCAGACATTGTGGAGCTTGTCTTGGATTTGTTTTATTCTCATAAATGCGATTAATGAAACTCCTATGCAGAAGTCAATAATCTACGATCAATCTTAAATTTCAGTCGTCTTTGCAGTACATGTCTCCTATAAGGGTGAAAAAAGATAAAAACACGTATTTTTAAGTATGCATAATGAATTAACTCCTCCTACGTTACAACATTTCCTAGCAAATTGTCCGTTACGACAGAAATCACGGCAGGTGTTTAAATTTTAAAACAGCAAACTTCATAGACCATCTATAATATAAAATATTATTACAAGTAACGTTGGTATAACGTTGCCATTTAGTGACGGTTCGTGTCAAACAACTCTCGTCAGAAAGAACGCGCGTCGTACAAATGAACATCGTTGTCGACTTCAGGACATAAATTTTGCATCAGGCAGTTGCAATCATGCGTGAATATCGAAACGCACTTTCAGGAACGCACGCACGAACACAAGTACGAACATACGTATATACGTTCGAATGGAGTGTGTGCAAGGCTAGGGCGTAAAGGTGGAAGTACCTAATAAAAATGGGAACGTGAAAGAAAAAACGCAATGCCAGGCACGGAGTACTGTGATTTCTCACGAATTTTATAATAGAACTCTCCCTGATAGGATGTACTGATAACACTTTTTCAAATTGGTAGGCTATTTTAGTTCTCAAGATGGCATATACCATGTCTAGTTTTATTGGCAGTCTTTTGAGCAATAAAAGGCTGAAAACTGTGCTGGTAGTTGAAATATGTTTGACACTGATAAAAATATATGCTGCCACTCCTAATCCGTGATATAGAAAGCGCGGCAGCATTTTCGAAAATAATTCGCACTTCAGAACTACTACCGCATTTCTGCTTAAGATTAGAAATGACAGCACATATTTCTATCCACATGCCAACACCTCAAGATTATGATACAATTTCCAATATTTTGTTGTTCAAGAGATTCCCAACAATTCTGGAAATGACATGTTCTTCTATACTTCGGCCAAATTTTGGAACATCCAAAACCGTATTCCCTATGCCATTCTAAGTTCGAAAAAAATATATGGATATAAAATAAGACATTCATATATTCAGGAACTTTGACGCAGTCACTTGTTAGACTATGTATTTCAGCAGAGAGATATTGATTTACGCGAATTAGGCCCAAATTTTGGCAACTTGTTGATGTATTAATCAATATTAAATGTATATATCGCTGAGCACTTAAAAAAGACTTCGAACATATTTATTTTAGATATATTTTGTAGCATTCAAATATCAAATCAAAACAGAGGAGGCCGTATCGCGCACAATCGGTAAATGTTCCTTGATTAAAAATCCTGGTATATATTGGTCATGATTAAAATAAATTATGCGTCTGCGGCAAACATTCCATATCCATTCTGCTCCTACGGAAAACATCTCGCATCCGGTCCTTTCCTGCAAAGAACATTTCGCAACCGGTCTACACATACAATGTTTTCCGTAGGTATAGAATGGTTCCGGGAAACATTTCGCTATCTTTCTACACCTGCGATAAGTCCAGACCCGATCCGCACCCGATTCGGATCCCATCGGCAGATCCTTAGTTGACCTCTTTTCCCAATGAATTTGAGAACGTTTCAATAGCTTAAAATCTGAAATCATTGATTTTTTATTTGTGTCACCATGGAGACTCAATCAATATCTATTGATTTCCAAAATTTGGGTCCAATTCACCGAGGTCCAAAATTATAGGGCTTCGTGCGGATTTCCTTGATGTAATTTTTTATTTGAAACATTTTTTTTATTATTCAGTTGGTTAGAAATTGTTTAAGGAGGGTGAAATCAGTAAAAATCTATTTTTTGCCTTTATCACGTGACTTATGGAAAATTTGAGGAAATAGATGTTCTCTGGAACTTGCACAACAGTTCTTACATAAACATATTTTTACCTTCAATAACAAGTAAGTCACTCATGATGTTATATTCAAATTAAGACATTTTGACTCGTGAAATAAGAATAGTGCTCTTCACGTATTATACAATATGTAGAATAAATCATCTTGATTCCTTCCAAATCAGTCTCTGTTCTTTTCCGAAGTCACCGCGGTATTCAGAACCGCGACAATCTTTATTACAATCTGTGACAGTAAATTCACGAGTGGGTCTCGGTCTCAAGCATTGCCAACTTAAGAAAACTCAACTTCGCTCGTATTATAGAGCTCTTGAGCTTTCGTGTTCATATACTCTCGCTATGGGCCGTAAAAACGCTTATGACTTTTACTGTTTACGGTATTTTAATATTGACTTTTCTTTATATTATAGTGGTAACAGATTTGAATCACTGATGTGCGCTGACGTAGACGAATGCAACTATCATTTTTATTGTACAATATACGCAAAATTTGATCAAATTTTGTTTTATAATCATAATACATTCATTACATTCATTTTTGTTTTCATTTAACTTAAAAAATGCAGCACTTTGCTGTTGAAACGTTGTGTTTCGGATTATTTTTATACAGAACTTTTCCCAATAAAACATAGATATACATATTTTTTTTTTAAAATGAGTTCTGAAAAGTTTTTCCTTCATTATAATACATTCAGGTTTCAAAATGAGAGAAACGTGCCCAATTTTTGAAGTATATTTTTTCTGTAAAATTAAGGTTGCTTTATTTTTATTATTATTTTTTTTTAATATTGCGATGGATCATTCAAGTGTAAGCAAAAACATATGGTTTTATTTGACTTATTTAATGGCCCAATCTAATCGAATACGGAAGATGATATTTGATCTTATCAAATACAATAAAAACTTATTTTTAGTGCCCCACCGAAGTTTTGGCTTCTGTTTCAGCCTCTTCGACCGAAGAGAGAAATATCGGCTGTACATTTTGTCGAAGCTGAAGACGGCACTCGGTCGAGCAAATTATAAACAACAATAACGAGTTGGATATGCACACGACGACAGAATAGGATAGCACCCGAAGACGAAGCGCATGGAAAAATCACAATTTCATTATGTTTGCAATTGTCTAGTTGCACTTTTAGTTGTGGCTTTGCTTTCGGCTGAAGTAACGGCGACAATTTTCAAGTGACAGATTTGCCACGAAATAATCAAGTACTAGATCAAATACCTAATATATTTGTTAAAGAATCTGGCGTGGACATCACGTGACTTTCTTGTACATCATTGGATATATTAATATACAATAATTTATTCAAATGGTGCCAGATTTGCCACGAAATAATCAAGTACTAGATCAAATACCTAATATATTTGTTAAAGAATCTGACGTGGACATCACGTGACTTTCTTGTACATCATTGTATATATTAATATACAAAAATTTATTCAAATGGTGGAAAGATATCCTTACTCATTATGAATCATAAACTTTATGTAAATGAATTTCGCGACCAATTCGTATTCTCAAACTGAGTTATGTAATATTAAAGACAATACTAACATAAAACTAAAATTTATAAAAAAAAAAATTGTTGTCAATTAAAAAACATGATACAATTATGAAAAACTGCACTTTCGGTTCAGCCGATCGCAATCATAATGCGAAGTGTACAACTATATTTTATAGAAATGTTTAATACAAAATTTCAATATTTTACGACGAAATGTTTTGAAATTATGCGGAAGATTCGAAAAGTCGATTAAATAAAATGCACTTCTGGATCAACCAATTGGTACGAAAATAGAAGATTTTAGAATGCTACAGCAATCTGAATTTCAATAACCAAACATTTTGGATTTATACGAAAAATTCAAAAAAAGTTTTATGTGCACTTCCGGTACAGACGATTGCAATCATAATCCGAGATGTACAATTAGACCGTAGTCTTAAATAAAAAAATTCAACATGTTACGTTCGACAGGTTTTGAGATTTGCGAGTTACGAACACTCATACATACATACATACGTACCGACATTAAGCCGAAAATAGTCAAATTGATTCAGAGATGCTAAAAATAGATATTTTTTTATCATATGTCGGTTTCACAATATACTCGGACAAGCCTAACCTGTCGCTTGAGAATTTATCTTCTGGAGATAGAAATAGCCTGACCTAACTGTATCTATCTCTCTCTTACTAATGCTATGAAAGAAACAGTTGTTGCATGACGTTTGTCTTTCCAAGCTAAGACATACTCTATTGCTGATGTCCTCTTTAATTTCTACCTACCGCCTAGTACCAGTAAGAAACGTATGTCTGCGTGAAAATATTTTGTTCATTCGCTTCCATGAGCGCACTTAGTAATTTTGTTTGGCTAATCAATAAGGTTTGAGCCACGCGAAGATTGAATATAACTGAATTAAACGCTTCTTTCTTTTCACTTGTTGATTTAAGACATTATGTACATTTCGTATGTAAAGCAAACATTATCGGAGTACAAATTTTCTTCTTAAAAATTATTTATATTTGATATACTATTTTATCGTGTTTATTGATTTTTGATATAATTAATTCAACCACGACAAATCATAAATCCATTTTATAAAATGTTCTGACTTTGATAAACAATACATAGATAAACGAAAAGAAATATATAAACGCTTTCAAGAACACAACATATACCATGTTAAATGCAAAGAATCTATTCAAGTCTGCGTTACCTTAAAATTTTCTAGAAACAGGACTCAAATTTTAGATTAATAATCCTAATCTTCAACAAGATTATAATATGTGAGAAAAATAATTTGAATGCTTTAGAGGTAATCCAAATGGAAATCGAGAAGTTGTAATAGATCAAAGCGACGTATCACCTTTAATTATAGATTTAGAGGATTTCAGTGATGATACCGATGACTCCGATAGTTTGTTGCTGATGATTGTAACGGTAATGATATGTTGTCAATAACATTATAAATTATTAATTACGATAACAAATATCTTTTATGACAATTCTTGGTTTTATCTTTTGATTTTTATTCTATTTTATTATTATTTTTATTATATATATGTACATATTCAATAAATGAAGTATTCTCTAATAAATTTAAAACATTTGAGAATAAAATGCGTACGCCGCTGACGACGTCAGTTTCCTATCTTAGCCGATCTTGAATCATACGATTACCGAACTTATCCGATGGGACTCATTTGACTTGTCCGAGTATACCTACTTTTACTTTATACAAGTAAGTTAAAAAAAACTATATTCTAAATGTTGTGCGGAAACTTTGGTGACCACATGATTATTTCTATTATAAATGAATAATGTAATCGAAAAGAATATAACTAAACTCTTACACAGGGATATTAAAGTAGTCTTGCCCATTTGCCAGACAACGCAGCTCAGGTTTGAATTTATATTTTTTACTACCAATCATCATAATATTATATTTGATTAAATAATAAGATATTTAAAAAGAACTTGTGAACTAACGTAAGGCGAGAAAATAAACTACTTTATCAATTTTTAAAATGAGCTCATTATCTGATTATAGTTGTTGTTAGTATGCAAATGTGTCTTATTGGTTTAAACTGGTTCTGACGTCAATGAGATAATCAAATTTCCTTTTCGACTTTTCTCTAATCTACAAAAAAAAAATAACTAGTTATAATACGATCAAATATTCTACTCCTAGTAATTTATAATAATAACAAAATATAAGAATCATTCACGCCTGCTATTTACGATAGCTCTTTAAATATATGCTGTGATTTTGATATAACTTACTAATAAACTTATTTTTTGTTACAGGTACGTTTTTACAACTAGTTTCTACTAAATATTCGACACACGACATAATTTGTGAGTACTTATTTGAATTTTACAATTTTTATATAAATTCTTGCCACATATTTTATGAATAAAACATAAATTCCTCAAGAAACATGAAATTTTTTCAGCAATATGTCGTTTATTGAATCAGAATGAGAAATAAATATTCTCGAAATTCATTTTTCAAAAAACCAAAATGTAGGTATTTGGTTTGATCTTAATCGTCCCTGGGCTCCAAGGTCAAGGTCGCACCTTGAGATACATCAGTTTCCCAAAAATCATTTCATATGAATATCTCGAATTAACTGTTTAGAATTAGCTAATTCAGATTTTTCGTATATTTAATTATATTTTTTATTCACTATCTCGATGGTGCACACAAATACAACGATAGAAACGAAGTAGCCTTATAGTGGATAAAATAATAAATAAGTCCGGAAAAGTGATTTTTTCTGTACGAGATGGACGAAATAGCAGTGTCAGGTCCAAGTTTATTTTTGTATTTGTGAATTTAATTGTAAATACTCTTGAAAATATTGATTCAGATGATAAACAAACTGTAAGATTCTCAGTTAGATCTTTATTATGGAGATAAACTTTGTGAATGGCCTAATCGCTGTAGATAAAAACTTCTGTATGGGGCAAAGAAAATTTCATAACTACAGCAATATATGGTTTGTATTCACATTTGTTTCATTTACTATTCAGTATTTATCGCCAGATCCGATGAATTTGTGAATATTTATGGATAAAATAATGTGTGAAAGAAGTTCACACACGATTGAAGTGAAATTGCTTCAAAAATTAAAAATAAGTAGATAAGTAATGTTTCTATAAGAAATATAAACTTCATATAAAGTAAGGACATTACTGTTTATACTTTGTGACAGAATTAGTGACCAACCAAAGTTTCGGATTCGGTTTCGGCCAGTTTAGGCAACAGTTTCGATTTCGGCTCAAAATTGGCTGAAATTTCGGCTCAGCTGAAACTAGCGTAATTTACTTGGAAAAAATGTGAAAAAACTTCTTTTCTTAGTTTAAAATATAAGATTTTTCTATTATGATTATTAGAGCTACACTGTATTCCAAAAATAAAGTGATTTTTAATTAATTCTGATCGAATAATTTTTTTAAATCTAGAAAAACACTAGATTTCGGTGTATAATAAATAATTTGCTAAATTTCAACTTAGTACATAAGTTTCGATCTCGATTACGATTTCGGCCGAAACTGGAAGAGAAACCAAATATTCTGTTACGATTACTTATTTGTACTATACAATTAATTTAAATACACCTTCGTTGTATCAGAGTTTACATTAGTGCTAGGCATATTAAAAATAGACTGCATGTATGAATCTACTTGCTGTTCATATGAGACAATACCGTCCATGCTTCGCGCCAATCTTGCACCACCTGATACAAATCGATTTAAGATAAGATTCAATTCAATATAGAATAAAGTATAGTAAAATATGTGAGACGACTTCTTATAATAGTCAATCTTTTTATTTTCCCATTTACTGCTGATTTATTCTATTAATATTTTATATTAACCAATTTAGTCCGACAAAACTTTTTCCCTCGTTAGACCGATGTATTTGATATAAACTTGCACTATTATGATTTTGCATTATTTTGATAGTAATTCCGGAACGTATTGTTCAACAAGTTTATATAATATTCAATGTGAGCTCTATTTTATGTGCTGATTATAGTTTTGATAATATACTATTTTCTACTTAGTTTCCTGAGTAGTATAAGTATACTATTCAATCAGTATATAGAAATATATAATTGAATACGAATGACACTTCAATTCGTCAGGCCAATGTAGAATAAAGAGTGACCAGCAGCAACACAAATACAAGTAGAAATTTGGATTAATAGTATCGGAGAAATTTTTATTTTAAGCTATAAAGAATGCTCTATAAATATTTTTTCAACTAGCAAAACAAAGAATTTTCCCACATTGAATATTCAATATTTTTTCTTTAATAGTGTTTTTGTGATATATGATTGCCTGAATTCCAATTAACGACCGTCTTTTGAATAATAATCCTGCAGAAGCTAATTTCAATTAAATTTACCGATAACTTTAAACAATGCGCATGAACCGTCAATAATTTTGTATGACCATATTTATTAACAATATTTCTTGATGATATACGGCCTTACATATGAATAAGCGTCTTTTGTTGCACATACAGTTTACAATTTTGCATTCAACTGTCGGTTATTGAAACTACAGCAGTAGTGAAAATAAGAGACAGTCGCGCCTGGCACACTAGATCATCTGTCTTCTCTCTCTATTATGTTACCATGTCAGTTTATATCCGTTTTATATTATCTAGCGTATAAAAGAAGTAGATGTATTAAATTATCTAGGAGTGCATTGCAAATTTTAGATTAAAATCGATTTTCTTTTGTTGTAAAAAGCTTATCAATTTTTAATATCATTGCAATTTTCATTATAGAATTGAGATTTTTCTCTTTATTATTGAAAACTAATAGAGCTGAAAAATCATTTCTTAAAATATGAAATGGAAATTTTTTTTTCTTAAGAAAATCCTGTAGTATGATATTTTGTTTGAATTCTAATCTTAAGCTTGTAAATTTTGGTGTCAAAAATCTTGAAACAAAGCGTGAAACTTGAGACTCACTAATATTTGGAGTTTTATACTAACGAATACCTGTATTTTATATCATTAAAAAAAGAAAAGAACCGCGGATCAAAATATATAATCAAATGTTATTCGGTTGCGTGTGAGCGAGCTGGCAACCCGGTGAAATTGTTCGAAATTTGGTATATTGTCAAAGTCGCTACCCGTTTTGTTTCAAAAAATTATTGCGTTAACGACAATACTGAAATCAGTACAGTTTGAGACTAGAAAACCGAGTCATCGAATATTTGAACTAGATGTATACCGAGTATATTTGAAATAAGATGGATAAAAGCTTTCATAAGAAATTAGATAAAATTGATAAAGTTGACTGGATGAGTGAATTTGAATAAGTAAAAAGTCGTGGGAATTCAGTCAATATTTATGTTTTAATTTCTTTCCTACTTTACAGTTTCGGCTGTACCTCAGCCATCTTCAGAAGCGAAAAGAATTATATTGTATAAAATAAAAAATGTACATTTATGTGTGATATCGAGCTTAATAAAATAGCGGAAAATTTTTTTTATTCCATTTGTCAAATGCCACAACCGACATCTGTGGAAGACGTTGACTGAGTCAACTTAGTCAACGTCTTCCACAGATAAATAAACGAAGAATATACAGTTTACTAATATGGGTCTACATACCAAACCTAAGTTAATCCTTAATTAATCACATTCTATCTGTCTCCACTATGCGAATACAATCATCATACCAAAACATGCACTCTAAAAATGCGAGACGGTATACTTCACTTCGCCCAACACTTACTCAGAAGCTGGCCATCTCGCTTATTATTTCCTCGTCGTTAAGATAAAGTGCAATGCCATACAGTACTCGCAACTGGAAAATAGTATATTTTATATTATATCTGAGACGGAAAAGGTTTCATTACAGCTGAGGGCTTATTATATGATCGCAGGGGCGGATTGGTAATCTGGATTTTGGGACGTTTCCCGGTGGGCCTGTGACTATTTGGGCCGGTATCGGGCCAATATGATGAAATTTCACAAAATAAATTAATAAAATACATGTACTATAAATTTTATACACCTATTGTAGCGAATTTAAGTCTATAAATTAGTCATTTCGGCTTTACTGGTGCTTATTGTGGAATTATTTTACATCCAGAAATAGAAGCGAATATATTTGTTTTCCAGAAAATTGCTGGTACCTTCTACCGTTTTCTAGAAAAGTCTGGACGTTTGCGGAAAAAATGTAGTGGGGAGAGACCGACGGTATATATTCGCTGACTCAGCGAGAAGCATTATTGATTTTTGGCTCAGTGAATCATAAAAATAAATAGTAGTGCTTAGTAACTTTTGCTCCCTAAATTATAATAAATAACGTTACACTATTATGGACCGGTTTCCAAATAATTTTCCCGGGCCGCTTTGAACTCCCAAACCGCTCCTGTATGATCGTGAGGCAAAGCCTCGAGCACCAAATACAGTGCAAGACTGTGATGAAACACCCGCCAAAGTATGTACTATATACTATTTTATTCACAGTCAATCTCAATCATTAAATACATTTCTGATTCAGTCAGATTTATTTCCAACAAAGAAAGTTGATGTATTAATCTATGCAAGTAAATGTGTTTCAGTTATTATAATTAATCGGACATTTTCTGGATTTATGAATCAAGTCATTTATAATACCACAATAGCAGAATTGAGAAAAGCTGATACGAAAGTCTTCGAAAATTTATTTCAAAAAAGCCAGAGTCGGTGCAAAAGAAGTTCATATTAAACGTATTAATTTATGATAAAACCGCTTCTTTTCAATATCGATGTATTATTGTAATAATTATGTACTACCAATATTTTTAACAGCATTCATCACTTTTTTTCCTCTCCATTTGTTCCAGCAATACTTTTATCCACCAATTCTTTTTTCTCATTACATTTTATCCTTCTATTTTTTTTTCTATTGATTCTTTTCCACTATTTTTCCACTCAAATTCAAAGTCTGACATCTTTAGATAACTTGGAAGTAAATAATTCTGTAACATTGTCGATGATGGACTTCAGTTCCAAAATGAATGAGATTTTGTGAAAAATTCCTATTAAACATGAGGATAATGGGGAAAATAATGACAAGTGGCGATCAGGCTCGGATGACCTTGAAATCAAAGTTCTTATACTGATTTTTTCCACAATTTATGGTTTTTGTAAAACTTCTCCTTGAAACTTTAACTTGGAAAGTTCGTTTTGGGTTATGTTTCCAGTAGGCTTTTTTTTATCTCCACTTGTTCCTGCTCTAAAATGGATGAAATTTTGTGAAAAGTTCCTACTAAACATGACAATAATGGGAAAGAAATGACAAGTGAAAGTGAACAAAAAAAAAAAACTTCTACAAAAATTCGTCCATCAGATTGTGGCACCGTAATAACCGTAGAATTCTATTATTCGAAAAAAAATGAACAAAAAATTGTGGAAAAAAAAGTCGAAGAAATAGAGTGGAATATTTCCCACCTATGTGATGGATCTATCATTTCCCGCCTGTGAAATTGTCATTGCAGTTAAAAATTACGTATTCTCTAACCTCCAAAAGATTAAGAATCGTCATATTACTATGATGATTGTGATCTAAATTGTATACAAACAATACATTTTTCAGTGAAAAATCAATTGTAAAATTATTAATTTCAATTCCAGAAGCATGATCAAACCAATAAATTCTTAGAATCATTTGCAAAATTTACTAAATGAATACCCAATGTCTCTTATTAGTTTTTATGTGTTGTGATTAGTCTACACATGTCACATCACATTCCACTATGTTTGAATGGGCTTGTAGTGCCATGAAATTAAGAATTTACCTTATAATTAGTACCATATCTAATTATAAATTTATATGTTAAATTAATAACTAAAATATGTCCCGCATATGCTACCATCCCAATTAAAAACTACAAGGTATCTCATTTCTTTTTATTCTCCTCTCTCTGTCTCTATCTCTCTTCTTCTCTTTCTCTGTCTTCCTCTCTCATAGTAGAATTTACCGGATGTTAAAATCAGGACGAAGGCACGCGTTTCTCTTTTGAAAAGACCGCCGCGCGTAACAAGGTAGCGTAGACACAAGTTTTCTGCTTGTATAATGAGGTAGAAAAAGATGAGGATAGTGTAGGATGTTGTGAGATAATGACAGGTCTAATTTGTGTTCTTAGCATCTTTTTATGACATTTGTGTTCGGTGATTATAGAAGGTACAAAGTAGGTGATGATTTCTAATAAAAGACGTCGGCTTTTAATAAAAGGGATTGTATTCAAAATAGATGTTTATTTTCAGAACGATTACCAATGTAAACATTCAAAAAAATTGTTGAGATTCTTTTGCATATAATTATTTGGTGTTGTGGTAGCTAAATTATAATGTTTATGCTTTGAATTATGAATAATTTAATGATAAAAATAATTATTTAATTACTACATTAGTTTGTATATTGTGCACTTTATTTTTCATCTGAACGACTCTTTCTATCGGACTAATATAGATATATTAAATAATAGAACAAATATTGAATAATATATTAAAAAGAGAGTTCACAAAGATTAGATACACAATTTGGATTATTCTTTCAAGAGTACAATTACCTTATGATATTGTTTACTACATGTTGAAATAATCCATTCTATAACCTATTGGTATAATAATGAATCAATTATTGCACTCTTTTATTTAACATGAGTTTTTAATAAACCAAAGGTGACATAATCCCTCAATTATATTCTTTACTTTATATTGTTTACGATTGACAATTGATTGTAAGTTTTCTTTACATTACCGGAATGAAATATGTCAAACGGCTGAAGAATTTTGTAGTACACTTCCTCCTGGCAGAAATTTTGACCTAATGTACTTGAAGAAAAATTGATATGTTATTCGGAGTACAACGCTCTTTAATATTTCGCTTAGTTTGCATAGTATTGGTTCAAAATTCCGCCACAAGTATCTAAGCTCAGAATGGAATGGCTGAATTTTCCCAATTATTATTTGGAACTGTCTGAATACAGAGGCATTACATAGGTATTTGACTTCAAATATATTGTTCTTTCCATGCTGGAACTAGATAATTGAAAATAAACATAAAATCAATAAGGCATAAAAAATAATGAGATAAATACAAAATCAATAATAAATATATAAAAATTATGAGAGAGTTGAACTGGTCGAGTATTGACAATTTGTTATAGATCGCCACGTTCAATGATGTGTAGTCTCTGTTCCTTTTCTTTGACAGTAAATTCGCTACTGCAATGAATCCACGTTCAGAACTTGTGGTATTCATATTTGAATTTGGCTTTGAGATATTTGTTAGTCGTGAGTTTTAGAGCTTCTCTTCCAAATTTGATGAATTTTCAGTATCTGTGTTTGCGACAGGATCTAAAGATTTTTAACAGTTTTCTTCTTTAGGCTCCCGCACCACCATCATGAAGTAAATATTTAAATCAAACTAGCAGTTCGTTGTCTAATGAACTTTTAAATCCGTATATTGATAGTAATCTTCCTAAATATTTTAATTTTGTATGCAAATGGAAGAGGGCGACATGGATCACCGGTTGAGAATCTCCGTATGAGATTATTTTTTGGAACTTATTTCAAACTTGTTAAAAGTTAATTTCTATGGTGGCAGCAGTTCCCAATTATAAAGTATATAATTTCATACATCGTTAAGCAAAACAAATATAAATTTTCGCAAACAAGCTTCAAAACAAATAAAACAACCGCAAAAACTCCAATTTTCCAAACAAAGAAACACAAATATTGGCTCAGAAATTCGTTCACAAAAACTCATATTCGCACCACAACCAGATGAGAACGAAACGAAAACGGGATTTAGACCCGAACAATGGTTTTGCTTGATCATAAATTAATTCACTCGCTAAAGATTCGGCCATAAATCGACCGTAAAAAACTAAAAACATCGAAACGAAAAATAAACAACAAATGAATGTAGCCATGGCCAGCAAAATTTGAATTGCTAATCATATAAACTCATTGTTTTTTTATTCGAGGCAGAGTTTTTTCCAAAATCTATTACAAAATCGTTAACATAAGAAGAATGAAGGATAACGGCTTCAGTTTGTAAAATATCTCATAGATTAGACAATTTCTGACACATTTGTCATAAAAATATTCAGGCAACATTTTGTTGCACATTTTGAAGTTAATTATATACGAGTATTAGTCAACGCATTCAAATATATCAGAAACTATCGGATATCAACTTGAAACTTGTATATAATCAGTTGAGCATCATTACAAGAGTCCAAGTATTTGGTAAAGAGGCTTGTTGAGTGACTAGAATTGTTGACCGAATGTCATAATGCTTGTTCACACTCGTATTTTATGCAAGATTTATCCCGAAATAGTAATTTTGAAAATAAATCTTAAATGTTTAGTTGACATTCAGTCTTTATCAATAAGTCGATGGTAGGTGTACACAAAGTAATAAGTATCTAGTTTCATCTTAATTTTCTTCTCATTATCATTGACTTTCACATTTTGACAATAATTGAGAACCAACAAAACTGCAGAAAGTACAGATGCATGTAGCATCAGTTATAGGTTCGGGCAGTTAAAAGCAAATTACTACTTGTTGTCAAACGTCAAGTAATAAAAAAAAAACTAAATTCAGGCTACACAATTCAACAGCCGTGCCTGTATTGATGGTGTTAGCCCTGGTACACATAAAGTAAGAAAAATGCATGTAGCATCAATTAGAGATTTGGGCAGTTAAAAGCAAATTACTGCTTGTTGCTAGAAACATTTATTTTACGCATGACCGTAGAAAAAAATAATTTTAAACGCCCCAGTATTTAGAATATGCAATTCATATTTTAATAATGAAATAATTATGAAGTAATGTATGATAGATTTTACAATCAACAAAATGAAATATTTATAACACATGCGTTACTTGCTTTGCTCACTAAATGGTGTGTTGAGGTTTAATTAAATTTCATAAATTTTGTTTAAATTTGAATTAACAGTATTTTTCAATATTAATGACTATTCCATTCGTAGTATTTATAACAAGGTTAACAATGCTAAATCGCCATAGAAACGGTGCATATCAGTGGGTATTTGGACGTGTAGAAATACCATCGGGTATTACACTAGTGGTCAAAGTGAGTATTTTACTCAAAGATGTGGATACCTCCAATTTATGCTTTCTTCGTATTTAATGGAATATTTTTCTGAATATCTTCATCAATTTCATCTTCTGATCTATCACCAAACTTTTTTGAACTAGTTTCCATATCAAAACGCAATTTATTTCTGTATTATTCATCAAAGAAAATGCAAGAAATTCTAATTTTTCAGTTTGACAGAAGTTTATTTACTCGTTCCTATGAAAATTGCTTGACTTGTTACTAGATTCATAGAAAACTAATTTGAAAAAATGGCTTGACTCCTGGAATAGTCCTCCATATACCTTTTATAGTTAAAGTATTATAGACTATTTTTGTGGTGCAATCACTCATGTTTATTGTGCTTGTGAATACCACTCGTGCTGCACACTCGTGGTATTCAAACGCAAGCACAATAAACATTCGTGATAGCACCACAAAAATAATCGATAATACTTAAACTACTTATGGTATAATAAATGAGTATTTATGCGTGAATCAGAAGTTTGAAGATATAAGCAAAAGGATGCAGTTCTTCTCTACGAATTGAATAATATTTGCATACCATTACGATATAAGATTAGTAAGTGCTATGTAACATGATTGAAAATCATAACGCATTCTATTGACATGAGTAAATTTTGTTCTATGAACTCTCCAATTTATTACCTGAATTCTCTTAACACTTTGTATCCAATACATCAGCGAGGTTTAAAAATGCATATTTTGTCAAGTTCATTTTCTCCAATTACCAATGCAAATCAAATTTGAACCTGCAAACAGTAAAATGGCAATAAAATCAAAGTATGTTTTGGAAGTGATGTTGATAGTCAGATTTTTAATTAGAGTGTGGGAGGACCACCCACGCCGAGAAACGTGAAACTTGTAAACTTGAAACCTATTAAGGTTTCGACAACATCTTTGGAAGAAAATTAAAATTCTGTTGTGATTTATGCGTTTTCTGAAGCAAATAATCAACTGTTGATTTGCCAATTCTGATTAAGGCAGTGTTCAGTGGTGAAGAGAAATGATGCAAAATATACATAACAGTAAAGTCGATTGAATCAAGCTTTAGTATTCAGTGCCAATTGTTGCTTGTTCTCGTTCAAGGAAAATAATAATAGGATGACTGCACCATAAATGAGTTTCACAATCAGCTTATCACTTTATTAATCCTCAATGGTAAAGAAACGTGCAAATAACTCTCCAAAAAAATCCAAAGCACCAAGATAATGATGACAATGGATCTGAAAATATATGTGAAAAGTTTAGTAAATATAGATATTGTAATGTTTATTGCTTCTAAATTGCTTATAATTCAAATAAAAATCCATATTTAATAATTCAAAATGAAATAAAAGTTTTATTCTTCTGAATATCACTAACAACACTATATTATTTATTTATCACTTAATACTAACTTAAGCAAAGTCGCAGATATTTATATTTAACTATTTATAACCACTGATCACTTGACTGTTTGATATTTACTGCTCTAGCTTCACCATTATACTACTCTCAAGTCGTTTGCTTGCCTTTATATATAGAAATATCCATTTCTCGAATGTTCTACCACATTTCTGAAAAATTGCTAGAGGCTTTTATCGGGCGGAGTGATGTGATGCGATGCGGCGCGACGCAACGAGGACGAGAGGCTCCGCCCATGCAAGGTCACCTTTACGAGCCTCCACACTCTCGCACGTTACAATATACAAGTCTAAAGCCTGTCCTACGTTTGTCAATTTTCGGTCAATTTTAAGTACTTCCTCAAATTCTAGAAGTAGAACTTGAAATATAGCTTTACATTTGCCAATTTTCCGGCGAATTTCAAGTACCTACTCGACAGCTTAGTGAGCTGCAATTAGAACAAGTTCTATTTTTTTTTCAATTTTTTAGGAATTTCTAGTGATTTTAGTGCCAACTGAAAAATGAACTGTCAGATTATGTGTAGGATATTTCTAAATAATGTAAGGTTAAATTATATTTATAAAAATGTGTTTTTGTTCATCTAAAAAATAACGATAATAAATTATGAAGTAGGTATATATGTTGATCTCTGTGAAGTTTGAACAGGGAAAAGTGACGCGTTCGTATATACGTTTATGTTGGTAACACTTTTTAAATTTTTGGTATTCCGCAGCTTTAATTGAAGATAACATTGACAAGTATAAATGGTGTGCATATTTTGTACAATTTATTGAACAATTTTATGTACTTAAAATTGATGGAGAAATTGACAAATATAAAACAGGCTTTACACATAGTATTCAGATATCGAACTGAAAGGTAGTATTAGCAAGGCTCTCTATAAAACTAACACAAGCATGATATTAGGTAAATTTATTTCAATATTAAGTACAAGAATATATCTTATTTTCAAATTTAATTTTGTAGGTATGACTTTGCCCGACGTAATGATGATATACAAAAAAAAAAAAACATGCCTTTTACCCGATACGGGTATAGTAGACACTTATTGTGCATGTGGTAGATTGATTGATATTTCCTCAGCCGTAATTGCGGTTACCATTCATCAAACTACGAGTACTCTTAGTTTTTGTAAAGAGTACGCCACAGAGAGTACATAATAATTGAGTGAAAATATGACTGACTTTTTGTTCGTCCGTGAGATTCGATCTCGCTACCTCCGGGTTAAAAATCTTTTGATTCACTAAATCTTGGTAGTTTCTGTAAAATTTTTTACAACAATAATTCAATTAAGGATTTTTTTTTAAGTTTGGTACATTCATTTACACTTACAGGATTTCCGTGAATATTTTGGCTATTTTTTTGTAATACTGACATTTCTGACTGTCGAGATAATGACGTTTGAATCGGTGTGAAACCCGTCGCCTACATTTAATGCAATGTAGTAACTTCAAGTTTTTTTTATCCGGATAACTGAAAACAGAATGAAGTTCAAACTTCGTCAGAATTTTCTTAATATAATCAAATAATATACTGTAAAAATCTAATAAACTTCTCATGTATTTCGATTTCCTACCTAACAACCTTAATTAGTACGTTTCATTTCGTTGCATTTGTTCTTGGCACTTCTTCATAGTATCTTCTGTGGACTAAGACAAACTTCACTATTTTGTTCATATATTAGAAAAAGATAGCGTATATTTAGCATGTCCTCCAGAATGATTGACATTTTGTTAGGTATTTGCCACTCCTTAGTTTAGTTTGGAATTCTATTCTGTTCTTCGACTTCTTGGAAGGATGGCTGTTGAATCAGTGGCTCTAAATAGTCTACATTGATTTTTCTATGCATTTTGGACAAACAGTATAGTCTATTTTATTGATTCAAGATTTAATATTTTTAAATCAAATATTTTAAACGCAATGCTCTAACATTTTAAATGGCTATCAGGAGGATTAACAATTTTTATCCTGGTGACGTTTTTCAAATCAAGCATTTGAATGAAACGCAAAAAGGAAGAAAGGATCATTAGAATTTCTTCATAAGATTTCTATACTCTTTTCTGCCACGCTGATTAGAGATAGATTTTCAAATTAAATAAAATATCTATTACAAAAATTAACGATTTCCTTGTATGAAATAATTGATATCATTTGGAAATGATGGAAATTTCAAATTAAAAATTGGCGCCAAAATTATTCTCAA
Organism: Dromius quadrimaculatus; assembly: GCA_963989225.1. Lineage (NCBI taxonomy): Eukaryota > Metazoa > Arthropoda > Insecta > Coleoptera > Carabidae > Dromius > Dromius quadrimaculatus. The sequence continues at coordinate 55,739,903 of OZ022325.1, read as the reverse complement.
CTAAACTATCACTGTTGTGACGTCAAATGGCAAACAGTAAGTGCACAGCAGTCAATAGATGTTTTACTATGATAAGTGAAGAAAATTATAATTGAATTCAAAACATTTTTGCACAATTGGGCGTTGACAGGTGTTTATAGGCCCTGTATTCAAGATAACCATACGAGCTGTGGTTACTATGGTTGATTTACCACCAATGGGAAACGGCAATAAGGTCAAAATGATGAATGCTTACACAAAATACCTATTTATTGATATCAAAATTGAAAGAACTGTTAACCCAATTTATTATTAAAATAACTATTTTATGTCAAAAACTAACTTTTGTAATTGTGTGTTATTGAGTTATGAGTAGTTTGCTGTTATATTTAAAAAATATGTAAGTAATAGTTAAATACTTTAAAATTGTCGAATAATAAGCAATGGATTACTGGCAAAGTTCTGATTCTAAAATTGAGTAATTATTTCCATAAAATTTTCTCCCATTATTTTATACTTGGATAACATATGAGTGCTTGAAACATTTTGGCGATCACTGTTGTAACCCCTGTTGAAAAATGTTTCGGTTGTCTTGTAGCAGGTAGCTAGTATTATTCGTTTTGGTCTTCAGAGGAATCTCGGTTATTCATCAATTTGAACGTCCAAAACTAACATAAAATTACCTAACGTTAGTTGGAATTTATTTGTATTTCTATTTGTGTTTGAGTAGAGAAGAAAATAAATTGTAGGATACCAAAATAGGTAAAGAAGCCATAATATGAAATCGAATTAACAGTGGGAAACATCTACAGAATGTAATAATCGTAAATATTCAAATTTAATAGTATTTGAATTCCTTTTTACAATAATTTTTCCCGGTGGTCGACATTAAAATTAAGTTTCTTTAAACAATTTACATCCGGGCAAATATAACTTTCACATAATAGGCAGAAAAAATGTGGCTATAATCTAGTTGTGTGTTCAGCTAGGTAAGAAAGTAGCAGATTCACTGCCACAGCTGACTTTTCATAGCTGAGTCTAAAGGCTCATTCACAATACGAAATTAGCAATTAGTGTTAGTAGTTAAGGCTAGTGGTTAGTGTTGAGCACCTCTGGGCTAATTTTGTTGTTGTGAACGTTCACACATGAATGTAGGTACCTGTCAAACATCTAGCACTAACCATAACTACTAATTCCATTTTGAGGACGGGGCTTAAGTTGAGGCTAAGAATTTAGATTAGGCAGTAAATCAATTTTACTGCCTCGTCATCTCGTCTCATAAAACGTCAGCTGCGGCTCTAAATATATGTATTACTATTAAAAAAATCTTCCTAATGAAACTCCAAAAACATTTATTCTTGGAAAATACGCATCCTTAAAATTGAAGTGATAACATTATTTGCTGTGAATAAGTTCAAGTACCTATACCATAAGATGTAAATAAATAACTTCCTTATTTCTATTATTGTCCTTTTATATTTATATTTCTTCAAACTTCATCCCAATGTGAATTCTGTCAAATACCTTGATTCTCTACTCTGATAAGTTGACTTCAAAATTGACAGATCTCTTAGGAAAAACTACAAGGATTTTGTGGTATGTTATCTATACCTTTTAAAATTTTAGGCGCCTTTTAGACCCTTAGGAACACTTTGGATGTCTTATTAGTGAGTTTAGAGGCAGAAATTTTACAAATAGATAATAGATAAGAGCCCCATTACAAATAGAAATGGAATAAGATAATTTGTCTTCTGAAGAAGTAAATATTTGGGCCTTTTATTGCTGTTCAGGACAGCTGAAACAGATAAAGGCATTTCTCAATATTTACAGTGGAAATTAAGAAACCAGACCACACAATCTGCTTCTGACTACGTATGATGACCAAATCAAGCATATATCATATTCTAACGTAGTGTATTATTAGGTTAATGCTTAAAAAGTGGTACGCTATAGTTTTTAAATTGGAAATATCAGTAATCTAAATACATAATTGATGTTTTCGGATTCAACACATTGACAGCAATAATTAACATACTCAATGCTACATCGCAATCGATTTCAGCTCATAGAATCATCATCAGAGCTTTGTTTTAAAAAAATGTACCAATGATTAGATTTGGAAAATCAAAACTAAATTCTTAAGAACCATTTGTTCAGAAAAACTTCTCCAACACAGTTTTGGAATTTGCACATTTAACTTCAAAAAGCTATGCTGGAACTATGTCATTTAGAATGCCATTATCATTTTTAACAAATCAGAAGCTGTTTGTTTGGGTATGATGGTTATGCATCTCCAAAATTCAGATATTCTTTTCTGGTTTTGCGTTTACCGTTCCAGAGTTTCAAAAGTTTCTTATGAATTCTAATTTCCAAAATCTTGTTAGAAAAAGTATAGTGTATCATTTGTTTGGAATGGCGTATTTCACATTCATTAACCGTAGTCCTCGCCTTCAGCTTAAATTACAAATTTTTCGCTCGGTTGGATGAAGATTAGTTGGGGAATATACTGTTCTTGCACAAATCAATATTGGCATTGGCCTCATGGATCCTGAAAAATTTTATTTAAAATTTTTTGTATTTTTAATTATAAAGGAATTATTTTAGATTATTATTTCAATGTTTTCGGTTCGTAAACTGACAGACATATCATTTTTTGCATGAATTAGTTATTTACTAAAAAATATGTGTATATTAAAACATGAAGTAGCAGGAGGCATTCAAACAAGAATTAAAATTTTGTATAGAAGCTGCGTAGCGATGTGAATTGAACTGAACTTGAATTTGAGTAATTTCCTGTAAGAAGTGTTCTATTTTTATATTTCGTCATCCATATTTCTTATATCTTCCATGCAAATAGTCGAAAATATCCGTTGGAAGAGTTTTTCTTCAATATTTTGGGTTCGTGTCGTGACATTTATTGTTTATTTTGTCCATTGCATGAGTATTTTGTGTTTCTTATTCGTAACAACCCAAAATATTGTTGAAGATTAAATTTTATCTATTTCTCCTGTCTGTCACAATAAAGCCGGAAGCAATGATTTTCCAAAATATCTGACGTAAATAGGTACCAATATACAAAACAATTCTTTGATATGGATTTAGTCCAGCAAACTGATTACACTATCTACTTGCACTTCCTGCGATTAACCACGCTGCTTTCAATTGTCTCTAGCAAAAACAGTAACTATAGTTACAGTTTGAAGTTAGAATCAAGTTTTTCAGCTGTTTGTATTTATCTTAGGGTGTGAACTGTGGCAAATCTATCAATTGCTTCTTATCGGTTTGATGCAACTAAATATTTCAATCATGATTCATGAACTAACGCAAAAAGGAAGCGAAAAATCATAAATACACAAACGATCTGCAAGAAAGAGCCATTGTTCATATTTTCAAAGAGAAGGAAACTTGCCTTATGTTACATTTTTACATCAAGACTTTAAAATCAGTCACTGTATTATAGTTAAGCTGTAATCTCTGATCGCATTTTATTTCAAAGGGTCTTCAAAAAAAAAAAATTATAAAAGATTTGCTGATTTTAAACTTCTAAATAAATGTGGAATATACACAACTTTTTATTTATAATTTCCATAAAAACAATTAGCTGTTTTCAATATAAAATGTAATGTCATTCAAATCAAGCTAATAAGAATATATCTCATATTATTGTATATTTCTGCGCTCATATTCAATTCAATTCACAAAAGTATGTTGTAATATGTAGAATGTATAAAATAGTCATTATAGTTCACAAATTATTATAAATAGAAAATAAAATTTCTCAATGTACATGGTTTTATTGTTTTGGCGCCATGTGCTTAAAAATAACCAATTCCATTTGATATAATCGTATTGGGACCGAAATCAAATGATAACAAAATATTATTTAGAGAGATCATTAGAGCTCGTTTTCTCATTCTAATTCTATTAAAAAAACTAAAATCCGGCCAAAATAAGATGTTAATAAAAATATCATTTATGTAGGTACTTGAGCAACAAAATGACAGTTGTGTGATTCGTATATTACTCACCGCAGTAGACATATCATTTGCACTTGTTAGGACACAAATAAATTTGAAATTTATATTCAGAGAACTCTATTTGCATAAAAATATCCAAAGGCTGTCAGTTGACATGCTGTTAAATCGATTTTTTAATGGCGTTTATCTGGGAAGAAGTAGATGGCGTGAATAATTAATTTGTTTCTTACTTTTAAATGATTAAAATTATATTTGTTGTAAAATTATACATGCGAATATCATAACTTCTATTTAGATGTCAATAAAGTCAGGTTGGAAACATGTGATCAAATATTTGACAATGTGATTATAGTTAACAACGCTTTATGCAAAATTTTACAAACTTCAAAATTATTAAATCTAACATTCCAGAAAAAAAATCTAGGGGACTTCTTTCAATGTTAACTAAATAATTAATATAATCTATGCATTCGTATAACTGTAATAATGGATAAAAAGATGAACAAACAAATTTATTTGTGATGCCAGAAAAATTATCTTAAAAATGTTCAGACGAGCACATTTTCATCGATAGAAAAATAAACTTACACATCTCGAAAACAAAAGTTGTTTATTCAGTACAAATTTTTCCAATTCATACACTCAATTTCAAGGCATTACATCCATCAAAAAATTCTTTGTTTTGGTCGGCAAACTATTCTTCAATTAATTACATTATACATCTTCATTTGAATGAAATTTGTGCCTTTTCAAATGCTTTCCTAATTTTAGAAATAATTAATAATTTGATGTTGCTATAGATTGGTGTAATATCAGAAGAGAGGAGGGGTGATGAACCAGTTCAGCCTTTTTTTTTATTGTTTGCAAAGCTATCTGCGCCTTGTGAGCAAACGCACTATCTTGCAAAAACAGAATCCATCTGACCATTTTTCCTCATTTTCAATTAATTGTTAAATCGTTGTTTTGTTTTGTTGCAATTAATCTATAACAATAATCCCCTTGGGAACTTCTACAAATCAATTTGGATATTGTAATATTCAGATATTCATATATTTATTCAGATAATAAATTTGTTCTATAGATACCTAAATTAGAATGAACAATCTGAAAAACGCGTTTGTAAAATATGTCTAGACTAGAGTCTGCTATATGTTACAGCGCTTATGTCTCTTGAAATCCGCAACCCAAATTTTTTCATAGTGGTATAAGAAGGACATTGTTTTTACAATGTATCAAGTATGTTGTCACTACGAATTTCTATTATGAGCAGTCCTTCCAAAAATTATTTCTTTGCCACTACTGAATTCAATTTTGGTTGTCCATATTCTATTCAAAAATTAATAAACAATAGCACAACAAAATCAAACTGTATTTTTTTTTGTCAATTTAAAGTGGTCTAGACCTACTCCAATTATTTATCAATATAGTCCGGAATAACCCTTAATAATTCCATCAAGAATTATGGTTTTGGTTGCACATAAGTTTATTCCTAAATAAGAGTAAGAACTACAAGTCAGTAATAGGATATATTAGATACCATTAGTGTAAGGATAATTGACATAGATTGATGCAATAATTATACTGATTTCCAGCAACTTTTTATAGTTTCTGGACGAGTTATTTAGCTGAAAAACTAAATGTTAATGGTGCAAGTATTTATTGATTTGATTGATTTGCAATAGATTAAAATTATAGATAAGTATTTCATTTTGCAAGTTCAAAATACGTTAGATCGATTTTATGCCTTTTAATATGAGAAGAAAGACATTAATTCACTAAATTATTCCCTACGCTACGCGGGTAATGTCTGAATTCTCAATTAGTCCTATTATATGCTGCTTTCATATTTCCATGTTGAAATCATTTATATACCTATGTTTTATATTACCTAACCACTTAAAGCTCTAAGATCATTATTGCTAAAATTTATTAAATCTGCCTAAAAGAGAACACAACATCGTTAATTTCCTATTTAATGCGCTTGATCCTTCTCGTCCTGAGATTATATCCTTTTTGAGTGAAATATTAAGAGAGCAAAATTTCGCTTCTTGCGCGCGTTATGAAAACTTCTGTTTCCGACATAACGTAATTCTTCTCGCCGCTGCTTACATAACTTCTTCAAACGTAAACTAATAAACAGGTGCCGTCGCCATTAAATAAACCCTGAAGATCAAAGGCGCGCATGAACAACAAATTAGAAAAACAAACAAGTGCTGATGTTTCCGCACCATTCGCCAGAAAACAAGACAACGCGCAGGAAAAGTCTTTCACTAGAAAGATTCTAATCAGATGCGAGAAAAAAAAACTCTATTATTATTATTTACTGTCGATAAAGGCTCCCAGATTATTTAATGCAACTTATTTTCCAAGCTATTATGCGTTTATTAACAAAAATACATTTATCTATAAAATAATAAAAACATTAGTTAGAATCGAAACGCCAAATTAATGTTATTCAAAATTATAGCGATTCAAAACATCAACTATTTAAAAAGAATTATCTGCATAGATTGAGATTTCAAATTTATCAGGATGATTCAGTAGTGAAACAAGTACGCACGTTCTTGTGGCTTTGGCTTCCTTAAGACTAACAAACCACAGAAAAAGTTCATTTATGAAAAGGAAAATATTCACAAAGAACTAGTATAACTAAAGAATTAAATTAAGTTGACTATTCCATTCGTAGTATTTATAACAAGGTTAACAATGCTAAATCGCCATAGAAACGATGCATATTAGTGAGTATTTGGACGTGTAGAAATAACACAGTAGTTGAAGTATTATAGACTATTACTGTGCTTGTAAATACCACTCGCGCTGCACACTCGTGGTATTCAAACGCAAGCACAATAAACATTCGTGATAGTACCACAAAAATAACCGATAATACTTCAACTACTTATATATAAATGATTATTCCATTCGTAGTATTTATAACAAGGTTAACAATGCTAAATCACCATAGAAACGGTGCATATCAGTGGGTATTTGGACGTGTAGAAATACCATCGAGTATTACACTAGTGGTCAGAGTGAGTATTTTACTCAAAGATGTGAATACCTCCAATTTGTGCTTTCTTCGTATTTAATGGAATATTTTTCTGAATATCTTCATCAATTTCATCTTCTGATCTATCATCAAACCTTTCTGAACTAGATTGCATATCAAGACGCAATATATTTCTCTATTATTCGTCAAAGAAAATGCAATAAATTCTAATTTTTCAGTTTGACAGAAGTTTGTTTACTCGTTCCTATGAAAATTACATGAGTTACTACTAGATTCATAGAAAACTAATTTGAAAAAATGGTTTGACTCCTGGAATAGTCCTCCATATATCATTTGTAGTTAAAGTATTATAGACTATTTTTGTGGGGCAATCACTCATGTTTATTGTGCTTGTGAATACCACTCGTGCTGCACACTCGTGGTATTCAAACGCAAGCACAATAAACATTCTTGATAGCACCACAAAAATAATCGATAATACTTCAACTACTTATGGTATAATAAATGAATATTCCACTCATATATAAATTCTCCCATAGGACAAGTGAAATCATCAAGAAATTATAGCGGAAATTTCAAACAACGTGTAAAATTTCCACTAACAAACTATTTTGACAATACAAGCAAACAAAATACCTTTTAAATAAATATGTTTTATTGGGTTTAAGCTCTGTAATTTATTAGAAACACAACGTTTCAACAGCAAAAGTGCTGCCTTTTTCAAGTGAAAAGAAATATAAATATTAATAAATTACAGAACTTAAACCCAATAAAACATATTTATTTAAAAATGAGTTCTGAAAAGTTTTTTCCTTCATTAAAATACCTTTTGTTTGTATTGTTAATTAGAAATGTCAAAGTCAGAAGCAACTCCAATTTTTTCCAAGTATTTGTCAAAAATCGTCAGAATGAATCGGTTTGGTGCAATTGAAGAAGATAAAATCGATGAAAATATAATGAGAACTCAACCAATAAATGCAGTAAAATCCTAAAACCGTATTTGGAGGCAGTTTATGTCGTTTTAATAAATTTGAATTTTATTTTATGACATTCGAGAAATATTCTTCCTAAATACAATTCGTGCTTAAAAATTAGCCAGATATTTTTTTAGCACTCGTGGTATTACTCTTGATTATTTCATTCATGTCAATTATACTGATAATTTCTGCATAGTTACAATGACATTTATAGTAACAATTCTCTTGCCAACGGAAATTTACCGCGATAAAATCTCATTGGCAAGTGATTTATCGCGCTAAATTCCCTTTGCCATGGAGAAACAATACGTACACAATCAATTCTCGAAAATGTCAAACTCAAGTCGTTTTGGAAATGTATTTTTTAAGGATATTTGTAATGAAATTGGAAAAAATTAGTCTGTAAATACAAAAAAAAAAAAAATGTCAAAAGAGTATATGGAGACAATTTGGTGCATTTTGCTATAAAAAAGGTTGGTAGTTGCAACCAACATCATTTGATAAGTACTTATAATAGCAATTTCATTCGAGAAATATTCTCCACAAATACCACTCGCGACTTCAATTTTATCATGAATTTTGCTTTTAAACATTTTTCACTTTTAAGCAACATCCTTCGAGTCATCTGCCCAGATTAAACCCTCGAGCTACGCTAACGTGATTTAATCGGACAGATGAGTCTCACGATGTTGCTAGGTAAAAACTGTTTTCAAGAAAAATTTATTGATGAAATCACAGTCTCTTGTGATATTATATACGATTATTTCACTCATGTCAATTATATTGACAAATTTTGCATAGCTACAATGACAATTATAATAATAAATTTCTTGTCAACGGGAATTTTCCTGGGTAAATTCCCGTTGGCAAGCGATTTATCGCGATAAATTGCCTTTGTCACGCAGAAACAATACACAATTCTAATACAAACAAACAATCAGTTCTTGGAAATGTCAAAATTTAATTGTATTGGAAATGCATTTTTCGCCGAAAGTAATGAAATTGAAAACAAAAAGTCTAAAAATACAAGAGTATATGGAGACAATTAAGTGCATTTTTCAATAAAAAAGGTTAGTAGTTGTAGCCAACATTATTTAATAGGTACTTATAGTTGCAATTTCATTCGAGAAATATTCTCCACCAATTTTACTCGCGACTTTAATTCTATCATAGATTTTTCTTTCAAACATTGATTACCTTTCCGCAACATCCTTCGAGTCATCTGCTCAGATGACTCTCACGATGTTGCTAGGTAATCAAAGTTTTCAAGAAAAATTTATTGATGAAATTACAGTCCCTTGTGATATTATATACGATAATTCTTTAACAAGTTTAAAAATTTATTCTTTCATGCAAGAGCGGCTTGGTACGAGGGAAGCGAGTGTTTTTGAAAGCTTCGTGAATGCATTAGACATTATTCACACATGTGCCTTACAATATTTTATTCTCGATCGTTTTTTCCTTGTAAATTATAATAAAAAAACGTTTTGTAATTGTTATTTTGATTGCTTCTATTGATAGGTAAAAAAAAACGATATTGTTAATTGAATTGTTGTATTTGAAGTTGATATAATTGTTTTTGGAAGTGACTTTAGAGTTGTAGATGGGTATCAAAATAATCAGAAAAAAATCTATTCTTCGCTGATGATGAGTATATTGATACTCGGAACATCCATTATATTATAAATAAATATTAGAATAACTTGGCTCACTATCGTCCTACACATTATCTTATTTATTATTATAATAATGTTGATAGTTTTACTTTGATACTGTAGTAGCTCTCAAATTAACTTGATTTCGCCCCAACATGAGAACCTCATTTAATTTATCGAAAAAAGGCCTTCATTCTAGAACCATTTACATACAAGTAGTTTCATTTCACTTGTGGATTGTTGGTATCTCCATTTTTTCATGGTTGGTCAAATTACGAAGAGCGTCTATTGTAGAAGAAAAATAATGACTGATAAAACTAGGAATATAAAAACTTTAATTGAAGAACAAGACTATATAATCGTTGGTAGCACGATTTTATGGTGACCAGTATAAGCACGGAATTACAAAAAATGGAGTTCGAATAATATAATTCTTGCTTGTACTTATTTTGCGTCGATTTTTTTTTCCAACGGCCTTAACAAAATAGTTTGACGATTATTAAGCACCGAGCCCAAGTTGACATTGAAATATTACAAATAAATCGATGACAGTATTATTTTGCACAGTGCTATCAGCATGAATTCGCAAAAAAACTTAATTCAGGTTACGGAAATCAACTAAGACCTGTTTATAATTCATATTATGGTGGAAATAGGATGCGTTAACTTTAGTTTACAGATTGCTTGCAATATGTGAACCACCAAGTTGAAGGTATCAGCAGAAAGAAACGTGAGAAAATTATGTGATTCAAAGACACATAACTGATACGTATTTGAAATACATGCAAAGAATAAATTCCATTCAAGAATAGCGCCACACACTGTGAAATCTAACGTTGAAGTGTTGATCACAGTTTGATTATCACGCTGAAGATTTGTGTCCCGCATTCTTCGTTTACCTAAACCATTATGTCCATTTTCCCCAGTATCCAGTCATTTCCGACTATCCCTAAGGACTTGTGCCTAATGATCCGGGTTGATTTGTACACAAGGATGTATCGTATCACATGCTTCACCACATGTGGACATGTGTAGACTTACTGACCACAGATTTGAGCTCAAGATGTTTGAGGAGGACAAATCGGAGTAAATGATATAATGGAAGAATTTAGAAAGTGAAGGAAAATATTGATTGAAGTAATCCGACCAATCAAATAATCTATCCATATAGATGACAACTTTTTAAATAATTTAATCACGATAATTGTAATATCAATCAAAATATGTGAAAAAATGAAACATATTTTTGCACACCTAATCTAATATAATTCAGTTTAGTAATGCTACGAGGATAGAAACAAACAGGTATTTAACAAAAAAGAAATATGAATTTGTACACAAAACTACTTATTTTTGAATATAAAAATTAATTGTTGATAGTTCTTTATTTATCAAACAACAATTGCGCATACTTTTGGTTACAATACCCAGGTGACTGCAAATTAATTATAGTTTGTACTTTTTTCCTACATTTTGCTGAATAAAACAATAATTATTGTTGGATTATTATTTTTTGACATTTGGCAAAAAAATATTGTTTGTATTTCGTGTGCGAAGTGATTGTATTTTGTTGCGTTTTTGAATGAATTTGTTACCTCGACCTTACGGTCTCGGTTAAAATTGACATTCTCAAGAAAACAATCACTTCGCATACTTAATACAAACATAACTATTTTATATCTACTTTTAAGGGAGAGTTTTGAAATAAAAAAGGATAATTCAAATTTTCATCCTTAAAGAAATGCTACTTGTATTTCACAGTGATTTTATCTTTAACATAAATGAGATGAACGCTAGTTTTGTTTATCTTTTGCGAGAACTACTGCTGTTGCATATTCTCAAACATTCTGAACATTCATACATTAAATTTACGCAAAATTATAATGAGAATTATATTAAATATAATCTTTTATTATTATTATTACATATTGATCTCATAGTTATTCAGGATTCAAGTGTAAAAAGTTATTATTTAATGCACGAGCGGCTTGGCTGAAAATACGAGCGAAACAAGTGCTTTTGGAAGCTCCGTGACTGCATTAGAAACTTTCTATACGTATCTTACAAAGTTTTATCTTCGATCGCCCTAATTTTCATAAAATATGAATATTTTTTTTTTGTTATTGTCAATTGAAAACTATTGTCAGTAGCCAAGGAAGCGATATTGTGGATTGGACTCTGTCGTTGAAGTTGACATTGATGTTCTTGAAAATTTGAGCTCAAATATCAAGATCATAATGTCCAAAAGTGATTTTAATGTTGTAGATAAGTTTCACAATATTCTCCAGATGTATAAAATACTGATGGTCTCTCCAACTGAAATCGTGCATTTAAAATGTGCAGTAGAACTTTTATTGCACTGTTTTTCATAAACTGTTAAATTTCATACGATTGTAGAAAATAGATATTCAAAATATAAGTGTAAAATGATGATAATTGAGATGAGAGAATTCAGTCAAAAAATATATTTCTTCTCCTCTCTACAGTTTCGACCCCACCCACTACATATGTACATTTCATTTGAAAACTAGATTCATTTCACTCTTGAAGATGACCCAGGTCTATAGGGAGAAAAAGAAATATTACTTTTTTCAATTATCATCATTTAATTTATCAGTCAGTTTCATCTAACACAAGTGTAAAAAGTTATTCTTGAATGCACAAGTGGCTTGGTTAATAATACGAGCGAAGCAAATGTTTTATGAAAGCTCGTGTTTCTTACAATGTTTTGTATATATTTTCTCTTTTGTAAATGTCACTTTGTCGACTACTATTGGCTATTAAAGACTGTTTTCATTGAAGTTCACATGAAAATTTTGGAAATTTAAATTAAAAAAATGAGTTTAAAATGTCCGGAAGTGATTTTAGTGTTATGAATCAGTTTTATATCGTGCATTAAAACTATATGTTATTGCGCAGTTTTCCAAAAGTTCCTTTTTACATTGAAAATGATGTAAAAGACTGTCACTTCTTAAACGATCGTAAGGATACAATATTTTTGTATAAAAAAATTGTGAGTACATGAAACTTTCAATTCATCATTTAAAACATGTTCTGGTGTTCAATATAACAATAATAAAAATAAGATCATATCTTATATATTGTGCTCAAATCCAATTAAATCATAATTATGGATGCTGTAATTTAATTTTTATTATTAGAATATAGAATTTCTTAAAACATGCGGTATTTGACATGTTATAAATGGTATGGCGTGTGCGCCATCTGTTTAAATTGTAAATAATCCACCAGTTTATCAAGTAGCAAACCGCTATTGCTTTGATGTGATCGTGATGGGTATCTCTGGAAGATTATAGGATCGGCTCTCTCATCTCCTAATCTAATTTTTATAAAACAACGCAAATATTAACATATATGACATGTGCTTCTGAGTGGCAGTTCTTATTTTACTCACCACAGCAATCGTATCATTTACATTTGTGAAGTCATCAATAAATTTGAAATATTTTGATATCTTGAAGACATGTACTAAATTTTGGACTAGGTACTGGTAATTCAACAAATTCCAAAATTATTATTTTAACTTTTAAACAATGAAATTATAAAAGTTGTTGATTGTGTTTCAAATTTTACAGGAACAATAATATTAATAGAAAACCAGGAATATATTTTTTTTCTCTATATCACAATTTTTATTGAAATTAATATTGATTTCAAAACTTTTTTCTATAAGATAGAATCTAAAGAAAGTACCGGGCAATACCAGAAAAGTGAGTTATAAGTAACTTGAAGTATGAAAGACCAGTTTTTGTTTTTGAATAACACAAGTTATTTATAACTTCAATTTTTAATAAATACAGGGAAAAACATCATTTTCTTATGTCAAACATCTATTAATTAGATAATTAATCATCGTGTAAAAACTGCAAAAAAATATAGCATTAACATAATCTTGTAGACAGTCAAATGAATAACATATGAAAAACAAATTACTTCGGCAAGTATAAGAACGATTTGTTGGCTGTCCTTTTGGAATTAGATTATTTTTATTTCTTTTTCGTATGCATCACATGGAAGCCTATATTAATTTGGTTTCCTATATTTCCCACTGGCGTTTTTTCCATTCATTTGGGCATTATTGGATTTTTTTGTAACAATGACAATTGCACACAAAAATATTTCAATTTTTATTAATTAGTCCCATATTAAAATTTTATATGTTTGAATTATGTATTATATACAGCTGAACCAATAATAACGATCGAATATAGCAGTATATTATGCAACAAGTGCGATAAGTTGTCGATTCGTTCGTGCGCTCATTCGCTCAAGTGGGCAATTGACAACACCGCACGAGTTGCAGATACTATTTTTTATTACGAATGCGGGATGAGTACTATTTTGCGCTTATTTTTCCGGGTGGTAAATAGTACGACAAGTAAACTTGTCGCACGCAAATTATACTTGGCGCACTCAAAAGCCAAAGAGCCATTTTCCGCCAGGAAAAACGTGCGCAAAATAGTACTTATACTGCATGAGTAATAAAAAACAATGTAAGACACGTGTAAAGTGTCTCTCACGCCCTCACGAAACTTTCCGAAATACTGGCTTCGTTCGTATTTTCAACAATGCCGCTCATTTATTAAAAAATAATTCCTATATTTTAGATTTCTATTATATATCAATATTTGGGTGAAATTACCTGGATTTAAATGAAATTGGTCTTTTTGTTGGGTTTTTGTATGTGGTTCTTATTTCAAAAACCTACGTGCGTTTTTTGGGTGGATAAAATAGGAACAACTCTGCTATATGGTGCGGAGCTTATGAAAATTATAAGCATGAGGCTCGGCATGAGGAGATGGAGCTGCGGAAGTATATTGATAGTTTAATTATCCGTCGACTTGTATTTTTTTTTTTTTGCAAATTGTCTGAAATTGTGCTATTTTTGTTATTGAGTGATCCCACAATATTCTTAGCGCTTATTTTCAAACGCTTTGCTTAAACGATACAAAACCCTCAGAGCGGGGAGTCCTATTCGTATATTTTTGTCTTTTTTGGAAACTAAACTAATCTTACAGATGCAAAGATAACGCCATGTTACCTATTTCAATAGGGCCTACCTAAACTCATTTAAGGTTAATTTACAGTGATGTACTGTCGATTCCACTATCAATCGCTGTCAAAATTTCAGTCACTAATTACTGGCATCACCATTAATTTCTGCCATTCGTGTAAAAACATTAATGACATATCTATCTACTAACAGATAACACACTAATTTTCACTATTAATCTTCTTGCTATGCATCGGCTTGATAGTATCATCGGAAGTGCGATCTCATTATGAATGGACTTTTATCCTCAAATACTCACAAATAAAATTCAAATTAGAAAAAAATGATTGAATTACTATCCCATTCAAGTGCAAAAAGTCCGATAATATCAATATGAGATTATTACTTGAATGAATTCGGGAAAAAATATTATATTAAAACGAGTTGTAAAATATATATTGTTGCCATGTGGAGAAAAGGAAATTATTATAATAGTTTGATTTTTTCCTTAGTTTGTAGGATTTAGTTCCCTTTGATTGTGTATATTTTTATCAGTAGAAGAATTGTTTTATCATATTTTGAAGGGAATACTTTTTCATACATATATTATATATAAAATTATAATATACATACCACTTAGTAAGCTTCTTAAAATCTCACCATTCGATTTCCACGTGTAATCGACTATGGTAGTTGAAAAGCGTTAATTAATCCCAGCACACAATTTTTTAACCTCTAACCTGCATTGAAACCCGGAACAAATCGCATCAAACCATCTCCGCAACCAGTTCAATTAGCAATCTTTTTCTACAATTAACAGCAACGATTACTTTTCTGATTGAGTGGGACGTGGGCCCTTGGCGAGCTTCAATGTTCTTTGTTACTTCCCTTATACGATATCAAGCGACTAATTAACAGAAGAACTCCAATAACTAGCCACCGGTTGCTAGATCTAACTTGTAGAGCAAAACAAATACGATGGCAGGTTTTGAGTGTTATCGGGAAGAAGAAATCGCGGTGAGAATAATTCGTGGTAGATGGAAGGTAGATATTTAAATTCAAACGAGACAGTTGGAAGTTAAAGAATGTTATTTGGTTATTATCTAAGTGGTAAAATCTCCCTAAAGTTTGAACATTGCATTATTGGATAATTTTATCTGTACGATAAAATTATCCCTTTTATTCCTAGGAGGAAATATTATATGATACCAACGTAGAAAAAAGTTAAGAATGTCCAATAGTTAATTGTACGTATTTAACATAATATTTTTTCTTTTGTCGCACTTTATTATTAGATATGAACTAAGTAATGTGATGTACTTTTTGTACTAGTCCAAAAAATCAGTGCTTTTTGTACAGTTGCCATGGCAACTTGTTGAAATACTAAAATGGACTACTTTTGTATGTAGTGTAGTGTTACAATATGTCATCTTATTCCACTGATAGAAGAAAAAAGTTATTTTCGTAATGAGTTTCAAAATATCCCCCAGATGTTTAAAATACTGATAATTGGAACTAATGGATTCTCTAATCGAAATCGTGCATTAAAATAATGCGTTAAAACTTTTACTTAAACCATAATAGCCTACTTTTTACATCAAAAATGAGGTAAAAAAACTGTCACTTTTTATGCGATCATTGATAAATTATTTTTAAACTGAATATTAAATCGCTTTCAATTTTAGTACTTTCTGGATCTCTCTACAACAAAGTTAGTCACATATTATTTCAAATTTCAATTAATAGACAACGATTTCTCTATATATCGTACGGGTATATGCAGCACATCCTGTAAACCTTATTCTCACAAAACTTTACAAGAGATCCATTCCATTTCCATCTTTCTTCTTTTCTTCCTGATATTTCGAATTCAGATCGCGTTGTCTGTACCCCAGGAAACCATAACACCTTTAACGGAAACAGCAACTAGTCGCCATCTCTTGATTGTCGATTGTTTTGTTCGTTTAAACGGCCTGCTGAGTTTTTCAACTAGAGTACCTTTGTTTTTTATTGTTTGGCACGACCGCCTGATGGGAACATAAAAAAGTTAGGAATATAGGGGAATGAAAAGAAATGACAGGTTTATAATAGGAAAATTTAGACGCTTCTAAATAAGATATTTCACTGAAAAACAATAATAATTACATGCGTGGGTCTGAGTTGAACTAAATGAGCTTTTTTTTAACCTTCAAAACAATTGAAATTAAATTAAATAGTATCATTACATTAGACAGAAACCTCTAGTATTTACATTAATATTTGCTTTCAAATTATATAAATTTAAGTAAGTTTAATTTTTGGTAGGTTTATTGAAGTCAGTATTTTACACATACAAATGAACATCTTTTTGTTCGACAACTTTTGACGTTACACTACGCTAAATTCTACACAATTATGCAAATTGGTTCAAGTTTATCGACAATTACCGTCGGATACAGATCTTTATTGTGTAATTTTAGTGCGAGTAGGTGGACACATGCAAATTACTGCATGAAATATGAACTCTCAAACAAGAATATTTAAGGACCATTTTCGCCAGACTCTCAAAATATTGTCAAACTAGGAAACGAAGTTTTTATGACACAAGAAAGTATTTTATTACGATTAAAGATATGCTCATGTTTTTAGGTATCAAATCAACATGACACCGTGAAAAATCTTATAGTCTATTCCAGTTAGAGCAATTCAAGAAATATTATGAGACTACGAACTAAACATACTGATTGACCGAAATGCAAACACGATTCACTCACAGTAAATGCAGAATTTAAAAACAGCTTTTTGAGAATAAATTCAAATAAAAGCAACAAATATATTAACGTATGATTATTTCGTGCAAGACATTCAGTAGCAATGAGAGGGTTGCCAGTTTCTCGAAATTTTCTTTAAATAATTAAAATTCTAAATCATCCTCACAAATCCTTCTAATTGATCCTCCTGGTCACATCGGCTAACATCATGCTCATCCTCAACGCATATCCCATAGACCTTACGTGCATGGAATGCTAATGCATATTATACTGTAACCTTCATTCTTGTGTGCTAAAGTCGCGTTTAGAGTTTTTTGTTTTCTGCCGGTTTTAAGCGACGAACCTTGCTGAGTCTGTCAATCAGAGCAGCAAAAACGCAGTTGTCTTTGAGGAGAGACTCGGCCATTAGCCCACCCACGACGAGGGAGAGTGATGACGGTGAAATTGCTGGTGGAGTGACGGGAGTACAAGGTTTATGAGCAAAGTGTCATTTTTTTGTAATAGGTTCAGTTTTCAAGTGTGTGTTCCTTGTTTTTAGAAAATTATTTTTCGTCGAACCTCAAGAATTTATTTTGTGCCGAAATATGCAAGCCATAACATTTAAACGAAGTATTCTAAATAACTTTTTTATTAGTAAAGATGTCAGAAAATACTGTAGATTTAGTTGCTCCGAATAGCGGATTAAATTAATGTAATAAAATAATTTACCTACAACAATATTGTAACGTTATTTATTTCAATTTAGGGAGCAAAAGTTACTAAACACTGCTATTTATTTTTATGATTTATTAAAATAATAAATTAGATAACTAACACTATTTCTAATTGATAATTCTAACTTAAACTAAAGATTATTACACTACACTATAACTTAACTTTAATTATTTATGTCAATATTGATTCATTTTAAATAGCACAATTTATTTCAACCACTAGCAGTCCATATTATAAGGTCTCTGAGTCAAAATCAATAATCTCCTCGTTGAGTCAGTCACATATATATATATATATCGTGGGTCTCTCCCCACTACGTTTTTCCCGCAAACGTCCAGGCTTTTCTAGAAAGCGCTAGAAGGTACCAGCAATTTTCTAAAAAACGAATATATTTGCTTCTATTTCTTGATGTAAAATATTTCCACAATAATTGAAAGCACCAGTAAAGCCGGAATGACTAATTTATAGACTTTAATTCATTACAATATGAATATAGATAGGTATATCATGTGACTGACTCCATTACCTAACCCTAGTTATAACTCATACATATTTCAAACTGTTAGATTATTGGTTTATGCTGTTGTACAAAATCGCACATTCTTATAATCATCAAAAAAAAGTCTCTCTTCATGATTTCTCATTTCTTGTAATCTGAATAAGATTTACTTTGATAAAATGTAATTTTATTGCATAGAATGCAAAAAAAATAAAAACTTTGATTTGTAAAATTGAGAATGTTGAAAATAAACTTTTTTGAAGTATTGAAATTGAAGAGTTCAGAAGGAGAAATTGTAGAACTAAATAAAGGTATTGTTACCAAGATTTTTGATATTAAAAAATAAATCGATGGAGAAATAAGTTTATGTTGGAACTTTTCATGTTCATTGATACTGAAACCATAATAATTGGCACATACTTGATACTAATATTAGTTTTTGTAACATGTGCAGCGAAAGTACTCTATTATTCAACTGAAATCGTCTTTGAAATTTCTCAATTTCAAACCAAAGAAACAATTATCATTAATTCCCTACTGAGACGGAAAAAATGATAATTGTGAGTTATGAATGCTGTTGATTTTAATTTCATTGTTAAATATCCGATTGACATTTGGAAAATTTGTATTCGTTATAGTATTTGCATTTGCTGTGAACGTAATAGTATAGAAAATGTGAAAAATATAATGAGAAGACAGTTTGTACAAAAAAAATTATCATGATTCATTTAAGCTCAAAGGACGTATTTATGATAATAATATTAATAATCCTCATGAAGTTGATTTATTTAAGGTTGATCATATCTGAAATCACTAAATTTTAACTGAAGCTATAACAATATACAACATCCTGTTTTGAAAACTGTCTGGAAAACTCAATATTATGACAATTGACATCTATAACGAATTCAACTTTTTCAACATTCTTTCAAGTTCATCGATTCTCCTCGCATTTTACGGAATATTTTCTCGAGTTTCTTTTTGAATACAAATGTTTAGGTAGACGAACGAACACGTCATAAAGATCAGCAGAAAGTAAATTTCTGAAGGGTACTGAATGGGTGCTTACGGATATACTAAAATATTCGTAGGGCTTACGTTTAAATCCTGCTTTGTAGAAATTTTGTGTTGACCCGAGGTATTGTGTGCGTTTGCATATACATTTACGTAATCTTGTAGCAATATTGAAACTTCTTGGGAGCTTTAAGTGGGGCAAAATAAGTTTTTCTGTTTTATTTTTTTTTTCTGCAATTATATAATATAATATAACTTAACGACTGTTTATTTTTCATCTACGTTACAATCTCTGTTAAGTATTAGAATTAAAATGTTTACTATAGAATATTATTCCAATATTCGAAGCCTATTTCCACTGATAGAGTTCTTTCTTCTTAAAGATTTAATTCTAATCGGAATTGCCCTGGTACCTAACATCGAGTCGACATTGACATCTTCCGATCTTGTCTTTGACTCCCAATCCTTGTCATCATTATCTAGATTTAATTTTTATAGAAATATAACCTGACCTAGTCCCTGTCATGTTCCTATGATGAGTATTAAATGGAAACATGTACAACTTGCATGGCAAATTGACTGTAAAAATCAAGTCAATGTCAATGTCAAGTCGTTATATCATGTATGAAATGAATTGTGTTTACTTTTCGGTCAATTAGAGGGCTTAAATCGCAGTGCGATAAGAAACCTTGGACAGCTCTCAACTGGAATAGACTATAGGAATAATATTCAATTACGAATCAAATTGAAAAGGATATTGGTACGGATTGAACAAAACCATTCTATTCGCGAATAAACACAATAGTTAATCGGCAAATAGATTTTTAACTCTACCCCGAGAACCAAGTATTCAATTCTTGGAGTAGAACCAAAAGGAAACAAAGTTGAATGACATTGTGTCACATTTTGATAAGAGCGATGCAGCAGGCATTAATTTATTAATAATTTAAATTAAGTATGTATCTAGATGAAGGACTCTTGAGTTCAAAATTTATTTTAATCGTTATCCATCATTGTAAAACGTTATCATGAAGATAGTTTATCTTAGGTGCTTCAGTGAAGCAGCTGTAACAAACAGTATTGACAGCTGGCTGACATTTTTATTCGAATTTTTATTACTATTTTAATTAAGACAACATATGCATGTTTGTTAATTGGGCAACTTTTGTTCTCTTAATTAACATCGATTGGATAGTGGAGCAAAATAAGTATTTGGTTATGTACATTGAAATGCATTCTAGATCAATATCAATCACAAAAGTAATCTCTTTTCAAATACGGTTTGTGCATGTCCAAGAAAGCACAGCGATATTTACAACAAATTCTATTATTTCTATTCCATACTACTAACAATTCCTCTCTGGATTGTATTTTATATACAATAATTCTCGTGTTTTATTCATCTTTTTTTGTTGGTACATGCGTCTACTCCATTTCTCTTCCATTCTGTCAAGCTCATGAAACATTTACTACCCTTAGCGCAGTTTCTTTCATGCAGTAATTAGCCTATCGTGTCCAGTGTGACACCAGAGCGGCACACGTTAACGCTAAGGGTAGTTATTTTTGTTTTATGCGATGTACAGTATTCTTTTTTGTTCTTTATGAATGGTTGTGTTGTTCTCTGTAGAAATTTCCCTTTTGAAATGCATAGAAATGTGTATATTCATATGTAACGCATATGTTGTGATGAAGAATGTTTTTGTGTAGAAATAAACAGTCGAATAGTGTGAATATTTGATGGATTTATTATTTGAATTATACTAAAAACTGAGATTATATTCAAGTGCAAACCGATGTTTGTAGCAATAGAAAAAATAAGCTGATATTAAATGTACATCAAAATCAGGTCAATTTTTTTAATTGGATTAGCAAAAACGTCATTATTCATTTGCACAATTTTTTTCTCAAGATCTAAATGTTTGCTGCACGATGAAAATCTTGAATCATATAAATAAAAAAAAAACTTCAATACCTAGTCTGCAAATGATTAAAGCTTACTAAAATTTCAAATCAATTTTTGTTTTGTTCTCAAACTTTGGTACTACAAAATACAGCTTTTGTATTCAAGATGCCGAACTTTGTCGATTACTCGAGCCGAATATTAAGCATTCCAGCTGTTTGTCATAGAGCCTTATCTATTCAAAACAATTTTTTCAAAATTTGGATGCCGTAGTCTTCAGTTTATAAATTTTCTTAGATGAATGAATATCATTAATATTATCAAAGTAAGATAATTTTTATCATATCTGATTCTTTTTGGGAATCGGGCAATCTTAGAGTGATATTTGGAGAAATACTGTGAGAAATTGATTTGGAATATATTTAAACTGATTTCCGAAATATTCACTCACCCAATTTTCCAAAAAACAATTATCGCCCAATTTCCTTATTCCTCCAATTGGGATGGTGGGAGTTCCACTTCCTGTTTATCCCCCCTTCATCTCTCTAACGGGATCGCAGCATCGACGGCGTTATTCACGCTTGGCTTCGACCAATTCAGAACAGGAATTTATCCTATCAATTTCTGCCCGGTGAGCCGGCAAAGAGCGCCAGCTATGGGCGTTTACAACCCTCTGGCCCACCAACCCCCGCACACATTGCCAATGAGGGGCAGATAGATTGAGGATTGCTAACTATAGTATGCATACAGATATTGGAAGAACAAAAAGGATTTTGAGTAGAGAATGAAAATGTTTAATATGAAGGCGACTCCACCAAAAGTTGCCTGTTCAAAAATACTATTCATGGTGTGATTAGTGAGATTGTAGGTTTTGCTGACTTAAAGATTTTGCTTATTGTTGATTTTCATAGATTGATAATGTATATTTGATAATTTTAGGGAAAGTAGAATAACCCAAGTGTGACAATATTACGAGCTGGAAAAATTAAAACTTTTGAGAAAAGTGTGATAAAGAATTTTTTCAAAAACCCTTATCAGTATCGTATGTATATTTGTATGTCGGTAGACATCGGTGATCGAGCGTGTCAAGGCAGTTCTCAAGCAACCTTCTCCACTGGTGGTCACTAGTGCTGTGAGTCAGAATCCCACCCAAGGCATGGATATTTGTGTTTTTCTTGATACAGAAATAAGTAAGAAAATAAGTATTACTTAATATTTTGTCATTCGTCTTATTTATGATTTGGTACTGTCAATTACCTTATGCATTCTATTTTTACCTGGACCAAATAGAAAATAAAAATATGGAGCACTCATTTAAAAATCTTCCTTTTATACCTGCTCTTAGGTAGGGTGTATGTTTGTACTCCATTTATTGTAAAAATTCACCGTTGTTTCTTCCGCAAATTGCTGAAAAAATTCCTGCGAAACCCCACTGCTGGCAATTCGAAATCTCGGGTAAAACACCGAGGCGACAACACGAAAACCATCTCGCTTTCTCGTTTCTCGTTTGTTTCAATCCAACGCACTCTACCCGGTTAAAATGTCAATCACAACTCCACGATCGACCAGCTCGACTCTATAGACTTTTCGTTTACGCCACAGCAAGAACTCAGCTGGCCAGATGTAGTTTTGATAATCTACTACGTGCTAAAACATTATAGATTTAAAATATAATTCAGTGACACTGAGGGAAAGAACGTAAATTGTGTTGCAAATAGACTCGACAAAGGAAACGTTCAAAATTGGATTTTTAAGATTTAAATAGGATTGTGAAGCTTATTTTTTACTTTACTGAGTTTTGCTCGCTAAGGCAGAGAGTGGTTATCACCAAATTCAAAAGTTATAGATCAAACCTCATTTTTTCTCTATCTTAATAAAAAGTATTTTTTTGATATCTAGTTTTGTATACAATATCGGTCTCCGATTACTATAATGTAATTAAATCAGTTTCAAACAGATTTTTTCAATGTTTCGTATCGGAAGAACTAAAGAAGCTATCAGTTTCGCTATAATGTTCCTATGTTAATTAAAACTCCGTTGATCATGGTTGTAAACTATTTATGAAATTTTGAATAAATTATCTAATAAAATTTTCATATTATAGTAAATTTTGGATAGAATAACTATTATTTTGTGTCAGACCAATGGCTCAGTGCGTTGGCGCGCTTTTCATTGCACCTCTGACGTACGAATTCAGAGGTTCTGGTTCGATTCCCGGCCGGTATATATGATATACCGAAAAGAGTGTTATAAGATCAAACATTCAAATCATACACGGACACTATGCGTCTTTGAAGTAATCCTGGTAGTATAAGAAATCTCTCTAATGCCGCTCAATCGTGCATGTATGTGATTCAATATAGTCTAATGGAATCAGTTTCAACGAAAATTTGATCAATTATTCATTTTTCTTAGAATATAAGTTGTCCAATTTCATTTTTACCTGTTTACTATATTACCATGATCATCAATATTTTTTATAATCTTTTGCTTATAAATTATCAATTCCAGTTTCGAATTGGTATGCAGGTATTAGAAAACCATAAAAACTCTCTCCTTGGTAGAATAAAACATTCACTTGATTTTTGATTATATTATTAAAGAAAAGCAATAAATACGATTAACATTATGATCTGAATTGTCTCGATATAAACAAATAATAGGTTTTCAGTGAAATATCTAAATTACAAATTCAAAACAAAAAACAGATCTTTTACCATCTATAGTCAGTTTTAACACATGTTCGTATTTAGTAATTATAAGATTTGGTATTCTTGAGCAACTTTTATTCAAAATAATTCTTTGTATTTTCATTGATGATTGAAATATGAATGAAGATTGAAATCATCAATTTCTAGTTTTCTATTTATATTTGATGAATAAAATTTGGCAAAGTGATTCTTGCTTCAGGCAACCTTCGTTTAAATCAATTCATATTCTAGCTTTTATAGTTCTTAAGATCTGAATTATATAGTTATTTCTAGTCTGAATTACAACAATTCGATAGATCTAAATTTCATTGATCTTTTTACTTACTTGGACTAAGTATAAAGAAGTATTGTTAAACCGACAAAATTCACCTATCGAGATTTTGAGCATCTCTGAATCCATTTTGACTATTTTTGGCTTGATTTCGGTACGTATTGTAACGTTATTTATTTTAATTTAGGGAGCAAAAGTTACTTAACACTACTATTTATTTTTATGATTTATTAAAATAATAACTTAGATAACTAACACTATTTTTAATAACTATAATTATAATTTAAACTAAAGATTATCATACACTACACTATAACTTAACTTTAATTATTTATGTCAATGTTGATTTATTTCAAATAACACAATTTATTTCAATCCATAGTATAAGGTCACTGAGCCAAAAATCAATAATGCTCCTCGCTTAGTCAGCGAATATATACCGTCGGTCTCTCCCAATTGAATTTTTCCCGCAAACGTCCAGGCTATTCTAGAAAATGCTAGAAGGTACCAGCAATTTTCTGGAATACAAATATATTCGCTTCTATATTTGTTGATGTAAAATACCTCCACAATAATTCTAAGCACCAGTAAAGCCAAAATGACTAATTTATAGACTTAAATTCGTTACAGTATGTTCGTTCGTATGCGTTCGTTCGTGTGTTCGTAACTCGCAAATCTCAAAACTGGTTGAACGTATAATGTTGAAATTTTGTATTTAAGACTGGTATAGGGTCTAGTTGTGCACCTCGTATTATGGTTCCAATCGTCTGTACCGGAAGTGCACTTTACTTGAAACTTTTTTCGAATTTTTTCAATAAATCCAGAATTATCAACCGTAGGATGTTGAAATTCAGTATTTGAACTTGATGTATCAGAATGGTTATCTGCTATTTTTGTATGAATCGACCAAGTCAGAAGTGCACTTTACTTTAAACTTTTTCTAAATTTTTTGCATAAATCTAGAATGATCAGCCATAGCGTATTAAAATTTAGTGTTTGAACTTGTTGTAGCATCAAAATAATTATCTACTATTTCTGTATCAATCGACTGAGCCGGAAGTGCAGTTTATATGTATAACAGACATTCAGAATTTGCCGTATAAAACAATCAGTTCAATTGAAATGATAAGGTAGGCAATGATAATCTGTTGTCAATTTTTTGATTTTGTTTGACATTGTACATGTCAAAATATTATTAAAATTATATTAATTATAATCTGAAGTGACAGGAAACTTTATTGAATAAATTTATGTATATATCAAGTCACGTGATGTTCACGTCAGATTTTTTTTATATAAAAGAGTGTTTAATTGAAGTACTAAAGAAATAATAAATTCAACAATCAGACGATATCAAATATCAGCAGTAAACTTATTGAATTTTGTTTTTTGAATGTTTTGGCACCGGAACGGCTCGCCATCATCAGCTGTAGAAGTTGAAATATTATTATATTGTTAGTTGAATTTCGCGTTAAAAGAAAATATTACAATTTAGACGTCAAATCCATCAGAAAAAGGAATAAACAATATAGAGCAATTGAACTTATTGATAAATGATGCGAACCGTCAGTGCTGCTAACTATCAAAATCAATAATAGTGATACCAGTAATAATATCACATAAATAAATTCTACGAAGACAGATTTGTTTGCTTTTTCGTACTGTCCCTATAATAATTTGGTCGCCGATTGATAGTATATACATTTATGAATTATTTTTTTTTGAATGATCTGATGTGTACCTTTTGTATAGTAATTTTTTTTTGAATTGGTATCCAACATGTGCTGAAAATCAAATTTTTCATACAATTTTACCATTACTGCTCGAAATGAGAATACAAAAAACTAATTAATATCAATCAATTCGCGTAGATTATGTAACAATTATTATATGAAAAGGAGTATCCTGATGAGCAATTTTATAAATATTTTAATACAAATGATCGAAAATTTGAAAATGAATGACAATCCTATTCGTGGTAATGTGATAACGTCATAAGCATTCGGATCAGGGTTGGTTGTTTCGTACTAGGCGTATTATCTCATATACTGCTCTCTAATAATTGTCTTTTGTTGCATCTCTTTTGAAGAATTGAATAATAATGAAGATTTTGTGGGAATTATGTTTAATTCTCGTCTCGAAAAATATCGTTCGAATGATTTTGATGTAACTATTTTCAAAATATCTACAATTTACTAAAATGATTTGGTTTTCCGTGTTTCTTACTTATTTTTTGAGGCTTTCTGATTTTAAAAAAGAATAATTGGGAATTCTTGAAGAATATCTGCGAATTTCCAATTTTTATTGGATTTTGATCATCGATCCTACTACAAAGAGGTTCAAAAATCAATTACACTAAATATAATTATATAATACAGAGGATGAATATCTACATATCATTGTTTTCTTTTTTTATAATAAACGTTAATAGACGTGGTGCATGATTCCCATCGACAATTGGATTTATAATTCTTTCAACTATAGGTAGTTATTTGGAAAGAATATTAGTTCAGATATTTTTGTTTTTGACAACATGTATTGTGTTAGCCATTTCAGATGAAATTGGTGGTCCGTTTCACTTTTATTTGCAACAATTTCTATTCCTCCATTCAAATCTACCTTCTTTATGTACTTCTCTTCATCCTTTCTTCGTGAAATTCCCATTTCTCTGCTAGTATCATCACATTCTTGCGACATTTCTTACATGCATCACAATACAATATGTATATATGTAAGACTGTGACACTGCCTTTGACAAGGACACAAGTCAAGATGGCGTTGAACGAAGAGAAAACAGAATCGAAGCGATGTATGAGAGCGAATGTGTGGTGATGTTTGCTTATGTAAACTACCCCTATGTAAATATTTTTCTACATATGGATGAGTGTGTAAATAAAGAACAGGGTTGATGGTTGGCATTTAGAAAGATATTTAGGGTAAAAATCGGAGAATTGAACGGATGAAAATTGGTAACCAAGTAACTATTAAATAAAGCCACCCAATATTATCAAATTAGCAAATCGATAATTTTCTATTGCAAAAAAGTCAACATTCATGCATGATCTTAAATATAGTTAATGAAAGCTAGTAATTAGTTGCGAAAAAGTGTTCCATGGATGTGCTCAATTTTTTAGAAGAATAAATGAATATGTGATTGCAAGCTTCCGCTGCAAATTCGAAAACGCTAACTTGAAAAACAAATTATTTTGAGAATGCTTACTGGTTGAAGTTGATTTAAATTTCAGCGTACTCACAGAAAACCTCACCAAGGATCTGATTCTGTCAACATAACAATAAACTCATTTATCAATTTCATTTCGCATGTACACAAAAATTCGTTTCTCACGTTAGCTTTAACATATTATTGACGATAGCCAGGATAACCTGCAAATACTCTCTAAGCAATTACTAAGCTCAATTCAATTATATAACTAAATGAAGAAATTTTTATCTGAATACTTTTAAATATTTTTTTGTATTGTCAAATACATTAAGGAACTTTTCTCTGAATTCAACTAGATGCAAATAAACTTTTATAAGAAAGATGTTTTAATATCAAGGCGATGAAAAAAAAATTGTTGCAAAACAAATGTCTTGAACAAAATTATAACTATTGTTGAATTTCTGTTTTATGACGACATTTGAATACTTTTTCTAGCATCTCTCCCAAATTTACTACATTTCTCCAACAATTTCGCCATCAATGCTCGTTTACATGCACCCCTACATCATTTTATTCACCCTTACACTCTGTTGGTGCTTCCCTATCCCGAATTTATCATCTTGCCCTCTTAAGAAGCGAGGGAGTGTCGTTTGCTGCCATCTTAACCCCTGTACTTGGTCTTGTGTGTACTTGACTCAAGAAGAGAAGTCGTGTTTTGGTTTGAATTTTGAGTTGGAAGAGGAGCTGAATTTTGGGGATGTATTCGGAAATTTCCGGATATAAAGAGATATTTGAAGATGATTTGAATAAATCACATGGCTATACCTACTTTTTACTCTAGGATCACGCACATAACTATTTTTCAAAATTATATTCTCTATTTTTACCAACATTTACTTTTTAACAATAACTTCTTGTAATCATGCCTTATTTTTACGATAGATTTATTTTATTTCATTCAATTAACATATGTTCTTTCCAATAAAATATAATTTTAAAATTTTAAATTTAAATAGGGTCAAAATATATTTCAAAAATAAAATAATTGTAGATAAATTATTATAGCTCGCATGAATTGATAGTTTTCTATTCAAATAATTGCAGTATTCGCCTTCGATTCGTGCTCTATGCTTTATCCTCTTGAAAAATAGCCTTGATTATACGTTCTGTGAATAATACACTATTTTTTATTGATACTTGCTCATTATAGTCTAAGAGCTGGCTACATAAAAAACCTTGTTATCGCTACATGGCTAATTCCTTTTGTAATAGAATCTTTTTGTGTAACCTAGTTCAAATTCTCTTGTCTGCCGGCGCGGACCCATGGCTTTTGAACATTTTGAACTTGATATTTTAATTTAAATTGCCAAAAAAAAATTCTGTCAATTTTGACGAGAACAATGCCATTCACAATATTATTTCCTTAGTAACGAAGTACCACTACCGTCAAACTGACATTCACATAAGAAAAAGTATTTATGGAAAATTCACTATATTTCACGGAAATTGGGACTATCGCAAATAGAACATTGTAAAAATCTTCTAATGAACTCATGTGCATTCAATCTGAGAGCTGGCTACATAAAAAAGCTTGTCGCTACATGGCTGATTCCTATTATGAAAGGATCCTCTTGCGTAGGCAAGTTCAAATCGTCTTGTCTGCTAGCGGGGTCCCATGTCTTATAGTGGGGGTGGCCGGTGAAATGAGTAAAATTACGATGTTGAATTTTCTATAAAATACATGTATTATAGTAATGAAAATAGCTTCTATTTATTTTTGAGAAACAAGGTAAATTGTTGGCTGTTTGCTTGTGGCTAAATTGCTGGCAGTCAGCGCGAAATTGTAATAAAGTTTTAAATGAAAAATCTATCACATACATGCATACCGATTGATTAAATGTTATATTTATATATTAGAATAGCCATAAGCTAAGTGGCAAACAAGGAAATCATGGCTAAAACCATGGCAGACAGATATTGAAAGTGTGTCTAGGCTAAAGCGTTTACACCCAAATACAGTACTTTTTTTTTGAATGATTTCATTCTTCTTATGTATGTTCACCAAATAAATATGATGTACAAAAGTGACGTTTGATAAGTTTGACGTGCTACCTCATAGATGTGAAATTTTTCTTTTGTAAATGTCAGTTTGACGACAGTAATAATTGGTAACTTAGGAAACGATATTGTCAATGACATTGTTTTCATCAAAATTGACAGAAGATTTTCCGAGCAATTTGAATTAAAATTTCAAGTTCAAATTGTACAAAAGCCACGGATTCGCGCTGGCAGACAAGACGATTCGAACTTGGCTACACAAAGAGATCCTATAACGAAAGAAACTAGCCATGTAGCGATAACAAGGTTTTTCATGTAGCCAGCTCTCCGTCTATTAAGATTCCCTTTAGAATATTCAAATCTTTGTCTAAAAAATCAGTTTGCCATGGAATAAAATAATATATTATTTCTAAATAAACAAATTCTTTCATATTTTTGTCTCTATATCTAATATCTAATACTTATATTGTTTGACGTATCTTTTCAACGAAACAATCTGCATTGCATGTAAAATATTGACATTGGGAATATTAGAATCACATTTATTGCAATTTCACAATTTTCATTCGTTTTCCGCATAAAACATCAAAAACAAATCTAGAAATCTTATTATCTTCATGCATACTCTCCTATTAGCCTCTTTCTGCAATCTAGTTCCCTTACAGTCCGGCAAGTCCAGCTCCGGGTATCCGGAAAAGTCCACGGTCTGAGAAAGTCCGATATTCTCATGCCATTAAAATGAACAAATTCCCTGGAGTCGTCGCCGGGAGCGCGATTTTCTTTTATTTTTCAGAGAGAACGCTCAGAATCTTACAAGACTCCAATAAGACGAAATAAGAGTGAGAGAAAAATAGATAGGGGATGGTCAACTGGCATGGAGGCTCTCGCTTCGAGGATTCGAATTTAAAATTGAGATTTTGTGGAAGGAAACATTGGAAAACATAGTTATAAAGAAAAATATACTTAAAAGGAATATTAGATATAGGTAGTTTTAAAATTAAACGAATGGCAATCAGATTGCCATTTTTTATTGTTTTTGAAATTTTTTGTTCAAACTATTATTAAAAATGATCACATTTTCTAGGGATACAAAAATATAAGTGAATCATGTGGTAGAGACTATCTATTGACTGATTTAAGCGAATGTTATAAATGAGTAAAGATTTGAAATGCGTGAAAATATCAACTGTCTATATTTCACATAATCAACTCTAAAATTTCGACATAGAGAAGATATATGCGATGGTTACTGCGATTATTCTCTGCCAATTATTTGCAACATTTCAATCAAAACCCAAAAGATTCCTGTGCTATATCCAGGGTGTATACCAAACCTGGAAAACCTGGAAAACCTGGAAATGTCAGGGATTTTAGATAAACTGGAAATGTCATGGAATCGTCAGGGAATTACCGATATTTGACTGGAAAAAATAAATTATAAGATATTTGAGCATTATTAATACATGAAATTTTCACTCTGTCGTATGAATCACAGTGACACAATAAATACAGTGACTGATTTATGTTGCAATTCTGTGCAAATCCAAGTCTTACAGATCTATAAATCCATAAAAAAAAATTATTAAAGCGCATCTACTTTTGTTGATCAATACAAATTCGTTGATAAGGACATCAAGTTCATTATGATTTTTTTTTGTAATTTATAGATATATAAGTTTTACACAGAATTCCAACATTAATCTGTGATTATATGTAAACTTTTGAATTTTACTGTCTGGAATTTTATTGAAAATAACCTGGAAAACCTGGAAAGGTCAGGGAATTTTCATTTAATGTTTTGGTATACACCCTGTATATCGAGACTTTGTCTGGACACTATACAAAAATGCAATCAAAACGGTTGTAACAATTTGATTCTCCGTTGTGAGAGAAGCTAATTTGGGAAAAGACGTAGAATAATTTCTTTCGATTTCTTCCGGGTAGGAATAATAATCACTGCGGAATATAAAATAACAAATTTCAGGCAATAAGCAGAAAAATTACCACATTTGGCCAAGAAGAGGTGGATTTCTATTAAGACAATGTACAAGTTCACACTTCTCTTTTGCAGTAGATAAAATTCACGAATTCAGTT
Organism: Dromius quadrimaculatus; assembly: GCA_963989225.1. Lineage (NCBI taxonomy): Eukaryota > Metazoa > Arthropoda > Insecta > Coleoptera > Carabidae > Dromius > Dromius quadrimaculatus. Next base: position 55,708,116 of record OZ022325.1, on the reverse strand, counting down.
CCAAATGATCACGTCACCCATTTTATTCATACTTCATACAATTTTAATTTGCTCCAAAACCTGAACAAAGTATTGACGAGCATAAATTTTTGAGAATTTGAAAAATAAACACTGTTCATAGTTTTTTAATGAACTCGCTAAAATATTCTGACAGACTGGTTCAATCTTTTCAAGAGTTGATATAAAAATATATTTCAACCTATAGTAAATTGTTAACCCTTTTATATTGAATATTCATCTTCTATTTTCATTTAAAGTGCTTGATAAGTCAAAAACTTTCTCTAAATGAGATATGAAATACGCTAAAATTTCCAGTCGAATCAATACACAGACATCCATCTATTCCGTTGATAATCCAGCCATGATAATGAAGTTATGGATTACTTTCGCTAGCTTAAAACCCTTGGAGTCCTTTGGCCGGCAATGTAGCGACTCTATAACCCCCAACTGCGTCTACTTGCACCCCTATTTACCTACGTTAAACATATAAAAACCTTGTCCACATATCTGTTGTATGTGACATCGCATATGTCGTCGGTATTGTCGCGACCAAATGTACCGTTGCAAGACAATAGCGACCCACGGCGAGTTAGGATGCACAGAAAGGGATGATTGACAATTGTCAGAAGGATTAGTTTGTAATTATTTGGTGGGTTGGGAACAAAGGGGTGGGAGAAAGTTGAGTATGGAATGAACAACTGAAAATGATATCATATTGAATAGAAAAGAAGTATTGGGCTTCATGAGCAATGGTTTTAAAATAAATTTCTGTCTATAGGTTATTTCGCCAGTGTGAAGTCAAAAAAAAGCTGAGTATAATTGAATCTCATTTAACATATTGAAATCTTGAGTCACTATGGGTTATTTTTTATATTGCAAAGATATTGTGAAATCCAGTAAATATTTTAGAGAACAGTTTGTTATTTGATTTCACAATTACAATACAACCTGTAAATTTTAAAAGTACATCCGTCCCTTTTTTTTTGTATATTTATTCCTGTAGTTGGGAGAGTGTACTACTCTGCTTCACCGGAGAGTACCTAGTCAAGCATCTGATAATATTTTTCTATTGTGCAAAAGAGAATTTTATCTTTTCAGTCTTTTTACGGTGCAAAAAACTATTTAGTTCTAAATTGTACACCCTATACAACAGACAATCGAGCTATTCTGGCGATAAAAATAAGTTATTAATTTGGGTAATTTTACAAGTAATCAACTTTTAATATATTTATCTCGTTAAAAGAAGCAGATTTCTCTCTGAGAAGAAACGATATCATTCTGAAGTTCAAAGTGAAAATCTGACTTACCTGTACATCATTGGATATATCTATAATACGATGTGATTTTGTGTTTGATCATATATATCATTCAATGTATAATCAAACACAGAATCTCATCGTTCCACACTTAATCGTTTCGGATTTACCCAAGAGATTCCAAGAATCTGTCAAGTAAAATGCGCTTTCAGCCAAGTCGGTTGCTATGGAAACAGTAGGCCATTATTCTTATACTACAACATTCCTAAATACTGATTTCCAAAATTCTACGACTACCAATAGATCTGAATTTATGCGCAAAATTAAAAAATAAATTCCTACTGAAGTGCACTTCCGGTTCAGTCTATTGTTATAAAAATAGTAGGCAATCATTCAGATGCTACAGCAGACTGAAATACCGAATTTCAATATTCTACACCTGATCGTTTCGAATTTATGGGAAAAATTCCAAAAGACAGTCAATTAAAGTGCACTTCCGGCTCGGTGGATCTCAATAACAATAGGATATGAGCATCTAGACGGTATAATCGTCCTAAATACTGAATTCTAACAATCTACGTTCAATCGTTTTAAATTTACGCGGAAAATTCGAAAAATGTTTCGAATAAAGTGCACTTCTGGCTCAGTCGATTGCAATCATAATGCAAGGTGTACAACTAGATATTATAAAAATGCCTAATACAAAATTTATATATTCTACGACTGATTGTTTAGAATTTATGCGGAAAATTCAAAAAGTCTGTCATATAAAGTGCACTTCCGGCTCAGCCGATTGTTACAAAAATTGAAGATGACCATTTAGATGCTACAGCTATTTCAAATGCTAAATTTAAGTATCCTATGGCTGATCATTCTGAATTAATGCGGAATATTAAAAAAAAGTTTTAAGTGAAGTGCACTTCCGGTTTAGATGATCGCAATCATAATGCAAGATGTACAATAAGATGTTATAGAAGTTCTTTATACGATATTTCAATATGCTATGGCAGATCATTCTATATTTATACAAAAAATACAAAAAAAGTTTCAAGTAAAGTGCACTTTCGGTACAGACGCTTGGAATCATAATGCAAGGTGCACAACTAGACCCTATACCAGTCTTAAATACAAAATTTCAACAGCATACGTTCAACCAATTTGAGATTTGCGAGTTACGCACGCACGCACGCACGAACATACGTACCGACATCAAGCCAAAAATAGTCAAAATGGATTCAGGGATGCTCAAAACGGATATTTCCATCAAAATCTCGATAGGTGAATTTTGTCGGTTTCACAACACTCCTTTGTACTCAGTACAAGTAAGTAAAAATTAAAACCCAAATTCGCCTTTGAAAAATGACATGCGCTCCGTTTTATGATGTGTTCGGAAAAAGACTGGTCGCAATTCTACACAGATTTTAGTGATTCTTTCTTCAATTGATTGACTAACTAACAGAATAGAATCATATTCATTTTAATTTTGATTCATTGAATAGTTTAATATTTAATTTTCTGCAAACACTTGCGGATCCTTGTTTGTTTTTTTTTTTTCTTTTAATTTAGTTCATTCAAAATATCCCATGTTTCAATTTTTATTATTCAATTTTGTAGTTATTACATTGTTACATTGCATATTCCGCAGGCCCGTTGTGCGATTAGCACCTAGAATTTTTTATATTTCTTACCAATGGTTTCGAAATAGCTGATTCTCAAAATTATTCATGAAATAGCCGGGTTTCTGGAATTATTGTGATAAATTGTACGCACATTGAAATATAGTCTCAAAGTGAATTTCAATCTTGTGAACAAGTTCTGCCTCCAGAGATTTATGATCAAATTTCTCTACTCTGCAACAATTCACTTTGGTAATTTTAACATACCTTGATTCAAATTTTAATGAAATGGCTATACAGAAACTTTATCATCTGAAAATACAATATATATCAACAATTGATGAAATATATGCACTAGCATTATTTGTTATATTTTTTAATTTGTTATAATGTTCATACAGTCGGCTATATTATTGATTTTTCGTACTAAATTTATTGACATAATTTTTCATGCATTATTTAACAAAAATGTTCAAAAATTTTACTGATGCATCGGAAACTAGAAATGAAGTAGAGTATAAGATAAACTTTGTTTAACTATAATAGATATTGTTCAAACTCTAGCCGGACCTTAGAAATATAAATAAGATGTGGAATGTACACTTTTGGTTCTATCAACGACTTTTTGTTTTTTTATATGTGTTATAAAACAATTTTTTATCCTATGCTACAGCTAGGATATTGCTTCACATTCGACCAATTCTTTCGCAAATTCTATCAACAGATTCATCACGCTAAATTTCTGTTTTTTTTTTTAACATCATTATTAGTATTATAAATTGCTGATTTTGTAATCAAGCTTGTTTTTTGAACAGTAGTTGCATGTTTGTTATGAACTCATATATTTGTTTACCAATAGTTCGGTAGAAGAGTGTGTAAATATTTGTCTGAAATACTTATTATTTTGATTACTTATTCCCATTAATACTCTGCAATTTATTTGCACTGAAAAACTTGAGATAAGATCAAATTATGAAAAAAAAACAACGGATTTTTGACTATATTTTTCAGCAAATAATAATTGTAACACCATCTGTAACAATTTGAGAAACATTACTTAAAATTAATACTGAATTATTCCTCAAAATAAACCGCCGGGCTAGATATAAACGTGGAACAATTTGCCGTTTGAAAATAAAAAATAAATAATTCGTAATATTGTATGAAGAATAAAAATCATAGGAGCTCAAATTTGAATGCATGATGGAAAAGCAAATAATTTTTATCCGGCAGTTCTCGCTTCGTTCATTTAGTGTTCGCCCATTCGCTGATCGTGGAGAATGAAAAAGAAGCGAGCATTGCGCCAAATTCGCGGCGCTGCCAACATCAAAGACTTTCAAAATATATAAGTTAAATCCGTGTAAATATTAGCTTCAAATACATTAAAAAATTCAATTTATATAATGAGCCTTATATAATCGGAAAAAAGAAAAACTGGTAGTTAGTGTTGCCAAATAATCAATAAAACGAATTTTATCTAATTATTAATGTTCCTCTTCCTCATACAGTAATCGTGAAAATAGAAGTGAAAGCCCATGAATAAAAAAAAATTGAATTTATCTTGTAAAAAAATACTGATATTCTTTTGTATCACATTTTAGTATGGCCTCTGAAAAGTCTTAGATGAAGCAAATATTTTACAGATATTTTTGGAGGAAAGTATCGTAAATCCTTATAGTCGAGTCATATTCATATTGTTGCTCTTGTTGACATAGTTGTTGATATCATAAACAAATGAAACTAGAACAATATTTTTTTAGCGTATTTTTGCATAGTTGGAATATTCAGTTGTCATGGAAAAACTTATTGATTTTACTTTAGTCCATTGAGAGTTTTGATCAGTTTAGATATCTCTGACTTTAACTTGAATCTCTGAAATGAGGGATTAAATTCATCTTTTACTTCCGAGAGTACGAAAATAGTATTATAAATGTGGGAAAAAAAGAACTATGCACATATTTACATTTGATGAGAGGAAATATTTAATAAATATTATCTGTATTATTTTTTTACATATTTGCACTGGTTACGATTGAACAGTTTCAATTATTATTATTAAAGCTAATAAAAAATATTTCCATTACAAGTATTATCATATGTTTCAGAGAATAACATCAGACGATCAATCCACCATTAGATTCAAATAACTAAATATTTAATGCTGCTAAAACAAACGAACCTGCAATCTTCTTTTTGTTAGAAGCAGCTGCCGATCGTCGTTTTGCTTTTGTTAATGATAATCTTATACAAATACTGAACATTCAGCTAGTTGATTTTGTCTGCAGACCAGTAGCGGCAGAATATCGGATAATATACAAGAAAATAAATAGAGACGGTTTTACTAAACTAATAGTGTTTGTAGTATGTCTTCCGATATCGGAGGTAAATTTGGATGATCAGTTTGATAAAAGATGATTGATGATGTTTTTCTAATATTTTGATATTTGGTTAGCAATTTTCAGTACATGAAAATAATTACTGAATATTGTGATTACTTACAACAAATATAGTAAACATTGTGTATTCTTTCGAAAATATTATTTTGATTTATTAAATTTTCTGCCATTTTTTTGATTGTTTGAATGTATGTCCAGATGTCTTCTTATTGTATCCAAACTATTTCACTATTTGATTGATTTTGATAAGTGAGGTGTCTTCAAAATCTTAACGATGCGCGTTTGATGAAATTTATTGCATTATAATAAACTTGACGTGACGGATCATAAACACAGTAACAGACATTATGTGATACATGGAACATGATTGTTAATTTCGCTCAGGACTTGTCGGACTTATGTCCATATGTTTACAATAGAGCTCTCGGAGTGATCGCCATATTCAATCTATAAGATTACAGATTGTTCGCTTTTACGAACTCATCGACTAGATCTTAGAATTTAGTAAACATGATTTTCAATTACTTGGAATGGCACCAAAAAGGAAAAGTTTGAATTAAAAATTATATAAGCATGTTATTTGAAATCTTTGAGTGAGCTTTAGGAGTATATGATTTGATTATTAATTTGGTCTAATGTTCCATATATCTACGTCACAGAAAATGCAAACCGCAAAAGCTTTCTCTATGCTTTTTGCGTGATACGCAACAGATGTTTACCGCTTTATGAATTAAAAATTTGTTCTCAATCTAGACTAGCCCTACAAGTGCACAGAATCGAAAAATGTAGATCGATTTTTTATAAATCTATAAAACTTGATCGGATCAACCAGGTTGAAACAACGAAAATTCGTAATATATCACGTCAATTTCAATCTCACAATATTTTCTATAGGGCTTATATAATATATCTTATCTATAAAACAACAATTTCATTTAAGAATATAATTTAAATATTCAAATACCATAGTCCGAGAATTTACACCCGAAAACAATTTTCTAAAACAACAACCTACCCCTTTCCTCAATTCCTCCGGTGTTGATTGCATCCGGAAGCCGTCTCTCCTCCCCCTATTTCCGTAACGTACGTGTCACCGGCAGACTCCACTCCTCGTCGGGTTTCCTTTGAAGTCCGGTGCGCGCTCTGGCAGAATCCGGGCAGAGGTAAACACACGCGCTGTCGGGACCCGGAGCGCCGGAACGTTGGCTGGAGTCAGTTGGTGGGTTAGATGATAGGGGTAAAGGTGGTAGGGGATAGTAAGGCCTCCAGCGGTGAAGCGATATTACGTTGGAAAATCCTGGAACCTGCCTGGCTCTGGATTTGAAACATACTGCAGAAGATGTCGACGAGGCGAATAGCCATGGATATGTATGAATATATCTTCGCGAGGCTGTATAAAGGTACCTAATAAATAAAGATGATCTAAGGATTATTTGGACTGCTGAGCAAACAATAAATAATAATCTATTTTAGACATAATCTGACCAATTGAATGGGAAAGGAGTTTACAGAGAACAAGAGAGAAAAAACTTGAAACTTGACCCAATATTATTATAGATGTATAAAACTTCTTTAGTACAATATTTACAATTAAAATTCGATATGCTCTTTAGAATTATAATTCTAACAAAATATCATCATACAGGTTTGAACGTGATTAAGCACATTTATTCGAGAAATAAGCAACCGGTAAAATTCTTGGTTCGAGTCTGAATACAATAAAAAATTGAACAAAAACCTATAGCTATGTCCGAGTGATTAAGAGATCATTGTTAACCTTTGTCCTCATATAGGCTGTAAACGAAGAGTATTATTTTGATACAAAGAGGTAGTTAAAAGAGTGGATTGAGTCAGTTGCATTGATTTAGGCATGTAGTAAAAATATCGTACGGAAATCTTTATATATGAGACAAGTTAGAGTGAATGATTGACGTGATAAACGGAGTGTAAGTAACGTGTAATTGCTGATTTTGTGCTATCAAACTTAATATTGTCAAAAGTAGGAGCTATAATGCTATTTGAGACTATGATAAAATTATATATGTCACATTATGGTATTTAACACTGATTCAATATATAATACTGATCTCTATGGTCTTCACAAAGACGATATTACCTAGTCTTTGTAATCTCAATGTATTGATTTTTCCAATTTTTATTCTGTCCCTTGTTGAGCAAATAAAGCATTACTTATGAGAAATTCCAGTTCTTATTATTATTAAAAAATGGAAAATACTGCGAAGAATTGATGATGCAGCATTCGCTTCCGGCTAAAGAAAATCCTAAGAAATCGTCTTAAAAATGCGAAGATTATAACGAATAAGATTTTTTCGGATTTTGCTTTCCCCCGCAGTGCGTTGAGTTTAAAATCGTCTTTGTAAGCATTTCACTCGATAAAACCTCGATTTAGGTTATAGACGAAAAAATAAAATAGGGAAAACTGTTCCTGAATATTGTAAGCTGATTTCGGATAGTAATCCATAAATCTTTATGTATATTCTGCCCCACTGATCTGAAATACATCAATAAAAACTTTTGAGGTAGGCAGTAAGTAATAACAAACTATGGATTACAATATTGGTATTGAGGAACACGTTAAAAATTATTTTGGTCGGATTACTTGCTTGTTTACTTCACCTCTGACTAGAATTTCAATTTTCTTCATTTTAAATGAAACTTTGTCACCTTGGTAACAATTGTTAATATAAAAATTGTCACTTCCAAGGTAATTGAAGTAGCCAAAAACCGAAATGCTCATCTCATGCCTCATGTCACACTAGGTACTTATTCCTCGAGATTTCTTGTACTAATCATATTATTGAGTCATTGCTTGTAACGTTCCTAAAAGTGACCTGAAGAAACAGACAAAAGCGAATTGAATCCGGGCTGAAGATGATTTTATATGTTTTGAAATTATTTGTAAGATTATCTTTATAAATTGTATCAAGTATTTTGCTTCCGTAGGAAAATAATAGCATGTTATACTTGTTTTATATACTGTCTAGCTCTAGATACTTATTTTTCTAAACAGTTGCTTTACTCGTGATCTAAGTTAGGGTTGGCTAATTCAAGCGAAAAAAGTTTTCAAAAATTCAGCATCTTTGAATGAATATAAAATATAGAAAAATTTTGTTTTCTTATGAGATATCCTGGGATCATAGATTAGAAGTTATCATTTATTAAATACGTACAAATTAGAACTGTTGGTAAGATTAAGCAGGCAGAGACCACTTCAGTTTTGTCACAACATTTATTCAAAATCAATAATATTTTGTATATTACAAAAAATTTAGCTTTTAGTAGCCTTAGATCCTGTTGCATGAAGCATTGTTTACGTTATTCACGTTGCCAAATATTTGATCATGAGTGTTTCCATTCTTAGTTTTTGACATTTAGATAGACAAAATAATATCTACTAGTTTAGTGTGATCTATTTGAATGTACTCTTAGATGTAGGTGTACGTAGGAAGAACATTATGGAAAAAAAATTCAAGTCAATTATTTAGTGATGAATTTCTAACATTCACCTCATTTTTTGTTTCTATATAGATATATAATCTTTCTCTGCCCTCCCTCTTATCTGTACTACACGTACCATGTCTGCACACCAACTCTACTCTATCTATATTGGATTACATAAGAGCGAATATAACGCGCTGTCAATACAGCCTCATCTGCCCCTATCAAAATGTAAATCATCCCCGGTAAAAAAAACGACAAGCGAGCATCAAGAGAGACTTCCCCTGTACTCCACCACCATGCAACCTACTATCTCTTTTTCTCTCTCGAGGGAGAACATCAGTGTCCTTCCAACAAAGGTTTTAATTTTGTAGCAAGTGTGTGAGTATTATCATGTAATACGGTCTTCTTAATTGCCAATCTGTCTAAAAGCGTGTGGATGAGCAGAAAATGGATTCATAGGGAGGGTGAGTCGGTGATACCGTAGTGGTGATTCAAGATTATTTTTGTAGAATTTTATTATGATGATAGAAACATATCTCGATAGAATAATAGTATATTATTTGATGAACCCATGATTTAAGTTATATTACAGAAAGATGAAGTTCAGAGTACGAATGTAAATAACTATTCTACGCAGATCAAATAATATTATGATTCATCAACAATTTATCTATTGTTAAAAAAGTATTTGAAAACTCAACAAATCATATGAATTGAGCATTCAACCCGCACTCATTCTTTGCCAGAGACCCCTATCTAAATACCTTTTTTGCTCCATCCACTTTCATAATTCAACTCATACAAGCTCGTTTATTTTCATCATTTGGAAATTTCCTCTCGCGCAACAAACCAACTATCATATTAATTCACCTACATACAGACCGTCCACGCAATCTACCAGCTTCAATTTTACCCAAATATATTTTTTTTTGAGATAATATTACGAGTGTTTGAAAATGACCGATAATTTAATGAAAACTTGTTGTTTATAATTCCCTGAGCTCGAAGAACAAGCTTGAATAAAAATTATCATTTATTATACCATAAGTAGTTGAAGTATTATCGATTATTTTTGTAGTGCCATCACGAATGTTTATTGTGCTTGCGTTTGAATACCACGAGTGTGCAGCACGAGTGGTATTCACAAGCACAATAAACATGAGTGATTGCACCACAAAAATAGTCTATAATACTTTAACTACAAATGGTATATGGAGGACTATTCCAGGAGTCAAACCATTTTTTCAAAATGGTTTTCTATGAATCTAGTAACAACTCACGTAATTTTCATAGGAACGAGTAAACACACTTCTGTCAAACTGAAAAATTAGAATTTCTTGCATTTTCTTTGACACATAATAGAAAAATATATTGCGTCTTGATATGGAATCTAGTTCAGAAAGGTTTGGTGATAGATCAGAAGATAAAATTGATGAAGATATTCAGAAAAATATTCCATTAAATACGAAGAAAGCACAAATTGGAGGTATCCACATCTTTGAGTAAAATACTCACTCTGACCACTAGTGTAATACCCGATAGTATTTCTACACGTTCAAATACCCACTGATATGCACCGTTTCTATGACGATTTAGCATTGTTAACCTTGTTATAAATACTACGAATAGTCTAGTTAATTTTTGAGTACGAATGGTATTTAGGGAGAATCTTGAATGTGCAATTTCAATTCAAATATTTGGAAAAAGTTGGAGCTGCTACTGACTTTGACGTTTCTTATTTGAAATATAAGCAAAACAGGTTTTATCTGTGTGTTGTCAAAATAGTTGATAGGTGGAAGTACCACGTTGTCGCGACAATGTGAAATTTCCGCCGTAATTTTTTGATAATTTCACTTCTCTTATGGAAAAATTTATACATGAGTAATATATTTGACTATTCCATTCGTAGTATTTATAACAAGGTTAACAATGCTAAATCGCCATAGAAACAGTGCATATCAGTGAGTATTTGTACGCGTAGAAATACCATTGGATATTACACTAGTAGTCAAAGTGAGTATTTTACTCAAAGTTGTGGATACCTCGTGCTTTCTTCGTATTTAATGAAATATTTTTCTTAATATCTTCATCAATTTCATCTTCTGATTTATCACCAAACCTTTTTGAACTAGTTTCCATATTAGAACGCAATTTATATCTCTATTGTTAGTCAAAAAAAATGCAAGAAATTCTAATTTTTCAATTTGACAGAAGTTTGTTTACTCGTTCCTATGAAAATTATGTGACTTGTTACTTGATTCATAGGAAAATTTGAAAAAAATTGTTTGACTTCTGGAATAGTCCTCCATATACCATTTGTAGTTGAAGTATTATAGACTATTTTTGTGGTGCAATCACTCATGTTTATTATGCTTGTGAATACTACTTGTGCTGTACACTCGTGGTATTCAAACGCAAGCACAATAAACATTCGTGATAGCACCACAAAAATAATCGATAATACTTCTACTACTCATGGTATAATAAATGAGAATATTTCATTCGACATTTGTTCCATATATGCAAACCAACGTACCTGACTTACTGCCACTTTTATTACCACTGTTTTTCCAATACATACTACATTCTTCATACACCAATTTATTTTGCATTTGCTTTTTTTTGGTATAACTATTAACACCACGCAATAATCTCATTTTCTCCGCAGTTACGTCCAACGTTCAATACATCGACATTATACACACAATCTATTGAAACAGATACTCTTCTTCCAATCTTTTCATTAATTCTTCTACCATTCGACGTTACAGTACCCAAATATACAAATGTATTCGCTTATTATAATTCATGCCATACACCAGAGACCAGAACATTAAAATCTGTCACCCTTTTACTCTTCTTAAACTCTAAAACTTTCCATTTATCAAAATTTAAGATAAAAGTATATTCTACAATAAGTATTGGAATGGCCTATATTCTGAACGAGCGAAAAGTTTGTAAACCGAGCCAAAGGCGAGGATTACGGTTCGCGAGTGTGGAATACGCCATTCCAAACATGTTGTAGACTATACTTTCTGTAACAAGGTTTTGGAGACTCACAAATATTTCAGAGGAAACTTAAAAAATTATTAAATGTCAAACGTTAATCCAGGTATGAATATTTGAATTGTTAGAAAGTAACCATGGTAGTAGCCAAACTAACAGCTTCTGATTCGTCGAAATGATTTTAAGGTTGTTAAGAAGAGGAGTAGGGTCAAGCTTTAGTGGGAACCCTGCTCTATGCTAAATACATAAGAAAAACATTCATTGCCAACTTCAAATAAACAAAATTTCAATGATTAAAACTAATGGAAATGTTTGTTTTCGGTTGAAAATACATGATTTTGAATCATTTGGTTCCTTATTCTATTCTTTTAAAGAGCTTCCATCCGTTGAAATATTCTTTTCTCATATTTTAACAAAGCTACAATATGATATGTATAGTGCGCAACGCTATAAACTTTCGGAAGTATTTTTGACATCTGACGTTTAGTAGTGTACTACTACGTTTCATAACCAAACAAACTTATTGATGATAAATCTACATCAAAAAAATAATATCGATGGAAGAATAAATGGGTTACTCAATCAATGTACCGTCAAGTCAGGGAAATAATAAAAAATCTTGTTTATTCTAATCACACACTCTTCCCATTTCATCTCACGCGGCGACATTGCCAAGCGTATGATAACTTGCTAAATTTTAGTAGCTTTTGTACAATTTTTTTGAGTAATAATTTAATTTTCTCTGAATTTATAAACAAGACTTTTTTGAAACTTGGTACACATGTTTATAAGACATTCGTAGATATTTTGACGATTTTTTGTGATGTTGTCATTTCGGGTAGTTGAGATAATGACATATAAATCAATGTGAAACCCGTCGCGTGCATTAACGGAATGTAATAACATGTCACCGAACAGCAACTTTGACATTTTTTATCTCGATAACTAGAAACAAGATTGAGTTCAAACTTTACCAGAATAACAAATAATATACTGTAAAACAACCTTAATGTCATACAGAATCATTTTAAGCGGCATACAGAATCATTCTAAATGATTTTTTGGAATATCCTTCGTTCCAACATAATTTTTGGTTATGGAATATGCAAATTCCAAAACAGTGTTGGAGAAAATTCATTCCTACCCCAACTTCATGTATTCTATCAATAATTATACTACTCAATATTGCTCCTTACTTTCACTAATATGTACAGTATACCATCTAAGCCATTCAAAGTTTTTCGTAATAAAATATTAAACAAATTAATAGTCCGTGAGACTGGGCATAAATTTTTCGTTGAATACCGCTCACTTGAAACTTTGTGAGTGGCTTCATTGTGATGAGTCCGACAACTTTTTCATTTGGCAAAATTCTAGATTTGGGGGCGTTTTTCAGCGTATTCTCTAAGATTGAAGAAGCTACAAGTCACTTTATTGTTCTTCTCAAGTGACTGACAATCATACTGAATCAAACAGTGCCCCAACAGAGTAGACTTCCAGTCGACAAGCCGGTTGGACAGGTGACATGCGCATTAGAGTTGTTATCTGGCTAACGCAATTGACTGATATGTATCAAGGTCGTGTTGACGTCAGACCGAAGTATAAATTTTCCGAAGAAATGAGAGCCGTAGATATATAAATCAGGAACTTGGTCGAATAAGACAGTGAGTGAGTGAGGAAGTAAGAGAAGAATTAGAGAATAGTCGACGCGCGTAGAAGTGGTCATGTTTGATTGGTTGGTTACGGAGCGCGCAAAAGTGAACTAGATGAAATTAACCCGTGGAAATGAATGAGAAGAGTCAAAAATATATAGAGTAACAGTTGAAAATTATCATTATTGAATCCACGAGAGTTTAAATTTTGTTACTATACGAAATGAAAATAATTGGTAATTACATCCCTTCTCAGACAAAAATCTCTTTGCACATCATGTATTCAAAAATTAGCAAGGGTAATAGAATATAACTAACCTGAAAATTGGTAAGGATTGGTTCTGAAGAAGGCAACTAGTAACAATGTAGTTCACTTATGAAAAATAATGACCGTGAAAATATGAACTTTCATATCTTAACAACTACAGGTGAATATTTTTTTCACGGCCGAAAATCCATTTCTGATATAGAATAAATTGTAACAGATATCATTTATTATTACTCTTCAAGTATGAAAAGAGCAATAATGTATCATGTCCCTCACTTATTGATCAATGTTATATGATAATATCATTCTGCCTCCAGTGCGCTCACCTCCCATTTCACATCCGTAACAATTCCTCTAAATTTGAATCCGAGTGATAATTAAACATTATCACTACGTCGTATTTCATTACAAAGGCATCTCTCGATCATTACGTCCGAGTTTGGTGCGTGCGCCATTTTCTCAATAACCCAGAGTCATTTGTAATGCGATATGTTTTTGTCACGCTCCGTGCGCGACTGTCTACTGTCTCGATGCCTTTGATTTGCATCTCGCGAACGAGTACGGCCTAAACTAGCCCAATTATATCATGTGCTGGGTGAGAGAACTCTTTGATGTGCCTGACACATACCGGAAGTACGTTGCAGAGAGGGGGAATTAATGTGTGATGTAATAAGAGGGTTCTTCTTAAATTATTGTAATGAGCAGAGAGTTTTCATCGCAAATTTACCCTTCAAAATTACCTAAACGACAGCGGAAGAATGATTTTCTATATTATAAGTTCAGTCAGTGAAAGTTTTCATTTCAGAACTGTTCAAAACTATTCCAGTTTGAATAGATTTTCAACTATATTTCTTTGAATACTTGCCCAACTTTAAATATATAAGGCGTCCCATAGTACCCATCATGCAGCAAGCTTATAACACGGCTATTATGGATAACGTTAGGACGGTGAAGTTAGCAGACGTATCGCAGCAGACGATTATTGTTTACTCAAAAATGTATCGTAATGAATCCCGAAAATAGTTACCATTTATCAACCATCAATTCGAAAGTGTGCATAATTATTATTAAATCATGTAAAAAAGCTACGGAAACGTTTTATTTCAATTAGAGGCAGGCAGAACTATAAAATCAATTCAGAAATCTGTTTAGTACCCCAACATCCTCATAAAAAATATCCGCAACGCTATTCAAACCCAAAACACAAGTGATCGGTCCCTACCGAATCATGCTCCCATACAGAACACCCTAATTTGTACTGCTGTTCACTAACTACCGCAGAATTAAGTCCAGGGGTGCACTACAAGGTCATTCACTCCCTTTCACACCCCTGTGACTCCACACGCTATGAATTATTATATCATAACTGGTGTACAATCGACCAAATATATTCTTAGTCAGAGTCTGATATGTTTACTGGAAATATTTGAAGTGAGATTATTTGGAGGGATGTACGAGATGGATTTAAGGGCTGAGAGTCGGATAACCGACTCAGATGAATGTAAGTGCTGTTATTAATATATTTAATGCTTCAATAAACAGTTTAAAGAGCAGTTATAATTTTAATGTTGATTTTAAAGTAGCTAGTAGATGTTGAATGCTTTTGCGGTATTCAAAAGCAAATATGTAAGGGATGTAATTACAAATATCATCACAAGGATATTGTTGACTGAAGTAGAGTATATGTACATATTTTGAAGCAAATTATTATTAAAAATCAGAAGTGAGCGTCTTTTAAATCAATTTGAATAAGGAAACTTGGAGGGCTCAGTTTACTTACTCAAGACGGAAGTGAAGATCACGTAATGAGAGTTTTCAGTCTAATTCTACATGTGTTACAAGGAATGACAAACAATATTCTATGTACCAACACGACTCAAGAGCAACTTTAATATAATGAATTATGGACTCTTCATTAATATTGAACACCTCTATTTAAGATATTTCTTTTCTTTTCTCCTGCTCATGCCAACTTGGTCGAATGATTGTACATTCACATTTGGAAACTGTATTTTATAATAAAGATACAGACCTAGATATTTTATTTGCATGTAACATTAAAAGAATTCAGAATTTTGTTCTTTGTTCTGCAATGAGGACTTCCACAAAATTTTTGAATCATTGGTAAAACTTTAAGTGCGATAATATCCATATCTACAACCTTCGTAATAATTATTATATATAATATATATATATATATATATATATGTATATAACTATTTATATTGAATAAAGTTATTCGACGCTTGACATATCGAATCTGAGTAATGTGCGATAGGTTTACATTGATCAATTACAACGTATAATATTTTTCATTAAAATTGAACTCTGTTCTGATAGTTAACCAAAAAAAAGAATCAACAAAATCAAATCTGGATCCATATGAACAAATTTCTATTCATTGAACATACAACAGAAAATATAACAACAAGAATATAATATGTACTAAAATGTCTTCAGATTAAAAAGGTCTCTCCACGGTATTTATTCAGAAATAAATCATCAACTGTTAAATTAAATATGGTTGAATTTGAAAAAAAGGCCTTAAGCGATCCAAATTGTTTAAATGTTATTTATTTGAACATAACTTAGGACGTTTCGAGAGTCCTACTGCTCTCATCATCAGCTAAAAGCCGTACAAAAAATGTATATGAATCGAAAGTACAAGAATAAAAATAATCTTCTTACCTAAATATGAGTAATACATATAGTCTTATTCTTTAAAACGTGAATGATTTAAAATTATTTGAATAGAAATGCCGCAAAATGTAACGCAAATCCATAGTGCGGCATTTCTATTCAAATAATCTTAAATCATTCACGTTTTAAAGAATAAGACTATATGTATTACTCATATTTAGGTAAGAAGATTATTTTTATTCTTGTACTTTCGATTTATATACAATTTTTGTACGGCTTTTAGCTGATGATGAGAGCAGTAGGACTCTCGAAACGTCCTAAGTTATGTTCAAATAAATAACATTTAAACAATTTGGATCGCTTAAGGCCTTTTTTTCAAATTCAATCTTAACTACACTGAATCCTCCAACAACTTTACAAATTAAATTAAATATGAAACATTTTCTGCTCATTTTTGGTATATTGCTTCAACACAGCACAAGCATAGGCCTACTCTGGATTTCTCTAAGTTGCTTTCTCTCTCTAAAGCTCGCCGCACACGATGCAATTTTTCAAGCAATTTTGTTCACTTGGCGCCGCACTGGGTGCCACGCTTGCTCCGATGCAAGAAATTTGGTTCGATGCGGGGTACTAGACTTACTACAAGACTTGTTTTACAAGATAGGTTCGGTGCTATTTTTCGCACTTGCTGCGCCGCTGGTTGCTGGCCACAGCCAATCAAAGCAGACGACGAAATCACGTGACTACATCACTGAGTTGTATGTCGCATCAGAATGCTGTGCCTCATTAGTGCATTGTGTTTTGTGGTGTTTTAAGATACAAATAAGTAAAAATTATGACTAGTGGAAATTAGGTTATGTTTACGTACCCTAGCTCAGGGTGTATACCAAAAAGTTAAATAAAAATTCCCTGGCTTCCAGGTTTTCCAGTAGATTTTCAATAAAATTCCAGACAGTAAAAAACAAAAGTTTAATATAAGTTTACATATAATCACAGATCAATGTTGCAATTCTGTGTGAACCCTATAAATATATAAATTAAAAACAAAATCGCAACGAACTTGATATCCTTATGAACGAATTTACATTGATCGGCAAAAGTAAATGTATTTTAATAATTTTTTTTTTCATGAATTTATAGATCTGGAAGGCTTCTAGATTTGCTCAGATGGCCCTAATATCTTAAAGAGTGAAAATATACTTTTATGAGTAATAATGCATAAATATCCTATAATCTATTTATAATATCAGAAATTCCCTGACTATTCCATGACATTTCCTGTTTATCTAAATTCTCTGACATTTCCGGGATTTTCACGTTTAGTGTACACCCTACTAGCTTGTCAAACAACATGTTTAAAACTCTGCGACCTTGATTCCTTCTCAAAAGACACTCTCTTGACCAAAGTTTCTTCTTCTTTTTTCTCTATCTCGTAATTCTAATTAATTCGCAGGCTATAACTGCAGCAAAGGCTTCTGCTTTCCTCCGACGAGTATTTTCGGTAACATCCATATTTGTAATAAACAAGTCTACCAAGTCTACGTTCTAGAGTCAGAATGAGTGGCGCAGCTTGCATCGTGTGATGCGAAAATGAGTGTCACACTAAGTGCAGCTCAAAGCGGCCCAGTGCACAAGAAAACTTGCTGCAAATTAAATGAACAAAATTGCATAGAAAATTGCCTTGTGTGCGGCAGGCTTAACAATATTACATTTCTGACTCTACTTTTACAACTTAGTCAAGATTAATAATTGTTCAGAAATGCTTTGAACATTTGAATAATAATATAATGCTTCATTATGAAATAATATGTTTGGCTTATTGTTCTATGTGTAGAATATATTATTTCTAGTAGTATAAATTGCTTAGCCCATAATAATATTGTACCTTTGAAATTTAAATTTAGAAATTTTTAAAGTTCTACAAATATAACGTATATTTCAGCAGACTGATAAGTGAACTATAAACGTCAAGACGTTTGAAATAAAGGCGGGTTGACACGAGACGTTATAAATCACTTGTGGTACCGTTTGACTATAAATTATGCTTACATATAATTTTATTTCTCTCAACATGTGCATGAACTTCTGTGCAGATATTACTATTTCAGAAATTAATTGCAGACTGCATTTACGAAAATTAACACTCAAAATTGACCATCTCTTATTTGTAAATGTAAATGTCAGTAAAAATAAATATTTTGATTGCTATGTATTTCATTCACATTATAGTGACTATTCCATTTGTAGTATTTATAACAAGGTTAACAATGCTAAATCGCCTTAGGAACGGTGCATATCAGTGGGTATTTGGACGTGTAGAAATACCATCGGGTATTACACTAGTGGTCAGAGTGAGTATTTTACTCAAAGATGTGGATACCTCCAATTTGTGCTTTCTTCGTATTTAATGGAATATTTTTCTGAATATCTTCATCAATTTTATCTTCTGATCTATCACCAAACCTTTCTGAACTAGATTCCATATCAAGACTCAATATATTTCTCTAATATTCGTCAAAGAAAATGCAAGAAATTTTAATTTTTCAGTTTGACAGAAGTTTGTTTACTCGTTCCTATGAAAATTACGCGAGTTGTTACTAGATTCATAGAAAACTAATTTGAAAAAATGGTTTGACTCCTGGAATAGTTCTCCATATACCATTTGTAGTTAAAGTATTATAGACTATTTTTGTGGTGCAATCACTCATGTTTATTGTGCTTGTAAATACCACTCGTGCTGCACACTCGTGGTATTCAAACGCAAACACAATAAACATTCGTGATAGCACCACAAAAATAATCGATAATACTTCAACTACTTATGGTATAATAAATGATAAGTTATTATAACTGAGCGAAACACTTTCATATCTTATATTAAAAAGATGAGAAAATATACTTTCAAGGTGTGACTTCGGTGTCTGCCTGTCTAGCTTTACTATTGACTTTTTCACAAAAGAACCTAATGATATATTCAAATAGCGAATGAGAACAGTTATGTGCCAGGAAACACAATATTGAATAATTATATCTACTATCGTTATATACCTTATAAATAATTTTATCCTATTTATAATATCAATTTCATTCATTTGAAACTATGCAGTCGAATTTCTTGCGTATATGCAGATAACCAACCTGCATTTAATTTAACGTGATTGGTATCTTCATAAGATTATTAGAGCCTGTTTTCTCATATTCTGATTCTATTCTAAAAACGAAAATTAAACCAAAAACTAATAATAATAAAATATACGCCTTTATGCATCAGAATGACAGTTGTATAGTTTCCATTGTACTTATTGCTACAGTTCTATTGTGACGACATCAATAAATTTGAAATATGATGAGATTTAAATGATACATATTTGAAAAACTATACGATCTTATAGTGTAAGACTCCATTTAAATAGACTGTAGTAGTTCTGCTGTTTTATTCAACGAAGCATAACTGAAAAGTGGGATTATGGCAGTTTTGATACCTTATCTTCTCCTTTTTTCAGCAGCACTATTGCATCAACCCACATATCAAACTAAGCCTAAATTCTGAAGAATATGCTACATATTCTCATTTAGTTTTGTTAATATAAGATTGTTCAGCCATCTGATTTTCTGTCCAGATTATTGATAATTATTTTATTTTTCAGGTAAGTTTTGAGCCTCCCTCTTCGTCATCTGGAAAATTGTCCATCCTGTGTGCAGTGAGTAAAATGAGAATGATTTAATTTTATTGGCGCGCGCATTTAGTGAGCTGTGAGAACAGTAACTTTTTGCTTTAGTGTGCAGCATTCGTTATGACCTTATGTATGTCATAAATCATCACAGTTAGCGATGGAATCTCGCACAAAAACAGTCACGTGACCTGTCGCTTAAACCAGTTAGATGCATAAGCTTATATCGATATGGAATCAAACAGTCAAACAGTGGATTGAAAAATGTAACAAGCTTCGGTCGGGAAACTTGTGCAAACAGGCATATTTTTAGATGAATTTCACCTTTTTGCCTATTGAATTATCTATTCAGCATGATATACATATACAGCGGTGATACTTGGTTTATTTAAGAATTTTCATTCACTAATAGAGACGAGTAAGAACTCTTATTTATTATTATTTTTAAGTCTTGGATGAAATTTGCGGAGTTCTCGTCTATTAATAATATGATTTTCATTACCTTAATCATTGTTCTCATAATTTTTGATGTGAGTCATGATTTTGAATGACAAGTTACAAAATAGAGATTATATACTTAAATTTAACTTAACCAGCAATAGTCGATCGCGTAGGTTTAAGGGTTCATTGAAGGTTGTATTTTCTATACAATGCACTCAATTCTAGTTAAACTGAGTTAAAATTCAACATTAGGTTTAAACTACCACTGGGTCTTATTTTCAAAAGCATCTCCAGTAGCAATATTCAGAAGCAGACCACTAATATTGCACTACCTTCTTAATGACGAATTGTGTCATAGAACTAATAAACTATCCTATTTTAATTATTATTATTTTTTTTTAATACAGAATCAAAGATATTCTTTGTAAATCAATCTTCAAGCAATAATATTGTCTTTAAGTACGCCGCGAAATTATAAAGATCCTATTCAAACATTATAATTATCACCTAATAAATTTCAATAACAAAGTAGCATATGTTTGACCACACGCAACAACAAATCCAATGCCTGCTAACATCAATGGAAACGGAACGTAGACAACTCCATGACTCACCTTTTCCAAAAATTGCTCGCTCGATGTCTGCTTAACAAGGTCCGGCAAAAAATCTCATAAACCAAAGGTGTCAATTTGCATTAGAAAGGACTATATTTTGACCGCAGCCACATAAAGACAAACAAAAGACTATCACATGAGCGCCAAATTGGCGGGGAATAATTTCCGGTCCAAGCTGGTAATTACCTTTCCACAAATTTGGGCTGTGAGAAGACGATGAAAGATAAATAAATAGTGAGGTTTTAGCAGACATACCTCAAGGTAATTTGTACCTTCATTTTTAGGTAGAAGGATAATTAGGATTTTTTTCTGCCCTTTTTTTTCATTTGGAATCATGTCAGAAAATTGTTTGATCATTATAGAAAAACTATTTGTCGATATGAATTTTGGCGCTAGTATCAAAAAATTAAAGAAAATCAATAATTCGTTCTACATTTTTATGCATTACAATACGGAATCTAACTATAATTCTTTTATTTCTTCATTCAATGAGCTTCCGGCACAAAAATTTACTTTTATAGTTTTTAATACGTCAAATGTTGTGACTAATCAGGAAAAATGAATTGATAGATCAAATATAATTGTCTAGTGTTAATAAATATATTTTTATCAGCAATTCTTTAAATATTTACATATATTTTCAATAGATAAAATTAAAATTAGAACTGGACTAGTTGAAATTATTTTTGTAACACAAATCATAATCTATTTTGGTGAGATATTTACAATTAGTACTTTTTATTATAACGCTTTTATTTGCTTCACCTGCATCTATGTAACGGAATCTTTGAACATGAATTTCACCCCCTTAGAGACGTCAGATTAAATTGAAACTTCACTAACTTCTCAAGGACCGATGATAATACAATAATTCATTACGTTTATCTTATTATCATGATAAGGATCAACAGGAATAAATACCCGCTTTCAGAGCAAGAGCCTTAGAATCTCGAATGTAACTACTCTTGAACTAAGATTGTGGGACATGAAGGCTTCAGATCTGTGTATGGATATGGACATCTTAAGAATCTTTTATCGGTTTCGACCATGGAGATAAAAATGAATTTTTTTCGGGTATCCTATAATTTCATGTACATGCAGTTACAATAGAAGATATCTTGTGATTTAGGATGAAGTTTAAGAGAAGTAAAATTTCGTCTAGAATTGATATTTTTCGTATCATTTTTCGGCTGTTATATGCAAAGAGTTCTCCCACAGAGCAATATTTGTAAGGCGAACAGAAAGTCCCAATTATAGTCGGAAATGAAGTCAACTCTATAAGAAATTACAACTAAAATAGATCGGCACCCATGCCCTTAGCTCGACGATACTGAAGTTGAAAGAAATTGTGTCAGCGCTTATTAATATGAGACCATGATATTTCTCAAAGGAGATTATTTTTTAGCCCAATAAGCATTACAATATTATCACCACAATCTGAATTCTTATTCGCATAAAATATCTTCTCTCAAGCATGAGGATAAGCAAAATAGGTCCACATATTTATGTATAATTTTCGTTTTGGCATATTTTTCAAGAATAATTTTCTTGAAAATAAAAAAGCGCATCAAATCATCTCCAGTTTCCGCCCGGGTGGTTTCCGGTCTTCAACAGCCATCAACAACATCATTATACCTGTACTCAAAGGTCAGTGATGCGCGCAATCTATAAAAATGTAGGGTAAGAGATCCGTTGATCTCCT
Source organism: Dromius quadrimaculatus (assembly GCA_963989225.1). Classification (NCBI taxonomy): domain Eukaryota; kingdom Metazoa; phylum Arthropoda; class Insecta; order Coleoptera; family Carabidae; genus Dromius; species Dromius quadrimaculatus. The sequence continues at coordinate 55,685,392 of OZ022325.1, read as the reverse complement.
GAAAAGTATCCATTGTTGAAAAAAATAGAATTGAATTTAAGATGACTCTTCTTGGCAAATATGATCTAGTGTAATGTAGAACAGTTAAAATTTTCAAGTGTCTATCAGTGTTATTGTGTCTGGAATGTCTCGTAAATTTCTGGTTAAAAAATACGTGTTAAACTAAAGTTATTATCGGCAGCTTCGGTTAACTTAGCGGCTAGTTAGTCACGGAGTATGCGTGAGACGAAGCCCCAGTAATGGGTTAGCTCAGTGGCAGCGGTAAAGAAATTTACATAGGTATATTTTCCATGAATAAGACACATTATGAAGCATTTTGTCTAATTGTACCAAAATAATATTTTTTCGGTTACTGTGTAAAGTTGATGCTTACGTTTTCATTAATCTATCCAAATTTGACGTTTCCTGTGGAAGTAAATTGTCTCTTGTTTTTCATACTACTTTATCGAGTGAATAATGACGGCTGGAATTTATTAGTTTGTCGTTCTAGTACCACCAGGAATATTTTTTAACGTTTGACAGGAAGGTAATTCTTGAAAATGTAAAATAAAAACTTGTATAAAAAATATTGTCTAATATTTTGAGCGTAAAGTATTTTGATCGTCTTCATGGCAATAAAAGGTGTTTCTATGGCCCCTTCTCCTTTTTGTACACATCTGTCAAATTTTACTTGTTTGGAACTGATCTGTTAAAAACTACTTCATGAACACTTTTTATCTACCTATTTTGGCAGCTTGATGAACTTTTTAGAAAAATATTTTTACCGAGGTTCATACTTTATTCTTCCTTCAATCCCTAGTACTTCAGATCTAAAAATTGATTTGCATTTTTCCCAAATATTAACTTGATAAGTGATAAGAAAATAAAACAATTTCTACGGCAATCAAGATTTACAGTTGGGATGTCCTAGAAATTAATTGATGAAATTTCGTGATTTTCAATTCTTTCGTAATGATCATCTTAAAAACGTTGTGTGCATCTCGTTCAATAGTGCTTTTTGGTCTGACTTGAATTACAACAGATACGCCCAGAGAAGATTAACTTTACGGCCTTGATACACAAATTACTATAAGCGTTCTCCAGGATTGCGGCGTTTTTCTTCGGCGCGCACTTCAATATTCATAACTGAGCGATTAAACAAAGGATTATTTTGTTTTATTATTATAGGAGAGGTGAAAAATGTAAATAGATGCGAATTAATAAAATTTTCGAGCCTAAATTCTTCATAATTGTTGACTTATTTGATTTGCTTCACCATAACTAAAATATAAATTCTGATTATAAAATTTTGGCAGGTGTAGAATGTATCAATTTTTTAGGTTGTCTAAATATTCGAAATATTTCAACTATCGAAGAAAATTGTTACGACGCCACTGATGACTACATCTCCGGATCCAATGTAGTTTCCCAGAACCTCAGTTAGGCAGGCGAAAAATAGATAATTATATGTTTATGTAGTGCTCATAAACCGAGTACCAGGGTCGTTTCAACAGGGGAAGGCGGTAACTAGCGTGGCCCGCGGAGTTAAAAAAACTTGACCGGCCGGCCCTGAATTCCAGAATAAGAAAATAAGATGAATACTTCAAGATAGCGTTCATTGTTTTGAATATCTGATGATGTGAGATAAGATTTAAGGAATCCGAAGTGATCAGGTTAAAAAATCATAAACTTATCAGGATTACGAAAAAAAAAGTATTTTATCTAATAGGAAGAGTTTATACTACCATCAGTGTGGTTGAAAATTATTGAAGAGGTGCTTGAATTCGTAATCATAACCTTATGGAATCAATGCTTTAGTAACGGTCGTAATTTGAAATGTCCAATTATTGAAATTCTGGTTTATTTTTCATCGCATTGTTCTTAACATGAATGGTTACGATTCTCTCGAATATCTTGGTTATTTTGAATTAAAAAAAAATAATAATAATAAAAGTGATATGTTTATTGATTTACGTACACCATCTAAATTGAATCAATTCTCATATTAACACATAACAAGTGTCTTACGGGAGGATTGCTGAGTGCACAGATCACTGTTTCAAGAAAATATACCACCCTGTTCCAAAAAAGTGTAAAAGTAGATGTCGGCAATTCTTTATAATTTTCTCACTGTATAACTCCAAATTATTATATTCTCAAGTTTGTTGTATCTATGCTTTAAATTAAATTAATTATAATATTATTATTTTCTTATGAAATTTTTTTCTGTAAATTACTAAATTAGATTTGAAAAATGTGATAATTTACAAAACAAGCTTTTTTTTCTAAATTTACTTGTCTTTAAAATATTTTGAAAGGCATAACGAAATCTGTGGTATATTCTGTAGCACTATTGCATAATTTTTGGCCTAATTTCTGCAAATTATCACATAACTGTCTTGTATATTCTTTCAGTCCACTTGTCCTCCAATATCATTTGTTGATAAAAGGTGATCTTCGAAAAATTATAATGCAAAATACCGTAGAATCTAATTTTAGACGGTATTTGTATTTTATATATAAAATCACACAGAAAATCGGTAAGTAATTCGTGCAGTTTCATATGGCGATAGAAAATTCTTTCTGTCAAATTTTGAATTTATCAATAGAATCTATCATGAGCCTTTACGAGACATACATTGGTTTTTTCTTCTTTTTTCATCGCACTCGCGCACTTTTTATGAGCGCAAGAGAGAAAGCCGGTGATTTTCGCAGTTTTCGTCGTCGGGCGAGCAGCATCATAGTATTAGTAACCTTCACTTTTGACAGTCGAAATTTTTGTTGATTATATTCAATGTGCTATATCTACGGGACTTTCAGCAATAGTTCAGTGAATTATATACATGAGCAATTGATTTGTGATGCGTTTCAACTAGAAAAATTTTTTTTAAATCTATATTTCTCATATTTATGTTGCTCTGTTTCAATCTATGCTAAAGTATTTTTATCTGACATAATTTGGAAAGAACTGATTTCCAATGTTAAATGTCCAAGGTCCGTTTTTTGATTTACAGACTGTATATCCGTGGTTCTAGTTTTGCTTCCCAAATAGATGTGCTTTGTGTGTCTGTTTGTTCTCATGGAGAATCATCATTGTGACTTATTAGCTGTGTTCGATTTGCCCAATATCTCAACTCAGTTGCCTTCAATCGAGTTGAGATTACCGTAAGTGAAGTGATATATATTCAGAGCAAATAAAACGGGCTTTGTTCGCTATAAACTGAGACGTAGCGTCACTAACGTCGCAGCTTCTGATTGGTGCACCAGAAGCACGTGTTTTGTTGTTGTTCACAGAGATACAACATTAAGCTACAAGTACAAGACCAGCTAAACGCCGAAAAATATGAGACAGAAAAAGGCTCACATGCAGAATAAAACTCTCTTAAAAATTGTTACAATCACAAAAGAGTTCTATTCTGCATGCGAGCCGATTAATCTCTCCACTGACAAGAACAATAGTTTCAATGTCTCCTATATTCGCCATAACCTCAATTATTGTCCTCAACATTCCATCAAAAACAATAAATAAATTTCCCCCCACCCTTAACTGAGTAAGAAATCTTAATTCGTATCAGCGAAAAAGGTAGTGTAGCATCGGCAAGGGAGGAAGTGAGCTATCTCACTTTGGTCTCAGTAATGTAAGCGCAAATTAAACGACAAAAAAGCTGTCAAACTGAAGTGAGGTGAGATCTTAGATCATAAATAATATCTAGATGGAAGAAACTGCGAACGGTTACGACGAAAAGAGATAGAAGATATATTGTAAGAAAGCTGGAGAAATGAACTGCGCAAGCGTTACAATAATCAAATTTCGGTTTATCAAACCCGAAAAATGATAAACACATGATGTAATGAGTACTTATTTCAGTAAAAAATATTTATATCCATTCGCCGTTTTCTAGTTGCAAAGTACATCTTCTTAACATTACTTTTATAAATAACAAATGAAATTCGATAGACATGCGCAGTTTGTTTCACTTCATTTATCTTTCATTATATTTTATTTCTTTGTTCCTCTAACGCAACCTATATTTTCCTCTCTTTCTGGCATAACCGTTCGCAAAAATATATTGTGTGATATAAGACTCCTTCCATCTAGACATTGTTTATGATCTAAGGGTGAGATTAAGTGAGATTTTGGGCAAATCGAACACAGCTATTATTGGCGAAGTCCAGATTAACGTCCACTTGGCCCATTTTTTGCATTCGTTCAATTCGTCTTTGCCGATTTACATGGCTCTCATAACTAATAATATGAAAGAATATTAATGTTTGATATTCATTGATATTAAAAATAACCTGATTCATAGTTTTGGAGTTCTTGTACCTATCATTTGATTCAAATTAATCACAATAACTATTCAAAATTATTGAAATACATTCAAATAATAAATTAAACAAATTGAATTCTATTGGGAATATTTTGTGTTTTGTTTGAAAATATTTATTGTGACATTGGTGGCAAATAAAACATAATTGTACTAAATTCACATAGTAATTAAATTCATTTGTTTGATATTTAGTGTGACGACAATGAAACAAAAAAGCAATGAACAAGCGCACGCATAATAATTATTTTGAATTAAAAACATAAATTATTAAACAATTTCCCAGTTAATTTAAAATAAAACGCGTAAAATTACAATGGGAATTTGTTTAAGTACTGATTAAATATTTAAAGTATTAATTTAATAACACATTGGAATTTACAATTAAAATCAACAGAAATTTAACTATCAAAATTTTCGCTAAAATTGAAATAATTGTTTAATTATAAAAATGTACATTTTTTTGGCTCTCTCCTTGACGCATAATATAAATATTCTTGAGAGAATAGTATGCAGATTCTTCGCACTAGTTTCTTATACGGACTACAAAGCTCGCAATGCTTCTTAAATCTAAATGTAAAAATTAAAGAGATGAGAAGCTGTCTGAGTTGCTAATTCGAATTAAATTACTTGTTTGCCAAGTGTGGAGCATATATGTCCGCCTACAAATATGTTGTAAGGATTCTTCCAACAGAATAAAAATAGGGAAACAGATTGATTGACGGCTAGAAGCAAAATAGAGGAGAATAATTTGTCATTTGCAAAATATATAATCTGTGTTGTTGCATCTTTTGCTGAAGGTAGAAAGCGATAAGATAATCACTGAGTTTGAAGTATTTATATAGGTTGTTGAAAACTATTTGCTTCACTATTGTTATTTAAAGGGCTACAAGGTCAGATAAATAAAATATAAGTTACGTAATATGAGGCCTACTCCATTACTTCCATAGAATTTAATTCTAAAATTCAATGACAACTCAATTTTTATTTATAATTTAAATACTTTCGGAAACAAAGCGAACTCTTTCGAATTGAAATAAGTGAGTCAGTATCATCACGACTACAAATATATCACCTAGTTATTCAATCACTCGTTTTTCATTTGCAATTGTAAATTTGCTTGATCTCATTTGATTAGCAAACTGCTCATTTCCAAATTATTGACTATCATGAAAAGTTTAACGCAAGTCTCATGATTCTTACTGTTTGTGTAATGCAATGTTCTGCAAACATTCTTTCCTCCTTTACAATAATATCCTGTTGACAATTTCTCGTGCGGTGTCGCTATCCTGAAGGACAATGTTGACACAAAGATTGACCCTCAGGAAATCTTAATTCACTTCAAGAACGGACAATGCTCTGAAGGTTTCGAGGATTTTCACCTAGAAAATTGAGAGAATTAGGGGAGAAAATGAAAACGATGAAAGAGAATAAATGTTTTGTGTAAAACCTAACAGAAGATATATTATGTTTTCATTACGGAATAGGTACAGATACTTTTGAATATAATTTGATGACATCGTGTTTTGTTTTAGATTCATTAAGCAATAGATTGAATTCCACATACCTCAATACTGATTTGATTTTTGATATAATGATATTTTATTCCTCGCTTCTTAATAATTTCATTCAGAAACCAAACATTTTTGCGATGTTCATATTGTCAAATATGACAGTTGTATTCAATAAGAAATTTCTTATGCAATACGTTTTGCAATGGCATTGAAGTATTTAAAATCAGAAATCTGGCTTCCTAGCGTTGACATTGTCCGCGGCAGTGAATCTGTTAATGTCCTGACTAATTAAATAAATAACTATTGTTGTTATTCTGAATATTGCAAATATTCATATTCATTATAACTCCAATAAGAAGTTGATTAATTTAGTTGCACCCGTATTCATTTTCAAATTTAATTGGAAATTATTATTAGAAATATGATATTAAACCATAGATGACTGTCAATATTTTCAATCAAGTTTATATGATACACAATTGGTCATAATTTCTACAGGTAACTAAAATCATCTTATTGCTATTTGTCCTCCAGACAGACTTAACTTCTAGTTATAGTATTTGGTTATTCACTAGCTCATTTAAACTAAGTTTAATGAATCTTTGGGGGTAATTATCATCTGCGTTTGAAGCCTGTCAATAATTAATTTTTTGCTGCTATTAATGATGATTAAAAAGTGTTTAAGATTGTTGCCTGAAGGTGAACGAAATAACCAAGTGTTTTTGTATCAGTTAGCATTTCTTTGCATATTTAAAAGCACATTTCACAGATATTATACTTTATGGATTGTAAATTCACCGTGAATGGAACAGAATCAATTAATATGGATAAGGTACGAACGGTAGGTAATTTTATGGCAAGAGAATGAGAAGTTTATGGAAACAATAATATTAATAAATTATTTTTGTGTGAAACAAAAATAATAAAATAAAACTAGTTTTAGGATGAATGAATAAGTTTTAAGAAAACTGGATTTGATTATTTCTATTATACACGTGCGCAAAGAAACAAGGAGACTAGAAATTGGAAATGAGATCCTAAATACAGGGTAGTATCTGTCGATCTGGGTATTGATTCAAGAAATTTGAAATATGAAATAATTGTAGGACTCCTTAGTCAAATGGCAAAAGATGAAATTTGGAAGGAAGGTGTTTTCTATAAACCGCTATACAATTGTGTAGTGAAATTAGATAAAAAATAATAATTGGGAGTGGCACACAATACAAGCAACAGAGATGAAAAAAAAAATTCAAGTGTCGAGTATCGTTTGATAAATATTGAGAAATGAAAATGAAATTTCGAGATGACTCTTCAATTTAAGTCAATAAAATTTAAGTCAGTAAAATGTATGTCTTTCTCTAACTTTTCAATTATCCGGTGGAAAATTTTGAATGAAAATCAAGGTGTTAGAACAAGAATCACACTTTCCATGAAAATTGGTTTGAATATCTTGTTGTTTTTAAATACTATGTTCAACTAAAAATGAAAGACTATAAATTTATTAACTATATTATTGACTTTAAGTTTTCACGGTGAACGATCTTTCTTACTACGGAATCCTTTACTGTACATGGTCTAGCCTCACTCAGCTAAATTTTTTCTGCTTATTTTTTAGGTAAACGATTGAAATACCAAATTTTTCACATAATTTTTTGCATAGCAGCCAAAATAAAAATCTCAAGAATAACTTGAGTTATGAAAATGGAATCAGGTAGTAAACGATACCACCATCAATACATCCGTGGACGTTAAATTGCGTAACAGCTGAATTTAATATTTTTTTTTTGTTACTAGCAGTAACTTGCTTTGAACTGGTGCTACATGCATTTGCGCTTTCTGCATTTTTGTTGATTAATAATTAAAGAATAAATTGAAACTCACTACTTTGTGTGTATATCTATCATCTACTTAATGTTTAGGTCACGTGTAAAAGTTTGAATGTCAACTAGTGCTGCATTTAGTGACTAATAATGCATTCTTGTTGCATAAATTACTATTTTACACTACATTCTTTGGGTGATTTATTTTATCAGATAAAGAAATATTGTGAATATTAAGAGGCCGGTCTAAAGCTTAATTCAATTTCCATTGTAATCGTTGTTATAATAATTGCAACTGAGTTAATTAGACTACTCTGGAGCTGGAGATAAACTGTAATATCGGCCCTAGATCAAGTTCATAGAGTACAGTTCCAACGTTCCAACATATTGAATTTTTCTTTAAAACTCATGACGATTACCATTTTTATTTTACTAATTTTTAACATGTCTATGACCAGTTGCACCAACAAAAAATCATTATATACATACAAGTAATATCATTTTCTCAAATGAGGTTGGCATGAATCCTTTCAATAATAATCCTTGCATGTATAATGTGCAGTAACATACAATTTTGTAGATTTTGAAGTATGTGTTGGGAATCAGACAACCGTGGAAACAAGATATAATTAGGTGAATATAAATGTGACAGAAATTCATTTCAATTGTTTCCACTAGATAGAGATAAAATCATTCTTTACCGCCCACGTTGACTTTGAGATGTATTTCTATATTCTTTCCACATGAAGGTTGATTACTCCGTTCCGTGTTCATTTTGTATTTTTCATACTTTTCCTCATATTAGCTAAATATAAATAAATGTTTTATTCATTCGGAACTTGAAAAGTGAGCTTTAGATTTCGGTTGTTGAATACGTACGTAAATTTACGACTTACCCAGAAATAGGATAATCCATTTGAATAAAACTCAAGTAAGAATCTTGAACAATTCCGAAAAAAAAATGTTTTGTTTGATGGGTTCAAGCAAGTTTTTTACAGTTCAGTGCAGTTTGAATTAGACGTACAAGTTTAGTGAGAAATGAGAATCGTTGATAATCAAAATTCCCAGTCTGCACACTTCTAGTGAGAAAAAAATAGTTGCAAGTATATTAATTCATCATGAAATGTTAAAATTGAACTTAGTATGTTTTCTGATTATCTACAACTTTATTCGTCTTCGGAAAAACTAGATTTAAACTATGTTTATTTCTACAACTGCCTCAGCCTTATTCGTGGATGCCATTTAGCGGTAAATACGGTTTAAATTGTAATTATGCTTCAAACCAGTTCTAGTTTGAATTAATTTTAATTGTAATTGATTTGTGTAAAAGTTAGGGCTTGAGTGGCGTGGTAGCATAATTTTATTCTACTTGAGCTCAGTAAGACTATTATGGATATCATACATAAATAAAAAATTTTATAACTTGGATAAATGTAAATCCTAAGCGTGACATAATTTCCACAGTAACGATTGTTAGAGCATTGTAACGAAGGTAATTAAGTTACAATTGGAGTAAATCATAAGCTCAAATACTTGTAGTGCAAATATCTTGATGAATTGAGTTATTCAGACTAGGTTTAGACTAGGCCTATGTGAATCAAAATCAAATTTATGTTTCTATGCTTAAAATTCGTTTGACACAATGCTTTAAATGCTGCATTTTATAGCTACATTTTGATGCAAAGAAAAATGGACCATGTCATATACAAAATTTGTGCATTAAACTTTGATTTTATGTATGGCATAATTCATTTTTCTTTGCATCAAAATGCAGCATTGGAAGGCAGAGAAATACATCGTGTCAAATGGCCCTTAGCGCTTTTTCATCTTTTGTTTATCTTTAACAATTAAATCATATTTATAGTTATAATTGCGTCCACAATCGTGACTATACATAATAACGGACAGATAATTTTCCTCTACTATAAATAAGGCTGATAAAGTTTTCAATGATGTGGCTATAGAATAGGATTAGTTATTGTACGAGTGCAGAAAATTACCCATTTTAAACGTATTAAGCAAGTGTGAAATTTGTGATTTTACAATGTTGTACACTATTATGTCAATCACTGGTAACTGGTATGGTGGTATTTTGAGTATTTTATTTTATACTGATAGATAAATTCAGCTTATAATTAGAAATTATTATTTACCAGAAAGAAATGATGCAATTTGTTCATAACTGAAAATCATGATCACTTTTCCGATACCAAATCCTGGAATTGTATTATTAAGTATGGTGTTCACATCAATCACATTTTTATTCAATGTAAATCAAAACATTTTCTCCACTAATTGATGAGGTTTTATTAGTAAACTCAATTTCTTGTACAATTTTGTTCGACACTTTTATCGCTATGGGAATAGAATTCTCCACAGAAATATAAGAAATAATTTCTAAACAATTCTGTGCAATTTTGAAAGAACGAAAAATAATAAAAATTTTAATGTTTCTGGTTGCGATAAGTAGGAGAAATATGCTATTTTCAATAGTGTCATAGAATATTTAATTAGTATGAATTCTCATGCTCAAGAAAGTAACTAATTTCTGAATCATTGTCATAGTTCAAAATGGTACAATATATTTTTTGATATCGGCAACACTTGATTCAGATATCTTAAAATTCTTGTATTAACCAAAGTTTTAACGAAAAAATTCAGTACAAAGAAAATAATAAGCTTCCAATAATAGAAATATCGACTGCGCTTGCATATCCCGCAGAACTTTTCCCGTTCGGCTTATTGTGTGGAATTAACGAGCAGCAACCGTGCGTTTTCGCTGCTGGCGGGCTTCTTTAATTCGCTGATTAGGCTCCGGAGCTGCTCCGACCGGAAACCGGAGCCAGCGCGCCATAAAAAGTCCGGAGTTGGGCTCTAACGGAGTCAGCCAAGTGGAATGCAGTACTGGAGCTTTATTATTATAATGTAGAAAACGAAGTATGAAGCAGAGATGTGGATTTTTTATATTTACTTTGTAATTATTATAAAATTTCCTTTTGGATAAAATATATAAGAATTTATTGTAAAGAGCATAGTATTGTTTTAAAAGCAAAATGTTTTGTCGGTTTAAGGAGTAATAATATAAGTAAAACTAAAATTTGAATAATTCAGAATTTCAGACGTTCATCGTCACAATAATGTTTAAATGATACTTATCAGAAAATCATGATATTGAGGTAATGCTCAATGTGGGGTTTGAGACAAAAATTGAAACAAGGTAAATTTTAATGTAGCAAACCATTGACAACTCTAAACGCTAAATTTGGTCATACTTCGCAAATGATGTGTGTAAACTGTAAACTGATCAAATTTCGCATTTTATTTTGTTCACGTATCTCAGTGCTATACTGTGGTTGAGAAACAAATGGGAGTAAATTAACATAGCTTGAATCGAGTTTTTCTGTTAATACATGATAATAATAATATGCAGAATCTTTATCATGAGTCAATTTATTTCATTATTTGTACAGCTTTAATTTCAACTTGTGCTCTGTATTCCTCGCTGTGTTTCCAATGTGTTTAGATAATGGTTCTACTAAGAGCCATGAAAAAAATATTATATGCAACACGTGTGTATTACGTCAGGTTTGCAATTTTCATGGCGAAATTTGCCTCATGTCATGATGCTTTAATTTATAGATACATTTATTGCATAAATTACTGTCATGCTCTCAACTTCCATATCTCGACAATTACCAAGCACACAGCGAAGTGACAAGTGATTTTAGATTCTACAAATAACCTGACAAATTGATCAGTGACGGGTGTTGTGCACAGTATTACCAACATGAATCTACAAAAAAAAAAAATTCGAGATAACTGTCACACCAGTGGGGGAGCTTGAATTTGCGAATGCTTAGCTAAACATGTTTTTCCCGGTGACCAAAACGAACCTTGGTTACTCCGAAACTATATTTGTAAAAAATAGATCAGAGTTGATAGTTGTCTGATATGTATTTATTATCAATCATGTAATCCAAAATTATTTATTCTGAAGAAAACAAATGCTCATAGATATGCTCTGATATATTTTTGCTCAACTACGAGAAGACTGTATTGAGATTATTATGTAATTTTACATCTGATACATAGATTTCTCTATCGTCAATTTCCAGTTCGTCTCTATTTTTTCGGAGCGCTATCACTCGAGCTGAAGACTTGACAAAATTCAAATCATGCAACAACGATGAGAATATTTGAAACTTTCAATAAGATATCGTCTTTCTAAACGATGATCAAATGAAAACCACATTCTTTTGTGTTTCAGTTACAGTATTTTCTTGTGCATCTTATTTCAATATTAGGGATGCCTGCATGCTTGATTGTCGAGCAGTGCCACTTTGTTCCATTTAATTAGACTGGCAACGTCGCATGTAGAACAAACCGCGCACACTTCAACCGCTATAATTAATATTAATTATCACTTCATAAAACCAAATCATCTACTGCCTGTTTCGCTACAATTGGAAGATTTCTGAAGTTTTGACTCTTTAATTATGATAATTTTATTTTGACATTATGATGAGAACGATTTCTTAAAGTACTTTGCAGTAAATGAAAATTATTTTAGGGAGATTATTCGTCAAAATCTTCCTATTTAATGCTACAAAAATTATCATGGTTTAATTTAACGATTACAGTTGCAGACTAATTATGATGCTTGTTTCCCACTTTTACACATTTATATTTTGATACTTCAAAGTATCTATAATTAATTAATAAGTAAATAAAGAAGGTAAACACTTTTTATCATGAGTTATAGAAATATTTACAAATAAAAAATCGTTTTCATTCGTCTTTTGTTTCTGTTGTCAGTAATTGGCGTTTATTTTGTATCGCATCGAATCCAAAGTGACATAATGCACCTTATTACATGGATATCATCAAGCAAATAGATAGATGCCTCTTTTGTCAAAATCGGTCTATAGTCCTTAAGATGCTACATGAACATCCCCTTTTCTAATACATCGTAGTTGGATAAAAACATGTTGATGACAAAATTGGAAATATATATATATTTATATTCATTGAGAAAAATCTCGTCTGATGAATTGTATACCCCGCACCGCGAGGTCAATAACTATTATCGACTAGTTCTCCAACGTCTAATTTTGACAATAGAAGTGATTATTACAACCGGAGTAATTCCACAATCGGTCAACTTCTTATATAACATTTTTGAAAGAAATTTTCCTCTTCATAATGATGGCATTTCATTTTTTTTCTTTTACAAATAATTACCATGATCCAAACTTATTTTAAAAAAATCTGACGTGGACATCACGTGACTTACTTGTACATCATTGGATATATATAATCAAACACAACATCTCATCATTCCACGGCTAGTCGGTGGCTATGGAAACAGTATGTCGTCATTCTTATGTCACAACATTCCTAAATACTGATTTCCAGGATTCTACGGCTAACAGTTCTGAATTTATGCGCAAAATTCCAAGATCGTCAAGTATAGTGCACTTTCGACTCAGTCGATCTCAATGAAAATAGGATATGAGCATCTAGACAGTACCAACATCTTGAATATTGTATTCTAATATTCAACGTTCAATCTTTTTGGATTTATGCGGATAATTAAAAAATGTTTCGAGTAAACTGCACTCCCGGCTTAGCCGATCACAATCATAATGCAAGGTGTACAACTAGATGCTATAAAAGTGCTTAATATGAAATCCCAATATTTTGCGAATGATTATTTTAAATTTATGAAAAAAATTCGAAAAGTCCTTAATATGAAGTGCACTTCCGGCTTAGTCGATTGGGACGAAAATAGGAGATGATCATTTGGATGCTACAGCAATTTCAAATACTGAATTCGAGTATCCTATAGCTAATCATTCTAGATTTATGCGGAAAATTCAAAAAAAGTATCAGGTAAAGTGCACTTCCAGTACAGACGATTGCAACCATAATGCGAGGTGCACATCAAGATCCTAGATCCTATACCAGTCTTTTATATAAAATTTCAGCATTATACGTTTGTCGAATTCTGAGATTTGCGAGTTACGCACATACATACATACGTACCGACATCAAGCCAAAAATAGTCAAAATGGATTCAGGGATGCTCAAAACGGATATTTCCATCAAAATCTCGATAAATGAATTTTGTCGGTTTCACAATACTTCCTTGTATTTAGTACAAGTAAGTAAAAATGATATGCATCTCTGTCCTTAGTTCTGTTCTCTTAAATACAGGCTACAAATCGAAATTCTTTCTTAATTTTTGAAATTTTTCATTTTATCGATTGGTTAACTATTAGAATGAAATTGGTTTTCATTTCGATTTGCTAGATAGCTAAATTTCTATGAAAAATTTTCTTCAAAAATTTCCTTCTATTGTGAACTGTAAATATGGAATGATACAAGCGCAATTTAAATACCTATTAAGATACTTGGAATTGTTATTGATGCCGAGGAACATTGCCTGAAGTAGGAGACTATTGCGCTGAAGAGTGAAGTTTGGGTTTGAATCTCAAGTATTTAATTTTATTCAATTTTATGATTTCAAAATATTCTTGTATTAGTTTTTAATACTGTATTTTGTTGCCATGATTTTTTCCATTAGGATTGGTCAACTATCAGAATTTACTACTATTGATTCGTCTTGGTTGATCTGTTTCACGTCGAGAAGCTCATATACACGTTGGTTTATAATAATTTTGATTTATTGTCACTTTGGTTTTTTGTAAAAGTTATTTTGGGAGTTTTGGGGATACCTATTAGGGAATGGTTGATTTTTAAAGAATGGTTGCTGGTTATTATTTTTGAAAAGTGCTTGTGGATTATTTTATACATGTAAGATTGAAAACGAGTGTTAGGAATAAAGTTATAAACCTGGAATTGTTTGTGATTGTTGTTACTTGGGCTTTGGGAAACTCCTACTTTAAATTTTTTGAATAGATATCATATTCTTATTGTTTTCAAACTGAAAGTCGTTTGCTAACATGTTTTTTTTATTTAAAAATCTGGATAGTAATCCTCTTTTGCCATTAAGCTTGCTTGTTTCTATAAAAATTTAATGATTATTGGTCAAAAAACATGTGATGTATGCTATACTTGTGCACAACTTCTGCCTAGGCACACCATGACTTTTCCTATTGTCTCGGTGACATCAACTAATGTTTTAAACACATTTCGTTCTGTTACTCGATCGGCCGGCTTTTTTACAGTCATCTCTTGGACTATTATAAGAATATTGTTGTCCAGTTCTATTTTTTTTATTTATTTAGCAGATAATTGTATTTTTATGCTTTTTGCATTGCATACAAGTATCAATTATTACAGCTGTGTTTAATACATTAAATGCATAGACTAGATAATATCCTAATACAGAAGTTCTTACTGCAGCGGTACTGAAATTAAGGTTATCCAGTATTTTTTTCTGGAAAGTGTGCTATCATAATTGCAAGCTGCAGATGACTTCAACAAGTATGATGAAATTAACCCGCCGCTTTCTCTCATGGTAGTTTTTGCAGTTCTTTAAATAGATATCTTTGACACAAACTTCTGAGTAACAAATAAGTCTGTGTGCAAAATGCTAATTTATTATCTGACTACATTACATTGGACAGATGCATTTGTGAATAGTCTTCTGTTCCTACCATTTATGTGCAGTACTTATGCAGTTGCGAAGTATTCCAGTTGTCGCGGTCATTGCTAATCTTCAAGACTGATGCGATTTAATTAAATGAACTATGGATGAGAAATTAAAATATTGACCCTATCATAATCACAGTGGTTGGAAAACTTGAAATGAATGAGTCATTTGCATTGGTCTGGTTTTCTGTTATTCTAGTGTGTGTTTTTAGTTGATTTACCGTGCACTAAGTTATGAAATCTGCAAAATGAATATCCTATTCGTTCAGATATTGTACCAACTTTTCGTACATTTAATTTGAATATTCATGTTGACTCAGTGCGTTAACGCACTGCTAACTGCAGGTCTGTGATATACTAATACAGAGATTCCCGGCCGGTATGTATGATTTATCGAAGAGTGCTGCAAGGTCAAGCACTCAAATCATGCTCGGACACCTGTATGTCTTAAAGGTAATCCTAGGAGTATAAGAAAGCTCTCTGACGCCATTCAATCGTTGGTGATTTGATATCGTCGCACAGATTAAGATTTCGAATCTACCAGGATGATTCGGTAACAAAACGAGTACGCATGTACTTGAGGCCTTGACCCTCTTGGGGTTGTCGTGCCCCAGACGAAGAATTCAAATATTCTCTGGCATATTTATATATCGAAATAGTAAAGCAGAATGAATCACTTTTTTCATGGACAAAAAACTTCAATTGAAACCACCTAGGATATAGATTACATTTTAGAAGAAACGTAAAAACTTTGTAAACAGAAGAATTCCTGGATAGTATAAAGTATTTGCAATTTATTCTCTTTACATATAGCCAACAATAATAGCGTATGCCGCTGTACTTAGTGAGACAGAAGATAACAGCTACTAAAATATGATTGGTTGTTGCTACTAACGTCAGCGTTCGTTATGGTTTTGCTAATTAACTCGCGATGTGCTATATTAATTAAATTCTGAATAAATGCAAGAATAATGTGTGCAGTGCTCTGAACGAAAACACACTGTGAAGAAGGCAGAGACGTAGGAAAATGTTTTCAAAAGGAAGTATTCATTATAAAGACTGATTCAAAAGTCTGTGAATTTACGTACATCTTACAAACGGCAATAAGCTGGTTTTGGGAAGGGAATTTAAGATATGATTCTAAGTTCTATCAGTTGAATATTCCGAACTAGTTTTCGTAGAAAATAATCTTCGAATGTTAACTGAGTTATTCAGATAGGCTCTAATTCTTTCATCATTATGTACGTATTAATAAAGCTACTTTTGGTTAGTACATTGAAGAATTTATAAATGATTTTTTTCCTATTCATACGCCAAGTAAAAATCATTGTTATAGTTATTTGTTTGGTAATGGAAAGTTTACTCGTATCTTAGAAACGGATTAGTCACTTGATTCACAATTTCAATTCTCGCTTGGAGATGGTTATTTACTTATTAAAGAAAGAAAAGTAATAAGTCAAGTATAAGATTGTTACAGATTCTGTTTATCTGACATCAATAAGTTGTTCAAAAAGATTATGTCTTACGTGTTGATTATATTTAAACCATGAACTTCGTCAAAAATTGGTACAACCTCTGAGTGCCTCAATTTTGCAGCCCTGTATTTCCCTCTTAATTAGTCCTCGTCAGTAGTGTTGGAAGGTATCCTTATTCTTCTTATCCACATCTGTGAATAAAGGACTGCAGCTTATTTCTTTCCAGTTTTAAACTTTTCATTCTGATATCAAAACCCTACAATGAGAAAAATTCGCGCAGTTCTTTTTCCGTTTCAATTTACAGATGTTTTGTCTCGGAAAATGCGAACACAAATTAGCCTCATTCTAGAATTGACTAAGAGGAGTGGTGCAGCGATGTTAATAGGAAGTTTTTCAAAAAATATGGAAATAAACTGGAATCTCAATCCAAGTTAATGAATAATCATCTAATAATGAAACAATAGTAAATAATAATTGATCACCTTATACAAAATGATTTACAACATGTAACGAAAAAGGAAAATTGATATTGTTGTTCTGATAAAAATAGCTTATTATGCGTAAATGGAGAGAGGGTTTTTGAAATATAATTAGAAATTAGAGAGAAAATTTTAAAGTTATAACATACAGAAGTTGAGAAATCCATTTCTTTTCAAGTGCATATAAATAAGGTGCAGTGGGGTAAGTTCATAAACGGGGCAAGTGCATAAACAGGCTATTATTATTATAATATGAGTGAAATCTCTTCAACCAGTGTTTGGTAATGTACTTTAAGTTAATATGAGCTATTCGACATAGATTTCGCGCAAGAATGAACTTGTCTTCTTCACTTATATCAGTCAATGCTGAACAATCACGTGTGAAGTACATATGCAACATTGATGTCACTATAAACATGCAATAGTTCTTAAGTAAATCTATATCCTACGATTTTACTTTAGATGGGTATAAATAATATACATGTGAGTTTACATTGATAAAATAGATATAACGGGTGACAAACGTAACTGACTCATGTACCAAGGACATGGTGGAAATCCACTAAATATTTCTGGAAGCTTCGAGAAATCCTATAGGCGGAGATATATGAGCTTGGGACGGCCCGGGATTAGGTCGAGCAAGTTATGATTATTGGAAGTTCGGATACGGATCGGGTAAAAGTGAAAATAAATAAGTGAACTAGTCAAAATAAATAACAATTTTAAGTGGAAATAGATTGATTAAACCTACGAACGAATTGAGTTTCGTTACACTATAACTAACAGTAAATTATGTTGATACAAAAATTACTGGCATTGGCATCGGCAGTACGACTTTATGAACGAACCTTCAGAGCATAAATTACCATTTTCTTGGTTATGTACACATCGCATACCATATTTTTCACATTTTAATTTGTGTATGTATCCAAGCGCCACCAACCTCAATAAACGCGTGGCTATTAAATTATGTAGCTCATATTATGTTTTTCTGCGATTTCATCTTGGTTGCAGTGTGTACAACATCTAACACTGACCCATTTGCTAGGTTGTTTGTAAAACTTGTACTGTGTAGTGTGTTTGGGATTTGTTGCGAAATACTTCGAGGGCCATAAATGGAATGTGTATCCAGAATGACTGGAGACAATATTGCCATATTGTCTATAATACTTTCGAGTTTAGAGATTTTCAAGCATTCCATATATTTCCACTAGTTCAGGAGTTCTAAGTTGAGACCGTAGAAACAATCTTGTATGTAAATTGTGTCTATAGGAGAGGGACTCCAAAATGTCTTAATCACAAGCAATATATGACATTCGGTCAACAAATTTTTATAAGTCAACATAATGCTAAAGTTTATATCTCTTAATTCTTGAATTACTATTTCCTACGGCCGTGTATAAATTTGGTACTTTACACATTGTTTGCGATGCGTAAAGTAAGCGTTTTATAAATCCCAGTTTTGCCAACATTTGAATGCATAGCAATTTTATTTGATAAATTGTTGAAAAATCAAAGCCTGATAAGTTTCTCAAAAAAATGCAAACTCAGGAACCGACTCCTGAATTTGTATTTTTTTGTGAAACTTATCAGGCTTTGATTTTTTAACAATTTATCAAATTCTGTTTCACGATCAAACTTTCAAGATCGCTTTACAGTGTCCTGCATTTCTTCAAATTTATTTCAGTGAATTCATCTGATGTTGATTTGCCAAATCTAAATCTCAACTCCTTAGTGCTCTTTTTGTAAGTACTCAATAATTGTTAAAATATGGAAGTTGAGGCCGTAGAGAAATCTTGTATGTAATACGAGTGTAAACAATTTCAGTGACTTGCAAGTATCGTCACCAATTACTTGTTGCATTCAAGATTTTTTCTACGGCCCTCATCTTCCATATTTTAAGAATTATTGAGCACAAGTTGACATTTTAATTCAAAAAACATCCGGACTAATAAATTAGTTAGAGTTGCTAAAAACATGAATTCGCAGGAACTGAATTTCTACTTGTATGAATAGTGATAAAACTGGGACGCGAAAAAGACATAGGCCTAGTTGCATGAACGTGCATGAACTAAATGAACAATATCAAATCGAATATATTCGTCAAATCAGTTGCTTGGCATTGCTGTCAAAAAAGTGATTTCATATTGTTCATTTTTGAAGAACTGTTTAGTTAATGAACGTTCATGCAACCGGGCATTATTTTATTATATTATACTTTGCATTTCTCTAAGAAATTACTCCTTCCTCTCTGTCATCGTACAAATCTAATTTTATTACCCTAAAAATCAATATACTGACTATAAATAAGAAAAATTTCTGCACTAAATGATTTTTTATTCGATATTCATTTATATTTTTTCTGCTTCTTAACATTTTGGCGCCCGCTGGTGTTCAGGCGCGACTGCAACGAATGTCGGATTTCACGCGCAGTACCGTAGCGGTGGTGGTGGCGGTGGCGTACATGGCTGCGACTTCGTCGTTGAACAAACGAGACAAGCGGAATGCTAATAATTGAAGGAGCAGCAACCAGCAGTAAGAACACCAAGAATTCACACCATCAGAACGCGGAGAGAATCATACAGAGAAAGGATGCGTGAGATGCTTTGGCCTTATGTTGTTGATATGATGGATGAGATCTGTTCAAGAACTACCCTAACGAAGAATATTAGTGATAGCTACAAATTTTAAATTTGTACACTAATATTTACAAGGATAATTGAATTTAATTCAGTCACATTTCTCGATGCAAAAAGTGATTCTTCAAAAAACTACAAATCAACTTAGACATAATTCTCGGTCGTCTTTGGCTGGCTTCATACATTTTTGAGTCCCTTTAATTGATATGTTTCATATTCAAATTAGGAAAAAATGAACATATGAAAAACACGTTCGTTTGAACCACGGTCTTATACACAGGTCTTGACATCCAGTACCATTGTTGTGGGTTATTGAAGCTGTATTCAGTTATTATTTGCTCCAAAAGAGGTGCTACAATCGAGAAGACTAAAACGTTCAGTTTTTGAAGTCTCCAATAATATAGAATTACTAAAAAGGCGAGAAGCTGTAATATATTGTACTTTATAATTATAAATTTACTTACAATAATATTTCAATGAAAATTTAGGAGAATATTTATTTATTACAAGTTCAAATTTCCATTTTTGTGTGAAGTTTCAACAAAAAGCAAGATTTAAATTTAATTATTATGAAATATAAAATAACCTATTGTTATTTTAATATCAGTCTTTTGAATATTGAATGATATTTATTATTAGATTCTATGATATTTAATTGTATGTACAACCCAGACTCAAATGATTCGCTGTTTCTTCTCTTTTTAATGCATCAGTAATGCACATCCTCTGTTTCTCTCGCACAATTATCTTCTCGATCGTAGCGCCGTTTGTGGTAGTGCCAATAACTAGTAAACTGCTTTAATAAGGGATACCCCCACTACTGACGAGTGTCAAGACCGGGGTTTGAACCCTCTTCTATATGTGTCAGTTGGAGTGGTTGATTTTTTAGAAATATTTTAAACATCTTCCACTATGAATTCGCCCTGAGTTTTCATAGTGGTGTAGGAAGAACATTGTTTCTCAAGTCTGGTGTATCAAGCATGTCGCTACGCATTTCTTTTGTGGACAGTTCTTACAAAAAGGGCCAAAGCATAACTAATATCGTTTTACATCCAATATGACAAAGCTCTAAGATTATGGATTACCTTTTATTTTACAACCTCGTTTGAATATCAAGTTGAAGAATTCACCGATACGACAAGCTATGTAACGTTATCCTTAATCCAAAGACTTATTAAATACCCTTGAATGGTGGCGCATATAAAAAATTAGAAATCAATGAAGGAAAAAACTTTTCAGAACACATTTCATAAATAAATATGTTTTATTGGGTATACAAGTTCTGTATAAATTAGAAAAACAACGTTTCGACAGCAAAGTGTTGCCTTTTTCATATTTCTTAACACTTGAAAAAGGTAGCACTTTGCTGTCGAAACGTTGTGTTCCTAATTAATTTATACGGAATTTATATACCCAATAAAACATATTTATTCAACTAGAAATCAAATTATAGCTCACACATCTGAAGAAACGCTTTTATTCATAAGCTGACAATGCACTAAAACAAATAAAATGATTATTTAATGCCTAGTACTTGATCTAATATACTTCTTGAGATTGCTAAATGGTAACTACATGCATAAAATGTATGACGCTTTCTTCGTTTCATAAAATAAGTATATATTTCTCAAAAATCTAACCAGAAGGCGCTACACGCTTGTATGCATCTATTTACCATTTGGCAAACACAAAAAAATGTGTAAAATTAAATATTAGGTATTTTATAATTATTTTATCTGTTTTAATGAATTGTCAATTTATGAATAAAAGCGGGGGCTCCAGTTTCTTCAATTATAATCTTTTTCATTGCATACCTATACGACAAATAAAATAGACAAAAAAGAATCATTGCAGGTCAAATTGAAGCGTACTTTTTTGTACGACTGTACTTCTGTAAGAGACAATACTCATTAAAATATCTCCACGTATTTCGAGATTACACAACGACTCCGTGTACCCAGTACCCAGTATACCCTACATATCTCATGACTGCTGGAACACTAGATGTTCTTATGTTTTTTGTTGATTGTGGAATGATAGTATGAGAGACAGTTGACAGTCTAGAAGAATAGCATAGCATTAATGCGAGTTAAAAATGATTTATTCGTCGTTGGAATGCTTTATTGCAAGATGTCAACAGTGATGCGTTTTTGTTGAGATGCTTTTGTTTTTGTGTACGTAACTATGATGATTTGTAATGAGAAAATGAGCGAGAAGTAGATAGTACATTATAAATAAAATGATATAAATAGAAGTGGATTTTTTGTTTTAGAATTGTTAGTACTAAACCTTATTGCTTAGAAATTTTTGTAGCTCAGTTAGGCCCGGCTTCACAGTCTTTGGTTTATTCTAAACGTAGCTTAATTACCTTGTTAACGATTGCTGGAATAATTGTTACTAATGTTATTGAGCCACGCTAGGATTAACCAAAGACTGTGCAATCTTTTAATCTTTTAGATAAGAAATTTAACATCTTTCTGGAGATTTTAAAATGCCGTATGCCCAATTTTCAAAATTATATATAATTACTGGCAATTATATTACTACGGCTTGAGGTAATTGATATCAGAATTACAGTAATCAATCAAGTTCTCATATAATATTAAGAAAATAATAAATACTGCTGCTGTTTGTGATTATTTGACAATAAATTACTGCAGTTTTTTTGAAGGATTGTTCAATAGTCTTTAATAAAATTTCAAATATTTGATAAGATATTTGATGTAACTGTTTTGCTCTTGCATACCCTAACCAGTCGCCTAACCACATGTTTAAGATATTGGTTTGAAATGAGAGGAATTACTTATATTGTTCACAGACACAGTTTATTATTTTCAATTCAATTCATGTTGCAGAAAACATTTTCCCATATGATATTTTTTGCAACGAATATACGCAACCTACGAGAGTATAGGTATACGTGGTCACATCGATGCGCTTGCGCTGGTATGACGTCATTTCCATCTCATGACGGTCGGTTTTTCTACGCCGATTTACTGAAGCCGGCATTAAGTAGATTCGCTTCAAAAATATTTAATAAGTACCAATTTAGGCGTATGTACGAAAATTATGGCAGAACATGTTATGAATTAAATAATAGTATGTTATTCAATATGCGTACAAGGTAGAATATATTGTACGAGGATGCAATTCTGAATATGAATGTGTGGCTTGTGAAAATGAGGGTTACAATAATAATTATTAATGATATAAATATATGGCAAATTACCTTGGGAAAAAATGTAAAAATTGAATCTACTTTTTAAAAAAAATATTGAATATTGACAGTGTGAAAAAACTCGTCCAACTCGAAAACCATGATATAAAAAAGTCGGTCTATCGGTCTGTCGGTCTGGAACGATCTGGAAGCTTGATAACTTGAGAACACGTACGCATTTTCAACTAGAAATTAGAATTATTATCCCCCATATTTGGACATCACATGCAAACGTTCATCAGCCTTTTTTTTAAATAAGTAATTCGGCTTTATTATGCTTGGTATCAAATTGAAGCCCATGCGGGGATAATTCTAGTAGAAGTGTCTAAGAGGATATTTAAACGATTGTCCATTGTTTCTTTTACATATTATTCAAATTATGTCTAGTTTGGTATCAATTTAAAGCTTTCGGGAAGATAAGCTTGGTACATATCAAGAATAAATAATCAATGGAATCCACGTTGCAATCTTTGAATTATACTTCCGGCGATCAAATGTCGAAACTATATGTCCCAATGAATTGAAGACCTCATCCAGAAACGAATTCTTTATTCTCAAAAATATTTGTTATATCTAAAGATTAAAATATAACCGCCGTCTGTCACTCTAACAATGAGAGCTGTCACTCTGACAATGACAGCTGTCACTTTGTTAATGACAGCTGTCACTTTGGAATATGCAATCAATTGATTTGTAAATTTAGCCCTTGAGCCTCCTCTCACTCGTGCTCGTACCTTCGAGATAATTATGTTTTTGTTCGGAAGAGATAATGATTTGTCGTTTGTCTTCACCGAGAAGCAAATGTTCGAAAATCGGAAAGAAATTGTTGCAGAACCCCTGGCACAGTAATCACATAATTGGAGTGCGGAGAATTGAATTACAAACCTGCGCAAGTAATGCACGCATAGCATAGCTCGCAATGATGTACTCTCACAGAGTGAACCTAGTATTCGTTGTGGAGTGCATACAGCGAATCCATTGTTGAAAACACGACGCGACGCTAGCGTTGCTGAAATCGGCGCTGAAAATGTCGTTGGCATCCAACTTGGCGGCGGCGAATGAAAAGAAAGCGGAAAAAGAGCGAGTGGCGCTTAATTGGGAGGGACTTATTATTCGAACAAAAGTACAGACTGGTGGAAAATTTTCACTGGGGATAAATTTCACATATTACAGATTCTGCAAATGAATAAATAGTTATTTGGAAGAAAAATCATTCATTCCACAACAACGAAAAAATTACTTTTTGCACGTATTACACACATCATTATTATAAAGCCGGATATAGAACGTT
This sequence comes from Dromius quadrimaculatus, assembly GCA_963989225.1. Lineage (NCBI taxonomy): Eukaryota > Metazoa > Arthropoda > Insecta > Coleoptera > Carabidae > Dromius > Dromius quadrimaculatus. The sequence continues at coordinate 55,661,033 of OZ022325.1, read as the reverse complement.
ATTAACTCTTTCTATTATGAATGATTCATTTTTCGTCTATAAGTGTTAATATCACACGGAGTGCGATCTATTAAACGCCATTAGTAAGGTGCCAGAATGCAGTGTAACTTTATTTATATCGCAGTATTTCCCACAACGTATTCAACAATATTGTTACAATCTTGTTATATGTATGCAACGATTACTTTTCGCTTGGATTCTATGTGGCCTAATCAGGAAACAAAGCTGAAACCTTCTTTAATACAGTTTCTCAGTATTTTGTATTGAAGTTGATTTCTAAAAACACAATTCAGTTATATTAGGATGCAATTTTACTACCCTATTTTGGATGCATCAATATTATAAATGTTATAACGATAAATAATACTAGGTCACTTGTATCCTATAATTATAAAAGATTATCTACGTATCTACATTCCGAATTGATACCTTATGTTTGTAGCTACCAAATTACCAGCTACGTCTCATAAAATTACAATATACTTCAGAATTGGTGCTCTGTCATTGATAATTCTAATGTCAATAGAGGTAAAATTCATTATGATGTTAAAGTGCAATTTCGTACAAAAATTTGTCTGGATTCCTGCTCTAATAGGTGAATTCCGCCGAAGGCACTTGTTAGCAAGTCTTTTACGGACATTTTAGTAAGTTGATCACGCGATGCTTAAACGTTATTTGGACACTCACACTCGCATTGTGGTTTAACACTATTATATATCGTGACCGTAAACATCGCAGTGGCGTACCCAGATTACAATTAAAGGTGAATTTTTGAGAATTGAAAAAAAAATTGTTATCTAGTCTATGGAGTATCATTTTCTGTCGGATTATCTACAGACATTTCACTAAAAACATCAAACTTCCACTTAATGTGAGAAAATTATACTGAAAATATTAGTATTAGAAAATAGCTTATATTTTGATTTTGATATTAATTTATCGTGGAGATGGTAAAATCATCATTCCTAGATGTAAGCCGTCAATAGATGTTTGATAAAATTATAGTTTCAGACATTGAATACAAAGGTTAATTAAGCAATCATATATTCGCTAATTCGCCTTATGTGACACATTTCAGTATATTGCAATCTTTGTGTTCAGATTGATAATAAATTTAATCATTCATTTCCAATTGATGCTGTAAAATAAGAAATATCTAAAAACTCGCTCATTATTTGATGAAGTCGTACCTGTTAAATTGAGCCACTTATACAATATTTACAAAATACTTTCATTCATACAATTTCCAAAAGTTTATTCAACCAACTCCTATAAAACTGTATAGAAAGCATCATATTGTGAGAACGAGGACCGGTAAGAAGACTTCTCTTTTCTTTATCGCTTATACAGCTTTTTACGTAAACCTCGAGAAGATATTCATCACTGAGGGCCAACAATGAAGCCCTATTCACTCATAACTTCCCTTCTGAATCAAATATTAAAGGCGCAATTATTTCCTTTTACTACTTTTCTTTGTGTGTCAAGTGTGCTTCAGATTGTTGCCGTTTCAATAATTCCGGAATTAAGACAAAATGAGAAGTAATTATTTTTCTTCTCGCATTTAGAGACACAAAAATAAGCAATGGGGGTATTGATTGTGAAATATCTTGTTGAGGAATTGAAAATAATGAAATGCTAGGCTTCATCTGCACGTCTGCTGTAATAATTAAGGTAATATAGACGAAGGTATTCCAGTCCTGCAATAGATCATGGGAAATGTGTCAATCGGTGGTCACTACCAACAGTATTATCGCTATCGTGTTTCCAGACAGACAGATCGACCAACAAACCGATTTTTTTCAAATAATGTTCTTGGGGCTTAGTAGGATATAAAATCTTGAACTGAAGAATTGAATTGAAATTTGGTGGCTATGTTAATAGAAATCTCTAAGATTGTTGTACATATTTATCTGGACTTTAAATCCTACGAAGTTATCGTAATGACATTTTATGAAAGGTTTTTATTATTTTGATCAACGCTGTACTCTTTCTACCCCGTAAGTTTTGATATATTTTTTTTATATTCCAAAATAAGAAATGTGAACAAGAAAATTAATAATTAAAATTTTAATGTAATAAATCACTGACAATAATAAATGTATTTTGATTTCATTATTCTTTCGCAGGAAATATACTTGCAATAGCGCATCTAACAGATGCCGGCTTTATGTGCAGTATCCATCTGATACAGAGACGGACCTATACATTACCATGTTTCAATTTAAAATCTATTGTCCCGATTTTGGAAGCTTCATAATATATTCGTTTTATTTTCCCAAAAATTATGTTCGTTTATACGTTTTTTCAATAATATCTTTCAGTTTTTAATGTTTGTAATTTAACACCATATCATGAATACATATATTTCAACTCTTATTCAAATTTTATCTATAATAAATTTCACCCATAATTTAAAGAATTAAAATTGAAGAGTCTTGTGCCGCACAAGAATTCTTAGATCCAAATTATTGTAGGACACAAGTCTCTTTAATTTTAATTTTCAATCAAAATGTTCCACAACATTCCCACAAATGTCACAATTTATTGTGATATCGATTTTATTACAATTTAAAGATTCCAAGTTTAACAAAAAGTGGGGTTATTTTTTAACTTCAAGCCGTAGGCTTCGAAAAACATTAATAGTCATATCCTTGCCCGGGCTGCATCTGACGTTCCCAAACGTCCACGACTGGGACATACCCAACTAGCACCAAAGTAATCGTAACCGAGAAGGAAACCTCGAATGAGTAACTGTTACGTAACTGTCACTAAATTTTCGACATTAATGTGTGGATAACTTTATTTTACAAATCTAAAGTCGTTATCATGTAAAATTTACCACTAATATTTATTTTATAGTTATATTACTTGTACGTGGCTTTTTCGGTATTGGGAACGTCGTAGCTACCAATGGTACCAACTTTGAAACTGCATTCACAACCACTTTAGACTTTGCTTAATTTGCACTTGAAGATCAAATTACGCAGGGTTAAAATTTGTAGCATTCACAACCACTTTCAACATTGCTTGAAATTTTGTAATGCCATCTATGAAAACAAGTACAAAATAATACAAATATTAAATACTTCATTCTTCTTTTCGTTTGAAAGAATATATTTTCAAATTCAGTAGTCAATTCCTTGCGAGGCATGAAGAATAGTTGTTATAGCTATCTATTTACTTGAATTTCAGTTCTTATTGAAGAATGTTATAAGGTAAATAAATATAATGAGTTGGCCAACTTTATAAATCTAAATTCAATAATCTCATGTCCATAATGATTGATCACCGTCAATTCACTGTTTGCATATGGCTCCTATTATTCTATTTGATTTTAAACGTCAAAAACACATGTTGAATCATGCCAATTCGCTAGCGACTTGAAGTGAAAGTTTGTACTTAGCAAACATTGCAATCCGAACGTAAAGTACGCAGACTACAAATTTTAGTTGTGAATGGTTACTACTGAGCTCATACGCTCAGCTTTAAATTTTAAGCTAGCATGAAATTGTGGCATGTTCAAATTCGGTTGTGAATGGACCTTTTAGCTTCAACAATTCGAAAGCAATAAACAATCGTGGCAGCGACTGTTCAATGCTACTACAATGCGACTTACAAGTTACCACTACTTTCAAGTGACTTTGATAGTTGCCATAACGTTTTGGGGATCTTCAGGATCACTTCAAAATCTTTGACTCTCTAAAGTGATATTTATAAGTGTAAGTAACTTGACTGCGATCTGCGAAATTCAATGTCATTGAGCATAGCTACTACAAAGTTTGTATCACCTCTTAGAATCATCATGGAGAAAATTTCACGATGTAGTTTCCAAAATATTCATTGCTCAGTATTCGTATAGTTGTATGGTGGTTCGTTGGTTCTGTATAGTATTAAAGAGAAAACTTCGACATTCCACAACATTTTACTAAAAATATAAAGGCCTGAAAACGAACACACCGCTAAAAGAATATATTGGTGTTGTGCAATCGTCACAATTGATGATAGACAACCATTCACAAATTGAAGATGTGAGAAATATCAATAATCTTGATGAGTCATATGCTACGGAAGACGACATTACTGATGATGAAAAAGAACCTAATAACATCATATCCCAAATTTCACTATAGCAAATCAGCTAAAAACATGGTATCATTCTCATAGAGCACTCTTTACCATCGTTTGTCCAAGGATGCTACCAAAATATTTAAAATTGGATCAAAATTGCACCTTGCTAGGAGCTGGTGATACTTTTACGCAACCTCATGTCTTTTTTCTTTAATCTCATGCACTGTTTCTTAGGACCTGACAACACTGAGCGGATACTGTGATAGTCACAACTTGGCAGTAACACTGCAATGCATTATAGTAAATAAACTTTGAAATTCCATATTTTCAGTTTCCATTCGGTTCCTCCAAAAATCACTCAGTGGTAATTATTTTCAAGTCGCATTTCTCAGCAATTCTGATTTAGAAGTAATTTCTCCCAAATTTCGCAATTTTTTGGTCACAAAACATACAACGCTATTAACACAAAACAAGAAATTGTACAGCACAATGACTAAAAACTTGAATGTGCTCATAAATTTAGCACCATGTATAACAAATTAAAACATAATAACCAGTTTTGTGCTCTAAATAATAAAATTGAGAAAAGTTTTTTTCTCGAAAACTGTCATTAAAAGTAAATATTCACAAGGCAACTAGAAACATGCGAAATGATAGTTTTGTTCACAGAACGCGAAATATTTCGCAGCCAGGATGCGAAATATTTCGCATCCTACACTAAAATATGTATTGGTATCATAGCAACATTAAAAGTGACATTGATTGATTTCAAATGTCAAAATTTTCTTTTCACATTTTTATTAATTTTGAGACAAGGTTTTCGAAAAAACGTTGTTTGATTCACGATTGCGAAATTCTTTTGCATTCTCGAACAATTTTTTGCTCGCTACGCTCACAGAAAAATCTTGCAAAAGTGACATTTCGCAGTCTAGAATCAAAAATAAAACAATATTTTTATTTTAAAATGACAAATTGGAGGGCACGTGCTAGATTTGGATTTATAATCATTATGTTCAACAGTAAAATTACATTCATTTCACTTTTTGTTCACTTAGATTAGATAATAGGGAATTATCAAATAAACATTGCGTTCGGATGTAACTTGAATAAAGTATTTCATTTTCTTTCTGAGTAGCACAAATATAATAGACAAGGATGATACTAGAGTGGAACATGAGAAAGGTGAAACTAGTTGCAAGACAAAGCAAGCGACAAGTTTGAAATTGTGTGAGAAAAGTTCAAAGAAAATCGCGAAAACTACACAGCAATGACGCTAATACGAAACTATTACGTCTCTGGAACGTAACCGAATAATTTTCTGGAACGTAACCACAACCGCAAAATTATTTCTCATTTTGGTCGTACTTTCGTTGTAGGAACGTTCCTAATACGTGCCTAGGGCTAGTGGCGAGACCCATGAAAGTTCCGAATGTAGTTGCTGCTAATTTTCAACGACTATTTGAGCTATTTGGGTTGTATAATCAATAGTCAGTCTGGCTGACATTTTCGATCATTTAGATTAAAATATCTACAAAACTGCATGTCCGAGTATTCTCATTATAATTTTGACGTAATCTACGAAAACTAGCTACCTACTATAAATTACAGTTTTTTTTTTTGTATTTTTATCAATAGGAGTGTGATTGGATTGTATGAAAAATGTCCGTTTTACACATGACTCTGTATTGTCTACATATTGAACATCTAGTTTCAAAAAAATTCTTGCACAAAAAACACACGTCAGGTCAATCTCAAATTGTTTGTATTTACTATCGATTAATAATACACAAAAAACAGTTTTTTACCTTGTTCAATGATCACACAATCTCAAAAAGTCTCATCAAGTACAACATATCTGCAGAAAAAAAAAACTAGTCAATGGTGGCTATATGAATACTAGAAAAAGTATTTATACTCTTACTTAGGATTATATATTGCACAGCTGGTAATTAGCTCATTCACAATCAAATTATGGAGAAATCTCAATTCAGTAAATGAGATGATAAAAATACAATTTTAAATATACGTTATTGCCAACCCCAAAGTAAGAATTTGGAGTAATTATAAGATTTTCGGTATGATTGTTTCATCATCCAATTTGAAATTCCCTTATATCCTATAACCTTTAAATATCAAAGGGCTTTTCTAAAACATCAAAATATCTCTCGAATTTTTCCGATGAGTACCGATTTCTTCCGAAAGTTTACACAACCCTCTCGAACAAAATAAGAGAGACTAATATCAGTTAGAATAAGAGAGCAAATATCTTCTCTCTTGTACGCTTGCGTAGGAGATGCAGAATGGACCGATAGGGTGAATGCTGGTCGATTTTGCGAAGGCGGACCTTAGGGAAGGACACATATGTATATAAAGTTATCACAAATATATATGGATATTCGTTTGATGTGTAATCATTGGATTTACCCAGGAAAATGTTTGTTTTTGGGAAATGAGAAATTCATCGAATTTTGTACTGGGAGTATGGATCTAGTAAAGAACATGAATGTAGAATAGTAAGTTTTTAGTTGAGAATAACAACTTCTACATTTGCGGACGATATGTGCCACGTTTGTTCACTACCGGGATAGTAAATAACAAATATTAGGTTAGGAAATTAGTTTTATTTATTATCTGTCAATTTGACATTTGAAAAATATATAGTTACTTCTATATGAAAACTTAAGAGGCTGATGGAGAAATATAATATGCATTTAGACAAAAAGTGTTTCTTGAAAGCTTCGCCTATTGGTTTGCTGCGTTGCACAAACTCAGACTCAGCCGTAATGAGTACGTTTTTGTCCCTGAAATATACTCACATAACTAAAAATTTGGTGAACTTTTCAATTTACATACATTCGATACAGAACTTGATTTTCGTACACAAAATGTTGAATTGTATAGTTATAATGCTTGAAATAATTGAAAAAAAAATCATATATTTAATACAGAAATTTATCTAGAGAAATGTCTCTTCACACAATATTTACTTTGATAAATATAATAATAAATAATTAATCGATATTTTTCGTTATTTTGTGACTGCAGTCACTAGAAATGCTGAAACTAAAAATTCAAATTTCCAAGATCGTAACCACTATATTCTCAATCACTTATTTGTAAGAATGTCAAATATGACATGATATAGTTAAAGTCAACATCTGTTCTTATATAATCATACCAAACACTGTCGTTAAGAAATTAGAAATATGTGATTAAAATCATCTCCAATGGAAGCATAATGCAATTAATATGAAGAAATATAGGTAACAGAATTTTAACAAAAAAAAAATTTACTCTTCCATTTTGATGCTTCCATTTTGATGCTATTTAAAATGTCGAAATATGAAGATGTCAGCTAAAAGGAACTAAACTGGTATTTTTTTATTGAAATATATTGTGTATGCTAGAAAAATTAATACAAATCACGTGCGCTACAGCGCTTTAGCTAGTGAGAATCTGAATTAAACTACTCTAACCAAGGGCGATTGTAAACTAAAATAGGCCTCTTCGTTTTCGCGAAGATCAAATATTAAAGACTAGAAATGTAAGAAAAATTAGTTCACTTTGTTAAGAAATGAGTACAGTGGCGTTTTTTTCTTGTTTCTTTGTATTCAGAAATCTTTTGTATTGCGTCTATTTATCCGCGGTTTAACCGCATTAAACTTTTGGTGAATAATCCGCGGTGAATATTGCTGCCACAAAAGTAATTTAGAAGTATGAATGAAACCTGCTTCATCTACGCGAACTTTTCACAAGAGAAACCTTTAAAAATTCATACCCTAATTAGAACTTATTTGAAGACCTAGCTAATAAAACTTCCTGTAATCGTATGTACCCCCTCTTATATATTCAACCTCTCTTTCGAAGCATTTTTGATTACTTCACGTCATTTACAATTCCTTTTCTTCGATTCTCGCCTCATGAAGCATTCTTTCTTTTTTAAAGAGACCATTCGTTTTCCGAAGGCTCATTGATTCGTCTTCTCTGTTTATTTAACATAGAAGATAGTGTATTTTGTCTTTGTCGAAAGCATAGTGCGTCGGGTGGTTGATTACGGCGGCCATTTGCATTTAACGAGGAACCGGAGGGGCCAAAAAGAAGTCTCCATTCTGTTTAAAATGTAAATTTGGCAGTTGATGAGAAGAGAGATCTAGAGTGAATGGGAATCAAATATGAGACACTAGCGTATTTTAAACAAATTTTCAGTCTTAACGTTTAGGAATTCTATCGTTTTCATTCATGATTTTTTGCACAATTTTGCAGCTTTATTGCTTTGATTTCTATATTACAATTACAGCTGTTATGAATTTACTACGTAAACGAAAAATAGCCAACTAAATATCAAAACAAAAAGGTTTCTCGTTATGCAGGGGCCACACTTACGTCTAATGTCATTTATAACGACATTATGTGACAATTGACATATTGTCATTGACAATGTGTTCATTATTGAATAACGCCTCAATTAGTGACATTAGACGTAAATGTGGCCCCAGCATTATAACAAACTATTATTTTCTCATATATGTATTAACGATCAACTTGCAGAAAATCTTTCAACTGGAAATTGACTAGTTTTTGCTAGTATAAGTCAGATTGTTGACAAAAATGTGGAATTGTCAGTATACTATAGGTTTCTCTTAATCTTCTAGAAAATTTGCAATCATTCGGTCAAAAACTGTACCATTTTTATTGAATGAAGAAACGTAGAGGAATCATCTCAAAAGAATGTGCTATTTTGGCTTTACAAATGCATCAGCGAGGTGAACGGCAAGTCGATATAGCCGCAAATTTCAATACAACTCGAAGATTGATTTTGAGACTAGTTTGTCGGTAAAGAGAAACAGGCACAATCTCAAGAAGACCTAATAGTGGATCCAGTCGCAATACCACAGTGTGATAGGACCGGAATTTTGTAATACAAGCGAAGAGACATTCTTTTGCAACTGCGCGGCTTCGGCAGCAAGATCTTCATAATGTCATGGGGGTCCTGGTGAGTGATCAAATGGTGTAAAACTGATTGTGAGAGGCAAATTTGACTTCATACTGATTATTAAGTTCGATTTTAAGAACTCGTGCTCACCTACGTCAAAGAGTGGAGTGGGCTAATCAGTGACTTAATGAAGCTACCATTTGGAAGCATGCTCTGTTCATGGATAAGTCCAGATTTTGTACCCATGATGATAACCGACATCGGAGAGTATATAGGAGTGCAGGACATCGGTTTCTGTCACAGTATATAAGCCGGTGGTCCTATTTGAAGATCTTGCCCTTTCACCATTATCTCCAGATTTGAACCCGATGGAACACATATGAGATATGCTTCAGAGACAGCTAGATAATCATGTTCACCGTCCTAAAACCCAAAGACAGTTTGCAGAAGTATTGCCTACCTACACTGTGCGATAGAATATCACAGCTACATATTGGTAATTTTGTTGAAAAGAAGTAACATCGACTTGTTGAAAGATAAAACAATAATTTGACGGAAATTACGGTGGGTGTAGGACAGAAACACTTAAGAAGAAAAGTTTCATCAATATGTTATTTTTATTTAAAGTCCAATATTTCGTAACAATTTTGTTTCTTCATCAGGGATAAAATAGTTATAACTTGGGATATAATTGTAAAAATTTTTTGAAGCAGTTGAAGAATTTTTCTTTGTCGATAGTCATCGTAACTAACATTTATTCCATGACTAAATATGTTAACACAAACTCAAATTTTTGTCAAACAGTACAGCCATATTTATGATAAAAATCATTTAAAATTCACAGCCAACGTGGTGACGCCATTTTTTTTGACTGCTGGCCTTGAACACTCGCTTCGCTCGTGCCTGAAATACTCGTGTCTAAAGAGACGTTTATAAAACATGTTACATAATATACTATTTAATAATTTTTTGACGTTTGTAGGCAAAATGTTGTATGAAACTCGTGTACGAAATTTCTTTGATGCTTCCAACTGATTTGTGTCTCGACTACCGCCTCGACAAAAAACTTCTATTCTCAAGCACCAAAGTATAATTTCGCGCACTAGAATCTTTTTGACCACTGTGTATTCGTAGAGCTTGCTTTCAACTCATTCTGGCAATTAGAATTCTAACGTTACTTAGAATTATTGATTTTCTGTAAATTAATAGCAATGTGAAGAATGCTGCTGATGGACGCTTAAAATTGTATACGAAACGTCCAAAATAAAATATAATGCTGTAAATATGTGTTTCATTTGATTAACTTGATCCTTTAGCCTAAAATAAATCAAATTTCGTGTATCATCATTCTAGCATCTTTCAATACTTCAATTCAAAAATTTTCACGTTAACCACTGCTTGGCATTTCGTTGCTCTACTTTATAAGTTTTTTTCAGCTTGAGAATTATATTTTATTTGTACAGAGTGATCAATAATGATTGTCTGACAGGTGACAGGCAAAAGTTCGCATTATGATCAAAACTATCTTCATGGAATAAAGTTAGAATAAATAAACAATGGCGTATATTTTGCATATTTTATGACGGATTCATCCATAATCTGATTCAATAAACAAAAAACTAAGTAAATAGCTGTATTATTGACTGATTATTGAGAATTTATTATTATTCTACCAAATTATTAGGTTAGAATAGTGTTTTCTGAGGAACTGTCATCTGTCACTTGAATGTCACTATCTCAAGCAGGCGGCAAAGAAAAAATCAGAACAAAGCGGCACGGACAATCATTTTTGATCACTCTGTATTAGGAAGCATGTATTGAGTATAGATTCTATCTAATCGAAACCTGAATTAGCTCATCTAACGAAAAAAATCAATAAGTGCCTTAAACTTGATGCTCGTGTGAATTTGCAACTGGTTATAATAACTAAGGCAAATATTATTAAAACTACCATTATAGTTTTTCAAAAAAAGGTGTGAATAAACTCAGCATAAAGTTATTCTAAGGGCCAATTAAATTTATCCAGAGACTATTTTATACGAAAACTATTGTTGATACAATTGTAACTATAGTTACTAACTCAAAATAACCTCGAGATAAATTTAACTGACTTTGGTGAAACCGGGCCTTAGTTTATCTAAGGATTGTGAATGTGTCCCTAGATTTTAAAATTAAACAGTGTTAAAATTATCAGATAATTATTTTGTCTTTGTATTTGAATACGCTTTTGAGTGTAGCATATTTTCAAGTACGAATAGAGTGATCGTTCATGTAAAAACTTATGTAGCATGTAACTATTGGAAAAATATCGCATTTCAGTGAGGAAATAAGTTTCCAATTATAATGAAACATTGTTCAATTCAATAGTGTAAACCTATAACAAAATAAAACGACTCGTCCTTTGGCAGTGCGGAAAATATTCATGCATAGGATAACAAAAGCTGATCCTCTCTTCATGTCCACATTGACCAATAAAAGAAACCCATCTGAAAACCAACACGCCGAATTTTTTACAAAATCCACGCCTGAAAACTGGAAACTCCGACTAATAGCCTGGAACACAGTTAGGCCTGAAATTTAAACACAAAAGCTGTGTTCCGCCATTTCAAAGAGAGCGTAGATGGACGGACTTTTATGCTCTCTCGTAATTAGGAAAATAATTACATTGTGTGTCATGTTGTCGTGCCCCTGCCACGCACGGGCGCCTCTGTTTATCCTGTTACACACAGAAATTAATACTCAATATGTGTAAAGAATTTTTGTCAAACAAATTTTGATATCGGACACTGAAATAATATCTTTGCGGACTAACGAAGCTGCAAGTTCTGATATTTGATAATATGTAGAATAAGGTCATTATTAGACGTTCAGTTTTCAATCTGGATCTTCTTTAGACGATATAGAATATCCAATATAGTGCAATACAACTTGGACAATGGAAAAAAAAATTGAGCCACACGTTAATTACGAGAAACAAGTGAGGTTATGCACGTCTTCGATAAACAAGTGTTGTAGAGTGTGCAAAGCAAAAACGGCGAAATAGTCATCACTTTGAAGATTCACGTAGACAATATCCAGAGCAAAAATAATGAGATTCAATAATAGAAAAGATTAGGATTTTCATGTACATATCAAATCATTATTATTAATCACTAATCCAGTCAGACTCAGTCATTTTATTTAAGATAATTTTATATTTTTTAAATCCACCAATATCTTTTTTTCCAGTTACCTGTGGTCAAAAAAAATTAGTAGGCTTGCTCGCACGATTTAATGAAACAAATCAAATTTTCAAAACCTACAAAATAAAAGAGCAATCAATCTTTACTTTCGGATAACAATAGTAAGAAAGTTTGTAATCGTGAAAATTTTTCAGTTCGAGTTATATGGAAATTTATTCTACTTGACTTGGTATCCATGATTTTTTAAACCTTCCTGAAGATAATCTGAAGCTTTTTTTCAGATTAAAAAGCTGGAATACAGTATTTTTCATTTATTCCTATTATAAAAATTGAGGTTTTCTTGAGACTTCATTTCGTCATACTGATATTTGTTCTAAAAAACCTTTTTTTCTTCAATTTCTTTTGTATCATGGAATACAGAATATCTTGGAATTTATTCAAAATTCACTTTTAACAAAATCCCTTTCCCTAAATTTGTCTAACTGAAACATTTTATATACCTCTATAATTTGAAACTCTAGTTACGTACCTATAGTTTCCATAAACCCTCTCCCCAAAACAAACGTCGGAGTCACTCTTCCTTCTTATCGTTCATCGCATATTCACAATTCTATTGATTCCCCCCCTGGGTCGTTGGGTCGAGAGTGGACGCATTGTATATATTAACCTTATGTCAACAGGGGTGTATTGAGATGAAATCTGCGATACACTGATCGAGATATGCGACATTGTCCGAGGACAATGGATCAGTGAGTCCATTTTATACAAATAAGTTGAATGACATGCTTTTAGCAGATGAGAATAATCGCTACCCTAAAAATAGGAGGGCGGATTGAAACCGGCAATTGATATAATTATAGGGGGTTGTGAATGTTGGATTATGATGGGAAATGTGAAGGAGTATTTTGCGAAAACACAAATTGATTGTTACTCAGTGTTCGTAAAAAATATGTGAATTATACTCGATTCTTTTCGGCATTAATATTTTGCTGCATAGTATATATCGAGATATATACCTACATAAAAATTATTATGTGATGAGAATTGTGAGCTTTTTGTTCTACTTATACATATAAATTCACAAGACAGCGAGATTGCACAGTGCTAGAGTGCTAGCCTCTGGACGCAGAGTTGTGAGTACGAATCTCAGTCAGATCATGAAATTTTTCACTGCTTGTCTAAATCGGTATTCATTCTCGCTACTTTTTCAAGTTGGGAATCAAATTGAATTGACATCAATGAAGCTATCTGTTATCTTCTGTATGCTAGGGAAAGATTCATACATAATTTTTTGTACATTTTTGTTATTATTTATTTTATTCTCAGCCGTTAGAATGTTCTCTTCTCGCCCTTGAAGAGTCTCTCTTTCACCGCTTTTAGACAGAATATATGATTTTTTCAGACCTGGGGAGATTTTACATACTTATCAGTATTTCAATCAAATTAAATATCTCTTGTTGAATATTAGTAAAGAAGAATTTTGATTTTGTATGTATTTATGAAAATACAGACATTTTCTGCTAGTGGTTTTTCGAGATGTTGCTTTTAGTCTCATTTTTGAGGACCTAATTCTCAGAACTAATATGATTATTCATTTTAGTTTTTTGATAAAATTGAAGTTGAACTCTTCTTGTTGAACTTTGTTAGAGTAGAATTTTGGTATTTGTAACCTGAACTTCAATAATAATTAATAACTTTAATGTCCGACTAGTTTATTATTGTTGTCATAATAACACTGATTTCAGGGTGATTACGTAACAAATAATACCCAAGGGCATTATGTTTCAAAATAATGCCTTACAAACAAGTTTCCTATAGTTACAGCAAGTAACTAGAGTAATTTCTCTGACAGAAATCACAATGACAGGACATACATTGCTAAAAATTTTGATTGAAATACAACAAAAGTCGGACATTAAACATTGAAGGCACCACGGGAGTTGAACAGACAATAATGCCTACGGTCAACGTACACACCTCGGGCTGGAGGCCCTCGGAAAGTACACTGTTGACCTCAGACATTATTGTCCTTTTAACACCCTTGATATCTTAATTACTATTCTTCATTCATCACAAAATGTGATTAAAATAAGCTGAATTTTCTCTCGAAGTAAACCTATGTGAAAAATTTCACCACAACACCAATGTGAGAGAGTTATTTTAAATATATTCAGTGATTCTTGAGATATTATTTTTATAAATTTATTGAAATTTTTAACAAGTAAATTGAATACTGGCTTAGAAAAGACCGAATCTTTTCATGGAACGTACCCATAAATGATTCTAAATAGTCGAATTTTCAAGGCTTTACTTTTTATAGAACTCATATCAAATATGTCAACTTTGAAATCACTGATATTGTTTGATTAAGATCCTAGGGGGCCGCCAGAATTTTTTTACTTTTAAAGGGGTCGCATATTCAAAAAGACTTAGATACACGAACCTTGGAGAAAACCTACAAGCTCTGAAAAAGTCATTTAAGCTTTGCCAAGAAAAAGTATTATCTTAATTTTAGAGACGTATGGAAAGCTAGTCTCTATGTAATAATAAATATTATCAATTAATGAGTTTATAATATAATCTTTTTAATCTTTATTGCTGATAAAATAAGAACAATGTATCAGGGACTCATAGATTTTGAAATTACATATTAATGAAGAGAACATCACATATTATCACTTTAATTATTATTAGAAACGACAGCGAAAAAAATTTTTTTCAACTAGTTGCAATTGGAGACAATTTGAAGTTAGCTAAACCTTTAATTTTTAAATGAATCTTGGCTTTCTATAATATCTTTAGATTATTAAAACAATTTTCTTTCTTATAGGGTCTAGAAAATTTTATCTCATTAGTAATAATGTGATTAATATTTGTATTTCTCTGTATGATAAATTTATTTATTCGTTCTTCAAATATTGATTTGGTTCGTCATAATAATTTGAACCTTATTAATAATTAGTTAATCAGAGACCTATTCAATAATTTTACTTCACAATCAAATAATATAAGACCGCAAAGATTAATTATCCAGACATATAACCCAAACACAAATAATTATTAACCTTGATTAAACAGTTACAATCGCAACAACTGCAGAATATCAAAGCTTGCAAGATTTTTCGCATTGAAAACTAATTTTGTGTTAATCTTTGCGGAATGTTTATAGCCTGCTGCGCTGCGGTCTGATTACAATTTCGTAATAATTACTAGTGCATTTTGTCCATCCTTAGGCAATACCGCTTTTGAAAGTCCTTTTTGTCCACTCGTAGCCTACGCTATTACAAATCATATTGGCCAGCTTTCAACTCTTGTTCAAAAGCATAATTTCATAGCAATCTGTACGCACAATGTAGACATATAATTATGTCAATTGCCACTGAACAGCTTGTATAATATAGTGTATGAGCTTGTATGTGTGTGTGAATCTATACAGGGGTGGTTATGAAAGGAGGGTACATTAGTTAAACATGAGTGGTTAACAAGCATAAAGCCTTTACAGTAAAGGCCATCGATTTACTTATTTATTTGTAGAAAATATGGGATCAAGCTCTAAAAGTATTTGTAAGCTGATTCCTGCACTTGGAATATTATCACAGATAAGCGAGTTTCATCAGTTTTGAGGACAAAATTCTGTATCAAAAAATGGATATTAATGGAATATTAGGCAAATGAAATAGTAGATAGCGCAATATATTACGATGAATTTTCAAATTAGTGCATCAGTGAACTAATAAATTTTGTTCATTAATGCCCAATTTCATCATCGCGGGTTAAGTTAACTTAGATGAAAGAGACAAAGAGTTAAGAAATAAACTATGCTTTGATTTATTTAATCAATTTGATTGACCAGTAATGACACAAAAAGTTGAGATTTGCCATTGTTACCAAGAAAATGGATTTTTTAACAAGGATTAATTCATCCCGAGCTCCTGAAACCAGATATGAGTGAACAAAAATTTTGAAAAGAAGTTTTAGATGTACACATTTAGTAGTGGAAATAAGGGAATTCAGTCAATTATACTAATTAGTCAACATATTCCATTGTAGTCGGCTGTAGCAATTTGACAGATGAAAACTACTCTTTTTCGCTATTATGTGACATTTAACTATTAAAATGTGTAAATTTAAATTTGAACTAAATAATTCTTTTCGCTTCTGAAGATAGCTAAAGTGTAGCCGAAACTGTAGTGTTAGAGAGGAAAAATATACATAATTGACTGAAATCGCTTATTTCTACTACTTACATTCATTAATCTAGTCAGCTTCAACCATTTTATCCAGTATATATTTAAATTTACGATTTTCCAAGAATATAACTATACTGATATTGGTGTTAAACGTTATCGAGATTGTCATGAGAAGATTTGACCGTTCTGCGATTTACTACACAATGGAAACTTCAATAATTCCAGCCTCTTGTTACTGTAATTCTCATTCACTCACAATTATTCGTGAAACAGAGCCGAACATGTCTTCAAGAAAATAATGAACACCATCATTACTAACAAAAAAATATTTTGAAATATTATTTTAAGAAGTATCCAATTTTTTTTAAACTTCCGAACTTTTGCTTACAATAAAGTGAAATACGGTCCAGTAATATTGGGTAGATTATTAATAGATTTACAGATAAAGTTATCTAGTTATTGGTTATTCGTAGGCTCTATCTTCAGGTGATTATGAATGAACCAATTTCATATTATACACAAAATGTGAACCACCAATTGGTTTGCATTTTATTACTCATCAAGATATGTCGTAATGAGAAAAAAAATCTGACGTGGATATCACTTGACTTGCTTGTACATCATTGAATATATTTTTTGCATACGATAATCAAACTCAGAATCTCATCGTTCGTTCCACGGCTAATCGTTTTGAATTTTCCAAGAAATTCTAAAAATATATCAAGTGAAGTGCGCTTTCAGGAAACAGAAGATCGTCATTCTTATGCTACAACATTCCTAAATACTGATCTCCAAGATTCTACGGCTGACAGGTCTGAATTTATGCTCAAAATTAGAAAAAAATTCCAACTGAAGTGTACTTCTGGTTAATGCGATTGTTATGAGAATAGTAAACAATTATTCAGAAGCTGCAGCAGATAGAAATACTAAATTTCAATATTCTACGGCCGATCGTTTCGAATTTATGCGAAAAATTCGAGAAGACTGTTAAGTAAAGTGCACTTCTGGACTTGGTCGATCTCAATGAAAATAGGATATGAGCATTTAGATTGTACCGTTGTCTTAAATACTGAATTCCAATATTCTACTTTCAACCGTTTTGGATTTATGCGGGAAATTCGAAAATTTTGTTGTTATATTAAGTGCACTTCCGGCTCAATCGATTGGTACAAAAATAGAAGATAATCATTAAGATGTTACAACAATCTCAAATACTGAATTTCAGTATCCAACTGCTAATCATTCCATTTCTTTCAAGCAAAGTGCATTGCCGGTACAGACAATTGCAACCATAATGAGAGGTGCTCAACTAGACCCTAGACCAGTCTTTAAAATTTCAACATTATACGTTCGACGGGATTTGAAATTTGCGAGTTACGAACACACATACTCATGCTCAAAACGAATATTTCCATCAAAATCTCGATATTTGAATTTTGTCGGTTTCACAATACTTACTTTTACTTTGTGCAAGTAAATAAAAATTACTTACCGCTCATGTGCAAAGGCGGTAACGGTAAGTAAATAATAATGCATGTTCATACAGAAACCCTATTTATTCATATGAAAGTTAAAAGAACAATTATTACAATTTCGTATAAAAATGGGTTTGGAGCTTTTAGTATTATAAAAAATTTGAATCCATATTTCGAGTAGATCTTCCAATTGTGCAAAAAAAAAATTTAAGCATAACGATTAGTAGGTACATTTGTACCGATTTCGGATATTTGGAAACCTCTTCAAGGCTCAGACTCCAAACTATTATCCTGCCCAGTCGGTAAACTGTACTTACTGGCCTTAATATTTGATAACCTAATTTGAATGAAAAATACACCTGTTTTATTGTAGGATTCCGAAGGTTATATATCTTTCATATATGTATATATACAACACCCCTATAAATCACGCCTTCTCCTCAAAATAAGATGACATGAACTCCAGTCAACATACTTCGCCAGATACATCTATCGAAACACACCTCTTTCGCTTTATCCACATAAATAATTCTTTAGATATTTCTATAATGTTGAAAATAAAAATTTAGGAAGCGAATCAAGTTTCACATTTATATTGACTCTTTCGAATTCCATCACCCATGTACGCAAAAAAAATGCTCAGATTTGCATGATCCATGAATATCTTTATCTGAATTCAACCAATTTTTATGAATTTTTTTACGGACATGTAATCAATAGAATATTTATTATTCGATACAGAAGAGTGCCATCATGTGCACGAGCTCTATAGTCGCAAAAATATAATTCACAAATATTCCTTGCAACCAACTGAAACAACTTTGTTTGGAATTATTCCAGAAATATGTCTAGAATTCAATATCTTGCAATAAATTTTCGAGCATAGTTGGTGGAATATCCGAGGGGCAGATATTACCAGAGTTAATAATAAAATACCAGTCCCTGGTTTGGTCATCTTCTCATAAAACAGGGATGCACGAGGGGCTTGATTCTCCTATAATATCATCCGGCGTTCGCGTCCATATTTGAATTCCGAAAAGTCGCCGGCAACTATGCGCCTGCATGCCATGCCGCTCGCATATTTCGCCCGCACGGGTATTGGCTATTGCGCGCTAGGAATTTCATCACAACTCGGAGGAGATTCCCTTGCCCCTATTTCAGCCCTGTATCGTGTCCCTCTGGACATGCACTCAGTGAAGGAGGTGTTAATTCTCCTTATAGGGACTACAAACAAGAATATATAAATAATAAACTAAAATCAATAGAGATCCAAAATACTCATTCACGTTTTGATAGTATTGATAACGATAACATTTTTTATAATTTTTAGAGTAAGAATATTTATTTGCATGCTAGATGCATTTCAATTGGTTCTAGAAGTCTAGAACTGAAAGACATTAAATTATTAGATTTTAGAATCAGATTTGCTGAAAATATACTTTTGTCATCAATTCTATTATTATTCAGAATGAAGTGAATTTACGGCACAAGTCTACTAAATCCGCTGTTATCCTTCGTTAAGCAAAATATGATATATATTTTTGGGATGAACTTTATTTAAGATTCAATCAGCAAGCAATCTTCGTCATAATTCATAATTATTCCATTCATACAAACTCATCTCTTCTACCTGCTCCAAAATTTCGCAAGAAACCAACTATCATATCCATCCATCTACACACAGGACGGAAACGCAGTTTTTTAGCTTCAACTTCTTTTAAACATTCGTTTCATTGCCTAAATCAATATAACTGACTAATCCTCATAATTTCAACCCAATATAAGGTCAATTCTTCATACACAAATTTATAATATCAACATAAACCACGATATCCGAAAAACAATGCCCACGCCAATTCAGAGATCTTTCAGATTTCTGATTCTATCGTTAAGTCGATGTTATGAATTCAGCTTTATGAGACAAATTTTATCCTATCCGTTCTAGTACTATTTCGACATGAAATATTTGCTGCATTTCTGTGTAAACCTAATTCTTACATATTTATTAATCTGTAATTATGAACAGGATTACATTGAAATTGTCAACTTTCTGGGCAAATTAGCATTAATCAACAAACACCGATGCTTTCCTATAATTTATTTACAAATCATATTAGATTTGATTTCTATTATTATAATAATTATTAATTATGTAACATTGAATTGAATTAAATTTTGTTTAAGAACTAGTAGATTAATATCCAATTGTTATATTTTCCTCTTGAACGATTTTATATCTTGAAAACCAATTGCTTTATGTTTTATCGGTCAAGAAAATTTCGATATCTGTTGCGTATTTTGACGTTTTTTTTTTCATCATCTTCCCTTATCAGTGCTTTCAAATGCGTTTGAGGAATTTCATCACATTTCTGCATGCCTTCACTCCTGCTTCATTCTACGCTACTGTTCTTCAAAGGCTAGCATTCACGATTGCAGCCAACGCTAATCTCAACATTCGGTATTTCGAATTTTAGAATTTAATTTTAACTAATTATTTTCCGATTGGCTCAACACATAAAGAAACACTGATCGCATTTTCATGTCTGCTAAAGAACGAATGATTGATGAAAAACTAGAAAAAGTTGAATTAAAAAGAGAAAAGGAAGATTTGCAGTGGAATTAGTGTTAACTGGGAATGCAACATAAATATTATTTTTCTCGACTGCGTAGCGTAGCAATGCAGCATATACAAAACTGAAGAATCATAATAAAATGATATCGAACAAAATCATAACAGTAATTTATGCATTCATAATGTAAAGTTGAACGTTACATTAGAACAAGAGACCAAGTATTTAGTGCCGATGCTAGTGGTGGCCGATTGTTATATTGCTTATTTACACTCTGATTGCATGTGAGATCTTCTCTACGGTCCTAAATAAAAGGAACAAATTCCAGGCACATAATACAGCATTCATTGACCATAAAAAAAATTAATAGTAAATTATCACATGTCAAACTGTCAATATGCGCACTGTGTCAGAGGCATTTAAACAGTGGTTTGTTTTAAACCAGAGGTGCTTCGCACCAAACTTACGCGCGGGCTCCGACCGCTCTGACTAAGCTCGGCGTGGAATCTTGAGTAATGGCATGTTCCATATGCGATATTATATAATGCAATATGCGCACTGTATCAGTGGCACTAAAACAATGGTTTTTGTTTTCAAGTGGTGGTGGTTTGCACCCAACTAACGGCCGGGCTTCGTCCGCTCTGATTAAGCTCGACCTAGAATTTCAGAAATATAGTCAAAACTTGTAAATAAATAAGTAGTGGAAATTTGATGGAAAATATATTTCGGAGAGAAAATATACAGTGGAAAATTTATTAAGGGGACATAA
This sequence comes from Dromius quadrimaculatus, assembly GCA_963989225.1. Lineage (NCBI taxonomy): Eukaryota > Metazoa > Arthropoda > Insecta > Coleoptera > Carabidae > Dromius > Dromius quadrimaculatus. The sequence continues at coordinate 55,639,846 of OZ022325.1, read as the reverse complement.
CTCAACTTGTGAAAACGATCTAATAATATTCAAATCAAGCCACTTACATTTCTTTTTTAAGTTTTACTCACTACGTAAAGAATTCATAGTATGCGCTATTAACAAATTTTAGTTTTTTTTTTCTTCACATTTTACTTACAGAGTGCTAAAATATGCCAATCTTACAATCCTAATATTTTAAAAACTAAAAAGTATCCATTCAATTCAATTAGATAGCGCATATTAACAAACATTATTTCAGCTGTATACAAAGAATTAGAGCATTATACATATTCTGTTAGCAAGTATATCAATTAAAAAAAGATCTGAATTAGCAATTTTTAAATACACATTGCCTACTTTCAGGCGCCACGTATGTAACTCAACTCCAAGAACGAAAGAGGGAGGAGTTCGTTATCAGTATTTGGACGAAAACAGCCACTTGAGAATTTTTTTTTTGTATTTCATTTGTCTTTAATATATTCTGTTAATAAAATTTGTGAATAGTGTGTGGTTTGGTTGGATATTTTGGTATCTTCTCAACACATTCAAGCAGTGGCAAATATGTATTTTTGATAGGTTCTTTTACTATTATATGCGGTAGATAAGTACATTTGAATTACATGATAACTGGAACTTAAATAATTATTTTGCTGTCTCTATTCGTCTCTAAGTTTGATTATTCAAAGTGCATGAAGAAAAGAACATATATATCTTTTGTAGAGAAACTTGCATAATATCTTCTTTATTGTAGGTCTGCGATTTCGCGTTTGACATTTTCTTCTAAATTTAAAGTATCGCATCAGTTAATTGCATATTTCAAAGTGACAGCTGTCATTGTCAAAGTGACAGCTGTTATTGTAAAAGTAATAGACGATGGTTATATTTCAGTCCTTGCATAAAATAAGTATTCTCAAAAATGAAGAGACTTGAATATAAAATTTCACTCGAAAATTCATGTTATCGTGCTTCTAGACTGATAGAAGGATAGACAAGTCGATAGACAAACCCACAGAGAGACCGACAGACAGATCAACTTTTTTTTAAATTATGTTTTTTTGGTTCAATATAGGGTCTAAGATGTGGGAATCCATCAAAATCCTGAACCAAAAAAAAAAACTGCGATTACAATACTTCCCCTATTATACAAGTCGGGAAAGTGAAAAAATTAAATACCAACTGTTTAATAAATAACCACCTACTTACCATTTTTTTCTGAGATTATGAAAGACACAGACTTTTAGGAACAGAAGATATCACTTAAATTGAAAAAGTTTTATGAAGAGAGCTTGCTACCGGAAATTGTCGATTCAAGGCAAACCATCAGAGGACAGAAGCTGCGTAATACATTTATGTAATGTAGCTGTCTAAACTGTAATAAATATAGAATAATATGATAAAATTGAACTTGGTTAGTGCTTAAGATAGATTTTTATTGTTCAATATTTATTCTCCCTCCATCAATAAAAATATTTACGTGGACTACAGAGACATTTTTAATTTTATTCAGTTATTATTGAGTTATTGACTATTTCGATCAGAAAGACCCTGATGCTCATATTGTTTTCAAAATATCTTACCACTTTTCTTGTAGCTTGTAATTAATATTACTCACACTGTATTCGAGGGGCAGGAGGAAATGAAGCCAATAGAAAGAAATGACTTGAAATTCGGCCAAACCCTCCAGATACCGCCGCCTGCATACTTGCCCCTCTGAGAAACTCAAAGATTGGAAGCATGTCCCCTTAAGTGGAAAAATTGGAGCGAAAAAAATGGATTGGTTGATATGACTCACTACAAATTCAAATATATTCGCAATTTTTGAAAACATCCGTGAATAATTCTGTATCGCGTTGCGCACGAATCAAACTTGATCCCGAGATTATCGAGAAGGTTGCGCTAAACACCCGGAAGGATTGTTATTGAAAACCTACTATGCGCAACATCAGCACGCGGCCACTAAGTATAAAATGAGACCACTATACTGATCTCAAGTCATATCCCATATTAGCTCATATCTTACTGATTGTCTGATAAGGTTGCTAAAACCGATCAGAAAAAAATTATGAGTACAAAAAAATCATTTTAACCGAACTCGCTTCATCCAAAGCCCGTTATAACTTTTAGCCGAAGCGAAAATTAATCAACTTTAATATCAAGAAAACTCTCTTTCGTTGAACAGAACGACGAATCAATGCCAGCTGACCTGCTTTTCAAAAGATGGCGTGATTTACAGATTTCCTTTAATGTACATAAGTGAGGCTGGAGGCCCAATACAATATCTCATCAGTTGATTTTATTCATGATTTTCTGTGGGATACTCTGAGTCTTTTTAATAATATCAAAAATATAACTAGGTTCCTTCTACTCTATCTAAAAATCATTATTCTTAAAGATCCCCAGCTCTCTTTGTTTTGTTTTAAAAGGTTGTGACGTATTTTTGTCACAACAGGTTGGCACGGGCCTTATTTTATCTCTGGCGCCAATCCAAATGAATAACTGAGTCGCGTTGGGCTCGGGTTGAGCAAATAAATACAAGGATTGGAAAAACAATGTTGCTTTATTTGAAAAATGATTAAAGCGATTGTTGCAATCGACGTCGGTGGATCTTGGCGATACGCGAAATCGTTTTCCGGAAAGTTGATTCCTAAAAATGATCTCAACTCGAAAGCGACGCTTGACACAAGCTGATGGTCCACGGAGGTGATTTCCAAGTTGCAAATATCGAAATTATCTGAATCCCAGAAACGACGCTAAACATCGCGGTGTCAATAGGTGCCGGTGAGTTTTGACGATGCACAGAATCTTTTTACGAAAAATCCAAAATGGCGAGATATTCGCGACAAGCGATATGAGACATTTCAGTGTGACGACGTATGCTCGTGGTCGTGCCATATACGGTGTGCTGGACGTGTACTTAGTCTTGGTTTCGCGGTACTACACGGGGTAGCGTCAGGACGTAACAATCCGTCAAACGTTTGTCCAAGGAGCCGTTTTATCTCTCGAAGCTAACCACTGGTGCACGACACTAAATCCGGTGTTGCTGTGTGACATAGATGCGTCGTGTGAGTCTCTTCGAAGAGCCTCTTCATGAACACGCTATTCCTCAAAGTTAATCACTGTTAACTAGCTTGGTACTATACGCGACGCTGCGTTCCAAGTTAGTACTGTCACAAGGTTTCTGCAAGAGCCATAGGTCACCACTTACTTACCTTGCAAAGCTAACGGCTGTTGACTTTAACATAACTGGATACCACGCTGCCTTGTAATCTAGTGCTGTAACAAAATTTTCACAAAAGCCCAGATGATCATCATCTTACAAGGCTAACGGCTGCTGACTTTAAACAGAACAAAAAGACCTAAAGACCAAAACACGGTGCAAAATTGGCTTGCTGGCTTGTATTCATACTTTTGCCCTTAATTGAATTGAATGGTTCAAGGCGATTCGAAACGACTCGAGACGGTTCGAAGATGATTCCGATGGTCGCTATAATGTTTTGCTTATGGGATGATAATGTTAAACTTGGAATAAGGATTGCAGATACCGTGGCGATGTTTTACAGTAGCTGTATATGCAATCAGAAATTCGTCATAATGACGTCATGTGAATATTCAACCATCTTTCAAATAAAAATAGAGCAATATTAAGGATTATTCTCATTGCTCACACTTTTTCTTCATACCATTCTTTCTTACTTTTATAGAAGTTTTCCATATTTTCTCTGTAAAAGCCCTAGAGATATTCACACCGTTGCAGTGTCAGCGTAACTGGGGGAGCTATACTACGCACGCGCATGCGTGAGGATGAAAGAGGAAGAATACTTTCTGTCTCATCGGTTATCATTTGCGCGAGCGACCTGATAATGTGCCTATTATAGAATTTAATTGCTCTCTTTGATGATAATATTTTTCAAAAATAATTATTGTTAACAACGATATCATTATTCAGTTGTCTTTCATCCCGATTATGATGATATCGGGAGCACTGTATAATATTAAATACTTTTCTTACGAAATAATGGCGAATCTTTACCACCATAACAAAATATTTTTTGTCTTGAGCTAGAGCTGCCACCAAAATTTGTCTTCAAATTAAAATCCAACTCCCTTGACTATATCCCTGCTTTCCCTGTTTATACACCCCCTAGATTTCCTCCATCCAACCCCCTGGATTCATAGGTCCTCCTTTTCCAAACATCTCCTTAGACAAAGACAACATGTGCGACAGAGATGCATTTAGTGAAGCGCGAATCTGATTTAGCACACGACGCGTGTCTGTCGGCCCCCCCAGGGAAGCAGGGGCATGAAGGGGGATGATGAACGTTTGATCTCGCCGCCTCCTGCGTAAATGGAATGAGGCAAGACGGGCAGCACGTGCTACCAAGTTTAAATATATGAAAGAAAATAGATATAGTTTTTTTTCTGTATTTGTGTGTCAACTTCCCTTGAAATCACACTTCCATTGATTATAATGGATTCATTCGCAGGACAAAATTGATGCACTCTGTCTGCTGTTGTACATCAAAATTCAATCTTATTGCTTCTATTCTTACCCAATTTTTTATTTAAACACATATAACTTGAAATTCAATGATAAGGGCACAGTAAACTCTTCAAAAGTAAATTTAATCGAAAGATAGAAACTTCAAATAGTTGATAATTAACAAGAACCATCACTTTTATTTGATTTAGAATTTCAAGGATGTTTTTTGCAGATTAACAGGCGCTCCGCGCGGAGTTGGGCTATTACCAAGCAACATGCTTTCCGAACTGTAAAAATTATTGTAATTATCAATGACCTGAGAATACTACAGTTTGAAATTTGTTAATGTCGACCGAATAAGACGCCTTTGGCCGCATATTCGACTTCGACAAAAAAGCCGATGATTTAGCCGAAGTTGAAGGTAGCATCCAATTGAGTTATTCACGTAAAAGAAAGAAATATTACGAAATATTCGTGTACAAGTAGGTGGAGCTAAGGGTTTTGACAGCGATCGTTTCATCATTAGAATAATAAATAATCTTATTCTGTTGTTAACCACAAGAAAATCCAGAAAAATGCAGAATGTCACGTTCTGTAAGAATTGAATCTTGAAGGTATGAGATATCGAAAAAAAAATTCTCGTTTCCAGACATTTCCGGTCAAACCAGAAATCGAATCGAAATGCAAAATCGCGGCATTCCCCCTATGTAGAGAACACGAGTTTAAAAGGAAATCCCTGACCGTTCGGCTGTTTCTGAGATCATTTGACGCAAAAGTGATACGGACATACAAACAGACAGACAGACAGACATCTTTTCGTACGTTCCTCCCACGAACTTTGATGCTTTCAGAAATGATTTATCTTTGTTTTTGGTGAGTCATTTTCCAAAATTTAATCAATACTTTTCTGTTAATCATGTGTTGAAAATTAATGGATGGCAATCAAAAATTATATAAGCTTTCATGTCACAGCTGTCATATACATGACAACAACCTGAGTTGGTACCTAGACGGGAATTAATAATCGTGTAGGCACAAAATATAAAATTAATATATAAGATAAATTGAGTGCGAAATAAATTGATATGTATGAAGAATGTAATATTGGAAAGAATATGTTTGTAAAAGTAGGATCGAGTCAGTGCGTTGGTCTGGAAATGTAGAACAAAAGTTGAATGATAAAATAAATATGGATGAAGTTGAAGATGAAAGTCTATGTAGACGCCCGAGCTGTAGGTGGTTTGCAGCATGAGAAATAGTTTCCAAGTGAAGTATTAACAAGCGTATATCATTAGAACTATGGATGTTAACTAGGCAAAAAAAACTGTTTTGTTAGAGTATCTGGCAAAGAATGATTATTTATGCGTAATTCGTGTGTATGTATTTATGTATGTATGCATATCTCCCCAAACCTCTAATTTTCTCACAAATATCTCTATTAAATTTTAATTTGAATCTCTATTTTCTTTCAATGTAAACAGCAAGAGGTGAAACTTTAAACAATCTTAAATTCTATGAAACTTCTGTCATCTTTAAGTCTTAAATCTTCTTTAGCTATCTCTTTATTCTTGCTGTTCCTGCTCTACTAACTAGTTCCAGCGGTGGCCGTATTCGTGCGTGGCGCTGTCGGCGTCTTCAAAGAGCTTTATAAATAACATAACACAATCTAGCGATGCTAGCGCCAGAGCCAACGCGACGCATCTGTAAATTTTATTAGTTGACGAGCGGGCTTGTTACTTCAAGCCGACACCAGGGTTTGGAAGATATTTCACTGTTTGCGAAATGTGCTTCTTTTCTTTACAGAAACGCAAAAGAAGTGTTTGGTGATTATTAATGTATATATTTAGTATACAGAACAGTTTTTTTATTATTGTAGTTTTTAAGTTTGTGTTGAATACTCTATTTAGGTACATAATTTTGTTCTGAAAGTATAATTAGAACATACAACAATATAATGTTGACTCAATTATAACTTGTTGAATCGTCACCACAACTAATACTGTGAGCTGTTGTGTTGCCAGCATAGCGCAACGCTTTGTTTTCCTAAAACGTATTTCTAGGCGATATGAAGTGTGTTATAAATTATATAATCTCAATTCATTCTACCCTACCACCGGTATAAATGCTTTCACATCACATCAAAAAACCTGGAATAACAGTTATAATACAACGTTGTTAAAAATTGTCAAATAATATTACTGTTTAAGTCAGAAAATTCAAATTGAGAATAGTACCATACGCACTTCTTATCATTTAATTCTTCATTTGCTACAAAAGATGAAATTTTTGATGATCATCTGCGAGTAACATACAAAATTGATGAACCTGAATATTAATAAATACTAAAGTTACGAGAGTCAAAAAATATAGTCAATCAGAATATGAAACTCGTTTTTGAAGAAATACTTGCTAGGTAATGTAAGTTAATGACGAGTCAAAAATGATGACTCTGTACAACAAATTGCGAATGTTGTCTTACAATATCAAATAAGTTTAAATCAAGATAATCATTTTTTTCGAGGAATATATGAATCTCTAGATTCTATGTATTATACTGACTTATGTAATCCTGGTGCGAGCATTTCTAGAAGATTGAATTTCTGTATAAAACTTAGCGGGTGAATCTATCTTTGCTCCATTATACTTTAAGCAAGCACCCGGTGTATTTCTAGGCTATTCATTTTCATTATTTGATTTATTATTGTTTTGACTGGAGAAAACATAATTTTGTGAATATTCTCCTACATTTCCATTAGCATAAATTACAACTAACCCTAATTTAAAATTGGGGGCGTGTCCTACACAAAAGTTGAACAACTTAACGTTCACTGAAGCGTTTAAAAACTCATCTTAGCAGCTAGAGACTCGTAAATAAGATAATCTTACGCTTAGTGGATGATTCTGCACCCTTTCATGCTTTCAAGTTTTGATTAGACCCGAGATAAGCAACTCTTATTCATTAAATCAAGCGTCATTTGGCTATAAGCGACCACAAAGAGTTGACGGAGAAATTGATCAAATCATATTGCCAGATGTCGTGATTAAACTATAAATCATTGCCAACTAATCTAACAATTAATGTGACATACACAATGTGTAAATTATATAAATTGGTATAATATATTCTACAACAACTATTGGAATGGTCTATATTCCAAACAAGATTCAAAAGATCCTTGCAAAATTACTTATTTTTTATTTAGAAACAATTAAAATAGAGAGAAAACAATTAAATTGTCATCATCATTACTCTATACATTAAAATCATCTACAAACAAGACCTTAGTAACAAAATTAGTAGCTTAGCAACCAATTAATAGCGAAAATATAAACAATTACATCATTCACACATGCTTTAGTAGTATCTTTACTTACTGACATAGTAAACTTGACACACACACTGACACATACTTGTTAGATGTGCTATTATAGCATAAAACTTGGGCGTTTCTTAGCTTTAGTAATGACAAGGCGGTGTTATTAACTAACTACATGCTTAACAGACGAGCTGATCAGGATTGCAACGGAGCGGAACAATATACAACGCCCCGAAACACATTAGAGCTAAATACCGCTTAGTAGAGTTGAGGACATAATAAGCTGTGGATTTTTCTATCATTTAAAAAAAGGCATAATGCGTACTTCAGATTTTTGATGATTATTGGATAATTTGGCTCGTCCATTACAATGCATTATTTAGTTTATCTACGATGGTATGAAAAGTGACAGTTTTTTACATCATTTTCAATGTGAAAAGTAGGCTTTTATGGAAAAATGTTTAATAAAAGTTTTACTACATACTTTCAATACACGATTTCAGTGAGAAAGTTCATCTGTTCTGTTAATCAATATCTAAAGCATCTGGAGGATATTTTGAAGTTTATCTACAACACTAAAATCACTTTTTGACATTTTAAACTTAATATTTCAATTCAAACTTCCAAGAAAATTTATGTCGACTTCAACGATAATAGTTCAATACATAATATTGTTTCCTTAGTTAGCAATAGTAGCCGTCAAAGTGACATTTACAAAAGGAAAACTATTTATCTATATTTGAATGTTTTGCGAAAATTAGGACGATCGAAGATAAAACATTGTAAGACACACGTGAAAAAATTCTGTAATGCTATCACGGAGCTTTCAAAAACAGTTGCTTCGCTTTGTATTTTTAACCAAGCTGCTCGTGCATTAAAGAATAACCTTTTTCACTTATATCTTAAATATCTATTTTATATCACAAAACATATTCAAACACGCAAACTGATTTATAATAAGTGAATTAATCAAAAATAATAATTGATATTTTGTTATCAGAGCCTACATTCAATAAACAAAGTATTGAGACAATAAAGTCAATTATCGAACACAAACTAAATTAAATATTTCATAAAATTAAGGTATACATGACGTACAACTATCAAGGATTGGAGTATGTGATTTTATATAAGATCGATTGAATGAATTAAGATCGCGCATTAGTTTGATGATTTCATTTTAATAGTACAATAAAAAAAGTACTGTGAAGAGTTAGGGAATAGGATATTCCATAGGCTATGTGCATGAAGTCTACTAGCGCTTCTAGCGGGCAATAGAGAACGATTGAACTCCCATTTTATCATTGTTGCGTACCTATAATTTTTGAAATATACTATTATTTAATTCAGCTGTGTGCGAGTATTATAACTTGCATAGCATAAAAGGTACATTGAAATTAATTATTTTGGGTATTTTTTTCTTCTATTATGACGTACCTATTGGAGAAAACATCTTAATCTGTTCAAATTGGCAGGATAACCTCAATCTATGGCGCCGATGATCTTACGGACTGGGTTTGAATGTATCAAACACTATTCCTTTTACCGAGGAAGCATCGAAGAAGAGCGTGAAATTAGCTTTTTGCCATATTAAACGTGTTGAAAAATATGTTGCTGACAATATTAACAACAAAATTATTGCGAAATGCATCCGACAAACTTCTATTAATGAAACACCTCACAAATTAGAGATAGAGATAAATTCATGAATCACAAATCGATGATGAATTTCACAATTGAATTACAAACATCTTTGTAATATAGATTAATAATGAAAGACAGATAGTATTCTATCTACCGCTTTGATCCACTTCACTCGTTTTTTGATGTTATAACTCCGTACAGAAAATCTGTAAGACTATATTTTACTTGAATCATCCTGAACTCAACAGCCTGAAACACAACAAGCGTTTTTCTATTGGAGAAAACTTCTTAATCTGTTCAAATTGGCAGGATAACCTCAATCTATGGCGCCGATGATCTTACGGACTGGGTTTGAATGTATCAAACACTATTCTTTTTACCGAGGAAGCATCGAAGAAGAGCGTGAAATTAGCTTTTTGCCATATTAAACATGTTGAAAAATATGTTGCTGACAATATTAACAACAAAATTATTGCGAAATGCATCCGACAAACTTCTATTAATGAAACACCTCACAAATTAGAGATAGAGATAAATTCATGAATCCCAAATCGATGATGAATTTTACAATTGAATTACAAACATCTCTGTTATATAGATTAATAATGAGATACAGATAATACTCTATTTACCGCTTTGATCCACTTCACTCGTTTTTTGATGTTATAACTCCGTACAGGAAATCTACAAGACTATATTTTACGTGAACCATCCAGAACTCATCAGCCTGAAACGCAACAAGCGTTTTTCTATGTTTTATATGCAATTATTTCCAGTTTAAAACTGCAATGCTCAATGACGTATTCTGAGAAATGAAGTTCAATGCTTTTAATGGTGCTCACCATGAACGCTCGCATCGATATTTGCTCAAACTCTGCCCCTTTGCACATGCCTATAGCAACCGCACTCATAGTTTTTTTTAAATTAATTAAAATATTCTGAGTTTGAAAAAAAAATAAGACAATATGTTCCGCATAGAGTTATTAGATGTTTGGTATTCACCAGAACAGTTTGGTATTTCATTGTGATACCTGGGAGCAATTAAAAGAAAATTGAGCACTCGGCTATACTTTACTCTACTTCTGCATCACACGATTGCAAGTTGATGCGTTTTTTCATAGACCTCCTCCTCAAGTTCTCACGGCGTAGTTTGAGTTCGCGTGGCTCGTGATCTGACTGTTTGTATGTGTGTCAGAAGCGCGAGAAGGCGATAAGTCGTTCAAGTACCTTGTAGGTTAGTATTTGACGAATTTACTTGTTTATTTTGATTTATACATCAATTAAACTAAGTAAACCGATAGTTTATTTGAGAGCTTTTGTTTTATCACTTATTGTTTGTAACACTTCTTCTCTTGTCTATTTTCTATACCTTCTGCCAGTGTCAAATCCTTGCCCGGTTTTTTTTCCTACTACAACTGGTAGTCCTAGTTCCACCAAATGCTGCATAATTTCTTTATATTTTAAGTTTGTGAAGACTACGAATTTATATATGCATAATATAGCCACAATACCTCAGAATTTTTTTTGCAAACTTTTATTGCATGACATCCTTGATGGAAAAATCAAAAATTAACTAAATTGTCACAATCGCGTCAGAATTTTTTTCAAATTATTATTTTGTCGTCTGCTATTGATGAGTGATATCGAACTCATAAACTTTTTTCGTGCATTAAATGTTTTAGGTTTTTTTTTCGTGCACTTGATTTTTTTTGCGGATGTTTGTGTTTTACGTTTACTACAATTGATAGTGAATCGATGCATGAACAATGCATCCAAATAAAGGAAAGGCAGTCGAATCGAGTTACCCTTAAAAAAATTTATTTTTGTATGCATACAAATCCGCAAGTAACTGCAAATTAATTCACAAATATCACGCGCACTTGAAAAGATATAAAACTGTAATATAAAATTTAAGCAACATAAATTATCGGCTATTCAACAAGAAAAATAAAACAAATTAATTTGAAATGCAACTTTTCTTACAGTTAATAATGAATGTATTTAGCATTTGCATGTAATGTCAGTATTCGTTTTCCCCCGGAAGCACAGTTTCCAGTGTACCGTCTCCATAGCAACCAGAAAACAGGCATCATACGCAGACGCTACCCCTACCTACACTGACATATCAAAGCCAACTGACTAAAAAGACATCGTACACGGAGAAATATTAATAGAAAACTGCAGAATAAAACGAATCTGTAGGTTTCTCATATTTAGGGAATATGATAATTTTGGTTTCTGACACTTAATAAATAAAAATTAAATACATTCTTATTGAACCCTTCCTTACCACTCATTTGTTAACATTATGCGGACTAGAGATTTTTGTACCAAAAATAACATACTGCAATAAAATTGAATGAATTAATTCTTTTACACCAAAAGAACATATCTTCAATACTCCTCTGGCTCCTCGTTCTACGGACACACAATAAATATTATAATTTCTCTCATTAAGATCCATCCGTAAAATGAGTACAAAAAGATAAATCTACGCATATTAATTCTTCATTTAAATACATCGTTTGTAAGTATAAGTGCACTAGCGCTAGTATAAATATTTCTGATGGTCAGAACGCGAACTAAACACGACAGGAAGTGTCGATAAGCGGCGATTGAATACCGGAAGGAAGAATAATCGAATGTAAGCTTCGGTGTAAAGGAAGTACACATTTCTACAAGCAAGAGAGGAAAATATGGATCATGTTTATTAATAAGTATTTGTTTGTTCGCATGTACAGTATGGTCCACGTATAACGATTTTTTTAGGTATTCATATTTAATACAGAATATCATTTTATTATAAATGAAAAGTACATTAGCTTCTTCATTGAATGTGAGATAAATCGGTGTATGAAAATTGAAGAATGTATATTGATTAGAAGTGACGAAGATAATGAAATTTTAGATTATTATATAAATTATTATTGATGGGTGTCTAGTATCTCTTTAGAAACCACTTCAAAATTTTGCGGCGCATAATATACGATTAATTTTGAAGGTGCCTCTGAAGGATTTACGACTGTTTGTAATTCCTACATTTTTCTGTACGTGGTGTTTTCTTCGTCTCTATTTTAGCTTGATTTCTTGGCAAATCTCATTTAGTTAAGTGCTGACGTTGTCATCGCCTACTACAACTTGAGAAAGAAGAGACAAGGGCACTATGAGTACACTCTACATTACTGCCACAGTAACATTACAAATAATAACACGAAAGAAGTGTGCACACTAATGCTTCTACTGCGCGAACATCAAAGAAAAAATATGAACACACTTTCAGAAATTAAGCACATGGGATAGAAACAGAAAGTTAATTTCACAAGAATTTTCCAAGAATATACCTTCAACGAATCAAATTAATAATCGTCACAAATAATTATATCACCATTTTTTTAACGAAGTTTGTTAAGAATTGAAGTATAAATTGTATCCAGAAATTAGTATAAATAAATGATGAATAGATCAGGATCAGTAAATAAATTCACATAACTTAAGCTAGGGTCACATAGCTTATGTCATGTTATGTCTGTGTTATGTTTGTATGTTGTGTTATGTCAACAGACACAAAGACTTGAAGCCATCATGTGTAGGATTTTAGAACTACATATTTTCAATAACGAGATTATTTATAATTTTATAAACGCTCTCACGTATTTTCTCTCTCACAACATGTTTATAATTCTTATAATTGTTATAATAATATATAAGATCTAGTATTACTTTCTACTAATGTAATTAATAAATTTTCCTCCATCTTTTGAGGTTATATGAAATGTCAAAAAATGATAACCGTCAACTGCGCCGGCGCAGACATAACACAGCGTCCGAAGGTTGAGTTGAAATCAACTGTTGTGTTATGTCAAATGACATTACGAACATGACATAACCTATGTGACATGTTTCATAAGTTTTAATAGGTCTCAACATAATGACATAAGACAGACATAACATAACATAAGCTATGTGACCGTACCTTTAGGCAAACGTTTTGATTCTTATTTAGTCTATTCAGTGTCTATGCCAACATTTTTTATTATTTTTTTGATTAATGTATGGAACACAAAATGTTACTTTACATACCTAGTGATTACATAACATAATGTTGTGAAAATAGTATATTGTACAACAAGTATAGAAAATTACCTATTTCACACGAGGTCTGTAATTTTCAGCACGAGACGGAGTCGAGTGCTGGAATCACACAAGTATGAAATAGGTGATTCTATACGTGTTGTACACTATACTTTTTCTACGATCACAATTTTTAATGAAATATGTAGGTAAATTATTCGTATAACTGTGATTTTGAATCTATTTTCACGAATATAAAATAATTTAGGCATTTTAATTGTTTGCTCTGCTTATTTATTGTGATATTAATTTTAGTTATGATTTGGAACATTATTGATATATTTTCTATCAGTTGATTGACATTTCATTGTTGTGTAATCTAATTATTGCAAACTACGGAAAGATTGTATCTGATTGGCTCACTCTCACCAGGCGACCTTCTGATTGGTTCATTAGTTAGAGTTTTCTGTGATCTGGGATAGCGTGTTTTCTAAATCTTCGTCACTAACCATTTTCCAACTGCAGTAATGATATTTGTGGATATCTAATTTTGGTTATGATACAATAATTACATACATAATTTCTCGATTTCAAAGAATGTGATGGAACGTGTTTTGTCTGCTTCAATTTGACAGTTGTGATTCGTAGTGTTACCAACCTTCGGAATATATATTACAAGAATAAGAAAATGATTCCAACAGAACTTAGTGCAATTTTGTTATTTATATGTGGCTTATAAAAGAGCAAACAGAGATTTATATCAAGTCCGTGATATTTATCAATAATCTTGATAAATATATCATATATATCACCTAAAGAATATTCAGAATGAATTATTAATATATAAGTTGGTCAAACTGGTGTGAGAAATGATTTCTCACGACTTTTGGCACAGTTGTGTGAAATTGTAAGTTTTCTAGTTGTGTTTTGTATGAGAAATATGTTGTTTTCTATAGTGATCGTAGAAAAAAATATTATCAATACATTACAAAATTCTACAAATGTCTAAAGCTGCTTAATTTGCATTTGAAGTTTAAATTACGCAGGGTTATAATTTCTAGCATTCACAACCACTTTCAACATTGCTTGAAATTTTGTAATGCCATCTATGAAGACGAGTACAAAATAATGCAAATATTAAATACTTTATTCTTCTTTTCGTTTGAAAGAATATATTTTCAAATTCAGTGATCAATTCCTTGCGGGGCATGAAGAATAGTTGTTAATTACAGTTATCTATTTACTTGAATTTCAGTCCTTATTGAAGAATGTTATAAGGTAAATAAATATAATAAGTTAACAAACTTTATAAATCTAAATTCAATAATCTCTTGTCCATATTGAAGAAAATAAATGATCGCTTAATGAAATATCATACCAAGCTTTATCACCGTCAATTCACTGTTTGCACATGGCTTCTATTATTCTATTTGATTTTAAACATCAAAAACACATGTTGAATCTTCGGAAGATGCAATGCACATGCCAATTTGCTAGCGACTTAAAGTGAAAGTTTGCACTTTGCAAACATTGCAATCCGAACGTAAAGTACGCAGACTACAAATTTTAGTTGTGAATACTGAGCTCATACGCTTAGCTTTGAATTTTAAGCTAGCATGAAATTGTGCCATGTTCAAATTCGGTTGTGAATGGACCTTTATAATGCAGGTACTGAACTGACATCATAAGCTTCCGTTTATTAACGTTGCGTTGACAACATCTCTTCAACCCGCAGTGCAGTGTACAATTGGCGCTAATTATGATTTTTTCCTATACATGATTCTAAAATATTTTGGTAATATTTACTTAGATACTCAGTATCTGGTCTGAAATTGATACTATTCGCGCTGATGAATATGTGAATCATTACCAAAGAATTACGGTTTTTTAAATATACTGCTACATTATTGAATAACAATGTTTCACCAGCTTTAAGATTTTTACAATAATTTTTATGGTTGCTCATTCTATTTTTCAAGTACTCTCTAATTTGAACAATGTACACATTTGATTTGTCCATTTCTGGAACTTTTTCTTTTAGTTTACTAAATATGTTGCTTACTTTATTATTATTGTAATGCACTATTGCTCAATACCTTGCTGAGATTGTATGATAGACCCCTAATCAAGAGCAACTTAAAGTACAATGTCATTATTAATCCCGTGGTATCAGGAATTTATGAAATATTTTCAAGATGCTTTTCTATGTCTAACACTATCTTTAAAAGGATTTTTAGCAGTGGTGTAAGATGATCGGCAAAGCAACAATACTCACATTACAGCAGTTATTATGATTTATGACAGTCTAACATGTTCTCAAATACAAATAAAGCACTGTCCAGCAAGAACTTGATAATGCCTTAGATTATTTATGAGCAAATTGTTAAAATTTTTGATGCTGAGAGTAAGTTGTTTTACTTTTTCTGTTACCTGTCATCATATGCCACCGTTAATCACAACGATCTCGTGCTGTCAAACTCTCTTCGTGGTTTTCAATATATATACTAGTGGTGGGAACCGGTATCGGTACTATTCGATACCGGTTTTTGTAAGAACCGGGTACCCGGTTATTTGAATATGCAACTAACCGGTTCTCGGTTCCGAGTCTGGTTCCGATTCCAGAACCGGTCTTCGATTCCGATTCCAGAATCGGTTTTCGATTCCGATTCCTTCGATTCCGATTCCTTCGATTCCAGAATCGGTTTTCAGCTCCAATTCCAGAATCGGTTTCCGATTCTGTTTTCGATTCCCAGTTCACTTCGACTCGATCCCAGAACCGAGAAGAGAAATTCCGATTTTAGACAGTTATTTTCAGTATCCATTGAAAAATAATGTGTTCTGTACCTAACCGATGCACTGTTTCGAATTAGTAGATTCGAAACGAACCGAAAAAAGGCATTTTTTTCTTTTTTTTTCACATATAATTAATTTGCGTCACCTATACTGGTTTTATGTTATGAAGACTAATTTTAGCCTTTCGAATCAGTCATTGAACATATGAACTATCAGTATTCAGTATGTGTGAAATATTTCAACATCTTAAACAAAAATATATAGTGTATAATGTAGTTATTTAATTTTATAATCGACGACAAAGTGTGATGAAAATTTAGAGATATTATGACAATAATAATTGAGTGTATTGACAAAATCAGGTAGTTTTAGTATCAAAGACTACCCATGATGCCGCTTGCTATTTCTAGTTTTGGGTAAGATTAATTTTATGGCCGGATTATGAGCAGATGGCATACTACCATTTTTAGCCTCTTTCAGTTCATTTCAATGTAATTGTTTTGCTCAATAAACTAATAGAAAGATAGGATCTCTTAGAAAATAGTAATATTTGATATTCGGGATAATTTGCAATCCTCTTTGATGTTCAGAACTTTACGTTCATTCATGTTTCAAATTCTGCAGTGTCACCGATAGGAGTAAAGTAGAAATAAGTAAATGTAGTTATGCTTATGTGTGGCAACTATAATGTACAAAATATAATTCTTGAAAATTCTAAATGTTCTGTTTGTTCTGGGACGAGTCAGTATAATAAAATAAAACGCTCAACTAAAAGCCCAGAAGGTATTTGTAACTTAAACGCAGTAGAGAAATGATATTTGCCAAGAAAGGTTTTCGGTATTAAGAACCGGAATCGAGATTCGAATCGGAACCCAGATTCGGACCGGAATCGAGATTCGGATCAAAATCGTGATTCGAACCGAAATAGAGACTCGAACCGGAATCGAGATTCGGACCGGAATCGAGATTCGAACCGGAATCGAGATTCGAACCGGAATCGAGATTCGGACCGGAATCGAGATTCGAATCGGAATCGAATTTGGACTCGATAACCGGGTACCCGGGTACCCGGTTAGTTTTGGAACCGTGGAACCGGTTCCATTTTATTCCGGTTTTTAACAGCACTAATATATACCACTTCTGATGGAATGATTTAGTTGAAATCGTACAGTCTCTATTTTGAAATGTCAGAGGAATGTGTGCTCACTCACCTCACACTAACATTTGGGCGAGAAAAACCTGTGCACTAATAGGTGCCGCATTTGCTGCTCACATTTGAACAAAAGCAATTTCTTCTTTAGAAATGAGAAAACGATGAAATCCTGGTATTAAATGAAGTTTTCGCATTATTGCAACAAAGAAATCAAGGAAACCTATACAGTTTTCTCATTAATATTACAATGCTGAAATCAACGAATTTAAATCTAAATTGCCCCTCCTTCGAGTGCGTATCGCCCCGTCGAATACCCTTGCCGTTAAATGTCTGCGGCGTCAAAAGGCTACACTGTCGAATATCCACTGCGGCGAATTTACCCCCACTACTGCTTTATGTGTCAGTGATACTAAAATAGTGGTTTTTGTTCTCAACCAGCAGTGCTTCTCACCCAACTAACGTGCGGGATTCACACTCTCTAGCCAAGCCCGACCTGCCATGCTCATTGTTTATAAACGATTTTTGCTTTCAACAAGCTTCGCTCGCTCTGGACAAACTCGACGTGCCGTACTAAATGTTTATCAAACCGCTAGTACAGTCATTTCTTCTAAACGGACACTCACACAAAGCAGTAGAGGGGTAAATTCGCCGCAGTGGATATTCGACGGGATGGGTATTTGACTATGTGGGCTGCTCCGCCTCATTTGACCAGATGTACCAAATATAGTTCTATCCGTTCAATTTCAGGAGCTATTTTTTTTAAATCTGGAAGACAATTTTACTTGTCTTTCATGATTTGGAAAGAATTTTTATTTTGAAGTCCATGTAGAAAAACACTATTATGAGCACTTGAAGTTATTTGGGACTCCTTGAATTTTACAGAACAATATTTGTCAGAAAAATTTTCAAAACAAGTGAGGCCACTTGAATTCATCAGTGTAGGACGATAAGGAATGTTTGATAGCTGCCTGCAACCATCTCTTTACCAGATGTGAAATCCTGCAGATCCTAGCTTTTTCTTAGATGTGATAAAAATGAAGAAAATCAGACCATAGTTATTCATAATCTGTGGCACGACGTCCCTAGTAAAGATAAGGCCTCAAGTACCTACAGGTACTCGTTTCGTTCCCGGATCCTGGCAGAATCGAAGCCTAAATTACATTTAAGACATATTGGTGGTAAGCCCATAGTCCGAGTAAGATTTGATTGCTTGACCTTGTTACACTTTTTCGTAAACCAAACATACGGACTAGATCATAGTTATTATTATTAGTTTTTCTAATATTTGTTACTTTATTGTAACTTATGAATCTCTTTTCGAATAAGGGAAAAGAATTGTTCCATCATAACAATCAACAGAAGAAAATAAAAACCTACTACTTACCATACTTTGAAAACTTGCAAACAAACACTGTAGTGTTTATTCTTCAGGCAATTCAGCGTAACAATTCTTAATGGTTTTAAATTGAAAGTTCATGTAACGATTCCATCTTTAGCATGAAGCACCACGTCTTGTACGTTTTATTTTGTCAAGACTGGCAGTGGCTACTACTATTTACATTCGGTTAAGTCTCGCCGTCGTCCGAGGCGATGTTTGCGTTTGCGATACTTCCAGTGGCGGTCCTAGAGGGGAAAGAATGTGGTTGAGCTAATGGAGCAACACTAGCAGAGCAAACACAAGAAAAAGTCTTAAGTTAACAGCCCCTATGTGGATATAGGTGTTGGACTACCGATAACTTGAACAAAATGTTTGTTTGGGCTATATAAATAGACACATTTTTCGAATTTTCTGAATGTTAGAAATTTCAGATACTACTTGAACAAAATTCCGGGATGTGCTTACGGAATATATTGAATTTTTCTTTGTTAGTAACAATAAAAAGTATATGATGAATAAATTCGTACAAATTTTGCAAAATCTATCATAGTGAAGTCTTGTAGAGAATTGGGAACGAGTTTTTAAAACTGAAAACATAAAGAGAGAAATAGAAACAATGTTTTATAAGTAAAATATAATATGACTATAGTTGACTTGAATTGAAATTTTGTTAATTTTTTCTTTTGTTAATCATTTTTCAAGAAAGATTGTATTGGAGAATGGTTGGACTAAAAGTTGCAGAGCTTTCAGATCCTTACTAAATTCAGTGATTTATAGCGTCAGTTCTGAGGCATTAGGGATATAAGAAATGACACTAGTGTGGAAAATTTAAAATCTGATGTGAGGAATTGAGGTAGATAATTTTCTTACTTACGACTGTATTTTTATTTTTATTTTCAATTTTATGTGATACTGATTTGATTTTTTGTTCTAGGCAAGCAAGATGGGTCTTGGTCCAACGCATCCCGGCACTCTGCCCTTCTTCTGTCACAACGGCGTGGGGGAGCACCTGTCGCAACCTCCACCCGCACACATGGGTATCCCCCCATATCAGCTGGATCCCAAGGGCGCCGGCTCCATGGGTGAGTACTGGCGCGCGAATACCACCACCAACCAGGCACCGGACTGGAGACGACTTGGGAGTGTCATCCAAGGTAGAGCCCCAAATTACAATGATCTCGTAATCTCGAAAAGAATAAATTACGTAAAAAAAGTGTCAAAACATTATTTGTGCAGGAAAAACTTGATTCAATTCAGCAAAATCTATTATAGAAACCGAAAGAAATCACGTCGGCATTCAATAAAAACTTAAATTGATAATAATATTTGAGCTGAAGTTTGAAAATATTGTCCATTCACAATGAGGTCGTACTCGTACTGCCGTTGCAACTAACAATATCGATGCATTCTAAGAAGATTTATAGTAAAAACAGGTTATCTTGTTTGTTGGTGGATGTTGCACGAAAGAAAATTATCTATTATTACTAATATGTGACATTAATAGTGATATAAAAATTAGTAAATATAGTTTTGATAGCAATTGGTAGTGGAATTAGTAGTACGACATCATTAAGAATTGACTTTTAGTCAATATTTGGTTCGATGAAAAAATGGATGAATTAAGAAAAAGCTGCACTATTAAAATAAGGTATCCGATATCTTACAAAATTAATGAAGTTTTACTTTTTCGAACATTTCAAACTGTTTGTTTCATTTCGAGATTATCATATCGTTTTTATGCCTCTTATTTTGCATAAAATTAACGTTTTTTGAAGTTTGAATTGATAAATGTTAATTTTATGAATGTAGAGGTTGTGTTTGTCGGTGGTGGGCTCTGGTGGTGGTTTCTATAGAGAGCATGATAATATTTATAAAAATTGTGATAACGCAGTATTCATGTCCAAATGTCATGGGGTCTCATAAATTGAATTTCAACTATAAGTTCACCAATATACACAAATTTTTGTTTTTTATTGCATATTTCTATAATTTGTTTGTCACATTTCATTATGTACTAGACAGTGCCCGCGACTTCGTCTGCGTGGATCACCACAATAGGAATAAGTAATCCTAAAGAATGATATCGTTGCTATCAATAATTATTTCTACAAATTATAATAATGAATACTGTAACAGAACTGCACATCATCCGATCGCTCGGGCAAATCATGCGTAGATATCGCTTACTTTACGATGAGGTAGGAATTATTTTCTCTTTCCTCACCTTATGCATGGGCATACTTTTTATCATTTCGACAGTTACGCGCAAATCGACAGGCGCAGACACGAAGCATACAAATATTTATACTCATATCTTCTGAACCCTGCAAGATATCGATATAGAACATAACTGAAAATTCAAATTAAAATTCCTGTTTCAATCCCTGAAATTTTCATTTAAAAATGTTGAGTCATAGCAGCTCCAACTTAAATTTCAGCTTGTTCGATGCTTATAATTCTGTATTTTAATTTCTTGGACTACGCTTAGGAGCAAAGAAAAATTCTCTGATTTTCTGTGGCTAATATTGCTTCTTTAATATTTAAAAAATATGACTACAAGCTTGAGACCTGCCAGCTTTGAAATCAGCAGTAAATCAGAGCTACTTCTCTATGATCGGGTATCAGTAATGATGTGTGCAGATATGCAAATGTACCTACCTTTGTATGTATTGATGCTAACTATGACATTAGTTCAAAAGATTTTTTATGAGATGAAGTTTCTCATTTTTTGCAATATTCAACCCATCATGAACTCCAGTGCGTCTACTTGAACTGCTCAAATAATTTTCGGATGGTTGCAATACAGATTTTCTGTACTATGGTAACATAACGCTGGTTTCTTCCATCTTTTGTAAATACTATGTGTAGCTATTGCGTATTCTTCGACATCAAAAACCGTTTAGCTTGTAAAAATTTTAGTAAGAATGACATTAAATCGTGAATAAATGAAATAACTAACAATAAATATTTGTGTAATAGTTGAGATCGAATTTTTCCATATTTCAAATTAGATCACTATATTCCGTTCTATAAATCCAAGGCTACCATATATAGCTGTTTTTCACATCCAAATAGTCCATTGAATCATTTTATTTGAAAGATTTCAAATTAATATTTGTTTCAAATTATTATGAATTTTCATCTTATAGTGGGTCTATGCACAAGAATTTTGTGTACTTTAGTCCACAACTAAAAATCAGATCCATTTAAAAATGAAATATGAAACACCATAAACTATATTTCACCGATGATAAGTTTCTACCACCATCTCTTTGCTGGGTGATACGAGGTGATACATATTTCACTAAGTATGACGTCACATAGCATAGTTCGGCAAAAGCGCCGCAAGACGGCAGCCCAAAATATATCACCCTATTTGCGTATCACCGGTGATAAAAGTTATAGAATAGGAGCCCAGGAGTGAAAAGAATTTGTGAGATCACAATTGAACAGCATATATTCATTAAAAATATAGAAACACATTTAGTTTATCTCAATAATACCTACATACACAGTATCAGTCAGAAACAACAAACATTTTCATAAACAATAATATCTACAGAATACTAGAGTCGTTTTGCTTCATCTTTGTATAGTTTATTTCATGACAAGTACATGGAAGCGATTCACACCTTGATCAATATTTTATTAAAATGTACTATGCTATTCAAATTAATAAATCCATAACAACCTAATAAAATTTTATTAAATTCGAGAGAATATCAAGAATAACAAAAGATTTATTTTTACATTTAAAATTGTTTTTATCTAAAATATCTCATAGCTTCCTTTACAGGCCGGCCTCCACACTGTCTTCCTCAAATTGCCCTCATCATATTCAAACACGCTTGTCTCACATTCACCAATTCAAATACTCGACATAGTTGTTCAATTTGATATTGGAATAATATTCTGGTGAACTGTACTCTCAATGATCAAAGGGTTTAAATTCTGTGTTTGAAACAATTGAAAATTGAACTCGAATAACTTCTGTGGTACATGAAATTTCTTATAGATTTATAATTAGATATGTATTGTTGTAATTGTCGTTTGTTCTTCAAGATGGTGGATCACACAATTGAAGACACAAAAGACTGTTTTGTTTTCTCGCTTGTTCATATTCTTGTTTTGTTTCCCAGAAAAAGTACTCCAGTATGTCTTACTAGGAAATATAAATACAAAAAGAAGGATCATTCATAATGTTTTTTTTTTACTTACTTGTGCAAAGTAATAAAGAAAAAGTATATCATTGTTTATTGATCATCTTGCCAATATTAGTTATTTCTATCTTATATAAGTATGCTTTCAATGTTTTACTGCCGAAGTTTTGATTTGGTTAAAATTCAGAAACGTATCTATTTATGTTTCATGCAGGAAAAATAATATTCAAGAAATTTATATTTTACAGCTGTTTAATTTCTTGACAGTGGAATTTTGATCTAAAATTCCTTTCCGCTATCTCGTAGATAAAAGAGATTAATTAAAAATATTTTGTGTTAGCTTCACACCATGTAAGCGGTTTGTTATCTTGCAGAACCTACGTGATTCATAAATAATGCTCGTAAGAGTGTGATTGCTTATATGTAAGTCTTATAGGATTCATATAAGGATTGAAAAAATGTCTACTGCCTAGGAGCATTCTTTTGCACTAACGTAATTGCTAGACAATTGAATAAACATGTATGATAATCAGAGATACTTAAAATGTTAAAATTATGCGACACTTATAATTTAACAAAAAATCGGAATGAAAGCGACACTTTTTCAATCATTTCGCTAAATATTTTTGACCCAATTACGTAGTCGTCCATTATCACTCTTTCTGTATAATATATAATTTTCAATTCATTATTAACATTTTATTGATGTTCTAATAAACTGAAAACTCAGCTTTGACAGTTCTCATTTCATGAATTTTTTTTTGCAGGATTTCGAAATGCAAAATTTCAGTATGCAAAAAAACTTACGTATCTAGATAAATGTACTGCACTAAGGGTAAAATTTGTTTGTAAAACGTGCACCGAAAGTACCTTATTACTCAACTGTTTGAGCTTCGAAAGTACTCAAATCCAAACCATGGAAACAACTATTATTAAAACCCTGTTGACAGGGAATTAATGACTCTTTCCCCACTGAGAGAGAAATTATAATTTTGGATCATGGATACAGTTGCTGCTTTTTATTTTATTGTGTCTATTAAATTGACATTTGAAAAAATGTGTATTGTGGGATGTATTCGTTATAGTGTTTGCATCTACTGTAAACATGATAGCCATGATAATAGAATGTAACATCAATCAATAAAAAAGTCATACAAATTATGTTCCATAATATCAGTAAATGTAAATGTGATCGCAATTGCAGAGTTGTTTGCAAAATCAATAACATAGTTTTAATGTAACACATTCAAATTTATTTAAAAAGTTCAGTAATGGGTACATCTGTGCATTTGTTACAAGAAGTATCGTGTGCAACAGAGACACTGAACGACTATCATTATGGTCACCGGTGAAGTTGGCTGCACAGCATAAAGCTACATCTTGAGCTTTGGTTTGGTCCTTGTAGCATAATATACTATTTTTTAGATCATTTTTGAATATTTTACGGAAGCCAAAAAAAGCGAAAGAGTATAGAAGTAGGTGTTGGCCATAGCACATAGTTTACTTCCTGTACAAGACAACTTTGAATTCGAATATTTTTTTATGTACAAGAACCAATTTAGGAGTCATAATCATTATATTTAAATTTTTTATATATTCTTAAACACACTGAGTATCATAATTTTTTCACAATTATTAAATTACGTCTTAAAAATGTAAAAAATTTTGGTACTACATTGCACCGTGAAGTCAACAGTTTATTTTATTTGATGAAAATATCTTGGATGTTGTAGGTAAGTCCTTGGAATATTCTATAGTACTATATTACTTCCATTTTGGGCCAAATTCTACACAACCAATCTTTGGCGCAGATTTTCTGTTGTACCGCTGTATTTTCTATCAATGTAGACATGTTCCAAAAAGCTGAATATATTTAGTTTACTCATTTCAGCTTCTTTAATTTTTAATTAACATTAGTCTGGATCATCTATTATTTGAGCTGAGTAAACACTCAAGGGATAGCATTTGATAAACTTTCTTGTAATTGTGCTTAAACCTTTTAGGTAATATCAATATGTTCTTTTAAATTAATCAAAGAGTAAGGAGAATTATAAAAAATGAGCTAATTCACAGAAATAATATTCATTTGTTTTATAATTGTGAACATTTAGACGTAAAACTTTTTTTAAATCGGTTTATGCAGCAAAACTTGAAGGGTTGCATTCGATCGGAAGTAAAGGCGGTATCGCAGTATATTTACTTGTACTCTGATAAATTGAAATTGTTTGTATGTAATACAAAAAAAAAAAAGACTTGTAGAGTTTTTGACTGAATAATTGGCAGTTGACACTGACAATGACATGAGGAAAAATCGGTTACAACCAAAATTTGTGATGATGATTTAAATGTTACAATTCATTCAAACGCTGTATCAGTCTTAAATACTAAATTTTATCATTCTACGGTCAATAGTTTCGAATTTATGCAAAGAAATACAAAAGATTGTCAAATAAAGCTCACTTCTGGCTCAGCAGATTGCTATGAAAATATAAATTTATCATTTGAATGCTACAATTTATTGCTTTAAAATACTAAATTCCATGATTGTACAGTACAGTTGATCTTCTGGATTTATGCGAAAAACTAGAAAAATTGTTTATCAAACTGCATTTTGGGTTAAGCCGATCGCAATCATAATGCGAGGTGTACAGATAGATCGATGTTATAAAAGAGCTTAATATGAAATTTCAATATTCTATGGCTGATTGTATTGAATTTATGTGAAAAATTCGAAAAGACGTTATATAAAGTATACGAAAATAGAAGATGATCATGTAGATGCCACAGCAATTTCAAATACTGAATTTCTATATCCTACGGCCTTTGCGAAAAATTCAAAAAGAAGTTTCAGGTAAAGTGCACTTCCGGTACAGACATTTGCGACCATAATGCGAGGTGCACAACTAGATCTTAGATCAGTCTTAAATACAAAGTTTCAACATCATACGTTCGACGACAATGCAACATCAAGAACTTGACAACTTGTTTTAACACTCGTCCGGTAGTCGATTCGTAGGAAAAATTTATATGATTGAATTGGAGACCGAACCGAATAGAATGCCGTCTAAATCATGAAAATTGACCGAATATTCTCGTAGATTGTCTAATGATGATAGAGGTGAAATGACAGCTAATCATATTATATTGTCAAGCAAAATCTAGTTATAGAAGCTGAATATCATTTAAACTTGTAAGTTGTGCAATAACCATTTCGAACGTGTGGACTCCGTAAAATATGACACACATTTTTTTTTGTGTACCCTAAATAATATTAAATTATCCGAAGAATTTTTGGGATTCATCTCTTTGATGAACATTTTGAAATGCACTGTTATAGAACCAACCCATAGTCCCTATAAGCCACAGAGTGCAGTAAATTGTGGGCGAGTCCATGCATATGCAACGCAGTCGGCTTTCTAATGCACATTTGTTGTTACATGTTGCAGTTGCACTGTTAAAATACATACACACAACTCAGCTTTGCTAGTTGTTATGCTACTTAGTCGCACTTACTCGGAAAAAATCTCTGCAAATTTTGTAGAATATATACTTATGCTATGTCGTTGAATGTGTGAAGTAATAGATATTGGCCTGGATTTTTTTGCATTTATAGAAAATGAATTGATGGATGCTATTTCTAAAACTAGTTTCAGACGGTACCTTTTTTGTATATAGAACTGTACAGAAATATAAAAATGTGGAATAATTTGTTTGCTAACTCAGAGTGGAATCTAGCAAAAGTTTTTGTACGAATTAGTCATACATAATATTTTTCTAACTTGATATTTTTTGGCCTCTAAATAATTAAAATCAAACACTTCAATATAAATTATTCAATTTGATTCAGCTCAATTATTTAGATATTATAACGAAACTCAACTCTTCCGTGTGTTTTATAAATTTATTTTCACTTAAGGCTACAATAATATAACTAAAATATCTATTGATAAATACTTCAACTTATAGCCGATGCTAAACTGGACACTAACATTACACTTATTCATTATTCACACAATAACACTGTCTGTTATTTATTTCCACTGCTGCTTATTTATTTCGACTAGTTCACTTATTATTTTCAATATTACGCGCTCCGTAATCAAACCACCAACCATGATAATGATAATCCTTGTTTCGATGTAGTCCCGGGCTTATATATCCCCACCTAGAGTTTCTCGAAGCTTCCAGAAATTCCACCAGACGTCACCATGTCCTTGACGCCATATGACTCAGTTGCGTTTGCCACCTCTTTAATCGGCGTTTTGTGATGAATGTCTGGCCTGTAGAGGTTCAGTTCATTACAATATCATTGTAACTCGAGTACACTTGCTCATGCGCAAAAATTGCATTTATTATTTGTGTTAGGAAAAAAGAGGAAAACTCTGGTACAGCCGCAATGATAATGAAACCAGTCCCGCAATATCATACTTTTTACACAAAAAATAATTTTATTTTTATAAAAGGATAACCTGATCTAATCCCTGTTATGTCCCTATAATGAATACTAATCGTTAACATGTCTAACTTGCATGGGAAATTGACAATAATTATAAAGTAAATGTCATTGTTAAGTCGTTGTAGTTCCACCACTGATTTTGATTGGCCAGTTTACGGATCATCAAAACAACTGTAAAAACATAACGATAAAAAAGTAATTCAAACAAAATAGAAAACTTTTGCTTTGTGAGTAAAAGGATAATATATTGAGTTCGTTTCCCTATCCACCCATTTACCCAACTTTTAATAACCCCCTACCACACCTCTTTGATTGACATTCTCCTGAAAATACAAATGAACATCGTTCTCTTCATCTCCACAATTCCGGAAAATACGAAAATAATTATGATTCGGGGACAATAGGACCAACCCTCTGCTTTCAATATCATCGCTATGTAGTCATATGATCCATCTTTATTAGTTTACATGTCAGTGGCTCGAACTGGGGTTGGTATGTGGGGGTTGTCGTGATATCCGCCTGTGTTGTGTTCGATGTTCATATCAACAAGTTCGACCATTGACAACGGAGCATCGCATTGTTGGTATTGTATAGGGATAATGAAACGTAGGCTATAGATAGTGACGTAAGGGAGATGGTTATAGGTGGGGGAAAGAGATTTTTCGATTAGGGAGAGATTTAGGATGAAAATTTGTACTGATTTTGTGACAACGCTGTAAAGTGCATTGTGAACATGATTTTATTAAAATTTTAAATATTCCACAGCATCTTTAGATTTCAGTATTTTCATTTGAATCAATGTAAATGCAGTCGGAGTATAATTATTTTTACAACTAGTAAAATGAAAATATCATTTTTTCCATAAGCTTGATTGACCAATCGAATTTATAAAAAAACAATCTTTTTATACCTGTTGACACGTGAATTTTCTGCATACTTATTTCTTGCATTCTGTTGATCTCTTATACCTGGATATGCCTATCCTGAGACAGAATAAAGGGCAACATGGAGCACGCTTCAGATAAATTTTTGTTTGCTTCAAGAATATTCTCCGCTGACAGTTCCAATCAATAATATTGTACAGGAATTAGGCATGTGTACAACTTCTGTCCAACAGGAATGAGAGGTCTTCACACTGAAGCAGTAAATGGATTGCATCTTAGATATTTGAAGATATATTATTGAGGTGATACAATCAATTCTTTCGACATGAGTTTGTGGGTTCAAGACTAATGTGAGGCATGGATGTTGTATTGTGTTTGTCAATAAAGTTTAAGAACTCAAGTATAAATTCTATTTCAACTACCAATTGCAGACTGCGGCAGTAAATCTGCTACGTTCTTACTTGCTTAGTAAAACAAACGATTACTATTATTGCAATCAATCATGTAGTTCTGTATGTTTTCTATTAAGAATCCAATTCATATTTATTGAATTTACTGATACATTTGTCTGTACATTCATACGTATGTAAAACCTAAATTTTATTTAATACTAAATTTCACGTACACCTTTTTCAATTGAAATACGTAAAAATCCCCCAGTAAAATATTTGCAAGTAAAATGGCTCGTTTCGTTCCACCCTCATTCCTTGCCATTCTCTCAAGATACTTGACACTATGTAGTGCGTGACGTCACTGCTAATATGGCTACTTGTCTTTTGTCTCACCACTTGCATCTTGGTAGCTTTCAAATCCTTCAAGTTGGAGCGAAAATGTAGTTGTAATTCTTTCTGTCATGTGGGTTTCTATTGTGGTATGTATGGTGCTGATGCATTTTCTCTAAGAGCTGCATGGATGCAGAAATTTAAAATTGAGGACTAAAGATTGAAGTAAGGTGTATATTGTTCTGAAAGTGTTGATAAAGTGGCATATTCAGATCTCATATGTACTCAGCATGATTCAAAGTGATTGATTTTTATCAATTCAACATTATTCACAATGGCCAGACTATGCTGTAATTTTTTTCATTATGATACAAAATATTCTCTAAATTTCATTCAGTTCAGTTCACGATAGATCAGGTGATACCTCAGAGGTAAGCACAATCCACACACATTAAATGCATAATTTGAAAACAGGTCTCTTAAAAAGAATTGAATATATAATTACAAAAATATAAACTACTCAAAATAATTAAAGAGTCAAATTTTCTTCCGTCTGCTAGATTTGGACATATTGCACTACAATCTTGAGCATCTGGTTGATTATTATTATGACTGTCAATTATGTAGAGTGGTAACGGATAAAGGTTCTGATGTGTTTCAATATTCAAACTCTTAATAAAATTCAAACCTCATCTGAAATATATACCATTGCTAGAATACTTGACCCCTAAATTATTTTGAGTAGTTTATATTCTTGTAAAGCCTGAATAGTAACAAACTCAATAATGAGCCATGGTTTATTCTTCAATTCTAATTTCCAACGGTTATGTTACGAATGCCAATCATCTATGATCCTCTGTTATTTACAATATATGTGAATAGTAACAAATTTATTTATTATGGATTTATTTATAGATCTGTAAAATTGATAGGTAGCCACAATAGCCTGAAAAACTCATTATCTCAAAGAACAATATATTTAACAGAAAATTTTCATCTCATCTCACTCTTTGGTATTATCGGTTGATATCCTGTAATTTTAAATCATATTATAAAGAAGAAAGAAACATTGCAACAAAAGGATTGGAGTACAGTCTTTCTCGGCCGTTTTTCTACGGACCGTTTTTCCCCGGTCATATTTCCCCAGCCAGAAGCCCCAAGATTGCGTTTCCGGCAGGTTTTTTCTAAGTTTACCTCTCCACTTGTAATTAGTTTTCCCATCATTCTCATGTTAAGTAATGGAATGAGCTAAATGCCAAATAATTCGAATTCCAACAAGGGAGAAATAATAAAGCGGGAAAAAAAAGGATCCTGGCAAAAGTGTCCTCAAACGCAACAAAAGATTTATATCATAGTTGTTTATGCAACAAGAGTATGAAGCTGAGCATCATGAAATGAGATCGTACTTTGATCCACAACGGCGAAGATGGTTTTTCGATAAAACGAGTAGAAAGGAGGTGTAGATATTTATTGTACATGTGATTTTTCTGCATATTAATATTATACATCCAGGAAGGGAAATCAAAGATTTAACACTTCCCAGAAGTTAGTAAGACGTTTATAGATCACTGACAATTAATTTTTACCATCAGATCCTTAATTCAAATACATTCAAATATTACAAAGAAATTGTGGCAAGTAATAATCTGCATGCTTGGATAATCTAATATTTCTGAAATTGTTAGTCGACATTTGTCTGGATTAATATACACTTTACAATTGAATGCCTTTTAAAATGCTTGCATTTTTCAGAGCCGATTTTACCCTCATTATATAAAATTTTGCAATTCTGTACAAATCTATTAAAGCAAGATTCCAGGCCAGCCAGACTTTACTCATTTTCTGAAAAACAAAATGTGTAGAGTAGAGTAGTGTATATACTTTCATCGTATGCATACTTGCTAGCTTGGGCCGACGGCCAATTTACAGATACCAGATGTTAGAGGTACGTTGAAACTACTCACTTTTCTCAAAGTCTGAGTGCTTATAGTTAGACCATCGAATGAAAGTTGACCCTCAAATTATTTTGTGGATGTGGTTTTCTTTCAGAACAGTCAGCTATTATTCGAATCTCTTAGAAAACTAAACTTTATGACGGAACGGTTAGCAAAGATTAGAATTCAGGCCTCGAGAATTTTTGCAAGCACCCATTCAAATACTGGATTAGAAATTCCCATAAATACATTAGTATAACTTGCTTGAAACAGATGGATGACTGATATCTACACTATCCTAGTGAAGAACAAGACAGAGGTGCATTGAACGAGTTTTTTATAATTTATTTAGATTCTAACAAAGTATGTTGTATATATCTTGTAGAAATGGTTAAAAAAAAGATTCACTCCTATTGGAATCACCAGAGACTCACATTTTGAAAATTGTCATTCAAGTTATCTATTTGCCTGATACTTTGGTAATAAGACAAATGAGTCGTGATACATCCCTGAAACTCTGTTACTAAGATCATTTCCAATGTCTCCAGTAATCAAGTGGTATTAAGAACATTCATGTTGATATATTTCTGGGGATTCCTAGCCCAGTATTTCAGTGAATACTTGTAAAGGTCAGTTTTATTTACAATTCGAGTAATAACTAAATTTTTGAAAGAAAACCACATCTATAAAATAATTTAGGAGTCAACTTTCATTCGATGGTTAAACTATAGTTTTATGTATATTTTAGAGGGCGGCCTCGATCTCGGCACCAAACTACCTGGATCTTTAATCCCCTACTCGAACTCGGCACTATACTATGGATTAGAATTAATAACTTAGTCGTTCTACCTGAGTACGATTCTCTGGAAGCATGCGATTTTATATCAATAATAAACCAGAAAATCAAAATCTGATAAGTTTCACAAAAAAATACAAATTCAGGAATCGGTTTTACGCTATCATCCTGAATAGAGCAGCAATTGTAGACACGTGCTTCGTCCTTATTAGGACTCTTCAGTACGATATAGCAGCCTCATTTATAGACTGGACATGAGCAGTTCAGTACACCGTTCTCGGTTGTCTCGGATTTAAGTTCTGTCCTACAGGCGCGCGCAGTGCAATTCGGTAATAATCAGGGTTATCTTTCAGAAGCGCGAACGTAGCGAGATAGCTCACAATCATTGTTATAGACTGTATTCTAGCCCAACATGAGTGATTCCAAAGTTGTACTCACTTATAAAATCAAATCTTGCAGTGGTGATCGTGGGTTCATTTAAAATTGACGGTGCCGAGTTCATGTACGCCCCGCGCTAATCGGCTCAGCATCGGTGCCGAGTTCATGTTTTTGGTGCCGAGTTCGTGTACGCCCATTTTAGAGAATATTGTTCAAAATTGATAATCATCACTTGCAGAAAATTCTCATTGGCGCCGACGGTAATTCTTGCTAGACGCTTTGAAGCTTGCAAAAAATAGTATAATTGTACTTATAGTCTGATTCCTAATTTTTATATATTATACTCAGGGAATAATTTCAATGCTTCTTGTAAACAACCAGATCAATCGTAGGGAGCAAATATCCTTCAGACAAAATTAAAATGAACACAAGGTCATTATTTGCACGCTTGATGGTAAGCGAAATATCTATAACTTTTCAATTGTGTCTGGAGGATGTTTGGTCCAACGATTAATTTGGTTTTTCATAAAAAGTATTGAAATTATTCCCTGCGTATCATTATAAAAGTGTGATTACGTTATTTTTTGCAAGCTTTAAAGCGCCTAGCAGGAATTACCGCCGATGGAAGAGTCTGCAAGTAGTGATTATCAATTTTGAACAATATTCTTTAAAACATACATAAAAATCAGCACTCAGATTTTAAGAACAGTGAGTCATGTTTTAATGTACCTCTAACACCTGGTATCTGTAAATTGGCCGTCGGTTCAAGCTAGCAAGTATGTATACGATGAAAGTATATTCTAACACTATTCTATTCCACACATTTTGTTTCTCAGAAAATAAGTGACGTCTGGAAGGCTGGGATCTTGGACTATTGCGTCTTACAGGTTTATAAATCCATAAAAAAATAATAAAAATGCGTCGACTTTTGTTGATTGATCCGAAATAGTTCATAAGATTAGCAATTTCATTCATAATTTACAAATTCATAGAACTTATATGTTTGCACAGAATTACGTTATCCTGAGTATAATAACCATAGTAACGATTGTTTCAACAATAGTAACCATAATAATTATCCCCAGGAAAACTCACTACAAAATTCATTCGCAGAGTATAAAAGCGGTCTTGAAAGATTCCATTCGTGGTATACATAACAAATCATTTCCAAAATATAACAGCTTGCCCGTTTTCATCAACTTTTACCTTTTTGTCATTTTTTGTAGTGTCTTTTTTTCTCCCTTCTCAATTTGCCTAGTCGTCCTTACACAATCGGCACGAGTCGTATCCGTCTTTGCCCTAGGCATGTTCTTTCGGGGAGTTATCATTATACCCGGTCACGTGTTAACCCTATAACGACTTGGGGGTTGTGCAGCACTTGACGGGCAGTCGTGCGAGGCAACGTCGATATGTGGTGCGCTATATGCGGTTTTAATGACCGCCTGATTATTCAGAGGGTGGATTTCTGCGATTTCTACAAGAGATTTGTATTTATTTATAGAGCTCTGAATATTTGTGAGAAATATTATTATTTTACAGTGATTTTTTGATTCGAAAATATAGAAACTACATATAGCAAATTTTTTTCTATATAAAAATAATACATAAAATTGTTTTTTTTTTAATTTTATGCTTCACATACAATATTCAATCGGTCTGGTTTCGATACAGTTATATTTTCAACTGTGGTATTGTTCAATTGTCGTGGGGTCGATTCAGCATGAAATAAATATGATTTTCACTGAGTTACCATAATGCTCTGTGGCCTACTCTCCACAGGAGCCATGAGTACTTGTGGCTTCACGACTACTAACCGCACCTCATGGCTCAAGAAATATCAATTAATCTATCAATGCACATTGAAATAATAAACGTAATTGATATTTGTTTATTTTATTTTTATTTATAGTCTATTTCAGTTAGGAACGGTCCAAGATTCTCATGGAACTACGTTGTAAGCTCTCTGATTGACAAGTCTAATACGATTTTTGTGCTAATATAATATTGCTTCGCATTTCGGCCAATCAGAAAGCTTATATCGTAGTCCTTCAAGAACCTTGTATCATTTTCAACTAGAACGAAGATAAAAACAAAATCTTTGCACCTAGATCCAACAAAACTCAGGTTATCCCTATTTAGGGTATCTCAACAATACAAATTCATATCTTATAAATTCATTCTATTTTCTTTCTTCAGTGACTGACCTGAAAATAGATAATTGGTACAAACTTCCATAAAAGTGAGATTGTTAGTTCCAGAGATCTTCAAATGCTATTCAAGATTATCTTGAAGACGTTATGTATCTCCAACAAGCCATTGCGTTTGTGTTCCTCTTGAAATAAAGGATACCCCCATCGAAAATTAGCCCTGGAAGTTCTTCTCGCATTGAAAAGATTTTGAAGTGGTAACCATTACACTAATTATCGTTGTCTGTGTTGGAGGCATTTACATATCGTTTAGACTTCGTAATAAGCTCGCGCCGCGGCGCCGCTCAAAGGCGAGTCTCTTGTGCCTTACGAGAGGTGTTTTCATAATTTGTTACAAGAGCTGCGGAGCAGTTCTTTCCTCCTTTGAACTTCAATCTAATTTTCCCTTCGCGCCACTGTTGCGATGTTGATTATTTTACTGTTTTTTCATGTGTTTGACAAGGACAAAAGATGAAAGAGAAGTCGATATTTTTATTAACAGAAATGTTTATTCTTAATTATCAATATTTTCTTTGGTTCATTGTTTTCGATAGTTGAAATAAGCCATATACCCTTATTTCTGTTAAATAAAAAACTTCTCCACCGTAAATTTTACCAGGAAAAATTAATTTCTCAACTATCGTTCCTCAAAGCTGGGTACGCTTACACTTAGGGGTACGGGAGGGCTGTGCAAATTCACAACAATTTTTTTCATAACCAATAATTCAAGTTAAATATAACCATTATGTGCGAGTCAAATACTTTGAATTATCCACAATTATTGAAATGAAACTTCATTTAAATCGATTTGTGTAACGAGATTTGAGGAATTCAGTTGGAACTTTACATTCGGAAGGAATTTAGTTCAAGTTGGTGCGAAGAATAAACAATATTTTAGTATACAAAATACAGTTATTAACTCTGGTATACGGCATGTCGTTCTATTTATTATTAGGATGGATGTGGATTTTATCTAATAAAAATTTAACCTTACAGTATGAGAAAGATTTCTTGCATAATTGATAAATTTGCACTCCAAACGTGCGTACCCTATAAATTATTTCACGCACTATCCTTAAATTTATTTTGAAACTTTTTGAGTGATATTTTAAAACGACACACTGAAAATCAAATTACGTCTTATTATGAACTATATTTTTAAGTTCCACTAGGCGACCGCAAGAATTTGCTCACAACCGTAGTTTCTCCCGTTCCACTAACATTGCGATGCGAGTGTCTATAGAATGTTAGATAAAGATCGAAAAGTTAATCATCAATAAGATTAAACTAACCTGTAGCAAAAAGGATATATAAATGGAATGAATCTAATATATAGTATAAATTAATCGTTCTTAAATAATAAATAACGATAATAAGAGACCGTGAAATTATCTATATCATTCGACTCAATTTGGAATCAAAAGTACACATCGAGAAAACACCTTACCAATTAATTCAAATTTCTTGTTGATTTCTGCAAAAATGAACGCAACGACCACTTCGGTCCACTTCTCAATCGCAGGCGTTGTGAGCTTGGAGCGGTCGTGATAAATGACATCTATGACGTCTTTTCTTAAACGTAAAAATTGCGATCGTCTCGTGGAACGATTATTAAGGCGACATGAGAGTTGCGGTCGCCCAGTGGAACGTACTCTTCGTTAATGTTAATTTGATACTAATTTCGCATATGTGATCATAAATCGAAGGATCTTATTAATTTCTCAATATGTCAAAAAAAGATTTTGATAACTGAACCCATTAGAGTAAACGTCCAAATTTTTTGTGAAATCATTATTATAAAGAACAGGAGTTGACAAAGATGAAGAGTGGAATCAATTTAAAAAACAGTGGTGAATAATGTACTTTGCTTTTGAAAAACTATAACCGTGTAAACAAAAACTGCATAAATTAATGTTAGGTAACTATTCTGTAACAAATGTCAAAAATTTCCGAAAAGTAGAATAATATATTCTATAACAAATATTTGAATGGCCCATATTTTATCTTCGGCACGAATGGTTCGCGAGTGTGGGACATGCCATTTTAAACATGTTGTAGACTATAATTTTTCTAGCAAGATTCTGAAAATTCTGTTTATTATAATGATACTTGTTCCAAAATAATTTTTAGTTGTGGAATAAGTAGATTCCAAAATAGTGTTAAAGAAAAGATATCCTCACATCAATATACGAGTATGAAAATAAGTAAGAAATTGCGATAATTATTGTCTTTAGCTCATACTGCAAACTTTATACTTGTGAGACTACACACTACATAGGTATTACTTAAGGATTTTTGTCCAATATTATTCAATTGAACATAATTGATCTCAAGATTTTTAATAAACTATCCGACAAGCATATAACATACTACGAGTATATCATCGTGAAAAGTTGTCAAAATATTTACCCACATAATTTTATAGTCACGCATGCTACTTGTGCACGCACGTGAGTGTTTACATAAATTAAAGATGCTTCAAATAACAAGTATCCACCAAAACCTACAATATGAAGGTATTATAACTCAATATTTACTTTTCATGAAAATATGTCCCAAGAAGCTCAGTTGAAAGTAAAAAAATTGTATTGAAGACGAGAATAATAATAAATTACTGAAGATTACTTCAGATATTTCATGCTCCCGTGAGTAATTTATACTGAAGTTCCATTCTTTTACTAAAGCAAAAAAACCTCTCTGATATATTTATTAGCCACTCAAATCATGAACGTATCCTTCATCACCCCATCTTGAACTTCTCTATACAAACTAACATATATTAACCCCCAAAGTATGACATTCAATTTACCGCACGTTTCTAGCATCCCTGCAAAACAATCATATTCTTTATCTATTCTTTAACCATTAATATCTATCGATAACTCCACTGTTCAGCTGGACCAGTGACAATAAAAACTCATGTATAATTGGTAGATTTTTGCTGGAGTGTGCGAAACACGTAACCAACACGTGGACACCCCTGTAACCAGTCGGGAACCGGCATCATTAACGCGGTTATTGCGGGGCGACGCGGTGGTTGATGATTATTATTTGGGCGGAAACCACATACAAATAACGCAGTTTGAAAAAATGTTTGTTATAGTATGAGAATATTATATTTCCTGAAATAAGCTTATTCATGAACTATTTCTGGGATATTCATTTAATAGGGAATTATCACGATTATGATTAATAAACAAAAATATTTATGCAATTGATAGAATTATATTAATTTTATCAATTATTGTCATTGTTTTGAAAATAGGCAGCAGTTTTGTAGCGATATAATATAAATGAAGTCTAAAAATATTGCAAAATGTGTCAAGCACACTTATATTTTAATGCCGGTACCTACAATCTAAAAAATACATATCAAAGTTGGCAAAGCGAACATGCTGCATTTTCAAATAGAATTTCGTCAACAGAAAATGAGGATTACAAATAAAGAAGATTTGTTGCAATAAGTGACAAGAATTTATATCATGACGTCACAACTATTGCCTATTAGGCCTGCAGATCACCCGCAAAAAGTGCTTTAGAAACCATCAAGTCGAGATAACCAGTTCTAACTTGGTTTTTTTGAATAGATTATGCCTAGGAGTATCTGTGATAAAAATTTACGCTCAGAGTTATTTGGGGAGGAAAATATGAAAAAAGCAAAAAACAATACTTTTCCTACAATACAAATTTCATCAAATTTTGACTTCAACTCGTATTCTCTCAGCCAATTATAAATATTTCCTAACTTATCAAACAAAATGACGAATTTTTGAAAATATTTTTTGCGAAGCATGAATTCTTCTTCTAAACGCAAAAGCTGTGTAACGATTTTTCAAACTGAAAATTCCTAATAGTACTACAACGACTATTTGATTCTATACCTCACGTTTATTGTACCATTTCGATACTCAAAAAATTCTTTCTCTTCAGTACCTACTTAATAAAATGTATTTGGATTAAGTATAATTTTTTTAATTCATTATAATTTTATTCAAATTCAAAAACTTTAATATTCGATTTATTCCAGCTTCAAGCATTCAAGTCTTTCCATCTGTTCCAATATTTCAAATAAATGGATATCTAGTCATGTTGAGTTCAAGAAACACAAGAAAAAAAAATCTATCTGACTTTGTACCTTACTATCAAGACTGTACATATCTGAATTTTAAAAATGAAAGAGACGTAGTCAAATTTACGCTATAAATTTTCCGTGAAAACGTCGGGATAAAATCATAACAAATGTTTCGTATCAATATGTAATTTAATATAGTTACAAAATCTTTTCGATGCTGTCGTTGCTCTCGCATTTTCTCGGCACTGGACTATAGGTTTTTCAAATTCCTTTTGATGCGAACTTTCGTTTAATTTGCGTTTTCCATGATTCCGCGCAAATTTACGACTCATGTGATACGACATTTTTATTTTTTTTTGCAATTTTCAATTTGATACCGATTTTAACATATAGTGCAAATATTTTTATTATCCTAGTAGTGCTTCCCAAGCTCTTTACAATGATACCCGAATTAACGTCCTAGCTAAACGCGTTCTTACGCTACACAAATTTATAATTTTACATAACGCTAATTCTCAACGATCACGCGCAGATGCCTACATCAGCCCGATGACGTCACAGGTGAAACAAATGCATACAGACATGCTCTATCCATTGTGACCTCAACCGTAGTTTTTAGCGATTATAATCTAATGGTATTTTTTTACCACAAGAAAGTTTGACCGGCTATCACGAGTGAATAGACGTTATATGATTTTTTATGTCTGTCTGTAATAATGGTAATAATACGCACTGAAGTATTGGAAGTTATTGTGCTACTACCTGAAATTGATTTCAGGTACACAAAGCAGATAAAGTCTCTTCTTCATTAAAGAGTCCACTACAAAAAAAATTGCGATATGTCTGTAATAATTGAACTCAGACCTTGAAGCTATAGAACTGATTCCAAACATTTTTCGCTATAATTAAATTGAACAATCTACACATTCTTCAAGTATTAAATGATATATTTTAGAGCATTGAAATCCGAATGGACCTTTAGCGAAAACAGCCGAAATCAACCGATGGTAACAGGATCTGCCAACGACAGGAGAAACAATTACATGGGATTTGAACCAAAAGCCTTCATTGTGATAATAAGAGCTTGTCACTACCCCGTTTATTGAAATGGGGACGATAGTAAAGAATGTTATGTGATATATTGAATTTGTCCGTCTGTATGTGAATGATCAATGCTTGAATAGCTGCTAGCTAGGGTTAATAGGGGCGATCATATTTTGTAATTTGAATTTGAAATACTTTGGTGCGCTATTAATTGGATAGATTTCGGGATGGGCTCATCAAAATGAGACTATATATCTGATGATATAGATTATAATTAGAGTATTTAAATTTTTGTAAATCCTAGATTCATTTTATGAGAATTTTATCCTTACATAATCAGAATCAAATAAGAATCGTCTATTTGTGCTTATGTATGCGAAATTGATGAATCAAATCAACATGACTTTGAGAACAATCTTCGAGCTGTACGTCAGGTGCTTACTTTTAGCTTATTCAAAACATGATCGTGAATATTTTATTAAATTAGACCACTCAAAAAAAATTCTCATCGAATATCTATCGATCATTGATAAATTCTTATAATTTCAACTCTTTCCTCAAAAATGTTGCTTTCTGGTTAGCAGAATATAGCGCGGCGTCGCAACATGATTTCGGAACTGTCAGCAAACTAAGGTTATTATAGTTGACAATTACCAGCAATGACGGCTCTTAAAACGTTGTGAATTTACAATAAATAGTTTGAAATTACTGGTTGGCATTTTCATATGCAATTGGCGCCGTTATGGGACATAGTTCATTGATTTACAGGCAATTTTTTTTGCTCTGAAACTCCAAAAAAAA
The DNA here is from genome assembly GCA_963989225.1 of Dromius quadrimaculatus. Taxonomy (NCBI): domain Eukaryota; kingdom Metazoa; phylum Arthropoda; class Insecta; order Coleoptera; family Carabidae; genus Dromius; species Dromius quadrimaculatus. Next base: position 55,599,595 of record OZ022325.1, on the reverse strand, counting down.
TTCCTCCTAAAAAATTGGGGAAATAAGTAATTACGGAAGCATGATTTGTTTATCATTTATCTATACTTTTATAGATAGTTCTACCAACATTCTAAGATGTACGAAAATAAAATTTTAAAGTCCTCAAATAATATCCTAGAGAATACAGGAATCTAATAAAATAACATTTTGATGTGAATTTAAAAAAAAAAAACAGATTATTCTTGTATACGTTCTATATTGGCTTCAGAAAATCATCTTGCATCCTTTATCTGTAGTACATGCTCTAGAAGTGTAACCCTTTCGAAAGGCTCATTTTCGCTTTATACCACGATGAAAAGAGTTTCTTATTAAGAAGACCACAAATTAGTTCTTTGCATTTGAAATTCAAAGCTGCGGTTTGGTTTCTTTTTTGCCAAAATCCGATTTCGTTGGGAATTTTTAACAGAAAGGTAATTGCGTGTTTTTAAAAAGGGTGAAAGAGTTCTTATATGCTAAGAAGACAAGATTTTCAATAAGAGTTCGAATTTGAAATTTTAAATTAGTTTAAAGGATCTTTTATTGTACCTACTTGAAATCCTATCACAGTCATCAGAATTTTTTCTGTGGAATGAGTTTGAAAAATCTCTAAATCCTGTTGCGAAAATCTGCATGAAACTACAACTTATTGTTTATTGCCGTTATTTTTAATTTTACAATAACCAATTTTTGATTATAATTAACTTGAAAAAAAAAATTGATTTGCTCCACCGTTTTGTAAATATAGAGAGAGGGTGATCAATTATTTACCATACCATTTGGTATCTTGAGGACTGGCAGAGTTATAAAGTTGGTCAGCGGAATAAAAGCTGCGTGAGCAATGCCTACTTCTTAACCTTTACAAAATTTAAATCTAAAGCTTCATTCACAAAACACTAAGTGCGAACTGGAAATCGATCATTTCACTTTTCATTCATAATTCAAATATAGTTGGGAATAGAAGAAACTTTTTGCAAAAATGTTATTTTAATTAGTATACTACATCGTATAAATATATAATACTTAAAAAGTAATATTATTTCATGGGTATAATTATTATTATTCCAGTATCATGTTATTTTCTTGCCTTAATGTAACTTGTTTATTTGGTCCGTCATGGAAGTTTTTTCCGTATTTAATACAACTAAAAGCCTCTAATAAAGAACTCATGAGGCTCAAAAATTATGTTATAATAGAGCTACCGTTCGAGGTAATCAGAAAAAATATTTTGGGTATGTTATATTTAGTATTTGGTACATTGATATTTTTTTTTCAATTCTATTTGGTCTCAAAAATCTCAGCTTTGATTTTTTTAATCAAATATTATCTCTATTTGAAATGAATATTCACTAAGTTAAAATATTATGCCTTTTTCAGAATTAAAAAAATATTATGAAAACAATTACAAAATTCTAATAATATATCATTGGTCTTGGTCAAGCCGAATTTGCGATTCATTGGAACTTGTTCATTCATTAACGCCATCTGTAAAATCATTAAAAACAAACAACTCATTACATCTTTCTCTTTCTTCTATATTCGTATACATTCATCTCTTTCCAATTCCAATAAGTTTTAGTCTTTCTAAAACCATGACATCTGACAGACAAATTTCTTTGAAACTTCAACCGTTTTTATAAATTATTAATATTTATTATTCGTACTATATAATTCATTTAGTGAACAGGGTTCACTAAGTGCTAATTGTGCTTTTATGGATATGATGTTTGAACTCAGTGATAGATTAAGATTTTTTGAGCTTTATGGTCCTTTTGCAGGGTTGTCACGACCTCCGATGTACCCTTTCAGTCCGGGGCAGTACCCTTATCCGATGCTGTCACCGGAAATGTCACAAGTTGCAGCATCTTGGTGAGTAAAATAGCAAATTTATATTCTAAATAATAAATGTTTTCATTTGTCTAGTTTTGTCTGCTTATATCGGCTTAAAACAAAATAAATATAACATAACTTTTACAAAGTTTCTTCATATTATTTGTATCTTTTAGTCCAAGAATTTAGCTGAAACTTTGGAATGTTGCAATTTTTTCTGGCAGAAAAGTAAATCTATAAGAATTTCGTATGTTTATTTCATAAAACAAAAAATTTGTTCATATAATATTCTTATGAAAATTATTGCAGTGCAGGTTGCAAATAAGTTTTTAGGCAGTCATTATAAAATTGTTGACTTCATGGAGACCACCATAAAGTTTTATTTGTTTGTACACTTCTGTCAAATACTATTTGTTTTTGTATACATGTGTCAAATGTTAGTTTTTCAGGACTGATTTGTCAAAAACCACTTCGTGAATACTTTTTACCTACCTATGTGGGCTATACAAATTACTATTTTCCAATGGCCAGGCATATTTCTACCACCTTTTTTTTATGGCTGAATTTTTTCAGGTGATTTTCTATCTGGAACATGAAATGGTTGGTTTGGTAACTTGACATCGAGAAAGCAAGCTCTCATAACTTTTTGAATTTATAAAAATAGGTAGAATTCAATAAGGCTTTAAGAGATCCGGTTTCTTTTAATTGGTCATTTATAAGAAAAAAAGAAACCGGATTTTTTAAGGCCTTATTGAATTCTACCTATTGCTGCACCGGATCCTCTAACAACTTCATAAATTTATAAAAAGGCAGTTTTAGAAGAATAGCAGATAGCAAATTGTCGAAATGCCACTGGTTCTTGATTTATTTGACAAAAATATAGCATAGTATTGAACCAAAGTTTTTTTTCTCAACGAAATTGTGCTGCAATTCTAAAAATTGAGGTGATTGAAGTAGCGACAGAATTCTAACAGCTCGAGTTGCAAAGAAGTTAGAGTTAATCATTCTTAGCATATTTATATATGAGGAAGATCTGCTGTCAGACTTTTTAATGCCTATAATGTAAGTTCCAGATCAGTTCTTCTCTTACATAATAATTGACAAAGTATGCATTCGTTTAATCTATGCTAGCATTTCATTTCCAATCACGAAGATTTTATAAACACCCAAGTTACTTCTATTCTCAATTCATTGTTGTGAACCATTTTGCCTCCATTCTTGCACCTCAGTTGTTTCTAATTTTTGGGGTGATTTCTCTGGGTAACAACCGTTCGCTGCACGCGCCATTACTTCCTCCGTTCCTAATCTTTCCGGGATCCGTTTTTATACCCGCAAATCGCGTTAGCCGATTGCGTTCTCTTCCTGCAACCGCCCGGGTGATTCAACAACATGAAAAGCGGCGAGGATAACAAAGAATAGACGTGGACAACTAGGAGGAGATACTTGAGGTTAACTGATGGGAAATGGAATAATACAAAATTGTTCGAACGTTTAAATAAATCGCTACCATTATTTTTTGGGAAGATAGAGATTAATTCTGGGAATTCAAATTTGACATTCTCAAATTTAGGGATGACATTGTTTTAAGTGTGTGACTAAAATCAGAAAAAATCTGACGTGAACATCACGTGACTTACTTGTACATCATTGGATATAACAAATAATCAAACACAAAATCTCATCGTTCCACAGTTAATCGTTTTGGATTTACCCAAGAGATTCCAAAAATCTGTCAAGTAAAATGCGCTTTCAGCCAAGTTGGTTGCTATGGAAACAGTAGGCCATTATTCTTATGCTACAACATTCCTAAATACTGATTTCCAAACTTCTAAAACTGCCAACAGATCTGAATTTATGCGCAAAATTAGAAAATAAATTCCTTCTGAAGTGCATTTCCGGTTCAGTCTATTGTTATGAAAATAGTAGGCAATCATTCAGATGCTATAGCAGACTGAAATATCAAATTTCAATATTGTTCACCTGATCGTTTCGAATTTATGCGAAAAATTCCAAAAGACTGTTAAGTAAAGTGCACTTCCGGTTCGGTGGATCTCAATAAAAATAGGATATGAGCATCTAGACGGTATAATCGTCCTAAATACTGAATTCCAACAATCTATGCTCAATTATTTTGGATGCAGAAAATTCAAAAAATGTTTCGAATAAAGTGCTCTTCCTGCTTAGTCGATAGCAATCATAATGCAAGATGTACAACTAGATATTATAAAAGTGCCTAATACAAAATTTATATATTCTATGACTGTTTGTTTAGAATTTATGCGGAGAATTCAAAAAGTCTATCATATAAAGTACATTTCCGGCTCAGCCGATTGTTACAAAAATAGAAGATGACCATTTAGATGCTACAGCAATTTCAAATGCTAAATTCTAGTATCCTATGGCTGATCATTCTGAATTTATGCGGAAAATTAAAAAAATTTCAAGTAAAGTGCACTTCCGGTTTAGCCGATCGCAATCACAATGCAAGTTGTACAATAAGATGTTATAGAAGTTCTTTATACGAAATTTCAATATGCTATGGCGGATCATTCTATATTTATGCAAAAAAATTTAAAAAAGTTTCAAGTAAAGTGCACTTCTGGCCTGGCCGATTCTTAAAAAATAGCAGATAACCATTCTGATACAACATCAAGTTCAAATACTGAACTTCAACATCCTATGGTTAATCATTCTGGATTTATTAAAAAAATTCGAAAAAAGTTTCAAGTAAAGTGCACTTTCGGTACAGACGATTGGAACCATAATGCGAGGTGCACAACTAGACCCTATACCAGTCTCAAATACAAAATTTCAACATTGAACGTTCAACCAGTTTTGAGATTTGCGAGTTACGCACGCACGCACGCACGTACGAACGCACGCACGAACATACGTACTGACATCAAGCCAAAAATAGTCAAAATGGATTCAGGGATGCTCAAAACGGATATATTCATCAAAATCTCGATAGGAAATTTTGTCGGTTTCACAATACTCACTTGTTACTCTGTACAAGTAAGTAAAAAGGAACATTTATAGATTTAATTAGTTGTATTATAATTGTATGACGAACAAACTCAAATCTTCATTTGTAGAGATCTTCACTTCTTGAATAAGCGCTATTTAATCAAAACTCATCATACATAAAATAAAACTAATGTGAAAAAAAAATATAAAAAAATATCTAATTCTCGAATGGAGTTCGTTTTTAAGAGATGAGGATATGGATCACAGTTAATGCTAGTAATGATTCAAATGCAGTTTCCTGGGAGGTTTTCATTGATAAACATTATGAGACAAATATTTTTTCCAGATTCCTTTGTATGAAGATGTATCAAACGGAAGCTGATGAAATAAGAAATCTAAAAATACAATATTTATTCACCTGCAACTGCTACATTTTACATATTTAACTGCAAATACATAAAACTGCTGACTATGCAATTAGTAACAAAAAAAAATTATACCTAGTAATAATTTATACTGCTTTATATACTGTAGCCTGTATTTTCACGAAATATTCCAGCATCTATTTTATTTGAATTAGTCAACAACATGCCATGTTTTTTTAATTGATATGCCTTTAAATTACTTCAAAATATAATTTGAACTTGAACATAAAATACTTGTAGAGAGATTCTTTATTTGATATTTGATTCGCATAAAATGGCTTTATTACATTCGAATAGCTACAACAATCTCTTTTGGCTCTTATTGTAAACTATATTCTTAGGAAATATAGCACATATTGTATGCTCATTAAATAATATACCATTATCAATCGAAAATTGAGCAAACTCACAAAATAGTGATAAAAATCGTTGTCTTTTGTGAAATTATTGTGTAGATGAAAGATTTGTAATATTCTATCACAGTATATTACGACGGTAGGTTAGTGAGTGCAACCTGACAGATCAAGGAAAGGTTCAAAAAGCTAAATATCAAGCTTTATCACTTCATGAGATCCTAGTTTATGCACTAGACAAGCATTATTACAAGAGTAATAATTATTATATTTATAAAATTGAATTTGTAAATAGTTATACATCGCAAATGATGCGTAAAGTAATTTTTTTTTCGCGTCCCAGTTTTATGACTTCAAACGCGTAGCAATTAAATTACTGTGAATTCATGTTTATTGCAACTCTTACTGATCCATTTGTTCGGATATTTGTTGAATCTAAATGTCAACTTATGCTGTGAGCTGCTTTGCTGTGTGCTCAATAATTATTACAATATGGAAGTTGAGGGTCGTAGAAAAAGTTGTGTATGCAGTACGAGTGTAAACAAGCATTATGAAATTCGGCCAGTAATTTTAGTGAGTGGGTAAGTTCCGTTACCAAATACACTCTTGTTGCATAAATTACTATTATGCAATGCTTCAACTAGCTCTGTAAAAAAGTGCAAAAAAAATCGGTAGTAGATTTTATAATATAGATTTATAAATACGTACCTCCTTTTCTACTAGTTTTGAAGGCTTAAAAAACTAGTACGAAAAAGTGTAATTTTGGCTTTTTATTTATCCAGCTGACAGAAGAAAACTTATTTTGATATTTAAATTAGAACTGTTTTAATGTATCTTCTGTTCTTTCAGGCACACTCCTTCAATGTACCCCCTAGGAGCAAGTTCAGGTGGTTTCCGCAGTCCCTATCCATCAACGCTACCCATCACATCATCATCACTTCCCAGTGATTTCTACCGGTTTTCTCCGACGGGATTGATACCTCCCCACCCGGGGCTATCACCTCATGGGGCTCATCCACATGCTTTGGCAACGCATCCGGCAATAGTCACGCCGGGGCCCAAGCAGGAGGTTGGGTGCCAGCAGGATATGAACCATCGGTAAGTCAAGACTTATAAGTTTCATCAAAATAATTTGTAAACAGTAAACATTCATCCACAATGAGATCCACTTGCCAATTCCTACCGATAATATTGGAAATATTTATCTTATAATAGTCCAAGATCCCAGACCCGCCAGACCTTACTTATTTTCTGAGAAACAAAATTTGTGGATTAGAATAGTATTAGTCGGTACTTTGATCATACACATATTTGCTAGTTTATGCCGACGGCCAATTTATAGATACGAGGTGTTATATGTACATCAAGACAATATTCACTTTTCTTGAAGTCTGAGTGCTGTTTTTTATGTATGTTCTAGAGAATATTGTTGAAAATTGATAATCAACACTGCCAGACACTTCTCATCGGCAGTAATTTCTGCTAAACGCTTCAAAGCTCGCAAAAAAATATCGTTATTTTACTTATAGTCTGAGTCCTAATTTGTATGTATAATACTTAGAAAGCAATTTCAATACTTTTTATGAATAGCCAGACCAAGGAAGAGTTGGATGCCCATAGATACTTCACTTACTATCAAGCCTACAAATAGTGACCTCGCGCTTTTACTCCCAGCGATATTTTAATTGTGTCTGGGGGATGTTTAGCCCTACGATTAATCTAGCAGTTAACAAAAAGTATTGAAATTGTACCCTGAGTGTCATATATAAAAATTAGCACTCAAAGTATAAGCAAGATCACGTTATTCTTTGTGAGCTTTAAAGAGTCTAGCAGAAATTACCACCGATGGAAAGTATCTAGCAGTGTTGATTATCAATTTTTAACAATATTCTCTGAAACATACCTCAAAATCAGCACTCAAGACCCTAAGAAAAGTGAGTAATGTCTTAACATACCGCTAGCACCTCGTATCTGTAAATTGGCCGTCGCCACAAACTAGCTAGTATGCGTATGATCAGAGTACATACTAACACTACTCTATTCCACACATTTTGTTTCTCAGAAAATAAGTAAGGTCTGGCGGGCCTGGGATCTTGCTCTATAAGATAACATACTATTCACAATGTAAAATATCGGTTATGGAAGTAAACCAAGAATTGGTATTACCCTGGTTACAACATTTGCAGTAAATACCAATGTCAGTATAAAATATTTATTGCTGTTTGAAATGTGTAATGGATCAGTACATATAATTTATTCTCATCTGTTGATAATACATAATACATAGTCTGAAGACCAAAAGTATGAAGATTCATAGTGAAAATTAGTTCAGATGTCCTGCAGTGCATCATAGGCAATATATAATAGACCACAAAAATGGTAACAATTTTTCTCAGATTGCCATTTATAGAGTAGATACTTACAGCTGTAACCTGTAAGCTTAAGATATTTGCATTCAAAAATCTACACAAGATGTTAATGCATATTTAAAAAAATATCTAACTAACAGATAATAGCTTCTTTGAATGACTTTTTACAGTCTACCATTTTTTGACGTCTGTAGAAAAAATGTTGTATGCAACTCGTGCACGAAATTTCTTTGGAACTCTGAAATGATTTGTGTCTCGACTACTGCCTCGACAAAAAACTTTCATTCTCAAGCAACAAAGTATAAGTTCTTTCTTCGTTATTTTTTGTATTTATTTCTTAAAGAGCAATGAAAATTTAGTCCTGAATTATTGATTTCAGCATTCGACTGTACAGTTGCAAAGTATGTTTTATAAATAATCGATTTTTCTCCATTTATTCACTTATTCACTGGAAATATGATATACTGAATCTATGTTTGTCGAAATTTAATTAGTAGAACGGCGATCAAATCTACTCAATAAGGATCCTTTTCTTTTGAAATCCAAAAAGAAATTGATGTTGGTGAAAAATTGTTGAAACTTAGAATTCCAAAACTTCTTCAAAGGAAAACCTTTGCATGATAGATATTTGGTTTTTAAAATATATATGACCCATTGCATCCTAGACAATCACACACATCCTTCCTGCCATTCCGGCTTATTCTTCACCACCCTACTATTTCTCCAGTGTCCATCCTCCTGTTCGGTTGGTTGCCTAGCAACCGCTGAGGCTGTCCGCGACGCCTCAACGCCGGGCCGCCGCCGTGGGGTGCCCACCACCGCCGCCCTTCACTGACCAATAGCAACCGTGATCCAATCGCCAATCTTGGCGATCTCATTCCTCGCATGGATGCGTTATAGAGATAGATACAGATAGATAGATACGGATGGACCATGGTTTTAGGGATGTATTATAGTGGTGGGAGGGAGACGTTGTTAGTAGTGGGGATCAGAGAAAAGGATTAAATAGTAGGAAAGCAGGATTGGATTAAGCGGTTAAGGAATTGAGCAATAAAAATATATATTTGGAAAGGAATGAGCATATTGATGTTATATTATATGTTTAATTCATCTGCTACAGTGGTGCCCAAACTTTTTTCAGCTGGTTTTTCTACCTCGATTATTTTTGTTTAATTTTAATGATCGGTTAATATCAATTGTCACTATCGTAGCAATAATCTTTTTTTATGTATTAACCAATAGAAAAAATACTTGCTCAATAAATCATTAAACTGGGTTTACTTTAGATTTTAGAATCATCAAGGGCTTATGAAATTGAGAGAAAATATTTTATTGTCAAATCTTTTTCTTCATTTTGCATTCAAATATCTCAGTAAATCTTTCAGAATGAAAGTCAAATGTTGAAAAATTGAATTTATTGACCATCATTTTTTTAATGTATGTATCTAAAAAATTATGAACCATTAATTATTATAAGACTTTTTAATGTTCTTCAAATCTTTCTTTCAAATGCCACATGCTCGTTTGAAAGTTGATATCACACGTGAAATAATCCTAAAAATATATTTTTTATATGTATTTTTTTGAGAAATCTGTCATGGCTGCTTGAATCTCTTGAAACATTGTACCTTTTTAGGAATAGACAAATATACAAATGAGACTAATAATGCGGTTGCTGGCACACAGTTATTACCTTAGGTATATTAGGTAGAAAAAAATTGTTCGATTTGATGTGATTTGCGGTAACGATTATTTTTGAATTGGAGGATGAAACAATTCTATTACCCCAATCGTCATTTCAACATACACTATTCTATAAAATTATATATAATATTGAAGGTTAAAGTAGTACTTCTAAGCAAGAAGTACATTCCAAACCGGATAATATCGACAATAACGACTTTCAGATTTCTGCTTGTCGTCAATTGATCCATCGTCAATTCTGAATCGATCCCACATTGAAAAACATTTATTGTTCTCGCGTCGTTCGCGATTATTGTCTGTGTTTCTTGAACTAACTAAACCATTTCTGCTCAGATATAGTAACAATATCAAATTTCATTTATTTATCATCAAACTCCTAGCGTAGTCTGTCTCCTATTTCTCGTCATTTCAACCCAGAATAGAAGATTTAGGTTACTGCTATACGTAATGCATCATTTCAACTCGTTCCACCTGTTGATAGTATTGCTAGTATTCCTAGCTCACTTATTTGTTATCATGATGTACGTTCTAGATTTCGTAAAATTTCACCCACCATTTTATGTGTCCCCCTAAACGCCCTCCTGTTCGCGTCTCTCGCTCATTCTCCTCTCGTGTACATCTCTGAGAGAAACGACGAGTTTCCAATGAGATTATTCATGATTGCAATTAGTAGGGTGTGCTAACTGAACCATGGCTCTCCATCAACGGCCCGGTTCCTTTATTAAACTCACTCCCCATCCTCCCTTGTCGTCAACTTCCTCCATTCTGGAAACCACCCCCTGACACTGATGGAAAGCCTACGTCACTGTTTTTAGCTACAGATTTTTTTTGGATCATCTAGTCAAGAATTATCTCCTGTTGCACACTCCTCATTATCATCGGAACAGTGTTCGTAAGTTTAAGCCTTATTCGCCATACGAAATTAGTAGTTAGTGTTAGTAGTTATGGTTAGTGGTAAGTGTTTATACTTTAAGTTCTAAAAACAGTGTTCACAATGCTCCAAAGTAACGCCTTATAATTATTATAGTTTCTTTCGTTGATAAATTGTACTTTGGCTACAATTTAGGACTTTATAAAAGATTCTTCAGATGTTTTTGATATCAAGAGTCAGAAAAAAAACTTTTAGGACTAACCTCAATTTTATTACTAATCTAGTTCCTTCAATTGATCAACATAAGTAATATATTGTTCCAAATTTGATGTTGATCCATTTCGTACAGATTTTAGAGCAAAAATAGATGAAAGTCAAATGTAAAATAAATTAAAAAGAAAATATATTCATTTCTTTTTCTCTTTTTTTCTGATTGGTCGACCACTAACTATTAACTGAAAAGTTTGAAGCATGCAAACTCTTACCACAGTTAGCGCGGAGCAACTTTGGGCTAATTTTGTTGTTGTGAATGCTAACACATGATTGTACCTATCAAACATCTAGCACTACCCATAACTACTAACACTAACTACTAATTTCATGTTGTGAACGGGGCTTAAGTATTGATGACCGCTCTTATATATGGAATATTAACAAGCAGCTGGAATTTCTTGTATATCTCTCGATCATTGATAAATTCTTATAGTTTTGACAATTATTCAAGCATGTTACTTTTAGATTCGCAACTCCTCGCCTTCAGCGTTGAGCTGTTACCAAGAACGTTATTTCGAAAACTGTCAAAATTATTTTGTGTATCAATAACCTAAGAATATTATAATTGAAAATCTGTAAACTGTAAGTAATCAGTCACTGCTAATCAATTCAAAATGAGTTTTCTAATGGAATATATAAAAATTATTTATATTATTTTTTATTGCGGAGGGCTTCATTCTAATAAGTACAATCCATTTCGATTTAAACTCAGAAATCAATCATTTCGATGGAAATTCCTCGCGTTTATTTAATTTCAATTTTCTACGGTACGTCCAGCTCATAGTTTCATAACTACTTCGCGCGAATGCAATTTTATTAATGTATATTTGATGGAAATTAAAAATAAGCAACTCCGCGATCAAGTACTCCTTGTAAATCATTGATTGCTTGTTTGCATGTTGCACAAACATTCAACGGAACATCGACCCAAACATCTACACACAAAACATTGAAGCTAAACACATCGAATAATCGATTTTTGTATTTCAAGAAATTTATTTAAAATTACTGTTTACATTAAGCTCATTTTTGTATCGTGACCATAAAAAATTTGTCCATTTAATGGCCAAATTGGCTCGCGAGCAGTCCGATTGTCGATTGTTAATTCGTAATGATTATAAATTGTTTGTTTACATGTCACTCGACCGGATGTAAACACAGAGTAAAATCGAAATTGTAAATAAAGTTTGAAAAGTTCATTGTGGTGCTTGTGGGAAGCAGTATTAAAACAGCTTTGGAAGGGATTTCAAAAATTGATACAGAACTATAGTATCTTTGTTGAAGAATTAAATGCATTTTTACACGCTAGTCTAAAAGAAGATACAAATACAATTAACTTTGAAACTTTTTTTCGAAAACATTCCATTTTATAAGATTTGTTCTACTATCATTAAAGTATAACTTAAATATTTAGAGATATTATTCCGATATAATTTCAAGTTCATACAATTTATTAATTTTTTTGTGTTGATTTTTCTGAAAAACTTTAATAAAACATTTTTACTAGTACAAAGTATGTACAAGAATTGCGAACCCGACAAAATTATGATTTCGAGATTTAGATGGAAATATCCGTTTTGAGCATCTCTGTAACTTGCAAACTTTAAAACCTGTCGTACATGTATTGAAATTTTGTATTTAAGGCTGGTCTAAGATCTAGTTGTGCACCTCGCATTATAGTTGCAAACGTATGTATCGGATGTACACATTACTTGAAAATTATTTGGAATTTTCGCAAAAATCCAAAATGCTTAGCCGTACGATATTGAAATTCAGTATTTGAAATTGCTGTAGCATCTAAATAGTTATCTTTTACTTTTGTAGCAAACTGAACCGGAAGTCTTTTAGAATTTTTCGCATAAATTCAAAACAACTAGCCGTAGAATTTTGAAATGTATTAAGCACTTCTATAACATCTAGTTGTACACCTTGCATTATGATTGCGATCGGCTGAACCGGAAATGCAGTTTATCAGACAGTTTTTATATCAGCTGTAGCATTATATTTTTAACTTTATTTGATAAACTGCTCTAATTTTTCGTATAAATTCGAGACTATTGGCCGTAGAGTGATAAAATTCAGTATTTTGGGCTGTCACGTCGTTTTAATGAATTGTAGCATCTGAATGATCACATCAAATTTTGGTTACAATCGATTTTGCCTTATAACAACTGTCAATTATTCAATCAAAAGGTGTACAAGGTAGTCAGGTGATGTTTCTTCTTTTCAACTACGTATTTAACAGTACTCATTTCTACACTGTATCTTTCTCATCCAATTTTTGTTAAATTTTAATTTCAAAAACATTTCACCAATATAACACAACAAGAGAAAAACTCCTGGAATCTTTCCGGGCCAGTATAATTAAAGTTTGCATATTACATGTGTAATTTTTCTAATCTAAATATTGACCCTCTACTCCCATCTAGCGTATATTCCCCGAACGAATCTTTTGAGGGTGAGTAGACTTTTCCCTTACCGACAGCGTTTTATCCCTCCACTGGCAATAGGGCTCAGCACCAGGATGGTCTTTGTGAGATTTTATCCCTGTAAAGTAAGGGATATGAAATCAATAATTCTGTTTGTATTATGTTAGGATTGTAGACTTCAACGTAAGCTTAATTCATAATAAAATTAAGCTTGGTGATTGTCATATGTTTCTCTGGCGTAGTAATTATTTAGAGCTAATTAGTTTAACTAATTAAGTAATTTATGCAAACCGAAATTAATTTGTTCGCTTTGTTCCTTGTATAGGTTTTTCGAATATTAGGATGAGATTCATCTTAAGTTGAGGTTATGTTTTGTTTTTAAACTTTAAGATTTTGATTAAAAAAATTACACATTATATACATAGTAGTTATATTATATATATATTTTTTTGATTAAAAGTAGTGTGCGAAATTAGTAACTAATATTTTTCCGTATTGTTTGAGTAATGAACGCATTTTCTTAAACATTTTGAGGTTATTTATTTCTTACGATTATTTCAATCGGTTTTTTAACAGATATTTTTAAACCAGATTACTTATTCATTCAGCTTCTTATAGTTTAATTTTTTCTTCATCGTCAGTTAATAATTTCTCATATTAATTCCTACTATCAAATATTTGATGATTGATTTTCCTTCAAGTATTATCTTTCTATGTGCATAATAGAATTTAAATTTCATTTGTAGTGTAAATATTGTATGTATCAAATATAAATTACTAAATCAAAGATGAAATAACGTGCCATGATCAGTTAGCAGACAATTTTAAAATTGATATTTACTATAATTTTTTCTAGAATACAATAACATTGACAATATTGCTAAATGGTCGAGACGATGAACACGTTTCTAGAAATGTATCTGTATTTCTGTCAAAATGTCATTGTCAACAAAAATTATACCAACAAATTAAAAGTCAAAAATTTGTTTTCTTCTTTCAAATATTTTGAGTATCGCTAATTTTCATCGATTTCTACCATTATTATACCAAAAATCAATTACATGCTTTAATTTTATTACAACAATTTTTTTTTAACTGTTTAATTTTAAAAATTACGTTTTATTGATAAGAACGTGACGCATTATTACCAAAAAAGCTTAATCAAATGAAATAAATATTAAAAATCTTGTAAATATTACAAGAACAAACGTAAGGATCCAATCAGTTTGAAAATTTAGAATTATAAGAAAATATCTTCTCTTTCTCAAATGAAGCTTAGTCATGTATCTAGGAATATTAGATCTGATTTTTAAACAACTGTAATAATTTTATTGAAAATAATCTCTTAAATTTTATAATAAAAAATATATTTGAATGTACCAACGAAATAAGGGAAAAAAATTATTCGATTACATGACCATTATCCATCCCACGGCATTGCTAATTGTTTCATTCTGATTTAGAGAACCTCCACCAAATATTCCAACCGTCTGAACGTAACGTCGCCGATTATCCTTCAAATCTCTGCAATATCAATACCAACCCCGTTCAACATCATTTTCTATGTCCTTAGACCATCCATCAAAAGTTTTCAGATGCGTCTTTGGCTCTGTCCTTGTTCCACTTGGAACTATTCAATCTTGTATGTTATATTCATTGTAGTCTGACATTCAGTATCAGTACAGACATTTCATTGAATGGTAGTGCTGAAATCGCTGAATTTCAATCAAAAATTCTTTAAAAATCATTTATTAATATCATATTTATTATTCTTATAACATTAGTTGGTCTATTGAAGTTTTTCTTAGTGTATTTCACGCATTGTTTACCAATTTGGAACCACGTGGATGTCAAATAAAATAACAAAGGACTCCTAGACATTTGATAAGCGTTGTTATTGATTTTCTTGATATACGGGACATAAAAAACTTGTTGAATCTCAACTGTGATTCGTCGGTAGTAATTTTTGTGTTTTAGGGGTTTATATTAATTAAAGTGATGTGACAACAAAAAGGAATCAAAAACGCCGCGATTCTTCTCGATATTTGTATTGTTTTCAATTAATGTGTCGTGAATGTAATGCTAAATTATTATTATTTTTGTTCTGTATTAAATTCGAATAATATATTGGATATAAATACTTTTTATTTTTATATTGTACAAATTCATTTATTTATTTTTTTCAGTGAAAAATTGAGTTTATCAATCCGTATTTAAATTTAATTCAAAAATAAAATTATCCAAATAACCAACGTGACATATTATTATTTCTATTATTTTTTTTTTTTTCTGAAAATATATTATAAAAATCAGAAATTATTCAACTTTATGGATTAATATATAATCTTGAAATCTGCGCATTAAATTTATTATTCTGAGCAATGAAAATTTGCATGTATTGGATCAATTATTATTGAGCGCTAAAATCAGGATTTCGTGCAGTAACAATTATTTTATAATAGTTATTGATTGTTGTTGTTTCAATTCAGATCGTTAAGAAAAATAAAGTGTAGCTTGTTCTATGAACTCTTTGGGTATTTTTGAAACACTTCTTTTGATTAATAATCTGTCGTTTTAATAGGTTATCAAAATCACGAAAACATAACCTAAACCACGAACTGAATGTTCAAGCAACTCGCAGCTTAAGAGCTGTTTATTGGTCAGTTTAATGAATCCAATGCGCATCTAATATATACTTTATTATCCTTCAAATTTGTTCTCATTAATATAATGTAGGTATTAAATTATGAGAATTCAGTCAAGTTTATTTGGTACATATTTCTTTCTACTCCACAATTTCGGTACCACCTGGACCATTCTCAAGAGTGAAGAGAATTTCACTTCTGAAGATGGTCCAAGTAGGACCGAAACTGTAATGTAGAAAGAAATATTGAATAAATATGACTGAATTCCTATAATTTATTACCTACATTGAAAATACCACTCAGGAGCAACTACAGTTTTCATAATAATATATGTCTTAAAAACATATTATTCGTGATACTTATTATTTTTTATTTTTTCATATAATTCGTAAAAACAATTTAAATGTACCATGAACAATATTACAGATAATAATATACAATAAAATGTTGTGTATTTATAATGGTAATATAATTCTTATATTCTAGTTGCCGTGACGCCAACTGAATAAATCCGAAAAAATAACAAAAAAACGTGTTTATACTAACATACTATTACAGTCAAGCACTTCAGACACAATTAGCTGACAACTATTTCCACTTTAAAAATTGATAATTTCTGAAATATGTGATTAAGAAAATTTACAATAAATCATACAATAAAATGGATAACAAATACGAATCGGATGACTGTGAACCTTTAAACTTAACAATTAAGAAGAAACCCATAGCCGTTGTAGCGCCATCTTCCATCTTAGACTTAAAAAAAACTACAAATTTTGACGAAAACAAATCTTTTGAATCCTGCCCTGAAGATCTATCTATAAGCAAGAACAATATTTTCAATAATAACAACGAATGTCTAGATTTGACAGTTGTTTCAAAATATAATAAAAACGAACATTTGAACAATTTTCCACACGAACAACTGAAAAATTATTTGGAAAAAGATGCCGAGAAGAATAATAAGAACATTTTCAATGAAGAATCAAAGATATTTGACCATTTTAAAGAAGAAAAGACATGTAATATTTTTAAAGAAGCTTATAAGATGTCTGAGACTTTATGTGATTCTTTAAATAAACCATCACCTGAAAATTTATATTCTATGATAAATTCTTTGGCAGAGCAAAAGTTTTTAACCGCCCTATATATGAACTCGTTATTTGCACAAAATTCACCTTACGGTTTTCCGAATTACACCAACAGTAGTGTAACTGAAACAAATTTAAGAAATAACCGAAACACAATTTTGAATAATTTGGTGGACAGACAAAAGTTTTCTTCTCAATTATTTAAAGATGATAAAAATTTGAATATTGATACTGTGATAAAAAATGAAGTTGGCAAGGAAAAGTGTAAAATTGAAATTGAGGAAGTGAAGCCCAAACGGTGAGAAATACTAGGGTTCTTTTCTGCTACTTTAATTTTTAATATTCCATTTGAGAATGGTATGACTCTACTTTATTATTATTAAGTAAATCAATACATGCATATTTACAAATTATTCCTTTTATACGAATATAAATAACAAATTTTGCATCTATAGCGTATAATATAATATAAGCAACATTCAAAATCTGATGGAACGCAAATTGAAAAAGCAAGAATTTTGCCTGTTTCCATGTAGCTTCTTATCAATATTATCTACAGGGAAGTACCGAATAAAAGCTAGGTTTAGGTCGAGGTAATATTTTTTGAATGAATATTTTGAAGGGTTCTGCTAGAAAACTTGATACTAATTTCTTATCAATGGATATAGCTGCGTTGTTGTTGAATTTTTTTTCTTATACAAAAAGTAAATTAGATCAGTTTTTAATTATACCGCTATTGAATACTGTAAATTTTCTCCTTAGTCTTGAAATAAAGTGAATACAGAACTTTCTGTCATAATTCTTATTATTTTTTATTTATTTTAATTTTGCGAACAAATTATATGAACGGAGATTAGACGTTTAACGTATATTATTGATAAGATCCGATTTCAGGTAAAATTAGTTTCGGCTAATCCAAACTATTTGAGAAATTATTTGTTTTTCATGGCAAGTCAAAAAACATAACCTAAACCATGAACTGCTAGTATGTTCAAATAGTTAGTTGTTTAGGTCACATTTTTTTGAGCTGCCTTGATGAATTAATAATTTTTCAACTAGTTTGACCTAATCAAATCTAATATTATTCAAAATCGGATTTTCAATGGTGAGAATAATGTCTACTTGTCTGTCTATATTTTACATTCGAACGTTCCAAAATTACTGACGCTTTTAACTTTAAATTTGGTTTAGCTATAGATCATGCTTTTCCACAATTATCTTTCTTATTGAAACGTTTTTCAATGCACTGTTTTCTTTAGCACTAATAAATAATTGCAACTTTGTCCTTTGAATTCCGAATGTTGTATAAAACTTGAAAAGTCAAATGTTACGTGAAAATTGCTTTAGTTACTCCAATAATTTTTTTGGTCAAGTGACAATTTGAATTCAAAATTCACCTAGTCATTGAAATGATCTGACATTAAAAATGGATTAAAATTGTGTTGATGTATTTTTACTTTGATCTTTCATATGTATTTTAAAATATTTGTCCTAATTTAAGTTCATAGAAAAAGTATAACATGCGACATCATTTAAATTCTGCAAGTTCCTACCATAATTACTAATTCAAAGTAACCTTCAAAAAAATTCAACTGACGTTGATGAAATTGGCCCTAAATGTGTTTATAAATTTACTGAAATGAATTGGACAAATTGAATTGAATTTTCAATGTACAAATAAATATCTGATTTCTCAACAATATTTTCATCATCTATTTCTGTTGTAGGACTTCAGTGGATCAGAAAAACTCTGGTGATGGCAAGAATAACTCAGATGGACCTAATTCAGTCGACAAGAAGAAACCTCACATAAAAAAACCTTTAAACGCTTTTATGCTTTATATGAAAGAAATGAGAGCCAAGGTTGTTGCAGAATGTACGTTAAAGGAGAGTGCGGCTATCAATCAAATTCTTGGACGAAGGGTAAGCTAGATAATTAAGAATTAAAGAACTACTTTAAGATATTCCATAACATAATAAATGCAATATTAAAAAAATTATATTGATTGATTTTGAAGTAAATTGTCACAAATTATGTTTTAAAACTTATTCTTATTCATTATTTTAATTCTAAAACTTTAGTTTTCCGCATATAGTACTAAAAAGTATTTCATGGATTGATATTATTTTCTTTGAAATTGCATTGTTATTATTATATTTAAAATTGGAAATTATTATAAATTTCTAAACGATTGAAGAAATTTTCTGTATGAGGACCTAATGTTGACTACCTACCTTCAGACTCATTGAGCAACTCTCAAAATTATTACTGAGGCTCATTGTCAAACCCTCATTTAATTTTTATTATTCAAAACTTACCTCAAAAATATTTGAAATTATACAGTATTGGAAGTGAAAAATACATATTGAGCGATTCTAAATCTATGTACCTACTACATTCTCCTCTGGGTAAAAGACATACATACATACATATAAATAACACCTTCTCCGCAAAATTAGATTGAGTAAAGGGCATAATTTATTTTCTTGAAAACCAAATTATCGGTTGGCATCAAATAAAAAATAATTGATTCCAAATGTCATGTATATTTCATTTTATAGTTGTACATCCAGTAGCTATATTACAATACATGGTTTCTTGCCTAATATCTTTCGATCATTAATAAATACTTTTAATTTTGACTGATCCTCAAAGATGTTGTTTAGCGCGGCTTCGAGCTGTTACTAAGCAATATGCTTTCGAAACTGTCAAAATTATCTTGTAATTATCGATGACCTAATATTAAAATTGAAAATATTTATAAAGAAAATTTGTTGAATCAATAAAATTCTAAAACTGTTGAAAATTGTTGAAGAAAATCATTGTATAAAAGTAACTTCCTTTCTGCATGAAAGTTAGTCTTCGAACAATAATGTATATTTTTAATTAACTGAATCTGGAAACAATTGATCCAAATTAAATTTTTGAGATTTTTACTTCTTAGGGACATTTCTCTCTGCATTTGACTACTGAATTTTTATGCAAAGAAAAATACAGCATTTAATGCATTGTGTCAAACGGCATTTAGAAAACATTAACGAAACGCAAATATTAATTTGACAAGCAAAACGCTTATTACCCGAGGAGTCTATCATTTTGTATAATATACTGGGTATAAACTAATAAATGGAAAATCAATTTTTCACTTGAAAAGCTCAATAATAATTAGAACAAAGACATACTTTTTCAGGCTTAAAGAGTGAAGATATAATTTTTTTAATTGTAATTCTAATAAACTTACTGCCTCCGCAAAATTTAAAAATCATTTATTCAGCAATATAATGATAGTTACAGTAAAATAAAGACTTAATCATGAAAAAATACATTCGGTAACTATTTCCAAGATCAAGAAGTAAATATTTTTGCCTTATTAAAAAAAATTGTTATTTGTTTGTATATTTTATACAATATATTATCGTAAGATCATTCCTTATTTGAAATTTATTTATTTAGAAAAAAATTTTAGACAGCTCTGTTAGATTTATATAACTCAAATATATTTCTTATTTATTAGTTTAACCTGACTTTCAGACAATACTTTATTATGATATCAGTAATGAAACTGTATATTCTTTGTACCTTCTAAATCAAATCCTAGTACACACAAGCTCGTAAGTTCACAGTCTGCAATTCAGGGCGGTACTTATTGATTCAAAATAACACCAAGAATACAAAGTTGCAGTATTGATATTCTATTGCGATGCTTGTCTGCAAATATTCCTTTTTTAACTATATTTTTGTAAGTATCCAAAACATAATATTTTGGGGGTAAAATTTGAAGACTAAGAGAATAGGATATTAAGTACAATATTTATAAATATTAGTGGCACTCGTTGAGCCGAGAGGAGCAAGCAAAGTACTACGAGAAGGCGAGACAGGAACGGCAACTGCACATGCAACTGTACCCCGGGTGGAGTGCGCGAGACAATTACGGTTACGGCACCAAGAAGAAGAAACGGAAAAAAGAAAGAACGCCCGTCGAACCGGGAGGTACAAAAGATGATCTTAACGAGCGGACTACAACTTACCTATATCTATACCAGTATACATATCGATATCACACGAATAGATTGAGAAATATTCAAAAAATATTATGGGGTAATACTGCCATCTATGAAAAATTTAACTTTAATCTTTATTTATCATCATATCGTAGCTTTTTGTGCATTGAAATCTAAAAAAATTGAAGCTTTTAGTGTGGGTAATAGAAATTAAACAGCTGATTCAAGAAAACATGAATCATGTGACAGGGTATCTGGATAATTATCTATAATTCATTAAAGAAAGATATAGAACTACAAAATTTCTTATTTATATTGATTTTGTCGAATACTCCTAGATTATTTAACATTAGTCGTATATTATTTTATTGTTATACTTACAAAGACTAGCAAAATTAGTTTATTTTGACAATCATACGATATTTTGAAATTTATTATGTTTGTTAGACAAGAGAAGAGATTTTTGCTTCAAATAAGGAAAATAATAATAGTAATAACCACATGAAATTTAAAACAAGATATTTATAAACCTGCAATCTGGATCACAAAAAAAATTGAAATTTAATCACAATTTTGTTCAATTCAATTCAAAATCTCCGAATTTACTATCAAAACTAAAACAAATATACTATATCAAAATGGAATAGCTGAAAATAGAAAAGAGAATACTCAAATTTTATTTTTTGTCTAATCATAAAAATAAGAATTTAAACTGCGAAATGAAATTTATCCAAGCATACTAATAATTGTCTCATTCATAGATGGTAAAATATCCTGTAAAAAAGTAATAATGGAAATTTTGGGAAAGAAATAGAATGTATCTCGTCGTTTGTGTGATATTGTTGTGTTATGTACATGCATACATAATCTATACTAATTATCATTGTGTGTGCAGTCGGGTTTTGAACCAAACTATAGCATCTTGTCCTAACACATTGACTATTTGGTTATGATTTTGTTCAGTTTTTCTTTGTTTTTGTTGTAACATTGAGGAGCTACAGCAGAATGGGTTCACAGCAGTTTTAATCGGCCATGTCCCATCTATACACTTTTCATTTATGAAAACGTTATTTTTTGCATTTTATAATTGGACACTATCAAATTTAGGAAAATTTTGGGAACTCTATAGCATTTTGGGTTGTGTGAAGTGTGTAGCCAGCTTGTGAATTTTTGTTGTGTGCGGGGATTCATCGTAAACTGTACCAAGTAACATATAAAGAAAACAAGGTTTTTTAGTTTTACACGATAATGTTTTTAAATATTTTTTACGTGCTTAAAATTATGATTGTTGACAAAGTTTTAAATTAATTTTTACAAATCCGGTTTTTTGAAAAACTTATTATTTCATTTGAGGATATTTGCAAACTGTCTTTAGAAAAGCTGTTTGGTTCCAGTTGGATCCGTTTCAGTCTTATTACTGTCAAATTGTAATTTAATATTTTTAGTTTTCAACCGCCCCAATCATCATTTTGACGATTGAGACTGAAATGAATCTTATTTAACTATACAATTACCTACTTCAAGATTTATTTAAATCTTACGAAATAGTATATTCCACATCAAAAATTATTATATTATCAGATAATTTTAAAATAATTTCTTCATTTCAAAAATTTGTAAAACCTTAATAATTAAAACGATATTATTTTATGCTTTGGTTTGTTAATTGGTACAATTTAAGGTGATTTAACACAGCATTGCAGAATAAACTTGCAATCTCTTCTTGGTGCTCGTCTGGCATCGTGTTTGGCCGTTACGTCGGGGTTGTGCCGAATTGAACAGTTGTCTGTGTAGTACACTTGTGCCGACAATCATTAATTATGATTATTTCCATCATTGTTTCCACAGTTTTAGGTTCTTCATCATTTGCAACCATCTTTGACGAAGAGGGGATTTTACCGCGCTTCTTTGACAGTTTAACAAAAAATTTAGCATTTTTTTTCCAATTTGATTTCTATAATGTTTTATACTTTAAGATGTTGTAATTAGAATAAAATAATAAATTATTTTTGTTTAGGTCATTTTTGAAGGTTTTCTAGTCCAGTTTTATAATTGGGCTGTTTTCATTTTGCACCTCCTTTGTTATACATTTTGATTGTATATATAAAGATTTGCAATCAGTTTTCAACATTTATTAAATGTATAGAACTGCTACTAAGGTTATAAGTTGATATTTCTAGGTATTCTCCTATATTTTAATACAATTTTTTGATGCAGAAATGTCCTGTAGAACTTTGGTGATTCTCAGTTCTTTCATATTATTATAATGTTTCAATAAAGTATGTCAGTGTGTTGATTTTGAGGCTTGAAAGTGAGGTTAAACTGTCAAATAAGATGCGTAAAAGTTTTAAATTTGGTCTGGGATGGTTGTAGGGGTAAATTAGAGGGATTTTAAGGTCTTTTTGTTGTCGGTACATGTATACAAAGTGAGTTATGTGTTGTTATGTAGTGGCACGCTCTGGGTCGCGAGGAACAGGCTAAATATTATGAGCTGGCTCGACGCGAGAGACAACTGCACATGCAGCTTTACCCTGACTGGTCGTCGCGAGCTAATGCCACTCGAGGCAAGAAGAGGAAGCGCAAGACAGACACTAACGAAGGAGGTACTGCCTTCACATCCCTCCCAGATGCTCTCAGCTATTCTTTTTTATTATTCTTCTTTATATTTATGAATATGTCGAATGATAGTAGTGCTGCGTGCCCAATAGTACCACAAATGTGTCCGTAGAAATTTAAAATACTAGATAGCCATTAGCCAAAGCTGTGATCAGACCAAACGTTCCATTTTTTTTCGTAAATTTCACGAACCACTCTTCACCATCTAAACCATCGCTGAACTAAGAAACATTTATCTTCGTTTTTTCGTTTTGTCTTTTTTTTGCCGTGATAATCGCAGTACACTGAGAACACGTAAACGACATTCTAGAAGGAATTAACGGTCGCCACTCTCCGATGGATATTGTTATAAATATTGAGCTATTAGCATTACTAATATTAATAAATCGCTACAAGCGATTATTTTATTCTAAATACCATTAATATGTATAGCAGTATCTTGCGATCAAATTTATGCGTTTGGTTTGGAATCAGCTTCACGTAATTATTTTCCATGAAACTTGTATGTAATTTTTTCATACATCATTCTTTTGTCATGAAAAACAATATCATTTTTTCATCAGCTATGAACTTATGACAAAATATTTTGAATCAACTGTTTAAAATATTTCACAATTCACAAAAAAAAAAGCTATTCCTTCTTGAATATTCAAAATACAGATACAGATATTGTTCAAACATTTCTCATACTTTTAAAAAGAAAAATTTTTGCCATTCAGCATTATCATTTCGGGATGAAATTAATTTTGTTATGAAATTATAAATTAATTAAAATTTTCATATTAGAAACGCGTAATATTTCACTCGAATTTAATAAAAAGAAAGGTTATCTAGTATTTTTAATGTGAAATACCTCCTACTTCTTTACTGCATGCTAATTTTGGATTGGGGATAACAAAAATCGGGCTGGCCATTAGAAACTTAGGACCTATTCTGCTATCAACATTCCTTCAATGTTTTGATTTTATTTTGTTTGTATGAAACAGATGACATAGTATTGTAATATTCCTATTTTTCTCACTGGAGAATATGAATATTACAACGGTTATAAATTAAGTATGTTTTTGTTGAAAGAAATGCATGTATATAATTAATATTATTGGCTGATTGTTAAATAAAGCTAAAAATGCATGATTTTTTGTAGCTTGTAGTTGTAGCATGATTTAACATATTCATATATTTTAGAGTGAAATAATATTGTTGTTCAAAAAATAATTTATCAAGTGATTGATTATAAATAACGATTTCATTCGCATTTTGTGAAATTTTCAATCAATATAAAGTTTAAATGAATATGGAGATAATTATAGATATTTTACTCAATTATACCATTTAAAATTTGATTAGTATACCACTTGACAAATTATTCATTAACTACTAATAAGTATTTTTTCTACGATCAATGTGAAAATAATTCTGTAGCAAATTTGACAAGAGCACCTCTTCAATATTTATTGAAGTTTTGAGCATGTAGCAACTAAATTATCTTGCATTTATTTATTGCTAATCTGTAATAATCTCTTAACTGCTATTATCAACAAAATTATTGTACTGGGTGTGCACAGACATACGACACATTGTAATTTAACATGAAAAAATTAACTCATTAAAAATGTAATAATAATATCTCTATATCGAATTTTTACTATCAGTTGTCGTAAAAACAAAGCAAATATAATCCGATATAAAATTACGAACATTTTTGTCATTTTCTTATTCAATGTAATGACGTAAAAATTATGGAAGCAACAAAATTTATTTTCCATAAAAGTGCATTTATTTACAATATTCAGATATATAATTCAACGGAATACTATAATTCTATATTTACAGAGATGCTATCACACTAAATAAGCATATTTCGAAAGGATTATTGTTCTTGCATTACGCTACAAAATGTTGTGTTTCTGTGTACACCTTTATATTGAACTAACTATGAAGTTAATAATGCTTGATGTTAGTACGATTTCACATGATCCTAGTAAAAATATAGCGTGCATGTTATTAAACAAACTTTTTCATGTTTATATTGTTGCAGAACTTAAGTCTTGTGCTTTAACATGAAAAGGCGTTTTCAAATTTATTTTGGAATTTTGTGCGAATCTATAAGTATTGCATATGAATAAATCTGTAAAAAATCTATAAAAACATCAGTTTTAGTGATCAATATAAATTAAATTTGTTTATAATAATATAAGACTTGAAGATCTGCACAGAATTCCACTATAAATCAATTTTTGTTCTTGGCACTAATATCATTTTTGTGTTCTCAGGCAACAGCATGAAGAAATGTCGTGCCAGATATGGCCTAGATCAACAAAGTCAATGGTGCAAACCGTGCAGGTATGATTTTCATGATTTATGTTAATTTTGGTTGATGTACATTCATTAGAGTCAAGTGTGAATGTGTGAGTGGTTAATATGCACCAGAAGACACCTAAGTGTTTGTAAAAAACATAGTATAAGCATTAATATTTTTGTTGGGCTGTCAAAATGATTTTACAAAATAAACAACTTAGTTCAATGGGTTTTAACATACTGGTTACATTCATAGAAAATTCAAAGAATCAGATCAACTGAATTATCAGACGTATCGATAAAACAGTCAAATTGAACTTCTACAAACTAAGATCTAGGACCTTTGCGATCCATCTGATCGATCATTTTTCGCAGTCCTAATTGTAATTATATTGAATATGGTTTGCTAGAAATTAGTTTTCGATTTGTAACAGACACTTTAAATTTCATTTTAGCAAAAAAAAATTGAAATTATTTGAGATAAAAAACAATTTGGGTATTATTTTTAGGTTGAGTGTTATTTAACGAATTCCTGGAGTCTAGAATTTGATATATTCAAATCAGGATTCTTACATACTAAACAATTTTTGCATTCTATATTCCATTTTAATACTCAAATTCACTTCATATAAACATTTTTTTCAAGTATGCTCTACTTTCAATAAAATTATTCAAGATTTTAGGAAAATATTTTGCAATATTATATAAATTTTCAATAAGCCTTTTATTGCAAATTGTATTCATTTCAGTCGATGAAAAAATAATATATATTTCCTAATTTATAATTTTTCATTTAAATAAAATTTCCGTTTCGAAAATATGTTTCACAAATTCTCTTTTTTGTTTTTTTGATGGAATTATTCATTTCGCAACAGAAGATCTTCGTTCCAAAAATTATTAAATAAATTTAAAGTATTTTTTATGAATGCAGCCTATGTATGTATTTTGGTGTATCTTATCTATGTGGAAAGACTGTGCATTTTTTTTCTGTGTAGTACTGGAAGACACGGGTATAATCTTTTTTATAAATTCTGTTTTTCCTACAATACACATTGGTTTTATAATTTCCACCATGTACACTCTACTCAAATACAGAAAATGTGTCTTCCCACAAAGAGAAGAGTACCTAACCAATTGGCTTATGATATTTCGGTTAGTTTGCACTTGTATCGTAGCAGCACATGTTAGATAATTGCCTGTAGAAGACAATAGTAGCTTACAACAATTGTTATCAAACAAAGGGGGCACAAAACTTCTAAAAATTTTATTGAGATTATTCTTTGTGATACAGACACATTTTCTGGATAAATTTGCACATGATTTCTTTCATTTTAAGCATTCGTTATTGAAACATTTTTGAAATTTCTTTTATGGTATAAAATATGTATTATTACTGCGGAAATACTTGATGAATAAGAGAGGATAAGACAGTTATTTTAATTTGAAATTTGCAAAATAATAATTGAAATACATGGAAGAAGCCCTTCTACGGTTATTGTTACTTAGATTTCTACTAAGCTTATCTCCCTGAGAGCTTGAAATTGATACCGAACTTGATATCATTTAAAACTTGTAAAAAAAAAAAAAAAACAATTGACAATCGTTTAAATATCCTTTGACACTCTTATGGCTGAGTTCAGGATCTCGAGTTAAATTAATGCGGTTAATGGCCGGTTTTATAAAAGACCAAGTAAATTTACTCTCAAAATAAATTTATTCTACTTAACAAATTCTAATCGTTTTGAATTTCTTTATGACAACAGAATCATTGCTGTCAAAAAATCGACTGTCATTTAACAGAGTAAATTTTATTTACTCTGGAAATAAATTACTCTGTCCATTATAAAACCGAGCATTAGATGGCTCATCTCCTAGGTAACAATATCAATTTTTGTGTCATGACTGACTAATTAAAAAATTCAATAAATCGAAACCCACTTTCTTGGTCAACTCCTCGCCATTTTAACCCAGGTTAATTTAACTCCCGATTATGAAATTGGAATTCACTAGAAGTATTTCAAGAAGAGCTTAAATTTGATACCAATCACGATAGAACCAAATTACTTATTTTCAAAAAACAATTGACGTACGTTTGCATGTGATGTCTAAATATGGGTGATAATAATTCTAAATTCACATTATTATTTCCATTATTTCATTGTTTCAGAAAAATATAACTAATTTTATAATATAGTCCAGTCGAGAAGTGAGTTTTGTGCAAAAATAGTTCTAAGAATCCAAAAAATATGAGCAATTGCAATTATTATTAACAAAAAATGTAAACAAAAAAAGTCGCCTAGTTTTCTTGCAATAACTCAGAAACTATGAGGAATAGTGGACATCGAAAAAAAGATTCTTAAAGAGGAGAAATTTTTTAATGAGCGAGCTTTGCTTCTTATTCTCTATCTGTATTGTTTATAGTTTTAATTTATTGTTGAAAATAGGGTTCCAAGCAACCTTTATAGTACGAGCGCAACAGCACATAAAGTATTTTTTTTTTGTAGTATTAAATAACAATTTAAAAATTTGAAAACATTCTGGTGACATGTGAAAAACTGGAAGAATAAAGTTTTGTTAGAAAAAAAAATTTAAGTTCATTTTTAGGAAAGTGAGGCTATTGTAAACTAATTTTTTTCGAACCTCCGTTTTCATTAGAAGCAACAAAAAATATTCCAATTATTCGTCTATAATTTTGTTGCCTTTTGAAGCCCTTCTTACATGTATACTCAACAAGAAAAAATCCAATAAATGTTGTTGAAATTTTTTTTTTGTGTATGTTATGCTATTGCTGTTTTAAGTCTAACCAAGGCATTCAAAAACCTTGCCTAAATTTTTTTCAAGCCATTTGTTCATACTTTTTCCATGAACAAATTGACATGTTTGATATTTAGAAGAAAAAATTTTTCAGGGTTCTATTCTTTAGAGTAAATGATTGGAAAAAAAAATTTCTCTTAAAAAAAAGTTCCTGTGATCCATAATCTTTTTTTTACACATCCACCATTTAATTTAAATGCGAATATTTCGTAAACTATTGATATTGAAGACTAGGACAACAATTCATTTTATCGTAAAATAATAGACCTACAAAATTGTCTTGGAAAATAATATTCCTAACTGTAATAATTTAAGAGATATAAGTTTAGCTAGATGTAGATAATGGAGTTTTTTATGAACAAATGCATGTAAAAATTGAACCATGGCAGACACAGACTCAATAAAAGCTCTATTTGGAAGACCAACTGATGCTCCAAGAATCATTTCGGATATTCTTCTATAGTTTAAAAGATACAGCAGTTTGTTACTTGACAAATCCAGTAGCCGCTCAAATTTTAGTATCGTTTTATATTTACAAATGCTTTAAAAAATTGAAAATTAAATTCCAGCATTTAGTTGCATATAGTTGTTTTTGTAATTTTTTTAGCTTCGGAGTTATTGCAAGAAAACTTGGCGACTTTTTTTTTGTTTTCATTTTTTGCTAATAACAATTGCAATTTTTGTTGGCGAAAAAGATCCAGAAAATGTCTTCTTCAAAATTTCATTCCACGTCCAATAAGCTATTGCTCATATTTTTTGGACTCTTAGAACTATTTTTCTCATAAAACTCACTTCTCGGCTAGACTAAATAGTTAAAATTTTAATGATAACAAACGAATCGCTTATAATTTTGAAAAATGTTTCAGGTAAATGTTGTTCTAAATTATTCAAAGATCAATTTCATTTATTTCATATTTTATGATAAATATTACCATTTATAAAATAAACGCAAAAAACTAAAAAGTTCATACAGTAAAATGTTGGTACCACTGGTTGAAAAAAGCTCGTTGACGAGTTTAAAATTAACTGTTTGATAATAAATTCAAATATGAATTCATACGCATTATCAAGTTATCGTGCTTTCAGACAGACCGACCGACTTTTTTTAAAGTATGTTTTTGGGGTTTAGTAGAGTCTAAATCGTGAAGATAGATCAAAATCACGTTCACAATACTTCCCCTATTACTATTATATACAGGTCGGGAAAGTAAAAAGGATATAAATCAAATAAAAATTTAAGTCATAAGGCAAGAATATTTTATAAATATGTTGTGTGATTGCATGCTACGATAGTTTCCATGAATATTATAATTGCTATCCTTTTTTAAATAATTTTTCAATCGTTATCTCGTCATTAATAATTATTTATTTATATTTTAAATTACAATTCAGATTATATTTTTGTGAAAATCTTTTGGAACGTATTTAATTGTTGAAAATTTGTTTGTCATGGTATGTTTATGTTTTTAATATTTTTATGTTTTTCATATTCAAGTAAAATAATTGTCTTATCACGATTTATTTTTGAAAATATTTGGTGTATTTCATTGTTTTGCGATTTGTGTCTCTCTCTGTGTGATGTGCCCCTTTGTACATATGTTAACAATTGTTCCTAGTCCGGACAGCGGCGTGTCCCACGGAATGGGATCGCAGGGCCCCACGCCGCATTCGGTGGGCGGCTCTCTGCACAGCAGCATCATCCATGGGGGCTCTTCGGGGCCCACCACCGCCGCTTCGCCCCAAGAACCGACTTATGTTAATCTCTAGTCACTAAACGAACGTTAGTAAGAAGTTAGTCCTCGATGTCGTAGCAGCGTGTGGAAGATTTTTTGCAAGAATTGTGGCCTTGTGCATCATTAAAGCTTAAAATTTAGCCCTTATTTAAATTAAAAAGTTAAATCGACGTATCTCTCAAGTTCTGGTATTATATAATGTGGAAGATGTAGTTTGATTTTTTAATTTAAGTTAGGTTTAGAATTTAAGTCTATTGGTGTTACCTGGTCTTTCAAACTATTCTGTACGAGAATTAATTCTATTTTCACTTTAAATTAATTATATAATTTTGATAAGGATGCAGCTGTATTAGTAAAGATTGCCCATTTGTTCGTCTTGTATCAATTCACAATAACATGGAAAGTCTTATGAAAGTAAATAAAAATTCAATTTCTAGAGCGTGAAATTTATTTTTTAGGCATTCATAACAAAAAACTGGTTTTATGGCCCCTTTTGCAGCCGTAATGTTTCACTTTTTTATTCATATTAGTCAAATGCTACTTTTTTGTACAAATCTGTTAAATTTTTATATTTTGGGACTGATCTGTCAAAAACTATTTCATGAGTACTTTTTATCTACCTTCATGGGCAGTTTTATAAATCCTCTAAGTCATATAGTTTTTACCGAAGTGCTTATTATATTCTTCCGTCAAGCTCTCTAGCCCTTGCAAATCTAGAAATAGATTTTAACTTTTCCTAAATGTCATCTTGATAGATGACAGTAAAATAAAACAATTCCAACGACAATCAGCATTTACAACTGCGATGTTTGATAAACGGATGAAATTTTGTGATTTTGAATTCTTTCGTGATGATCGCCTAAAAAACATTGTGTGCATTTCAGCTTAAAGTGATTTTTTTGGTTTCATCTGAATTGCAGCCTCAGCTGACGCTTCGGCCTTAAACAATAAATTTACCAAAAAAATATCACCTGATACACTAATTAATATTCCCTTTTTCGTTCGCTAATGCTACTTCGATGCTATCATTGTATTTCTGTGGTGGGCGCTTAATGGGTCTCAAGTACTATTTAAACAATATATTACATTGGAGTGCCGACCACAGATTTGTGTCCAGTATCAGAGTTACAAATAAAAAAAAGATAAGAAAATAATAGATATTTAAGATACAAGTGTAAAAAGTTATTCTTTAATGCACGAGCGGCTTGGTTAAAAATACGGGCGAAGCGAATGTTTTTGAAAGCTGCGTAAGTGCATTAGAGACTTTTCACACGTGTGTCTTACAATATTTTATCTTCAATCTATTGATAACTAAGAAAATGATAATATAAATTGAAATATTTTTAAAATCTATACATTTTTCAGAAGTAGTTTTTATTGAAATATTTTCTTTGTAGTTGACATAAATGTTCTTGAAAATTTGAATTGAAATATCCCCCAGATGTTTAAATACCGATAATTAGTACTGATGGATTCTTCTACTGAAATCGTGCATGAGAAGTGTGCAATAGAACTTCTATTGCAGTTTTCTATAATAGCCTACTTTTTACACTGAAAATAATGTAAGAAAACTGACACTTTTTACACGATCACAGATAAAAATCATAATTGTCCTGAATTTGTATTCAATAGTTTTGAATGCGTGATCAGTTAATAACAAAAATGATAAAAAAATTTTCATTTATTCTCAAATCTTCGCAATTGTGTATCATGAGTGGTTTATCATCGGTCAAGTTGAGATTTGAAAACAATGGCCCGTAGTCAGAACGCGGTTTCAAACCCAGGTCTGAGTCATATCTTATATATAACCATGACGACGTTTAAAAATCAGATTAGATTATAACACTGTTTTGACATGTCATGGTTATGCATAAGCCATACTTAGAACCGGGTTTCAAACCGCGTCTTGACTACGGGCCAATGTGTCCTTATGAACATGTAAAAACTAGAGAAGTTGACTGAAATATTTAATATTCATCTCGGTAAAAAAAAAATATCTAAAGGTCTCGCCTATTTACCTCGGCTTGCAAACTCAGTCTCAGTCATAAAATTCACCTTTTTGTCCTTGATACAAAATAACTATTTTGTGATAATGAAATTGAGGAAATAATGTAAAGTATCAGTTGATCCTTAGAATATTGAATTTATTTTAATTTAAAAACGAAAATGACCGTAAAAACCAATTGAACTACAATAAAGCGTACAGAATAGTAATAATTTTTTTATTATTTATTTTTCCAAGTGTAAATTTTTTCAATTTATTTATCAATTGAAAAGAATTTCTCTCGGTTCTATTTTTCAGAGCATGTTGTGTTCCATCAATTATAATTTTGTAGATTTCAGATGTGTTAATTTTCAGCATGTCCAGCCATACGTCAAGAACTAATTTCGTTATTTATTGTTTTAATTTAGATGTGTGTTGCATGATAGTGTGCATGATTTTTGTGTTTATTTATACATCATATTGATTTATTTTGTACATTTAATTAGACTCTGAAATCTCAAAAATATCCTTTCTTTGTTTGAAACATTATATTTGACTATGCAATATTCATCAATAAATAGATGTATCAGGGAGCTTAATTTTCACTAAAGCTAGTCGAGTTTTTCAAATCGAGAGAAAATTTAATAAATGAGATAAAACTAATATATTTGACATCTTTTTATGATATATATTTGAGATCTCAGATAACTGAAATTTTTGATATGTATTTATTTCTCTTCATGTCATTGTGTTATAAGATGTTTAAATCGGTCGTATAAGCTTTTGTTTTTCTTTTTTAGGCGTAAGAAAAAATGCATACGCTACATGGAGTCCGGCGACAGTAACGACGGCAACCAATCAGACGACAACCTGGGCAGTTGCGGAAGCGTGGGAGATGCCCATACCCCACCAGACGACGACACCGAGAGTTTAAATCAGTCTTTATCAAGTCCTGGAGGCCTTTCAGGTCTTTCAAGTCTAACATCACCTTCAATGATACTCCCTAGCCCCTCTACAAGCCTAGCAAGCCCATCAGTAAGCTTGGCAAGCCCGTGCATGTCTCTTCAGAGTCCATTAACGCCTCATGAAAGCTCAGCTTTTGATTGTAAACTTCCTCCGCCTCATCTTCAACCTCCAAGAAACCCAGTAGGAACGAATCCGCATGATATAAACAATCCCTTAAGTGTAAACCAATTAACAGGACAGTGCATTAAAACAGAACCGAGAGTTAACGAGCCCCCTTCCAATGCAAAAGATTCACAGAGACCGGTAATAAGTGTGACGTAGCGAAAACTTAAGCGATAGTACTTATTTAAAAGTGCCGGGAAGTGGTAATTCAGTGCGCATGCGCAAGGTGAGAACTTATGTCTGATGGTGCGCCGTTGCTAGAAGACAAAAATGTGTACAGAAGTACTATATTATATAAATATACATATGAATATATCGTCAATGCTTAGGAAATACTCAGGACACAGTGTCAAATCGAACTTTTAAGCCGGTCTTAGAAAACAGTACAAATCGTAACGAATTGGTTCTTAACCTAACACATGTAGATAAGATAAATTTATTCAAGATGATCACATATTAATTGATAGGAATAATTTACTGATTGGCTGATAAAATTAATATTTTAGGGAGATATTCATTTGCAGAAATTAACAATACTAAATTTCTAT
The DNA here is from genome assembly GCA_963989225.1 of Dromius quadrimaculatus. Taxonomy (NCBI): domain Eukaryota; kingdom Metazoa; phylum Arthropoda; class Insecta; order Coleoptera; family Carabidae; genus Dromius; species Dromius quadrimaculatus. The sequence goes on along the minus strand of OZ022325.1, from coordinate 55,565,518 downwards.
TTAGAATTGATCAAAATTCTAGATTTTTGTTTTTCAAAAATAAATTATTAAATCGCGTAAAGCATTTATAATAAAGAAATAATACTATTATCATCTTAAGATGATGAAATTAATTCACTTTGAGGTTAAATGTATTGAGTAGTGATATCAAGAGACTGTATTTATTAGCTTCGCCAATCATATATTAATCAAGTCGGTGAATTGGAATTACTTAATTAAATTTTCATAAAATCATTAGAATCAATTCGATGATGATCTTGTACTGTCATACCGTTACTGTGAAAGTAACTTGATCGGAATTTTTACTATGTAACATAAATGTCATTTGCCAAAATCACCTCTTTTATATTAATTTAATTAATTAATGCACTTATTAGATTTCATACATCTACTTTTTTGTGAGATTTAGGTTTTATTGTTATTTCGAATGATCTCGCATGGTTACGTTTTTTAATTTTATAATGTGCTAAAATGGTGTATGATCTAATTAGTGCATTTTAGTTATAAGTTTATGTTCCTTGTGCCACATGCAATATTATTTGCGTAAGTCGAATTTCGAATTTTTTTGCCATTCTGACAATTTTATTTCGCATAAAATCTATTATTAGTTTTTAAACGGACGATTTTGAAGTTTTTGCTCAAAAAAACCTTGACTGTTTTTAAGGTTTTTCAGTGAAAAAGTTATGGATACTTAGTCCTTTTTAATTAAAACAGAAAAGTCATGCTACTATTAGAAAATATTATTACATCGTTTGAAATCAAACAAAAATCTATTTGTAGTTTGAAATATCTATAAAATTTTAATAAATATTTCGAATTGATTTGGGATTTTAGTTTCATTTATAATCAAATTAAGAGAGCATTGATACAAAAAACAATAAAATTGATAGCGTTTGTTCGTACACATTTTCATCCAGAATCTAACAATTTTGTTCTAAATCCAAAATATTTCAAAAATAGTTTTGAATTAATTAAAATTGTTGAAGATTTTCTTGAATTTGTATATGAAGAAATAAAAAAATACACAAAAAAATTATAATACATCATTTTAGTTATGAAGATAAAATAGGCTTGTTTCTTAAAGAATATTCCTTGATAGTAAAATTATTATTAGCAACTTTTTTTTTAAATAAATATTTGAGCTCTAAAAAAAAACAATGCATGTTGACTCAACATTAATTCCGAATGGGCTAGAAAAGTGGACGTTTTAAAAACAGGGAAAATTTTAAATTGATAGTTAAATAATAAATATTTATCTAATGCAAAACAATTTCTTAATTCGACTTACATAATATTTTACCATCTGTAAATTTTGTTAATTTTGTATAGACTTGAATGTGTTTTAGACTTTTCAGAACTAGTGGCACTAATAACCGTGTTTTAAGGCTGGTATTTCTTTTACTTATTAAAATCAACATGTGATACTTGTATTTTACTTTAATTATATAACTAAATCGTATATATTATATTCGGCATTATGTTCTCAGGATATCTGTCTAATTTTCAGAATTTTTCATCAATTCTAAATTATGATTTCATTTTTTGTATATTTGACTAGATTTACTGAAATAATAATTTAGAATATTCTAAATATTCTGAAAGATGCTTCAGAAACATGAAATGTACAGAATATTAATTTTTGGAGCATCTATTTGAGGATTTGTTGAAAAGTTTTTGGAAATTGTTACAGAATGTTATTATTAATTATTTAATGGCAATAACAGAACTGATTTTATCAAGACCAAAGCATTTTCACATTGCTTTGATAATAATTGTGAATTTAAATTTTTTATTTTAAACTGTTACGCCAACTATTGCAATTTGGAGCTAGCAACAAACTTTTTGACAACATATTTTGCTTGAGATGAAAAATTCTGTAGATTATTTGCATTTAAGTGCAGAGTGTTCCAAACTTCTTTGTGTTCTTATAAATGTCATATCTTATGCCAACTTTTTTAAATGTGCCATATTTTTCGTAAGTTTAGTGATTTTTCATTGCTACAGTTAACGAACTGATATTTATTACCAGTTTTACGGTTAGGAGCACTCTGTACAGATATTTTTTAGTTGTCTTATTATGAATCTTCGATAAGTGCAATCTGTCTGTACCTTAGTTTTAAAGGATAATATTAGATTTCGAAATATTAAAACAGTTTTTTTATTTGAATAAATGTTTTCAATCTCTAGTAAAACTAGTTGTTTTTGTGCTATTCCATGACTAATATTCAGGGAAAATATAGCATTTTATCTGCTTTATATAAATAATTATTACCTCAATTGAATTTTAACAAAATTCACATATCTTTTTGTGAAAAATGTGTGGTTATCAAGCACATTTTTTGTTATATCTTGAATTTTAATTGTCAACTTCTAAAATTTTAAATTTTGTTCAAGATTTGAGGTTTTTAGGTGAACAATGTTTTTCAAAATTAAGGCCCGATTGTACAATCTAAACTAATCTACTATTTAACTGAATTGAGTTTATTTATTATGATAACAATTGCTGGAATAAAATGTAAACATAAGGAATAAACTTAGTTTAACTGTACTGTGGATAAATTTAAATTATACAATGAGGCCTTAATTGCATAATTCATTTTTTTTGATCATATATTTATAAACTTAGTATTGATATGAAGCTAGTTTTCAAAAGAAACTAATGATCTACAGCAGAAAACAGTTTATTACTCTCTCTGAAATACGAAATATTCCCAAATAAAAAAAAACAGTAAAACTAAAATCTTATAACGAATGCATCTAAATTAGATATATTATTTTGTATGCATAGTAGGCAGATAAATCGATGCTATGGAAATGAATTCGTAATTTCAAAAATTTATGTATAAATAGCAAGAAATATAAAAGTACGATCATCACAGAATTTAAAGAAATATCGAAATACATATTAAAATTTTGGAACCTATCTTGCTATTTAACTTTAGTTTAACAAGAGCTTACAGCTTACTTCAATAATTTTATAACGTTATAGTACGTTTTTAACTTATTTGGCGGCAGATTCAATTCTATATTTCTTAAAAATCATTTGATTTAGATTATATAAATGAAAAATATTCTGAATATTTGAAACAAGGAATTATAGAGAACATATTATTTATTTACACAGTATTTTCATAAGCAGTAAAATCAGCACGATATGCTTTGATCTAAGTTACAGAAATCACAAAACAATCAATGGGAAAACGATGTATTCAACTCCATAAAAAATTAGGTATACTGTCTCGACTGACTTTCAAATTCAGACTTCGTTTCAGCTACGAATTGTCAGTCGAGGTAGTGATCTGATACTTTCCTATTCGAACAAGAAATTATTGTTTCCCTAATATTCCAACTTCAATATATCCGTGCTTCATCTATACAATATATGATCAAAGATTAATTATCACAAAATCTCTTTCGAATTAATAATTTATTAATAACTTTTTACTCTGTTACAGATTGATGGATTTTTGTGTTCTCGAATAAAAATTTTGATATTCTTCAAGTATTATTTTTGGTGGAATAGCACTTATATCCTGAGAACAATTCCAAATTACGTAAGTCTCAAAATTTTTCAACCACATGGTTATTGCACATGATCATCTTTTTATTGAATAAATAAAAATGTAAATATTTTCCGAAATTTTCTGCTAGAATTTTTGTATCTATTTATATTGAAGCGTCTTCCACTTTTCTCAAAATTTGAAAGAACGAAAATTTGATCATTTTCAATAATTATAGAATTTTTAAAAATTCAATATTTTATTTATGCATTGAAAATGCAATGTGTTGAACAAAATTTGGAAATAATGAAATAAAAAATTGATTTAATTAGAGTACTATATTAGATGTTACTGTCTTGTAAGTATTAGTAATGTTCGTAATGACCGTAATAGACTATAGTAACAAATACAAAATATTATTTTTTTATTTCGTATCACATTTTCTAGAACCCATATTACTTAAAGTCTGGTATTCTAAGAAATAGTAATTTCTGCACTAAAAACTTGACCAATGCAATATCTGATGGAATCTTCCAGTCTTTTTTTCAAGTTTTTTCTGGAAAGTTTGATTCAAAGCAATAATTTTAAAGTTTGTTAATCATACCAAAACTGCATTGTTTTTATAATATATATTTTTCTAATTTATTGGTGTCTTCACAAGTACAAATGATTTAACTGCTACGGTGAGTAAAATAAGAACTACAAAACCGTCATTACATATGATATTTTGTTATCATTTGTGTTTAGTCTTAATTTTATTTAAAAAATTTAAGATATGAGAAAACGAGTTCTAATAATCTGAAAATATCAAGTACTATTATATAAAATGTAATTTGCGCTCACGCTATAGCATTTATAACTTGATCATGCAAAAATATCACTTGCTTTGAAAAATTTTATTTCCTATTCATAATAATTGATGAAATAGAATAACTGCGTATTCTATAATTCAATTACAACATACGTATATCGAATTGAATATGTTCATATTCGTTTACTGTGACTATACAAATTTCTACACTTGCGACATCTTGAAAAAATTGATTTTATTTAATCTTTATTTCTATGGAAATCACATAATTTTAAGAATATGTAACAATTGAATCTTTAGGAATCTATGTGAGTTAAATTTCAATGAAATTGATGAATTATTTTCGGAACTAATAAAAGCAATGGTCATGCAAACAAATACAAATTAAGAATCACTTTCATTTTATTTTTATTATGAAAACAGTATTTTTTTCATCCCTTCTTTACTTTGAATTCTATTATTTTTAATGAATGAATAGTGAATCATGAAAATATATATTTTTTTATTATTCAATAAAATACTTACATTTTTTCTATATTCAACAAAAATTTGAAGCTGTCCACAGGACTCTTGGATTACAGTTTATATTAATGAATAATGAAATTTATATATAATATATTTGAAGAGGTTTCGCCTTCCATTTGGGCCATTAAAAATTCTACAAATTAAACAGTGATAATATATTGTATCAACTTAATAACTTTCAGGATTCTAGAATTTATCTTAATGTAGACCGAAATATCTTCAAATATACTATAAATAAATTTCAACATTTAAGAATAAAGCCTATAATTCAGAAATCGAAGAAGATATTCTATAGTTCATTTCAGTTAAGAATGGTCAAAATCGTAGTCTTATAAGAGCCTTATAGGACTATGATTTTAGCTTTCTGAATAGCCTAAATGCGAGCACGATTCACTCACATTAAATGCAGGATATAAAACAAGCTTACTGAAAATGAATTCAAGAAATAAAAGAAACAAATATGCTCAAATATTATCTGAATAGATTCAAATTTGAATCTTCGACTAGCACAAATTTATTTATGATAATTGATGAATGACTAACAAATAATGCAACTGATAAATAGCCAAGTGCGATTTTTGTGTTAATGTGAAATTGGTTCGCACTTTGTCCAATCAGGAGGCTTAAATCATAGTCTTATACTATAAATTGTTAGAAATTTTTGTGAAACAATCAGGTTTTAATTTCTAACAATTTATCAATTTCTGTTTTACGGACATTTTTCAAAAGTTATATTACAGTTTATCTTAAAGTGAACTAAAGTTTGTGAATTTTTGTTCTTAATTTATAATTTTGAGCAAAATGTTTATTTTGATTCTGGAAGTGTTACATGAGCAAGAATATTTTTGAAGCACAATTTAATTATAGATAATTTTTTATTCTTATATTTCTGTCCTAAAATTTACATGCAGATAAAAGTGACAGTAAAATGTTTTTTAATTAGTTTCATTTGAATAACTCTGTTAAAGTTAAATAACCGATTACTTATAATATAATTAAAGTTAGTATTCCATTATTTGCAGCTTCTATTCTGAATACGTTAGATGGAGATTTTCAGTATATCTTAGAATACAGACTGACCAAGATTTCATAATTTCAGTTTTTAGTAAAAGTAATATTTTTGCAGCCTACTTGTATTCTAGTCGTAATTTTTCAATAAAATGTGTACATAATTTTTAAAATCAGAATATACTAGAACCATTTAATGTGTAGATATCACAATAAAAATAAATGTCTGTTTTTTTTTTTAAAATATAAAACTAGAAGTTATGTGATTACTCCAATTATTTCTTAGAGGATTTTTCTTTTTATAGATTCATAAATCCAGATCAGAAAGGGATAGTCCTGATACTACTGAAAGGTAAATAATTTTTTTCTACGATCACTATAGAAAACAACATATTTCTCATACAAAACACAACTAGAAAACTTACAATTTCACACAACTGTGCGAAAAGTCGTGAGAAATCATTTCTCACACCAGTTTGACCAACTTATATATTAATAATTCATTCTGAATATTCTTTAGGTGATATATTTAGCAAGATTATTGATAAATATCACGGACTTGATATAAATCTCTGTTTGCTCTTCTATAAGCTACATTCAAATAGCAAAATTGCACTAAGTTCTGTTGGAATTATTTTCTTATTCTTGTAATATATATATTCCGAAGGTTGGCAACACTACGAATCACAACTGTCAGATTGAAGCAGACAAAACACGTTCCATCACATTCTGTTGAAATCGAGAAATTATGTATGTAATTATTGTATCATAACCAAAATTAGATATCCACAAATATCATTACTGCAGTTTGAAAATGGTTAGTGACGAAAATTTAGGAAACACGCTACCCCAGATCACAGAAAACTAACTAATGAACCAATCAGAAGGTCGCCTGGTTAGAGTGAGCCAATCAGATACAATCTTTCCGTAGTTTGCAACAATTAGATTACACATCAATGAAATGTCAATCAACTCATAGAAAAATATCAATAATGTTCCAAATCATAACTAAAATTAATATCACAATAAATAATCAGAGCAAACAATTAAAATGCCTAAATTATTTTATATTTGTGAAAATAGATTTAAAATCTCAGTTATACCAATGATTCACCTACATGTTTCATCAAAGATTGTGATCGTAGAAAAAGTATAGTGTACAACACGTATAGAATCACCTATTTCACACTTGTGTGATTCCAGCACTCGACTCCGTCTCGTGCTGAAAATTACACACCTCGTGTGAAATAGGTAATTTTCTATACTTGTTGTACAATATACTATTATATATTATGTACAAGTAATCTTTAATGGATAAGATGACGATTATAGGACTGATACTAAAATATAGACAAAGAAATGTATTGAATTATTTTGAAATGACGGTGATTATTATTATTATTTTCCATTGTTGTGGATTTCAAATAAGTTATTGCAATACCGAATGACATACAACCGCGATGAATGCACAGTTTTATTATGTTTGTTGGATGGTTGGATCCTATACTTATAGATGTTATTTATAAAAAATGTTCAACCATACTATAACTATAATGCAGTAGAATAATTTATAACAATTTTTTTATATGATATTTTTATCAAGGCTCGCGTAATGTATTTTATTCATAATCATTATAGTAATATGGCAATTCCTAACCTTTTGGAGGTTGGGAAGTATGTAATTTCCAACTGCAATGACTAGCTCACGGGTCGGAAGCGATACTTCCATCTCTTGGGTGGGAAATGTTTTATGCAGGGTTGCTTAGCATCAGTCATAAATCTTTGTTGAAATAAAATAATTCGTGCTGTCAAAAATACCGATCATATAATTTAATGATCCAAATAAAACAATTAATATTGAAAAGAAGCGGATTTATGTTGCAATTCTGTGTAAATCTATGAATTCATAAATTTGTAAATCATGAACAAAATCGCTATGAACTCACATCCGTAGCACTTTCGTTCGATTCGGGGCAAGTATATAGCTCCATTTCACTGTTATAATTTATTGATATCTGCACTTATCACAATTTCAATGGATACACGTATAAATAACTTGATTAATAAATCATAAATCCTACAAATGTCAAATTAAATTTTTCAAAACATTCTTGTTTTCATAGACTACTACATCAATTTACTTTGTTGCAAATAGGACGAAATTTGATCAATTATTTCTCGGAGAATAGGCTCTTTGCGAATAGATTGCAGCGCCAGTAGTGGTTAATTTTGACAGTACTGGCATGAAAACAAAACGTTATCATAGTACATGATTTCAGAATATATGTACCAAATTTGAATTATAGAGCAATTTATAAGCCAGTTTAACAATTAATTGAAATATTACGTGTTGGTTATACAAATTGTTGCGTTTCAAATTGTAAAACAGTTACGGAAATACAAAAAAACATAAACATTTCTATAAGTTTCCATCCAGAGAACATGAAATAGGAATGGGAAAAAATGGATTAAGGCTATTAAACGAGTAAAAGAAGTAAAAAGAAGTCAATAATAATTATAGAATATGTATTAAATGTAGAAATTACTTGATGAAACTAGAAAATTTATCTAAGAAGTTAGGTTAAACCATTGTAAGCTATAGCAATTTTGTATGTATTATTTTTATGTATCGGATAAGTTTTTGGAAATCCATGCAAAATATCTCGCGTTTCATCAACCTAAGGCAATGTGAAAAAATATACTTTCATGTGACATGTTTTGATTCGTTTGACAGATATATAGCAGCCTATAATTAATTACTTCAAAATAACATATCTTACTTCGATAAAAACTTTAAACGGACAAGAATTAATCGACATTTGCTCTACAACAAGCGCGGAAATCAAACTCTTATCCAAAAACAGTTTTTCTTCAACATTAAACACGCATGCTTACTTCTTGCACTAATTTTCCTCTTTCTAATATTGTACTCCGGATACAACCAGGTTATATGAATTGGAATCCTGTTCCTATTATAACTCCATTAGTCATCATTCACTTGTGTGTTTTTAAACTTATTTCAAGCTTCAATATAAACTTTTTAGCTTTTATTCACTTATTCCACGTAATGACAATTCAAATTTTTTCCTGCAGCTACTTTCAAAATTAAACACTCCGAACGCTAGTGTCGCTCTCCAACATTTGCGCAAAGAGCCTATTAGGGATAATTTTGAATAGAATAGTATACAAACTTCGGATTATATATCAGTCTCGAGCTATATCTGATCCTTGAGGCTTCGCCTCTTGGTCATATAATAAGCTCTCGGCTGTAATGAAATACTCCCCACCTCAGATGTAATATACTATTTCATTTAAACGAGTGACATCAATTAATAGAGATATTTTATGCATCAGATGAGACATTTTTACTCTAAATGCCCTAAATATCAGATTTTCAATCCAATTTTTTCTGCATTTATCATCCTTTTTACAAACTTTTATTTAACTTGCTTTGTTAATAGTATAGGTCAAATCTTAAACTGAATTTTAAAACAGATATCCTCAACCGATTGAGCTGAAATTTTGCATACTCGTTTAGTTTGGATCAGGTTTAGATAATGCATCGTTAGCTAAATGACGTCATTATAAATCCAATATGACAGACTCCCGAAAATGGCGGACCAGTTATTTTCTATGCATTCCCCTGATATCGGTATCTAATGAAAAGGTTGGTTGAGAAGAATACGAAGAGTAAAATGATATCACATTAAATTCGATATGGCGGACAACATTTTGTTATCTACCATCATGATATGGGTATCAAATGAAATGGTTTGCTGAGAAGAATTCGAACAAACTGAAAAGATGAAAATAAAATTATTAGTTAAAAAAAAAACTTTCCAAAAATAAGTTTTTATTCAATATTTTACTTGCACTAAAATGAAAATATCAATTTTATGAAATGTCTGTGTTGCATGTTATTTATACAGGTGGATATAATTAAACGAATCGATCGAAATTCTGTGTGAAAGTATTTCATATAGGCACAATATGTTATGATAATCATTGAAAAAAAATAGTATTCATAGTTAGGTACACCTAATGCCTGTATTACACGATCCAATTTATTGGTCAATAATTTTCAAAAGTTGACCTTCAATTTGTTGTTGTAATTCGACCAGAAATTCCACAATTTTTTCTTGTCCAATAATTGATTAAGTTATTTTTGAAATAGTTCTATTTTTTGCCAGTATGCTGAGATATTCTTTGTCCGATTTGTCGTTGGCAACACTTCTCATATTAGTTATTTAAATATTTTGAATTACAAGACGTGAAATTTTTGTGCATTTTTTATCATGTCTATCACTTTATCTCTAACTTTTTTAAGTTAGTCTAAAATTATAAATTGGTAGTTTGTTGGTGAACGACAAGTGCTAATTTTGATTCTTTTTGACGAAAACTTGGATCGTGTAATATGGTACAAAATATGTTTGAGCTCGACAATAAATTGTTGAAAACTTGATCAATTTATTGATCAAGAAATTGGACCGTGTAAAACAGGCATAACATACTGTTACATCAAATAATTTTAAAAGTTTGTAGCGCAAATAAAAAAATGAGATAGGGAAATTTAAACTCATTTGATGTAACAGTATATCAGGTATGACTATGAATATTTATTTTTTCAATTATTATCATAATATACAGGATCTCGATCGATTTATTCAATTATATTCACCTATATAAATAACATTCAGCACAGCCCTTGCATAAAATTAATATTTTCATTTTAGTACAACCGAAATATTGAATAAAAACATATTTTCAAATAGTTATTTGTGTATCAAGGCCATAAAGGTTATCTTTTTTGGTCGAATCTGTTGTTTGCGGCCGAAGCGTAGCTGAGGCTGCAATTCAGGTGAGACCAAAAAAGAACTGTAAGCCGAGGTGCACACAACGTTTTTTAGGCGATCATTACGAAATAATTCAAAATCACATCATTTTATTTATTTATTTCTAAAACATTGCAATTGTAAATCTTAGTTGCCGTTGAAATTGTTTTATTTTATTGTCTTCTATCAAGTTGACATTTAACAAAAAATGCGTATTTATTTTTTGAATTGCAAGAAGAATATATGTACTATTTAAGCGAAAACTGTTTCTTAAAGAGTTCATCAAGCTGCCCATATAGGTAAATATAAAGTGTTTATGGAACATTTTTTGACAGATCAGTCCCAAAAAAATAATATTTGACAGATCAGTTCCAAAAAGTAAAATTTGACAGATCAATCCCAAAAAGTGAAACTTCACGGCCGCAAAAGGGACCATAAAAAAGGCCTTTTTGTCATGATCACCTAAAAAATCTTTTTTTAACTAAAAATTTTTTTTTAGTCTGCAGCCCACGTGTCAATTTATTGGTCAGCAGATCTGTTTGAGTTTGATAGATGCTGCGCGGTGTCGGTAGGAAATTTGAAATATGAACAATTTATCCAATTGAATATCTTGGCTTGAACTAGCTCGTTTCTGTTTTTTCTGTAGTTACAATAGATAGAGTTTTGAAACATCAGCATAAACTATTTCAAAGAAATGAATGTATATTTATGTATTATCTGAATGTGGTGGAAATTATTGAACTTGATTAGCAAACCAATTGAATATATGGCAAATGAAAAAAATCTATTACCTCACTGTTTGAAAATATTTACACTGTCGTTTTATTAACCTGCTTGTCTTAAAAAGTATTACTAATTATTTTTCACTTCAAAAAATTTGTCTAATCTAATATTATACTTCAAAAATAAGAATAAGAATCTGACTAAAAATTAAACAATAAATTTATTTCAGAATCTGTCACGATAAAACTATGTGAATATAATAAGAATAACAATAATAAATTTATTTATTTGACGAAGTTCAGCAGAAGCTGTTCTAACCCTTAACCTTTGCAAAAATATATAAGAATTAATATAATTAACAATTGCTATGAAAGTACGAAGAAAAATATATAAATCCAAAATCCAGGTATATACTAAAAATATGAATATACAACTGTTATAGACTTTTTTTTGAGGTATTAAATAACAATAATTTAATTGCAGGTAATGATGTTAGCATAACATGCATATTGGTAATCTTATCCAATAACTATTTTAGTCTCGTTTTATCGTTCAGAGTGAATAGTTGTGTTTTATTGCAGTGCCTGTGCCGAATATTATAATGAAATTTACGGTGAGTTATCCATGGTTGACTATTCTAAATATTATGTCAGTTAAGTATTGCTATTGTTGTTATTGAGTATGATGTTGAGTGTTAAGCGATTGAGTTGATGTATTGCCATCCCTTCATTCTTTGTTATGGAGTGTTCCTAAAACTCATTACGGTGAGGGAACGATCAGCTAAGTTGCTTCCAGCGATGCACCGGTAACAATCCCGGGGCCAGCGGTGTTCTCCTGCCATCTTTAGTGATTTACCAGGAGGTACCCAGCGTTTTGGTTGCATATCTTTGAGTATAATTAGTCCTAATGAACGATCAGATCACCAGCCTTAATTTGTATAATTTTTCCTCATTCTATATAGTGATAGCATTTTACAAGCATTTTTTTCTTAGCATGAAAGAAAAATAAAAATAACCGAAAACTAATTTCGCGTTTTAAATATGGTAAATCATGTTTCTAATGAATCTTTCCCAAGGTTAATTTTAACGTTGCTCAGATAATTTTTCGCTCATAACAGAAAATGTTTGTCATTTGTCAAAAAGTTTCTGATAAAGTAATCATTACAAAAAATTGTAATTATTTTTGACATTACTACAAAAGCTAAAACGCTAAAACTATGTTTGTTGATAAGAATTACATCCACATATTTCGAATAAACACAATAGGACACTTCTTTCACAAACATGATAATTTGTTCAAAACTAATTTTGAGAATGAATTGTGTATAGTATTCGTTTGTTTCATCCACTTATATCTTTCGCTTTTAGTTGAATCAAAAGTAATTTATGCAATAAGAGTGTAAAGTTGAGTATTTTGAAATGATGCCATGTATTTTGTGACGAGGCTGGCCGAATGCATACAAGATTTTCCAACGGTCGTAAATAGTAGCTTTCAAAACAATTCCGAAAATATAATACAGCATTAGTTGACATTTAGACTTTACAAATAACTTAAGCAATGAATCAATGACAGATGTACAAAGAATGATGAGCCTCCAATTTCTTATAAATTTTCTCTTCAATAACATCGATTTTCTTATTTTGACAATAATAAAGAACCAATGACACTGCAAAAAGCACAAATGCACGAAACACTTGTTCAGAATTTGACATTCCGAAGTTGCTTGTTAACAACGTCAAGACACAAAAAAACTACTAACTCTTACTCTTATCTATGTAACAATACTATCAACTAAACCCAACAATTCATGTTTCTCTCAGGTATTCAAACGGTACAATAACAACGAAATAAAAACTATAAATCACATTCGTCTCAAAAAAATTATAAGAAACTCAATGCAAAAAATTTACTATACCATTCGTAAGATATTCCCAATTCGTTATTACAAAATCACACCATGGACAAAAGTACAATCTAATTAGAACTTATAGCTCCTTAAATTCTGAAAAAAAAAGAAATAGTTGATGTACCAAAACTAATTCAAAGCTATTTGGAACCAGTTACATAATTTTGAATACAAAAAATTCAATAATAACAAATAAACGAACAGATACATACAGGCAAAAGTATTACCTTCATATGGGTTCCATCAAATGCTAAAATTCAAAGAAACGAACAAACTGATATTTTAGCAAAAACAAAGTAACAGAAGATACTTTCCTATCCTACCAATCCAAAAACTATCAATCTGAGACAGCATACATCATCTGCAAAGGAAAATCAGAGAAAGAGAATATTTGACTCAAAAATCGACATACTACTAAGAAGCTGAGAGAAGTCGAAGAAGACACTAAAAACTGGGCGTCCACCACAATCAGAAAAGAACAAACAATAATCACAAGGCTCCAAATTGGATACTTCTTGGCCATACAACAATAATTTGAATAAATAACACTTTAATTTCTAAAAATTCCCAGCAATACAGTTCTTTACTCACTTTTTTATTCCAAAGAACGAGATATGATCAAAATATATATAAAAAAATTCGAAGAATAAGATATAAATCTGTTTTACTAATTTTATTCCGTGGTATAGATAGCTTTGATCATAATATGTACCAACCAATAAGATCAATACTAATTTTAAGTACGAGTTTTGGTTGCTACTAAAGGAAAATCAGCATTTATATTCACTAAATCTGCAATGAAATAGTACAATATGGAACATATATTATAAACGTTTCTTTGGACATGAGTTTTTTAATTTTATGAATATTTTGTATTACGATGAGCGTAATAGAATTGAAAAAATGTACAAACAATTTCTTATTCACAAGAAGAAAATGAAAATGCTGCTTTGTAAAAATTTTTGTTCATTTTACACTAACGAAAAACTTAATAAAAGTAAAATCTTGATGACGTAAGCGCTTGAAATCAAGCAGTTTGGGCAAGCCTACGAAACAACAGCTTTCATTTAGTACCAGTTTTAAATCGACTATTTTATACATAAACTTGTATACGTAAAAACTCAAAAGGACATTTAAGTCTTGATTGCTTAGTGACTGACGGGAAGTCATGTGCTATACCCTAGAATAATAATTTGATCATCATTAAAGTTATATAATTAAATCCCTGAAAATTTGGTGCAATTACTTCCAAAACTACAGATTTAAGAAATTGAGTAACGGGTGGTCATGTACTGGCCCAAATTGATTAGAAAAATAAAATCTATACATGCTTTCAAAATTATATTATAATAAATAGATTTTTTTGGTTTTAATTATGTATATTTATATTTTTATTTTGACGTTTCGACTTTCTATCTGAAAGTCTTCTTCAGAAAAAATGACACAAAAATCAACAAGACAAGAAGGTATCTAGATAATTTTAAATTAAAAATTGAAAATATACAGATTACTAGATATGAGAACGTGGGTTCTACATTTAGTGCAAAAAGAACAAGATTCCTCTGGCATCCACCCAAAGTCTAAGGAAAAACCACGTAAAAACCTCAACAGAGGATTCAACTATATGAGTCTTGACAATTATTTAAAGTTTAATTTATTCTGATACTAAAATCGGAAACCACAAGTCAATACCTTGTGTAGCTAGCGAGATATTGAGATAAATATTTTCTACCCTAAAATCGGCACTAAGCCATAATACTTCGAAATTTAAGGTATAAAATTCAATTACTGCCATGCTCCTCATTCTGTGCAGCAATTTTCAAATTTGAACTATAAATAGTTCAGTACTAATCATCTTTTAAATTTTTATTTGATTTTTCACCCAAAACTGGCTGTATTTAATAAAAAAATCAATGAGTTTGTGCAAATCTACGAAACAGCAACTTTCATTCAATACCAGTTTCAAGTCTGCAAGTGCTGTAGTTGCTGAGAGCTCAGCGTCACGTCAGCCAGCCAAACTGCTAATAATGGAATAATGCCACAGGACTAATAACAACACTTGCTTCGTTCACTTTTCACCATTCATTGTATTCTCAATAATTAAAAAGTGAAGAAATTAATTATATGTAAATCTATAAGCCTTTTAAATCCATAAATATCTAAATTATAAACAAAATCGCAATGAACTTAACATCCTCATGAACAAATTGACATTAATCCACAAAAATTGATGTATTTTTATCAGTTTCTTATGGATTTATAGATCTGTAATGCCGTGAACAAACACGTTATTTAAAAATAAATAAAA
The DNA here is from genome assembly GCA_963989225.1 of Dromius quadrimaculatus. NCBI lineage: Eukaryota > Metazoa > Arthropoda > Insecta > Coleoptera > Carabidae > Dromius > Dromius quadrimaculatus. The sequence continues at coordinate 55,549,905 of OZ022325.1, read as the reverse complement.
TACATTATCAATGACAAATCTTTATTGATAAGAAGTTTTCTTGAAGTTAAATTTTTCTCTAAAAATTTAATAATTTGAAACATCGAATAATTTACAATTTGTAACATACAGCTATTAGTAAATGTGCTATAATAATTTTAAAATATTTTCTACTCACTTTCACTTCTCCAGATTACCATTCTTTAATATCTTCCTCTGTAAAATGTTTCCCACAAATGAAATCCAGTTTTCCCAGTATTTTGTCCTACCGGAGCATGATCTTGCGCGACTTATTTAATAAAATATCGTCTTTGGGTACAAGAAAAAGAGAATGTTCCTCTTCGTATGTTCTATACTCACTATTGCAATTAGGCACAAAACATTTTCTGCCCATTTCACAATATTTTACAAGATGAAAATACTAAATAGAGCTTATAAAATAGTGGATCAAAAGTGACTTACGGCAAGTTTGTAATCTGTTTATAATGTAAAAACGTTGATATTCAGCAAAGAAATATTCATATTTCGTTGATTGTGCGGGAAATTATTGACTTTCTTCTTTTATAACATAGTTTTTTTCTTTTAAGATCTTCTTATTTATATATGATTTTCAGTTTTAACTGGAAGACTACGTGAGGTTATACAAAGTGATCAATAAAGATTGTCTGTCATGTGATTAGCAGAAGTTCGTATTATGATCAATACTATCTTCATGGAATAAAGTTAGTATAAATTTATTTATTTTGATAACTATGTTACCGACATTTCAAGAACACAGTGGCGTATATTTTGCATATTTTATGACGGATTTATCCATAATTCGATTCAAAAAATAACAAATTAAGTAAATAGCTGTATTATTGAATGATTATTGAAAATTTATTATTATTCTACCAAATTATTAGGTTGGAATAGTGTTTTCACAGGAACTGTCATCTGTCACTTGAAGCTCACCATCTCATGCAAGCGGCAAAGAAAAAATCAGAACAAAGCGGCACGGACAATCATTTTTGATCACTTTGTACCTCAATAATATATCTTCAAATATCTAAGATGCCATTACGCGGCAACCTATTACCCATATACTGCTTCAGTGTGAAGATCTCTCTTTTCTGTTGGACAAAAGTTGTACACATGCCTAATTCCTGTACAATATTATTGATTGGAACTGTCAGCGGATAATATTCTTAAAGCAAGCAAAAATTTATCTGCAGACAATCATTTTTGATCACTCTGTACAATTCATAGTTTTAAAGAAAATAGTATCACAGGGAAGTATTTACGACAATTTGTATTGTACATTTCAGCTTTCAGTTTTCCCTGCACGAATTTTTCTAATCCACACAGCTCGTTTATCAACTAGTTCGTAGTTCCCAAACTTATTTACTATAGATACTTTCCTTTTTCCCTATTTAGGGAACTTATGGAAACTCAAATCCACAATTCAACTCAATTTGGAATGACATCCATAAACAACAATTTTTATTAACATATCTTCTTTTAGATTCCATATTTTGAAGAGTATAGTCTTGAGAAAGACTAATTTCAGTATGGCAATGAGATTATATAATTTAACAATAAAGTCTAAAGCCAAATATTCTTCATTGAATTAATTGAAGCAAATCCATTAAGAACTATTGTAGCATGAACTTTAATATAAACAACCTCAAGAAAGCCTCTAAATATTGCCAAGTAACATAACATATGATCATATGAAAATTAAGGTTAAATCCACTTAACAATATAGTTTCGCTTGTTATCGCTTGGTGGCTACGGGTTAATTTTAGTTACCAGTAAGCATGGGCCTAATCTAGCTATCTCTCAGTTACTTTCTCTCTCTAACAATATTACATTTTTGGCCTCACTTTCACAACATAGTCAAGATGAGGAATTGCATAAGCGTGATTTATAGTAAAAATGAGTGTGTTATCTTGTATGTTGACGAATATGTCACTCAGGAAAACCATGTTACTTTATTATAAATGACGGAAAATGATGGTGATACAAAAATTAGTGACAATATTAGTAGTGCCATCGGCAGTACGACCTCACTATTATAAACTTTTAGTCGCACTACTTCATATGATTGAACACCTTAACAAGAACATTCGTTCGAAATATAAAATAAAGAAGTGAATAATCGGACTTACTAAGTATTTATGACATTCTAAATTAACTTGTATTCCTGAAAGAAGATGTGATCCATCTATAGACAGATTAATGAATGTACTAAATCACTTCCATAGAAACTATTATGTTTTCTTATTTACTGCAGTAAAAATAGCTTGGAAATTATAAGCATTTTCCGAGACAAATTGATCTAGCAAGTCTCATTACTTCCAAGCTTATTATGTGCTATTATATCCTTCATTTCTTGAAGCCAGTAATGAGAAAAGTAAGTAGAAGAAATGATGCATGAACATAATGTATTATAGTTACGTAGATACATTATTTTTGACATATTTCATCTTAATAAGATTGAAAAGATGCAGTCCACTATATTTATGAGATTAACAAATCTATCTTAATAATATAAAATAGATGAAAGTTTTTTTAAGGATTCCAATGTAACTGTTAAAGATTATATTGTATTTTGACAAATATAGTCGACCAGTTTAAAATTTGCACAGATATTTTACAGTATTTAATTGTGTGCCAAGACGGTAGTTTCTGTAGGTATTTTAGTTTAGTTTATTGCTATACTCCGTTTGAGATTGACTGACAGTAATAAAACAAAATTTTCGAGAGTACTATTGGATTTTTCTCAAGTATGCGGCAAATGAATCTACTAGAAAATTAAAATATATCTTTACTACGATATTCATAAGAAGCCGCACGCTATGTAGGTACTTAAAACAGAACTGACTTCTTGAACAATGGAAACACCTCTATAAGCTCACCGATAAAATGACCTGTTTATGTATTCATTTTTTTTAAATAGAAGTTCTTTATCAAAACTCATATTTAATTCAAGTTGTTATATGTAGTCGATATAAAAATCAAATCTCCATCAATATATACATATTTACATTATATATAGTTTGTATTCACATATATACATTTCATATTTAAATTTTTATTTATTACATACATAATACATTATTTATATAATAATTCTGTGCTAGGTAGTACGATTAGATAAAAGAAATTCCTTATACCTATCAGGGAGAACTACGTTATTTATTCAATCATCCTAATATGAAAATTTACCGAATTCTAGATTTAATTCAGATGGTTAAATCTTAATTATTTAAGTGACCTATAACCCAACCTCAAAAAATAACTGAAAACTGAATCGATATATCTATATCGAAATTCAGTCTTCTCGACTATCCCTGTACAAACAATTATTGGCACGCCACTGGAGTCTCTTTGACATACTGATTTATTACTGTCAGTCAATCCCAAACGGAGTATAGGATTGTACTGGAAATATGTGCTATATTTTTAAACAGATAAAATTTAAGTTCTTGAACTTGAATAGATAAAGTTGATAGATTCGATAGTGGGCACATGATGAAACATTTTTCAAATTAAATTAAAAGCCTATTTCAATAAAAACAAGTTTCACTTTTCACAAAATTAAAGTTTATTTATTCAACGCTTGATCGATTTCGGTTTGTTAGACCATCTTCAGAATTCTGCAATAAGTGTGTAAAGTTGAGCATTGTAACATGAGGCCAAAATGTTGATCGAATGTCATAATGCTTGTTTATACTCGTTTTGCATATAAGATTTTACTGCGGCCCTCAACTTCCATATTTTGACAATAGAACGAATTTATTCGTCGTTTCTAGAAAAGAAAATGCAAAATTTACAACTTCTTCAGCCAATAACATCTGAAGGAATGGTTCTACAATCAACTGGATGAGCTTCTGTAATTTTGTATCCCATAAAATACTAATTTCAATGCAATCTAACGTCAAATTTTTATTCTCAAAAAACGACGCATAGAATCGTTTAAACAAAGAGTAGACAGAGTACATACTTTATACCTCTAGCCTACATAATTCAGATTTTTGCTATCAACCCAGTCGCACTTTTCAAAAAATCCACCAGGACATTATTAATGGATATAAAAATTAATATTGTAGTTATAAAAATGGTTATTTATTTAAATATGGATGTGCGCAATAACATTTAGAGGTTGTTGATTTCATTTTGATTTTTTGACAACATTTGTCGCTACCTACGCTAATGCCCGCGGCGACTTTTTTGGAAAGTGTGACTGAGAAATAGATTAATTCATGAGCTCCTCAACAAGTCAAAAAAAAATTGATACAAATCCGTAATAATTCTCGTCACTTTTATGCAATTATTGTCAATAGTTTTAGAATTTTTTTTCTGTCAGTTTATACAAGTAACTCAAAAAATGAGAATAGTAAAAGATGAATCAGCTTATATCGTAAAATACGTCGCTGTGGTTACAATGCACGTTGCATGTTTATTCCAAAAAATAATCTTAAAATTATAGATATCTATCTTAGAACCTTTTCACAAAATGTCTAACAATTTCATATTAAATCATTGTCTAGATATGAAGTCAATTTCCTGTGACGACATTATTATAAAATTTTTAGTGTATCCAGTGCAGGTTTTGTGGTGAAGCGAACGATGATGCACTAACCATAAACAAAAAAAGTCAAATGCAAGTTTTATTTGCACATTATTGGTGATTTCACTTCCAGGTAATTCTATAGCAGTTTTAAATTCAGATATTTTTGCATACTTTGATTCAAAATGGATCAATTATAAAATATTAAAGACGAATTTACACCTCAATTCGGGCTCTTCGAAAAAAGAAAAGAAAGTGATTATTGCAACTAGTAGATCGTCGAATTCTACCTCAGAAAACACCCATAACGCTATTCCTACCTAATCATCCACTGAGTTATAGGGGTTGAAAATGTTGATTTTGAAGCAAAAAACACTCATTTTTCAAAACTTTTAAGCAAATAACTCAATTTTCAACAAAGTTTTTTGCAACAGAAAGTTAAAATAGATAACGAAAATAATTATTTTCATACAAATTTGTATAGATTCACCGTTGTTGAGATTTAGTTGATGTCAGTTGCATTTCAACGTAGCCCCGAAAAGATCACGCTTTTCAAAAAGTGATAACTCTGGTTTAAGAAAACCCTTCAACAAGTACCTTAAATCAAATTAATGTTTATAACAGTAGCTTGATAATCCTTTCTGGAGAATTTAGGTATCTGCAAAATCAAACATGAAATAAGGAAAATAAAGATAATATTGTTATTTTATATACAAAAAATATTCATTTTTTGGCTCCTTCCAGTAAGTTCTAAATTGGAAAAGAATAAATCAAGCTTATGTTTTCTATTAAGCTCCAGTTGCACAATCTAAGCTTATCTACAGTTAAGTTGAATCGAGCCTATTGACCATGGTTAGTTACGATTGCAGAAATAATTGTAACCACAGAAAATAAGCTTAGTTTAACTAAACTGTAGATAAGTTCTGATTGTACAACCAGGCCTTAATCCTAACTATTATGTTTACGCTCAATTTTTTTTTGGCCGTGATATTTGCATTTTCTAGAAGATTTTGCAATTGATGTATTTTATTAAATAGGGCGGCAACTGTAGAAACGTTTTTTGTACTTATTGAAACTCTTCAGTATTGCCTAACAAAGCCTTAAATGATCGGACTTGTATTTTTGTGAAGTATTCATACTTTGATTTTTTAATAATTTATCAATTGTGTCTCAAGGATATTTTTAAAGGTCATTTTATACTGTCCTGCATTTCTTCTAATATAGAATTAGTTAATAAATATTTTTTTTTACGATAATTTAAATATTCTTACTTTTTTCCACGGCTATTCTCTTTAATTTCAAATTATAGCTTTTGGTTTTGACCTTTTCAAAGCATTTAATACAAACCGCAATACAACGGCGGGTACCACGCTCATTCAAGTTTCTACTTTACAACAAATGTCATCACGTTTTGTCAGAGATCTTACTCTTCGTACGTAAATTCTTTAAAATCGAAGTGATGACATTTTTTTTTCTCAAATTGAGATTGGTAGATTGATTTGTTTGGTACGACAGAATAGAAACTATGTACCTAAGTAAAGTTGCAATTCTGTGTAAATATATAATTCTTATAAATTCAGAAATCTGTAAATTATGAACAAAATCGCAATGAATTTGTCATTCTTATGAAGGAATTGACATTAATCAACAAATTCTATGTGTTTTATCAATTTCTTATAGATTTATAGATCTGTAAGATTTATGAGTTTGCACAGAATTGCAACATTAGTTTATTTTCCAGTTCATATGTATTTTGATGATATTTATTAAATTTTTTCCGTCTAATTTTAAAGTTGCAACCATGGTATACTGCTTCATAGGGCTTCATAATTTTATCTAGAAGAATTAGGTTTAGGCCGTGAAGGCAGCATTTTAAACTTGTATTCTGAATGAATACGTAAAACTTGATGTGCCATAAAACAGAGAATAATACCCATAATTTTCGGCATTTATAACTACACCCATTCACATTACAGGTAATATCCAATATAATTAAATACTAAAATAAATTTTTCGTGCAGAAATTTTTTTTTTAAATTTAATGATGCAATACTTCAACGTTTAGATCTAACTTTTAAGAGTGATAAATTTGTAGTTTAATGGTCTTCAACGACTGTGCGGAATTGCATGAATTTTATTGAAGTACTCTGACAAAGACAATCATCAATGTATTTTTAGTAGATCTCGAATACTCAAAAGCACTGGCTATTTGTGATAGTATAAGATAATGGTACCGATCTTCAATTTCAAACGACGTTTTTATGATCAATAAATTTTCAAATTTCGAATATTTCTGATTAATAAAAATATTATGAACTATGATATTTAAACTTTTGACACCTGATTGTACAACAGTGCAACATAAACTTATCTACAGTTTAGTTAAACTAAGTTTATTTCCTATAGAAACGTTTTTAAGGTGATCATAATCAAAGAATTCAAATTTCCAAAATTTCATCTATTTATTTCTAAAACATTGCAATCTTTAAATCTTAGTTGCAGTTGATATTATTTTATTTTATTCAATTTTGACGTTTTAAAGCTACATTATTAAATCCATAGCAACAGTCATAAGTGAATCTTTATTCACTAGTGATTTAAAATGAATTATTAGTGATTTAAAGAAAATTACTGTTGGTATACCTTTTCATGAAAAGATTTCGATTTCTGAAGAATAATTTTTCCACTGCTGCGGCTGCTTCGTTCAAAATGGTTTCGGGGACGAGAACATTGTTTTAATCACTTTCTTTCATCATTTCAGACAATATTTCCACAATTATAACGCTTCAATTCAAAATTCTCAAAACTGACAGTTTGCTGACAGTCACACTTCCGAATGTTTGAAAATCAAACACTCGTCGCGATATTAACGAATCTCTCTTGCAACTGCAATTTATTTTTTTTTAATTTTGTTCCTCCGTTTCATGTTGCAGTTTACGCAAAATTAAATAAAATTATGTACACAAACACTTGAATTAAACCTCTTTATTTGCTCGAAGAATTAAACCACTTGCGCTAAATGTTCTCGTGGTTTTAAATTTTTTTCTCGCAAATAAACTGTGGTTTAATTCACTTGTATAAATAAATATTATTGTGTTCTATCAAGTTGACATTTGTAAAAAATGAATATTTATTCCTTGATTCGAATCTTACTACTAGTGTTTTCTATCTCTTCTGGCTTTGAAGATCTATCCTAATTCATACATTAGAATTTTTTGAATTTATTAATAGTTATTTCATAATATATCTATCAAGTAACCACTAAAAACAGAATTAATCAAAATATAACATTTAAAAATTATTATCAGTAGGTACTAAAAATAATAAATATTTATGATGTGCTAGTAAATGACGTTTATGCTATCAACAAATTTCAATAACATTAATTAATATGAAATTAGTTCATCTTTATCAGTCAAACTTACAATTATTCATATTTAATTAAATTCTTATGTTATCATTTCATGATAGAATATTATAATCAAAAGATTTTATTTTTATTTTCTTATTAAAACAAATTACAGAATAAATAGAAAACAAATGAACTCTTACAGATCACTTAAAATAATTAATATCAGTTGAAATTATTACATATTGAGTACATTGTTATAAATAGAAAAAGATAATAGTTTTTACAGTATGGGCAACCATGGATTAATCTTATAAATGTAAGTCCGTGAGATTGTTTGACTCATCCGCACAATTCGATCTTTTATCTGCATGGAAACATGAAGATTTAGTTGCATGGGTTAAAACGTGTTTTCAGATTCAACATCTAATAAATACAAATAGTGAAATAGTATGAGCTTTCAAAGAGATTCATACATAGTAGTATAAAACACAAAATCTACTTTAAATTAAACCAGTAATCGTTCTTGACCAGACAATTCCTTTCCAAATACACTTCTTTTGTTTCAGTCATATTCATAATCCTAGTCTTACAAAAACGTTTATTCTTTTCATTTCGCATCTTTCTCTCACTTATCAAACCATCAATCATATCCATCCACCTACACACCGAGCGCCTATATAATATTTCATCTCAAATTTGATCCTCATACTTTTTTCAAACTTTTATTCGCTATTCTTTTCATATGTTCAAACGTCCGCAACTGATTTGTTCTTATTCTTTCAATCACATTATTTATTCCTCATTCGATCTCTACTGGTATATCCACAAGAATCTCATTTCCACAACAATCATTCTGAATTTATGCCTGTCTTGCATCCCTTGAAATAGACATATTCCGTGCAAGAATTTCTAACGCATTCTAAACCATAACAACCAGAATATGCTCTTCTCTCAATCTCATTGTCAATTATCCCATCACTCGACATTACATCACCCAAATACACATTCACTTCTTTCAGATCTATCAATTTTATTATTTCAGCAATTTTAAATTAGATTGAATTAGAATACTTACTCATTTAAGAGATACCTATCGATTATTTCACGATATTCATATTTCCATTTGATAAACCATAATAGTATATTGTGCAACAAGTGCGGCAAGTTGTTGATTGCCCACGAATGGGCAACTGACAACACCACACGAGTTGCAGTAATTTGCGAAATCTCTGAACTAACAACAATAATTCATGAACTGCCAAAAATGCGCTTTGGTTATTAAGATGATTCTTCAATTTTTTATTACGAATGCGGAATAAATACTATTTTGCGCTTGTTTTTCCTAACTGTAAATAAGTTTAGATTGTACAACCTGGCCTTAGAGATCAATATGATCGTTCGATCGTTTGATTGATATGATTATTTGATTAACATGATCATTTGATTAATATAATTATTCGGTGCTTTGATAATTTAAACCTTTTGATTAATCATAACTGTATGATTACTTTCATATAATATTCAAGTTTCAATCATATAATTTCCTTTAAGTTATTAAATTCTATAGAAATGAAATAAAATTGACTGCGATTATGGTTATAGATATTTGTGTTTGGTCATCAGTTATATTTTTGATAAATCGGATTGATCAGGACCGTTCAGGATTGGAAAAAGGAATCAAATCAATCAAAAAATTCCAATGAATCTTTTGTCTAAACCAGGGATGCCCAACTCAAATCGTTCGGTAGGCCAAAAATTTTTTTACTGAGCTGAGATGGGTCGCAGCCGCACATATGAAAATTAGTACATAATAATATACAGTATTTCTGTTTATTCTTGCAAAATTCAACAATTTAAAGTCTACATTTTAATCGTCTAGTCTAAATGTCTAAAATAATATGAACACTTGAAAACTACAATTGGGCCGCAAAAAGTCTTCAAATAGGCCGCGGGTTGGGCATGCCTGGTCTAAACCTTTGAACGAAACTCCTCTAGTACAGAGAAAAACTCGAATAAAATTATTGCATCATGAAACTCGATTACCATGGTTACAATTATTTTTACTTACTTGTACAAAATACAAAGATGTAAATATCAACTATCAATTTTTAAAAAGACTGTTAATATATAAATATTCTATTATATCCCTGAGAGATTTTAGGTTTTTATATTAAAAAACCGGCTTCCTCAGGAATTTCATGAAATAATCAAATGAAATCCTAAGATTCAGACGGATTGAAGATCCAATTAATTTGGAGTGACACGGGGCAACTGGAGAGTAATGCTGATAAAGTTTGCAAAGTGGCAGAACTGCCTTTTTTGGGCAAAATTGAACGATATAATTAATTTTTATCGTAAAAAAACTCAAGAAAGAAAACGAATTCCAAATCACGTACTGATCAATCAGTTTGGAGTTTTGTTGTAAAAATTTATTTATGTCTTTTGTTTGATCACCAAAATCTGAAGTGGACACACATGACTTACTTGCACACCTTTTGACTAAATAATTGACAGAAGATTGTCAAATAGAATTCACTTCTGACTTAAAAAATTGCAATGAAAATATCAAATTATCATTTGAATGCTACAATTGCTTCAAATACTGAATTTCAAGATTCTACAGTTGATCGTTCTAGATTTATGCGAAAAATTCGAAAAACTGTTTTGTAAACTGCACTTCCGATTCAGCCGATCGCAATCATAAAACAAAGTGTACAGCTAGGTGCTATAGAAGTGTTTAAAACGAAATTTCCATATTCTACGGCTGATTTTTTGAATTTATGCGAAAAATTCGAAAAAACTATTATATAAAGTGCACTTACAGTACAAAAATAGCTATTTAGATGCTACAGCAATTTCAAATACTGAATTTTAACATCCTACGACTAATTATTATGGATTTATGCGAAAAATTCAAAAGAAGTTTTAAGTAAAGTTCAGTTCCGGCTTAGACGATTGCAACCATAATGCGCGGTGCACAATTAGACCTTAGACCAGTCTTAAATACGAAACATTCAACATTATTTGCGAGTTACGTACATACGAACGTACCGACGTCAAGCAGAAAATAGTCAAAATGGATTCACGGATGCTCAAAACGGATATTTTCATCAAAATCTCGAAATGTGAATTTTGTCGGTTTCACAATACTTTGTACAAGTAAGTAAAAAGCTGTTTCCAATATTATCCTGCGGCAGTTATACTAGCTAATAATAAATTAATATAGTAGTTTCAAAGAATAATATTTTATATAAGATCAAAATATGTAAGATTTACATAATAATTTTTTACTTTAAATATGATGAATATCCATAATCTAAGTCGTGTTCTATTTGTTAATGCAAAAAAATTTGCAATAAATTATCCGTATGTTTAGATCAGCTCATGTATTTAAAGTAACAAAATTAATGCTTGCAAAATCACCAAAATAAATTATTCCTCCTCAAGTGATCTCATTTTTAGCATATAGCCATATCTTAAGTGTTGAATTAAGATGCAAATACTATGCTTAATGCCAGACTAGTGGCGAGATATTTATGTTCAAGAAGGAAACGTCCCACACTTATTAATTTAAAGATTATGTCTTAATATAAGCAATTAGAACTAGTTTGCATGGATATTTCAACAACATCCACCAAGAGAAAAAATTGTCATAAAAATATTTTAGATTTAGATGCGGACTATTTTCTGCTAGTCGACGTTAAGAGCAGGGTTTCACTGTCACAGTCAGGAAAATAGTATTTCTATAAGATAGATAGAAGATGGTTCTACAATTTTTACGTTCTGAGCATAATATATTTTTTTGATTTATTTGAAATAGATTCGCTTTCACATACCATGTAATTAATTTGATTATTCGCAATTAAATTCGAAGCGGTTGATATAATACTTATTGAAACGCATAAGTTGGGTTTCTAATATCTATCACCCAAGGTCATCCTGCATAGACCACTATTATTTCTATCTCACATAGTTTGTTTTAAATACGAATAGATTGTGTATGAACATTTCCTAACACTTTCCATCCTTTTATTCCAAAATTAAAAGTATTCGCAATATTAAAAGCATAAGGTATGACAAGTTTTTTGCCAATTTTTTTCTTAAAAAGAAGAGTTTTTTGATTTATTTCTACTGGTATTGTAACAATCAAACAATCTATATAAGTAATATTATTAGTTTTTAAAGTTATGTCTATAATTTTTGACACAGAATCATGAATTATTATTGTGCTTGAATTTAGATAGCATTTGTATTACGCAGTTATTCTATTTTCATGCGCAATAATCTTGAATGATGCAGGTACTGGCATAAAAATTATCTTCTTTTTGAACATGAATAATATTTGGAAAATTATTCAAAGACTGAGACAATTTACTCACTTCTACTATAAGCTGTTTTATTATGAATCAATTTCTTAAACAGCAATGAATCGACTACATCCAGGGTCGCCTAACTAGGATAAAATCAAGTATGACTGACAGATATTTTCGTGAATTTTCGACCATTTAAATTGAAATATCTATGAGTGTTCATAGCTCAGTGCAAATATGCTGACTTTGTGATTCGAAGGTCATGGGGTCGAATCCCATCGACTGAATCATAATATACTGTGTGGAGTACCCTCTATATTTTATTTAAAGTCAAAGCTGCACGTCAAAATATTCCTATTATAGCTTTGAAGTATTCTAAGATAATGTCAGAAACAAATACGAAATACATAACAGTTTTTTATATTTTTTCTTCTAGCAATAGAGTCTTTTAAAAAAAACTTGCATTTCTTCTATCATTATGATAAATTCAAAAATTTTAAGCATCTTGGTACAAAAAAATATCTGATGTGGATGTGACCATTATAGTACTTCCTCGACACTAATTTCATGGCCAGATTACTCGCTGTTACATACATAAATTTAAAGTATCGCATCAATTGATTGCATATTTCAAAGTGACAGCTGTCGGTTATATTTTAGTCCTTATATACAGTTTCGACATTTGAGCGCCGGAACTGTAATTTAAAGATGATAACGTGAATTCCACTGATTATTCATTTTTTATACTTCTAAGCTTTTCTCCTCGAGAGCTTTAAATTGATACCAAGCTAGGCATCATTCAAATAATTTGTAAAAGGAACAATTAACAATCGTTTAAATATCCTCCTTGACACTTTTACTAGAATTATCCCCGCAAGAGCTTTAATTTGATACCAAACGAGATAGAGCCTAATTTGTTATTTAAAAAAAAAAACAATTAACCAACATTTGTATGTGATGTGCAAAAATAAATGGTAATAATTTTAATTTCACTTTATTGTTATCATTATTTCTTTGCTTTAAAAAAATATAACGAATTTTATAATCATTGGAATTTTAGTAATAACAAATTGACTGCTGATAGTTTCGAAAAATATTTCAAGTGAATGCTGTGTCAAATTACTCGAGGATCAGTTTTAGTTATTTCATATTTCATGATAAATAGTATCATTTATAAAATAAACGCAAAAAAACTAAAAAGTTCCATCAATAAAGTTTTGATACCACTGTTTGTAAAAAGCTCATCTACGAAGTTGAACCTAACTTTTTGATGAATAGCTTAATGTAAAATTTCAGTCAAAAATTCGTATGCGCTCTCAAGTTATTGTGCTTCCACACAGATAGTCCGACAGAACGACTTTTTTTAAATTGTTTTTACTTAGGTTTACTATTCATTTTGACTATTTTCGGCTTGATGTCGGTACGTATGTGCGTAATTCGCAAATCTCAAAACCCGTGAGACGTATAATGCTAAAATTTTGTATTCAAGGGAATTGGGGTCTTGATGTGCACCTCGCATTATGGTTGCAATCGTCTGTACTGGAAGTGTACTTTACATGAAACTTATTTTGTATTTTCCGCATAAATCTTGAATGATTAGCCATGGGATACTGAAATTCAGTACTTAAAATTGCTGTAGCATCTAAAAGGTCATCTATTTTTGTAACAATCGGCTGAGCCGGAAGTGCACTTTATATAACATACTCTTCAAATTTTCCGCATAAACTCAAAACAATCAGTCGTAGAATATTGGAATTTCGTATTAAGCACTTCTATAACATCTAGTTGTACAGCTTGCATTATGATTGCAATCGTCTGCACCGGAAGTGCACTTTATTCGGAGCATTTTTTGTATTTTCTGCATAAATCCAAAACGATTGAACGTAATTTGTTGGAATTCAGTATTTAAGACGATAGTACCGTCTAGATGCTCTTTTCATAGAGATTGACTGAGCTGAAAGTGCATTTTACTTGACAGTCTCTTGGAATTTTTCGCATAAATTCGAAACGATCGACTGTAGAGTATTGAAATTCAGTATTTCAGTCTGCTGTTATATCTGAATGATTTTCTACTAGTTTTTATTTATATTCACAATTATCAATGATGTTAATTACTAACAAACCCGGAAAAATGAACGTTATAGAGGGCATTGTCAACACGCATCCAGCAAATAACAGTGCTTGAAAACTTTAGAAGATCTTTAGAGCCTGTTTTCTTATATTCCAATTTTATTTACAAAACAAAAATAAGACCAAACATAAATCATAACAAAATATCGTATATATTTGTTCAACAGAATGACAGATGTGTAGTTTTATTTTGCTCACCACAGCAGTTAAATAAGCTAAAATTGGAACGTCATCAATGAATTTTAAATATGATGAGATATTCATAAATTATATTCAAGACACTATAGAATTATGGTGTGTTTGACAAACTTTAGAATTCTTATTTTGAATGGAGCTCTCAGAAGAAAAAAATAGTGGGCGACCTTTTTCGGTTAGATAACATTGACATGTTAAAAAGATGTACTATAAAATCTTTCTCGAAAAATTATATTGTATGTATTTACTACAAATTAATAATGTACCGAAAGATCAGCTTTTCATCCCTACATTGTTCTTATGATCGCATTACCCTAAATATGCTTATGCATATTTGAGTCGCATATAATAGCTGTTTTAAATGTAATTTTTAAACTTTATCTTGTAATATAGCTTATATTACACGCTCAGTAAATAAATCCAATGATACAACATAAATTAATCCTGATATTTCTTCCTTGCTAATAGGCGATTGTTTGGCATATCACTTGAAAAATTGGTGAAAAAAAAATCGAAATTAAATATCTTTGCCAACAAAGTTTGAAAGCGTTTTAGTACAAACCGCAGACATTTCAATTTAAAATATACCTGGTTTTGAAATATTGCCGATTAATTTTTGGCGTTGAGGTGCGAACAAAAACTATAAATCAATTTTTGAATGTACTGACCGCGAGAACTCGAGTCAGGTTGCAGCCTGTTCTGTCCGAAGGTTCAGTAATTTATTGGATGGAACAAAATTCCAAAAAGGAATAAAAGAAAGCTGTTTATTATCCCGGTTTACAAATCTCAGAAATGAGGCGCAATCGGCGACGAAAATGGCTTCCTTACATCACAAGAAAAGAAATCAGCAATATTTAATTATTTTGTAAGTCTGTTTGGCTTTTCTATTCATATAATTAAAATATATTGTTTTATAGTGGATTAAAGATTACAGAAGTCCGTCTTTATTCAAAAATATAAACATTATATGATAAAAATACATCATACTTTTTTGAATTGACTTAATCATATTTTTAATTTTGAAATTTACGTCACGAATTATTGTACCTTAACTGAATTTGATTTTAGAGGTTTTGATCAACTAATTGATTATTTGTAAATATTATTGGTTAGTCATTACCATAACTTACCGCCTACCGATTGTTAATTAATAAGTTACCGATCTTTAATTCATCATCGTAGGATTTGCATCTTGTGATTCCGATAGATATAGACTTAAAGAAAAAAAAACTTGCCAAGTTAGTTAGTTTGAGTGAATTTTTAGTTATCTCAATAAAATATTGGGATTTTTGGTATTATGAGATATCGCTGATGATATATTCATATGAAGAGGAAACAAGAGAAGTTATAATTTTTATCTTCCTCGACCTATAAATATAATAGGGGAAGTATTGTAGTCGTGATTTTTTTGCTGTTCGAGTTTTTGATGAATGTTCACGTTTTAGACCGTCTGAACCCAAAAAAAAATACTTTAAAAAAAGTCGGTCTCTCGATTTGTCTGTGTGGAAGCACGATAACTTGAGAACGCGTGCGAATTTTCGACTAAAATTTTATATTCAAGTTTTTCATCAAAGTTTGTAGATGAGCTTTTAGTGATAGAACTTTTTAGTTTTCTGTCTTTATTTTATAAACAATAGTATTTATCTTAAAATATAAAATAACTGGAATTAATCCGTGAATAATTTGACAAAACATTCATCATTCGCCTGAAACATTTTCCAAAATTATCAGTGTCTCATTTGTTATTATTAAAACTTGAATTATTATGAAATTTGTTATATTTTTCTGAAGCAAAGAAATACAAAGTAGAATTATTATGTGGAGTTAGAATTATTATCACTCATATCTGGATATCACATGCAAATGTTCGTCAATTGTTTTTTCAAAATAAGTATTTTGGCTCTATCGTGTTTGGTATCAAATTAAAGCTCTTGCTGGGGCAATTCTAGTAGAAGGGACAAAGAGGATATTTGAAAAATTGTCAATTGTTTCTTCTACAAATTTTTCAAATGATGTCTAGTTTGGTATCATTTGAAAAATTGTCAATTGTTTCTTCTACAAATTTTTCAAATGATGTCTAGTTTGGTATCAATTTACTCGGGGAGATAAGCTTAGTAGATATCAACCGTAAATAATCAGTGGAAGTTACCATCTTTAAATTACACTTTCTGCGATCAAATATCGAAATTTTATGTTCCAATGAATTGAAAACCCCGAAAATCTGGAAAGGACTCTTTATTTTCAAAAAAACTCATTTTATGTAAGGACTACAATATAACCACCAAACAGCGATGAAACTGGGCATGGAATTTATGATCGAAGAAGTACTGTGGATAGTGGCGGCTCGTGCGTAGGCACTGTGTAACTGCAACACCCCTTTTTACTTTAATTCTTACTTTATACTTGTACAATACATGATCTTTAATCTTAATATCAGTAGCCAAAAATATAGAGCACTGTATTTTTTGTAACACCCTATTATTGAACTCTGCTTCAAAAGTTCTCAATTTCAAATTATTGAAACATAAATCATTAATTCCTTATTGAAAGGGAATTAATGAATATTAATCCTCTACGCAGAGGGAAACAGTGACAATTGTGGATCATGGATGCCGTTAATATTTTTTTTTGTAACACATACACCGAAAGTACTCTTATTACAGAGTTAAATTCTGCCGAAAGTTCTTTATTCCAAACCATTTCGGGTTAACCTGAGGCGTTCGTAAATTCACTCGGAGCAACCCGATCAGGTACTCCGAGCAAAATTTTTCGACCCGGGTCATTTGTAGGGTTAGTCAAGATTGCGCGCGAAATTTCAAGTTTTTATGTTGTGTATCACGAGAAACATGGAGTGCTCAGAGGAAGTTGATGCAAGTATGCAATTTCTATGGATTATATCCTTTTTTTCATTTTTATTGCCATTTTAAGAATTGGCAAGTCATATTCGCTTGAAAATTTTTATCAAGCAAGTACTAATTTGTTGTGGTCAATGTTTATTTTATGCTACGCACAAAGTAACTAGGTTTAAGTTTTTGTTACCGTTGATTTTAACCAAATAATTATACGTCAAAATGTGATCTATTCGGTGCGTTCGTAAATGCGTTGAAAAACAGATCGCTCCGATCAACCTGTGACGTCAGAGCTTGGATCTAACCGATCACTCCGAGCGAATAAACGAAAACGCCTATAAACGGTGAGTGGTAGCCTCAGACGAAACATAACATAGACTGAGTGTTTCCTATGCTTGTCCACGCTAATTTGAAAGAAATTTGTATTATAGGAGGGGTTCGTTATATTGTGTGCATTGATTGTGAACGGGATAGCACAGAAAATGTGAAAAATATCAATCAATAAAATAAATTATGTAAGTTATGTTTCATTGAATTAGTTTATTGTAAATGTGATCGCAATTGCAAAAATTTGTTTGTCAAACTGATAAGATAGTTTCAATACATCTAAATTTATTTAAAAAGCTCGGTTATGGGGGTACTTCGGTGCACTTGTTACAAAAAGTATCGTATGCAACACGGACACTGAACGATTGTCATTATTGTCACGGACAAATTTGGCTGAACGATGATACGCCTTGGGCTTCACCCTCGTCTTCACCTCGTACTTCGCCCTCGCCTTTGCCAAATTTATCCTGGACAAAAATGACAGTCGTTCGATCCTTGTTACATAATATACTATTAATTTTATTTTTATAATGTTAAATTGAAATTTGGAAAAAAATTGTATCATGAGATATGTTCGCTATAGTCTTTGCATTTGCTGTAAATGTGCTAGCACGGGGAATGTGAAAAATATCAATTTAATATAATAAGTCGGGTGAGCTATGTTCCGTAGTATTAGTTTACTGTGAATGTGATCGCAATTGTTGAAATTTGTTTGTAATATTGATATTTAGTATTGAAAATAGTTTCAATATATCTAAATTTATTTAAAAAGTTCAGCAATGGGTTACTTTGGTGCACTTGTTACAAAAAGAATCGTATGCAACACGGACACTGAATGACCGTCATTGTTGTCATGGATGAAGTTAGCTGCACGAGGCTATGTCTTGGGCTTTTCCTCGGGTTTTACCTTCACCTGCACCGAGTGCTGCCAACTTCATCGTGGACAATGACAGTCGTTCGGTCCTTGTTGCATAATATACTATTTAGTTATCATTCTCTGATATAATATAGAGTCTACGTAATATCTTTATGTCAATCGGAGATAGAACGTTTTTGAAACTGGTATTTAGAGATCTTCTCTGTCATCTAGTACTTGTTCTTTCTCATATTCAGAATTTGTTTTCTATTTGTTACGGAATAAATAACCTGAGAATTATATTCGTAACAATTTCCTATGTGTGAGATAAAAAATTGAATGACTGACTAGAGACGCTACAATACAAAACATTATACATTACGAAGTTGGCCAACTTTTAATTTTTCATTATACTTTCAATAAGAATGAAATGGATAGAACAATTGCGCAAACGTTAAATTCAAAAATGACACTATTTTGTCGTAATATGAACATTTCAAAGTAAATGTGGTGAATTCAGCTCCCCTCATTAGCTAAAGAAGGCTTACTTATTTCTTTGGAAATGCCTGCTTTCTTTTTCTTATTCATTTATTCAAACATACATTTGTCTTCATTTATAAAATTTTAATGAAGCTTCACTAAGTAGTGAAGAGAGCTAAATTCGTCCCAATGTTTGTAGAACCATATTGTCCTACTTCAAAATAAAAATTGATCAAAGCAGGTTTTCTACATGTCTCAATGCGACAATATAAATTTGTTTTGCCAAATTAAAATCGAATGCGCATGCATTATCAGCTTCATTTTGTTGTGAATATTAAGATGCAATGTAATGTTGGAAATTGAATTAAAATCAAATTTGTATGAACCCAGCTTTACTGCCTGTGATTATATTCGGATATTGAGTAATCAATATCTATTATTTGATTAAAAATAAGACATGTATCTCTATTAGATTAAGATGAATATCATCCAAATTTGATTAACACTAAAAAATGATAATGTCTGTTAGCATGCAAAAGTTTTCATATATTGTCAATAATATTTACAGTAAAATTCTTGAAATACCAAAATTTTAGAAATATTTGTATGCGCTTACCTAGACGAATTTCTTCTTTTAACCTTTTGCAATTTTAAAATACCTATGCAAGCAGATATATAATTACATTTATGCGAAAAAATACAAAATCGTTTCACAAATTTCACATACGCCTGCAAAAACATTGTTTATATTTGAAATCTGCGCAAGTAAATTCCAAAGGAATAAATTATAATTTTATAATAAAATTTGACATCTTATGAATATTATCTTTTGTGTCACCCATAGAATATAAAACTACCAATAAATTTCAGCATTCTTAACACAATAATAGATAAATAAATGTCAATCACTTTTTACTTCTCGTCTGTGGAAGATATTTTGATGAGGACTATTTTTAGTGTGAAATTTCTACATAAAAGCACGTATTATAGACTATACAGTATAATGCGATAATAGTTCTTACGACGGAGATAATGCACACTATTACTCTTAATAATGTTTGATGAATGGTTGATATGAGGATCTTGAAAAATATAAAATGTGCTCCGTAATTATTTGTATAGTACTATCTAGCAGGTAATTCTAAATTCAGTTGAAAAAGATGGATCCTAAAGTGAATATCCATGTCAAACATTTCTATTCAAATGACCTTATAGCATAGTTAATCATTAAGATCATATACTTAATACAGATATTTATTTTTTTTTTCGTATCGAGTATTATAGCAAAATTATTGCACTTTGGAAATTATTATTCTTGTGACAAATGCTACTTTTCCAATGATGAAAAAGGCAAATAAAATTACCCAAGAAATTGAGTTTAATTTTGGAACTTCAACAAACAATGAAGAAAATGTTCTTGCATCATAGCTTGTATTCAATAAAAATATGAACACTTCATTTCATAATTTAATTCTAGTTTATTCAGAAATTTAGGAAAATCTGAGGATAAATCTAGAATATAAAAGAATTGTAACATTATTTTTGATTATTGTAAATAAGAAAAAATGAATAATAAAAACAGAATCTGGGAGTTCAGTCAATTTATTTATTTTTTTCTTTCCTAGCTGGACTGTTTCGGCTATACCATAGCCATCCTCAAAAGCGAAAAGAATATTGGAAATTAAAAATTTTAAATGTTTTATATTAATTTCCAATATTCTCTTCGCGTTTGAAGATGACTAAGGTGTAGCCGAAACAGTCGAGTTACGAAAGAAAAAAAAAAAAGTTGACTGAACTCCCAGATTTTATTTGCTTACATTATTAACCAAACTACAAATATAGTTGAAGGTAATCATGTTCGATTAATTTTCTTGAGGAGACAGAAATGATTTACTGTATCAAAAATGAATTCAAACAGTGTTTCATTCACATGAAACAATTTTTCGGAATTAATATCATTAATATCATTTTTCACCATGTTGACATATTCTCTTTTCACTTCCATCAATTCTTCTTTCTCTCCATCTTATGGACCAGCAAGACTCTTTGGCTGGTGGAGGCAGATAATTTAGCATTTTCCACCATGGTACATAATAATCATCATCATCAGTGGCACGACGTCCCTAGTAGAGACATGGTCTCAAGTATCTATATATACTCGTTTCACTACCGGATCTAGGCAGATTTGAAACCTCAATCTGTACGATGGTCTCAGATCTTGTTGGATTCAGCGATATCAGAGAGTAAAGTCTGAGTACTTGACCTTGTAGCGTAGCACTCTTCCGGTAAACCAAACATATTTGCCGGGATTCGAACCATTTCAATGAATAGAAAATTATGTAGTGCTACAATACGAATTTTTTAAATGTTTCCGCCACTTATACGATAATTCTAATGTAAGAAACTAACTTGTTGCGCATATTTACCGTATAGATCACAATAAACCAATTCACCAATTTCAGAACCCTTATGATCATAAGTACGTTTCTTACGTTAGCGATAACGTACTATTAGCGTTGGCTTGCAAAAGCTCCCTGATAATGCCAAAATTAAATTGAATAAACTTGTAAATTTCTCGTGAAACAGGTTATATTATATATCAAGTTGTGTTCAAAAGAAAAGCAGAAACAAGAGTTAACAAAAATAAGATAATCAATCAATTTGAAATTAGTGACCCTTGACGAAAACTTCTAGTAATAATGTAGTCCATCGTCAAAAATGGGTGGACGTGTAAATAAGATTTTTGATGCATAAACATTTATATCGGAGATCGAGTGTCTGAGATTTAAAGAAGTTAAAAATCAAAAATGTGGTGTAAGTTTCACAATAAAATTATATTTTCTCTTTATTGATTTCGGCTTCTCAAGCCATCATCAGAAGAACAGACAGAGGATTGCCTGAGAAGTCAAAATCGATAGAGAGAAAATATAATGTTATTGTGAAACCCTCACCAAGTGTATATTTTTAACCATTTTGGCTCTGTTTCATCAAGTACCTACAGCTGAATCGTTTAATTCGAGATTTGTGTAATGTAACACTATTCTATGTTGTAGCACTTGCTCGAAGCAGCTTCAGTCAAACTCGGGAGACCCAACGCCTAGCGAATATGCATTCACTGGATTTTTTTCAACTATTTGCACTATGAGGAGCTTAATGTATCAGAAGTAATACATGATGCATTTATCTTTAAAAAGTTATTGATAAAAAAAACTTTTCCAATTGCCTCCTATAATATTTATTATATTCTTATAATTTTATGAACCTAATACATGAATTCACATGAGAAGAGCATTTCAATATACGAATTAAGCCTAATATTAAATGAAGCTGTCATATTTTACTCTACAATCTTTTTGACATACATTAACTGACGGATAACAATAATTCTTCTTTTAAACCGTAATTTTTTCTACAATAGACATTGCAATCACATGCAGCTCCATTCCTTTTGAGTGTCAAATCAAAAGTATTGTTCTTGTTACCAATAGAAAAAATTATAGCATGGAGACTCTTAAAAAAATTAATTTGGATATTTATCTTCCTTATGGTTGTTAAAAAGAGAAGTGGGGTCAAGCTGTGGTGGAAACCCTGCTCTATGCTAAATACATAGAATAAAGCATTCATTGCCAATTTCAAATAAACAAAATTTCAATGATTAAGGGTGACGAGCACCAACTGATTTACTCTCAAGAGTACGTCAAACTCCTGTAGTACTTCATAAGTAAACAAGAAATTGGCGACTTCCATTAAAGAGTAATTTACTAAGATAGTGCATTTTCTCTTTTGTTTACTCCGAGAGTTGAAAAAAATATTACTCTCGAAATCATACAAATTCGAGAGCACCAATAAAGATTGAACTACTAAAAAAGTAAATTCATAGTAAATTTGAAATAAATTTACTCTTACGACATAGGTGGAGTAAAGTTGCCGAAAAAATATTTTTGACGTTTCTGAAGTAGTTTTCTTTGATTAATTGCTCAGAAAATGGATTATTTAGAATATATGGACATGTTAGATGGGGATGACAGGCAAGAATTAGTACGAATAGTTCGTAAAAGAAGAGATCCGCTTGAATTTTATACGGAATTAGAATTTAGAGAAAGATTTGGATTTCAAAAAAAGGCTGTTTTACGACTTTTGGACATTGTTGAGCCTTATTTGGAACACACTACGGCAAAAAATGAAGCTTTATCTGCAAAGTTACAACTTCTTTGTGCGTTGCGCATTTTTCGTACTGGTACATATCAAATTGTAGCTGGTGATCTAATTAATGTTCATAGAACAACTGCCGGTAGGGCATTTCACAGGGTTGTTAATGCTCTTCTCGCAATCAAGGCATTATATATTTGTATGCCTTCTAATGAGGAACAATGCTCCCAGAACAAAAGAGCATTTTATCACTTGGGAGGATTTCCAAATGTAATTGGTGCAATTGATTGTGTCCACATACCAATTTTATGTCCACCTGGAGAACATAATGAAATTTACCGGAACAGAAAAAGTTTTTTCTCAATTAATACACAGGTTATTTGTGATTCAACTATGAAAATTTTGAATATTGTTAGTCACTGGCAAGGATCAACACATGATGCGCGAATTTGGGACAACAGTGCTGTAGCAGCAAGATTCGAAATGGGGCTATACAATGGACTTTTAGTAGGGGACAGTGGTTATGCTTTGTCCCAATATTTGATGACACCAGTCTTGCGTCCTCGAACTATTGCTGAAAGACGTTATAACAGAGCCCACATATTAACCAGAGGTATTGTAGAACGTACTTTTGGAGTATGGAAAAAGCGATTTCAAATATTAACAAAAACAATGAGATTCGATCCAATCAAATGTGGAAATACAATTACTGCAGCAGCAGTTTTACACAATTTTGGAATTGATGTTGGTGATGTATTTCAAGAAGAACCAATAGAAATTGATATTGATAGATACCAAATAAATCAAGTAGACGAAGCTAGAGGTAATGAAGTTCAGCGATCAATTATTCTAAATTATTTTGCATGAATGTTCAATTTAAACTTGAAAAAAATAGAGTAGAATTGTAATTTTTATTTTATTATTTGTGAATTCATTTTAGCTATGTTATACATTATAAAAAAATTCTAGAAAGAAAGCAGAAATCTGTAATCATTTGTAGTAATATCATTCTCAGTAAGTTGTTCATTAGTACTCGACTTATTAATTTTTGCTGCAATATCATTTAATATTTGAACTTTAAGACAATGTTCTTCCTCCAAAGTTTCTTTTTGACGTCTAATGAGCATCATTTTTTCATTATGCTCTTCTTGTAGTAACTTCATCTTCAAATTATGAAATTCATTTGCTTTATTAGAAAAATTTGAAGATTTTGCAAATGAACTGGAATCTCTTGAAATCGCGGTGATATTTCGTTTCATTCTTTTACTTGAATTTTTTCTTCCATCATCTGAAATAATTGGAGAATGTGGACGTCTTATCTCTTCTATGAGTATATCGTGCTGCCCATCTACTTCTTCAGATTCAATATTTTGATTTGGGATTGTTTTCATTGATTTATCTCCCGTATTAGAAGAATTATGGGACTTGTCATCCACTCCAAAGTTCAAATCATTATTTTTATTAGATATACCGTCTGTATCATCAACATTATCATCATCCACAACTCCTCTTATTCCGTCGAATACCTGTGGTATAATCTCCACGATCATTTGTGAAATATCATCAATTTCTGCCTCAATAATCCCTCCACCGGTCTTAATTTTTTCGCGATTAATTCGAGATTTTTCTTTTTTAGCCTTAGCCTTCAAATCTTTCCACATTATTTTAAGTTGGTCCAAAGTTTTTGGGCAACTTGCTTCTGCATTGAACTCTATTTGTATTTTTTCCCATGCAGTCTTTTTCTTTTCCAATATAAAAGTGTCATGTTTTTTATTTTCAATTATATTCACATTCTTCTTCTTAATTTCAATAAGTCGCGCTTTTTCCACTCCTGGAATGTTTTTACTTCTTCTCTTCACACTCGTACTACCCATTACAATTAGAAAAACCAGAAACGATGCTTTATGAATATGACAGTTTAATAAAACAAAAATACTCTCACAGTAAATATCATTTACTTCTATAGTTACTACTCCAGAAGTAATTTTGCAAACAGCTCTTCAAAAATACTACAGAAGTATTTCACTCAACTTGTAATTTACATCCGGAGTTACTACTACTATAGTAACATTTAATACAATAGTAAATATAATTTTTTGGTGCTCGCCACCCTAAAACTAATGGAAATGTTTGTTTTCGGTTGAAAATACATGATTTTGAATAATTTGGTTCCTTATTCTATTCTTTTAAAGAGTTTCCATCGGTTGTAATATTTTTTTTTCATATTTTAATAAAGCTACAATATGATGTATATAGTACGCAACGCTGTAGACTTTTGAAAGTATTTTTGACATTTGACGTTTAGTAATTGTACTGCGTTTCATAGCCAAACAATCTTATTGATGATAAATCTACATCAAAAAAAGAATATCGATGGAAGAATAAATGGGTTACTGAATCAGTGTACCATCCAGTTGGAAAAGTGATAAAAAAATCTTGTTTATTCCAATCGCACACACTCTTCCCATTTCATCTCATGCAGCGATGTTGCCAAGTGTATGATAATTTGTTAAATTTTAGAAGCTTTTGTACAATTTTTTTGAATAATAATTCAATTTTCTCGATTTTTTGTAATGCTGTCATTTCAGATAGTCGAGATAATGATGTATAAATCAATGTGAAACAGGTCGCGTGCATTTAACGCAATCTAATAACATGTCACTGAACAGCAACTTTGACATTTTTATTTCGATAACTAAAAACAAGATTGAGTTCAAACTTTGCCAGAATATTCTTCAGTGAACAAATAATATGCTGTAAAAATTTAAGAAAATTTTCATAAACTTTGATTTCCTTCTCAACAACCTTAAAGCAGAGAAATTCTAGTATTAACAAAATCTTTGATTTCTAATCTTAATTTTGGCAAGATAGCCGGAGTTCTCCATCACTTGACGTCTGTCTGGAAAGCCGTGGGAACCGAGTTCGATCCTTACTGGAGTCAAAAATCGCACTACATGCTCGTGTATACCAGTATACCACACCAATAAATGAATAAAAAGTGTGATTTATTTTTTTTTAAATCTCTGCCATTTTTTCATGTCATCCTCAGTTTAGTGCTGTTCTCAAATAAATCCAATTTTATATCTGAATTACTAATAGGAATTACTAATACTTCTATTTAGACCATTTTCTCCAACTTTGTACATCAAGGAATTAATAATGTAAATGATTCAATGAAGAGTAAATTTTCAGTTTCGTACAATAATATTCAAATTCTGAAACACCAAAAATATTAACAATTTACTCTAGCCATTGTACTATTATCCATTAAAATACGTGAGTTTTTTTTTTTCAATTTAATTCAATAGTTCATAGTAATACTTACGCAATACAAAGTGAGCTAACATAAACAGTATCTTTATTATGACTGGTTTCTATTTCTAATATCTAATTAAAATTAAAATTTTAATTTCTCAAAAAACTTTCTTTTCGAAATGGCTAATACCGTAAGTCATCATACAGTCTATTTTAAATACCTAAATATTTAAGTGAATTATACCATTCGAGTGAGGTATTGCATTTTTTTAAATTTAAATTCAAAATTTTTATAGCAAGACAAAAGTGCTGCCTTATTGAAATGTTTTGTGGTTTTCTGATGAAGGCAGTACCTGAATGACAGAACGTCAAATTTGAATTGAAAAATACCCAGAGCATAATAGTAACTTATATAGCAAGAGTGTAATCTTAAGCACTTTTCCTGAGGCCTTACGTCATTATTTGAAAATTATTATTCACACAGCTAGAGAGCACAAGTAGACGTTTAGACTTGGCACATAACCTAACAAATTAGTAAATGACATTGAATTCTCAGAAAAACTGAATTTAGGCTATGAAACTTGACTGCAACACTTTAAAATAGTGTTAAAGCTGTGATACAAAAAGTGAAAGCGCTTAGTTCAGAGCACGAAGGAGAATAATAGAGGAGCGGATACTCAGTTGAAAAACGTGAAGCCTAAAATGTAATGCGGCAGTTGAGAGAGAGATAGCGAGAGCGGGCCTAGCTTTGCGTGCGTCATATGCAGAAATAAGATTATATTTCAATTATTCTTAATAGAATACAATTTCCAGATAGATTTCTTATTTTCATTACGTTAAATACTACATTATTCATTAAATGGAAGGCAAAAATAAAAGAAAAATTGCATTTCTATTCATTAAAACCTGCAATTAATTAGTACATTATGATAAACATGTTTTATAAACGTTTCTTTGGACGCGAGTTTTCTGATTATGAATTATAATAGGCACAAATAATTTGATGAATATTTTGTATTACAATGAGCGTGATAAAATTGAAAAAATATATACAAACAATTTTTTATTCACTAGAAGAAAGGTAGAAATAGAAAATGCTGCTCTGCAAAATTTTTTGTCTGTTGAACATGAACGAAAAATTCAACAAAAATATAATATACATCCACGATCTCACAAAAAGTAACAGTTTTTGCTTCGCTCACTTTTGACAATTGTATTCTCAATATCTCTTATACATTGATGAAAAGTGAAAAATTAATGTTGCAATTCTGCATAAATCGATAAGTTTTATAAATTAATAAATTTATCCACAAGAGGTTTCCCTGAAGTTAAATTTTTCACTAAAATCTAGGTTAGATAGGTTTAATAATTTGAAACACTGATATAACCTTCCAATTTCTAACATAGAATTGTCAGTAGATCTGATATTATAATTTTAAAATAATTTCTACTCACTTTTACATCTCTAGACGACCATTCTTTTAAAATATCCTCCTCTCTGAAATGTTTTTCACAAACGTAATCTATAATTTCCAATGTTCTATTCTGTCGTGTTATGTTCTTGCGCTACTTAATTAATAAAATATCATTTTTGGGTACAGAAAAAAGACAATATTTCTCTTCACAAGTTCTGTACCTACTATTACAATTTGGCACAAAATATTTTCTTCCTATTTTACGATATATTTCCATATGAAAATACTAAATAAAGCGAAACTCCCCATTTACTTCCATACAAACATGGGCCCGCCTCAACCTATCTCTCAGTTACTTTCTCTCTCTAACAATATTACATTTTTGGCTTCACTTTTGCAACACAGTCAAGATAGGGAATTGCATAGGCGTGGTTCAGAGATAACAATTTGTGCAATAAGAATGTAAAGTTGAGCATTATTACACACTGCCAAGGCCTAATTGTTGCTTTTTAGACTCGTGTAGCAAGTAATGCCCGTAGGAGTAAAGCTAATCTGAAATGCTCAACACAGTTTTAGATAAAATTTAGATTTCACAAAAAACTTAGAAAATGGGTCGATGACAGATTTTGTACACAATGCAGTGAGTCTTCAATTGATTCGTTATTTTATTTTTCGATATCATCGATTTCCTCATTTTGGCTTTTATTAGGAACAAAAAACACTGCTAGAGTACAAAATACAAATTGAGAGTCTGACAGTTCAAAACAAGTAGAATGTGAATTCACAGAAAAATTTATTTTAGGCTATTTAACTTATAAGCCACGGGTGTATCTAGACTGGTAGCCCTGTAATATGTAAAATGAATAAAATGCGAAACACGCTACTTCACTAATAACCGCAAAAATTTTTTTAAACTGTATTGTCACATAATTTATAGAAAATTTTATATCAATTTCTGAAGTTTATATTCAACGGAATGAATAATACGATAAGAAAACAAAAGACAGTTAGAAAATGAAATTTTATTTTATTTCTAAATAATTAATTAGGCACCGATTTATAAATTTAATAATTCTACTAGACGCACATACTTTTCGTTTTGTGCCTCAGCGCAAGGTCGTCGAGTCTTTTGAGATATTCCCTACAATTTTCTTTCCCTTCAAAAAAAGACTAGAATTGAAAATTTTAATTTCAACGACGACACAAATGATGACTAGATCGCACGGTAACTTGACACTATTGACTTCGTTACGTGAGTGTCAAAGATATTAATTGAACATAACAGTAGAACTCCTAAATACTTATACTGTAATAAGTTGCTTATTGGACTTGGTGGGGTCAGATTGTAGAAGGTTGTACTGTAGTCAAAGATATGGACTTGCTCATCTACCCAATGAAATAATTATTCACTTAGGAACGCTAATTCTTGCTACAATAAAAAAGTTATTTATGTTATAACAAAAAACGTATCATAATTGATTATTATGATCCGTACAAAATATTATCTGCTAGCGAAAATAACCAGATATAAATATTTTTTATTGGGTAAAAAGTTTTGTATTATAATTTATTAGAAATACAACGTTTCGACAGCAAAGTGCTGCCTTTTTCAAGAGTAAAAAATGTATAATAAATAGATAAACAACATTGTTAAGACAACAAAAATACAAATAGTAACTAGATAATATTAAAATATTTGCTTCTAAGATCATAAAGCTCTGCCTGTGGTTTAGCTAATAATTCAATATCCACAGGTCTTCAGGAGATAAAAATGAAGGTCTAAATAGGTAAATTGTCAACTCCTTGTGGTTCTAGGTCAATATGGCTCTACTCTTTTTGGTTTGGCGCAAAACTGAACCATCCACAGTAATTCTTGCAAGTAGATGTGGATAAAAATAACTTGATCGTGGTTTCCGCTTATTAGTTCATAGTTTGGAACCACTATAAATGAAAATGATGTCTTGATCCTATGGAGACATGCTTGACTTATTCCAATGATGACATAGGTATTAGTCCGGAGGATAGCGTTGCAATTTAAGTAGTGTTTTTACGCCGATTGATTGTCATCATTTTCGATAGATCTGGTATCACTGATAATTGAACCAAGCGTCAGCTGACGCACCCGCTGTGGATGTGGGAGGAAGAGGCTGCGAAAAAAGTAATAAAAATTACAAAAGTAGTAGTACGCCGACTGGAACTTTTTTTATAAACACTTGAGAACATAAAAAAAATCGTCAGCTGCACCGAAAGGAGGATACGTCAGACAGAAATTGTGAAATTCTCCATGTTGTACCAGCACAAAAATAATATCATTAACAAAAAAGCATATTATTTTTTAATATTCTTCTCAGGTATTAGTTTCATTTGAAAAATTATAACTTTGTATCGTATTTGAAAAATATCTCACTCCCACACCCACCGCTACTGAAGCAGCTGACGGTCGATTTACTTATTAGTTGTTCGAGATCAACTGTCGATATCAAAATCAGCCGGCTTACCATGAATTTTTCATACGCAACGCTACCTCCCGGACATGTCATCATGGGAGCATTGCGCTTTGTTAATGATATATCATTTTAATAGAAATAAATGATTCAAAAGCTTCTATAGTATATTCTGTAACAACTGATAATTATGATTCAAATCAAAACGCAATTCTATTTAAAGGTTTTCTCTCTCATTAATTACTGGATAAGATGAATTTTTAGGTCAAGCTCATTACATATGAGAGCATACTTCCATAGACGTAACTCATTATTAGGTCTATGAAATTTATATTTTTCTGAATGATTTAATAAAAATCGTGAGAAATAAATGAGATTCGGAAGATTTACATTAATCTCCATAGTGTACAGAATATTGCTGCGTCAAAATATTTTCTAAATTTTGATATATGTGAGATATAATATTAATTATAGATAATACAAAAAGCATAGAAATTATACCAAATTAATCCTACAGTATTTCATAAGAATTATAGATAAATTATTTCTTCATTAAAATGTTGAGAGCTCATTTTTGCTATGAACAGATAGCTTATATAACCTCTTATATACAAGCTCCATCTTTGTCAAACAAAATAAAACAACACTACAGTTCATTTCATTTAAGAACGATCCAAGGGTTCTTATGGGACTACGATAAAAGCCTTCTGATTGGCCAAAATACGAACCAATTCCACATCAGCACAAAAATCACACTTGACGATCTGTCCGTTGCATCATTTGTCAGTCGTTCATCAATAATCATGGTTAGATTGGTGCAGTTTGAAGATTAAAATTTGTATATATTCAGGCTTTGAATCCTGCATTTATTCGTAGTTCCATAAGAGCCCTTGGACCGCTTTCAAGTGAATTGAACTATAGTTATCTAAATGAGATTTCGATTGAATTGGTCTGCGTCCCGAAATCCGAGGGTTAACATAGTGGCGGTGACGTGATGACAGTGGACTGTATAAAGATAAACGGTAACTAGTAATGAGATAAGTTTCTTTTTCCTCATAATTCATAATTTTACTTTATTGATGAAATTTTACTTCGAGCTTATAAGCTCCATGAATTTTTGTCGTATTCTAGAAGACTGTTACTGTTTTCTTAAAAATGAGAAAAAATCGAATATCGAATAATTGTTTTTATGACAAAATTTTCTCCCTTTCCCAAAGTACAGTAGAATCTCTTCAATGCGGCATTCTATGATTTAGTATATTCTGTAATCCGGCACCGATTGAAACGTCTACATTCCGTTTTTTTTTTGGTGGATTTGAGTCTTCCTCTACACTGGCAGTATTCGACACGTGACTTTTCAGCTTTTTATTTATGTAAATGAAAAATAAGTATTCAATTTTTTGATTGAATGTTTTTCTATAAACCCGGTAGTTGTTAGAATGACGAAATACGTAGGTACCTACTATATATTTTGTCGGCGATAATTCGACAAAATCGGTAATACGACATGACTAAGGTCCCGGATGTGAGTGGGGTGGACAATGGTGATTTTATTTGATTTCTTCTGATTGAATTGCTCAAAAAATTGAAAAATATGTTGATCTATCGAATAAGACTTTATTGCTAGTATAAATCTTGGATATATTTTTAATTCATTGTTATTACTGAATTTATTGTAGACAAATGAACTGCCACATTTATGCACTTCATACACTCACTATCTTGTTATTAATTTTTTTAAATTATATCTTTTTTCCTATGCACACTATGAAAAATATCTCAGTACTACACTGTTGTGTTAAACCCAGGCTAGCACTCTTGACTGCTAGCCGTTTGACCACTGCAGACCCACTGTCAGTATAGTTGCTCTCGCGGGAGAGCGAACTAGCTTTTATTGTTGATTCTTCGGCTTTGAAAACATCGTTCAAAACATCCTCCTAAAATTCCATTAATCAAATGAATTTACTCAGATAAATCCCTCAAAAAATATTTCATCAACATTTTAATTATACTATAAAGATTTCTAATTGATATTCCTCACCTGGACTTTCTTTCCGTTGAAGAAGACGTCCACTAATCTCCTTCCTCCAAACATATCTTACTTAAAGTGCAGTGTAGTATGGTGACAATGTCTTTAGCAATGTGCCGTCGACGCCGACGGCTTTATAGGTGACTAGAGTTTGTGAAAAAGTAGTTTTTTGAACCTAGTGCTGATCTGGTGCTAACGTAGTGAACTTTCGGTTAATAATGGATGTGAGAACGGTGCTCGTGGTTATTATGGGAGTGGTGTATGCTGAGGAAACTAAGGTGAGACAAAACTCTTTTTCGGAGATTTTTCAAAATATTAGTTGAAAATTTGATTCATAAAGTTAGGATAGTATTATTATCAACAACTTTTTCATAACAACGAGGGATGCTTTATTTCTATTGAATCGCAACTAATGTGTTCAGACTATGAATTTGATGTGAATATTTATTCTGGATGATATTCAATCTACTGATAAAAATTGGGATCATTGATATTTTTCATTATATGAATAAATAATTTAGCACGAACAGGTGCTTCATTAGCTCTCTGTACGAAATATATTGCATTTTTATCAAAAATAAATGATTAAACAACAGTGACAAACTGTAAATAACTGTAGTTATTTATGCAAGTATAGAAAACTATTATTCATTCACTAGTTTTCAGCAATATGAGCGACAAATATGTTAAAAAAATTTAAAAAATATAATTCTCAACGAATGAAGTTTGAAGAAAACTTATGAGATTATTTTAAACACATTTCCATTCGAAAGAATATTCTATTTTTATTTTTCAACACAAAGATATTTGACATTTGGTCACCAACAATACAATGAAGTAAAGAGATTATCTATCCCTGGCTTTATTACTTAACGGATTATTGAAAACACAATATAACTTTGATAAGGGCAGATTTGATCAAAAGCATCAACTGCCAAACTTAAATCTGTTATTAACCTAAATATTCCACATAATGGTAATCATAAAAAATTTCTTGAAGAAATAATGCAAATAGAAACCAAAACAGACAAATAGTGTGGAAAAAATCGTACAAAAGTCGTGGCTATTATATTTTTAAATCTACATTGCGGTTTTTGTGCGATTTCTAATCTATGTTTCAAAAGATTATTTCTGCAACTTACTTTGATATTATTTTTATTTTACATATTTGTTATTGTTATTTACTCACACTGTTTAAATATGGATGCGTTAGGTACCTCTGATTTCAGATACTTAAAGCTATCCATTATGCAACTAGACAAAAAAACTTTTTTTCCAAGTCTTAATTTTTTTGGTAAGTACATTACTTAACATCAGTTTCTATATTCAGGGCCACTTATAATTGATCAGATTCTTCACCTTTAGTAGCTCTTGATATTTTTAATGATAATATCAGGTGAAATTTTGGATTGATTTGATTTAGTCATCGCGGTAACATTCTTGCCAAAAAATATCATTAAAATATGTCAACTTCAAATGACTCCCAAATACAATAGTAATTCATGGAACAAGAGTGTAAAGTTGAGCATTATGAGATAAGGTCAATTATATATAATTATAAATTAAAATTGTTAGCCGAATGTTATAATGCTTGTTTATACTTGTGTTGCACGCAATATTTTGATATTTAAATAAATAACTAAACAAATAAATTAGTGCACAAACATGAATTTATTGAAAAACTGAATTCAGATTCAAAAATCGTTCATCTTATACAGCCGTGGAAAATTAATTGTATGTGAGTTATAGCGTTCAATTCGCGTATAGTGACTATTTTTCAGAAGAACGAAGGTTAGAACATGAACAAAGACGAGTATTACAATCAGTATACACTTACTAAACGGATTACGGATTTTAAATCAAAATGACTGTACGATTACAGTACAAGCGATTTCGCGCGAATTTGCGCTTACTCGCGCAAAAAGAGACTGGTTTCTGGTGTTTCTAAGTTCACGCGGTTGAAAGCGATTTCATCAGTTCAAATCATAGGACGCAAACTTTATCAAAATATACGCAAATCATCATTTGAGTGAATATTATTAGATATTCGAAGAGTTTTAGTTGCAACAGGGGAAGTTCTTCGAATCTAATCGTATTTTTTTACACTAAATACAATAGAGGAGGAAATAAAATGACAGTTAACCGCAGAGAATGTATTTCTCCGTTCGAAAAACTTACAGTAACATTAAGATAAGTAATACTCGAAGTAAAGTTGAGATAAATTTAATTTTGAGCTGTGAAATTGGTAACAATTGTAGCATTATTATAATCGTGTTGTTCCTCTTCTGAAATGTAATTGTACTGTGCTTATATTTTCAACTAATAATAGTATAAAACAAAATGAAATGAAAAAATATACTTACTGCTAACATTTAGTTCTGCTATCACTTCTTGCCACAATTTTCGTGATTTCTCACGATTGTGGTATCCCTTGTTTTTTTGGTCCCACTATGATCTTCTGGCGAACACCAAGAAAATAAACTCTTTACTATTCATATTTTGTTCCATACCAAAAAAATATCTATACCAAAACCCAAACAATCGCACGATCGCAATATTCGCAATCAGTTCGCCTGAAATAAAGAAACCTGTTTGAACTTCTAGCGACAACCAGCGATTCGCGCGACTAATTCGCTGATACTGTAACCCCCTGAATTTGTTTGTATGAATTTGTTAGTTCGCGCGACTTATAATTCGTGCGAAATCGCTTGTACTGTAACCTTAGCCTAGGACTACATATACTATCGGTATAGAAAATATAGTTCCAAATGAGATTTTTTTATTACTTATTTTGAAACGTTACCGAGTGATATAATTTTTGCTTTCTTTGAATCGCATAAACTGTCAGTCTTATGATTAATAATAATATGGAGTCGAACCTGGCTAAATGAGACTCCAGAGGACGTCTTGTATTAATCTCACTTAAAGAAAGATCTTATGTGTTAGGTCCATTCATTTCATTGATAGAGGTTCTGAATAATACTGTTCGAAACATCACATTATTCTACTCATATAAATAAAATCTTTATTCTGCAGGCGGTAATATCAATTGAGTCTTCCACGATTCTTCAAAAATCTCACAAATGAACTCTGAGCACATTAAAAAAATAATTAACACAAATGTTTTTATTAAGGAAAATCGTTGTGATTAGCATATTCGATTTTTGAGTGAACGACGTTTGAAAAGACTACGAAAAACCATCATGTTGTTGTGACGTCACTACTCACGTTGGCGCTTAGTTATATAATCGATTACAATGGAACAAGCGAAATTAAATCTCGGTTCTAAAAAAAAAATTGGCAAATTAGTATTGTATTGAGCCTGAATATGATAGCAGCAGTCATCGCGAAACAAATAAGTTGTTTATAAACTTCCCAACAGGGAAGATACGAAGAAAGAGGTTACTACAAATCTGCCGTGATACCGCGAGTGTCTCGTTTGACTTCCCACGTATATTGTTGTGAAGATCATTTCAAAAACGTACATATTTTCAATATATTATTGACAAAAAAGCGATATAGAAAATTGACTGTCATCATAAGATACTAACATCAAAATAGCTTTGAGAGTTCCAGTCTTGAACAAAATACCTTTCATGACATTATAAACAAGCTTCACTAAAATATCATAAATAAAAACAAATGTATGTTGGAATAATCGAATGAGAAAAAGATAAAAGACATTTCCAGTGTAATTATAGAAGCTTTTCTAGCTAATGAAGGAAGCTGAATTCAGCCGAATGTCTTTAACGTGAAAGGATCAAATGCTATGTCAACAAAACATTTATAGATCAACACTGGATATTCATTTAAACGTTTCAGTGACTAATTATAACGTTTTAAAATTAATAAATTACTAAAACAGTATTTTACTACACTATGCACACAAAGGTACACGTTATACTGTCAAGAAAGAACCATAATAAAGACTTACCTTTCGGATTTGACACCATTCGTTTCAGCTGCGTTAAAAAACTCACTTTTAAAGAAGTAGCCGGCAGCCATTAGCACGTGAACTTCTGGAAAATTTTCTGACTGTTGCTCTGCGAATCCATCAGATCTCATTTTGTGTCTGATTCTATTCTAAATTGAATTAATTCATGGTTCCTATCGTTTATGCACTAACTCCTGATCGCCAACATGCGTAATGACATCACAGCGGCACTTGGCTAATAACAGCGTTTCGTCGATCACATGACAAAATTTGAAAGTCTCACGATTTTGTATGCTATTTTTTGACATATCGCAATAGAAAAAAAAATTTATTCCATAGAATGTTCAATTACAGGTTATAAACCTTACGTTGAGAAACAAAAAGGTTGTATCAATTTTTGTCAGGAACATTTTATTATAGAGGTTTCTTGAATAATAATCGAGGAAACTAAGACTAATTTAAAGAGTTTCGACAGTCGCAATAACAGCAACAAAACTAATCCTAGTGATAAGATTTCCCAGTTATCCAGGTTCCACCTATTCAGGTTCAATTGTATTTAACAATTTTTTGATTATTATGACATATGGATTCGCGAGAGTATTCAAATATAATATAGAATAATAATAATGATATATTATTTGTTGCTTTTATATATAAAATTTATTATTTCAAAACTATCTTTGAATTATGTATTTGTGTGTGAATCGTGCTGTCTCCGAAATGACATCTGCTTCATTATTGCGAAAAGAAAGAACAATGAACTCAAAAAGGTTTAGTGGATAGCTGGAAAACCAAATCTTGTAAGTCTAAAATTAAAATTTCAATTATATTCCTGTTTAAGCGATAGAAATTTTGAATTATATTTGAAGTGCTTGTTTTATGTAATTTATTTTATTAGCAAGATAAATAATAAACTTGGTAGAAATACAAGGTGTCAAGAACAAGAAATTAAACAGCATGTAAAATATAAACTCACATTTTAAACGGTAATACTTGAGCGCAATAGCGCAAATATAAATGCAAATAAGCAAAGATAAGACTGAAAAAAGGCAAAAAGATTTTACATTAATGTAGTTCTGCTGCATTCCTAAATCCAGTAGAAAAAAAAGAAATTCGGTAGTGTAGGAGTTAAACTTTATCTGGTTTCTAGTTAAAATTGAACAAAAAGTTGAAGACGTAAAAGAAGACTCTCGAGATTGTTCGTAAAGAAATATTTTATTTACATATACTCGTAAGTGAATTATGTAACAAGAGCGATAATTTCCAATATCTGCAGAATTAAATTTCTTGAAGAAGTTAAAGCATGAAAATTAATTTTCATCATGCTTTTTACATAATTTCATTGATAAACTGAAAAAATGCGCATCAAGTGCGATTTTGACATTTATTCTTAAGGTGCTGTATAATTTCCGAATTAACAGTTTCAAGTTCGCCACTCGTTTGTTGTAATTTATCTCATAATGTTTTAAACTTATGGCCAGTTGCACCACCGTCACTTAACTTTAAGTGGTGTTAAATATCTATGGCAATTGTTACTAGGGTTATTATTTCTCCCTTAAAGTTAAGTGACGGTGGTGCAACTGGCCATTAATCCCGAAAATACGAATATTATGACATGTGATATTGGTCTAATAATATAAATAAGGAATACCTATATGATCGATGCTGATCTACATAATCTTACGACAGTGTCTCCTCCAAGTCCAGCACTACCAGCGTTTCGGCATACCCCAAACCTCATAACTGGACTGATTTAAAATAATAATTTCGAAGTTCGCCAAACTTCCAAAACCTTATAGTTTCTTAAATCTTATCATATTTCACATTTATTGGTGTCGTCAAAAGTTCAAATATATAGCTGCTAAGATGGGTAAAATGAGAACTACACAAATGTCACTCAGATGCACAAGAACATATGATATTTTGTTATAATTGTTTTTGGTTATATTTTCGTTTCTAAAATAGAATTAGACAATAAGAAAACGGGCTCCAACACTTTTCTGAACATACCAATAATTACCAAATACGATTACATCAAATGTAATTGCTGGTTGACAGCTGGTCATCCGCTAGTTTTCCTTGCATTATAACTTTTCTAAGCAAAAATACCACGCTCTTTGAAAAATTTCATTCCCTATTTACAAAGTGATGAAATAGATGAATATTTTATACATTCAATTACTACTCACCTATATATTAAATTGAATTTGGACACAGAAATAAATATATAATAATATGAAATATGTTTATAGTCGCTGTGACTATATAAATTTCTGCACTTGAGACATTACATTGAATACCGCGAATTGTATGTATCGAAATTGTGAATGAAAAGTTTTATGTTTGCCCTTTTTTTTTAATTATGTTTTTTTAAATTAGCAGATCTATTATACACAAAAAATAAATAGAAATTCTTTTTTTGGGAGAATCCCAATAACTGGATTGAACGCAATTGGTTTTAGTCTAACAAGAATAATTGTTTCTCATGAATTTTTAGGCTCTATAATTTTTTTGTACTCTGTAAATGTCCCGTCTTAGTCAAGATTGGAGACATATCTTAAAGCGGACGTTCTCATCAATGTGTATTAGAACATATAACAGAAGGATAACATAAAATCAGAATACATATCGTTTTGTAATTTGCCAGTGATGCCTTTTCAAACGTCAGATCACTTACCGTAATCAAATTATAATATGAATCTTTCGAATCCCATGATTTTTGATCTCTTAAAATAGAGAAGGAGTATTCGCCAATAAAATTACGGCAAAGCCATCTGGTGGCGAAATCAGAACTATTTATTTTCATGCTCCACTCTAAACGTCATAAAGATTTATGATGTTCCATTTTATTCTTCGTAATGAATAATGAGTTTTTTTCTATTTTATTTTATCATTCATTGACAAAAATATGTATTTCTACAGCCTCTTTTTCTGATTAAATCCGATCCATCTCCAACCTTATTCTCTCTTTTTCCATTTTATATTTATTAAACTTGCTGATGTGTGTGTTTTTTCTTGAAATTATCATCCCTGATATCATTATGGTAGATAAAGGCCTCCGAATTGTTGGTCGTTTCAGTATCAGCTTAATTCGTCCATTATTTTCACGAAAAAATGCACAGTTATGCAGAAACGGCAAATCAGTCGAGTATATTGAGGAAACAAAATTCGAAAAGTTCGAATGTTGAATTCAACACTTCGAAAAAATTGAGACTTTTACAGCCCCTCCCGCTCATTCGTTTGAAACTCGGTAAATTCATAGTAAAAAATTTCTTTTTCCCTTTTTCTAACGCTGAATTCTCTGCAACTACTGCACTTACAGATTTGAAACTGGTACTAAATGAAAGCTGCTGTTTCGTAGATTTGCACAAACTGCTTGATTCTTTTATTTATACACCTAGTTTTGGGTAGAAAATTAAATAAAAATTCAAAAGATAATTACTGCTGAACTATGCGTTATTGAAATCTGAAAATTGCTGCGCAGAATGAGTAGCCTGTCAGTAATTGAATCCTATACCTCAAACGAACTGATAGGGTGCAGCATATGACTTCCCGTCAGTCAATAACTGAACAATAAAGACTAAAAGATTCTTTTTCAAGCGCAGTGACTGTGAGAGATAGTAATTTATGATATCTCTGAGCTAACAAACATTCATGAACTGCCAAAAATGCACTTTGATCATCAAAATGATTTATTACAAATATGTCTAATCCGCTTTAGGTGAAATAATAAAAGTATTCGCTCTAAAATAAATTTCTCATTTTTTATTTTGAATGTTTATTAGAATATATTGTTTCATTGAAAATGGTCATCCGTATATAACCACATTTCAAAACTTCCATGCACAAAATTGAAAAGATAACATTGACACTCAATATTCTCACTTGTTAGTGAATGAAAAAAATTCTGCTCAAATATTTTAATAGTGGAATTTAACTCTTGAACTTGAACTTTATAACACGTATACAAGCACGTCTGAAAATAATAGCACGAATTACATTTACATCTGACATCTTGATTGATAAAAGCGCTGCCACTGGTAGTTTTAGTCGCAAATATTATATAGATGTTCCTTTTATTATTTATTATTAAACATGTAATATTTTAAACAGCAAGATGCTACAGTTCATTCAAATCCGGAACACAATTTGACATTTAGTCTTAACAAATACCCGAACAAATGGATCAGTGGGAAGTGCTGCAAACATGAATTCACAGAAATTTAACAGCTACGTGTTAAAATAGTGGTATAACTGAAATGTGAACAACGCTTACTTTAGAAAAAATATAGTATGCATATTAAATATCATTGCTACTGAAAAAACTGTCCAATTTGAAAATATAGATAGTTATAAAACTGTGTTATTTGAAAAAAAAATATTTTGTTATATTCCGCATGTAATAATACACTACTTTAATGCTCATCAAATAACTTGTAATAGTGATATTCAAAACTTCCAAAAATGAATCTAGATTACTGAAATTAATTGTGTAGATACCTATCCATAAAATTTTTTTTTTCAAATTTTCACTTATGGCCAGTTGCACCGCCGTCACTTAACTTTAAGGGAAGAATAATATCTATGGTTACCATTGTATAGACAATTGTTCCCATGGTAATTATTCCGTACTTACAGTTAAGTGATAGCGGTGCAACTGGGCATAAGAGATACAATTATTTTTTCAATATTCAATAAGGTTTACCTGTTAACACTGACTCATCTCACAAAAAAATTCCTAATTAGATTTTTATGTTAATTCTTTGCAAAAAATTAAAACACATGTCAGGTTCAACACTGATAAAAACAAAATAAGTTATGTGTGAAAATAGCAAAACAAATTACATAAAATTGTGACATAAACTATTTTTGCGTAAATATCGAATTCCCTTGATTTATTGCAATTGCTGCGAATTGAATATTTCAATTAGTGAACATTTTTAATGCGGAGAATTTATTTTATAAGTTCTTATGATCCTTGAAAGCTGAAAGTTTATTTGTTCAAACAAACAATCAGTGTTACATTGAAGTAATCTATTAACCAAACATTAAAGAATTAAAATAGATGCCCTCAATTCAAAAATTATGTTTTTCCTTTCTTACATGAACAATACCGATGAAATAATAATTTTTGTTTGGACTGAGCCATATGAATGAACAACTACCGATTGTATTTCCGTGATCATCTTTTTTTCCATGTCTTCGACATCAATTCAAATTGTTTACTGCTTAGACAAGTCTTAAAGTAATTGTTACCATGATGTGTTTCGAAAATTTGCTATTAAAATAATATTTTTGATAATACATGGTTGCAAAGATTGTCACATCGAATGATATTCGCAGCCGAAAATAGTAGTTATTGCGAGATATACCATAGTTCTATCTCATTCAAGGATCACATTTTGAAAATTTAATCCAGTAATAGTTGAAAGATGTAAGAAAAAATAATAATATTCAGTGTTTTTTGAAACATGTGAAAAAATTATACAGAGTGATCAATAATGATTGTCTGACAAGTGATAGGCAAAAGTTCGCATTAGGATCAAAACTATCATCATGGAATAAAGTTAGTATAAATTTATTTATTTTGAAAACTACGTTACTGACATTTCAAGAACACAATGGCGTACATTTTGCATATTTTATGACGGATTCATCCATAATCTGATTCAATAGACAAAAAATTTAGTAAATAGCTGTATTACTGACTGATTATTGAGAATTTATTATTATTCTACCAAATTATTAGGTTAGAATAGTGTTTTCAGAGGAACTGTCATCTGTCACTTGAAGCTCACTATCTCAAACAGGCGGCAAAGAAAAATCAGAACAAGGCGGCACGGACAATCATTTTTGATTACTCTGTAGATACTTATAATAATAGTATGGAATCCTAAATTGATTAATCAATTAATTATGTTCTAAATTACAGAGATTTAAAATTATGCCATCAGCGCCACTGTGAGTAAAATTCGAAGCTCGAGAAGAGATATTGAGCGCAGTTATTGCATTGTTAACAAGCTGAAATAAAGTGATTTTCGAAGAATTTGCTATTTTTGAAAGCTGTAAATATCAATAGAAATTATAATAATACAGATTATTATTGTTCTGAATTTGAATCTTCGCTTTTATAATATATTAATGTTTCAGATAAATAATTCAATAAATAATAGCGTAATGACTATTTAATAGAATATTTCCGATAGGTAAATTTTTTTTCAAATATTTCCGGGTGCTTTATCTCTCTCCTGTGGAAATTACAACATTAATTAGTCCAAAGTATGTGAAGGAATCAAAAACAGTTGTGCTCTTACCTTTTACTTCAAGAATACTTTCGTCCTCAAAATGCGAAGAATATACTTTTATAAAAGAACTCACCCTTTTTCTATTTCTGAACGAATAAATCCATACTTTTCTTCTACTTACAAATTCAAAATCATTAA
Organism: Dromius quadrimaculatus; assembly: GCA_963989225.1. NCBI lineage: Eukaryota > Metazoa > Arthropoda > Insecta > Coleoptera > Carabidae > Dromius > Dromius quadrimaculatus. The sequence goes on along the minus strand of OZ022325.1, from coordinate 55,507,203 downwards.
ATTTATTTTCCATTTTAACCTTACTCTCCAGTTTGGAAAATAGGAAAAAACTTAGGCTTGGATCCCGCTTTTTCCAAGAACTACAGCCAGGTACACAACAATACGAAGTTGAAATAGTTATTGAGATCAAATATTCAAATAATAAAGCTTAAATTCTTAATAAATTCAGTTGAAAGAAATAAAAGAATATAACTGACGTTTTACGAATATCACTTATTGAGCTTCTAGAATTTGCCAGCAGACTGCGCTTTGCTGGAAATCCCTATAATGTAAGAAAAATCTGTAGAACGGTAAACATCTACATTTACTCTCTTTTAAGATTTCAGCTAAAGCTGGGCCAATGGAAACTTATTTTTTGGTATCCCAAACAGTAAAACGCTTGTAACAATTATTGTTTCTACGCGACAAGTAACTTGATTTTTACTCATGAAATGTTGTTAAGTTCACTTACAGTTTATTCAAAGTGATAATATAGAAAATAAAGAAATATTTATTATTTTCGTTATAATTTTGTCAGCTGTCACTGTAAAACTATTGCAAACATCAAGTGACTTCCCTTAAACAAACAATTCCCTCAAATTTTAACCTCAAAATCAATGTATTCTATTAAGGAATGATCTTCATTGAAATATAAATTGTCACCTTAATCACATCATATTGATTATTTATCAGTAACTGAGGTAAATAAATTTTTGAATCACATAGTTTAATTATCAATCAACAGTTTGATCTGTTTTTAGAACATATGTGGAATTCGTACCAAATCAATTTGACCGCACATTATTTCCTACTCTTATCAAACTGATGATAATAAAAATCTCAATATGAAATATTTGCGTGTAAGACTGTATGTTATAAGATTTAGTTATCAAGAGTTAAAGGCCAGTTATTGGCGCCTAAAATGTTCGCTAATAGTAGATTGCATTAGCGCTTGTTTTATCAATTGCATAATTCAATCAGAAATAGAAACATTAAACTCTTTGACATAGGAAATGGAAACTATATCCTGGTAGCAAATAATGATTTATCTTTCTCCAAAATAGTTTATTTTTGACAATTTCTATAGAAAATTTATAACAATCTTTTTGTCAAACTCAGAATCTAGTTATCTCTGTCCAGTGTACGAAATTGATAAACAAGAAGATTATCAATTTAAATTTATTTTTTTTTTATTACGAAAAAATATCTGTTATATGATCATTTTTTTCTGAAAATTCATCCAAAAAATTGTTTAGTTTTATTGTAGTATCAAACTTAACTTCTGAATTGAATCTTTTTGGAAGAAAATAAAATCCACTTGTTCCACCGCATTATGTTAATAATAGAATTAAGTGAATTGTGAAATACAAGAAAATCTCGGATAAAATCGAAGCATCAGTATTAGTGCTCTTGTTATGCTTGCAATTAATTATTTCCTCTTCTCCATTCCTTTTTATACCTCCTTCAATTGTTTGCTTTTATACATAATCCTTACAACAAAATTTATTTACTCAATCCTAGTTAAAATATATTTGTCTGGTAATATAAATCACTTGATTTTGAAGTTGTTTCTCTGTTAGAAATCTATCAACAATTACCAAACGCGACGTACCAATCAACATTCTGTGAAATTTATTGTATGTACAGACAAGGACATTCGTAAATTATAAATAATTGAAGATTAAATGAAACTTGCGCACTTCAGAATTCTAATATAATTTCAAACAATTTTAAAGCATTACAATAACAGGATGACTTGTAATGAGTGAAATCTTGCTTGTTTTATGTATAGTCCAGTCAAAATAGATATTCATCTTTGCATAAATTCCCAAGAAGCTGAAAATTGACATGAATGTTAGGGATGTCATTATAATGAAGTTGTGAAAAGTCCCCAACGATCCCGTGTGTGCAAAAAATTTTATGCGAGATCAAAGTTCGCAAAAATAGGTTTTTTGAATTTTTTAGCGGAGCGATCAGTTTTATGATATAAATAGCTCAGATACAAATTGTAGATCTTTGGATTCCTTACAAAAACAGTCCCTACCTCTTTATTCCTAAGATTCAATATTTCTGAGAAAAATCCATTCCAAAGTTATATTCTCCATTTATGCACACGTTGCCACGCCACCTATGAGGTAGTGTACTTGGCGCGTATTTTTCAATGTGGTTTGCCCGGTAGGCCTACTCTATGGTCTTCTTATTGAAGTTCAATATAATATGAGGTCTTCTTATTCAACTTCTTCTCCATCTTCATCGTCCTGAGTTGACGTAAATTGCTCAAATAGCGATACAACAGTTGTTTCATCGTTGATATAAGGTTATCTTCTGTTGAAGATTTAGTATTTGAACACGACTAACTTTGACAGCTGGTGCAGTGGTGCCTGCTTGTGAACAAAGTCATCTTACTTTTTTGCGACCGCATTTCGAATTACACTCCTTTCTGTAGCTATAAAAAAAAGTATTAAGGAGCTTTTCTAGTGCAGGTACTTGCAGGTACTTGATGAAAATGTTGATGAGCAGAATCCGAGGTTGGAAGAAGACAAGCTAATTGAACACGTTTTTTATTGGGTGTATGTTTTACAAAAGATACGAAACGTAACTTATCTATGCAACTAATTTAAAGTAAGTGACAGACGGACACTGCTACGTTGACAATTGAATAGCAGACAGATTTTGCTCAAGGCCACATGGTCACAGAAAATGAGGGACTGGGTCTCTTTTCATTTCATATTCTTAGAATTATCATTCAATATTAATGTACGAGTACTAGTTACGCAGACTAATAGTTGTACCTATATTATACGTCCATAATGTACATAGGCAGCGTGGTCATGCATATATTCAAGAAAATAATTCTAGAATGGCTTTTTCTCAGAAATGGTGAGTCTTAGGAGAAAAGGGGTAGGAACCATTTTTGTAGAGAATTGAAGGATCTACAATTTTTGTTTCAACTATTTTTATCATTGATTCAACCGTTCCGCTTAAAAACCCAGAAAACCCATTTTTGCGAACTTTGACCTCGTATAAAATTTTTTGCACACATGGGATCGATAGGGACTTTCGACAACTTTATTATAATGGTATTCCTAACGTTCATGTCAATTTTCAGCTTTTTGGGAGTTTATGCAAGGGTACCCCTATTTTTAAGACTAACTTGACTGGACTAGTAGTAAAGTATTTCGTTTTGTCACTTCTAATGCCCGACAGTACTTTTCTGCTGATGCCTTGTTTTTTTGTAGCCTAAAAGATAATGCCAGAAAATCATAAATAATCATTGAATATTTGCAAGTGAAATTGGTCAATATTCATGTACAAACAAGCCTTTCAAGTTCTACATGCAAGCACGAGAAGTAGGTTGAAATTGGTGAAAAAAAGATTATTCATATCTTCTCGAAATAGTTGGTTCCATGTACTCAAGTTACAGACTTATTGAATAATCTTCTATTGAGATTTTTAACTACATACCAAAAGACAGTCTCTCGATAACAATATTACAAATGTAAAACAAAGATACAACTTTTGCACTGAACACAGCATTGCTATCATATTCGTTTTTCGTTTATTGTTATTTTTAGTGGATGCTGATAAACTATAGTTTAGTATATTTGGTACTTACATTTTCAGCGAGTAGAGATCTATTCACAATGATTCATCAAAAACGTAGAGTCGAAGATATATCATTGCTGAAAGTATCAAAGCTCATAAGAGGACCGTGCGAAAAGATGTATGTATATCTGTCCATTCGCTCGTCGGTCCGTACGTCTATTTGTATCACCTTTGCGTCGAATGATCTTAGAAAAGGCCAAACGATTAGGGATTTTCTTTTAACCTCACGCTCCCTATATGGAGATGTGGAAAATCGCGATATCGCATTCTGATGTGACTGCCGGTTTGATTGGAAATGTCTAAAGATGAATTTTTTTCTCGTGATTTCATACATCCAGCAATCAATTCTTATAAAACTACAACGATAACTACTCTGGGTGCTTCTTCAATAAAACTCAATATTTCTTGAGTTATGAGGTTTTTTATGGCATTCATATGCAAATGTATCTCCATTGCAATCTGGCCATGATCTATTTAAAAATCTTAATATTTTACCTCTACCATGCATCTACATCTATGAAATATGTGTTTATATTTATACTAGTAAATCAAAGTTTGCTACAGTTGGTGAGAACTGCGTCATTAATACAATACAAGACGGTTTGCTTCGGATACCAAATGTAAAACTGAATGTTTTTAGAAACTTTCCTAATATACAAGGATTCCATTTATTCAATATACTCCCAGAAGATATGAAGAAATGTGCCGCAGAATACAGCTTCAAAAATAGATTTAAATTTTTTCTACCAACAGTTTAAGAATATCAGAATAATTATAGCCTATAATGAGCATTATTTGTAATATAACGTTATCATATCATTGTATGATCATTCGGTAATGAACACAATTTTATTATTATTATTATTAATATTATTATTATTATATGTATGTTTTTCTCCAAGTTTGTGCATTATCAAAAAAGTGTATTTTCATAAAAAAATGAATTTTGTGTCGAAATTAGTTCTGGATGTTTTCCGATAAAAACCAATATTCCATAACTGATGGAATTTTTTTCGATACCCATACATAATCCTAGTTGTCTTCCCGAATAGATGCTGCTTCGATGGATTTTCATTACTTGAGACCACGAAGGAGAATAATAGAGGAGCGGACACTCTGTTGAAAAACATGAAGCCTAAAATGTAATGCGGCAGACGTGAGAGAGATAGCGAGAGCGGGCCCAACTTTGCATGCTTCATATACAGAAATGAGATTATATTTGAATTTTTTTCAATAAAAAACAATTACCAGATAAATTCAATATTTTTATTACTTTAAATACTTTATTATTTATTAAATGAAGGGCAAAAGAAGAAAAAAATTAACATTTCTATTTATTAAAATCTGCAATGAAAAAGTGCATTATTATAGAACATATTTTATAAACGTTTCTTTGGAGAAGAATTTTCTAATTATGAATAACAGATACATAAACAATTTTATGAATATTTTATATTAAATGGGCGTAATAAAATTGAGAAAATACACACAAACAATTTCTTATGTACCAGAAGAAAATATTAACAAAAAAATTAGCAAAAATCTCTTAAATTCTCATTGATGAAAATTTGTTTTTCTTCGATGGATATAATTTTCAAATCAAAAAAAATTCTTACAAGTCCTCTGAATACAAGTTTTGCTTTGGATTTAAATTTATTTCTAGCGTTTATGTGTCTTCTACTAAAAGTAAAAAATTATTTAATCGAATAAATGGAAGATGAATTCTATCTACATTTTAATATCTTCCTCTTTTTTGCACAGTTTAGGCTTTTTCAAAGATCCATCCTGTTCTAGAAGAAATTTTCCTTGTTTTTTTTTAGAGATGCTTAAATATTTCGGGCAATTTGGAAAAATACTCGGACATGCATTTTCTTTTAGTCGGAAATATTTGAACGGTATCTGTAATAATATATTTGTCACATAATTGAACAATTCCATACTATACTGTACGGTGAATTTGTAAACAATTATCACATCTCTATTGATTTCAAAACATAAATAGAAATATTTATATTCTTTATTTTCTTTAAATATTCAACTTCAAGAAAACCTTGAAGTTGAATTTTTCACTAAAAGTTTAGATTAGATACGTTCAATAATTTGAAATATTGATATAACCTTCAATTTTAATATAATTTTAAAATAATTTCTTTCCACTTTTATATCTCCAGAGGAGCATTCTTTTATGATATCCTCGCCACTTATTTAATAAAATATCATCTTTGGGTGCAGAAAAAAGAGAAAATTTCTCTTCACATGTCCTGTACCCAGTATCACAATTTGTCACAAAACATTTTCTTTCTATTTTACAATATATTTTTACATGAAAATACTAAATAAACCGAACCTAGCCATTTAACTCCATACAAACATAGGCCCGCCTCAACCTATCTCTCAGTTACTTTCTCTCTCTAACAATATTACATTTTTGACTTCACTTTTGCAACACAGTTGAGATAGGGAATTGCATAGGCGTGTTTGAGACGTATTAGTCTTGATTTTGTGGTTCGTCTTGATTTTGATGCTTGTCTATATACAGGCGCATACGAATTGGACACGTATCACAGGTAACTGTAACCGTACCTACAATCTGGATAACCTACGATAATCTCCTTCAGTGTATAGGTATGAATTATAAATGGGACCAAGCTCGGCAAGAATCTTGCGTAACTTGAAACAGTGGTGTTGTTTTCAACCGGTGTGGTGCTTCGCACCAAAATGAACAAGCGGGCTTTACCCGCTCTGACCAAGCTCGATGTGGAATCTTGCATAACTTATAACAGTGATTTTGTTCTCGATGAAATTTTCATCATGGCTTGAGTTTAGGGATATCCAATCTTTTTCGATTCAAGGCCACACTGACTCCTTAAGGGCCAAAACCTTAATTGGTCGTTGAATAGAAACATCTGATTATTATTCTATATGATTTGTTTGTATTGTGATATAAAAAAAAAAATCTATGGCGGGTCGGATACTGAGTATGTCCGACACGCCACTGCAAGCCGGATTGATGGTGCTTGCGGGCCGTAGTTTAGAGACCCCTGTCTTAATAGTCATATTAGTATACTACATAAAAAATATATGATGGTTCAGCTTTCCATAATAAACTGATATACGAAAGAACAATCTGTGATAATTCACATTCACAACTCACAAACTATGTAAACATATCCAGGAAGTCGTCTACCTATAATCTTCTTTTATTAGGCATATCGATTTGAAACTCTGCAAGTGTATGTCATTTAAGTGACAATACAATAATTTGGTATTATTCAGCTGATCTTATCATGGAAATTACATTATTTTGTCCTTTTTAGAGCGGTACTGACAACAGCGTGTTTCTTAGAGTTTTTAAAAGCTATTGATCTTATTATTGATCCACAAGATTTTTGAAAAATATAATAAAAAATTATAAACGGTCATTAAGAATTTTCATTAGATGTAATAGATAATAATTGATATATAAATTGATTGAATTACAGAATGGCCCTGATTATATAATTTGCATGACTTTTGATAAAATGGAAGATGCATTTTTTTAACAAATTGTTTTGTACCTATATTTATGTGTGAAAGCGTAAATTGTCATGTTGAAACAATATTTTTTTCTACCATTTCTGAACATTTTTTTCAATAACTGCAAAGTGGGTGAACTTACTAAATACAAAAGCGGATCAGAATTATTGAACTATTAATAGAAGAAATCATTGCTCAGAATGTGAATATGATTAAAAAATCTGATTAATTTGAAAAATTATGTTAAAAGAAGAAATTTAGTAATAATGTAGTTTACTTATCCAAAAAAAATCATAAAATTCTAAACAAGATTATTTTAAGTGCATAATAGGCAGCTTCGTAGGTATTTGAAATTGGAGCCATAATGCTTCTGTATTCAAACAGTTGTAGATACATAATTATTCTCAGTAACCGATACAGCGATACAGGTTATACAGCATTACTTCTAACATTAATTTTTCAGTCATAATAAAATTTCTTTGGATGAAGACATATTGTCCAGTTCTTCAACTTACGCCTATCTAACTCTTTACTGGCTTGACTAGAATTCTTCTTTCTTTTATTGCAATCAAGATCGTATCTCGAAATTAAACTGTTAGAAAGAGAGTGGCCAGAGGCGAAAGAACTGCAATAACTTTGTCTTGGCATTGAATTATCGCGGACATTAAATCTTCAGAGTCTTAACGCCAAACCACTCGCACTGAAATGACACTGCAAAGAAGATTGGAAGGTGCTAACGGGCAATTGTTATCGCGATATGTTAGTAGACTGAAATATTCATTAAAACAAGAAATAATAAAATAAATGCTGATCACGCTTTTCACTCAAGAGGTAGGTGTGGCAATCAGAGACTCTAAACTGAACTAATCAGTAAAAAGTTATTTTTATTATAATTGCGATAACCAGTTGTAAACTTTATACACGTGCTAATAAAAGATTCATGGAAAATACAATGACAATTTATTAGATTGTTTTTCTTATATTTGAAGTTTCAGCTTGATTGGCGTACAATATTTTGATGCGTATTTTATATTCCTCAATTACATACTGCTATTCCTTTTTTTATATTTAAATGAAATAATTATGTGAATCAGGAATAATTTCTTAATCCTCTAAATGTTGGGGGCTAAGGTAGTCTGATAATTACAATAAGGTCCCAATAAATAGTGTTGGAATACAAATGACAAAACATTATGCGGCCAAGCTGAAAAGTATATATATTATTGATTTAACCTCCAAACTATAAAAGCTGCGCTTTCAGTTAAATTTGAATTTTTGTGCTCACTCGAGGGACCATCTCAAATATTTTTCTGTTTTTATAATTTCCTGTAGATCTGTTTATTTTCGTTTTTTTCTTTCTTGAATTCTATTCGATCGAATAACGAGAAAAATGTGTCGAACAAAAACGTTTGTAAATGCAGTCTACCAGAGAGTGGAGTATTTATACAGATTTTTTTTCGGAGGGTACATTTCTGATAAATGAAATCAACGATAATACGTCAAGCATACTTGTCGCACGCAAACCATTTTCCGCCCGGAAAAACAAACGCAAAATAATACTCATCCCACATTCGTAATAAACAATAGTATTTGCAACTCGTGCGGTGCTGTCAATTGCCCACTAGAGCGAATGGACGCACGAACGAAGTGAACTTCGCTCTCGTGGGCAATCGACAACTTATCGCACTTGTTACACAATATACTATTAGACCACTTGTTTGATAGATGACTTCAATGTTATGTTTAATTTTAATGGTTTAAAGTAATAATGCATAAGACACATTTAAGGCGAATGGAGATCTCGAGTGACCATTTCAGCTCAAAATTTGAAATGTTCTGATCAGAGTTTTTCAAGTTTGAAGTTATATGTTGATCAAGAAATCAGTATTTCGTGAAAATTTATTTCGTCTTCAATAATTCAGAATATATCCAGTACCAATGCATAGAATGGAGACATGGTTAAAGTCTTGTTTGCACGGCCTGTGGCTTGACGAGCCTGGTCTGAAATTTGTCAGATATCATGTCGTGGGGATGCAGACTCGTTGAGTCTGAATCGGTTCAAGGCTGCTCGGCCTTTCTCGTGTATTGTCAATAAGCCCTTCAACATCAAAGGCTTGAAGCTAAACGGATGACAAGCTTCAGTACAACTCGAGCACCCGTTCTCATGACCTCATGAGATTTGTGCAGGACACATTGTCCGAATCCAGTTTTCGACATCTATAAATCTAGAATATGAATTGCATACAAAACTTTATGTTCTATTGCATTGTACAAAACTTTTCTTTTGCTTAAAATAGTTTTCAGATTTGGCACATGGTTGATAGAAGAATCGCAGTGTGCAATATAGCATGTGTTACTGTCACTATAATTATTACCATAATACGAAGTGTTGCTTAACATACTGGACTTATCAAATGTAATACCTAATGTTCTTTTGTAATAATATTCAATATAATAAAACAGTTCGTTTTAACTTTCCTAAGAAGTGAAAATAACTAATTTGAAAAAAATATTATTTTTGAGACAGTCGAACATAAAAGTACGTCATAGAGATGACCCCAATGTGTATTTGCATCTTGTAACGAGAAAATTGTACGTCTTTCATTCTCATTTGACAAAGTATAATAAAGAACGCGTGCTGGGAGATTGAATGAAATCGGTCGGTCTGATTGTCTGTTATTACCTCCCATAATTCGTTTTATAAGTTAGTGTTTGAAACTAACGGATAGGGACTATATTTCTTCGCTCACGCTTTGATGCTGAAGATGGCTCAGGCTCAGGTGCTCAGGTATTGCACAGGTGTTAGTAGAGATACTTTGTTATAGTACAGGGATGTATTAGAAATTTATTGAGTGGGTATACGTATATACAATACAAAAAGCTCATATCTCATCACTGTCAGGTGCAAGAAATATTTCATTCATTCAAAAATTAAGGGATGATATCTATACAATATATTTTTACTATGTATTTTAGCAAAAAAATTTTCACACATCTAGAATTCAATAAGATATCCGTATCTTTGTGATTGCGTGTTTGAAATAGACGAATCAAATCAACATTAGAATGAATACAACCTTGTCTTCCATCGCGAAGCAACGAAGACATCGAACGTCCTGTGTGTCTGATTTAAATTTGACTAATTGTAGATTTATTTGTGCGAAAGTATTACTAAATTAAACCAGTTATTTTTTGCCAAATTCCTTCGATCATGGATAAATACTTTATAATTTTGACAGTCAAACATGTTACTTTTAGGTTAACAAGCTCTCTGTGACGGACTCAGACTATTACCAAACAATATTCCTTGAAACTGTCAAAATTATTTTGTAATAATCAATAATTAAAAAATATTGTATTTTATAATCCAATTTTTCCTCAACCGTAATTCAACATTAAGCGAACTGGCTTCCATTGCACTAAATAATATTTTCAACACTTCTTGGTAAACCCGTGATTGCGGTAATTTTAAGCACGATCTGAAGTTGACACAGGCTTATTAAACACAGGAAGTTTACAAAGACACATTAAATACGGATGTAAGTTTGTTCTTGAAATTTCTTCTTAAACAGAAATTTCGGATTAATTTGTATTGTTCTAATTTACTATCGTAGAAAAAACGTAAAACAATAGTATGTGGTTTGTTTTAAAAACTCTTAAGATTCTTGTTTGTATGAATACTCGCTTTGCTTGTAATTAGAAAAACGCGCAACTAAAAAGATGTTTATTATAATAATCCTTACAAAAAGAATGTGATTGAGCATTATGACATAAGGCCAAGTATTTGAGGACGAGGCTTACTGAATCTAAAATTATTAGCTGAATGTTTCTACGCTCCTAAATAGTAGCTTTAAAAACAAATCCGAAACACATAAAATAGCACTAGTTGACATTCAGACTTTGCAAATAACCCAAATAATAGGTTGACCACAGATGTGCATGAAAAGATGAGTTTCCAATTTCTTCTTAATTTTCTCTTCAATATCATATTTTGACGTTAATTAGGAATCAACAACATTGCAGAAAGCACAAATACACAGAACACCAGCTCAGAGTTTGACAGTTTAAAGCAATGAAGTCAAAACATCTATTTTTTTATTGGAAAGACTTCATTTTTTAACCTAAAAATGGGCATTTTTTCACTCGAAATAAAGGACAGTAGTGTTCGAACACTGTTATCATTGCGACCTATAAGATCTTTTGTGATGCATCTCTTTTTCAGTTTATCTCTGAGATGTTCAGGCTTCGTACAAATCCCAATATTGCTCCAAGAAATATGTCTTTCACTTCATTTGCTGTTATATAGACTTTTCCGAAGTAGTTCAGTCTACATAAGGCTGCCTGGCAAGTAAAATAAAAATGAAGTACCCTCATTTTCTTGACATAGACGACAAATGGTGTCTTCAGCTTTACCAATTTTTTACAAAAAGTATTTTAAAAAGCAGTGATCGGTTCAGAAACCCTTCAGGATACTGAAAGATAATATCTATTTTATGCTCGTAGTCTTTTCGCTATTTTATTTCCTTTTGTGTTTTTCCATTAGGTACGAGACTCTGGCAAAGTTTTTCCATACTTCTTTTACCTTTTCCAGAAGGCTTTTTAGGAGATCACATGATCACAATGTGACGTTTTGCCAATTGCTGGTGGGTTTTTTTGCTATTCCAGATAACCTTGGATTAATACTTAACATGCGTAAGAGTTTATTGCTTTTAGGGCTGCTTGGCTATCTGACATTATATATTAATATTGTCTCTTAACAACCTTTACTCAGATTTATTTCAGCACCGAGATTGATGGCATAAATCACATCTTGGAAGACTGGAGCACTGTCTTCTAAAAATTTCAGTATTCGACATCCTGGTTCGAACGCACTCACACCAACCTCTAAACTATCTTGTTTTGATCCATCCGTGTACGGGGACAGGGAACCTTCTATGAAGTTAGGTCCTCCTGATGTCCATAGTAGGCTTTCTGGAACTTCCACCTTGTACGTGTGGTCAAAGCTGTATTTTGTCGTCGTAGGATAATTTTTTTGGATCATATTCAGTTGAATAACCTTTAAAATTCCAGATTTAAATAGTCTAGCTCTGAACATCGCCACTTTTTTCACCTGAATATGCACGTGTTCATTGCTCCTGTAATATGCAGGCTATGCGTTGCAATTTCTGTAAAAAAAAGCCTGTGCTGTAGTTTGTTCCACTTTATTTTTTTTAAGAATTTTGGGATTTGAACCAATTGATATGATGTCTCTGTCCCTAGTATGACTTTTTGACGCACACAGCTATTTTTAACTTTGTTTGCCGCGTTTTCACATTGCTGCCATGTGTGTTGCCAGTCAACCGTGCAGGCCCATGTTACAACAATTAGCTTATACCTGATAACTTCATTGTTGCCAAGCTAATTTGATTCCCATCTTGAAAAGATGACGAGAGCGAATACCGATCCAGTCAAGCCGTGAAAAACGTCGTGATCTGACTGAGATTCGAATTCACCATCTCTGCGCCCAGAGAGTAGTTCTCTACTACGGTGCTATCTAGCCGTCTAGTTCTACTTCCGGCCCCCAGATTAGTGATACATATGTGATAATGGATTTGATCATGGATATATATTTCCAGTGCAATAAATTTGACATCAATCCCCACGTCTTACTAAGGACTACTACAGACTTCCTGTATATTTTATCTAAGTGTGAGTTCCAGATAATCTCTTGATTTAGCACGAGTCCTAAATATATAACTTCTTCGGAAAATTCTATAATGATTCTATTTAGTTTGGGAGCTCTAAGTGATAGTTTTCTTCCTCATTAATATTAAGACCAAGTTCTTCAGCTTAACGGTCTTGCCCGAGATCAGATAGAGTAGAGTAATTTTTTTCTCTTATCAATATTGCCAGATCATCTGCATAACCTTGAACAATAAAGACAACTTCTATAAACTTCCCAAGGAAGTCATCAATTATAATACTAGAAAAAAGGTGATAATATCCTACCCTGTAGGCAACCTTAAGTGGTCGAAATGTTGGTCGTAATCCAGCTGCGCCAGTGAAAAGCTTTAATTTGATAATTAATTTAATTCTACCCAAAAATATTGACATTTGCGCCAAACGAAAGCTCCTCCACTTGACTGTTATTTGGGTACTTCTGTGGCTAATACGAAAAGGATTCTAGGAAAGGCTTTTCAATAATATTTAGATTTAATTTTCATTTGATTTAATAAAAGGAATTTTTACTTTAGGTTTCGCTAAAGAGAGCGCATACATTGAAATAATCTTGTTATGTAAAAAATTCCAATATATTTATTTGAAAAAATTAAAAGACCATAAATGTCTTACAGTTGAATATTCATATCACAGTTGAAAACATTCAAGTACGACCTGTAGACAGAACATGAAGTACTTCATTCATGGAACACAAAAACGAATGTGCATGTTAAAACTGAGGGAATTCAGTCAAATTATTCTATTTTTTCTTTTCGGGGTCCACAGTTTCAGCTACACCTTAGTCATCTTCAGGAATGAATAAAATTATCTTGTTTAGATATTATAGAATATATTATGTTCCAAAATATTTGAACATAGTCATATAGCGAGAAAAAAAGTTTTCATTTGTCTATTGCCGCAACCGACTTCTATGGAGGAAGCTACTTCAGTCAACATTTCTTGTTGCTATATGACTATGTTCAAATATTTTCAAACGCATGTATTTCATATCTAAACAAAATAATTCTTTCCGCTCCTGAAGCTAAGGTGTAGCCAAAACTGTAGTCAGAAAAGAAAAAATTAAATAACTCCCTCATTTTTAATACTCACATTCATTATTCCAGTCAGCTTTAATCATTTTATCCAATAAAAAATAATTTAGCCCAACAAAAAAGGAAACTTGAATAAAACATCGAGGTCCACATTAACAATTTATTATTAGTTGAAAATAAATTACAACAAATAACATATGAGGAGAATACTACATGAATACGGTGCATGCTCTGAGTTTACTGGAAATTATTCCTTTGGTGCAATTGATCTTTATTATTTTTACCTGGTTTTAGGCGTTGGCGAATGTGATAAGAAATTTATGCCTGGTCTGGTGCAGTTATCAATCGTCCGAAATTTTTATTTATTCCTATCCCAGTCGCACCTGCATGTTACGATTCTTAACATTGCGCTGATCTATTTCACAATAGTGAGATCAATGCCCATAGGTTTTATCAAATGTGCCCTCGATATCTATGAATAAACCCAGAGCTACTTATTTCTTTGGTCGTGAAAGATTTTCCAGTCATTGTGATCAGGTTATAGAGTACTGTTGTAGCTAATTTACCTTCTTAATATGCAAATTGATTTGCATGAAGCGGTGATGCTGTAAGTACTTTACTTCTTGGGTATTGATCAAGTACTTTCTCCATTCTCTTTAGTATAAATGATGAGAAACTAATTGGTATGGATTATTTTATTCTAGATTGTTTTTATTTTACTCAACTATTGAATAAATATGCAACGCACGACAAACTTTTTATGAAATATGAATGTAAATGCTGCGCTCATGCAAATCAACAAACGTTGTTTAATTGTGTACTCATTCTTACATTTCACATTTAGTTATCAGCGCCAGCTCTTAGTAATTAAAAATATCAATTAATGGAGAAAGATACAGAAATTATCAATTTATTCGCAAAGTGTTATAAATGAGAATTTCAGTGGCGTCACCAATATGTTTGAGTTTTGACGAAAAAAGGCATGATGCGACAAAAATATAAACTACTTACTGTCACATATCGTTCTGTTAGTCATGGCAGTGAAGGTTAAACATTTGAAATTAGAAAAAATTATGTTGAGAAGATAATTTTATTAATCCTCTAGAATGGTCTATTTCATCTTTTTTTATGACCATCTATCTGATGATTGGTGCATCATAAATGATGTGTTCACTAAGCGTTTTTTCGCATCTTCACCTCAGTTTAAACGCGTAGCAGTCAAGATTCATAACCTGATTTTAGTTTTCCAATGTAGATTGCACCTTTCACATTTTTCCTTGAATTTAGAAGTTAAAAGCCGTAGAAAAAACTTCTTATGCAACACGTGTACAAACAATATGGAACATATCTCGAAATACTTGTTTATTATCCATTGGTAATGGTAGAGCTCTCAATTTTATGCACATCACTAACGCCCTCTTTTCTATAAGAACTGCTTATAATTATTGATTTTTTTTTGATTGGCCCTCTATTTATATGTCAAATATATATATATATATATATATATATATATATATATATATATATATATATATATATATATATATATATATATATATATATATATATATATATATATATATATATATATATATATATATATATATATATATATATATATATATATATATATATATATATATATATATATATATATATATATATATATATATATATATATATATATATATATATATATATATATATATATATATATATATATATATATATATATATATATATATATATATATATATATATATATATATATATATATATATATATATATATATATATATATATATATATATATATATATATATATATATATATATATATATATATATATATATATATATATATATATATATATATATATATATATATATATATATATATATATATATATATATATATATATATATCAATACCTAGTACGGGTGTGACAGACACTGTTAATACATTTGTTAGATTCCTAGTATTTGATATAATATATAAGCTCACAATAGTAATTTTGTGAATCAAGACAGTAAAGATAATTTATTTTTTGCAAAAGCCAAAAAAGAACTTTAATCCCGAGGTGCACACGATCATCTCAAAAGAATTCAAAATCACAACATTTCATCTATTTATTTCTAAAACATTGCAATTGTAAATCTTAGTTGCCGTTGAAATTGTTTTATTATCAAGTTGGCATCTGCAAACGTTGCGTATTCATTTCTCGAATTGCAAGAACAATAGTGGTTGACGGAAGAATATAATATGTATTTCGGCGAAAACTTCATCTAGCTGCCCATATAGGTGGAATGAATAAATCGTATTTGCAAAATAAATTAGTATACTTATAGTATCTGTCACATCCCTAGCGGGTAAAAGACGGGATTGTTATCAATTTTATTATTTTTTTAAATTAGTATAATGGGTATAATGTAATCTGTAATATTATTCAATCGCATAAATAAAATTTGTAATTGTGACAATATTAACTAATTCTAATTTATTAAAATAGCTCCATCTCAAATGTGCAGATTCGGTGAATAATCATCATATTCATACTTTCTCATTTTATAGACTATAAACTGTACTCCATCCACATTTAAAATGAACCGTTACTCTATCTAGGACCTATGATACTAATGTTTGGTTGGTCAAAGCGCAGATCAAGTTTACATTGCACAAACATTGATGCAAAAAATCTAGTAATCCTCAAATAGATTTTTCAAGCATATAGATCGAATCATATTGAACAAAAATCGTTTTGCCTTAACATGATGTACTCATAGATTTGAAACAATTTTTAATGAAAATTCAAATAATTTTTATACTATTATTATTATGTGGTATGCATATTCTCTTTCATTTTATGCTTTATCTCCGATACCGGTATATTCTTAACATAATTTTTTTCATTCAAGTGCCGGTCCTGTACCATAATCTTTAAATTTAAATCTCCATCTTGAACCAAAGTGTGAGAATCATATGTTCTCAGTGAAACACAGACCAGCTGTCTACTCGACTGTCTTCTGTTTTAAGCGGCCAGGCGCGTGAACAAAGGCGCATCGTCTGCACACCTGTTGCCCAGCACAATAGGTGGTGTGGTGGACAGTACCGGAGAAGAATAAGTTTTAAAAAGGGAGAAAATTATCCTTATCCGTTTACAATAAATATTAAATACTTTTAAAAAATTCTATATTTTTCTAGTGCACAACACAAGTATGGTTAATAAGTAGCTACTGGCGAATGAACAAATATTTAAAAAAATAATGATATTGGAAAATGCACTTTTGAAGTGCTTTTCTTCAATAAAATAAATTTATGATTTAAAAAACTATTTCTATAATAATTATATATCATATAGTATATATTAGTTAGATACCTAATGAAAATTATTATAAGCATGAATTCCTGATAATATTAAAATAGATTAAGATCCATTCAAATATACTGGCTTGCTGGTAGCTGGAGTAAGTCACAGAATATCTGGTTCTACGGTTAGAAGCCGATTTAAGCTGGATTGCATTTTAGTTTTATTACGATTCACCCGCTCTGCTTGTTTTGTAATAGCGTACATGTTATAATTAAAAATATGAAAAAGATATTCTATTCACAACTGTATAAGATACATTATGTATCTACCCTCAAATACCCAACTATATTCAATATTCACACTGTTAAATGATTGATTCCTGCTGTTGGATAAAATCTCTTTGCTTCCAAATAATAGTTATGAGGTTGAAAGGAAGAAATGTGAATCGTTGTAACATAAGTAAATTAAAGAATACCTACGTTTCACTAGGCGATTGCAACGATTTGCTCACGACCGCAGTTTTTGCCGTTCCACGAACACATGACTGCTGTGGCTGGTGCTTCAAGTTGAACGATGCGTATGTCTGTTATACCCTCAATTGTGAGCGTTCTGAACTTGAAGGGGTAATGTTGAACGCAAAGACCGCAATCGTCTTGTGGAACGGTTATTGAGGCGACATGAGCGTTGCGGTCGCCTAGTGGAACGTACTCAAAATTAAGGACTAGTCTAGTGTAACAAACACGTAAGTAAATGATTTGTGATACTCTTCAATTGCAGAGGAGCTATTTTGAATTTTTTTAATTTTTTACATTCGTGACAGAATTACTGACATGACTGCTATTTAAAATTACCTTAATGACAGCTCGAAACAATGCGCTCAATAACATTCAAATCTGCATAGATTTGAACGGCAGTATACAAACGTATGAATAAAAGCATTACACACTTGAAACCGCTAAGCAGCGCACGGGTCGCGATCAAATAGTCTTATCGGTAGCCTATTGTCAGTATTCTTCTTTAGAACTATTCGCCACAATTTTAAAAATTGATTAGATTTTTAATCTTTTCTAACTCTTAGTCTTTTTCGCAATACCTTCTTGTATATAATCTGAATATTCGGGATGAATTTGAACGTTTATTTCGTATCATTCAATTATTATCATCGTTAAGAATATTATTTTTAAATGTCGGATTTGAATAGCCTCCAAATACATCTTGAACATAAAATAATTGTAGGTACCTAAAACTCGCGAATAAGGCCTGAGTAAAACACTCAACTTTGGCATGTATTTTGAGTTTGATTATTTTGAGCAATAATTTATTTTATAGGTTTATTGAAAAATATATTATTATTATTTGACTTTTCAACCTCACATTATCAATAGAATACTTGAATAAAAGAAATACCCCATTTGTTCACTAGCTTTAAAAGATCCACAATATAGTTATACATTGTGAAAAGTTTTGATAATTAGAATAAAAAATTATCTATACCCACTCTGAGGTGTTGCCAGCGTAACCCATGTCTTATGGATCAGCATTGTCTTTAAATAATTAGAAATGAATTATTATTTTACTTATTATTATCCTGCTTTATCTATATAATAACACCAACGCATGCCTTTTATTGGAATGTACTATTTTTGTATAAACAGCTATACTCAAAACAGCTCCTGAATTGACTTTTTTGCGAAATTTGCTTCTTCTCTCCTAGTTATCCTCCTGGTTAAAAATTTGCATAAAGAGCACCTAAGATAAATCACCTAATGAAAACCCGAAGGTGATGCAATGTCAAGCATCCGAATTAGGCTTGAACCCCAAAGGCGCATTATTACTATATACATACACCTCTCAAATTTCGTAATGCAGACTTATTCAAACAAGTTTCATTAAATTTTTTTTTTCTTTTTGACTGTAAGTTCTAAGTGAACGTTATATTGTCCAATATTTATTGATAAAAATTAATTATTGAATTGCTACTGTGAAGAATTAATTGAAATTCAGAAAGATTCACAATTCATTGTCATTACTATTATATTGCACACAAATAGTTTCAATATGCCTCAACCTAGTATATTATACAACAAGTATATAAAATTACTCATTTCATGGAGGGTACGAAAGATTCGTTACGAAACACAGTCGAGTGCTGGAATCACAAGTTTAAAATTATCAGTTGAAAAAAACTTTTAAAAACAAGCTCTTATTCAATTGAAGTTGCTAACTGTTATGTTAAATGAAGGAAACGATGTATGGGAATTCAGTCAAAATTTTATTTTTCCTATCCTACTCTACATTTTCGGTCCCTTCTGGACCATCTTCAGGAGTTAATAGAATTACTGTGTGTATGTGTTGACATCTGTATTGTAAAAATAAATATTTTTAAAGAAAATATATCTGTTTTCACAATACAGATGTCAACACACACACACTAATTCTATTCACAAATTTTGACTGAATTCCCATACATCGTTTCCTTCACTCTTATTCAATATTTCAGTTGTACTAAATTGAAAATTTTAACAGCTTGTAACGCGTAAAAAATTATTTTGTTTAAGCTCCTCTCTCTTTTCTTTTTATTTGCGCTACAACTGAAATATTGAATAAAAGCTTGATTTTAAAAAGTTTTTTTTAACAGATAATTTAATTTTTAACTTTTTACTTTTCTCTGTATTCTGCATTGTCATCCAAATTAAACGTGTATCCAAAATTTCAGCTCAATCGGTTGGAGACAACTGTTTTAAAATTCAGTTGCAAGATTTGACCCCCGTACTAACAACGCAAGTTAAATAAAAGCTTGTAAAATAGGTGATTCTACATCTATTGTACACTACAATTTTCTACAAGCACAGTTTTTATTTGATTATGTCAAACATGTCAACAATAATAATCCAAAACAAAAGTAATTATCTCTTATAGATATTTATACAACAAGAGAGTAAAATTGAGCATTATGACATGATGCCAAGGATTTGGTGATGAGGCTTGCCGAGTCTCTAAAATTGTTGGCCGAATGTCATAATGCTTGCTTACACTCGTATTGCTTACAAGATTTTTTTCTACGGCCCTCAAATTTCATATTTTAACAATTATTGAGCGCATAGCAATGACGCCCAGGGCACAAGTTGAAATTTAGATTCAATAAATATTCGAACTAATGAATCAGTGAGAGTTACAAGCATGGATTCACAGAAAAACTGCTTAGCGTTTAAATTATGATAAAACTGGGACATGAAAAAAACTTACTTAATAGTAAGTATCGTTCGCGATACACAAAAAATTTTATTGACCAATGATCAATGTTGGACAATATTATGATTAATCAAAAAAATCTATGTTTTTTGCTTTTTATCCAAATCATGATTTTCTTCAATATTGATAATTGGTGGAGTTTTCACATTTTCATTGAATTGTGAATGATATTGGAATATTTTTTTTACTGAATGATGAAATTCAGACCGTATTGTAGAATTCTATTTTGCAGAAATAGATACCGTCATAGGAATAAATATTTATTTCCAAACAAATCTGTGCCATTTTATTATTTAAACCTGATATACAAAAAAGCAGACATTTGCTTGCTGTAAATAGATTCACTGATTGGTCATTTCTTAGCTGTGAGAAATTGTCATTCTTATTATGTTTGGTATGAGAGATATATTATTTTCTATACCGGTAGTAGATCTTTTTATAGTTTCTATGGCCCGCATTCTCATTACCTGAAGAATCGCAATAGCGTTATCTTTATCTATTCCAATTTTTGATTTAGTAGTGCTCTTCCAAGAAGCGAAAATGAATTTTTACTCCAGAGCCAGATGAAGATACTCGCATGAATTCTGATGAATTAATAGTACATTATATAACGAGAAACTTAAGTGCTTGATTTAATCCTGAGGGTGAAGTTTATTGCACGAGACGAAGCCAAGGGCAATACTCACCTGAGGGATTAAAGGCACTTAATTCATGTGTTATTTACTCTATTTTTCGCACCACCGTATTATATTGAATCACAATAGTCTAAAAGCAGATTAAATAATCTTATAATTTTGACAACAACAAATTTGATACAAAAATGTTGAGTAAATCCACTATAGTAACAAGGTTGGCTATAATAGTTGTTAAATAAATAAACTTGCTGTCAAAAAGATGGGTGAGAAATTTGATATTTATAAGGTTGAGGAAGAGGTAGAACTGTAAAATTATTTTCCCAAAAATCTAGAAAACTTACGAACAACAATACGATGCATTTGTAAAATTGTGCTAATTGCGATGATGCTTATATAAATCATCAATAACAAAAATTTGAATTTTAATGAGAAAATTCAATTTGACATTTAGGTAAGTACTTTGATTATTCAGTAGTCATAGAAAAATTTGTTTATTTTATTTTAGTCCCTTGGGATTATTGATCATTTTAAATCCCTAGGAACTAAACTCAAACTTAAGTCCCTGAAATGAGAGATTAAATTACTCTCAGGAGTGTGAAAATAAATATTTCATACTCCAAATATCTAACGCTAAACTGTTCGTATTTTTAAATTTTTAGTCTCTGCTGATGTCCATATAAAAGTTGCATTAGTTCATGTCATTTTTTAGTGAGTAAACTAAATTATTATCAATTTTATGATTCAAGTCTGTTCCCCATTATCTAAAAACTTAATTAAAGTGTTCATATCACTTAATGTTTTGTCAAATACTTTTTTGATAGTCTGAATTATCGTGAAAAATTACGTTAATTCATATGATTCAGATATCATAATTACGATTACTGTAAAATGTCAAATTTAAGTTTGAAGTCCGAGTTTTTTAGTTTGAAAGTGCCCTAAAGTATCTTATGAAAAGTGCAATTTATATTATTTTCTCTCTTAGAGCTTTCACTTGTCGAAAAATGTGAAATATTTCAGTTTCCATTTTGAGAATTTTGATTGACAATATTCTATTTTTCATGTGACTTCTACAATTTTCTTTAAAATATAGTGTACTTTGACCGATAAAAATGAGAATGAATGAAAGCAACAATATTATCAACCAAATAGTAATTACATTGAGTTCTTTGAATAGATACATTATGAAACCCAAACGAATCATGGAGTATACGTTGAAGAGTCCAAACATCAAAAGTATAGATTTTGTTCCGCAAATAATTGCTATTTTTCAATCGAACGACTACAATACTTGATTTCGGCTCGTGTTCTAAATTTAGTATTTTTCAAAAATAGCTATTATTATACGCTTATTAAATAATCTATATAAATAAAAATCAACGTTTGTATGTTTGTACCTTATGCGTTCCGAAACCATTGATCAGATTGTAGTGAAACTTTGATAGAGTGTTCTGGGGACATACGAGATGGTTCGTGGCACAGAAAATCTATATATAAATAAGTTTTTTTTTTTTTAAATGAATTTTACTGCTTTGGTGGAAAGAATGTATATTATTAATGACTCAATACACAAATAATTAACTATTATTATTACTTCATCAAAGTTTATATCAAAAATTAAATTAATATCAGTATTATATAAAACAAAGTCGGGTTATTTACACCATTCATAAATCAAGAACGGCTCGACCGATTCACATGTTTTTTGATTTTTTGGATTTGTCTTCGTCCAGAATTGCAGAATAAGTATTTAAAAATCGGGAGGAGAGATATCATTCTCTCATACATTTTGTATAGAACAGATTTTGTGATGATATCATGAGAACTTATTTATCGTATTCAGATTATAAGATTTGCCCCACAGGGTGGAACAAACAGAAGTAGCCGATAGGACTTAGAAATGAATTTGGAAATTTCAGGTCCTATCGGCTGCTTTTTTTCGCCATGCGAGCGAAACGAGCTTGATCAAAAATAAGTTGCCATGCAAGCGAAGCGAGCTCCGTCAACATTAAAACTCCTTAGAGATGCGAACTCGGTTAACGGTAAACTGCGGTGCCAGCTAAGCAAGCTCGATCAACGGTAAACCATCGTATGAGCAAATCGAGCTCGATCAACAGTAGACCGCTGTGCGAGCAAAACGAGTTCGGATAACTATGAGCTGCCGTGTGAGCGAAGTGGGGTCTGTCAGTGCCAAACTGTTGTGCAAGCGAAAAGAGCTCAGTTAACGACAAGCTGTCGTGCGAGTGAAACAAGTTCGGTTGACTATAAGTAACCGTGTGAGCAAAGCGAGTTCGGTCAACTGTAGAACGTCGTGCGAGCGGAACGAGATTGGTCAACGGTAAGATGGCGTGTGAGCGAAGCGTGCTCGGTCAACGTTAAGACGCCGTGCGAGCGTTGCAAATTCAGTTAAAGGCAAGCAGCCTTGCGGATGGAACGACGTCGCTCAACATAAGCCGCCATATGAACGAAGCGAGTATGGTAAACTTGGATTATTCCCAGCACATGCATATTCATTTCAATGTTACATTTTGGTTATAGGTTCATATTCAAATAGGCAAGTTATGTTCAATATAATAATTACTTCTCTATATTCACTTAAATGAGCATGTCATGTGAGTTTCATATATTTCATGTATAATCTTCAATAAATTTACAGAAAAGAAAGTAATATAAACTCAAAAGACATTCAGTGGAACTGCAAAGTCTCGGCCAAATACAAAAATCTCATATTTCGATTGATTTCCTACAAAAGAAGAACTTTTCACAGTTTGACATATCCTTATCATTTCTGGGCTGTAAGGTCCTGGAATAAAAGGTAGGCTCAAGTACCTTGCAATCTGAATTTATCAATTCTGTGGCGTTACGAAGTACGCCGGGTCAGCTAGTATATTATAAAGTGGAGTTTGTTAGTGATTTTATAACAAAAAAAAAAAACATGTAATAGTCGCTTTAATTTATGCGTGCGTATGGAACAATACGTTGACTTGTACGTATATTACTTAGATCATTTATTATTTGATAACATAAACTTTATAAAAAAAATTCAAACCAATCAAAGGAAAATCTCTTTCAGAACTTCAGTCCCAAATTTTTGAGCCAATCGATTCGAAACCCGTCAGGTCGAGTTTTGACTGAAAATCACTTTGCGAACACAATTTTTCATTGATCCTCAAAACTAGCTATGACTTTTCATACCTAGTATGCTTGAAATGATATTTTTTTTTTGTCGCTTTCCACGATTGCAGCGGTCAAGTTTAGCTCAGACTTCAATATTTATGATCGAATGACAAAACATAAATGCGCTCTGAATACAAAATCTATTCCTTATCGTGGATATAATTACTACAACAACAATTCTTTCAATAATTGTCACCATGGTTATTAGGTTATTATACCTACAATAAAATTACTCCAAGATTGTAAAATCAGCCCTTAATTGCATGAACTTTCATAATGTGTAGAATTTTCTCATGAAGCAAATAATTCATCCTGTACAGTAGAATCAAGGAAAGGTTCAAAGTGTTTTTCAAGTTGTAAAATTTTGTAACTATCACAAACAATAAATATCAAAGTTCTTTCAGAAATGTATTATTCTGCTAGTTGGCTTGTCACAGTAAATTTCAACAAAGTTTGCAAGTTGAAAAGCACATTCGTGCTAAAAAAATTTAACTTTGCCTCAAAAAAATATTTCTTTGCTTACGCCACTGTGTCTCAGCATTGTCGTGGAATGCAGTTCTGACCCCGCACACCTGGTCAAGCCTCCCCCTTTTCCCCGAGTCCACCATCAAGTCACCCACGATTTCACAGTACCGAAATCCCCAAACTTATCACTTTTTTGGAGATTTTCGGGGGGAGAAACGTGCGGTGAATAAGAGAATACACCTGTAAAGAGGCCCTGCACCTGTGGAGACTGGAGACAACCAGTCTAGAAGGACGGAAAAAAATTACTGTGAAATAATGGTAAAAAAGAATCGTTTACATGAGTGTTTCATGATGAAACCAAATTAATTTTAGATAATATTGAAGGCCTAGAAACAGCTGTATGTTAACCATCAACTTTTCTGTAGATGAACAATTAGATAATAACTATTTACAACCAAGGGCGTTAAAGCAGTATTTTACAGCCCGATAGTTTTATTACTGAGCGTACGAGATTTCTATAACAAATAAAATATATTTCAATAAATAATTATTTAATTTCTTTCATTTTGCATCGTCATATTTTAACATTTTAAATGACTCCAGAAAAGTTGAGTAAACGAATTTTTTGTATAAATTACTTATTCTATCACTATATTTCTTCATATTAATAGTATTCTGCTTCGGTTATGGTAAATTTAAATTATATATTTCTAATTCTTTGGAAAAAGTGTTTGTTATAATTGTATCAGCACAACTGTCATTAAATGAGCTATCTTGATATAAGTTTTTAGTTGTCAATTTTGCTACGGCCACATTTATGTTAACGTTTAATGCCTATTATTGCTATAAATATCGCGTCAAATATAACGCTCTAACTTGTGCGTTAGATTGAGTGGCCACACTAGCATTCAATGACAAATGTCATCATAAGTGTCACTAAACTGGCCGTCAGAGCACTGACAGTTGACAGAGACAAACGCTAGAGTAGCTACAACATTGTAATAAATAACGCGCTTGATCACTTTGATGTATAGAATTAGACCGCCAACCGATCTATCGCTTAACGCCTGACATCATTATCAACACCATGAATTAATTAGTGCGCTAAGACATGGCTACACCTATATTTAATGTCAAATAAGACCTTAATTGATGGTGTTAGACGTAAGTGTGGCCCCAGCATTAGTATATTTATAACATTTACTATAGTTGGAATTGATGTTTCTTCATATAAATTTCTGGGTTTTATATTATTACTTACTTGTACAAAGTAACATTATGGTTCCAATCGTCTGTACCGGAAGTGCACTTTATTTGGAACTTTTTTCAAATTTTTTTAATAAATCCAGAATGATCAACCGTAGAATGTTGAAATTCAGTATTTGAACTTGATGTTGTATCAGAAGTGCACTTTACTTGAAACTTTTTTTAAATTTTTGGCACAAATCTAGAATGATCAGCCATAGCATATTGAAATTTAGTGTTTGAACTTGTTGTAGCATCAAAATAGTTATCTACTATTGTTGTATCAATCGGCTGAACCGGAAGTGCAGTTCATATGTATAACAGACATTCAGAATTTGTCGTATAAAACAATCAGTTTACTTGAAATGTTAAGGTGGGCAATGATAATCTGTTGTCAATTTTTGATTTTTTTTGACATTGTGCATCTCATAATATTATTAAAATTATATTAATTATAATCTGAAGTGACAGAAAACTTTATTGAATAAATTTGTGTATATATCAAATGATGTACAAAGTTATAAATAGTAAATATAAATTCATTACAAATCTCTCATAAGTGACTCGACTCGAATTTAATTATGTTCATTCATTCCACAAAACAAACGTATATTACTCAATAAATGTATGATAGAGGATATTTTTTAAGAGTATGAAACTATAAACACGAGCCGAAGGCTACCTATAGTAGCCCTGCAACATATGTATTAATTTCTTCTATATTATTGCACACGGATTGAAAAGTATAGAAGAATTCCATTATCAACGGAGTCATAGATATTTATTTTATATGCCAATGATCTAATTTGCTTTCTTAACAAAATATTCTCTTTTCAGGAACAATGTTTATCTCACCTGGACCCAAAATGCACGCCTCTTCCAACAAGCACCCTTCACCCAGTCTGTGGGTCGAACAACATCACCTACAGCAGTCTCTGTCATCTTCAAATTACTTCTTGTACTATAACTAATCTCAAACTTAGGCATCGAGGCCGTTGTACAAATACAAATAGACTATCTAAGTGCAAAACTCACAGAAAACATGCTGTAGCACAAAAAACATCTCTGTATTTACCAAAATGTACAGAAAATGGTGATTATAGAGAGGTTCAGTGCTACAGAAATTCTCTTGGAAGTACTGGTTTTTGTTGGTGCGTTGACTTGGAAGGGAATCCTAGTAAAAGTGTGGTTGTAAGAAGAGATGGAAAAGCGCGATGTGAGAAAAAAGGTTTGAACAAATATTTTTGAATGTATAATTTTTCCAAAGAAAATATTCAATAATTGTAGAGTATGTAATGTAATCTAGAAGATATTGAAGATAGAAGACCAATAATGTTAACAATTGTCGCGATTTCCGCACTGTACCTACCTATTCCTAAGTGTTTTCGTGCGAACTTTACCTAAGCTCAAAATTGTCTTAACTTATTTTGCCTATAGTCCATTCGCGTTCAAAATGGATCATGGCTCAGCATAGATCTATAGTTCCAGCCTTATTATCAATTATGATTATACAATTTGAAGATTAAAAATAATATGTACTTATAGTTGTTTTTTTTAACATTTTGAGAAAGTTTTATTGGAATTCTAGCGTTTTTTTCCTCGTAATGCACAATTTTCATGTCATTTGTGGAAAATTAATTTTCCAAATTTTCCCAGTATTCTACGTGCCCGCAACTTTGATAAGTTTTTGTACATCCTATCTATAACTAAATTTTCATAAAGTCGGAAAAAATTTGGAGCCCCAAGTTTCTATTGCTTGAACAAAAGATCCGCAAATGCTAAACCTATTTCTGAGCAATTACCTGCGTGTGTTTTTTATATTAATTAACAGCAAGTGAGGGAGACCTATCGACCATATCGGCAGCATATTCCGATATTTTTAGTAACGGAACTGTTCTTATATTGTTTCTAGAATTTTAAAGACTAGTAGAAAGTCGTATAAGAAATTATTTTTCTGAAATAAAAACTTTTCTTGTCTCATCAACGCCACAAAGAGATACACTGCACACTTCTAAAAAAAATTAGTATCTATAATTGTTTTTAATAGTATATCCTAGAGTTCGAAATGCTAAGAAAAATAAATTGATGAGGGTAAATTTGGATACATCGCCTAAATATAAGGCTTTCTTAACCTATCTCTTTTATATGAACTTCATTCTAAAAATAACCTAAAAATAGTATTCCTCTAAAATAGAATAGTTCATAATCTACCTTTATTTCAAGATTTCAAACTTTATCAAAAGATTTGTTGTAGGAGTGCGATCAGTAGAGGTTTATGCATGTGTTCATGATACGGTATCAATCGTATTGTATTATTAACATCAGTTTTCCTATTTTAACTGCTGAACATAGATTTCCTTCAGAAATAATATTTTTCTATCTAATAGTGGGAAAATTGAATACTGCCATCGCAGTTACAGTTGAAAAGAAAATGCTACTTTTCGAAATAATTGAAAAAATATTTTCTCCCACCTTACAATAAAAACAGCTATTATTCAGTTCAAGTTTAAAACTGGAATAAAGAATAAGTCCAGAAATGCTATTTAAATATAGTCCTTACTAAAAGTATGGTTTATTCAACTCTAATCTCAAAACAATCTCTGTTTTACCTTTGATTATTACAACCAACTCAAATTGATATCAACAATGGTACAAGCAATCATGAATTCATAATGATATATCTTTGTTGCTGATTAAATCAGTACACAACACTATAAGTAAAACTAAATCGAATCAAGTCAATCTGGTTGATTATGACAATAGAACAATTAATCATCAATTCACAATAATATTTTTTTTACTGTCAATCAAACTAGTACTTTGAATAAATTATTAAGTTAGTAATTAAAAATAATCAAACAGCATCAATTTATCGAACTAAATTCTCAACAATTACAATATTTAACAGGTTTTCTCGGACGCCAGCATGTCAATTCCGTAAATTCATTATTAATCGATTGAGGGTGGATTTATATTGGTATAATATAGTGGAACATTTTTGGAAAGTATATTTCATTTTGTGAATCATTAATTTACATATCAAAATGGGAGCTGGATGTGATTTTTGAAACTGAGAATAATCTCTAGCATATTCAAAAGGAATTATTTAAATTAATGAAATCTAACTGATTGCTATCAGAATTTAGAAAAAGGAGCGCAAATATATTTTTTTGATAGCTATTCGGAGTAGTACTAGATCAGATCATTTACGCGGCTGATTTCTGTTCGCGATAGTGCAAATCTGAAATAATATTACTAAAATGGAAGCCAAAAACTTTAAATTAGAAGCTCCATCGATTTCGCAAGTATCCTCTCAACTAATAACTACTCTAGGTAGCGCGAATCAAGAGTTCCTTCCATCTGGAAAACTTCTTCAACATTTATAACTGAGGTGTAGCCGAAACTGTAAAGTAGGAAAGAAATAATAATAAAATAATTGACTGAATTCCCATATTAGTATTACTTATTCAGTCAGCTTCAACCATTTTATCCAGTCTATAACTTTATCCGATTGCTTCACTGGATAGTGTGAAGCTTGATAATTTCGATGTTACTCTTAGTTTAATTTGAATCTCTCCTCAGACTAAGCTCCAAGTCATGGCCACGGGCGAGACTCCGGAATTTGAGCAAACGAAAACAATTTTCTTTTGATTTGCGTTTTGACATTGACAGAAGAGATCTATAGTTCATTTCAGTTGAGAACGGTCTAAGGGCTCTTTGAGCTTTCTGATTGGCCAAAATACGAATCAATTTCACATTAGCACAAAAATCACGCTTGACTATCTGTCAGTTGTATCGTTTGTCAGTATTCCTTGGTTTTTATATATATATGATGAAATATATTTGTGGCTTTTATTCCTTGAATTAATTTCCAGCAAGCTTATTTCAAATCCTGCATTTAATGTGAGTGAATCGTGTTTGCATTCCGGTCAATCAGAAGGTTAAATCGTATTCCCATAAGAGCCCTTGGACCGTTCTTGACATAAACTCCTGTTTTAATTTGTCCTGGCTCAGTTATCTATAACAATTTTGTTGTCCGCAATACAGGGTGTATCCATACCTATATAACAAACTTTAATGGTATATAGTATTTGGCGTACTAATCATGAATCAAAAAGAATTTTTTTGAAACTCTTCATTTTAAAAAAGGGTTCAAATAAATGAAAGGTTTCGGGACACTGGTTTGATGGCTACTCTTAAGATTAATTACCTTAAATTTATTAAAATAGATCACGTTCATGAACATAACATAAAATTGTGTTTATATTTTCGGATATGAAGATGAAAAACAGTGGTACCTAAAATTATCATGTTCTGCTAAGTACTGTTAATTTTACTAATTTTGAAAAAATTCTTTTTGATTCATGATTAGTATACGTCAAATACTATGTACCATTAAAATTTGTTACATAGGTATAGATACACCCTGTATATTGGTTTGATATGTCGAACTCATACATTTTTGTGCGTTCAATTTGCTATAAATTTTTCTACGTGCGTCTAATTTTTCACGCTTTTCATGGTTCCCATATTTTTCATTGCAATTGATGATGAACTTTTCTTAGGATTTCGATGCATGAACGAACAACACGCCTCTTAAAAAACAAGTTAATTGATTCGATAACTTAAGACTATAGAGTGCGAGATCCGCAGTTTTCTCGGATGCTGCAGTCAATTATTATATCATTAAGAGATAAACAATTGGATCGGTCAATCTTAATATAAAACAAAAAAATGTCAGTAGTACAGTTGCCGCGGGCTCCACCCACGGTTTATCCGTTTGCTGCAGTCAATTATACTAAGAAAGTCATTTGGATCAGATAATCCTAAAATAAAGTAACAAAAAAAATATTGGTAGTTGCATTCAATTTTATTTACATTAATTTTAAAAAGTACATTTATATGCGGACAAAACCGCAGAGATCAGCTAGTTCACTATATATACCTGTAACATTGAATTATAGCTTGTAAATTACATTTAACATCGCACTGTAATTTGTTTTTCAACTTTACACTTTAATTTGTATTTTACCGGTAACGAACAGTGAATGCAGGCGTACTAACTTTTAGAGTTTTTCTGGTCAAGTTATTTACACTATTCACATGTAACTTTGAATTATAGCTTTTTGATTACTTCTAACACCACTGTAATTTGCTTCTGCAATTTACACTTAAATTTGCATTTTGGCGGGAAAATAGTTACATTGTTGAAGCTATTTCGAAAGGGAAGAAAAATAGTAGTTTCAATAATCTCTGAAAACAGAAAATTTCTATTATTTATGCTGACGGTGATTTTAGAAAATATCAGTGAATCAAATAATTTTTCAGATATAGTAACGAAGCTCTCCTCTTGCTTTACACTCTTTATAGGATCCCTATTCTAATTCGTTTAGAGCATGAAGGAGAATAATAGAGGAGCGGACACTCAGTTGAAAAACGTGAAGCCTAAAATGTAATGCGGCAGGTGTGAGAGAGATAGCGAGAGCGGGCTCAGCTTTGCGTGCTACATATGCAGAAATAAGATTATATTTCAATTATTTTCAATAAAATTCAATTGCCAGATCGATTCCTTATTTTCATTACGTTAAATACTACATTATTTATTAAATGAAAGGCAAAAGTGAAAGAAAATTAGCATTTCTATTAATTAAAATCTGCAATTTATTAGTACATTATGAAACATGTTTTATAAACGTTTGTTTGGGTACGAGTTTTCTGATTATGAATTATAATAGGCACATAAATAATTTGATGAATATTTTATATTACAATGGGAGTAATAAAATTGAAAAAATATTCACAAACAATTTCTTATTCACTAGAAGGAAAGTAGAAATAAAAAACGCTGCTCTACAAAAATTTTTTGTTTGTTGAGCATTAACGGAAAATTTAACAAAAATATAATATACATCTACGATCTCACAAAAAGTAACAGTTTTTGACATAATTTCTGGTGTAAAAAAAGTTATTAAATTTAATTGCGCAATAAAAGTTTTACTACTTGACTCTCTATTCTATCAGTAAGAATATCAATACTTTAAACATAGCTTTTATTACTCATGCAAAATAAGTATTATCTTGCAAACATTTCTCTGGGCGGTAGATGACTCTTTGGTTTTTGCGTGCGCCAAGTATAATTTACCGCCCGGAAAAAAACCAGCGCAAAATAGTATTTACACGCATTCGTAATAAAAAAAATAGTATCTGCAACTCGTGCGATGTTGTCAGTTGCCCACTTGAGCTCTCGTGGGCAATCGAGAACTTATCGCACTAGTTGCACAATATACTATTTCAAATTTCAATTCTTCGGAAGTAGCACAGGAGAAATAAAAAAACTATTCTAATATACCACAGGGCTAACAAGAACACTTGCCTCGCTCACTTTTGACAATTGTATTCTCAATAAGTTTTATATATTGATGAAAAGTAAAGAAATTAATGTTGCAATTCTTGTAACTCTATAAGTTTCATGAATTAATAAATTTATTGATAAGAAGTTTCCTCGAAGTTGAATTTGTCTCTAAAAGTTTAAGTTAGATACGTTTAATAATTTGAAACATTGATATAACCTTTCAATTTCTAACATAGAATTGTCAGTAGATCTGCTATTATAATTTTAAAATAATTTCTACTCACTTTTACATCTCTAGACGACCATTCTTTTATAATATCCTCCTCTCTGAAACGTTTTTCATAAACGTGATCTGTAATTTCCAATGTTTATTCTGTCGTGATATGTTCTTGCGCCACTTATTCAATAAAATATCATTTTTGAATATAGAAGAAAGAGAATATTTCTCTTTATATGTTCTGTACTCACTATTACAATTTGGCACAAAACATTTTCTTCCTATTTTACTACATATTTCTACATGAAAATACTAAATAGAGCGAAACTCACCATTTACCTCCATACAAATATGGGCCCGCCTCTACCTATCTCTCAGTTACTTTCTCTCTCTAACAATATTACATTTTTGGCTTCACTTTTGCAACACAGTTAAGATAGGGAATTGCTAAGACGTGGTTTAGAGACATTTTCGACGCCATGTTGATAAATATTCTATGGTACTGCATTTAAAATGTGTCACGCAAGGGGCTCATTTTAAAAGAACATATTGATTTCTCTACCGATGCTTGAAAATATGTAGATTAAACAATTCAAATCTTACAAGTCTATATTTTTTTGTGCATCCTGTGCAACAAAATGAGATTTCTTAACATGAATTTTATTTATATGACAAAAATAAATGCTTCTCGAATTATGTTAGATATAAATACTTCAAATATTACATATATGGCCGGTTTTATAAAAAACCAAATAAATTTATTTTTTTGTATACTTAATGGAAAACATTAGGTTTAATATGTAGAAATCAGTAAAGAAAAGTACCAGTTTTCTAATTAGCAACACTGTTCTAATTGGCAACAAAAAATAACAAACAAAAAACATACAATGACACGTGCCTAAATGACAGCTTTGACCTAATTAAGAAAAAATTACAGGATAAACTTATAAGAAAACAAAATTTCTCTCGATTTCGCCTTCTTTAGCTGCATCCAGAATTTCGCGACAATCTTTAGCTTCTGACGCTTCTGACAAACTAATTTTGAATATTGTTTATTTGTTATTTTGCTTTTATTTAGCAGTTGTCAAATACGTTACTACGTTTTTGTATGAAGACAACCTTGATTAATGTTTCTGTAAAAAAATATTTTTATTCTTGGCGTCTTCCACTCAAGTTTTTTCATCAAGTATACAAAAAAATAGCATGTTCAACACGTAAGAAAGTCGATATTACTTTGATCGTATAAATTTAATTCACTCGCTCGTTGCTCTCGCTCGTGAATTGAAATATTTACACTCGCTAGTAAACTCTCACTTTTCTTTACTTGTTAAACAATTTCTACAGCTAACAAATTCTAATCAGTTTGAGTTTCTTTATGACAACAGAATCATTGCTATCAAATAATCAGCTGTCATCTAGTAAATTTTATTTACTCGGGAAATAAATTACTCTCCCCTTTATAAAACCGGACATTAGGGAATTAAATTCTGCATCTTTATCAGTAATCACATTTTATTCACTACAAATGAGCAATATTTATAAGATGTTAAACACGAATATTTCGGTAAATAAATCAGTAAGATAAAAAGTGATTAGGTACCTACTGATTTTTTTAACCTGGGTTAAAGTGATGAAGAATTGACCAATAAACTGAATTTCGATTTATCTTTTTGATTGGCCAGTGATGACACAAAAAATGCAGAAATTGATATTGTTATTAAGGAAATTAGCCCTTTAAACCGGATTAATTTAGCTCGAGATTTTGGAATCGACCATTAATGTTTTATTTGAAGCATTATTAATATAATTTGGGAAGCAATGCGAACAAAAAAACTAATTTTTATGCTAAATATATATGGCCCGCTTCTTGATTTACACACTGTATATTCTAATAACTCCATAACAAAAAATGTAACTACATAATTTTCAAAGCTTAAATTCTTCGTTTCCAGGGAAATCAGCTCTCCGTCGGCGCTCACCATCAAGGCGCAACCGTCGACTTTGTTCTCGAACAGACAAGGCTCTTTTCAACAGTAATTTAATCAAGAATTTTCAAACCGAATGGCTTCGCCTTCACGACGATTCATCCATACCTTCATCAGATCTCGACCGAATTGTTTTAGAATGGAAATTTAAAGACATGGATAAAAATCGAGATGGTAAACTAGACAAGACTGAGTACCGAGACTTGAGAAAGCTAGTAAAGAAGTTCGTGAAGCCAAAAAGATGTGCAAAGAGTTTTGCGCAAGCTTGTGATTTTGACAGAAACCAGGAAATTAGTGCTCAAGAATGGGGAGATTGTTTAACCAGAGATGGAATTGATGGTAAATATATAACTGGGTTTTGGATGTAATAGGTGGCAAATATATAAAGTTTTTGACAAAATATAAGACACAAATTTCATGAAAATCATTTGATCCAATAATTTTATTTGTGTAATAGACAAAGTAATAACAATGCGAGCTTGAATTGAATTAAGTGGTGGTTTTGTCTGGTTCCCTAATATATCAGTGTTTATTATTTTTTAGGCGATCATAACAAAACAGGTATTTCTATGGCTCCTTTTGCGGCCATGAAGTTTCACTTTTTGGTACACATCTGTCAAATTTCACTTTTTGAGACTGATCTGTTAAATACTACTTTTTTGGGACTGATCTGTCAAAAACTACTTCATAAACATTTAATGCTTACATATATGGGCTGCTTGATGAACTCTTTAAGATACAGATTTCGCCGTTATATATATTATATTTCTCCGTCAACCTTAATAGTTCGTGCAATTCAAGAAATTGATACGCATTTTTTACAAATGTCACTTTGCTGTCACTTTGATAGAAGACAATAAAATAAAACAATTTCAACGGCAACTAAGATTTACAATTGCAATGTTTTAGAAATAAATAGATAAAATTTTGTGATTTTGAATTATTTCGTGATGATCGCCTAAAAAACGTTGTGTGCCCTCGGCCTACAGTTCTTTTTTGGTCTCACCTGAATTGCAGCCTCAGCTGCGCTTCGGCTGCATACAACAGATTCGACAAAAAAAGATAACCTTTACGGCCTTGATACACAAATAACTATTATCTACTGAATTTGCTTTAAAGGATCTGTTTGTCCTACGAAATTTGTAAAGGTTTATTAATAATCAAAATATTTATTTTGTATATGGACAAATGTTTTTTTTTATGCGGTCATAGTAAAAAAGGTGTTTCTATGGCCCCTTTCGCGGCTGTGAAGTTTCACTTTTTGGTACACATCTGTCAGATATTACTTTTTGTACATATCTGTCAAGTTACTTTTTTGGGACTGATCTGTCAAAAACTACTTCATAAACACTTTATACCTACCTAAACAGTTTTGCCGAGATGCATATTATATCTATAGTTCTTGTAAATCGAGAAATAAATACGAAATTTTCGCAAATAACTTGATAGAAGACAATAAAATAAAACAATTTTCATGTTGTAGAAAAATGTAGATAAAATTCTGTGATTTTTAATTCTTTCATCACGAAAAAAGTTGTGCGCATCTTGGCCTCAAGCTTTTTTTTTGTCTCACCTGAATTGCAGCCTCAGCTAACGCTTCGGCCAGAAGCAACAGATTCGACCGAAAAAAATTTACCTTTACGGTCTTGATATACAAATTACTATTTTCAATCTGAAAGTTGAATTTATTGTCCTTTATTTGTTTGAATAAATCTATTTGCAACTTCTTAGGAGGTTGATATCTTGACATTTTATGTTCCCATATTTGTAATGCTATATTGTACAGACTATATTATAAATCACCACTTATTACATCTTTTTAACTCTTTAGAAACTCTTAAACTCCGTGGGCAAAAATTTCAATCTATTTCGTTATAATGTCATCATAGCCTCCTACAACACACTTAAAATTTTAAAATTCACTTTACACATTCATATATTTGCCACCTACGTACCAACGAAACTGTGCAGTGCTTTGTACATTGACGCTTCCTGCCAAATCATACCAGACGTCAGTCGTGTTGTGTGGTGTCACTTGCTATTAGAGCTACCCTGCTTCCGCCTTGCAATGAGTTAGATGTTTTATTATTATTAATTGATGATCACTGTAAACAAATTAGAATGCGGTAACTATTACCTGTCGAATATAATAATTGGTGAATATGGTTTATTCTTATTCTCCTTCAGTAATCCTATTTCTATGAATGTCTAATTGATTTAATCCTACGCTACTTTTAAATCTATTCTCTTATATTAAACTTCATTCCTTATTTTCAAACTGTTTTGAAATTTTAACCAAGAGAAAATGATTTCAATGAAACAATACTTGAAGTTTGAAAAAAAATCTGTATCAATTTCTTGATGCGTCTATTTTTGTAAGAATATACAGAATGATCAAAGAGATGAACAAAGCAACACATAGAATAGTTCAATCTACGAAATTTTGTTAAATGTGTATTATGTTATTAGATGGGTTTTTAATTGAGAATCATGAAATGGAGAGTCGGCAGTTCGACAACGTTACATTTAGTGGATGCGCAACACAAGAAAACAGAGTGATTTTTTCAAGCGATCGTTTTCATCCTTTATTTCCTTAGGTAATTGATAATTACGAGATCATTTTGGAGTTTTCGAAAGCATCTTGCTTAGTAAGATACCGACGCTGCACGGAAGACCTGTTAACTTACAGACAACATTTTTTTACTGGTCTAATTTATCAATATATTCACGTTAAATTATTTGTTCAAATGCAACAAGTAAACCAAATTTATTAGTAAAATTTGGTATCTTGGTTGCTCAGCAGTTGGAAACAGACCTAAAACTGTTCTCTGTGTATATGTTAGGATCAAACACCGATTTCGGCCAATGGCCGAAGAAAACGGCCAAAACGCGTTCTGGCCACCAGCAAATTGCCAATGTCCGAAATTTCGCTTTCTGGCCGTTTGGGATCTCTCACGACTGCCAGAAAGCGATGCTGTAGAATAATTCGCGTACTGGCTTTCTGAAAATAGCCACAACGCGTTCTGGCATTCGCAGCAATACCAGAACGCGTCGAGCACAAAGAACAAGAAGTCCAAAAACCAAAATATTTTTATTCTTTATAAATAACATAATAAAGGAACGATTTCAACATAAAATGTATTTTCCGCATATGAGTACATTTTCAATATACCTGCATCTATACATTTTACTTATTTTTCCACGAACTGTTGTTATGACATTTGCTGTTACAAATTACTTTCTTTGCCCTACACGCACATTTTCTGTTGATGCAATAACGTTTGCAGATACACTGTATAAAGCCCTGTGTCGATCCGGATGCTAGGCCCGAAACAGTACGGAGAGATACAGACGTTGACGGAACTGTTGAAGTCGGAATCGGCTAAGGTAAACTCATAACGACCGTACAGCGACTGCTAACTTCCATCTTTCGTACCTGAAAATTGATATAAAATTGGGTTCAACATTCAATCCGATTTCATTTATATACCAAACTGATAAAGTCCACTGTCGTTAACACCAAGTACAACAGCTAGCACATTTCTTGGGGCAAGCCTACCTCTGTCAACATCAGGTACGCGAGCAATAACAGTTCTTCCTACATCAATGGGTGGCAAGTTCGAGTTGGAAAAAGAAACCATTTTCTCGGCTTGCTTTTCAAGTCCACTTTTGGCCTGCTCCCGTACATCATTTCTTTTTTCACTTCTCAAACATCGGTTACATTTAATGTTCTGTTCACCTTCTCCATTTCCTTAGTTGTACCACAAATATTATGAACGGGTAAGAAGCACACTGAACATTTATGATTGTCTAAAACTTCATTTGTGCAAATTGTACACACATCTTTTCCTTGTTCTTCATTTTCAATGTTCCTTCTGTTTGCCAAATTATCTTCCTCATCTAAGCGCAAATGTCCGTCCTCAAGCATGCGTGGATTTGTTTGATCAAACAACTTTTGCAGCTCTTCTTCTGTTTCAATGTTCGCCAAGAGTTCCTTTGGAAGTGATGAATCTTTCAGCCCAACCCTCTGAGGCATGCCAAACATAGCTTCATAAGGACTTTTAGTTATACATACATACAGGATGCAGGGAACGATTTTTATTACTTTGCACAAATCGCAGCTCTTCAGACCATTTGTTTGTGTTTTCATCTGCCATCCATGTAACAAGCATATCTCTTACATCCTGATTCGATCTCTCCACGGACCCTTGAGTTTGGGAATGGCGAGGTTTTCCATGGACCAGCTTCAAACCGGGCCACATTTCGGGAAGATTTTGTACTATACGGTTTGCAAATTCTTGCCGAATTGATTGCTATTCCCTAAGCTGTGAGATGCGGTTACAATGTTGGGCAACTAGTCGTTGGTGATTCGTTTTAGTGGTGACGCGTTAAACGAATCTAGTTGCAATAAAATAGAAAATTTGAATTTGAAACATCGTTCCGTGATAAA
This sequence comes from Dromius quadrimaculatus, assembly GCA_963989225.1. NCBI lineage: Eukaryota > Metazoa > Arthropoda > Insecta > Coleoptera > Carabidae > Dromius > Dromius quadrimaculatus. The sequence continues at coordinate 55,468,271 of OZ022325.1, read as the reverse complement.
AAAATTTTGTGAAGGAAGCAAGCAGTGTTATGTTATAAAATATTTTGTTAAAAAATTTAAGTAGGGTCGTATATTCATTGAAGATGATATGCGCAGTGAAAAACTGGTGGAAACAACCACTGCAGAAATCATGATGAAAGTGGATAAACTTATCCTTAAGGTTCGTCGATTGGAAGCTTCTCGATTAGCTACACAATGTGGTATTTCAGAAGCATCAATTCTAAGACTTCTGCACGTTTATTTGATGATGACTAAGGCTAGTGCAAGATGAGTGCCAGGAATTCTGACGCCTTTTGCAGAAGCAAAACTGTGTTCTGATTTCAACGAAATATTTGGACCTGTTCAATAAAGCCAATATATCTTTTTTTTAAATCTCATTTTTTGATGGAACATGAACTTGCCATTGGGACCTGGAGACGAAACAAGAGTCCATGTATTGAAGGTTTCAAGGTTCTCCACCACCGAAAAAAAAAATCGCACTTAGCAGTCTGCCGGGAAGGTGATAAGGAAGGTATGCATCTGATTGATTGTTATTTTTTCCACAAGTAAACGATATAAATACTCTGCTGGATTTTGAAGAATTCAAATGTTTACAAGTCAGGCATTGCATCAGCTGTTGTACATGACTGTGGTCTCCAGGAACTCAATCATTCTGTATACAGACCAGACCTTGCCTCCAACGACTTTTACTTATTTCGGCATTTGAAGAAGCATCTACAAGGAAGAAAATTTTCAACTAACGAAGAATTCAAGTGTGTTGTTTCTTCTTTTTCCGCCGAGAAAAATTTGAATAATTTTTTTCCGGGCGGAATTAAATCTCATTTAACCAAGTGAAGCAAATGTGTCGACTTAGGAGGAGACTACATTGATATAAGTATAAAAAAATTATTAGCGATATGGATTCTTAAATGTTTGAACGTCGACCAAAAACGACTAAGGCCCGGTTGTACAATCTAAGCTTATCCATAGTTTAGTTGAACTGAGTTTAATATCTATGATTACAATTATTTCAGTAATTGTAACCATGGTAAATAAGCTCGGTTCAGCTAAGCTGTGGATAAACTTAGATTGTACAACCGGGCCATAGACTCACAAAATCCTAGATGATTTGCAGTCGTTTTGAGAAAAAATTTGACTCGAATGATGACCATGGATAAAACTTGGGTTCGTTTTTATGATCTAGAAATAAAGAAACAATTGCAAAAATTATTAACATGCCAACTGCCCTCGATCCAAGTAGTTTCGCATATTATAAATCAAGAAGAAAAGTTCATGTACCCATTTTTTGGACAAGGGTGAGATACTTCATATGGTTTACTTACAACAGGATAGAACAGTAACTTGAGAATATTATTTTTAGTTATTATTCTGGGAAAACGCTGAGAAAAATGTATAAAAAGGGGCTGTTTTTGGTAGACAATGCACCCGCTCACAAGTAGTTGTTAGCTCTACAAATAATTAACGAATTATTGATTGATCATTCATCCTCTATTTTCTCCAGATTCAACATCATCCAAAAACTGAAAAAATATCTGAAAGGACATAAGTTTCATTCAAATGAAGAGATAATAAATTTGCAGAACAAAACAACCGCTTTATCAAGTATACATATATGTAATCTTCCACGTATTATTCGATCATCGATAATTTACAAAAGAGTATTTTCAAATTTTTATATAAAAATAATAAAAAAAATATAACTCCATAAGTTTTGTAACTTCTGTTACCTGTCATCTGACGCCATCACTAAATACAGCATGTCAAGCTGCCAGACTCTCCATTTCGTAACTCTCAGTGGAAAACATATCTAAGGATGTGGTGTACAATGTTAATGAAATGATTTATGAATGTTCACTTGTTGCGTCTAAACTATTGAAATGTCAATAATCGCACTTAAGTGACGCGTGTGTAGAAGAGTATATTACGTCATTTTAATATAATGATTGATAACTGTAGATTACAATTTGAGAAAACGATACCGCATGAGGTTTCAAATGAAATAGATATTCCAGTAGATTTTAAAAATATTTAATATGTAGAGCACTATATTAGGTAGCTATTCATATTAGAACTTTTTCAATATTTCTTTGAATTTTGCTTACGCTATTTCAATTATATCTCTCCTATTTTATCCTCTGTTCTTCTTGTGTTGTGATTGTGACTAACAGCAAACAGAGTGGGTTTGAGGACAGATTAGCAACATTATGATTTAGTCTCTTTGCGTGTTTTTCTGTCACTCATCTCAGAAGAAGATTCTCGTGCCAACGGTGACGGGGACCACAGTTTGGGTGATTCTTCGGATCGAGATGACGAGGATGAAGATGATGAAGATTATATGGACTTTCCTCCAAGTGTGAGAAGGTCACCACCTCCCATTGAAAGTGAGTATCGTAATTTATATTTACACATAAAACATTTCTCGTAATTATTATGAATGAATGTGAAAACATTTTTGATTCATTATTTATGTGCATATACTGCTTTGCATCGCATGCAAAATTCACCTGAACTCCTTCTCAGTTCTTCGTAATCCAGGTACCCTGGATACCAGTCATACCTCTGGAGAAGACACAAACGAACGTCTGGACGAAGAGTCTGTTGACTGCCTAACAGACCGACAAAGTGTCCTTAATGAACAACGTGCTGATACACTTTACGTTCCCGAATGCACACCAGATGGCAGGTACCTATCATTTAAATTTATGAATTACTTGATGCAAAGTACACTATTACAGTTCATTTCTCTCCTAATATTTGTCATTCAAATGACGTACGGTTAAAGTTATCCTACATTGAATAAGACAATATAAAAGTAGGTATTTTTTGACATTAATATTCTTTTGAGTAATTTTTATACGAATTCTTATGTTCATTTTATTTCTACGATACTAATCGAATAACCTTCTATTATTAAAAACAGGGTATCATGATTTAGTACCAAAGACATACTGTTAGCGACACCTCCGCTTGAATCATTTGAAAACCTTTTATAGCATCTAAAGATATAAAATTACAAGTGCAGTCTCCTATAACTGAAGTCAATAGTTGATATCTTCTACAAAAATCTTTACTATTTTCACTTTTCCATATCAATATTTCGAGTTACCGTATATTCTTAATAAGTTATTGTTTCAACAATAGTTATTAGGGTTATCATACTCAGAATGAAGTTATGTCAGGTTTCCAAATTATTTTAAAAGCATACTATACCTTGGTCCAGGAATCCTTAAGTTTGTCGCCCTCAGAGAAGCACAAACATCTTTATAATACCCATAAATATGATTACCTAAAAAATATCCTAGCAGAAAGTTAATATTAAAAATACAATGCTCTTCAATATTCTATTATTATAACAGATACAAGAAAATCCAGTGTTATAAAAGTGTTGGATACTGCTGGTGCGTCCATGAAGACACTGGAAAAAATATTCCTGGAACCGCTGTTCAAAGAGCCATGCCGAAATGTGATCAAATACCAATATCTACTAGGCCTATGAAAGGATGTCCAGAGCCAAAGAAAACTGTCTTCCTGAAGGAGCTAATGGAGTTCTTACATAATCGAATGGTCATGGGCACAAATGACACCAATATTACAGGGTGATTAATATTAATTATAAATGAGAGGATGCGAAGGTTTTGAAAAAATTTGAAGAAAAGTGTTGCCCGCATTGCTTTTATTCATTCTATTAAATACTTACCTATTTCGATTATTTAAATTACCATCCTAAAAGCCGATTTGAACTAGAATACTACAACGCGAAAAAAAACATTTGGAAATAAAAAAATACATGTAGTCGCGCGTATTCATATTAGTTTATAAAACTAAAATTATGTTCCATTTTAATCTATTTCTTGATTTTTGCAAATGTTTCTTTTCGCGATATAGTGGAGTTTTAATTACTATATTCAATGAGGAAATTTTTATAGCAGGCTCATTATTTCAGCATTTAATACAATAAATATAAAACAATGTGGACTAGATATATAAGTGTAAAAAGTTATTGTTTATTACACGAGCGGCTTGAGTTTTTTTTTTAAAGCTCCGTGAGTTCATTAGTTACTTTTTACATTTATGTCTTATAACTATTTATCTTCGGTTCTCCTTATTTTATTGCACAGTTTTTCATAAAGATTTATTTTTTACATTGAAAATAATGCAAGAAACTTTTACTATTTTTACTATCATTGGTAAAACACATGCTTCGAATTTTTTGAAAACCTTCTATTATTATCTCCACACTTAGGCGTTCCATTTAATAATAATTATAAAAATAAATTATTCTATATCTCAGGCGTGTTACATAGTTTGTAGCCTCGAAATTTAATTCTTTCGCGAAAAAATATTTTCCTGTCGATTTTTTCTATATGCATGGTCTAGGTACTTCACAATAACAAATAATAGATTTACCAACATATCTTTTTTAAGAGCATATGTTCTCTTTCTCGACACAGTCCTCTTATTCTCTTCCTTTTCAATATTTTTTCAGATTTTCCTCTTGATTTTTCCAATTATTATTTACTTGTCTCTTCTTCCAAATAAATACAAAATTACAGTACAAGTTCATACTGAACTGTTGAAAATTTATAATTTTTTTGCATATCTTCTTACTGTCTGAGTTATTTGAACCAAGAGCTGGGCAGTACTTGCACGAAAAGTATTTGAATACACTTGCAAGTACTTTCAGTACTTTAAGTATTGTACTTGAAGTACTTTTTATTTTTGGTACTTTGTACTAGTCCAACTACTTTCGCTCTGTTTACTTTGTACTAGTTACTTGGAGATAGTACAGGAAGTATTTTAGATACTTGAAGTATTTCAAATGTACTTGATGTTTTTTCAAAGTTCTCCAAATACTTTTAATGTACTTCATCTACTTTCTTCCCAAGTAGAATGAACAAGTTTCGATATTTGTGTTTTGTTCGACGTCTGTGAGAATGTCAATTTTAACCGAGACCGTAAGGTCGAGGTAACAAATTCATTCGAAAGCGCAACAAAGAATACAATCACTTCGCGCACGAAATACAAACAATATTTTTTCGCCAGCTGTCAAAAAATAATAGATCAACAATAATTATTGTTTTATTCAGTAAAATGTAGGGAAAAAGTACAAAATAAAATTAATCTGCAGTCACCTGGGTATTGTAATCAAAAGAATGCGCAATTGTTGTTTGGTAAATAACTGTCAACAATTAATTTTTATATTCAAAAATAAGTAGTTTTGTATACAAATTCATAGTTCTTTTTTGGTCAATACCTGTTTGTTTTTATCCTTGTAGCATTACTAAACTGAATTATATTAGATTAGGTGTGCTAAAATATGTTCCATTTTTTTACTAGTGAAAAAATCACGAGCTTTGCGTATCCATAACAATACAAAAATATCATGTTTTTTTGATAGTTGGCGAAAAATTTAATTTTTATCAGTGCAGTTATTGTCTTGGTATCATGTGATAAGAACTTATACTTCAAGTACTTTCACAAACACTCAAATACTTGATACTTGTATTTGAAGTACTTTTCATTTATTATACCATAAGTAGTTGAAGTATTATCGATTATTTTTGTGGTGCTATCACGAATGTTTATTGTGCTTGCGTTTGAATACCACGAGTGTGCAGCACGAGTGGTATTCACAAGCACAATAAACATGAGTGATTGCACCACAAAAATAGTCTATAATATTTCAACTACAAATGGTATACGGAGGACTATTCCAGAAGTCAAACCATTTTTTCAAATTAGTTTTCTGTGAATCTAGTAACATCTCACGTAATTTTCATAGGAACGAGTAAAAAAACTTCTGTCAAACTGAAAAATTAGAATTTCTTGCATTTTCTTTGACGAATAATAGAGAAATATATTGCGTCTTGATATGGAATCTAGTTCAGAAAGGTTTGGTGATAGATCAGAAGATAAAATTGATGAAGATATTAAGAAAAATATTCCACTGAATACGAAGAAAGCACAAATTGGAGGTATCCACATCTTTGAGTAAAATACTCACTCTGACCACTAGTGTAATACCCGATGGTATTTCTACACGTCCAAATACCCACTGATATGCACCGTTTCTATGACGATTTAGCATTGTTAACCTTGTTATAAATACTACGAATGGAATAGTCACGAGTATTTTGTCCAGTTCCGGAACCAAGCTTATAATTAAAATAATTATTCCATGTTTATAAAAAGAAAAAGAGACAAAAAAGGATACACTAAATATAGTATTCTAAAAAAATTGTGATTTGCTAAAAGGATCCCTTACTGAAAGAAGATACAATATTACAATGATCAATAATTATTTTCTCTATTTATGATTTCTGAAAATTCACTTTTGAAGAACAAAGTGTTCTGTGGTTTTCTTGATCTTAGAAAAACGTATGCTGGTGTTCTTCGAGACGATTTAATGTAGTCATTGAGTATGGTATAAATAGTAATTAATTGTGGCTTTCTTGATCTTGGAAAAGCGTATGCTAGTGTTCTTCGAGACGATTTATGGAATGTATTCATTGAGTATGGTATAAAAAGTAATTTATTGGGAGAAATTGGTGCGTTGTGTCTTGTGTGTAGGAAGTTGAGGATAAATTGATTGATTTTAATATTGATATTTGTGTGAAACAGAATTATGGTATGACTGCGTGGTTTAATTTGTATATGAATGTGTTATTGCGGAAGACTTTGAATGGCTTGATGAAAGAGTAGTACCTGTGTGAATGCATATAATAATACTGTCGTGGATGAAAGCAAAGAATAATAATTGAAAAAAATGATCGACAGAATGTATGAAGCTGAGGGAAATATAGATTTTATTTTAAATGTTGATAAATTAAAGTTCTGGTGTTTGAGGAAGGTGAAACGATAATTGATTGCAATATTTTGGTGAATAGCGTGAAACTGGAACAAGTGAATTTGTATATCTGGATAGTATAATATCTAATGATGGAAGAATTTACAGGGAGATTGAAGAAGAATATTTACTGATTGGATTTTTTAATACCTTAGAGAAGTATGCACTGTGTCTGTTTCAAGGGATGCAAGATTAAGAGTGTATAAATGAGTACATATACCTGCATTGATAAATGGTAATGAATGATGAACGTTACTACAGAAGTATAAAAAAGAATGACTGCGCGGACATGAGTTTTTTGCATTGTGTTGGAGAGTATGTTTAGAAGAGATCGAATGCGGAATATATTAGTGTATAAATAAAAAATTATGGGAACGAATGTGGTCAAAAGAGTGGGAATGAGTCATTTAAATTGGTTTGGAAAAAAATATATGTGGAAGAAACTAAAGATCAATGATAGCGAGAACTTCCTGTATATAGGTCGACGGATATAATTGTTGGCTTGCTGGGTGAAAGGAAGAATAAACGAGGTTGTATGAACAAGATTAAAAGTGGATGAAATTAAAAAGATGTGTTTGGATAGAGGTGTCTGACGAAAAACGATTACTGATTTGGGTTTATATCAATCTTTTTTTGAGGAGAAGGCGTGATTCATAAGTATAAGTATGTATGTTTATTCTTCGAATCTTCTTTCTTCTCGTCTTTAGCACTTGATAATTGTAGCAAAAAATTTATAGAATCACACTTATCGAAGAGTCTGTAATCGGTAAGTGATAAATATATCTTTTAAACCATTTAATAGACTGTCTATATTACTAATAATTGAAATCAAAATATCAAATCAAGATTATCATTATAACACTGAATTTGATGACTTTATTTTATGAAAATTTTATTCTTAATAATGTTTATTTTTAGATCTGCAAGTGGTGCTTGGCAGGCTTCTCTAGAAGAAAAAGCAGCAACCTGGAATTTCGTAGTACTGGATAAAAACAAAAACAGAGTTCTCGAAAGGAAGGAATGGAAGGTTTTTCGTAATTTAGTTTCCAGTCAAAAACAGTTGAAGAGATGCGGGAAAAAGTTACCAAGATATTGTGACGTCAATAGTGACCAGAAAATAAGTCTTACTGAGTGGTTAGAATGCTTAAATACGAAAAGAATGATCCAAGGAAGTGAGTAAAAATTATTTTTTTATACGGCTGCGTGTAATATAGATCTTTTTCGATTCGCAGCTTTACCACCATTCAAACGGGTAGCAGTTAAATTTTTGTGAACTCATAATATTTGTAGCAACTCTCATTGATCCATTTGTTTAATTATTTGTTAAATTTAAATGTCAACTTATGCTATCGACTCCCTTTCTGTATACTTGATAATTGTAGAAAAAAAATTGTATGCAGCAGGAGTGCAAACAAGCCTTATGACATTTGGTCAACAATTTTAGTGTCTCGACAAGCATCACCTAAAAATAATTGTTTCACATGTCATAACACTCAACTTTACACTCTTGTTACCATTTAAATTCTAAACAATTGGAAAAAATATGTAAATTATTTTTCACAACTTTGCAAAGATGTACATATATAAATATGCAACTTAGGAATTCTAATATGTGCGAGAAAATAAATGAATATTTTTAGGATTCCATACTAAAGATTGCATAAGGAACCCCAAACGGTGAGAGTTTACTGTCTATATTTCACAATCAACTTTTTGGCACATTTATAAAATTTGCTTACACCTTAAGTGTGATTTTGTTACTCCCAAGTCGACAGATTCAATTTTCGACTAGAATTGTGATCTTCCTTCCACCATTTTCTAGTCGCCATATACAGAGAATTTGAAATCTGCTGCCTCAGAGCATCCTCTGACATAATATATTTTAAATTATTTACATAAGGGTAACCAGACTGTCGTGGGAGAAGTTCGCACGGGAGTATCGAATGGAGTATTCGGCCACCGTCAAATTCAAGGAAAATATTGGTCCAAAAAAATTAAAATGTTAGGAATATATTTAATTACCAATGTTTATAATAATAATAAAGTTTTCAAGGACACATGATATAGGTTATGTTGAATGCTTTAATTGGTCGGTCATATTATCAAATATCCCACTTAGTCCAATCAATTTAGGTAAAAAATGACTCAATCTACCAAATGGTACTGAGATATTTGCGGGAATATCTTCGTTTTGGCTTGTTCAATGAGTGTGCAAAAATCATATAGTCAAATCATTGTGTTTCAGGAGATATCAAGACTTGAAAATCAAATATGTCATAAACGTTGCTGTCATTATTCCGATTCGATATTTTTTGTTTAAATGAAACTTAAAATTTAAGCTAGAGCGGTGCAACTGGCCACTAACGTTTTTAATGAAAAGTACAGCTAATATATCGGCGATATAAAATAATATTCCTAATATTTTACTTGGTTTCAAAGTTTATATACCTATTTTGAAAAGAATATCCGTTTTGAGCATCCCTGAATCCATTTTGACGATTTTCGGCTTGACGTTGGTACGTGTGTACGTATGTATCTATGTAACTAGCAAATTTCGAAACCCGTTGAACGTATAATGTTGAAATTTTGAAAATGAGATATTTGCGAAAATCTGTTCAAAATGAGATTTTGATCTTTGGCTTTCGATATCTCCTGAAGCACTATGATTTTTGCATACTCATTGTACATGCCAAAACGAAGATATTCCCGCAAAAAAAAAAACAGTACCAATTATTCGGTAGATAAAACCTAAAGTGACTGAACTGACTGGAAATTATACAAATCGCGCTTCGTTGTTCGAAAACAAAAAAATCTGACGTGGACATCACGTGACTTACTTGTACATCATTGGATATATGCTCAAAACGAATATATCCATCAAAATCTCGATATGTGAATTTTGTCGGTTTCACAATATTTCCTTGTACTTTTAGACCGTCAGATAGTCGTAGATTTCAGTGCCTCATTTTGTTTTTCATGCCTTCAAGAGATTTGATAAGTATGTATATTTGGAGTTCAATAATGCTGAAATTAAAACTGGACCGTGTGACTAACATAATGAAAATTAATTTTAAATTTGTATGAAAAAGCATGTTCTGATCCAATTTTGTCGCTTTTGTCATGCTTCACGGGCGTTTCCAGCCAGCTGGTTTAGAGGGAGTAATTTTAAAAAAAGTGATAATTTACTACAGGAGTCTCGGGTATCGGTCCCTTCCACGACTCTCCAGCTGTTTTGGAAAAATTCACCGTCATAGATAGATCGCCGATTAGATTCACCATAACTTAACGTTAGATAAAATTGATGAAGCTGACTGGATGAATGAATTTGAGTGAGTAAAAAGTCTTGAGAATTCAGTCAATATTTCTGTTTTAATTTCTTTCCTACTTTACAGTTTCGGATTTACCTCAGCCATCTTCAGAAGCGAAAAGAACTATATTGAGAAAAATTAAAAAAGGAAATTGAAATGTAATATCAAGTTGGTAAAATAGCGGAAAAAATTTTTTTTTTTCATCTGTTAAAATAGCGGAAAACAAATGAAAAAAAAAAATGTATTCCGCTATTTTACCAACTTGATATTACATTTCAATGTACATCTTCAATTTTTCTCAATATAGTTCTTTTCGCTTCTGACGATGGCTGAGGTACAGCCGAAACTGTAAAGTAGGAAAGAAATTAAAACAGAAATATTGACTGAATTCCCAAGACTTTTTACTCACTCAAAATAACTTAACGTGTTTGTATGAAATATCGGTAATATTCAAGAAAAAAATAAGTAAGCGAACGAAAAATTCTTAGGGGGGGTAATTACCCAATTACCCCCCCCCCCCCTGAAACCGCCACTGTCATGCTTTCGAAATGAAATTTAGGGAAAAATATTTTTATTAAGAAATTGACAACAGATTATCATTGCCTACCTCATCAGTTCAATTAAACTGATTGTTTTATACCACACATTCTGAATGTCAGTTATACTCATAAACCGCATTTCCGGCTTGGCCGATTGATACAAAAATAGTAGATAACTATTTTTATGCAACAACAAGATCAAACACTGAATTTCAATATGCTATGGCTGATCATTCTAGATATATGCAAAAAATTCAAAAAAAGTTTCAAGTAAAGTGCACTTTTGGCTTGGCCGATTCATACAAAAATAGCAGATAACCATTCTGATACAACATTAAGGTGAAACATCACCCGGAAATACTAGCTGTCTCTGTCTAGTCTAATCTTGTTTTGGAGTAAGTGAGGCTTATGGAAGGTCAGTGATTACGGCGGGATACACAAGAATTCAAATTTGACATTTCAGAAGAAAATCATTTTATAGAGAAATTTATTGAAATTAATGCTCGCATACAAAATAATTTTTCAAAGACATAAGTTTTATTAAAATTATTCATAATGAGAATATGAAATTATGATATAAAAATGTCCCAAAATTCACGCAAGAACTAATTTTGATAGAAAACATGTTTTAAATCAAAAATTATGAGTTTTTTCGCACTCCCGGGTGTAAACAACGAATTTAATCCCTCATTTCAGGGACTTAAGTTTAAGTCTAGTCCCTCCGGGATCTAAAATGATCAAGAATCCCAAGGGACTAAAGTAAAATAAACAAATTTTTCTATGACAACTAAATAATCAAAGTACTTACCTAAATGTCAAATTGAATTTTGTCATTAGAATTCAAACCTTCAATCTTAATTTGTATTAGCATTATTGCAATTCACACAATTTCACAAATGCATCGTATTGTTGTTCGTAAATTTTCTAGACTTTTGGCAAAATCATTTTACAGTTACCTCTTCCGCAGCCTTATCAGTATCAATTTTCTCACTCATCTTTTTGACAGCAAGCTTATTTATTGAACAACTGCTGTAGCCAGTCTTGTTTCTATGGTGAATTTAGTCAACATTTTTGTATAAAGTTTGTAGTTGTCAAAATTGTAAGATTAATTAATCTACTTTAGACTATTGTGATTCAATATAATACGGTAGTGCGAAAAATAGCGTAGATAACACATGACTTAAGTGCCTTTAATCCCTCAAGTGAGTATTGCCCTCGACTGCGTCTCGTGCAATAAACTCCACCCTCAGGATTAAATCAAGTACTTAAGTCCCTCGTTATATAATATACTATTTATTGAATCATAAAGGATAAAGTAAAGTGAAGGGTTATCTAATTTTGATAGAAAACTAGTTTTAAATTGAAAATTATGAAATTTTTATTGAACCGTAAAGAATACAGTACAAGTACAATAGAACATTATATAGAGCAAATGATCTCCACGGCTTTGTTGGCACATACGGACACTTGATTATCATGTCGCTATAGCGAGCACCATTAAATGTTTTTGCCTGATCAGCTGTTTCTTCGAAGAAGAATGGTTCGATGCTGCCTCCAGCCCAAAATTTGTACCAAACAGTGACACGTTGTGGATGCATGTTTCTCAACAATCACTCGGGGATTTTCTGAATCCCAAATGCGACAATTCTTACAATTAACGAAGCCATCAAGATTAAAATGAGCGTCATCGCTGAAAATGATTTAGTTTGAAAAATCAACATCCACTTGTAGTTTGATAATCTGTTCAACGAATTATCTTCGCTGTGTGTAGTTAGGAGGCTTCAGTTCTTGCGTCAATGGAGCTTTGTAATATTTTGTGAGGGAGTATAGAGAGCGTCTCGAAATATCCAATTCTTGAGCATGGTGTCGAATTAATGTTTTTGGACTCCTAGCAATATCCTCACGAGTTGCTTCGATGTATTGTGTTGAATTTTGAAATTAATTCGTAGTTGTTTGCTTCATTTTTTGTATCTATCTTCATTATATTTGGAATAATGCAGATTCGAATCCAGTATTATTTATTCGATTCGATTCGAATAATTCGTCACTTCAAATAATTCGCACAGCCCTTGTTACGTGACGTAATTATCTAGTTATAAATTTTGATGACGTCTCTCCTCTGCTTAATTTTATAGACTATAGTTCAGCTCTTAGTTTTGGGAAAATAAAATGACAGATTCCAATAATAATTGATGGAAATAGATGTCGCTATATTATTTGTTTGCATACCTTTTCATTGAACCAGTATAAATTTTGCATACGCAACTCTATATCTTTCTCTTGACTTGGCAGGCAATAGTTCCAATGTAGCTACTGTGGCAGCATCCACAATGTTGGAAGGGATCGATATAATATCAATTTAATTTGAATTCATTGTAAGTTTTGTAGATATTATGCTTCACAAAAAATACAATATGTCAAAATATTATATAATTTTTATAAGTGCAATATTAAAAATCGATCAATATTTCTTTCAGATCGTACAAAAAATATTGTGTATATCTTCGCTCGATCTGCAATCTCTAGCCTCAGTCTGCAAAAACCCACTTCCAATATACAAATAACTATATTCGGAGATGGAAAGACCGGGCCCAAGAATAATAGTTATGATTAAAAATGACTGGGGAGCTACCAAATTTTATGTTAATTATTAATTACGAATAACAAGTATCTTGGGTATTTGACTTGTGGATTAAAGTATTTACCCTTGATGTATTCACTAAAAAATTAATACTTGTAATTTATTTGAAGGTGAATATCTCGGGCCTTAGAGCAATGCAGATTCGGATCAAGTATTATTATTTGTAGAATGACAGATTCCAATAAGAATTGATGGACGTAAATAAAATATTTTGTCGCTTTATACAACTTGAAAAATATGATATTGAGAACTTGAAATGCCCATCTTTACACTTCAGAAATCTAAAAGAGATAAGTTTTACAAAATTAGATTTGAAGATTGATTTTTAATGTATTTTTCCAATAAATCTACTGTAATATTGTAAGTCAGATTTGTCTAATATCCTGGAATCCGAACCATTCTTCTTAGTAGTATAACAAGATCGGTAAAACTACAATTTAAACATAGATAAACACAGCCAAAAGCAGATATTCAAAATGGTTTTTGTTACTAAAATCAGCCATATGCTATTTATCCTCTAATAAATAAATACATGTTAAATTAATCTGGGTAGGTTAACAAGCTTTGTCATTTGACACTTGCCATGTCATGTAGTACAAAATTTGGATACTAGATAGCGCCACAGAACAAATCAACTAGTAAAATGTCTTATTCACACGAGTAAAAGAAATGGAAAAGAAATCGAAGAATATTTTCCTAAATTATTATTTTGAAAAATACAGCCGCTGAAACTCCGGAAAATATTGTAAAAAATTGCTCATAATTTTTAGATATAATAAATATATTTCTTTTTGTTCATTTGACGTTTCTTCATAACAAAATCTATGATTTGAACAAAAAAAAATTGATATCTCGAAAACTAGGAATCTCACGACTCTCAAAAAAATATATTATCTCCAAGAAATAATTGGCCATGGAATATAATTATTTTTGTCTTAATTAACCTTGCAGGGAATAAAAAAGTGTAAATGGACATCAGAGAAGTACCCAAAATATCGAGAATTTTGAGCCCAAAATCCAGTGACCGATGTCAAAAAAAATTTATTATTCAAATATATATAATTTTTGAATACAAGACTTTGATTTTCCTCCAATTTTCAATACTTTTAGAAGTGCACAGAAAGGGTTATATACGAAATAATAATTAATAAAAATCGATAATTTTTGCACAGCACTCTGCAGAATAATGTCATCTATAAGTCTACCAAATTTTGTCCCAAAAAACTGGATAATCTCTGAGAAATTATTATTTTCAGCACTAATTATTTTTTTTCTCAAAATTGTCAGGTCCAATATTCATGAAAATTTTTATATGATAACTGCAAGTATAGCGCCTAGTATATATATTTTTTCCAGATAAGTTGTTATCAAAGTCTCTGAGATATAGTATTTGCATGCTAATTTTATACGTTAGAACTAATTTTATACGGATTTATTGCAGACATAATGAAACTTTGACAAATTATCTAATTTTTAATATGCACGCCACTGAAAATTTTGTTAATTTATTATAAGAAACTATTTATCAAACATATTGCTACAAGATTCATCAATTCAAATTTCGCGCTAAAATAGTACTTCCGAGTGATGTTTCACCTTAAGTTCAAATATTGAATTTCAATATCCTACGGTTGATCATTCTGGATTTATTAGAAAAATTCGAAAGAAGTTTCAAGTGTAGTGCACTTCCGGTACAGACGATTGGAACCATAATGCGAGGTGCTCAACTAGACCCTATACCAGTCTTAAATACAAAATTTCAACATTATACGTTCAATCAGTTTTGAGATTTGCGAGCTACGAACGAACGCACGAATATACGTACCGACATCAAGCCGAAAATAGTCAAAATGGATTCAGAGTTGCTCAAAACGGATATTTCCATCAAAATCTCGATAGGTGAATTTTGTCGATTTCACAATACTTTCTTGTACTTAGTACAAGTAAGTAAAAACAGTACCAATTATTCGATAGATAAAACCTAAATTGACTGGACTAACTGGAAATTATACAAATCGCGCCTTTTGTTTCTAAAACAAAAAATTTTTTTCCAATTCTGACATCTGTAGTATGTACGTATATCGTAACTCTCAAATCTCGAAACTCGTTGAACGTATAATGTTGGAAGGTCTAAGGTCTAGTTGTGCACCACTTTAGTTGATTTACTAAAAAGTTTTTTGAATTTTTCGCATAAATCTAGAGCGATCAGCTGTAGAATCATAAAATTAAGTATTTAAAGCAATTGTAGCATCAAATAATAACTTTACATTTTGATAGTAATCTACTGAGCCGGAAGTAGACTTTATTTGGCAATCTTTTTTAATTCTGCGCATAAATTCAAAATTATTGGTCGTAGAATGATAAAATTGAGTATTTGAGACTGCCACAGGGTTTTAATGGATTGTAACATCGAAATGATCACCTTGAATTTTGGTTGCAATCGATTTCGCCTTATGTCAATGTCAGTGTCAACTCCAACTGTCAATTATTCACTCAAAAGCTGTACAAGTAAGTCATGTGGTGTCTGCATCAGATTTTTTTGAATGAGGCTAAAATGTTGAGAATAAGTAATTTTCTACCGCATCAAATATAAGGCATTATATGAACATCTCTGCATTCAATACAATTTTTTTCCTGAAGTGTTGTTCAAGAAATATGAAAATATTATAAAAACAAAATTCCCTTAGCCATCTCCGATTCAGTTTTTGGTCCGAAAAGACAAACGTTTTTAACGTGGAAATGTTTCTACGCACGGTATTGAGTAGTTGCGACAATATTTTCGTGTAGAGATAGAAAATCTTATGATGGTTAGAACAAAAAAAGGCGGGCGTTTACTTTTAGCTGTCAACATTTTTTTTAAAATTAATAATAGTTAATATTGATGCTTTGTAATCCAAAGGTCGCGGTGTCGAATTCCACCGACGGACAAAAGATCAGTATGATTTTCACTGAATTTATAATATATACTCTGTGGCATACTCTCCACAAGAACTAAAAGTACCCGTAGCTTGAGGACCGGTGACCGCACCCTACGGCTGAAAGAATATCAATCAATCTACCGAGGCGTGATTGATATATATTTTTTTTATGTAATTGAATATTCATGAAATTTTCTTACGCAGTAAATATATGGACTCAATTTCATTATCTTCATGCACAAATATGCTCTCTTACATCGAGTAAAGTGCAGAAGAACCAATTTTCGTAAATATTCAAAATCTCGTGCTAAACTCTCATTTTTCATGTTTCTGTGCTCACCCAATATAACTTTTTTAAGCTTATTTTAACTTTCTTTGATCTCTTATTCATTTTAATATTATTTTTCAGCACAAAATCAAAAGCAAGGTTCGCAGAGGCAAGGAAAAAATCCCTTAACATCATTTCTAAAAGATGATTAGAACTTAAAAAAAAGTGATTGCCATATCTTGTCACGAATTGGTAAAAAGACAAAAAAATGTACCAATTCTAAGTGAATGTGATTTAAATATTAGTGACAGTGAATAGCTTTTAGTGTTAGTGAAAGTGCCTAAATGAAGCTTTTTGGATTATATTCTTTTTTGAATACCTATATATATACGAAATGCGGCACATAGGATTTTTAAAATGTGCGGATATTGGCTCTCCTGCATATGTTAAAGCAAAAGTACAAGAATGAAAAGTTGTTTGAAATCAATTCTTACTCATAAAAAGTCTTAATTTACTCCCACTCTGACAGTTCAATTCCGTGTTATAACAACCAAGATAACAACAGTTATTAACAATGAGTAAAAGTTGTTTAAAACCAATTTTAACTTGTGAAAAGTCTTTACTTAATGCAGTAGAATCTGAAGAAAAATTAAAATAATAACACGAAATTGAACTGTCAGAATGAAAACTTGTTCCATTCGTTTAGACTTTATCTTCTAAATATATAATGCTACTGATATTCTACGGCATCAAATGAAGACTTTTTATTTTAAACAACTTTCCATTCCTGTACTTTTGCTCTTACATATACAGAAGAGCCAATATCCGCCTATTTTAAAAATCCTATGTTTCTCATTTTGTTGCATACCTGTATATATATATATATATATATATATATATATATATATATATATATATATATATATATATATATTTTTATATATTTTTATATATATATATATATATATATATATATATATATATATATATATATATATATATATATATATATATGTAAGACAAGACTTTTTCAAAAATTAATTTACTTTTATCAATCAAAAAGAAAAAATATCTTGAAAACTTCTTTTTCTTTGGATTAAAAATTTTCAATTGAAATTGATGTTTTATATGGTGCTGTTGATATTTCTTATACAGAAAATCTAATATTGCAAATTATTTAAGAATATGATCTTCATTTCAAAGAGTAGGTACTATATATGGACACATTTGATGTATTATTTAAGTATTTTTTATAATATTTGGTATTTAGTGTGTTGTATTGAATACTTATAACTCAGAAGATAATATATAAATTATATTATTTATATTACCACTAAATACCAAAAAGAGCTTTAAATGATTGTATCAATGTTTCGATGTATGAAATTTTGTTTGTATAAGGCCATAACAAGTACTGAATCAAAATAAATTATTATTTATCCTAAACTAATATATAAATTGGTATGAACATATGAATAAAAATCCAGATGTGATAGAAAAAAATAAATTAGTTATTCTAAGCAACAATAAAACTTATGTTTTGTTGTGTCTTGGCTAAAAATTGTTTTGAAATTCTAGATTATAAACAGTGTTGTATAAAAAAAAATATCCTTCATCCACGATCATTTAAAAAGCAATAGGTAGTTTTCGATGTAAAAAGTAAGTTTTTATGAAAACCTCTGCAATAAAAGTTTTATTGCTTACTTTTATTGCACAATTTCATTTGATTGGTCTACCAGTTGAGATATCAGTATTTTAAACATCTTTGATATTATTTTTCTTTAGAAAAATCGTACCGTGAGTAGTTTGAAGGTAGGTACGTAATTTGCATGCTAATTTTATATAATAGCAATAATTTATTCTAATTAATTGCAGAAATAATGAAACTTTGACGAAATAATAACTTTTTAACATACACATCACTACAAATTCTGTTTTTTATATATTCACAAAAAATGCAGGATTCATATCAAAGATTGTATGAATATATTTACATATTACCCAAATACATACAAAAAAAATTTGCACAAAATTATTTATGATGATTGATGCACGACTGAAAATTGATGTAATTGACAGATAATCAAGTACGAATTTTGTGTTGATGTAAAATTGCTTTGAATTTCAGCCAATCAGAAGGCTTAAATCATAGTTCCAGAAGAAGCTTAACTGGAATAGACTATAGTTATAGTCTAAGAGCTGGCTACATAAAAAACCTTGTTATCGCTACATGGCTAATTCCTTCTGTAAAAGAATCTTTTTGTGTAGCCAAGTTCGAATCCTCTTGTCTGCCAGCGCGAATCCGTGGCTTTTGGACATTTTGAACTTGATATTTTAATTCAAATTGCTAAGAAATTTCGAAGTGACTAATGATCCGGCTACCGGAGGAATAAGATATTTTTATTCGTCCGGTATTTTTTTTTGCGTGCAAAACAAAAGCCGTTATTTCATCCGTTATTTTATCCGTCATTCAATCAAATGTTAGTGGAGATAGTTAATCGTGATAAAATTAATTTCCCAAAGTTGTTTTTGGTATATTTGATAGAATTTGATTCATCTTTTTAGAACTTATTTAAAGACATGCAAAGGTAAATTGATAGAATGAATTCATTTACCTGATTTTCAGTTTTTCAAAGAACGTTGATCTGTCATTCCTGTTTATATCCAAATAATCATGTAATCAATTAATTCAGTCCAATAAAAACTTCAATTCAGGTCAACAGTTATATTTTACTACGAAAGCAAGGAAAACTGTTGTACAAGAGTACTCTCAATAGAAAACTTTCAAAAACTGATTGATAAATACTCAAAATTGAAAAAAAGCATAGGTTGTGATTATTGTTATGTATGATATCATTTGGAATGTTCGGGACTCAAGAGATTGACAAAAGAATTATGAATGTGTGATAAATATGAATTTTAATATATAACGTAATTGAAGCAAATATAGCTTTGAGATATTTGAAATTGTTTTCATGAAGTCTGACTTGGAGGTAATTTTGAATTTCTATAATAAAAGAACTACTCTCGGAATTACTATCCATTTTATGATGTTCAAATACTTTATAATTATTATATTTCATTCACTTTGGATACTTCAAAGTGTATATAGCTAGTATAAAAGTATCAAAGCATGGCTAAAAAGAATTTTGGGAAGATATAATATAACCTTCGAAGGTATGCCGTATTTAATAATGCAGAATTGGACAGCTGATAATATATTTTATTCACAATCATTATAGTAATATGGCAATTCCTAATCTTTTGGAGGTAGGGAAGTATGTAATTTCCAACTGCAATGACTAGCTCACGGGGGGGAAATATTTATGCAGAGTTGCCTAGCATCAGTCATAAATCTTTGTTGAAGAAAAATAATTCCTGCTTCTCAAAAATACCGATTATATAATCTAATGATCCAAATAAAACAATTAATATTGAAAAAAAGCGGATTTATGTTGCAATTCTGTGTAAATAAATGTCTTATAAATTCATAAATTTGTGAATTATGAACAAAAGCGCTATGAACTCACATCCGTAGCACTTTCACTGTTATAACTTATTGATATCTGCACTTATCACAATTTCAATGGATACACGTATAAATAACTTAATTCATAAATCATAAATCCTACAAATGTCAAATTAAAATTTTCAAAACATTTTTGTTTCCATAGACTACTACATAAATTTACTTTGTTGAAAAAAGAACGAAATTGGATCAATTATTCCTCGGCGAATTAGGGATGATTGTGAATAAAATAGTATACATACTTCGGTGAGGATTTCATATCAGCCTCGAGCTATATCTGATCCTCGAGGCTTCGCCTCTCGGTCATATAATAAGCTCTCGGCTGTAATGAAATACTTCCCACCTTAGATGTAATATACTATTTCTAGCCGGATGAATAAAAATATATTATTCATCCGGTTACCGAAAAAAATTGAAAAAATATTTTCGTCCGGTCGCCGGACGAATAGATGCAGCCAAGAAATTTTCTGTCAGTTTTGACGAGAATAATGCCATTCATAATATCGTTTCCTTAGTTACCAACTACTGCTGCCGTCAAACTGACATTCACAAAAGAAAAAATATTCATGAAAAATTCACTATATTTTACAGAAATTGAGACGATCAAAAATAAAACATTGTGAAAATTCTCTAATGCACTCATGTGCACTTAATCTAAAAGCTTACTACTTAAAAAAGCTTGACATCGCCACTTGGCTGATACCTACAAAGAAATCCTTTTTTAAAGGCAAGTTCAAATCGCCTTATCTGCTAGCGGGATCTCGTGCCTCATAGTGGGAGTGGCCGGTGAAATAAGTGAAATTACGATATTAAGTTTTCTTTAAGATACAAGTATTATAATTATGAGAATAGCTTCTATTTATTTCTGAGAAACACGGAAAATTTGTTGGCTGTTTGCTTGTGGCTAGTGCTGGCAGTCAGCGCGAAACTGGAATAAAATTTAAAATGAAAAAGCTATCACATACATGCATACCGATTTATTAAATGTTATATTTTTGTATTAGAATAGCCATATATAAAATATCAAACGAAAAAATCATTACTAAAACTACGACAGACAGATATTGAAAGTGCGCCTGTGCTAGAGCATTTACACCCAA
This sequence comes from Dromius quadrimaculatus, assembly GCA_963989225.1. Lineage (NCBI taxonomy): Eukaryota > Metazoa > Arthropoda > Insecta > Coleoptera > Carabidae > Dromius > Dromius quadrimaculatus. Next base: position 55,447,121 of record OZ022325.1, on the reverse strand, counting down.
ACACAAAACATATATATTTTTTATTGAATTATTTCAGCCTTTTTATGTTCACCACAAAAGTATGATCTACAGAAGTGACGTTTGATAAAATTGACGTGCTACCTCATAGATGTGAAACTTTTCTTTTGTAAATGTCAGTTTGACGATAATAGTAGCTGGTAACTAAGGAAACGATACTGAAAATGACATTGTTTTTGTCAAAATTGACAGAAAATTTCTTGGCAATTTGAATTAAAATATCAAGCTCAAAATGTCTAAAAACCACGGATTCGCGCTGGCAGACAAGACAGTTCGAGCTTGGCTACACAAAAAGATCCTTTTACAAAAGGAATTAGCCATGTAGCGATAACTAGGCTTTTTATGTAGCCAGCTCTCCGTCTATTACAAATTTTATTATTTCAAGTTTCGCACTAAAATATTCAGTAACAAAAATCATGAAAAAAATATCAAATCAAATAAATCACTATTTGAAATTCCATAAATTCTACTATGAAGCAAAAGAAAAAGTATAACTTTGCTTTTACATAATATTCTTTGGACAAAAAATATTTAAATTATTAAAAATCAATCCAGGGGTTCAATTCTAATTCGTAGAGGTAGATTTATAGCACTAGATAAAGGACAGCTGACTCGTCCGTCATTTTGGAGCCCACTGTCAGTTGTTTGCCGCTTACAGATATGTGAACTTTAATATAATTCAATAAAATAAATGCGAGTGACAGGCTGCTCTGGGCCCAATTGTATTATTCATTCAAGGTGCGGGTTCTGATTCTACAGATGAGTAATTTTTATTTCTCAATACATCATTTGAATGTGCAGAAATATATTCCGAGCTACTTAACCTCAATTTAAATTTCGTGTTCAACTTTTCGATTGTAAATGGCTGAGTGCATTATTCAGAGTAAATAAGAATAATTAAAATAAAATAGAATAAGTTTTGGGATAAAACAATAAAATTAAATAAATTCTACAAGAAGTTTTACAATTTTGACAACAAGTTTGACAATAAGATTTACATTAAGTTTGACAATTAGCTTAACAATAAGTTGGGCAATAAGTTTAACAATAAGTTGGACAATAAGTTGGACAATAGGTTGAACAATAGGTTGGCCAATAGAATGGACAAAAAAGTTGAACGAAAAGTTGGACGGAAAGTTGGGCAAAGAGTTGGACGAAAAGTTGGATAGAAAGTTTGACGGTAAGTTGGACAATAAGTTGGCCAATAAGCTGGACAATAAGTTGGACGAGAAGTTGGACTGAAAGTTGGACAAAAAGTTTAACGAAAAGTTGGACGTAAAGTTGGATGAAAAGTTTGACAATAAGTTGGACAATAAGTTGGACAGAAAGTTGAACGAAAAGTTGGATAGAAAGTTTGACGATAAGTTGGACAATAAATTGGACAATAAATTGGACAATAAGTTGGACAATAAGTTGGCCAATAAGTTGCCAATAAGTTGGACAATAAGTTGGCCAATAAGTTGGATGGAAAGTTTGTCAATAAGTTGGACAATAAGTTGGGCAGAAAATAAAAATTAATTTCAAAAATAAATTTAAAATAAAATAAATTTAAAAAAATTAAATTCTAAAATAAAATAAATTTTAAAATAAAATAAATTTGAAAAAAAAATAAATTTCAAAATAAAATAAATTTTAAAATAAAATAAATTTAAAATAAAATAAATTTTAAAATAAAATAAATTTTAAAATAAAATAAATTTTAAAATGAAATATATTTGAGAAAAAAAATAAATTCTAAAATAAAATAAATTTTAAAATAAAATAAATTTGAAAAAAAAATAAATTTTAAAATAAAATAAATTTTAAAATAAAATAAATTTTAAAATAAAATTAATTTTGAAATAAAATAAATTTAAAAAAAAAATAAATTTTAAAATGAAATAGATTTTAAAATAAAATAAATTTTAAAATAAAATAAATTTAAAATAAAATAAGTTTTAAAATAAAATAAATTTTGAAATAAAATAAATTTTAAAATAAAATAAAATAAATTTTAAAATAAAATAAATTTTAAAATGAAATAAATTTAAAAAAAATAAATTCTAAAATAAAATAAATTTTAAAATAAAATAAATTTAAAAAAATTAAATTCTAAAATAAAATAAATTTTAAAATAAAATAAATTTGAAAAAAAAATAAATTTCAAAATAAAATAAATTTTAAAATAAAATAAATTCAAAACAAAATAAATTCTGAAATAAAATAAATTTTAAAATAAAATGAATTTGAAAAAAAAAGAAATATTGAAATAAAATAAATTTGAAAAAAAAAAATCTAAAATAAAATTAATTTTAAAATAAAATAAATTATAAAATAAAATAAATTTTAAAATAAAATTACTTTGAAAAAAAAATAAATTTTAAAATAAAATAAATTTTAAAATAAAATAAATTATGAAATTAAATAAATTTTAAAATAAAATAAATTTGAAAATAAAATAAATTAAGAAAAAAATCGATTTTAAAATAAAATAAATTTTGAAATAAAATAAATTTTAAAATAAAATAAATTTAAAATAAAATAAATTTTAAAATAAAATAAATTTTAAAATAAAATAAATTTTAAAATGAAATATATTTGAGAAAAAAAATAAATTCTAAAATAAAATAAATTTTAAAATAAAATAAATTTGAAAAAAAAATAAATTTTAAAATAAAATAAATTTTAAAATAAAATAAATTTTAAAATAAAATAAATTTTAAAATAAAATAAATTTAAAATAAAATAAGTTTTAAAATAAAATAAATTTTGAAATAAAATAAATTTTAAAATAAAATAAAATAAATTTTAAAATAAAATAAATTTTAAAATGAAATAAATTTAAAAAAAATAAATTCTAAAATAAAATAAATTTTAAAATAAAATAAATTTGAAAAAATTAAATTCTAAAATAAAATAAATTTTAAAATAAAATAAATTTGAAAAAAAAATAAATTTCAAAATAAAATAAATTTTAAAATAAAATAAATTCAAAACAAAATGAATTCTGAAATAAAATAAATTTTAAAATAAAATGAATTTGAAAAAAAAAGAAATATTGAAATAAAATAAATTTGAAAAAAAAAAATCTAAAATAAAATAAATTTTAAAATAAAATAAATTATAAAATAAAATAAATTTTAAAATAAAATTACTTTGAAAAAAAAATAAATTTTAAAATAAAATAAATTTTAAAATAAAATAAATTATGAAATTAAATAAATTTTAGAATAAAATAAATTTGAAAATAAAATAAATTAAGAAAAAAATCAATTTTAAAATAAAATAAATTTTAAAATAAAATAAATTTTAAAATAAAACAAATTTTAAAATAAAATAAATTAAGAAAAAAATCAATTTTAAAATAAAATAAATTTTAAAATAAAATAAATTTTGAAATAAAACAAATTTTAGAATAAAATTAATTTTAAAATGAAATAAATTTGAAAAAAAAATAAATTCTAAAATAAAATAAATTTTAAAATAAAATAAATTTTAAAATAAAATAAATTTTAAAATGAAATATATTTGAGAAAAAAAATAGATACTAAAATAAAATAAATTTTAAAATAAAATAAATTTGAAAAAAAAATAAATTTAAAATAAAATAAATTTTAAAATAAAATAAATTTTAAAATAAAATAAATTTTAAAATGAAATATATTTGAGAAAAAAAATAAATTCTAAAATAAAATAAATTTTAAAATAAAATAAATTTGAAAAAAAAATAAATTTTAAAATAAAATAAATTTTAAAACAAAATAAATTTTAAAATAAAATAAATTTTAAAATAAAATAAATTTAAAATAAAATAAGTTTTAAAATAAAATAAATTTTGAAATAAAATAAATTTTAAAATAAAATAAAATAAATTTTAAAATAAAATAAATTTTAAAATGAAATAAATTTAAAAAAAATAAATTCTAAAATAAAATAAATTTTAAAATAAAATAAATTTGAAAAATTAAATTCTAAAATAAAATAAATTTTAAAATAAAATAAATTTGAAAAAAAAATAAATTTCAAAATAAAATAAATTTTAAAATAAAATAAATTCAAAACAAAATAAATTCTGAAATAAAATAAATTTTAAAATAAAATGAATTTGAAAAAAAAAGAAATATTGAAATAAAATAAATTTGAAAAAAAAAAATCTAAAATAAAATAAATTTTAAAATAAAATAAATTATAAAATAAAATAAATTTGAACGAAAAGTTGGATAGAAAGTTTGACGATAAGTTGGACAATAAATTGGACAATAAATTGGACAATAAGTTGGACAATAAGTTGGCCAATAAGTTGCCAATAAGTTGGACAATAAGTTGGCCAATAAGTTGGATGGAAAGTTTGTCAATAAGTTGGACAATAAGTTGGGCAGAAAATAAAAATTAATTTCAAAAATAAATTTAAAATAAAATAAATTTAAAAAAATTAAATTCTAAAATAAAATAAATTTTAAAATAAAATAAATTTGAAAAAAAAATAAATTTCAAAATAAAATAAATTTTAAAATAAAATAAATTTAAAATAAAATAAATTTTAAAATAAAATAAATTTTAAAATAAAATAAATTTTAAAATGAAATATATTTGAGAAAAAAAATAAATTCTAAAATAAAATAAATTTTAAAATAAAATAAATTTGAAAAAAAAATAAATTTTAAAATAAAATAAATTTTAAAATAAAATAAATTTTAAAATAAAATTAATTTTGAAATAAAATAAATTTAAAAAAAAAATAAATTTTAAAATGAAATAGATTTTAAAATAAAATAAATTTTAAAATAAAATAAATTTAAAATAAAATAAGTTTTAAAATAAAATAAATTTTGAAATAAAATAAATTTTAAAATAAAATAAAATAAATTTTAAAATAAAATAAATTTTAAAATGAAATAAATTTAAAAAAAATAAATTCTAAAATAAAATAAATTTTAAAATAAAATAAATTTAAAAAAATTAAATTCTAAAATAAAATAAATTTTAAAATAAAATAAATTTGAAAAAAAAATAAATTTCAAAATAAAATAAATTTTAAAATAAAATAAATTCAAAACAAAATAAATTCTGAAATAAAATAAATTTTAAAATAAAATGAATTTGAAAAAAAAAGAAATATTGAAATAAAATAAATTTGAAAAAAAAAAATCTAAAATAAAATTAATTTTAAAATAAAATAAATTATAAAATAAAATAAATTTTAAAATAAAATTACTTTGAAAAAAAAATAAATTTTAAAATAAAATAAATTTTAAAATAAAATAAATTATGAAATTAAATAAATTTTAAAATAAAATAAATTTGAAAATAAAATAAATTAAGAAAAAAATCGATTTTAAAATAAAATAAATTTTGAAATAAAATAAATTTTAAAATAAAATAAATTTAAAATAAAATAAATTTTAAAATAAAATAAATTTTAAAATAAAATAAATTTTAAAATGAAATATATTTGAGAAAAAAAATAAATTCTAAAATAAAATAAATTTTAAAATAAAATAAATTTGAAAAAAAAATAAATTTTAAAATAAAATAAATTTTAAAATAAAATAAATTTTAAAATAAAATAAATTTTAAAATAAAATAAATTTAAAATAAAATAAGTTTTAAAATAAAATAAATTTTGAAATAAAATAAATTTTAAAATAAAATAAAATAAATTTTAAAATAAAATAAATTTTAAAATGAAATAAATTTAAAAAAAATAAATTCTAAAATAAAATAAATTTTAAAATAAAATAAATTTGAAAAAATTAAATTCTAAAATAAAATAAATTTTAAAATAAAATAAATTTGAAAAAAAAATAAATTTCAAAATAAAATAAATTTTAACATAAAATAAATGCAAAACAAAATGAATTCTGAAATAAAATAAATTTTAAAATAAAATGAATTTGAAAAAAAAAGAAATATTGAAATAAAATAAATTTGAAAAAAAAAAATCTAAAATAAAATAAATTTTAAAATAAAATAAATTATAAAATAAAATAAATTTTAAAATAAAATTACTTTGAAAAAAAAATAAATTTTAAAATAAAATAAATTTTAAAATAAAATAAATTATGAAATTAAATAAATTTTAGAATAAAATAAATTTGAAAATAAAATAAATTAAGAAAAAAATCAATTTTAAAATAAAATAAATTTTAAAATAAAATAAATTTTAAAATAAAACAAATTTTAAAATAAAATAAATTAAGAAAAAAATCAATTTTAAAATAAAATAAATTTTAAAATAAAATAAATTTTGAAATAAAACAAATTTTAGAATAAAATTAATTTTAAAATGAAATAAATTTGAAAAAAAAATAAATTCTAAAATAAAATAAATTTTAAAATAAAATAAATTTTAAAATAAAATAAATTTTAAAATGAAATATATTTGAGAAAAAAAATAGATACTAAAATAAAATAAATTTTAAAATAAAATAAATTTGAAAAAAAAATAAATTTAAAATAAAATAAATTTTAAAATAAAATAAATTTTAAAATAAAATAAATTTTAAAATGAAATATATTTGAGAAAAAAAATAAATTCTAAAATAAAATAAATTTTAAAATAAAATAAATTTGAAAAAAAAATAAATTTTAAAATAAAATAAATTTTAAAACAAAATAAATTTTAAAATAAAATAAATTTTAAAATAAAATAAATTTAAAATAAAATAAGTTTTAAAATAAAATAAATTTTGAAATAAAATAAATTTTAAAATAAAATAAAATAAATTTTAAAATAAAATAAATTTTAAAATGAAATAAATTTAAAAAAAATAAATTCTAAAATAAAATAAATTTTAAAATAAAATAAATTTGAAAAATTAAATTCTAAAATAAAATAAATTTTAAAATAAAATAAATTTGAAAAAAAAATAAATTTCAAAATAAAATAAATTTTAAAATAAAATAAATTCAAAACAAAATAAATTCTGAAATAAAATAAATTTTAAAATAAAATGAATTTGAAAAAAAAAGAAATATTGAAATAAAATAAATTTGAAAAAAAAAAATCTAAAATAAAATAAATTTTAAAATAAAATAAATTATAAAATAAAATAAATTTTAAAATAAAATGACTTTGAAAAAGAAATAAATTTTAAAATAAAATAAATTTTAAAATAAAATAAATTATGAAATTAAATAAATTTTAAAATAAAATAAATTTGAAAATAAAATAAATTAAGAAAAAAATCAATTTTAAGATAATAATAAATAATACTTTTAAAAATTAAAAAATTTAAAAATTTTAAGATATAATAAAAACATTACAAAATACAATTAAAATAATGATTAATTAAAAATTATACAAATAAAAAAAAATTCATATATTTATCTATAATTTAATAAAAAAAAAATAAAATAAATTAAGAAAAAAATCAATTTTAAAATAAAATAAATTTTAAAATAAAATAAATTTTGAAATAAAACAAATTTTAGAATAAAATTAATTTTAAAATGAAATAAATTTGAAAAAAAAATAAATTCTAAAATAAAATAAATTTTAAAATAAAATAAATTTGGAAAAAAAATAAATTTTGAAATAAAATAAATTTTAAAATAAAATAAATTTAAAATAAAATAAATTTTAAAATAAAATAAATTTTAAAATAAAATAAATTTTAAAATAAAATAAATTTTAAAATAAAATAAATTTTAAAATGAAATAAATTTAAAAAAAATAAATTCTAAAATAAAATAAATTTCAAAATATAATAAATTTTGAAATAAAATAAATTTAAAATAAAATAAATTTTAAAATAAAATAAATTTTAAAATAAAATAAATTTTAAAATGAAATATATTTGAGAAAAAAAATAGATACTAAAATAAAATAAATTTTAAAATAAAATAAATTTGAAAAAAAAATAAATTTTGAAATAAAATAAATTCTAAAATAAAATGAATTTTCAAATAAAATAAATTATAAAATTAAATAAATTTTAAAATAAAATAAATTTTAAAATAAAATAAATTTTAAAATAAAATAAATTTTAAAATAAAATAACTTTGAAAATAAAATAAATTAAGAAAAAAATCAATTTTAGAATAAAATAAATTTTAAAATAAAATAAATTCTAAAATAAAATAAATTTTAAAATAAAATGAATTTGAAAAAAAAAAGAAATATTGAAATAAAATAAATTTGAAAAAAAAAATCTAAAATAAAATAAATTTTAAAATAAAATAAATTATAAAATAAAATAAATTTTAAAATAATATAAATTTTAAAATAAAATAAATTTTAAAATAAAATAACTTTGAAAAAAAAATAAATTTTAAAATAAAATAAATTTTAAAATAAAATAAATTATGAAATTAAATAAATTTTAAAATAAAATAACTTTGAAAAAAAAATAAATTTTAGAATAAAATAAATTTTAAAACAAAATTAATTTTGAAATAAAATAAATTTAAAAAAAAAATAAATTTTAAAATAAAATAAATTCTAAAATAAAATAAATTTTAAAATAAAATGAATTTGAAAAAAAAAGAAATTTTGAAATAAAATAAATTTTAAAATAAAATAAATTTAAAATAAAATAAATTTTAAAATAAAATAACTTTGAAAAAAAAATAAATTTTAAAATAAAATAAATTTTAAAATAAAATAAATTATGAAATAAAATGAATTTTAAAATAAAATAAATTTAAAATAAAATAAATTTTAAAATAAAATAAATTTTAAAATAAAATAAATTTTAAAATAAAATAAATTTAAAATAAAATAAATTTTAAAATAAAATAAATTTTAAAATAAAATAAATTTTAAAATGAAATATATTTGAGAAAAAAAATAAATTCTAGAATAAAATAAATTTTAAAATAAAATAAATTTGAAAAAAAAATAAATTTTAAAATAAAATAAATTTTAAAATAAAATAAATTTTAAAATAAAATTAATTTTGAAATAAAATAAATTTAAAAAAAAAATAAATTTTAAAATGAAATAGATTTTAAAATAAAATAAATTTTAAAATAAAATAAATTTAAAATAAAATAAGTTTTAAAATAAAATAAATTTTGAAATAAAATAAATTTTAAAATAAAATAAAATAAATTTTAAAATAAAATAAATTTTAAAATGAAATAAATTTAAAAAAAATAAATTCTGAAATAAAATAAATTTTAAAATAAAATAAATTTAAAAAAATTAAATTCTAAAATAAAATAAATTTTGAAATAAAATAAATTTGAAAAAAAAATAAATTTCAAAATAAAATAAACTTTAAAATAAAATAAATTCAAAACAAAATAAATTCTGAAATAAAATAAATTTTAAAATAAAATGAATTTGAAAAAAAAAGAAATATTGAAATAAAATAAATTTGAAAAAAAAAAATCTAAAATAAAATAAATTTTAAAATAAAATAAATTATAAAATAAAATAAATTTTAAAATAAAATTACTTTGAAAAAAAAATAAATTTTAAAATAAAATAAATTTTAAAATAAAATAAATTATGAAATTAAATAAATTTTAAAATAAAATAAATTTGAAAATAAAATAAATTAAGAAAAAAATCGATTTTAAAATAAAATAAATTTTGAAATAAAATAAATTTTAAAATAAAATAAATTTAAAATAAAATAAATTTTAAAATAAAATAAATTTTAAAATAAAATAAATTTTAAAATGAAATATATTTGAGAAAAAAAATAAATTCTAAAATAAAATAAATTTTAAAATAAAATAAATTTGAAAAAAAAATAAATTTTAAAATAAAATAAATTTTAAAATAAAATAAATTTTAAAATAAAATAAATTTTAAAATAAAATAAATTTAAAATAAAATAAGTTTTAAAATAAAATAAATTTTGAAATAAAATAAATTTTAAAATAAAATAAAATAAATTTTAAAATAAAATAAATTTTAAAATGAAATAAATTTAAAAAAAATAAATTCTAAAATAAAATAAATTTTAAAATAAAATAAATTTGAAAAAATTAAATTCTAAAATAAAATAAATTTTAAAATAAAATAAATTTGAAAAAAAAATAAATTTCAAAATAAAATAAATTTTAAAATAAAATAAATTCAAAACAAAATAAATTCTGAAATAAAATAAATTTTAAAATAAAATGAATTTGAAAAAAAAAGAAATATTGAAATAAAATAAATTTGAAAAAAAAAAATCTAAAATAAAATAAATTTTAAAATAAAATAAATTATAAAATAAAATAAATTTTAAAATAAAATTACTTTGAAAAAAAAATAAATTTTAAAATAAAATAAATTTTAAAATGAAATAAATTATGAAATTAAATAAATTTTAAAATAAAATAAATTTGAAAATAAAATAAATTAAGAAAAAAATCAATTTTAAAATAAAATAAATTTTAAAATAAAATAAATTTTAAAATAAAACAAATTTTAAAATAAAATAAATTAAGAAAAAAATCAATTTTAAAATAAAATAAATTTTAAAATAAAATAAATTTTGAAATAAAACAAATTTTAGAATAAAATTAATTTTAAAATGAAATAAATTTGAAAAAAAAATAAATTCTAAAATAAAATAAATTTTAAAATAAAATAAATTTGGAAAAAAAATAAATTTTGAAATAAAATAAATTTTAAAATAAAATAAATTTTAAAATAAAATAACTGAAAAAAAAATAAATTTTAAAATAAAATAAATTTATTTCAGTTTAAAATTTATTTTATTTTAAAATTTATTATATTTTTAAATTTATTTTAGTTTAAAATTTATTTTATTTTAAAATTTATTATATTTTAAAAATTATTGTTTTTTAAATTCTTTTTATTTTAGAATTTATTTTTTTTAAATTTATTTTATTTTAAAATTTATTTTATTTAAAAATTTTTTTTTTTTAAATTTATTTCTTTCAAAAATTTATTTTATTTTTAAATTTATTTTTTTTCAAATTTATTTCATTTTAAAATTGATTTTTTTTAAAGATTTATTTTATTTTAAAATTTATTTAATTTTATAATTCATTTTATTTTAAAATTTATTTTATTTTATAATTCATTTTATTTTAAAACTTATTTTATTTTGAAATTTATTTTTTTTTCAAATTTATTTTATTTTAAAATTCATTTTATTTCAGAATTTATTTTATTTTAAAATTTATTTAATTTTATAATTTATTTTATTTTAAAATTTATTTTATTTTAAAATTTATTTTTTTTTTCAAATTTATTTTATTTTAAAATTTATTTAATTTTATAATTTATTTTATTTTAAAATTTATTTTATTTTAAAATTTATTTTATTTTAAAATTTATTTAATTTTATAATTTATTTTATTTTAAAATTTATTTTATTTTAGATTTTTTTTTTTTTTCAAATTTATTTTATTTTCAAATTAATTTTATTTTAATATTTATTTTATTTTAATATTTATTTTATTTTAAAATTTATTTAATTTTGGAATTTATTTTACTTTAAAATTTATTTTATTTTAAAATTCATTTTATTTCAAAATTTATTTTATTTTAAAATTTATTTTATTTTAAAATTGATTTTATTTTAGAATTTATTTTTTTTTAAATTTATTTTATTTTAAAATTTATTTTATTTTAGAATTTATTTTTTTAAAATTTATCTTATTTTAAAATTTATTTTGTTTTAGAATTTATTTTTTTTAAATTTATTTCATTTTAAAATTTATTTTATTTTGAAATTTATTTTATTTTAAAATTTATTTTATTTTGAAATTTATTTTATTCAAAAATTTATTTTATTTTAAAATTTATTTTATTTTAGAATTTTTTTTTTTTTAATTTATTTTATTTCAAAATTGATTTTTTTTAATGAAATAAAATAAAATAAAACCAACAGTCCAATCAATAAGTACTAATCTAATGTTTATTTAACAAAATTAAAAGCCATTCTCGCGCCATTTGAACTTTTCAACACATGGTACACAATAAAAAAAATTGAAGATATATGCCTGTCGCTGTTTTCTGTTTTGCGAGAACAAGTCACATTCTCAATCTTCAAGGCATCATATTCATTACAATTCAATTTTCCTTAAGCCCTGTTCAGACGAGGACTCACAGTGGACTCACAGAGGACTCACTTCAGAAGCAACTTTGAAGCAACAAAATATTTTTGAGTCTTGGCCGTTCACACGTGTAGCTTGTTTGTTGCGTCAAAATGTATCTCGTCTTCCACTTTTAAGATAAAATCCTTTAAAAATTGATTTATTCCGTTGGTACTTTTGTACTAGATTATTCAAAAAGAATTCATATTGAATTACTGAGAAGATTATTCTATTTATAATATGATGAAAAACTGTTTCTAAATGATTAGAGTTTGAATACTATTAATAAAATTCTAAAAGAAATTCTTAAAAGACTGTAAATATTCTGTTCTTAATTCTTTTATAGTAAATAAAGACTTTCTATAAATATCCTTTATTTTTTTACCCAGTTTTTTTTTTGTATTGTTCTCAAACTCGTTTCCAAATTAGCAATAATTAAAGAAAGAAATGTATTTGCTATACTTTTCTGTCTTTTGCACATTTCAAATACGATAAAAAGAATTAAATGATGCAAAAAACAATAAAAGTCAAAGACATAGATTACCATGAAGTTATCAATGAGATGAGGAAACGACAACGCCCACTTTGCAAGACTCAAAATAACGGCGCCTCTATTTGACAAGCGACTCAAATTTTTTCTCTTCTTCTTAAAACTCAAATTCTGAAATGAGTCCTCTGTGAGTCCACGTCTGAACAGGGCTTTACTTTCATACGGATTGTCAAGCACTTTTGATGTTTGTATGCAAAGAGCATGCAAAAATACTCTCTTGTCACTATCATCATTTAATTTTCGACAGGAAAAAATATGTCAAACATTTACTAGCTCTTCACCATCATTTACACAGCGTGACATGACATTTACATCAAAATTCTTGAAGTTTCAATATCAATATCTAGAAATTAAAGGTCAAGTTCAATTTGAAAATATGAGTTAAATATAAATAAACAGATGGTATAATTCACTTGCCTGGTACTTACGAACAATATACTTTAAAAAAATATCCATGGAAAAAGTAACAAGTAAGTATTGTGAAACCGACATCGAAATTTTGATGGAAATATCCGTTTTGACTATTTTTGGCTTGATGTCGGTACGTATGTGCGTGCGTGCGTGCGTAACTCGCAAATCTCAAAACTGGTTGAACGTATAATAATGAAATTATGTATTTAAGACTGGTGTAGGGTCTAGTTGTGCACCTCGCATTATGGTTCCAATCTTCTGTACCGGAAGTGCACTTTACTTGAAACTTTTTTCGAATTTCTCTAATAAATCCAGAATGATCAACCGTAGGATGTTGAAATTCAGTATTTGAACTTGATGTTGTATCAGAATGGTAATCTGCTATTTTTGTAAGAATCGGCCAGGCCAGAAGTGCACTTTATTTGAAACTTTTTTTAAATTTTTTGCATAAATATAGAATGATTCGCCAAAGCATATTGAAATTTCGTATAAAGAACTTCTATAACATCTTGCATTATGATTGCGATCGGCTAAACCAGAAGTGCACTTTACTTAAGACTTTTTTCAATTTTCCACATAAATCCAGAATGATCAGCCGTAGGATACTGGAATTTAGCGTTTGAAATTGCTGTAGCTAATAATGATGATAAATCATTCGACACATTAATGAGTCACTCCGATACTATTTTCCTTAGTTTTTTAAGTTATTATAACATTTTATCCTCGTCAAACAACGCATTTCCTGTAATGTTTATATTGGACACAAAATGGCAGATGATAATACCCATATATGTAATACTCCTATATTGCTAGTCGGATATGCGGAACCAGCGAAAACATTACGGTTCAGACAATACGTTTATCTCTTTTTATCTTACCACGAACCTTGTGAGCATGCCTGAGAATTGAGCAACTTCGTGCAATTGGTGCAAGCCACGTGCAAGCGTCATCCATCTTTGAAAACAACCTTTCAAATATCGATCGAAGCCGCGACGCTTGCGCACAACGAGTCAAGTAAGGATTTGCTGTCGCACTTTCTCCGTGATACCTCCATTTATGGGGACTAGCAATATAGGAGTATTACATATATGATAATACATATGTTTTTAATGCTCTAGCAGTACTAGAGGATTTCTAATTTTTAGTGTTTTCCACACGATAAAATACACGTCTGTCGTGTGCTACTTTGCTGTTTTTTGTTTTAATGAAAAAAAAACAATTCTTCTTTAGTTATAATCTGGTTATAATGCTCCATTCAAGTCCCATTCACAGCCTGAAATTCGGCGAAATTCGTCGAAATTCGTAAAGCTTGTTATATGGGAATACCGTAGTAGCGTTCACAGCGCTGAAATTTGGTACATACAAATTCCACTTTGACCTTGCAAGCTCCAAACTTTTCTTGTAATTTAGGTTGCGTTCTACAAAAATAATGAAGAAGAGTATGTGTTTTGAAGAAACTTTATTTCATTTGATGTTTGATTTATTTGTTTACGATTTTCGTTTGTGCTTGATTTTTATCTTTTTCAAATAAATTTTCTAATACCGATAGTATTCCATCTTTCCTCCTTTAATTTGTTATTCTTATAATTTATATTTCTCCTATTATGAAGAAGAGTATAACAAGAAATTAAATGTAACAATTCTTCTTCAGTTATCATATTTATAATATCAATTTGAATATAAACAAAATACACAAATATCATAAATGGCTGACTTAAGTTTCAAAACTACTTCAAAATTAGGCCTATAGATGTCGCTAGCCACTAATTTCAGTAGAGCACTAAAAACTATGAGAGATTTAAGAGATCCCGAAATGCAATAATTTGTTGTTCTCAAGAATTGTATTACAGAATATAAATTGAAATTCCATAATGATATTCTGAGTATTTAATATTACTCTAATTATATATGACTGAAAACCGAATAATTTGATTCAACATTTGAAAACTGAAAATTCTAAATTGAAGCATGTAATTTGATAACAAATTGTACATCATGCCTAAAATAAATAGTTTGATAGACTCCGATGTTATTTTATCACGTTTTTCACATAAAGATTAAACTATTTCGACTCAATCATCGCGTTTCCTGCACTGTTCACATATGCTAAAGCGCTTTCTAAGACACAAAATGGCAGATGATAATATTCATGTATTTAGTGCCTTAATTTCGGTTTCTAAATTTCAGGCTGTGAACAGCCTGAAATTTTGACATTGAAATTAGTGACTAGCGACAGCTGTAGGCTTAATTTTGAAATAGTTTTGAAGCTTGAGTCAGCCATTTATGTTGTTTGTGCATTTTATTTATATTCAAATTGATATAATAAATATAACACATTTTATTATGTTTTTCCTTTGTTCCGTATTTTCAATGCAAAAACGGCATTTTGTTAGCAAGCATTGGCAACACTGGTACAGATACCTTCGTAACCTAGAATCTGACAATCTAACACTGATAGAAAAATCAGAACAAAAGTAAGATCTTAAAATTCTGTGCAACGGTTTGTCAAAATTTTGGTGAACTATTTATACAGGGACAAATCTGAGTGATATCTGTGTATCTGTTATTATTTGATTGCAATTATGTCGAGCAACAGTGGTCGTGATACTGCTAGTAATACTGCAATAATGAACAAGCAAGAAAAAGAAAAATATATCGAGAATTTTGTATTTCCTCACTGTGACGAAACAGTAAAATATGAGAAGGTTGCTAAAATTGGACAAGGTACTTTTGGGTACGTAACCTTACTATATTTTGTGAATTCCATTAAATTTCACTAATTTGAGGAAACTTTTTAACTGTAGTGAAGTGTTCAAAGCTAGAGATAAAAGTAATCCAAAAAAATTCGTCGCTATGAAGAAAGTCCTAATGGAAAATGAAAAAGAAGGGGTGAGACTTATATTATCATATTTTAATGTGAAACTTCCATTTCTTAATTATTTCTAGTTTCCAATAACAGCTTTGCGAGAAATTAGAATTCTACAGCTATTAAAACACGAAAATGTTGTGAATTTAATTGAAATTTGTCGTACACGAGCTAACCAAAACAATCGTTTTCGTTCGACATTTTTTTTGATTTTTGACTTTTGTGAACACGATTTAGCAGGTTTGCTATCAAACGTTAATGTCAAATTTAGTTTAGGAGAAATAAAAAAAGTCATGCAGCAACTTTTAAACGGTCTTTATTACATTCACAGCAATAAAATTCTTCATCGGGACATGAAAGCCGCCAATGTTTTAATAACGAAAACAGGAATTTTGAAATTAGCTGACTTTGGCCTTGCCAGAGCTTTCAGCGCCAACAAAAACGGTCAAGCAAATAGATACACAAACAGAGTGGTTACTTTGTGGTATAGGCCTCCTGAATTATTGTTAGGAGAACGAAATTATGGGCCACCGGTTGATTTATGGGGAGCAGGGTGCATAATGGCTGAAATGTGGACTAGATCTCCTATTATGCAAGGAAATACTGAACAACAACAACTGACACTTATTTCTCAACTTTGTGGAAGCATAACACCTGAAGTCTGGCCTGGGGTTGAAAGTTTGGAGCTTTATAACAAAATGGAGCTGCCTCAGGGCCAAAAAAGGAAGGTAAGGCAATAATGGGACAGTAAATTATCTATTTCTATACAAATTTGAACTGTTGAACAATTTTTTTCCAATCAAATTAACTCTAGAAAAATCTAATCAGCGGTTGTAGGATAAGCTTTAAGCCAATTTTATTAGAGTCCTATTACCTCGAGAGATATAAGTAGAATTCATACGTCCATTTTGTCACAGATTTTTTTTTGCCAGAACTAACTGAAGCTATCCATTTTGAAATTGGAAATTCATAGAGCTTGTCCGTTTTTCTATTGCAGATAATAAATAATATATACTTTGTTTTAACGCTTTTTCGCTTTCCTAAAACAAGAAAATCTGTAAATCAGTACATATTATTTCACCATAATTTTTATGATTGAGTATAAAAATTCATCAGGTTACATAAAATGCGATTTTTTTGATTATCTGATTAATATTCACTTGCTGAGGTTCACATTTTCACAGAACCATGTCGTACTTATGGTTCAAATGTAAAAATACGGGTTTTTGAAGCAGGTTTATTCCATGACTGATATTTTTTCTTTTCAGGTTAAAGAGCGCCTAAAACCTTATTTAAAAGATCCATACGCTTGCGACCTTCTGGATAAACTGTTAGTCCTTGATCCATCAAAAAGATATGATTCAGATTCTGCTTTGAATCATGATTTCTTCTGGACAGATCCAATGCCTTCAGATTTGAGTGAAATGCTTGCTCAGCACACGCAGAGCATGTTTGAATTTTTAGCTCCACCTAGAAGACCGGGGCATCATATGAGAGTGCACCATCATTCTATTGCTGGGAGACCTAAACCTTCTACGGTTCAAGATAGTGGGTATCAAGACAGAGTTTTTTAATTTAAACTTCATGACACAAAAAGAGAATAATGGAAGCCAGACTTTGAATATTACAAATTTTGTTTTTGTATTGTAAATATGTTAAAATTTTAAATGAAACTGCGAAATACGCCTTGAGTTGAAATTTCACGTTGAAATGGAAAAAAATAGAACTATTTCAATTGTTTTGGAAATATATATAGAGTTTCCATTAAAATATCTGTCATTTTAAATTAGATCTTTTCGATACAAACATTTTGTGTTCAGCAATTAGTTTTCCATCATTTTAATTTTAAAAATTATATTTTTAAATAATTATATTTATATTCTTTACATATAACTACAAATATTCATTTAATCTTAAGTGAAAAAAAAAAAATGTGATATAATGAGAAGATGTTTCTTCTTTAGCATATTTTCATATTATAAGAATAGACTTTTGTTGACTAAACAGTTTGAATAAAAAAGGTATATTCGGTGAACCTTATTGTAATTATTATCTGTCGAAAAATTGCATGTGCAGGCCTTCCATTAGACAAGTTTCCATGTGTAAGTTTAGGCTGAGTACATTGATTAGTAACAAATGATTTATCTGCTGGAATGTCATCGAAAAGTTTGATGAAAACTCTTCGATCTGTAATCGGACGCCATATTTTCAACACATTTAGAAAGAGATTTGTATTCGGCTAGAGATTCTCTTCATTAATATAAAAACATTATTTACAGACCTGAATGAAAGGGAATATTTTATAATCAGAAATCATATTAGCGTAATTAGCCAGCAACTTTCATAGAAGTCGGTTGTGGCAGAAGATTTGAGGAAAAATCTTATTTCCTTTCATTTTAAATATGTTATAAATCAATGTTCAATTTAGGACTAAACATTAATTTCTTTTCGCTTTTGAAGATGACTAAGGAGAAATCGAAACTGTCGCGCCGAAAAAATAAAATAAAATTTTTGACTGAATCCCTTATTTTAATACGAAAAAAATAACTCACATCAACCATTCCAGTCAGCATAAATAAATTCATGATAATTGGTAATAGTGAAGAATGGCACCCCGTTGCATTTGATAGATTTTTCAAAAGATAGCGTTAGTGACATTCCTATAGCGAAAGGAGATTTTATCAGTGGCACCAAAACAGAGGCTTAAGCTTTTGAAAAAAATAAAGAATTGTGCTGAAAGCAACGGGGTGGAGGCGGCTCTCTGTAGGATTTAGTTAGATAGGGAGCCAAGCACTCAGACATTCCCCAGCCAGACAAACGAGCAAGCTTTGAACGCTCTGACGAAGGTAGAAGCCGCCACATCTGAATAAAATTTAAAGAATATTTCCAGCAGTGCTCCAAGCTAGAAGTAGCCAATTCTTACTGAAAGTTCTACATGGCTCAGCACTCAGAAATTCCTCATTTTGGACCGAATATTACCAGCGATACTTTTAAAAGAAAAAAGCGGGCAGGCTTCGCCCGCTCTGAACAAGCTAGAAGCCAAAGCATCTTTTTGGAAATTCTCCACTGATTTCAAGCTGTCATATATGTTTAGAGTGTTTTTTTTTGTATATAACTCTCTGCGGCCCAGTATTTCAGGTTCAGTTTAATCAACAGATTACTTAAACGAAGCTTAATTACTATGGTAACAATTGTTTTTACAATCGTTGCTACGAAAATTAATCCACAGTTTTCGTAATCCGAACACTGAAATACTGGACCTGCATGTAAGTGAAACATAAAATCCTCATCTTACTCTCCTGAAACCGACTTCCACTCCTAATACCAATCGAAACATCATGCTTATTTCCATTCTCACTGTTCTTTCGACATCGCCATAGATATCTATCAATCACTCATTAACTCTCTGTAAATCTCATGTTATGTCCACACTTGCATACATACTTGTCAGAAATCACTTAATCAGTCCTCTAATAATTGTCCAGTCAATAATCATTTTATCATTCGCCTTATCAAGGAAATATTTCAAAACACGCCTGTAGTAACCTCTCATATGATTTGTTTGAAGACTACTGCTTACATTGCCTATACAAGAACACGTGTGTCTTGTGCGCAAGCGCTCCACAACGAACGGGGTGCTATTCTTCACTTTAGTCTAGATATTTCAAATCACGCAATGTGGATCAAATTTCAAAACATTTCCCTGCAGTCAGTACATGTACATAACCTAAAAACTAACTGTCATTGTCATACTGGTTATATTTGTAATTATGAAAAGTGATTCCCAACCAAAAAAACGTAATGTAAATAACAAGATTACAGAGGAAAATAAAAAAAATAAAACTGATAAAAATGAAACAAAAGTAATTGCTAGCACCAAAAAAGAGAAAAATGATGAGATACCGGCTGCGTAAGTACAATAAAAAAGTTATCTATTCTTCTTACACCTACTTTAATTTTTATAGCAAATATGGGCCAATGCCATCATTCCCCCGACAAAAAATTTGGACGCGAATGGTTTTAATTTTTTGTGTGCTAATAATAGTTTGGTTTACTTCTACAGACAAAAAAGAAACAGTTCTTGCTTCTAAAAAAGAGGTTTTGCAACATCGAGGACAAAGCTTCGAATGTTCTGTTTCATTTCAAGAAGAAATTAAAAATTTTCCCAACTGCATTCCGAAAAAATGTGGGCGATACATGTCAGATAAACTAGTCACAGCAAACGAAGCAGATGCATTGTTAAAATTGGCGAAAAATGGTCTTTCTCTAGGTGGTTCTGACGGCTGTGCCTCTATTTTAGACCTACATTCTGGGGCTTTAAGTTTTGGAAAAAGCTTTATAAATATTTATAGCTTGGATAAATCTGACCAGGTTTTCAATCCAGCTGATATAACAATATACAAAATTGTTAAATCAAAGATTCAACATGCCATTTCCCAAAATTTTGGGATTCAGTTCGAGAGCTTATTTTTGACGCATCCCACCTTTTTTTCGAAACTGTCAGCAGGACAAGCAGCTACTCCTCATGATGAATATTGGCATCCACACGTCGATAAGGTGAGAATCTTCGATTTATTAGTCCTTTGACGAAGGTTTATCTCAAACAAGCTTACATTCAGCAAAGTAACCCTTATGTATCGAAGGAGATAAGATGATAATGAAACAGTATATTATGCTACCATGACCGAACAACCGTCATTATTATCCAGCATGATGTTCAGGATGAAGTTGGCTACGCTCGGTGAAGACGATAGTGAAGCCTAATGCGTAGCTTCATGCAGCTAACTTTATCCGTGACAATAATGACGATCGTTCAGTATCCGTGTTGCATACGATACTTTTTGTAACAAGTACACCAAAGTACTCCCTTTCTGAGATTTTTTAATAAACTTAGATGTACTGAAACTATATAATTGATTTTACAAATAAATTTTTGCAATTGCGTTCAAATTCCCAGTAAACTAATACTACGAAGTATAACTTAAATTAAAAGAATTTTCTGTGCTATCACGTTTATAGCAAATGCAAACACTATAACGAAAACATCTCATAATACAAATTTTTTCCAAATGTCAATTTGATATATAACAATGAAATAAAAAAATATCAACTGCATCCATGGTCCACAATTATTACTTTTCTCTCTCCGTAGGGAATTAATATTCATTAATTCTCTATCAGCAGGAAATTATTGTTAATTGCTTCTAATATTTGAAATTGAAAACTTTCGCAGAATTCAGTCCAGTAAGAGAGTACTTTCGGTGCACGTGTTAAAAAAAAATATTATGCTCATATGTTACAAATAAGGTTTGCATGGAACAGTAAAAGTATTGGGGTAGGTAAGGAAGAACCTGAACCATCAGATCGATTCCGAATGCAGTGACATCATATCCATGTATTATATAATAACCACAAGTCATATTGTGTTTTTAAAATGACTAAAATCCGGAAGCTACTGACTGCACGAAGAAAGATCTGTACGGAAAATTTAGAGAATTTTATTATCAATATTATTATTTAAAAATTATCTTTATAAAACCGATATAAATCTTAGCACTGTTTGATAAAAATACGATAATGACCTGAAAATAATTGAAAGATTCGACGTCTCAAATCGAAATTCATCTAGAGTTACTTCAATTTGATTATTGGTTAAGTTTGGTATCACATGACTTTTACTTTAACATAATATTGAACTCAAAAAGTCTTTTCTATTAAAATGGCTTTACAATTTCAGGAAACTTATGAATCCTTCCACTACACTTCACTTCTATATTTGAGTGACTATGAAGACGATTTCACAGGCGGACGTTTAATTTTCATTGACGACAACAGAAATGTCACTTTGGAGCCTCGCAAAGGACGAGTAGCAATGTTCAGTTCAGGGGAAGAAAATCTACATTTTGTAGAAAGACTTAAATCAGGAATAAGATATGCAATAACTGTTTCTTTTACCTGCGATCAGAGTAAAGCTATTGCTGATCCAATTCTACGAAAAAAAAATTAATGACTTATTTAAAAAAAATTAATGACTTATTTAATTATTTCTGAGCATACGTTATTATTGAAAAAAATTATGACATCTATTTGAAACTATAAATTCATTTGCTAAAAATATTCCGGATGAATTAGCATGACTATTTAAATTGATTTATGTGTCAAGACTCATATTGCTTACTTGCTAAAAATTCGATTTTATTTTAGTAAAATAATTAATAGACTTCTTTGAAGTTCCAAATAATTTTTTATACTACTAAACATTCCACTGCAAAGCTTTATCTGTTATACTGAAATACGAATGAATTGAGGGCTGAGGTCCAAAAATATTAATCATAAATTTACATATCTGCCGTATTCTGCCCTTTCATTGGGTTAGTACTGTGATTATATAGCATATAATCCTATTAGCTTTTTTCCAGCAGCGTTTTTCATAAAATCCGCTAGGGACAGTAGCGTAAGTAAGGACAAATGTTGTTAAAAAATCAAAACAAAATCGATAGGCTCTAATTGTTACTATGCGCATCGACATTCAAAATTAAACATTTTTATAATTGAAATATTTATTTATTTTATTAATTTATTATATTTTTTGACAGCAATTGTCTCGGTCAAACTGTCAATGTACTACTTCACCTCCGATTTTGAGGAAACTTGGTAAAAAGATTTGTTTTAGCATTACAAATATAGGTCTAATAATAACTATTTGGCGGTCAGATTCGGTTGATCTTGAAAACCTTATTTACTCATTTATATCTTCAAAAAATATATACATTGCGCGATGTGTGTGTGTATGTAAGACTACTAAATAGTGATTTCGCATCCAACTGACGGCGTCGAGATTGATCAGACACTGACATTTTCCACACATAATAGATACAATTTTCAAGATAACCCGAGTCTGACCGCCAACAGTCTAAAACAAATCTTTTCACCAAGTTTTATCGAAATTGGAAGTGAAATTTTCCATCGAAAATTTGACCATTGTCTCTATTGCCTGTAGCGGATTTTTAAAATAAAAATGTGACAGAAAAAGGCTAGTTATATTGTACAATATAAAATTAAGTATTTGAATATGCAACCATTTTTATATTTATGATTTAAATTTTGTTATAATAAAGAGAAACAAAAATTTGAATGGATTTTTTTCTACTGTGATAGTTTGTTGGTACCTCATTAATTTGCATAAAAATTATGGATTGTTCTTTATATCAGTTCTTTGTTGAAATTTCCCAATTCTTTAAAACTTTCTCTGTCGCCTTTTTCTCATTTTTGTGGATTTTCCTTTGGCTACGATTGTCTGAATTGTCCAATAGAAAGCCTAACAGTAAAACAAATTGAATAGTATATTGTGTGGCTAGGGACGAAACAAGACGATTTCAGCTGAAGGTGAGTGTTGCTTGCCCGAGCGAAGCGAGGGCTGGCATAACCCTCGGCTGAAATCGTGTTTTGTCCCGTGCCACACACTGTATTTTTCATAATACCTGTATTGAAACTTTCCACATTACAAATTTGTCATAACAAAGTAAATATTTTTCTTTTGATTTCGCAGGTAACAAGTCGAGAATAGCTGCTTGTGCTTTATCAATAAGATGTTTTGGTGTACTTGGAATTGTCGTATTAATACTTTTTTTCTTGAAACTAATCGTCTTTTCAATTTAATTTATAGTTACGAATACAACAACTTTCAAATTATCTTAGGTTATATGATTTTCATTTAGAGATTGACAATAAACAAATGCGACTCTGCCAGGGATAAAACGATGTAAGAAACAAATTCAGCGGGCAGAAACAAGCTTGTTTCTCCCCTAGGGTAGAAACAGACTTGTTTCTGCCCGGCTACACTCGCATTTGTCTGAAATTGTCTTGTTTCTACTGACAAAACAGGCGTGAAAACGCGCTGTTTCAATGCAGGTATTATGAAAATATTATTATTTCTTACAATTTTAGTTTTTTTCTTAACATTTAGTTGAACTTTTCATTTCAAAGTGGATAGTTAAATCAAAGCTTATCTACAGCTTAGTTGAACTGAGCTTTTTTACTATTATTAAAATTGTTGAAACAATTGTATCCATAGAAATTAAACTTAGTTCAACTAGACTGTGAATAAGCTTAGATTGTAAAACCGAGCCGGGAGAAGAGACTAAAACTTCTTGTGAAAATTTTCCTTTCACATCTAGGGAGGGTCTAGACAGGGAGATTTGCTTTTTCGCAGCTGCAAAGTGGGTGCAGAATATACAAAGAGAAATTTTTACTCTTTTCTGTATCCAAAGACAATATTTTGTTTATTAAGTGGCGCAAAATTACAACACAGGACAAAATACTGGAGAAACAGGATTTAATTTGTGACAAATATTTTACAGAGTGAGATTACAAAAAATGGTCATCGGGAGATATAAAAGTGAGAAGAAATTATTAAAAATTATTATAGCAGAATCACTGACAATTCAATTTTGAGAAAACTGCTAATTCTGACAAATTGAAATCTAAAAACTATTTTTGAAACATTGTTATTCTTAGCGATAGAATAAAATCGTGTAATAAATCTTTTATTGCGCAGTTTGTTATAATAACTTTTCTATACCAGAAATTATGTTAAAAACTGTCACTTTTTGTAAGATCGTAGATAAATGTATATTATATTTTTAATGGCTTTTCCGTTAATGTTCAACAAACAAAATATGTTTTAAAAGCAGAATTTTTTATTTTTACCTTTCTTATATTAAATAAGAAATTGTTTAAATGCATTTTTTCAACTTTATACAACCCATTAAATATTCAAAAAATTGTTTATATGTGACTAATATAATTCATAATTAAAAAACTCGTGTCCAAAGAAAAGTTTATAGCACATTTTTCATAATGTACCTAATATTTCATTGCAGTTTTTAATGAATAGGAATGTTAATATTCTCTTACTTTTGTCTTTCATTTAATAGATAACAATAGTATTTTACCTAATAAAACTATTAAATCTTCCTGGAAACTGTATTTTATTGAATAAAATGAAAATATGTCATTTCTGTATTTGAAGCACATGTGGCTAAGCCTAATTTCGCTATCTCTTTCACACATTCAAGCAGTGGCAGCGTGTGACTTATGTATTTCAGAGGGCACAGAAACAAAAGTCTAGTTTTATGTCCAATGAAAGTAATAAAGCTAATAAAAAACGCAGAAAATATTATTCTCTATTTACTAGGGCGGACAAAATTGAGTCCACGAGCTTATCATATCACAAGTTCTCCCCTACCTCTGGCGCGGTGGCTTCCATGACGACCGTTGTATCGATCCTGGACATAATAAATAGAGCCCATTTCAGCGTATTTTCATGTCATCAATTCGCAAGTTGAATTAAATTGATTGCAACGCAAGTAAAGAAATATAGTCGTTCGTTTTCCATCATTTTCTTAGAAATATTTAGTAAAGCTAGATTATCAGAATATTGGTTTTTGTCATTACATTTCTTTTTAATTCTACAGGAAAGGCGGCGCCTCAGGGCCCGGCCGTCACTGCTCCGTTCTATTGGAATAATATGTTTTGTACATCCCACGCCGGTGAAACGCTATGTTATCTCCCTATACCAGCTGTGTCTCAATATCTTATCGCGTTAGAGAGAGAGGCTAAGTGTGTGTGATGGAAGATAGTAGACATCTTTCTCAATGCATTTAGCATTTGCCACTATTAATTTTGCAGCTAGTTTTGTGATTTGAAGCCTGGAATTTTTGATTATTTAACTTTAGAATGAGAAGAAAGTGTTTTAGTTCTAATTGCAATAGTTGTAAGGAGAAAATATCTACTTTTACTACGCTCCGAAGGACGAAAAGACATTAATTAATGAAGTGGAGACGAGTAATACCGCGAAAAGATTGGTTATTTTAATTTGATTTATCTTTTTTTTGTGATATTTTTGGTTATTATTATTGTTATCTTTAGTATTTATTTCGGAATATGTGAATGAAAAAAGTGATGTATATGATACTTTTCACTATTTCTTTTATTAATACCTCCTATGTCAATCAAATGCTAATAAATAATTATCTCTAGTACCGTGAGACACCTGGCTTATTTTGAAGTTTATATCATTGATATTGATATTGAAGAAAGTCAATTATAAAAAATCTAACACAATTTATTAATTTCAACTACCTATCACTTTCTTCCAAAAAATGAACTATTCTAAAAATAGAATAAGTTAGTATTTGGAAATGATTTTCAATCATAAATTAGTCAGGTGATAGCAGGATGTATGAAAATCGTGGTAATTAAGAAAATTTAAAAGTATTTTTACAGAATTTAAAATCAAAAATAATTTATTTTTCATCAAAATTCTGAAAAATGTAGATTATTATTTATCAATTTGACATAGGACGCTTCGGATGTCAATTTATTTGAGTAAATCAAGATTTTCTACAAAATGCGCACTTGTTGCTTTGCTGGAAGTAAAAGGAATTTCTGTATTTAACTGAAGTAGATCCATGATTTTTATTTTTAAAAATCGCAGGACAAATTATTATAAAAAATCATTTGATTTGAAACAAATATAACTTGATCAATACTCATTCAACTAAAAATTTTAAGTGATTGTCTGGAGTTGTTCCATGTTAATACATGCCTACTATCTTCCATCTCTCTCTTCGTTCGGCGATAAGAGTTTGTGCCGTGTACAAGCGCTTCGTTTCAACTTCTATATATATTTTTTTCTACAGTTACTATGGAATGATACCCATTCCACACGCTGTAGCGTGCGGAATAAGGGTCATTCCGCACGCTTAGAAATTCCTAGGAGAGCCGCGTGGCGTCGCGAAAAAACTGTTCCATTGCTATCATAATTTCATTTCTCTTTCATTTTCTTATCATTCCTCTCCAAAAAAATATCAATATGAGTATTTTCATCAAAGTTTGATGAATTGGAATGAGATCAATGAAGCAAGTTCTTTCTCAAAAAACTGCAAATTCTGGTTATAAATATTTCCGCGAACACCTTTGACTGTAGAAAAAATAACATCCGTCACTCGTGCGAATCGATCATTCCATGCTCATGTGAATTCTGCCACTCGACTTCGTCTCGTGGCTGAATTATTCGCATTCGCATGGAATGATCTCCATTCCGCACTTGTATCGGAATATACTATACTTCGTGGTACATCCACACCATCTAACGCGCACAGGTTGGCAGTACTGCGCATCATATTTATTTTTTGAATTATCAACGTGGAATAGAAACTGTTACAATAATAGTATTACATCTGAGGTAAGAAGTATTTCATTATAGCCAAGGACTTATTATATATCAGATATAGCGCAGGGCTGTGATGAAACATCCACAAAAGTATGTATTTTATTTTATTCACAATCTTGCTTTATTATAAAACAATATCCTCAACAGTACGGATTATTTTACTAGGCAATCCTGCATAAACAGTTACCGCTCAAGAGATAGATTTGTTTTTTTCCAGCCGTGAGATTGTCGTTGCAGATGGAAATTATATATTTGCCAATAATACTATAATAATTGAATAATTGAGAATAAAAGTTTTTGTAGGACGTTCGAGGGGATCTTCTCACGCATGCGTTGAATGCTTTTTGATAGTTTTTTGGTTTTATCATTTTATATTAAAATCAAATTATGGCTCACAGTGAGCGGAGATATATTCTTATTGTTTTCTATCGTGAAAAAAAAAAAAACTTAGATTCACTCTTTACAGATCAGTTGATTGCTCTTTGGTGCGTGCATTCATTCTGAGCATGAAAAGTCTTAGAAGAGTAATGAGTTAAATAAATGAGCAATTGTACCAAAAAATCATTGGAAATTTTGTTAAAAGATGTAATGTATGCCAGCATGATAGAGGATGGGAATGAGAAATTTTTTCCACTTCAATTTTTCCATTGAATACATTTTCCATTGTGTTTTTTTACGTCATTTTTAGTCCCGGTGCTTCAATCGAAGCTCGTCTACAGTTTAGTTGAAATTAACTTATGACCAGTTGCACCGCTCTAAGTTACACTCAAACAGAAAATATCGAATCGGAATAATGACAGCAGTGTTTCTAAATTTTGATAAAAAATTATTCATTCAAGCGACACTTAAAATTTAAGGGACAGTGGTGCAACTGGCCATTAAAATTGCTTTGTCTAGTGTAAGAAAAATTCATAAGTATTCATTCTATTTGTATCCCTGATGATATTAGTGAAAACAAAGTATTTATGAATTACTTAGTAGAGAAAATATTATTATCATCTGCTTCGTCGGTTTCAGCAATTTTATCAATAATTATGTCGCTGATTGAGCTGGTAACTGGTCATCCTTAAACCACAAGAACTCCAGCTTATTATTAACTTCTTTCCATCCACAATCTGTAGGAGATTGCAACGTTAGATGTTGGAAGTGTGGCTTACTATTACACCACACACACTGGAAGTATAAATAGCCCTCAGAATTTGTTGTTGAAACTCCACTTTGCAGGGGGATAATATGGATCCATCAAAACTTGTTGACTGAAGTTTGAGCTGTTCCTGGGTGTCTTTGAATTTATAGGCTTTCATGAATGTAGTTAATCGTACTTCATTTACGTTGCTCATTGATTTAAAGACGTACAGATCACAAAAGAATTTCTCCAGAGTATGTAGTTTTTATCAATATCTGGATTTTTGTAAATGTTGGAACATGCATTAATGAGAAAAAGTCTATATTTCGAAAACACGGACCGATACTTTAATTTTATTTATATGTGCATAGATTTATCGTATAATTATATTTAACTTGATAATTTAGATAAGATATTCTATAATTTACAATAAACTTAAATCGAAAGATGAAATAAAAGCAGTTCCCACGTGATATTAAGGTGCGTCCAAAGTTATACAACTTTTCTAAACAGGCGTCCACATTACACTCAATGATTTAGTAGTGATAATGGCTGCATCTGTGGTTGATGTAATGCTCGCGGCAGCTGCTTGTGTAATTTTAGCAAACCGTCAGCGCAAGAAGCGGAGACATTGGGTACGACCATCACTGCAAGCACGACATCAATACAGCGGAATTCAGCTGATGGAAGAACTGCTGAAAGATGGCAGACATCCCCTTGAGTGGAGAAATCCGGGATGATGGAAGTTTTAAGAACTTTGCCAGAATGTGTAGTTCTGATTTTAAACTGATATTGTCCAACGTTGGTCATATGATTGCAAAATAGGACACCAAATTTCGAGATGCAATACCTGCGAGAGAAAGGCTTGCACTTACTCTGAGATTTTTAGCAAGTGGTAATTCCTATCAAAGCTTGAGTTATTTGTTTAAGATCTCAAAGCAGAGCATTTCCAAGATTGTTCCTGAAGTCTGTGAGGCCATTATTGAATTCATGAAGGATTACATACCATATTATTATATGAAATAACATTAATGCCCAGTTGCACCGCTATCACTTAATTTTAAGTACGGAATAATTACCATGGGAACAATTGTCTATACAATGGTAACCATAGATATTATTCTTCCCTTAAAGTTAGGTGACGGCGGTGCAACTGGCCATTAGTCATAAAAAGTGTAATAAATCGATATAACGTATACATAAGTGAAAAGATCTTTATATTACAAATCCAGCAACAGCAAAGATTTTGCCTCTTCAGTCCAGGGATGGCGCCAGGATTAAATTGATGAGTGGGCACGAATTGGCCGTGTAAGATGTTGGGTGGGCACCTAAAATGTAAGCGAATGTGGACATGGCCTGCTGGCCTGCATTAAAAATGCAATATGCGGATGGGCACAACCTATTTTCGGATGGGCAAGTGCTTATTCTTTATATTCCTTAATGTGTGGGCAACTTGTTCCCCGAATATATTAAATTTATCCTTAGTCTTCACGTTAGCACTAAGAGTTTTCATGACATTATATGCTTCTTGAGCCATGGTGTCTTCTTTGAATTTCTCTTTCGGCCGTTTTATTCCTGGAGGTGTAAGCTGACTTTGTACGTTTTTAGATGTTTGAGACAGTGCCTCTTGTTTCAACCGGATACTGAAAATGAAAAAATAATGATGAATATGAAGGAATGAAATGAGTAGTCTATAATAGTGATAGAATTCATTCTCTTTTATAGACTCCAGGCAGCCAACAAGAATGGCTTCAGTTAGCTAGTGAATTTTATCAGAAATGGCATTGTCCTTATTGCTGTGGCAGTATCGATGGGTAGCATATCGTGCTGCAAGCTCCCAAAACCACTGGTAGTGACTATTTCAACTACAAAGGGTATTTTAGTATCGTACTTTTGGCTATTGTTGACGCAAGCTATTGTTTCACTTATGTGAGTATTGGATGTCAAGGACGAATATCTGATGGTGGCGTGTTTTCCAGTACAGCTTTCAAAAAGTTACTTGAAACATCATGTTTACATTTACCAGCGGCAAGAGCTCTACCTGGGAGAATACTGGAAACTCCATTCGTTTTCGTGGCTGACGACATTTTTCCATTACTGCCAAACATGATGAAACTATATCTGGGGGTACAAATGTGAAGAGAGAATATATAATGGCCGACATAGTAGAGCAAGGCGCACAGTAGAGAATATATTTGATATACTTTCAGCTGTATTCAGAGTTCTCAGAAAACTCATGCTTCTTGAGCCTTCAATTGCAGAAAATATTGTCCTAACTTGCTGTCTCCTGCACAACTTTCTACAAAAAAGTCAGTCATCCTCTTCCTATAGTCCCCCAGAAACCTTTGACTCTGAGAATATCGCCACCGGTGAACTTGTTTCTGGACAATGGAGAATTGTTGGTGAACCAACCGATACCTTTCTGCGGCTCAGAAGGATTCCGAGAAAACCCTCTGACGTAGGTAGAATGGTTCGAAATGAAATTAGTGCATTTTTCAAACTGAAGCAGGAACAGTTTCGTGGCAAAAAAAACTGACTAATTCAAAATTTTGATTGGTGAGTCTTATGAATTATGTACGTTATGTCGATGGCTATTTCAAATTTGAATCAAAAGTGAAAATAAAAATTGAGTATCTAGGTGAAATTATTAAAAATATAGTACAATAATTATTTACCAGTGTCTCATCAATAATGACTAAATCCTTTGTTTGTCCGGATGTTTCTTGATGCTGTTGTCCTGGTGTTTGTTCTTATTGCCCGACTTCATGCTGATGCCTTGGTGTATTTTTGTCTTTTAAAAAACGCAGCGAGTTGGAATATGCCCACCGTGTCTTGTACACCGCATCAGCACCGTCTCCACTTTTTCCCTTCTTCAGCTCTCGTTAGAATTGTCCAATCAGCATTCGCACTTTTTTCTTCACTTCATCCACGTTTCCCTCGAAATCGGAAGCTCATTCAGCCTAAGCATCTTGTTTTCGATTTCGATCCTTGAAATTCTTGTGCTTAGGATCCCAAAATATTCCTTCTCCACGAAACTGATCAATCAATTTTGCCGTATTCTCCTTCGTCCACTCCATAACTATGGAACGCGGAAAAATAGCTTGGAAAAAAACTTGAGCAAAACGTACAAAATATCGCACAAAGAAAACACTTCTCGTTGAGGGTTGTCACAAAATCGGGGACTAGTTAGATGTGGACGGCCTTGTAACTTGTTGTAGAACAATGTTATCAAACTTCTCTTGATCTTTACCGAAACCCTCTGGGTAACATATAACTTGTTATAAAACCTCAAAAAAGTTATACAACTCCATGTTTTATAACTTTTTTTCACTAGAAATCTCCGACAAGTTATATAATTTTGTTACATAACCGGTTTTGTTACAAATGTGGCTCATAGATTCTGTTTCATTTACAGACTAAATTTTCTAGTTGTAACTGTTTACACAAAACAATGAATTACAAAAAGAATAGCACCTAATAGCAGTTAGTTTCTTATTGTAAATATTAAGAATAATATCAGCGATAAGCTCGTATCAAGCTTTTGACAAAACACGGCAGAACAAACAACTTTTTTCATATTCAAACAAAATCATTTTCAAGATTTTTCTTATTTTTTGTTGCAATGAAAGTTGATAATTATAATAATTACATATTATTTACACATTTTTTGAGAGGAAACTATTATTCCAATAACTTTCAAGAGAGGAATCCATTTTATGGCCTCAAATTCTGTTCACTACACGCCTTTTTATCGAAGGATTTCTAAACAGGTATAGGGATTTCCAGCTAAGCGCTACGCAGTCTGGTGGCAAATTTTAGAAGGTCAATAAGAGATATTTGTAATACGTCAGTTACATTCTTTCATCTCTTTCAATTGAATTTATTAAGAATTTAACCATTATTATTTTAATAATTATGTCAACTACATATTGTTGTGTACCTGGCTGTAGTTCTTGAAAAAAGCGAGATTCAAGCTCAATTTTTTTCCTAATTCCTAAACAGAGAAGTAAGGTTAAAGTGAAAAATAAATTTAATGATTTTGATTTCATAAGTAGAAAAAAAGTATGAATTGATTCTTTCAAAATTGGAAAAAGAGTTAGTCCTTTTATGAAAGTATTTCTTCAATTTTATTGTGGCGGTGACTGCAACGCAGAAGTTTGCTAACGTAAACCATACAATTTCATATTTAAATCTGAGTTGTCGTGAAGTGCCACAAATAATTATGTGTCCAGCATTAAAAACTTCTTCTCCTACGTGAACTACTCTGGAATTTCAATTTTAATATATCGAAAATATTCTATCAAGAAAAATCTTAGATCCTTCGTCATTTCGCTATTATTCATTGAATGATTTATCTGAAACATAAATGTAATATAAAAGTGAAGAATCAAATTTAGAACAATATCAATCTGTAACATTATAATTTCTATTGATGTACAATTATTAAATACAGCAAATTCTTCGTAAATCACTTTATTTCCACTTGTACACTATGCAATAAACTCGCACAATGTCTCTTTTCGAGCTTCGAATTTTACTCACAGAGGCGCTGATAGCATAACTTTGAATCCCTATTGGCAACTGAAATTACCGTTGGCGGCAGCACTGTGCTTACAAAATGGTGGATCAAAAGTGGCTTACGGCAAGTTTGTAATCTGTTCACAATGTAAATGCGTTGATATTCAGCAAAGAAATATTCATATTTCGTTGAATGATTCAATTCAATTTCAATTGTGCGAGAAAGTATTTGCTTTCTTCTTTTATAAAATTTAGTTTTTTCTTTTAAAATCTTTTTATTTATATATGAATTTTAGTTGTAACTGGAAGACTGAATGAGGTTATGAAATTCATAGCTTCAAAGAAAATAATATTATAGGGGAGTATTTATGACATTTTTGTATTGTACATTTCAGTTCTCAGCTTTTCCTGTACGAATTTTTCTTATACGCATTGCTTGTTTATCAACTCTGGATCGTAGTCTCCAAATTTATTTACTACCGACACTTTCCTTTTCCCTTTTTAGGAAATTTATGGAAACTTAAATCAACTATTCAACTAAATTTGGAATGACATCTATAAACACAACAATCTTTAACACTTCTTCGTTTAGATTCCATATTTTAAAGAGAAAATCTTGAGAAAGACTTATTCCAGTATAGCAATGAGGTTATGTAATTTAACAATAAAGTCGAAAGCCAAGTATTTTTCACTGAATTAATTGCAACAAATCCAATGTGAAGTATTGTAGTATAAAATTCCATGCAAACAACCTCAAAAAACCATTAAATATTGCTAACAAAGCCATTAACATAACATATGATCATATGGAAATTAAGGTTGAATCCACTTTACAATATAGTTCCGCTTATAACCGCTAGATGGCTACGGGTTAATTTCAGTTACCAATAGAAACTGTTGGTATGCTCGCCAAATTTTTAGCACCTAGGGTCACTTTTTGAATGGTCTCTAAGCACACGTATAAATTATCAGCCCTAACTGGGGATGGAATTCGATCTAATAAATACCAACCTATCGAATCAGTAACATCAAGATACCTTAGATAGTAATTTATTTTTCTAATTTTTGGCCAGGTTTTTGGGTTTTGAAACCACTGTGCAACGTGTCGGAATGTCACTTTTTCCAGTATAATTTTTGGTTATGGAATATGCAAATTCCAAAACAGTGTTAGAGAAAAGTTTATGTATCATTTTTTTTATTGAGTATTACAAAATAATTTCTTTTTTTTTATTTACAGTAACTTAGAATATATTTAACATAAAGACATGTATTTATTGAGTACAGGATATTTCAAAAGCTAATAGAAATGACAAATAACTAGAAATCTGACGTGGACATCACGTGATTTAAATGTACATCATTAAATACATTTTTTGCATATTATAATACGATAATCAAACACAGAATCTCAACTTTCCACGGCTAATCGTTTTGGATTCATCCAAAAAATTCTAAAAATCTTTCAAGTAAAGTGCGTTTTCGGCCCAGTCGGTTGTTATGGAAACAACAGATCATCATTCTTATGCTACAACATTCCTAAATACTGATTTCCAAGATTCTACAGGTAACAGATCTGAATTTATGAGCTAAATTTACTAAAAATTCAATTGAAGTGTATTTCCAGTTCAGTCGATTGTTATGAGAATAGAAGTCAATCATTCAGATGCTACAGTAGACTGAAATGCTAAGTTTTAATACTCTACAGCCGATCGTTCCGAATTTATGCGAAAAATTCTAAAAGATTGTCAAGTAAAATACACTTCCGGCTTACTCGATCTTAATGAAAATATGATATGAGCATCTAGATAGTACAATCGTATTAAATACTGAATTGTAATATTCTACGTTCAATCGTTTTGGATTTATGAGAAAAATTCAAAAAATATTTCGAATTAAATGCACTTCCGGTACAGACGATTGCAATCATAATGCGACGTGCACAACTAGATATTTTAGAAGTGCTCAATACGAAATTCCAATATTCTACGATTAATTGTTTTGAATTTATGCGGAAAATACGAAAAGACTGTTATATAAAGTGCACTTCTGGCTCAGTCGATTGGTACGAAAATTGAAAATAACCATCAAGATGCTACAGTAATTTTAAATACTGAATTTCAACATCCTACGGCTAATAATTCTGGATTTATGCGAAGAATTCAAAACAAAATTCAAGTAGAGTGCACTTCTGGTACAGACGATTGCAACCATAATGCGAAGTGCACAACTACACGCTAGATCAGTCTCAAATACAAAATTTCAATATTATACGTCCAATAAGTTTTGAGATTTGAGAGCTACGGACGAACGTACATATGTACCGACATCAAACCGAAAATAGTCAAAATATATTCAGGGATGCTCAAAACGGATATTTCTATCAAAATCTCGAAATATGAATTTTGTCGGTTTTGCAATACTTCTTTTTACTCTGTACAAGTAAGTTTCAGACGGTTCAAATCAAGTATTATCCGTTGCAAAACATACTTCACTTCATCAGTCATAATCCTGTTGCATATACCTGTCTGCCATATCACAGATTTATAATTGAAAATGAATAATATTTTAGGACACCACAGGAGACACCAATTTGGTTAACATTATGTTACTTTTTCTAAATAATTCCATTCATTATTATTGTTATTGATATTTTATTGAATTATCTTACAAAAAATCTTGACAAATATTTGTGACCTGTAACCAACATAATACAATAAATACTCTTGGTATCATTAAAATATTTATTGTTTTAAAAAATTTGCAAGTGTTGGTTATATATAACTTCAGATAAATCAAGTCTACATTGATGTTTAGGCAACTTACGAAATAAATTTGGCATAAAAAAATAACTTAAAAAGTTTCTATAATCTATTGAATCGCTGTAACTGAATGAAAAATTATCCATGCTCACAATTGCGGCCTAAAAGTCCATGTCACACAAAACAAAATTTCATTCTCTGATATGTCTCAACTTTTCGAGAGTGAGCGTGGATAAAAATAGCATTTTGTGATGTTAAAATTTAAAAAAACACCTCAACAAAAAATTTAACTGGTTTCCTATATACGATGGTAACTATACTTAGGCTATATACAATTATTTACAGTGTCCATATGTCTTCACTCTTGCGGCTTTGAAGGATATTTAGCGGTGTTAGTCGCCGGGGTGTTCAGGACAGGAGCGGTTTATTTCAAACCATTTATCGATGCATCTAAAAGCAGAAAAAATATTATTACTAACTCATAAATTGTCATTAAGATGAAGACACTACAGTGCAGGATAAAAAAATCGCTCACTGAATTTCCAAACTCATGAAGAAGAACATTTGCGGAAGATATTCCTCGGTGCTTCTTCAACATAATCATTTCTATAGGTATATATGACTAGGCAGCCATTCACATGAAAATATATTGAAAAAAAAACTGTCAGAAGAGCTCCAAATTAGTTGCTAAATTATTGAATTGAACAACTGTAATATTTAAACAACTAGTTCATCGAGAATGAATAACATACACGAGTGAAACATTTTATGTTGGTTATAGTCCGTGGCCAGACCCCTCAAATAAGGAAATTGGTATAAATTGGAGGGACCAGATCAACTTGTACTGCTTGTTTTTGTGACCATATAGAGCATGAAAAACCATGATGGCCATCTCAGAATGGTAGCTTTTAAAAATGGTGGACATTCAAAGTGGCTGCCGGCTTCCATCCTTCAAAACATCATATCTTGCAAACGGTCAATCAAATTCAAGTTTTTTTTCAATAATTGTAGGCAGTTTCACGGTCCACATTTCTGTTTCATTTGATGAAAGTCAAATAATCAATATTTCATCAAGAAAAAGTAGAAAAATTGGAAACAATATTTTTCAACATTCTTGTTTTAGTAGTTAACAAGAATACTGTGCAAGATAGGAGCATCTACTTTGAAGCAAAACATACAAATCGGTTTCTCAGAAGCCAATATATATCAAAATTTGTGCAGCCGGAACGCTGTCGCTCCAAAAATTCACAATAAGGAAAAATGTAAAATGCTAGTGAATACTGAACTGGGGCATTTTTGATGTGAATTCTTCCATTTTAAACATATTATTGATGCGTGTAGAGGATTAAATAAAAACAAACTTGTAAATACAATGAATGTATGAGTAGAAACATTTTATCACAATGAGGATAGAAATAGTTGAAACTATTAACCAATAAGTATTTATTTTGTGGGTATTCATTCATTCATCATTCAGGAACAATGAAGGTGGACCTTGAAGTTGGTAGCAATAAAGGTAAACATGACCACAAAATTATGACGGAACGCAAAATAGCAAAAGGCACAAAGTAGATTAAAATAAAATAAATCACATTTTAGTTCGTTGTTTTTATGAGTATTTATTTCTTCTTATTAGAGTCTCTATCATAGTTTTCGATTATTCCAGCACATTCTTTATAATTTCTATAATTGTACAAATCTTTACACTCTTTGCGGCCGCGAAAACTGGTCCACAATAACTTGTTATGAAAGCAACTACATGCCCAATCTTACAAAAAAACTTCAATGAAAGGATATCTTCAGAAGCTGGAAGACCACTGTACCATTTACTTACACTGAGGATCTTTTCCTCAACCATAGAAAGTGGAATCTGAGGTTTTCGGATATTATTTTAGCCTTCTGACCCAAACCTCACTAGCTAACTCGTCTTGCATGCTGCATCGGCGTATCTTTGCATGGTGGATTTGATTTATGCTCACAGTAAAGGACAGAACGCTTATCATGAGTTCAAAACACGCCTACAAAGAGGAGAAGGCTTTTATCTACCCATCAAGAAAATTAGACTGAAATTAAAATCGCTTAAGAAAAAAGTGACAACCAAGTTATCTAACAAAGAAATCGTGCTTCAATGTGATCGAGATCTTTTCGGTTATTTGACATACATAGCAGAAACCCAAAGTCTTGACATGAGAGAAAATTTAAAATTTTCATAAGTCCTATCTCATAGGCAGTTTTAGTGTTTACTGTAGGTCTTCAGAAGGATATAAGAAGTCATTTATACACAGGGCCGTCTCTAGTCTATTGGAGGCCCTGGGCATTTGAAATAATGGGGCCCCTAGCCCCTATGATCGAATCGGCTTAGAGTACGTTTATTTTGGAGCAATGATAAACGCGAAAAGAGGGATGATAAAAGCGGTGATAAAAGTAAAGCGATTTTTTCTTTCCTTATATGTTTACTTTGGAGATGTGAGAACAGCGATGGAAATTACTTTAACCTAAAAAAAATGGATGATTCTGATCCAGAAGAAATACTTCTTTCTCCAAATTTAGTTTTATGGTATGTATTTCCAGAAAAAAACGTCGATATTCAGCACATCCAATTAATATTAAACGATACATGCTTGGAGAATTTCTCCACTTGTACAAAGATCTGAGAGAATATTGAAATGAATTTTTTGAATATATGAGAATGACAATAGAAACTTTTGATTACATTTCATTGAAAATTTTTGTTGATAATTTTTGAAAAACATGGTGCAACTGCCATATGAGTCCAATTCAACGGAAAGAAATATTAATCGCTGCAATAAGTTTGGCAAAACATACTTTTTTAATGTATTTTAAAACTTTATTTCTAATTGAATATTCACAAAATTATAATAATTTATCTCAAATTAAATTGAATATATGTATAACTATAATGAATAATGTTTGTTTGCAGTACATTTAGAGTTCAAACATTGTTCAGATCATGCAGGTTTTGTTTGAGCTCTTTTAATAGCAAAAATATAGAAAAATTCACTACTAGGAAGTAATAGACAAATGACAGGTGCCTTAGTTTGCCAAATGGTCTGTGACAGTAAACAAGCAAACCAATTAAAATCTGTTACTGATTTTTAAAAGAAGGAGCTGGATTTGTCCCCGTAAAAATTCAAAAAAACAAGCAAACCAATTAAAATCTGTTACTGATTTTTAAAAGAAGGAGCTGGATTTGTCCCCGTAAAAATTCCTATGTAACCTATTATACTTGCATCCGATAGGACATTTTGTCGAATGGAGTGAAATTTTCAATATGTGGCAAAAGACTTCTAACAAAATTCATGTCTTCGTCCTCTTCTGTTTTCTTCGCCCTTTTTTATTGTGAATATGAATCTTTTTTGTTCCCATTTCCAATAATGCAGTTCGTATAGCATCATCCTGTAAACGGCGTTTTTTAATTTTATTTGTGGCAGATGAAGATGGTCCTGACACTTGATCAGAATACTAACATTCAGTGACGGGAAAACTGCGAGGAGAATTGTCAATGGATCAAATATCTTCAATTACTTGATTATCTGCATCTCCATCTTCATAATGTTCTTCATTTTTTATAGATTTTGAAAAATTTCCAGGCAAAGCTTTAGGAGTAAATTAGTCTTTTAGGAACAGTAGATTCTCAAA
Organism: Dromius quadrimaculatus; assembly: GCA_963989225.1. NCBI lineage: Eukaryota > Metazoa > Arthropoda > Insecta > Coleoptera > Carabidae > Dromius > Dromius quadrimaculatus. The sequence goes on along the minus strand of OZ022325.1, from coordinate 55,407,989 downwards.
ATATGGCTAAAGGCTCATATGCTTACGTATTGTTTCCAGTTTTGAAGCTTAGTCCAAAATATAACGATTGTGATGATCTCCATCTTTTTGATCCCACAAACATGGCCTCAAAAACACTTCATTGATTAATTTGTTCGCGTCAACCATCGCGATAAGAGCGAAGAAATGCAACTGAATATCTTTCGTCGCTCTTATTGTCGATCGAAAAGCGAGAGCAATGATGTAGCTTTCCTCGATATAAACACTTACATTAAAATCAATGGTTTTCTTTTCGCTGCTTCGCTCTTATCATAGCTCCTATCATTCATTGTTGCTCCAACATTATCGTACTAATTTGGGTGGGTCACGTTTCGTTTTACGTTTTTAGAAGAATCACCTTGTAGGCAGGCAGCCAGACAGAGGTGCCATTGTTTGTTAGGATCCCTGTTCATTAGAATACCAAAATAACTTATAAGTATCATATACTTATAATATAGTCGGTAGTTATTGTTTTATTTTCGGAAAATCAATATATTCATATTTATCTGTCAGAAACTTAGGGGCCCCATGGATCGCGGGGCCCTGGGTACTTGCCCAGAGTGCCCAATAGGAAAGATGGGCCTGTTTATACATTGTAACACGAAATGAAGATCAGCAAAAAGTTGTTGATATCAAGCAAATAACTTCACCTATTGGTGAAGAAATAGCATCAACTTCAATTGGATTCCATAGCTGGTTTGGTAGCGGCACTGTGAGTGCATTCGCAGGAAAAGGAACTATAAAAAAGAAGCAGACTTGTAAGCGAAATCAAAGATTATTTGGAAGCTTTCAGATAGTAAGGACGTGATTGATTTTTTTTCTGATGGGCTAATGACAACTTTCCAGAATTTTTTGCTGATGCAGTATGCAACCAAGCTGACATTTGGATCAGGAGTCTGGAACAGTATCCGAAAATTCCAGATTCCACAACCCATGGTAGGGGAGAAGATCGTTAGGGTAACTGGAAGATAAAAAAGATGACAGGTTTTCCTGTTTCTGAATTATCCTCTCATTGATAACGTGGTTCTTTAAGAAAGAGACCTGTCTGATTGGGGCATGTACCTTTAGAACAAGTTATGGTGCACTAGTTCTTGCGGCTGCAAAGGATGTAGGAATTCACACAATTATAGCAATGATGAGGAATGTGATGAGATAACTAAAAACTGTGATAGTGACTTTAGTGAGTAGAAATAAATACTTGTTAAAAAATAACGAACTGAAATGTGATCTATTTTGTATTAATCTACTTTGCGTCTTTTGCTATTTTGCGTTCCTATATAATTTCATGGTCATGTTTAGCTTTATTGCTACCAACTCCATGGTCTACCTTTATTATTTCTGAAAAATTGATGTAAGTTATATACCTACAAAAAATAAACCTATTGATTACGTATCTCAACTATTCTCATTGTGAAAAAATATTTTCCTACTTAAAATACATCTATTGCGTTTGTTATTCAATCTTCTACATGCATTAGTAATATGCTTCAGATCAAGAAACTCCCATTTAAAATTTCCTAGATCAATTTTCACTAGCATATTACATTTTTTCATACCGTGAGTTTTTGAAGCTATAGCGTTCCGGCAGCACAAATTTTTATATATCTTGGCTTCAAATGAACCGATTCAGAGGTTTTTTTTTTTCTTGTATATTATGAATACACACTAGTGCTGTTAAAAACCGGAATAAAATGGAACCGGTTCCACGGTTCCAAAACTAACCGGGTACCCGGGTACCCGGTTATCGAGTCCAAATTCGATTCCGATTCGAATCTCGATTCCGGTCCGAATCTCGATTCCGGTTCTAATCTTGATTCCGGTTCGAATCTCGATTCCGGTCCGAATCTCGATTCCGGTTCGAGTCTCTATTTCGGTTCGAATCTCGATTTTGATCCGAATCTCGATTCCGGTCCGAATCTGGGTTCCGATTCGAATCTCGATTCCGGTTCTTAATACAGAAAACCTTTCTTGGCAAATATCATTTCTCTACTGCGTTTAAGTTACAAATACCTTCTGGGCTTTTAGTTGAGCGTTTTATTTTATTATACTGACTCGTCCCAGAACAAACAGAACATTTAGAATTTTTAAGAATTATATTTTGTACATTATAGTTGCCACACATAACTACATTTACTTATTTCTACTTTACTCCTATCGGTGACACTGCAGACTTTGAAACATGAATGAACGTAAAGTTCTGAACATCAAAGAGGATTGCAAATTATCCCGAATATCAAATATTACTATTTTCTAAGAGATCCTATCTTTCTATTAGTTTATTACGGGGTATAATGCGAAATTGGAAACACCTTTTTTCTCGGAAGCTATTATAGATACCAAAAAATTGTTCAAATAAATTTTTTTTACTTTTAATAAGCCAACTAAATCTGTGTGAATTTGGTGGAAAAAAAATAATTCTCGTAGATATTGCCATATTTATACTTTCTTCAAAAGGAATCCCCTGTATATTATTGCACTAATGAATAGAAAATAATCTTTGCTTTGAAAAAGTTCAAGGGTTCTTACTTGCTAAACTTGATAGTTTTTGAGATATTAACGAAAATATCTAAATGTTGATTCACAAAATCAAGTGTGCTTTTAGAACTAAATTTTTTCACAGTTGAGTTATTTTGTGTTGTATTTGCGTTAAGAAAAATTGTGTTGTATACACATCATTGATATTTTTGTGTCAATAATATTACTGTTAAGTACGCGGGGAATTACACAATGTTTATATTTTTTAAATTTAAATATTTTTGCGCGCTCAGACATTTGCACAAGAACGAAATGCATATTTCAATTACTATTAAAAACAATGTACAAAATAAACAATTTAATTATCATAGTGGAACATAAAGAAGTACGGAATAAATGTTATCGAACTACACAAAATGTTCAAAATTTCCACCGTTTTCTCGGACACATAAATAAAGTCTTTTCAATAAATTTTGTTTTATATTAACTGTATTCAATTCAACAACAGCTTGTCTTATTCGGTTTTTCAGTTCATGAAGTGTAGCAACGGACATTACATAAATTTTGATTTTTATAGCTCCCCATAGAAAAAAATCTAAAGGCGATAGATCAGGAGATCTTGCGGGCCACGATGTAGGACCTCTGTTGCCAATCCAGGAATTTGGAAATTGTTGATTCAAATACGCAGTTACATCCAATGAATTATGCGGAGGTGCACCATCTTGCTGAAATATCATTCTGCGTCTAACTGCTAATGGTATATCATCCAGATAATCTTGAAATTCATTTTGCAGAAAATTTAAGTATCTCTGTCATGTCAAAATGCCCTCATAAAAATATGGACCCAAAATAGTGTTGTTTATCATACCGCACCATACGTTAATTGAAAAGCGTATTTGAAAATTTGAAATAAATGTTTGACGGGGATTCGTTTCTACTGATTGCCAATAATGTGAATTATGTCTATTTAGTATTTCATTGTTAGAGAAATTTGTTTCATCTGACCAGAAAATTGTATCTAAAAAATTAGGCTCTGCAATATTTTCCACTATTAAGTAATTACAAAATTGTAATCTTCTCACATCATCGCCAGGATGAAGATTATGAATTTTGTAGATTTTATAGGCTTTGTACTTATGCTTTTTCAGGATCTTAAGAACCTTTGTATGTGTGGTATTTATTTCCAATGCAGCTTCTTTTATTGAATTTTTAGGGTATACATTGAAATATGCCAATACATCAACTTCTAAATTTTCATCTACTATCTCACGTGTTTTGTAATTTCTTGAAACTGACCCAGTCCTACGCAGCTTCCTCTCTAATTTGAATAAATACGAATGGTTTGGATAAAAGCGTTCCGGATACTGTTGTCTGTATAATTGCAGAGCTTGTCTCGAATTATTATTTGATAGATAAAAACATTTCATCATATCTAATTTCTCATTGATTGAATAATCTGCCATTATTAACACCAAATAATAATAGTATGTATGCAACACAATTTTTTGTAGCGGCGCAAATACAATACAAAATAACTCAACTGTAAACAAATTTTGTTCTCAAGGCACACTTGATTTTGAGAACAGCATTAAGATATTTTCGTTAATATATCAAAAACTATCAAGTTTAGCAGGCATGAACCCTGAAACTTTTTTACAGCAAAAAATATTTTCTATTTATTAGTGCAATAATATACAGGGAATATTCCATTTGAAGAAAGTAAGAATATGGCAATATATACGAGAAGTAATTTTTTTTTTTACTAAATTCACACAGATTCAGTTAGCTTATTGGAAGATCTACAAACTTTATTTGAACAATTTTTCGGTATCTATAATAACTTCCGAGAAAAAAGGTGTTTCCAATTTCGCATTCCACCCTGTATATGGTCACAGAAACATACAATGTGAATGTCATCCGGTCCCTCCAAATTATACCACCAAGTGATTTGGTACACAGACTATTACAATAATATATCTTATTCTCGGTTTTCTCTTCACAAAAGAAATAAAAATCTTTGTGTTATGCCAAATTTGATAATGACTGAAATTTTATTAAAAATAAACGAATTTTATACAAAAATATAAAATTTAGATGACTATAATGAATCTAAGATTAGTTTGTGCTGTGTTTAAGTATTTGTGGAATGAATATTTATTTAATCAACAGCGTAGATGAGGGTTTGAATGTTAACAGCCCAACAGGATAAAGGTCGGGCCACACAATACCGCACCGTATCCGATCCGTTAGTCGACCGAATGTTGACTATCACTCGGGAAAAAAATTGCACCATGTACACAAATACGATTGTTCAAACATTACCGTATCACGCCCGAGCGCACTCAATTCACCGTCAGTCGGCCGAGTCCGATTCAAAATTTTTACTTTTTAACGGTAACGATGCGGTGTCGGCCGACTATCTTCTGTTTTGTGTGACAGTTAAATGCATATATGTCAAAATACTATAGTGGAAATGGGAAAGTTTGAAAGTTTCCGGTTCTTTATGATCAAAAGAGTGATAAATATAGAAATCTAGAGTACAAGGATAAGATCTGAAATAATACTTCACTACATTGGAGGTTAAAGGTAAATCTATCGATGTATTAAAAACGGTAGATGAACGAGCCGTGGCACGACCAACATTCGGCCGACTGATGGATCGGATACGGTGCGGTATTGTATGGCTCGACCTTAAGACAAAGAGACTTAAGATATTTTTCAATTATGCAGGGGCCACACTTATGTCTAATGCCGTTAAGTAAGGCGTTATGTGACAATTGACATATTGTCAATGACAAAGTGTTCATTATTGAATAACGCCTCAATCAATGACATTAGACGTAAATGTGGCCCCAGCATTAGACACAATTAGACATCATAGAAAAGACCACGTAAAAAAAAACAAACAATACGAGTAAGAGATAAAGAATGACTTCTGCAATTTGCATCTCTTTTTATATTATGTATTTATTCTCATTAGCACCTTTCAAAAGGACTAATCACTCTTACATTATGATTTATGTAGAGCACATTGACCATTTCTTTTTCTGAGAGCAACAGATCTCTAATCACTCTTTTCTCACTATTATTGCTTACGAAAAAGACTCACGAGCATATTCGGAGTTGATGTGGGCTTTAAAAATACAAAAACGGATATCCAAAATAAAACGAATGATGAAATTATAGCTTTTAAATTTTATCCAAGTTCTTCATAATTTCCATTTATTCAAAATTATAGAATTCTCCATTTCTTTATTATCGTCAAATTAAAACAATAATTCATCTTGTGATTCATCTGATCTGATCAATGAGATGCGAGCAAAAACGATCATTACTTCAAATTGAACGCAATCATCTAAATTTAAAATGGAACTGAATTGATTGCAACCAATGAAAAAAACTGAGCTGAATGAAAATCACATGAATTTGGTAAAATCAGATAAATCAGTCAAATGGAATACGGGTTATTCAATTACCAAGTTCGTCAATTCTCGCTGGCAATACGAACCAATTATTGTTCCATAATACAGTCATAGATGTTTTTGAAATAATTTCTGCACTAAGAGATTGTATAATGTATGTTCTTTTGTACTGTAGAAAAATATTTATAATTCGTGCAAGGACTCTTTCTCAAGATTAATATATTTTATCATTCGATTATATTTACTAAAGATGAATAGATTGACCATTAATCCATAACAGTTATTTGCTTACCCCTTGTGGTATATACATAAACAGGGCAACCTAGCTATCACATCGCCTTGCGTCAGTTCTTCTAGACATATCACACACTCGCCCTTATCATCCGTTAGCACGTCTTCGTTGTACGACAGCCGCGGTTTCGTGAGGCACATAACCAGATGGCACTCGATGTCATCCGGGAGAACGAATTTACTACATACTGGACATTTTATACCTGAAATACAAAAAAAAAAATATATCAATAAATATAAGAGATTCACTTGTGTTGTTTTTTTTTTTTTAATATTCTTGTAGACTATCAGTGCGCTATGAACAGGGTATCACGATTTATTGGTGGATGTGGAAAATTTCAAATTTTGTTCATCTCAAATACTAATTTTGTACCGGTAATTCGGAAACTGATTAATTCTTGAAGAAATTTTATTTTCAATCTACATTATTGTTATATTGTTTCTGTTTTTGAAATCTAGAGTTTTCGTTGCAGAACGATGCATGATGTATGATTTTAGAAGTGTTTTTTTATGGGAAAGCAGACAGGCATGAAACAATAACTACATTTTCGCAGTTATATTATCATTAGAAAATCAATTGGATCTGTAAAACCTTGAATAAGACAACTATTTAAAAAAATATATAATTATATAAGGTAACAGCAGACAGAAGTATTGTAAGGCTGCAGACTTTTTGGGTGGCAAAAAAAAAAATACTCTTTCCAAATTTATTCAAGCTTTCGGTTTAAGCCTTCAGCAGAACACTAAAATCAATTATATTCACAAATCAAAATACATATATTAATAAGTATAGAAAAAAGTTATATTGTGTTTAAAAAGTACATATAATTATATATTAAAATATTCAGTAAGAGTGTAAAAACTATGCAGTTACCGGAAAACCTTTAGTTCCTTTTTAAACTGTTTTATGTTTTTGTGCTGTCTTATATGATTTGGTAATCTACTGAAAATTTCCAGACCAATTCTCTCGGGAGAGATGTAGATATGAAAAAATTGTTTTTTTTTTGTCGAGTGTTCGTGTACACTATTAGTTAAGGTAAAAGCAGCCTGGATTTTAAAAATTAAGAGTCATAGTTCGTGTATGTATAGATTGGTGATTGGTTATAATGAAAAAATTTTTTTTTTCTCTCTACAAAAAGTGGTATAAGCTAGGGATGCATCGATACGCCTTTCTGTCGATATTCATAAAAACGTATCGCTATCCATACCGATACCGATACCGATACGGACAGTGAAGATAAAAAGATCGGAAGCAGACGCTTATATCACGTAGCTATTGTACATGTATTTAGCGAAAAAAAGATAAAAGTCATAAGTCACTACCACAAAAAAAAAAAAAATTATGTATCTCATTACGCGCCGAAAGCAAGTAGCTGAATGGAATCGAATTATGAAACGCGGGCTTTTCTGCCTCATTTACATGAACGAACTTAGCACGAGGATGATGTGTTTACATATTGATTATTTATGAATCGATGTATCGGTGTATCGGCAAATTGATATCGCGATTTCGATATATCGGAAAACTCGCGATATCGCCGATATATCGGTATTGGTATCGTATCGGATGTTCGGATGCATCCCTCGTATAAGCCAAATGCGCTATACATCTTATAATTCTCTTCTGTAAAACAAAAATGATACCAGAAACATTTGATGATCTCCAGAAGCAGATATTATATTTCACACGGTATTCTATGCAAGCGTAATAAAACATTAAAAGTTGATTATTGTTTCAGTACTGCTTGAGATATCTCACTTGTAGCAAAGTTTGTTAAGAATAATAATGAGCTCGTCGTCAAGAGGTTTTCAGTTTTGGGTTGTGCGTAAATGTCATGCCAAGTATTTTTGCAGATTAGTTATTATTTTTGATTTTGCTTCCAAATTTAATAGTTATATCTTTCTTTTTTTGTGAGTTCATATTGAAACGTACTATATTTATCTTGTTTTACTGTCATTTAGAAACAAATTATTTTCATTGCACCAGGATGTTAAATACTGTGCATTTTAATTACATTTTGTTATACAATCAAATATTAGGACTTTTTTAAATCGTTAATATATAGAGTAGATAACACTGGAGCAAGAACTGTGCCTTGTGGTACCCCGGTATTTATTATTGCTAATTCAGAATTTACGACTTTCTTGTTATCATTATTATCACTATTTGTTACTGAGACAAATTGATGTCTGTTTACTGAAAAGTTATTTATCCATTGTTAGCGAAACTTCCCGTATTCCGACACATTCAAGTTTATGCAATAATCTTGAATGATCTACACAATCGAAGGCTTTACTAAGGTTGCAGAAAATGCCAACCGGGTATTCGCTCTTATTTAAATCTATCGCCCGGAAAAACAAGCGCAAAGAAGTATTTATCCCGCATCTGTAATAAAAAATAATAAAGGCAACTATTATTTGACGAAAAATATCATTTAAAATTTATTATATTATCACAGTTTTACCAGATATATTTTTAGTTGTAGTTGAAATTCACAATTAAAAACGGACGTGAAATTCTATCACTTTTTGACCTAATCGTTTGAAATGGAAGTGCCTTGAATCGTCCGTAACTTACATCGCCTACTATGACTTCGCACTGAGCGAATACAATATCTTACCACAAGAAAATTGTTCAGTTCAGCGAGAACAATGATTGGTTGAAAATTTTATAAATTTAAAATAGCTTTTAGATTAAGTATAAAGAATCGGACTAAATAAAATTAAGAATTTTATCGACTTCATTCCTCCGGTTTATAAAACGCAATCGAGAGTGAGTAACTAGTGCGGCAACTACATTCATTTTGAAAGAAAAGCATAAAATTTATCTGAAACGGACGAGCGGAAATATGAATAATTCAATGTTCTTCAAATAATAATTCCGCAAGTAGAATAATTATGTCCTAAACAATTGAACAATCTGGAGCATATTCAGTTTTTGCTTTGTTTTTTTCAGAATCGGATATTTCTGGACTTTTCTTGATATACAGTTTGCGTATGTCTCGGAATAGAAATTAATTTTCACTGGATCGGAAAAAACGGATAATTGTAGTCCAGCCCTGAATTATTGTAGAATATTACATTATAATTTAAAATAGGTATTCCTGAATAATTGATTTATGTACATGCCATATACATAATACATAGCTATGCATATAATTACAGAATTAAATTTTTATGAAAACATGTTTCAGATTCTTATACGTGTAATTTGTGAAAAAATATATTTTCCGATCTTGGTAATTTTTTCAAATTCGAATGCATGTTATTTTCTTATTATTATTCCCAAAGAAAATAGAAACTGATCAAGTATGAGTGCGGCGTGTACCAAGGATTCTGTGCATTTATTGTTAATTTTTCGAAAGCTATAGCAATTGAAAAAATCACTTTTTTTCGTGGGAACTTTACATGATTTTACTTACTTACTTACTTAATCTTTTGCCTATCTATCTTTCGGTGTAAGGCGTCAAATGATTTTAAATTCTGTGTAATTTTCCGGATCAAAATTTCGAAGACAAGAGTGAGAACCGATTTTTTCACATGATTTAAATTATATATTAATATATTCTACAACAAGTACTAAAATGGCCCTTACGCCATTCCAAACATATTGTAGACTATACTTTCTGTAACAAGATTTTGGAAACATCAATATATTAGAAGAAACTTTTGAAATTATGAAATGTCAAACGCAAAACCAGGAATAGATACTGGAATTGTTGAACTGTTAGAATTAACAGCTTCTGATTCGTCGAAAATTATGATTTAATGATTCTAAACGGCAGACAGAATTATTCTAAACGATGTGTTGAAATGTCACTTGTTTCAACATCATTTTTGTTTATGATATATTCAAATTACAGAACAGTGTTAGAGAAACATATACAGTCTCATAAGCATAAGAAGCCCCATCGGTTAAGTTTGGTAATTGTATAATTCAAAATAGGCTAAGATAGGAATCTAGCGCCAACAGTGGTGGCGGTATCTATTCTTAAATAGTTTTAAATTTATTAAAAAGTACTTTATTCATTAAATATGCATACGTAATGTATATTACTCTTTTAGATTTAACACGTTGAGAAAAGGAGGTGATAAATTCAGTTATATTCAATCTTCACGTCACTTAAACCTTATTGATTAACTCAACAAAATTCACTAAGAGCGCTCATGGGAGTGAATATACTAAATATTTTCACGCAGACCCAGGCATACGTTTTTACTGTTACAAGGCGGTTGGTAGGTTTTAAAAGAGAAATATCAGCAATAAAGTATGTCGAAACTTGGGTAGACAAACGCCATGTAACAAATGTCCCTTTCATACCATTAATAAGAGGGATATAGATACTATTAGGTCAGACTATTTCTACCTTCAGAACAAAAATTCTTAAGAGGCAGGTTACGCTTGTACGAGTGTATCTAGGTCGACAATTTCCCAAAAAAGTTGCTTTTTCTACCTCTCATAGCTACCCTCTATATCCACTAGGCTGTCCACCTTAGTGGTAAAGTTAACAACCAATACTGAAGAAGCTTAGAACATTTGAGAAATTCCATATTGACTTTAAGTACTGCTCGTGTTCAAGGTGAAACGTTTTTTAATCTAAGCACTCTTTGTCTTTATCAAATATTGTATTACTTAGGAAATGTATTTCGCTTGTGATTACTTTCTCCTTTAAACCAAGAGCCGGCTGCGCCAAACTCAAATTCATACGGTTATATGTGCCAAAACTTGATCAAAGTATTAAAAGCAAGCCATTTTCGGCTTTTGGTATTATTAGTAGTCACTCAAACAATACAAGGTTGAAAATTGTGCCAATCGAAAAAGGATCAATTACGCACACATGATAACGAATAGACACATTTTATAGGATTTTGATTATGTTAAAAACAAATAAAACTAATTTCTATTAGAGGACAAATTAAACAAAGCATAATTCATATAACACCTGTATTAAATTACAATTGAACATTACAATAAAACAATATTCATCGACAACTGATGTACAGTACAGTAAAGAAAAACATAACATAAGCAAACTACTTTGCTTGGTAAGGAATCACATCCACACACGGGGTATATACTCATCATCATCAACACACAATCACATTATTGTTAGTTCAGGCAGGTAGACTAGGATAATAAGGTTAAAAGTTCGGACCGAGCGTCCCAAACGCTCTTGTGAATCCCAGATTCACACGCAAACCCCAGCTTTGCAGCAAGTCCCAGACTCGCCTCAGATCCCAGACCTGGTAAGAACACTCGATCCCGGATCGAGTAACTTAGTATCTGTTACCAGTGGGTTAAACAAGGCATTTGAGGTATTCAGTGAAAGCCGAGAACAAACCGGAAGCTCAACCTCCCCACTCAGATGTAAGCGAACGTTGGACAACTGTACTAAGCAGTGCACCGTTGGAACCAGGCCGGTAACTGGTACATCGTTGGCGCCTCGGCTTCCACCATTACGGTGTTACGCGCCATTAGGATAAGGATTAGGAAGGATATAAATCACATATCATACAACCACTGCAATTCACAAACCTCCAATATACAAACACTCTCCAATACACACATGTGACTAACTCACCCTCAACTCTTCAAGATTCACTTAGACACTAGAACTTCACTCTCCTAAATGATAACACAACACAAACTGAAGTAATAAATGGATGTCGGACCGTTTAAATAACCTAAGTGTTGTGTAACTTGCTGAAATTGTTAAAAATGATATGATTATTAATCTTACGTAAAACCTATGGAAAATATCGCTAACATTTCTTTCCTAGAATCGTGAGTTATTTCTATTTTCTGTTTGATCATTTTATGTCGATCCTTTCGATGCATTATTTATGTGTGAACGGATAAATTTGTTTCAGGATTCGATACACTGCATCATGTACTATCTTTTATCATGAACTATAATTTACAAATTGCTGCTTTAAAGGAGTTTTAAAGTGGAACAGAAACATTCTATTCATTATTCATTCTTTTTTACACATACATACGAGTAGTTGCGACTGGTTGTAGCTTCTGGGTGAGATTAGTACTTCAACATGCAGAATAATACCGTATTCTCAGGAATCGCAAATGAACACAAACACTATTATTTAAAAATAAATAGAAATTAAAGTTTATTTACTGAATGAAATACTCTTATAACTATAACTATTTTACACCTAATAGTAATTACGAACTAAAGTTCATCTTTCTAGAAAAATTTATATTGCACCAAATTTATTTTGACCTATGACTTGTTTACACTCATACCTGCGGAGACTTGGAAATGTTCTACCGGATTTTGAGAGGTTCCTGGAGTTTATTTCTAATGTTTCAGATACTAATTAAAGAAATTCGTTACAATATTTGTGAATGGAGAGTACAAAAAATATTTCCTTACTGTTTTATTTTAATATTCGCGGCTCTTTGAACAATTCTTATACTTTTTGGATGGTTCATAATCATGAATTGATTTTGAGTTCTCTATTAACATAACGCAGATCTACCACAAAAGCTCCTCCAGTTATTACACTTTCTTTGGCATCAAAACCCGTTCAGCATGAATATAAAAATGTGGTGAGAGAGAATAATATTAAATCATAAACAAACATGCTGCTATTCATTACACTTCAATAGTCCATTCGATCATTTGACACCAAAAGTTTTGTTCTAAAGATTACAGAAACAATAATATGTATACAGGGTGTAACAGAAATAAGTACATTAATTTTAACCTGCAATAGATCTCTTCAAGCCTAACAATTTTTCTTGATAACTTTTTTCTGTAAGTCTCCTGGATATTGGGTGAAAATTCATCAAAGTTTGGTCAAAAATTTCATAGTGCGCCTATGCTTAGAACTGAATGTTTCTCATTTGTTGGAACAATGACAGCTGTCGATTAAAATGATTATTTTGAAACTTTAAACCATCATTGTCTTATCAATCATTCATTTGAAACTGAAAGAATAACAGTATTTCAATAATACACTGATATTCGCTCACCTCGATAATTCTATTTTTGTATATGTTGCAAGAAAGATCAAATTTATCTCTGAAACCAACAATTTAGTATATTAGTCGTATTTATATGTTATTGTTGAGAAATTTTATTTCTATTTAGGAATTTCGGGTATATTTTCAAATAGTTGGTACATTTCTTGAAAATTAGATTGTCAGCACGAGTTCATTGCACTTGGATCAGCTGATTTGAATAGTCTGAATACAGCCTGTAACACAGTTAGAATATGGGTCAGATTGTGCGATCTACGATCAACTTAAAAAGTAGTTGCTGTTCTCAGCTTATTTCATTACTATTGGCTCTCAAACATAAAGAGAAAATCATTCAACGATTTATTTAAAGTGAACGGTGAAATATAAAATGGAATGCAGTTCTAAAATAATTAATTTAATGAATAATTCAACTGAAAATATTCCCGCAAAAAAAAGAGCTTATTCTTGAAAAACAGAAAACCTAACCTACAAATGTATCACACTGAGTTTGGTAATTGTTTTTAGATATTTTTTAAAATATAAGATACAATATTCTATTTCTCAACAGATCAATTTACGAGGCATACTTTATTGAAGCCACCTGACTGTGAAGTTTGTAATAATATGAGAAAAAACTAATTCACAGCTGCTTCATTTATAAATTAATGTATTTTATTCATTTCATCTGGTGTTTTACGTTCCAGGTAAACGATAAGTTCTCAATATCTCATGGTATTCTCATCATTATGTATAAGTGCACAATATTTTGACATTAAATACATGAGCATAATCACAATGAATCAATTTTTAGTGAAAAATGAAATTTCTGAAATCGTTCCAAATAAATTCGCCGGACTAATCCTACACTGCCTGCGAAATCGCAGATAGAAGAGCTTGACATTTTCACAGGTTTTAACTTTTGTGACAGCAATAATTAGACGATTTTTTCCAAAATTTATTTGAAGGAATTCATCTGGAATTGATAGCTCACATATGTCGAAATCAATTGTTTCGTTATATCCAGGGTTTTAACTGCTACTGGATCCGATAATTATGCACCTCGTTAAATTATAGGGGTTAAAAAATGCTAAGAAAAGATGAGAATTCGAGAAAAAGTTATAAAGAAAAATTGTTATGCTTGACGGGTTCTATCACTGGTTAAAATTAATGTACTTATTTCTGTTACACCCTGTATTTAAAAAATTAAGTGACCTTTTTTTTGCACCTGGGTGTATATTATATTTATTCAATTCTTAATTAAGCCCAAGGTTTTCACAAAAATCAATGTATATAATTAAAAAATTACAAAATATATAATTTCAAAATTGACAGGAAATTTGTGCCAACTTTCCTGTTGTTCAATTATTTTATCATTTAATTTAAGTTGCTTATTACCTTAGACTGTATCTTAATGCATCACTGAAATTGAAATAAAAAACAATTGCCCTCCTAATCCAACCAATCAGAAAAGGATAGGCCTAATTTGTTTACTCGTTGTGCAGTGAGCAATGAATAAATTATATCTAATTGAATGCACATAATAAATATCATTTGTCTTGATGTTTTATCCGTACTGTTAGGAAGTTCAAATTTAGAACTGTAATTTATTTATCTCTTTTCTCCATATTTTAGGAATACATAAAAAAATTCGAATGACAATGGCCGTATTTTACCTCTAAAGGAACGCTTCTTCCTAAAGTTCCATGCATTGTTTTCCTTTATTTCTTTGATTTTATAATAGCACCATTTTTATTTATTCCAGTTCTTGCTTAAGCTTTTCCTGAGATAAGAAGTACGAATACTGGTCTATATGTTCTCTGAGCCGAGTACTTAGAATTGAAATTATTCTTTTGATGATAAATATAAAAAAGTATAAAAACGAAAACACTGATTTTTTTGCTCTCTTTTATTTATTATTCTGTCTGTTAATTTGAAAACTTCACACAATGTAAGACTTTCTACGGTGATGGTTGTTGTACTTACTATTCCTTAATGTCTCAATTACAATTTCATTGATAGAAACATCTCATAAAATATATACTTTTGCTACAATAAATTGTTGAAATTTATGATTTATAGGCGAAAAACTCCGGACATTCCCGTCCTAGTCCTGAAAGCACACAAAAATGTGCAAAATTGAAAAAACAAACACTAAAATAAGTCTTTTTCATGTCTCAGTTTTATCACCATTTGAACGTGTAGCAGCCAAATTTCTATGAATTCATGTTTGTAGCAACTTTCACTGATCCATTCAATTCGGATATTTGTTGAATCTAAATATCAACTTGTGCTCTAGGCTCTCTTGCTGTGACCTCAAAAATTGTTGAAACATGGAAGTTGAGGGTCATGCAAAAAATCTTGTATGTAATACGGGAGTAAACAAGCATTATGACATTCGGTCAAAGATTTTAGTGAATCGGCAAGCCAACTTGACCTCATGTCATAATGCTCAGTTTTACACTTTTATTGCATAAATTACTATTTTTTTCATTATGTAACTACCTTTTAAACTTTAGAACTGTATATTTCACATGACGATGTTATTTTATTATCGATTTGCGCACCAACTCTCGTTTTGATGAAGTAATTATAACTTGAATGATCTTACAAGAAACACACTACTGTGTAGATTTTTGGAAAGAGATCTTCTGAAAAGGAATACCATTCCAAAATTTCTTCAAATATTTGTTAAAACATTAATTTGCCTTTGAAAAATGACAAGCATCTCCGTCCTTTGATCCGTTCGTATATGCAGACACATTACAGGTCACAATTCTCAACTGTTTTCAGTAATTATTTTTTCCATCGATTTATTAACTATCTTAATTTACTAAATTTTGTTAATTTTCATGAATACATATCTACAACTTCATCTTTCCATGATTGGTGAGCAAGTTATATACTAGTTAGAATTAAATTCTGCTGTCAGTAATGGCGGGTGTAGCATGTAGAATATTTCTTCATTTTTTTTTTCAAATTCTATGATTTTGATATATTTATCTGATAGTTTTTTAAGGCGATTATAACAAAAAAAGGTGATTCTATGGTTTTCCTAGAGTCTAAAAAGTTTCACCTTTTTGTACATATTTGTTGAATGTTATTTTTTTTTTTGTAAATATCTTTAAAATTTTACTTTAAACTACTTTATTTACGGACACTTTTTACCTACCTATAAGGGCAGTTTGATGAATTCTTTAAGGAACAGTTTTTGCTAAGATGCATATTATATTCTTCCGTCAACCTCTCTAGTTCTTGCGAATCTAGAAATAAATATGTATTTTTTCCAAATGTCAGCTTAATAGATGACAATAAGAAAACAGTTTCAACGACAATGTCTTAGAAATAAATAGATGAGATTTTGTGATTTTTATTCTTTCGTGATGATTGTCTTGAAAGCGTTATGTGGATATCGACCAAAAGTGCTTTTTTGGTCTCACCTAAACAACAAATTCAACAACAAATGTACCTCTACGGCTTTGATATATAATATTAAAATTTTATCTTGAAGCTATTATATTGCATACCTTGCACGACGTTATGTTCTATTATCGGCTAGTGCGCTAACTTCAAGTTTTGACTCGTGAAATTTAAGAGTTTGGAAAATAATATGCATCTCCTTTTTTGCTCTGCTCGTGTGAAATCACGCTACAGCTTACAATTTTCGTCCGACTTTGGTGATTCTTACTTCTATCGATTAATTGAGTTCCAGAATTCGATCCTATTGATTCTTATAATGTATGTCTATAGTATATAATCACACTGGTGTCTAGATTTATTTAGTTACCGATTTCGATCCCTGAGTAGTCTGAAGATGATCACTCAGTGATCGAAACCGGTAACTAAATAAATCTAGAGAATTAAGAATTTTATAGTTTTTTTTTATTAAAAAATCTTTACCAATTCTCGACCGATTCCTAATATTTGTCACACTTGGGTTATCCTATTCCTTTATCAACGTATATTAATCTGGATGATATATACAAAGTTTTTCATCAAATGAAAGATTAGTAAAATTTAGATATATAGATACTGACAGTTTTGTTTGCTTTGCAATTGATAATCCTCCTAGGAAGACAACAGTGTATTATCAATTTGATTTATAAATTTTGTACACGTGAACATTAATAGGAAATATGTCTAAAATTTATACCTGATAATAATAATTTTCAAATATTTCCCAGTAAAATAAGTTGTTATATACAAATAGATACAAATGCCAATAATTTGATATCATAAAAGGTAATATAGAATTAATGTATTCATGCATTAGGTAGAATAATCAATACTATCATAAATTATGGAATGAAATGTCAAGTTCAGTAAGACCACATGCTATTAGCATGGACTATAATTGCCTGTTTCGTCAATAAATAATACCTATGTACTGCGATTAATCGATTTAAAATTAAGGAACAATTATGGAATAAGTAACATTCAGACGTATTTATGATTTTATGGATTCGCATAAGCTACTGAAATAAATATAGTATATTAAAATAAGTTACTTTCCTAATCTGAATTTGATAGGCTCTAGTTGAATAAATAGAATATAAGCTGCATAGTTTTGTGAATGGTTGAATGAACAAGTGCTTGAATGGAGTTCTACCATGTGTTTTTTTTAGTGTTTTCTGTTTCGGCTTCTACACATTTTGTTTATACAAATATTTGATAACTTATATTAGATTTTTTGCGAAATATTAGGATATTCCATAGAAATATTTACAGGACTATTAGAGTCATATATTTTTAAGAGTTTTTTTTTGCCGAAATCAATGGTTCTGAAGTTAGAATGAAAGTTTCTTTTGTTCGTATGAATTCATCCCTGCAATAATATTAAATTGTTACATCATGATTTTTTTCTACGAAACGTGACTGACATTAGGGCATATTGATTCTCTAACACTGTTTTGGAAATTGCACATTCCACAACCAAAAATTATGTTGGAACAAGTGATATTCCAAGAATTCGATTATAATAATTTCGTATTACATTTAGAATCATTCGATCATCATTTTCGACGAATCAGAAGTTGTTAGTTTGTTACGACTCAACAATTCAGATATTCACTTCCGGTTTTGCGTTTGATGTTTTAAAGATAGTTTCTTCTGGATTTTTGGTAAGTTTTCAAAATCTTATTAGAGAAAGTATAGTCTACAACATGTTTGGTATGTAGTCCTTGTCTTCAACTCAGATTGCAAGCTTTTCGCTCGTTTGGAATGAGGACCATTCCAATAGTTGCTGAAGAATATACTACTCTGATTTAGATTGTATACGTAAGGTTGTTTAAAATCTATGAAATCAGTTATCAATGTACCATTTATATTTCACAGATTTCACATTTTTATCTATTTTACACAAATTTATACACTTTTAATAGTTTATTTGAATTTAGACTTGCTATTAATGTATTATTATCATTTTGATGAAAATAACACGTTCAATATTTCTTGCACAATTGATGTGTATACATGTAGATATGAATATTGACCTGATAAATAAGTTTTGTTTCAATAACTTGAATATTATACATTGTTACGGAATGCTCAAAAAGCTGCATGTCTTAAGGTTGTTGAGAAGAAAATCAAAGTATATGAGAATTTATTCAAATTTTTACAGTATATTATTTGTTTAGTGAAGAATATTCTGGCAAAGTTTGAACTCAATTTTGTTTCTAGTTATCGAGATAAAAAATGTCAAAGTTGCTGTTCGGTGACATGTTATTACATTACGGTAATGCACGCGACGTGTTTCACATTGATTTATACGTCATTATCTCGACTACCTGAAATGACAACATTACAAAAAATCGTCAAAATATCTACGAAAGTCTTATAAACATGTGTACCAAGTTTCAAAGAAGTCTTGTTTATAGTTTCAGAGAAAATTGAATTATTACTCAAAAAAATTGTACAAATGCTACTAAAATTCAGTAAGTTATCATACGCTTGGCAACGTCGCCGCATGAGATGAAATTGGAAGGGTGTGTGTGATTAGAATAAACAAGATTTTTTATCATTTCCCTGACTTGACGGTACACTGATTGAGTAACCTATTTATTCTTCCGTCGATATTACTTTTTTGATGTAGATTTATCATCAATAAGTTTGTTTGGTTATGAAACGCAGTACCACTACTAAACGTCAGATGTCAAAAATACTTCCAAAAGTCTACAGCGTTGCGGACTATACATATCATATTGTAGCATTGTTAAAATATGGAAAAAGAATATTCCAACAGATGGAATCTCTTTAAAAGAATAGAATAAGGAACCAAATTATTCAAAATCATGTACTTTCAACCGAAAACAAACATTTACATTAGTTTTGATCATTGAAATTTTGTTTATTTGAAGTTGGCAATGAATGTTTATCCTATGTATTTGGCATAGAGCAGGGTTCCCACCACAGCTTGACCCCACTCTCTTCTTAACAACCTTAAATAGTTCTGTCGATAGAAGTATTTTTTGTACTAATGCGGTATGCTAAAATAGCTGAAACATAAATTACGAAGGGAGCTCGGAAGGGAACGTACTTTGGCACGCATTGAAAAATAGAACAGAAATCGCAAAAATTAATGAATGAGTGAATTTAGGTTTATTGACAGTAATTGTTTTTAATAAGGTCACAAACCCTGATGACAATACTTTTCAAAATTTTAAACGATGTTAGAGTTGAATTTTCCTATAATTTTATGTGTGGTAGGAGATGCAAGTGCATTTTATATAAATGTGTACAATAATGTGACGTGCGAGAGTGGGGGAAGCTCGTAAAGACGACGTAATATGGGAGGGGCCTTTCGTCCTCGTTACCCCGCGCCGCGTCGCAGCACGTCATCCCTCCCAATGGAAGCCTTTAGTAATATTCTAGAGATGGAAAGAGTCGAGAAATAGAACATTCAAGAAATCGATATTTCTCTATATAAGGCCAAGCAAAAGACGTGTGGAAGACAATAGTAATAAGAGTAGTACTGGTGAAATGAATATCGAACAGTGAAGTGAACAGTGTATACAAATAGTGAAATATAAATATCTGTGAGTTTGTTTAAGTTAGAATTAAGTGACAAATAAATAAATATAGTGTTATTAGTGACATCAGAAGAATAAAACTTTTATTTCAATTTAAATTATTAAATAGTGACTTTTATTTAATCACAAACTATATTTCTTCAAGCAATAAACATTACAATAAATATGAGAAAGATTATGGAAGATAACGTACAATCACTGCTAGGCAATTGTATGTACATAAGGAGCACGTTAGCGGAGCAAAACGAAGTATAAATGTCGTGTGGTTGATATACAAAATTATGCCAAGGTTCAATTCGGTTGGGGCTGTATGGTTATGGTGATATCCTTGAATAGTACCGAATTGTATTTAGTGCATCTGCGGGATCAAACTTGAGCCCGAGAATCAATCATGATGGGTGCATCAAACTCCTCATGATGGGTCAAAATCCACTCTCTCTGAACTTATGCATACAACGTGATCTTGAGTCCCACAGATCAAGCATCGCTCGCACAAAGCTGCCTGGCAGCAATTGCACGCTTATCCTTTATAATGTCCTAAACATGAAATGTCTTTGATTACACTAATATTTATTTCAGTTCAAAAGGAATTTTTATTGTAATATTTATCTAAGTTGGCATTTGAGAACATTCTAGAATATTTTTCTGTCAGTTGTCGAACATTTCAGTGACAGTTATTATTGCAAAATGTAATTGTTGCGGCAAAATATATCCAATTGGTCCGATATTCAACTTGGCACATTCTGATTGGTTAGAGTGTTCAGGAACTTTGAAAGATGGGTATATAAACTGACGTTCAAGACTAGTGGAAGAATTAGTGAAAAGACTAGTAGTGGTGATAAAGCAAAAACAAACGATTTTGGCGTGAAATTACAGTGTGCGATAATCATAGTAAAGTAAAAAAGTGTATTTTTATCTGTAAATAAATAAACAAATCACAATAAATTTATGACAATAATCTTACTTATATTATTGTATGCATGTACATGAGAAACGTACTTGCATGTCCTACCAAAGATGAAATCATGAGAATTACCAAATTTGGAGTTTTTTGTTTCTTCATACATTCATCAAAATCAAGGTTATCCAAATTATTGACCTTATCCTTAACAACTGCCATAATTAAATTTTGTAATTTGTGTATTTATTGCACTTGTAGGCAAAGATATGACAAATCGTTTAGTAATGAAGCTCATAAGCATCAATAACAGTATATAATTTAATAAGCGTATGATGGAGGCTATTTTTCAGTAAGATGAAATTAAGAGCACGAGTGTTGTAATCATCCAAAAATATAATAATAGTGTTAAGGAATATTCTTCAGTTTTTCTTATATCGTTCAAAATATTTTGATCAGATGAAAACAATTGTTGAAAAAAGTTTTACACTTTTGAAATCTAATTTATCAATTATTGCAGGAAATTATGTACTTGGAGACATGATCACATTATTTTTTTTTGAAAATCATGAAAAATCAAATTATTCAAAGATTATAGATATGACGTTCTAGATTGTTTTGTACTATATGTGCTGTAAAAAAATTAGTCTCAAAAATTCTAAGTTAATTTAAGAACTTTTACATTACTTTGGAACAGTGCAGCAAGCTAAAAGGAGCGGCAATCAAATTTTTGGCAGCATATTTTTGCTGGATGACTACCGACGATGCATTAAATTTAGATAATTATTCTCGATTCTAACATTAAATAATCCAAGACCTTAATCTTATAGTACCACACAAATTCCACGCGACATTTGACATTAAAAGATTTGAAGAAAATCTTCACGCTTGCGGATTTGATCTTAAAAAAACACACTAGAAGGGAGTAACGTTGGAAATTAAAAATAAGTGAATATTTTTTTCAATAGATTAGATACATATATATTTTAATTTGCAAGTAACTTTTTCACGGCATGGCTTGATTCGGGCTTGATCGGTATTCACTCTCGTTACCTTTACAAGTTGGGAATCAAATTAACTTGTAACATGGGCCTGCACGGTTGACTTGGCAACACACATGGCATCAATGTAAAAACAAGAGGAAAATAGCTAGGACATAACCAATAGGTTCTAATCCCGAAATTCAATTAAAAAAAGGAGCATTTTTCAGCAGCTATAAAAATTTATTTGAAGCTAGAGCATCAGCTTTTTTTTGTAGGTTTTTTTGTTTCATTATTCTAATAGCATACCTATAAGTAGAAATAATTATTTGTTTAATCAATCATGCAACGTATCAGTATCTTAGGCCATGTTGATTACTGAAAATCTTAATTGAAGGTACAATAATTATTATTTATAGTCAGTTTTCTATTTTAATACTCAAAATGATATCTAATTTTTCAATTCATTTTAATTATTATTAAACCACAGTCAATGTAAAGCATAATGTGCAAAAAGTGAGCATTTTTTGTTCGTAATTGGCTACTACATTCTGAGAAAAGCAATTCAATTTTTACTGCTGAAGTGCTGATTGATGAGAAAATTCTAGTCTCTCACCGTAAACTACTCGATGAAATCTGTAATTAGTATCGGGTTCCTCTTCCGGTACACATGATCCAATGACTATCCCCATACCAAAAATAAAGAAGTAAAATTCTCAACAATCACTACATTCACACATTTTACACAAAAATTTAAATTTCTACGAAAAATAATGAAAATCTTGTCAAATGAATATTTTTATATTTTAAAACACTACAGTGAAATTATAAATTCTTGTTGGTCCCGAAAATTGCAAGGAATATTTTTTACATTTTATCTAGGTTACAGAGTTATTTTTGGTACCTATATAGTTTTTCATTTTGATAGTACTGTGCCTGGTACGATGACCAGGAAAACTAACCTGCAAATGGTAAAACACAATCGAAAACGCGGGATATATTTTACGAAATCAGACGGAATGAGACGGAACGTCACGATTGTATTATCCTGCGGAACCTTCAAATTATGGAATTATTGATACAGCTTTGTTTGTATATTGTGCATATCGATTATTAAATTATTAAATGTTGTGTTTATCAATATGAATGACATAATTATTGTGATTATATGAGGATAATATAACACTATTTTAAATTATTTTTGAGTAAAATTGTCACAAGTACAGGTTACATTTCTTTTTATCAATAAAAGAAAAAGAGTTGATTTGATAAAATTTTCAATTAAAATTGAATGTAATTGAATTGAACCAAATATGGATGAGAAATTGTCGGGAGAGGACAATAAGTCGAAATAATCATATTAGATCGCTAACGTTTCAGTTTAATTTTAAACCATCTTCAGAGCTACAATTTAAATTTAATTTACACCATAATGGTAGATAGATATTAAAAAAATTATAACAATAACATCTCATCTTTAAATCTAGTGATTATTTACAATATATATAACAATGGTTGCATAAATAATCACTAGATTGAAAGGTAAGATGTTATTGTTATAAATTTTATTTTATTGTCTACCATTATGTTGTAAATTAAATTTAAATTGTAGCTCTGTAGATGGTTTGAAACTAAACTGAAACGTTAGCGATCTAATAAGATTATTTGGACTTACTATCCTCTTCCGACAATTTCTCATCCATATAACTCACAGGACACGAATAAGGATTTCATTGAACCAAATAGTTGATATTTCAAGGACATTTGAGATTTTTGTGCTTGTCTAAATGAGGAAACTGCAATCAAAAATTGAGGATAGGTTTCAAAAAACTAGATACCAGAATTTTGAAGACACTTTTTCACTTTCTTCTCTCTGTAAGCGCATGAGCGATTTTAAAAAGAAGTATTCCCAGTAGGATACAGGCTGCCACAAGATTTAAGGAACAAATATCTGGCTACTGATGCTGCTAACGTCTCTCTTAACTTGACTCTTTATTTGAGATAGAGATTAGATGTAACGTTTAGAGAGAGCTTAGTAGTAACCCATAATCAGTCGGTTGTTTCTTAAATCATGTGATTACTTGTAGCATATACAAATAAAAAAAATCTGCTGTGGCCACACAGTACTTCCCCGACTATAAATTTCATGGCCAGTTTCATCGCTGTTTCAGAAATTTAGTATTGCATCAATTAATTGCATATTTCAAAATAACAGTTGTTATTGTCAAAGTGGTAGATGGCGGTTATATTTTAGTCCTTACATAAATTTTCGGGGTCTTCAATTCATTGGAACATACATTTTCTACACTTTATCGCCGGAAGTGTAATTTAAAGATGGTTACGTGGGTTCCACTGATTATTTATGTTTGATATCTACTAAGCTTATCTCCCCAAGAGCTTTAAATCATAATAATTTGTAAAAGAAGCAATTAACAATCGTTTAAATATCCCCTTTGATACTTCTTACTAGAATTATCTCCACAAGAGCTTTAATTTGATACCAAACCCAAATAACTTATCAAAAAAAAAAAAACAATTAATGAACGTTTGCATGTGATGTTCAAATATGAGTGATAATTCTCATTATTTCTTTGCTTTAGCAAAATATAACGAATGTTATAATAATTCGAATTTTAATAATTACAAATGAACCGCTGATGATTCTGAAAACTGTTGAAGGTGAATGTTGTGCCAAATTATTCGAGGATCAATTTTAGTTATTTTATATTTTATGATAAAAAGTACCATTTATGAAATAGAATACGTCGGGTAAGTACTAAAAAATGTTGTGTTTGCTATGTATTATACTTATGTTAGACTGCTACATTATAAAAGAGAAGTGCCGAGTCGTAAACTCTACTCTCATAAAGAATATCGATAAAAAACTATATGTTTCATACAAT
This sequence comes from Dromius quadrimaculatus, assembly GCA_963989225.1. Classification (NCBI taxonomy): domain Eukaryota; kingdom Metazoa; phylum Arthropoda; class Insecta; order Coleoptera; family Carabidae; genus Dromius; species Dromius quadrimaculatus. The sequence goes on along the minus strand of OZ022325.1, from coordinate 55,382,995 downwards.
AAATTGGAAATTTAAATCTACAGATCTAAGTATGTGATTTCAAGTGGAAGTTTATTGAATAGGCCTAATTAAAGACGTGATGCAAATGTTTCAACATTCTAATATAATATAACATTATCATGAAAATTATATGAGTAATAAAAAAATGTATGTATTTTTATATCTTGGTCCTTATAGTTCTTTTGCAGGAATTCCATTCAAAAAAATCGATATCCTATTTTGCCAAATTAAAAATGTTGGTCAGTTGCACACGCACAGTCCTTGGTTTATCCTAAGCGTAGCTTAATTACATAAATAACGATTGTTTAAACAATTATTACTAAGGTAATTGAGCTAGAATTAGGATAAACCAAAGACTGTGCAATCAGGCCTTAGATATTGAAAAAAATAATATTGGATTACCAAACATTATGTATCCATTGCCTAAATGTCAAAATGCTATTGGTTTTTCTGCTACTATCCAAACTTCGTCTACATCAATCGAAAGTGTTCACTAATATACTCTCCTATAAATAATTCTATGATTGAGCTTTTCTTTAAAATTATTTAAATCAAAATATTAAAAAAGAGTATTTGTTCATTTCATTTAATCAATTCATGAGAGAAAAGTTTTATACTGCTTTCATAATTTTTATATAATTTTACTGTAATTTTATCCTGATAAAATAATTATAATTAACGTATCAGATTCAATTTCGCAAAGTTTTTAATTATAAAAGTACGTCTCTGTGCAACAAGCCATACAATAGTCAGTGGATACACCTTGGGCCTACTTGTTGCTGTGGATTGGCTATTATGAGTAAATAAGTCTACGTAGTAACAGAATAACGATTTTAATAATTATTTTGTGACTTGCATTTTACGAACATAAAGTGCTTCTGAACTAATTGAAATTTCTATTTTTATGAAAAATGAATGCTTCTGCGGATAACAGGTATAATTTGTTGCCATTTTTATATAACTTTCATTCTGCTTTTCAAGTGAATTGAATTTTTTTCTCGGTCGCGGAAAATTGATATATGATTGATTTTTCAACAAATGCATTTTGATCACAAGAATATTAAAACTGGACGTGCGGGAGTAATTGTACGATTTTTGACGGGACTAAAGCTGCACCCAAGTAAATAACTGCAACACACCGTGCTTTTCTTAACAAGTGCATAACTAATTATTTTAAGTCTGAGTAATTGATAAAAAGGCCGAATCCGACTCAGGGACTCACTGGGGTCAAAGGGAAGTCAATAAGGGGTGTCCATTAATTATGTGAGATGTCGTGAGATTTTGCTCAACCTCCCTTCCCTATCCCCCAATCTCACGTAAGATTTCTCAAAATGTGTGTTTCTAGTGTAAATGCGTTGGATTTACCTATTCTAAAAAAACAAAAAATAATAATGATTTGTTTTATATCTTTATTTGACTAGTTAAGACTATTATTGTAAGAGATTTAACCATATTTTAATAGAGAAACACGTTTTACTCAATTTAACCCAATTTTCTTGCAATTTTAGTCTGTTTCTTGCGGAAAAAAATTACGTGATTTCGACGAGACTCCCCTATCCCCAAAGAAAGATTAGATGAGATTCGTCCCAAGCTTCGTGCGGCCAACTTCATCCGTGTCAATGCGGGTCATTTAATGCCTGTGTTGCATACGACACTTTTTGCAACAATTGCAGCGAAGTATTCCATTACTGAATTTTTCAAAGAAATTTGAATTTATTAAAAATATCTTATCGATTTTACGAACGAATTTTTGTAATTGTAATCATGATCACATTCACAGTAAACTAATACATATCATGAAACATGACTTACATTATTGATATTTTTACGCCACAGAAACTAACAATTCCCTGTCAACAGGAAATTAATGAAAATTGCTCCTAAAGTTCGTAATTGGGAACCTTCAAAACAGAATTGAATTCAGCAATAGGGTACTTTCAGGAAAAACTATTTGTATCGATGGTGATATTATAATGAGTGAGCAACAAAGTTGATTCCTCGGGAAACAGCAACTTTGTGTTTATAAATGAGAATATCAACTTCTCATAGCACCCGTAGAAAATAGTTATTTGTGTATTTAGAGCGCAAAGCGTGAACCAAAGACGAACTCAGTAATCATGAAGAGCGATAAAAATTGTTCACACTTATAATACACATATTCTTTTTTTTTAATAATACATTACACTCATTAGGAGATATTTTCTCGTCAAACGTGAAAAATCTTCAAGTTTAACTATGTTCTGGTGAAATTAGAACGATATTAATTTATTGTACTAGTCTGGAATGTGATATATTACGAAAAAAAAGGGGAAAAACAGCCACGACGCCTAATAGGCGAGAGGTTATTTTTCTCAAGTGACACGAGTGGAATACAACGTTTTATCAAATACCTCCCTTAGAACGACTTAAATCGTTTCCATATGTTGGTTTATTTTTGACACTAATAAGACATTTTAATTCTACTAGTGAATAACAAAGTAGACATGACACGGACGTAATGTTCTTATTGTTGCCTTTGATTTGACTACTTTTCTCTCCATGAGTGGATAATGTTGAATATTATATATTTCAGTACTGAATAGATACGTCTAGTAAGTTCCAGATGTCATTAATCATACTGAATAAAAGTCAAAGTACTTCGTCGCACGTTGTTAAGAAACATTCACAATAAAGTTAGCTCCTCGAGAAATGTCAACTTTGCAATGATAAATTGAATCGCAAACATAAACTTTTCATAGCAACCGTAGAAAAATAGTAATTTCTTGTACAAGAGAAAAAGTTTTGCCACGATGCCTGAAGAGCGAATGAATTTTTTTTTTGAATGACATCCAAGTCCAATACAATGTTCTATCCAACATCTCACTTAAAACCTCTTAGATCGTTCTCATATGTTGGTATATTGTTAAATACAACAAGAATGGGAATTTCGAAGTAGTTATGAAATAGTTATGGAAATTATATTGTTAGCATTTATTTCTTTATTATTCTCTCACATATTGACTGATGATAGATATTATTTATTTAAAATAACGATAGCGACAGTTGTTATGAATCAGTAATTTATTATATTGCGAAATAAATAATCAATTATGAAATGGTTCAATCAAACGATAATTTCAGATGTACCTATAATTTCATTTCTTAAATTTTGTTTAAGATTAAAATATCTTTGGGCGAAAACATCAACCAGGAAAAATAAACAGAAAGTATTTTGAGTTGAGTGCAAAGGAAACAGAAAATTTGGCATCCGTTCAATTTAAATTTAAATATTACATTTGGAAACAATCTTGAAATGTGACAAGGTGTGAAATTAATCTAATTTTTAGCCAGAAGCTAATAATTTAATTGTAATTTAAATTTGGAGGGTTCAAATTAGATACAAATTGGATTAGTTTAATCTCCTAATATTTGAGTTTTTGCATTCAACTTTAAATTATAATTTGAAATTGTCATTTCTTTTATATAGAATGTAATTTTTGAAACAATCAATATAGGTTAGTAAGAGAATTAAGAGAAAATCAAAGATTGTGATTTATATTGAATTATTTGTTTATGCATCCATATGGTTGTCATGTCAACTTTTCACTTTAAAATCAACTTAAATGTAGAGAAAGACTGTTTTCTAAAGTTCAGGAATTTCAATTCAAAAATTAAGTAGCAATAAGAGAACATTTTTTAGTTGTTTTAGATGTTTTCAAGTATATTTCATGCTCCTTGAAGCTGGTATTTTGATATCTCTTTAAATTTATCCTACATTAACCTTGTATATTACGTCTTTTTAACTTGTCTATAAGATCTTTGGAGTAAATTATTCACCGTCTTGAATTGTTTAAACTTTATTTTTACATCTAGTTGTTAATTGATTGTTTTTCTGATATTCTGCGACAAATAAAAGACGTAAGGTACGGTGCAATAATTCATATTTGTATTATTCGAGGAAGTACGGGGAATGGTGTTGAGATTTGTTGATAACTTTCGGTTTACCAAGGTTTTAGGATAATTGGCCAGTTTTCTGACACCCAGAATCGCTATAAAAACAATCGGATGCAAGTCGTAGCTCACGAGCTTCTTCTATTTTGTATAATATTCATCTAAATTTTATTCTGGAACTGAAGATGATTATAGTTATTGGAAATGATTTTTAAATAACAACGGTGACAGCGATTTGGGAAAAAAACTGTACCTCGCAGGACGCCACGAATGTCAGTTAGGAACGTATTTTAAAGTAATCACTAAAAAATAATTCGATACCATTTTGTGATACAATTTCAAAAAAGGCAATAGTAAGATTTTCTAACAAAAAACAAAAAAAAAATCTTAATCACACTGGTATTTTTTGTTTTTTTAATTTTAGTTATTAGTTTCTTCTCACAGGGGTCTGATGACGATCACGCAGAGAGCAACACCGATAGCTAAAATTAAAAAAAAATTAGAACAGTGTGATTAAGAGTTTGTTTGGTTTTTTCGTTGAAAACCCCTTACTTCTTCCTATATATTGTTACACTTCGGATAGAAAATTCTCATCAATTAAAAAAAAAAAATAGTGAAAATCAATTTAAAAACAAAAATATGTTTTAATTCAGAGGAATCAATAATTTTTTATTTAAATAATATTTTTTTCTATCCTGCACATGTGTTGAAATTCTGCTCATTGATAGAAAAACCAGCAAAGATTACAGGAGAAATAGGACTATGTCTTCGACTTTTATAATCATCAAGATATTTGAAATATAAAAATTCATATATTTCGTATGTACTAAATGTACGAAACTCTCGGCGAGCGAGTTATATTTGCAGTTGACCGGTTCTCATTTTACAGAAAATTACTAGTTTTTCTAATGTTTAATCTAAATAACATAATTTTTTTATCATTCCAAATAAACGATAGTGTTTTTATGTATAGCATGACTAAACAAAAGGACAGGTGAACACTAAAACATGATATGTAGTGAACGAACATAAGTTGGTATTGCAAGGCGCATAAACAAAAAGCAATCTTCCTAAAATCGTGTTGTAATAGAAATCGACCTTGTTGTAATTATAATAACATAAGGTTATATGTAGAACAAAAGTATGCAAGATTTTATTTCATTTCGCAATGACAGGGATATTCGGTATTAAGTAAGAACTGTCATATGAACATAGATTTTATTTTTTTCGCCAACTGTCAAAAAACATGATATTTTTGTATTGTTATAGATACGCAAAGTTCGTGATTTTTGCACTAGTAAAAAAATGAAACATATTTTTGCACACCTAATGTAATATAAATCAGTTTAGTAATGCTACAAGGATAGAAACAAACAGGTATTTAACAAAAAAGAAATATGAATTTGTACACAAAACTACTTATTTTTGAATATAAAAATTAATTTTTGACAGTTCCTTATTTATCAAACAACAATTGCGCATACTTTTGGTTACAATACCCAGGTGACTGCAAATTAATTATAGTTTGTACTTTTTTCCTACATTTTACTGAATAAAACAATAATTATTGTTGATCTATTATTTTTTGATATTTGGCGAAAAAATATTGTTTGTATTTCGTGTGCGAAGTGATTGTATTTTGTTGCGCTTTCGAATGAATTTGTTACCTCGACCTTACGGTCTCGGTTAAAATTGACATTCTCACGCGCAACAAAAAAAACAATCACTTCGCACACTTAATACAAAAATAACTATTTCACTACAAGACTGCATGAGAACTAAAAAGTTGCATCAGTGAAGTTTTAGTATCACTGGATGAAAAAAGCTCATATACGCACTTGAACCTAGCTTTTTGATGAAAAACATAAATATAAAATCTCAGTCAAAAATTCGTACGCGTTCTCAAGTTATCGTGCTTCCAGACTGACTTTTTTTTAAATTGTTTTTCGGGTTCAGTAGTATCTAGAACGTGAAGACTCATCAAAATTTCGAATTGTCAAATAATCACGATTACAATACTTCCCCTATTAAATATAGGCTGGGGAAGTAAAAAAGCATCAGTCAGCAAACTAGTTTTCAATAACAGAGTAATTTCAAGTCCTTTCAAATGTTCCCTCACTTTTGGGAGAAAATAATAATCCAACAGTGCTAAATCAGAAAAGTATGGGGATAGAACGATCAATTCAAAGTCTAATTTGTTAAGATTTTGTGGAGTTGATGATTATTGAGCTGTCGCTTTATTTCTGTTCTTTCCAGTATATTTTGGCGAACTTTAGAGTTAGGATTAGTAATATTCTCCAGACATTGTTTTGTCCTGCTGAGTGCAATTTTCACGACCGAGACGAGTCAGCATGTTTCCACTGTTACGAATTTTCCGCCTGGACAATGATGAACCTAAGTTTCATTCAGTCATCATTCGATGAAAAAAATTTGATGAATTCTCCTCAAGATGATTACAAATTAACATGTTGGAACTCTGTCGTTTATGTTCGGCGTTTAGAATTTAGGAATCAATTTAGCTGATAATTTTTCCATTCAAAAACTTGGAATGGACAATGTAAAAAATACGTTCATATAAAAGATCAAGATTAGTTTCAGTCCAATTCGTCAATTATTTAAAATAAATACTGTACAGCATCAGCTATTTCTAGGGTAGATACAGAACCAAGTTTTCTTCCAGCACGGTATTCATCTCTTGCAATCCACGAATCAATTTTCTGTTTGCGTTTTTAATGGTTAAACCTGCATTTTTTCTACTCGATTTTTATTTTGGCTTACCATTTTCCCACAGACAACTTCAGGAATTTTTTATAGTGGTGTAAAAAGGACGCAATATAATTAAATTAATATAAAGATTTTTTTGTTAGGATATATTTACTTTATTGCAGCACAATCATATATTTTGTATTGATTGATAAGTTTTTTGATAGAACAAATAACTGTGGCAAGCAATAATTTAAATTTTTTGCCAGTGCTTTCCATGTTCGTTGGTTGTAATAAATAAATAATCCATAGAAACTTATTGTGCTAGCTCCGAACAGACCTGTATGTACAGTTGGGTTTTGTTGCTCTGTTTTCCATTCATCTGAAGACTGGAATGCATATAAAATAATGATGACTAATTTTTTCTCCTTTTATCCACATGTGGTTCCCTGACATATACGGAGGGTTTTCACACTTTCAACCTACGAGGATGATAGTAAGTATTTTTATCTTTTAAGATAAATCTTTCAAATTTTCATCTACCGCTGTTTCAGTTTATTGATCCTTTTCGAATCTCAAAATGGGTTCAATATTTCATGGACTTTCATTCTTCTATCACCCACCATGGAGTTTATCAATGATTTCTGCAGTATCTGTATCAATAGGGCGTCCAGAATGTTCGGTGTCACTTGGACACAGCCGACAGTTTTAAAACTGTTCTGATTGAAGGTGCAGATGTATAATAAAGTTTTTTGAGTTTCTTTCAGTCTCCTGAGGCAATTTGCCTTTCATGAAATAATGTTTTATGAATACTTTTTGAGAATCACTCGACTTGTGGTATTCAAACGAATCTCTGACGCACGGACTTCTAAAATCACCTCCGTAAACTAGAGTAAGTATTTTTAGTCTTATTTTGGATTTTTCGGTTTTCATTTTGTGACGATTATGACATTCTTAAAGAATGCTTATAGCTTGGAGGAATAGGCCTACTCAATTCATAATGTCACCTAATCCGCGGCGCCCTGGACGAACGGCTTGGTCGCCTTACCGATACAGGTGTTGTCTCAAATATTTAGATTATCACGTTAAAACAACGCACCTAAAATAGTTGCATCCTTTCACACCTGAAGTACATAATGTAGGTCTATACAGACGAGCTATAAAGCTAGTTTATAAAACCTAATTATTTAGATTATGATCTTTCCAACACTGGTTTATAAAGAAGACCATCATTAATTTACAAAAGGCCCACAAGGCGACGCCCTAGAGCTACGCTATTATCTATACTATTCTGTAAGATTAATATGTTGACAGTTTTGGCAATCTCTATATCTTTCGTACCATTGCAAATGGAAAGAATCAAAATATACTGCATCTAAATTAAACTGCATTTATTTTTGAAATCTATTTATGTTAGGTCACAAAACAAGGAAAATGGTAATCAAAGTAAGGAAAAATCAAGGTTTGTCTTTAAAGTTTTTTCTTTGATAATGTACTTTTTTTGTGTGTTACACTAAAATCAGTAGCTAACTAATCTATCTTGTAGAGGACTTTTCAAAGAATAATTGGATCCCAAAGTTGTGTTTTTTCAAAGATAGCAATTTTTGTATCAAGGCCGTAAAGGTACTCTTTTTTAGTTGAATCTGTGGTTTGTAGCTTGGACGTGCAATTCAGGTGAGTCCAAAAAAGAGCTTCAAAATCACAAAATGTGTATATTCATTCTTGAAACATTGCAATTGCAACTCTCATATGATATGCATCTCGACAAAAACTGTTTTTTAAAGAGTTTATCAAACTACCCATGTAGGTAGATATAAAATAGTTTTTGACAGATCAGTCTCAAAAAAGTAACGGGTACTTATCAAAAAAACTATGACTGATTGATATAAGTACAATTTTTTAAACACACTTTTACTTAAAATAGAATAGCAAACATTAGGACACATCAATTATATATCGATTTAATAAGATATATGATGTATTGCTTGTTCAAGAATCAGTTGAAATTAAAATGAATCATAATTTTTGAATTTATGTTTCGAAATCACTTAAAAAAACATTTACCGTCTAGTTATTTTGTAATACCTATTCAATCAAACAATTTTATACGTAAAGATTAGTTTGACGTGTCCGGATGGTTCCGTATTTTTAATTCGTCTACTAAAAAGATCAGCACTATCAATAGAAAACCAACGTAGATACTTCAGCGACTAACAGATCTTTTACCGGTTGAATATCCAAAAATCATCGTCTAATCATCGAACAAAAAATATATGTTATACATATTTTGCAGAAAATTGCTGGTAACTCTCTACTGTATCTACTTCAGATGTTAAGAAAACTGAGATCTTGACGTGTGGTGTACCAAATAACTTTTTCATACTGCAGTAATCAAAAATGTAACGATTGTTAAATAGTTATTTCAAAAGTTACTGAGATGATATTTTCCTATTTCTATGATGACAATAAAACCAATAAATGACATAGTGTTTTTAGAATAAATTGTTTAAAATAAAGAATAGAATATATTTTTTAAAAGGCAAGATACTTGACTAAAGTTGCGAGTTCACTTCCTTAAATTGTGAACTTTGTGAAATTATACCAACCAACGCCATATATCGTTTTGTCAATTTCCATTTGTGAATAAACGAGTTATTCGATTTTTGTTTCAAAGAAAATGTGTAATTGGAATGCATATATAAAACGAATATTCGAATCAATAACTCATTTGGAACAAATGACGATCGAATCGTTTTATTTCTTACAATTTCCCAGAGAGTTTCAAAGCAATAAATGTATATTTCAAAGTTGCAGCTATTCAAAGAATAATATGAAATGACAAAATTTTATTGATAAAATTCAATAAAATTTAGCTACATGAAACAAATTTTTTATTCAATACCGACATTAAACAATATTTATTCGTGATTAATAATATTATTCGGTCACAAGAAAGACAAAGGTATAATAGCAGTCTTTTCATGACTACATTGCAATTTCTATTTTTTGTGTTCAATAAAATTTTTATGTTTGAATTAAATTTATATACATAATAATAATTCGGAGTTATTATTATCTTCTAAGATAATTTTAATGCATTGAATTTTTATGTTGAATTCAAACTATGAACATGATGGTAACTTAGCTTTGATATACTGTATAATTAAGTGAGCTTTGTAGTCCTGGCAACTCGAACGATAACGAAAGCAAACCTTCGTGTTATCTGGTTGCTATGTGTTGCTAGCTACGAAAGTAGTACTTTCGAGGCCAGGACAAAAAAAAGAAAATATATTGGAAATTCCAATATTTATTTAAATAAATAAGTAGTTCATAACAATAATATGATTTTGTCTAATCTATTTAATTTGATTTTATTTATTTATTGATATTGAATGTTATTGTGCAATTTGAACAATTGGAAAAAGTCATGGTAGGAATATTATTTGAACTATTAACTTCAATTTGTATTGAGGTATTGTTATCATTTTGAATTACGTCAAAATTCATATTTGTTAATGTTTCTTTATTAGAGGAAATATTAATGGGAATTTCATGTAGCAGCTTTTTAGAAATTTCAATTTTATTACTATACGAAGAATCCAATATATCGACACCTGAAGCATTACATTTTCGTCAATTCGAGCAACGTTTTTATCAGCAAGCCATTTAGAAAACTTGCTGTATGTTTGACTGTACCTTTCTTTAGATTCATCCGGCAGAAGTAAGGCACTTGCAGTGTCAGCTGCCTTTTGAAAACCATTTTCATTTTCTGTTGAGATTTTAAAACGGTCAAATGCAATGTTTCACTAAATTATTGAAATTAGAAATCTTTGAAGAATAGTTAATAAATCGTTGCTATGGATTTTAGACTGGTAAAACAGCCTTCATAACATTATTTCAGAAAATATAATAATAATTATTAACTATTAATATATAGAACAGTAGCAGAAAAAAATTGATACATCACACGATGCGAAAGCTCTTTCAGGTGCTCGAAAATTATTAGAATACCACCTCAAACAAAAAAGCATATTTTCGCATCTTGTGATGTGATCAACTATTAAAGCGTTGAATTTTTATTTTAGAATTAAAAACGGCGTGCCATAGTATTGGAGTCCTGTAAAATATTATTAGTCACTCAAGAATAATTTCCAATCGCCCTTTAAATGTCGTGGTTAAAGTTTCCTTTGTGACTAATATACCACATTCAACACTTGTAAAACTAATTACTATTGTATTAAAAAGCTACTTTTGATTTTAAATTCTGTATATAAACAGAAAAAAACTTCTTTTGATTTTAAATTCTGTATATATACAGAATTTAAAATCAAAAGTAGTTTTTTATTCAATAAAATTTTGAAAGATGTATAGATTATTACTATTCTATTGATATAATTTTCAAATTAATATCGAAACGTTCAGTATTTTATAGGTTTTCAAAACAACAGACAGCCAAGAGCGTAGAGCGCTTGACTTCAATCTGGCTTTACCGAGTTCGATTCCTGTAGGACAAAAAGGTCATTTCTAATTTATATAGCTCAGAAATCTTTCCTGTGGTACACCCAAACTAAAATCTATGGTTACCTGTATATGACGACTAGAAACCGTACTTATAGTTCAAAATATTGAACTACCGGGTCACAAAGCTGGGTCTGTGTGTGCCACAAAAACATATTTTTCTCTTTTTTCCGAATAAAAATAAGTTATGAGTTGTAACATTATCTACAATTCCCATCTTCCCAACTTTTGCTCGGATGAGGTTGAATACGTGATTATAGTTATTATTTAAAAAATGCATGACTAATTTTGAACGAGTGATACATAATATTCTTTGCCATGCAGCAACAAATTTCGGTGAAACTATTCAAATTACACCGATTGATATGGATTTTATTATTATACATAATTAGTTATTGATATCATTATCATTATCACGGATAATACTTTCTATCCTTAATATGAAATAACATTTGTGTTAACTCCTTAAGCTCTTATACACATTACTATTTCGTGATGAAATCATTATTTTTTCTCGAAATTTCTATTTAGTGTGCTTGCATAATTTCATTGTAATGATTCGTCTATATCAGATTGTGGTTGTAATAGATTCACCGAGAGACATCTAGGTATCATACTACCAATGACGTATTATTAAAGTAGACCCAGCGCGTCCTATGGCAGTCCTCAGTTTGTTGTGATGTTAGCACTTACAAGGTGAGGGGTTCTGAGAAGTTAAGGGAGTAAACATGCTTGCTATGCAGTTTGCCTGCTTTTATATATGTTTGAGAAGTGCACGCCTATATTCTGTAGTGTATGTTAATATTTATTAGAATAGAAGTAATAATATATTAATTGATTCAAAATAAAAAAAAAACTAGATTTTTTTCACATCTCACAATCGATATTTTTTCAAATGAAAAACGCAACCTGCGATACAACGATGTTTACTCTCCTCACCCCACTGTTTATTCCTGCATCAAAACAAATGCCACGTGCTGGGTCTACTGTTAATACGTCATTGCATACTACTATAATACAAAATACTTGACTTCAAGTCATAATGCTTAACTTTATATTCTTATTGCATAATAATAATTTATAGTAATTCCTCTTGGGGCTTACGATGGCCCAGGGTTTAATGTGTGCCAAAACTTGACCGCAGAAACTAAAAATCAGGACACTTTTGGTATTTTTGAATAGCAAAATATTGGAATTTATATCAGTCGGTAAAGGGTATCTGTCACATGGACAAAAATATATACTGCCACCCCTCATCTTGACCGGAAAAGCGGCAACAACTTCGAAAATAAATTGCATTTCGAAACTGCTGCCGCTCTTCCGGTCAAGGTTAGGAGTGGCAGCATATATTTTTATTCATGTGCCAGACATTCTTCACCGAGTAGCACAACTTGTCTTTCCTTCTGGCAGTGCATACAATACTGAAAGTCGACTGTTTTTTAATACTTTGATCAAATTTTCGTAAGTCATCAAGAAGCTTCAGCAGAACGTTTTTTAATGAAGTAAAATAATTTTCCCCATTTAATTGGTTTGGTGGAATGTAGGGTCCAATAACGTACTCCCCTACGATATCAGCCCATAATATTTACTAAAAAACGTCGTTGATGCACATGAACAAATGTTGCGTAGGGACATTCATCACACTACACGTGATTATGCGGTAATTAAATAGACCCTTGTAAAACAAGCTTCGTCATTGAATAAAATAAACTTTTCAAAACCCCTCTGAAGATTGTTGCAACGTTCAAGAAACCAAAGACAAAACAACAATCTTGGCTGGAAGTCTTAAGATCCCAAAGCTTGCACTTTTTGTCTAGAAAATGGACGGGGACCTTGTTCCTTCAGAACTTACCAAACTGTCGCGTGATTTACATCTAATCTATTCGCTAATACTTTTGTGCTCGTCTATGACTCATCTTCAATTATATTAAGAAAAGCTTCTTCAAACGCAGGAGTTCGAACGTAATCCATTGGCATTCCCACCAATTGATAGGTCAAATTACCAGTTTCTTCTGAAAATGTGGCAACCTGGTTGCTGACGATTTGGATATCTTTTACCATACATTTTATGAGGTACTTGCCTCTCCAAAAATCAAAAGCATGTTAATAAGAAGTTTTTAAATAAATATAATTCCAAAGAACAAGTGTTACGACAATTTTTAAATACAATAATTTATAAATCTTTTTCTGCTTTTAGAGAAATATTCATTAGTTAAAAATTCACCAAGTGGCCTGATCCATTTCTTTGTCTTCAGAATGCGAACATATTCTCGATACATCCTGCTACACCAATATGATCAAAAAACAATAGTATACATAAAATCTAGTTTCGACTAAACATCCTTAATCTCTTCCAAGGTCAAGCCTAACAGGAAGCGTGTGCTGCACACATATGCATCACTCAAGTCGAACTTTGAGCGTTCAATATATCTGTGCTGTGTATTGTTTACTTTAACTGCTGCACACATTTGCATCACTTTAAAGTCGAACTTTGAGCGTTCAATATATCTGTGCTGTACATTGTTTACTTTAATTATCTAAGCTTAATTAGTTATCATATCATTCAATTCAGTGTTATGAAGTAGCTGAGAGCTTCTATCAATTGGTGAGTTTGTCTGTCATTGAGTTTTATGAGTTTGGTATGTTTAGCGTCACATGTGATGACGCCACGGTAAGTGTGCGTGGGATATGATCTTTTTCCTTTGAAGTGTTGGTATGTTTAGCTACTTGTGGTACCAATGCCATCGGTGCTCACACCTTGTCCGTGTGACGGCGGTGATTGTTGCCAACCGCATGTACTGTGTGTAATTGCAGCAACGGGGTTGTTCCAAGATTGGATAAATCAACCAACCTGCGTGTGTTGCAGGCATCGGTACGGCATTACGGCACTGATATCCATTCGTAGGTGTCGTCCAACGTGAGATAAACAGTGCTAGTGACTTAGCTATCTGGGAGCTAGTATCACTGGTGCTACATTATTCAGTCGGTGTTGCGCGGAAATACGTGTATGCTAAAAAAAAAATGATTGTAGATACATATGATTCAGAGAACTGGGAGCCAAATCAAAAATTTGAACTAAGAAAAGTTGTTTGTTTCAATAAGTTCTAACTGCCATTTTGGAGTGTTTCAATTTAGTGAAAGAGCCGACCGTAAAAAAGTCCAAATATCGAATTAATCAATAACATTTTGAGAAAACTATTGAAATATATACGGTTGCTTTAACAAATCTTGATTGAACCTAATAGTAACTCAGTTTCTATTTCTCATTATTAATGCTATTACTACCCTCATCGAGTTAAGACTTCAAATTACCCTCAAATTAGAGTTGACATTTTTCACAAATATAAAATATTAAGTTGTCATCTCTCACCTTGACCATGATACTTGGAGAATCATTTTTAATGTAAGCAATTTCATAAGGTAATTGAAACTGAAGTTTATTTGAGGCTCAAAATTTTAAAAAGGTTATGTTAATTGATATACTGTGTATTAGAAAACAATAATAACGAGAAAAAAGAATGATTTAATTAGACAATTTTGTGAGTTTCAATAGTTGTTTTGAAGACCTTTAATTTGATATAGGTTCAAAGCTTTGAATCCGTGAGTAACTAATCAAGATTTGTACTAAAAGTAGGGTACTTCCTGCCTTTAGATCAGATGCCATTTCCATTACGTAAAAGTATATTCTACAATATTTGGGATGGCTTATATTCCAAACGAGCGGAATTTTATAATCCGAGCCGGAAGTGAGAACTATGGCTCGCGAGTGTTGAATACGCCAATTCAAATATGTAGACATTTCTCTAACAAGATTTTGGAAATTCACCAAGAATTCGGAAGAAACATTTGAAATTGCGAAATGTCAAACGCAAAGCCTGGAATAAGTACCTGAATTATTAAGACGTAACCATAGTTACCCAACTAACAGCTTCTAATTCGTCGAAATGGTAATGGAATGATTCTAAACGATATACGGACTTCGCGTCGTACAGCAAACTTTCTTAGTCATCCCAAAATCTAGCATTTTTTGTACTTGTTAAACAAGTAACTATTTCCTCTATTTGAATTTTTTGAAATGTTTTACTTTAAAATGTTATCGGAATAGAACCCTGAAATTTTTATAGTATTTTCAGATCGTATTGTTCAAAACGGGAAGTAAAACTTGCTTATTTACACTTTTATCTTTATCTTTATCACTGGGCTATGAAGATTCAATTGTTCAAGTAATTCGTTATCAGTTATTGTTTTATTACAAAAGATATTAATTATCATTTTTTCTATGTGAATTCTAAAAATAAATAGTTGTATCATAAGTTACTTTCATGTTTAAGACAACAATAGTATGTTACATCTGAGGTGGAAAGTATTTCATTACAGCCGAGAGCTTATTATATGACCGAGAGGCGAAGCCTCGAGGATCAGATATAGCTCGAGGCTGATATGAAATCTTCACCGAAGTATGTATACTATTTTATTCACAATCATCCCTAGTTTTCCGAGAAATGATTGATCCGAATTCGTTCTTTTTTCAACAAAATAAATTGATGAAGTAGTCTATGGAAACAAGAATGTTTTGAAAAATTTAACTAATTTGACATTTGTTGGATTTATGATTTATGAATAAAGTTATTTATACGTGTATCCATTGAAATTGTGATAAGTGCAGATATCATTTAGTTATAACAGTGAAATGGAGCTATATACTTGCCCCGAATCGAACGAAAGTGCTACGAATGTAAGTTCATAACAATTTTGCTCATAATTTATACAAGATTGCAACATAAATCCGCTTATTTTCAATATTAATTGTTTTATTTGAATCATTATATAATATGATCGGTATTTTTGACAGCAGGGATTATTTTATTCCAACAAAGATTTATGACTGATGCTAGGCAACCCGGTATAAACATTTCCCACCCAAGAGATGGAAGTGTCGCTTCCGACCCGTGAGATAGTCATTGCAGTTGGAAATTACATACTTCCCAACCTCCAAAAAGTTAGGAATTGCCATATTACTATAATGATTGTGAATAAAATATATTTTCTTCGTCACATTATCTGTTGTTTATTTTCGGCTTGGAAAATCAATATTCACAATAAACTTATACTTCTTGTACAAGCTATTTCTTGCAATATAATCAATATGAAACTATATCTGTCAACAAAACAAATTTGAGATAACCTTATATTTTTAGAATTATTATCTGCTGTATTTAACATACATGAATCTATATTTCTTGAAAATAATAGTACCTACACAATGCTATCAGGAGAAAAATGCCATAAATTTTGGTAATTGCGACCGGGGCTTTTTTCGAGGCTACTGCAAATTGAGCGAAGCACAAAACTGCGTTCGAATTGGAATAAAATACACACATAATTTTTTCCTTGAGCATATTAAAATAAAATTGTGGCAGTACTGTTGAAATAATGTGATCTCCTCCATTAAATTACTACATAATATTTTCCAAGAGTATCATAAAAATTAAAACTAAAACAGGTGATACGCTCCAGAATTTGTCCTTAATTTCTCTTTAAAAAGAGTGATAGGTATTGTTTTTTTTTTAAATAGTAATTTGTGTATCAAGGCTGTGGAGTTAATCTTTCTTTCTATTAAGGTGAGACCAAAAAAGCACCTTTGGCCAAGGTGCACACAACGTTTTTAGGCGATCATCACGAAAGAATTAAAATCGGAAAATTTTATCTATTTATTTCGCAATTGTAAATCTTGCTTGCAGTTGAAATTGTTTTCTTATTGTTATCTATCAAGTTGACATTTAAAAAAAAAGTGCGTATTTATATTAGATTTAAAAAACTAGAGAGGTCAACTGAAGAATATAGTATGCATCTCGGCAAAAACAGTTCATTAAACTGCCCATATTATCTTGAATAATTATAAATTTTAAAATTGAGACTGGCAAAATTAGGATTAGATAAAAATAAATTATGCTTATCACGCTAACGCAGATGTTGTCAACTATGCTTCAAATAATGAATAGTATTAAAAGAAATTATGTATTTCTCATCAAATATGACGAACGTCTGCTGATGTGATGTCATGTGATGTTATTGTTTCCGTTGTACATGGCTTTTCTTGAAAGTGACCATGATTCTATGCAATCTTAAGAGTCCCTAATAATTGTTTAATAATGGAGTCCATTGAAGATATAATAATTTTGTTCCATACATCATTATGACAAAAAATATATGCTTTAATTTGACATTATTATATGAGCATGTATTTAAAATTTATAAATTATCATTCTGTTTGTGGATTCACTGATATAGTTAATTTTCAGTTCGAAATAGATTCTGCTAATATTTATTTATTCAAATGACGCAAGAACCACGTAATTATTCAAATATTTGTGTGATTTAGTTAATAAAGACTCAAAACATTCTAAACAATAATAAAAAATTTGTATAAAAATATATTCGAGCTACATTTATATTGTTTGTCTGTTTCCAATAAATAATTTATTCCCTAAAAAGTAACTGATTACACTACTTTATGATGTATTTTACCCATAGATGAAACTTATGTGTATCGGTATAATATTCTACAGCTACATTAAATTAGATTTTGATGTAACAGAGAACGTAGTTCCATGATTATTTATTATGTTGTTATTTCACAATTTTTGCATGAATTAGTCTCAAAAAAATAAAAATTACATAATTACTTTTTCTTTATTTTGTAGAGATTTATATTAGTTTATCTTATTAAGTTAGACTAGCAGTGATCGGGTAACATATTTTTATTTCAAAAACCTTAGAAACATTTCTCAAAGAACCTGAAATCTTAATGAAAACATATTCATCTCTCACGATTTCCAGATTTTCAGGAAAGAAATTCAGGTGCGAGTTTTAAAAATTAATTTTTGAAGACATGTCGACTTCCATTTTGTGAAAATTCTTCAATAAAATTAAAATATTTCCACAGCCATTTTAAAAGAATACCAAACATATTTCTCAACGCTAGGTAAATGACGATCAGAATTTCACATTTTTTGGAGGACATTTCAAAGTAGAATAAGATATTTAACAATTCGTTTAACACAAAAATAATAAACGACAATAGCCTACCACGTAAAAAAAATACATGAAAACTTCTTATGGAGATATTCAAAAAACTTGGCGTGATAAAAATAAATGACATTTATTCTAGTTATAAGATAAATAGAAAACAAAATCATTATATTCCATCTTTTAGCCAGGTATTCATATGTTTTTGCTTATACATAAATCAATACTCTTTCTCCTGACAGGTAGGCTAATAGGATTATTACAAAAATCTTAAAAAAGATTCCACTCACTTAAATTCCAAAAATTTCATACATAGACACAATCAAAATTTGAGGAACGAAAAAGAAATGTTTTTCTTATGAAAATTATAAAGATAAGAATAAACAGATGTATCTATTTAATTAGGAGTTACGACGTAGGAGGCTTTGTTTTGTATAGAATGTGAAAAGTTATTTGATTCAACATCTCAAGAACTATAACAGAAAACAAAAAATGAGTTCTGTACCACCATCACCAGTTTCAAAATATATAAGGATTCACAAAAAATGGCATCCTGATCATTACAATGTATGAATTAAGTTCAAAAATGTCAAATATAGCCGTCACATGTCATCTCACAATCTTCATAACACAATAATTGGCGTGTGATAGTAATTTTTTCACAAAGTCATTTTTTCAATAACGTTCACATTAAATAGTATATTGTGTGGCTAGGGACGAAACAAAACGATTTTAGTTGAGGGTGAGTGCTGCTTGCCCCAGCGAAGCGAGGGCTGGCATCACCTTCGGCTGAAATCGTGTTTTGTCCCGTGCCACACACTGTATTTTTCATAATACCTGCATTGAAACTTTCCACATTAGAAATTTGTCATAACAAAATAAATATTTTTCTTTCTATTTTGCAGATAACAAGTCGAGAGTAGCTGCTTGTGCTTTATCAATAAGATGTTGTGGTGTACTTGAAATTGTCGTATCAATACTTTTTTTCTTGAAACTAATCGTCTTTTTAATTTAATTTACAGTTCCGAATGCAACAACTGTCAAATTAACTGAGATTATATGATTTTAATTTTTAGATTGTCAATGAACAAATGCAACTCTGCCAGGGATAAAACTTAACTCGCATTTGTCTGAAATTGTCTTGTTTCGACTAACAAAACACGCGTTGAAACGCGTTGTTTCAATGCAGGTATTATGAAAAAATATTTTACTCTTTACAAGAAACGAAAATGACTATCCAGAAACGCTGAAAACATGAATTTTAATACTTACACCTTTCTTAGAGTGAAGAAATTAGATTAGTACTTTAGCTAGGGAGCTGATGACAGAAACTTTTATATGATTTTATATTTTGATTTTATTGTGTGAATAAAGTTGAAGAGTGTACAGACGTCATAAAAAACGCCAAAATAGTAATTTTCAATCAAATATGTTCAAGTAATATTATACATCGCGATAGCTATGTTTGAGAAACGACCACAAAGCGGAAGTTTCTAATTAGTTACAGCCTTGTAAAATATTCAACATACGAGATTTGTATTAAATTTTTTGGAGAACAATATGTATATTTCAATGAGGAACATTTATTGATAGAATACGCTGATTTGGAAGTCAAGATCTGAGGGAATTGTGTTGAAGTCACTTGACGTAGGCAATAGTTACAATGACAGCTGTCAAAGTTATAACGAAAATAATAAATATTCCTTTAGTTTTTACATTTATCACTTAAATAAGCAACGGTTTGTTACATAAATTTCTTTATTTTATATTTATTTAATTATTCGAATGTTTGCAAAAGTCCATGAAAACAATTTTCATTAATTTCCTGCAGAGTGCAGACAGGGAATTAATGAATAATAATTCCCTTTGCAGAAGGTAAAAATGAAAATTGTGGATCATACATGCCGTTTTTTATTACATTGTTATGTCAAATTGATATTTGAAAGAAATTTGTATCATGCGATTTGTTCGTTATAGTATTTGCATTTACTGCAAACTGGATAGCACAGAAAATGTGAAAAATATGTGTCAATAAAATAAGTCATGTAAGTTATGTTTCGTTGTATTAGCTTGCTGTAAATGCGATCGCAATTGCAAAAATTTGTTTCTAAAATCGATAAGATAATTTTGATACATCTAAATTCATTTAAAAAGCTCAGAAATAAGGAGCTTCGGTGCACTTGTTACAAAAAATATTGTATGCAACTAGGACATTGAACGACCGTTATTGTCACAGATGAATTTGGCTGCATGAAGCTACATCTTGGGCTTCGCGTCTCGGGCTTCGTTCAATAATGAAGGTTGTTCGGTCCTTGTAGCATAATATACTATTTACAACATTGTATGAGTAAAAATCAAGTTATTCTTCCCGTAGAAACCATATTGTAATAACTGTTCTACAGTTTAAGATATCGAAATAGTATATTCTACAATAAGTATTGAAATGGCTTATATTCTGAACGAGCGAAAAGTGGAATACGCCATTCCAAACATGTTGTTTCTCCAACACTGTTTTGGAATTTGCATACTCCATAACTAAAAATTATGTCGGAACGATTGACATTCCAAAAAAATGTATAGAATAATTCCGTATGCCGTTTAGAATGATTCTGTATGCCGTTAGAATCATTTCGACGAATCAGAAGCTGTTAGTTTGGTTACTACCATTGTTACTTCCTAACAATTCAAGTATTCATATCTGGATTTACGTTTGACATTTAATAATTTTTTAAGCTTCCTCTGAAATATTGGTGAGTTTCCAAAACATTGTTAGAAAAAGTATAGTCTACAATATGTTTGGAATGGCGTATTTCACACTCGCGAACCGTAATCCTCGCCTTCGGCTCGGTTTACAAACTTTTCACTCGTTCAGAATATAGGCCATTCCAATAATTATTGTAGAATATACTATTCTCTAACAAGGTTTGGGAACTTACCAATATTTCAGAGGAAACTTAAAAAATTATTAAATGTCAGATGTAAAACCAGATATGAATATTTGAATTGTTAGGAAGTAACCATGGTAGTGATCAAACTAACAGCTTTTGATTCATCGAAATGATTCTAAACGGCATACGGAATCATTCTAAACGATTTTTTGGAATGTCGTTGGTTCCAACATAATTTTTAGTTATGGAATATGTAAACTCCAGAACAGTGTTAGAGAAAGACTATTTCAGTCATTAAGATGTTGTTGGGAATTTGATTGACAGTCAAATAAAAAAGCAATAAAAAATTATCACTTCTATATAATTTTATTGAATCAGCCATTTATTTTAGTATGATATTGATATAAATGCAATCGGCTGAAATTTACGTCTGCATTTTTTTGCAATCTAGTTTTTTTAAATCTTTTTTTGATACGCGAGGCAAGTTAAACAGTCTAACTAAATTTTTAAAACTTTATTATTAATTTTACAGATTTTGAAAAATACTCCTCTCTCCTATTCACACACTTTTCTTAGCGGAGTTTTCATTTCCTGACGCAGTCCAGGATAGCTAGCTTTGAAGTGGAATTTAAGGTTTGTGAGAAATTTGTTTCGATGTCAGCAATAGTCTGAGAACGGTGTCCCTTTAATACTGATTTCAATTACGGAAACAAGAAAAAATCATAGAGAGTCAGGTATGACGAGTAATGAGGATGAGGAAGGACAGTCATCGGATTTTTGGCACAAAACTGACGAATTGACAAAGCTGAGTGCGCGGGTGCATTGTCATGGTGTAAGAATCATGAGTTGTCTCGCCATAAGTCTGGTTTCTTTTTGCAATTTTTTTCACATAACTAAAGTAAAATGGCTTGTTAGTGTTTCACCTCAAGGTAAGAATTCAAAATGCACAATTCCATAGCTGTCGAGAAAAACAGTGAGCATCACTTTGAAATTGGATCGAGACAGACGTGCTTTTTGAAGCGTGGAGATTTTTTGCTTGATTTCTGGAATTAGGATAGAGCCGTCATGAACAATATTGTTTAATATTCTGTACAAAAATAAACATGACATTATTTCTCCACGATTCTCAAGTGAAACCATATCAATTTTCAGAGATGAATCTTACTAAAGACGATCAAAATTTGAATAGCACTATAAAATTAGTTGGAAGTTATGATACTTTTTGAGCCCAAGTGACTGTACTATTATTGCACGTCATTTGAGGGAAAAATATAAATATAAGGAAAAAACCAGCATTACAGTAAGTAATAAAACTTTATAGACCGGGACTAGGTGACAGTTGGGGTTCTCCGATTTTGTACCACATGCCTTTTTGAGTGGTGAAAATTCACCCCTTGATAGGAAAGATGAAAAGATTATTGACCGATGCACCCTTTCCTTACATATATATTTTAAATTGGGTTTTTCCGTGATAAAATTTTGCATGCCTTTCGTGTTTTCAAATTGCATACCAATGAAAAGAATGGAAGTATCAGCCATAAATCCCTCATGAAAAAATTGGCATACATCCTTCGTTGGAACAAGGGCGGGAAATTTTGGGGAAATCTTGCACAACTGTAAAACCAATTAACCGGGATATTTCTCATCATTGCCATCCTTGTGCCAATGAGGGATGCATGCCAAACTTTTAAAAAAGATTTTATGGCTGAGACTTACATTCTTAAAATTTTTTTTTTACAAATTCACGCGACCGTTCTATTCTTTTGGTCCGTTGCGAATTGCATGCCTTTTAGTACTGGGCTTTGAGTCACTTACAACTATTTTATTTTACATTACAATATTACATTTAAGATAGCCTTAGGGCTGTTTTCAATAATTGTTAATGAACCAAAATATCGAACTTCATGTGGTCTAATTTCAATATTATTAATTTTACTTTTAATAATTGTATTCCAATATATGATCGGGAATATATCAATAAGTTAGACCAGTCAATAAAAATTCTTGCGGAATATCCTTCAATGACTGATAAATACTTATAATTTTGCATGTTGCTTTAGGCTAACAGGCTCTCCGCGCGGCCTCGGACTGTTACCAAGCAACATGATTCCAATATTGTCAATATTATAACATAATCTTCAATAATCTGAGGATATTATAGCCGAAATTGAACAGTTTTGCTCAAAAAAAGTTCTCTGTATTTCCAAGGGTAATTGAAATATAAATAGAAATTCAAATAACACTGGTCTACAATGAAAAAGTATTCGGAATAATTTTAACTAAAATTTGCTCATCTACCCATGCTGACTAAGAGTTGATAAGTGAAAATCATTTATTAGTTTGAGTTTCCACGATACCTGGTATCTTTAAAATTTCAAGAGTCCAGTCCCCTTAAACTTGATAATGATTGAAATGATCCTTTAGTTGACCAACAAGAAGTACTACTTCCACTACTGCATATAAAACTAGGGCTGATGAAAATTTCCTAAAAGCAATGGCCGTAAATAGAGCTGATTTTCAATAACTTTGCCAAAAATTTTCAAGATTAGGCGTAGCTAAGATCAAGAAAGATATAGTCGTGGATCCTTCAATGAAATATTGATTTAAAGATAATCTATACATTTTTCAGAATTTTATTGAATAAAAAAAACTCTTGATTTTGAATTCTGTGTATTTTAATTGAAACTTTGACGTTTCGATCCTTTGACCAAGGATCTTCTTCAGAAAACAATGATACAAAAATAAAACAAGGTAAGCTGGAATTTGAAATCAAAAGTAGTTTTTTAATCAAAAGATCACATCTTTGATCCTCTTCTAGAAAATAAAGGGAAAAAAGCTTGGAAAGATTTTTGACTGGCTCAAAATACTTCTTCGGAAGTTAGAAGAATGACAACAATACTGTACTTTTTGAAAATACGTTATCATCATACCAAAAACGGGGTTGTAACATGTCCTTGGAAATATACTTTAAATATTCTCATTTGAGCTATTTTCCGGACAATTAAGAGATCTTCAGTTATAAATATTGG
The DNA here is from genome assembly GCA_963989225.1 of Dromius quadrimaculatus. NCBI lineage: Eukaryota > Metazoa > Arthropoda > Insecta > Coleoptera > Carabidae > Dromius > Dromius quadrimaculatus. The sequence continues at coordinate 55,358,898 of OZ022325.1, read as the reverse complement.
GAGCGCTTCCATCAGGACATCGCAAACCTGAGAAAACAATATTAGAGCAAGTGGAACATTCCAAAGTTGGCAGATTATTACTGGATTGTTTGTAGAGATGTTACAGAAGCAGAGTACAGAAGCGCAGTGAAGAAACCACGTCGCAATTCCACTAATGTATAGAAAAATTGTATGATTTCTGTAAATTTTTGCGGAAGCTTTGCATTTTTTTTTCTGGGAAACGGAAACTAATTTTAGCCCTATATAATAAATTTTGTATTTAGTATATGTAAATTGATAGAGAAAGCTACTTTTTGTAATAAATACTTTTTCAAAGTCGAAATTTGTAGACCAGTGTAATCCTTGATGTACAATTTTTATCACTACTAATAATCGTCACCTTTTCGCAGTTATTGTTTGAAGACCACTGATATATTTTATTTCATTTGTGTTTGAGAATGCATGGAAACATGGGAATATGATTCACATTCATGATACAATGTTTGTTGATTGTTTACGTAGAATGAATAAAACATGAATAATTTTAACGACTTTGTTGCACATATGAATGTATTTTGAATTTTAGCTATTTTTCAAGTTGAATAAACAAGAATTATTCAAATTATGGCAACCATCTCACAATATTATCGATCATTATTATTTCATCCGATGCAACTGATTCTACTAGTCATATATCCTGAAATAAATCAACTAGATATGGCAGCGGAAACAAGAATGACTACGTCATATTTGTTCGAGAGTGATTCAATTACGTAGAAATAGTTGACCATCAGTAGATACAAGAAAAGCGATATATCCTGGCATGTTATGGAAGAATAGAGCATTGGATACCTTTTTTTTCATATAGCACGTGCACCAGAAATACCCTATTACTGAATTGTTTCCAGCTTCGAAAGTTTTCAATTCCAAACCATGGAAACAATTATTATTTATTTTTCTGCTGAGAGGAAAATAATAATAATTGTGGATCATGGATGGCGTTGAAATTTTCTATTTTATTATTTGGAAAAAATGTGTATAATGGGATGTGTTCATTATATTGTTTGCATTTGCTGTAAACGTGATAGCATAGAAAATGTGGAAAACAGAATTTAATATCAATCAATCAAAAAAGGCATGTAAATTTAGTACGCTTCGGCCGCAAACAACAGATTCGACCAAAAAAGATAACCTTTACGGCCTTGATACAGAAATAACTAACGTGTAGAATTAAATGCGTACATTTATATGTAAGGCTGACATAATAATATAGCCGGAAAAAAAGTTTTGATTTGTCAAATGCCACAACCAACACCTGTGGAAGACGCTGAGTAAATAAAAAAATGAGCTAAATAAAATTCAATAAAAAATACTTGTGGCCATATTTTGATAGGCAACCCTGCAAAACAATAATCCTTTATCAATAATTTTCTATAAAAAATCGATTTCAATCAAAAAACAGTTGAAAGTAGATATCTTGTTATGGGATCTCGGACTATTACTTGATCGTTTGGAAGTAAAGTTCGTAATCTCTAGAAGAAATTCCGCGCACATACATGCGAGTCATGCGAATCATGAGCTTCCGGAAGTTGATATTAGCCTGAGCCTGAAGTAGCCAGGCAACATTTCTGAAGATAATATATCTCCATCAGCTGTAACTCCCAGGTTTTCACAACATTTAAGACGGCCCGAATTACAGTCAGTCTTCTTGCACAACTTTAATATTTTTTATCTAATTCCGTTTTGAGAAGTCAAACTTTACATCAATTTCTAACGTTATGCAACGTCCCATTTTTCATAACTGCCATGTAACAGTTGCGTAAAGTAACATAAAGTAGTTACGTAATGACTTTACGTAACTGGCTATGTTTCAGAGCTAATCAATTATACTTATCTGCATACAATTAAAAGAAAGATTTATTATTCACAGTATGCAGCATTGGCAGAGTCTTTGCTATCAAACGGTACTATATCACTCAGGATATTACTGCTTGAGCACATTTTTAAAAATTATTTTGACGTTTTGTGAAAATTCGATATTTGTTTATTTCAGTGTACTCTTGTTTCTGTAGTAACAATAGATGGTCATGAATCACAGTCATCTGAATTTTTTGATGTAACGTGAGAGATGATATAGATAATTCCACTCCAATATAAAGTAAGCCATAAGAAAAAAACAATTTTATCGTTTTGACAGCGGATAAAAAGGAAGGTAACTTTTTGCAAGTGATAAAACGTTATTTACCTTTCTCCTAGCAACCAAATCAAAACATTCAATATATTAATGTCATTTGCATTATTTGTCAATGCTTAAACTGCAAAATAAACAGAATTTGGAATATTCTTGAAGAAAATATGAAAGAAAATATCAAGAAAAGTGTGTCTATAAATACAAAAAACAATAAATCATGTATCTGAAGACAATTTATCGTATTTTGTGAAAACCAGAATTATGTATTAGGAAGAGATACAACGGTATGTCAAATTTCAAATATTTTGCTAGATTGGACTTCTTAAAGTATGAGGAGAATTGGTGAAAATCTTAAAGAATACTTACTAGAATGTGTCAAATGAATGTGAAACGATGTATAATAATTGTACTCTCAATAATTGCACATTTAAATAAAATGTCGTTAAATTATCTCGCCGAATTACACTCTAGCATTTTATTTTTCTTGGGATAAATTTCAGTTTGATAACTCAACCTTGTAACCTGACAGCAATTTGACTTGAAAACTGTTCAAAAAATAAAATCACTCCACCTACGGTGTCGTGATTTTATTAGAACAGTTTTCTTGTCAAATTGCTAGGTAACAAGGTTTCGTGAAAACAGAAATTTATCCAGCAAAATAAAAAGCTCTTGTGTAATTACTGTTGATAAAATTATTCTGACTGAATTAGATAAAATTTTGTACAGAATACGTTATGAAAAGCCATATTGTTTAACTCACGTAATTTGCAAAACTCGCTCCGCTCGTTTTGGCAAATATTACGTTTCGTCAAACAACATGGCACTTTTCATAAGTAATTATGTAAATAACTATTTAATAGTTCATGAACTGATTTCCATTACTCTAGTGATCTAACGTTGGTTTTTTTCTATCTTCCGCAAGAATGGAACTACAGCTATTGCACTTTTTTGTCATCAAAAACAATTTAGCATGTACAGAATTGTAGTGAGAATAATACTGAATCATAAACAAAACATAAAACCAACAAATGAACGAATCTCCCTACTTTTTATATTTTAATACTATACTCAGTACATATCATTAGTCCATTCCATAATTTGACACGAAAAGTTTGAACCTGAGTGAAGATTATAGAGCCAGAAATATGCTCAGAATACTAGGTGGCCTTATTTTGCACTTGAGTGTATATTCTGATATTCGTCAATACTCTACACAATATTTTAATCAAACTATATTCAAGCCATGTTAATTCATCATAATGAAATTTCCCTAAATCATAACTTGTCCAAATAAATTTTCGTCAAGCACTATAGGCTCCAAACTTATTTTTAAAAACATGGGAGCAGTCCTTAAACGTAATCTCGCCGAATGAATTTTCATCAAACCGTCATTTGACCAAATAGCGATATCTGATATGTAATTGAAAAGGCAACCGTATATTCTACCATAGGAGAGCAAACTGTTCCAATTCATTTGAATATCTAGTACAACAACGCATCAGATTTCCAAAGAGGATAGATAATTAAAGATTATATGATTTTGCTTTGAATAATTCAATCAAAAAGAATAAATTTCGATATTCCATTGGAAAGACAAAATTGTCGTAGAATAATTTCCATGTCCATAAAAATAATTTTCAACCTCTCAACAACTGTGGTAATAGTAATTTATGCAATAAGAGTGTAAAGTTGAGGCCATAAGGTCAATTATTTGGTTACGATGCTTGCCGAGTCACTGAAATTGTTGGCCGAATGACAAAATGCTTGTTTACATTCGTATTACAAACAAATTTTTCTCTAAGATCTTAAATAGTAGCTTTAAAAACAAATCCGACACATGATAGCTCTAGTTGACATTTAGACTTTACACATAACTTCAAAACAAATAATTAAGAACCAACAAAACTGCAAGCATATATGTAGCACTATTTCGAAGTTTGACAGTTCAAAGCAATTGACTGCTTATTGTCAAACGTCAAGTAACAAAAAAACCTGAATTCAGATTACGTAATTCAACAGTCACGTGCGTATTAATGATGGTAACGGTGGACAGCCCTAGAATGAATAAGTAAGAAAAAACGAATTCATTTATTTTACGCATTCCAGGCCTACTTCTTTTTCAGACTGGTAGCATTATAGTATGTCAGATGCTACATGGTTTTTCATGTGCTAAAACTTGCAAATGTATCTTGAGAATACTGCCAGTATTACTGGACATCTTTTAAAACAACAAAAGATTGAAATATGTGCCTGTCAGTAAAAGGCAAGATAAAAGGTGTCAAGATGGTGTCAACCTTATGCATACAAATATGTGCTGCCACCTCGGCTGAAATTCTAAAAATAATACGCACTTCCATGTTGCTACCGCGCTTCCAGTCAAGGTGAGAAGCTGCAACACATATTTTTATCAATGTGCTTGACAACTTTCATCGTTTGCCAAAAATTTCAACATTTGCTGTTAAGTGAACTTTCAGCAATAACCAAAGTAGACTGCTCTAAACTTCAGAAAAATTTCAGCATCTCTAAAACTTTGTTCCATTTTACATATCTACTAAAAACACAACCAATGAAAAAACTCATTACTATGTTCTGTCAGGGAGGGTTAGACGCAATTGGCTCTTGGACTATTGATAAATAATTATTTTTCTATTTGTACACGGTATTTAAATCCAAAATTGACTTCAATCTGTAATATAGTAATAAATTAAATAAAAAAATTGTAATCATGATAATTATCCTCCAATTAGCAATAAACAATTATAGGAAAATCGAGCACCATTCAAGTAAATAGCTTTGTAATTTGAAGAATCACACTCTACCATTCATCATATTATTATAAATATATGTTTACAAAGAAAATATCCATAACTTATTCTATTATTGGATAAAATGCAAAATTGCTCAAGTCTTAAGATAATCTGAAAATTAGTCATTTAAAAATTTAATTTTCAAATTAGAAGGTATTTTTCAACTCAACCTTCATGTCTTGCTCAAAAAACGGACAAAAGAATGATAACATATCAGCAAAAGTCGTAGAGCTATTTTGTTTTTATTACGTGAAATAACAAACAAGAAAAATATATTTTTTTGATAAAAATACCAATAACATGTATTTTTTTTTTTAAATAATTTCAAGTATGAAGGTTCTTTCACAATGTTGTCATATTGTCGATGCCATCATTGATTGCTATCAAATCTATTGTCTCAAATTTCTGTATCAACTTGCATTAATAGAAGTTATTAACACAAACAACGTAATTTTATTGGCGTTCTCAATATTGGACGATTTTGAGATCAAATATTCCACAATCCGCTACTTCGAGTAATCTGCTCAGATTAAGTCCCTCGAAATAAGCTCTCGTGATTTAATCGGGCAGATGACTCTCACGATGCTCCTAGGTAAACAATGTTATCAAGAAAAATTTACTGATAAAATTATAGTCCCTTGTGATATTATATACGAATCTTTTTCAATCATTGATAAATACTAGTTATTCGGAATATTTGCTTTTATTTTGAGCGCTTTTTGCTTTTGACGTCGAGCTGTCACAAAGCAACATACTTTCGATAACTATCAAAGTTATTTCGGGATTATCAAAGACCTAAGGGTATTATAGTTGATAATGTCCTCAAATAGCTAATAATAATGGACCGAATTCAGTTCTCTTCATTAATTAAAGAAGCTTCAATAAAATATAATTAGTAAAAACAAATATATGTTAAACTAATTGAGAAAAAATAAGATAGCAGACATTTCCATGGTAATTAGTGAAGCTTATAGCAATTAAGAGAAGCTGAGTTCGGCCCATTGTTCCTAAAAAATATATTAATTGTTAAGCAATCAAATTTGTTTCGCAATTATTTTATGTAAGAATTTTACAAATTCTAAATTCAACAGTTGTATTTTTGAAGAATAACATCGAATTTATAATTCTGTTACGGTTATGCTGCGGCCACACTTACGTATAATGTCATTAATTGAGGCGTTATTCAATAATGAACACATTGTCAATGACAATATGTCGATTGTCATATAACGCCGTACTTTACGGCATTAGACATTAGTGTGGCCCCTGCATTACAAAAAACAAATGTCTCCAAATGTCTCATAATCACTTATAAATGTTCAGAATTTGTAAAATGTCCTTAATCACGTTGCAGGGTCGTCTTTAACCTATTGGAGGCCCTGGGCACATTAGGATAATGGGGCCCCTATGACCTTGACGGAACACTATTTTGTTGAAATAAACACATTTGACTATATCCTACCCTAAATTGAGCATAGACTACTGAAAAATTGTACGAATTTCAATCAAAATCCCATCAGCCCTGATAGACTTTCACACAAACACTCCACTTATGAGCAGTTCAGTATCCATTTTGTCCCAAACCAGTAGCGAGAATAGCGACGAAAACAAGTATATACAATTCCTTCGCTCTGAATGCTTGTAGCAGCGCTAATTGCCGCGTTGCTCACCTCTCCAGTCTTCACTATGCAATGTTCTATTAAAATGCGTGTGTTTGTATTCGTCGCTCTTCTCTTCCTACTTATCGTCGCTCGTATCGCCGCTCCACTATGCGGTTATTCTTCAATCGGTTAAAGGTTGATTTATGATGGATATAATTTACAAATTTAGATTCTTCCAGTTATAAATACAACCAATCATAGACATTGGTTGACATGCCAGAAATCAAAAATTGACAGCTGTCACAGATAGTAGTCAAATCATGAATATGGTGAAACAGTATCTAAATTAATATGATAAAAGTAAATAATCAAACCAAAACTTAATCATTTGTGCAAATAAAAGAATTTTGGTGATATAAAATGGCTACTCAAAAAGTTAATTTTAGGTTATATTTCAAAAAATAAACGAGAATGAGGATCTAAAACTATGAATCTAAGTTTCTATATGTAAATTCTATGTAAAAATTATGATGGATTTAATTTAGATTTGCTCAATTATAAATCCAGCCAATCGTAGACAACGGTTGACATGTCAGAAATGCCAAATTGACAACTATCACAGAACAGATATTTAAATCATGAATATGGTGCAACATCACGCATATCTATATGATAAAAGTAATAAATCAAACCGAAACTCAATTATTTGTGCAAATAAAACAATTCTGGCGATATAAAATGGATACTCAAAAAGTTAATATTGGGTTATATTTCCAACAATTAACCAGAATGAGAATCTAAAACCACGAATATAAATTTCTAAAAGTAAATTACTGAATTAAATCCATCATAAACCAACCTTTACGTTCAGTTTTACGTCGCTACAGAAATCTTGCGAGCAAAGAATATCGGTTATCTGGTAGGAGCTACGGGGCCCCTACTGATCGCGGGTCCCTGGACACGTGTCCAGAGTGCCCAGTGAGAAAGAGGGGCCTGGGCGTTGGGTTATTATGCAACGAACTTTCGGGGTGTCAAAGTTATTTTGTAATTATCAATAACCTAAGGATACTTTAGTTGAAAATTAATTAAGAGAGGCATGAAATTATTTTTATCTATATCGAATTTGTCAGCTCTGCGAGTTTTTACTGCTAGATTTATGGTTTAACATAATTCTCATTTTCATTATTGTTAAACATTACCATTATTTGCTAATATATTAAACCAATTGTTTGAATAAAATTTAATGATAATTTATCTCAATTAATTGACTAAATGACTAATGCTAAAGTTAGATCTAATTCAGGAGATATTTTATCACAAAAATTAGAACATAAAAAATATAAATTATTTAGTTTTCGGTTCTTTTACTTCTAATTTCCCTAAAAGCAGAGCTTAAAGTATATTTTTGCACGAATTGATACTTTTTAATATTTTATGGTACTTATACCAAATCGTAAACTCCTCTTTATAGAGCTCTGTTTATCGTGGTTAAAAACATTCTAGTGAGTTGATAGCTGTATTCTAAACATATATTGTTAAATTTTTATATAGAACAGACTTCATTCAAAATAAGTGGTTTAACGAATTTATCAAAAATTTATATTTAGAAAAATAAAGTACTTTTCCACTCTGGGAAGAAATATCTTTATAAGCAGTCTGAAATTTGGAAATTAGCGTAGATAACCAATTATAAAGCTTTAGATTAAATCGCTTGAAAGTATATCAAAGACAGATAAATTCATCCGGAACTTATATTATAGAAAAACCTCGATAAAAACTATTATTGCTACAACTGTTACTATAATTATTAGTTCAAAATAACCTCCAGATAATTTAAACTGACATAGATGATACCAGCCCTTGATTTAACAAAAAATAAACAGCTGAAATTCAATGCCATTATTTGAATCTAAATTCATCTTCAGATAAGAAATCATGTTTCTGAAAACATTTCTATTTGTCTCTCAATTTAAATATAATTCCATTATCTAATCTGGAAAACAAACAACTGACTAATATTGCAAATTTTCAAAACTAGACTGTGATTTGAATTTTTGATAATTTTCAAAAATAACCATTTTACTTTATTTGAATCGGAAATATATTTCTATAGTATATTCTGATTATACCATATATCCCAGAAAATATATGTTAGTGCTTTTAATAGTTTCAAAATATATTTGTTATTTTTATTGAGAAAACAATATTTTGTGACATAAATTTCTTCTCTTGTACATACAGTATACAAAGAATAAAATTTTAAACACAAAAAACAGTAATTATCAGATTTTCTTGAACATTTCATATTTTCCAAAAGTATCAGACAAGATGAGGTAATTGAGTTTGAAAAAATAATTTCGAAAAAAATTGTACATATATTTCACAATATATGAAAACAAATTAAAAAGGAAAAAAAGTAGTGAAATTGCAAATTTTTATAAAAGTAGTTTTTTTATGCAATAATACAATTTTTCGCTACAAATTTTGTTTGTATTAAATATAAAATCATTAGAATAGAGTAAAGTTTTGCAAAATCAATTCAAAACACAAAAATATGTAAGTCACTCGAATTAAAATTATAATAAATAGTTGAAATAAATGTCTTACCGCTTTCCTTTCGAGCACTATGTCTAATATTGATATTCGTTGACAAATTCAATCCCATTTTGGTAAAATTACAGCTATCAGTCTTGAAATATCACAAACAGAAAATTTAGGCACAGTTCATTGTTATTCACATGACACTAGATGTAAACACTCTCTATTGCATGTTGTCGTCTTTTAATTATAAAGTATGGAGTCTTACTGCAAAGTTATCTTTAGACAGTAGACTGTGTGTGCCAGAGACAAACGCTAGCGACATGCGAGAACAAGCTAGCAGCGTTTCAAGGCCTACTGTATACACTAGTAACTTGGAGGGAATTTGTACAAAACAAAAGAGAACAGACTGATTATTGAGGTACCTAGATAAATATTAGGATAATAGTTTATGTTCCAATTTATAATAATAATAATTTTATTTCAATCGCCAATCCAATTTAAAAATGGAATTCCATGATAATTTTAATGTTTTTCAGGTGGAATTACCTTGTACTATGAAATAAATTACTTATAATCAACAAGATAAAAAAATCATGTTGATGGAACAAGAATATTCAACAGTTTTATCAATGAGCTTTCAAAATTACTACAGGATTTTGTCTGTGGATATGGAACGCATAATCTGATGTTCTGTTTTTAATTTCTTATTGGTAATGGTAAGTGATATCGTGTAAATTTTTTTTTTCGTGCGTTTAAATTTTAAGACATTTTTTTTCTGTGTTTCTTTTTTTACATATTTTTGTATTCCTCATATTTTTAACAGCAATTTATTGCTAATGAACTTTTTTTCTAGATTTTATTGCATGAATAATGCCACCAAAAAAGATAAAGTCAATTGGATCGGTTAACCCCGGAATAAAATAAAAAATATCGACGGTACAGGCTCACATTGATTTCAAAAAATAAATCTATACGTGGGTAAAACATGGAAGGACAGCAAGTAGAAAATTAAAATTTTAATGTTTAATCTGTCAATCTAACTTCCGCAGTCTGTCAATATTAAATTCATACAAATTTGCTTATCTTTCACTGATTATGTGACCATCGGTTATCATTTAAAACAACAAAGTCGAATTTCAAAAGCCTGTCAACAAGAAAAAAAAATATTGGCCGTCATGGGACGCCCGGCAGATGTGGAACATCTTGGTGAATAATCAAATTTCTAATTAATAAAAATAAAAAAACATTATGGAGTGCATATGCATATGTTATTGATTTATACTACAAATCATTTCTGTGTTAGTTTGAGTAAATTTTTCTTTACTTCAATGTATTTTTTTTTTTTCGTAGACAGTCCATAAAAAGATCCATTTCTAGCACTGTTAGTTTTAAAGCTGACACAATTTTTTTTTAATCACTATGAATTAAAGAAATATGTTTGCAGCTTTAATATCTTTGGCTGCAATAAAATTCTCGTTCTCTACGACATTTGTGTCCCTAAAACTCTCCTAAGGCTATTCAGATGTATATTTAAAGCGATTTCTGATGATTAGGCGAGTAGATTTTGTTTTATCTAATATTTTTCTAATGGCGACATTTAAACTTGTATAAACAAAAAGACACGTGTATTTTGGTATTGATTTTGCTTACTTAATTGCAACGTTGCTAAGTATAATTTGTCTAAATTTCTAATATACAAGGTGTAACAGAAATAAGTACATTGATTTTAACCTGTAATGGAACTCGTCAAACATAACAATTTTTCTTGATTATTTTTACCATCCAAATTTCGACCAATAGAATTGCACCATTCGAAGTCACGTGGTACAACCAACACGGTTTTCAAGTGGAAATTTTTTGGAAATTTTGTCTGTTGATTATATATACAAAACAAAGAATATTCAGCCGCGTTGATTCAGCATCTGTCAAACTGACAGACAGATTGAATGTGAAAATGAGCAGATTCAGAGTCGAGTCTCTGGAATATATTGATGAATTTGGATGGAAAAAATAATCTTCCGAATACCATTCGTGATTAAATTTAACCTGGCAAAATTTTTAGATTGTTACGAGAGCTTGCTCTCAATTTATTTCGTGATATTGATCAAAAATCACTCGCTTGACAGCTCGTGATTTTTCTGTCAATATCACTCAATACATTGCTAAGCAACAAGCTCTCGTGACAATCTAAAAATTTTTCCGGTAAAATTTAACCACTTATGATATTATATATGATAACTTTTTTCCGTAAATCCTCTGGATATAGAGTAAAAATTCATCAAAGTTTTGTCAAAAATTTCATAGTGCGCCTATATTTCAAACTGAATGTTTCTCATTTGTTGGAAGAATGACAGCTGTCGATTGAAAGAAGTATTTTGCAACTTTGAGCCATCGTAGTCTTGTCAATCATTCATTTGAAGCTGAAAGAATATTACTATTTTGACCATATATTGATATTCGCTCACTTCGATGATTCTATTCTTGCATATGTTAGGAGAAAGACTAAATTTGTCTCTGTAATCAACAATTTGGTCTTTTAGTCGTATTTATATGTCATTGTTAAGAAATTTGTTTTTTATTTAGGGATTTCACGTATATTTTCGGATAGTACATTTCTTAAACATAAAATTGTCTCCACAAGTTCATTGCACTTGAATCAGCTGATTTGAATTATCTGAAACTGTGTCAGGAGTGTCAAACTGTGCTGCCATCTAAGAGCTGTTCAAAAAGTAGCTGCTGTTCTCAACTTACTTCATCAGAAACAAAGAGAAAATCATTCAACGATTTATTTAAAGAAAATGGTGGAATATTTAATGGAATGCAATTCTAAATTGATTAATTCACTGAATAATTCAATAAAAATATTGCTACATGAAATTTTGAAGATTCTATTCTTGAAGAACAGAAAATATAACCTACAAATGTATCAAACTGAATTTGGTAATTGATTTTAAATATTTTCTGAAATATATGATACAATATTTAATTTATTCAGCAGATAAATTCACGGAGCATACTTTATTGAAACGACCTGATTCCGATGTTTGTGATAATATGAGAAAAACTAATACACAGGTGCTTCATTTATAAATTAATGTATTTCAATCAACTCTTCTGCTATTTTACGTTCCAGATAAACGATAAGTTTTAAATATCCCATGGTAAACTCATCATAATGTATAAGTGCATAATATTTTGACATGAAATACATTAGCATAGCCACAATAATTCAATTTTCAGTGAAAAATGACAATTCGGAAATCGTTCCAAATAAATTCGCTGAGCTAATCCTAAACTGCTTGTGAAATCGTAGACAGAATTAATAATTGATAATCGGTTTTATTCCACAATTTATTTTAAGAAATTGATAACTCACATATGTCAAAATCAATTATTGTTCTATTGCAACTGCTACTGGATCCAATAATTATGCACCCGAACGACTCGTTAAATTATAGGGGATAAAAAATGCTGAAAAAAGATGAGAATTCGGGAAAAAGTAACTAAGAAAAATTGTAATGTTTGACGAGAACTATCACTGGTTAAAATTAATGTACTTATTTCTGTTACACCCTGTATTGTTACATGCTTTCGACCACCAGATGACTCTTTTTTCGTAGCAAGCATTTTAAAACATGAATTTAGATATAAGTGCGAGAAATTTATAGTCAACCAATCAGTGAAGTCTTGCACATTTGATTTTATCATTCAAAAAGTCTGTGAAAATCATCTTTATGCTTGATTCTGCATTGAGAATAATAGAAGCAATTGCAAATATACGTCTATCATATCAATTTGTATAGAAGTTAAATAAAAGTGTCCAAAAATAATTATTTGTGTATCAAAGCCGTAAAGGTTATCTTTTTTGGTCGAATCTGTTGTTTGCGGCCGAAGCGTAGCTGAGGTTGCAATTCAGGTGAGACCAAAGAAGAACTGTAGGCCGAGGTGCACATAACGTTTTTTAGGCGATCATCATGAAATAATTCAAAGTCACAGAATTTTATCAATTTATTTCTAAAACATTGCAATTGTAAATCTTAGTTATAGTTGAAATTGTTTTATTTTATTGTCTTTTATCAAAGTGACATTTGTAAAAAATGCGTATCAATTTCTTGAATTGCATGAACTATAAAGGTTGACGGAAGAATAAAATATGTATTTCGGTGAAAACTGTTTCTCAAAGAGTTCATCAAGCAGTCCATATAAGTAGGTATGAAGTGTTTATGAAATAGTTTTTGACAGATCAGTCCCAAAAAGTAAAATTTGACAGATGTGTACCAAAAAGTGAAACTTCACGGCCGCAAAAGGGACCATAGAAACACCTTTTTTGTTATGATCGCCTAAAAAGTCAATAAAAGTGATTGACCAGTTTATAAGTTTTAAATGCATTTAAACAGTGAAAATGATTTTTTACGATGATGGCCCAAAGAAGTTGGCAAAAATTTGAAGCGATTAAAGACAATTTGGCGATCTAAACTATTTATCAGTTTTAATTGATGTTCTTTGATCCTACTATTTGATTATTGAATTATATAAAATAAACAAAAAAAAATCGAACAATAAGAATAACGCGCGTTTTTTGACTGTAGAAGTCCAATGTTACCAAGCTGTCAGATTAGTTGACTATTAAATTTTTTTGTCTGAGTTCTACATCCGTGAAGAACGCAATAACTCTTTATAAACCTTTGCTAACTTGACCGCTGCAAATTAGCAAAGATCATCAGTTTATATTCTTGGAAGAATTTAGACATTTTTTTAATTGAAAAACATATTAAAACTCTTTTTAATATCAGAATGTGAGAATACGAGTATAAACCTTCAGAAAATTAGTGCAGTTCTTTGAAATTCCTTTCCGATTTAAGTTCATTCCAATCAATTTTAAATAATTCAGAAAAAAAAAAAAGAATAGCGATACTATAAGACATATTTCTACTTTCCAATGTTGTTCAACCTGCTATAAAATCGTTAATATTAATCGTCACTTGTTTTTATTGATTTAATTCATGGCCAACTTGTATGAATAATTTGAAATAGACAGTTAATGTATTTTTAGCACAAAGAAACGGTTTATTTTTCAACAAAATAAATTATTTTTTGTTTGACCACTATTTTCGAAAGGTTTTCGGCCTTAAATGAGCAAATAATTTTCTGCTTCTGTGTTATTTTTAAACAAAATTTGCTTTCAACAGTAGAATATCAATATATTTTTTTGGGTCATCATTCCTTGAGCAATACTAAAAATATTTTCAATATATTGTTGATAAACAATTGCTGATAAGGTATCAATAAATTAATTGTTGTTTTTTACAAAAAATATTCAAAAAATTCAGTATGCCCACAAGGACTTGACTATATTTTTTGCATAGTATTTTTAAGCCTCGAAATAAAAATGCCTGAGAGAAGAAATCAAAAAGCCACATTGGAGTTATTATTATTAAGTCTTAATAATCAAAATTGAACCAAATGAAGATATGCGTTGACGTAGGAGCGAACGTGGGAGATTTTCATTTTAAATGAAACTTTATTATTAAATAATATGAGTCTTAAGGTAAGGTTATATACAAAATGAAAATAAACCCCCAACCTTAAATAAAATTTGTAAAATCTAAATACATATTTCGAGAATTAAGTTCTCATCATCAGTAGAATTAGGCGAAACACAGCAGTTTTCCTCTAGAGATATGCTCTTCACCGAATAGGCTGAGGATTGCTACAGGAGATATTGTCTCCACCTCTGGTTAAACTTTATTATTTGTCATGTTGCTCACCATTTTAAATATATTTATCCGTACTCTACAATATTAACATTAATAACTTATTTATCCATCTATCAGATTTTTGACAAATAGAAACAATTGTCCCAAGCATTTAATCAGAATTTTTGTCAGTGCTATCTTTGTTCATAGGTTCAACAGATAATGATCGATAAAAACTTATGGGTTGAGTTGCAAAATAATCCTAATTATTGATTTGTCGTTTTGAGCTATTTTATTTTAGGTCAAACTGTCGATGTACTAGTTCACTTTCGATTTTGATGAAACTTGGTGAAAAGATTTATTTTAGCATTATAAATATGGAAATAATAATAACTACTGGCGGTCAGACTCGGTTGATCTTGAAAATTGTATTTACTAATGTAACATGTATACATTGTGCATGTATAGTCCAAGATCCCAGACACGCCAGACCTTACTTATTCTCTGAGAAACAAAATTTGTGGATTAGAATAGTGTTAGTCGGTACTTTGATCATACACATATTTACTAGTTTGTGCCGACGGCCAATTTATAGATACGAGGTGCAATAGATCAAAGATCAAAGTACATACCAACACTACACTATTCCACACATTATGTTTCTCAGAAAATAAGTAAGTTCTGGCGTGCCTGGGATCTTGCTCTAGTATTTGTGAGCGATACTAGTGACTCTCTAGTGAATTAAATTTTGTCAGTGGCACTAAAACAGTAGTTTTTGTTTTCAACTAGCGGTACTTCGCACCTAACTAACGAGCGGGCAGATCAAACCTAACATGAGGTGTTTAGTGCACCTTTCCTAATTGTCTCGAATTAAACAGCACGGAGCGGGCGAAGCTTGTTCGTTAGTTGTGTGCGAAGCACTTCCGGAAAACAAGAATCACTTTTTTAGTGCTACTGATAAATTTTTATTTCACTAGTGAGTCGCTAGTATCGTCATCTTACACACGCACACACATACACCGCGCAATATATACATTTTTTAATGATATAAATTAATAAATATGATTTTCAAGATCAATCGAGTCTGATCGATCGCCAATATTTTCCCATATTTTCAATGCCAAAACAAATTTTTCACTAAGTTTCATTGTTTTTGGAGGGAAAATAGAACATCGGCAGTTTGACGTGTTTACATTGCTTTAAAAGTTCAGACTTAAATTTTTTTATTGCACGAATCTGCGCTTTCCAATTTTATTTTTATTTGAAGCAGTAAAAAAAAGAGTTGAGAAGGAGAAATCAATAATATGCCTATTTAACCAAATACACGAAATTAATGACAAATAGTAAAGTTTTATTCAACATGCATCTCAGCAACGTCCAAGCAATTCTTTATTTTTAATTTCGATTAACAAAAGTTCTAATAACAATAACAATAACTCCAATGTGTCTTTCCGATTTTATACAAAAGTTTGCAATTTTGCAAATCTACTATTTCACTTTCTCTGAAAAATCTAATTTCTCAAAGTGAATCATATTTATATCGCAAGCAAAAATAAATTATAAAGAATGAATTTTTTTCTAAATATTGAGAAAACATTTTTTTACAAGTATAATTAAGTCCATCTGTGGACATATAGAATGATGTTATCGATTTGAATAATTTCTGTAATAAACAACAATTAATTTATTGATACCTTATCAGCAATTGTTTAACAGTAATATACTAAAAATATTCTTAGTATTGCTCATAAAATGATAACTCGAAAAAAATATGTTAATTTTCGACTGTTTGAAGCAAATTTTGTTTAAAAATAATTTACTGCGCCAGTATACAGGCTGTAACAGAAATAGATACAAAAACTATAATCATTAATAGAGCTCGTCAAGTATAATGCAATATTTGCAATGTACAAACTTTCACTTCAAGTCGTTAGCGAATGGGCATACGCATTGCACCTTCTGATGATTCAACATGTGCTTTTGACGTTGAAAACCAAATAGAATAATCGAAGCTATATGCAAACAATGAATTGATGTTGATACAGCTTGTTTTGATATTTTATCAATCGATCATTTCTTTTCTTTAATATGGACAAGAGATTATTGAATTTAGATACATAAGTTTGACAATTTATTACATTTATTTACCCTATAAAATTCTTCAATATATTCTTTTAAACGAAAAGAAGAATAAAGTGTTTAATATTTACATTATTTTGTACTTGTTTTCATAGATGGCATTACAAAATTTCAAGTAATGTTGAAATTGGTAGTGGATGCTACAAATTTATACCTCGCGTAATTTGAACTACGAGTGCAAATTAAGCAGAGTATAAAGTTGTGAATGCAGCTTAACAATGTTTCTCAATAACATTTTCCTGTAAATCCTCTGGATATCGAGTGAAAATTCATCAAAGCTTTGTCAAAAATTACATAGTGCGCCAATGGTTCAAGCTGAATGTCTATCATTTATTGGAAGAATGGCAGCTGTCGATTATAATGAGTATTTTATAATTTTGAACCATCGTAGTCATGTCAATCATTCATTTGAAATTAAAAGATTATTTGTATTTTGGCAATACATTGAGATCATCGCTTATCTCGATGATTATATTTTGGCTTATGTTGTAAGACAGGTTAAATTTGTCTTTGAGATAAACAATTTGGTCCATTAGTCATATTCATATCTCACTGTCAAGTAAATTGATTTCTATTTAGATATTTCAGTTAATTTTCCAGATTGTTAGTTCATTTCTTAAAAATTTGATTGTCTGCACAAGTTCATTGCACTTTCGCAGGAAACAACTAGAGAAAACAATTGAAATCTTTGCTGCCATCTATAAGCGACGAATAAACTAACTGATATTCTTAAATATCAAGAGATAATTATTCAACGATTTATTTAAAAAAAAAACAGTGAAAGATTAAATGAGGGCAATCGGCAGCTTCCCGCACTTGTTGCACAATATGCTATTCTTAAATATTTCAGCGTATATAAAATTTTCTGTGACCCATAAGATAGCAGGTATGGTAACAGCACTTGTGTGATTACACACTCGGTTTACGACCTCGCCATGCACTCATACTCGAGTGCTGTAATAATGCTTCTACTCCATAAGTAACAAAAATAATTATTGTTCAACTCGATACAGTGAGGTAAATGACACTCAGTGAAGTTTAATTCAATTTGAAACTCTCCTACGGTCAACGTATTTTTTCATTCTGTTAAATTTTTAATGCCAAATGTCTTTGTAGTCAATTTGAAAATTTAGATACTTGATAATATCATAAATGTGGGGCGTAAATGGTTAAATTTTTTGTTACATTGCGTTTAAAATAATTTTTAGAGGAATGAAAATGTCCTTCATCGGAAAACAAGTAGCCAATAACTGAAAGAAAATGAACTGGACTTTTCATTTAGAAAACTACACTTTGAAGTCAGCACACAATGTCAGATGAGTAATAGACTAGACAATTAATAAATGAGTAAATCAATCAGATAGCTTAATTTTCCCACTGAATATTATTGCGTTGCTCAGTTATATTTCCTCGAAACACAACTAGTTGTGCTTCGCTGACAAACGAGTTTATAGCCATGTACATTGATCAACAGTCAAAGTTTTTTTTCACATTTAGAGGAAATTTTATTGACATAAAATAATATAGATCGTTGATTTATTGTTATATATCTACAATTCAAGCATCGAAAATCTACGGATTCGATCCTCTGTGTCATTTTTCCTGACAACACATCTTGTTCTACCAACTATATTTTCGAATATTTTTGTTATATCCATTTAAAGACAATTCTAGAATTATTTCATATTTTTCATAGCATCTATAAAATAATATTAGAAATTAATTTATTTCATCATTTTCATAGCTTATTATTATTCTGCAAAGTTTTTGTTGTCTAACTAGAAAAGTTCGAATGTGGAATAAATTGGTTTATGAAGAATGTAATAATGAGAAAAATAACTGAAAATCAGTTGCTTTGGCTTGGGTATACAATAGTATATTTTACAACAAGTATAGAAAATTACCTATTTCACACGAGGTGTGTAATTTTCAGCACGAGACGGAGTCGAGTGGTGGAATCACACAAGTGTGAAATAGGTGATTCTATACGTGTTGTACACTATACTTTTTCTACGATCACAGTTTTTAATGAAATATGTAGGTGAATCATAACTGAGATTTTAAATCTATTTTCACAAATATAAAATAATTTAGGCATTTTAATTGTTTGCTCTGCTTATTTATTGTGATATTAATTTTAGTTATGATTTGGAACATTATTAATATATTTTCTATCAGTTGATTGACATTTCATTGTTGTGTGATCTAATTGTTGCAAACTACGGAAAGATTGTATCTGATTGGCTCACTCTCACCAGGCGATCTTCTGATTGGATCATTAGTTAGATTTTTCTGTGATCTGGGGTAGCGTGTTTTCTAAATTTTCGTCACTAACCATTTTCCAACTGCAGTAATGATACTTGTGGATATCTAATTTTGGCTATGATACAATAATTACATACATAATTTCTCGATTTCAACAGAATGTGATGGAACGTGTTTTGTCTGCTCCAATTTGACAGCTGTGATTCGTAGTGTTGCCAACCTTCGAAATATATATTACAAGAATAAGAAAATAATTCCAACAGAACTTAGTGCAATTTTGTTATTTAAATGAGGCTTATAAAAGAGCAAACAGAGATTTACATCAAGTCCGTGATATTTATCAACAATCTTGCTAAATATATCATATATATCACCTAAAGAATATTCAGAATGAATTATTGATAATTAAGTTGGTCAAACTGGTGTGAGAAATGATTTCTCACGACTTTTCGCACAGTTGTGTGAAATTGTAAGTTTTCTAGTTGTGTTTTGTATGAGAAATATGTTGTTTTCTATAGTGATCGTAGAAAAAAATAATATCAAATGAATGACATTCAGACAAAATTATGGTAGAACTTAAGGTTGAAAGATTGCATGCATATCCTGTGTGTAAGAGAATGGATATTTGTTGCTTTCTGACGTGAGAGGAAGTTTTCGAGTAGAAACGAATTGGGTCACGTAAGAAAACTCCCTGAAATTAGTAGAAATTTTGGTATCATTTCAGTTGTTTTATGTTACAGAGAACAAAAATTATCAAGGTTAAAGGAAGATGCACGTAAATCATATAAAAACCAAAGTAGAATAGTATATTGTACATCAAGTATAGAATATTACCTATTTCACACGAGGTGTGTTATTTTCAGCACGAGACGGAGTCGAGTGCTGGAATCACACAAGTGTGAAATAGGTGATTCTATACGTGTTGTACACTATACTTTTTCTACGATCACAGTTTTTGATGAAATATGTAGGTAAATCATTAGTATACCTAAGATTTCAAATCTATTTCCACAAAAAATGTAGAATAACTTAGGCATTTTAATTGTTTGCTCTGCATATTTATTGTGATATTTACTTTAGTTATGATTTGAAACATTATTGAGATATTTTCCATCAGTTGATTGACATTTCATTGTTGTGTAATCTTATTGTTGCGAACTACGGAAAGATTGTATCTGATTGGCCTACTTTGTGAAATTGTTATTTTTCTAATTGTGTTTTGTATGAGAAATATGTGGTTTTCTATAGTGATCGTAGAAAAAAGAATTTTTTGATATGATGGTTTATTTATTTTATGTTTGTGAATTATTTGTCAATCTGTTCTGAGGTAGATATTTTTGTCCTTAATTTATTATATTCTGAGATTAATTAGTATCGCACTGCGCAAGATGATAAATTATAATCAAGACCCTATTATTACTCCACCCTTAAAAAAATATTTTTCGATTTGATAGCCTGAATTCGAGAATTATGGAAATTTCCTTTGTAATAATCATTCAATAAATGAATAGGATGCTAAAAATAAACTTGTTATAAGCAAGAGACATTAGTATCTATTGATGAAAGTGTAAGAATCTAATTACAGTATCGTTTGAAGCTTCAGAGGATATCTCAACGAGGTGAAATATTTTAAAATTGAATTATCCTACAAAACAAATCTCAGAATAAGGATGGACTCAATTTACGAATTTTCATTTAGAAATTTTAATTCACAGTTTTAGATCCCCATTCTTAATTATTACTTACTTGTAATAAGTACAAGACATTATTGTGAAACCGACAAAATTCACCTATCGAGATTTTGATGGAAATATCCGTTTTGAGCATCCCTGAATCCATTTTGACTATTTTCGGCTTGATGTCGGTACATATGTTCATGCGTAACTCGCAAATCTCAAAACTGGTTGAACGTATGATGTTGAAATTTTGTATTTAAGACTGGTATAGGGTTTAGTTGTGCACCTCGCATTATGGTTCCAATCGTCTGTACCGGAAGTGCACTGTACTTGAAACTTTTTTCGAATTTTTCTAATAAATCCAGAATGATCAACCGTAGGATGTTGAAATTCAGTATTTGAACTTGATGTTGTGTCAGAATGGTTATCTGCTATTTTTGTATGAATCGGCCAAGACAGAAGTGCACTTTACTTGAAACTTTTTTTTTGCTTAAATCTAGAATGATCAGCCATAGCATATTAAAATTTAGTGTTTGAACTTGTTGTAGCATCAAAATAGTTATCTAATTTTTGTATCAATCGGCTGAGCCGGAAGTGCAGTTTATATGTATAACGGACATTCAGAATTTGCCGTATAAAACAATCAGTTTAATTGAAATGATGAGGTAGGGAATGATAATCTGTTGTCAAGTCTTTAATTTTGTTTGACATTGTACATGTCAAAATATTATTAAAATTATATTAATTATAATCTGAAGTGACAGAAAACTTTATTGAATACATTTGTGTATATATCAAATGATGCACAAGTAAGTCACGTGATGTTCACGTCAGATTTTTTTTTTCTATATTATAATCTATAAATGATCTTTGGACTTACTATTTTGCATCCTAAACTAATGCTTAAATGATGAAATTGATTATTCTTTTCTTGTAAATATGGCTGTTTTTCCACTAGATTAGTGAATTCTGACAGTTGTCTATTCGAAATTTTTGACCAGTTAATAAATACCACTGATTGGCTGGATTTATAATTTAAAAAGTCAAAATCAAATAAAAGCAACAGTATGTACGTTTACAAGCCTCAAGAGTGCCAAATCTTAATGTTCAAGCAGTACTAATTCATATATCAAAGATTGATGGTAGGCAACTGACAGAAACTTTTTTATGATTTTTGAGCAAATTTCAACTTATCAAAAGGCTGAAACTATAACCCTTTGCTAGATCATTATTCATTTTAAACACAGTAAATTGATCTTTACTTACTGAAAACTGCTATACTAATACTTTAGATAGTTGTTCTACAAAGTTGAACTATGGCTGTTGGAGGGCAACCAACATAACTTTTGTGATGTGAGAATAACATATTACCTATAAAAATTAAAAAACTGCAAAACTCAGCACATAAAGCCTAATTTTTGCTCCTAATAATATAATCTACTATTATTTGTCATTTTCAACATGACAAATCCCAGATATAGAGAAATACTGTTGAAATTAGTATTTACAGGAATAGTACAATATTTAGATGCTTACAACCAAACTTATGGTGCTATTTTTCAACTTATTGTAACGCTGTGGCTGTATGAGCAAAATCAACCAAGTTTATTTTAATAAAAACATTGATTTTCATTAAGCATTAAAAACTGATGCGATTTTTCACATAGTTCCATAGCGTTATAGAAAATTACAGAACTGCTGTATTAGAGTACCTGTAAAACATCTTATAAAAACTTGACAATAATTCATAATTTGCATAATTCATTCCTTATAAGAAATTAATTCAATATGAATAGTTTACTATATTGTACGACAATCAGAATGATTAAAGATAAAACGCAAATCATACGTGTAACCACTAAATGCACGCACGGAGTTATGAAAAATACTTGTTTCATTCGTATTTTTAACCAAACCTAATGTGCTATTTTTGTATGTTGAACAACTATTAGCTTTCTATAATTTTTTTTAAGCAACTTCGTTCAATTGAGAATGGCTAAATTACGAAAAAAAGATGATTTTTCAAAAATGAGTCATTTTCTTCCAGTCTAATTAAAATACTTTGAAATTTTTATAGCATTTTGAGCGATAAATACGACAGTATAATCTATTTTTAGATTTCACGAGAACACTCAAAAATGCAAAAAAAAAAAAATATCATGGATCAATGTTAAATTCTTACCCCTCAAAATTAATCTGAATTGAAAAGAAGATAAATTATTGTTATTCATACATAAAGCACCACTGGTACAGATGTGTTATTCTGATGATACTTTAGACTTTAATAGTTAGGTATTATAAATTCATATACCACGTTTTTTTTCCTTCTTCTATCCTGTGACATAAAATTTGTCGCTCATCAAGTAAGCTCGCCCTCCACAAAGAGCATTTATTTTTAAATCTACTCTATCCCCCATATTGAAGATATTTGGCTGTCTGCAACGTTCTCATTCTTAAAATTAACCTCACTGAATATGCAAGAGGTACAAATGCAGCACAGGTTCATTGCCACTGGAACAAAGACGCAAGGAACAGCGCACTAGATCTTGAATTATCTTCATGGAGTGACTAAATATATCACTTACGTATCAACGAAGTTTCCAGGAATTTCATTTGTTTAATTCAAGCAGTGTTTATTCATAGATAGACGTAACTCATTAATCAGGAATTTAATAAATAATAAGTTTGGAAGTGGACATACTTTTGGCGACATTGTAATTAATGAATACCAATTTTCAAATTTCAATGTTGGTCAACAATCAATTTTTTAATCTATACATTTTTCACAATTTTATTGAATAAAAAGCTACTATTGATTTTAAATTCTTAAAGGATCGATACGTCAAAGTTTCAAATAAAATATACAGAATTTGAAATCAATAGTATATTATGTGGCTAGAGACGAAACAAGACGATTTAAGGTGAAACATCACCCGGAAATACTAGCTATCTCTGTCTAGTCTAATCTGGTTTTGGAGTAAGTGAGGCTTATGAAAGGTCAGTGATGACGGCGGGATACACAAGAATTCAAATTTGACATTTCAGAAGAAAAACATTTTATAGAGAAATTTACTGAAATTAATGCTCGCATTCAAAATCATTTTTCAAAGACATAAGTTTTAATGAAATTATTCATAATGAGAATATGAAATTATGATATAAAAATGTCCCAAAATTCACGCAAGAACTAATTTCGATAGTAACATGTTTTAAATAAAAAATTATGATTTTTTTATTGAATCAAAGGATAAGGTAAAGTAAAGGGTTATCTAATTTTGATAGAAAACTGGTTTTAAATTGAAAATTATGAATTTTTTATTGAACCGTAAAGTATACAGTACAAGGATTATGTATGGAATATTATATAGAGCAAATGATCTCCACGACTTTGTTGGCACATATAGACTCCTGATTATCATGTCGCCTTAGCGAGCACCATTAAATGTTTTTGCCTGATGATCAGTTGTTTCTTCAAAGAAGAATTGCTCGATGCTACCTTCAGTCCAAAATGTGCAACTGTAACACCTATTACATTTTCATAGTTGTGTATTGCTACTTGCTCATGACTCTTACCCCATTCCGTAGCACTAGTAGATAGATTTCGAACATATGGTATGTTTTCTACTAGGGGTCCGGCAGGCAGTTTTCGCTTACAGACTAGACCAAAATTTGAAGCTGTTAGTCTATGTTTTCTTTAAAGTATTTACCCTTGATGTATTCACTAAGAAATTAATACTTGTAGTTTATTTGAAAGTGAATATCTCGGGCCTTAGAGCAATGCAGATTCGGATCAAGTATTATTATTTGTAGAATGACAGATCCCAATAATAATTGATGGACATAAATAGAATATTTTGTCGCTTTCTTGAAAAATATGATATTGATAACTTGAAATTCTCATCTGAACACTTCCAGCTATAGTAGTATTTTGAAATCTAGAAGAGATAAGTTTTACAAAATTAGATTTGAAGATTGATTTTTAATGTATTTATCCAATGAACTTACTGTAACATTGTAAGTCAGATTTGTCAAATATCCTAGAATCCGAACCATTTTTCTTACTAGTGTGACAAGATCGGTAAAACTACACACACAGCCAGAAGCAGATATTCAAAAAGGTTTTTGTCACTAAAATCAGTCATAGGCTATTTATTCTCTAATGAATAAATACATGATAAAATTAATCTTTGACACTTGTCATGTAGTACAAAATTTGGATTCTAGATAGCGCCATAGAACAAATCAACTAGTAAAAAGACATATTCACACTACTAAAATAAATAGAAAAGAAATTGAAGAATATTTTCCTAAATTATTATTTTGAAATATACAGCCACTGAAACTCTGGAAAATATTGTAAAAAATTGCTCATAATTTTTAGATATAATAAATATATTTGTTTTTGTTCATTTAACGTTTCTTCATAACAAAATCTATGATTTGAACAAAAAAAAATTAATATCTCGAAAACTAGGAATCTCACGACTCTCAAAAAAAATATTTTATCTCCAAGAAATAATTGGCCATGGAATATAATTACTCTTGTCTTAATTAACCTTGCAGGGAATAAAAAAGTGTAAATGGACATCAGAGAAGTACCCAAAATATCGAGAATTTTGAGCCCAAAATCCAGTGACCGATGTCAAAAAAAATTAATTATTCAAATATATATAATTTTTGAATACAAGACTTTGATTTTCCTCCAATTTTCAATACTTTTAGAAGTGCACAGAAAGGGTTATATACGGAATAATAATTAATAAAAATCGATAATTTTTGCACAGCACTCTGAAGAATAATGTCATCAATAAGTCTACCAAATTTTGTCCCAAAAAACTGGATAATCTCTGAGAAATTAATATTTTCAGCACTAATTATTTTTTTTCTCAAAATTGTCAGGTTCAATATTTGTGAAAATTTTTATATGATAACTGCAAGTATAGCGCCAAGTATATATATTTTTCCCAGATAAGTTGTTATCAAAGTCTCTGAGATATAGGATTTGCATGCTAATTTTATACGTTAGCACTAATTTTATACGGATTTATTGCAGACATAATGAAACTTTGACAAATTATCTAATTTTTAATATACACGCCACTAAAAACTTTGTTAATTTATTATAAGAAAGTATTTATCAAACATATTGCTACAAGATTCATCAATTCAAATTTCGCGCTAAAATAGTACTTCCGAGTGATGTTTCACCAAGCCGAGGATGAGTGCTGCTTGCCCAGACGAAGCGAGAACTGGCATCACCCTCGGCTGAAATCGTAATTTGTCCCGTGCCACACACTCTATTTTTCATAATACCTGCATTGAAACTTTCCATATTACAAATTTGTCATAACAAAGTGAATATTTTTCTTTTGATTTTGCAGGTAACAATTAGAGAGTAGCTGCTTTTGCTTTATCAATAAGATGTTGTGGTGTACATGAAATTCTCGAATTAATACTTTTTTTCTTGAAACTAATCGTCTTTTCAATTTAATCTACAGCTACGAATACAACAACTGTCAAATTAACTGATGTTATATGACCTTCATTTAGGGTACGTTTCACTATAAGAACTCAACACTCATGTTGCCTCAATAATCGTTCCACAAGACGATCCCGATCTTGGCGTTCATGATAAATACGTCATAGAAGACGTCATTGATCTCGACCACTTCAAGCTCACAACGTCTGCGATTGAAAGGTGGGTCGAAGCGTTTGTTGCGTTCATTTTTGCAGAATTGCAAAAATCGCCAAGAAGATCAAATTAAATGAGAAGATGCCTTTCCAATTTGTACTTTCGATTCCAAGTTATGTCTATTGATTCAAGATTTTTTCATCTGTCAATATGACAGATAGTTTCATGATCTCTCATCATCATTATTTATTATTTAAGAACGATTAATTTACACAGACATATTGAATTTATTCCATTCTCATATCCTTTCTGCTACAGGTTAGTTTAATCTTATCAATGATTCATTTTTCGATCCTAACCACAAATTGTCAGTTTATTTGACATTTAACAGATACTCGCATCGTTCCACTTGAAGCACCAGTCCCATCGACCATGAGTTAGTGGAACAGCAAAAATCGCAGTCGTGAGCGAGAGCGTTTCGGTCATCTAGTGGAACGTACTCTTAGAGATTGACAATGAACAAATGCAACTCTGCCAGGGATAAAACGATGTGCGAAACAAATTCAGAGGGCAGAAACAAGCTTGTTTCTGCCCGGCTACACTCGCACTTTATTGAATAAATTTGTGTACAAGTAAGTCACGTGATGCTCACGTCAGATTTTTTAAATTATGAAACAAGTCTTTCGGAAAGATCTATTGAATCCGAATGTGTTATAAGAATTAAGAACACAACGACAACAATATTGATAATGAAGTTGAAAAATGAATAAAAATCTTTCGCTATGACTTAGATATTTAGGTAAGTCAATAAAGTTTTCTAATTAGGAACTGACCTTCTTGATTTTTTTACCACCAATGTTGATAAATCATATGAGAAAATCATATTTATAAATGAAAAAATTCTGTAACAATTATACTTACTACTGGAACTCAAGAAAGTTTTTGATTTATTTTTCTAAAACGTATTCAAGAAAATTATATTAAATAGGCCTTGTTTGAGGCAGCCTTGAAGCTCAATTTATAGCTGCATTTGAATTTAATGAGAAGTGAATTACGAAATCATTTCAGTTGGATTCAAAATAGGAATACATTTCTTTCACTTAGAAAAGGCGGCAGTTTACAGTTGAAACGTTGTGTTTCTTATAATTTTTATACAGAACTTACTCCCAATAAAATATATTTATTGAAAATAGGAATGATTATAAAAACAGAAGAAAATGTTATTCCTCTGGTCAACATGATAAGTGGAGCTTAACTAAAAGATTACAGCCAGGTTAATGATAATTTTTCAGTGAAGGCAGGGATAGTGTTGCTCATGGTGTTGCTATTGGCAATCAATTTGTCAAATATGTCGTTTGAATGTAATTTTATTACTCCGTGTTATATTCTTGACTCATTGAATAATATATGAGATTTCAAATATTCTCAGATCTAATTCAAGTTGAAAGATATTTTATCCAAAAACCAAAAGCTTTCATGATATTCAAAGCATAAAATATGCAGACCCAAGAATTTTTGAATTAAAATTTCATTTGCAATATAATATGTATGATGCTTGCAATGATGTTGAAATAAGTATTAAATATAACAAAATTAAATTACATACTAACTTGTCTGAATTCCTACCTTCAACTTCATTTCAGTTAAAAAATGTCAGTCAAAGAAGTAAATCTATTATTTTCTTACCTAGTCAATCAGTCAATTATTCCAGAATTATGAAACTTGAATGAGGAGTCCGAAAAATATATTAGATTTGTTGAAAATGAGGCTTCAAGTGATGTTTATTCACAATAGATACATATAAATTAGGAAGTTTCTCAGAGGTGTTGCTTCGATGTTGCTTTATGTTGTTACTTCCAAGTAACAAAGAAATCAGAGTATTTAATATAATATTCTCGATTATTTCATAACAAATTGACACACTCCAGGCTTTTTATATATTTAACGAACAGTGCCCCTACAAAGTGGATTTCCATTATAACAAGGATGTTAAACGGGTGGCGGACGCAAATTGTAAGATCACGCCTATGCAATTCCCTATCTTAATTGTGTTGCAAAAATGAAGCCAAAAATGTAATATTGTTAGAGAGAGAGGGTAACTGTGAGATAGGTAGAAGCGGGCCTATGTTTGTATGGAGGTAAATGGCGAGTTTCGTTCTATTTAATATTTTCATGTGGAAATATATTGTAAAATAGAAAGAAAATGTTTTGTGTCAAATTGTAATACTGGGTACAGAACATGTAAAGAGAAATATTCAATATTTTCTGTACCCAAAAATGTTATTTTATAAATAAGTGGCGCAAGAACATACCACGGCCAGGATAGAACATTGGAAATTACAGATTACGTTTGTGAAAAAAATTTTAGAGAGGAGGATATTATAAAAGAATGGCTGTCTGGAGTTGTTAAAGTGAGTAGAAATTATTTTAAAATTATAATAACAGATCTACTGACAGTTCTATGTTACAAATTGATAGGTTATATCAATGTTTTAAATTATTAAACGTATCTAACCTAAACTTTTAGTCAAAAATTCAGCTTCGAGGAAACTTCTTATCAATAAATTTATAAATTCATGAGATTCATTCATAAAAATTCTTACAGGGCATCATTTTTTATTTCTACCTTTCTTCTAGTGAATAAGCAATTGTTTGTGTATATTTTTTCAATTTTATTACGCCCATTGTGATATAAAATATCCATCAAATCATTTATGTGCCTATTACAATTCATAATTAGAAAGCTCGTGTCCTAAGATACGTTTATAAAATATGTTTCATAATGTACTACTTCCTAGCAGGTTATGATGAATAGAAATGATAATTTTCTTTTACTTTTGCCTTTCATTTAATAAATAATGATATATTTAACGTAATGAAAATATAAAATTCATCTGGAAATTGTATTTTTCTGAAAATAATTACAATATAATCTCATTTCTGCATATGAAACACGCAAAGCTGGGCCCACTCTCGCTATCTCTCTCACTCCTGCCGCATTACATTTAAGGCTTCATGTTTTCCAACTGAGTGTCCGCTCATCTATTATTCTCCTTCGTGTGTATGATTAATACAAAAAACTGATGTGTGTCAAAGACAAATGACGTCATTTCTGAAAGGCCACTAGAAGTATCTGAAATCTTCGAGAAATAGCGGCTGCCAGTAAATAAACTGAAGGGCAAAGTCCATTGTAATAGTTGAAATAAATAAGAAGACAGTGCTCGGCGCAAATAGTTATTTTTGTATTAAGTGTGCGAAGTGATTGTTTTTTTTTTGGGCGTGAGAATGTCAATTTCAACTAAGACCGTAAGGTCGAGGTAACAAATTCATTCGAAAGCGCAACAAAATACGATCACTTCGCACACGAAATACAAACAATATTTTTTCGCCAAATGTTAAAAAAAAATAGATCAACAATAATTATTGTTTTATTCAGTAAAATTGTAACCAAAAGTATGCGCAATTGTTGTTTGATAAATAAAGAACTGTCAACAATTAATTTTTATATTCAAAAATAAGTAGTTTTGTGTACAAATTCATATTTCTTTTTTGTTAAATACCTTTTTGTTTCTATCCTTGTGGCATTACTAAACTAATTTATATTAGATTAGGTGTGTGAAAATAGAATTCACTAGTGAAAAAATATGTTAATTTTTTCATTTTTTCACTAGTGAAAAAATGTTTCATTTTTTTAATAGTGAAAAAATCACGGACTTTGCGTATCCATAACAATACAAAAATATCATGTTTTTTTGACAGTTGGCGAAAAAAAGTAATAAGTGTAGTGTCAGTGACTAATTTAAGTATCGATAATAATAAGAAATATTGAATAGTGGTTAATTTTAGTTATATAAGAGTAGCCTAAGTTAAAAATAAATTATTAACTTACAAACGAGAATTTAATTTTCGTTACAATATTTTATAACGTAAACTTTCAAATTTATATGTATCGATTGTGAATAAACATATTTCGAAGGATCACTCGAGACCTTAATTTTAACAAATCTAAAATATTACAGAATAAAAAATTCTGTTGTTTTGGTAGAAAATTCTTTTACTTTTAGTAATCTTTTTTAAACATGAGATATAAAGTTTTACAACAGTGGAATTTAATCTATTAGGAAAGTGCACAAAGGAGAAATTAGTAATGGGAAGTACAGGCATGTATGAATTCAAAAGATCTCGTAAAACTTTAATCAGTACATAGTGTTGGTATTATTAGACAGATAGTAACAGTTAATGAATTAAATAAGATTAACTGGGATAATGACTCAACTATTAAATAAATTTGTAACTCGAGCACCTAAGGATCCGTATACACTAATGCTGGATTGCATGAAAAGCAACTGTTATATCAATAGCAACTGGATCAATAAATTTATAGATTTCCTAATTTCGAGAAAGTAGCGTGAAAAGTATATAGAACTGTTTAATTATTGAATGAATAAATTAAAAAACTATAGCAGCATGAACTATCATTAAGAATTTATTGACAGCAAGTAACAGCAATTTGTCATTATTTTCACTCACAAGTTGGATAATAAAAAATAGGGAATAGAATAGAATCCTTTATTCCAGCTTATACAGTGAAAGCATTCAATTTAAAAATATTTTTTATACATGGTTTCTCAATATTTTCAAAATATATTCATCAAATAAATTCGTAAAACATGGATTATTATTTCCATAATGTGCTTTTACTATATAAAATAAAAATATTAAACGAAAACACCAGTGCCGAATTTATAAGTTTGTAATGTCGAACAAGATTCATTTAGTCAATAAAAACTTGGCGAGCGAATTTCGATTTCAGACCTCCAAATTATTGAATGATCATGCAACGTATATTTATAAATTATTGAATCAACAGTTGCTAGTTTAGTGCAACTCAGCTTAAGCATTCTATAAAATTTTTATTTAAAATCTACGTATAGGACTTGTACATCTTTCAAAGATCAAAGATCGATCTGTAAAATTAGCATTCCTGGTGACTAATTATGGTAGGCTATTCATTACTCTCTCAAAATTTCTATGCCATCTCTCCTCGTGATTTCGTAGCAGTAAAACGTTATAAGATCTAATAAAACCAAGTCCTAATTAATTGCATGCATTCATAGCGCTTTCTAAGGAAAAGGTTTTCTCTCATCACCAATGCAATAATCGATGTGAGCTGTTCTTTGAGTGCGATTTGAGAAAGGCAATACAGTACGAAAGAATGATGTTAGTATCAATTATATTGTAACGAATTTAAGTCTATAAATTAGTTATTTCGGCTTTACTGGTGCTTAGAATTATTGTGGAAATATTTCACATAAGAAATAGAAGCGAATATATTCGTTTTCTGAAGAATTGCTAGTACCTTCTAGCGTTTTCTAGAAAATCCTGGACGTTTGCGGGAAAAACGTAGTGGGGAGGGACCCACGGTATATATATGTCTGACTCAACGAGAAGATTATTATTGACTTTGGCTCAGAGATCTTATAATATGGACTGGTAGTGGTTGAAATGAATTGTGTTATTCAAAATAAATCAATATTGACATAAATAATTAAAGTTAAGTTATAGTGTAGTGTAATAATCTTTAGCTTAAATTAGAATTATTAATTAGAAATAGTGCTAGTTATCTAATTTAATATTTTAATGAATCATAAAAATAAATAGTAGTGTTTAGTAAGGGAGTACCGGAGTTCCTCCACTTTTATCTGCTTTAATCCTCGACCATAAGATTGGAAGAATAATCCTGTAGCTGAGTTCCTTCACTTTCACTTTTAATCCTAATTCCGCTTGTGTTTTGTTTGCTACTAAATGAAAAATTTTTGCACAAAAATGTATGGAACTTAATTTGGTTTTCGATCCACAGCAAATAGTTATTGATTTTGAAAGTGCAATTCATAATGCTGTCCGCAATGTGTGGCCGAGTGTTACAATCATTGGGCGAAGTTTTCATTTGGGGAAAGCTTGGCTTCGGAAAATTCAAGCATTAGGTTCAAGTCAACTGTACAAAAGACGTTATTATTTTGGCAGCCAATATTTAAAACAATTTTTTGGTATCCAGTTTTTAAGTCCAGAGAAATTAGGCGATTTCTCTGTATCGGAAATATTTGACAAATGTTCCTTTGAATGATTCCAAATTAATACAATTTTGTGATTATGTGCTAGAAAGTTATATTAGGGAAGAAGCTCGGTTTCCTCCCAAAATATGGGCCTGAGCTGATAGTTCTATGTACAGAACAACAAACTCGTATCTAATGTTTCGTAACCAAAATACATTGTAAATAAAATATCCCTGTACAGAATGATATTTATATGATGCGTTATCATCTATGACCTGAACATACCCTTCAAGTTTCCAGAATTATTTTAATCTCTGCGGTTATCGGTGGTGGAGCAACTCAGCTATGAGATTATAGCTACCTGAGGTCTGGTGAAGCAACTCCGCTATGCTCTTTAGTAACTTTTGCTTCCTAAATTAAAATAAATAACGTTACAATATTGTGTCCTTAACATCAATCTTTCTTATTCCATTACTGGGCATACGTCCATCAGCTTGCGCCCGAACATCAAATCTTTTGATAACCACACTTCGCAACATCATGAGATGAGCAGATGACTCAAGGGATGTTGCTTGAATGTAAAAAGTAAATATTTCTCGAATGAAATTGATGTTATAAGTACCTATTAAATGATGTTGGCTGCAACTACTGACTTTTTTTATTGCAAAATGCACTAAAATGTCTCCATATACTCTTTTGATATATATTTTTTTTTGTATTTTCAGACTTCTTGATTTCAATTTCATCACAAATTTCCGCGAAAAATGAATTTCGAAAACGATTAAATTTTGACATTTTCAAAAACTGATTGTTTGTTTTATATTAAAACTGTGTATTGTTTCTCCATGGCAAAGGCAATTTATCGCGATCTTGTGAATTTTCAGCGGTAAATTCCCGTTGGCAAGCGATTTGTTACTATAATCGTCACTGTAACTATGCAAAATTTATCAGTATAATTGACATGAGTGAAATATTCGTCTTACATCATAATTGCAAAATTCAAATAAAGCCAATGGAAGACGAAATCGGCAACATCAACAAAACTACATCCTAAAATGTGAAGAGTTTATGGAAATTGCCAAATGAGCAATTAGATTAGCGAAAGATTACACAACAGTTATTTCGAAACTGATAATGACAATGACTCGACTTCATCCCGTATTCAGTCGTACCCTAAAGCACCGAATATCAAGACTATAGAAAAGACTTATAAATAATAACGGGATATCGATCTACGTATAAACTTGCCAAGAATCATTAATAATCTCAGAAACGAACTAAGAATAAAATAAATGATCATACAATATAATTGCAATGACATTCGCTCTCTCACAGGCGAAATACATTTCCTTACCGCCGAATATAACCCAGATCTCATATGCAGGCAAGAAACTAGTCTCAAACATAACTAAAATTTCAACGTAAAGAACTACGAGATCTATAAAAAAGATAGAAGTGATACGAATATAGCCAGTGAAGTAATGACAATTCTCTCTAAGAACACGAATTATAGTAAAGAAATTACTACTAATATGTGCTTAGAAGTAGTAGCAATTGGTAATTATATAATTACCGTACTCTTAGTTCACTGTTTAATATTTTCGTGAAAAGAACATTGCCTTGAACACATGATGGGCGCGCTTTGTGCGGACGGTCCTTCACATATATCTATGACCCGTCCAAGCACAAATATTACGTTTTGATTAATTTTAGTTCCATTTTATCAGGCAGAATGGAATATTCCTTTTCTACATCCTACTTTGGCATTTAAATATATTTCAGAATGAATTAAGATACCAAAACAGATATATAATATTTATAAAAGATTTTTCATATTCGCTTGGTGTTACTAAACATAATTCTGGCAGCTGTGACGTCAATTTGGATACCGCGAATGTTTTAATCAAAATTATGAATGAAAAGAGTCATGTATTCAAATTTTTTCTGTATAAAGATATTTAAAATTGCTAAATCTATCATAATAATGAGAGATAAATGGGAATCTCTTTTTCAAAAGATTCCATATTCGACTTAGCTGCTCATATGTCATGTCATATTTGGTGAAGGAAACTCACGAGGGTTCTCTCTAAGCTTTGGATTTATTTTGTTGACAATAATACACTAGATAGATAGCTATGATTCAAAGTCAGATACTTTCGGACCAGACCTCGAACACTCTGATCACTTTGTTGTTGTTCTCATGCTATTAATGATAAAATTTGAATTAGAAACAATGAATCGCCTTTTAAACAAAGAATCATAATGCTGATAACAACATAAAATTGTTGCCTAGTTAGATTCAGACAATGATAGCTTGATCATATTAGTAGAAGATCCGAACCTAAATCGACCTTCACCGAGCTGATAAAAGAATGAAACATATTTTATCATGACTTTAGTATATTAGAAAATATATTAAAAATGGGTTTGCTAAAAAAATCCTGAACAGACTATTTTTAATTATTTTTTGAAAAATGATTTTTAATGAAATATTGCAACATCAAAATAATAAGAAAATTTTGTCCTGACTTAAAGTATAAAACGTATAGAATGTGCAGCCGTTGGGTTGTCTATTATTTACCTGAGCGAACTACTG
Source organism: Dromius quadrimaculatus (assembly GCA_963989225.1). Lineage (NCBI taxonomy): Eukaryota > Metazoa > Arthropoda > Insecta > Coleoptera > Carabidae > Dromius > Dromius quadrimaculatus. Next base: position 55,323,722 of record OZ022325.1, on the reverse strand, counting down.
GGTTGTCAGGTATGAACAGGTATGTCGATACCAGTTACTTTCACTTGATTGGATAATAGAAAAAATTTTATGTCATCATAAGCGCTGTTTTATTGCGAACACGTTGATATAGGGTTGTCTGCAAAAAATTCGGTCCTATTAGGGGTTTGCGAATTTTAAAGATTAAAATTTTAACGCGCGTGGAAATGTGTGAGAGAGAGATCCGAGGTAAGTATACTGTGTAATAATAAAGGACCCAACATTACAGTCGTCTGTGATGAGACCCTGAATATTATAAAGTGCGCATGCTCGGTATGTAAACTATGGAGGGTAGAGGTAGCTCTACTACCCTCCATATAGTAAACAGTGCGCGTTATTTTGTAGCAACTGACATTTGAGTTGCAAAAAAAATAATTAATTAATTGTATAATAATCCAATATATTTTATATAATACTAAAATATAAAACAATATGTCATCAATTAAATAAATAAATAAATATAATATATTGACTTATAATCATAATAATATAGCTATATTAGACAAGTTTTTGTAACTCAAAATATGATAACGTAAATAATAAAAATATCAATTACTTACTTTGAAAGTTTTTTGCTCTTTTTGGAAAAAATTAAAAAAATTTTGTATCATTTTTTCTGATGAAGACGCTCGGTTAGAGAGTCGAAACGTCAAAAATAAAATAAAATATACAGAATTAAAATCAAAAAAGTCTATTTAAAATTAAAGAGAAACAAAGTGGACAGCCGAAAATTCAAATTAAAAAATAACAAAAAAGATTACGTTTAAAAATTTTATTACAGAACAGCATAAATACAAAAATAATATTAATGAAAAATAAATTCTAATAAATATTTTCTATTCAATATCTGATTCATCAGAAGTATCATTCTGACTCACGAATTCTTCTGATTCCACGCGTGTTAAAATTTTAATCTTTAAAATTCGCAAACCCCTAATAGGACCGAATTTTTTGCAGACAACCCTATATCAACGTGTTCGCAATAAAACAGCGCTTATGATGATATAAAATTTTTTCTATTATCCAATCAAGTGAAAGTAACTGGTATCGACATACCTGTTCATACCTGACAACCCAGTAGTTCGCTTAGGTAAATAATAGACAACCCAACGGCTGCACATTCTATGAGTTTTATACTTTAAGTCAGGACAAAATTTTCTTATTATCTTGATGTTGCAATATTTCATTAAAAATCATTTTTCAAAAAATAATTAAAAATAGTCTGTCCAGGATTTTTTTAGCCAACCCATTTTTAATATATTTTCTAATATACTAAAGTCATGATAAAATATGTTTCATTCTATTATCAGCTCGGTGAAGCTCGATTTAGGTTCGGATCTTAGACTATATGGTCTACAGTACCTACCTGATTCAGATGGAGAAATTCAAAAATATTTATTCTTTTGGTCTCTCAAACTTAGCTTCTCTCTAAAATAGTGGAAACACATTTTTAAAATACCGATCAGAAAGAAAAACTACACTTATATCAAGTTTCAAGTCGATTGCTTCTTAATAAAAGTAGCTATGACAGTCGAACAATTCACACTTTATAAACATTCCATTAATACCTTTTGAAGTAAAGGAGCACTTATTGAATATCTTTTTTGTTTTTAACTTTATGCATGAAATAATGAAAGAGCGCTTCTGATTAATAATTGAATGAAAGTTCAAGTTATCAATTATCATGAAGAAATATGAATGAAACTCCCGGTGTTATCTACAAAAATACTTTATTTAATCAGCCGTCAATGTCTTCCATTTAAACTATTAATTATCATGACTACCTTTTTAGTTATTGATACAAGAATGTTATCCTTGTTTGCTGAAATATGAGTTATAAAAGTGATAATAATAATAAAATTGAAATAACTTTAGTTTGAATTTCCTATTACGAGCCTTTATTTTTGCACAAAATTTGTTGTATCATCAGTCAATATCATATTTCGCACAAAGAATTTAAACATATTTCTTCTGTGAGGAAATCTTTATTTCCAATGTTGCACTACAAAGTAAAATTACTTTGGTTGCATTATGGAACCGGAGGTTATAGTACCCAGTTTTACTTTAGATACATACGCCAGAATTAAAATATCTTCAAGAAAGAAGCACGGGTCGAATAAAAGAGCGATGCAATCTGATTCTAATTTTAGAATGAATGAACACGATTGTTCTATTTTAATACAGGTACACAAACATTTGACGCAGGTTGATAATCAATTAACCAACTAAACACCACTGGCACATAAAAGCGTTGAAATTTATGTAGATATTAACCTTTTTATTCTGTAAAATTTACTCTGCAACGAATTGTTATTATGAAGAAACTTGTTATCATGGAATATAATAATTTAGTATAGTTTCATTTTTCGTTATATACATACTGCGGATCAGTAGTAAATCAACGTGACAGATTATTGTGTGGGAATTCGCGAGAATTTATTCGGAAACCAAGCAATTTTCCCACATATTTTTTTACGCCGTTCAAGATATTTTCATTAAATAAAAATATATCAAGCTGAAAGTATAATCTTAGATTGTGAATTACTGAATTTTGAAAATCCAAATTGGAAGGGAAAAAAACGAGAAAACATAATCAATCACGCCTTTTACCCAATACGGGTATGGCAGACCCAAATAGTCACTTGAAAGTAAGAAATAGTAGAAAAATTCATGAGGAAATGATATCCAGAATTTACATGAGTTAACCTGAAAGCCAGAGAGTCTTAATGAATCACAGAATTTGTGTCTTACCTCAAATTCTCATTTCGTTATGTTGACGGTATTTTAGTCTTATAAGAAGGCTCTAGGGAACTTTTACACAGCTTGCAAATGAAACTGAACAGCTCCACAGCATCATGAAATTCAGCATTGAGACAAGACAAATAACTCGTTAAATTTTCTCGCTCTACAGCTGATTCGATTAACAGAATGCTGTCATAAGGCATAGACACTGATGAAATTGATTTAGAAACCAAGACTCTTAAGCAGATCACCCTATCAAGAAATTTTAACACTAATATTATCGATAGACTAATAACAAAAAGAAAAAACAAACTTCAATTAAAAGATGTTTCCAACAACGAGCTCCACATCGAGAAAAACAACATGAGATTCAGTTCATCTTTTTAGAAATTTATTTATTAAATATAATGTTGATATTGCTTTCAAGCCTGACATTCTTGAAAAAATAAATATGCAAAAAAGTGGACCAATCTGAACTCACCAGCATTATCAGGGATTTATAAATTGAAATGCGATATATGTAAATATTTTTATACGGGCGAAACTGGTCGAAAATTTGCAACGAGATTCAAAGATCACGCGCGCGCTAGTATTTCAAAACATGCAATCAAGTTTCGCTGATATGATTGAGAGCGATATCACTAAGAACTTTGAAATCTTACACATTCGCAATAGTGGCAAGATTCTTGATTTTCTTGCAAACTTAAAGATTAAAAAGTCGTTGAAACTCAAATTTAGATGACCTACGAGCCTTCCAACTTTCAAATATTTTAATTTAATCCATGTTTACATTATCACAAGAATGATTTAACCCTAGTGTGATATTAATAATATTAAAAGTTGGAAGAAAAATAAAGTCTTGTATCACACTGTTCAAATTTTTTTACTTTTTTTGTTGACCGGTTTCGACTACTGAGTAGCCATCTTCAGAACCGGGAGACTATAACAAGAAGATACATGAAAACCTAAAATTCTAATTTGGAACAAATACAAATTTAATTTAATGATCATACTCACACTATATAACTATACAGGATTCAAAATATGCTTCAAAGTTTTAACGTAGATAGATGGTTAAACGTATAACTTGTATAAATAAAATAAAATATATAAATTAATTTGTAGAAAATAGAAGTGTATATCGTAAAAAATTCTTTAAATAATCAAAATAAGTCAATGAAAAATAAATTGACAAAATTTTTGAAAAGTAAAAACTAGATTAAAACACTGTGTAACTTTGATGTTGTTAAATTTGTTTGATCATTCAGACATAAATATTTATTATTTTTAATGAATCTTTTGATTTCCAAAACCTCCAAAAAGTCTAAAGTTGAACAATATATGTATATGTAAAATTTCGAAATCTTTAGTAATATTAAAATCATGTCCTGTATCAAGTAAATGTTCTGCGAAACTTGAATTTCCACACGCGAGTCGTAGACAGCGTTCGTGTTCTTTAAACCTAGTTATGAATTTCCTCCCTGTCTGACCAATGTAAGCTGCGTTAACTAATCAGTTCTTACTAGATTTTCGAGAATTTCCTATTTTTTCAGTGCTACACAATTACAGTTTAGATTTTTTGTTGAACAGATTGAGATGTATAAATTTTTATATTATTCTATTTTTTACCACTTTTCCATTAATTTTTGTTTACAGTGTCTCTAGCGGGCTGCCTGACGCCGTTTTCTTTTATGAAGGTCTCTTAATTTTATTGTGTAAGTTACAATTTTTATTATTTCTTAATTAGTTGAACGTATTTTTGAATTCGTCCTCTTTTCTTTGTTTTCTCACCAGTAGTCTGAAGATTATCACCCAGTGATCAAAACTGGTAGCTAAATAAATTTTGAGAACAGTGTGACTAAGAATTTTCAGGTATTTTTTTATTTATAAACCCTTTCCAGTTCTTATCGATGAAATATTATAGTAATAATGCACTCTCAGCTCACATAATTTATCGTGAGAAGCGATGCCTATTAGCTATTAAAGCAACAGTAACTCAAATATTTTTTATCTCAAAAGTACTGCTATTTCCTGATGGCCATTCTTCCTTTAACATTACCTCTTCCATAAGTATCTCATCATTTTTATTATCTTTACACTTTTTCCTGTATACTTTATACCATGAAGACTAGATATAAGAAGGATAATAATAATGTTAAAATCATGTTCTCAAAATCATGTAAAACTAATAGTTAGTACTATGGAATGACGCAGCTAGACTTGGAATTTGCGTTGATGATAGTCATGAGCTCGAAAAATTGCAAATGTATCTTTCAAAAAGATAATCCCGTTGGTCATACAGATAGGATCATTAGAAAACAAAATTACACTTTTAAAATAGATATCTATACTCCGTTTTGGATTGACTGACAGGATAAAACAAAATTTTCGAGAATAGTATTGGATTTTTCTTGAGTATGCGGCAAATGAATCTACTAGAAAAATAAAATATATCTTTACTACGATATTCATAGAAAGCCGCACACTATGTACTTGGAACAGAACTCATTTCTTGAACAATAGAAACATCTCTATAAGCTTACCAGTAATCCCTTTTTGACCCCAACATAGACGTAAATAGAATTTTTCAGATTGACCGGTTTATGTATTTATTTTACTTAAAAATAGAAGTTCTTTATCAAAATTCTTATTTATTTCAACTTTATGTGTAGTCGATGTAAAAATCAAATCTCTATCAATATATAAATATTTACATTATATATACCAAGTTCTAGATTTAATTCAGGTAATTACAACTTAATTATTCAACCCTGCTGTTCTCCTCCGGTCAGTATGATCCGAAAAGGAATTTGTTCTTCCATAACTTTCCAATATTTGAATTGTATTGCTCCAAAATTGATGATTTTGTTTTTATATACATTCTTAATACTTTGAATATCAAAATAGAAAAAAATACTTTTCTCCCCCATGCTTGAACTTAATTTGTTACACTCGTGTTCCTAGGGTCAATATGACCCAGAGGGACTCAAAAACTAAAGTATGTGCAAAAATCACAATGCAACCCCTGCTTTCAGCTACCAAGCACTCTCAAATCACCCAAATTGTTATTCAGCTGAGGCGTCCTGGAAGTTTAAAAACTCTAGCTATTGCAAATATTTATGTGGTGGTCAGTTTCCATTTCAAATAAACAAAGCTCTATTGTAACTCCCCCTGTGATTGACAGTTTATAATGTAAGTAAAAGTTTTGAAATTTCTCCCGTGATAGATAGTTAATATTCTGAGTAAAACTCTTGAATTTTTTTCTGTGATTGACAGTTTATATTCTAAGTGAGGCTCTTGAATTTTTTCCTGTGATTGACAGTTTATATTCCAAGTAAAACTATACCTAAATTTTTCCGTGATTGACACTTTATACTATAAGTGAAATTTTATTGCGCAACAGCTCATTGAAGGCTAGAGCTTACATCATTGTTGAGATTGGCATGAAATATTATAAAATTTGTTTATATTGTATAACAAATGAACCTACATTTAAAATTATAACAATTTTTCAATAATTTATAGTCATCATGCTCTTTAAATACCAGGCCGGGTCATTATGACCCGAAGAGCATATGTGTATAGCTTTTACGAGGAGAATAGCAGGGTTAAGTGATTCAACCCAACTTGTACAAACAGTTATTGGCGCGTCACTGGAATCTCTTTGATATACTGATTTATTACTATCAGCCAATCCCAAACGGAGTATAGTTATAGTATATCTCTGACCAATCGAAACTTTGTAGTACTTCTACTTTAGATTATTGTTGATACTATGTCGAAACGTATCAAAATAGTATGAAAATAATTTTCAATTACTTTTCTTTGGTTTTCTATATTTTGACTAAGTGGCGTAATGCTTAGATTCTTCCTGTTTTTCTTATCTTGAATGTAGTTCAAAAGTGAATTTACGGTATCTAGATAATAAAAACTGATTAAATTCTGTTGAAAAAAATATTTTCTTCAACACTGTTTTAGAATATTCCATGACCAAACCATTTGTTGGAAAAAGTGACTTTCAAACTCATTGTTTGGAATAATTCCGCGGAGGCGTATAGTTGGGCCAGTCTACCTGCTAGAAATTTTTTAATCCCAAGGGTCAACTAATCTCACAGTATAGTTGGGCCAAATGTCAGCATCTGATCATTAAGCAAGGTTATAAAATAAAATGAAAGAAGTAAATAATTTTTTTCATAATTGTTTTGTACTTTCGGTTCATATAAGTACAGTCGAACACATAATATAACATATACATTGATATATACATTTATATAGGTACAGTCATATATACTTTTATATAGGTACAGCCACATATACATTTATATACGTACAGTCAAACACATACATTTGTTTAAAAACTTGGAGCTTGCTTGTGTGCCACACTTTTTATGCACTTTGAATCGCTGCATTTGCTCTGAATGTCGTGTGCAATAATTTTGGCGGTTTTTCATATAGGTTTTTCAAAGCTTTCCTTTTTAAACTGTTACTCAAGATTTGTCTGGTTAGGGATGTGTCTTCTCCGTGATTATGGTTTAACTTAAATTGTAGAACTTCTGCAAAATTTTCATGCGTCGTGTAAAGTTTTGCAGAACATTTCAATTTTTTATTCACACATTTCCAGTGTACAGTTCCATTTTGCGAAGAATTTGCCACACAAAACTTGAAATTATTCACAATTAACAACTGATTGCCTTTTTCACTCAACATATAATACTCACAGCTCCCATATTTGAAATATGGGTAAAAACTAGATAACTTTATTCGAGATTTAAAATTTATAGAAAAGATATCCTACACATTCCAAAAGTACCAGCCACCACTACCGAGAATTGCTTTAATCGCTCTGTTGCATGATGTTGGCCCAACTACAAGGTAGGATAAGTACCTGAAGATTAATTTGGCCCAACTATAACGCGCCCTAATTCATGCGCCCTATCATCGATGCCGTAGATAATCCCTCAATCATCATTTTCGACGAATCAGAAGCTGTTAGTTAGGTTACCATGGTTATTTCCTAACAATTCAGGTATTCATTTCTGGCTTTGCATTTGACGTTTCATAATTTTTAAAGTTTCTTCTGAAATATTGGTGAGCTTCCAACATCTTGTTAGAGGAAGTACTGTATAGTTCACAACATGTTTGGAATGGCGTAATCTGCACTCGCGAATCGTAGTCCTTGCCTTCGTCTAGGATTACAAAATTTTTGCTCGTTTGGAATATAAGCCATTCCAATACTTGTTGTAGAATATACTATTCGTTGGTTGTGCCAACTACTGAGACAAGGGTCGTATATTATATGCACAACACACAAATCAATATATATTAGAAATGTCAGACGAATAGCTGTTCCTAGTCTATACCAATCCTGACATCCTCAAAAAATGATAATGTATAATTATAAATAAAACAGACAAAACTAAATAATTGAATTTAAAATGGTTTTATCACTAGAGCATGGTATAATGATTGCTTTAAAATTGAAATTTTATGAGGCAATGATCTGACCTTAGCGAAGATGTCGTCGCTCAGGTGAACTACGTTCAATTACACTATTTCGTGGATATAATTATAATATTTCATTGTATGACAATTGTTTTAATTATTTCGAGCCTGCATGCGTTATACCTTGAATTATTTGGAGCTGCAGCAGGTTTAGGGCTTAAAATAATACTGATCGATTGTAGTCGACGGCGACAGCAATTGTCTAGCCAGTCTGTCGCCAAACACCCCCGCGTGAATCACCACAGTTTACCGACAGTCACATTTCTTTATTATTTCAAAGAGGATAATGAGACGATATTGAAGAAAATCGTAATTGCAACGTCAGAGATTGCAATGCATGTATGTTTGGATCCACCAACTGACTGGGTGATAATAGTAGCGACACGTTTTACCAACTATGCTTTCCAAATTTTTCTTTGTAATCTTCTTCATATAATAAAGTGCTTACTTACTATAAAAGAGCGTTTTGCCATCTACCACTTTAGGCAGATATTATAGAAATGTAATGGTTTAAATAAAATAAAATATTCAATTTTTAGCAACCTCAATCTTGCACGATGAAATATACCGAATTCTTACTCAATTTTTTGTTACGGCCCTGACGCACCTCAGGCTTGTGTTTTTGGCCATTGTGTGACTGCAATAAAACCTTATTATTAGGTAGATGATGTCTGTTTGGATTAAACTTCACTAACTGATGTATTACAAAGCAGTCATTTGTAGACTCCAAGATGTGTCACGGTTATGTTATCAACATGAATAATTATTCGCATAACTATTATATTCCACAAGGTGTGGTTTTGTGATTTATTTGTAGCAATATTGTATTTGTAGCAATATTGTATTTGTAACATTGTATATGATCGCAGAGCTTTGAAAATGGTTATAAATTATCCAATACGTTTATAGTATTCGAATGTTTTTTACGAGTTAATCCTCTGTCGCAATTTCAACAAACTCAATCTGAAACCTTATAAGTTCATTAGATATAAAGAAATATGAACTATTACCAATCAATTCACATGATTCACATGTTGAATGGTGTGAAAAAAAATAGATTGCAGTGTCAAATGTTTTTTGATTTTCTTATTAGCAATACATTTGGATAATTTGGTCAATTTAGAGTATAGTACAGATATTCAAAATTTCTCCAAATTATTATAATCAATCAATCTAACAAGGCACAGTGCTAAAATTATTTCTCACGGTATTCATGTATTAGATAATTTTATTTTAAAACTTCAAGTCCATATCTGTGATAGTGAATGTTTCTTAGAAATATTTTGATAAAGATTTCCAAAATAAATTCATTTTAGCTAAGAAATTACGATCATAAATCTTCCTTATTATTTGGAGATTACCTTTTCTTAAAGTAAATCTTGCAAAAGATTTTAACATTCCATAGAAGCTCATCGCACTCGAGCCAATTTTCAAGCAATTTTGTTCGTTTGTTTGAAGTCGCACTGGCTCCAATGTTAGAAACTTGATCGGTTGATGGGCGCTAAGCTTACTGCGCGGCTTGTTGTACAAGATAGGTACGGTGTTATTTTTCGCACTTGCTACTCTGCTGGCTGCTATTCGTGACCAATAAGAACTGATATCGAAATCAGGTGACTTTATCAGCTCTATATCGCATTTACCACACCACGGTGACTTATGTTTCGTAAGATTTCAAGAGATTATTACTCTGAAGGCTTGCATATTCGGTTATTTGAACCATGGTTTTCAACAAATTTTCTACAATTTATTATAAATAATTAGTTGAAAATATATCTAGAAGCTTCCGTTTAGATGTTTAGAATTTTAGATTAATTGATGCATTACAAATATACTTCATTTCGCACTTGCGGTTCATTTTTACTTGTACTAAGTACCGACAAAATTCACCTATCGAGATTTTGATGGAAATATCCGTTTTGAGCATCCCTGAATCCATTTTGACTATTTTTGGCTTGATATCGGTACGTACGTGCGTTCGTGCGTAACTCGCAAATCTCAAAACTGATTGAACGTATAATATTGAAATTTTGTATTTACGACTGGCATAGGGTCTAGTTGAGCACCTCGCATTATGGTTCCAATCGTCTGTACCGGAAGTGCACTTTACTTGAAACTTTTTTTGAATTTTTCTAGTAAATCCAGAATGATCAACCGTAGGATATTGAAATTCAGTATTTGAACTTGATCTAATATCAGAATGGTTATCTGCTATTTCGGTATAAATCGACTGAGTCAGAAGTGCTCTTTAGTTGAAACTGTTTTTAATTTTTTTGCCTAAATCTAGAATGATCAGCCAGAGCATATTGAAATTTAGTATTTGAATTTATTGTATCATCAAAATAGTTATCTACTATTTTTGTATTAATCAGTTGAGCCGAAAGTTGAGTTTATATGTGTAACAGACATTCAGAATTTGCCGTATAAAACAGTCAGTTCAATTGAAATGATAAGGTAGGCAATGATAATCAGTGGTCAATTTTTTGATTTTGTTTGACATTTCACATGTCAAAATATTATTCAAATTATATTAATTATAATCTGAAGTGTCAGAAAACTTTACTGAATTTTGTATATATATCAAACGATGTACAAGTCACTTGATGTTCACGTCAGATTTTTATCAACATTAACAATCAAAATAAGAAGAAAACGAAAAAAAATGATTGCTGTAAAAAATGTAATAAAATATGAAAAATACGAAAAAATTAAAAATATCATTAAGGACAATTTGCAAATCTAAATCTCAAATTCAACCGATAACAAGTAAGTATTGTTTGTCACAACAGCAATAGATATAATGATTGAATCTTCAGCCGTAGGTAACAGTATTGAATGAATCGATACTGATAGTAAGGTAAAATTCATCTAACTTACTTTCATGTTCAATTTAAAGAGTACAATTATATAAAATATAATAATAAATAATAATGACTCCACGTGTCAGTAGGATTTGATTAGCTGTGTTCAGAAAATTTTAATTTATTATAAACCAGAATGAGAATTACGAATTGTGAAACTGAATTTTTGAATGTAAATTCCTAAATTAATTCCTACATAAACCAGCCCTAAGTCTACATGTAAAACTTAAACGGCTGAAAAATTTATTTGCACTATAGTAATTAAGGTATATCAAGGGTGTCAAAAGCACAATAATGCCTGAGGTCAACAGTGTACTTTCCGAGGACCTCTGGCCCGAGGTGTGTACGTTGACCGTAGGCATTATTGTCTGTTCAACTCCTGTGATGCCTTCAATGTTTAATGTCCGACTTTTGTTGTATTTCAATCAAAATTTTTAGCAATGTATGTCCTGTGATTGTGATTTCTGTCATGCAGGGGCCACATTTATGTCTAATGCCGTTAAGTAAGGCGTTATGTGACGATTGACATATTGTCATTGATAATGTGTTCATTATTAAATAATGCCTCAATTAATGACATTAGACGTAAAAGTGGCCCCAGCATCAGAGAAATAAATATTAACATTCGCATCGCTCGATGATTATATTTAAAACAAATTACTTATCAATATTGTGAACTAAAGTTGATTGATTATATTTTGTTCGTCTCTGAGAACATTTTTCGGTGGATAACAATGTTTGAAATTAGTCTTCGTGAAATGTCAAAGTTTCTTGAACAGATAATTTGTTTGATATTATTAATAATGTCAAGGTTGATGGAGTACTGATATCACTTTAATACCCTTTGGAACTTTTTTTATGTAAACGTAATATTCCAAAATCGAATATCATCATTAGCAAATAAACTCGTGGTAGCCTCCTCAAGAGCATTCTTCTAAAGATATAATATGATAATATTTCTCTGAGGACAAACTCACAATGTATATTTAATCTGAATCAAACAGTCAACAGAAGTTACAAATTATAAAAAATTTGCGATATACTTAGGTCAAGAATCTAATTAATTTTATGGTGATGCGTTGTCCTTGAGAAAAAACTAATGCTAATTTAATCTATTCATCAAAAAATTGATACAGTGAGATCTAGATTTCATTTCAATGCAACATATATATTTTCCTATTGGCGTTAAAAAAATCATTGGTTTCCATGCATCTGCTACGTGCTGAATGTTGCTCTTTGCATAACCTCTCCATGGCAACGTGCAGAAAACAGCGTTCGCCGCACGTTGCCCTAGTGACGTGTGACAAACACTTTGCAGTGATCGCCATATTATAAATATGTATTATAATAGGTTTATTTATAGTTATATGAGTTTTTCGATTTGATCTCTAGAAAAAATACTAGATTTTTTTGCTCTGTAGCCATCGGTCGTTCGCTTGAGTAACGCAATTGACTTGACATATTTGCTAATATCTATGTTATTTTTAACAATCAATGCCGCCTTTATCATAGAATATAATGACTAAAGCGTTGAAGATTTATAATCTTTAATTTTTTCGGCAAAATAAGCTAGTAAGACATTTTCAGTACAAATTGCAGCCCTTTTCTCTTCGCACCAATTCAAGAACTGCTTATATGCTTTCTCATATCTGCTTCTTGATTTCGGAGGCAATAAATTAGGTGTAACTACACTCGCGGGCTCTGCTAATTCTGGAGGAGTACAAGTTAATTCCTCGTCGTCACTCATTTCAGCTTTTAGAACATTTATGATCAATTTTATTTCAACTGAACACGTGTAACACATGCATGACAAAACACAAATTACGCTTGTCAATGACAACCACAGCAATCGTTGATATATTGATGCTATTAAAATTATTTCAGCAATAATCGATTTTTAAATATTATTTTGATTTTTAACGCCTGTAGGAAAAATAGTATGTTCACCTCGTCCTCAAGTGCATGTATGTCACTGCGCGTCGGTCAACAATCACCACCCCGCGTGTGACATACATGCACTTTCTCGACTCGGTAAACAATATACTATTATATTATGATATTTGAGAGGAAAAATTTAGAAACTTTAAATTGTACAAAAATATTAATAATAATTGATAAGCAACTCATAGTTGATGTTTTCGTTAAAATCAAATATATAAATGAAAGTAGTTTTAGCGAAATAATTTCTTTGAATGATAGACAATGAAAAGTAATTTAAAAATTCTAATTTCAGGTTGTAGAAGTTTTTGGCAATGCTGATTCATGCAGAAGAAACGAATTCCATAAAATGAGCGATGTTGATAGTAAAAACTCCAACGTCGAGAATCGATGAATCTTTAATTTTTATTATTGAAGGCATACCTTTAATTTTGCAAACTTGCAAAATTTGTGTGTTCACAAAAAATACGTCATTCTTAGATCACTGCAACATCCCATGATTGTCAATTACTGAAGTGGTGGTGCAGCCGGTAGTAAATACTAAACGAAATTGCTTGATACCTTAATACCCAAACCATAGGACTATACTAATCATAGTGTTTAGAAGATCCTGAATCTGCAATCATGGTTGCAAATGCAGAAGGAGATGTTTTAAAATTGAAGAGGAATGGTGGTTGGAAATCATCGACAGTGGCAGAACTTTATGTAGAAGAATAAATAAAAATAGACAAGGAAGAGATCACAATTAATGCCATTGCAATTGTGTAAATTATAAAGTAGATGTACATATTGTTTAAAATGAAATGAATACTAAAACTGAAATTTGTAAAATAAATTTCATGTAAAATGTTTCCAAGACCAAGAGCCAAGCTTCTAACTCTACAAGCCCTAACTTCGCAAACTCTACACCTTAGTCAAAATATATGGCTTGGCCATTTCGCTACATTTATATGGGCATAAGGTGAAAAATTTATTAACTGTTCATCACTTTTCTGTTATACAAAAGTTCTTGTAGTAACGAAACGGCCAAGCCACGTATTTTGACCAAGGTGTAGAGTTTGCGAAGTTAGGGCTTGTAGAGTTAGGGAGTGTAGAGTTAGAAGCTTGGCTCTACGTGAGATCTGATAACTTTTTGACAGTGAGAGCCATATGGTCTCGTCTTGGCAACATTTTACATGAAAATGTTTTTAGTGGGATTTCACTTCTTTTGGTAAGTTGCTTATAACCATATTTTTTCATTTTTTTTTATTTTTTGGGTGTATTTTACTATTATTTATAACAAGAAATCCCTATATCAATTTTCAGGCCTCTAACATCCAAATTTGCGAAAATCCCATACAAACTTCCATCCCTTAGTTTAGGGGCTGGGGGATGAAAGTTCCAAGTTTTAGAATTTTTTGTTGCTCACATACCAAAGTACCCTAAGAATTTTGATGATCATCAGTGAGTGAGTCAGTGTCAGTGATGAAATCGGGGTTATTTAAATATCAATAAAACCTAAATTATATGAGCTATGCAATTGAAACTTTATATATTCAATATGTCCACTATTGACATCATATTTCAAGAGTTTTGTTTATCTGGTATATAATCCAAACCCAAGTTATGAGAGTTCAAAAAAACGACGAAACTCTTCGAGAAAAGGTAGGTAGTGCCGTAGCGCTTCGCTTGGTTCGTCTTGGCGGGGGCACTACCGTGCTCCCAGATACACATATTGTGAAAAATGGCAAAAAAAAAAAAAGATATTGTACTGACAGATCCTTTGACTGGAATCGTGCAATAAAATATTTATCTAACAGTTTCTCATCAAATCCTACTTTACACTGAAAATGAAGTAAAAAATATCACTTTTTGTACGATCGTAGATAATAATAATTTTTGCAATAAGAGTGTGAAGTATTTAATGATGAGATTTGCCATGTTTATAAAATTGTTGCCCGAATATTATAATATATGTTGACACTCGTATTGCGTACAATATGACAATTGTTTAAAAAGACTGAACAGTCCATATCATATTTAACTAATATTCTCATAAATTGTTGAGTTTTTAACTTGTATTTTATTTTGAGATATTGTGTCGAATTTAGGCTTATAAATTAGTCATATCAGCTTCGTTAACTCTCAAATTATCATAGGAAAATTCTACATTAAGAATTAAAAGCAGATACACGTAGTTGTATTCTGGAAGTTTTTGGCAATTTACGCGTAAAATTCTCGATTATTTCTCGATTCTTTCGAGTAGTCTGCCAGAAAATTCCAGAAAGTCTACAGGGTGTAAAATAGGCAGCCCTACGGAAGTAGTCTTGGTTGAACGCGCATAGAATTGACATGTAAAAATAGATATATAAGTTGTTAAAGTGTGAATATAAGTAATGCTGATGCAAATAAATAGATGTTGACGTTTAAATAAATAAAGTTGAGTTATAGTATAGTATGATAGTTGTATTTTAGTAATTACAAGTTCTAATTCAATTTTAATGAATCAAAAAATAGTGTTAGTTATTTTTGTCATTATTCTAATAAACTATTTAAATTAATATTCGTGTTTAGTTTTAGACTCCACCAAAATTAATAAAAGTCACAATACTCTCACAATGTAGATGAATGGGACTCACCTCGAAAATAATCCGACAAACGAAAGCTCTACTAATTCTAGATCCATCACGTTTATTTTGTATTTTTGAAGTCGCTCAATACAAATCTAGTTATTTTCATCTCAGAAATGTAGGAACAAAACAAAAGTTGCAATGGAGTAAATAAAATTTCTTTTTAATTCTTTGATGTTTAACTCGCTATTATCCCAATAATTATTCATATCTCTATTTGAAAATTGTACCTTACATTATTCAAGGTACAATCACTAGAACAGGATCGGCCCGCAGTTCAAAAAAAAAATCTGCTGTGGCCTCACAGTACTTTCCTGCCAATAAATTTCATGGCCAATTTCATCGATGTTTCAGAAATTTAGAAAATTGCATCAATTAATTGCATATTTCAAAATGGATAACTGCCATTGTTAAAGGGATAACTGTCATTGTTGAATAAAAATAATTATTTATTTTTGTTATCTACTAAGTTTATCTCCCCGAGAGCTTAATTTGGAATACTGGCTCGACTTTTAATAAGTGTGTATCTGGTATCACGAATTAGCTTTGTTACATGAATAAAATGATTTGTGGAAGAAACGATTGACAATCATTTAAATATTATTTTTGACACTTCTATTAGAACTATCTCAACAAGAGCTTTTTGATAACAAACACTATAGAGCCAAAATATTTATTTTTAAAAAACAAGTGATGTACGTTTGCATATGAAGTCGAAATATGAGTGATAATAATGCTAATTTCACATTATGATTCTCATCATTTCTTTGGTCCAGAAAAAAGTAGCGAATTTTATAATAATTTAAATTTTGATAATAACAAATGAACCGCTGATAATTTTGAAAAATGTTTCGTGTGAATGTTGTGCCAAATCATTCAAATATCTATTTTAGTCATTTCATATTTTATGACGAATACTACTGTTTTTATAAAATAAACTAAAAAAGTTTGATCAATAAAGTTTTGGTAACATTGGTTGAAAAAAGCTTATTTACGAACTTTGATAAAAAACTTGAATATAAAATTTTAGTTGAAAATTCGTACGCGTTCTCAAGTTATCGTGCTTCTAGATTGACAGACCGACTTTTTTTGAAATTATGTTTTTCGGGTTCAGTAGGGTCTGAAACGTTTCATCAAAATCTCGAATTGTCAAAAAATCACGATTACAATACTTTCCTCATTATATTATAGGTCACGGAAGTAGAAAATTGGCAGAAGAGCAAATTTCTAAATATTTTTCGCATGGTTTTACGAACTTTATAAGTATGGACTTCAATCCTGATGATGTTTAAAACAACGAAATGTCTTGTGACCAACATTGTAACCAATAATGTAATTGCATTAGTGTTGTGAATAGACTGCCATTAATCTTTGTCTTAAACCCTACATCGAACACTATCTCATCTCCATGCCTTTTGACAAGTTCATAAAAGGTAATGTCTAGGGTAATATATTGTATCCGAATAATATTGAATAATACTGAATACGCTGAAAACGAATGTAAGGTAAAAACTGACCTTCAACTCATTTAAAACTGAAGCCGGGCCACGGTTTGAAGGTCGCTTAGTGTCGTAGATTTGACGTCAGCAAACACATGTACCGCGTGCGTGTGTGTTTGATAATACCGAAGTTGAATAAATATTTGGAGATATAGGTAGCACCTTAATACGTTTAGCAACAAAAGTAATAGGTTTAAAATATGGATTCCGTAACACCCACGAACGTCTTAAAGAAAAACCTATAATTATTTCTAGATAAGGAAGTTTGCAAAAATATCCTAGAAATATATGGGAACAATAAATAAACGATGACAAAAATTTGATGATATTACTCAACTACTAATAAATTTTCTGTTTCTGTATTGAAGTGATTTATTGAACAATTGTGTTATAAAAGATGAAAATTTTCAAAGATTCACCCTTAATAAATTAAGAGTAACAAGAAGTACTAGAGTCAATGAAGTCAGAAAATCATTATAACTTTTGAGTCCTCAAAAACAGATTCGATTTCGAGCTATTTTCCTGAATATTTGTTATACTCAGTCATTCAAAATCAGAAACATAAGTGGTGGGCAGATAATTTTCCAACACCAAAGGACTCAACACAAAACATGATAGAAAAGGAGGACACTAGATCCAAAGGATCTGTCTCCTGCTGATACATAATGTCTCAGATCCTAATAATAGTTATATAATATAAATAATTTCATTATTACGGCTTGCTATAAGTTTGAGTTTTCCATTGAAAAGCTAGGTTCAAGTTCGTAGATGAGCTTTTTTCAACCAGTGGTACACAACGTTCACAAAAAACATTTCTCAAAATTATCAGCGGTTCATTTGTTATTATCAAAATTTAAATAATTATGAAATTCGTTATATTTTTCTGAACCAAAGAAATAAAGAGAATTATAATACAGAGTTGGAATTAATATCATTCATATTTTGACATCAAATGCAAACGTTCGTCAATTGTTTTTTCAAAATAAGTAATTTGGCTCTATCATGTTTAGTATCAAATTAAAGCTCTTGTAGAGATAATTCTAGTAGGAATATCAAAGAGGATATGTATACGATTGTCAATTGTTACTTTCAGAAATCATTTAAATGATGTCTAGTTTGGTATCAATTTTAAGCTCTCGGGGAGATTAGTTTAGTAGATATCAAAAATAAATAATGGAAGTAGTGGAATCCACATTACCGTCTTCAAATTACACTTCCGGCTATCAAATGTCGGATCTATATGTTCCAATAAATTAAAGACCCCGAAAATCTAGAAAAGGAATGTTCATTTTAGAAAATACCTACCTATATTATGTACGGACTAAAAAATAACCGGCCACAGCGAATTTATTAATTTAACTTGAGTGGGCAGCCTACAAATCCAAAAACTGACGGAGATAAATAAAACAACATAATTTTTACCATACTATGCTCGCCACTACTATACCAAGGTCAATACCAGACGTAAGGTGGATTGTCGCGAATTGTATCTATGGAGACTTGATCAGAAGCCTGATATCTGTCATTTCTCAAAGTTTCAACTTATTTGACCGAAATTTAGTTTTCATAATTTGTAAAAGGTCCTCTGTTTTTTTTTTTTTTTTGCTGAATATAAGATTTTTATGTACGTACCAACTTCAAATTGGGAAAAAAACAATGGTTTGGGCTAGGGATCACTGAATACTAATACATAGTAAAAAATCTGCTGTAGCACAGTACTTCACCAACCATGAATTATATGACTAGTTTCATTGCTGTCTCGCATACTCTAAGTGGCTTCCGATTTTTTCGCAGCCGCTTCTAGACTTGACGTAAAAATTTGAGATACTATGTTGCTGGAATCCAAGCCCGACTATCCTGGGTTCTTGGCTATATGCTATACTGTACTAATATATAAGGGAGCAGCACGTGTCTACAGTTGCTCTCCAATCTAAGACAATAGTGTCGAAACCAACTCTTAGATTTGAAATTTTGTGGAACAAATGTTCCAGAATTTCAATTCATATTATTAAAATCTTCATGGTCAGTTGCACCGCCGTCACTCAATTTAACGGCAAAGATAATACCTGGTAACAATTGTTGGAATAATTGTTACTATGAATGTTATTACATTCTTGAAATTAAGTAACAGCGGTGCAATTGAAACCTGAAAATAACATGCTTGAGAAAATTGCCAAAATCATAAGTATTCTGGAATCTGAATAATTCAAAAACTTTACAACATTATTTCTAATCAAAATAATTAAAATATGATAAATATTACCGTTTAAAATGATGGCTTCTAGCCCGGGGGAAATTGTTGTACCTGTTGAAAGTAAATCAAATATTTAGTTGGAATTTGGTCAGTATATCCATAGATACAAATTGAAATCACATTTTGTTGAACTTAAATTTATTCGCCCAGTACCCCGAAATAATAAAATCTAAATTTTAGATTTACGAAAAAAAGAAATATGAACATGTTAATCAATAACTTCAATTTGGATGTTACTTAGGATCACTTTTATAATCGGATTTATCTCATCATTTATTTACCAATAATAATAAATAAATGTCTTTTCATTTGAGTATTTTGTCGCGGGGAAACAGTACATAACAGTTACTGCTTTAGACGCACCTATATACCAATCAGTTTCAATTCGATTCCCTGATGCTGATGGTATATTAATTTTATTTATTCATAAGTCCTATATGTTTATACGTTTGAATTGATGATATCTATTCATTTTTCATGGTTTATTTAATAAGATATGATGTTCGTCACGCAAAATAGTTTCAGAAATATTTCGAGATTTCATTTCATATAATACAGTCAAATAGAAGTTGTCCATATATTACACCACATTTACAGGGTAGAGGAATCAAACAAATGCAGGGTTGTTGTAATTTTGCCCGAATTCAAAAATACTCACTTGAAAGACCCCAAATTAAAAATCCATTCTATCAAGTCAAATATTATATTATTGTTCATAACAAACTTTCCCCATAAAAATCTAGAATCATTTGTGCAAAGTTCTAGAAGCACGCTCTCATGGGCAAAAAGACGTGACTGATTGTTCATATGCATAAGGCAAGGCGCAAATTGAGACACGTATAGCACGTGTGACATGGCACAGCACAGAGTGTGTTTTTGTAACCTATAGGATTCAATGAGACAGCGCACGTTGGTGACATGACACGAGGTGGCGTGATTAGCGCCTCCTGTCGGTCGTGCGGCACAGTGGTCGAGACACAGTTTCTCGTGCCGAGATGTCACGCGTGTGCGTGTATGTGAAAAGTCTACTTATCATATATCAGTATACAGTCTAGTATCAGTTGTTTTCTCATTTTTTAAATGAGAAAATGGCAGAAGAAAAGTTGATAGAGACGGCAAGGCAATACAAGGAGCTTTTTTAGACAGAAGATGCAATTTTTTTTCCTCTCTCTGATAGAATGTACATATTAGGTTATTTGAATTGTGTTCTTATTAAGGAATAGAGCAAAATTTCCCCTTCAGCATCATCTAATTACGATTCAGAACAATTGTTTTGTTCGTGTATCAGACATTTCTCAATATGGCGGTTGCGAGTGTAGGTAAAAACTGCATCTCAATATGCGGATCACCACGCAGCCCGTGTAGCACTTACGTGTCGTGTACCTCGCGTCACGTCATCTAATACGTGTTATACGTGTCTCAATTTGCGCCTTGCTTAATGCTGGGGCCACATTTACGTCTAATGTCATTAATTGAGGCGTTATTCAATAATGAGCACATTGTCAATGACAGTATGTCAATTGTCACATAACGCCTTACTTAACGGCATTAGATATAAGTATGGCCCCTGCATACATTCCATATACCTAATATGTACGGACTCAAAATCTGGAAATAAGTATGAAAAACTTCACATCTCATTTATACTATTCGATATTATACCACCGGATCCGCATATCTTAAAATTACTTGCCAGAATTACGAAAAGAAAGAAATCAAATTAATCAACTACCATAACTGTCTACCATTATCATAAGAATAATGATAAAAAAAAAAAATTGAAATAAATATGCAAGTTTTGAAAAAAAAAATATGTATCTGTTTTCAAGATTTATGTATGGTCATCCGAATACATGTCTAATAACTATCTAATGTACCTCTATAATTATTCTCCATTAGACACCTCTGTTTCATCTAGTTATAAGATAAAATAATTACCATAAGAATAAGGAAAATATACATAACTATCACTGCATTACAATGAATGAAAATAGGTCAACTTATACAGTGTGACCGCGGATACAGTCCCTAAGAGGAGAAAAATCTTTTATTATTTATTTTACGACTAAAGTCATTATCTATGAAAAGTTCTGCTTGTTGAGAAAATGAATTCACGATATAAATGTTTTAAATCAGGGTGTTGACAAATTAGAAAAAGATAAAAATGCTTCGAGAAAGAAAGTACAAGTGTTTATCATTTTTAATAAAAATTTATATAACAAAGTTGTTGATAAATGAATATAAAGACTAAGTACAGATTTCGAAATAAAAATTCTAATATTGAATAGTATATTCTACAATAAGTATTGGCATGGTCCTTATTCCAAACGAGCGAAAAAAGGCGAGGATTATGGTTTGCGAGTGTGGAATACGCCATTCCAAACATATTGTAGACTATACTTTCTCTAACAAGGTTTTGAAAACTCACCAATATTTCAGAGGAAGTTTAAAAAATTATTAAATGTCGAACGTAAATCCAGATATGAATACTTGAATTGTTAGGAAGTAACCATGGTAGTAGCCAAACTAACAGCTTCTGATTCGTTGAAATGATTCTAACGGCATACAGAACCATTCTAAACGGCATACGGAATCATTCTAAACGATTTTTTGGAATGTCATTCGTTCCAACATAATTTTTGATTATGGAATATGCAAATTCCAAAACAGTGTTGGAGAAAAATTATACCACACTATATAGATGTACTTTTTTAAATCAATTCATTAATATAAATAAGTCATTGCAGCACCTGGGCTTACCGCGGACACCGCCAGCGATAATCCAGTGCATTAAATATTTTCTATAGTTCTATCGAATACGAATCGTACGCCACTTATTATACGCTGATAATATTGTCAAAAACTTTCATGCAAGTATGTACCAACAATAACTTCGGTAATAAGCCCAGACGAACAGATAGACAATTATTTGAAAAACACGTGTTTTGGTTTTAGTATCCTGCAAATAACCATTTTTTGAGATTAAGAAAAAGACTTTGTAACACGTGCACCGAAAGTACTCTATTACTGAGCTAAATTCTGCTCCGAAAGTTCTCTATTCCAAACCATTGTAACAATTTTCATGAATTCTTAGTTGACAAGGAATTAATGGATATTTTGTCCGCTGGGTAAAAATGAAAATTATGGATCATGGATGCCATTGGATTCTTTTGATTTCATTGGTATATGTCAAATTAATATTTGAAAGAATAGTATATTATGCTACAAGGACCGAACGACTGTCATTTTTGTCCAGGATAAATTTGGCTGTATTCGGTGAAGACGAGGGCAAAGCCCGAGGCAAAGGCGAGGGCGAAGTACGAGGCGAAGGCAAGGCCAAAGCTTCGTGCAGTCAAATTTGTCCGTGACAATAATGATAATCGTTCAGTGTCCGTGTTGTATACGATACTTTTTGTAACAAGTGCACCGAAGTACCCCCATTACGAAGCTTTTTAAATAAATTTGGATGTATTGAAACTATTTTATCGATTTGACAAACAGATTTTTGCGAATGCAATCACATAGTAAACTAATACAATGAAACATAACTTACATTATTTATTTTATTGATTGATAAATTTCTTTCAAATATCAATTTGACATACTTATATCAATAAAATAAAAAGATCCAACGGCGTCCATGATGTACAATTTCATTTTTACCCAGCGGACAAAAATATCCATTAATTCCCCGAGAATTAATGAGAATTGTTACTATGGTTTGGAATTGAGAACTTTCGAAGCAGAAGTCAGCTCAGTAATAGGGTACTTTCGGTGCACGTGTTACAAAAATTTGTATTTTAGGAGGTGTTCGTTATAGTATGTGCATTGATTGTGAGCAAGATAGCACAAAAAATGTGAAAAATATCAATCAATAAAATAAATCATGTAAGTTATGTTTCATTGAATTAGTTTACGTAATGTGATCGCAATTGCAAGAATTTGTTTGTTCAATCCTATTATTGAAACATGTTATTTTTTACTTGGATACCAATCTTGAAACTGTTTGTTTTGTCAACTACATTGATTCCTATGACAACGGGTGGGCGAAAGTAGTGAGTGTAATTACTTTCGTCCACTCACTCTTTCATAACGAAATAAAGAATAAACTGCAATACATTTTATTATATGTATTTATTGATATGAAAATGAACTTCATAATTATTAAAAATTGCGTTACTTAAAGATATACCAATAACTGAAAACTGATGAGACTCTGTAGTTATCGTAGTAACTTTTGTAATATCAACTTGAGTGCTATTTCTATTACTTGTTTTCTCTTCTTCGTTTAATTATTTTCCTCGCACAATTTCATTATTATCTTGTTCCATTTTAGTGTCACAATTTATATTTGTAAAAATATCAGGACCAGATCAGGACAAAACTATTTTAATATTTTTGACAGTTGCGGATGTTTATATTTACATGATCCATAACAACGCATCCGCCGCCTATGCTACTTTATACTTTATACATGATCTTTGTTTAAGAAGTGTAATAGATTTTAATGTTTTAATGAATTTTTCAATAATAGGATTGAACAAAACGCTATACAGCACTCGTGAAGAAACGAATTCGCTCACTTGTGTGCCTTTGCACACTCGGCTAGCGCACCCGCGTGAGCAAAACTCATAGTTTCTTCACTTGTATTGTACTATACTATTGTCAAACTGATAAGATAGTTTCAATACATCTAAATGTATTTAAAAAGCTCAGTTATAGGAGTACTTCTGGGAACTTATTACAAAACGTATCGTATGCAACACGGGCACTGAAAAACTGTCATTATTGTCATGGACAAATTTGGCTGTACAAGGATACGCCTTGAATCTCACCCTCGTCTTTGCCTCGTGCTTCGCCCTCGCCTTCGCCTCGTATTTCGCTTACGCCTTTGCCTCGGGCTTTGCCCTCGTCTTCACCGAGTGCAGCCAAATTTATCCTGGACAAAAATGACAGTCGTTCGGTCCTTGGGACATAATATACTATTATTTCAAAATCACAGACATGCACTTCAATTTCATTTATAGATAACTATCACCCACTTCGATAGATTTTTCCCTGAACTTAACAAATTTACCATACAATTTAAAATTTATCGTACACTTAACGGATGATTTCCTAAAAAAATCAGCCATTTGTTCCTATATTTTTGATTAACCATTTTTTCCTTTCATCAGCGGTAAAATTGTAACCTTGTTTTCACTTCGCTTAAGCCAATTAGGCGCTAGAATAACTAACCAGGTGACCAATATCATTTTGATAAGTGACAAAATTCAATGATTGGTTGAACGTTTCCACGGTTACCTGTGAACAACGCATAAAACTTATGTCAGTTACGAAATTTAATTATCCGAATTGAATGTTCAGTTAGTTAATTCTTTGGAATATTTGTTGATCATAATAGCCGAAAATCGATTTGATACTTATTATTTAGAAACAATAAAGCATAATGTTGAGAAAAGTGTGACCATAAACACATCAAAAAACCTGCCTAAGTAACTGGCAACAGCAATTTATGGCGATTTGTGAAGTCACTGCTAAAAGAATCAGAAGAAAACGCGAATATTTTTGAAAATTGGGCGTTCAATATGTTATTATGTGGTAATTATCACGAGCTTGTTATTTTGAAACAATTTCGCTCAAAACACTGAGGCAAACTGCTCGCGGTTTTGTCACAACAATGTCTCTCGGGAAATTGCTAAGCAACAAGCCCTTGTAACAACCAAATTTTATCGGCAAAGTCATATCACAATGCTGAGGCTACACTCACGTCTAACGCCATTAATAAAAGTATTACTTGACATTAAACATAATTAGGTGTAACCATGTCTTAGCGCGCTAATTTATTCACGATGTAGATAATGACGTCAGACGTTAACCGATAGATCGGTTAGCGGTTTATTTCTACACATCGAAGTGATCAAGTGCGTTATTTATCGTAATGTTGTGACTACACCCTTTGTCAACTGTCATTGTAAATTTTGAACTCGCGTATTGAAATCTATTGAGTTTTTGGAAATTTGACCAGAAGAGAGTGGCTTGGAAGCGTCCTGTTGGAAGAATATACCATTCAAATTGTAACAAGGCTAATTAATAATAACCAAGGCTAGAAAAAATCTTTTATCGTTGTTCGATATCTTTTAGCTTTTACTGGCAATACTGGCTCTCACAGCTGCAATGTTATCTTGATTTTTTGAATTTCATGGGCGCTGTGGTGATATTTTATCGTGTGCTTATACTGTCCGCGCAAGATATCTTGGCAGTCGGGAAGAATGTAATGCGATCCAGTATGCTTACGATGCGCTGTGTCAAACTCAAACTTTTGCTTAAGTACCGCACTACGCAAAATAGTGAGTCCTACTTTTACAACCATTTATTGCTAAATTTGGTGGTTAGAGGGATAGGGCAGCAGAGAGAATGCATCATAAATGATCAATGAGGTACATTTGAATCTGTCTGTCCATTGGTGTAGACAATAAAAAAATTTCATGTGAAAATATTTTTTTACGCTAAAACATGAAACGTACAAATGATTTTGTTACAATAATTTCAAATTAACATTCTGCAAGATGATTTCCAGTGCCCTTCACACGAACAAATTAGATAATCCCAGAAGAGATATAAAATCTTAAAGCTAATGACAAGAAAATTACCTATTGATAAGTAAAAATTTATAGACTTCATAACATTCCCCTGAACAAGTATAGATATAACAGAGATTTGGATTGGATTTTCCAATCACCAATAACAAGTGCAATTTATTATTATTCATACAATTTTTTTGGGCACGCCTATGGTTTTTGTTGATTTTACTTATATCATCCCTAAAAGTTTACACCCCAGGACTGCCAAGTTATCTTGCGCGGACAGTACTCGTGCAACCCGCGACGTTTTATAACCTCTATATGACCATTTCTCTCCAAGTTACAGCTTTGTGAAAAATCACCTGAAAATTTGGGATTATCTTAATATCCTTTAATTTTTGTGGCAAGCGTAGATGTAAATGAATGAAAAATTTATTGGCAATAAGTTTTCTGTCACTATTATCAGGGGAACTCCCGAACTGTGTATTTGAGTGCGTTTTGTCGTAGCGTCAACCGTGCCAGCGCTTCATGTGATTGGTCCGACAGCCGATGCTCGCCGTTTATTGGGCTTACACTTGTTGGACAATACGAAGCTTGTGATTACGCGAGTTCATTCTGACCGTACCTTGATCACTGGTTTCCTTTCTAATCAGTTTAATAATAATAATTAATTAGGTGTTGCCGTTTTATGTTTCACGACTTATTATAATAAACAGAATTTTTACGCAAAATAATAAACTTCACCATGTCTGCGAAGAAGCGAAAAGTAAGTGATGAGAATCGTGCATTTAATTAGAAATGAGAATTACACTATTCTATCTGCAACAATAATAATAAAATTCAATGTATGATTTGTATGCAAGTTTTGCCTGTGGCTGAAGAACACAATGTCAAACGACACTATACTACTTTAAATGAAGAAAAGTATAAAAAACATATCGGTGAAGCAAAAATAGTATATTTCGATACAAGTGCGGAATGGAGATCATTCCATGCGAATGTGAATAATTCAGCCACGAGACGAAGTCGAGTGGCAGAATTCACATGAGCATGGTATGATCGATTCACACGAGTGACGGATGTTATTTTTTCTACAGTCAAAGGTGTCCGCGTGAATATCTATAATCAAAATATACCGTTTTCTGAGAAAGAATTTGCTTTATTGATACCATTCCAATTCATCAATTGTTGATAAAATTACTCATATTGACTCCATTTTGAAGAGGAATAGAAAGAAAATCAAGAAGAATTAAAATTATGACAGTAATGAAACAGTTTTTTCGTGACGCCACGCGGCTTTCTTAGGAATCCCTGAGCGTGCGGAATGACCCCTATTCCGCACGCTACAGCGTGTGGAACGGGTATCATTCTACAGTGACTGTAGAAAAAAATTTTGAGGCTGAGTATAAAAAAAAATAATATACCAAACAAGTATTCTTTCAACAGTATGTACAGCTGATGAACAAAGTTTGGCTGCCTCTTATGAAGTTTCTTTACAATTAATCTTAGCCAAAGCTCAAAAAACATTCAGTGATGAAATTTTGATTAAAAAATTCGCAGTAACAATGGCTCAACGCTTCATGCAGCCGAAATTGGCGGCAAAATTTGAATCTGTAGCACTATCTCACCAAACAATGGCGCGAAGAAAAGATGATACGGGCGAATATATTTCAAAAAAATTATATGATTGCGTTGTAGATTGCTAATATTATTCAATATGTTTGGATGAAAGTACCAATCAGACAAATATCAGTTACGATCAGTTAGTTATTATTCTTTATTCGTTGCGTTTCAAAAGATTTTACAATTACGGAGGAAATGTTAAATTTAGTGCCATTACATGCAACAACTAAAGGCAGTGACATCTTTCAAACTGTCAATAGAACTGTTATGGACTACTTCAGAAATACTCCTGCATTGTAACTGATAGAGCAAAAGCTATGACAGGTACAGTGACAGTATTCGCCGGACTTCTTAAACAAAATGGCATTGATTGCCCGAAATCAGATGATTAAGTGCTGAACAGTGCTTGCAGCGATTTTTTGCTTTTTGAAAAGAAATACCCTTGGAAATACACTTATTTCTTAAAAACGAAGTAAAATCTGATACCTTCGAACTGAAAAAAATCGGTTGTCTGTAAAGTCGGTTTACTGACGATAGTTCAACGTGACAACGTCATGAGAAAATAGTGATGGAGTGGTTGCATTTTTGAAAAGAAAATTTCAATTTTATTGGTTTGATAGATATTTTGGATGGATATAGAGAAGGAGGTAAATGGAAATCAGGAATTGAATTGATTAATTTACATTTATTTGTACGCATAAATACAGTTTTGTCAATTTTTTTATCCCTTCATTTTGTATCAACATTATTTCTCTCAGCAAGTAAACTGAATAAAAGTTGTTCAATTAGTTACTCAATTATTTTCGCAAATTTAATCGTAACTTGTTGTGAAAAAGTGATAATCTTGAATAATTTATTCTAAGAATAAACTGTGATTGAATTATTGTTCATAAATCCCAAATTTAAAATTTTAAATCTAGAAACATCATTAAAGTTTTTGTAACTCTAGCTTTTGAAAAGCCCGCCTCAATGTATTTGATATGGGAGAAAATTGTTCCCTTTGACGGCTGGCTGATCCAACCTGTCATTACAGACACGTTGTTATGGTCAACGATAATGAAGTAAGAAGATAGGAATCAGCAATGTTATAGCTTGATACACGATTAGCAGCTCCATCTTATTTTTTTGATAGAACTAATATGAGCTGCGCGGGAAATTTGAATCTCTTGAATGATTGAAAATTATTATAAACTTCTACTAAATACTGAGTATAAGTGGATTTTCAACTCGCTGAATATAGTTTTCAAAACTTAATTTTGAAAACTATTTTTATCGAGTTGAAAATCCAGTTATACTCAGTATTTAGTAGAAATTTAGGATTTATTTATTTAATACAAGTAAATAATTGAGATTGGAGACAGAAAAAAGTTTATTGATCAGTTCTATGATAAAAACAATAAGTTCTACTCTTATATTGTTAGCAAAATATGCAATTATGATAGCATTCATTATTCGTAAGACCTTATTCGAGAAATATATGAACTTTTTGATTTGAAAGTAGTACCTACATTTTTTTATAATTGTATTATTCTGCTAACAATATTTACAATTATATGGAATACAAAATGGAATATATTATAAATATAATTTGACATTCTAGAATGAATTTAATATAGAGCTAGGGAAATCTATTCAGTTAGTAGAAAAATTAGAGCTGTTTGTTCATATTCTTGATACAAAAAGTACTACTTTCATAGTAGAAGATTTTTGAACATCAAATTTAGAAAAATATACACAGGTTAACATAGAAGCAGTCACAAATAATAAAACGTTACTATAATTTGCGCCGGATGAATCTTAATTCATACTCCAGAAATGAAGAATAATAGATTCAATTGGCTCCATAGTGAAGTGAGTACCATATTTGATGTATTAGTTCTTCAAAAGCACTTGGAAAAGTTAGCTTCATATACGTAGACTTTTTCTTTATTATTCAAAAGTGAAGTGAGTACTATTATCTTTGATACATGATTTCTTCAAAGAGAACTGTCAAAGTTCGCTGCATATATAAATATTTTCGTAAACCTGAACTGTTTAGCAGTGAAGTGAGTATTACTATATTGCAGGTGCAATAGTCAATTATATTTGGATTGTCATAAGAAGAATGGATAAGATGAAGAATTATGCTAGCAAGTCAATTCGTAAATATGATAATAAAAAACACGGCACGAAGACTTGCCATAACCCAGATCTAAATGTTTGGTTAATTCCATCTCGTCGAACATAAGAAGACAATATCTATCCAGTTCATGCATACCCTCAGACTTTCTATCCAAATATCTAAACACACGATCGTTAATGCCAGGTCTTAAATTAAGGTTGCACGATACTTTTCTTAAAGTACGTGGTGAAGGCAAGATGAAAAGTTTCCGGAGATGCCGGTAGCATTTAGGAGAATGTTTGGAAATAGAGAGGAACATAAATGTTTCCTTAGGTGTGAAGCGAAAGGTGTGTTCGTTTTTTTGAAAATTTCGGAGCTGGGAAAGAATGAACATTTTCAGGGTTTTAGGAAGATCTTTCATGGATTCAATTGTGTCGATAGGCGTTTTGGGTTCAGAAGAGAGTCTTTTTTTCAGGATACCATGACGTCGTTTCAGAACAGCTTCTGCTCGTTCAAATTGTTGTATCTTGCGGTACATTAGCTTATTTCGCGGGGAAAGGAGGACTTTTCTTGTGGTACCCAAGTCACGTAAACGAACTGAAATAAACAACAATAAATTACTTCAATAGCACACACGATAATTTACACTTGAAAATAGTAATTTGTGTATCAAGACCGTAAAGATGATCTTTTTTGGCCGAGTCTGTTGTGAGATCTAAGAAGATCTTTGGGCCGAGGTGCATACAATGTTTTTTAAGCGATCATCACAAAATAATTGTATCAAAAAGTGGAACTCCACGGCCGTAAAAGGGGCCATGAAAACACATTTTTTGTTATGATCGCCTACAAAATATGTATTTTTTAAGTAGACTGACTTTTATACCTTTCTTCGGAGTTGTAGTTACAGAGGCAGTTGTAGTACTTGTAGTAGTTAAAGTTACATAAGGAACTTCCACATTTGACATGAGTGTTGACGTCGTTGCTTCAGCTGCTACGATTGGTACCGGTGGGTCCATCGGAACTACGATTTCTACTTGGGAATAAGAATAATATGAATAACATGAGAGTACAATGGATCACAGGAGTCATGCATTATTATGACAAATTTTATGAATTCAAAGTTTTATACACTACCTTGCACTCGGATGTCGTTTGGAAGAGCATTCATGTTCAACTTCTTTTTTTCTAAGGTTCTAAACTGATCATCCGAGAAATGCAATTCACAAACTGCATAGCCCGTGGACCCTGTCAGCTGTGAAAAGCTTTTATAAGACAAATCTTCCCGGTCCAATCGTCGTAGCCACTCAATCATCATTTAATGGCAGATTGAAGAGCCTCAGCCTCTCTTCCCGACGCATCAAATTAGTGGGACAGCTCGCTACTACACACTTTTGACCCTATAACAATATAAGGAGAATAAAACGTACAATTTCAATTGAAATTAAGTTAAACTTACCTTAAAACAAGCCGCCATATTTCACACTTTAAGAAAAAAACATCAAGAAACCATAAATTCAAAATATGATGTGTTTAGAACTGTCAATACAACAATGTCAATAAGAATTGATTCAAATTTCGCACATATTTGCCATGACAACAATAAAAAAAAAAATTTGAGCTCATAGTGCTGCCATCTATCGCCTTTGATCCCAAGCTTAAACATTGATACAGAGCCTCCCATAAGAGTTTCCGCCGCCTGGTTATGGTATGTGGAAGATATAACATTTTTGTTCTAATTTTTTGAAATCATAGCTACGCTTGATAATTATTTCGATCGAATAGTGTAGCCATTGATTTTTTACTCATCGTGAAATAGTTCTGGGTAAGAGTGACTAATATGTCACTATGACATTTTGCACAATTTTAAAGAGATGGCAATACTGGCGTCTCTGCAGTAAAAACAAATTCTGTCAGTGGCACTAAAACAGTGTTCATGTGTAACAATGTTGGACCGAAATAATGAAACTTTTACATGTCATGTTCGAGGACTACTGCTTGGCTACCACTTATTCTGTACCAGGCCCCCACAACTCTCATTGCCGGCCTACTATAAATGTGTCCGCTGACTGCGTCAAGCATGTGGACGTGAGAGGTGAGAGGAAATGTTTCAAGATGGCGGATATGAAGGGCCTAGTTGCCAATTGAAAAGCGTTTGATTTTAGTGTTTGTGTCGTTGAATACAGTCAGATTATAATAAATGAATAATAATTTAATAAAGTGATAGCCGTGTGACAAATGAACATTCAATTAAAATGCCTGGGAAATGTTTTGTCCCGAATTGTAATTCTGGATATGAGAGTTGTAAGATAAAATATGGTGTTTTTAGAGCTCCACTTGACATGATAGAAATTTGGGACAAAGCAATGGAATAAAATTATGTATACAAACACGTGAATTAAACTTCTTTATTTGCTCAAAGAATTAAAGCACTCGCGCTGAACGCGCTCGTGATTTTGAACTTTCTTCTCGCAAATAAACAGTGGTTTAATTCACTTGTATAAATAACTATTAAACTAGGTCCAGTTTCATAAATGAATTTAATTCTCATTCAAATTTACTCACAAAGTAAATTTGTATCAAGTCATTCAAATGAAATCTATATTTTGACAATGTTAATGAATTAAGTATAAGATAATTTAAAATAACGTGTATAAGTGCCCTTAATACAGAAAAAACTATTACGTTGTGAAACATTATGTATAATATAGAAATATAATATTTTGAACTGAATCTAATTTTTGTTCAACTTATGTTTTCATGTTTCCTTTATTGAAAGTTCGAACAATTTTCCTGTAATTGAAAACATATCATCTATATGTATTCTTGAAGATTAAACACATTGTTAATGTATTGTTCAAATATTTCTCAATTATTGTTAATCGCATGTGATCTCGGAACTTATCCAACTGAGTTTCTTGCATAGGTAATAATTAAATATTAAATATTGCTCAATGCAACACTAATTTAACAAGTATATCAATTTTTAATTAAAGTAAAATATATGCTGTAAACATTACATATACGGTTAACTTCAATATATAAATGATTTCGTAAAATTTTGTAAGTTTAGTGTAATTATACATTAAACACTGTTGTAAAACAGGCCTTACTGATGTAGGCGTCTCTAGCGGCGACAGCGCGAACTATAACCATCTCAGCGGACGCATTTTCGGGGCGAGTTAGGTTACCTACTATATCTTGTACCGTGTTCTGTACACATGTATTTCGAGCGCAAGCGCATTATCATAGTGACCTATCATCCACTTTATCCTAGTTCTGTTAACTTATTGTTATAGTTTTGTCAATTATAGCATAACCTACAATCGCTGCACTAGCGGACCGATGCTATTTATTTTATTAATGAAAGCACGAATATTCGACAGAATATCACTGAACATATATCTAATATCGAAAGAATCATTACCTCAATCGCCGCAATTATCTTTG
Source organism: Dromius quadrimaculatus (assembly GCA_963989225.1). Taxonomy (NCBI): domain Eukaryota; kingdom Metazoa; phylum Arthropoda; class Insecta; order Coleoptera; family Carabidae; genus Dromius; species Dromius quadrimaculatus. Next base: position 55,290,547 of record OZ022325.1, on the reverse strand, counting down.
CTATAAACAATTGACACCACATTCACTTTTCACTGCACTTCATACTTGACGAAAACATGTAAATGTATTATTGTATAGCAGCTGTCCGCGCGGACGCATCGCTCACTCAAGTAGGAGAGAGACAGATGTCGAACGCTGCCGAACGCGTATGCCGATTGTGCCTCTTTGTCGCTTGTTCCGCGCTCTCGCTTGCACTTCAAGCCTTAAATGGAACGCCTCAGAGCGAGGTAACGCCGCATCAGTCATGTTTTTCCGTGCGTGCAACCGGATCCATTGAATTCACGTCAAAAACAAATATATCCCAATTGAATGAATCTTTTCATTACTTCGTTGCACCAGAAATCGTGCTTCACGCCCGTTCCATATAAAATCTTTAACACAACTGTCGTCTCTTGACATATTACAGTAGTACATCATAATCTTATTAATTACTCATTTAATTTATTCTTATTGATAAATAATCATTGGCATTTGTGATGACGTAATGGAACGCCTCAGAGCGAGCAAGGTAACGCCGTATGAGTCATGTTTTTTCGTGCGTGCAGCCAGCTCTATCGAATTATAATTATATAATTATCACGTCAAAATAATATGCAAGATCCTCAATTCCTTGCTGATTTTGCATTTTTAGCTGATATGACACAACACTTGAACGAAATTGAATTTAAAATCATACAAGGCAAACGACACAATACAGACAACTTGTATGGATATGTGAATGGATTTAGAAGTAAATTAAAATTGTTCAAAACGTCACTGAAACAGAATGATTTTTCTTTTTATTCAGAGTTGCAAAAAACATTATATAGAAATAGAAAATTTCGAAGGCTGCAACTCTTTTGATCACCTGAAGTACATTGGCAAGGTGATTATTGAATTTGAGCAGCGTTTCTCAGATTTTGAAGAATTAGGAAGCGATTTATCTCTTTTCGCTCATCCATTAACGATTGGGATTGGAAACGTAAAGACTGATTACCAATTGGAATTATGTGACTTACAATAAGACCTCTTTTACAAGAGTAGAACAGAATCTGGAATTGAATTTTTCAAGCTCCTTGATGAGAGTTTTCCCAAACCTATAAATCTTGGCTTGAAAATGGATTCGATGATGGGCAGTATCTACTTTTGTGAAAGTGCACATTCAACTATGAATTTTATAAAATCTAAAGATAGGTCTTCAGTGACAGATAATTCACTTAGACACGCACTTCTTCTGGCAACCAATTGATATTGATAGAATTGTAAAAGATAAATTATTGATGAAGAACAAATAAATATAATGATGATATTCCTGTATTTTTATTTTTCCTATGAAAATTTGGAGTATTTGTTTTTGTGGCCTTCCAATCTATTTAGTAATTTGTATTGACCCGGTATCATATCTGTGGTGGAACTACAACAACTTGACATTGATATTGACTTGATTTTTATTGTCAATTTACTATGCAAGTTCGACATGTTTCCGATTAGTATTTATCAGAGCGACATGACAAAGACTAGATCAGGTTATCCTTCTATAAAAATAAGATCTAGATAATGATGACAAGGATTGGGAGTTTAAGATGAGATGGAAATATGTCAATGTCGACTCGATATGGTACCACGTCAAAAAAGTTAGCACCCCCACTTTGCGCAAAATAGAAAAAAGTAGCCTATAATTTAGGACTAATTAAGGATTAATTTGTACCCAAAAAATTAGAATTTGTACCCACGCACTTTGGCCATAAAATCAATTTGAAAAGTGGGGGTGCTAACTTGAGCAAAAGCTGGCACCTCCACATTCGCCAATCAAAAAAAAAGGCAGCTCACTAAAAAGAACTAGTTTAGGACAAATTTGTACCTAATAGGATTTTTTGAAAAAAAATTATTATTTTTATAACAAATAGATTTTCTTGCAATTGCGCTTCGTGAAATTCGGAACAAGATTTAAAAAATAATTTCAGGACGGGAAAAGTTTAAAAAACTCAATCTCAAAGTCAAGACTAATTAGTAATTACCAAATTTTTGTTATAAAAAAATTATTTATGTTGAAAATCAATTATTTTGAAATTGCGCTGCGCGGAGTTTCAAGCCATTATTACCAAATAATTTGAGAGTAGGGAAAACGTGAAAAACTTGATTTGGAATTAAGGACTCACTTGTACCCGAATATATTTTGTTATGAACAAATTATTCTTGCTAAAAATTGAATATTCTCGAATTACGCGAACCAAAATTGAAAGCAATTTTAAGCAAACAATTTAAGAGTGAAGAAGAGTTGAAAAAACTTGATTTTGAATTAAGGACTAATTTGTACTCACAAAGATTTTGTCATAAACAAATTTATTTATGTTGAAAATCAATTATTTTCGAATTGCGCTGCGCAAAGTTGAAAGCAATTTTAAGCTATTTATTATAAAAATAATTTTTTTTTCAAAAAATCCTATTAGGTACAAATTCGTCCTAAATTAGTTCTTCCTAGTGAGATGACTTTTTTTTCGATTGGCGAATGTGGGGGTGCCTGCCTTTGCTCAAGTTAGCACCCCCACTTTTCAAATTGATTTTATGGCCAAAGTGCGTGGGTACAAATTCAAATTTTCTGGGTATAAATTAGTCCTTAATTAGTCCTAAATTATAAGCTATTTTTTTTTTATTTGGCGCAAAGTGGGCGTGCTAACTTTTTTTACGTTGTGGTTCCAGCCCTGGTTTGGAAAGCCCTGGTGTAGAGTGAATTTATTTTCTTTGTTTTTCACGATTAGACGAATTGCAAGTACCATAGGAAGATTATCTCTTTCAAAATTTTCTCTTAAAGAGCGAAAAATAAAAATCTATTATTTTAAAAGTACAACTTGGACTTGGAGTGTTATATTTGACAAGATATCTACCGCAATAATAGGCGTAAAACATCAACATAAAAGTGGTTCTAGCATTATGATATTATACCTATATGAAAAAATCTGATGTGATAACCACATGAGTTACTGGTACACCTTTTGTCTGAATAATTCAGTTGACACTGACAACGACATGAGATAAAATCAATTGCATCTAAAATGTGAGGAGATCATTTAGATGTTCCAATTCATTAAAACGCTGTAGCAGTCTAAAATACTAAATTTTATAATTTTAACAGATCAATTGTTTCGAATTTATGCGAACAATTATACAATATTGTCAAATAAAGTTCATTTCCGGCTCAGTAGATTGCTATGAAAATAAAAAGTTATCATTTGAATGCTACAATTGCTTTACATACTAAGTTTTATGATTCTTCAGCTGTTTCTAGATGCAAGAAATTCGAAAATGTGTTTAATAAACTTTACTCTCAATTCAGTCGATCGTAATCATGATGCGAAATGTACAACTAGATGTGAAAGAAATGCTTAAAACGAAATTTATGCGAAAAATTCAAAAAGACTGTTATATAAAGTGTATGTTTAGTTCAGCCGATTGGAATAAAATAGAAGATAGCCATTCAGATGCTACAGCGATTTCAAATACTAAATTTCAATATCTTACGGCTATCAATTTTGGGTTTATGCGAAAAATTCAAAAAAAATGTCAAGTAAAGTGCATTTTTGGTACAGACAATTGCAACCATAATGCAAGGTGCACAACTAGACCTTAGGCCAATTTCAAATACAAAATTTCAACACTTTACGTTCGACGGGTTTTGAGATTTGCGAATATACATACATATGTACATACGTATCAATGTCAAGCCAAAAATAGTCAAAATGGATTCAGGGTTTTGGTCAGTTTTATAATATTTCGTACTTTCTACAAATAGTAGGTAAAAATTAAAATCATTTATTATCCTGCACATGCAGTAAGCATAATACAGAGTGATCAGAAATGATTGTTCGTGCCGCCTTGTTCTGATTTCTTCTTTGCCGCCTACTTGAGATCGTGAGCTTCAAGTTACAGATGACAGTTCCTCTGAAAACACTATACTAACCTAAAAATTTGGTAGAATAATAATAAATTTTCAATAATACAGCTATTCACTCAATTCCTTGATCTTTGAATCAGATTATGGATAAATCCGTCACAAAATATGCAAAATATACGCCACTGTGTTCTTGAAATGTCGGTAACGTAGTTATCGAAATAAATAAATTTATACTAACTTTATTCCATGAAGATAGCTTTGATCATAATGCGAACTTTTGCTACTCACATGACAGACAATCATTATTGATCACTCTGTATAAGAACATTAATATAAAAGAAATAATGTGTATCTGCAACTTACTCTAAGTATAAATAGTCTAAGATCCGTTATAGGTGTCGACCTACATACACCGATCAAGTAACCGGATGAAATATCACAAAATATGATATACTCTGTTATGCCACGAACATTCTAAATGAAAAATTAAAATTCAGAAATTTTATAAATAATATAAATGTTCGAAGAACTGCAAATCTAAGAGTCGGATATATGTCCATAAGTTATGGCTTTATGCACTAGATGGTTTTGTACGTAGCTTCTACATATGTAGGATAGATGACGTTGCATATGGTTTCTACCTCTGCAGACCATTTCTCTTTGAGAGAGTGAACACTTGCGGTTCCAAATCCTGACTAACTTGGGCATTGGCTAAACTGTACTGATGAGTCCTAATAAGGACGAAACACGTGTATACAGTTGCTCCCCTATCTAAGATAATGGCCATATATCGGACTCTTTGATTTGCAGTTCTTCGAACATTTATATTATTTATAATATTTCTGAATTTTGATTTTTTAACCGAATGAAATATATTTTTTATGCAATATGTTACCAAATGGTACGTTGATGAGTTGCCTAAATAAATCTGTTCAAGGTTATGTTCAATAGAAAATTCAATAATTAATTATTTTTCCATATCTTCACCGGTCTTTTAACCAAAAAAAAATCAACATTCATTGAAAATATAAAGCCTATAGAATATGCAGACATAAGATTGCTTACTTTTATTGTTCAAGGCTATATAGTTGCCAGATTTAAATAGGTGAATCTAAAGTGGTACAGAAAAGGGTAAGAAACCCTATGTTTGCATATTCTATAGGCTTTATATTTTCAATTAGTGTTAAATTTCTTTGGTTACAAAATATAAAATATATGAAAAAAAAATTATTAAATTTTCAATTAAGCATAACTATGAACACATTTCATTAGACAACTCATCAAAGTTACTTTTATTAACAAATTTTATTGCATGAAACATTAATTTCATCCGGTTACTGATCGGTGCAGGTCGACACCTATAACGGATCCTATACTAATAAAAAATTGTAATAAAATGTAATGATCGTTTATAGCAGGGCTGTACGGCCTGCGACGTTTTATATTATCTTCATGAAAATTACCTATAAATTTGGGATTTTTTTAATATCCTTCAATTTTTGTGACTAGTATAAATGTTATGAATGGAATATTTATTCGTATGGCAACAAGTTTTTTGCCACTACTATTAGGGGAATTCTCGAGTTGTGTGTTTGTGTGTGTATTTTTTTCTGCGGCCCTCCAATCTATTTAGTAATTTTATTATCGGCCCGGGATCGTATCTGATTTGGGCAGCCCTGGTTTATAGAATTATTTGAATATAGTACACAAAATTTTGCCGGAGAAATCAAATCGAAAGCCTCGAATACTGTGTTATAGTTTAATTCATATTCGTATACACCATTTTGTTTAAATCAGTAATATTTTGTGGATTTCTGAATATTTTCGATTGAATTTCCATATACTATAATATTGATATTCCATACTCAAATATTCGTTAACAACAATATTTGAGTTACATAACAGATGGTTAGTGATAGAACACATTGAACACTGTTGAAATTTTGTGTGCATCTTATAACAAAGTTCAGATTGCGATATGATAATTTGATATTGTTGGCTATATATTTGTAGGATAATATATGGGATCAAAAATTACTCCTAGATCTGTAAAGTCAGTTACCTAGATTAAAGGTTGCATGTTCATAATATATTTTGTACTCAATATTCTGGACTGGTGCTGGCTACTTTTCTTGAGTGACTAACCACATTTTACACGAGTGAAATTCGTTTCATTCACAACTTCTTTCAAAACGACTTAAATCGTTTTCATATGTTGTTTAAACATTAATATTCAACACATGTTGAATTTCGAATAATTTTTCCTCGAAATTCTCTCATCCTATGTTTGTTAAACACTGAGAAATCACTTCATCTCCGCAAATCACATTTTCATAAATGCTTGTACGTTCTAGTAACAATTTTTCATAACTGCAGAAATGAAACTAGAAGATTCAAAAAATTACAGTTTAATAGCATTAGACATGGAATTGAATGTTTCACTTTTCGTGTTAAGCTCATCAGCAAAATTCAAATATGAAAAAATCATACATAGGAAATGGAGAGACACTTTCATTAGAATATAATGCATAAAGATACATGTATGTATAATGGGGAGTTCCACTGTTTTTTTTTATTCTCTTTTCTGATAGGACATGAACAAATAAAAATATTAGTGAAAACGCGATTTTAAAAATCTCCTAGTGATTGGGAAATTTTTTTTTTCAATTTAAAAATTTTCCGTGACGTCCAAAAATCTATGGTGTCATTCAAACGGTAGATATTATTCATCATCAAACATTTTGAGAATATTAATACGTGGCGTTAGTGTCTTGCTTGTTTAGCATCATCTAAATTATTTTTATTAATGTCAGTTAGAGACCACGAGCTAGATAAATTATACAGTTGTTATTAAATTTCATTGTCAAAATCACGCTTCTTCCGACCAAACAATACCTGTTTGAAGTTAAGTTTTCTCTCCATGCGCATGTCTGTGAGACTTGGAGGCCTCTCAAAATGTTTCTAAATAGCATACGAAAAATAGAAATGATACATAATATTTTAACTTTTTCGATACATTTCCATTAATTTATAAGTACATCAAATAACAACGCAATATTATTTTTCTATGAATAAGATCAAATCTTCTAGGAATTTGTACACCTATGAGACTCACTGTTTGAGGGACACAATAGACTTTTGGACGTTATTATTGGTAACTAGAATTAACCTGTAGCCATCTAGCGGTTATAAGCGGAACTTTATTGTAAAGTGGATTCAACCTTATTTTCCATATAATCATATGTGATGTTAATGGCTTTGTTAGCAATATTTAATGGCTTTTTTGAGATTGTTTATTTGAAATTTTATACTACAATAGTTCATATTGGATTTGTTGTAATTAATTTAGTGAAAAATACTTAGCTTTCGACTTTATTGTTAAATTACATAACCTCATTGCTATACTGAAATTAGTCTTTCTTAAGATTTTACTCTTCAAAATATGGAATTTAAACGAAGAAGTGTTAAAAATTGTTGTGTTTATAGATATCATTCCAATTAGTTGAATTGTTGATTTGAGTTTCCATAAATTTTCTAAAAGGGGAAAAGAAAAGTGTCGGTAGTAAATAAATTTGGAGACTACGATCCAGTTCATAAACAAGCTATGCGGATTAGAAAAACTCGTTCAGGGAAAGTTGAAATGTACAATACAAAAATGTCATAAATACTCCCCTGTAATATTATTTTCTTTGAAGCTATGAATTTCATAACCTCATTCAGTCTTCCAGTTACAACTAAAATTCATATATAAATAAAAAGATTTTAAAAGGAAAAAACTAAATGTTATAAAAGAAGAAAGCCAATACTTTCTCGCACAATTGAACTTGAATCATTTAACGAAATATGAATATTTCTTTGCTGAATATCAACATATTTACATTGTAAACAGATTACAAACTTGCCGTAAACCACTTTTGATCCACAATTTTGTAAGCACAGTGCTGCCGCCAACGGTAATTTCAGTTGCCAATAGCACTAGATAAAGCACAGCAGACTCGTCCGCCATTTTGGAGCCCACTGTCAGTTGTTTGCCGTTTACCGATGTATGAACTCTAATATAATTTAGTAAAATAATTGCAAATGACGGGCTGTTCTGGGCCCAGTTGTATTATTCATTCAAGATACGGGTTCTGATTCTACAGATGAGTAATTTTTATTTGAGTGCATTATTCAGAGTAAATGTCAGCATTATTGCAAAAATATTTGTCCTTCAGTAATATTCTTGATGATTTGCTACTAAATTGTCATAATTTTCCGAAGTTTTGTAATATTGCCAATTATTTGTTAGAGCACTACACTGTTGTTAGAGCACTAAAAACATAGGTATTATCATCCGCCATTCTGAGTCCTGTCAATAAAAGAAAGCATATATAAACCAATGTAAACATTACAGGAAATGCGTTTTTTGACGAGGATAAAATGTTATAATAACTTGAAAAACTAAAGAAAATAGTATCAGAGTGACTCATTAATGTGCCGAATGATTCACCATCATTATTAGCGGCAATTGTGGCTGTGAGATTCACAGACGAATTATAAGTATTTCATATAAAAGTACGTATATTCAGTCAAAATTCCCATTTAAAGCTATGATCAGATTAAAATTTTGATTGAAGTTATCTCAGTACATTTTAATATATATTTTTATTTAAATTTTTAGACACGATCATAGGATCTAACCTCAATTTCAAGCAATAATTGATCAATATATTCATGTATTATATATATATAGGTACCTATTATATAAAATATATATTTACATATATACATATATAAATATATATTATAAGTATAAATAATATATAATCAATTATTTCTTTGATAAGTAAAATATAACGAACTCACAATTTTTGATCAAGATATGCGATATGAAAAATTGCAAATAGTAGACTTCCATGTTTTTTATCCCTTGGGTGAGAGCAATAAAATGATGAATCTTCCAATAAATATGCATAAACGTTTTACTAGGTAAGTTAAAGATTACAAAGTTTTAAGATAAATAATAGAGTTTTACATATTTAGAGATCTCGAAATGCAATAAATTTGTCAAATTGTTTTCAAAAATTGTATTACAGAATATAAATTGAAATTCCATAGTGATATTCTGAGTATTTAATATTACTCTAATTATATATGATTGAAAACCGAAAAAATTGATTCAACATTTGAAAACTGAAAATTCTAAATTGAAGCATGTGATTTGATTAAAAATAATACACCATGCCAAAAATAAGTAGTTTGATAAACTCCGATATTATTTTATCACGTTTTTCACCTAAAGAATAAACTATTTCGGCTCAATCATCGCGTTTCATGCACTGTTCACATATGCTAAAGCGCTTTCTAAGGACACAGAATGGCGGATGATAATACTCATGTATTTAGAGCCTTACTGTTGTGAGAGGTTTGGGAATTAGGAATTTTGAAATTTCAAACAAAAATGAAACCACCAGCTACAATTCCAAATGAGCTAACAAAAAAAATACAAGAAGCAAGTAATTGTGTTTCATTCGATTTGAACTGTTTTTTAAATTTTTATTGTATCTTCTCTGATTACCGTATGTGATATCTCATAAGAAAAATTATTTTTTTTTCTTATTATTATTTATTATTCAACCTGCTTTGACCAAAGCAGATATTTAGGTACTTACCTAGGTGGTACCAATTTGTTTAAATCACCATACTTCCTACTTTAACTTCATAATAAATAATGCAAGCAGATAAATTTCTTAAAGAACAAGATGCACAACTGCCTGCTATTTTAATCTTGTTATTATTCATCTAGAAACCTACATAATTAACACAAAATCATAAAAATAAGGATATTAAACGTTTCACAGATTTGTCAGTGGGCTCCAAGATGGCGGACGAGTCAGCTATGGTTATCTAGTGCTGTAGATGTCATCATGACGTCATATAAGTATCAAATTTTCATATTTTTATGAAAGTTACTTGAATTTTGATAATAGTGGAATATCACATTGAATAAGAATGAGATAGAAGACATTTCCATGGAAATTAGTGAAACTTCTTCAGTTTATGAAGGAAGATGAATACGGTTCACTTTCCCCAAAAATTTTATTTCATTAGAAAAAAAATTTGGATAACAGTGTAATTAAGGATTTCTTTTTTTTTTTTCGTGAAAAACTTTACTTTTACAGTTGTCATACTTGGGTTTATCAACTCTCCTTATCATAAATCATATATATTATTTCAATTTATCACATACATCGACCATCATTTCTGATGCCTGAATGATTATTTGATTTATAATTCTTTTATCATGAACGTCTTGTTCAAATAAAACTAAAAAATATAATGTACTCACCGTTAAGTGACCAGATATGAGAGGGAAGAGAATGCGCAGCGTAGACCCTTCCTAAAGCGATGGAGGCGGCCGTTGTAGAAGCAGTAGGTGCTCCAACAACGGCCGCAGCCCCTTCCTCGGCGCCACTGGAGTCCGTGTCGGGGCTGTGTGGCGTCGACACATCGTACGCCTGGGCCTGGGGAATCGCGATAGCCTCATGACTAGCGTGCAGGTCAGGCACGCTGGAAAGGGAACGGGCCCGCTGTCTATCACCTGAACAAAACAAATGGGTTAGCATAACAGAAAGCTGATAAATACAAGAGAGTTAGAAATTGCTTCGAATATGTTTTTACTTTTTAGACAAGTGTAACAGTAGCCAATTAATTCATATGAATATAAAATACTATTCTACAAATTGCTCAATCAAACAGAACCAGTTTCATTACGCCGAACTAATTTTACTTGTCTTAAGCTAGCTTTAGACAAAAAACTATTCGAATCCGTCTATTTGTAATCACGTCTGCAAAATTGACGAATCAAATTTGACATATTAAGAATCCAAAAGATCCTTCTATTTGTGAAACTGACTCAAATTAAAATTACACTGATATTCATCCGAAATTTACAACTAGGTGATAAAGATGTTAAACATCATGTGTGTCGGAATGAAATTTCACTAATCGTAGATCTGATTTTTGTATTTCAACAGATAATTGCGGAAATATTTCCATGTTCAACCAATAAAAAAATAGCTTACCAAATATTTTTCGATCATCAATAAAAACTAAAACTAAAAGGTTAACCGCCCTCTACTCGAACTATTATCAAGAAACGTGCTTCCGAAAACAGTCAAAATTATCTTGTAATTTTCAACTATCTAAGAATATTATAATTGAAATATTTTCGACAAGCTCAGAATGAGATCACTTCCGTCTATTGATGGAAAAGTATCTGAAATTGGCGAATTAAATTAAACATAATCCAATAAGATTCGTCTATTCACGGTCCCGTGTATTGAACTAACGAATCAAACTAAGATTATACTTATACCTAGGGTAAAATTATCAAATGCTAAGCAACTAGGATTCCAAATAACATGTGTATTTAGTTCAAACTTTACGAATACTATATTTAATAATTATATTTCAATAGCTAATTCAAATACACATATCTTCAGATTTTTGTCAGTAGCTGGTACTTCGTTGGGCGCCTCGGCTTTCACCATAACGGCGTTACGCACCATTAGGATAAGGATTAGGAAGGATGTCAATCACATACCATAAACCATATAATCACTGCAATTCATACACCTCCAATTTACAAACACTCTCCAACACACACACGTGACTCACTCACCCTTTACTCTTCAAGATACACTAAGACACTGTAACTTCACTCTCCTGAATATAATAACACGAACTGAGGTAACAAATGATTATCGAACTGTTTAAATAACTTATGTGTTGTGTAACTTGCTGAAATTGTCTAAAATGATATGATTATTGATCTTACATAAAACCTATGAAAAATATCGCTAACACAAAAATTGATATATGATGAAATTTTCAAAAAACTATATTCGAAAAACTATAGAGTTTTGGTGAGTTTAACAAACTTTAAAGTTATTATTTTGATGATGAGAATGATTTAACCCTAGTGTGATATGAATAATATTGAAAGTTAGAAGAAAAATAAAGTCTTGTATCACACTGTTCAAAATTTTTTATTATTATTTCAAGAATTTTTTACGATATACACTTCTATTTTCTACAAATTAATTTATATATTTTATTTTATTTATACAAGTTATACGCTTAACCATATATCTACGTTGAAACTTTGAAACATATTTTGAATCCTGTAGTTATATAGTTCTCCCGGTTCTAAAGACGGCTACTCAGTAGTCGAAACCGGTCAACAAAAAATAAAAAATTTTGAACAGTGTGATACAAGACTTTATTTTTCCTTTAACTTTCAATGTTATTATTTTGAATCCAACTTTTAGAAAATCTGACGTTGACATCACGTGACTTACTTGTACATCATTGGATATATTTTTTGTTTATAATTATATGATAATTAAATACAGATTTTCATCGTTCCACGACTAATCGTTTCAATACTCTACAGTCAATCGTTTCGAATTTATGCGAAAAATTCCAAAAGACTGTCAAGTTAAGTGCACTTCCGACTCAGTCGATCTCAATGAAAATAGGATATGGGCATCTAGATGGTACCGACTTGAATACTGAATTCTAACATTCTATGTTCAATCGATTTGGATTTATACGGAAAATTCAAAAAATATTTCGAGTAAAGAGCACTATAGCCGATCGCAATCATAATGCAAGACGGTACAACTAGATGTTATGGAAGTGCTTAATACGAAATTTCAATATTCTATAACTGTTTATTTCGAATTTATGCGGAAAATTCGAAAAGTCAGTTATATTAAGTGCATTTCCGGCTCAGCAGATTGGTAGAAAAATAGAAGATGACCATTCAAATGCTACAGCAATTTCAATATCCTACGGCTAATCATTCTGGATTTACGCGGAAAATTCAAAAAAAGTTCCAAGTAAAGTGCATTTCTGGTACAGACAGTTGCAACCATAACGCGAGATGCATCAAGACCCTAACCAGTCTTAAATACAAAATTACAGCATTATACGTTCGACGGGTTTTGAGATTTGCGATTTACGTACCGACATCAAGCCGAAAGCAGTCAAAATGGATTCAGGAATGCTCAAAACGAATATATCCATCAAAATCTCGATATGTGAATTTGGTCGGTTTCACAATACTTACTTTCCCTCGTAGAAGTAAGTGAAAAAAAATAAAAATAAAAATAAACAACACTTACTTGTTACTTTGTACAAGTAAGTAAAAAACAGTGGAAGACCCCCATTTTAGTTTACTTAACTTTGCGGTGCGCAAAATAAGAACTGCACATATCTGTCATCTGTTATTCCGAAGCACGTGTCAACATAAACAACAATTTATGATTAATAAATATATTTTTTGGATTAAATTCTGTATATTTATTTTTATTTTTTGACGTTTCAACTCTCTATCCTTATGTCAGTAATGTTTAAGGGAGAATCGGAAGGGTCTTGTCTCGATATAATTTCAAAGTTTCCTTCGCTCCTGTCACGAAAATCAAGCAGTTCTTGATACCTGTGAAGGACATGATCCCTTTACAATCTTCGGGTATTTATAAGACTCCATGTACCTGTGGGAAAGTCTATGTTGGTCAGACGGACAGAATTGTGAGCACACGTATTGCTGAACATATAAGATACATAAGACTCAATTATCCATCAAATCTTCTGTTGCTGATCATGCCATTGAGTTTTTGCACGACTTCAAGTTTGAAGAAACAAGAGTAATTGCAAGATGCTCATCCATTCAAGGTAGATTGGTCAGAGAAGCGATTGAAATAATTATTAAAGATCCGAATAATTTGAACCATACTGATGGTTTGGAGTTTGCAAATGATTGGCTCCCTATAATTAATAATAGACATACATGATTTGTAAAATATTTTCATTACGTTCATATACATTATTGAAAATCAGTTTTTTTGTAAATAGTATATTATGCTACAAGGACCGAACGACTGTCATTTTTGTCCAGGATAAATTTGGCTGCATTCGGTGAAAACGAGAGCAAAGCTCAAGGCGTAGCTCCGTGCAGCTAAATTTGTCCGTGACAATAATGATAGTCGTTCAGTGTCCGTGTTGCACACGATACTTTTTGTAACAAGTGCACCGAAGTACCCTCATTACTAAGCTTTTTAAATTAATTTGGATGTATCGAAATTATCTTATCGATTTGACAAACAGATTTTGGCAAATGCAATCACATTACAGTAAACTAATACAATGAAACATAACTTACATGTTTTTTTTTATTGATTGATATTTTTCACATTTTCTGTGCTATCCCGTTCACAATAAATGCACATACTATAACGAACACATTCTATAATACAAATTTCTCTCAAATATCAATTTGACATATATCAATGAAATAAAATCTAACGGCATCCATGATCCATGATCTACAATTTCATTTTTACCCAGCGGACATAAATATCCATTAATTCTCAGTCAACCGAGAATTAATGAAAATTGTTACCATGGTTTGGAATTGAGAACTTTCGAAGCAGAAGTCAGCTCAGTAATAGGGTACTTTCGGTATACGTGTCACAAAAAAAAAAAAAATGATATGTTTGGACCTTGGAACTTAGTGCGTCCGCAAAAACGGGACATCCTCCTCATGTGTTTTATTAATTAATTCATTTTTGGCTATGATAATTGTCAAGACTCATGTTATTTACTCCTCTGTAATAGACATACCTGGGCTGGAACTACAACGACTTGACATTGACATTGACTTGATTCTTACTGTCAATTTGCCATGCAAATTGGACATGTTTTCAGTTAATATTTATCATAGGGACATGACAGGGATTAGATCACGTTATTCTTCTAGAAAAATAAGATCTAAATAATGATGACAAGGATTGGGAGATCAAGACAAGATTAGAATATGTCAATGTCGACTGGATGTGGTACCAGCCCTGATTTGTGAAATATTTGTCTTGATACTTATTTTTGTTATATTCATGTATATTATTGAAACTCAGTTCCTTTGTTAAAAATTTTTATGACATGTTTGGATCTTGGAACTGTGTGCGCTTCCAGAAACGGGACATCGTCCTCATGTGTTATATTAATTAAATCTTTTTCCACTATAATAATTGCCTAGACTCATATCATTGATTCCTCTGTTTGAAGTTTTTGCATGGTTTTTCCTCAGACTTTGTGTGAATGTCAAAGGAATTTTGTTGAAGACTTTCGGAGAGTCTAAACGTCAAAAAATAAAAATAAATATACAGAATTTAATCCAAAAAATCTATTTATTATGATATTATAATTCTGAAAAATATGTATAGATAATTTATGATGAGCTTATAATTTGTTAATAAATTGTTTTTAGTTATAAATTATAAGAACAAAGTTGAAATAAAAAATATTCGCCATAACAACACAGCCTATGATGATAAAATAGAAATTGCTGAAATTTTCAACAGTTACTTCATTGATAGCATAGATCAGGTGAGTAATTCTATTCTAATTACTCCTGGTATTAAAGCGATTGACTTTGTGAAAAAAGTCTCCACAGAATTTTGCGAGTTCGAAGTTCTTAGCCTCAATAAATTAAAAAAAATAGTTTTCTCACAATTAAATAAGTTCAGCAATGACAGAATTGATGCTAAATTCATAAAGTCACATTTTGATATTATTGGGTACCCTATATTGCAGTTCATAAATTTATCATTAACAACAGGTACAGTACCTGGACAGTTGAAAATTTCAGCTATTACACCAATACAAAAAGTTAAAAACTCAGTTAAAGTAGAAGACTATCGACCTGTTAATATGCTGCCTTTTTGTGAAAAACTTCTTGAAATTGTCGTGCACGATCATCTTTCTAATTATATAAATGCAAACGATATTCTTGCCTCTATACAGTCTGGGTTTAGAAAAAAATCATTCCTGTGAAACAATTTTAAACATGCTATTAAATCAATGGAAAATAATGCTAGATCAAGACAAAATAGTTTGCACTGTTTTCCTTGATTTTAAAAGAGCCTTCGAAACTGTGGATAGGGAAATTTTGCTCGAAAAGTTATTAGCATACGGCATAAAAAGCAAAGCTTTGAAATGGATCCGAAGTTATCTAAACGGGAGACAGCAACATGTAAAAATTTGTGATAATTATTCTCCTTTATTGCCCGTTAGAAAAGGTGTCCCGCAAGGAAGTGTATTAGGTCCCCTTTTATTCATTCTTTATATCAATTATTTGCTAAACATCTTGCAATCTTGTAAAATACATCTTTTTGCGGATGACACCCTTATATATTTGGAAGGAACTGATATGGATAACATGATAAATACAGTAAATGAGGATTTGGAGAGATGTGTATTATGGTTGAATTGTAATAAATTAAAGCTTCATGAAAATAAAACTATGTTAATACTTGAGAAACATATCCAATATTGTTGTAAAAAAAATAGCGAAGAAGATAAACTACCTATCGCGTATTGCAAAATATTTGTCGACATGGAGCTTATTGATGGTGTATAACACTTTAGTATTGCCTCATTTCACCTATTGTTCAACATTATTTTATATGTGTAGTAATAAAAACATAGAAAAGCTCCAAAAACTACAGAATAGGGCTATGAGAGTAATACTAAAGCGAAGTAAACGTACGGGTATTAATATTATGTTGTGCACTTTAGGCTGGCTAAATATAAGTAATTTTATTGAATATAATGTATTGATCTTTATATATAAAATGACAACAAACAAATTGCCTAGATATCTGACTGATAATATTAAGTATGTTAGAGAAATACATAAATATAATACTCGTCAAGGAGACAAATTATATGTTTCATCAAATAATAAATCTAAGACATGCTTATCAGTGTTCCATAAAGGTTTTTTGAAATTTAATAGCTTGCCTGCTACTGTTACTAATGTCACATCAGTTAAAAAGTTCAAATCTAATCTAAGAGCACTTCTCTAGTTAGTACTTTCTAAATGTATTCTATAGAGATTTGTTTTATATCAAATTTTTCTGTTTTTGTACAAGCTCAGCTACTTAAATAAAGTATTATTATATTTATTTAAAACTTTTTCACGTTTCGATCCCTTGATTTTGTTTTCTGAAGGAGATCCTTGGTTAAAGGTTCATAACGTCAAAAGTTTCAAATAAATATACAGGATTTATAATCAAGAACGATTTATTATTCATTTAATTTTGAGAAAATATTAAAATTTTTATAATTTCTTGTCAATTTTGTTTCCGTTTTGAAAATGGAAACCGGGTATGAGAAAGCAAAGGAGGCTTCAATAATCTTCTGAAAATTATTTTCGTTACAATCGGCCATTTCTTTCTGCAATGTGCTGCATATCAAAATACTATAGTTGTAGTTCAGAATGTTAAAATGAAGAGGTGTGTATATAATTATCCAGTATGTTGTACACTATTGCCTCGATTACTATAATCAGGGTGTATACCAAAAAATCTGATGAAAATTCCCTGACATTTCCAGGTTTTCCAGGTCATTTTTAATAAAATTCCAGACAGTAAAATTTAAAAAGTTTGATAGATATTAAAATATATGCAATGAACTTGATATCTTTACGAACGAATTTATATTAATTCAAAAGTAAATGCGTTTTTAATATTTTTTTATGGATTTACAGATCTGTAAAACTTATGGATTTGCACAGAATTACAACATAAATCATTCACTGTATTAACTGTGTCACTGTGGTTCATACGACAGATGGCACTAGTATTTTACAGAGTGAAAATTTCATGTATTTTTATTAATAATGTATAAATATCCTATAATTTATTTTTTCCGGACAAATAAAGGAAATTCCCTGATGATTCCATGACATTTCCAATTTATCTAAATTTCCTGATATTTCCAGGTTTTTCAGGTTTGGTATACACCCTGTATAATAGATATAGGCTCTTTGCGCAAACGTTGGGGAGCGACACTAGCGTTCGGGGTGTTTAATTTTGAAAGTAGCTGCAGAAAAAAATTTAAATTGTCATTAGGTGGAATAAGTAAATAAAAGGTAAGAAGTTTGTATTGAAGCTTGAAATAAGTTTAAAAACACAAGTGCATGATTGCTAATGGAGTTATGATAGGAACAGGATTTCAATTTATATAACCTGGTTGTATCCGGAGTACAATATTAGAAAAAGGAAAATTAGTCCAAGAGAGTAAGCTTGTGTTTAATGTTGAAGAAAGACTGTTTTTGGATAAGAGTTTGATTTCCGCGGATGTTGTGGAGCAAAAGTCGAATAATTCTGGTTCGTATAAAGTTTTTATCGAAGTAAGATATGTTATTTTTAAGTAATTAATAATAGGCTGCTAAATGTCTGTCCAACGAATCAAAACATGTCATATGAAAGTATATTTTTTCATATTGCCTTCGGTTGATGAAACGCGAGATATTTTGCATGCATTTCAACTTATTATACATAAAAATAATATCTATAAAATTGTTATAGCTTAAGATGGTTTAACCTAATTTTTTACAAAAATTTTCTAGTTTCATCAAGTAATACCTACATTTAATACATATTCTATAATTATTATTGACTACTTTTCACTTTCTTCGCTCGTCTAATAGCCTAAATCCATTTTTTTCCCATTCCTATTTCATGTTCTCTGGATGAAAACTTGTAGACATGTTTATGGTTTTTTTGTGTTTCCGTAACTGTTGTATGGTTTGGAACACAACAATTTGTATAAGCAACATATGGTATTTCAATTTCCATGTTAAATTTACTTATAAATTGCTTTATAATTTAAATTTTGTACATATATTCTAAAATCATGTGCGATGATAACGTTCTGTTTACCTGCTAGTACTGTCAAATTTAACCACTACTGGCGCTGCAGTCTATTCGCAAAGAGCCTATAGAGTTGGTTAAGTCAGCAAACAATTTCTATATCAAGATACTGTTGAACTGAAAATTTGTTTTTCCACCATTAAAGGTTGGTTTATGCTCACTTTATTTAAGAATAAGAATTAAGAATAAGAATAGTTTTAAAGTTAAAACAGTTATTTTATATGGATCGGTTTATGCTGCAGAATTAAGAATAAGGATTAAGGTTTAAGAATTAAAACTTGGTTAACTTTCAACTTTACACCTAATTCTTAAATTTATTAGCGAAATGCGCATGTGCGACAAACGTCGAACGTTTCAAACAAGTCGGACATAACCTGAAAATATTAACTATCGATGTTTGCAAATATGGACGAATTGCTCTCAAATTTAATTGAACTTGTTCTGCAATATTCGCAGCTGTGGAACAAAAAAGATCCTGTGTTTAGATATAAATTATCTGTGGAGAACGCATGGAAATCTATATCAGCAAACAACTAATCCAGCAACAGATTAATGAATATTACTGTTCTCCATACTAATAAATTATGAGATAACTTGAATAAATAATATCAATATAACTTATTCATATTATACGCTTGGCTAATCTTGACAGCTCTGAGCACGCGTGCCATCTAGCGGCGACGAGAATAAACTCTTAGGTAAGAGATACGATAACGGAAATAAAATGTCAGTTTTGATTTGAAAACATCGAGTGTATATATAGAAGAAAAATATTGATATTAACCTGTAGGTTTGAAGGAGTTAAATTTGATTGCTTCCGCCAAAAAAGTTTGCCCAAAGGAGATTAATTGAGTCCAAAATCGATTGCCTGAAGATTCCAAATTATACTTTTTTTTTTGAGGAACTTTCCGTCTTGTTATCCTATTATTAGATACTACCATGGGGAAATTCATTTAGAAGCAATAAACTGGTCTGTAGTTCCCATGTTGGTAATTTAGAAGAAATAATTAGTGATGCATGTAAAAAAAATCATTGGAGTTGTATTACGCGAAACTCCAGGCATTTACACTGGAAAGAACAAACCAGAGAACGTACAATCCAGTTGTGAAGGTTCACACTTTTTTCAATAGTATTGTGAATAATAGCAGAAATTTATTTTTTGTTGTTTTGAATTGTATAACTCGATTTTTAAAATTTATTATTGTTTTTCGGATAATTTATCGTATAGATTAATGAAGATCGAATAATTAAAATTGCCAATTGTAACTGTGAGACAAAAAAAGGATATTGCAAGCACGCTGCAGCAATTTGTATCTATGTGAACATAGAAAATACTTGCTCTAAAACGAATACACCGATGATATGGAATCGTCCCCCTTAAAAGCAAATTGTCAATGCGGTATGCAAGGGCTGCAAAGTTAATGATCTTTTTCTAATTGCAAAACGAGTCAAACTTTCTATAAAAAAAGAAAAGAAATCATAATGACAAATATAACTTGAATATTGATATAAAAATTATATTGAATCATAATTTATGTGAAAAACATAAAAGAATATACATTATACCAATAATTATATACATTTATGTCGTCAACAATTGAATATTTCAATACTTAATTCATTAGACGAACCGAAATAGCCCATTTCTTCTTGTGATCTTTTTTTCATTCTCGATTTGGAAAAGGGTGAAAATCAACTCATGATTTTCATTTTGGATGTTTTGACAACCAGGTACGCAACAATTACGACCTATCCTTAATTTTTTGCACTCATGATTCATCAACACATTTCAAACAATTAAATTATTCAATAAAATATATCAACTGTCGCCTGCTTGTAGCGTGACAGCGAATACGTCAAACTTCGTTTATAAACTACGAATTTCTAAAATCTGCCGCATCGAGGCGCTACTTACTCCATTAGCCAAGCGTATAATGTCAATTATAAAAGTCGCTACGAACATAAGAATAATAAATAGAACCACTTTTCACCAACCTGATGAAAGATATAATTTTACTATTATTGATTCTATTCTTATTTCTTAAAACTGGCAGCATAAACACCTGCCTTAAAAATATTCTTAATACTAAACTAAGTCTTACTCCTTATTCTTAAATTTTCGAGGATAAACTCACCTTAAGACACAAATTTATATTGAATCGCAACTTACTTGAAACTGATACTAAATTAAAGCTGCTGTTTAGTAGGTTTGCACAAATTGCTTTAATTCAAGCTCAGTGATTGTGGAAGATTCAATTATTCAATTACTTGTTTCAGGCGAAACAGTGTCCATAGATATATATGACATTAGCTGAAGTTTATTCAAGTGGATAAGAATTTAGTTACAACTTAAGCCCCGCGTGTCACTACTATTATGTAAAGTTGTCAAGTCTGACCGGGATTCATTCAATGACTTGTTTGACGCGAATTTGAAGCTTATTAGAATGAATTATTATTGTTGGATGAAAATTTGTTTACTTTTGGTGTATTTTTTTATAAAGCTTTGATAAAGATCAAATTATTATTTTAAGGTACAGCACATGACCTCCCGTCAGTCAATAACTAAACAATGAAGATTAAAAGGTATTTTTGAGTTTGTACATGCATAAATTATGAACCTACCAAATAGTCAACTTGAAACTAGTACTAAATTAAATGAAAGTTGCTGTTTCGTAAGTTGGCCCAAACTGCTTGATTTCAAGCTCAGGAATTGTGGGAGATGGTAATTTGCGAGATCTCTGAAGTAACAAGCATTCATGAGCTGTCAAAAATGCGCTTTCATCATCTAGATGATTCTTCAATTTTTTTTTCAATTTCGACGATATAATATGTTTGTACCCTTATTAAATGTTTTTTTAATAAGAATATAAAATCAAAGGGTGACGGGGAAAAAAATATTTTATTTACTTTTTTATTTATCATAAGAGAAAAACTGATGGACTAACAACTATATCATGTGCAAAATATTTATAAAATGAATAAGAAAAATAAACTTAACTAAAAGCATCGTTCAAAATATACAACAAAATAATAATTTAATAATTATATTATTATAATCTTATATAAACTTACAAGAATAAACTTTTATTCAGTACCGATCTATAATAAGTCAGTTACCATGGTTGTTAGAAATAAATAATATCCATCATTTGTCACTCAGTGATAGAATAATAGGAAAGTTACTGGAAATACAGTAAGTACCATAACAACCATCTCATCTTTGCTTTGTAATTTCCATGTTTTACTTTACATATCAAATAATGTCTTGTCAGTGCCTAAAAAGCATATCTTGGAGACCAGTTGAGTAGTTATGAAAAGGGTTAATTGAGGTATTATGAGAGTGTTTGTAATTATTAATAAGGAGTTAAGAAGTTAAGATTGAGTTGTATGAGTAGAATGTTGTGTTCTCGTGCTGTCGTATGTTGAGTGAAATTAAAGGCTGTTCTACAATCAATCGTGTATCATCGTCGGATGTCGTACGCATGCGCAATAACATGTAATTTAGTAGTGGGGATTGTCGTAAGTCGGTTGTTGTCGGAGTGGAATATGACCAACCTTTATCTTTTTCCGTTACTGTACTGCACGACAAACTACAAGATGGAGCGTGTCAGTGTGGATGAACTTATTATCCATTTCGTTCAAGATAACACGTGTTTGTACGACAAAAACAACAACGATTTTAAGGATGCTACGAAAAAGAAATCTATTTGGAAGGAGATATCCAAAAATTTTAAGGATATTCATGGTATCGATATAGATGGTAGGTTAGTTGTAGATTATTATTATTGTAGATATAAATTCACATATTTTGTAGCCAACGCTGTCGAGAAACGTTGGTCGTGCCTTCGAGACCAATTCAGCCGGGAGAACCGGAAGAAAAAATCACTCTCATCTGGATCAGCGAATGTAAAAGAATGGGAGTTGTATAGAATGATGATGTTTTTGCTTCCCCATATTGCCCATAGACGGTATGTTATTTTTTTTTAAATATTAAGAATATTTTAATATGATGTTATGATACCAGGAAGACATTATTTTCTTCTACATCGCTGCCTAAGCCTGGTACATCAACCCAGCAATTATCTGTAAAGGTGCACAACACCGACGTAGATGATGATGTAGAAGGCCTCCATTCAGTGCTAGAGCAGTGTGGTCCTGAATTATTGGAAGGTTTGTGGAATTTTTATTTCAAAATTACATTGAAATCTAAGATATTTTTGAATTGTCAGGCACTAATCCAATTGATGACGGCACTGCTTCTTCGTGTAGCCGCTGTAGCTCATGTTCGAGGGAACCATTAAATCCTCCAGTGAGGAAAATGAGAAAAATCGAACCGGAGCATGACGATTTCGCGAAGAGAAAAACCGTCAGACATGATTCCGTAGATAGAGAGCTAGCTCAAGCTAGCCAGAGTATTTCTGCTGCTGTGAATATCATGGCAGAATATATGCAGCAGCATAAGGTGCAGGTGCCAAATAGAAGTGGTTACATATTGGCCATTGAAGAAGGCTTGAAGCATGTGCCCGACAAGAACAAAACACAGTGCCTGATCGAGGTTTTGCAAATAATTAATAAATATGAAGATAGAAGTTGAAATAATGTATTTTATTTGTATTTTTCTTTCATCTTTTATAATAAATATAACATTTATCAATATTTGACATTTTTGTTTAAATCATTGAAACATAATTTAAAGTATAAGATAATTATGAAGAATAATACCTCATACTTGGATAGCTGGTATTGTCCGCCATTGTTGCCTTCAGAGCAATCACCAGCGCCACAGTATACCGGGAGAGAAGCTAAAATGATCGGATATATGGAAATACATTATTTATCATAAAATATATTCTAAATTTTTTGTCTTTAGAAATACCGATTCTGTTTTAAATAATTAATTTCTCGTAGATAAATTACATGTCTGTGTCACTTGACGCGTATAGTAATCCGTCACTTGTTTCGTTCAGTACCTTTGTGCAGGCTTGGTCCATATTTTAAAATTTTTCTCATAATTATCAGATATCCATATATATCTAGAGATCAGTGATCTATGTATAAATAGCGTCATCAGTATTTATTGAAATTTTTCATAAATTGCACATTGATAGAAGACAATAAAATGAAACAATTCCAACCGATTCCAACGATAACTAAGATTTACAATTGCAATGTTTAAGAAGTAAATAAGATGACATTTTATGATTTTGAATTATTTTGATGATCGTCTGAAAAACGTTAGGTGCACCTTGGCCCACAGTTCTTGTTTGATCTCACCTGAATTGCTAACAACAGATTCTACCAAAAAAGATAACCTTTACGGCCTTAAATACAAAAAATTATTATTGGTTATTTTTCCACATCTTGGGTTACATTATTAGTTTTCGTAGGCAATAATTTTTTTTTGTAAATAAATTGTAGTCCATGTTACTTAGTGATAATAGATAAAGGATTCTACTTACTCATTATAAAGAACAGATTTTTGTGCAGTAAAAAAACAAAAAACGTGCAGTAAAAACCTCAAAATGTGAAAAACGTGCAATAAAAAAACTTTAAATGTATAAAAACGTGTGTTTTATAGACCCAATACGCAGCAATCTATTTACTAAAACCTGCAGAATTTGACCAACCTTGTATAAATGGAAGTAGATACACTTAGATAAACTAACAGTTTTATGCGTAATTCAAAATTTATACAAAAAGGAATTAAGAAACAAAAATTGTAAGAAAAAAATTATTTACTAACTAAAATTTTCTTTTACATTTGATAAAATATAGTACTTAGAAAATGAATCATCTTCCAAAACTTTCATGAAAATGTACGACATTGTACATTTCAAAATACTGCATTCGTTTCATTCTCTCGAAGTTCAATTTTCTGAAGATTTCACTTCCATCACGTGTGCACACATCAACTTTTTTGACCAGATCTTTCGTTTTCAATCTAAATTTGCTCAAAATAACATCACCTTTTTAATGTAAACATGTGCAAAATAAAATTCAATGATATCATTCCTAGATCCATGAATGGGATAAATACTTGGTTTAGAAGGTGATAGACTCAAGCAAATAAAATGTGTAATAATACAAAAATACTTACAATAAATAGATTTTTTTGGTTTTAATTCTGTATATTTATTTTTATTTTGACGTTTCGACTTTCTATCCGAAACTTCATATAATTTTTTGAGAAGAAGAATTTTAGATAGAAAGTCGAAACGTCAAAATAAAAATAAATATACAGAATTAAAACTAAAAAAATCTATTTATTATAATATAATTCTGAAAGCATGTATAAATCATTAAAATACTTATCTTCTCTCTTTATAATATTGATATGTATATATATATATATGAAGAACTTTCACGCAGGCAGCAGCAATTTATAAAATAATAAATAACTACATTATATACTATATATTTTTATCTAGACGTTGAAATATTTCACACATACTGAATACCAGTAATAGTTCATATATTCAGTGAATGATTCAAAAAGCCAAAATTATCGTCTTCATAACATGAAACCAGTATAGGTAACAAAAAATTAATTATATGTGAAAAAAAAATGAAAAAATACGCCCTTTTTCGGTTCGTTTCGAATCTACTAATTCGAAACAGAACACCGGTTAGGTACAGAACACATTATTTCTCAATGAATACTGAGAATAACTTAGAATAAAAACGAAATTTCTCTTGGTTCTGAAACCGATTCTGAAATCGGTACCGAAAATCGATTCTGGAATCGGAATCGGAACCGAACCCGAAACCGAGAGCTGGTTAGTTGCATATTCAAATAACCGGGTACCCGGTTTTAACAAAAACCGGTATCGAATAGTACCGATACCGGTATATATTAATTTGAAATGTATTTATACTCAATATTTATACTTAATAAGTACTTGATGAATCCTAAATATATCACAAAGATTCGATTATTATCAAAGCGATCGAAGCATTATAATTTACTCAGGAGAAAAAGTATAACTAAAGTTGGTTCTTAAATTTATGTTGCCACTGCCACGGTATGCTTCGTTCTTCTACTATGGAATATGGACGTCAAAAAAGTTAGCACCCTCACTTTGCGCAAAAAAAATAGCCTATAATTTAGGACTAATTTGTACCCAAAAAATTAGAATTTGTACCGACGCACTTTCGCCATAAAATCAATTTGAAAAGTGGGGATGCCAACTTGAGTAAAAGCTGGCATCCCCACATTCGTCAATCGAAAAAAAAGTCAGCTCACTAGAAAGAACTAATTAAGGACTAATTGATACCCAATAGGATTTTTTGAAAAAAAAAATATTTTTATAACAAATTGATTTTTTTTGCAATTGCGCTACATGAAATTCGAAACAAGATTTAAAAAATAATTTCAGGGCGGGAAAAAGTTTGGAAAACTCAATCTTCAAGTCAAGATTAAGTAGAAATTACAAAATTTTTGCAATAAAAAAATTATTATTATATATGCTGAAATTCAATTATTTTGAAATTTCAAACCATTATAATCAGATAATTTGAGAGTAGGGCAAATTTAAAAAACTTGATTTGGGATTAAGGACTAATTTGTACCCACATAGATTTTATTATAAACAAATTATTATTGCGGGAAATCAATTATTTTCGAATTGTGCAGCGCGAAGTTGAAAGCAATTTTAGGCTAACTATTTGAGAAGAAAGGAGTCAAATTAGTCCTTAATTCAAATTTGAGTTTTCTCAAGTCTCCTTTTTTCTCAAATAGTTTGCTTAAAATTGCTTTCAACTGTGCGCAGCGCAATTCGAAAATAATAATTGATTTCCAGTAAAAATAATTTGTTTATAACAAAATCTATGTGGGTTCAAATTAATCCTTAATTCTAAATGATTATTTTTACCATCCAAATTTCGACCAATAGAATTGCACCATTCGACGTCACGTGGTACAACCTGCACGGTTTTCAAGTGGAAATTTTTTGAAAATTTTGTCTGTTGCTTATATATACAAAACAAAGAGCATTCAGCCGCGTTGATTCAGCATCTGTCAAACTGACAGACAGATTGAATGTGAAAATGAGCAGATTCGGAGTCGAGTCTCTGGAATCTATTGATGAATTTGGATGGGAAAAATAATCTTCCGAATACCATTCGTGATTAAATTTAACCTGGCAAAATTTTTAGATTGTTACGAGAGCTTGCTACCAATTTATTTCGTGATATTGATCAAAAATCACTCGCTTGACAGCTCGTGATTTTTCTGCCAATATCACTCAATAAATTGTTAAGCAACAAGCTCTCGTAACAATCTAAAAATTTTTCCGGTAAAATTTAACCACTTATGATATTATATATGAAAATTTTCAAGTTTCTGCTATTCTTAAATTGTTTGCTTATAATTACTTTTAAACTTCGCGCAGCGTGATTCGAAAATAATTGATTTTCAACATAAATAATTTGTTTATAACAAAATCTTTTTGGGTACAAATTAGTCTTTAATTCAAATTTGAGTTCTCTCAAGTCTCCTTTCTTCTTAAATAGTTTGCCTAAAATTGCTTTCAACTTTGGTTCGCGCAATTCGAGAGTATTTGATTTTACACAAGAATAATTTGTTTATAACAAAATCTATGTGGGTATAAATTAGTCCTCAATCCCAAATCAATTTTTCCTTATTCTCAAATTATTTAGTTATAATGGATTGAAATTTCAAGCAGCGCAATTTCAAAATAATTGATTTTTAACATAAATAATTTTTTTATAGCAAAAATTTTGTAATTACTAATTAGTCTTGACTTTGAGATTGAATTTCCCGTCCTAAAATTATTTTTAAATCTTGTTTCAAATGTTATGTAGCGCAATTGAAGAAAAAAATAAAATCAATTTGTCAAAAAAATATTTTTTCGTGTACTTGATAGAAAACAGCGTCTTTTCTGGATAGAAAATAATAAAGAAAAGTGCTACTTTTCTCGTTAGTAACACATTTCCACTTAACAACACTTTTCTGCATAGAAACACTTTTCTTCATAGCAACAAACAATACATAGTTATTTACATTACAAGATGCGAAAGTATACTTTTTTGTGTGAGGTGGTATTTGAATGGCCGAGGTGAAGCCGAGGCCGTTCAAAACCTCCGAACACCTGAAAGGGCTTTCGCATCGTGTGATGTATTAAATTTTTTCTGCTACTGTTCTATACAGATATTAATATTTAATAATGATTATTATATTTGAGATAATGTCATGGAGGCTGTTTTACCTGTCTAAAATTATCCATAGCAACGGTTTATTTACAATGTTATCTGTCATCAGCGCCTGTCACAGATTTTGAATTTCAATAATTTAGTGAAACATTGCATTTGACCGATTTAATATGTTAACAGAAAATGAAAATGGTATTCAAAAGGCAGCTAACAATGCATGTGCCTCACTTCTTGCGGATAAATCCAAAGAAAGGTACAATCAAACATACAGCATGTTTTCTAAATGGCTTGCTGATAAAAAGTTACTCGAATTGACGAAAATGTAATGCTTCGGGTGCCGATATTTTGGATTTAAAGAACCGATGTAAAGTAATGAAATTGAAATTTCTAGAAAGGTGTTACATGAAATTCACATTAATATTTCCTCCAATAAAGAAACAGTGACAAATATGAATTTTGACGTAATTCAAAATGATAAAAATCTCCCAATACAAAGTGAAGAAGTTAATAACTCAAATAATATTCCTACCATGACTTTTTCCAATTGTTCAAACT
The DNA here is from genome assembly GCA_963989225.1 of Dromius quadrimaculatus. Taxonomy (NCBI): domain Eukaryota; kingdom Metazoa; phylum Arthropoda; class Insecta; order Coleoptera; family Carabidae; genus Dromius; species Dromius quadrimaculatus. The sequence goes on along the minus strand of OZ022325.1, from coordinate 55,262,188 downwards.
GCATAATTATTTAAAACCAATAAATAGATAAAATTAAATTGAATAGATTGGATAAAATCATATTATTGTTATAAACTACTTATTTATTTGAATAAATCATGAAATTTCCAATAGATTTGCATTTTTTCAAACTTTTACTTTTTTGTCCTGGCCCCGAAAGTATTACTTTCGTAGCTAGCAACGCATAGCAACGAGGTAACACGAAGGTTTGCTTTCGTTATCGTTCGAGTTGCCAGGGCTACAAAGCTCACTTATTTATATAGTAGCAGAAAAAACAAATTTATTCATTATCATTACACTAAGACCCGGTTTCACCAAAGTCAGTTAAATTTATCTTGGGGTTATTTTGAGTCATTAACTATAGATACAATTGTATTGACAATAGTCTCTGTATAAAATAACCTTTGGATAAATTTAACTAGCGTTGGTGAAACTGACCCTTATTAATATTAATTACAAATGTACAATTGTGTAAATTATTAAATGTTGTGCCAGAAGAAGATGCCATCGACTGGAAATCCGAAACTGACAAAGAAGTGCTGGCTCGTTCGCTTGATGCTACTGTTGATGAGACACAAGAAGTTCCAATAGATGAAGGTTGCTTACTAACGTTATGCTGGCCATTAAAAATTCTTCTTGTCGTATTTATTTTATTCCCGATACTCTCCTCAACGTATCCCTCGGCAACGGTGCTCGAACGCCATCCTCCACGCCTTTTCAATATTTGGATGTCAGCCCCATTCTCTGCAAGAAATGTCGCAGAATTCCTTCGGAAACAATGTCCGGTGTAACTACTGGCATTTGGAAGTTGTAAATACTCTGCAATTTTTCTTGGAACAGAAAGTATTAATTCCTACTGGCTGCACAGTACATTTGCCTTTTCGGTAACATACGAAGAACCTACGATGACCAATACTTTTTGGTCGTACACTCAAATACGTTCGATATAATGCAATTCCATTGACACCTCCCACATCTGATAAGATTGTAAAGATACGTTTTTTCTTTGTTTTTGTATCATGCAATGTGACAACCAAAACAGATCCGTTATCTTCAATGTTGTCAACTTGTAACATACGTAGTTCATCACCTCGGCATGCACCATGAAGAGCGAAAATAAATACAACTTTCATGAACAGAAATAAATCATCAGGAGCTTTCGACAAAAACATTATAACATGAACCATCGTTAAAACTTCAGATTTCTTTGCCATATACCCTTCATTTTGACGTTTTATATATGCAATCAACTTCCTATATTCAGAAATGTCCACATTTTCATTAATTTGCAACGTGCTTTTCAACATAGAATACACTGACCACAATGTTGAGGATTTAAAAGTCTTAGCCTATAAAAATATGAAAATTATGATAAAAATATTAGCAAATTAGACTATAAAACTAACCTCCTCAAAAAAGTAAGCTATTAAAATATCTTCATTAATTCCCTGAACTTTCTTTATTATTCTCCACTGGCAAAATAATTCGTAACATTTTTCGTATTTTTCTTTTGATTTTGTCGGGAATAAATTTGAGGTTGCTTCTGACACAGCTTTTAAAATATCAGGAGACTCTTCTTGATCCATTTCGAAAATTGTTTATTTACTCGTCGTTATGATGTTTTGTTACCATGACCATGTTAACAATAAAAATTTTAAAAAAAACCAATCTGACATAGCTTCTTTGATAAAAACATTTATGTAATGTCAAATTTTAAATTTTCATGTTATTTCTGTATACTTATTCAGTACACGAAAAAATAGCATGTTCAACACGTAAAGAGAACTAGATTTTCAAGTTTGTGTATAATTAATGCACTCGCTACGCTCGTACATTAATGTTATACACTCAATAGAAAAAACCTCTTTTCTTTACTTATTAAACAATCTACTATTTTTTTCAAAAAATCCTATTGGGTACAAATCATTCCTAAATTAGTTCTTTCTAGTGAGCTGATTTTTTTTTCGATTTGCTCAAGTTGGTACCTCCACTTTTCAAATTGATTCTATGGCCAAAGTGCGTGGGTACAAATTCTAATTTTTTGGGTACAAGTTGGTCCTTAATTAGTCCTAAATTTTTATTTTGCGCAAAGTGGGGATGCCAACTTTTTTGACGTGGAATATGGTCCGCGCGAATAGCGCGTGTCCTTCCGAGTAGATTTCTTATCTTGATGATTATTTCTTGCCTTGATTTTCAAGACAAGAAAATAAAAATCTCTTGGCGACGTATTTCTTATTTTGTTTCAAGAATTTATTATATATCTTGACATTTTGAGGGAATCTCTTTTCACTATCGCTTTATTCAATCCGAACGCTCAAGTGTAGCGTTAATGTCTTTCCCTCCCTTTCAGTTATGTTATGAATAATTTTCTAGCAACGTTTTATTCAGAGATTGCCACCAATAAAGATGGATGAAAAGTTTGTCATTTTCATGTTTCAATCAGTGTTAACAATTATTATTACTTGTTCTATTAATATAGCGGATTTGCTAAGAGTTAGTAACTTTCTTAGAGTATTTTTACTCTAATCGATTTATTCACCAGAAATCGTAGACTTATGAATTCGATAAGTATAAAATATTTATTTTGAGAATCATAGTCACATATACTTTTTACTTCTCCGGCCTATATATAATAGGAAATATTGTAATCGTAATTTTTTGACAGTTCAAGATTCTGAGGAATCTTCACATTTTAGATGGAACCTAGTGAACCCAAAAAACATAATTTCAAGAAGGGTCGGTCGGTCTGTCTGTCTGAAAGCACATTAACTTGAGAACGCATACGAATTTTTGACTGAAATTTTATATTTAATGTAGCGATTCTGGGATTTTCTATAACGCTACAGAACTGTAAATCTAAACAAAATCGCAACAATTTTTGTTGACAAATACATTCAATGTCATTTGACACCAAGAAATGATGTGATTTTGTTCAGACTTACAGTTCAGTACTGGCATCAAGTCTTACAGACCTCGGACAGACCCAAATCCATTTATGTGGAATTTTAGGTCTATTTTTCAATTTTTCTGGTCAATTTCAGGAAATATGTGATATAACAGGTATACTTTACATATATGATCAAGATGTGGATTTTAAAAAATACATTTATATCAAATAATACAAAAATAATTTACATCAAGGGAAAAAACACAAGACAATTTATTGCTAAAATAAAAATATTCACATATATCACTCTAACTACAAAGATAAACATAACTTGATTAATCAATACTAATTTCAGGAACCAATTTACATTTAGAACACGAAAATTCAGCATGGCTTAAACATATATATTTTTTGCATATTTTACAAAAATAGCGAGTTTTGCTGTCCTTACGACAAAAGTGGCAACGTTTTCTTGTGCCTTGAGGAAATTGGTCGGCCCTTTCACATGTTGCTGAAGTTTCTGCTGCTTCTTGTCTTTTTTCTCTGATTTCGGGTGCTATATTTGTTGCTCTTGCTCTACGCTGTAAGTGCTCTTCAGTCAACATCAGTGCTAGTTCTTTCAAATATAAACGCCTTTTCAAACTTTTCTTGCCGGATTTATATTCATTAGCAATATGGATTATTTGCGAATTAATGCCTGCAATATTTAATAACAAGTAAAAAATAACCATAGGCCATCGGCGTGTGTTTCGTGCGACATTATATGTGGCACAAAGTTCATCCACAGTTTCAACACCACCTTTTGTAGAATTGTAGAATTACGTCCTTCTGAAATCCAAACATACTGGATGCCACTTGCCGCTCTTTAATTTCAACGAATTCACTTGGTAGCTCTCTTTCATTCTTTTTTACAGTTCCCACATAAGTTAAATTATGGTCTGTGAGCAGTTTATTTATCAAGGGAAAAGATGTGAACCAGTTAGCACCGGTTATATTTCGACCAGTACCTGATAACGGAACAATTAGGCGTTCAACCACACTAAGTGCATCATTTTTCACAGAATAGGGACCTTCTGATTGTTGTCCTACATATATTTCCAAATTTAGTGTATACCTCGTTTTGGCATCCACTAGGGCAAATACTTTCAAGCAGTACTCATTTGGCTTGCTAGGGATATATTGTTTAAATCCGCATCTACCTCTAAAGGCTTCTAACTTTTCATCTATAGTAACGAACTTGCTAGTACTGTAACATTTCTCACAGTTCGCTATAAAAATCTCAAAAATTTCACGAATTGGGGCCAATTTGTCAGTTAGTTTTCGAAATCCTCTTGTTTCAAGATTGTCAAAACGCAAACACCTCAATAAAAAAAGGAATCGTTCTTTTGACATTGTTAGCCAAAATCTTTCAATGCCAGTTCCTTTTCTGTCCCAAATTTCTTTTGTGTTGAGGCGGCTATTTTTCAGGCATCCTGATAAATACAAAAGACCCAGGAGAGCTTTGATTTCAATTAGATCTGTAGTCTTCGCCGATCGTTTTCTGGAATAATTCTCTGAACATTTAGATATATACAGATTCGTACTTTCAACAATAATATTTAATATTTCATCGGAGAAAAACAGATTCCAACAATCTAAGACGGTTATGGCTTGTTTACCATAGGGCTTCACACCTGGCAAATGAGTAACAATATTCGATTTCCTGGTTCCTATTTGCGTTCTTTCCATATGTTTCTTCCATAATGTTCCGTCTTTGGCAGTAAATACCGTGTATCTGTGTTGTTTTGCACATGAAGGCTGATCATCATCGCTCTCATCATTGGTATCATCACCCTCTTGCTCCGTACTTGTATTTAAGGTTTGTTCTACCAAATCTTCATCAGTTTCAGAGCTATCATCATATGGCTCCAAATCTGATTCATCATCTTGCAATAATTTTAGTAAATGGGCCTGCTCTTGCTCGTATTCCATAATTTCTACACATCAATGAGTAATAAAGCTTTAATGCGTAAAATTTTATTTTATATAACTTACCTCACTCGTAAACTTCAGCAATAGAAACATTCACTTCAATCACGAAGTGTAACGTTACTACTGGCGCCAAGTCTCCCAGAATATATTGTTAATAGCGTAACAATCAATTAATGTATTCAACAAATCTCTACAGGAGATGACACCAAACCTTCAAATGAACAACTACTTGGAACAACAAGATCTCAGCTACCCCCACTTCAAAATTACTAGGCAATAAATTTCCGCTTGGTCTGTGAGACTTGACGCCAGTGCAGCCAGTGGTACCAAAACTTTGTGGACGGAGCTTTTTAGTTTTTTTGCGTTAATTTTATCAATGGTAGTAAGATGTAATAAATAATATTGATTCTCAAATAATTTAGCACAACATTTATCTGAAACATTTTCGAAATTATTAGCGATTCATTTCTAATTATTGAAATTTTAGTTTCCTCAAAACCCGTTATATTTTTTTGAAGTAAATAAATAATGAGAATCATAATGTAGATTTGGAATTATTATTACTCATATTTAGACATCACATGCAGTCGTTCGTCAACGTCAACTATTTTTTCAGAATAAGTAATTTGGTTATATCGTGTTTGGTAGTTATTTTAATGATTTCTAGCTCTAGCTTTGTATCAATTTAAAGCTCTCGGAGAGATTAACTTAGTAGAAATATAAAATAAATAATCAATGGAATCCATGTTTCCATCTTTAAATTGAACTTCCGACGATCAAGTGCCATTACTGTATGCTCCAATAAATTAAAGACTCCGTAAATCTAGAAGAGGACTCTTCATTTTCAAGAATACTTATTAATCGAAGAGCTGATGACGAATTTGGAGAAAATATTTTAGGCAAGTTGAAACAACAAGAAAATAATATTTTATTAATTGGTGAATCTAGAAACTTGCATCTGGCAGAGGGTTGGCGGTTATTTCGCTACTGTGCAATCTATAACATTTGCAAAAAAATGAATCAAAAAAATATGTTTTAGATAACTTGAAATTTTTCTCATCTTCAACTTTAGCATCTAATTAACCCAAAAATAAAAACCCCAGACTATTTTGAGGGTTTTAAAGTACAACCTGACCCCCATGAATATATTTAATAATCATATCTCAAAAATATACTTTAGGCATTCTGAAATTATTTTTTTTTGCTTTGGAAACAGAAGAGCATCATTCTTATGCTACAATATTCTTAAATACTGATTTCCAAGACTCTATGGCTGACAGAATTGAATTTATGCGCAAAATAAGAAAAAAAGAATCAGCTGAAGTGCGCTTCCGGTAGAGTCGATTGTTATGAGAATAGTAGGCAATCATTCAGATGCTACAGCAGACTAAAATACAAAATTTCAATACTCTACGGCTAATCATTTCGAATTTATGCGAGGAATTCTAAAAGGCTATCAGGTAAAGTGCACTTCAGGCTTAGTCGATCTCAATGAAAATAGAATATTTGAGCATTCAGACGGTAAAATCGTCTTAAATACTGAACCCCGACACTTCGTCCTGGATTTATGCGGAAAATTAAAAAAAAAATCGAGCAAAGTGCTGCATTTCCGGTACACACGATTGCAATCATAATTCGAGGTGCACAACTAAATGTTATAGAAATGCCTGAAACGGAATTTCAATATTCTACGACTGATTGTTTTTAATTTATGCGTAAATTTCGAAAAGTTTGTTATATAAAGTGCACTCTCGGCTTAGTCGATTGGTACAAAAATAGAAAATGACTATTAGAATGCTGAATTTCAGTATCCTACGACGAACCGTTCTGGATTTATGCAGAAAATTCAAAAAAAGTTTCAAGTATAGTTAAGATATAAAATACTTTAATTGAAAAGTCTTCTTTTCCAAAAGATTTTTATGATACATTCTCATTGAAAAAATGATTCCCAATTCATTCTATATTTGTTGATTTTTCTGAAAAATTTCACCACTCCAAAATACTTTATTGTGTAGGTAGAGTCCGATCTATACGGTAAACTCGAGTCACAAGGTCTCTTAGCAACCAATCACAGCCCGAGAAGCCACGCTCTTGTCAGCTTTCGGCAGCTCTTGATAAACTATCTCTCGCACTTATAGTTACACATGGGACTTTTACGTCACACTCATTTTAAATGTTTATTCGCGTCAGGGAATCATTAAAAACCGTTCAATTCGTCTGGTGATTTACACATAATTTTTATTATTATGTAATGAACATGCTATAAAAATGTCAGAATGCCTGAAGTATATTTTTGAGATATGATTATTGTATATATTCATGGGGGTCAGGTTGTACTTTAAAACCCTCAAAATAGTCTGGGGTTTTTATTTTTGGGTTAATTAGATGCTAAAATTAAAGATGAGAAAAGTTTCAACATATTTTCTGGATTCATTTTTTTGCAAATGTCATAAGTTGCACAGTAGCGAAATAACCGCCAAACCTCTGCCAGGCGCAAGATTCTAAATTCACCAATTAATAAAATATTATTTTCTTGTTGTTTCAACTTGCCTAAAATACGTTCCCTAAATTTGTCGTCAGCTCTTGGACTATATTTTGTAAGGGGTAAAATATAACCTTCATCTGTATCCATGACAATGACAGCTGTTACTTTGACAATGACAGCTGATACTTTGACAAAGACAGCTGTCACTTTGACAATGACACTGTCACTAAATTCATGAAGCAGCGATGAAACTAGGCATGAAAAAGGTCGAAGGAAAAATCTGATAAATGCAGAAAATTTTGTATTCTAATAATAAAAGAAGTCTTGACTCTTGATGATACTTTCTTGTCTTGTATTGTCTTGGGAAATAAATAATACTTCATGTCTTGGTCTTGCCTAACTTTCAAGTAAAGATCAAGATTATATCTAGATTCTGGTGCAACAATACTACCGAGCGTAGCGGCCGGAGCGCAGAATTGCGGTTTTGTGCAATCTATATTTTTTTCATACTTACACTCGCTCAAAAGGAATGTCATTTGAGGACGTTGTAGAATAACTCTTGGCGAAGGAAAAGCTTTTTCTAAATTTGGTCTACGTTGGCTTACAACTATTTATGACCATTTTTGTTTTTTTTTCAACATTTTTCAAAAAAATTACAGTCGATCTTTTTGAAACTTGGTGTGTATGTTAGAGGTTACAGAAATCACATTCCATCAAAATTTCAAGTCTCAATATTTAATAGAGCGCGAGTTATGAATTTTTGAAGAAATGGTCAAAAATCATGGTTTTCTGCAATTTACCCAGAAGCTACTGGTCCGATCGGAGCTCAAAAAAACTCCTTTGGTTTGTTTTTTTTTTGCGCATTATTTATACTGCAACACTTTTTTCGTCAGATGCATATTTTTGACTTACTTGTACAAAGTAAAAGTATAGTTATTCAATTATTAAGGCCAGTTAGTATAGTTTACCGATTGAGAATAATACTTTTTGAACGTGATGCTTACAAAGATGTTTGCACGATTGGAAGATCTAACCAGAGTACGGATCCAATTTTTTTTTCAAATTGAATTGCTACTGATTTTTATTCGCTGTCAGCTGTCAAGTCTGACATTTTATTGTGAATATTCAATTACAAATAAACATAAATAAATTAATATTTTTTTACGAAAATCCACAATTTTTTACTTACGCCTTTGCCCATGAGCGGTAAGTCAGCATGACCATAGTAACCACACGTTGCTGGTAAAATCAACATAATACCTCGAATAGTAGTGAAAAGTATTGTGAAACCGACAAAATTCACTTATCGAGATTTTAATGGATATATCCGTTTTGAGCATCCCTGAATCCATTTTGATACTTTCGGCTTAATGTCGATACGAATGTATGTGCGTATGTATGTGCGTACGTATGTGCGTAACACAAATCTCAAAACCCGTCAAACGTATAATGCTGAGATTTCATATTCAAGACTGGTATAGGGTCTAGTTGTGCACCTCGCATTATGGTTCCAATCGTCTGTACCAAAAGTGCACTTTACTTGAAACTTTTTTCGAATTTTTCTAATAAATCCAGAATTGATCAACCATAGGATGCTGAAATTCAGTATTTGAAATTGCTGTAGCATTTAAATGATCATCTTTTATTTTTGTACCAATCGACTGAGCCGGAAGTGCACTTTATAAAACAGACTTTTCGAATTTTCCGCATAAATTCAAAACAATCAGTCATAGAATATTGAAATTTCGTATTAAGCACTTCTATAACATCTAGTTGCACACCTTGTATCATGATTGCGATCGGCTAAGCCGGAAGTGCACTTTACTCGAAACATTTTTTGAATTTTCCGCATAAATTCAAAACGATTGAATGTAAAATGTTACAATTCAGTGTTCAGGACGATAGTATCGTCTAGATGCCTTTATCCTATTTCTATCGAGATCAAGTGAGCCGGAAGTGCACTTTACTTGGCAGTCTTTTGGAATTTTTTCGCATAAATTCGAAACGATCGGCTGTAAAGTATTGAAACGATTAGTCGTGGAACTATGGAATTTTGTATTTGATTATCATATAATTATATGCAAAAAATACATCCAATGATGTACAAGTAAGTCACGTGATATCCACGTCAGATTTTTTGTAAAACGCAAGAAATCGTTTTTGGCAGTTTTTGACAGCCTGCCTGACAACGTACCCGCGTTCTAATGGAATATGATATTTGCCACGTTACATACTAACAAATAGAAAAGAAGAAATTAAGTTATCAATTTTGTTGATATCAGCCTGTCTTTGCGCTAATACGCATTTAATCAGCATCTTCCATAGAACAGAAGTCGGTTGTGGCAATTGACAAATAAAAACGTTGTTTCTCACTATTTTATAATGTTAACACTTTTTGAAACACATGCATGAATTCAAATTTACACAAAATAATTCTTTTGTTAGTATTTCCGATATCCACATTTGTATTTGATTAATTAAAATTGTTGCGCTCCTGAAGATGGCCAATGTGTAGATAAAATTGTAGTCAGAAAAGAAAATATTAAATAATTAACTGAATCCCCTCATTTCTATTTCCCACATTCACTATTCCAGTCAGCTTCAACCATTTTATGCAATTACTTACTATATGTATTATTTGAAGAAACTAGATTAATAATAAAATTGAGTAGTTCATTATTTCCATATTCTATACGATTTATTTAGACTCTTAATACCAATAATACCTATAAAAAAATTCTATCAAGTCCTAAATTGCAGCCAAAGTACACTTTATCAACGAAAGAAATTTTAATAATAATGCGTACATTTAGAACATTGTGAACGCTGTTTTTGAAACTCAAAGTAAAAACACTAACCACTAACTATAACTACAAACCCAAACTAATTTCGTACTGTGAATAAAGCCTCATTCAACCAGAATTAAACAAGAAGAAATCACAAAGCCCGATGATATCAAAGGCAATGTCCGAGGCAATGTCGGTTTGTTGGTAAACAAACTAGTCGCACGTGATGCGCGCGTTCATTCATCTGTACTGTATCTATAATCTGTCCAAGCACGACTATTACATGTTTTAAATAATTCTATTGCCATTTTCATTTTACTAGATAGAATGGAATAATTGCTTTGTACATCGTACTACAACATCCAAATATATTTTAAGATAAATTCAATCCATTCCATTAGAAAATGTATTCATACCATTTCGAGTATTATGTGTAGATAATTGTTGCTTTTATTTATTCAATATATTTTCAGAAAACTCTTCAAGTCCTATTGTGTTTGAATTGTGCTGCCTCCGAACTCATCAAGGGTCTACTCCATAAAAGTACTTATGTCGTTTTATTTCCAGCCATTTTGGTCGTGAGACGTGAGACTACTTGAAATCTGGCTTGTCAAAATCAATTTTCGTATACATTTAAAGATGTATAAGTGTAAAATCAATGGGATACATCAATAAATAGTAGATTATATTATTAGGAGCAAAAATTAGGCTTTATGTGCTAAGATTTACAGTTGCATGTGACATGGCACATAAAGTAAACAAAAATTAGTATTCTATTTGCCTAATCAGATAAAGTGACACTTTTACCTTGTCAACAGAGATACATAACATGTCATTTTTGTGACGTTTGAAAAAAACAGTATTTTATTGTACTGGTATGGCATATGATATTGTCACAAATATGAAATATTTATAATAATTAGTTCACATAATTATTTATTTGAATTCGTTGTCACTGTAATCCTAGTTAGTATTGACAAGGTCGATGTTCAATTGTCGGACATGATTGACAGGCTATGGTCACTAGATGTTTGGTAGTTGCCAGGCAACAACTGTTAGACAATTGAATTTTGAGGTGTATAAGAGCGCGAGCTAGGAGAGGAATTTATTCAGTGAGTCATTCAGAGATTCAGTAAGAGTAATTTTGAGCGCTATTAGTGAAACACAGAAATTACAAATTAGTCATGACATGGTTGTGATGCTACTTACTGTTTCCCGAGACTCTTCGTTTTTGTCTCACTGAGTGACTAATAATGGATATTATTTATTTCAAAGGATCACAGTCACCTTATCATGTATCGATTTAGGATGAAATTATTTATACCTCGATTTATACACAGGTAGAAAATTTATTTACCGATTGAAGCAATGATTTATTTCTAATGAATATTTTTGTATTTGTCATTTTTTCATCAATATTAATTTCAGTAAATTAAACATGTACCTATTTGAATCAAATAAATGTAACTTAAGCCTGGTTGTATAATATGTAGAATTTTTGTTGAGGAGCGATTGAGGATATAAGAAGAACAAAAAACTAGTTGATATTAAGTAAAAAAAAAAACATAACTGATCTTAGATAATAAAAACAAATATACACTATTTTAAACATTAAAAAATATGACACGAAATACAGACAAAGAAAAAAAAATCAGGAAATTCATCACAGATATAAAATAAAATTCAAAACTTGGCTAAAAAAGACACTGATAATTATTTCTCAGCAGAATCCTAAAAAAATAAAAAAACAACGAGCCAAGATTTCTTCTATGTATATTTATTTGTAAAGTTGTTGGAGGATCCAGTGTAGTTAAGGTTGAATTTGAAAAAAAGGCCTTAAGCGATCCAAATTGTTTAAATAATATTTATTTGAACATAACTTAGGACGTTTCGAGAGTCCTACTGCTCTCATCATCAGCTAAATATGAGTAATACATAGTCTTATTCTTTAAAGCGTGAACGATATAAAAATATTTAAATAGAATTGCCGCAAAGTGCAACGCAAATCCATAGTCAGGGCCACATTCGAGGCAGTATCACATCTTGAATGGTAGGCGAACAACAAGAGCTCCCGATGCAGAAAGTCTGCCTCGAGGTCTGCCTGCACGCAGCGAGAGAGAACGAGCGATAGATCTGCTAATTTCGGTATGCTTTTTCTCTGCCAGACTCTATTCCTTCACTTTCCTAATACCTTAGATCATAAATAATATTATTTATGATCTAAGCCTAATAGTGACTATGCCAAACAGACCTCGCTCGCCGTGCAGCGAGAAATCTGCACGTCAAGCGTCGACATTCGTTTCAAATATATAGTACAGTGGCCCGCGAGGCGCGCCCGTATTTCTGGTTGCATAAAAAGATAAAATACGGTCTTTCTCTGATTCTATAATGAAAATTTGTGAAACAAAATGAAGTATTCAATAAACCATTATATTAATTTTATTTACGTAATTTCTAATATTTTTCATAGGGTGTGCAGTGCACACCCTGCACATATGAACTGCACGCCACTGGTTTACAGTCTGTTTGCCTAGTTAAACAAATAACTATTTGATGCATTTTAATTATTGAAAAAGTATTTGAAATAATTTATATTTTTGACATTTTCTATTATGCTGTTCTGTTTAGAATTGAAGATTGCCAGGAAGGATCCAAGATATTAGAAATAACATTTTAAAATTTGCTATCTTTAATTATAACTTTCGTTATTTTATTGATTACTGATTTCGGCAATATAATTTACTTATGGTCAGTTGCACCACCGTCACTCAACTATAAGTGGAGTTTAATATCTATGGCAACTATTGTATGAACAATTGTTACTACGGTTATTATTCCTCCCTTAAAGTTAAGTGACGGTGGTGCAACGGGTCATTAAACAGGTTGGAAGACTACAAAGAAAAAATTGAATGTACATAAAACACGAATATAACAATAACAGAATTATCACAAGTTATTTAAATTGTCAAGTCCCAGAATTAAATGTAAATAGATTAAAGTAACAGTTCAAATTTGATAAAAATAGTGTGTTTTGGCCGCATTCTAAGAAAAGTATTTGAATAGATACTATTTGCATCTAATAAATACAGTAAATAATTGAAGATGAAACGAATTAAGGCGATTTCTAGATATATATATGTACAATTATTCAATTAAATTTGTTTCTAGTACCGTAGGATTAAGTAAATCCTTGGAGGAAACTCTTCAAGAAAAATGTTGAGCGTAAATAGAGATCGGTTTATGGAAATACTAGTCACATTGCAACATTTCCAATGATATTTCTTTGATTAGTTGCGACTATGGCCCAGTATTTCAATGTTCGGATTACGAAAACTGTGGATCTCGCTGTGGATTAATTTTCGTAGCAACGATTGTAAAAACAATTGTTACCATAGTAATTAAGCTTCGTTTAAGTAATCTATAGATTAAACTGATCCTGAAATACTGTAGCCCAGTTATCAGAGATTTTGATCTCTCATAAAATGTGATACTTATAGCTGAAACTGGGTTCACTGGTAGTTCTTTGGGTGTAGAAAAAGATAGAAAAATCTTTGCTGCTCTAAAGTGTATGCTAAGTTCTAAATATCGAAAACAAAATCGGAAATTTGGTTTTTGCGCTATATCTCGAAAAAATAAATTAAAAAATCGAAAAACAAATAGTACCACCTGAAAGAGCGGGACAATTCACTAGAAATTATAAGTTATTTGAAAAAAATTTTTTCATTATTCTAAAAAATTATTAAAAATAAGAAAGCGAATTCGAAAACTCTACGCGCACCAAGCCGCTGAATACAAATATTCAAGCGAGGTGTTCGGAGAGAAACTGAAGTATCTTTGTCTAAAATATACGCAAAACAAAAAATAAAGAGTATCTTGAAGTGGAGTCTCTAAGCTTTCTGAACAAGCCATTAGTTTTTGATAATCTTTGTTTTCTCTTATAAAAAATTTGACCGGAAGTTATAATTTCTAAAATTCTCACTGACTTTTATAAAATTGAAGATATAGGTATATCAATAGGGGCATAACAAAATAAAATCCTTGTACATTTAACATCATTATACTTTCACTTTTAATGTAAAAATGATGAACATTGTCTCTGTTTAATAAAACTCATGTTTTAAAATAATCAAGTTTTTCCGTAGCATCCATTCCACAAAATTTTCATTTTCAAAACAGTTTTTGTTTATTTATTTGAATCAGAAATTAATTATTATACCTTTTCATAATACCTGCATTGAAACAACGCGTTTCAACGCTTGTTTTGTCAGTCGAAACAAGACAATTGCAGACAAATGCGAATGTAGCCGGGCAGGAACAGGCTTGTTTCTTCCCGAGGGGAGAAACAAGCTTGTTTCTGCCCGCTGAATTAATTTTTTACATCGTTTTATCCCTGGCAGAGTCGCATTTGTTCATTGTCAATCTCTAAATGAAAATCATATAACCTTAGTTAATTTGACAGTTGTTGTATTCGGAACTGTAAATTAAATCAAAAAGACGCTTAGTTTCAAGAAAAAAAGTATTAATACGACAATTTTAAGTACACCACAACATCTTATTGATGAAGCACAAGCAGCTACTCTCGACTTGCTACCTGTAAAATCAATAAAAAAATATTCACTTTGTTATGACAAATTTGTAATGTGGAAAGTTTCAATGCAGGTATTATGAAAAATACAGTGTGTGGCACGGGACAAAACACGATTTCAGCCGAGGGTGATGCTCGCCCTCGCTTCGCTCGGGCAAGCAACGCTCATCCTCAACTGAAATCGTCTTGTTTCGTCCCTAGCCACACAATATACTATTGTTCAATCCTATTATTGAAACATGCTATTTTTCACTTGGATACCAATCTTGAAACTATTTGTTTTGCCAACTACAGTGATTCCTATGACAACGGGTGGGCGAAAGTAGTGAGTGTAGTTACTTTCGTCCACTCACTCTTTCATAACGAAATAAAGAATGAACTACAATACATTTGATTACATATATTTATTGATATGAGAATGAACTTCACAATTATTGAAAATTGCGTTACTTAAACAAGATATACCAGCAACTGAAAACTGATGAGACTCTGTAGTTATCGTAGTAACTTTTGTAATATCAACTTGAGTGCTATTTCTATACTTGTTTTCTCTACTTTGTTAATTATTTTCCTCGCACAATTTCATTATTATCTTGCTCTATTTTAGTGTCACAATTTATATTTGTAAAAATATCAGGACAACACAATTTTAATATTTTTGACAGTTGCGGATGTTTATATTTACACATGATCCATAACAACGCATCCGCCGCCTATGCTACTTTAGTCTTTATACATGATCTTTGTTTGAAAAGTGTAATAGATTTTAATGTTTCAATGAATGTTTCAATAATAGGATTGAACAAAACGCTATACAGCACTCGTGAAGAAACGAATAGTTTCTTCACTTGTTTTGTAATATACTATTTCACTTTTACTTTTACCGACAAAATTCACCTATCGAGATTTTGATGGAAATATTCGTTTTTAGCATCCCTGAATCCATTTTGACTATTTTTGGCTTGATGTCGGTGCGTATGTGCGTTCGTGCATAACTCGCAAATCTCAAAACTGGCAGAACGTAAAATGTTGAAATTTTGTATTCAAGACTGGTATAGGGTCTAGTTGTGCACCTCGCATTATGGTTCCAATCGTCTGTACCGGAAGTGCACTTTACTTGAAACTTTTCTCGAACTTTTCTAATAAATCCAGAATGATCAACCGTAGGATGTTGAAATTCAGAATTTGAACTCGAAATCCCTGGGTACCCATTTTCAAAAGATATTCATATTGTTTTTATCAAACTTTATCATTATCTAGCATAGATACAAAGAGTACAAAGTACACGAAAATATTTTAAAACCGACAAAATTCACATTTCGAGATTTTGGTGGAAATATCCGTTTTTAGCATCCCTGAATCCATTTTGACTACTTTCGGCTTGATGCCGGTACGTATGTGCATTCGTAACTCGCAAATCTCAAATCATTTATTGAATTTTTGCATAAATCCAAGACGGTTGAACGTAAAATGTTGGAATTCAATTTTAAGACGATTGTGCCATCTAAATGCTATTTTCATTGAGATCGAGTGAGCCGGAAGTGCACTTTACTTGAGAGTCTTTTAGAATTTTTCACATAAATTCGAAACGATCAGCCGTAGAGTATTGAAATTTAGTATTTCAGTCTGCTCTAGCATCTAAATGATTGCCTACTATTTTCGTAATAATTGACTGTACCGGAAGTGCACTTCAGTTGATTTAATTTCGCGCATAAATTCGAAACTGTTAGCCGTAGAATCTTGGAAATCAGTATTTATGAATGTTGTAGCATAAAAATGATAACCTACTGTTTCCATAGCAATGACTGAGCCAAAAGTTCACTTTACTTGACATATTTTAAAAAGTTTTTTTGGATGAATCCAAAACTATTAGCAGTAGGAAGATGCGATTCTGTGTTTGATCATCGTATTATTATTATATGCAAAAAATATATCCAATGATGTACAAGCAAGTCACGTGTTGTCCACGTCAGATTTTTTAATGTGTTTCTACGGATATAATACATCCAAACGATATCTACAGACAAATAAATATTAAATAATTTGTTTTAGGTTCATTTTCTCAGGGCCAGTTTTTCATTCCTAATTAACTATAAATGTTATCTGTTTGGATATTAACAGACGAATCGAACTAATTGAAATAATCGAAAGTGGAAAAATAGTTTTCAATGTTCAAAAAATGATACATTATAATTAATGCCCGGAAAATGAATGAAGTAAGCAGACAAGATAATTTAAATTAATTACTTATTGATGCAATGATTTGAAATATAGTTTGTAAATATTTTTGAGTATTTTCCAACACATATATCTTGTATCATATGAAGAAACTATTTAAATTGAAAAGGGATGAGCTTAGGCTTATTTAACGTGTTGCCACATGAAATAATTACAGCTTTTAGACCTCAATAATATCTATCTATTCAAAACTATGTAACTTGTACCCAAACAGAAATATTTTAACTTTTTATTTATCTAACAAAATCGAGAATGTTCCAAAACTAATATAAATAGTAAAGTAAAAGTGGAAAATGAGCCGATAAATCAGTAAAATTGAAACCATCAACAATGTTAGTAATGAATCAATGATTATCAATTCTATTTTGAATACATGATTCAAATATAGTCAAATAACAAGAGCCGGCACTGCAAACGCATTACATATTAATTGTCATATTTAAAGGTAAATAATATTCTCATGTCTGCAAACTATAATTACATTGTAATAAAATAGTTTAGTACATGTATGAGTAATGTGAATTACAAAAATTTGTCAAATAAATTAAGACTACTTACTTGGAACACAAAAAGACAATTAGGTACAGTTTTATGTTTTGATTTAAATGCGAATGAGTCAAAAGTTCAATATATTCCAACCAAAAACATGATCTACCCAAATCTTTGCTTTCTCGTTGGAGAAAAAAAATTAGAATAATGTTAATAACTACTGTCAAAAACACATACTCATTTACAAATAGTTTCGCTGTTGCAAAGTCTAAACTGTACCCAAAATAACTTTGCATGTGACAGGTTTATCCAAGAATAATATTCACAAATGTATTGTGTTTGTACCTGCGGGTAGGGCCCTAAGGAAACTAAACCCCGCCGGTGTGGGGCCCGTTACCACCTCGGAAGAGCTGCTCCTTGCTCCTGTGCCCGCCGTGCTAGCCTTAGCACCCATATTAAGCACTGAGTCTCACAAAAACATCATCCACTAACACTACGCATTTCGTCACCAAACACAGCACAAAAATCCGTTAAATTTAACTACTGACATCACGAAAATTTGTTATAACATTGTATGCTTCAAAAGAACGAAATGAATAAGTAATTGTGATAATCTAGATGTCACTACTGCGCAGGACTCGCAAATGTCAACAGATGCAAGAGTACCAACTTTGAGAGTGACGTTTAGCAGTGGCGTGATATAATTTATTATTAAGGGGCAACGAAATATTATTTTGTTATTACAGTAGTAGCTTGATCATGATTTCAATTTGAATTAATTATTTATTTGAAAAATGGTGCAGTGGAAGCGTGCTGGGCCCATAACCAGATAAAATAGCTGTAGAATTAGAGTTAAACACAATAAACAGGATGACAGAACTATTTTATATTTTATTCATCAAAAACATCAATAACAACTCATTTACATAGTAATAAAACAAGTTGGATTACAGTCTACTATAACAATCTGATTATAAAATATTAATATTTGTTCAATAATACAAAAAAAACATATCCCTTGGTGAACTGGCTTTTCTGACAGTTGATCACTTGTCAAACAAAATATTTATTCTGTGAGATAGAAATCTATATTATACTTCAAGAAATAAAGACCATCAAATGTAATTACGTTTTAATTTTTCACTACAAATGTATAAAAAGTGACAGCTTTTACATCATTCTCAGGAGAAAATTTATATTTTACAACAAACTGTGCAATCATATTAATTTATTGTACTATTGTGGAGTGTGATAGGTATATTAGTCACGAAAAAAATAATTTCGCAACGACGCCTGAAAGGCGAGTGGCTTTTTTTATTGAGTGACTAAATACATTTCACATTAGTGTAACACAACGTTTTATCCAATGCCTCTCTCATGATACGACTTTATCGTTTTCATGGTGTTGATTTTTTTGATACTGACAAGGTTTTCCAATGCCATAACTTAAATATAGAAACTACAAAGTAGCCATGATGTGTTCGTTATGGTATTTACTATATTCGCTTTTTTCTCTCACTCAAGGTAACAAACTTATTATGAATCAGTATTGGACAAAAGTAATTTATTGTATTAGTATGGAATGGAATATATGTCACGAAAAAAAAAATTCAGTCACGATGCCTAAAAGATGAATGGATATTTTTCTTTAGTGACTAACCACATTTAACACGAGTGCAATACAATGTTTTATCCAACACGTCTCTTGAAACGACATAAATAGTTTTATTGGTTTATTTTTTCACTCTGACAAGACGCGTTTGTTATGGTACTTACTTACTGTTACTCGTGATATCGCTTTTTTTCTCTGAGCGACTAATTTTGAATATTATTTATCTCAAAGGACCAAAATAACAAGCTTATTATGAATCGGTATTGCTTAAATTTTTTATTGCACGATTTCAGTTAAGAGATCTTTCAGTGAGAATATAAGTATTCTGAACGCCGTTTTTTTAAAACTGTTAAAATTACTAGGAGCATCTGTTTTAGGCTGCTATTTTATTTCTAAAGAAGAAATATTGACCGCTACGAGCACGATAAAATAAAACTCTACACAAAGGACAAAAAAATATGTAGTCGCTATAAGCACGATTTTACGGTGGCCATCATGAACAAAAGTTGAAAAAATGAGCGCACACTAGTCACCAGGCGATTGGGGGTGCTCAAAATTATGTTTATCTACGACCGAATAAAAGTAACAGTTTTTACATTATTATAAATACAAAAAGTAGGCTTTTATGGCAGACTGTACAAGGAGAATTTTATTGCATTCTTTTAATACACGATATCAGTGAGAAAAAACATTACTTCCAATTATCAATATTTGAAACATCCTGAAGATATTTTAAAGCTCATTTACAACATTAAAATCACTTTTGAACATTTTATACTTGATATTTTTATTTAAATTGTCGTATATAATATCACAAAGGAATGTATCAATAAATTTTTCTTGAAAACATTGATTACCTAGCAACATCATGAAAGTCATCTGTCCGAGTAAATCACGAGAGCGTAGCTCGAGGGATTTCATCTGAGCAGATGACTCGAAGGATGCTGCTTAAAGGTATTCAATGTTTGAAAGAAAAATTTATGATAAAATTATAGTCGCGAGTGGTATTTATGGAGAATATTTCTCGAATGAAATCGCTACTATAAGAACCTATTAAATAATGTTAGTTGCAACTACTAACCTTTTTTATTGAAAAATGCACTAAATTGTCTCCATATACTCTTGTATTTTTAGACTTTTTGTTTCCAATTTCATTACTTTCGGCGAAAAATGCATTTCCAAAACGATTGAATTTTGACATTTCCGAGAACTGATTGTTTGTTTAAATTAGAACTGTGTATTGTTTCTCCATGACAAAGGCAATTTATCGCGATGAATCGCTTGCCAACGGGAATTTACCGAGGTAACGGGAATTTATCGCGGTAAATTCCCGTTGGCAAGGAATTTATTATTATAATTGTCATTGTAACTATGCAAAATTTTTCAGTATAATTGACATGAGTGAAATAATCATATATAATATCATAAGTGGTTAAATTTTACCGGAAAAATTCTTAGATTGTTACGAGAGCTTGTTGCTTAGCAATTTATTGAGTGATATTGACAGAAAAATCACGAGCTGTCAAGCGAGTGATTTTTGATCAATATCACGAAATAAATTGGTAGCAAGCTCTCGTAACAATCTGAAAATTTTGCCAGGTTAAATTTAATCACGAATGGTATTCGGGATATTATTTTTCCCATCCAAATTCATCAATAGATTCCAGAGACTCGACTCCGAATCTGCTCATTTTCACATTCAATCTGTCTGTCAGTTTGACAGATGTTGAATCAACGCGGCTGAATGTTCTTTGTTTTGTATATATAAGCAACAGACAAAATTTTCGAAAAATTTCCACTTGAAAACCGTGCAGGTTGTACCACGTGACGTCGAATGGTGCAATTCTATTGGTCGAAATTTGGATGGTAAAAATAATCATTTATTATACCATAAGTAGTTGAAGTATTATCGATTATTTTTGTGGTGCTATCACGAATGTTTATTGTGCTTGCGTTTGAATACCACGAGTGTGCAGCACGAGTGGTATTCACAAGCACAATAAACATGAGTGATTGCACCACAAAAATAGTCTATAATACTTTAACTACAAATGGTATATGGAGGACTATTCCAGGAGTCAAACCATTTTTTCAAATTAGTTTTCTATGAATTTAGTAACAACTCACGTAATTTTCATAGGAACGAGTAAACAAACTTCTGTCAAACTGAAAAATTAAGATTTCTTGCATTTTCTTTGACGAATTATAGACGAATATATTGCGTCTTGATATGGAATCTAGTTCAGAAAGGTTTGGTGATAGATCAGAAGATAAAATTGATGATGATATTCAGAAAAATATTCCATTAAATACGAAGAAAGCACAAATTGGAGGTATCCACATATTTGAGTAAAATACTCACTCTGACCACTAGTGTAATACCCGATGGTATTTCTACACGTCCAAATACCCACTGATATGCACCGTTTCTATGGCGATTTAGCATTGTTAACCTTGTTATAAATATTACGAATGGAATAGTCAAGGAAATTGATGTCAAGCTCAACGAAAACAGTTTAATTCATAATATCGTTTTCTTAGTTACCGATAGTAGCCACCAAAGTGACATTTACAACAGAGAAGAATGTTCGTAAATAATTTATTGTCTTTCGAAAATGACGACGACATTTTAAGACACACGTGTAAAAAGTCTCTAATGCACTCATAGAGCATTCTTCTAAAAACAATCAATAAAAGGATATATTTCCAATATTTTATATCTTATAATAATGCGACATTTTTGTCTGTGGATTTCTATTCTCAAGACAAAAATACTATATGAAAAATTAAAACTTTGGCTCCACAGAAATGGAATTCATGCAAAATGTAACTTCTTCTATGAAGTTTCAAATACATTAACGAAGCGTATTAGATGTCATGAAACTATGATCAGCGTTTGAATTTTGTCATTTCAAGAATCAGAATATTTTTTTGTGATTTGTACGAGCCTTTTTTACACTTCAGAAACTGAAGGGGAGAATAGTTTCATGTGAACATTTTCGCAACTATTTCAAAAACTACACAACAAAGGAATTAAAATTAATATTGTCTTAGATTTCAAAATAATGTTCTTCCAAACAGTATCCTACAATATAAATTTTTTTAACCGCCAAATTTTTCTCTCTATAATAAAGAAAAATATATTTATAAGTATTATAGTGATTTTTGCTGCGGACGAACAAGCTTGATGAGAACTTTGAAGTTCAAGTCGATAGCTTTTCTCGTTCTGACGAAAAACAGTCTTGATCGTGGATCAGATGCAGGAATTATTTCCTAAAATCAAGCCTTCAAAAAAATTTTTGAGAACTATGGTCCATATTCTCACAGCTTGTTCTAGCGCTACTTAAACAAAAATTGGAATAAATAAAAATAGCGCAATAGTGGGAACAATGAAATAAAGAGAGGAAGAGACAATAAATCTGATTTTTTTTAAAAGCATTTATCCAGTAGTTGAGAATATGGATCTTATATTTATTAAAATGGTCAATGAAACATACTGTAGCGAATTTAAGTCTATAAATTAGTCATTTCGGCTTTACTGGTGCTTAGAATTATTGTGGAAATATTTTACATCAAGAAATAGAAGCGAATATATTTGTTTTTTAGAAAATTGCTGGTACCTTCTAGCGCTTTCTAGAAAAGTCTGGACGTTTGCGGGAAAAACGTAGTGAGGAGAGACCCACGGTATATATCAGTGGCTGACTCAACGAGGATTATTATTAATTTTGGCTCAGCTTATAATATGGACTGCTAGTAGTTGAAATAAATTGTGTTATTTAAAATAAATCAATATTGACATAAATAATTAAAGTTAAGTTATAGTGTAATGTAATAATCTTTAGTTTAAATTAGATTTATTTATTAGAAATAGTGTTAGTTACCTAATTTATTATTTCAATAAATCATAAAAATAAAATAAATAGTAGTCTTTAGTAACTTTTGCTCCCTAAATTAAAATAAATAACCTTACAATACCATTATGTTCAAAATTTTATTAAAAAATTATATGTATATTTCAGGCAAATTTGACATTCGAATCAATATACAAAATAATGAAATTATGATGACATGTTCCTTATCTGAATTAAGAGATCAATATTTCAGATATAATAATTAGATTCGACAATGTAAAATAGTATCTTGGAATGAGTTGAAATTATTTTAATTATAATAATATACAAATAAGCATGTATTCTAAAATATTGTTTACGAGCATAGGGAGGTTAGTCCTTGCTCGATATTTTCGATGTTTCTGATAATGAATTTTAGTTATTTTCAGTTAATTTATTTTAGTGACAGAATATAAATCAAAAGGAAATTTTTGTTGGTCAGTAGTTTTTTCAAAATGCGTCTTATCCAGTGTGTCCTTCCAAAATGCATCTTATCCAAAATTGAAACTGTTTTATTAATAATTTTGGTTATGTTGCATGATAATATCCATTTAGAGAGTATTTAAAAACTTTTTTGTTATATATCTTCGTCGTTAACAAGAGCATCAATACTAATTCATTAAATATTGATTAGTTCCAATTGCTGAATACAATTTGTATTAGAGTAGATAATTTAATGAATACTTTCAATATACATAATCATCACACTTAACGAATTCTATCACATACTCCATCCTCGTTTTTTCCTTCAAATAACGCTTGGCCCTGCAATCAATTAATCCCCAATTGCGTTGATTAGTGTAGCAGTATTAATTTGACAGGGACCGATATAGTTTCGGGAACGTTCCACTAGGCGACCATAACACTCATGTCGCCTCAATAATCGTTCCACAAGACGATTGCGTTCAAGATCAATACGTCATAGATGACGTTATTAATCGTGACCGCATCAAGCTCACAAAGCCTGTGATTAAAAAGTGGGTCTGAGCGATCGTTATATTTGTTTCCAATTTAAACTTCCATTTCTGATTGTATGTTATTTGATTGATTTTTATTATTTTTTCATATCAATTTAAGGAGGCATGTGAGATTTATTGCATCCATATTGCTTTTCTTTTAGTGATCAGAGTGGTCATTTTTAGATAAATATGCCAATAATTAATTTGTTAAAAGAAGAAAACGTCAATCAATTCATTGTCGGAATACTAGTAAATTATATCAATATAATTATGTATTATGTATAAGTGGACGAAATTATCGCTTTCTCCGTTCTTGTAGAGCAATTTTCCATTCTTCGTCGGAACTTGACGATGATGAGTCATCATAGTAATCCAGGTACAGCTCCCAGATTCATTTTGAGATTCTTAAAATAAGTTTAATTGTGTTGTGGGGAATTGATTCAATAAATTTAATTTTTTGTTTAATTCACTTTCTCGAACATAATATCAAATTGTTACTTTGACATTTACCATCTATTCGCATCGTTCCACTGCAAGACTCAGCCACATCGATCATGAGTTAATGGGACAGTCAAAAACCGCGGTCGTGAGCGATCATCTAGTGGAACGTATCCTACGTACACGGTATGAGAACATATAAAAGTGAAGCTTGGTAAAGCTCCTATGTGCTTATACATAGCAGTTGTGAGCGAAGCCAACTTCTTGCCGGCCCAACAGCCAAGGTGCAGGGCTGTGAACGCTCTACGGATTTTCTTGTCAAATGCACAAATGTAATGTCACTTTTGATAGTTTAATTTCGTAAATTTTATTGTATGTTAAAAATCTAAAAGAATTTTAACTATAGTTTAGTGTAATAAATACATGAGAAAATTATTAGTGATTTAAATAATTCATATTTTTGTCATTCCTAAAAAAATAGCGGCTCTGTTATGATCGATATTTTTGTCAAATGAATTGTTATTGTTAGATATTAATTATTTCACGTCTCTAATTTATGTTTTCACTTTCTTGTACAAAGTACAAGTATTGTGAAGCCGTTCAAGATTTTGATGGAAATATACGTTTTGAGCATCCCTGAATCCATTTTGACTGTTTTCAGCTTGATGTCGATACGTATGTATGTATGTAGCTCGCAAATCTCAAGACGTCGAACATATAATGTTGAAATTTTGTATTCAAGACTGGTCTAAGATCTAGTTGTGCACTTCGCACTATGATTACGATCGGCTGAACCGAAAGTGCAGTTTTTCAAATTTTTCGCAGAAGTCCAGAACGATCAGCTATAGAATCATAAAATTTAGTATTTAAAGCAATTGTAGCATTCAAATGATGACTTTATATTTTCATGACAATTCACCGAGCCGGAAGTATACTTTATTTGACAATATTTTTCAATTTTTCGCATAAATTCGAAACTATTGGCCGTAGAATAATAAAATTTAGTATTTAAGACTGCTGCAGAGTTTAAATGAATCTAAATGATGACCTCAAATTTTGATTGCAAACGGTTTTGTATTATGTCAATGTCAATGACAACTATCAGTTATTATTTAGTCAAAATGTGTACAAGTAAGCTATGTAGTGTCCACACCAGATTTTTTATATAAATATCTGGATTTTTCACTGTCAATAAATTTTGTATTTGCATTGTGTCAATTATAATACATATCACTAATATTTCAAAGCTTGTATAATATATAGGCTACGTGCATGAAGTCTGCTAGCGCCTCTAGCGAGCAATGGAGAACGATTGAACTCCATTTTATCATTGTTTCATACCTATAATTTTTTAAATGTACTAATATTATTTAATTCAGCTGTGTGCGTATAATATAACTTGCATAGCATAAAAGGTACGTTGAAATTATTTGTTTTGAGTATTTTTTTCTTCAATTATAACGTACCTATTATAGAGAAAATGTCTTAATTCGTCCAAATTGTCAGGATAATCTCAAATTATGACGTCGATGATCTTGCAGATCGAGTTTGTATTTATCAAACACTGTATTCCTTTTACCGAGGAAACATTGAAGAAAAGCGTGAAATTAATTTTGCCATATTAAAAATGTTGAGGAATATGTTGCTGACAATATTAACAACAAAATTATTGCGAAGTGCATCTGACAAACTTCTATCACTGAAACATCTTACAAATTAGAGATAAAGGTAAATTCATGAATCCCAAATCGATGATGAATATGTCTAATTTCACAATTGAATTACAAACATATTTGTCATATAGATTAATAATGAAAGACAGACAATACTCTATTTACCGCTTTGATTCACTTCACTCGTTTTTTTATGTTATAACTGGGTACATGAAATCTATGAAACTATATTTCACTTGAATCATCCTTAACACAACAGCCTGAAACAGAACAAACATTTTCCCATGTTTTATAAGCAATTATTTTCACTTTTAAACTACAATGCTCAATGACAGCTCAATGACGTATTCTGAGAAATGGAGTTCGATGTTTACAATTGTGCTCATCATGAGCGCTCGCATCGATATTTGTTCAAACTCCGCCCCCGTGCACATAGCCTATATTGATTAGTAAATTGAATTCGTACAATGGAATCGAGTAATTCCTTCAGCTCGGATGTCAGATTCAAGTACTTACTAATACTCGAGTATCAGACCCGAGTACCTATTGTTACTCGAAACAGGTACTCAAGTGTTCACTCGAATACTTTGTTTCACGAGCTTATTGACTCTAAAAATAAGTAAATCGGTACATCATTACAGTTACTCAACTTTGATTCTAAAACAGAAATATTTTGCTATGGCTGTCTTAAAATTTGGTGATTTAGACATTGAAGTACTGCTTAAATTGTTGCTTTACGCAAGGTTAAGAAATACATTGAAATAGTATTGAAAGTTCATAATTCAAAAAGTTTCGTGAAATAAATAAAAATAAATTGTGCCTTTCAGTAATTAGTTCTCTTATATAATTTAATCTTCCGCAATGAAATTTTTTTACTGTTTATAGTTTTGCAATACATTGCAACAGTGCATTCATGATAATATTTAGTCATTTTCAGACCTAAATAAGAAAATGAAAAAAAAATATATTGTCGTATTATATGACCGACGTACTATCATTCAAGTCATTTTTACCATGCGTTTGGTCTTCAATTTTGTGTTTTTAGTGTGAGAATTACTTTAGAACTTAGTTTTTTTTCTTTCAAAATCATGTCATATATGTTTATCGAGTAAACAGATATGCATCTTATGTTAAATGAATGTCGCGAAAATTCTCTTCAGGCTGCTAATTTGTATATTGAACGTTGCCCTTACAGAAGACATCCTCGATAGTAACTTGCACCTTCATTGGGAGGCGACAGAGACCACCCACGTTCTGAACGATGGATAAGTCGTGGCGGTCTAAGTCCGTGGCCAGCAGAAAGTTCGATCGTAAATTGTTTCAATTTCATTTTATGAGCGTATTAAAAGAGGATGTTTACGCAAATGAAATTCAAACCGAAGTTCAACTATGCATCGTATAAATGTGGTCGCCCAAGGAATAAAAAATCATAACGTGCAGCAAAATTTGACATCTCATATTATTACCAAATACAAAAAATGTTTAGAAGAAAAGTTTTCGTAGCAAACAAATGTTATTTACGGACGTACAGTTGCTACAAGAATTAGAGATGAAATAATTTAAATATTATCTTCATAGATAGAATTAATTATATTGATCGTAAAATCTTCGGTTTTTTTCATCGATTGGATATCTAATATATGAGATATTAATAAAATAAATTTTGATGTTGAAATCCACTTTAAAATTACTTTCACTTTCAAGTAAAATATTTCTGATAGGAATTATTTCTTAAATGCTTTATTTGGATTACAGTTCTTTTTATCAGATTCAGCTACTCGTATAATCATATCTGAATGTACTCGTTTTCGATGAGAATATAATCCAGACCTAAAACTAAAGGTTTTCGGACAATAGGGGCATTTTAATGGTTCTCCGGGCCCCGTATGTTTGACCATATGGCTCTTAAATAATATATTTTAGTTAATACATTTTGTAATGTAATACTTAAAGTAAATTACTAACCTTCAAAAGATTGGTGCTCGAAAAAGATTTGTTACAAAACGAACAATTGAGTATTTTTGGGCCATGTTTATTAATTGTATGTGCATAAAGAGCTTTTTTGGTTGGGCTTATATGGCCACATTTTTCGCACGGGAATTTTTTCGGGGTCGTTTCGTCATGCCTCTCTTTCATATGAGAATAATACTGTCGTGGAGATCGACAACTAAAAAAAATGCACAGTTACAAGTTACGACATTAGAAACCATGATTTTTTTATTCGATCATGATTTTTTTTTAACCCTGTTACAAAGTAAATGCCAAAAGTTTTGGGCTCTATCAAATTCCAAGGAAGAAAAGTAGTGTCATTCAATGGACGCATCCAGAAGTTACATCTATTATCCAACTTCAGTGACTTAAAGATTAAAAATCATCACTAAACGCAAAAGCGAGACCAATTCCTAATGTGATCAAACAGACTCTTGGTTGAAACTCGTCCTTCAATTTCCATCAGGAAATGATATGCTCAATAGTGACCAACTTAAAAGAAGAAACACAAGTGTTTTTATTTACGTGTGCCAAATTATCATACATTTAATATACAGAAAAATAACTCCATAATCTTGAAATTTTTATGATTTGTCACTAGGGGCGCTAATTCTACAGATCTTTAAGAAATGCACAGTCCTTATAACAGACATCTTTTTGTACTCCTTGAATACATAAATAAGAATTATGCAAATTTTATATTCAATTTACACTTTCCAAGAGTTTAATTACTTGATGAACATAGTTTCATACCTAGCTCCGCACATTTCACACTGTTTGTATGGTTCGTCTTTGCTATTATGAGAATATTTGTGATTCCGCAATTGTACATTGGATTTGAATGCTTTCCCACACATTTCGCAAAAAAATCTTTTCACACTCGAATGAGTTGTTTCTAAATGAGTTTTAAGGAACCAGTGTGCTGGAAACCTGAAAATTAAATTTTATTTAATCGTGCATTTAGTTAGATTTGGTACAAATCATGAAATTCAAAAAATTTTATGATTATTTTTGATTGTTCAGGCTGAATATAATTTTTTCCAGACGGTATTTCACAATGACGAGAATGAAATCTCCAATTTAATGGAAAGAATATAATTTTATATGGATTTCAAACAACAGAAATAAAAAAAGCGAATTCATACTCTCACATAGGCAAGTGAGCTCTATAATTATTCAAAATTCTAGAGTACCTACTTAGATCCTGAGAAAATTGATTCTACTACCAGAGTAAAAAGTATTTAATCACTTAGAAATAAATGATTGAAAGTTGCCTTCTGGATGATTTCAAATTCTCAACACTCTAATACATTAAAATATTTTTAAGATGTAGAAACGTACCTCTTCCCACACAGATCACAAACTGTTTTCTTATCTTCTTCTATATGTATTCTCTCATGTTGAATTAAATGATGTTTCCTAGTAAATCTCATATCACAATTTTTACATTTTAGGGGGCGTTCTTTTATTGGAACATGTTTATCCATGTGGTACAGTAAAGTCCTTTTAGTTCTCAATTTTTTGTTACAAGTCGGACAAATTAAACTTTCTGGTGCTAAATGTTCTTCTATATGTTCCACAAGTTGATATGGTTTGGTGAATCTTTTTCCACAGCAACGAATGTAAGCTGCTATACCGTGGTGGTCTCGATAATGGTGCTTAAATAGCCTAAAAGTTGTTATTTCATCGTGATTACTGCAAAGGTCACATTCATACTTGTAAAACTTTTTTATTTGAACATCGTTAGCTGTTTCTGAATAAGGTATTTTTCTTTCATTTTTTATGTTTGGTCTTTCTATTATGTTGTTTTCCTTTTCTTCTAAAATTACTTGCGGCTTGATATTTTGCGTACATCCTAAAAAAAATTAAATTAGAATAAAATAAAAACATCAATATATCGAATCGCACAGCATGACCTGTGTGCCACAACCAGAAAAGGTTAAAGGTGTGACACATAATTTTTTTTAAATTTTATTTACAATTTGATATCTTGGTAATTTGAGTGAAATTATAATTAATTTCCAAGAAACAGAATAAATAAATACGTATCATGTCAAATACAATAATTACTAAATTACAAATATTTTATTTTTAATTCGATCGTGATTCATTATATTGTTATGGTTGAACATTATTGAATTTAACCTTCCATCACCAGAGGATTCAGGTAAAATTGACTTGGTATTCGACGCTCTATCTGAATCTAAAATAAAAAATAGTGGTTCTCATTCAAGATTTCAAAGTGACTTTCAACCCCCTCCCCTCGCCACAGAAGAGGGAAGAAATTATTAAGCTTTTACTTCAGACATTTTCCCATTCGGTGCATACTTCTTGATACATTCCAGCGAAAAATATTATCATATTCAATGGTAAATTGAAATGGGACATTCTGTACATAATTTTAGCTGTATACATGCTTTTAGAATTCTATTATAATAAATAGACTTTTTTGGTTTTAATTCTGTATATTTATTTTCATTTTTGACGTTTCGACTCTCTAACCGAAAGTTTTTCGGTTAGAGAGTCGAAACGTCAAAAATAAAAATAAATATACAAAATTAAAACCAAAAAAGTCTATTTATTAATTTTAGGTGTCACCATATAAACTTTATGTATGCCAAATATCACATTATTTCATGCGCGCGGTACAAAGTTTTCTTTTCACGTAAAGTTAAAATGAGACAGCCTGTATATAATTTCAGCTTCCTGCATTCCTTCCCCATAAACTTCTAATACGCCAAATCTCACTCCTTCGTGCGCGCGGTACAAAGTTATCTCTTCACGTCTTCACGTAAAATTAGAATGGGACAGCTTGTATATAATTTTAGCTTTATGCACTTCTTCATGTAAACTTCAAGTATGCCGTATTTCACATTCCTTCGTGCGCGTAATATGCTCAAAAAGGAGTACAAAGCTTTCTCTGTACGTATTAATGTTGCCCAGCGGTCGGAATTCGACCATGATTCATTATATTGCTAAGTTTGAACGTTAATGAATTTAACCTTCCATTCCCTAGGGTTTCAGATAAAATTAACTTTGTATTCAACGCTCTATCCGACTCTTAATAAAAAAATAGTGGCTCCCTGACACCCATCCCTGTCTCTTGAAGGGAGGGAAGAAATCATTAAGCTATTACTTCAGACATTTTCCCATTCGGTGCATATTTATCGATATATTTCAACGAAAAATAATATCGTATTCAACGGTAAATTGAAATGGGACACTCCTTCTACATATGAATTTTAAGAATGCCAAATCTCACATTCCTTCGTGCGCGCAATATACTCAAAAAGGGAGGGTTAATAACATAGCACATATTTAAACATCACTTTTGGATATTTTTGTTTGCTTCCATCAGTTTTCAATAAGTATTTTTTATAATTCCAAGTTTCTTCTATTTAGGCTTCGTTTTTATGATTGAATTGTTCTTTCGAGCATCGTTGAATAGATTTCTTCCATACTTCCACAAACTGATGTTTGATATTGTATACGCATACTCAATACACGCGTTCAGTGTAAGAAGCACGAATTTGTGCGTGGAATGGCTTCATAACGACTTCACATTTTGTAAACACTTGATTTTTTAAGCAGTAAACTCCAAAAATTATCCGGTACGACTCACGTGCCACCTATCGTACGTTAAAGATGCTATTATGTCAAAAACTTTTATGGAAGTTCCAATAACAACGACAGAAAGTTTCAACTCAATCGAATGAACGATGCGTGAACGAACAAATACTATTTGTGCATAACTTACTGTACGTCGATAGTGCTGTATTAGAAGCCTTTATACAAGTGCTAACATCAACTATAGAAAGTTTCAATTCAATCGGATAAACAATGCTCGAACGAACAAATACGGCTCGTGCGCCACTTAGTTTACGTTAATGATACTATGTCAAAAACTTTCATGCATGTGCCAACAATAAATATAGAAAATTTTAACTAAATCAGAATAATGATGCGTAAACGGACAAATATGGCTCGTGCACAACTTGATGTACCTTGATGGTACTATACTAAAAACCTTCACGAAAGAGCCAGCAACCACTGTAAAAAGTTTCAACTCGGTAGAACAATGTCGGAGTTTTAAGATTTTCTAACGACTTCTCTTTTTGTTAACACTCAATTTTGCTCCCCGTAAGATATAAAAATCGATTCTTAGGAGTAAACTCCAAAAATGAGTTTCTTGAAGGGTATAATAAAAAATGTATCTATGTCCACTATTAAAAAAAATATATATAGACATATTGCAAAAATATTGAAAATTGTCCAAATTTCTGAGATCACAGTATAAGATCAGAGTGTCTTTGAAGCACTTAATGAGCAAGATCACCATTTTTCTTTGGAAAAAATTGTTCATTAGATGGTCAAGTGAGATTGAGAGATCCATTCCGAAAAATAGACATGTGCAAAAAAAAAAAACAACAAAATTTTCTTTCCTCGCAAAATCAACATAGTATATTGTGTGGCTTGGGACGAGACAAGACGATTTCAGCCGAGCGTGAGTGCTACTCATCCGAGCGAAGCGAGGGCTGGCATCACCCGAAGGCTTTCAAAATTTTCGGAAATCTACAAAGTGAAAAAGTTCTCGACAATGAAGGGTTTTCGAAACTGCTCACTAATGCTCAAAAAAAGATTGGTACAGTTCCAAAGCAGTGTCTGGTTTTTCAGAAGATAACAGAGCTGACAACGAAAAAATAACCGAACTTCAAGATCATAGTTTGCAAGATGTTTTTGAAAATTTGTATGCTACACGCTCATTTAAAAAAGTTAGGAAAAAAACGTTGGGGCATACTCTGAAGAACACTATAAATGTTTTCATTAATATATTAAGGACTTGGAACGCCGTTATTAAGACCAATATGATGAAAATATGACGGAGGATTATATCAGAATAAATACTCATGAACATAATAGAAAGAGTACAATTGCTAACTTTTAGTTTCTTCAAATATTTTGTATACTAATATTGCAGTTAAAAGTAATAAGACGATATACGAACATATTTCATATGAATTCTAAATAGATGAAAGATTAAAATTATTCAAATACAAATACAAAAATACTATTTAGAAGGAGGCATTTGATAATGGGAATAAAAATTGATATTTTGTTTTGTGTTCATATTTCAAAGAGACCCAGTCCAAATAAGTCACATCTCTGATTCCAAGAAAGTACATTAGTAAATCTTCAAGTTACTCCAGCACTTTTTATCAATCATTCCATTGTTATATTAATAAATACATAAAAATTCAACTGAAAAGCTAATTGTAATCTGCTAGAATAACGCCAATATTCAAATAAATTTTATAGTACAAGTTTGCATAAATTTTATAAACAGAGCGACAGGATAAAAATTAGAATACATAATTAGTTTCAATCTATCAAAAAATTTCATCCATTATTTTGAATCAAATTATCTTAACTGATGCTGACCAAAACAATGTGCCGAAATATTATCAAAATATAAGAATTCATATATTTTTGAATAAAGCCTATAATTAAAAATGACTTCAAATATTCCATTCGCTGTTTCTAATTCGACTTTTTGAATTAGAAAAAATATATATTCCTGAACAACATATCTAAATACTTTTAGCAAATTCCAGATGAACGAGATTTTTAATCACTAGTAAAAATACGGTAAATACAAATTTGATGAAATATATCACATGATCTAATTCCAATTGTATAAAATTAATTTTTTTCAACGTACCTGTAATCCTCTTATTATTTTCTAATTTTTTATTCGCATTATTTACATCATCAGAATTATCTTCATTGCTCGTGATATCACTATCAATTCCAGTATGTTTCAACGTTTGGCAACTTATTCCTTTTTCCAAGCCGTTCCTATTATTTTCATCATTGATTTGTGCATAGAAATCAGTATTTGCATATTTATCATCGATGTTAATACTTTTAAAATTGCTATCATTATTTTCACAATTATCGCCATTGTCATTATTTCGGAAATAATCATCATTGTCATCAATTGTGTGTCTTGCATCATTTTGCAATACATTAGCAGCACTTTCATCTAATTTTACATCAAAATCATGTATTATCATATCATTTTTTTCGTTTATTTTTGAGTATTGCTGTATTAGAGAACGGTTGTTATACTTTATTTTGAGTGAGTAATTGTTGAAATGATCAATTATATCGAAACAAATATTACATATAAATTTGGAGAAATAGTCGCTTTCTAAAATCTGCAGTTCAATATTAATGTAGCTACTTCTTAGAAGTAGAAATAAATGTAAAAACTCACCTCTATATCAAGAAGCTTGTTAATTACTGCTATAATATTGTACTTAATTTTCATATCGAACAAATTCATAACTTTTTCGTTTCCTATTGAAAGTAAACATAACCTACATTGACTTTTTTCCATTTCTTGAATTAATTGTTGACATAAATCGACATATTCAAGACTAAAATATGTTTCTGCAGTGAAATAAAATTATATCTTTACTTATTAGCGATATTTCCAAGCATCAATAACAAAAACAATACACAGAAAATTGAATAACGGATCAACCAGTAAGCACTGCATAAATCTTATAAAGTGACAGATGGGTACGCCCCTAGAATACACGCTAGAAACCACAAACAAATTTTGCTAGATGGCGACACAAGCGATTCACTAGCAAGCAGAAGTTTTGTCAGTGGCACTAAAACAATGGTATTTGTTTTCAAAGTATGGCACAAAATTCGTTGCATGATTAATTGACATAATTGTGTACTGTAATATGGAGTAGTCGGAAATAAGACAACAGTTGAAAAAAACAATTAAATGCCAACTAACGTTTCGGTTTATATTAAACCATCTTCAGAGTACACTACAAAACAGGAAAATACGATAGATACAATTCTATACAAAATATTTTCAGAAAAATAATAACAAAATCAAAATTTTTTTTTTTTTTTTTTAAATATACATACCATTGTAGCATTCATAAATTACAAAACCATTATGAAACATATGGAAAATTACAAAAAATACTATTTTAAATATACATTGGAAGGTATCAGGTTACAATTTAGACCTGACAGTGACAACACTTGCTGAGTGACTGAAGATATCAAGATCAATCACTAACTAATTAAACGAAATGTAACCACCATTGTAACGCCAACAGCCACTGGCAATGTCAAAAACATCCGGTATTCAAAGTACAGATGGCAGCAGCAACCAATTTTAAATTAAATTTTATTTAGAATATTAGAGTAAACATTACTTAAATTATCTATGTCAGTTCTAGAATTAATGCTGTTAGGATCTTTGTAAATGTAAATCATTTCAAGAAATAAACGTTTCTTCAAGTTCTGCTCTATATCTAATATTTTTACGTTGTTAAAATCAAAGTTATGTCCTAGACTGAAATGATGAGTGGCCAAGGCAGTTTTCTCAGTGTTCTTCTTACTTTTACAATCGTAAATATGGTTCTTAATTCTACAACTTAAATATTGCTTACTTTGTCCAATGTACGTCTTAGGACACTGTTCACAGTGTCCTAAGACGTACATTGGACAAAGTAAGCAATATTTAAGTTGTAGAATTAAGAACCATATTTACGATTGTAAAAGTAAGAAGAACACTGAGAAAACTGCCTTGGCCACTCATCATTTCAGTCTAGGACATAACTTTGATTTTAACAACGTAAAAATATTAGATATAGAGCAGAACTTGAAGAAACTTTTATTTCTTGAAATGATTTACATTTACAAAGATCCTAACAGCATTAATTCTAGAACTGACATAGATAATTTAAGTAATGTTTACTCTAATATTCTAAATAAAATTTAATTTAAAATTGGTTGCTGCTGCCATCTGTACTTTGAATACCGGATGTTTTTGACATTGCCAGTGGCTGTTGGCGTTACAATGGTGGTTACATTTCGTTTAATTAGTTAGTGATTGATCTTGATATCTTCAGTCACTCAGCAAGTGTTGTCACTGTCAGGTCTAAATTGTAACCTGATACCTTCCAATGTATATTTAAAATAGTATTTTTTGTAATTTTCCATATGTTTCATAATGGTTTTGTAATTTATGAATGCTACAATGGTATGTATATTTAAAAAAAAAAAAAAAAATTTTGATTTTGTTATTATTTTTCTGAAAATATTTTGTATAGAATTGTATCTATCGTATTTTCCTGTTTTGTAGTGTACTCTGAAGATGGTTTAATATAAACCGAAACGTTAGTTGGCATTTAATTGTTTTTTTCAACTGTTGTCCTATTTCCGACTACTCCATATTACATCATAACTACAAGGACACGATTTCCTCTTCATAATTGTGTACGTGTAACTATGGCTGTAGGTTAGCTCGCTACGCTCGCAGCTTTGAAAAGCATCCTATCGCGGTGCGTGCGCCTGTGGGACCTCCACATCGAGGGGTGAACTGATCTCCTCAATGTTGGGCTGAAATATGGTCTAAATTTTTAAATGCTTTGCTTGAGAGCACTGATCTCTATATAACACTGGATTGGGTTTAGACCGTATTCTGGCATCTGAAAGCGGCCCCGGTGGAACGGCGGCCTTGACAGTAAAACTGAGGTTTTGTGTTCCTATTCGGCGGCAAATTCAAAACACTTATAGAAGACACTCGATGAAATTCAAAGTATAATGCAAGTAAGATGAAGAAATTATTCTCAATATATATTAAAATACATACATTAATAATCAACAAAAGTTAAAAATTGTTATAATAGTTGAAATATTTATTAATCGTTAAAAATATTTGTGAACTTTTTAGTGTCAGTGTTTTAACTATTTTTTAAACATTGTAGTTTAGTATTATTTAATCCGTTCAATAGTTTTATAAATTTTTGTTACCTAAAATTTAAAACCAAGAATTTACCTATATGAATAAATGAAGTGCATTTCTGCGATAATATTGCCTATTCAAAACTAATAATTTTAAATATCTACTACACATGATAGGGAGAATAATAATACATTTAATAATCAAGATTTTATTGTTGGTAAGTAAGCACAAATTTGCAGTCCAGCGATTAATTTTGTGAGCAAGATATTTTATATTAAATTTGATATATTACTCAAATTTCTTAATGAATCGGCTTTATTTCCGCAAAACATGCATTTGAACACCATGATTTAAAAATTGCGTCCCAACACCATACTGTGAACTGTCACCAACATATGTCACCAAGTGAACACAGAACCTCACTTTTGCCAAGATGGCGACGCTCAATTGGGGCCGCATTCCAGCGACCTAAACCCAATCCAGTGTTCTTTGGGATAAGTTTAAGAGAAATAGTTCAATTCGTAAGTCGATCTCGAATAGAAAAGACAAATCTAGAAATATCCAGTTTTACTATTCATTGTAATAACATTTGTTTAATTTTTTTGTTGATACTTTATCAGTTTAATAAAGTGGTGTATATAAGAATCACCGTTCATTATATTGATGAGTTAGCTCATCTGGTCCTTCGACGCCATTCATTTCTAGAAATCATACAGAGCCTTTCTTTTATTATACTCAACAATACGATGTCATATAAGTATTTGAAAGTTGTTTGTCTTGTTCATCAAAAGTTTTTAATATTACTAAAAAATTAAAAATCTAATAAATGTTGGAAAGAATTTTTGTACCTATATCTCATGCTATGTTGATTTTAGGTCTAACAAAAGCATTCAAAAATATCGCTTTCAATTTTTTCAAGCCATTTGTTTATAATTTTTTTATAAACAAACTGAGCGGTTTGATATTTGAAAAAAAAATCCACCGTTATGTTGAATAGTGTTTATAACTTACAAAAACTGCCAAATGCAACCATTAGCGGAGTTTTTTTTTCATTCTCCATAACATTTGTTAATATAATAAGATACCAAAATTGGAGCAGCCACTGGATACGTCAACTAAAAAATTGTTGTAATTTTTAAACTAGTGAAGTTGCAGTAATCAACATTCAAAATGATTTCTTAGAGCATTAGTTGATAGTTCAAATGAATCCTTTTTGAGTCTGTATTCGTTATGGCACAATTTTTACATGCACTTGTTTATAAAAAATTCCACATCTCACTAACAAAAGTTTCATTTGAAAGATCAATTGATGCTCTAAAAAATCATTTTTCGCCAACTGTCAAAAAAACATTATATTTTTGTATTGTTATGGATACGCAAAGTTCGTAATTTTTTCACTAGTGAAAAAATAAATTCTATTTCTGCACATCTAATCTAATATAATTCAGTTCAGTAATGCTACAAGGATAGTAACAAACAGGTATTCAACAAAAAGGAAATATGAATTTGTACACGAAACTACTTATTTTTGAATATAAAAATTAACTTTGGTTACAATACCCAAGTGACTGCAAATTAATTTTATTTTGTACTTTCTTCCTACATTTTACTGAATAAAACAATAATTATTGTTGATCTATTATTTTAAAAATATTGTTTGTATTTCGTGCGCGAAGTGATTGTATATTTTGTTACGCTTTCGAATGAATTTGTTACCTCGACCTTACGGTCTCGGTTAAAATTGACATTCTCACGCGCAACAAAAAAAAAACAGTCACTTCGCACACTTAATACAAAAATAACTATTTGAATATTGATTACTATATTTTCAATTTTTTTTTTCTAATGGTTTTTCAACAAGTTGTTCAACTGTACAAAAAGCACAAGTTGCCAACCAGAGGAAGCCAGTGTTCAAAACACGGCGGCAGTAATGATATTTTACAGTAAATAATTTACAAATTAGATAACACCAAATTTAGAAAATAGAATTGCTTTGATTTAAATGAATCAATTTATTATTTTAAATGTCTGTTAAATTGACATTTTGCTTAAATTTTTCCGAGAGAACGATGATTATGCTCGTGTTATGTAGGCGACCATCCGGCTGTCCGTGTTAAATGATGCCATCCTGCCATCTTACAGCATGCAATTGAGCTACCAATAACACGTCAAATGTTTAAAATTAACTTTAATACTATTTAAAACACCAAAAATTGCCTCCAATTCAATTTTCATCGATTATTTATTGAACTTTCTAAAATATTAAAGAAGTTTTATCGATATTTTATAAATTTTCTTGACCGCTATCATAGCAAAACTATGGTGGATCGGGAATTTTTGATTGAAAAGGAATGTGAAGAAGTCGGTATCTACTTAAGAAGACCAAAATACTTCAATTTTCAACAGAAAAGACCGGAAACTGCCTGTACAACAAGAGCACGAGTACATATAAAATTTTGAGTACATAAAATTGAAGTTTTACAAAATATTTCTAAATGAAATAGTTCTTAGGGCCATATTCAAGCGAAATAATGTCAATAGTTTATGTTTCAGTCAATTTATCCACTAATAATCCTAATAAATTAATAAATTCTGTTACAGCGACACTTATTACATTCCCAGAATAGTATATTCTGCTTATTCCAAACGAGCAAAAAGTTTGTAATATGAGCAAAGGCGAGTGTGGAATACACCATTCCGAACATATTGTAGACTATACTTACTTTAACAAGATTTTGGAACTTACCAATATTTCAGAAGAGACATTCAAAAACATGAAGCGTCAAACGCAAAACGGGAAATAAATAGCTGAATTATCAGGAAATAACCATAGTAACAAAACTAATAGTTTCTGATTCGTCAGTAATGATGACAGAATTATTCTAAACGACTTGTTGGAATGTCACTTGTTCCAACATAATATGCAAATTTCAAAGCAGTCTTAAAGAAAAATGTTTAATGGTAATACAGTTTTATCGGATAGTCATTTATTTTCCTGCCACCTATTGATAATTTTTTTTTTGTTTATCGGCAACTAATATTCCCGTTGAGGGCAGCACAAAATGGCGGATCCTTAGTGGACTTGTCAAAGCAGTATTGTGAGCATCAACCAGGGGCATCAACAATAATGAAGTAATAAGATAGGAATCAGCCATGTTAAAGCTCCACACGATTAGCAGCTCCTCACTTTTTTGATCGAACTAATTTGAGCTACGCAGGAAACCTGAATTCCTCAAAATGATTGATAATTGTCATTAACTTCTACTAAATACCGAGTATTACTGAATTTTAAACACACTGAATATTGTTTTGAATATTGAATGAGTTGAAAATTTAGTGATACATAATAAAATAATACGAGATAATGATAATAAATAAATAAGAAGTATTTAATTCTTATTGTTTCTATACATTTTTTTTTTTCCATAAATTTATTATTTTTGCTACAAATATTGAATACAATATATAATCGTATTTTGTCTTTATCTACATATTGATATTGACATATATTTTTTTACTTTGTACTTTTGATCCTGTCCAATTTTGGGTATCTGTTTGGGGAGTGTATTTTGAAATAAATAAATAAATTTGATAGAAAATAGGATTTTTTTTAATACAGATGAATATAATTGGAACATGAGGGCAGAAAAAAACTTTATTGTTCATTTCTATGATGAAAACAATAATTGTTCATTCTCTTAAACTGTTAATAAAATAGATAATAATAATATCATTCAGTAGAAGGACTTGTAAAAATTGTAAAATTATATTTTTCCGCCAACTGTCAAAAAAACATGATATTTTTGTATTGTTACGGATACGCAAAGTTCGTGATTTTTGCACCAGTGAAAAAATAAATTCTGTTTTTTCCCACCTAATCTAATATAATTCAGTTTAGTAATGCTACAAACAGGTTTTTAACAAAAAAGAAATATGAATTTGTACACAAAACTACCTATTTTTGAATATAAAAATTAATTGTTGACAGTTCTTTATTTATCAAACAACAATTGCGCATACTTCTGGTTACAATACCCAGGTGACCTGCAAATTAATTATAATTTGTACTTTTTTCCAACATTTTACTGAATAAAACAATAAATATTGTTGATCTATTATTTTTTGACATTTGGCGAAAAAATATTGTTTGTATTTCGTGTGCGAGGTGATTGTATTTTGTTGCGCTTTCGAATGAATTTGTTACCTCGATTTTACGGTCTCGGTTAAAATTGACATTCTCACGCGCAACAAAAAAAAAAACAATCACTTCGCACACTTAATACAAAAATAACTATTTTATCTTTTGTCATTAGACTATTTTGCTAACAATATTTATATGCATGGATTTCTTGACCTACCTTTGTTCATTCGTGCTACAGGATTTCGTTTAAATATCCTGTTTACTTACCGGTTTTCTTTCATACGATTTATGTGACCGTACCATCCAAGGCGTTGTAGCTTGACGAAAGCCGATAGAGGCACATCGTTGTATAGTCTATAATTCATAATTCCATTCTATCCGTCATATATTTTCCTTGCATGTCGGGCCGTATATTTTCCGCAGCATCTTTTTTTCAAAGTTATCTAATCTGACGATATCTTTTTTTTTTTAAGCGTCCAAGTTTCACAACCGTATGTGACAACCGGACGAATTAGGGTTTTGTGTATTCTAATTTTTGAGCTTAGATACCTTTTTATTTCTTAGTAAATTACTTAGTCTGTAATAACATTCATATCCTGTTGTAAGTTGTCGCGATATTTGTGCTGATTCATCATTATTGGAACTAACCAGTGCTCCTAGGTTTATGAAGTTATCTATCGTTTCAAAATTACGTCCGGTAATTAGATATGTCTCTGTTTGTTCTTGATTTCTTGCTTCTTTCATTATTTTCGTTTTGGACTCGTTTACTTGAAGACCAGATTTGTTTGCCGGAGACCATACTTAATTTTGAATTCATTTGATAGCATATTTTTTATTCGAATTTTTCCTACAGTAGATTTGATCATCGATATTAGTTTATTTGGAATACCAATTTCTGCTTTTGCTTCGTATAGTCTCTGTTTAAATTATCGTATGCGCATTTAGAATCAATAAACATGTGCTAGGTTGCTTGGTTGAATTCCCAGGATTTTTCATTTATTTGTTTTAATGAGAACATTTGATCGATCGTTGATCTATTAGGCCTAAATCCACACTGATATTCTCCAATTGCCTTCTTCGTGTATGGTACTAATCTTTCTCATCATTTTCATGGATAGAATTTTGTTTGCAACAGATAGTAAACTTGTGCCGCGATAGTTACTGCAATTTGTAGCATTTCCTTTCTTCAAAATTGGTACAATTGCAGCAGTTGCCCACCTTTCGGGCATCATTTCTTTATCCCAGATATCTATTATCAGTTCATAGATATGTTCCACAAACGTTATTCCGCCTGCTTTGTATAGTTCAGCAGGAATTTGACCAATTTCGCTGGCTTCGTTATTTTAAAGATAATTAGTTACCTTATTACTTCGGCAAGCACTGCATGGTCCACAACATCTTCAATAATATTTCCATTTGCAGCTTATTCATATTCGTTTTTCTATTTCCAGTATTATTCAATAACTTATTGAAATATTCTTTCCATCTTCTAAAGGTATCTTGATTATCCATTGTGTTAGTGTCGCTTCAGTATTCCTTATGAAACTTGATCTGAGTGTACCTATATGAGTTCTTCAAGTGCCCAATTTTCTTATAGGATTTTAAGATGTTTTTCTGTTTCTTTCTCATTACGCGTTTGGCTATTGTTCTGGTTTCTTTACACTCCTCTTCATTCCACCTGGTAGTATTCTGTATAAATTTCAATATTTTCTCGTTTTTATTTTGTATGACATATTCACATTCAGAGTCAAACCAATCGTTTATAATCCTTTTGCCTTCATTTCCTATTGTATCTTCCGCTGCTTGGTTTATGGTACTTATTATATCTACTTGTCGATCCTGGGACCTAAAAAGAAGCTCTCCTATTTTCTTTTCAAACATTTGTCTAATTTCTGTATTTTCTAGTGGTTTTAGATCATAATTCTATACCCTAGTAGGTTTTTCATTAATTTTGTTCATACTAATTTTTTGTTTGTATTTGATCAGATTCTAAATTGGTACCTCGATAGCTTCTTACGTCTCGTATTGACTTTATATGTCTAGCATTAATTAGGACATGATTAATTTGGTTGTATGTACCTCCATCTCCATCTGGCGACTTCCACGTACGTTTATGTATATCTTTATGTGGAAGCAATGTAGTTTTTTCGAAATGGTAAAATCAACTAGTCCTCCACCATTGTCATTAAATGAATCATGAAGACTGTTGCTACCAACAGTTCGTTTAAAATTATTATCTCTGCCTATTTAAATGTTGAGATCTTCGCATAAGATCTTAATATCGTGTTTTAGGCTCCGGTCATAAACATTCTTCAATTCATCGTAGAATGTATCTTTAGTTTCATTCCATTTATGCTCAGTCGGAGCATGTGAATTTATTATAGTAAGATTGAAGAATTTGCCACGGTGCCTTATTTTGCAGATTCTGCTGTTAATAGACTGGAAATCAATGATTGCTTCTTTTTAAGTGGATCTGATCAGGAAGCCTGTTCCAAATTCATGCTTGATGGTTTTGTTGCTACTGTATAATAGTCTTTATCCACCAATGCGCCCTGTCTTAGTCATCTAATTTCTTGCAATGCTATCATGCCCCACTTATATTGAGAGCATTCATTTCTTAGCAGCTTAAAAGCTTCTAGTTTATAGAGACTTCTTACGTTTCAGGTAGTGATTTTCTCGATGTCAATTTCTTTAACTTTGCCATGTCGTTTACGTGAGGACAGTCTTTTTCCGAGGCAAGGCCATTGATTATTCGTAATAAGAGGATTTTCCGAAGTGAGGATGTTAACCTCACGTTCACCACTAACTTGGATGACCAGGTGCTTTAATTTTTGGGTTTTCTTCTCCTAGATAGATTGTGTTTCAGGACTCGGGATCTCTACCTTTTATTTCAGAGTGTCCTTCTCCTAGCCTTT
This sequence comes from Dromius quadrimaculatus, assembly GCA_963989225.1. NCBI lineage: Eukaryota > Metazoa > Arthropoda > Insecta > Coleoptera > Carabidae > Dromius > Dromius quadrimaculatus. The sequence goes on along the minus strand of OZ022325.1, from coordinate 55,218,348 downwards.
GGCTCTTCAAAGTCTATACAAGGCAGTAGCTTCTAGTTTTGGTTCGCCCCGGGCAGTTATTCTCCCGCTACCTGTCATATCTAGCAGACGTTCCCCTATCCGCCACCTGGGGAGGCGCTCAGTGGGAGACCAGTAGCCGCTTTTATAAATTCATAAATCTGAAAATTATGAACAAAACCGCAATCAATTGACATTAATCAACAAAAGTCGACGAGTATAAATCTATCTAAAATTATTTTATAAAATTTCACGATTAATATGTGTTTCTGATCGGATTTCTTATGGGTTTATAGATATATAAGACTTATGAATGCCCAGAATCAGAAATCAATGAGAATCACTATATTTCTGTAAATTATACGCTTGTATTATTTTACAAGAAAATGATTTCGCTCTACTTATAGAAATTGTAAAAGAAGACCTGAAATAAAATTTAAATTCCGAAACTACAGTTGGAGTTCCCATTTTAAATTTTCGCGGCAATTGTGTAACATCTGGTCGACTACGCCCACGCATGCGCGCACCACAGAACAAGACTACGCTTGTTTGTGCCTGTTTGGTTCAAGTGAAGTTGGTTGATGGGGGGACGTTGATAGGTATGTATTATTTTTAATTTTTGTTGAATTGTAGTTTTTAGCATCAGTGTTCATTATATATATTATTTCTTTAGTATAATTATTTAATTATGAAAGAAATCATATTGATTTGTGATAAAAAAATATGAGTCAGTAGATTTATGAAGTGTCTTGAGGTTAGGGATTACGGACGTATTAACGAACAGAATTTCCAAAAATTCAAGAACATATTTGCACGTTCTAACAGTATTCGTGAAATAATTTAATGACCAGTGGTGAGCAAAGCACCCATCTATGAATCTCAAGCTCTTGTTCAATCCTTGAGGGCAACATCACGTGATTTTATGTTGGTTGAATGTCCTTGGTTTCAATCTGGTAAAAAAAAAATCTAAGATATAATTATTTGTTTAACAAGTACAAAAAATGCTAGACGCGAAGCGGAGTACAGCGATATTACGAATCCCAAAATCGTAGATCAATATGAGATAGCCAGTGTCCAATATTTTAGTCCATGATTTACCTTAAGTGTTGCTTAATTTCCATAATATTGATTGGTAGAACAATTATTACTACTAAGATAATCAAGCTTGGTTTAAGATAAACCGAAGGCTAAAATACCGGCCCTAAAATGACTGACGCATTTAATTAGATTATTAATCTTTAGATTAACTAGTAGTTGGGAGATACGAACTATGTAACGTGATTTTTTTTTTTTTATTTATCCAAAATGTGAATAATTCAGCCACGAGACAAAGTTGAGTGGCAGAATTCACATGAGAATGGGATGATCGATTCGCACGAGTGACGGATGTTATTTTTCGCGACGCCACGCGGCTTTCTTAGGAATCCCTATTCCGCACGTTACAGCATGTGGAATGGGTATCATTCTATAGTGACTGTAGAAAAAAATCCATGCCTTTTGTACAGTTGCCATGGCAACTTGTTGAAATACCAAAATGGACTACTTTTGCATGTAGTCTAATGTTACAATTTGGCGTCTCATAGTAGTAGCGACAATAGTACCTTGTTAACTAAAACAAAATATTTACAAACTTATTATATATTTACACATCATGTCACTTGTACATCATTGGATATATTAGTATACAAAAATTCATTCGAATGGTAAAAAGATGTACTTTACTTACTCGTTATGAATCAGAATCATAAACTTTATCTGAATTAATTTAGAACTAATTCGTATTTTCAAACTGATTTATGTAATACTTGGATACACGAAATTAAAATTTATAAAAAACGAAATAATTTGTTATTTTGTTGTCAATTAAAAAAAACATTTGCCATTATGAAAACATGCAATCTATGTAAAATCTTATTTAAATAGATTCCGATTTATGCGAAAATTTATATGCAAATGAATTATTGATGACTCAGAATCTATTTGTATGAGCCTGAATAGTCTTGCATTCTTAAAAAATAATTTTTGTAGGAATCGATGACCTTGTAAATAGATAATTCGATCTAGTATGGATGAAGCTGAGTCAAAATTGATGCCCACAACACTTGAAGAACACAAAAACCATTTGGAAAGCAGTAAACAAGAACATGTACAAGATTCTACTGTTGAAGTGATAAATGAAGAATCTTCTCCAAAGGTATGTATAAAAAAACAGATTTCATTGAATCAAATTGTCATTTATTCGCTATTACTGATCAGTTAGATGTAAAGGTACATTCCGAGTACATTCACAATCACTTTAGACTTCGCACAATTTTTACTTGAAATTCAGATTGTCCCAAAACTGAATTTTGTAGTAGATGATAGGTAAAGAACTAGAGACACAAATATTCTCGGCCTATTATGAATTAACTAGCTTACAAGACAATATTTTCTTTAATTTTTGAAAACATATTACAAACATGATAAACTGGCGTACCTAGCTAGAAAAATGCTCGGCAAGCAATGTGCATCCGATCCGAAATTAAAATTTGTATAATAGGGTCCTCCACGATTTCTCAAAAATTTTGAAAATGCACTTTGAGCACAACAAAAAAACTATTGGTACATTTTTTGCTGTGATTAGCAAACACGATTTCAAAATGAACAACGTTTGAAAAGATCACGAAAAACCGCCATGTAGCTATGACGTCATTACGCTCATTGGCGCTCAGCTGTAGCATCGTTTTCAATAGTTAGCAAAAGAAATCCTCGCTTCTAAAGGAAAAAAGACGGCAAATTAGTATTGTATTGTACCTGGGCGTGATAGCAGTAGTCATAGTGAATCTAGGAAAAAAAACCTTCGGGAAATAAAACTCCGGAAAAAAAGGCCCGGAAAAAAACCCCCGGAAAAAAAACCCCAGGAAAAAAACCCTCGGAAAAAAAGCCCCCTGTGATAAAATCCGAGGAAAATTTATATAACAAATATTATAAATAAATGTTTGATAACCAAGAATTATAATCAACAATTTTATATAACGTGTATAAGTTTCATTTATCAATTAGCGTTAATAATAATATAGTGGAGTAGAACATTTACATATATTTAATTTTTGTGCATGTTTAAAAGATGATCCCAAACAGATTTTGGTGGATTGTTTATTCTGTGAATAATTCCTGAACTGTCGCAAATGGAAAAAAGGTTTCAAGTAAAAAAGTTGAATATTATTATTACCCAGACAGTGGCATACATGAATATTTTTATTGTAAGGCATATTCTTCAAATACGACACAATGTTATAATTTTTCAAATAGAACTAATACATAAAAATAACCGCAAAAAATTACATATTTTTTTCTAACTTCAATAATATGAAATTTATTTTTTTTGTGTTGGTACAACATAAGAAATTTTACAATTTCTGTATTTTAAGTTGAATTATATTTAATGCCTCAACTTATGCTAATATCAAGCCTTTATATTTTTAAATAAGATAAAACAATTGAAAATAATAAATGTATGTAAATGTTTTACTCCACTATATTATTATTGGCGCTAATAGATGAATAAAATAAAAGACACTGTATTCATGTCTGTATTACATTCTACATTACGCGTTATTTAGAATTGTTGTTCATAACTCTAGGTTTTATCATCAAACATAATGAAAACACTCTTATATACCTAATTTAAAATAATCATTATATAAACTTTCGTCGGCTTTTATCACCGGGGGCATTTTTTCCGGGGTTTTTTTCCTGGGGGTTTTTTTTCCGAAGGTTTTTTCCGGGGCTTTTTTTCCGGGATTTTATTTCCCGGGAGTTTTTTTCCTGTTACCATATGTGAATACATATTTTCAATACATCATTGACAAAAATCTATATACATAATTGACTGACATCGGAATTAATACAATAATCTCAGAATAGTATTGAGAGCTCCAGTCTAAAACAAAATACCTTTCATGTATGTTCGCGCTGTTTGATAATACTCATAACATTTAGTTTGTTTTATTGTATTAACTTGGATGAGCGGTACAACTCAAAGAACATTTTCGGTTTATTTTTATTGTAGGCTCTTTCATGTATTTATGTATTTAGTTTTTGCATTCCTATTACATTACTGTACTTTATTACTTTTACTTTAAATTAGTTTATTGTAACGAGTTTCTGTCAACTTTCTCCAATGTTTGTTTAGGATGTACAGTTAGGAATTTCGTCCTTTCTAGAAATTTTCTGTACAGTTTGAGTTCTTCAAGAAAAGCTCTGGTTATGGAGGGGGAGGAGGGGGATTGAGTTGTTTGTATATTTTTTTTTTTATATTTAGTTGAATATAGATTGTAAGAAATTGGTTCGTCGGACATGATTCATCTCTTGTTCATTCATCATTTTATCTAATTTTGTAAATAGTGTGTATAATAGTTATTTACATAATTAGTTATGAAAAGTGCCATATTGTTTGACGAAACGTAATATTTGCCAAAACGAGCGTAGCGAGTTTTGCAAATTACGTGAGTCAAACAATATGGCTTTTTATAACGTATTCTGTACAAAATTTTATCTAATTCCGTCAGAATAATTTTATCTATATTTTTGAACGATAACATCTCTCACGTTACATCAAAAAATTCAGATGACTGTGATTCATGACCATCTATTGTTACTACAGAAACACTGAAATAAACAAATATCGAATTTTCACAAAAAGTCAAAATAATTTTTAAAAATGTACTCAAGCAGTAATATCCTGAGTGATATAGTACCCTTTGATATTAAAGACACTGCCAATGCTGCATACTGTGAATAATAAATTTGTCTTTTAATTGTACGCAGATAAGTATAATTAATTAGCTCTGAAACATGGCCAGTTACGTAAAGTCATTACGTAACTACTTTATGCTACTTTACGCAACTGTTGCATGGCAGTTATGAAAAATGGGACGTTGCATAACGTTAGAAATTGATGTAAAGTTTGACTTTTCAAAACGGAATTAGATAAATTATTTTACATATTAACCGATGATCCATTGTTTTTGTTATTGAAATATCAACCAGCATTTGATATCGGTGTTCGTGTGCTGTGCGGCACTGCCAAACAACACGACCCACAACAATGTAGTTATCACGTTTTCACAGTACTGTGAGATTCCAAGAAAACGTATATGAAACTCTCAAAACAAGAAACTGGAAATAAATTTAACATCCATCAAGATACATGTTATTCATTATTTTGTATGCATTTGAAATATTAGGTTAGTTTCTTGTAGCATGACGCAAATGTGAATTTACATAATCAAAATAGAATTCCTTTTGGTTTCAAATAAAATATACAGAATTTAAAACCAAAAGTTGTTTTTTAAACATTGAATTATTATTAATGTCGAGTATTGAAGGAATATATGTCTTGTATCACACTGTTCAAAAATTACATATGCATTTGTATTTGTTTCAAATTAGAATTCTAATTTCTTATGTGTTTTCTCATTGTAGTCTCCCGGTTCTGAAGATGGCTACTCAGTAGTCGAAACTGGTCAACAAAATAAAAAAAAATTTGAACAGTGTGATACAAGACTTATATTCCTTCAATACTCGATATTATTCACGTCACACTAGGATTTAATCATTCTTATTATTATCAATATTTGACGTGAAAAGATCAAATGCCAGGTCTACAAAACTTTCATAGGTTAACACTGGAAGACATTTTAGTGGTTCAATATAACGTGTTCAAATTAATAAATTACTAAAACAATATTTTAATACACTTTGCACACAAGAATAGATGTCATACTGTGAAAAGAAAGATCCATAATAAAGACTCATCTCTGAGTTTGACAACACTCGTTTCAGTTGCGTTAAAAACACTTTTCGAAAAAAAGTTGGATAACATCAACTCGTGAACTTCTGGCAAATTATCTGACTTACTCAAGAATCTATCAGAACTCATTTTGTATCTGATTCTGTTCTAAGTCGAATTAATCCACGGTTCCTATATCTTATGCACTAATTTCTGATGACCAACATGCGTGATGACGTCACAGCGGCGTTTGGCCAATAACAGCGTTTCGTCCGTCACGGTCGGGCACATGACAATTAAAAATTTCACTATTTTGTATGTTGTTTGTTGATATAACGTAGTAAAAAAAAAAAGTTCCATCCATAGAATGTTCAATTACAGGTTTGAAACTTGAGTTGACACAAAAAGTTTATATTTTTTTTTCAGGAAGACCCTATTCAAAAGAGCTAAAAAGGATGACTGACTTTAAATATGATTAAGCCCAAACTTCATGATATTTTTGCATATTTTTTGATAGTTCTAAAGTGACAAACCTAATTTTGTGGTAAGAATAGCGGTAACTCATGCGCGAGAAATGAAAAATCCTCATGACTGTTACAAACTTGAATTTGTATGACTTGTTATAACAGCACTGATCAAGTAATTGAAAATCCTACAGATGAATGAAATTATGTCTGAACGATAATTGAAAACAAAAAGAAGATCTCAATCATAGTATTTAAATTTTTTTGACATATTGATGATCTTATTATCTTTTATTGTGTATCAAGTTTTATGCTCTCATTCTTAAATTCTCAAATAGAATATTTACTTGCTTTAATTTACTTGGTCTTTTATAAAACCGGTCATAAGCCAGATAGTTTTGTACTGCCATTTCTGTTTCTTCAATCTCGAAATCACAATTCACGTTTTGCTTCATGTTTATCTACTCTTATTTCTTAACATCATATCACTAAAAGAGCAACAGCAACTCGTCTGCGATGAGCGATTTCTCGCATAATATCCTTCATGCTCAATAATAAACTACTTCAATGAACTCCGTATAAACCCAAACCAGCAACGCGCCTTGCCAACAGTCGTGCAATATACCATGCATAGCAGCCTGCGAACTGCGTACTACCATCGTGTGCGCCCTATTACATCTGTATTATACTCGTCAATATTTATCAATTTATTTATATCTGATTTCTTACAATTAAATTTCTTTATTTCAGCGGAAAAAAGCTAAAATTGATATAGAAGAACTTGCATCCCAAAGCGTTAAGAAACGCTCTACTTCAGTGTCAGCTGCTCCAAAAGAAATCCATAGAATTGCTAAAACATTATCTTCAAAACAATCTACTCCTGAGAACATAAAATCAGCTTTCACTGTAGTACCTCAAGTAAAAAAATATCTAGAAGCTTCTACAAGTATATTACATTTAAGACAATCAGCATCCATTAAAGTAACTTCTCCAAAGCTATCTGCAGAAAGCTCTGGAATATCATCACCTCTATCACAATGCAATCAACCAAAATTGATTTCAATCAATTTCAATTCCAAAGAGTCTTTAGGTGCTGTTCCGAAACAACCTAACCGTGAGAATACATTTGTTCCGATTCAAAATATGACGGCGGGGGATTATATCGATGAAATAACAAATTCTTTTAAAGAAACACTTGGAAAATATAGTGGTCTGAAACAGCATATTCAAGAATGTTCTGCTACAATTTCTAACTACGTTTCAACAATATCTCCAAGAAAACTAAGATCCAGATCTAGCTCCAAAAAGTCTTCTGAGCAAAGCAGGTATGGTAAACTATCAACAACTGATTTTCTTGCATGATAGTCCATTAAAAAAAATATCGGACAAGTGCAAATTGAATTCGTGTGCTGAGAATTTCCGTAAACAGCCAATGGTAAAGTAAATTTCCTGTCGTGGAAAATAGAAAAATGGAAAAAAAATTGGAATATCAATTTTGAGTCGCCATGAATTCATGAATTTCTCATATTTTCTACAATTTACTAATATCTGTTTACTAAGCCTACATGCAATCATGGTACTCTTGATGACAACAAATGAGACAAAAAAACAAAAACAAAAAAAAATGGTCAAGTGCGGGTCGGCAGCTTCAAATTTAAAGTCAATAATAATTTATAGTCTCTTCAAGTACAAGTACAAGGCGTGTTTTTTAAATAAGTACCGTTTTGAAATTTCGCCGCTGCAGCGCTGCGATCAGTGTCTTGCGCATAAGGACTGTGTATCTATATTTTTTGGTAAGCCACAGATGCCATTTTAGCAGCAATCGATCGTTTATATTTATTTTTGCAAATTTAAAATGCCTTCGTCGATTGAGAATTCCGCGGATTATAAATGCGCACTGTTATTTGTTTTCTTAGTGCAAAAAGCGAGAAAGCAGTTGAAATTCTCCGTCAAATTTGCCATGAGTGATGGAATGGCATAGACCGGGAGCCCGGGACAAAATTATTGTATCATTTTATTCACTGCCATATTAATAGAATCAGTTATCTTAACTGAGTAAGAAAGTTACATGATAATCCGAAGTCGTTCATGTATTAGTCTAAGAGCTGACGACGACTTTGCTGACGTATCTATGTAAGGCAAAATATTATCAAATATACCTGTAAAAGTGTTACCTATTTGAGAATCTGTAAGTCTGGCAGCATCTGTCTCTTGCGTTTCAGGTATAAGGTAGAAATTACATAGATAAAAATTCAAATTTTTGAAGTAATGATGTAAGACTGTTTTTAAACTTTATATTCTAGGATGATCATTGAGAATCTATAAAATAACATTCCCTGCTTGATTATTTGTTGTTAACATGTTGCCAGACTCATTTATATTTTGAAAAAAGTTTTTTTTCAATGTATCTGCGTGAGGTCTGACATATTCTTTTTTATATGGAAGATACATATAGATCGAATTATGAACTGCCAGACCAAAATTTTGTTGTGAACACTACTAAAAAAATATTTGAAAAATAATTATTAGAAGAAACTTGCCAAGCTACTACGTTTTTCAATTGCAAACTAAGAACGTGGGGCGTATTTGATTCGATGCGATATGAGAAGTATATGATGATTTGTCCCACGCTTCCAGCTCTAGGCTAGTAGTGATTCAAGAAGCTATTTTCAATAATGATTTTTTTCACATTTCAGTCTTCATTTGCTTAAAAAAATCATAAAATGTAATCTTTGTTACTTGATGCATCAGTTTTGCTATTGGGGATAGGTAAAAAGAGCACAAACAGTATTTTAAGTCCTCGATTCCACCGTCAGCAAAAGCTTAGAATCTGTCCGCTTTACGTCACTCAGTACACTTGCCTGCTATTTTCATATTCACAGGAGATACAGCGTGCTTCAAACGAGTTCAAAATCAGTCCCACATGCGCCTCACGTTCTTATTTCGCAATTGAAAAACGCAGTACCTTTGAAAGTTTCTCCTGATAATTATTTTTTGAATATTTTTTTAGAGGTATTCACAACGAAATTTCGGTCTGGCATTTCGTAATTCGATCTATAAGTATCATCTTCCATATAAAAAAGAATATGCCATACCTTACGCAGATACATTGAAAAAAAAACTTTTTTCAAAATACAAATGAGTCTGGCAACATGTTAACAACAAATAATCAAGCAGGGAATGTTATTTTATAGATTCTCAATTATTACCCTATAATGTAAAGTTTAAGAAAAGTCTTACATCATTATTTCAAAAACTTAAATTTTTATCTATGTAATTTTTACCTTATACCTGAAACGCAAGAGACAGATGCTGCCAGACTTACAGATTCTCAAATAGGAAACAGTTTTACAGTTATATTTGATATTATTTTGCCTTTCGTAGATACATCAGAAAAATCGTCCGATCATATGTCCCATACATCTAAAAAATAATATCAAACATGTATTTTTTCAAATCTTATTCATCCTGAAACTCGTTTGATAGTTAGTTTTCAATGAATAATTCATGAAAAAAACGTTTCTTACACCTGGGACACAAGTGGGACAAAGTAGTTCTTACAGAGAGCAAACCATGTGATATTAGTTCCGCTTGCCAGGTGTAGGAAACGTTTTGCCATAATTTATTAACTGAAAACTAAGCACCAAAGGAGTTTCACGATGAAGATTTAACATACCCACTGTTTTTTGGCTGTTTCCCCCGCAGAAATTGTTCCCTGCTTCAGGTGTAAGAATAGTATATTCCGATACAAGTGCGGAATGGAGATCATTCCATGCGAATGTGAATAATTCAGCCACGAGACGAAGTCGAGTGGCAGAATTCACATGAGCATGGTATGATCGATTTGCACGAGTGACGGATGTTATTTTTTTTACAGTCAAAGATGTCCGCGTGAATATCTATAATCAAAATATACCGTTTTCTGAGAAATAATTTGCTTCATTGACCTCATTCAAATTCATCAAAAGTTGATAAAATTACTCATACTGACTCCATTTTGAAGAGGAATGAAAAGAAAATCAAGGAGAATTGCAATTATGACAGTAATAAAACAGTTTATTCGCGACGCCACGCGGCTTTCTTAGGAATTCCTGAGCGTGCGGAATGACCCCTATTCCGCACGCCACAGCGTGTGGAATGGGTATCATTCTATAGTGACTGTAGAAAAATGACTTTTCAATATCAGAATGATGTACTCTATCGAATGTGTAAGGCATTCCACCATTTCAATTTTTTTTAAATTCTCCACCGTATATTTGAGAAGTCAGAGGGAAGGGCGCACTTTTTACGACTACAGAAGCGCATATCTGACCAACTATTGACTTGAATAATAAAGTCACCAAAACTTCTTTCTCATTTTTTAAGATCTATCTAACGATACCCCCCACACGATTAAGTGCAAATAAATTCGTGTTTCATCCCTCAGTTACTTGTATGGTGTGCCACCTAGTGACGTAGCTATTGCTAGTCCAGTCGGTGCAATTACCTGTGCCCCTCGGGTACAGAATTGTTACATATATTTAAATATAGATTATAAGATACGAGATTGTAAATTTTAGAAGAGGGCCTCTACTATATTGTCGCACTGGGATCCCGGAAGACTTAGTTACGCCACTAGTGCCACCTCTAATTTTTTTTCCATAATTTTATTACACTATTTTAAAACGGTTCTTCCTTTAAATTTTATCTGTATAGAGTCAAGTCTCTTACTAATATGGCTGTGACAGACGGACATGACGAAATTATGAGGATCCTGTAAAATTCATTCAACTACGAAACCCTAAAAATCCGCTCTAGAATAAATGCAAATTAATTTCGTAATGCTATTAGATTACAAGCGTTTCTTGAAACGTCTCTGTCTATAGCTCCTATTATACTATAAGGATTCATTTGAGAAAGAACTAATTTTTCTGTAGATGTTTTTTCTCCTCCGTGATTTCAGACTTTCTTCTTCATATTATATAATATCCATGATAGATTGCGGTAATCATTGGACGAAATTTATAAATTCTGATTATTTTTTGCATTTGAAGTTTTAATTTTGTAGTGTGCAAGTATAAACCAATCATATTTGTGTGGACTATTTTTGAAAGCTCAGTTTATACAGAATCATCATCTATTTACTTCAAATAGACGATTCTCCCAGAACTTAATAGTAGTTTAAAAATGAAACTTGATTGTTAAATTTAAATTTTTATCCGTACTTTCAATTTTTCTTCTCATTTGGAATATAGTTGCAGGAATCAAACATATAAAGCATTGACGTATAGGATTGAAAGCCTTTTAAATCTTAATTGGTATATAATCCTTATCTTTATATATCTTTTCAGAAGTGAGGTAGACAGATCAAGAAGTAAAGATGTGAAACGAAAAGCGGTGAGTAGAATTACAGTGACCATATTCTCATTTTTTTTTGCCCATAAAATATAAATCCTGAAAGTAATTGATATGTAAATTCAAGATCAAACTACGCCAAAAATTGATAAAACTTAGTGCAAAAAAATCACCTGAAAAATTACATTTATGAGCAAAATAGTGGCAAGTGGGGGAAAAATTTTAGATGACCTTGAAATCAATGTTTGTTTTGAAAATTATATATTTAATACAATGGATTTCAGCCCAAAATTGATTTCCTGCGCGCGCCTGTGTGACTAAACTTGAGAGGAAACCACCTCGAAGGAACTAAACTCCTCAATGTTGGGCTGAAATCCATTGTATTAAATAAATAATTGATTTCAATATCATCTAAGGATTTCCCCAGTTGCCATTCTTTTCCCCATGTTTGTAATTTTTCAGGCGATTTATGCACAAAGTTTTATCCATTTTGGACGTAAGGCCCATCATCGACCGTTTGATCAAATTAAATTACCAAATAACGTTTAATCGAGATGTATACAAAATTTACATTATCGTTGTTTTACATGTTCCTAATATATGCAAAATTATTATAAGTGTATTTATGTTTATGCAGAAAAATTATATTCTTTGTATTTAAATATCAAAAAGTAAGACTAGGCGCGCACCAAAGTGGCGAGTAAGTGATTTAGTGGTGGCGTGGTGACCAAGTGGTAATTGTAATATTTTTGTAAACTAAGGCAATAACACGCACTGGAGTGTTAATGCCAGACGGGCACCACTAATCTCCGGCAAGTTTAATTCTCGAGTGGCAGATGCCACACCACCGCCACTCACATTCAGAAGTGTTGTATTGATAACTGGAGACAGTGTCAAACTGTATAATATTTATTTTAATTTGCTCAGCTTATTTCCAGATTGTTTGAAATAGTCATTTATTTTAACATTTAAACCAGGACGTTTCGAGAAGCATCATCATCAGTTAAAATTGATACATTAAGTTTACAATATATATTTATATTAAACAAATTCCTTTTACCCAAGTAAAAGTACGATATAATTGTTGAAATTTCAAAGTTCAAGTTTACATGAAAATTAATTTTTAAATTATTTCAAATTTGTCAAATTGTACAAATTTGAATTAGTGCTAAAACATCCTCAATTCCCCGATGACAGTATTTTGAATGAACAAATTAGTGGTGCGGCAACGCTGTATGCTATTTCGGTGTGCATTAAGTCACTTCGATATCATTCCACTGCCACGCCACGTTTAAACTTTTTTCTCGCCACCTGTCATTCCAAAACTACGCCACCACCACACCACTTACTCGCCAGTTTGATGCGCGCCTTGCCTAAGAGTAGAAACAAAATCATCGATTGAAAAAAATCGACTGTCGTTTAGGACTGGTTTCTACGTACTAGGATAATTACTATTGCGCCAACAATTGTAACTAAAGATGTTAACATTATCTGTTGGATAATAGGTATAGCTACAATTGTTGACACAATCGTGGGTATAGACATTATCCTGCAGATAAAGTTGGCCGAGCATGAAGAAATAGATCCTTAATAGATTATATTTTATTTACTTGGGTGATAAATTCATCTGTCATCTATAAAACTAGACATTAGTTGTCAATACTAACATACATACAATTCAGATTAGGTTTCTCTTTTTTTTTCTCTAACAGCTTTCAGCTTAATCTCTAAATTAAAATTGAAAAGATAATAGTATTTTTTGTCTTTTTTTGGAATCCAAGCCTCAACTTCAAGAAATGGCTTCCGTAGCATCGAAGGATGAAACTAAAACTGAAGTAAAAAATGATGAAGAAATGATGGAGCAGGTAAATATCATAGGATAATTAGTATTTAGATTTGATTTCATCACCATGAATTAAATTTATCACAGGGTTAATTATTTTTGTAATGGATTAAAAGACAATTTCTACTTGTGCACGTTTCAGAATTTTCAAAATAAGAACTTTTAAGTTATAATTTGATTAAAATCTACAGGTAAAAATAAACATCCGAAAATAAAGGAGTGCAATGTAATTTTAATTTTTCATTTCAATAAATCATAAAAATGTAATGAAATTACTGAAAACGCAATTTAAACAATTTTGTAGTATACCAGATATTAATTTTGGAGATTTGCTGAATTAGTTGTAACGTACTATCCAGTAAAACACAGAACAGAATCTAAAATTCAAAATTATTTTCATAAATAGCTAAGTGACGCTAAGGTTGCCAACGAACATAAAGTAAAACTTATATAAAAGGTATTCTAACTCTGCAATGAATCATGAGAATTTTGTCAAATGATGGCGCCATTTACAGTGTCTCTTGGATACTGAATTATGTAAAAGATTCTCTCTACAAAAGATTACACAAAAAACTTCCTGCATAAGAAGAATGAAAATATTCCTCGATTTTCTGCGCCGATAAAAATTATAACTTGTGAAATCTTTTGTGAAAGTGCATCTTCTTATTAATTTTGAATATAGAAGTTATATTGAAATAAATATGTTCTATTGGGTATAAGTTCTGCAGGTATATTTGACAAAAATAATAAAATAAAATATACAACGTTTATGAAATATTTTTTCACTTATCAAAGGCAGCACTTTGCATGTTAAAACGTTGTGTATTTTATTTCATTATTTTTCACTTCCCCGACCCATATATAAAAGGGAAAATATTGTAATCGTGATTTTTGACAACTCGAGATTTTGATTAATCTTTCGACTAGAATTTTATATTCAAGCTTTTTATTAAAAATCTAGGTTTAAGCTCGTGAATGGTTTCAATCAATGGTATCAAAACTTTATTGATGGAGCTTTTTTTGCGTTTATTTTAAAAATTGTAGCATTTATCACAAACTATAAAAAAGCAAAAATTGATTCTTGAATAATTTAGCACAACATTTTCCTGAAATATTTCTCAAAATTATTAGCGGTTCATTTATTATTAAAACTCGAATTACTATAGAATTCATTATATTTTTCTAAAGAAAAGAAATAATGAGAATCGTAATAGTCCGGGAGATAGCGTTGCAAATGAAAAAGTCATAGTAAGCCGGTTGATTTTGATATCGATAGTTGATCTCGAACAATACTAATCATGTGTGCACACATATACTAATCAGTGAGCCGACCGTCAGCTGCCCAAAGTATCATAATACCTTTCTTCTAAAAAGTTGTATTTAGAACTGTATCGGAATATATTGGTTCTATTTTTGTCAGCATTTATCAATAAAAATTATGTATAATAATTCTGATGAGTTTTTTTTTTCAGCTATGTATATATTATCGGAAAGATCGTCGAAGTACATCAATTTTGAAGAAAGTAAAAGGACTTACTTGTTGGCCTGTTGCTAAATATCTTGAATTAGCGAATGATTTGCAACAAAATATTTTCAAAACTTATAAACCTCTGACTGTAAAAAATTATAATGAACTTCTACCAAAATATTTAGGCATGTTGGATTTTCCTTGGGATCGGAAGAAAACTATAATAAAACAAGGTAAGAAAGACAGTAGAGAAAAAAAATATATTGAATGAATGAATGTTTTTGCTTCAGCTAATTTTAAACTAACGGGATCTGGCGTCTTAGAAGTCTTGTTTTGGGAGGCGCGATTGCACACTTATATGATGGAAGGTGATGCTTTTCTCGAAAAAAGTTTATTCATTTTGACAGTGAATACTGAAACAAAACAGAATCAGCAAGCCAAAGAGGTAAGACAAATAAAATATTAAAGTTTTACCAAAAATAATATTTTAATTGTCAATTTATGCAGACGATTTTATCAAATTTCCACAAGATAATGTAAAAAGGCCTCGTACATATCTAATTAAATTATAAAGGTGCATTATAAACCACTCTAGACTTGGTTTTATTCAAAATAAATTAAAATTTAGTTGTCTTTGAAATTTATAAAGAATAATTTCATTTTTGAATAATAGAGTTTTATAATTCTAAATAAAAGGAGAGAAATTTTATTAATTGAAATAATAATCAAATTTTTAAAATTTGATTCTACAAGTTTCTTGAGGGCTGCATTGTGACAAGCACCGACCAACACAATGGATGTCGATAGGATGACAAACACTACCATAGACCATGCATGTGAACTAAAAAAATTTGCGCAAATTTCAAATTGCTTCGAGCGTCAGTTTGGTAACTCAGTTCAAGTTAATATGTAAACTTTAACATAATGATTTTGGAACTTTATTATTTGATCATTGATAGAATTTGAGGCTCTTTGAAGTTAAAATTGTGACCAGTTTCTTGATGATGCCTCGTAAATGCGCTGCAATCTGAGTCAAAAATTCTACAATTTTAATTTTGTCGATACAATCTTTGTGACAAAGTTTGAGAATTTCCTCCATGGTAACAATTATTACAATTATTGCAATCAATTTTATAAATCAAACTCTTGCAATCCTGTGTTTCAGTTTTGTCTTTAATTTTACTATAAAAAGAACTAGTAGTAGATTAACATAATTATAATTGTAGAATATATTGGACTACATCACCTGCTTTTTCTGTCACTTGTTCATTAGAAAACTCGCCGCAAGCGGCTCGTTTTCCAACAAGAATGCGTGTCCTAAAATGATGTCTTATGAAACTTATATCTTAATATACTAATTCTAGAATTTTTCTATTGAAGAGATTTTTCGTATTAAATATGAATGTTTTATTGCAGGAAAAATTTCAAGAAAATTGCTCCGTTTTTTCCAAATTAATAAACACAACACGTAAGTATGTCACAGTTGATTTGTTTTTCATAAGCGGCATATTTATTTTATACTTCGATAAATAAAATTAATCGAAGTGTGAGGAACTGATTTTTTTTTTCACATTGTGTACCTTATTCATCAAACTATAGGTTTCGTGATCATAGCGGTCACCATATAATCGTGCTTATAGTAGTCGCATATTTTATTGCCCCTTGTCACCATCATATACGCAACTTAATTTGGAATCACTTCCCAATTCGAATAAAAGAATAAATATGTTCAAATATTGGAATTTTTCATTTATTGCATTACAATTCAATAATGAGATGAAATTTTGTCAGTGGCATTGAAACAGTTTTTTTTTTTAAGCGAAGCTTCTATCGCGACTTTATTATTCTCCGTATGAGCACTGAAATGACAAAAACCGATAGATTTTTGAACGACACCGACTTTTCCTCCACCAAACAACTGCCGCTCCTCTTTCTCTCTTCCCCACACCTAAGCAGTCACTACTTCAAGTAGAGAAAAAAATAAATAATGATACTACTTTTTCATAATTCACCATAATATTATTCCGAACTTTAATCTAGTTTATATTTTCACATTATTTTTTGTTAAATTTTCAATAATATTATATATTAAATATACGTAATACATTGCTTTTTACAAAAAAACGTACGGAAAATATTCCTTGTATTAGTAGTATGCGTAGGAGCTTCGTTTCTTTCGGCCGTCCGAGACACCCACACAATTTTTTAAATAAATAGATTGTAAACTAGCTCGCTCTGCTCGCTCTTTCGGAAAACATCCTCAAGTGGTGTGACCGAACTTGAGCCCAAAAAAACCGAGAAAAGTGAACTAAACTCTAGTTCATTAGAGAGCTACTGCTTACAACGATAGCATATGACTTTCATGCAAGCACACAAAAGGAGCGTCTATTGTAGAATCAAGCCAATGAATGAAAATTGCTAAATATTTAAACATGCTCATTTATTTATTTGATTTGAAACGTGAATCTAAATTAAATTGTGTAAATCAATAAATAATGGAGAAAGAATATTGACTGCTATGAACACGACCAAAACATGAAGAAAAATAAAGTCTCGAAGAAAATCCGAGTGGCAGAAATAGTACAGGATCCGTTATAGGTGTCGACCTGCATTGATCAAGTAATCGAATGAAATTAGCAGCAGTATACCAGCTAGTTTTTCTATCGCATTTGATAATACCATATAGAACGACTACTCTCTCTTGCACTCCTCAATTTTAAAATTTAAATTCTTGCAACCCAGACTCTTGAACAGTTTTTCGCAAGCAACCTTATACTATCATTTAAACTTGGCAACTATATAGCCTTGGAGAGAAAAACGTAAGCAACCCTATGTTTGCATATTCTACAGGCTTTATACATTCAATAGTAAGAAATTTTTGGTTACAAGATCGGTGCAGAAATGGAAGAAAAAATTATTGAATTTTCAATTGAACATAACCATGAACAGATTTCTTGAGGCAACTCATCGACGCTACTTCTGTTGATATATTTCATTTCATAAAATATAAGTTTCATTCGGTTACTTGATCAGTGCAGTTCGACAGCTATAACGGATTCTGTACTAATTACATTATTATCAGTTTTTTATCTCTTGGCAATTCAAAAGTTTATTTTAAATTGATTATATAAAATTTTTGCTTTGTATTATGGAAAAAGCTAGCCTTTTTAATTTTTTGGAATTTTATTGAAAACTATGATTATCAAAACAGATATACTTTTTATTACAGTCGCAAACGAAAGTAAATTCTGTGAATTGATGTTTGCAGCATCTCCAACTGATACATTTGTTCAGTTATTTACTGAGTTTAAATGTCTTCTTGTGCTCTGAGCTCCATGGCAATGCCCTCAGCAGTTGGCAAAATACGGAAGTTGAGGTCCATTTGAAAAAGTCTTTATATAATATGAATATGAACTAGCATTATGAATGTTGGACAAAAAAGTAATAAAAAATATTACTTTTCAACAGCAAATATATCTACAGATGAAACATATTAATTTAAAAATGAGTACTGAAAAGTTTTTACTTTAGCATTTTTTGATTCGGTAAACCTTATCACCAAATATTTAGCCTCGTTTCATTGTTTTATTTTGAATTCAATAAACGACACAATGGAAACAATTCGAAAATGAAACTCTAAAACGATGCTTTAAATTTCCACGACCGCTTCGTTTCAATTTCCGTAAGAGAATAAATAATGTTGAAGATTACTGATCTCTATATATGGATAGTTGATAGTCCGCCATTGTCGCCTTGCAATCGAGAGTACCCTATAACTGAACTGAATTCTGCTTCAAAAGTTCTCAATTCCAAACCATGGAAACAAATTTCATTAATTTGCTGTAAACAGGGAATTAATGAATATTAATTCCCTTTGAAAAGGTAAAAAGAGGTAAAAATTAAAATTATGGATCATGGATGATATTGGTACTTTTTTATTACATTATTATATGTCAAATTGACATTTGAAAGAAATTTGTATTATGCGCTGTGTTCATTAAAGTATTTGCATTTACTGAAAACAGGATAGCACAGAAGATATAAAAAATATTAATAAATAAAATGTAAGTTATGTTTCGTCAAATTAATTTACTGTAAATGAGATAATTCGGGCTCTTCTCACCTTTGTCTCGTACTTCGCTTTCGCCTTTGCCTTGTACTCTGCCCTCGTCTTCACTGAGTGCAGCCAAATTCATCCTGGACAAAAATGACGATAGTTCGGCTTCGGTCCTTGTAGCATAATATACTGTTTTCATTTTTTGTTCTGAAAAATAGCGGTACTGTTGTAAGTAATTAAATAATTATCAGTATAAACATTTCTGTGTCACTTGATGTTTGTAGTGTTTTGTCAGTTGTTTCGTTCACTATCGCTATCTATACTATTTATTAGGTCTTTATGATGTCTATTTTCAGTAAATGAACGAATACACAATATGCTTATTAAATTGGAAAATATTGCTGAAATACCTAATAATTTATGCAAAAAGAGTGTAAACTCAAGTATTTTGACGAGAAGGAGTACTTACCTACGAGAGTTGTCGAGTCACGAGAATTGTCGGCCGAATGTCATAAACATAATGCTTGTTAATGAAGGAAAAAACTTTTCAGAACTCATATTTTAATAAATATGTTTTATTTGGATAAAGTTCTGTATAAAATAATTGGAAACACAACGTGTCAACAGCAATGTGCTGCCTTTTTTCAAGTGTATATACACTTGAAAAACGCAACTTATTGCTGTTGAAACGTTGTGTTTTCAATTATTTTATACAGAACTTTACCCAAATAAAACATATTTATTTATAATACTTAAGCCCACGTTGATTTTTGGAATAAATTTAAAACACACAGCACAGCACAAGTTGACACTTAGACTTCATAACAAACATAAAAAATGAATAGCTGACATGTTTTGTATAGTGCTTCCAATATAAATTCGCAGAAAAATCCAGTGAGGCTACATAATTTGATTGCCAAGCATGTGTTGATGTTGTTGACATTGTCGTCTTTCCAAGAATTCATCTTAGCTATTAAGAGTATTTCTTAAATAATGATATTTTAGTTTCAGAAAAACCTATTGATATTGATCATCTTCACGAAATTCTCAATAACCGTTTGATAGCAATGGATAATGAAAATTTTTGCTCACATCAAGTAAAAAATCCTTCTAAACTCAATTTTGAGGTAATGTTAACAGCCTTGCTCCATGATATCACAACCTTCTTAATGCCTAATTTATATATTAATTAATATGAGTCTTAAGGTAAATGTTATAAACAAAATAAAAATAACCCCTAACCTTAAATAAAATTTGTAAAATCTATATACGTATTTCGAGAACTAAGTTCTCATCATCAGTAGAAAGGCGAATCACATCAACAGCAGGCTGCAGTTTTCCTCTAGAGATATGCTCTCCACCGAATAGGCTGAGGATTGCCACAAGAGATATTGTCTCCACCAGAGGTGATGTGAAAGTATATAGATTTTACAAATTTTATTTAAGGTTAGGGGTTATTTTTATTTTGTTTATGCCTAATTTATCTTAAAGATTTCAATTTAAATTAAAATTTCAACAGAACCGTACACGGAACATGTTTGTACCAACAGATAAATATGAAAAGTAGTAAAATAGAGCCTAGTTTTCCGTACATATTGTTCAATTTCCATTCATACATACATATATATCACGCTTTCTCCTAAAAATGAGGTTGGTATAAACCCCATTTAACATTCAACCAGCAATCATTCTTCGCCAAAAACATACTTCTTTTGCTTCATCCACATTCAGTATTCTATTCATACAAGCTCGTTTATTTTTCCTACTCGGAAACTTTCTCTCACTCAATCTTCCACCTTCAATTTCACCAGCATAAATCTTTTTCAAAAATCTTTCATTCGACATTCGTTCCACATAACTAACTCATGCCTACACTCTCTACCACATTTTTTTCAATATTACATCCCTCATACACCTATTCAAAATCTCATTTCCACAGCAGTCACTCTTCGATTATGCTTCTGCAGTCACGTTCAGCTTTCACTACCATACATCAATGCGGGGTACAACTATTTCGTTATACACACTTAATCTTGCATCCCTTGAAACATTCATATTCCGCGCAAACGTCCTTAAAGTCCCCAATATTTTATAATCATCAGATATTCTTCTTTCAATCGCCTTACCAATTCTTCCATCATTCGACATCACACTGCGCAAGTACACAAATTTATGCACTTGTTCCAATCTTACGACATTCACCAAAACATTGCAATCAGTCGTCGATTCACTTTTTTCTACCAAAACTTTACATTTATCAACATTCAAAATAAGATCCATTTCATTCCAACTTCATGTACCTATTCTATCAATCATTCTTTTCAATTGTTCTTTATTTTTACTCAAAACAACAATATCATCTGTATTATGCTAACGCAGATACTACACTTTCACCAATATGCACATCATCTTAGCCATTCAAAGCCTTTCGAAATAACACATCCATATACAAATTGAACAACCACGGAGATATACCACAACCCTGTTTGTTTACCAAATCCCAGCCTGATCTGGGTATGCCACACTTAAAAATGGGTTGAAGGAGTGATTGATTGATTGATTTTAATTAATCGACGCCAAATATTCTGATAATAATTTGAGTGAGGTAATAGAGCAAGATCCCTGGCCCGCCAGACATTATTTATTTTCTGAGAAACAAAATGTGTGGAATAGAGTAGTGTTAGTATGTACCAGGCCCCCACAACTCTCATTGCCGGCCTACTATAAATGTGTCCGCTGACTGCGTCAAGCATGTGGACGTGAGAGGTGAGAGGAAATGTTTCAAGATGGCGGATATGAAGGGCCTAGTTGCCAATTGAAAAGCGTTTGATTTTAGTGTTTGTGTCGTTGAATACAGTCAGATTATAGTAAATGAATAATAATTTAATAAAGTGATAGCCGTGTGACAAATGAACATTCAATTAAAATGCCTGGAAAATGTTTTGTCCCGAATTGTAATTCTGGATATGAGAGTTGTAAGATAAAATATAGTGTTTTTAGAGCTCCACTTGACATGATAGAAATTTGGGACAAAGCAATTGAATAAAATTATGTATGCAAACACGTGAATTAAACTTCTTTATTTGCTCAAAGAATTAAAGCACTCGCGCTGAACGCGCTCGTGATTTTGAACTTTCTTCTCAAATAAACAGTGGTTTAATTCACTTGTATAAATAACTATTAAACTAGGTCCAGTTTCATAAATGAATTTAATTCTCATTCAAATTTACTCACAAAGTAAATTTGTATCAAGTCATTCAAATGAAATCTATATTTTGACAATGTTAATGAATTAAGTATAAGATAATTTAAAATAACGTGTATTTGTTAAAAATAAATATAAGTGCCCTTAATACAGAAAAAACTATTACGTTGTGAAACATTATGTATAATATAGAAACATAATATTTTGAACTGAATCTAATTTTTGTTCAACTTATGTTTTCATGTTTCCTTTATTGAAAGTTCGAACAATTTTCTTGTAATTGAAAACATATCATCTATATGTATTCTTGAAGATTAAACACATTGTTAATGTATTGTTCAAATATTTCTCAATTATTGTTAATCGGATGTGATCTCGGAATTTATCCAACTGAGTTTCTTGCATAGGTAATAATTAAATATTAAATATTGCTCAATGCAACACTAATTTAACAAGTATATCAATTTTTAATTAAAGTAAAATATATGCTGTAAACATTACATATACGATTAACTTCAATATATAAATGATTTCGTAAAATTTTGTAAGTTTAGTGTAATTATACATTAAATACTGTTGTAAAACAGGCCTTACTGATGTAGGCGTCTCTAGCGGCGACAGCGCGAACTATAACCATCTCAGCGGACGCATTTTCGGGGCGAGTTAGGTTACCTACTATATCTTGTACCGTGGTATGTACTTTGATCATACGCATACGCGCTAGTTTGTGCCGACGGCCAATTTACAGATACGAGGTGCTAGAGGTACGTTAAGACATTAATCACTTTTCTTACAGTCTTAAGTGCGGACTTTTATGTTTTTGTTTTAGAGAATATTGTTAAAAGTTGATAATTAACACTGCTAGACAGTTCCCATCGGTGGTAATCGTTGGGCTAAACATCTCCCAGATACAATTAAAATATCACTATGAGTAAAAGCGCAAGGTCACTATTTGTAGGCTTGATAGTAAGGGAAATATCTATGGGCATCCAACTCTTCCTTGGTCTGGCTGTTTACAAAAAGTATTGAAATTGCTCTCTGAGTATCATAAATATAAAAATTAGGACCCAGACTATAAGTAAGATTACGTTATTTTTTTCGAATTTTAAAGCGTTTAGCAGAAATAACTGCCAATGGAAAGTGTCTGGCAGTGTTGATTATCAATTTTCAACAATATTCTCTAGAACATACATAAAAATCAGCACTCAGACTTTAAGAAAAGTTAGTCATGTCTTAACGTACCTCAAGCACCTCGTATCTATAAATTGGCCGTCGGCACAAACTAGCAAATATGCTTATAATCAAAGTACCGACTAACATTACTCTAATCAACAAATTTTGTTTCTCAGAAAGTAAGTAACGCCTGACGGGTCTGGGATCTTGGATTATAATGGAATATTTTATCTCATTAATGAAGTAAATATGATATGCGTTGATTTCGTATACTTTTAATTGAATTTGAAATAATATTTCTTACGCTTTCTTTAGTGGTCTTTGAAGAAAAAAACTTTTTATTTTCTATGATTATGATTAGATATAGTAATTTTAAATATCTTGGTACGTGAACGTGATGATTTCACTCATAATTTCGATCCTGATTTCGATAAAAATAATTCGCGGTATTCAAACTGACGTCACAGTTGTGGAAATATATAGTCACAACAAAATCTCCATATATATACGGTGTACCAGAAATTAGTACATTAATTTTAACCAGTGATAGAACTCGGCAGGAAGAACAATATTTCTTAATAAATTTTTTTCGAATTCTCATTTTTTTTCTATTTTATTATTTTAGAATTGAATTTTATTCAATATTTTACCGGTTTTCTCTTAATGTTTGAGAATAACACTTAGTTTATTCGCCATTCATAGACTATTTGACTATTCTTAGAGTATTTTCCTCAGCTGTTATCTGTGAAAGTGCAATGAACTAATACAGACAATCTAATATGTGAGAAATGTACCAACTATATGAAAAAATACGTAAAAACTCTGAATAGAAATCCATTTTCTTCACAGAGAGATATAAATTTGACTAATAGACCAAATGATTGGAACTTAACCTATCTTACAGAATGTGTAAAATCAGAATTAGTTACCGAGGTAAGCTAGGGTCTTCATGTATTTCCAAAATATGAATATTCATTCAGTTTCAAATGAATAACTGACATGAATACGATGGTTTAAAGGTACAAAATACTCATTTTCATCGATAGCTGTCATTCTTCCAACAAATGTTTTACATTCAGACACATAGGCGCTCAGTGAATTTTATGATAGAATCTTAGTTAATTCCAACTAAATATCCAGAGGATTTACAGGAAAAAGTAATTAAGAAAAATCGTGAAACTCAATTTATAGAAAATCTACATGAAATTCAATATAATGAATAATCATCATCTTTAAAAATATAGAATAACGTTGTAAGCTTACATCGAGAGTACTGAAATTACTTAAAAAATATTTGACCTGTAAATTTTAATACAAAGTGGACTCCACTAGATGATCATTCTTTCGTCTTCCTCTCAACCACACATGTTTATTCTCTCTCTTTTTCTCTATGTCTTATTCTCTATCGTCCTACTAATAACCTAATTTCATATTTTCATCCATATTTTCATCCATATTCATTATTGGTAAATAGATTTTTACTCTTTTTTTGAATTTTATTTTCAACTCTAACGCACTATAAATATAATATTGGTGCAGAAATAATCAAAATTGATAGAAATGTGTTCCGTGTCAGTATAAAAATCTTTCAATTGACCCTAGAATTAGTACATAGGTTGTAATATCATGTAAATCATAATTTTGTCATTAGATGTATTTAAAAAAATTGTTCTTGAACAGAAAGGAAATCAAGAAGTACTGACGTTTGTTCAAAAATCAGAAATGCTTAATTTCCATATGTTCCACCTGATGGAAGAGTTAAAAATACTTGATACCAAGCTCGTTGAAACGAAACAATTTATTACTGATTTGAGTAAGTAGACTTTTTTATTATCATCAAACGAATTTAACTTACGTGATGACATAATAAATACAGTGAATTAATAAAATTATTATTCCATTGTTGATTTCCTTTGAAATACTCCAGATAGTTTTTTGAAAATAATTTGAATGCTTAGTCGTGGATACTGCCACATTTTTTATTGAATCAAATGCCAGAACGATAGACACAATGTGCATTAATATAATTAGAAGTACATCTGCCGCGAATTTCACTTTTTGACATCTTTCTAGAAATTCCTAACTTTTATTGCTTATAGTAGTCCTTTGGTGTACAATTTTCTCCAAATTTTCTTTCAAATTGAAAGAAACGTTCATCATCATCTATCATCCTCAAATCTTTTTTCGATGTCAATCGATTCAACACCGATACTAAATCAATAATTTTATCTACACATAGTAGTCGGGGTTACCAGAGTATATCCCTGAAATACATTCTACATTTCGTATAACTAAACCAGTAAACCTTAATCTAAGATAGATACATTCACTGTATTTATTGGCCAGCTTTCGTTTGTAAATAATTGTATTATAATCTCTGGTTGCACAATTTTCTAATAAATTTCTGTACTATATATTTTATTATTTTTCATTAAATTGTTATAGCTTCTACCCTTGCACAACTTAAAGAGGAATATATTAAACTAAAAGAAATTAGAAAGAAGAAAGTGATGAAAGCATTCGGTCTTGAAATAGATTGGCCAGAAGTGGACTCCTTTTTAGAGCAGTTTTACAAGGAGCTACTTGAAGAAACGGTGATCATCGAAATTGACCCATCGGTAAATAATAATCAGGTAAAAAAATTGGACAGTCCTCATTTTGAGATGTTTAAATTGATTATTTTCGTTGTATACGAAGCACTATGTTGTCACCGACAAACTTTAAAGAATTATATAGGTCACACAGGGAGGGCCATGTTTTATGGAGAAACATATGGTCGTTGAAGCATCCTTTTATTCACGTTACACCGTACCGATTCCGGGCCGTGCCATGGACGGAGCACGGTCAAACATCTATAATTCTATAGTATACTTTCATTATGAACTAATTCATGCTCGGCTGGGCCGGATCCGTGCACGATCGAGGCACGGCGTCGAAATGTCAATGGGTATTGTTTCCCGACTCCGGCCCGGTCAAAAATTTAGTGTTGTAGATGAGTTTCAAAATATCCCCTAGAT
Source organism: Dromius quadrimaculatus (assembly GCA_963989225.1). NCBI lineage: Eukaryota > Metazoa > Arthropoda > Insecta > Coleoptera > Carabidae > Dromius > Dromius quadrimaculatus. The sequence continues at coordinate 55,192,017 of OZ022325.1, read as the reverse complement.
GTTCAGAATATCGACAATAAGAACTGATGGACTAAAAAAGTGCATTAAAAGTGTATTATAAAAACTTTTTTATTATTCATGTGGGATAAGTACTATTTTGCGCACATTTTTCCGGACGATAAATGTCTCTTTGTCTTTTGCGTGCGACAAATAAACTTTTCGCACGCAAGCCATTTACCGCCCGAAAAAATCGACAACTTATCGCACTTGTTGCTCAATTCTATTATTTATTAGTTTTCCATAAAAACCTACTTTTTACATTCAAAATGAAGTTAAAAAACTACCACTTTTCATACGATCGTTCATAAAAATAATTTAGGTATTTACAAAAATTATTTTGGTGGCAAAACTCACTAAATAATTTAGGTATTTCAAACACAGTTTTTTGATAAATAGGGCCTTGAATAAAAAAATTACTGCAGATTTGTTTCAACATAGTATTAGCAGATCTGGATTAAAATCGCTCCTAATTTTTTGGAGACGAGCACGTAACTCTGGAACGTTTCATACGTGATACGTAATTCAAAAGACCGTTTTTAAAAAGTTATTTTTATTGTTTTTATTACTCATGCAGCATAAGTACTGTTTTGCGCACGTTTTTCCGGGTGGTAAATGGCTCTTTGGCTTTTGAGTGCGACAAGTAAACTTGTCGCACGCAAACCATTTATCGCTTGAGAAAATAAGCGCAAAATAGTACTCATCTCGCATTCGTAATAAAAAACAGTATCTGCAACTCGTGCGGTGATGTCAATCGCCCACTTGAGCGAATAAGCGCACTCATTTCGTTCGTGTGCCCAACTTCGCTCTCGTGGGCAATTGACAACTTATCGCACTTGTTGCACAATATACTATTATTCTACTACAAAGTATGAATCAAAGCTAACTAAAGGAAACTACATCAAAACATTATAATATTGTCATTATGCTAACTTGTTGTACTATAACTTATATATAATTTTTCCTTATTGTAATGTGAACAAAATTCAAATTGAAATCTAAAACACAAACAAAAAACCACGGATTCAAATTTATTTTTTTACAGGCTCGAAGAAAAGCATTTTTATTAAATATTCAACTACATCATGGAACTGTGATATGTCCCTACTTAGAAGAACTAATAAGATTGAATGCTATTATAATCTCTCAACATTTCAGCACGGTAAGATTTTCTCTTATTAGTCCTCAATATATGGTCGCTTAAAAAATTCATATTAGGGAGTTTAAATTTTGTTTATGCGAATACCCAATTTTTTTAAATTTGTTATATCATTATATTTGTCTGCATGTTTCTCACACAGATCAAGAATTTATATAAATATCATCTTTCCAAAATTAGTGGTTTAACTAAGTACTGGAAGTAGCAAGGAACAGGTACTTTATTTCACGTTACAATACAAATATTTATTTTACGCACAACTGATACAAAATTGTTTGTTTACAACTTAGTTACCATGGTGGTAACTTCTACTTTACGCCCGTCGGGCGGTAAAAAAATTCACCGCCCGTTGGGCTGTAAACTAGAGAATTGGCCACCAGTATTATTATTAAAATAAGAAAACTACCAACAGAATTTTGTTGACATATAAACAAAATCAATTGTTTAACACATGACATGTTTTTTGTTACCATACGCCACCTTATAATTTTGAAGTAATAAATATTTTTGCGTGTTCTCAAAAACTAATTACTTACGAGAAATTCACAAGTAAATTTTATCACAGTTGTGCGTAAAACGTTGTACGTGCCTCGGCCTGAAAGACAATTTACACCCTTGGACGAATTAAGGCCCTCGCTACGCTTCGGGCCTCAAACTTTGTCCGCGGGTGTAAACTTAATCTTTCAGCCCCCTATACGTAAATAACTATTACAAACTTGTATGATCACAAAATTGCTCACAATTACTCTTACTGAATGACTTGAAATATTTCACATTTGTGACAATATTTTACGTTGAGTACGATACTTAGTAATCATCCTTTTTCTTATGGGCTCGTAACTTGTTAACAAATAAATGATATCTTTAAAAATTGGAGATATAGCGTTTGAGCTCCGCGGTCATTTTTGTCCTCATCCCGTAGACTAGTTGAGCAGTTCATCACTTTAATCTTTCAATCCCAAATAAATGTTGCGTTCCTAAATGCCAAAAATTGTGAATTAAAATAATGAATGAACTTGGATAACGATTTATTTTATTCTATTATAAACAAATAAATATAATTTAGTGAAAATGCAAAACTACTGATAAAAACTATAGTCTCACAAATATGAAATATTTGTAGTAATTAGGTCACATAATTATTTATTTGGATTCGCTGTAACTGTAATCCTAGTTATTATTGACAAGGTTGATGTTCAATTGTCGGACATGATTGGCAGGCTATGGTCACTAGATGTTCGGTGGTTGCCAGGCAACAACTGTTAGACAATTGAATGTTGGCCCATTGTCGGCTTAGATATATAAGAACGCGAGCTAGGAGAGGAATTCATTCAGTCAGTAATTCAGTACGAGTAACAGTGAGTGATATTGTGAACGTACGAGTTTGTAAAGTGAAGATATACACTGTAACCTGTGTGAATAAATTAATCTAGTCCGTGAGACAGGACTTGATTTTTTTGTTGATTACCGCTCGCTTGAAACTTTGTGAGTGGCTTTTACATTTAACAAAATTCTTAATTTGGGGGCGTTTTTCAGCGTCAATTTCATGAAGCCTTGAAAAAGTATTACCGTCATATTGATATTTACATTAATCGAAAGATTTTTTGATTATGAAATGAAAAAAAAATATTGTCCGACATGAATGAGTATTGGGGCTAGCAGTGAGTCCGACAAGACGCACTTGTCATAAGTACGTTGGTATTAAAATTTATTACCGCTAGTTTGAGATTTTAAGGACGTGTTGAATCATTTTTTTCTAAAATTTGGTCATTCTGTCCGAAAAATTTTGCGGAGCGTTTTCTCAGTCCGACATTGAAAACGTGTCAGGATTATAACAGCTCCTTTATCAATGACCGTTTGTCGGACCAAAACAGTCATAATTTGTAAATACATTTTCTGTCCAGAAAACATATTGGTTTTTATCGTCAGTCCCACAAAAAAATGCTCGCATATATATAATTCAGTTTTTGACGTAGGTACCTATTCAATATAAAAAGATAAGCAATTTATAAGCTAGAAATGAATAATTAATTAACAGAATGATTTTTATTTTCTCAAATTTCATTGTTCATCAGAGTCATGAGAAGATTCTGAAAGGCTTGCTATAAGTTTCATTTTCACTGTCGCTTCCACCATCACCTATCACATTTTTATGCTGATATTTCAACTACGAGAATTTGTTGACTCACAGCAATACCACAATTTTTCTAAAGAAAAATGAAATATATATGTTAATGAGTAATTTTGTAATTAATAATATTTTCATATTGCCGATCAGTGTATTGTACCAAATGTAATTTTAATTTCTCTCCCGGTAATATCTATATCTATATACAAGTCTTGAGTAATTCATCATTTTGTTGATCACAAGTTTGTGACTTAAAATTTTATTCTAAAACTATATATTTTATCTTAAAAATTACGTGATACAACAGTTGTTCTTGTTTTTCCAAAAAAGAAATTTTGAATTGTTATAATAGTACTATACTGTTATACCTAATATGTGTTTGACATATTACAACTGTTTACAAATGTATTTACTCGCATAAAATATAACTCAAATTATCTTGGAAAATTTTGCAAACAATTATTTTTATAATGTAAGAGATATATTCTTGGGATTTCAGTCAATATTTTAATTTTATTTCTTTTCTGCTTTACAGTTTCGGCTGCACCTCAGCCATCCTCAAAAGCGAAATGAATTATTGTTTAAAAAATTGAAGTTGTACATTTGTTTAAATTTATATTAATATTTAAAATATATATAATAAATAATATTATTTCGCTTTTAAATATTGATATAAATTTGAACAAATGTACAACTTCAATTTTTTAAACAATAATTCATTTCGCTTTTGAGGATGGCTGAGGTGCAGCCGAAACTGTAAAGCAGAAAAGAAATAAAATTAAAATATTGACTGAAATCCCAAGAATATATCTCTTACATTATTTAAATATCCAGTCAGCGTCAACCATTTTATCCAATTATTTTTATACTCTTAGATTAATAAATGAATCATACTCACTTGGTATGCATTTTATGTACATTATGAACGGAGCCGCATTCATACCACATATTTCTGCTTTTTGTGAAGTATTGCCTCACTTACTATTTGAATGGAAAATAAAAAAAATAGTAATAAGCCGTCATTGATAAAGAAGCTTTTTTAACTGAGAAAACGCAAAATTTTTCGGACAGGATGACCAAATTTTTAGAAAAAAAATAATTTAATACGTCCTTAAAATTTCAAACTAGCGGTAATAAATTATTATACCAACGTACTAATGATAAGTGCGACTTGTCGGACTCACCGCTAGCCCCAATATTCATGCCGGGCAAAATTTTTTTTTCATTTCATTATCAAAAAATCTTTCGATTAGTGTAAAGATCAATGTGATGGTGATACTTTTTCAAGGTTTCATGGAACTGACGTGTTCAAATAGCCTTCGCTGAAAAACGCCCCCAAATCAATAATTTTGTTAAATGAAAAGCTGTCGGACTCATTACAATGAAGCCACTCACAAAGTTTCAAGTGAGCGGTAATCAACGAAAAAATTGAGCCTTGTCTCACGGACTAAACATATTTACCAACATTCACATATTATTACACTTAACATAATTTATTTTATTCAAAACTCGTCATATCCATTACCAGTCGCAATAATAATCCGATTAATTTTTTTTTCTCATTATTATTTCGGATATCTGCATTGTAGATTGAAAATTTTACATTTCACTTACTATCTTTATTCAAGATTTATCCATTAATCTGCTAAGCTTCTGCCGAGCGCAAGTGGAGTTAAATAAGACCCTGCTCTACGGACTAAAAATTTGATCGCAGAGCTCAAATGGTCTATGCTCAAATAATCAAGATTCAAGATTGCAAAATTTTAAATTTTCTATATATTCTAAAAGAAGCTGAGTATCATCATTTTCTCATGCTTTTTCCATTGTTTTCAAAGTTTATTTTGAAAATGCAACAATCCTTTTTTATTTCATGAAAATATCTTGAACAGTAAAGAAAATCCATGGAATATTCCGTGACACTATTGCTTCATTTTTGTGCAAATATCCGGGAATTCCTGTACCAATTGATCTACCATATTAAATTACTACTGATTCGTTATACATCTTTTTATATAATTCTTTAGAAAAAAAATCCTACAAATAGCCCTCGATTTTATAAATGTTATTGAGGCTCGTAGTCAAGTTTTTGATGAAATAAAATCTATTTTCAGGATATCCATAGCATTTTAGCTATGGTAGAATGCATAAAAATACGAGGGTTGCAAGAATTAGAAAAAGCGTGGGATGACATGATTTCGAAACAAAACGAACTTGATGAGGTAAGAAATATTGTGATGAACATTATATAAAATTTGTTGATAGGCAGAATATTAAAATAAACTCTATCAAAATTTCAATAATATTTTTTCTATTTGGGTATTTTGTATAAAATTATTATTATTCAAATACATGAACAAACAAGATCCAAAACAGCATAAGAAAATTGTTTGATCATATATTTGAATAATATCATAATTTGAATTTTGACTTAATAATATAATAATGTATAATGAATTGATTGACATTCTACAATAATAGCCCTAAGTATTGAATTTTATCACTCTACGGCTAATTATTTTGGATCTATGCAAAAAATAACAAATAAATATGAAGTAAAGAGCACTTTCAGCTCGGTAGATTGCTATAAAAATATAAGTAAAGTTAACATCTGAATGTTATAATTGCTTCAAATACTAAATTTCAGGATTCTACAGCTGATCGTTTTGGATTTATGCGAAAAATTCGTAAAACTGTTTAGTAAACTGCACTTTCGGTTCAGCCGATCGCAATCATATTGCTTCCGGCTTAGCCGATTGGTACAAAAATAGAAAATAACCATTTAGATGCTACAGCGATTTCAAATACTGAATTTCAACATCATACGACAAACAATTTTGGATTTATGCGAAAAAAAATGCACTTCCGGTATAGACGATTGTAACCATAATGCGAGGTGCACAACTAGACCAAATTGGACAAGTTTAAATACAAAATTTTAACTTTATATGTTCGACGGATTTTGAGATTTGCGAGCTACACACATACATACATCCGTATGTACCGATGTCAAGCCAAAAATAATCAAAATCATCTCAAAATGTGAATTTTATCTGTTTCCCAATAATTACTTATACTTTGAACAATTAAAAAAAAATTATTGCGCTTTTGTCCAAATGTAAGTTTTGGATTTCACTACTTAATTTTTTTCTAGGTAACAATGAGCATACAGATAAAACAAAGACCGGAACGTAATGGATCACCCAAGCTCAAATTGAAAAATAGGAGTAATACGCACAAAGAAATAATTATGACAAATTTCAAGGCAATACGGAATTTACAAGCAAATATATGGACTGAAAAAGTGATGATGAATAAAATTCTTGAAGAGTTGCATCTGTAAGTATGAGCTATGAAATATAAATAATATTAGACAAAATATTGTCACAAATGTGAAGAATCCTAAGTTATTAGTTCACACTAATGTTCATTTGTATTCGTTATTTATTCAATAATTTATTGAAATTATGAATCCTAGTTAGCATTCATCAACAATGTTCAATTGTCAGACATGTGAATGCTAGTCCATTGTTGCTAGGTGTTCGATTGTCGGACATTTTAATACTAGTTCATTGTTGTTCAACCGTCAAACATTTGAATGTTGGCCTATTGTTGGAGTAGAGTATATAAGTGCGTGAGCTAGCAGGAGAAGACTCATGCAATAAGAGTAGCAATTTTGTAATTGTGCGAGTTTGTAAAATAAATATTTGCACTGTAACCTGTGATAATTGTTTAATCACAATAAAATTTGTGGCAATATTTGAACGTACTAATAGATATTGTAATTTCCGTATCTATCTTATTTGATATTTCAAATGTTGTAATAGAAAGTTCCAAAAACTTTCAAAAAAAACTAAGAGATGGCGGGGGAAAATATTTAGATACAGATATACAATTTTTTTTTATCAGATTCTCCAGGGTGGCCAGCGGACCGGGAAACCGGGAAATAACCAGGAGATTGAAACAACAGGGAAAAAACCGGGAAGAAACCGGGAATTTTCGTCTACATCGGGAATTTTTTCAAAAATTGAAAATAAAGATTTTTATGACTTAGTTTTTACCAAATCAAGTCTGATCTATACCGAATTAATCTTATTTTCAACGTTATAGAAATATTAGTTTCGATGTTTACCTGTATTTACCCTGTTTACCCGACTAGAAGTGTAAATTACTTAAAAATTTACGTGAATCTGCCGTTAGACTACCTTTAAAGAGGCTTGATACACGTGTTCGCAAGGAATAGAACTTAAATCATGACAATTGTGGTACAGAAATGATTTAAAATTGACCGGGAAAAACGACATTATTAACCGGGAAAACCGGGAAAAAACCGGAAATTTGAAGAAGCTCAAAGACTGGCCACCCTGTTCTCTCATTGCGAAATTTATCTGTATTATTATGATGAATCTGAATCGTGAATTATTCGATAATATCGATAAAACGCTGAAACTTCTTATTAAGAAATAAAGTGCAATACAATCAAAAGGAAAACCGGACATTGTCTATCACCTAAGAAAGATGCCAAACGCAATAATTATTTGAGCTGAGAATGATGTGCAAAATTCTTTAGGTGGAACATTGAAATTGAGCCTAAAAAGGTGATGCCAGACACAATTGTTTGAGCTAAGAATTTTCAGCAATTTTGGAGCTTCCAAATTTCTCACAAGCTTCATGAACTCTATTTCATGTAGAAATCAAAGGCAAAGTGAGCGACCTGATAAGGACTGTGCGAACTCAAAAAAATGAGATTGATCTTTGATCTATTTTTTTGATCGATTCGGTGCTTCAAAATAATGTATGATGATCGATTAGAAAATTTCTGTGACCATGCTCGCAGAACCATTTACAAATTTCATTTATTTTGAGATTGATGCAAATTATAAGAGATTATATGTATGAAATTCTTTCATTCAATTAAGAATTATCACAAAAGAAACATTTAGTTTTTATTTTGATTAAAAAAAAAAATACATACAGAAAATCCTACAAATAAAGCCTTTTGAAAATAATCAAGTTCTAATGATCAGAAGATCGACTAATTAGAAGAATAAAATGTTAAGATCGATCGAAGAATTGCATTAATTAAATGATCAGATCGATTAATCTATCGGAAAGAACATTTGGTGAAGAAAATAATTTTGATTGATAAATCGATCTCTCGATTATATCAATAAAATTTCTTGAAACCGTAACTATGACTATTATATGCAAATTGAATTTCTCTAGTTACTACGGCTTCTGTTGTTGAGACTTCTGTAACCTAGCTCTAATAGCGATCACTTACTGCTTTTAATATTAGAAAAAGTACTTTGAAATTATAAATTCAACACAATAAAGATTTACATGAGGTAGTTTGCGTCCATATTGCAAACAAAAATTCGGATCAAGCAAAACACGGAAAAATAAAAATTGATCCATGAAAGAAATTTGGTAACGGGCTTCAAATAAACTGATGCAGACATGTCAACGAAATTTACAGTCTCACTCTAAAATTCCGACATAGCCCCTACAATTTTATCAGATTTCTATAATGAATAAAATATATAGTTAGAATAGGAGCTTTTGGCAATTACCCGTGAGATCATGTTCAAAATAATCGTCTATGAAATATATAATAATTTATTTGAAGAGGAACGGACTCTAGGATAACGCTTTGGTCAAAAAGAGGCTTCTGAATCGAATATAAGTACCAAGATACTTTTATATATTCTTCTTCTTTTATGTAAAGGATGTTTGTCCATATTTAATTTCAGTGTTAAATTTATATATTTTTTTAAATATTTTTAATGAGAAAATCTGCTTTGGCCACTACAATACTTCCCCGACCATAAATTTCATGGCTAATTTCATCGCTGTTTCAGAAATATAGAATACGTTCGAAAATTGGCAATTAGAATTTTCTCAAATACTTTAGAAAATAATTTTCAGATACAAATTACGGAAAACACATATGTCTACAAAATTTGTTTAAATATCTTCCTTTAAAATAGATTGAAATATTTATATTGCCTTAAAACGCTTCTTAAAATAACATTGCTAGTATAGCCAAAAACATAGCTTGTGGTACCAGCCAAAGAGTCCTTTTCTAGATTTTAGGGTTCTTCAATTCATTGGAACATATAGGCTGGTACCATGAGATCTGTTTTTGGCGATACTAGGAGCCTTGTGTCAAGATGTGTTTTAACGCAATTAGAATTTTCCCAAATACTTTAGGAAATAAACTTCAGATGCAAATTACAGAAAACACATATGTCTACAAAATTTATTTGAATATCTTCTATTAAAATAGCTTGAAATATTTATATTGCCTAAAACTCTTCCTAAAATAACACTGCTAGTATAGCCAAAAACAGAGCTTGTGGTACCAGCCATAGTTTCGATATTTGATCGCCGGAAGTGTAATTTTAAGATGGCAACGGGGATTTCACTGATTACTTATTTAAAAAAAAAAACAATTGACAAACGTTTGCATGTTTATCATAAAATATGAGTGATAATAATTTTAATTTCACATCATGATTCTCATTATTTCTCTGCTACAGTAGAATAAATAGTATATTACGTTACAAGAACCGAACGTCTGTCATTTTTGTCCCGGATAAATTTGGCTGCATTCGGTGAAGACGAGGGCGAAGTACGAGGCGAAGGCGAGGGCGAAGCACGAGGCGAAGACGAGGGCAAAGCCCAAGGCGTTGCTCCGTGCAGCCAAATTTATCCGTGACAATAATGACAGTCGTTCAGTGTCCGTGTTACATACGATACTTTTTGTAACAAGTGCACCGAAGTACCCCCATTATTAAGCTTTTTAAATAAATTTGGATGTATCGAAACTATTTGACAAACAGATTTTTGCAAATGCAATTACATTACAGTAAAGTAATACAATGAAACATAACTTACATGATTTATTTTATTGATTGATATTCTTCACATTTTCTGTGCTATCCCGTTTCATAATAAATGTACATACTATAACGAACACATTCTACAGAGTGATCAATAATGATTGTCTGACAGGTGACAGGCAGAAGTTCGCATTATGATCAAAACTATCTTCATGGAATAAAGTTAGTATAAATTTATTTATTTTGAAAACTACATTACTACATCAAGAACACAATGGCGTATATTTTGCATATTTTATGACGGATTCATCCATAATCTGATTCACTAAACAAAAAACGAGGTGAATAGCTGTATTATCGACTGATTATTGAGAATTTATTATTATTCTACCAAATTATTAGGTTAGAATTGGCAAATAGATTTAAGATCGCAACGCCGCAGCGGACATTTTTGAACTAACTGAGCTAGGATAAACTTGAAGTTTACATGTATTTAAATGGGATTGTTACGATTTTTAAAGATTATTTCACTCATGTCAATTATACTGACAAATTTTGCATAGTTACAATGACAATTATAATAATAAATTCCTTGCCAACGGGAATTTACCTCTGAAAATTCCCGTTACCTCGGTAAATTCCCGTTGGCAAGCGATTTATTGCGATAAATTGCCTTTGTCATGGAGAAACAATACACAGTTCTAATATAAACAAACAATCAGCTCTCGGAAATGTCAAAATTTAATCGTATTGGAAATGCATTTTTCGCCGAAAATAATGAAATTGAAAACAAAAAGTTAAAAAATACAAGAGTATATGGAGGCAATTTAGTGTATTTTTCAATCAAAATGGTTAGTAGTTGCAACTAACATTATTTAATAGGTACTTATTGTAGCAATTTCATTCGAGAAATATTCTCCACAAATATCACTCGCGACTTTAATTTTATCATAAATTTTTCTTTCAAACATTGATTACCTTTAAGCAACATCCTTCGAGTCATCTGCTCAGATGAAATCCCTCGAGCTACGCTCTCGTGATTTGATCGGACAGATGACTCTCACGATGTTGCTAGGTAATCAATGTTTTCAAGAAAAATTTATTGATAAAATTACAGTCCCTTGTGATATTATATACGATAATATTCGTGAATATGAAATAGAGATTTGCTTTTTCATGGATATCTTTTAAAAGTGTATTGTTCGTAAATACCAGGCAAGTAAATTATTCCATCTGTTTATTCATATTTAATTCATATTTTTGAATTGAACTTAACCTTTAATTTCTAGATAATGATATTGAAACTTTAAGAATATTTTGATGCAAATGTCATGTCACGCTGTGTAAATGAGGATGAAAAGCTAGTAAATGCTTGACATATTTTATTCTGTCGAAAATTAAATGATGATAGTGACAAGAGAGTATTTTTGCAAGCTCTTTGCATACAAACATTAAAAGTACTTGAGAATCCGTATGAAATTAAAGGAGAATTAAATTGTAATGAATATGATGCCTTGAAGATTGAGAATATGACTTGTTCTTGCAAAGCAGAAAACAGCGACAGTTGCAAGCATGTATCTTCAGTTTTTTTATTGTGTACCATGTGTTGAAAAGTTGAAGTGGCGCGAGAATGCCTTTTAATTTTGTTAAATAAACATTAGATTAGTAATGAAGGAAAAAACTTTTCAGAACTCATTTTTAAATAAATATGTTTTATTGGGTATAAGTTCTGTAATTTATTAGAAACACAACGTTTCAACAGCAAAGTGCTGCCTTTTTCAAGTGAAAAGAAATATAAATATTTATATTTCTTTTCACTTGAAAAAGGCAGCACTTTGCTGTTGAAACGTTGTGTTTCTAATAAATTACAGAACTTATACCCAATAAAACATATTTATTAGATTAGTACTTACAAATTGGACTGTTTGTTGTTTCAAAAAATCTATCAATGATTTGAAGATAATTTATATTTGTAAAGTATACCTGGATGAATAGAAAACAATCCAGACAAAAATATTCACCAGTTGCAATATCTGAAATGTCCTGCATGAAAGAAAAGATTTTGAAAAACTCTAAAACTTTGGATTCTATCTTCTTTCTCAATTTAAAAGTAAAAAGTACAACAAAAAGAAATAGCAACCTTAACATATCAACTGTCAGACAGCAAATGCGTAAGCTATGGCTTCATCAGTCATTACTACTACACTTAATCCTCCATGGTAAATTTTTGTATTTGAAATTTCAATCAATAAACACAATATTTATTCATGAATTTTTGCTAAAATCATTCAGAATTATTATTTCATATATGTTTTTTATGAATACTATTCAAATAACCGAATATAGAATATGATTTATTGATTTGATTATAAGCTCATGTATAATATATATGTAGCGCGCCAAATCTATCCTAACATCACTAGTTTGAAATTCTGCCACCAGATAGAGTATCGCTTATGTTTATTTGCCAATAGTGTTTTCAAAGGAACTGTCATCTGTCACTTGAAGGTCACTATCTCAACCAGGCGGCAAAGAAAAAATCAGAGCAAAGCGGCACGGACAATCGTTTTTGATCACTCTGTATAATACGAATTTCTTTCAAATATCAATTTGACATATATCAATGAAATAAAAAAATCCAACGCATCCATGATCTACAGTTTCATTTTTACCCAGTCAACAGAGAATTAATGAAAATTGTTACCATAGTTTGAAATTGAGAACTTTCGAAGCAGAAGTCAGCTCAGTAATAGGGTACTTTCGGTGTACGTGTTACAAAATCGAATTTTATAGTAATTGAGATTTTATTACAGTTCATTTTTTAACTAGGAGGAGTAAACTGAAGTTGCTGCGCCAAGCCATATATACACTTGTGTAAATACGACGAAAATATCACCAGATTTTTATGCGGCAAAATTCAATTAGAAATTGTCGGCACGTAACATTCCCACTTTTATTTTATAATTATTGTTTGTTAACTGCCAACAAAAAATATTTTAGTAATAGGAATTATTGTATTACATAATGATAAGAAAGATATTTTATTAAATAAATAATAATGTGAATTGAAAAGACTAACAAATTTTTGTTCAGTGTAAAACTGGTGTGAAATAAGCCAATCAAAAACGTCTAGTTACATGACGCGTACTTCAGTTTGCTCTTCCTAGATTAAAAATAGAGTATATTAACAAGTGAGCCGTAGATAATTTTGAAAAGTGTTTCAGGGAAATGTTGTGCCAAATAATTTGAATCAATTTCAGTTTTATTCATATTTTATGATAATACCATCGTTTATAAAATAAACGCAAGAAGTTGAAAAAATCCATCAATAAAATGTTGGCAACACTGGTTGTAAAAAGCTCATTCACTAACTAAAAACTAACTTAAAGATATAATATTAAATATGTTTCAGGCAAAATTTCCTACGCGTTCTCAAGTTATCGTGTTTTCAGACAGATCTAATTTTTTGAAATTTTTTTTTTTTGTTTAGTAGGGTCGGAATCGTTAAGATTCATCCAAATCTCGAACTGTCAAAAAATCATGATCACAATACTTGCCCAATTACAGTGTAAACTCTTTTTAACGTTATTGTTTATAACGATATACTCACTATAACTTAGAAAAAAATGAACACAATTTAGTTGGTTTATCTTAAAATCCACACAAAAAAAACTATAGCGCAACAGTCATTCTTTATTACAAAGAAATTGGTTCATAATTTAGGCTCAGTAAATATTTATTATCGGTGTTATTGTTAGTTATTTTATCAGGTTACAAAAGACGCCGAATAAATCTTTGAGGCCCCGAAACTTCTGAGGTCATAAACAGCTGTCTTGCTTTTCTTATTGTCTTGAGTGTCTTAAACACGCGGATCATTACGCTTGGTTTGCTTGATAATGATGGTCTCGAACTAAATACACTAGATACCTCTCGTATTATCTGTCGTAAACCATAAAGAATAATTCAATTACTTACTTTATCAAATACATATTGAAAATTATTGTGAATTTGGTCGTTTTTTTTCTTCACTTCATATAACGGTAGTTCTCTATAATTATAAAAAATGATCGGTCCCTTGAGTTTCGTTATAAAGATTTTATACTGTATATATAGGTCAGGGAAATAAAAATGAGAACATAATACTTGAATTCGATTTCAATGTGAAATGACGAATGCCACTTTTTCCAGATTATTGGTATTTGATTTTTATTCAATAAACCACGCATGAAAAACACATGAAAATACCGTGAATAACTGTTTCCACTTATCAAGTATCTCTATGCAAAGAAATTATGCCCATCTGGCGCTGTGTGAAAGAAGGACAAAACAACAAACACAATTTAAAATTTGTAATAGTAAAGTAATTCCGTTTAACCCCACTAAAAACTCAGATCTCAACTGAAATCAGCGTAATAGATAGTGCAGCATCTATGAAGGGGAACTAAGTTTCTGAGTTGGGCTATGACAAATCGGATGTTGCTTACTTTAATGCTGGGGCCACACTAATGTCTAATGTCATTAAATGAGGCGTTATTAAAAAATGAACATATTGTCAATGACAATATGTCAATTTTCACATAACGCCTTACTCAACGGAATTAGATATTAGTGTGGTCCCTGCATAAGTGAGATGTGGAACGTCAAATAATGAAAGTTAGAACCGAAAAACAAATGGCAAAATCAGCCTGCTCATTTTGGAATATTTATGTCAATATCATTTTGGAGCTCAGAATCACTTTACCAAAAGTAAAAGAAGCACAAAAATCGTGGGTAGATGAGCTAAGTGCTGCGCAGTGCAGTACTTCGTTGTAAATGGAAAGCATCTATAGTATTCCACTCTGAACCCGAACCGTCTCGCAAAATTTGGGCATACTGAAACTGTTACTCTTGAGCTGTAAAAATCTTTGGTTATATGCCTTTTATTTATGTTATAGTTTTCATTCAAATATTTTGATTTCAGTTTGTTTGCTTATTATAATCATTATAAAAACAGAGGAGTAATTTTCCTTGAAAGTCTTGGACAACTTGAACAACAATTGAAAGATGATATATCAGGCTACCAGGTTTGTAGATATTAACAATTAGTTTTTTTTTTGAGTTTCACGAATTCAAGTCAAATTGTTACAACCACATCTTATTATTTCAGTCCTTAGTTTATATTGATCTTAGCTTAATTTCCATAGTAATGACTGTTGAAACAATTGTTACTAAAGTGATTTAGCTTCGCTTAAGATAAACCGAGGACTGAAATACTGCTCCTTATACTGCCTCCAATTTTGTTTTCACTGACTACTGCTGATTTTTTGAGACTAATACCAGATTGATTCTCTACTAGTTTCCTTTCTCTAAGCTTTTTAAATCATTATTATAGATTAGTCCAGTGCGTTTCTACATTTCAGCACTCAATACTTTGGTCATAAGTATCGTCCCGCATTGTGCCTAAAGTTTTTCTCAACTTGACATAATATTGAGAAAAAAATGTTATCTTCATTATCTAATTGATTATATTGAAATTTTTGGCTCGATTAAATGACAAAATAATTTGATAACTGACGATATGAAATATTCACAATTGGTTGGAGTTTAATATTATTTAATTTTTCAGAAAATGAGAATAAATATTCTTCAGGATCTGTACCAGTACAACAAAAAATGTAGACAATCATTGTAAAGAACTACTCGTACCTTATTTTAGAATGTACTGTTGATATTTAATATTCTAGTTTATTTTGAGAGAAGTTAATTTTTGTTTTGATACCTTACTAGTATTTTGTACGCTTGATACTTTAATAAAGTAATAAATTATTATTTTTCGATATTATTTCCTGGTAGTAGAATAATTGGTGATCGGCTTCGAGAAGTGGATCCAATATTTTGACTAGATAATCTATCTTGTGGTATTAACTGAACTGGAAGGGGATTGCTACTTATTTGCTTGCCTACTACGTGGCATCCAGACTAGCGATGAATAACCGGATGTGCCCTTCCAGAATTTTGCTCGATTTAAGTCTATAACAGCATAAGGATTTTTGAGGCAGCGCGTAGTGGTCTAGAAATAATAATTCACGGTCTTCAATGATTCGACGTGCTTCTGAAAGTTGTAGCAGTAAATTAGGATCTCAGTTCCAGTGTTTCTGAAACCACTCGAATGATTCTCCAATCAAGTCCTGATGCTATCTTTGATATTGCTAATTAACCAAGACGCTTCAGGCGATATAGCGATAACTTCGTTTCACAAGGGCGGATCCTGTCATGCCCCCCTCCTTGGGCTTATCCTTTTTAATCCAGTCCAGTTTATTTATCAATAATAATATAATTCATTGTTGGACAAATTACAAAAATATGATTAAGTACGTTGTGTTATGCTTGAGTTGGCTCTAATCATAGAAAATAATAGAGCTGTCTCAAATTAATATAGCTTATATATTATCACCAGATATAGTAAAATTGAATGTCGAAAAAATACTTTTAACTGCCAAAAATAATAAGCGATCACCAAAATTGTAACATCATTTTAATGTGAAATGATAAGCAAAAATTTTTATCGTTGTCCTATTGAAGCAAATGACTAGAAACTAATCATTGTTAACTCGAAAATAGTGAATGACTATCAAAGTTTCAACCACATTTCAATTTAAAATGTTATCCAAATATTTAACATCACGTTATTTTCTTTAAAAGTAAATTATTCTAGGTTCGAAAAACATTCTTGAATATTACCTAATTGCATTGTGCGCGAAGGATACACTGAACTCGTCATGTTAGTCCGAAGTTCAGTCTATAAATGAATGTTCACGTGTAACAATGGATGTGAGTTAGGTCGCTTCGTTCGCGCTTTCGAAAAACATTCCTGAATATTACCGAATCGTGCTGCGCGCGCCTGTAGGACAGAGCATGAGCCTGAGACAGCCAAGAAGGGTGCACTCTACACTGAACTTCTCATGTTGAGCCGAAATCCAGAATTGCGCAGCGCAATTTGGCGATCATTTACTACATTTGGCTTTTTTTTCGTTTTTAGATTTGGTGATCATTTACTACATTTGCTCTTTGTTTTGTTTTTTTTTAAGGTGTTCAGTATATTTTTTGGTAGAAGAGTTTAGGGTCTCCAAGTAGTTTTTGATAGTCATAATATTTAATCTCAATTAGTAATCGAAATACCTTGAATTTACTTGAGAAAAAAAAAATAGGCCCTCTGCTTGAATATACTATTTTGGATTCGCCCTTGCACTTAAGAGAAGATCTGCTGCTGCTTATTTGATTCTCCGTCACTTGTTTGGTAGCACTTTTACAATCTTCGTCAAGCTGATCGAATTTTCTTTTAAATATTACATTCGTAGATCTTGAGCTACGCACTAAACTGATGATTGACTGATAATTTCAGCTTTCTGCACTGCTTTTCCACATGAAGTTCAAGTATGCCAAATCTCACATTCCTTATTGCGTGTGGTACAAAATTTTCTGTGCGCTTTGAATTAAAATGGGACACCTGTATATACTTTCAGCATTCCTTCATGTAAGCTTTAAGTATGCCAAATCTCATATTCCTTCGTGTGTGCGGTAAAAAGTTCCCTCTTCACATTGAATTAAAATAGGACAGCATGTATATAATTTCAGCTTTCTACACTCCTCTAGATAAACTTCAAATATGCCAAATCTCTTATTCCTTCGTGCGTGCGATACAAAATTTTCTCTTCACGTTAAATTAATATCGGAC
The DNA here is from genome assembly GCA_963989225.1 of Dromius quadrimaculatus. Classification (NCBI taxonomy): domain Eukaryota; kingdom Metazoa; phylum Arthropoda; class Insecta; order Coleoptera; family Carabidae; genus Dromius; species Dromius quadrimaculatus. Next base: position 55,174,177 of record OZ022325.1, on the reverse strand, counting down.
ACCCTGTATATACTTTTAACTTTCTGCACTCCTTCTCCATATAAACTTTCACATTCCTTTATGCGCGCAGTACAAAGTTTTTTCCTTACGTAAAATTAATTTTTGACAGTCTGTATATAATTTCAGCTTTCTGCACTCCTTCCCCACATGAACTTTAAGTATGCCAAATCTCACATTCATTCGCGCGCATGGTACTAAATTTTCTTTCTCCATAAAATTGAAATGAGACATCTGTGTACACATTCAGCTTTCTGCATTTTTTCATATAAACTTCAAGTATGCCAAATCTCAAGTTCTTTTATACGCGCGGTACCAAATTTTCTCTACACGTAAAATTGAAATAGGGCACCCTGTATATAATTTTAGTTTTCTGCACTTCATCCTCACATGAACTTCTAATATTCCAAATCTCACATTAATCCGTGCGTGCGGTACAAGAATTTCTCTTCACGTTGAAGTAAAATGGGACTCCTGTATATATTTTCAGCTTTCTGCATTCTTTTAAATAAACTTTGAGTAAGTCAAATCTCAAATTCCTTCGTGCGCGCGGTACAAAGTTTCTTCTTCACGTAAAATTAAAATGGAACAATCTGTATATAATTATCGCTTTCTGCACATCTTTCCCAAATAAACTTTCCATTCCTCTGTACATGCAATATGCTTAAAAAGGGGTCGAAAGTTTTGTTTTTACGTATTAATACATAGATATCATTATTATAATAATCATCCTGTATAATAAGAAAATAATAATACGATGTTTCAGACAACGGGAGGTCATGTGCTATTTATTATATGATTTTTTGTTGAATTGATCAATAAATATTTGTATCAACAAATGAACACCTGTATAATTTAAATTTATAAAAACTATAATAATGTTATATTTCAAATAACGACTATACGATTTTTGGTTGAATTCATTAATAAATATTCGTATCAACAAATGAACATCCTATATAATTTAAATTTACAAGAACTATAATGTTGTATTTCAAATAAAAATTATACGATTTATTGTTGAATTCGTCAATAAATATTTGTATCAACAAATGAACATCCTGTATAATTTAAATTTATGATAATTAAATAATGTTGCTATATTTCAAATAACGGAAGGTTATTCATATTTTCATTCACTTTTCAATCAAATTCATTAATAAATAGTGTTTTAAAAATGAGCCATACTGTATAATATAAATTTATTGTGAATAAATAATATTTTTATGTTTAAAAGAACGGGAAGTCATGTATTGGCCTTTTGTCGTTTTAAATGTATATTTCTATACAGATTAAAAAATTCTTTCCTCATCAAGTTTGATTATATTAATTTCGCTTCAACTTGTGTGCAGGTGTGTGCTTCGTTTATCGCTACTACAAGCGATACGTTACTGTTACTGTCTTATTGTCGTTCGGTTAGTCGTATAGTTAGCATGTACGTCGTTTAATTCTCGAATAAAACGTCGATTTAAAGTTCTTAAATGTGCTCAAGTGATATATTTTGGGTTGTGAATTTTGCTTATTAACGTAGAGATTAAAATTTTGTGTATTTGAATATGTAAATTGGGGTGAATTTGTTCCGCATTGCGTGTGCGTTAGGTGCACGTATTTGCGATGTCAGTCTCTGCTTTTATTATGTAATAAATAAATAAAATGTCTTGCTTTTTTTGCAAAGGCCTGTAATGGAAGGTCCAACGTGGGAATCGGTGAACAGGTAGGTACCGCTACGAGAGGCAACCCCCCCCTGGTGAACACCACCGTGTGGGTTTGCAATGAGTTCTAGGGCGAACGAGCGAACTAACTGGGGAGTAACGGCATACTCTCGATATGTACCTAGCGGAAGTCGAAAAATATGGTAGTTGGCGGGGATCCTTGAGTAAGTTCAAGAGACAACAGCTGCTGAGACCGATACTTAAGGTTACCATATCGCGTAATTAGGCGGTATCGCGGACCTCGGAATATGCATTGGTCACGTATTCAAACAACGTATTTTTTTTTTTTTGCAAGCGTCGGGCACACCGGTTCCATGGGTGTCTGAGCGCTCAGGCACTCATTGGAGTAGTAAAGTAGAGTCAATATCAGTAGCATGATATATCCGAGCACTTTTAAGTAACCTCGCGAAGTAATTAAGCAACAATCAATCGCGAAGTTAGCTTTTTCATCGAAATTAAATGTTAGATCCGTTAAAAAGGCGCGAAATACACACACAAAACACGTTTGAATGTTGAACGAATCTTGAATGAATGTATTAATTGAAAAATTCCCTTTCAGCTTCTTCTTTCGTTACCACCTCCAACAAATTGAAACCAGGACGTAAGTTGACTAATAAACTTTGCTTTTCAGGCTCTAATTATTTTTCTTTTAGATATTTTGTATTGTTTTTCGCAGATTTCTAATCAATTTGTTTTTTTCTTATATCATTTGCTGAGGATGAGCCCAGCTGTTGAGGTGGATGGACATCGAGGGAATGGACAACGTAGGAGAAGCTGAGGATGAGCCCAGCTGCCAAAATCAACTCAATATTTTTTTTTGTTGAATATGATTCACCAAAATTTGTTTTAAGTTTCTGTTTCAGGTTGGTGGTCATCAATCGTCGTAACATCATCACATTATCAACTAGGTAATATAATATTGCTTATTTTATAACTGTTTTTAGCTAGTGCTAAAATTATTTGTCTAATATTCGAATGTATAATTTAAATTTATAGTGCAGGAGATAGCAACTTGCAGCTGCAATAATAACCAGACTTCAGAGAACTCCGTAGATGTCCAAGAGAGCCCAGCAGTCGTCCAAAAAGTCCTCCAGTAGTTGCAGAAGATCAGTACATCAATAGCAGCTGTTCCAGGTTCCAGATTCAACTTTCAAAGTTTAATTTATTTTTGAATTTGTAATGATTATTTTGTTGCTTCAGTTGCAGCGAGCGAAGAAGCCACTTCTCTGGTCTAGGTTTTGCTGGGGTTTCCCTAGGCCCAAAAGGAGAATTCCCGGAGAAGAGTTCGTCTCTTTTCCCTTAGTCATTGCCTGGGGGCGAATAAGGTTTACAACAACGCAGCAGCATCACAAACAAGACTTCCAACATCACAGCAGCATCCCGAACAAGACTTTCAACATCACAACAGCATCGAGTAATCAACAATTTATCTTCGAACCTTTGTACCCTTTCCTAATTCCCAAAATAAACTCATTCCCACAAAATTTACAGTCTTATTTATTTCTAAAATCTTTTTGCATTGTTTTCAGGAGTAGTTAGGAAATTTAAATTAAATAATAACTTGTATGTTTTATTTTTGAAGTAGATGAATTGCCTTTCCACACTTGTACCTTTCTCAATTATCAAATAAACTATTTCCCGAATATTTTGAGTTGTTTTATTTCAAATTTCTTATTTCAGGTGTGTAACTTATTGTTAATATTGAATTTAGCATGAAAAAATAATAATAAGTATTATTTATAGTATATTTAGATTTTCAATACATTTTCTATTATTGCTTTAAATTTGAGTTGGAATAAGATATATTTATTCATAACATTTGAAATGTATTGTTTTAAACTTCACGAGTAAAGTTCATAGATTTGCCGCAAGGTAGCAGCATCTGTCAATAAAGGTTCCAGTAGCTAAAATATACTTTTTGTTTTGAGGGACTTCAAAATGATTTTGAAGGATGAAATAGTTATTTGAGTATTAAGGTCAGTAAGTACAGTTTACCGATTGAGAATAATAGTTTGGAGGCCGAGCCTTGGCGAGGTTTCCAAATATTTTACGAAATTGATACAATAATTGATATTGTAACTTGTTCATAGCAGCAAGCCCATGAATCCACTGCAGCGGAAATCTATTACGGCGCATCTATCTCACTTTCTCTAGCGCATTGTGCTTGTGCTAATGAGTTTGGAACGTACGTCGACACTTTTAATAAAACTCATTGGAGCTTCTTCAGTTTTATCGGCTGGTTGTTGCTTTCGGTTCGTGTTTGAATTAACATCTTTTTCGCGTAGTTCGTGATTTTGTATTACTTTGGGGGTTGTGGGGCATATAAAGGATGGAATTAGCTCGGTTTAACGTAAATTTAAATTGGGATATCGTGATTAGTGTTTTTGCGTGCACCCTTCTGGTGCACTTGTTCGTTTTGCTCTCAAGTGTTTTTTTTTTTGTTTTTTGCGAAGTCCTCCCGCTTAGGCGAGGCAAGGCCCTTCCGATAAGGGTTCAACGAGGGATTGGTGCACAAGCTAGGTCTTTTAAGTAGCCTTTTAAGTGCCTTTTAAGTCCTGGATGGTTTTGTCGGGAGTGCATAGCTCGTGTTTTCAAAGAGCGGGCCGGGGGCCCAACACCACGAGAAGCTGCGGCGAAAACAGTTATGCCCGTGTTATGTAAGCGACCATTCGGCTGTCCGGCTAGACACAGCTCGTAATTTGCTAAGAGGGGGATATGCAGAAGGGCTCCTGGGGTATAGATTCAATAGGTCGACGATATAATATACCTCTCAAATTTTAAAGTAACGTTCGTTATTTAGGCAAAAAGGAAACAACTTTACGTAGCTAGCTCGACGAAATCGGATAGGTTTAGAAGGTTAGGGGGTTAGAAAGAAGCCAACAAGAAGAAAGAACTCAAGAATTAAGCAAAGACAGAAAAAAGATGCGTTTGAATGATGAATGAATGTTGAATGATTGTGACTAATCAAAAAATTCCTTTCCAGCCTTATTTTTCAGCTCATCAACATCATCTTCAGGACGTAAGTTGACTAAAATCTATTTCTTTTTCAGGTTCCTAATCTATTTGCCAATTAAATGACTGTTAAATTATTTCCTGATGTTTAAATTACCATTGTACTAATATTTGTGTGTTTTTATTGATTTCAGGACCTGGAGCAATAGTTGGAGGATCATTGCAGTTGCAGAGAAGAAGCAGCCCAGGAATCTCGAGCAACAGCAGAGCTACCATCGCTGGAGCAACCCACCGCGGGAGCTACCATCGCTGGAGCAACCCACCGCGTCAGCAACCACCGCGGTAGCTACTAATCAAACTTCTCTTTGAGCTTTCTCTTCCAGGTTATTGTCATCACCACAACATCAGGACGTAAGTTAATAAAAAAATTGCAATAATACAAATTTCCAATCATTTTTGAATGTATTTCAGTGCGCCCAACAGCTGAAGAATACATCAGCAGTTGCAGAACATCAGCCAAGCAGCTGAAGATCAAACCAAGTGTTGCAGAGGATCAACACAACAGTAACAGAGTTCATCCAGCGTAGTACCTACAACTTCAGAGACAGACATGGTAAAAGAAGCTCTAGATGATCCAAAAACTTCGATTAGATGAGCCCACAGCTTGCAGAGCCTAGGTAAGAATTACTTTATTATTTTAAACATTTATTTCCATATCATGTTTAATTATTTTTCTATAATTCAAAGTAATTGTATTTATTGATATTTCTAATCTATTGTTTCTTTTTATTACAGTTGCAGCCGTGAAGAAGCCACTTCTCTGGTCTAGGTTTCGCTGGGGTTTTCCTAGACCCGAAGGGAGAATTCCTGGAGAAGAGTTTGTCTCTTTCCCCTTAGTCAATGCCTGGAGACAAACAAGACTTACAACATCACAACAGCATCGCGAACAAGACATCCAACAACACAGCAACATTGAGTACTCAACAATTAATCTTCGAACCTTTGTACCATTTCCTGATTTCCAAAATAAACTCATTTCCACAAATTTACAGTTGCATTTATTTCTAGTACCTATTTTTATTATTTTCATGAGTAGTTAGGAAAATAAATGTATTGTTAAATAATTTTCAAAGTAAATTAGATTCAATAATAATTTCTAAATTTAATTTTTGAAGTAGAAACAATTGAAAATATATATTGTATTGTTGAGACTCAATTATATTAATTAAATAAAATCAGTAATTTGAATTGTGAAATTTATGAGAATGCTGCGGAACATTTTAATTGAAAATTAAAATTGAAGAAACCTGTGTCCCACAAGAATTCATATCTAATAATCGGTTTCCAAAACTATCATCTTAGACAGGGGATGATAGTTTTATAAACCGATTCTTAGATATGAATTCTTGTGGGACACAGGTCTCTTCAATTTTAATTTTCAGTAATTTGAAATTTATTTTTTCGCTTCAAGTCAAGAATAAAGTTCGAAGAACTGCCGCACGAGGCAGCATTTGTCAATAGATGCCTTAGACCAGAAATATTATAGACTAATAACAGTGTATACTCCTATACACATTGTTTTGACCGAAACATAGTTGAGTGAGAAGACAAAGGATAGAGATAGTTTTGGTCACGTGTAACTTCCGAAATGTCATTTCTAGCAACATCTGTTTTCATTTTGACCAGTGACAGCGTTTTGAACCTCCCATCGGAAGTAACACGTGACCCTAAACAATCTCTATCCTTTGTCTTCTCTCTCTACAATCTTCGAACATAACAAACACGCCCCATTAGGAGTCTAAAGTATTTCTGGTCTAAGATAGATGCTATCAATAAATATTTATTGGATAAATTTATTTTTACCCTTTTAATTATCAAAAAATATCAAATTTCGTCAGAATCAAATAATTCAAAAGGCTCTGTTATTGATGAACTTGCCAAATAATCCCTATTTTTTGCAATTGAATAAATTTTGTTCAAAAACGTTAGATGCTGCCATCTCTTACTAGCAAAGCAAACTAGCGCCTATCCAAGGATGTGTTGACTTACGAGTTTTTATACATTATTCTTGATCAAAATGAATTCGAACATATAGGCTTGCTATAAGAGTTTTTTTTATTAATACACATTGATCTATTCAGCAGGTATAAACCCTTTACTAGAAATTGATTCATGCATTTGCGGTTATCTGTTGAGCAGATATGCTGTATGACCAGATTCTCGTTGCATTATTGGATCCCTTTTATTTTGTGAGTTTGAAAGATAAAGGACTGGACTTTGTTTAGAAATTGGAAACGTGATATAAACCTCCTATTAAAGATCAATTATATAGTTCAGCACTACAGGCCCTTTAGGCCTAGGACTTGGTTGACAACATTTCTCCACTTCCCTCGGTTCTTTGTCTTAGTTCTCCAGTCTTTTACCCCTAGATTTCTAATATCCTCTTCTACTGCGTCAATCCATTTTCTTCTGGGTCTACCCCTTCTCTTAGCGCCTATGAGTCCCGCTCTCAGCATAATTTTCGTTGTTCTCCCTTTTGATAATCTCTGTCGTGACCTATCCATCTTATTCTTTGCGCCTTTATTATCTGTGCTATATTTGTTTCATCGTACATACTCATTATCTCTTCGTTGGTTCTTCTTTCCCACTGTGACCCAACTTTTCGCCCCCCGTATATTCTTCTCAGTATTTTTCGTTCCCATCTATTAACTTTTTCTTCTTCTTTTTTGTTTAGGATCCAGGTTTCGCAGGCATATGTAACTGCTGGACGTATAACCGTTTTGTAAATTCTAACTTTAGTTCTTTGTGACATTTGTTTTGAAGTCAGCACTCCTATTAAGCTACCTGCACTTTTGTTCCCTCGCGCTATTCTTGCGTCTACTTCTTTGCCATTGTCGCAATTATAAGTTATCAGAACACCAAGGTCTATAAAACTGTCCACCCTCTCAAATTTCAATCCCTTATATCGTTCGTGTTGCATTGTTATGTAATTTATGTTTCCCTCATTTATAGTTCCTCCCATTTCCATATATTTTGACTTCTCCTCGTTTATGTTGAGTCCCATTATTTGCGCTGCTTGACTGAGTTTCCTTGTCACTTTTTTAAGCTCTTCTAAGGTTCTTGCTATTATTACTACATCATCCGCATATGCCAAAATTTGGTGATTACTGTTGTAGATCATTCCACCAAGGTTAATACCGCTATCTCACACAACTTTTTCTAGTGCTAGGTTAAATAATATTGCCGATAGAGGATCTCCTTGCCTCAATCCAGTTTGGACCTTAAACGCGTTGGATGATGTATTCTGTACCGATACCACATTCTCAGTATTTTCAAGCGTCATTGTAACTAAATTAATTAGTTTACGAGATATTCCTAATTCTGACAGTGCCATGTTCAGCTTGTTGCGGTTTATTGAATCGTAAGCCTGCTTAAAATCAATAAACAGTGCATGAAGTTTCATTTCGTGCTCATAGCAATTTGCTTGGATTTGCTTAAGGACGAATATTTGGTCTGTAACAGATATGTTTTGTCTGAAACCGCACTGGTACTCTCCTACAATATTCTCTTCAAAGGCACTGAGTTTTTCTTTGATGAGTGTCGCCAGAATCTTGTAGACTGCATCTAGTAATGCAATTCCTCGGTAGTCGGAGCAAACAGTCTTGTCTCCTTTTTTGTGGATGGGTTTTATTATTGCTCTTGTCCAACTTTCTGGTAATTTTTCTTCTTCCCATATGCTACAAATAAGTTCATAAATTTCATGATGCAGTTTCTCTTCTCCGTACTTTATCATCTCGGCATCTATCCCATTTTCTCCAGAACTTTTATTGTTTTTCCTTGCTTTAATGCATCTTTTTACTTCTTCCTCAGCTGGTGGTTCCACATTTGGCTCCCTTCGGAGTTCTCTGATAATGCCCATTCTTTGATTTTCTGCTTCATTTGGTTCCTCCTAAAAGATTACCGTCTTTGCTTCTGACGACTATGGCGTTCTTTTGATATCCTGTTTTCGCTTCTTTCACGTCTTGGTAAAAGTTCCTGATTTCTTTATTCTTGAGCTTATCTTCCATCACCTTTAAATTATTTTCGATACTCAGTCTCTTCTTCCTCCTGCAGATTTGCTTTGCTTTACTTCTTAAATCTCTGTACCTTTTTCTATTCTCTTCTGTATCGTTTTTTAACATTGCTTCTCTGGCTTTTTTCCTATCATTAGCTGCTTCCAGACATTCTTTATCGTACCAGTCTTTTCCTTTCAGATTTTTCTGTTTCTTTAATCTTATTTTGGAGGCTTCTCCTATCACCCCTTCTATGCGTTTCCACTTATCCTTTATGCTAGTCGGTCTTGGAATGTTATTGAGTTGTCTCTCAATTTCTTCCTCGTATTGTTCCTGTTTGCTTGTTTCCTGTAATTCGTTGTAGTCATATTTTCTTCTTCGATTTCCTTCACGTTGTTTATTGGTATTTAGGACTTGTTTCAACGTTGCTCTGACCAGCATGTGATCCTGTGACAGAAATAAGTAGAGTTGGAAACACTGCTAAGTTAAGTTAGGTTATGTTATGTGGAGAAATGGAAGAAGGATAATCAATAAAGGTCATTAAAAATAGTTGTGTGTTTTATTACTAAAGAATCATAATATACTATCAGAATACCCGAACAACACATGGTGTCAGGTGTGGGGTTGGGAGGAAACAGAAAAAGAGAATGTTTGGAAGAGAATAAAAAAATAACAAACATAGGTCACATGCAAGTAATAAGACGAACACGTCAAAAACAGAATAAAAAATGGGTACTAAGGAAGAAATAGCAGGTTTAAAAGCACAAATACAGATGTTGCAAAGCATGATCACAAATATTCAAGGATTAAACATCCCACCAGCAGCTAGTTTCGTTCCAAGTCAACACATACCAATACCAGAAAAATTTTCATATGCAGAAAAAGACTGGGAAGCTTGGATAAATCATTATGAAAGGTACAGACAAGCAGTCAATCTGAATGAAACAACAGAAGAAAATCAAATTAACAATTTATTGTTACATTTGGGTTCGAAAGTGAATAAAATATTCGAATTGCTACAGAAGAAACAAGAAGATTATAAAGAATATAAAGTACTTAAAAAAGATTTGGATAAACATTTCCAGAAAAAAACAAATATAATTTATGAACGAGCCAAGTTTAATTTGAGGAAACAAAGAGAAAACGAGTCTGTCACTGAATTTATAAATGATGTTATATCTATGGCGAAAACATGCAAGTACGGTAACTTAGAGGATGAATTAATAAGAGATAAATTAATTGTAGGCATACGAGACCAAAAATTATCGGAAATATTACAATTAGATGAGACGTTAACTTTAGCTAAAACAATTGATAAAATTAAACAAGCTGAGAACATTAAGAACCAGAATGATGAATTGAGAAAAAAAGATGTCTATCAGGTAGATAGGATTCAAAAAACATCTAAAAAAGTAAATCAGAATAGAAACAAATATCAGGAAGGCAAATTTTCAAGAAAAATCTATCCCGAATGTGGTAGGTGTGGTTCTAAACCAAGCCACCCATTGAAACAATGCCCAGCAGCAACTGAAATATGTAAAAAGTGCAAACTGAGAGGTCATTTTGCAAGATGTTGCAGAACTAATAATGCATCAGAGGTTAGAAAATCAGAAGATGAGTCGACGACTGATGAAAGCGAAAAAGAGTGCGCAGAAGTCAAATTTATCAATGAAATTAATTGTACAGAAGAACCATGGAAAATACAATTAAAAATAGGTTCAGAAAAAATAAAATTCAAAATCGACACAGGAGCGGATGCAACAGTCCTGTCAGTAAATAGTTACGATAAAATAAAACAATCATACCCTATTCAAAGCACAAAAATAAAGCTTAAAGGACCAGGGGGAAACCAATTAATGATTTTTGGGAAAATCAATGTGCCAATAAAATATAAAGAGACAACAGAGATGATAAAAATGTATGTAATCGAAACAGATGATAATTTATTAGGACGACCAGCTTTGAAAAAATTGAGAATGGTTTCATGGGTTGAAAATGAATTGCAGATAAAGGAAATATCTGAAGAAAGAAAAATAGTCGAAGAAAAAGAAGAATCAGAAAATAGGCAGGATTCAACAGAATATAAATCAAGAATAACACAGAAATATAAAGAAATATTCAATGGAATAGGGAAAATAAAAAATTACAAATACGATATTAAACTTACCAAAGATGCCGAGCCATTCGTTGTTGCAACTCCAAGACGAGTTCCAATACCACTTCTAGAAGAAGTTAGAACAGAGATAAACCGAATGATACAAGAAGGAATTATAGAAAAAGTAGAAGAACCAACAGAGTGGTGCTCGCCAATGGTAATAACAAAGAAAAACAACGGAAAAACCAGAATATGCACAGATTTCACGAAGTTAAACCCATTTGTCAAGAGAGAAAGATATCAATTGCCAGCTGTAGAAGAGTCTTTGGCAAAGCTACAAGGAGGTAAAATATTTTCAAAATTAGACTGTTCATCTGGATTCTGGCAGATGGAAATAACTAAAAATTCAAGAAAAATAACAACATTTATAACACCATATGGACGATTTTGCTATAAAAGGTGTCCATTTGGAATATCGAGTGCTCCTGAAATCTTTCAAAGAATTATTTCTCAAATAATCGATTCGTGTGCAATAAAATCTGTGGTAGTACATGCAGATGATATTATGATTTCAGGAAAAACACAACAAGAACACGATAGAAATTTAGAAATTGTTCTCGATACATTGTTAAAGCACGGAATAACATTAAACAAAGAAAAGTGCGAATTTAACACAAACAAAATTAAATATCTTGGATATATAGTCTCAGATAAGGGAATTGGAGCAGATCAAGAATACATTAAAGCTGTATTAAATTATGCAGAGCCAAAATGTGTAAAAGATGTACGTGCATTTTTGGGATTAGTAACATATTTAACAAGATTTATAAAAGATTATTCCACTAAAACACAAACATTACGAGAATTGTTACACAAAAATAAACAATTCATCTGGGAACAACCACAACAACAATGTTTTGAAAACTTGAAGAAAGCTATAACTGAAGCTCCTATATTAGCGACATATAATACCCAATACGAAACAAGAGTATCAACTGACGCGAGTGCTTATGGAATTGGAGGTACGCTAGAACAACTTCAGCCAGATAAAACATGGAGGCCAGTATGTTTTTGTTCACGATCATTAAGTGAATGTGAAAAACGATACTCACAGATAGAAAAAGAGACTCTGGCGATCGTATTCACAGTCAATCGTCTGAGTAAATTTCTGATTGGAAAACATTTTGAAATAAGAACTGATCACAAACCACTGGTTACGGTTTTAGGTAACAAATTAATTTGTGATTTATCTGCAAGACTGCAAAACCTGAGAATGAAATTAAGCATCTTCGATTTCCGAGTCAAGTACATTGCAGGTAAAGAGATGTACGTGGCGGATGCTTTGAGTAGAGCTCCTTTACAAACTGAAGAAAATTATGAAGATATAATACTTGCATCAAAATTTAGATCAATTTTATATTTGAACATAGTGAAAGATAATATTGCGGATCAGCAAGAAGAAGATCAAGTTCTGAAAAAGGTTAGACAATACACAAGGAGTCAATGGCCCGAAGAAAAAAGATTGTGTAAATTAGAAGCCCTACCCTATTTTAAATTTCGAAATGAATTATCATTTGTAGATAATGTTCTCCTATATCAAGACAGAATTGTAATACCAGATAGCGATAGAAAAAAATGTCTGCAAACAATCCATACAGGTCATCTTGGATTAACCAAATGTAAAGAACGCGCAAAACAATTTGTTTGGTGGCCATCTATTTCCAGAGAAATTAAAGAATTAGTTTCGGAGTGTGAAACATGTCTGAAGAATAAAAAACCGAATGTAGAACCACTTCTTCAATTAGAACAGCCATCATTGCCTTGGGAAACAATTGGAGTTGATTTATGTGAATATAAAGAGAAAACTTATTTAGTAGTACAAGATTACTACAGTTTATTTTTAGAAGTAGAACCTATGCGGAAGACAGAAAGCGAGGATGTAATAAGAATATTGAAATCTATTTTTGCAAGACATGGTATTCCCAAAACATTAAGAAGTGATAACGGTAGTCAATTTAATTGTGAGAAATTTCGGGAATTTGCACAGCAATATGGATTTAAATGGAAGTCCAGTAGTCCAAAATACGCTCAATCAAATGGCTTAGCGGAAAGTGCTGTGAAAACGGCGAAAAAGATTTTGAAAAAGTCTGAAGACGTATACCTCGGACTTTTGGCGTAGCGAAATACACCACTGGAATGTGGAGCATCTCCCAGCCAATTATTAATGGGGAGGATATTAAGAGAGAACATTCCGATTCAAAATTCAAAACTACGACCAAAGATACCAAATTATGAACATGTGCGAATGAAAAAAATAAAATCTAAAGAAGCACAAAAAAGATTTTATGACCGAAGACATCGTGTAAAATTAGGAAGAGAACTCCAGAAGAATGAAAGAGTATGGATCAGGGATAAACAAAAAGAGGGAAAAGTGAGAAAGCAAGCAGGTGTTCGATCATACCTAGTGGAGACAGATAAAGGAGACATTCGAAGAAACAGATACCACTTACAGCCATTACCAAAAAAACAACTGGGCGAAAAAAGCAGGAGTGAGGTAATGAACCCTGCAAAGGAAAGGGGAAAAAGACAAAAGAAGAAACCTGAATATTTGAAAGATTTCGTTACAAATTAGTTAGTACATGGACAGTTATGTATGGTAGTAATAAAATATGTATGTTAAGTGGAATGTCGTAAGTAACATTTACTTTTTTATAAAGAAGAGGGGATGTGACAGAAATAAGTAGAGTTGGAAACACTGCTAAGTTAAGTTAGGTTATGTTATGTGGAGAAATGGAAGAAGGATAATCAATAAAGGTCATTAAAAATAGTTGTGTGTTTTATTACTAAAGAATCATAATATACTATCAGAATACCCGAACAACACAGATCCGAATCGGCATCCGCTCCTCTGTAACTCCTTATATCTGTAATTTGCGCAGCGTGCTGCTCTTCTATCAGTATGTTGTCTATTGAGTTCACTGTTTCTCCATTTGGTGCCCTCCACGTTCCCTTATGGATATCTTTGTGTTGGAATTGAGTGCTTCTGATCACCATATGTTTTTTTTCCATCGCGAGCTCTATTAACCTGCCACCGTTATTATTAGTTTCTTCGTGCTTACTGTATAATCCAATTGTTGGTTTGTAGATTTCCTCTCTTCCTATTTTTGCATTGCAGTCTCCTAGGATTATTTTGATATCATATCTTGGTATTTTATTGAATACACGTTCTAATTCCTCGTAATACTAGTTTTTTTCCTCCTCATCCTTCTCCTCCGATGGGGCATGTACTTATATTAATAAAACTTAGTTTTCTGAATTTTCCTCTGATCCTGATATAGCACATCCTGTCTGAGAGAGGCTCAAATTCGGTTACTGATTGCAATATTCAAGATCAATTGATGAATCCAAAATAATTTATTTAGGATATTTAAACTCTCAATTAAAAATTGACGTTTAAAACTACGGCTACTTGTTCAGCAGTTATATTGTATGACTGGATTTACTTGTTAGTTCACGAAAAGCATAGAGATGGCAGCATGTATCTCGTTTTGAGAAACCCTAAAGTAATTTAATTACTTGTACTAAGTACAAGAAAGTATTGTGAAACCAACAAAATTCATCTATCAAGATTTTGATGGAAATATCTGTTTTGAGCATCCCTAAATCCATTTTGACTATTTTCGGCTTGATGTCGGTACGTATGTGCGTTTATTCGTTCGTTCTTAACTCGCAAATCTCATAACTGGTTGAACGTATAATGTTGAAATTTTGTATTTAAGACTGGTATAAGGTCTAGTTGCGCACCTCGCATTATGGTTCCAATCATCTGTACCGGAAGTGTACTTTACTTGAAACTTTTTTCGAATTTATCTAATAAATCCAGAATGATTAACCGTAGGATGTTGAAATTCAGTATTTGAACTTGATGTTGTATCAGAATAGTTATCTGCTATTTTTGTATAAATCGGCTAAGCCAGAAGTGCTCTTTATTTGAAACTTTTTTTGCATAAATCTAGAATGATCAGCCATAGCAAATTGAAATTTAGTGTTTGAACTTCTTGTAGCATCAAAATAGTTATCTACTATTTTTGTATCAATCGGCTGAGCCGGAAGTTCAGTTCATCTGTTTAACAGACATTCAGAATTTGTCGTATAAAACAATCAGCTCAATTGAAATGATAAGGTAGGCAATGATAATCTGTTGTCAAATTTTTGATTCTGTTTGACATTGTACATGTCAAAATATTATTAAAATTATATTAATTATAATCCGAAGTGACAGATAACTTTATTGAATAAATTTTTGTATATATCAAATGATGTACAAGTAAGTCACGTGATATTCACGTCAGATTTTTTATTATATATGATATTTTCGGCAATCTCAGCGTAATCGTGGATTAGCCTTTTTGTCATTAATACTCGATCACTGGACTCGCCCTTGGTATGGAAAAATACTCTACACTTTAGATTAACAACCGCCAGTTCACTTTACCAGATACAATTTTCGATTTGATTTAGGTATTGAATTTATGTTGCTCTACAATCGGTAGTGTTTTTATACGTTGGCTAGTTATCTCGCGAATAGACATCTTTGATATTGTTGATTGAACTGTTAGATTGATAATAGATAGCTATTAAACAAAACATTTCAATTAATGTTTTTCTTAGGAGTTAGGCTGACAATAGTGGTGGGTTTTTCTGCTAACACCTCTAGGTGACTTTGTTTTTAGTAGAAACATTTTTTCAAGTGCATATAATGAAAAGTTTGTAGGGAAAATTCTTTTATTCAAGACTGCACAAAATCATATTTTAAATAACATACAAATAATAACAACGCATAAAATTAGATATATTATACGTTATACCATACTAACAACTTTTAACTTAAGACTTAAATCAATTACCTAATTACATTTACAATTAGAAATCAATTTACAAAAGATGTAAAAAACAAATACTTACACCAGTTGTTACATACGATAATCAAGAGACCCAAAATTAATGAAAAAGTTGACCAGTAATTAGAATTATCACAATTATTGCATCATTAAGAATTATTTTTAAAATCTTTTGATATTCACATATAAAATATATTTTTAAAAAGTTGTATACAAGGTTCGAAATTTATTGTTAGGCTTTGCTTGAAGGTAGAATTTGTTAAATTTATTTCTATAATATATCTATAGCAATATTATAAAGATATAAAAGATTCATTTAATTTTGAAACTATAAATAAGTATTTTATGTTCGCAATATATGTACAAAAAGTATACGAAAATTGTTTATGAAAGTTTGGACCATCAATAGTTTATAAAAATATTAATTCATTCATAAAAATATCTGAAATTTAGAATATATTCTAATTTGACTAGATATTAACTTGCTACTTCAGTACATTTTCATAAAAATTATTTTCGGATAAAATCTAACATTCTCTCAATTAATTTTAAATTCTAGTCAAACTAGATCTTTTGCTTAAATAAGAGTAAGATACAATAGAACGAATATTAGCACCGCGATAATTTTTGCCGCTTGTATTTCCATCAACAATATAGAATAAATCTTCCAAAATCTATCATTTTTGCTTACGTGTGTGCCTAATTCTTTTTCATCACTCAACGTAAATTTAAAATGAAGCAGAGATTTTTGTTGATAAATTGTCTCCCAAAATTCACAGTAAATAAATTTTTTAATACTATTCGAAAGCTAAATCGTTTTTCTCGGAAATAGAATAACATTTTTTAATTTGTTGTTGGAACTATGCAATTACACGAACCGATTACAGACATTCCGATATAAAATTATAAATGGACCGTAAATTAGGAAATTATTATCTTCCGAGCAAAGTGAAAAATATTTTTATTCTCAGATCCATTGTATCAGGAAGGTTCAAATAATAATGTTTCTCCAAAATGTACTTTCAACAATAAAACACATGTGAAAGAATAAAATTATCTAGTGGTACTAATTTCATTTCTTTATTGATATTTACATATGTTCAAAATCTGAGAGATCATTTATGCTATTTAAGTAGCTTCAATTTTTTTGACTGTTTCAAATGAAAGACCTTAGTAATAAGTTGATGAAGCTCAATAATTACAAAAATATATATTTAGATACTTTGGAATGATAATTATTCAAGTATTCAATGTTAACATTGGCAATTTTTCAGTGAAAGAAATATAAAAATAAAATCAAATATAGTTTCAAAATTCAATACAAATTCACATTCAAGCATATCCAAGTCTCAGTGACTAAGATTTACGTATTGTACGATTCAGGTAAGGTAAACAAAACATATTACAACAATTTTTATTGAAGAATAATAAATATTGGACTCTGTTCTAATTCTAAAATAGTAAAAACATTTTTGATTTCTAAAATAATGAAACTTTTGAAGTACTTTATTTATAGATCACAGCTCATAATTTACTGAAACAGTATCATTTTTGGCCAATGACGCAATAATCATATTTACTGAATAGGTAGAACCAAATTATAGTCCCAAAAAATGAGCAATCATATTTCGTGAAGATTTTTCTATGGGATGTTAAAGAAGTAAACAAGAACATATTTTTATTGAATTTCGATAGCAATAAATTTTTTTGAAGAATGATACACACGAACCGAAAGATACTAATAGTTTGACATATCCTGAATCTGAAATTGCTTCTATTACTCATGTGTGTATTTCGCAGCTTACTGTATCCGTATTGTATATAAGACCAACAAATACTATAATGTAGTAGTATATTAATATCAAAATATAGGAGAAATTGATTTAAATAATGAATGCAAATATTAATTTGTTGCAATTTAAAATTCGATTAAATGTTGAAATGACGTCATCTTTTTGAGAATAATATAGAAAACTGTCATAAATGAAACAATATATGACAAAGAATATAAGCCATGAAAAAAGTGCGAAATATTATTTTGTTGCAATTAAAAACATGATTAAATGTTAGCATGACGTCATCTTCTATATATTTTTTTGTATGGCAAATGAAATACCTCTTTATGGTCGACAAAAAAGCAAAGAAAGTAGATCCAGGTAAGTTATTGTAACATTGGAGATAGGTTCGAAAATTGTAAAAATGAAAAATAAAGAAATCTTACAATTTATTTTTCTCTCAAACATCAGCGCTATCTGACTTATTACGAAAATATTCTCAAAATGTTCTATAACAAAGATCAAATATATAATACAATTGAGAAACAAGTTTCATAAGTTTAGGGTGTGTGTTCGATTTGAAAAAATGAGCTTTATAAAGTAAACATTAAAGAGCTCAAATAGAAAAACTGCATTTATTTGCTAACGGCTGATGATACAGATTGAAAATGGTGATAATTAACTGAATTTGCTGATTACAACAAATTTTTCGATCGTCATATTATGAATAAACATTTTTCTGCTGAAAACATTATACTATCCTTTACTGATGAAAGCAATGATAGATAAAATGATGTAGAAGTATGAATTTTTCATTATAATCAGTTATTTTCCTCCAAAAAATAAAAAAAAAGAATATATAATCTAATCTTCGAGTCCCTCGAGCATTCAAAAGAAAGCGATCGTCGACATGGTGGCGTTCATTATAGTATTAGCCGGTTCCTTTTACAAAGATGTATTATCGCATAATATAACTATATAAATTATTGTGTTTCGACGGTACAAATTATTTAACTGAAAATTGTTATATCTTAGCTATAATAAAAATGTAATTTTTATTGATATTTGCATAAAAAAATGATATTTGATTGAGATTGAATCTCTGATTGCGAATATTTTATTTTCACTTAATCCTAAATAGAAGGATAATAATAAAATGTACATTATTTTCAGCTTCCCAGTTTATCACAATGACCTGCCTTCTATAAAAGCGCTTTTATGCTGATCGAAATTTGTAATTTTGAATTGTTTATTGAAATCTTCCGCAATTATTAGGAAATAATTCTGTTATAGACCCAGTCGGTATAATTCTTGATGTTCCACCAATTTTTCAGAAATTAGTATACATATTGACGAATATAAATCAATAATTTTTTCAGTACTGATGAAATTTTGTAACCTATTATTGAAATTATTGGACCGAAGGTATGAATTTGTGCGAAATATTATTATTTTTGTTATCCGTTACGGATAATTTTTGTTGATGTTTTGAATCATCAATAAAAATGTGTATTTTCACAATATTATATAAATTATTAGAATTCAATTATTCAACCGAACCCTAATCACACAATACTGGACTTTATGTATAATATAAAAATTGATCAGTGACTCAATAATTCTGGATCGGACTATAACTAAATGTAGTAAATTTACAAAAAATTGTATCTAGTCCACTTTTTTACCATTTGAAACAAAACCTTTGTTGATGCCATTTGAATAGCATGGTTTAAGATTTTTTGAATATTCTTCTGAGTCGTATGAACTGTTGAGACTGCCGTTTTCTGTCGTACCAATTCTTTTGTCCGATTCCAAAACAGGCTGTAAGAGATAAATAATGAGTTAGAATGAAAAATACACAAGTCAGATGAAATATGCACCATATCATACGAATGAGTCACGCCATTTTTAATAGTAAGGTTGGCATGAGACCCATTTAGCAATAATTAGTAATCTTCATCAGACAGCTCAATCCAAACTCATCTCTTTTGCTTTATCCACATTTATAATTTTATTTATACAAGCTCCTTTATTCTTCTCATTCAAGTACTTACTCTCACGCAACAAAACAATAAATACATCCAATCAAACACAATTATACCCATATATATTGTCATAAATATGAAATATCTCAAGTTATTAGTTCACAATAATGTTTATTTGAATTCGTTGTTTATTCAATAATTGATTGTAATCATATCCAAGTGAGCAATCACCAACAATCTAGACTTCTAGAGGATGTTCAATTGTGGGACATTGTTGGACTTGTGAGAGGAATAATTAATCAATAAAAGTGATAGCTAACGATTTCGTGTGCGACGTGAATAAGTGTACTGTAACCTGTAATATTTTAAAATCACAATACAATTTGTGACAATGATTTTTTTTCAAAATATTGCAGTCGCTTAAGTTGATCCGAAATTTTAGCATAATCTAGTTGAGTTGTAAGAAAAAACAATTAAAAATCATAAAAATTATTTATTCCAGATTTCTAGCCGAGAGCTTCAAATTGATACTAAACTAGACATCATTTGAATAGAAAACAATTGACAATCGTTTAAATATCATTTTTGACACATTTACTAGAATTATTCCCACAAGATATCCAATTTGATACCAAACACGATAGAACCAAATAACTTATTTAAAAAATACAATTGGCGAACGTTTGTATAAGATGTCCAAATATGAGTAATAATAATTCTAATTTCACATTACGATTTTAATTAATTAATTTCTTCGCATGTTTCAGAAAAATATAACGAAGTTTATAATAATTCGAATATTAATAATAACAAATAAATCGGTAATAATTTTTGAAAATGCTTTAGGTGAATGTTGTGTCAAATTATAATTTTTGTTATTTTATACTCTATGCTATAATAAACTATTCAGCATCAATCAATCAACATCTTTAAACAATGACAATCAACTCAAGTACAATTCGGCCAGAAAATTACAGAGCATTTTAAATAAATCTAACTTCATCTACATGCACCCCCATTTATATAGCATCGACACCCTGATAATTGAAAATTCAACCCACTGTCCACACTTCAAGTTATATATCCACAACAATAATTTCCTATTGCTTGACATTCCCTACAAATTCATAAAAATTATAGGACAGTTACGAATCTGCCACAACAGATCCCTCAACAAATTTGATTATGATCAGATGTGTTCTCTAGTCTATGCAATACTCAAGAAGATGAAAATCTAGCCAACTTCATCTCATGATGCGATATAAAACGCCCATAGGCAAGAATTGCTACAAAACTTCCCGAGAGAAATTCCCCATCATGATCATATTGGAATCCTTCTTGCGGAACAATTAAAATATGCAATATTTACAGATTTGTCAACACAACTCTTAAAATTAGAGCATTCTGAATGATTAAACATAACACTCTCCCTTAAACGTTCAAGACACTCACTCTCCGTTCATACTTCTGTAGCCACACTCAGCATCCACTAGAATACATCAATGCACATACAATACTTCGATACGAACACATTTTGTGGAGAGACCCATGACGCAACCATATTCTTACAACCAGCAGATACATTTCTTTCAATCTCTTTGCCAATTTTTCCACTACTTAACTCATTGACTTGTTCAAATTTCTCGTCCTATATCTCAACATTGCAATCAGTCCCCGTTTCACGCTGCCCAAATACAAATTTTTTATCTTTATTAACATTCTAAAAGAAAATGGTTGTTGTTTGACTTTTATTTTGAATGTAGGTATAGAATTATAGGAATTCAGTCAAAATTTTTACTCTACAGTTTCGGTACTATCTGAACCATCTTCAGAAGGGAAAAGAATTTGTGACTTTAAAATTGAACCTACATTCTAAATAAGATTCATACCCTTTCCAATTTCATATTGTTCTTCACTTTCACCTGAAACAGCAACATCATCTGTATATACTAACGCATATACATTTGAGTCATTGAAGACCTTTTGCTGCAACAAAACCACATACAAATTAAAAATAACCACTGAGACAAACTACAACCATGTGTCACATCATCATCAATACTAAGCCAATTACTCAATCTATCATCAATTTATTCATACAACGCACGAATCGTACGCAATAAATTCGCATTCATACCATATTCAACAAGCGCATTCCACAGAATACGTCGAAGAACTCTATTAAACGCTTTCCTACTATCGAGAAAGAGATCTTCTTATTCAACTCGAGTGACTTTTCAACAATCATACAAAGTAAAATAAATTGAACACCACATTCTCTCCTACGCAGGGGCACTCTCTGCACATCACTTATTTCATAAATGGATAAGGATTGCACATTATAAGTTAAAATTTTCTCTGATAATTTCTCTACCACACATGTTCGAAAATTGATAAATCGAGAAAATATAGTCTATAATGAGACATTATAGGTACGGATTATACCATGTAACTGAATCAAATTTAATAAAAGTTGAAATTTCTCGTGAAAATACAAATTTTATAAAAGATTTGAAAATTTTCGATGAGTGGCACTGTAATTTTTATTGAAAAATATAATATGCCATGAAAATAATTTTGTTTTTCAATTAATTGTATATGTATATATTCAAACAGTTGTAAATTTTTTTTTTTTTTACAAATTGACGGAGTGGAACCTTTGGCGCTTGTGAAAAAAGCAGTACTTGTCAGCTTTTCTATCTATTTTTATTAACTACCATATAAATTTCTAAACACGTATTGATATTTCACTAATTTTTAGTAACTTACCATACACAATCCATTGTTTGAGCTCTTGATCTTCTGTTTTTTTTCTGATTTCGTGTAGTTGACTTTGTAAAAGTCGGAGAAAAGGAAAAGAAAGAGTACTCCATGAAGACCAATCCACACCATGAACACTTTGGGGTAATTACAATCAATGAAAAGAAGTTGGAATTGATGACCAAAGATGAACACAAACTGCACCTGGAAAAAAGAATAATTTAATTTACAACTATGATTTCTTGAATATTCAAAGACAGTGAAATGAGCTTTATGATCGATGCCTTATATACTTGCTCTCAAACCCGCCTTGAAGCACATTTTATTATCATCAGGATTATCATTTATAAATATAATCTATTTTCCACAAATTTTTCAAATTTAACATGCATTACAGATGAAATAATACTTACAATTTGTAATGTGGTGAGATATTTCTTCCACCAAATGAACTTTTGATATTGTGGTCCCATAGCTGCTACCATGTAGTAGAAATACATGATTATATGCACAAATGTATTCAAAAGTGCAAAAAACGTACTATGTCCACCTGAAACAAATATAAAAAGTATACAAAATGATTCCGAAAACTATCAAAAGATTTGAAGAAATTCACAGGTTCATAATACAAAAACATAATATTCTTTCATTTGAAAGGAAGATCTGGGGACACGGCAGTGCTCCCGCCAAGACGAGCCAAGCGGAGCGCAAGGGCACTACCTACCTTTTCTCGAAGAGCTTCGTCGCTATTTTGAACCCTCATAACTTGGGTTTGAATTATACCAGATAAACAAAATTTTCGGGATATGATGTCAATAGTAAAATTATCAAGTTTGTGAAGTTTTGATTACATAACTCTTATACTTAAGATTTTATTGATATCTAAAAAATCACGATTTCGTCACTGACTCACTCACTGATGATCATCAAAATGTTTAGGATACTTCCTGAAGTTCTAGAAAGCTAAAATTTGGTATGTGAGCTAGTATTAGTACACAAACAACAAAAAAATTATAAAACTTGGAACTTTTACCCCCCAATCCCTTAAACTAAGGAATGGAAGTTTGTATAAGATTTCGCAAATTTTGATACTAGAAGTCTAAAAATTGATATAGAGACTTCTTGTTATGGATAATAGTAGAATAAACCTAAGAAAAATAAATTAAATGAAAAAATATTGTTATAATCAACTTACAAAAAGAAGTGAATTCCCACTAAAAACATTTTCATGTAAAATGTTGCCAAGACGAGACCATACGGCTCGCACTGTCAAAAAGTTATCAGATCTCATGTAGAGCCACGCTTCTAACACTACATGCCCTAACTCTACAAGCCCTAACTTCGCAAACTCTACACCTTAGTCAAAATATGTGGCTTGGCCATTTCGCTACGGTCACATGAGCATAAGGCTAAAAATTTATTCACTGTTCATTACTCTTCTGTTATACAATAGCTCTTGCAGTTGAACTTCTGTGAATGCATGTTTGGGTGCTACACTGATTCATTTTTTTGGTTATTTGTTAAATCTGAATGTTACTTTGTGCTTTGAAATCTCTTGATGTGTGCTTAATAACTGTCAAAATATGGAAGTTGAGTACCGTAGAATTTTTTTTATATGCAATACGAGTGTAAATAAGCATTACGACCCCCGACCAATAATTTTAGTGACTCGGCAAGCCTCGTCATCGAAAACTTGGCCTCATGTCATATTTCTTAGCTTAGCACTTTTGTTGCATAAACTACTAATTACTATTGACCAATCAAAGATTATATTTCTCATAATTTGAATAATAATTGTCAAAAAAAGTTATTCGATAATTTGCTAAGTTAGCTGAACAACTTATATTTCGAATTTGAATTGACGTTTGTAATTAAAATAGTCATTAATAAATTTTTATTTGTAGAAAAATAAATAGCAGTTTGATTTTGAATATCTATGAATTTATTTTTTAAAATTGGGATAAACATTCTTGTTTTATGTTTTGTAAGTGATTCTCAAATGTGTGCCACATCAGATGGACTCATACCTAGAATTAGTCAAAAAAACTTACATTTCGGTGTTTCAAAAAGTCTTAAAATTTGCTTATTCACATCACAAGTACTTATTTAAAGAATAATGTCTAACTTCAAATGTTCTTCCCCACATTCTGTAAAAAAAGATATGGAAATACAGGCTATACTAGAAGTCATGACGAAAACGAACAATAGCTAGCAAAAGTAGAGAAATACATAATTTTGAAAAATGATTTTCATTACTAACCAGGAGCAAACTTGAGTCCCATCCAGACCGAAAAAGGCATGCATCCGTGGTGAAGGACATGTAGCGTACTGACATGTTGTGTCTTCTTCCGAAGGATGAAAAACAGTGTATCAAAGAATTCTGTGAATTTACTGAAGTAATACCACCAACACGTACGCGCCATCTGAAAATTGAAAATATATTAATTTGTTTCATTCAGCAGAAAGTTCATTCCAAACAGTTATATATTATTCTATATCATATGAAAAAATTAATTTAAGAGATTAGATAGCTGAATAGATTTCTACCAATAACATCGTGAAATACTAGGTAACTGTGTTTAATGAAGCTATTCGTCTGTAGATTTCCGGTGAATATCAATCTTCTTTTCTATGGAGCAGGATCAATTGAATTTTCTGCAGTTCTTTTGGTAGATTCTTCTCAGTTGGAAACTTGTTTAGTATAATTTCGGGTACATATTTTAATTATTCATATATGATGTTATCTGATCAAGAACAAGATGCTTGAAAGTGAAAGTTAAATGATATTCAA
Source organism: Dromius quadrimaculatus (assembly GCA_963989225.1). Classification (NCBI taxonomy): domain Eukaryota; kingdom Metazoa; phylum Arthropoda; class Insecta; order Coleoptera; family Carabidae; genus Dromius; species Dromius quadrimaculatus. The sequence goes on along the minus strand of OZ022325.1, from coordinate 55,149,157 downwards.
CATATTTTCATGAATGTATCCAATTGATTTCCACTTTTCTCTTCGTTTTGCTTCATAACATCTTCCCGAAACAAAATAAAAATTGAGTAGGTACACCTAGCAACAAAACATCTTTATAAATGTATTGTAACGAACAGAAAATCTACAGGATAGACTTCCATAACGACACAACGGATAAACGGAACTGAATCATATGGCGCCAAGGACGTGGTAAAGTCTGGTGGAGTTTCTGGAAACCATTTTCTGGAGGCTTCGAGAAACTTCAAGCCCAAGACAAGGTCGAGCAGATTATTATCATTATTGCGTCCATTATCTTGAAGAAAAATCAAATAAAACTTTTTCGCCATTTCTCATTGCCCGTTAGTCCTGCATTGAAAGTAAATTGGGATAATTCTGTGGAGAACTAGGTTTCCTACAATTTTCATTTAGTGGAGTGCCTCAAGGTTTAAACCTCGGAAACCGGATCCACTGAACAGATTTTTATTAAACCTTCTGGAATGTGTTTCTAACACTAAATACTGAAATGTTTACCTATTAATTTTTCCGATCTCAGCTTTTTTATTATTAAAATGGGTAATTATAAATTTTTCGGAGTTTTCATTGATTTTTTTTTAAAACTAGAGTTTTTTTGCGTTCAAATTAATATTTCACATAGGACAAACTAGTATAAACTTGTCCTTAAGGCCTCAAGGAACTTCAGATTCAGATGAGAACATTTTTTTTTTGTATTGACTGAAATTTGAAAATGCTGAAATGAATTGAAATCATCAGTTACTTCCAAACAAATAATAAATTCATTATTAAACCAGTAATCCTACATGAATAAAATTGTACAAATATTGCGGTAGAATAAGGGTGGTTACGGAATAAAAATCAAGTATCAATATATATTTGTTAATAAGTTATCGATTTGAAATATGAAAATACTAGTTGAGTTGGCGTCTTCTTCGAAACAGAAAAATATTTTATCACAAAACCAGTAGTCCTATAATAATGGAACTTCGTGTGGATATCAAGTAAGAATAGTAGTAATTGTAAAATAATATTCAACTGTCAATAAATTTCCGTTCATAAATTATAGATATAGAATATTGTAATACCAATATATTTATGAGTCGCATTGGCTCATTCGAAACGAATAATCAGTTTATCACGAAATCAGTGGTCCTAGATCGATGAAAATTTAATTCAAAATTAAGGAAGCATACAAGTTATTGCATAATAAAATTAATCCAACAGTCTGCTTTTGTTCCAAAGTTATTGGCATGGAATAAATAACTGCCAACAGTTTGATAAGCTGCATGCCTTTAAAACAATCAGTCAATTTATTTCTCAAGTATTGGTTCGAGACCTTTAAAATTTTTCAGTTAATTGTTGTAATCAAGATCGGAAAATTTTGAAGGGTAATATTTTTTATTTAGGCTTTTAGCAATGTAATCGAAAAGATTTCATGAAAATCCATTCAGTGGAACTGGGCTCCGAGGTTTTTACATTTTTATGTCTAACGTTACTCCACTAATTCACAATATTTTTTTGTACCTCGATTATCTAAGCAATTATAGCCTATACAGTTACAGTTAATTGTATTATTATTGATCCTTCGTTAAAAATTCTTATCGATGATTCAGAGAGTAATCTTTAATAAACAATTCCAAATATTTGCTATTCAATTCTAATTGATAATTAAACTTACAAAGCGTATCAAATACAAATATTGTTCACTGTGCGAATAATTAGGAAAAATGAGTTCTATGATCGTATTCCGTTCTCTAAAAAATAATGTTCGGAGACAATATGCACAATGTAAAGGCGAAGGGCGTGAATTCGTTTCATGCGCGAAATATTGAGAAATGAGCAGTGATGGGTGGGCATTTTTTGATCTACTTACTATACTTACAATATATGAATTTTCTTTATTATCTATATTCATGTACTACTTTAAGTCTGCTTCAACTGAATAATAATTGTATGAAATAATAGTTTTCTATATTGAAATGCTTGAGATATTGCAACAAAAAAAATATAGGTAAGTATGTATATTCGCGCTCATCATTGATTCACTGATTCCGTAACGCTCCAAGATAGATATATAAATATATCAGTTACAGCAACTAATTATTACAAATCTTGAGTTTCAATTCATCCTTAGTTATCTACTTTGTGAGATAAATCGACTATTCAAATTTGAGGAGTTATATTTTTTAGTAGCAAACATTATTGTAGCATAAAAAAAAACTAGAAATTGTGTTTTAAATTTATTTTAGAATGTTGTATGCTCTTATAGACAAATTTCAGGATTATCTACAGGACTTGGCATCCATTTAGATCTCAATTCTTTTGTCGACGAAGTCGACAACTACGCATATTCTTCATTTTGAATTTGGCTCCCATTTTCACATTTATATTTTGTATGGGATACGTTAAGATACGATAAGAAGCAAAATACAGGCGGCGGAAATGAAATATTTAAGAAGAGTGGAAGGAGTCACGATAATGGATAAAATAAAGAATGAAGATATAAGAAGAAGAGTACAAATAGAGAGCATTCATAATGTCATAGAAAAGAAACAGTTGGCGTGGTATGGTCACCTTTTAAGAATGCCCGAAGATAAACAAACAAAAGCAGTGTGGAATGCAAGAATACAAAACAAGAAGAAAAGGGGAAGACCAAAACAGACATGGGAAAATAATATAGAAGAGATATTAACAAAAAACAACATTAGCGGCCAAGAAGCAAAGAAGTTAGCAAGGGACAGAAAAAAATGGAAAGAGATAATCAACAAGATAGAATAGTAATCAAATAATTGAAACAAGAACAATCTCGACACTCGAAAGGGTATTAAGAGATTTAAAAAGTTTATAATAATAATAATAATAATAATGGGATACGTTTTACAATAAACGACATTAGGATGACATAGAGAACGTAAGTATGAGTGCTTTTTATCTTATATTCATACAGTCGATTACAATGATAAATAAATCAATAATTTAGAATATATCACGAACTGGCACTGAATTACTATTATCATTAATTTTAATTAGGTTGAGTATAATAATGGATGGGCCATGTCCAAATTGCCCAGCCCGACGAGCCGCTACTGAAAAGGAGATACAGAAATCGAGCTGCTACTGGAAAAGTCAACAGAAATGAAGTTCCATTCAGTGAGCTACAAGTATCACAGCCATAAGAAAAAACAGTGTGCTCAGCAATTTTTTACAATTTGCTAATTGAATACCCAATTAACGTTTGAATGAGTAATTCTTGAAATTGCTGATTGAGAATCGCTCTATTCTATAGTCACTAATCCCTATATTTTTCCCATTTATTCAATGGATTCTATTGAATACTGTTTTTTTTTTATTAAATAGTCAAACAAAGGTGAATAGCTCAAAAAACTCAAAGTCTAGTTGGAAAATGACAAATAAAAAATCAGTTTCGAGAAGTAATAAAATAGCTGTACAAGACTAGTAGCGAATTAATACAATATATACATTAAATTATTTTTAAAAATAAATAAATATAGAGAATTTAAATTCAAAAACCAATTAATTTATTATGTATTTTATTTGACTTACATGATTTTAATTTGCTTTGTGCCTATATACACGTACTTATTATTTACAAAATTACATCTCAGTCATTAATAAAATGATGCCTTTCACATGTTTCATAATTTTTTTAATTTCGAGCTTCAAGATTATTTTTTTGTTACTAATTCTTAACAACTGTAATATATGTATTATCTACAGAATTAAGTACGTTTGAATGTCATACATAAAAAACCAATGATTAATTAACTTGTTCTATGCATTAAATAAATAGAAACAATAATTAAAACACTTAATTTACTTTGTAAATATTCGCTGAAAATACATTTCGCTTGCTGTTACAAACTGAATTTTTACAACCAGATTTAAAATTGTGCTACTCTGGTATTCACAATCATTTGACAACGAAACGCCGATATGCTGAATGTTTCTTCCTATGGCCATGCATATTTATAGTGACCGAATATAAGTTTGTCAGCCAAAGTCAATAAACGGCTGAAATCGTAGCCGACGATGCAACTAGACCAGTATACTTATTGCAAACAGCATAATGAAAAATTTATTCGTGTTTCATCCTCATCCATGCAGACTTAGAGACGCATGCACGCGCATTTCGTATATTTACTTCATTTCCGTAAATCACTCGAGTAGATGCCATTTCCGGCTTTGGCCAAACCGCTTGTCCTTTTTTTCGCCTAAATTGAATATGCGACCAAAGAAGTATTTTTGGCCAGAATCGAAGCCTAACAAAGCAAAGGCACCTATATGAGCAGTCGGAAATTAAGATTTTCTATTGCGATGTCATAGATAAATGGATGAAATTTTGTGATTTTTCTTGAAAAACGTTCTGTGCACCTCGATTGAAAGTGTACTATCTCTACAATAATTTGAAACTGGCAGCATTAGGACATAGAGAGTGTTAGAAAAAGAGTGTTAAATATTTAAGGAGGTAAAATTATGGACCAAAATAAGCAGAAAAGTCTTAATAAACATGGGTCAGCCAAGTAACATTTTCGGAGTTTCCATTTCCAAGCAGGCACAGCTTTTATGGAAGTATATTCGAACTCTTTCTAAAGACCCCTCTTGGCTCAAATTTGTTGGCATTTTAAATTAATTTGTAGCTGTAGCTCCTCGAGGTTATTTAAAGCAGTAATATAAATTAATATTTTCTAATATTCCTAAAAACAGAGATATAGAGGGCTTAAATCAGATGACCTTGCAGGTCATAATACAAGCCTCAAAAGTTGGTATGAATGCTCTCTACGGCAATTGAAAAATGAGCTGGAGCACCATCATGTTGAACCACATTTATAGTCTTTGGTCCAAAAGATCACTCATTGTGTTCTGCAAAAAGTTTAGGTAAGCAGCGTCTGTTTATCAGTTTGATAAAACAATAGGACCTAGAAACCTGTTGCCTACAATACCCATCCAAATGTTTAATGATGTCTGATGTTCAGATTCCAGATTAGGCCATGGGGATTTTCGTCGACCCAAACATGCATATTGTGAAAATTAACAACTCTATTTCGTGTGAGCCCGGCTTAATCAATTAAAAAAATATTGGTAAGCGAGGATCTTCAGTATCATTGCGTAGAAACCAGCGACAAACTAAACGTACTTGATGATCAAGTGAATCTTAGGTCTGTACTCGTACATAGTATGGATAAAGCACGATTTATGCTCTACCCGTGCTAGAATTTTTTCTTTTGCTCTAGAAATACATACCGACCTTGATCTTCCAAATAAATGAGCACTATTTGCTCAATGAACCAGTATCACGCAATTTTTGGTGACTTTTTCTAAACCTACGATGTGAAGGAATTTGGCGTTTGAATAAGCTTCACCACAAAGACCTCGCGTTTCGGTGGAGATCCTATTAGTATGACCATACATGAATGTATGTCAGTTAATTCTGTATTAAAGTGAATAGGGATTACAAATGAAAAATTGTACACTGACAATAATCAAATACTTGATGTTTATTTCGCAAAACATCAGTGAACTATAAAAAAATGTAAGTTTTTGCAAAATAAAAAAAAAAAAAAAGAATAATCCTCCATATATCCGAGACTGCTACTTTGCGGATCCATGCTTATTAGGATTTTTTTGCTCATTTTGTTACATATTATTACCTCTTTAGATATTTTACCCCGTTTTAACAAGGCTTGAACAGTAGGTATCCAAAAATATACTGCAGGAGGTAACACTGCTTGACACATTTTCAATGATGTATCAAAGGATTGACATACTTTTTTATATACTCATATTATCGTAATGAGAACAAAAAAAAATGATTCGTGACAATTTCTTATATTTGTCATTTTTACATTACAAATGTGGACATATTTAGCCCAGAGGTAGTGGAACTTTATAAATTAAGTCTGAATTTATGTTCTTGTTAATTGACAACCAAGTTACAGTTCAATCGCCTATCGTGGTTAAGATTAAATACTTTCGAAATAATCTACACAATTTTCAGAATTTTATTGAATAAAAACGACTTTTGATTTTAAATTCTGTATATTTATTTGACGTTTAGATCCTTGGTCAAAGGATCGAAACGTCAAAGTTTCAAATAAATATACGGAATTTAAAATCAAAAGTAGTTTTTTACTTTCAAAATGTTTCTGAATAACTTCCCCAAGATATTTATTATATATTCTTTCCAATTTAGAAATATATAGAATGATAAGGCAGAAGATTTTTCAACAATATGATCAGATCTATTAGAAATTCTTAAAAGCATGAAGCCCACTGTTTGAGGGATATGATCAGATATTTATACGTCAAAACGGGGGGCATACTAGTTCGCTCCCGTGGTCAATGCAGTTTCTAGTAGAGCCTATAATTACCTACCGATAATGAGCTATATGGGTGAGTACTCATGTTTGTGTTTATTATTATTAGTAAGTACATTAAAACTTCAAATTTGTGTGATACTGTGATTGATCATAATGAAAACCGCAACCATCAACGCGGTGATGTCTCTATTTTCAAACTGAAGCAAAATCGACCGTGATTGGCGCAGAAGTTGAGTATAACTGAAATATATCCGACCGAGAGCGTACAACGTCCAGCACTGTAGTGTAAATAGATTCCAATAATACCAATAGTTGATTCCGCTTCAATTTGCATACAAAGTCACAGAGTAGGAGAGATTAAATATATAATTAACTAGAATTACCCTCATAGCTAACGGTGTATGGCTATAATCCACTGGTTGACATCTAAAACTATAGCTTCCTCCCCAACCACTCTGAAGATACTCGTAGAAAATCCAGGCGCTGAACACAGTCTGGAACGCGTTGTAAAAGATGAGCGTGCGCCTTAAGGAAAATGGTTTTCGGTTTTCCATGAGCTTAGGTCCTAACACCTTGGCGAAATAGGCGTAGAACAAACAAATAAACAGAGTGGGAAGAGGGCTTGACATCATGAACCAGTGAGACACACGGGGATCTGGAACAAAATAAAAATGGTTGAAATATACCAATATACAAAAAAAATTTTGCTGAGGTCCTCAGCCCTAACTCACGATCATTGTAAGCTTAAGAACAACAACATAATATATTTAATATTTACAGGAGTTTTATGTTCATTCACAAGTTCATCATTATAACTATAAGAAAATCGTGCATCTTCAAAAATTTCAAATTACTACACTTATTGCGCCAGCACACTTTGTTAATTGATACATAGTAAAACTCAAGCTAAATTGCAGAAAGCATTATTGACGGCAATCACATTGTCAAAAATATTTGATCACGTGTCCCTGACCTTATTTTTCGATACGTAACTACAAATTATGTTGTTTTCATGTAAAATTATATAAAAAACACAACTTAAAATTTTTATTTACATGTTATAAATGAGTGAGTCATTGAATTAACGACATTCAAAAATTTAGTTGATTATATGTTAGCCAACACCATATTAACAATTATTTTTGCAACTATTGTTAAGAGTCTGAAGCAACTCCGAAAGATATAACATCGTAGTGCTATGTTACCAGAGTACTGAAAATCAGTTCATGAACCATCCAAAAAAGTATTATGCAAGAAGACTGATTAAAACTTGTTAAACCTAGGAACTACAGCTAAAATAGATCAATTTCTTGTTCTGAATACTGTTCGGAACTGTCCTTTGACTAAATATTCAAAAGAGATACGATTTTGTAGGTCTCTGACGATTGAATGGAATGATATAATTAACAGGTGTAGCAATCCAGTGAATGATGATTTAATTCAGCCATAAATTTTAATTTGCATTTTTTTGTTTTACCAACGATTTTGATTGCTCTTCCATAATCTTTAACCTTCAACAAACCTTCACAAGCCCAATATAGTCAGCAAAAAGAGTTGCGCATTTTGTTTTAAATTAAACTGAGAGAAAAAATTCGAGGTTACAGTAACCTCCCGAACATGATGAACGATCATAGTGTATTGAGCTGAGAGTTTTGTCTTTAGGTCATGATCAAAGCGAGGAGTAAGTGCGTTCTAAGGACTGTTCAGCGATAAGTCATGGCTGGTCAAACTTACACATGGAAATATTCAATATTTTCATTACCTTGTATTGAACTAAGTTAGATTAGATTAGGCTACGTTAATACATACAATAATCTAGGTTAAAATAAACTCGAAGTTGAGATATTCTGAGTGACAGTTCAATATTTATAACAAAATAAAGAGTATTTCTGAATTTCATTTTCCTACAGACAGAATGTATAATTTAACTTATAGTGAAATCCGAGATTAACTCGCTTTCATGCAATCCATCCACTTCTATAGTAATTCGTAAATTTATTTAATTTAACAAATTATAATTAGTTTGAGTTTCTTTATAACAACAGAATCATTGTTGTCAAAGAAAATTTTATCTATCGGAAAAGTGAATTAATCTCTCCTTTATAAATATGCCTTGAGAGAATCAAACAAATTGGCGATATTTAGAATAAAACAGTCAACGCAAATGGAAAACAAAGGAAAAAGATGTCAATGTGAGACAGCTAGAACACAGCCTTATTGAATGATCAATTTGTATAATGTGAATTCACATGTGTATATCAAACAAACAATATTACATCAATATCATTATCTGAATGAAAATTGCGATAAGCAATGAAGTAGTAAACACAGCCTATTTCGTAATTAATCACGTGTGAATGTAAATTTTATTTGGTCAAGTCCTATGTGCTTCGAATTAATGGAAACACAATAGGCAATTGATTCTGAGTGGTTAGTATGCTTAGCGAAATTTTCAAGGATGGGTGAATGTTCTGAGGTTTAACTGTTTCTGGTTATGTAATTCCCCAAAAGTGTGCTCATCTCTTTTGTATGCATGAATTCATTCAAATATTTGTTTACTGATCATACAGTTCTGGAGAATACGAGAATTAAGAGCTGAACCACAAAAATCCGTACAATTATTTCTGGATTTAACACTTATCAAAATTATTTTCCTAATAATGATGATGTTAATATTAGGTTCTTAATTCTAAATGACTATGAAGAAAATAATCGATCTGTGTTTTTACTTTTATTGATGTGTCAGCGATTTTGTCAAAATTCAATGGTTTAAGAACCATGGCAGTGACTCGGGAAATAATTCGCACTTAAGAAATTGTTGTCTCCTGATTAAAGTGAGTATGACTGCACGCACTTTTATCAATGTACTTGATATGGTTTATCGATTGACATGAATTGCATTTTTTTTTAATTGAAGAAGCTTACAAATATACCGGATGTATCCTCTTCTTGATACCTAAGTCAAATTTCAGCTCGTATAAAACTCTGTTATCTATACACTGTCGAAGTTACTAATATGAAAGATTTATCCCCATATTATGTGAGTGAGATTGACGCAGTTGACTCTTCTAATAAAAATACATGATTTGAATGAAGTTTCTTGAGTGATAATAGATACTACAAATTCAAGAAGGGTGATATTTCTTTAGAATGTTGACCTAATTCCACTGAGGCAATTTATTTTTGATGGGTTGAAGATATTACTTTGTGCATATGGAACTGAGAAGTCAGGACTTATATACATGCAGCAAAGCACAACGCTTGGCATCGATCGGCTAATTGTAAAGTGTATAAGTCAATTTGTACTTTGCATGCTTAGTAAGTCTCAAGTAATAATAAGATATACAGACACATATATTACATGTATTTATCAATGTGCACTGTCTTTTATTGTATTCCATTACTGACCCGCGTTCCAGCCGTTTTAACGATGCAAGCAATAAGCAATCATACCTTGGATAACTCTCGAGTAATAAACTTCTAACACGACTTTTTTATTTTGGTTAACTATCAGAATGAAGCCCTATTAATTTTTATCACGATTTGTTAGTTTAGTTTTTACTATCAATTTCTTACAAAAATTCTCTATTTATTCTAATACCTGCAGAATTCACATACCTATTGAAATTACATGAAATTGTTTTACGAGCCATGGAGCAACGGACAGACCGCTGAAGCTTGCGATGCAGGACATGGTTCGGATCTGGGTCGAGAGATTCTTTTGATTCAACTTTATGATTCTTGATCTATACATTCTTTCAGAATTATATCATAATAAATAGACTTTTTTGATTTTAATTCTGTATATTTTATTTTATTTTTGACGTTTCGACTCTCTAACCGAGCGTCTTCATTATTTATTATTGTATCATTTTTTCTGATGAAGACGCTCGGTTAGAGAGTCGAAACGTCAAAAATAAAATAAAATATACAGAATTAAAATCAAAAAAGTCTATTTTTTATGATTTAAAATATTGAAGGTTTTGATTTTCGACGAATTTTTTTCGAACGATTTTCATGATGATTTATTAGATAATTTTATTTTCTAAAAACAGTAATTATTGCATGATTATTCATCAAAATTAACTAATGTAAACAAATCACTTATCACTTGGACATGAATGCAAACAGTAGGACTCGTTAGCAAAAATAAAATGAAAAGCGTATTGTTTGAGACAAATAATCAATCAGGTTCAGAGGGAGAGGTGTAAAAATATTTTGTATTTCAATTTGTATTTGTACTTTGTATTTCTATATAGTTTAAATGATTTTTCACATCAGATAATATTAATTCATTATAAAGGAGTTAAGAAAAATCTATACAAATTTTAATAAATCAAAGATTGTTGAATAAATTGACAATTCACCAATTAATCAGAAATATGAGTTTGGAAAACTTGATGTATACTCTCAGATATGATCGGTTTTGATATTATCCCCCTGTGTAATCTAACCTTTGATATAATTGATTCGACTTACAAACTACGATAATATAACATGACATTTTAGTTATGTAGATCCAAATATGTTCACTCAATTTATCCATCAATTAATTAATTGTATTCAATTTATCTGAATTATAGATTTCAACCACTTAGTTGCCCGGTACAAAAAAAAAAGAGGAAGAGTGTGTGTATATAAAACGTAGCTGCGGTCTTCTTCATATTGTTAACATTATAATATGAACGAAGACTGTAGTTATCTACTATTTTTATGAATAATGAAGCAGAAACTGAAATCAAGGCAAAGTAAAACAAGTTGACCGCAGACATAATTCGACCTTTGAGCTTGAATACTGTCTATACTCCGTTTGGGATTGACTGACAGTAATAAATCAGTATGTCAAAGAGATTCCAGTGGCGCGCCAATAAATGTTTGTACAGGGATAGTCGAAAAGGCTGAATTTTGATATAGATCTATCGTTTCAGTTCTAAGTTATTTTTTGTCACTTAAATAATTAAGATTTTACTACCTGAATTAAATCTAGAATTTGGAAAATTTTCATATTAGGATGATTAAATAAATAACGGAGTTCACCGTGATAGGTAAGAAATTTCTTTTATCTAATCATTCTACCTGGCACAGAGTTATTATATAAATAATATATTATGTATGTAATGGATGAAAATTTATAATTTATATATGAAATACAGTGGAGCCTCACATAACAAGAGCCCCTGTTTATGAATAATTTGCATAACGAGCAAAACAGATTGTGAAGAAATGGGTCCATTAATGGGAATGTGTGACGCGGAAAAGGAAGACTCCTCTTCAGTCAAACATCACGTTGCTGGATTTGTGGAACGCACAGTTTCATACAAAGATTTTAATATCTTTTTCATAATCTGAGATATGTCTATTGACATTAATCTGAAGGATTATACATTGTATAAAAAAAGAATTAAAGAAAAACAGGAATCATTACATTAAATGTTATTAATGAGATCAAGTGGAAATAAAGGTGGCTGCAGTTCCACAGTGCCTATAGGCAAGCTGCCATTGTTGACGTCCAATAGAATTTCAACTACGGTATAAATTTCTTTTAGTTTCATTTTCTGTTAAATAAGCGACACGGACCAATTTATTGCTGTACTTCATACTTCAATAATCATTCCGTCGTTTGACACCAGAAGTTTCATTTCAAATATTACAGATTTGAGGGTAGTAAATTATTCATCAAGCGTACAATGTAGTTTCCGAGGCAGTTACAATCAAATTAGCCTGAAATGATTTACTGAACTAAACACAAGTATCACAAGAAAGATTTTCATGGTTCATGATAGTTATTTGGTTATTTTTCGGAAGATAAATAATATTTGTACTCCTGCAGTCTCCAATATTCTTTGAAGGATCTAACAAATCCATTTTATATTCAAAATGACTACTCAAAATGAGATTTTTGTACTACTATTAATTTAATCTTGAATCAAGACTATGGATATTCAACTGGAATCACGAAAAGAAGTCATCAAATCATTCTCATGAAACAGTTATTAATATATCTTAAGTTTTTTCCCGATATTATTTTCCGCTCCATATGAAAAGGCCTATAAACATAAGTAATTTCATATTATCATGGATAATAAGAGAGACACCCAATCAGATATTTAGTATATGATGTCTTATTTGACAGGATTGAAAATTGCTGATCTATTTTTAAGTTCTAAATGGAGTAGTTATCACCATGCACTAATGCCTTTTGAAAGCATTAGTCCTCGCATTGATCCCAAAAAATAAAAAATATATGATCCATGAGAATTAAAATGGTATTTAGTGACACTGATAAAACCGAGAGTCAAACTTGAGAAATAATGAATAGTGTGAAAATAGATTACTAAATAAAAGTTAGCACCCTTGTTACTCTGAGTTTTTATGAAGTAAGCATACGGAAAATTTTAAAGTTGGTGATAGCAGATTTTGGATACATAAATATGTGACGCGAGGTGTACGTTTTTGGTCTTTTTAGATCCGTTTTAGGTCTCAAAACTTGAAGACTGAAATTAAAATCGGAGATAACGATAACGTAGTGCAAATTGGTGCGCCAAGTATAAAGCCTGCTACTCACTATTCGTTGATGCGTCCTTTTATCGCAATGATTCACGAATTATTGCCTAGTAAGTATGATGCGGTGAGCCGATGCGATTCGTCGTGCTTCGCTTCGCCGTGATGTCGGTATTTCGACGAATCATCAAAGGAAAATAAACGAAACGACGAAGTCGACAAAATCGTTCCAGTTCAGTTATTCGTGAATTGAAGCAGTGCTTTTATATAAAGACCGGGTCCACCATCTTCTTGTTTTCCTCTTTTTCTTTGAAGACGAAATGGCCATATAACAAACATGAGCTACAGCGAGCAGAAGCAAGTCTTCTTTTTCTAAATTCATTTCAGCACTGATTGAAGTTTCGTGGTCGCGTTCGCACAATGGACGAATTTTCCACGCACCATCGAAGTGAAGTGAATTAACGCTTAATGTATGTATGCGTCAGTTCGTCGATGCTCGTTTTAAACGAACTGAACCGACGAATCGCATCAACGAATCACATCAACGCGTACCTAGTGAGTAGCGGGCTTAACGGTATCGTGTTACTTGAACGAATATTTTTGCACTTGCAGTTCATTTATATATATGCGTGGAACGTATTTAACCTTGATACAGCAGCAAATTATTGAAGATATTTATATAAAATTTGAAAGAGTATAAAATTCATGAATGCTATGAGAATTGACTCAAAATATAAACGGAATAATTAGTTATCATCTCGAGCTTTTTAAATCTAATTTTTCAGCTTCTGATATATAGTTTTTTAACAATTATAACTGATTAAAATAAAGCCAATTTCTAGAAATTTGTTCAATATATTACTAAGAAGTTCAGTTAATCAATCTACCAATATGCATTGTATCTGCCACATCCGTATCGGGTGTAAGGAGTGAATATTTATTTTAAAATTGAAATTATGGATGCATTCGGAGACTGTGGCCAGGTTTGAAGAATGAAACTATCAATGAATAGTCAATTTGTATTAATTCCAACATTTCGTTCAATCTTGAGCTTTCTCAAGAAGCAAATAATTTTGATAAGCTAAAAGTTTTGGAAATTATTTTTTGTCGCGTAATACGTTACATTTTGATCTATGTTAACTTTGATCAAAGAAACATTTACTTTGAAACGAGAACCAAAACAGGAAGTGTCAAATAGTCTAGAGTAGAGCTATGTAACACTTTCTGTTTTAGTGATAATTCCGAATATATTATACGGTTGGAATGATGAAAAATATTTTCTTGCTTTTCCTTCGATACCTAGTTGATGAATAGTTATAATTTGGACAATTTCATCAAATAAGTTAAATTCAGTTTAACTGCCCTCCACGCGGCCTAAAGCTGTTACTAATCATCCGTAATCATCATACTTCCGAAACTTGACAATAATAAGAGAATATTATCAATACCGCGGAAGGGCTTGTTAACCTGAAAGCAATATGCTTGAAAAAGCAGTCAATATTGTAAGTATTCGATAATATAATCCCAATTGCCTGTTGAAATACAATAAATAAATCTATAGCTGGAAAAATTCAAAGCAGATATATAATGATACTAGACATCTTGGTTTTTTAGCAGCTGAAAATAACAGTAAGGCTGTTCTCATTATAATGTTGATATGATTTATCAATTTCGCATACTTGACCATAAATATAAGAATCTTATAGGATTATAAATATGTGAAAAAAAATCTATCCAGAAAAAAAAATGTCAAGATTATTTGTATTTGTCTATACAGCATCAGAATTTTCTGAAGTCGACACAAAATCATGTGTTTCAGAACAGTGTTCATCACTGAAGTCAGTTCTTCTCTTAATATCTGCAATCCACTTTTTTATAGTGCTGTGGCAAGGATCATCTTTCTCAATTATTGTATATTAGTCATATTGCCATATTTTATCAGCGATTGAAGAACTTCACTACCAAACTCCAAGTACCTATTGAGTAAATATTAAAATTTCCACCCCTAGCAACCGCATCTGTTTTTTCAGTTGAAAGAAATCTATGCCAACTGCCAACTATTTATCAATATATCCTAGTATATAAGATTCGATATACATATACAAAATTCTCTTATATTTCATATTATATTTAACTTGCTAATATTATCATTGATTTTTTGTTCAGAAACAAAAAAATAAGTACACTCGGACAAGCCTAACCTGTCACTTGAGAATTTATTTTCTGGAGATAGAAATAGCCTGACCTAACTGTATCTATCTCTCTCTTACTAATGTTATGAAAGAAACAATTGTTGCATGGCGTTTGTGTCCCCAAGCTAAGACATACTCTATTGCTGATGTCCTCTTCAATTTCTACCTACCGCCTTGTACCAGTAAGAAACGAATGTCTGCGTGAAAATATTCAGTTCATTCGCATCCATGAGCGCACTTAGTATTTTTTTTTGGCTAATAAATGAGGTTTGAACCACGCGAAGATTGAATATAACTGAATTAAACGCTTTTTTCTTTTCACTTGTTGATTTAAGACACTATGTACATTCCGTATGCAAAGCAAACATTATCGGAGTACAAATTTTTCTCTTAAAAATTATTTATATTTGATTGAATAGATGATTGTTTTATCGTGGTTATTGATTTTTAATATAATTGATTCAACCACGACAAATCAGAAATCCATTCTATAAAATGTTCTAACTTTGATAAACAATACATAGATAAAATGAAAAGAAATATTGGTGAACGCTTTCAAGAATACAGCATGTACCATGTTAAATGAAAAAAAATCTATTCAAGTCTGCCTTACCTTATAATTTTCAAGAAACAGGACTCAAATTTCAGATTAATAATCCTAATCTTCAACAAGATTATAATATGTGAGGAAAATAATTTGAATGCTCTTTTAGAGGTAATCCAAATGGAAAAACATTTAGATCTTTTTCCGTTAAGTAATCCTCTTTTGAGATTTACTCATTGAACTTATTCCGTACTGTAACATGACTCATTGTTTCATTTAATTATACCTATAGGTTCGTAGACCGCGCCCTCGATAAATTCCCCACTTGTGCTTGGTTAGGTATTCTTTAATAAATTTAAAACATTTGAGAATAAAATGCGTACGCCACTGACGACGTCAGTCTCCTATCTTAGCCGATCTTGAATCATACGATTATCGAACTTACCCGATGGGACTCATTTGACTTGTCCGAGTATATAGACCTTAGCGCAATCATCGTAAGAAAATGTTTTAGAATGACAATATTAAAAAAATGTACATTATGTCATTATTTACCGTATTGACATTCAAACGAGTAGTATTTCTCATAGAGATAGGTAATTAAAATATTATTTGTACAATTTTCACAAACCCGGTCTGATTTTAAAGCTATTCAGTAATTGCGTAAGACTTGATACAACTGGTAATATCATTTTAACAACTTGTTTATGTGTTTTTTACACTTTTACTTCATACCGTAAGTAGATTCAAAAATGACGAAACATTACATATGAAATAAAGTCAACAATTTTAGTAAAACAAGAGAAAGTTACTCAAATTTGTACTTTAATTATCAGTTCTTTAATGTGTTTTTAAGAGGAACATCTTCATTCAAGTTGCTGTAAGTTTTTGTGGATGTGAAATAAAAAATCGCAATATTACATGCATGTAAACGCTACTAGTTACAATAAACATGTAATAGAGAAGTTAACACAGACAAATAAAAACTGAAGTTTTTAACATGAGAACATGAGAACAGGAGGGAGTCTATTCTAGGACAAGTTGCAAGAAAAAGAAAGAGCACTTACCTAATTCTTCAACAAGAGTTTAGTACTTATTTCTGAACAAAATATGAACAACATAATATGAACAACAAAAATTTTGAATTCAGTAAAATCGTATATTGTGATCGGGTAACTTTTTTTTAAATGAATGTCCGCAAAAAAAATCCATGTTGATATGCCTGATACATTGAAGAAACAATATTCTTATAATTCATGTAAAAATGGGCGCGAACTTCAAGACAGGATGTACCGAAATCAGTTATGAGCGCCGAGCTGGAAGATTGTATCAATTCTAGAAAATGTTGAATTCAACACTCAATATTTTTCGATACTTGTTGTTTTTTACTTATAATATGTTTTGGTAAAGAAATTTGGACTATCAGTTACTGTTTTCATAAGATGCTGCTTAAAAATTTTCATCGATGTATATTTTGGATCCTATCAGAAATTTGGTTTTTCATTTGAGTTGAATACTGTCACTACAACCAGCGTTTTATTGGTTTTTGGTCTTCCAAGTCTGCTAACATCTTCAGGGCTGATAATGACAAAGAACCTCTTTCGTAAAGAAATGCATGACATGCTATATACTTCGAAGAAGCAATGTCCTTCTTATATCACTGTAAAAAAATAAGTTGCGGATTTTACAGAACGTACGGAAATCCTAGAGAATGTTGATGTTGTACGTTATTATCATACTTCAGTATCAATAAATACACATGTATAACTTTTTCGGAATTTTAGCATCTGTGCTTTCGAAACAAGGGGAAAATCGTAAAAATTTTAGTCCAAACCCTAACAAAAATTTGTTTTTATTAATTTTCTTGTTGTTTAAGTACCTGCTATTCGTATAAAAAGGATTTTCCATAGTGCTTTTACATCTTGAGTAAAGTTGAGAATACATGGTTTGTGTAAACTCTCAATGGATGTTCTAAATTTATGTAATGAGAGTTTGTCTTCAATCGAAAGCGATAAATTGGGACTTAAAATTTGAAAAAAAAAGTCCTTTGGAGTGCTGACATCCTCAAAAACTACTAGACCGATTTTGCTCAAAAATGGCTGAAATATTTATTTCGGCACTCGAAAGCCATGTGTCAATATCGAATTTCAAAAGAAAGTTATCCTTCACTAACCGCCTAAAAACGGGTTCGAATTTTTTTCCTAAAAAATGGCTCCCATGTTTAATTTTCCCATTTTTAGAAAGAAAACCCATTAACGAAAAGGTTAAGAGTCAAAATTTCGTCAGTTATTGAGTACGTCATTTGGAATAATTTGAACATAACTGACCTATACCCTCACAAGGTAAAGCCAAAAGTTGAAGCTTCATGAATTATGACAATGTGCACAATTTTTCTGAGATTATATAATTTAATTTTATTGTAGATGTATATGAAATAATTCTTGTCCGATGAAATACTCAAAAATTGCATTTGAATGAATACCTCTATGACGTAGTAGATATTGTACTTGGAAAAAGGTATACGTTATAGTGACTCAATTATTGATACAGAATTTATAACACAAATAAATAAATTAATTCCCCGTTTGAGTGTTTTATCGTGATCAGAGTAATAAATATTGAATTTGAACTTGACCTTATAAATAAGTTGAATAACTTGATATCAAATGAATAGTTGTAATTCAACTTTTGTTTATAAACATTTAGGAAAGCTATTACATACCTAATTATTCTTATCAAAGTTCATTGAAGTTCAAGAGAAAGAGTTCATTCATGAAAATTAAATAAATGATTGAGAGAGATTTTGAGAAATGTACTCAATAGGAAAAATATATCAAAGTGTTAGTTATTTATTATTCGAGAATCGAAACTGAGATTCGAAGATGAAGGCTTCTAAAATGGTCTGTTTATAGTCTGTTTAATATTGCAAAGCATGTAATAAGATTGAAAACTGTTTTGAAAAATTTGATATTCAATAATATCAGGATAAGTTTTAGCCAATATGTCCGACTTGATGAATATTTCCAAATATCGTATATTCTCTTTTCATTCCCAATAACCTTTTAAAGCTCAAGTGCTCACAAAAATTAGTTTAAGTTTTTCGATTAAATATCGCAGTGATTACCTATATAAAAAATTGCAGATACATATTTGAATTATCATTGTAATGTAATGTATATTAAATATTATTTTCATCATACTTGAATCATAGTCACTGTTTGAAAAAGGCAAAGTATTCCAGTCCTATTAGAGCAAGATCCCAGGCCCGCCAGACGTTACTTATTTTCTGAGAAACAAAATGTGTGTAATAGAGTAGTGTTAGTATGTACTTTGATCATACGCATACTTGCTAATTTGTGTCGACGGCCAATTTACAGATACAAGATGCTAGAGGTACGTTAAGACATTTCTCACTTTTCTTGAAGTTTTAAGTGCTGATTTTTATATATATTTTAGAAAATATTGCTAAAAATTGATAATCAACACTGCTACACATTTTCCATCGGTAGTAATTTCTGCTAGACTCTTTGAAGCTCGCAAAGAATAACTTAATCTTGCTTATAGCCTGAGTGCTAATTCCATATATAATATTCAGGGAACAATTTCAATACTTTTTGTTAACAGTCAGATCAATCGTAGGACTAAACATAGCCCAGACACAATTGAAAAATCGCTGTGAATAAAAGCACGGGGTTACTATTTGTAGGCTTGATAGTAACCGAAGTATCTATCGGCATCCAACTCTTCCTTGGACTGGCTGTTTACAAAATGTATTGAAATTGTTCCCTGAGTATCATATATAAAAATTAGGACTCAGACTATAAGTAAGATTACGTTATTTTTTTGCGAGCTTTAAAGCGTTTAGCAGAAATTACCACCGATGGGAAGTGTCTAGCTGTGTTGATTATTAATTTTCAACAATATTTTCTAGAACATACATAAAAATCAGCAGTCTGACTTCAAGAAAAATGAATAATGTCTTAACGTATCTATAGCACCTCGCATCAATAAATTGGCCGTCGGTACAAACTAGCAAATATGCGTATGATCAAAGTGCCGACTAACACTACTCTAATCCAAAAAATTTATTTCTCAGAAAATAAGTAACGTCTGGCGAGTCTGGGATCTTGGACTATATATTTACAACTGTCAACGAAAATATCTGGAACAATACTAATCGACTTCAATTTTATATTATTTATATTATCCATACTTACATCGAATTCATATTATTCGTTTCTGTACAAGCCCTACTGTCACGTGTGTTTCGTTATTTGAATTTTTAAATTATAATGTGTAATATATTGTCCATGAATTAATTTCAACTAAATACATAACAAGTAAACATATTGCACTACAATTATAAATCAATGAAATTGATACTTTATTAAGTCTGATATGTAAACACAGCTGATTAGAGCTGTTTATTTTTAATGATTTTATCATTGACTATATTAACAGTAGTAGCTGATGATGTTAAAGCCAAATTATCTCCATTTACAACTGAGGCAATACATTTTAACACACCCAATTTATTACCAATGTACTCTTTAATATAACCAGTAGCATCCACGGAAATTTTATAACCTACTTGGCGCTTCATTCATCAAACGTCATGCCACTGTTTGCCATTAAAATAGGCGATGTCCTAAAAGCGTGGCCAGTGCATTTCTCAAAGTTTGGAAGATTTAAGAAACAAGCTACAAGAAATAGACATGCATTTGCCATTAGCATATCTTCAAAACATCCTATTGATATGTACATTTTTCAGACGTAAAGAAAATAATTTAAAATACGATATTTTGATATTGTCAATAATTGCGAATAGACCTGTTCCAGTTATTGATGATATAAATATAGTAGAGCCATAATAATAATAATAATAATAATAATAATAATAATGATAAATGGAGAAGACAGTCAAAATACAGGAATAAATTACATTAATTCAAATAATCATAAAGAGTAAAGTAGTACTCCTTAATTAAAAAAAAAATTTACATTTTTTTTTTGAAATTGTGAATGCTTGATATATCTTTCAGAACATTAGGTAATTTGTTATAGATTTTGATTGCTGAATAAAGTGTAGCATTAAATTGTTTTGGTTACGAGTTGACATGTTAAGAGTTAGAATATACATTTTTGTTGAATATGAATGATGATAAAATGTTTTTGACAAAAACTACGATCTTATATGCGAGAGATACGACAGTCAAAATATCTAAATGTTTGAAAATAGGCTTGCAGTGAGTATCAGAGAGTACATAAGCAATACATCTAATTTTTTTTTTTAAGGATGAATAATTTACTAGCACATGGGCTATTGCTCCAGAAAATAATGCCATATCTCAACCTACTCTCAACATAAGCAAAATAATAAGTTTTTAGTGTGTTGATATTGATAATATTCCGTAATTTGTAGATTGCATAAAAGCAACTTGACAACTTTCTGTGTATATAATCAACATTTGGTTCCATTTACAATTTTTATCAACTAGCATTCCTAAAAATCTGATACTGGGTGTTGGAGGAAGTGATTTGTTGTTGACACGAGCAAGGGGACAGATATTCTTATTTGACCTCTTACTGAACATCATCAATTGAGTTTTGTCATGATTGAGTTTTAATTCATTGCATTTACACCAATTCGACTTTATACTTAAAGATTCAGAAGCTAATGATGTGAAATCGTCCATTGAGTTAGCACTGACAATACAAGATGTGTCGTCAGCAAATTGACGTAATTTGATATTTGATAGAAAAATATGAAGGTCGTTGACATATAATAAAAAAATAACTGGGCCTAAAACAGAACCTTGCGGTACACCCTGCTCCATTATAATTTGTGATGAATTAATTCTCTTATGATTATTGTTGTGCACTGATACAAACTGTTTTCTTTGTGATAAATATGATATGAACCAAATTATGGGCATTACCTCAAATACCAACGTCTTATAGGTTGAGAAGCAACAAATTATGATTGATGAGAATGATTTAACCCTAGTGTGATGTAAATAAAATTGAAAGTTGGAGGAAAATCAAAGTTCTATATCACACTGTTTAAAAATGTATTTTTATATTTTGTTGACCGGTTTCGACTACTGAGTAGCCATCTTCAGAACCAGGAGAACTATATAGCTACAGGATTCAAAATAGGGTTCCAAGTTTTGAACGTAGATGAATAGGTAAACGTATTACTAGTATAAATAAAATAAAATATAAATGAATTCGTAGAAAATAGAAGTGTATATCTCAACCATTTAACTCTCCCGGCATGGCTACTCAGTAGTCGAAACCGGTCAACAAAATATAAAAATACATTTTTAAACAGTGTGCTACAAGACTTTGATTTTCCTCCAACTTTCAATATTGCAGTTATGATTGATTGAATTGCTTTGCTTGAAACAAAAAAATTCTGATTTCAGATATATGTAAATCAATCACACATTTTATACCTTTTGTATAAAGCAAACAAGCCACATGTAGTAATAGCCTGAGGAACAATTGTTGATTATAACAATTCTGCAAAATTTAATACCCATAAATAAAAAAAAATATAAATGAAAAGTTTATGTCATGGTTCTTCTGTAAAAACCAAAGATTTTCTAGCTTCATATTATTTTTTAACGCATGCAGCTCATGAAACAATATTAAATTGTGATACCATTCTTAATTTTAAACATTGTTTGCAATCTGGAATGAGATTTCTTCTTCTAAATCAATATTTTTGATCACAATAAACAATAAACAAAAACAAGAGCATTATCCTAAGATCAACTTGAAGAAATGATTAAGTCAAAATACAAATACATTTCAGCATTATTTTGTGAAATTATGATGCAGGTACGATAAAAATAGTGTATGATACAAGTGTATAAGTCCTTTAAAGCCGTTTACAGTACATACGACATTTACAAAGGAACTCCACTTTGCGCCGTGCCCATCTTATAGGTACACTTGTATCATGATATTATACTATTAACTAGTTATAATATCATATATAGTAATAATTTTTGTTTCGAGTTAGTTTTTTTCTTCAGGAGGTGGTGATGAAGTAACTCTTGCAAGTAGATTCGTAGATAAAAATAACTTGAAATTATGAACTAATGATTGGTAGCCATGATCGATTAAGTTCATAACCGGTATTCAAATTCAAATTATTTGGTGATTTTTTTATTTCAATTGCTTCTCTTATAAGCCTCTTGAACCAATTGTTCTCTTTAACCAGAAGCTTCGTATTCTTGAAGTCAATGCCATGTAATTCTTGAACAGCATGCTCAGCCACAGCAGATTTTTCTGGATGGTTCAATCTTATGTGACGAGAATGCTCTTTAAATCTTGTTTCTACAGTCCTCTTGGTTTGTCCAATATATATATTTTGCCACATTGACAAGGAATCTTGTACTGTAGAGGAAATCTGTCTCTAACATTACCAATGAGATTTCGAATTTTTTTTGGTAATGTTGAAGACAGATTTCCTCTACAGTATCCAGGTATATACAATCATGTGGCTGCAGAAAAATGATTTGAGATTCTCAATTATGTGTACAGAATTCAATGAAAGAGATTGTGATAACTCTCAGATTGAAGAAATGGTAAAAAAGACTGATAAACTAAGTATGGATGAAGATGATGAGAGCAAAGTTTTAATAATGACTGTATCGATAATAATGATAACGCTTACAATAATTTAGTAAATAGCAGAGTTTTCAAATAATTTCAAAGTGATAATTATGAGTGTTGATAATAGTACATTGTGCAACAAGTGCGGCAAGTTGTCGATTGCCCATTAGGCGCTCATTTGCTCAAGTGGACAATTGACAACACCACACGAGTTGCAGATACTATTTTTTATAACGAATGCGGCATAAGTACGCAAATTATACTTGGCGTATGCAAAAAACAAAGAGCCATTTAATTTGTTAAAGTATATGTCACACATAAAATGGCTTTCAAAGTCTCAATACTTGATTGTGATTTTTCTGATGCCCACACTTAATTTATAGTTATCAAGTCTCATAGACTGGCTAGCGGTTAGCTACAGCTTTTCAAAAATCGGGACTTTTTTAAAACGGGACAGATTGCTAAAAATCGGAACTGTTCCGCCAACGTCTAGTCACTTTAATCAAACCTGATTTATAAATCACAGAATTGAATGGAATGGAACAGATTACAGAATAGAAATATAAAACAAAGAAACATTTTAATTCGATAAAAGCCGATTTGAAAATATTTTCAAAACAACGCAGAAAACGCTCAAGAAGGAGAGACGCACTAATTTGAATTCAGACTTCAGGCTAGATTAGTCATAAGATATAAAAAATTTAGCGACATGATATTTTTTTAGGTCAAATTAACCAATGATTGTATTATCTGTACTTAAAAATGTCAAAATATGGAAGTATTTAAGCTAGAATTATTACATTCGAACAAAAATTCAGCAAGTTTCATCTCAAAATTCTTGGCATAAATTCATAATGCTCAAATTTACACCTTTTCAAAAAAATTAAGTTTTTTCGTTTATTATCACCTTTATATTTTTGAAATTGAGTCTATAGTTACTCAAATAAACTCTTCAAGTGCTTTATTAAAGGTTCAAATTTACAGGCTTAATCCTAGAACAGCCTCTATGAATAGTAAAACACGATATAAAAGCTATCATTGTTTGTTAATCTAAATAGCCTTGTACTTGTATACGTCCCAAAGTTATTAGAATCTTGATGTTAGAGCAAAGTTATATAAAAGCGAGTTTATTTACAATTACGATAATTTTCTATACTTTCATATGATCATGAAAAATCATATAATCAGGTAAAAAATTGCCTACTTTTGTTACTCAAATAGTAATAGGATTAATAAAACGCAGTTATTGTCTCTTGTCATACCACCAAGTAGATATTTACACTACAGGAAACTAATTTCCGAATTTTACGATTCTTACAACATTAACATGTTAGTTGAGACTAAATTGTTTTATGATCTGAATTAACTTTATATTGTATTACTAGTGTAAGAGGTAATAAATTGAGCAATGAATTCACTTTTCTGTAAGAACAATGAGGTGCGCACTAATATTCCTCAACATTTGAAATTGTTGTCATGCTGGTTTTATTATGTTTAGCAATGATTGAATTTCCAAAACAGATTTGTAATAGAACACTATCATAAAAAATATGCAGTTATTCGTTTAAAATATCAGTAACATTCCTCCATATTCTGTAACAAAAAAAAACACTATAATCAATTTACTATTTGGCGTACGGAACAGAAGCTGGAAATCCAGTGTTAATTTACAGAATACCGAATACTAAAAATTATTATGCAATTTTTTCGCCGAATATTTGGCTCTTCTGCGAAATAAATTGCAATTACACACTGTTTTTCTGAAGATCGATTACTTATCACGTGGAATCAATATACAGATTACATGTTGAATCTATTTAAGAAGTAGTGTGTACAAAATTAATTGATCAAAATTCAGTTATACGAAGTGTCTCGTTCGAAGATGATAGATAACTTGTAATATTGTTAAGTATGCTTAGACTTCACAATGTTAGATTTTTGATAATATACTAAAATATTGCAGTTACGTTTGCTATTTGATTTTAGTTGTATGGTGTAATTCTGGACTCTTGCATCAATTTTTGTTCACAAATACAAACTAAATCAATTGACGATAAATTGTTAAAAATCTAAACTTGATTGTCTCACAAAATTATGAATTTAGGAGTCGGTTTTCACACCATCATCCTGAATAGGGCGGCACCTGTAGACACGTGCGGATAATTTTGAGAGGAATTAAAAATTATGTGGTGTCCAAGGAATGCTAAACTCTTTTATCGTAATAGTTTTTACCGCCAGTATTGTATTTTTAATACTGTGACACATATTTTAAGATCCTCATACGCTGAATGTAGCAGAAAGCTAGGGGATGAGTTTGAATAAGTTTTAAATCTACTGCAATATTAGTAGAAACGAAAATCCGTCTATTTGTGACTACATGAGTGAAACTGTTTTTTTCAGCGAAATTGGACTTCTCTACATTTAGATTAGTTTATGAATAATAGTTGACAGGTTATGAAAGTTTAAGGGGTATCTAAGGAGCGTCCATGAATTCAGATTTAATGTGCATGAATCGAGCTGCACTATTCTGAATGTGAATGATCTGTAGTAATCGAGTTAAACGAGTGTGTGATTAAATAGAAGAAGGGTACAACAAGCGCCATTTTCTCTCGTCGACTTTGTTGGAAATGCTGTATCCGAGTTGGGCATTGTACCTGAGATAATCCCTTACAACCGAAAGGATAGGCGTAATTAGCTCTTCCAGTTGGGCATTTCTCTACCTGCATTTTTCTGTATATAAGATAGTGAGTTCGAACTGCTTTTATTTGTATTCCGTCAAATTTCAATTATCAAACGACACTCTAAAATTATGATACTATTAATTTCTTTCAAACACCAAACGAATCAGCTTGGATGGTTTTTCGGTAAGGTCGGAGACTGCTTTTCTTTTGACAATATTACTTAGCGCCTGCCGTTCAATGTTTAATTCTTCTTCGTGACTATGAACCAAGTCACTGTTTATTATTTTAAGACTCGCGATTTGTATATACTTTAGCGGTACATCGATAATTTTTATTTGTACAATACTATTTCATTCTGTCGTTTGTTGTCGAAGATACGCAAAATTTAAAATTGCTAATAACTAGCAATTCCTTTACCTTTTCACTAAATATGCGATTTATTTCCATGATCACTGAATATTAAATAACTGATGGAACGCAAATGTAATATTTTCTTCACTTTCATTTGTTGATGAAAGCAAAGCTATCAATTTGAATTAATTTTTTTCTAGAACTTTCTAACTCTTGAAGCTATACATACAATTAGAGACATGATCAATGTATTAGGAGTAGGCGAAGTTAAAAACTAAATGTTATGGAAAATGTTAAATGTATAAATATTTTGCAAACATTATAATCATACAGTCATGGAGGCGGCCAGGTACTTGACACAGGTAAATCCGATATCTGCATTGAAGGGGATTAAAATGCCCAACTGGAATACTCAGATTAAGGTACCCTTTACCGAATGCCCAACTAGACTGCAGCGGTTGGAAACAATAGTAATGTCGTTTCTTGCAGCTTCCAAGTACAATCTTTAAATGATAAATGAGACTTGAATTCGATCGAATTATTGCTGATATTATCTATTCATATAAGATATAAATTGAGGAACAATTATATTGATTCAAATCTATATTTATAAAAATTCTTCAATCAACAGAATTGTATCAACTTATAAATAAAATTCTCAATACTAACTAGTAGATATATTTACGTAAAGTATTAATCAAATTGAAAACAGTCTCTAAATAATATGTAAGTACTTAGAACACTGATTTTAAATATATATTGTGTATGTTTTCCGTGAAAACGTGCAGTTGAATGTATCTATTGGTTTCCCGAATATTTTAAAATATAAATAATTATAAGTTTTCATTCACATCATTTTGAGATTCTCTACCGTTTTGACTTTACGTTATGCCATCAGATCTCAAAAAACGAGGCGATAGTGAGACATGACATTTAGTGAGATCACTTGAAATATAATTTGAATAGGACAAATATCTACGTCACTTAGCATCAGCCGAGTTAGTGGGTTCTCTCATTTCGACAATATATACCCTAATGTCTACGTTAGCATTTGTAAAGCGTTTGAAAATATGAAAGTTTCAGCGGATTAACTTCTTTCGAGGTTTTTGAATAGATTAATAAGGATGTTCGAAAAGATTATTCGCCTTCTCTGATTTTTTTTGTAAATACTTGGATAGCTTCTTTCCTTATTTACCAATTAGAACAAGAATTCAATCTCTAGCTGACTGTAGATCAAAGGAAAATAAAAAATGTAGTGCATAGCGAGGTTTTGAAGAGAGGATAAGGAATATATTTTTTATTTAAATTAATTTAGAAAGTTTAAATGAGTAATCAATTCAATTTATAGTCATTATTTTTTTACTGCATATTAATGAATAAATAACAAGTATATAATTCAATTATCTAAAAAACATAGTATGTATAATACTAACAGCAATTAATAAATTATTAGGAAGCAAATGTGATTTCCAATGACAATTAAATAACATCTATAAAACAACTAATCAAAATGGTAAATTTATTTGAATAAGAACTAATAAAATGTTATTATTTGATGAATTGATCAAAAGAGTTTCAACTCAAAATTAACTCCAAAATAACTGAAAATACTTAAACATATAAATCAAATTGTATTTAAAGTCTAACAGTATTATTAATTTGATTAGTCATAAAAATTTTATTCGAAAATTATCTCGATCATATTTCAAACAGAGTACTTCATGCAAAAGCAAAATCTCAAGTGACAGCTTTGAAGTCAATTTGGAAATTCTTCTGCTCCGAGGCATAGTATGACGACCAGGCAATGTTTAGGAGAATCTCAAATAGGAAGAACCGGAAAACATCCACAGCAGGAAGTATCACTACCTGTTGCTAGAGGTAGGACTGGAAACATTTTTAATTTGCAGTTCTTATTTTAAACTTACGATTAAATGTTTTATGAAAATCAAATTAGATCTTCAATCTTTCCAAAATTTATCCGAAACTTATTTTTTACAAAAATTATTGTTAACAGTCATAAAACTCGAGGTCAGATTTTTGTTTGGTTTTGTTTCAGAATTTTTGTCAAATGAATTTACTGTTTCTGTAAATGTTGAAAAATTTCATTACGTACCTGTTCTTTCACTGCTATAAATCAAGTTTAAATCCGCTCAAATCTTCCTACTCGTTATTTCCTTTAACAAGCTATATTTGATATTTATTTTCGTTTATTTATTATAGTATTCACACAAAATGTTTCATCGTTAATTAATTTTATTTCATTTCCATAGTAAAAATGCCTTATGCTGATTTCAGTGAGATGCCAATTCGAAATTTGAATAGTTAAATTGAACCGTTGTGGTAAGATTATAGCATTCGACTCGCACTCAATAGCTAATACTTAACCTTGATTCGTGCGCTAAAGTTCATCCTCCTGTAATACAGCTTGCATTACTAAATAATGTACATAATAGTCCGTGAGACAGGGCATAAATTTTTCATTGATTACCGCTCACTTGAAACTTTGTGAGTGGCTAGTTAATTGAAAAAATATTACCGTCATATTGATCATTACACTAATCGAAAGATTTTTTTGATTATAAAATTTAAAACAATATTGTCCGACATGAATACTGTGGCTAGCGGTGAGTCCGACAAGCCGCACTTGTCATAAGTATCAACATACTTACCATAAGTACCAACATACTTAATTATTCAGCACAGACGAAGACTGAAAATGAAGTGAAGTTTTTTTCTGTGATCGCATCGGCATGTTGTTTGGCAGATTTAAAAACAAAATTTCACTGATATCATGAAATCTTGTATAAAAAATAAAGACAACTCATTAATTAATGTAACAGGATGAGACTTGGTAGTTAATGTAAATTATTTATATGAATATGAATTACTTTTGGTGTCCTATTTGGAAAATACGTGTGAGGCATAGATTTTATTCATTGTTGAATCAATGTACCTTGTTCACGATGAATAATTAATAGCTTGTCAATTATCTAACATAACAATCCAATATCTCACAATTCTACGAAACTAAAGTTGATTACACATAATATCACCAAGTGAAATTCAACTTTTCCAATAATAAAAATGTAAGTTCTAAGATTTCATAAACATGTCTGTATTATCCTGTGATTTATCTCGATTTTAACATGTTAAGCAAATATATTATATAATTCCGGAATGATTGTAGATTTCCCTTGAACATTGCGTCGTTAAGCTGAATTTAGTAATATTATTGAGAAACTAGGGACATTGCGAGTAACTGCATAACTATGACAGCTACAAATGAGCGACTACAGGAGTCGTCATTAGTTGGAATTTTACTTAATTTGACCGTGTTTCGTACAAAAAAAATGATATTACACGAAATGAAAAATAACTTCAAAGACATAAGTAAAATTCTATAATAGATTCTATATTCGATAATTATCCCAATGAAGTTGGCGCAATTAACGAAAATAAGTTTAGCCAAGTTTTTGAGCAATTTAGTGAAATTAACGTTTTTCTTTAATAACCTGTTCATTAACTTTTCGCATGTTGCCAAAATACACAAATCAAATCTAAATGAAATTACCTCTGCGTTACATCATCTTTTTTTGAATATTGGCCATCATTTGGGGTATATTTGCTCCGAATTTTTTGGAAACAAGCACGTAACTTCGAAACATTTCATGTGGACTATAATCGGAGCTTCTTTCTCATCATATAAACTTTTGGTACTACTGGTTGAAAAAAGCTCATCTACGAACTTGAACTTAGCTTTTTAAGAAAAACTTGAATATAAAAATTCCTAATTTTTTTAAACTTCGTATGTTTTTTAGGTTCAGTAGGGTCTAAAACGTGAAGGTCCATCAAATTCTCGAACTGTTAAAAGATCACGATTATAATATTTTCTCTATTATATAGGTCGGGAAAGTAAAAAGTCACTTTTGTTTATATTTTCTTCTTTTCTTTCGGTTGTATGTATTGAGCTTTTTTGATATTAAAGACGTATTTTCAGGCATTTCAATCATTTATATCAAACTGAGCAGTTCCATGAAAATTAATTAATTAAGATAAGCTCAAAATGGGCATAGTCCATTTGAGCGCGGCGGTCAAATTTTTAATCCGTATAGCAGGATCTGCCGTAATCCCTATGTACCACTTGAGCACGGCGGAAGCTCAACAGATTATTGGATTAACCATAAACAAAGAAAAGATAGTAAATAAATGTAAAATCTTCAATGTACAATGCAGATAGCCAAAATGAACCACTCACGTAAGAATAATGAGGAAAAACATTCCAATTGGACAATTTTTTGAATGAATAATGTAGGGGTAAGTGTATAAATTGACACCAAAATATAACATTCACATTAGTATTTATTAATTATTATTGTTTCCTATTACATATTTGGATCATGGAGACCATGTTAAGTTCAAGGGAAAAAAAGCTGTTCATTGTCGATGGTTATACATTCAGAAGAAGTCGTGTTACTACAAGTGGTGTAACTTACAGATGTACAACAAATTTTTTGAAAAAATAATATATTATATACTTAATTGTAAATGATGACGAGTTTTTATTAAAATGGATAATTGATAGGTGTAGTAAAATGTAAATATGTATATATGACGAGTTTTCAATAAAATGAATTATGTTGGTTCTAAAAAAGTGTAAATATTTGTAAATATGATATATTTTTTCTACCTATATAGTTTTTATCAGTCGTTATTTGTTTATGATAAAATGAAATGAATTGTTATCCAAGTTCGTTTATTATATCAACTCACAATTTTTGGCATTTGGAGAAGATACATTTATTTGGGATAAGATTAAAGTAATAAACTTGGCTCAAACAGTATATAGGGATTAAGAGGAAAATGCTCAAATTGTCTATGGGATTAGGACACAACTGACCGCTGCGCGCAAACGGTATATTCCCCTCAAAATACTGAATAATATTTTTTCATATCATGCTTAATTTTATGCACTTTTGAAAGCTATACCAATTTATATTTTGATGTCGTGGAGTATCTCTTTACTATAATACATTATGATTCGAAATTTCCGATTTTCATCTGAACAGTTTGAAGTAATTAACATACTGATCACGGTGGAGAATAGCAATTCATACTAGATTGTGAAGTTGACTATTATTACATGAGGATAAGTCGGGATTAGTATTTGGCGATGAGGTCCGCCGAATCATTAAAATTGTTGTCTGAATATATAATGTAAATATCAACTTTTGAAACAAATCCAAAATACAGAACACAGCACTAGTTGACATTTAGACTTTACGAATAACCTGAAGAATGAGTTGATGAGAGAAGTATACAGTGTTGAGTTTACAATTTCTTCTTGATTTCTTCTTCAACATCACAGACTTCCATATTTTGGAACTAAATAAGAACCAACAATACTAAAAAAAGCTTGTCTGCATGAAACACTGATTGACAGTGTGACAGTTCAAATTGAATGACCGCTTGTTACCCAAATTAATTCACAAAAAAATAAAATTTAGAAAACTCACAAAAGCAACGCGTATATGATGCGAAAAAATTGCATTTCACGTATCATTTTCGATGCGTAAATATAGATATAGCTTTATCCTTGGCCGTAAAAAAGGATTTT
Organism: Dromius quadrimaculatus; assembly: GCA_963989225.1. Taxonomy (NCBI): domain Eukaryota; kingdom Metazoa; phylum Arthropoda; class Insecta; order Coleoptera; family Carabidae; genus Dromius; species Dromius quadrimaculatus. The sequence goes on along the minus strand of OZ022325.1, from coordinate 55,117,295 downwards.
TGCAAAATTTTATAATTTTGTATCTCGGTTTTCAAGAAAAAACAGATTTGGGCCACTAGTATGATAAATGATCTTGATATGGTGATTAATTTTTGATTTTGTAATAATTTTACAAGACCTTATGTTGTATAAATAATGAATCTAATTTGATATTCAATTCCCGTTGGTTGATTGGTATTGTAAAAATGAATGTGTACAGTAGTACTCAAAATGTATTCTTTGAGAGAACTACTATTTCGTGAATTTCGAGAGCATTCATCTCTACCAAGATCCGTATAACGTATAGTAAGTATATATGTCATTGATGTTGATATCTGAAGATCTGAATCGTCCTATATATTTTTCAATCCTCCTAAATACAATTCTGTCTGTATGCTGGAATGTCAACAATCAACGCACACTTCCTGCGAATGCGCAAGGTGCTCAAAGTTTATGTGCGTGTTCATGGCCTACTTTACGTCCGCAATCAGCAGTGGAATTAGCCATGGCAATATGTGTCGTTACGTAACAAAGAAAGCTGATGGAATTGTTGGAGAAATGAAACAGCACGGTGCATAACCATCAAATTTTTTTATTTCTTTTTGTTGATGGGTTTTTTGGGAGAAAGAATTGGAGGTTGTGTAACACTTTTTTTGGGATCCGGTATCTTCTCTTATTTTCTACATGATTATGCAAAAGAGTAATGCAGAATGTATTCAGTCAACATTGCTTCAGAAAGCTCTCAAATTGACGTATCTATGTTTCAAAAGTTTCGTATAGCAAGCTAATATATAAGCCCTTATGGTGAAACTTTAGTGATATCTATCTAATGCCACAGTTAGTTGACTCAAAAGCTTTAAGAAATTTATAGGGTTAATTTGGCGCAGTTGTAGAACATGACAGTATACGTACCAAATTTTCAAGAAACTCAATTTTGATTGCAAGAAAGGTTCAAAATAGGACGACAAGATTTGAAGATGGAGTCAAAGGTCAAAAAAGGAATCATATCACATTCTAAAACCGTTCTTCAATTTTAGATTGCACAGTTCTTGATCTACGGCCAAAATTGTGCGGAAGAATATTATTTCCTCACCGCCGGAATTTACAGCCCAAAAAATCAGATACATCTCACGCTGATAATATTATACGAAACATCCAATGACGTGTCATACTTTTTTGATTTAAAGAAATGTTCTCTTACAACGTCAGAGCCGAATTCAAAGAGGATGGTGACCTTCATCGTATAATGATGATAATTTGCATATATTTTTTTTCCATTGAGTACGAGCCTGGACTCATATTTTTGACGTAAGTAAGATTTTTCAAATAACTTACAATTAAAAAATGCTTCCATCAGTAATGTATATCTTAAATAATATGAATTATAACAGAAAACTACCAATTTGAAGAATATAACAGTGATTCAATTTATTTGGCCCATAGGCACTGATTACAATTACCACTGAGTGACATCGTCTTTTTGTTTTAAAACTACCTCAGTTTGCTTGTGCATCGTCATCATCCGGAGTGAATGAATTTCAAATTTGAGTACGTCTTTCCTTCAATTCAGGCACAGTTTTAGCCGGATTATTTCGCAATTTTTCTTTTTTCACTAGTGGACGTCCAATTTAACAAGTTTATATCATGTTCCGATAACCATGTCTTGACTTTTCTAGCTGTGTGACATGCAGTACCATCTTGCTGGAAAATGTACTGATTTTCTGCAGACTTCAACAATTTTATAGCTGGTATCAGACTGTCTTTCAAAATATTTATGTATATATCAGCATTGACAGTTCTTTTTATAAAGTGTAATATTCCAACACCTTGAGCGGACGTGCATCTTCTTATCATGGGAAATGCTGGAAAGTTTACTTTTTACGTGAACAATAGGTTTGATATGCTTCGTTTTTTGTTCTTAGAACCCTTTTTCTACTATCCTCTACGAGTCTATACAAACTTCAAATCTTGATTCGTCACTCCAAATGACTGAATTGTGTCCAATTTTTATAAGTTTTTGTCCAAATAGGCTTTTTCTGCTCAACTGTTACACGTGGTTTTCTTTTGCATACAAATTTAAATGAATTCTGTGAAATTATTTTATTTTCTCGATTAAAATATTCATCTTATAGAAGATAAAGCCTGGTTTTGATAGAACGAAGACATGTCGATCTCGAGAATTCTTGTCCAGTTACTTCATTTTATTCTACATTTTTTTCCCCCACAGTTTGCACGGCGATTTAGTTTCAATATATGGGTGCAAAGATCCTAAATTTGCTTTAGATATTTTAGAAGTTTGTCTCAAATTCAATTTATGCTGCGTTTCTCCGATTGATTATTACAGTTTTACAATATTTCTTAAAGTATAACGGGATAATTCCAATTGACTGACAATTTTTTCACAAGAATAACCAGAATTTAAGAATTTAATTATAACTTCACGTAAATCCTTTGACAAAACTCTACCACGATGGTATGAATTATTCATTATTTATCGAAGTAAGCTAATATATGTTAATACATGATTATTTATTTGTAATTTTTTTGTAAGTATTAACCAAGAACCTTTAAGAAATATGTTTCAAATATTTTTGTTATTATAAACATTCAAATCTTGATGTTAGCTGATTTTGAACATGGAAATTGAGATTAACCATACAAAAGCAACAAGTTGATTCGCTACATCAGTGTTTTATAACCTGTGGGTCGTGAACCCCAGGATGGTCCCAAAGTCTTGCTCGGGAGGTCGCGGTCGCATTTCAAGTAAACATAAAAAGCAAGTATTGTAGGTCCTACAATATAATAAAAATACAACAATATCAGTGAGGCTGTACCAGTTCATATTTTAATGATTTGGGAAATAGTAGTTCTATTTTTTGAACGCAAACAACCAAATCATTTTCTAATTGGAGCCTCTTTTTCTCTCCTTATAGTTTATATGTTCACTATTGGAAAAAACGTTAGTTCACGTAGATAGGAAATGGACTGATTAGTTTAAAGCTTTCCTCGTCAACTCAGGATATCCTTCTTTTATTTTTACATCTAGCAAACGCCAGTCTTATGAAAATTAAATAATATTCTGCCGTTAGCAGCAAAATTTATAATATTCTCTCTAATCTTCGTGGTCAGATCAGCCAGTTGTACTGACGTATCCAAAAAAGGATCCATCTATGCCCATTGTTAGCTTCAGACTTCAATTCTAAAGTATGCAAGCTCGGTATCATGCAAGGTTTTTGAGAGTCTACTACCAACAATTAATCCATTGCAAATTCATACTCATACATGATTTTTTGTAAATTTTTGTAAGAAATCATTTGACTTTATTCTTGGCCGTTAGAATGTTCTCTTCTTGCCTTTGTGTTTTGGTTAAAATATTCAGAGTTTGATGGAACGTATCCATGTCTTCACAAATGATTTTAAATAGTCGAGTTTTCAAGGCTTTATTATTAATAGAATTTCACATCAAATACGTCATCTTTGAAATCACTGATATTGTTTTTTCAAAATCCTATGAGATCGTCAAAGTTTTTTTTATTTGAAAAAGGGTCACATATCAAAAAAGTGTCAAAAACATTAATCTACATTAATCATCTAATAATATATGCACTTAATTTGATCTAAAGCATCCATGTGCTGATAACTATGACCCTTACCATGAGCTCTGTTCTTGACTGTTCGAAGCAGTTTGTGTTAAGAAGAATTTTAAGGCAAGAAAAATGCTCCAAGTTACTTTGTTCTAAAAGACTCTCTGAAACAGGTGATGTAAGTTCATAACAAAGTTCCGAATGGAAAATGAAGAATATATTGACTTATTTCAAGCAAATAACTTGAAAATGATTTCGGAATAATTATCTCTGGCACGCAAACCAGTGTGACAATGTCGCAATGTGTTTCAACTTGTTTTAAGGTGGTTGACCAGAGTTTTGGCGATATATGTTGTTAACGTGTAGATGTAGGTACCAAGTTCTCAAAAAATAATGGAAATACAGTTTTTTAGAACCGTTTGTTTCTTGTACAAAACATTACATAGACTGAGGATTCCCTATGCTAAGCAATGATCTATTTTGAAGTGTCTATGTCAGTGGCTATCTATCACTATTAACGTACAGCGTGTTGCCTAGTTCAGAATGTTTTGATTTTTTTATACAACATACAATTGATATTATTTTGAGCTCATTGTTATGTTGAACATTTTTGTATCAAATGATATATATTTTGTTTCCCTGTAATACTATTTTAGACCAAATGTACTTTTTTCTTTTCTTTGATTTTGTTCAAGTTTCGAAGATCTCATTTTGAACATATTATTAATTTTTAGGTTTGTACCGAACAATAATTCTTCTTTAAATACCACATTATTACGTACGATGGTACTTGTATCAACAATTGTGACTATACATATTATACGACTAATAAATTTATCCAAAGATGGAGAAATCGGCTCTGAGGCCCGTTTGACACGATGCATTAAATGCTGCATTTTTCTGTGCACTTTGATGCAAAAAGAAAATTGCATCATGCCATACATCAAATCATAGTTCAAAACAGAAAATTTTGTGTATGACACAACTGAAAATTAAATCCAGTACAAAATGAAATATGAAGTATTCTAACTTCAAACGTCAAATCAACACTGGTGATGAGATTCTAACATCACCTCTCTGCTGGGTGATACCAAGTGATACAATTTCACTAAGTATGACGTGATATAGCTTGGTTCAGCAGGAACTCCGCAAGATGGCAGTCCAAAACATATCACCTTTTTTACGTATTACCAGTGATAAAAGTTATGGAATACGGTCCCTGTTGTCTCAAACTGACAATCTTTAACAATCTGTTGTTTATGCATCCTCAAACTTGACAGTTAAAAGCAGCCTGTTAGGCCATGTGTTTCAGTTCTTGGTTTATCTTAAACTTAGCCTAGTTTTCATAGTAATGATTGTTAAAACAATTGTTACTGAGGTAATTAAGCTTCGCTTAAGATAAACCGAGGACTGAAATACCGGCCCTAAGTAAGTCGAATGAATAATTCATATTCAACAAAATTTAGACGAAAAAGTATGTGAACTTTGTAACACAGTGATAATGCATGCTGTGTTTAGAAGAGAGTGAAGTCACACTGAAATATGCTCGGTTGACAATTTTTGATTAACCGCATTTCTTTGGCAACCGAGCGAGGATGGGTCATTTTTGTAGCAAATGTGCACGGTCCAAATAACCATGTAAATGAGAATGTGTGATTAAAAGACGAGATGTGATCAAGAGCTATTTTAGACGATCATAACAAAAAAGGTGTATCTATGGACTGTTTTGCGGCCGTAAAGTTCCACTTTTTTGTACACATGTGTCAAATTTAACTTTTTTAAGACTTATATGTCAAAAATTTCTTTATGAACACATTTTATCTCTATGGTTAATTTGATGAACTTTTTTAAGAACAATTTTTGCCGTGATGTCGTCAACCGCTCTACATAATAGGATTTTTTCCTTGATAGATAACAAAAAATTTAACAACTCCAATGGCAATCAAGATTTACAATTGCGATGTCTTAGAGATAAATACATGAAATTCAGTGATTTTGAGTTCATTTGTGATGATCGTCTAAAAAACAATGTGTGCGCCTCGACCTAAAATGCTTTGGGCTCACCTCACATTCAACCAAAAAAAGGTTACCTTCATGGCCTTGATACACAAATTACTATTAATAACCTCAAAATATATGTCAACCGGTAATCAATTCTCTTGACATTATCCTTTATTAATCCATTAAATTTTTTCTTTTAAATTACTTTCTATAGATCAACGTCATTAATCTTAATTTAAAAGGTTTTCTACCGAAAACAATCATTGATATGACATCCCTGTTTGGGTGCCAAATTGTAATGATAATTCTATTCGGAAGCCATTTTTCTCCTGAACTAGCTACTGTAAAAATATCCAAGTGGATGGGTAAATCATTGGAGTAGGATAAGATTCTGTTGATCAATAATGCTTGAGATATTTTCTGGTTTCTCGTAAACTTTAATTCTGGTTTAATTATTGAGCTCTTGAACTAAGAATAAACTTGATTGGATTCGATCGAGATTCGATCTACTGAATTAAAGAATAGAAGTAAACAGAGCTTAGTCGTATCGGATTACGTAGAGCAGAAAATCGAATGGACTAAGCGGAAACTGGCCCTGGATCTATTTTGATTAGGCAAACAACGCATTTGAGTGGGTTCAGTCGCACTGGGCTCAAAAATGAACGGAATTCAATATTTTTGGATTTAAATGAACAATGTGAGTCCATCTGACATTGCTTGGGTTCCAAGCACTCCTATGGCTTTGGATCACAGGAGTGTACCGTCGAATACCCGCTGCGTCGAAAGTCCACACCGTCGTATACTTATTGCAGCAAATTTACTGATTTTATGTCAGTGGCACTAGAACAGTGATTTTTGTTTTTCGGCAGTGCATCGCACCAAACTTATTTCAATCGAAAATTCGTACGCGTTCTCAAGTTATCGTGCTTCCACACAGACAAACCGACTTCAAATTATGTTTTCGTGTTCAATAGGTTCTAAAACGTGAAGATCCATCAAAATCTTGAACTGTCAAAAAATCACGATTACAATACTTCCCCTATTATATAGGTCGGGTAAAACGCTGTTCTGAGATATATCTAATAATTTCATTTAGAACTGTGTGAATATTGATACATTATGTATGTAATTTCAAATACATAAGGTTGCTCATTATTCAGATAGTTGCAAACAAAAATTCTATCCTTGTAGGTTTTGAATTGTGTGATAATTTAAGTGATGATATGAATTTTTTTGGAACTGTTACGCCGTTTAATTGAAAGTGAAGGACACTTTGCAAATTGGGTTAGGAACTTATTTATATTTATGTATAACAACTATGGTCCAAATGAATCCAAATTTTGATAAAGAGAATAAAGTATTATCATTATTACCATCATTAAAATGACAAAATCAATTAAAATTAACAGTAACGGAGATTAAAAGTAATTAAAGTACAGTCCTGTTCAATCCACATGATGCTGTCAGCCAAACTTCACTTATTGGGCGAGTTGGCAAAAAGTGTGTCACATTCTTATGTGGTTTGCATATGTAATTACACAGTACTTGGTCAGCAGACGGCGAAATGTGAAACTTATGAAAACAAGACCAAAATATTTAAACAAATTTATTTACACACACCATTTTGACACACATTGATTCAAATGATTATTTATTGATTAATTATGACACAACCAATACAAAAATATCGTTTTAGAATCATTGAAAATATAAGGAAATGTACATCACGTAACGCACACTATACAGATTGTATCGAAGCTCCGAATCTCATGCAGGAATATCTTTGGTGCCAGCTTAACATGAAATTGTCACGATTATTTTGCTGAACAGTATGCGTTTGTAGGTAACTGTGAGTATACTAAAATATACGTGTGTGAGGTACACTATTCGACTAAAATTGCAGGCATCTACTAATTTCATTTTTTTTTGTTTTTATCCATAAATATTAGAAAAATCTGTGTGATAAAATATCTATGTTTTATGAACAAATTCTGACAAAAATATTAAGCATTCTACATCTATTTGCACAATACTTTTTGTATTCACTCTAGACTTCACTTTTTGACTGTTCTGTCGGGCGTCAACGTCCTTAGAATTAACGCATTAGTTATTTCTTCTTTTTGTTGCACCGCTAATCAAATTTTACAGGAAGTGATATTGGATTTGGAATGGATATTTTTTGCTTGAATTTTTATCATTATCTTCCTTAGTCCTACTGAAACACTGATGAGCTCTTTTTAGAAATTTTCTGAAGTTCTCTATCTATTCTAATTAGCGTCAATTTTCAGATATTCAAGGATATGCATTAGATAAGTCAATTTGTAACTTCTCAACTGAAAAAATTATAATGAAATTCACAGTGCCATTCTGTCATAGATATTAAGGTTCTATTGTATAAATTAATATCAAAGCATAGAAATTGATGTTCCTGGGTATTTTTTTAGAAAAAAATGTGTTTTTGTGGTGTCATAGAAAATTATCGTGAACATCGCAGAAATGAGGTATTCGAATTCCGTCATTTATTCGAATTTTTTTTTCTTTAATAAGAATTGCATTAAAAATTTTATTAGCATCTTAGGCAGAGGTAAATAGTCAACTATGAATAAAAGAATGTATATTATAGCGAATGGAAAGGAAAATGCACCGTGTCATACATAAAATCAGAGTGCACTGCACAAAATTGTATGAAAAGGTTAATTTTTTTTTGCAAAAAAAGAGAATCAAAATGCAGTATTTAATGCAGCGTGTCATATATGGACCTTACACGTGAATTTTGTGTAGATATTAACAATTCTTCTATTCAAAAATTTATCAAGTAAAAAGTCGTTACAGAATTGAAGACAGCGTACAGCAGCAAGTGTTGAAAGAAAATTATGTTGAAAATAATGCATACAGACCATAAGAAAACTACCTGAAAAATCACTCAACAAGCATTTTATAAATGATAAACGAGTAGCTATGTGTCAGAATTTTCTGATTTGAATAAAAGCTATTAAGAAACACGACAGCGTTCGATATCTAACTGAACATAATCTAACCAAACAGTGTTACTGAAAATGAATTATTGAAATTTATTTCAATGCTTTTACTACACACTATGAGATTCAATATTTTTCTTGACCTAGCCTAATCCAATACTGTGTAAAAATGAATTATAAATATTTATCCTGATCTTTCGAATTCGGTCATGCAGCCTCTTAGAAATGGTCTTTGAATAAATTCCACTATCAACATCGGATCACCTTCAAATGAATTCACAGAAATTCAATAGTATTATAATGTTTTTCATAAAAACTATTAGACCACTGGCATTAAAAAGAATAAATTGTAAACTAAATTTTTGAATTACATCTGATACAAAAATAATTTATTTTTAAATGTTTCTTTTTTTCAAATTCATATTCTGTATTTTTTTTTTGCTAATTGGCGATATACTTAGGGAGCTGGCGGTAGAAATTTTTATAAGATTTTATTGTGCGGATAAAGTTGATAATTGTAAAGATGTCATTATGAAGAGCAAGAAAAACTATTTTAGTCATTCAGGCGCTGCTGAGTTTTTGTTTGAGAGTCAATTAAAAATGCTAGAAAAAAATATGCTTCTATATAATCTTATTGTGTCAGCCACTTATTTAAGACGTTACTTGTTGATATGACATAGATATAAATGTAATCGGCTGAAAAAAATGATTTTTTAAAATAGTGTTTGATATAATCAAAATTAAATGATTTTACTGTCGACATATCTTATATCAGAAGTTTCGCAATATAATTAGGAACAATAAAACAAGCTTCAGTCACTTGACTGCTGCTGCGTTTAATGAGGATGAATTTTCGAAAATGGGACAAAAAAAATGCTTCTAAGTATATCATTTTATTTTGTCAGCTACTTGACAGGAAGCTTCCTCTATTTGTAAAAGACATTGGAAAAAAGTGGCTGAAATCTACGATTCTGAGTTTTCATTGACTGACGTTTTCTAATAATTATTTTTATAAGATTTTTGTCGCTATCTAGGTATTCCCAAGAAAAATTTCAATGTTTCTACAATTATTCTCTTCTGTTGCAAGAATTCTTTAGCAAATTAATTTGAACTACAAATATTGGAGTAGAAAAATATGTAAGTAAACCAAATAATTTTCATTACTTTGTATCGTTATTCGTAATACTGATTACATTTTTTCTTTTTATTTTGAAAACAAAAAATTTTAGTGTATGGGATAATGTGAAATTTGCATCCATTTCGAAAACTTTGTTCTTCCTCTTTATAATAAAGAAAAAATCGCCAGGGGATGACTGTTAGCCGAGTAAGATCACTCTGGATATCAATTTTTTAATGTTCGCAGCTTCCACAGAAACACACTTTGTAATATTGCAGTTATAGTGAATTCATAGTTCGATTATTCTTATGGGTTAATTCATGATATCTATCTTCTTTCCTTTTTTAACACTCTATTATTACTTCCGATTGAATTCTAACTCTTCTAATTTAGAATGACTCAAGTGTTTTAATAATAGTAGTGATGTTGGAAATAATATGTGAATGAAAATATGTTTTGCAATCGAAATATTAGTAACAAAATTTAGGTAGATATTCCAATCTTTTACTAACAAGTGTTCTGAAAAAAAAATCAAATATATGAAACAATCAATAAGTAACGCAATCAGTAATAAAATTTAGGATCGAATTTTTTTCCAGCAGTCAAACATAAATAAAAACTTGTTTTGAGTTTTAATACGATAATTTATTCTTTAGGCGTATTTTTTGGAGTAAACTGGGCATATTTCAAGAAATCAGCAATGTATACGTCAGCCAATGTTTTTTCCTACTTTTGGATATTAGAACCAACAAATCAAAATCAATGCAAATTACAATAAAATGAATTAATAGTACCTTTTTCTTCTGCAAATAAACAATTAGTTTTCTTAAAAAGTCAGAGACATAGGCTGCAGCCACCCATTTTTTTAATTTCTAGTTCTGACAAACGAGTGATTTTGTAGCAACGGCTGAAACAATAAATTAATATAGGAGCATTTTTCTTTTTGGAAATTTGAAGTTCATTTATTAGAAAACTCAGCAGCAATTAAACTCGATATCTGCTTAAATCCGTCAGTTATATCAATGCCTACATTCCATATCATTGTTAGCCACAAAAAAATCATATACCCGTATTGCCACCAGCACCCTCGCTAATAGGATTGAAATGTCAAAAAATCATAAATTTACAAAATTTAAATGAAGAAAATAGTATATTATTATACGAGCATATAATGAAGGCTATTATTCACGAAGGTCAAGTTTATGTCACGAGCGTAGCGAGTGGCATAATTAACCTGAGTGAATCATAGCTTGTTATATGTGAGTAGAATACTATACTTTGTCCACGACTACTATTGACTTTAATTCCATAATTTTTTTTTAAACAAGTTTTTGAATGTTTCTAATTTCTTACCTTCATTGCAAGATATTTTTCATCACAGGCTTGAATAAGAAATTTATAAATTTTTTCGGAAGGAAATGTATTAGCTTTTTTCGGACGAAAGCCCTGAGATCTCCGTTTTGAAAGTGACCGCAGTTTTGCCTAGTCTTCTATATCGACTCCTTGATTTATATTAAGCGTACTCCTAAGCATAGAGCAAAGTGTCCATAATATGGATGATTCATATTTTGCAGCTAATTCCGTAAAATATGCCAGTAAAACTGACCCTGAGAATAAATTGATTTTCTTGGTCGCCCTTCAATCCTTAAAGGTACTGTACACAAGAATGTAAAGATTTCGGGATTTCTCAGGCAACAAATTCAGGGAGGTGACTTTTGCAGCTTCTGTTATCTCCGGTGTAGTACAAGTAGACAATATCTCTTTCTCACTATCAATTTTAATTTTTTACGTATTCTGGATCGAAATTATGACGTTTTCAAATTGACAACAATTTACGCTTCGTTTGTCATGTCATATCAATGGCTTACTTGATATAGTTTATTTAATGTCATCTTTTTCCTTCAAGAGCATTAAAAAATAGATTAAAGTAATATTTTAACAATATTTTTGTGATTTGTATAAAGTTAGCTAATCAAAGTGCATGGTTATTGCCTAGACGTACTGAAAAATGCTTGCCAGATTCATAATATATACCGCGTGCCCTAGGAATTCTATACCCGTGAATAATGATTATTCACTGCTATTATTCACTCTGTGAAAAATGACTATCGTTTTGCTTCAGAAAACTCATTTATAAGATATATATTATGAGGTAGTCGTGGACAAAAACATTTATTTACTATTTTATTCCCAAGAAATTAATACACTATTAAAAATTCACTTATATTTGACAATGTAAATAAAGATAACAATGTTTTATGCAACTGTTTCTAATAATCTTTTGATTAAATAGCTCACTTGATGCAACATTTTTCCAATGAAAATTGAGTTACAAAAACAGATATTTTTCATTATGCTCATTCGCTTCATATGTTTGCGTCTATTTCTTGCAAAGTCAAAATATTAATTCATTTTTGTGCAATTATAGAAGGATTGTTGTTGAAAGTTTGTGTTGCATATTTTTAGCGCATTTTTTAGAAAAAAGCGCTATTATATTCACTTTGGCTGTCTGGCTGGCTGGCGTGACGCTGGGTTCTCAGCAACTATACTATTCACAGACTTGAAACTGGTACTAAATAAAAGCTGCTGTTTCGTAGGTTTGCACAAATTGCTTCAATTCAAGCTCAGTGATTGTGGAAGATTAAATTATTCAATTACTTGTTTCAAGTGAAACAATGCTCATAGATATATATGACATTAGGGATATGGCAACTAAAGTTTATTCAAGTAGATGAAAATTTAGTTACAACTTTAGCCGTGGGTGTCACTACTATTATGTACAATTGTCAAATCTGTCCGGGTTTCATTCAATGATTTGTTTGACGCGAATTTGAAGCTTATTAGAATGAATTATTATTATTGGATGAAAATTTGTTTACTTTTGGTGTATTTTTTTAATATAGCTTTGATAAAGATCAAATTATTATTTTAAGATACAGCACTTGACCTCCCGTCAGTCAATAACTAAACAATGAAGATTAAAAGGTATTTTTGAGTTTGTACATGCATAAATTATGTACCTATCAAATAGTCAATTTGAAACTAGTACTAAATGGAAGCTGCTGTTTCGTAAGTTTGCCCAAACTGCTTGATTTCAAATTCAGTAATTGTGGGTGATGGTTATTTGCGAAATCTCTGAAGTAACAAGCATTCATGAGCTGTCAAAAATGCGCTTTCATCATCTAGATGATTCTTCCATTTTTTCATATACATATGATATACTTTGACGTTACATAGTTTATGTCGCATTGTTACCTAACTTTTCCCACTCGATTCATTCGAATCATTTACATATTCACTCGATCAGTTGAGTGGTTTTCAAGTCGCTCGAACACTCTGCTTATTCGAGTCACCTGTCACAATTCTTGAATCTGTCATATATTGACCATGTTGGAACATTTCGAATCGACAATTTTTTTTTCACTTGGATACAATTATTTTCGATGTTATTCTAGTAATTTGAGTAAAAGTGAACTAGAGTCGCATCACTTGTTCTTATAGAGTGGTAAGCGAGTTACACAAATCTGACCGAAAATTCTTTTTTACTCGAATACAATTATTCCGGTTTTACTCTTATTCAAGTGATAATGGACTCGAGTCGCATGTTTACTTCAGCTTACTAAGAGATGGAAGCGTTGTAAAAATTGTTCGAATGGCTTTTATATGTCCCTTACTAAATACAGGCTTTTGAATATCCTTGGTCATTATATACACTGTTAGAAAATAATACATAAGGTGTATTCCATTTTCCAGTAAAAAAATCACTTTCACTTAAATCAGTTAAAAAAAAAAACAGATGACTTTGTACTCGTCAGTTATCTGAGTGGACCAAGCGTTTTCGAGAAAAGTGCCATAAAGTTCTGTAAAACGTGAACAAAACACGTGACAAACTGGATTGAACGAACTGATAATGGAACAAACTGAACTGTACAAAAATCATTTTAAAGTGATAAAAACCACTTAAATCAGCCAAATGGAATACACCTATATTCACCAAATAGTTTATTGTTTTCACTTCGAAGTCAACAATCTTCACTCTCGTATTTATTACCTAGGACTTCAAAGCAAAACTTCCTTAACGATAATATTATTGGACGTAATCAAGCGATTGATTCAAGTGGATAAACATGGTAATAATACCGCCTGATTTATTCCTATTCCTAGTTGTCTCACGTTTCTGAATTCATAGAAACATTGATACATAGTATGACAATGATTCCAGTGATTAAGAAAGATTTTTTATTGGAAGTATGTTGGTCGGCTTTTGAATTTGTGATAAGCTTATTCACATAAGAGAGTTTCAGATTTACCAGTGCGAAGTGGATTTATTTGCTATATTTATCCCTTTTTAGATATAATTATTTCACTTTCTCGGTTCTTGGACATCATGAATCTTTTCTGGAAGTGATGAATAATGGATTAAGTTAAATATTTTAGTATATTATTTCCAAACGGCTACTATAAGTATCACATGAATTCTAATAAAAGCTATGATTGAGTTCCAATTGAAGAATAATAATTCGACTGGAATTTGTTTATTAAAATGAAGGCTGGTTTATGACGAATTTAATTTAGGAATTTACATTTGGAACGATTTATAATTTGTTAATCTTGTTCTGGTTTATGATGGATTTCAATTTTCCAATCACATATTACTCACACGTGATATATTTAGCATAATGTATACTTCAAATTAAGAATGAAAATAAAGTAAGTGGAATTCATCTTACTATCAATATCAAATCATTATATTTTAACACGATTACTGACCCATTCATTATATCTGTCAGATGACAGTTTGACAATTTCACTGAGACAATCTGTATTTATTTGTGATTGGTTGGATTTGTAATTCAGATCTAGAAATTGATTTTTTAAATGTAAATTCGTCAATTGAGTGCATCATGAAACAGTTTAATATGTATTTTATGTTTCTAAATATGGATTTTTAAATGTGAATTATCGATTCAAGTTCATCATAAGCCAGCCTTAAATTTATTTTTGGAATAAATTTACTTCGTCCTTCATAATACTGAACACAAATCTAATAATTTTCCTTCTTATCTACATTCAAGCACAAATAAAATTGTTTTTAATTCATTCCTACACTCTTTTATTATGAACTTGAGCTTAATATACATGAATTAGTATTAATAGTACTTACCACTCTTATTGTCCAGAATGTCATGGTACTTATCGATTACGCTTGTTACTAAATGTGCCATTGTACTATCTGCAACAAAAGAATATAAAAACTTTGAGAAAATCTCATAAAACATATTAAAATACAATATTTTAATATAAATGTATTTTGAATTACTTCCACTTGACTAATGAATGAAAAAATTAAGCAATATGTTATGTATCTATATTGAGTTTCATTAGTTGACATGGAAATTATAGATTATTGCCTACAATGTTTATTCCAATGGAGAAAGAGAAAAAAAAAAGCCATTTGGGTTTTAGAAAAACATGATGCTCAAACCGGTGATTCCAATACTTGATCAATACTACAATGCCTAGCACAATATGGCTCTTTGTCCGGTATTATCTACTCCACACTGCTGTGCCGGTCTCTCAAAATGCACAGAGAAAAATTGTGTAGGTAGGCAGAGTTTGAGATACTGCCGTAGTGTTTTGTGTGAAAACGTTTATGTGTGCGCGTATACAAGATCACAGTCTATTGCATACACTGCATGCAAAATCAAACTCTTTCTTCTCAAATGCCTCTGCGAAAGCTTTGCGAGCTGTCGTCCATTTATGTCGATATTGCGAGTCTCTAACTGGCACCGTCTTCACCAGTACCTGATAGTATTGTCTTTCATTTGAACCAAGAACCAATCTCATGCATGCTTTTAATTCACACGAGTCAGTTTAATTCCGCTTCCCGATGCCACAAGTTATCTTGTCGCAGTGGCAGTTAAATTTCTATATACCGCCGTATTCATTCAACACTCCCTCGACCGCTCGGTACTATTGGTGGCTTTTTAGAATCTTTCTTCTGCTCATTTGTCGAAATTAGTTTTCACTCAATAACTATTTAATAAGAATATCAAAAAAAAATAATTTCGTATATATTAAATTATAATTTTTTGTTGTATTCATCATTCTTCAACAAGCAAACGCTTAGGCTCGTTTCTCACATTAACGTTATTGTATCATTAGCGGAGGCTTGTGAAACATCCCTTGCAGCTAAAGCACATAGAATTTCTTCATAAGCTATAGGAAAAGTAGAAATATTTTATTCCGATATTTTGTAATTATTCCAGGTAATGACCATCGACAAAATTGCTTAATGAACTTATTTTAAGCTTATAGAGAGTGATAATTCGATAAGTTTGTTCTACCCCAAATCTTGTAATAATGCCTGACAGTAGGCAAACTGAATTAAAACACTCCCGGTAATAGTACGCAGGGGAGGCTTCCAAAAATAATAATATTCACAGTAAGAAACGGTACAGTCATCTCGATGTTTCTCGAGTTACGCTAAAAACCAAACAAAAATTGCATTTTCATTGAAAAAATGATTGTACAATATCCCGTGTGGAGAACGAGTATCTAGCTAGTTGTAATGTTCATGTTCTATTGATACAAAAAAAATAACAGATTCATTGACAACGTTATCAAACTTTGCAAGGAAACATACGTGTGGTGCATGAGAAATCATTTCCGGATCCGGTTACTGTCAAAAGAAGGCGTGGTATGACATATCCGGTTGAGCACAGTACATAAGAAGATATTCGGTTGAATTAAATCTATGTAGCATATAGATATTTCGAATATCTACTCTCATACACGTTTGTTTTAATTTCTTTTCATTTAAGAGAAAAATCGAAATACTTCATGCAAGTACAATTAGAGATTAAAATCTTGCAAAATAGGATGCCCGGAATCCTGTGCATCATTTGATGGTGTAGGCTGTAGGAGATCCTTCACCTTCGTAAACTAGCAAAACATGTATCAGCGCAAATATTAGGGAGTTTTTGCAAGCAATTGTTAATGATACGTTAACGCTAATGTCAAAAATTAATTTTTGTACATAATTATGTGTACTGAAATTGATAATTAGGTTTATTGTAACGTTGACGGTATTCAGTATTTCGTTAAGTTTCTTGTGAGTATGCTAAACTTTAATCTAACGTTATTCAGTAAGTATGCTTAAAGTAATTTGTTTTTCACGTTAGCGTTATCGTATCATTAGCGAGGGCTTGCAAAAACTCTCTAATATGTAGTTCGATTCAATATGACACAATCATATTATTACGTATTATTATGATTTGAAAATAAATCAGACTGCTTGTATTCAATTGTAGAAGGCATTTTTTAAATATTCAAGCAGTTCATTAATATCCTAATGTCCGACTAGTTTATTATTGTTACCATAATAACACTGATTTCAGGGTGATTACGTAACAAATAATAACCGAGGGCATTATGTTTTCAAATAATGCCCTCGGGCATTATTTTGAAAAATAACAAACAAAAAAATAAGAAATAATTTGTTCATTTGTGATATCTAAAAAATCTTTGTGAGAATAATTCAAATTTGAAAAAAAAAAAAAATGTTAAAACGCTAATAAAGATTTATCCGTTCTAGCAATGTAACTTATGAAAAAAAAGTTTACAGAAACAAAAATATTCTCACAGAAGAACGTGAACTGAACATCAAATATCCAAGAATTTTGGTCAGACATTCGTATGAAGAATTTTAAAGAAACATCGCTTCCATAGATATCATATGACAACAAATAATCAAGAAGATGAGATTTAAGCAATTGTCATTTTTTTTTGTACAAATTATTCAAATGATTTCTTATTTGGAATCAATCTAAAGCTCTCAGGGAGATAAGTTTAGTAGAAATATGAAATAAATAATCAGTGGAATCTACGTTACCATCTCTAAATTATACTTCCGAAAATCTAGAAAAGGACCTTTCATTTTCAAAAATACTTATTTTATATAAGGACTAGAATATAGTTACTCCCTGTTACTTTAACAATAACAGTTGTCACTTTGACAGTAACAGCTGTCACTTTGAATATGACAACTGTCAATTTGACAATGACAGCTGACACTTTGACAATGACAGCATTTATGATTATGAAATGGCGATGAAACTGGCCATGCAATTTATGGTCGGGAAAGTACTATAATGACCACAGCAAATTTTTCCTTTTTGAATGCTACTTATTTTATTGGAAGCTATTATGAGAATTGTAACAATCATTATCGAAGAGCAAGAACTTCCGACAGCTTTTTGAACAATAAATTTTAGCAATTCATTGTAAACTAAACAAAATATATTGGTGCCGTGAATCGCATTTCAGGGATTCAGTTTACAGAGCAATTGTTATTCTCAAAGCTCTAAGATATGCAACAAGATCTTTTCATCGGATTCATTGGTTCTTTGTGATATACTTACGCACTTTAGAGTTCCATGTACTATTCTGAGTTTGCAATGGAACAAATTGGCACAAATTTCATCCACACAATTTCAGAAAAAAAATATTTTCTTCGACTGTTAGCTCTTTTTTCATTTTCAACCGATCTTATATCGACTTAAAATTGATTATATCACTTGTACGTAGTCTTCAGGATTAATGCAGCAATTCCATAAACTAAATTTCACAAAATATTTTACATATTCTCTTCGAAATTTTCTCCAGTTTAATTTCCACATGTTGTGTTACGAATCATATTCAATAAAATACAAAAACCAGATATGCGAAGACAGTTTTCAACATTTTATGCGTGAATTGATTGACTTGAAACTAGTAAAATTATATCTAAAGAGGATTCGATTTCATATTGATGTGTCCCAAACTATAAAACTACTTCCACCGTATTTATTCATCACAATGGCACCTCAAATATGCATACCTTGTGTAGTGAATAAATTTTTTCTGCCTCAAATGCTTCAATTTTGGAACTGCAGTAGATCTGAATGATACTGAATATATATCACAATTTCATCCCATGGTGAAAAATATCGACTTCCATGAAATTATCTGAATTATTTTATTGATGTGCAATCATTTTTAAATTCAAGAGCAGAATGATTTTGTTGAAATTAGAAGAGACTCCATAACAAATTTTAGATAGAAAATTTAAGTAGATAACTGCTTTCATTACGTTTCATTTTGTAAACATACAAGCTAAACAAGATCGCGTTGTATATTCAAATTGTAATATAAAATCAATTGCATATATCAATTTGAAGTAATGTATACAGATAATGACTGAAAATTGATTCAATTATAATAAAAGACGTAGGTATTATGAACTTTGTATTCTTACAAATCGATCCAAATAAAATTATATTACACTGAATTAATGGAATAAATAAATTAGTCTCTGTATGAAGGATTTAATACTGAAAAGAATGTGACTGAAAGAATAAGATTGAGCCTGTCAAATATGTCCTGCCTCGTGAAGCTAGTTTTGAATAAAATTCTGTTGAAGAAAATAAATGTGATATGATAGTTGATTTGTTGCTCATGGAAAAGTTTATAAGTAGGAAAATGGAAGAGTTTGCATAAAAATAATTCTTGAATATAGTTCGTGCAACAAATGTTCTAAAATTCTATTTGACGAAAGTAGCTATACGAGTAAAGAAGTTAGTGAGATAAGCACATGAGGAATAATTATTTGGAAGTCAGTACCTACTTAAAGTGCCCTGAACAACAAAAATAAGATATCTATCGAATATTAGGTATTTGTTAAAATGACGTTTTCAACTACTAGGGAAAGTTGAAAATTATGATAGGCAATAACATACCCAACTATTGAATTTTGAAGCAAAAAATATATTAAAGGAGACTCAAGAAATATGTTTTTTTTTTTATCTGGCTGAACTTCATGACGTCATATTTGGCTTATTTTTCTGCGTGATCAGAAAGCAGTGGTGTGCTCATAGCGGTCATCATAAAATCGTGTTTTAAGTGGTAACATATTTGCCTCTGTTCATGATTTTCTTTCGGAATTCTATCCCTTGTCATATTTCGGTCATTTATTTATCTACACAACTAAATTTAGATCGATTTTACCTTCCTCGACCTATGATATAATAGGGGAAGTATAGTAATAATGATTTTCTGACAGTTCAGAATTTTGAATAATTTTCACCCCGAAAAACATAATTAAAAAAAATGGAAGAATCATCTAGATGATGAAAACGCATTTTTGACAGCTCATGAATGCTTGTTACCTCAGAGATTTCGCAAATTACCATCTCTCACAATTACTGAGCTTGAAATCAAGCAGTTTTGGCAAGCTTACGAAACAGCAGCTTCCATTTAGTACTAGTTTCAAGTTGACAGTTTGATAGGTACATAATTTATGCATGTACAAACTCAAAAATACCTTTTATTCTTCATTGTTAAGTTATTGAATGACAGGAAGTCAAGTGCTGTACCTTAAAATTGAAATTTGCTCTTTATCAAAGCTATATAAAAAAAATACACCAAAATTAAACAAATTTTCAACCAATAATAGTGATTCATTCTAATAAGCTTCAAATTTGCGTCAATCAAGTCATTGAATGAATCTCGGACAGATTTGACAACTGTACATAATAATAGTGACACCCCCGGCTAAAGTTGTAACTAAATTTTTATCTACTTTAATAAATTTTAGTTGCCATATCCCTAATGTCATATATATCCATGGGCATTGTTTCACTTGAAACAAGTAAGTGAATAATTTAATCTTCCACAATCACTGAGCTTGAATTAGAGCAATTTGTGCAAATCTACGAAACAGTAGCTTTTATTTAGTACCAGTTTCAAGTCTGTAAATAGTATAGTTGCTGAGAACTCAGCGTCACGCCAACCAGCCAGCCAGCCAGCCAGACAGCCAAAGTGAATATAATAGCACTTTTTTCGGAAAAATGCGCTAAAAAGTCGGTCTGCCTGTCGGTTCTGTGAAAACACGATAACTTGATAACGAGTTTTTCATCAAAAAGCTAGGTGCAAGTTTGTAGATGGATTTCTTTCAACCAGTGGTACTAAAACTTTACTGATGGAACTTTTTAATTTTTTGCGTTTATTTTATGAACGGTAGTATTTATCTTAAAATATAAAATAACTGAAATTAATCCTTGAATGATTTGGCATAGCATTCAAAATTATCTGCGGTTCATTTGTTATTCTCAAAATTTAAATTATTATAAAATTCGTAATTTTTCTGAAGCAAAAAAATAATGAGAATCATAATGTGAAATTAGGCTATTATCACTCATATTTTGACATTACATGCAAACGTTCGTCAATTGTAAAATACGTGGTTTGGCTCTATCGATTTTGGTATCAAATTAAAGCTCTTGTGCAGATAGTTCTAAAAGATGTGTCAAAGAGGTTATTTAAACGATTGTTTATTGTTTCTTTCACAAATAATTTAAATGATGTCTAGTTTGGTATCAATTTTAAGCTCTCAGGGGGATAAGCTTAGTGAATATCAAAAATTAATAATCAGTGGAATCCACGTTACTATCTTCAAATTACACTTCCGGCCATCAAATGTTGAAACTGTATATTCCAATGAATTAGAGACTCCGAAAAGCTACAAAAGAACTATTTTAAATAAGGACTAAAATATAACCGCCATCACTTTAATAATGACAGTTGTCACTTTGACAATGACAGCTTACACTTTGAAATATGCATTTAATTGATGCAAGTTTCTAAATTTCTGAAACAGCGATGAAACTGGCCATGAAATTTATGGTTGCGGAAGTACTGCAGGGCCACAGCAGATTTTTTAATTTGAATAGGAGAATAATCGTGTTTAAATATTATATATTTTTCATTTATTCGTTTGATTCTATATTATAGCTTTCAGCCACTTTTACTGACCAATTAGTTCGGATATTTGTTGAATCTAAATATCAACTTGTGGTCTGGGCTCCCTTGCTGTGGGTTCGATAATTGATATCTTTGATGTTGTTGGTCGAACTGTTAGGTTGATAATAAACAGCTACTGAACAAAGAATTTCAATTTATATTTATCTGAAGTATTTAGCCGATGATAGGGGTAGGTTTTTCTGCAAACACTTGTTCAAGATATGCCTAGTTGATCATAAGGCTTATACCAACCCTTAATTGATGTCCCATAGGGAGATAAAGTGTGCCGAGTTGCGGTATGTCCTGCAGTGTAATTCGGTATTATTTAGAAATGTTTTCTGAAAGTATGAGCGTGTAAGAAGGGAACAAGAAATAAAACTACTTTGATATGTTATATTGTTATGTGAAAAGAAAGACAAAGAGTTATAGGTAAGACATATGGTGGTTCACGAGTGGTTTATTATGTTGTGGAAATAAAATCCGAATTATGTATATTGAATTATGCTGACGTATTATTTGCTCTCAGTCCCACACTGTGCCCCTATTTTTTCATGTAGTTGTTTCGATATTATTAATGTTTCTTAGTACTCTGTATATCTGAATATAGAGACAATAATTCGAATATAAACTCTCAATTGAATCAAAATAAAGGCTCAGTTATTTTGGCCCTTCAATAAATTTTTGAGAAAAAATCTCAGTAGCTAATTTTCTAATAATTTTTATAAGTAAACAGCTTCAAACTATGAGGAAGTATTACATTTAACAGAAGGAATACCTACATGAATATTTTTTGTAGCACTGTTTCATACAACAAGGCATAATCCTACTACCGCATTTTTCAACTAGACGTTAGTCACTATGATCACATAGTATAGTATTAACGATAGTTTCCATTGTAATTAACTTCTAAACTCAACCAGTAGTGATATGATTAGATTTCAGTGGTTTATTCTTCAAGAACTACCATATCTCGACCATATCAGTTTCTCATGATTTAAGAGCTCGACTGTAATGAAGTTTTCACTGTTACTAACAATAAGAAACAGAATGTAAATAGTTATTTACATTACAAGATGCGAAAGTATACTTTTTTGTGTGAGGTGGTATTTGAATGGCCGAGGTGAAGCCGGTTTATTTACAATGTCATCTGTCATCAGCGCCTGTCACAGATTTTGAATTTCAATAATTTAGTGGAACATTGCATTTGACCGATTTAAAATTTAACAGAAAATGAAAATGGTATTCAAAAGGCAGCTAACAATGCATGTGCCTCACTTCTTGCGGATAAATCCAAAGAAAGATACAATCGAACATACAGCATGTTTTCTAAATGGCTTGCTGATAAAAACGTTACTCGAATTGACTAAAATATAATACTTCGGGATTTAAAGAGCGGATGGAAGTGTTCTTCGTAAAGTAATGAAATTGAAATTTCTAAAAAGGTGTTACATGAAATTCACATTAATATTTCCTTAAATATAGAAACAATGACAAATATGAATTTTGACATAATTCAAAATAATAAAAATCTCCTAATACAAAGTAAAGAAGTTAATAATTCAAATAATATTCCTAACATGAATTTTTCCAATTGTTCAAATTGCATAATTACTTAAAACCAATAAATAGATAAAATTAAATTGAATAGATTGGATAAAATCATATTATTGTTATAAACTACTTATTTATTTGGATAAATAATGAAATTTCCAATAGATTTGCATTTTTTCAAACTTTTAATTTTTTGGCCTGGCCCCGAAAGTATTACTTTCGTAGCTAGCAACGCATAGCAACGAGGTAACACGAAGGTTTGCTTTCGTTATCGTTCGAGATGCTAGGGCTACAAAGCTCACTTATTTATAGAGTAGCAGAAAAAAAAATATTCTTATAGTTTAAAGTTGACTGCTCATTTTTGGTTTGTATACATTATTATATTTTTCAACTTAAAAACTTTCAATTCTTCGGAAAATTTTTGAAAGATAAGATATGATTAATTAATTTGATCTCGCATATCTTATCAGATTTTCGCCGAAATTTAGATAGATTGATAAAAAAATTGTTCATAACTACTATTCAAGGACTGTATGAAAAAATTTGTTGCATATAGAAGAAAAATATGAAGAATCGAATAAGATCAATTTCAGCTACTAGAAATTTTATGGGTTGGCTAATGAACACAGAATAAATAGCCGCTCGTTTATTATAATTAAATATGTATAACAGTTGACTGAATAATATATTGTCACAAATTTTATTGTGATTAATTTGTTATCACAGGTTAGAGTGCCAGTATTTATTTCATATACTACTCGTATGTTCACAATATCGCGCACAGAGTTACTCGTACTGAACGACTCAATCACTGACTGAATGAATGACTGAATGACTCCGTCTCCTAGCTTACGCTCTTATATACCTAAGCCGACAATGGGCCAACATTCAATTGTCTAACAGTTGTTGACTGGCAACCACCGAACATCTAGTGATCATAGCCTGTCAATCATGTCCGACAATTGAACATCGATCTTGTCAATACTACTAGGATCACAGTTACAGCGAGTTCAAATAAATAATTATGTAACCTAATTACTACAAATATTTCATATTTGTAACACTATATAATTTAGTCAACACTACAACACTCAGACAGAAAAAAAAAGACAGAATTAAATCTCAAGATATAAAGCCATAAAAAGAGAGTATGTATTCCAATTTCGAACAATATTGTTAATACGGAGATGACAGCATAATAAACTTCAATACGAGGTCACAATACAACCGACTTGAAATTACCCTGATTGTTATCAATTTAAAACACAATATACGCTCAATAAAAACTTCAATATATTCCTGAGCTTGCAACTAATTTACCTTGCTGCCTGTCAATAAAAACAGAACTGAAAGCAAAGCAAATGGCGATCGCGTGATTTGAACTACCCTCTAGGTCTCACATCATTGGCGTCGTGACGTCACTAGTCAGCTTGACGCCGCATATGATACCATCAACCTTCAACACTAGCCTTCAGAATATAATAATAAAATATATTTTTTCGAATAATTTTTTCAATTTAGTATTTTTCAAAGCTCGCCCGCATATATGTCATACGTTAGATAAAAGATTTCAACTTACTGAATTATGAAGATACTTTAGAAAACATCCACAAAGAACTGTTCTTTATAGTAAAATTGAATATATCGAACTTTATTTGATAATTTTTGGTAACTACCTATGTGAACAATAATAATTATTAATAAGTTTTAGGAGGTTTAAGGATCAATCAAAGGCAACTTCCCAAAAAACATTGAAAATGGTTCTTTATTTCATGATCATTGTATATATTTGGACGTTTCGAACGATTACATTATCGTCCATCATTAGCACTTGATCAGTGAAAATATTTATAGAAAAATTTTAAATATTAAACTCAACAGTGCAAGGCACATGTTGAAAAATGGAAAAAGCAGAACTACATTATTGCAACCACCAACAACTGAGGTAATGTAATCGTTCAAAACGTCCAAATATATACAATGACCATGAAATAGAGGACCATTCTCAATGTTTTTTGGAAAATTGTCTTTGATTGATCCTTAAGCCTCCTAAAACTTATTCATGATTTTTTTAAATAAATTTTCTTCAATAATAATTATTTTTCGATATTTTCTAATTCAAATTCAAGATTTTGCTGAGAAGATATTGATATATTTATAAAAATATAGGATAACTGACTCAATTCATTTTCCAGTATGAAGAATAATAATATGGACTGACATTTTGGTAGAATTATTAATGTGACTATTTGGAGAAGGAATAATTGAAATATAACGAATAAAAAGCTTTCTATTATTTTTAATATCTATTATCCACACTACGGTAATATTTTGTTGATTTGATTCTTTGATCAAGCGGGCGGGATAGGCTGAGTGTTGAAGAAACTCTGTATCTATTCGGGCTGCACTAGTCGACATGCACTCTATTGGTTACCAGTATTATCATACATTAAATACATTTGCCGCTTTCTGCAAATGGAGCAATCAGATAGTATCGCTTTTAAATTATTTTGAATAGGTGAAATGATCGATACAAACACTGATATTATTTTTGTACAAATCAATTATGTTGTCTTGACAATTTCCAATTAGATTTAAGAAAAAAAATGGGTTTTTCCGTGACATATTGCATGCCTTTGTAACTTGTATTAGTTGAAAGCGAATAAGGTCGGGTTGTAAAATTTAAGTTTATCTACAGTTTAGTGTAACCGAGCTTTTTGAATGGCAGCCACATAATCCTTTGCAACATATTCACAAGTTTATGTTGAAGTTTTGGACGTCACGAATTTACAGTGCTAATCCCTAAGTCCTACGGATCTATAAATCCTCAAGAAACTGATAGAACACATCAAATTTTGATGATTGTCAATTCGTTCATTGCGATTTATTTTTATAATTTATAAATTCGTAAGACTAATAGATATACACAGAATTGAACATTAGAATGCTAAATTTTATTTGAGAATTTACGAAGAAATCCATAAAAAAAAAAAAACAATAACAAGAATTGTAGAATATTTGCTAAATTAATGCACTGTAGATATTTTCCTGAATAATTTATCAGCTTCCTGCTTAAATAACTGCTGAATCATTCCTAATTTATTATTCTATTATATATTGATAGTATATCTAGTGGTATTTAATCAAACTGATATCTGCTGAAATAAATTGTGCTTAGTTCGATTTTTTATCTTTGAAAACAAGTGCGCTTATATCGCTATTTTAAGGATGTACAGAATAAAATTTTATTACGAATTAAAATATTTTGAGTTTTGTTCCATTCAGTATTAATTAATTAGTTATACTCTCCTACCCGTTGCCTAGCAGATATAGGCGTGGCAAAGTTCGGAAAACACAGGGCTTTTAGTAGGACAGTCACAATTTCATCCTTTCATAGTCCGTATCCTATGGGACCGGAGACGATGAACTAAGTATTGATTCGACCGGGCTGACCTCGCTCAAACCTCGTGCGAACTACGATATACCAGCCTGTAGAGTACAGGCAGGATTCATTCATTCACAAGGGAAAGGAACATGTGTTGCCATTTTCCAATAATTCGATCACTCAAACATCACAGCGTTATTTTCACTTTTGAATGACATTTATTGCTTTTTAGAATTAAAAATGGTCCAATGCGAATGAGACTCATGCTTATATAAAAGGTTCTATACGTCTATAATATATCAGAAAATTTGATGACTTCAATAGATTATTATGTATTTCGCGAATCTAGCAACAAGAGATCGCTTTGCTTTTCCGATAATCTTATTTTATCAGTAGAAGAGTTTTCAGATTATTCGGACCAAAAACTTCTGGAATAATCTGGTGCAGGATTCAGAAATAAAGGCCAGAGCGGTCAATTATGTAGATAGATTACAAAAAGTTTTAATATATTGGGGCCAATAAGGTTTACTCATCTATAGCCATGAAATTCTTTCTTCGTTTATGTTAATTCCAGCTGAATCTTTGGTAATGTATTTAAAGTTTATTAATGCGAATTGATTTCATTTATTTGATATTACACACTGGTGTTGAAAACCTAAAAATCGCTAAAAATCATGTGATGTTTAAATGAAGAACTGATATTTTTTCTGTTCATGACATCATAGCCAACAATGGATTTCTACAAAAAAAAAAAATTCTAAGAAGTGATCCAAATAAGTCTAAAGTTGACTAAAGCCCGTCGCACACGAGGTTTGTTTGGAGCCGTGCTGACTGCCACGCTGGCTCCTATGCTAGAAACTTGGTCCGCTGCTGGGTACTAGGCTTGCTACGAGATTTGTTTTATAAGATAGATCCGGTGCTATTTTTCGCACTTGCTTCGCTGCTGGATGCTATCCATGGCCAATCGAACGGAGATTAAAATTACATGACTACATCAGCTTTATGTTGCATTTACTACGCCACGCTGACTTGTATTAAGTATTTTGTGATATTTTGAGAAATTGTTACTCTCAAGGCTTGCATATTCGGTTATTTATAACTAATCATTTGATTCTGACGATTTCTCTGAACCATGGCTTCCGACTTAATTTCAACAATTATTAACTAGACGACGCGATGCAGCGAATTCAATCAAACAATGAAAACAATTTACTGTAAAGAATAAGTTGAAAACATGACTTGAAGATACCATTTAGATCCATATACTTAAAACGTTATCAATCAATGTAAGAAAAAAAAGATAGGAATAGGAAAAAGAGATCTAGTATCCTACACAGAAAACTAAGTGGTACGGATAATAATTTGAGTTGTACATGTAACATTTTAAATGGTATCCCCAATAACTTGAAGTGGTAAGGTCGATGTGATGGTAAGTGGTACGGTATTGCAACTTTAAATTGTAAAATATGATTACTTGAGTGATAACCGGTACCACTCGCAATTATAAAACAAGAAGACTACTTATGTCAAATTTTTAAGATTAGGAAATGTATTTTCATCTTTAATGAACTATATTTGTCTGTAAAAAATTGAATACAAAAAATAGTTTTGGAACTAATAGTCTATACCCATAAAGGTCATCTTTTGCGTACATAAAATCTACTTTTCATGTTAAAAATATGATGCAATCAACTTACAACTCAATTTTCACCAATTGAGTTTTACCATTCAAGTTTTACCACCTAAATAATATGACTTTACCACTTATACTTCTAATCACTCGAGTGATACAATTTAGTTTTCTCAGTGTAGTTTCTCGAATAGTTCTCTATTTTTTTTTTCTGCTCGCATTCTAATTATTAATTCGCAAGATATAGTTGCTCTTCTTTGACGATTATTTCCGGAAACATCCATATTTGTGACAAGCAAGACCGCGTTGTTCTGATTTGAATAGAACAAGCAAAATTTGCAAATTTGCAAGAAAATATAATGTGCATCATGACAAAAACTGTTTCTTGAAGAGTTCATCAAACTGCCCATATAGATAGGTAAAAAGTGTTCATGAAGTAATTTTTGACAGATCAGTTCAAAAAATTAACATTTGACAGTGGTGTACAAAAAAGGAATATTTGACAGCTGTGTACAAGAAAATTGAATTTCGCGAACGCAAAAGGGATCATAGATAAAAAAAAATTGTTATGAGAGATAATTTTTATTCAATTATGAAAGAACAAAGTTTATATATTATTGATATAAATATATTACCAGAGAAAAAGTATCGAATATACAATATTTATTTTAGTATATTTATCATAATTATTGTCATTTATCTGAAAATATATGCTTTTAACATCTCTTGTTTATTTTCACGCCAATGATAACTATTTACGATAGAAAAAAGTTAAAAAAACAAACACGTTCAAAGAATCCGCAGTTTACACTGTTATTGTGTCTTTTGCAAATATTAACAATGTAAACATGCAGTTTACTTCAAGACAATACTACATATCCGTAAACATACCATAAATTTAATATAAATATGTAAAAAATGTCTTTCAAGAATCACTTTGAAAAGCTGACAGCAGCTGAGTTACTAAGAGTAACTGATATATGCAAATCAAGCGATGATTGTCAATAAGGTAGCGTATAAACCACGATTCTTCATCAGGGATCAAGAGGAGAGATGCAGAACGACGTGTGGACATGGGAGTCAAAGTCAGACTACGTATACGTAAGGAAGCATCCATTAATAACGTGAGCTCAAAATGGGTGATGAGGTTCGACAAAATCTTACCAAATCTCATTTAAAGGAATGGGAGTCTATGAAAATTTCACTTTTCACTTTCAATATATAGGTAGGTACATGAATATATCCAATAAATTTTTAATTATTTTTAATTATAGGGTAAATCTCACGTAAGGGAAAAGGAAGGTCCCACCACATCTTACCAAATCTCACAAAAGATAAGGAAGGATTCCAAATTTTAAAAAAAAAACCCACTTTACGTGATTAATGGACGCCCCTCGACCCCTAATTAATTTAACTAGCCGATATGCCGCTCTGTCTAGTCGTCCCGGTATCAATTAACATCTTGAATTGAGAAATTTTGAAATCGCTTCCGAAACACTTGCGAAAGTATGGAGCAATATGGTTATAGATGAATATTCAGTCACAGCAGATTATGTCAGCCATTGTGTATTGCTGAAGAACCAGAGACTGTATTGCCTAAATGGTACTGTCTTCATGTGCAAGAGAGTCAGTATTTTCTTCAGTTGAACTGATAAATAGAATTATATTTCCTACTTGCATTTTGAAAAAGGGAGATAAATAGCAATTGTGCAACAAGTTTGGCAAGTTGTCGATTGCCAACGAGAGCGAGAGCGAAGTTCAAGCGCTCATATGCTCAAATGGGCAATTGACAACACCACACGAGTTGCAGATACAATTTTTATTACGAATTCGGGATAAATACTAATTTGCGCTTGTTTTTCCAGGCGGTAAATGGCTTGCGTGCGACAAGTTTACTTCTCACACGCAAATTATGTTATACTTGGCGCACGCAAAAGGCAAATACCGCCCGGAAAAATATGCGCAAGAATGAACTTATCCCGCATGTGTAATAAGAAAATATGAGTTCAACTTATTTGTCTTGTAATTTTAGATCGTTAAATGTGCTGATAAAAATTGCTATGGAGACTGTAGGAGATTTAACTACTACGCGTTTATATGGTGATGGTAAAATTGAGGCACGAAAAACGCATCATTTGCGATGCAAAAAGTACTAATTTTAAGCACGGCCGTAGAGACGAAATTATTAGATTAATTTATGTACTATCTCTATGCAATGCAATATCTATTTGATATTTGATTTGTTATCAGCTAATGCTAATGTTTAATACCGTAGTTCTGAAAAACAGCAATCAAACCAGTCGCCCATAATTAATCGTTTGATTTAAGCCATTTCTCAATTTACAAGTTTCCGTAAAATTTTAGTACTATACAATCAAATTGTGTAGACTATGATCCTCGAACATGAGATTCTTACACATTAAATCATACTTTTTTGAAACACAAGTCTCTTTAATTTCAATTTTCAATTAAAAAGTTCCACAGCATTCCCTCAAATGACACAATTTATTGTGATATCCATTTTATCTTCATACGTTTGTGATTTCCAAATTCATTAATTGATGTAACAGGCCGGAATGTAAAAATAAAAATAACATTAAATATTGTTCAAAATAATAACTCTGCAATACAATTTTGTACCGGTTTTATACTGGATACTGCCTCAATTTTTATTCTACATACCAATCTAATTCCCCATACTTTTATCCTAATAAAGGATTCATTGTAGTTTATAATTAAAATATTAACTCCAATTAAATATAGAATGAAAGTATCAGTACATCATGCAATTAGAATAGTTTCGCTTCCGTGTAAGTTTTTATTCCTTAGTCTCTGTGGACCACTCGAGAAATTTTTAGGAGACTAGCGACTCTACGTTATTAAGAAAGTGATGAGAGCAGCGGTATCAATTAAGCTGCATTATTAGCGAAAGAAATTTTGGGGAGATGTGAGCTAACAGTATGAGTTGACGAATTTATTTCAATTATTCATGAAGAATAATATATGGCTAGACAATTTCCAAAGCCACAATAAATATTCTACCATTATACATTTATATAGAAAAGTGTAATAAGTTTCGCTTCTGTAATGCATTCACTCACCGAATATTTCTCTAACAAAAACAGGCCTATGGAGTATACCATGTAAAAAAATACACATCTTGTACTCTACCACGAAGATGCTGTGGGGACGAATGCACTTTTCGTGAGACACATGACGCATGGATAGTACAAGATCCGTTATAGGTGTCGACCTGCACCGATCAAGTATCCGAATGAAATTTATTTTTTATGCCATAAGATATGTAACGTTTATGTGTCGCCTAAAGAAATCTGTTTAATGTTATGTTTAATTTTTATTTCTATCTTAACCAATCTTGTAACCAAAAAAATTTAACGCTAATTGAAAATATAAAGCCTGTAGAATATGCAAACATAGGGTTGCTTTCCTGTAGGCTGCAACTATTTCCTGATGATTTTGAAATAGAATGTCGAAATGACCTGAAATACTCTCTCTTCAATAATTTGTGTACAGCTCGTTTGCTGTTTTTTAATCCCTCATTTCAGGGACTTAAGTTGGAGTTTAGTACCAAAGGATCTAAAATGATCAAAAATCCCTAGGGACTGAAGTAAAATAAACAAATTTTGCTATGACAACTGAATAATCAAAGTACCTACCTAAATGTCAATTTGAAATTGTTTTATTAGAATTCAAATCTTTATTATTGATCATTTATATTACCAATATCGCAATCGACACAATACTACAAATGCATCGTATTATTGTTCGTGAATTTTCTAAATTTTTGGGAAAATAATTTTACAGTTACCTCTTCCGCAGCCTTAACATTATAACTCTTCTTTTTGACAGCAAGCTTATATATTTAACAACCGCTGTAGCCTGCCTTGTTACTACGGTGAATTTACTCAACATTTTTTATCAAGTTTGTTGTCAAAATTGGGAGATTACCTAATTAATCTGCTTTTTGACTATTGCGATTATAGCGTAGATAACACATGACTTGAGTGCCTTTAATCCCTCAGGTGAGTATTACCCTCGACTTCGTCTCGTGCAATAAACTCCACCCTCAGATTTAAATCAAGCACTTATATCCCTTATTATATAATTTACGTTACGCTAATTAACCAATTCCTGTGTCTCATTTTAAAATGGACACTTAAATACATTCCTGTCAAATCCGTAACTATGGATTTAACTCGGAAATAACACATCTCCTGCTTCACGTTTAAATAAGCTCACGGTATGGGCCGGGACAGTGAGAAAAGGCAACATTCCCAATATCAGGCATTGTATAGTCTGACCATCGAATGAAAGTTGACTCTTAAATTATTTTATAGATGTGGTTTTCTTCCAGAACATTTAGCTATTATTAAAATTTCAAAGGAAACTAAACTTTATAACGGAATGGTTAGCAAAAATTAGAATTCAGGCCCCAAATATTTTTGCAAGTAACCACTCAAATACTGGATTAGGAATTCTCAGAAATACATTAGTATAACTTGCTTGAAATAGATGGCTGATTACGATATTTACAGGATAGTAGAGCGCAAGACAGGGGTGCATTGAAAATATTTTTCATTATCTATTTTGGTATGTTGTATATGTCTTGTAGAAATGGTTCAAAAGAAGATTCATTTCTATCGGAATCACCGGGAACCCACGGTTGCCACATTTTAAAAATTGTCACCTAAGTTTTCTATATGCCTGACACTTTGGTAATGAGACAAATAAGTCCTAATACATCCCTGAAACCTTGTTGTTAAGATCATTTTCAATGTCTCCAGTGATCCAGTAATAATAAGAACATTCATGTTGATGTATTTCTGGAGATTCCTAGTCCAATATTTCAGTGGATACTTGTAAACGTCAGTTTTCTTCACAATTCTAGTCATAGTTGAATTTTATGAAAGAAAACCACATCTATAAAATAATTTAGGAGTCAACTTTCATTCGATGGTCAGACTATACTAACAATGACAATGAATAAGCATACATGACGTAACATGAGTAGTTCCCGAGGGCATTATTTTGAAAAATAATAAACAAGTTTCCTAGTTACAGCAACTAACTAGGGTAATTTCTCTGACAGAAATCACAATGACAGGACATACATTGCTAAAAATTTTGATTGAAATACAACAAAAGTCGGACATTAAACATTGAAGGCACCATGGGAGTTGAACAGACAATAATGCCTACGGTCAACGTACACACCTCGGGCCAGAGGCCCTCGGAAAGTACACTGTTGACCTCAGGCATTATTGTTCTTTTAACACCCTTGATACCTTAATTACTATAAACAGTTTCTATATTATAAAAATAATTGCAATTTTGTATTTACATGATTACTTGTAAGCAAATGTCAAAAAAAGAGATTTTCTGTTAGATTAAATGATAGATAAATAATATAATTGATAATGGATTTTGTTGGGGCACTGAGCTGAGTTGACATAGACTATTTAAAAAAAATGCAGTATTCAGTAGTGGTAGATAATGAGAAAATATTCGAAATTTGGACGTGGAGAGTTAATCCGGCAACAAGTTTTCGATAACTCTAATGTTCAGATTGAATTTTAATTATCGTAATAGATATTGTAACATGAATATCTTTCCATTCTTTTCCCAAGTTGGAAATGTTCGGCAATTAATCCACAAAACAGGTTTCTTCGAAGTTATTTCGAAGACAAAAAATACTTTAAATCCTAATACTACATTAGCCCTTATCGATTGAATAAGCCATATATTGACCTGAGCCAACAACTTTGTGTGAGCGATGCATGAACTGTGTGATTGAAGCTTATGTTCTTCCGTTCACTTTTGCAAATTTCGATGTAGATAACAAAAAGTATTACGGTTGCTATAGACATGTTAAGTCTTTTACAATCCCGGCTCCAAAATAACAACGTCAATATATTAAAAAAGCTAATTTTTGATGAATGAGCATACATAAAAAAATATGAAAAAGTGAAATCAAATGAAGCTGATTCCAATTCCTTATAAAACTATCCCTAATGTAATTGAATATTCCAGGAATAACAAATGTCACAATTTGTAACAAATTGTGGAATATGTACAATGGAATGCGATATCGACCATTTGAAAATATAGAAACGATAATAATTGCCCAACTACGGGAAACGGGAGTATACCCGTGATTTAAGCCATGAATATTATGAATAAATAATATTTGGACTCGTTCTGGTTGGCGTATAAAATTCTGTTGTTTGTTTATCATCGGTTCTATGTCAATTTTAACAAGATTTAACTTAATATCATCAAGCATTTCTTCATGTTAATAATAATAAAATAAATTAACTTTCTTCAAGACATAACCGGGTCTCTTGATTAAACCATTACTTATCTTCAAATTAATCACGGATATACTCTTTGGTTAATTTGGAAATGATTTTTTTTTCCAATTCTCAATCTTATGACCGGATTTTTTAAGTAATACACATTAGTAATATACATTAGATAATCGTATATAGATGATAAAGGAATTTTTATGAAGTATTGAAGACATTAGTAGCGGGGCGATCTGTCGTTAACTTCATATTGCGATAGTGTATTCCGGAATAAAATATTTGAATTATAATCAGTCATACTACTACCAAAGAGTTCACATATTTTCTTTAAATTTTATAATTAATTGCATAATTAACTCTTATATTTATCTGATTTGACAAGTATTTACAAATATAAATATATCAAACAGAAATGCAATAAATAAAATAATATCACAGCCGACTACATTTATAAAAAAAAAAATATATCGAGCATAATCACAAGACAAAATGGTTTCTTGCAATGAATAAATAATTCAGAATATGGTACAAACTGTTCTATTCAAAAACACAAAAATTATTATTGGGAATATTATAGACACAAGTAGCACTATGTCAGAATAAAAAAATTGTAATTAGTTTCGTATAATAAACATTACGAAAAAGATCAAAACTGTTTCACACTAAAATCAAGTGAAGTGTGAATAATAACAAAAATATTCAACTGAATCCGGTTCTGCAGGCAATTATGCGTATCGCACGTAGAAATATTTCTACTTTCTTTTAATAGTGCAAAAGCTAGTTGTGGAACTTTCTTGTTCGATTTTTAGTCGAAATTCGGACGGTTTCGTAGCTATTACATCATGGCAGTGTTTTCTGTTTGATTACTGTGTTAACGCACTATAAATGAGCATTATATTTCTTCATACTTTTTTATATTTTGCCTTGGATTATTCAGGTACTAAATTTGAAACAGTATTTCTTACGCTTTCTTCAACATCTGATTGTGAACTTCCTGAATCATTCATGATATCCTATAGGATTACTGGATTACGAATGTAATGATGTAATAAACAATAAACAAAATTGTCTTAGTAACAAATAGATTCAATTTACTTTACTTTTTACCTACTTGGACAAAGTAAAAGTATTATGAAACTGACAAACTGCACGTTTCAAGAGTTCGATATCCGTTTGAGCATCCCCGAATCCATTTTGATTATTTTCGGCTTGACGTCGGTACATATATATCTATGTATGTGTGTATGTATGTATGTACGTAAATTTCAAAACCCGCCGAATGTATAATGTTAAAATTTTGTATTTAACACTGGTCTAAGGTGTAATTGAGCACTTCGCATTATGGTTGCAATTGTCTGTATCGGATGTGCACTTTACTTGATTTTTCCGCATAAATCCAAAATAGTTGGCCGTAGAATGTTGAAAACCAGTATTTGAAATTGCTGTAGCATCTAAATGGTTATTTTCTATTTTGTATCAATCGGCTGAACCTAAAGTGCACTTTATATAACAGTCTTCGGATTTTTCGCATAAATTCAAGAAAATCAGCCGTAGAATATTGAAATTTCGTATTAAGCACTTCCATAACTAATTGTTGAATTTGCATTATGATTGCGATCGGCTGAGCCGGAATCGCAGTCTACTAAACAATTCTTCGAATTTTTCGTATAAATCCAGAACGATCAATTGTAGAATCATGGAATTCAGTTTTTTAAGCAAATGTAGCATTTAAAAGATAACTTTTTATTTTCATATCAATCTACTGAGTCGGAATTGAACTTAATGTGACAGACTTTTTCAATCTTTCGCATTAATTCGAAACTATTGGCCGTAGAATAATAAAACTTAATATTTGAGGCTGCAACAGCGTTTTAATGAATTGTAACATCTAAATGATCACCTCAAATTTTGTTTGCAATCGATTTTGCCCTATGTCAATAGCAGTGTCAACTGTCAATTATTCAGTCAAAAGGTATACAAGTCATGGATTTTTTTTTTCAAACTTAAATTAGTATAAGTACCTAATTAAAATTATTGTTCAATATTTCTGGCATAGATTAAATTTTGTGTTACAAGTATAGCAGCATTGTTACAGCCTCGGTTACAGCACTAGCGTGATTATGCACTCATTCTTTTATTATACTTCAACCTCAGTAGTAAAATCAATTACTATTATTTCGGTAGTAAAAAACTGTAATAGAAGGTACCACAGGAATTATATGTATGATGATCTACAGTGAGTTTTAAAAGCCTTCAACTAGTTGAAATTATTGTTAATTGAATAGAATCGATCGTATAGAATACAGCCTAAATATATTATATATGGTTCTTGAATTTTCACAACATATCCCCAGTTTCTAAATGTATAAGGTAACTTTAATTGTGGAGTGGTTAAAGCAAAGGATTATAAGATAGTGACACAAACGCACGAGTGGTAATGACAATCCAAAATCGGTTTGAGTTACAATTATGAATTAGTTCTATTTATCTCAAAGTTGAGTCTTTCAGTATGTTATAGATAAATTATACTCTGTCTGGTTTTAGTTTAGATAAGATATTTATTTTTAGTCTGGTAATTAGAGAAAATACTTAATTCAGTTAAATAAACTCATTGCAAAAATAATAAAAAAATATTTTTATTTTTGGAAGTTGATAATTGATAAAATATTAATGATTCATGATGACTCTCCGAAAATTATTGGAAACCAGCCAATTGTCGAGATTTTTCGTAGCTCCCCATAATCGGGCACACCCCAACTCGGCACATTTAATTTCCCGTGTGGACATCAATCAAGGGTTGGTGGTAATCCATATGACCAGCTCGGCACATCTTGAACAAGTGTATACAGAAAAACTCACCCCGTAACATCTGAGAAAATTTTAAATTAAAATGTTTTGTTTTGTAGCTATTCATTATCAATCTAACATTTCAGTCAGTAACATCAAAGATATCAATTCACGAGATAACTAGCCAACGTGGTAAAATATTAATAATTATAGAGCAACATAAATTCAGTGAATCAAATGGTGAATTTTTATCTGGTGAAGTGAAGTGGCGGTGTGTTATTCGAAAGTGCAAAGCAGTTCTTCATACCATGAGCGAGTCCAGTTAATCCACGATCACGCTGAAGTTATTATTTTTATTATATGGTGCAACTTATGTATTTTATGATTTTGTATTATTGTATGTCAAATTTTGTATGATAATAGAAAAGAAACTATAAAATTGATTTTATTCAATTTGAAAACATAAGAATGCCCAGTTCTCCTTTTGTTCAGGTACCTGAGCCATTTCATTATCAACAAAGACTACCTGCAAGTGTGCCGAGTTGAGTATCGCTACAGGTACCTGAGATACTCGTATGTGCCGAGTTGGAAAGTCATTAGCAGAGACTACCTATAAATGTGCCGAGTTGGGAATCGCCGAAATAATCGTGAAGAATGAATGAATAGCGATATCGTTGTTAACAATAATTATTTCCGAAAATTATCGCTCTCGCAAATTATACGCAGGTTTCGCTTGCTTTACGATAAAACAGAAAGTATTCTCCCATTGAGGTGTTACATCGTTGCCGTTGCAATCGTAACTGCAAGTAAGAATTCATCAAACAAATGACTTATTGCATCTTCTCTTGTTATAAACGGCGATGTAAAATACTTCAATTTTTCTCATGTTCAATATCAATACTAAATACAACGTGAGTGAGAATATAAACAGGCATAATAAAAAAGTTAAAAAACTATTTTTATTATTGTTTTGAACAATATTATTGTTTTGTTTTTGCTAAGTCCATCGCACATAAATTATAGCACCAAAATTATGATTCTACGCATTTATCATACAAAACACGATTCTTAAAGTCTATCACGCACATGAATAAATAATGATTATCTCCCAATTGAAACAATGAATTTTCAAGAATATTTCAGACAAAGTTCGCTATTGAGTTCAATAATATTAACATGAATTCAGGGCAATCATGCGATTCATTGCAATCGTATCTCCATAATTTTAAAAACCTAATGAAATATTTTGATTCTGCAGTTTCAAACCATAATAGTCCGTGAGACAGGGCATATATTTTTCGTTGATTACCGCTCACTTGAAACTTCGTGAGTGACTTCATTGTGATGAGTCCGACAGCTTTTACATTTGACGAAATTCTTGATTTGGGGGCCTTTTTTCAGCGAGGGCTAATTGAATATGTCAATTTCATGAAGCCTTGAAAATGTATTACCGTCATATTAATGTTTACACTAATCGAAAGATTTTTTGATTATAAAATGAAAAATAATATTGTCCGATATGAATACAGGGTGCCAGCGGTGAGTCCGACAAGCCGCACTTGTCACAAGTACATTGGTATGAAAACGGACTACCGCTAGTCTGAGACTTTGGGAACGCGTTCAATTATTTTTTTCCTATAAAATTTGGTCATTTTGTCCGACAAATTTTCGGGGGCGTTATCTCAGTCCGACACTGAAAACGTATCAGAATTATAACAGCTCCTTCATCAATGAACGCTTGTCGAACCAAAACAGTCATAATTTGAAAACATATTATCTGTCCAAAAAACATATTGTCCGACAGAAATATTGGTTCTTATCGTAAGTCCGACAAGAAAACGCTCGCACATATATCTCAGTTTTTGACGTATTTAATATCAAGAGATAAGTATTGGACGTTGTTTATAAGCTAGTAATGAATAATTCATTAACAGAATAATTGAAAAAAAGTAAAGTACAAAATATAAAAAGAAATATATTATTATGTCGCTAAGTTAGAAAGTTACTCACTTTAATACTCCATCCCCGGGGATTCCATGTAGAATTAAATTGGAATTCAATGCTTCATCCGAATCTGAAATTAGGATTAGTGGTTCCCATTCAAGATTTTGAAGTGGTTTTCTCCCCCGACTATAGGAAGGGAAGAGAAATCTTTGAAATTTTTCTCCAGCCATTTTTCCATTCGGTGCATATTTCTCCAAATATACTTCAAATATGCCATATTTCACATTCTCCATACAGACTTAAACTAAGCCAAGTTTCACTTCACCTCGTGTGCGCGGTACAAAGTTTTCTCTTCACGTCGTAAAATTAGAATGGGAGACCTGTATATACTTTCAGCTTTCTGCACTCGATCATATAAACTTCAAGTATGCCAAATATCAAAATTTTTCGTGCATGCAATATGCTTGAAAAGGAATACAAAGCTTCATCTTCACGTATTAATATATAAATTGAAATGGGACACCTGTATATAATTTTCGCTTTCTGCACATCTTCTCCATATAAATTTTGAGTATACCAAATCTCACACTCCTACGTGCATGCAATATGCTTAAAAAGAGGTCGAAAGTGTGCTCTTGACGTATTAATATATAGATATTACAGTTAAAGGTAAATTTGAATGATATATGAAATGATTATCACAGTACACCGACTTTATATCACACATTTGATTCCAAAATAATATTAATATATTTGTGCACAAGCCTTTTTTTATTATTTATAATCAATAATAATACTGACTTGATATGCATTTCATATTCGCTACCTTGGAAGAAAACCGGCACAACTCAAAATCACAAGTTTCGAGAAAATTGCATTTAAAAATTGAGACAAAATTTGATCGTATATTATTCATGTCCATGAAATCACATCACCAATATTTTTTACTTCATTCGGAGTGCATCGTTATAGCTGAATTCTGTACAGTTACTATTCCAAATTTTTCATCCTAATCTAGATAAAAGGAGGAAAATTATTTGAAATGTCTTAACAGATACGACTTGTAACACTTTTCTAGAAAAAAAAAATTTTTAACCAAAAGTTTCCGACATGTGACACTCAAAGAAATGAATTCCAGCTCCTACATCTATGAAGTGTATTCAATTGAAACAATGATTCATAATAAAATAATTATTTATTTCCGTAAACATAACATAACTCGATTCAAAATTATTCGAACAGAAAAAGCAGTCTTCTCAATTCAGTGGGTACAGATAACTCACCCTACAAGTTATTATAGAAATCAAAGTAATATCTTGGCACTATATTTTTATCTATCAGCCGCAACAGTCCGGCTTTCTCAGCCTCTGTTATGCCTTTTCTAGTTGTATAGGCTTTTTCCAGGCATAACTTCTAATCGGCAGATCCTGGTGATTTCCTTCCAGTAGTTTTAGATTTAGTAGTTAATAAAATAACTTTAAAATCTTGTGCATCATAAGAGTTCTTGTACAGTAGCTCGTTTGGTCTTTCTTGATCAATTTTAAAAATCTTAACGTCAGATATCTTGAAAGTTTCCTTGTTAGTGTTTTAATTGTTTCATCGTCATCTTTCAGTTTTTTCAAGGACTCGTAGCTTTTACCACAGTCCCTTAGAAGTTTGCTCTCATTTTTTTTGCTATTTTTCCCATTTTTTATTCTCCACATTACAAGGAAATGCAATTTTTCTTTTACCTGTCCTTCCTCTCATCTCTGATGATTCACTAGAAGAGGCAACAAAATCAGGGACTGTTCTTCCTATCGCTCTTTGAAGAAATAATGGAGTCACCAGTTGGATTTTCATTTGGATTACCACAACCAGTCACGATGGAAGTGCATTGGAAATCTTCAGAACTATTATCCTTCACTAAAACAGCTGTAAGATGAAAAATTTGTTTCATTTATGAGGAATCCACTGAACCTATGAAGAGTAATAAATCAATTCTATCCACAACCAACCTTCAGATAGCGCACTATGCAGCGTATTTTTTTCAGCAGATGCATGGCTGCTGAAGTTATCATTGCTCTGCTCTCTAGAATCACTTGCGATGCAAGTTCCTTGGAAATCATCAGTGCTGGTAGCTGAATTTTCATTTGGATCTGCACAATAAGTCACGATCGAAGTGCACCAAAAATCTTCAGGAATATCATCCCTTATTGCAGCAGCTATCACAAAAATATTGATTTCAATTGAAAGGAATTTCCTGAACTATATTAGGTACAATAAATTAATATTATACGCAACCAACCTTCAGAAAGATTACTGTGATTCACATCTTTTTCAGCAGATTCGCATCTGCTGATGTTGTTATAATTCTGCTCACTAGAATCACTTGGAATACAAGTGCCTTGGAAATCCTGTGTTATCGCAGCGAATAGGAATAGCTCTCTTTAGTATTGTTTGGACGTTGAAACTGCCAAAATTTAGCATTTTGTTCATCATGTTTGGCAGCTAATTTCAAAATGAGTCTACTTCTCGAACTATACGACATTGTTTCAACTGGAACAAATTTATCATTGTATTTAATTATTTTTCACCGAGAGTGGCACAAGATCAAAATATTACACAGTCTCCTATAACAATGATCGATAATTTTTAAGAAAAGTGGTACAACTCAAAATAAAACAGATAAAGATGTAGAATCTAACATAGTTTTGTGGAGAAAACTGACATATAACAAAATAATACGTTATAAATATATTATATTCACTTACCTTTTTATGTAGAACACTGGCGTTATCCAAAATGTGTCGTTTTTCTTCCAAAATATTCAACAAACGGGTGGCACTTTTTGAAATGTGACACTCTTGAAGCAAAATCGACATATCAACTGTTCAAACATTGCCAAACAACTGACAATGTGACACTTTTCTCCCAAAGGCTGAAGTAGATTTTGAAAATTCAACACTGACATAACTGCTTCGTAGCAGCTTAACACGCAAGTTACCTTAGTGACACTCTTCTACATAAAAATTCACTACATTTTTGTTTTGATGATGATAAAAACGCAAAATCACACTTTTTTGAGTTATGCCGGTCTTCTTCCAAAGTAGCGATATGTATATGCCTATAAACGTAGCCACATTCATACCACATATTTTTGCTTATTCTGAAGTATTGCCCCACTTAAATTGGTGGACATGTATACAGTAATGTTCTAGACCCTGTTTGAATGGAAAATAAAAAACATAGGGATTTGTCGGACAAAATGACCAAATTTTATAGGAAAAAGTAATTGAACGCGTCCTCAAAGTCTCAGACTAGCGGTAATCCGTTTTCATACCAACGTGCTTGTGACAAGTGCGGCTTGTCGGACTCACCGCTGGCCCCCAATATTCATGTCGGACAATATTATTTTTCATTTTATAATCAAAGAGTCTTTCGATTTTTAAGGCTTCATGAAATTGATATGTTCAATTAGCCCTCGCTGAAAAACGCCACCAAATCAAGAATTTCGTCAAATGTAAAAGCTGTCGGACTCATCACAATGAAGTCACTCACGAAGTTTCAAGTGAGCGGTAATCAATGAAAAATTATGCCCTGTCTCACGGACTTTAAGTTCTTCGAGAGAGAAAAATCTTTTTTTGAAAACTGTTATTAAAAATTAACATTTAAATGACAACTAGAAACACGCGAAATAATTGTTCTTTGCATATAGGATTCGAAATATTTCACATAAAGGAGAAAAAATATTCATATATAATTGATTGTTTTACGAAAACTAGGACAATCAAAGATTAAACATTGTAAAATACAAAGAAAAATCAGGCTTCAGCCGAGGCTACATAAATTGGGAAAAACACAAAAGACTATTCTCAATTTTAATGAGGTAAATGTGAGGAAAATAACACAATAAACTGTTTGTTAATATAGTCCATAGACAAACAAGTCTTACACATAGGTATATGACGGAGCAGGTGGTGTAATCTTTCATTTACTAAATAAGTTATACGAGCATTACTCAACTAGTACAATAATCATTTCATAATTATAATGATAATACAGTGACTTCACACAAAATGTAATTGTACGCTTGAAAAAAAAAAATGGAAGAATCATCTAGATGATGAAAGCGCATTTTTGACAGCTCATGAATGCTTGTTACCTCAGAGATTTCGCAAATTACCATCTCTCACAATTACTGAGCTTGAAATCAAGCAGTTTTGGCAAACTTACGAAACAGCAGCTTCCATTTACTAGTTTCAAGTTGACAGTTTGATAGGTACATAATTTATGCATGTACAAACTCAAAAATATCTTTTATTCTTCATTGCTTAGTTATTGACTGACAGGAGGTCAAGTGCTGTACCTTTAAATTGAAATTTGCTTTTTATCAAAACTATATAAAAAAATACACCAAAATTAAACAAATTTTCAACCAATAATAGTGATTCATTCTAATAAGCTTCAAATTTGCGTCAAACAAGTCATTGAATGAATCTCGGACAGATTTGACAACTGTACATAATAATAGTGACACTCCCGGCGAAAGTTGTAACTAAATTTTTATCTACCTTAATAAATTTTAGTTGCCATATCCCTAATGTCATATATATCCATGGGCATTGTGTCACTTGAAACAAGTAATTGAATAATTTAATCTTCCACAATCACTGAGCTTGAATTAAGGCAATTTGTGCAAACCTACGAAACAGTAGCTTTTATTTAGTACCAGTTTCAAGTCTGTAAATAGTATAGTTGCTGAGATCTCAGCGTCACGCCAGCCAGCCAGCCAGCCAGCCAGCCAAAGTGAATATAATAGCGCTTTTTTCGGAAAAATGCGCTAAAAACTAT
This sequence comes from Dromius quadrimaculatus, assembly GCA_963989225.1. Classification (NCBI taxonomy): domain Eukaryota; kingdom Metazoa; phylum Arthropoda; class Insecta; order Coleoptera; family Carabidae; genus Dromius; species Dromius quadrimaculatus. Next base: position 55,073,342 of record OZ022325.1, on the reverse strand, counting down.
TGCTCTGCCAGTAAACTTTCGGTAAAACTCTACTTTTGATATCAATCAACAAAAAGAAAATTATGATCTAGCGTAAATGATCTTATTTGTCGTACTGATTGCTGCATTCGACAGAATACGTCTTGTTTTAATTTAAGATCTGAAAAACAAACGATATTTTTAACAAATGTTTTCAAATTGATGTATACAACATTGTTCCTTACAAAACTTGAATGTATGTATGTTGACAAATGAAATGGAAAATGGAATCAATCTTATAATTTAGATAGCAGGCATAAGTAATAAAAACTAATGATAAATTCAGTTGTTAATTTCAATATATTTTCTGCAGCAGTTGTTTATATTGCATTATTATCTAAAATTTCACAATCGTTAAATTCCAAACTTATATGAATAATTATTATGTGCTTATTTTTTTAGGTATAATGAATTCTTTGCCCAATACGAGTATCACGGCATTGATTCATGAATTTGTAAGACTTATATAACAGAGAAAGTAGTTTTTTTCAGATATAAATCTCAATTTATATTTTTAAAGTCTTATTGACACAGTTTTCTGATTTTAAAAACATCAAAAACTAAATATGAAGAAATAAACAACCTTGGCCTTCGTGCGATATGAAATGTGAAAGGTAGAGTCGGGGTAGAGTTTACAAAATTTTAAACTTGTTAGCCCACTCACATATTGCAACATACCTTGAAGAGACATTCACGATGAAGTAGTCATTCAGTTTTTTGAATTAACAAGTCAGAACCATGATTGGAAAGTAGATCATTGGACACCTAGTGTCCAGATTGTGTCCCGAGCGCAAAGCATTCTAATGATTCAAAGCGCTGATCAATAATGATTTGAGCCGTTTTACATTAGGAATATAATTCTATCCATTATTAGTATTTTAATCCCATTCAACGATTTTTGCATTAGTATACAAACATTGATTTGGAACCATGAGCGGATTCCTCAATCAATGCAACAAAAGTATAATATTCCCCCGAAATAAAACTTCTATAGGTATATAAGATTTTATGTAGGAACCCTAAATATTTCTGATAAAAAGTAGCTTAGATTGCCCTTTAAGAAATTTTTTACCTGCCAATTAAATTCCATCAAAACAAACAGACAGTCAAATAGACAGAAATAAACTTATAAAACGCATGATTGGGTTTTAGTATCCTGCAAATGATCATATTATGAGTTTGAAACAAATCTTTTTTACGAAATCATTATTTGTATAAATAATTACGATTTTTATACTAACGCGAAATTGGTTCGCATTTTGGTCAATCAGAAAGCTTGAATCATAATATGAGAATTTTGGACTCTTCTTAGGTAACTGGAATAGACTATATCTAGAATAAACTTATCACTTTTCACTTAGATATATAAATAGAAGGATGGTAAGGTTTTCAACAAAAAATTGAAAAAGTCTTGTCCACACTGTTCTATTTTAGCTTAAATTGCTTACCGGTTCCGATTCTTTAAAGAATCATCATCAGAGCCGATTAGACTACAAAGAAACGAAAAACAATCACATACAATTTTTTGCAATGCACAAAATAACATAAAATAATAATAAAATATTCAGAAAATACTTACACTATACAACTACAGAAGAAAAACTACGTCGACTAGACATATAAATGAAAAAACAACTATGTAAAATTGTAATAAAATGTGTTTCATTATGTATGAAAAATTTTTTGATATCTGGATAAGAGCCTTGAATACGCACGACTGTGTAATTTTTTTTTTTGAAAAACATGATTATACTGGAGGAGGACGGGGAAATCCTGTCGCAGCGCCAAAATTTAATAAAATTTCCAGAAGCGCGCTATTTTTCAAATTCAAAAGTCAAGTGCTTTTCCATTGTTCTTAATGTGTAATATTTCTAGGTTGTTATCAATGTTAAAATCATGTCCTGTATCCTAATATATGTTCTGCAAAACTAGATTGGTTGTTATTATAGAACAGTGTAGACAAGACTTTTTCAATTTTTTGTTGAAAACCTTACCATCCTTCATTCATTTCTACACTTGGGTGTTCCCCCCTTTCAAATATAAATAGAAGTTACGGGGTGTGCACTTCTGGCTTTGTTAACAATTTTTCTTAATTCTGCCTCAAAATTTTTCAGGTATTAAATTTGGAACAGAATTTCTCACGCTTACATCTAAAAGCAAATTTTGTGAATCACTCACATAGTGGAGTATCGTCAGACAATACAAAATTGATGTTCTAACGGTTTTCGTAAAACGGAAAACACATTTTAGTTAATTTTAACTTTGACTACATTTAAAATATTTTCATGTTTACAAATGTTAAGTTTTTCACATCATAACTCCATGTAGAATATAATCTACATACACCTTTCATTTATTTTATTATCAATTAATGTTTTCACTGAATTTTATTGGAAACAAAATTTTTCATTTCCTGAGGATGACACAAGTGGTGTCGAAACTAGTCGAAATCGAAAAATAAAAATAAATTTCATTGACTGCATTCCAGAAGTTTTTTTCCTTTTCATCAAATTTTCAGTCAAGAAGTACATATTTTCATGAAAAATAAAAATGTAAAAACCTGGGACCACGGTTTCACTCAATGGGTTTTCATGAAACCTTTTCGATTGCATTGCTAAAAACTTGAATAAAAAAATATGTTTTATTTGGTGAAGTTCTGTATATAAAAATGATTAGAAACACAACCTTTTATATTATTACACTTGAGAAAGGCAGCACTTTGCTATCGAAACGTTGTGTTTCTAATGATTTTTATATACAGAACTTCACCAAATAAAACATATTTATTAAAAATGAGTTCTGAAAAGTTTTTTTCTTCATTGAATGAAAAAATTTACCCTTCAAAATTTTTCGATCTTGATTACAACAATTTATAACAATAATTAATTGAAACAGTTACTACTATTCTTCCTTGATATTCACACGAAGTTTCATAAGACTATTGGTTTTGTAATAAAATATTTCTTGTTTCGAAGAAGGTAGTGCGATTCATAATCTCAACTGGTACTATTTCCAGATTCCAAATCGATAACTTATGAACAAATATATTGATACTTGATTTTTATTTTAGGGACATTCTTATTCTTCCGCAATATTTGTGCAAAGCTTTGTTAATGTTTACTAGTTTAATAATGAATCTATGATTTGTTTGGAAATAAATGATGATTTCAATTTATTTCACCATTTTCAGATTTCAGTGAATACAACAACAAAAAAACGTTTTTACCTGAAGTCCCTTGAGGCCCAAAGGACAAAAAATCTATTTACTTTAATAATTACAAAATTTAAATCGGAGAAAATGAATGGGTAAACATCTAAATATTTAGTGCTAAAAACACATTCCAAAAGATTTTATAAAAATCCATTCTGTGGATCCGGGTTCCGAAGTTTAAACCTTACGGCACTCCACTAACAATATTCCAAGAGACTGCCAGCAGATATAGAGACGAAATGTTAAAATTGCGATCATACTGCCTTTTTAGTAAACAATCAACAAGATTGTCACAGAAACAAACAAATTCAATCCACTCTGCTCTATTGGTTTTAAGTATATCAATTGAATAAATAGTAGAATGAAAGATAGAATTGTGGTTTTCAATGCACGATGTTAAACGGCCTCTTTTATATCAACGGATAAATCACTTGTACATGACTAAAAATAAATGTAATTTTCCCAATTGTTTTAAAAAAAAAAAAAGACTTGCCTTCCGCTTATTTCTTTTGTTCTTGTAATCTACAAATCGACTGAAAATGTATTAGGTACAACTATTAATGATTTTTGTAATTGAATAATAGCTAGAAGCATAAGCATTGATAACATATCTTATCTCTAAATGACTATTTCTCCCAATTATAAATCAATTACTATTAATTACTTAATTTTTAATAAATTTCTCCAAAGAAAATACAGCTCGGTTAGGTTTGTCGGAATCTCTTGCAAATTTCAGCAAAATACTGATGTTATATTCAAAAGAATCTTTGCTCAAGAAGTTATCTGGAATCTGCTTTCATTATTCAAGAAAATTATAAACACTAGTTGTCTTCGATTCAAGGCACTTCAAAAATATGAATTACAAAAACACTATTTACTTTTTACCGGAAATGACGATAACTTCTTTATTTCGTGTGGAATATATACATATTTTTGCATATTTCAGTTTTACTCAAAGCTTAAAGTTAAGTCATGGTCACTTAAGCAAACTTGGTTCTCTTAGTAAAATTAATTGTTCATTTATCGAAACGTTTAATTTGAGATTAAACTCTATAATAAAATAAACAGATCTAAAGCCAAAATTTATTTGTAGAAACATAAAAATACATGCTCGTAATTAGGGGTACAAAAAAATATAATTTATTCTCAATAATAACATAGCAACATAAGAAATAGGTATTTCCCAACATCAAGTTTTTATGAGGATGTTGACTGTCTTCTACGGAATAGTGGAAAGAAAGGACTACTACATGAATTGCAGATTCACGAGACAATCGCGAATAAATAATAACTGCGCTTCTGATGCATTTAATGTTAAATAGAGTTTATTAGAATAAATTTCGCGTATTTACGCACTTGTGATGACAAGAGGAAATTTTTAAGAATTAAATCAGTTTTTATCGCGTCAGGATGGCGTTTTGTTGCATATTCATTTCAAATTATCATATGGAATTTGTAAACAATAAGCCAAACTAATATATACTAGTAAATTATTGTAAAATAATCTCGAACGAACAAATGACAGAATTTTAATTTTAAAAATTATATCAATCACGCCTTTCACCTATTTCTGGGTGAATCACATGCCTTGTGATTCAGTAGATTGCTATTTTGAATTATAAGTGTGTTTAAATCAGCCGTCTACTACAGGTACATATGTATTTTGATGGAGGATGTACCACAGAAGAATGTTGATTCATTAAAAATATTACTCAATTATACGACGGTAAGTTCTCGGTCGGAAACATTGATGTTGCTACAATGGCCATAATCTTTTATTATATTGATTAAGTGAAAACCTCCATCAGATACCGCAGTGCAAAATATCACAAGTGTTCAGTAGATTTGTTGCAGCAGTGTCAATCAATAAACGATTTTTGTCTGTCTCATGAAGAGGATAAAAATGAAGCTCGTGTTGTGATTAAGTTATTAAGTATGTACTTTATTTTAAAAGGCTTAAGACCGACAGAGATAAAAATGAGTTAGATTAGAAGAATTCGCTCCTTCATTTTCGATGAACGGTCGGCATGCTCAAAAAATGTTGTGACAGGCGAAATCGTAGCGGAAATCCAAATTTTCATACTAGACGATCGTCGATTAAAGGTTCGGGAAGTTACTGAGTTTATTAACATCCCGATAGACTGCGTCCACCACATTTTACGTGATGTTTTGGATATACGGAAGCTGACTGCTCGCTGGGTGCCGCGTCTATCAAATCTCAAGAGTGTCCAAGTGCAATCCCACTAAATTTATTCGATACTTCATCACTGTAGACGAATCTTGTATTCATCACTACACGTCAAACACAAAGCAGCAGTTCAAACAATGGACTAGAGCAGGAGAAAATGCGCCTGAATGGCAAAATAGTTCCATCTGTTGGAAAAGTCATGGCGAAGAGCTTCTGGGATTATCATGATGTAATGCTCATAGACTAAGTTGAAAATGGTAGAAATATCACTGCGGATTACTACGCTTCATTGCTGGGTAAATTTAATGATGTTATTAAAGTTAAATGTCCACATCTGAAAAAAAGATGCTATTGCACCGCGTTGTTGCGGCAAAACTCGAAAAACTTTGATTCCAAGTTCTTTCACATGTCCCGTATATGCCAAATCTGACTCCCATCTATTTTTATCTTTTCCCCAACTTCGAAAAATGGAGTGGAGATTTACTTCGAGTAAAGAGGTCGAAACTGTAGACTTGGACGGACGCATTTTATTATATAATATTAATGGTATCAGAAAGTTATAGTCCGTGAGACAGCGCATAAATTTTTCGTTGATTACCGCTCATTTGAAACTTTGTGAGTGGCTTCATGGTGATGAGTCCGACAACTTTTTCATTTGGCAAAATTCTAGATTTGGGGGCGTTTTCCAGCGAGGGCTAGTTAATTGAAAGAATATTACCGTGATACTGACCTTTACACTACTTACTTTACTTAATCCGGTACTTTGCTACCAGCTTCTGCCAGTGTCGAGTTTTGAATTTTTATTCAACTATTTTGTTTCTCCACTTCTTTCTGTCTCGAGATAGTTGATTCGCTTCTGACCATTCTAGTCCCATCTTCTTAATGTGGCTACCAATTTCATCATTCCATTTTCGTCTTGGTCTGCCTCCACCTTTCTTCTTTAGTCGTCCCATTTTCCATATTTTCTTTGCCAATCTATTTATTGGCATTCTATTAAGGTGTCCAAACCAACGTAGTAAGTTTTCTCTTATTTTCTGTTCCACTGACTTCACTCCTAATTGTTTCCTTATTTTTTCACTTCGTACTTTATCTGTCAATTTCACACCTGCTATTTTTCTTAATATTTTCATCTCGGCCGCCTGGAGACTTCCTTCTTGTTTTTTCGACAGTGCCCATGTTTCTGAGTTATATGTCAGGGTCGGCACGAACAGTGAGTTGTATATTCTAATTTTTGTTCTTGATGACAGTTCTTTTTTGTTGAATGTTTGTTTATTCAAGGCGAAGCATAGTTTTGTTGTGTTTTTAATTCTATCTTCTAGTTCTGCATCTATTTTTCCATCCTCAGTTATAATGGCTCCTAGATATTTGAACTCTTTTACTTGTGTGATTTCCTTTTGTTCTATTCTTATATTGATTTTTTGTGGATTTCTTGATATTGTCATTGTATTAGTCTTATTGATATTTATATCTAGATTTCTTTCTTTTAGTTCTTTATTCCATATCTGTATCTTGATATTTAGGTCTTCTTCTGCTTTTGTCAAAATGACAATGTCGTCTGCAAATGCTAATTGGTTCAATGTAACTTTTTCCAAGTTATAGTATCCCCATATTGCTTGTTTTGTTTTGGTTTCGATTTCGCATTTCTTAATTATCTCGTCCATTACTATATTAAATAGATATGGACTTAGTGTTCCCCCTTGTCGGACTCCTATGGTTGTTCTGAAGATTTCTGAGGCTTTATTTTTTGTGCGAACGTAGTTGAGTGTACTACTGTAGAGACTTTTTATGTTTCTTATTAATATTTTATTAACTTTTTTTTTGTTCAGTGTTTCCCATACATCTTCTCTTTCTATAGAATCAAATGCTTTAGATATGTCGATGAAGCAAAGGAATATTGTTTCATTATTTTCTATTGTTCTCTCTATTAGTTGTTTGATTATATGTGTGGCATCAGTAGTTCCTCTTCCTGTTCTGAACCCATTTTGGGCTTCCTCCATACCTGGTTCTATTTCTTTCTTCAGTCTTTCTGTTAGTATACTTTCATAAATTTTGCTAGGGGCACTTAGTAGGGATATGCCTCTGTAGTTTCCGCATTCTTTCGCGTCATCTTTTTTGAATAACGGTAAAATTATTGCTATTTTCCATTCCTCTGGCGTTTCATTTTCTTCTTGGATTTTCCTCAAAAGATCTAATAGAATTATGATCCCCGTGTCGCCCATGTATCTCAGCATTTCCGTTGTTATTCCGTCGTGTCCAGGTGCTTTCCCTAGTTTGAGCTTTTTCATTGCTTTTTCCAATTCCTCCATTGTTATTTGTTCGTTTGCGCTTTCCTCGCTCTGTTGGTTTCCTAGGTTTTTCTTTTCTTGTTTATTACTTCCCGCGTCATTACTTCCTAACAATTCTTCAAAGTATTCTCGCCACCTTTGCATTATTTCTTTTTCTTTAGTTAATAGTTGGCCTGTTTTGTTCCTGATGTAATGTGATTCGTTGTTGTTTTTTCTCCTAGTATTTTTAAGAACTCTGTACAAAAGTTTCTGGTTTCCCTTAAAATTTTCTTCCATTCTCTGCCCAAATTCCTCCCAAGTTTGTTTCTTGCTTCTGATGATAATATCCTTTGCTTTCTTCCTGTACAATTTGTACTGTTCATATGATTCTGTTGTCTGTGTGTTTAGATGTCTTTTCCAAGCCTCTTTCTTCTCCTTAATTGCTTGTTTTACCTCTTCCGTCCACCACACAGTTTGTTTTCTTTTACTATTAAATTTTATTGTGCCGCATGTTTCCGTTGCTGCTTCTATTAGGTTGTTTTTGAATATTTCCCACAGTTCCTTTATGTTTAATTCTTTTGCTTTGTTCACATACTGTTGCAGTTTATGCTCTATTTTTTCCTTGTATTCTTCTTGTGTTTTTTGTTCTTTAAGTTTGTAGGATTTAATTTTTCTATATGGTGCTTCCTGCTTTTCTTTGATTGTATCATTTCTTTCTTCTATCGTTAGCTCAGTTTCTACTAGGTAGTGGTCGCTGCCTATTTCGAATCCTCTTCTTACTCTCGTATCTTTAATTCTTTTCCAGAGGGTTTTTGTCACAATTATGTAATCGATTATTGACTTTTCGTTTCTGCTAGTCATGATTCTTGTGAATTTGTGCAAATCTTTGTGTTGAAATTTTGTGTTTGTAATAATCATTTCATTTTCCATACATAGTTCTAATAGTTTCCTTCCATTTCTTGTTTTCTTTTCTTCTCAAAATCTGCCTATGGTAGGTGAATATCTAGTTACGTCATTGCCCACTCTAGCATTTAAGTCGCCGACTAATAGTATCTCTTGCTTAGTACTTTCTATGATCATTTGTAGTTTGTAGTAGTAGTCGTCTATTTTTCCTACTGTCTCGTCTTCACTTGGGCGATGTCACTATGCACCTTTACACTAGTCGAAAGATTTTTTGATCATAAAATGAAAAACAAATATTGTCCGACATGAATATTGAGGCTACCGGAGAGTCCGACAAACCGCACTTGTCATAAGTATGTTGGTACTTATGGTAAGTATGTTGGTACCTATGACAAGTCGGACTGATTGCTAGCCCCAATATTCATGCCGGACAATATTTTTCTTTCATTTTATGATCAAAAAATATTTCGATTAATGTAAAGATCAATACTACGGTAATATTCTTTCAATTAATTAGCCCTCGCTGGAAAACGCCCCAAATCTAGAATTTTGCCAGATGAAAAAGTTGTTGGACTCATCACAATGAAGCCACTCACAAAGTTTCAAGTGAGTGGTAATCAATGAAAAATTTATGCGCTGTCTCACGGACTATTAGATCATCGTTGGACTAAAATGTATTGAGTTTCAAGATTATGTAGAAAAATAAGAAAAATTGCCTGGAATTCTTGCGTTTTCTTACCATCTATATCGGAAACTGTTAATATGAAAGTACAAATTTCTGGCGTATGATTCACTCTTTTCGTGAGAGATGTGCTAAAATTCCAAATTTGCAGACTTTACTATGTTACCCAACGCCTCTTATCAATGAAAAATAAAAGCACGATCTGCGTCGATAATTTTATTCAACTTTTTTGTAATAATAATATATTTACAAGAAAACTTGTTTCCATTTTGATGATGTTTTGGAACGAAGCTTCTTATCGCAAGTTTTAGGACGGAAAAACCGACCAACTCTAGACGGAAGTGATGTCATACTGTTACGTTAATCGATTTAAAGATATGAAATAATTGATTTTTGTGCGAGCTTAGCTTGCTGACCTAAATCAACTGAATAAATCTCTCCACGGCAGTATATAATTGGATATAAAAAAATTTTTAGAAATTTTGTTTTAAAACATAATTTTAATTTAAGATAATCTTTTGGTGATCGATTTTGGACAATTCGTTCATCATCAGAGCAAGCGTATAAATGTTTCTAAGCAGCAACTAAAAAAGTTTGTCATGTTTTTGTTTAAATTTGAAAAATTATTTGCTAGAGGTAAAATTTCATGTTCTGATTTTTTCAATTGAGCGAGTTACAATTCTCAATTTTATCGGCAAAAAAATGTTATAGTGCCACACCCCAAAAATAATATTTTGTATATGAATTCAAATGAAAAAGTTATAAAGATTATGGTTATTATTGTTCAAGTTTTATTTTCATTATTCCCCTAATAACGGAGAATCAATTCTCATAAGTACTATCCACTCAACGGTCTCAACGATTTACTTATTTTATTGATAGGTTTTGTCATTATCCATGATTGTCATCAGAACTTACAATTAATATTTCATTAATTTTTACGGGAAGATCAAAGACTAGATATATCTATCAATAAATCAACATAGTAATCATATTTTCATTGATTCGTCCCACACAGCAGTTGCGTAGATAATTTTATTCTCTACTATACTCCCTACTGATTCAAAAAAATTCTATCTAGTTTCTACGAGTTTAAACGAATCTTGATTGGAATGATCTTAGCGTATGGTGCAAATTTTGCCGAACTACACGCCGTGAACAGCGTTTTTCATCTCCGTCCTCTCCTTCCGCAAACATGACGAGAATCTTCCTTAATTGTTGAATATAATAATTAATAATAAATCACCGTCACCGATGCTTATTCTTGATGGCAGAGTTGTTTTTAGAATAGAGCAAAGAATAGAATAACAGATAACATGACGCACGGTGGAAACTTGGACAGGTAATTGTTCAGAAATTAAATCTTGAGCATACACTTGCTAAGCTTCCCTGTTATGGCAGATTGATGTTTCTCTCGAATGTGACAGCTATTAATTTCTAATGCTGTTGACTTTATGTAGTTAACAGTCGTCTTGATAGTTGTCAAATAAGGTACCCATGGATCTCGCCATGGATGTTAGTGGACAACTTTGCTGTGACATTAGGATCGAGCCACTTTGCCAAGGATCTACGATTTCTGTCAAATATTCACTATCAAAAAAAGATCTTTCTAGATCTTTCTAGATCTTTCTAGACCACAGAGCATTTTCTTGTTCTTTTCAAGTGACTTTTCGACAACTAAACGAAGAGAAAATAAGCGATCAATACATCCTCCCTCAAGGAGGAACCTACCTTACACATCAATTATTCTAGAAATTGATCGCATCTTATGAATTATAATTTTTGGCTGTCTGGCCCATAAACAATCAATTCTGATAAATATGTATTTATCAAGACAGTAAAAGAAATTATCAACAAGATCGCGAAGATAAACAACAATTACACGATTTTTTTCTGTTTATTATCGAGATTGAAATTCAATGAACGACCTTGTCCTATAAATATAGTCCACGGTACACTAGACGTCTTCAGACTGTGACTAACAGGTGGGTGAACAACCGAGGTTATAAGCTACTTCAATAAGGTCACTCAAAGTCCAATATTGAAAGTTATGTACGAGTGAAAAGATTCTTATGTAACGGATGTGTAATCCGGACTTGTTTCTTCAGTATGTGAGTGTATTCGTGAGTATGGGAGAGTCTTTCACTTTTGTATTCCGGTTTTATGGGAGAACCCAGAAAAATATCTTCTTGTCCTAAATTATATTATATATAAAGTTTTGAGTATGTCTAAATTTAGGACAACAATATATCTTTATGAGTTCTCCCATAAAACCAGAATGGCCTAAACTTGATTTTTGTCGAGAGTTTTGTGTTCTTTACAAACAATGTTGTTGATTTTTAATATGTGTCAAAATACAGAAGTTAATAATAATGTAACAAGTTTCAGAAGCAACTGCGAAAGCTTAAAAAGCACTTCAGAAAATTCTAGTGAGTCACGAGAAACCGAAAGTAAGGACGGTATATAAAGCAAGTCGTTCAGCACCTGGGCAATTGATAATTAAATCTTGTAAATATTGTATGCAATACAAATATAAACAAGCATTATGACATCCAGCCAAGAGTTTTAGTAACTCGGCTATTCCCGTAATCAAATGAATGGCCTCATGTCATAATGCTCAAGGTTACAGCTTCATTGCATAAATTACTGTATTATGTGATGAAAATGGCTTGCCGCCGTTAATTTATTAAATAATAAAGAATGAAAATCAGTTTCCATTATTATACATTATACTCCATTAAATTTGAATATATTCTATTCTTGGCAACAGTCGTAACAAAATATTTATCGTATTTTCTCAGCCTTGCGCATCCTGATGCCTTCCCTCACAGTTATAAGATCCATTTTACGCTTTTAGATTCCAATAAAGTTTTATACGAGTTCAACTCACCCGGCCTTTATATAATAGGGCGACAATTGATATCTTTTTGACAGTTCAAGATTTTGATGGATCTCCACGATTAGACTAAGCCACAAAAATATAATTTAAAAAAAGTCGGCATGTCTGAAAGCACGATAACTTGAGAACGCGTGCAAATTTTCGACAGAAATTTTATATATTCAAGCTTTTAATTGGAAAGCTAGTTTCAAGTTCGTAAATACGCTTTTTCAATCAGTGGTACTTTATTGATGTAACTGTTCAGTTTCTTGCGTTTATTATGTAAATAATTTATCATGAGATTGAATAATTTGGGGCAATATATAAAATGATAAGCGTTCATTCAGTATTAAAATTTGACTTACTATAAAATTTGTTATATTTTTCTGGAATCTGCGAAGAAAATAAATGATGAAAAACATAATATGAAATAAGAATTATTATTATTGCTATTTAGACATCACATGCAAACGTTTGTCCGCGTTTGTCAATTTTTTTTTTTATAATAAGTGATTTGATTCTATTTTGTTTGGTATCAAATCAAAGCTTCTGCGGAAATAATTCTCGTAAAAGTGTGAAAAATGATATTTGATCGACTGTCGATTGTTTTTTGCAAGTTATTCAAATGATGTCTAGTTTAGCACGAGGGGGAAACCGCTACAAAAATTCTGTACACTAAAATGCCAAAAATGCCTTAAAATGTACAAAAATTCCGTGAAACTCCATAAAAGTATGTACAATGCCGTAAAATACAAGACAATGCCGTATAACAGAACAATACCATGAAATACAGACTTATATAGTAAAATACAGAGAAATATAATGAAATATCGTCAAATATCGTAGATATAAAAAATATTTTTACCACTACTTCAATATTCGACCTCATAATTGATTGATTGGAGATAGCAATGTGATTTTTTTCACATTGGAAAAATTGAAATATAATATTCAATCATTTATATTCATTTATATTAAAAATAAACAGGGCATAAATAGGTATAGGCCAGATATTGAAGTATTGGATTTTTGTGAAAAGAAAAAAAAAACGTAATCCGAGTACACCAATATGATGTCTGAGAATAAACTATCGAAAATGGCCCCAATAAAAATTGTCAGTTGTCTGACATCCAATCCACATGGTAATAAACTCGGATTGCAGTTGAAAAAATTTACATAAAAAAATCCAATTCACCTGTTCTAATAATTGGAATAAAACATAAACTCAAGCTAATAATTACAAAATTATACAACAGTACAAAATATCGAAAAACGAACCACAAAAATTATTAAAAAAATATTTTTGAACCTATAGATCAGCCATATTTTTTTTATATATCAAAAGTTACTCATATGCTTGACGCACACATGTTACTATATCGACAACTATGTAACATTAGATTTTGCGCATGCGCAGTTTGAGGAAAATATCTTCCTTGTCGATCTATGTCGTTCCAATGCCGGAAAAATTCCGGTAAAATGCAGTACAAATACCGTTAAAATACCGCCGTAATTCCAAAAATCCCGATTAATGTCGTCCAAATACCGTAAATACTGTTCAATGCCGTTCAAATGCCGTACAATGCCATCAGTTTGTACACTAAAATGCCGTTGCGGTTTCCCCCTCGGTTTAGCATCAGTTCAAAGCTCTCGAAAAGATATGCTCAGTACATACATATTTTTTTCAGTTGTTATCTGATTATTTTTCCACAACTTAACCAGACTATGCCAAGTTTGAAATCCATGAACTCAAGCAACTGATCATTGTAAAATAAAATAGTAATTTCATATAACCGTCATTTGACATTTTGGCAATGACAACTGTCACTTTAATATGCTATTAATTGATACGACATTCTAAATTTATGAAACAGTAATGAAATTAGCCATACAATTTATGGTCAGAGAAAAACTGTTGTGGCCACAGCTGAATTTTTCTAATTTCATTCGAAAGATTTATAGAAAATATTTTTGCCGAATCCGAATCATCCATTAATTTTTTTGAGCATCACAAACAAAAGGAATGGGACAAGTATATAAATTGACACCAAAATATAACATTCTCATCAATATTCATTCGTAATTATTTTTCACGTATTTATATGACAAACATTAAATCTATGAAAAGGAAAGGATATGGTAATAATTCAATAGAATTATACAGAAAAAGGAATATAATAAGAATTGATTTTGTAATAGCTATTAGTTATGATTTTCAAAAAAATAATATACTTATGTAAATTATGACGAGTTTTTAATAATGAATTCATAGATGTAGTATAATGTAAATATGTATATGCCGAGATTTCGATAAAATGAATTATATTAGTTGTAAGAGAGTATAAATGTCTATAAATATGTTATATTTCTTCTACCTATATAGTTTTTATCAGTCGTTATTTGTTTATGATGAAATAAAATGAATTGTTATCCAAGTTCGTTTATTATATTAACTCACAATTTTTGGAATTTAGAAAATATACATTTATTTGGGATTGAAAGATTGAAGTAATAAACTTGGCTCAAACGATATATAGGGATTAAGAGAAAAATGCTCAAATGGTATATGGGATTAGGACAAAACTGACCGCCGCGCTCAAACGGTATATCCCCGAGCGAGCAACATAAAATCAACCTAGAGTTTAAGAGTCAGAAAGTTCAGTCAATGAATTTATTTTTTTCTTTTCCTAGTTCGACAGTTTCGGCTACACCAGGGGTGCACAGTCCAAATCGTTAGGTGGACCAAAAGTTTTAAAAACTTAGCTGAGATGGGTCGCATATATAAAATTCAGTATCGACATTATGCAAAGTTTATTATTGCAAAATTCAACAATTCAAAGTCTATATTTCAATACTCTAGTCTAAATGTCTAAAATAATATGGACAGTTGAAAATTCAAATTGGGCCTCAAAAAGTCTTCGCAAATGGGCCGCGAGTTGGGCATGTCTGGACTACACCTTATTACCTTACTTCAAGAGCGAAAAAAACTGTGTAGTTTGTATATGATAGATGAATTTTTCAAATGTCTGAATCGGGGTCTTATTTATAAAAAGTGGAAAAGAGCAATTTTCATTTCACCGCTTATTATGGACGATGCTGACTAAATGCATTTAGTCAGCAGTTCTTGAAATTGAATAAATTAATTGAATGAATTTCCTGATTCTTATATTAACATTAACTATTCCAGTCAGCTTCAACAATATTATTCAATAAAATTTAACATAACTCGGTGCAAGCCATATCTCCTGAAAAGATTTGATTAATATTGGCATTTGGCAAGATGCTCTAGAAGAGTGAGAGAATATGACTTTTTTCAAGGGGATTAACGTGATTTGATGCAAACCTGAAATTTTGTGTGAACATAGTAAATAATATAGGAAAACAAGCAAAAAATCATCAGAAGGTTAGGTGGAAGATAGAGTGATAAGCGGGTTTTTACTTTGCCAGTATTAAACAAATCTTTTTCAGAAGAAATCTTGCTTGCACCGAGTGACGTTAATTTTTAAGTTGTTAGCTTTCAGACTATACGTAGTTTTTGCAGCCAACAAAATTGCAGTGCTGCACGTTTAGCATCTGGACATTTTCGAAATTGGCACATTTAAGCCTGATCTTCTAAATTCTGATACCTTTTTAATCTTAAGTTCGAATTGGACAAAAACCAAATTGTAAGCACCTGCTGATGTATTTGCAGAATGTAGAAATAAATTATTTGAAGATTTTTTAAAGAACTGATTGGGAGCAACGAAATTGGAAGAGAAAAGCATATTCGTTGAGTTATGACAGACAGAAGCAATTAAGAAGATGCAAGTACTCAAAATTTAAGTTTGAAAATTTATTCCAGAGATATTATAGAAAGACGAAAAAACGAATTTCCATAAGATGTTTTTATCATGACACATGATACATTCTTCAGAGAAAACTACGAAATTAGAAGTTTTTACCATCCATGGTTGGTATATTCTGGGACCAACGCCTAAAACTATTATTCGAAGTTTCATCGGGTCTCTTATAGATGTCGAGGACAAACGAATGCATTATCCGTGCAGTTTTGCAATAAATATTATCGTTGTTTTCCAATATTATTAACATAACAGACAAGATGAGTTCTAGTATGTCAGTATTTACGTAAAACACACGTGAAATAAAATGATAGAAAAAAATTTATTCTAATTAATATTTATAAATGTTGACATTACTTGAATAAAGACGTCAAACAGAAACTTCTAATAGTAGTAAATTTTACATATAATGTGCAATTAACATTCACATGTTGTTTTTTGCATAATGGGAACTTAATGATCCATATTTGATTCTTGAAAAAGTGCTTCTAAGACTATGAAAAGAAAAAGGCAGCGAGTCATTTTTCTCATTTGATGAGGTGAGTTCAGCGGGTTGGTTTGATTTAAATCAATGTGATTTAAGAAAAAAATCATTCATCAAATTTTTTGTATTTTTTATGAGTTTAATTATATTTCTATTGTAATATGGAATCATCATATGATTATTTGAGTGGAAATTCAGTTCATTAAAGAACATTTCTAAGGTTTTTAGTGGAAAATTCAATTCCTAATTTGTGGACACATTTATTTCATATCAGTGTTGAAATTTTAAAAGCGCAATAATAATCGAAATCAAAATTAATTATCGCTTGAAGATATTTTTCATACATACAGTGATTAAATATTGAATTCTAAAAATTTTATTCTATTTTGTGATACAATTTAGAAAAATCTAAAAATTTAGATTTTTTAATTTAAATCATGATTTTTTCCAACCTTTCAAGAGGTTCAAAAACAAAGTATTCGTGATGATAAAAAAATTCTGAGGTCATTCTTAAAAGATTGATAAAAAAAAAAACATATTTCTCCCCTTTAATTCAAAAACTAAGGAATTAAAAATTTGTTCTCTTCAGCAGTTTCAAAACTCCTCAAAAAAGTAAAGAGTTCTTTGTTTGTCCATTTAGGCAGGAAAGAAGAAAGCTTACTGCCACAACTGACGTTTAATAGCTGGAACAAAGTCGAGACTAGGAATGCAGACAAAATAATGTACCTGATTTTTTGCTATGTTGAAAACATATTTACTTCTGCGAGTCATGAGTATTACAATCGTAGTTTATGTAATAAATACATAATCTGCGTCTATTTTAGGAGAGACAAAGTTTATGAACGAGCGAAGCTGATAGATAAGACAAGTCTAGCTACATGAAAAACTTTATGTTCGACTGCATTGTCGTTGATGTTTTGTTTCTTTTTTTCTTAAAATAATATTTGTGCAATATTTGTGCTTTTGGTTTCTATTGTCATTGTTTATAAATTCTATCGGATTTATCATATGCAATTTATTATCAACGTGCACAGATGCTGACAAATATTGAAATGATTTACAGCAAAAGCAAAAAAATATCTTTTGCCGGAAGAAATTTGGAGAACTATATCAATGAGTATTATGAATTGTAAAAATAATCTGACAGTTCACTTTTCAGTTGGAACCACTACGCTTTCACTTAAATAATTAGAAACTCCTAAAAAATTGAAGAAAATGGAACTTGTTCTAATTGCAGCTTACTAAGCTGCTGAATAAGTACTTAAAATTGACGGAAAAAATTGGTAAATGCAAAACTATATTTAAGTTCTACTTCTAAAACTTGAAGAAGTACGGAAAAATTGACAAATGTAAGACAGGCTTGAGAGATTTCCATGCCGCTTTATTTAACGCTTGTTCCTTGGCTTCTTTCCAACTTAATCTTTCAATTTTGTAGATCTGACTACGTTTCTTACTCCTGTTTTCTGACTGTCAGACGGTTTTTCCATTCTTCCTTCTTCAAGTGAGATCTTATTTATGTTATGTTATGTAACTTAGTTGTCTGTACTACTTTTCGAAGGGATTCCATTTGCAGTATTTGTAGCTTACAGAAAGGTGTACTGCAAGTTTCATCTTTTGGGAACCATTTTTCTAAAAAAGACATTTGATTCCATAGAATAATTTGATTCTTGGGTTTATTTTTCATTTATACATGGGATCTGCCAGCTTCTATGTATGCTCCCAAATATTTAAATTAGTGAACTTGTTCCAGTTCAGTATTACCGATTTTTCATTTCTTTCCTTGAGATGACTATTGTCTTGGTTTTGTTTACATCAATTGCCGTGTTCCTTATTTTTGCTTTGTATACAATAATAATTACACCGTCTGCAAAAGTCATGTGCTAGATTCTTGTTGTTTGTAAACTTATTTGTTCTTGTTTGACATGCATTCAGCACTCCAATAATTACAATGATAAAGCAAAAAGGATTAAGGGTACAACCTTGTTTGACGTTCATACTTCTGTCAAATTACCTCGAAATATTGTTACTGGTCCGAAAATAGTTTCTGTTTTGTGAAGACTATACCACTACCGCTATTCCTATTAGATTGTCTAGAGTTGCGATCGAAGGCTTTTTAGAAATCAATAAAGCAGATATAAGCCTCTTTTTTTTTCCTGAGATTTTCTAAAGCTAAATATGATGTCTTGAGTACTTCTAGTTTCTTGAAAGCCATATAGGCATATAAAATATCTACCCCAGTTCACCTTCTATTAGCTTCCTTAGCCTTTGCTTTACAATACAACATTCTAAAATAAATTTCTTGAGATTTTCTGCTACAATAATGTTTGCTATTTAAAAATGTGAACAGTCGAATTATTTACACAAAGCAGATACGTTCACCTTGCATTATAAAAACAGTAACTTGCATATAACATAAAGAAGATAAGTTGATTAGCAAAGTCAAACTTTGATGAGCTTCAATTTATCCTAAGTTATCTGTTTTGGATAAATAATTCGACTGTTCAAATCGAGGTTCAAATTTAAGAAGTGAAATTTTCAAATAGCAAAAACAAGAAATTGTATTTTAAATATATTTTGGAATGTTGAATGTTCTTATAAATATAGATTTCAGGATTATCTACAGAGCTTGGCAACGTCAAAAAAGTTAGCACCCCCACTTTGCGCAAAATAAAAAAAGAGTAGCCTATAATTTAGGACTAATTTGTACCCAAACAATTAGAATTTGTATCCACGCACTTTGGCCATAAAATCAATTTGAAAAGTGGGAGTGCTAACTTGAGCAAAAGCTGGCACCCCCACATACGCCAATCAAAAAAAAAATCAGCTCACTAGAAAGAACTAATTTAGGACTAATTTGTACCTGATGGTATTTTTTGAAAAAAAAAATATTTTTAAACAAATAGATTTTTTTGCAATTGCGCTACGTGAAATTTGGAACAAGATT
This sequence comes from Dromius quadrimaculatus, assembly GCA_963989225.1. NCBI lineage: Eukaryota > Metazoa > Arthropoda > Insecta > Coleoptera > Carabidae > Dromius > Dromius quadrimaculatus. The sequence goes on along the minus strand of OZ022325.1, from coordinate 55,053,931 downwards.
TAAAAAATGAATACAGGACGGGTAAAAGTCTGTAGAACTCAATCTCAAAGGCAAGACTAATTACTAATTACATCCTTAATTCAAATTTGAGTTTTCTCAAGTCTTCTCCCTTCTCAAATTGTTTGCTTAAAATTGCTTTCAATTTTGCGCAGCACAATTTTCAACATAAATAATTTGTTTATGACAAAATCTTTGAGGGTACAAATTAGTCCTCAATTCAAAATCAAGTTTCTTCAACTCTTCTTCATTCTTAAATTGTTTGCTTAGAATTGCTTTCAACTTTGGTTCGCGCAATTCGAGAATATTTAATTTTTAACAAGAATAATTTGTTTATAACAAAATCTATGTGGGTACAAATGAGTCCTTAATTACAAATCAAGTTTTTCAAGTTTCCCTTACTCTTAAATTATTTGGTTATAATTCCGCGCAGCGCAATTTCAAAATAATTGATTTTCAACATAAATAATTTTTTATAGCAAAAATTTTGTAATTATACTAATTAGTCTTGACTTGGAGATTGAGTTCTACAGACTTTTACCCGTTCTGAAATTATTTTTTAAATCTTGTTCCAAATTTCACGTAGCGCAATTGCAAAAAAATCAGTTTGTTAAAAATATATTTTTTTTTTCAAAAAATCCTATTGGGTAAAAATTTGTCCCAAATTAGTTCTTTCTAGTGAGCTGACTTTTTTTCGATTGGCGAATGTGGGAGTGCCAGCTTTTGCTTAAGTTAGCACTCCCACTTTTCAAATTGATTTTATGGCCAAAGTGTGTGGGTACAAATTCTAATTTTTTGAGTACAAATTAGTCCTTAATTAGTCCTAAATTATAGGCTACTTTTTTTATTTTACGCAAAGTGGGCGTGCTAGCTTTTTTGACGTAACTTGGAACACATTTAGATCTCACTTCTTTTGTCGATGAAGTCGACAGCCACGCATATTCTTAATATTGAACTTCGCTCCCATTTGCACATTTAAGTTTTGTATGGAATTCTATTTTTCATGTGGTTTTGACAAAATTGAGATCTTGATTTCAATTCAACTAAATTCATTATCAAATTTTTTTTATAATGACGAATAAAAAAGACAGTTTGTTGGTAAGAAACGCTGTGACTGATGATAAGATTAGAGTTCTTGAAAGAGATAGTTTATGAGATCCAAACGATTTTCCGACGAATTTCATAAAGTACACATTAAAGAACCCAAATGGAGAACTTTTTAGCGCACATAATGTATTAGACAAATCTTGAATTAATTAACCTAAGGATTGAAATATGTATACAAGCCAAATTAAACTTCTATATGGGAATACACAAAAAAATCAGTATTTCCTTTTATATTTTTCAATTATTTCTTTAGTAACTGAATGCAGATACAGATACTCACATTGTATATCAAGAATTGATTACTGATCATTATACATCTTGAGCTGCGTTAAGACGAATGAATTGAAAAACTGCAAAGTTATTGTTGAATCTCGAGTAAAATGAAAACAGTTTATCACTGTGTAAAAGAGCACTACACCAAGTCAGAATTTTTTCTTTCAAACTAACTGATTGTGCATTATCTTTTTTAACTTCTTTAAGTACTGCGCTTATCGGAATTCAACCTATTATACTCCTTATACTCATGCAGTGGATAAAACTTATCTGAATATAATTAAAAAAATTGAAAACCATTATTTCATTACAGGTAAGCAATTTCCACTAGCAGCAAAGTATAGTTCCAGCCAACTTTAATAGACAAAATACGAAATTGCTAATTTCCTTACAAAACCTTATCAGTGGAACTGATGCTCTCTAATTAGAGGTGGAACGCTGCTATATTGGAAGAGCGTAATGTTAACGGTCTAGATTTCACATCTTGTTGAGGTGTATTCACTAGGATTGTTCACCTGTAATAACTCTTGATCTTTTTAGCAATCACTATTAGTATTATAGCTTTGATTATATTCAAGTGTCGCGTCCCATGTTAATAACAAAAACTGTTTAATTGATTAAAAATCCAAATATTTAACTTAACGCCGACAAATAATGAAATCTTAGTATATTTTTGAGGGTTTTAACTGATATCTTGACTTTGGTTGTGATTTGCATAATGCTTTGAAATTTTCGTTAATTTGGAACGAGGCGAGGTGAGTAGGAGGTACTAAGTCGCAAAATGGACAGAGCTGAAACTTACAATCCGATACAATCACTTGGAAATAAAATATATGAAGATTCCATTATTTTCCGGCGTTTAATTCAATCTCTATATAAGTATTTTATTGAAAAAGATGGTCATCCTGCGACACAAGTACTATACAATCAATGACTATAATTTTCATTTTATTTGTTAGTTTATCATACACACATTGTATAATAGAATAAAGAAAATTGAATATATTTTAATTTATATGATTTCAGATTTGAGAAAATATAATTCGAATGGACAGTGTGATATATCACAAAAATATGCTACGGTCAAAACATTTGGTATAATATGTTCTAATTGTTCATGCTGTCACTTAATGTACTTTTAAAAATTCAAGGCTCATTAATTGTAATATCGATAAACGTGTAACATTTATCTCAAAAATAGTAATTAGTTCTCAAACTATTATAGATAATAAGTCTATTTAATGACGATGGTATAACAAGAGATTGTCATCTAAATTCGAATATTAAGAAACAAGCAAATGCTTTATTACTATGACATTTCACGGCAAATCAAATTAGCGTTTCTTTCCAGGGACAAATCTATATATGTGAAGAACATATTAGTAATATTCAAATAGATAATTACAGGATATATGTTTCAAGATTCATTCGAGTTTTCTTTGGAGTAAAAAAAAAGTAGGCTGAATCAAAATTCTTATGCTCAATAGGCTACGTGCATGAAGTCTACTAGCGCCTCTAGCAGGCAATGGAGAACGATTGAACTCCTATTTTATCATTGTTTCATACCTATAATTCTTGAAATGTACTAATATTATTTAATTCAGCTGTGTGCATATAATATAACTTGCATAGCATAAAAAGGTACGTTGAAATTATTTATTTTGGGTATTTTTTTCTTCAATTGTAACGTACCTATTAGAGAAAACGTCTTAATTCGTCCAAATTGACAGGATAACCTCAAATTTTGACGCCAATGATCTTGCGCATCGGGTTTATATGTATCAAACACTGTATCCCTTTTACCGAGGAAGCATTGAAGAAAAGCGTGAAACTAGTTTTGCCATATTAAACATGTTGAAGAATATGTTGCTGACAATATTAACAACAAAATTATTGCGCAGTGCATCCGACAAACTTCTATCTCTGAAACATCTTACAAATTAGAGATAGAGGTGAATTCTTGAATCCCAAATCGATGATGAATTTTTCTGATTTCACAACTGAATTACATCCATGTTAGTTATATAGATTAATAATGAAAGACAGATAATATTCTATTTACCGCTTTGATCCACTCCACTCGTTTTTTTATGTTATAACTGGGTACATGAAATCTATGAAACTATATTTCACTTGAATCATCCTCAACACAACAGTCTGAAACAGAACAAGCGTTTTCCTATGTTTTATATGCAATTATTTCCACTTTTAAACTACAATGCTCAATGACAGCTCAATGACGTATTCTGAGAAATGGAGTTCAATGCTGACAATGGTGCTCACCCTGAGCGCTCGCATCGATATTTGTTGAAACTCCGCCCCCTTGCACATAGCCTATACCAATACATTGAAGGTGATCTAAAATAGGGATGAACTGCGCAAAGAGAAAATTTCACTTCTTGCTTTGTGCGTCTCGAATGAGCAAGACGAGAACGAGAATAGATTTTTATATATAGGTTTTTTTTATCAAAAAGCTGTTCAAGTTCGTAGATAAGCTTTCTTCAACCAGTGGTACCAAAACTGTATGATGGAACTGTTCAATTTTTTACGTTTATTTTATAAACGGTAGTATTTATCATAAAATATGAGATAATAAAATTGATCCTCCAATAATTTAGCACAAGATTTACCGGAAACATTTTTTGAAATTATCAGCGATTCATTTGTCATTATTAAAATTTGAATTATTACCTATGGAATGCGTTATATTTTTCTGATGCAAATGTATAATGAGAATCATAATGTGAAATAAGAATTATTATCACTCATATTTGGACAGTACATGCAACCGTTCGTCAATTGTTTTTTTTAAAATAAGTAATTCTAATTCGGCTCTATCGTGTTAGGTAAGTATCAAATTAAAGCTCTTGCTGAGATAATTCTAGTAGAGGTATCAAAGAGGATATTCAAACAATTGTCAATTGTTTCTTTCAGAAATCATTCAAATAATGTCTAGATAAGCTTAATAGATATCTAAAATAAATATTAGTGAAATCTACGTTACCATCTTTAAATTACACTTCCAGCGATCAAATGTCGAAACTGTTAGTATGTTCCAATGAAATAAAGATTCCAAAAATTTAGAAATGGTCTTTCCGTTCTAAAAAAAAATGTATTTTATGTTATTACCGTCATGTCACTTTAACAACGACAGCTATCACTTTGACATTGACAGTTGTCACCTTGACAATGACAGTTGTCACTCTGAAATATGCAATTAATTGATGCGACTTGGATGCGACACTCTAAATTCCTGAAACAGCGATGAAACTTGCCATGAAATTTATGGTCGGGGAAGTACTGTGTGGACACAGCAGATTTTATTTTCAATATAATTGTTCTTCTAAAGTATTGCAAATCACTTTGAATAAAATTTGATGGAACTTTACTAGTATCATGTTCGGTAAACATACATATAAATACGTCGCAATCATAATCGTTCCTTTGTTTCGGACCTTTCGGATAGAAAGAGGGGTTCCCGATTGGTCCATGATGGTCTTCCGATCCTCGATGAATGCTTTATAGTTTTTTTTTTGTTTTACTGAAACTATGAGTTCTAGAAGAGATAGGTAAAAGTTTTTTGAACAAATACCTAACTTTGGAGGCCAATTCACTTTTAACAAGGGCTCGCTTCAAAAAATACGTTGTATAAAGTGCTATCTCCAAAGTATCCTCTACAAGATGAACGAGTTAGTTGTTGATTTTATTGTAACACAAAACAAGAAGCGTGAATACAAGGGCACACTGTTAAAAACCGGTATTTTGAGAGTAGCACAATTGATAGAAATGTTACATTTTTTTAAAAATGCAATTAGAATCTGTAAAAATTGTATATTCATTATTTACCACTGTCTCGAATCTTTTCTTCCACCATAAAACATAAAATACAACAAATATTTTTTTTCTAACCACATTTTTTATGCATATTTGAATGGTTCCGATTTAGTAAACTCAAAAAGCAATTTTTTCGCTCGTCAATGTAATTTAGTGCACGTCTGGACATAAAAGGCATATATTTTTATCTTTTAAGCTATACAAGAATTCAACTCTCAAAACAGATAACCGCAGATAACATTTAGATCCGATTTAGATCATTTTGACAATTTTTTCTTTTTACACTTTGCCATATCGTGTGTATTATTTCATTTATTTTATAATTGAGGAATATGTACTAGAATCCATGTGACGTATTATCTTGCATGTAATTGGTTACTGGTAGGTGCATTTGTTTGTAATCAGCATTCGTATGCAATCACGAAACTAAAGTTACGCATCCCGTTCAAGAATTCTTATAGGCTGGTGCAAACTGCATGCAAATATTATAGTGCGTTCAAATTTACACACGATTTTAAGAATTTTATTTTATCGCTTGTAACAATATAACTTGAACTGAATTCAAATAGTATTCATATTTCATATGTATACAATAAATGAATAAATAGATATACTATCGTGAACGGTGAACATGAAAACGTTAATTTGGAAGAACAATGCATTCTTTCAACCGTCTACCTACTATTATATTCCGATTATATTTAAATAGAATCAATCAGTTATTTCACCTATCTATAGACTTAATCACAGATCTTTTATTTGAGTGGATCACTTGATGTGTTCTTATCTAGGGACTTATGATCAACAATGAATCAATCAAAAAAATGATAATGTCCATTTCTAAAAAAAGATTTCTAATAAATAAACTATATCACACAAATTGTTAGAGGGCCAGTTGCACCGCTATCTCTTAAATTTCAAGTGTTGCTTATTCGAACAATATCGTATCAACTCTTAAAAGTCAAATGTGACATGAACATTGCTCTCATTATTCCGATTTGCTATTTTTTGTTTAAATGAAACTTAGAATTTAAGCTAGAGCGGTGCAACTGACCATTAGAACCTTGATATTTATGTAACTATAAGACTCATCAATGTATAGATCAATCAGATAGCTTTTGTCGAGCTTTTGCCCTAATTGTGCAGTATTATTATATTTTATATTATTGCGTTACAAGGAGTTGATTTATAATGTTTTACAAAAATTCCAATTTAAAATTCCAGCAGCCCAAATCGGATGAAAACTGTGCGAGATCTGGTCAGAAAAAAAAAACGAACATTTTGAAATACGGGGCAAAGGAGATATTTTGTGAATTGCGATTAGCAGCATTGCATTGTACATAACTTCAGCTGTAGCCACGTGTTTTTATATCATTGATATCAGGTTTAGTTTTAATGATACTGTAACGAAATTTAAACTAAAATTATCCACTATTTGATGTTTAATAACTAACGATAAAATAGTCAATATTATTACACTTATTTATCATTTCAACAACACTGACTTCTTATTTATTCCAACCACTTCTTATTTATTTCCGATTGTTCCTCTATTTATTTATCACTCTTCTCATTTATTTCCACTGTTACGCGCTCTGTATTCGAACTACTAATTAATTCCTCGCTCGGCTTTCTCTCCCGGTTTATATGCCGGGGGAAGCTATTTTTCGATGATTCCAGAAACTTCTTGTGGGCTACTGAAAATTTTCATGATGTCATCCGTCCTTGACACATACCAGTTGTTTGCGTTAGTTATGTAATTTGCATACGCCACCTGTTTAACCGGCGCGTTACAATGGAAGTCTACTGTGTAGAGACCGGTATTGTAACAATATTGTCATTTGAGTGTGACGTGTTCAATTGTTAGTAGCAATTTTTGAAATGTGTAATTCTTTGAAACAACGATGCAATGTTAAATAACGTGAAACAGGGGAAAACTTCCACAGAAAACGTCTCCACTTTTGAAACAAGCTCACAGATATGAAATTGTAGGTCATATACAATTTTACGAATAGTTCTTACAATATAAAAGTGAATACCTTATTAATAAGCGAAATTAATAGCATACCTATCTTTAATCCATAAGCAATCGATGAAAACACATCGGTTTGATTTCCTTTATAATAATAAGTTCATAAAGATAGCAGATTCATATTTGACGAGAATTCATGGATGTATAGATTTGCACCGAATTGCAATGTATAATCAATTGGTAAAAGCAATTTATTTCTGATTTATTCAACTAATAATATATTAATTACATTGTGATTATTTATTCAAATATAAAAGTAATATTTACCAGAAAACATTTCGATACCTTGTATTATTTTAATAAGTGAAAGTATCTATAATATCTTGTGAAATTAATTTTCTCCATTATTAATTAATAAAAAAATAAAAAATATTACTCGATTGACCTGGTATTATGACGAAACAATAAATGAAAAACTGGAAATGTAGCACTATTTAGACAATTTTTTTATCGATTTTTATTAATGAATAAATTTATATACCGGTAACATAATAATTAAAGATTTAAATTATTCAATTGGACGATATATCTTTCCCAACGAAAAAGCAAGGGTAAAAATTTGTTGAGGATTAAATTTTATTTCTAAAATGTCCTAACATAATGTAAGAACATATAAGTGTGTTGAAGGCCTGCAAATCACCCTTATTTTACCCCATAAACCATCAGGTCGAAGTAACCGGTTCTAACTTGGTTTTTCTAAATTAGCATGTCTAGACGCATCTGTCTTAAAAATATATTCAAATCTATAATTGCGTAGAACACATAAAAAATTGCATGAAACAACACTACACAAACAATTTCATCACATTTTAAATTCAACTCGCTATATCCCAGATAATTGTAAATATTTTTGTATGATTATTTCACTCATGTCAATTTAACTGACAAATTTTGCATAGTTACAATGACAATTATAATAATAAATTGTGTATTGTTTCTCCATGACAAAGGCAATTTACCGCGATAAATTCCCGTTACCTCGGTAAATTCCCGTTGGCAAGCGATACATCGCGATAAATTGCCTTTGTCATGGAGAAACAATACACAGTTCTAATATAAACAAACAATCAGTTCTCGGAAATGTCAGAATTTAATCGTTTTGGAAATGCATTTTTCGCCGAAAGTAATGAAATTGAAAGCAAAAAGTCTAAAAATACTAGAGTATATCGAGACAATTTAGTGCCTTTTTCAGTAAAAAAGGTTAGTAGTTGCAACTAACATTATTTAATAGATACTTATAGTAGCAATTTCATTCGAGAAATATCCTCCACAAATACCACTCGCGACTTTAATTTTATCATAAATTTTTCTTTCAAACATTGATTACCTTTAAGCAACATCCTTCGAGTCATCTGCTCAGATGAAATCCCTCGAGCTATGCTCTCGTGATTTAATCGGACTGATGACTCTCACGATGTTGCTAGGTAATCAATGTTTTCAAGAAAAATTTATTGATAAAATTACAGTCCCTTGTGATATTATATACAAAAATTTTTCACAACACATATTCTTCAAGATGTAGGATATATCGGCAAATATGATTTTTTTTCAACCACAAAAGTTATGCTTTAAATTTTGAATGAAAGATTTTCAATAGAGCTACATCATGATACAAAGAAATAGTTTGACAATCTCTGCGGCTGCGCGTCTCCAAATTTCAAGTTTTGAAGTTACAGACAAAAAATTATCTATTCTTCAATGCATATGGGTTCATATTTGTACTGCAACTCTTTTGTAACTTCAATAATAAATAATTCCATGGCATAAATATGAAATCTTTTTACTTCCCTACTATGATAGGGGAAGTACTGTCGGCGTTATTTTTTCACAGTTTGAGATTTTAATGAATCTTCACGTTTTAGATCCTACGAAACCCAAAAACCATAATTTTAAAAAAAGTTGGTCGGTCTGTCGATCTTGTCTTTGTAAAGCACGATAACTTGAAAACGCGAGAGAATTTTCGACTGAAATTTTACATTTAAATTTTTTATTAAAAAGCTAAGTTTAAGTTCGTAAACTAGTAGTGCAAAAATTTTGTTGATTGAGCTTTTTAGTTCCTTGCATCTATTTTATAAACAGTAGTATTATATTTATCATAAAACATAAAAAATACCTTAAAAATGATCCTTGAACAATTTGGCACAACATTTACATAAAATATTTTCAAAATTATTGGCGGTTCATTTGTTATTATTAAAATATGAATTACATATTATAAAATTCCTCGTAAAATTCGTTATATAATTCTGAAGCAAAGTGGTAATGTGAAATGAAAATTAGACTCATATTTGCACATATGTTCGTCAATTGTTTTTTCAAAATAAGTGATTTTGTTCTATCGTGTTTGATATCAAATTAAAGCTCCTGCAAGAAAAATTCTACAAAAAGTGTCAAAAAAGATATTTAAACGATTGTCAATTTTTTTTCCACAAGTTATTTAAATGATGTTTTATTTGGCATCAATTTAAAGCTCTCGGGAAGATAAGATAGTAAAAATATTTAAAAAATAATCAATGGAATCCACGTTACTATCTTTATATTACACTTTCGACGATCTTATGTCTAAATTATATGTTGCAATGAATTAAAGACTCTGACCGACTCTGATAATCCAGAAAAGGTCTCTGCATTTTCAAAAATATTTTTTTATGTAAGGACCTCGGGTTTTTCCGTGCACTAGTCTTACCACCTTTTAAACGCGTAGCGGTTAAATGTCTGTGAATTTATGTTTTTAGCACTATTCACTAATCCATTTGTTCGGATATTTCGGGATATTTGTTGAATCTAAATGTCAACTTGTGTTCTGGGTTCTCTTCCTGTGTGCTCAATAATAGTGTCAAAATATGGAAATTAAGGGCCGCAGAAAAAGATCTTGCATCCAACATGAATCAAGCTCGATTATAACACTTGACCTCATGCCATAATGCTCAACTCGTGCTCAACTTTACAGTCTTGTTGCATAAATTTCATCCTTATTTAATAAATGCTGTTCAGAACTCTGATCAGGCATTATAAATAATGGATAAAATGGTTGAAGCTGACTGGATTAGTAAATGTTATTTATATATTTTTGTTTTCTAACTCTTCAGTTTCGGCTACACCTTAGCTATCTCCAAGAGCGATAGGGATTACCGAGGAATTACTTAGTTTAAATTTGAATTTATACCACATAATAGCGAGAAAAAGTAGTTTCTAATTTGTCAAATTGCCACAACCGACTACTATTGAAGATGCTGATTTTAAAATACATGTATAAACTCAAATTTAAATAAAAAATTCTTTTCGCTTCTGAAGGTGTAACCGAAACTGTAGTTGGAAAAGAGAAAAATTATATAATGGACTAGATTCCCTTATTGTTATTTCCACTAGGCACTTACATTAAGAATAATAACCACTCAACTATAATGATCATGACATCTTATCTTACTGATTTTATTACAAATATTGACAATCCATAATATTCAATACGCATAGGAGAAATTAATACTTCATTTATAAATACTATTTAAATATTCAGTTGAACAGAAAATTTCAAAAGTATGTATGTAAAAAATCTCGTAAAAAATACTGGCTCAATAAATAGCACCAGAAACATCGAACCATAAATCCGCATAAATCATAGGAGGAATTGACTGAAACTATACTAGCAAGTGATAATAATTGACTTGGAAAAAATAAATTCATAAATTTCAGACTTGATAAAGCAAGTATGTATTTATAGTTGAGAATAAACTGCATAAAACAGTTTGAACGGAAATTTCAAGTACTTTCTGTTCATCAAGATTTCAACATAACAGCTTTTAATAATATTCGAAATACTTTCAATAAATAAAAATTTATTAGCCAATGTATAACAAAAATTGGTAATAACCAGTTGCACACCGTTAAACTTGGCCTTAATGCAAGATTTCGAATCAAAATAATGACACCAATGTTTTACGTTACATGTGACACAGATTTTTCGATTTGAAATATTTAATGCAGACCAAGATTGAGATAAAAGTCAGTGATGTAACTGTTCGTGTAAATTCGAAATTATGCCATGCTGTAGGCATTTGTTAATAGTTTTTGTTTTATATTCATGGCTAACTCAACACGGTGAAACTTTTATATTGTCACTATCAAATATATAATTGAATGAACAATATTTATTTCAAATAGGATATATATTACATATGAACTTCAAAATAATTATTCAGAATCTAGTAAATATTTTATGAAGTAAAATAAATTCAATCTTGTGTGAAGGGTGGGACGAACGACCTGTTTGTAGTACATTTAAGGTTATTCCACTACGATCCACAAAAATAGGTCTAAAATTTTATACCGGTTTCTGATTTTATGTGGTAAATTATCGAGTTATGTAATGATTATTATAAAATAGACTTACCTTATAATAATTTTAGAATTAAATTTTTGACTAGACAGCGACACAGGTACAACTGTTTATTTAATATCACATGCACACTGTAATTTTTATAGAATACATCACTTATTTTATTTATAAACACCAAATCAACAACTGTTTGTAACAATTTAACTTAAAAAGTATTTAATATTCAACTAAATTAATGAAGTAACACAATGCAGTTTAATTTAAGATCGGGTAAAAATAGCAATTATAGTGTTAGCTGTTTTATCACAATAAAAACGTATCCTACAGTAAATAACAGTTTGCTAGGCGTGCTGAATGAAGTTGATTAACCTAGCAAATAGTTACAATACGTTTTAAGGTTAGGCAGGCGCGTTTATCCGGCAATGGCCTCAGAGAAACTGAGCACGAGCTATTTATATTCCTCACTAGATGGCTGGCGGGAATACCACTGATATTGTAATATGGACTTAGTATCGGACATGAAATTTTTCACGTGGAATGCAACAACAAGTTACAGAAACAGAGATTCCAAAACAAAAGAGTATTACCGCTTATCAATTATAAGACAGAATTATATTTAATTGGTAATTTATTTTATTGCATGAGTGATTGTTAGCAATGAGTATAAATTTTTGAATAATTTGTTGGACAATCCGTTCTATTATTATATCAGTTGCTTGATGAAATTTCTTTTTCTCAACTAACATTTAAATTAGCCAATAGTTTCACACGAAATTAACAAACCAAGTTTTAAACAAAAATATACTCGACTGATTCACAATACTTCATGAGGTATCTTGAATATATTGCAAGATATGGGCGCAAAAGCTAAAGTAATATAACTTAAAATATGAATGTCTATTGGATTTAAATTTTTTTATGGCTTAGTCAAACAACAGATATTAAAAATTGTTTGGTAAATTGCATCCATCATTCAATATTTATAACTACTTTCGAATTAAGAGTGCATAACTAACAAGACTTTACTTTTTATACCTACTTTAAATTGGAGGAAAGACGGTATTATCAATGCTAAAGCATTGGCAACTAAATTATCTTTGGAGGTAGCAAAAAATGGCAGATATAGAGTATAATTATCCAAATAGTAATATAAACAATGTTCATCTGAATTAGAAATTATTGATCCTAATATACAGAAGGACTATTGTTTTCTGTTAAAATCTTGAAAATTATTTAACAATTTTCAGATGCAATTGCCAAGCTGCATGAAATTATCTCACAAACAATAAATATGTGAAATGAATAATTTCAAGGCAAATTTATATTATCTTCAACTTAGTTATAAATATTTACTGCCCAATAATTTGTTTGGTCCCCATTTTGGATTTAAGTGTAAATAATAAGATCGGAAAATAAGAAGACTAGTCGAGATTTCGATATTCTCACCAAATTTTTGGAAATAAAATTATTCGCAATTTATTTCAATATATCAATAAATAACAAAAACTATAGTAAAATCAGTGATTTCACAAATTTCCAATGCAGAACACAAAACGTATCCACCCTACGTATAGTTCAGGTTATAATCGCTAGATTGCTACGGGTAAATTTTTGTTGTCAATAGCAGCAAAATACCATATGGGTACACTTTTACCACTCCACTTTTACCATTCAATTTTAACCACTCCATTTTTACCACCATACTTTTTTACTAACATACTTTTTTTTATCACCATACTTTTTACCATTAATATATTCTACCAGTATTTTTACAAATACAATACAATAATTTAAAATTCGTTTTTATGTTCTCTTAATTACTCAACAATTTTCTTTTCGTCTTATCTGGTCTCGTAAATAAATTGAGGTTAGGTTTGAAATCGGCATGACACGTTGAGCTTGGTTAGAGCAAGCAAAGCCCGCACGTTAGTTACGTGCGAAGCATCGCTGGCGCTGGTTGAAAACCAAGTCCACTGTTTATGACTGTTCTAGCGGTTTGATAAACATTGAGCATGAGACGTCGAGCCCGCTCATTCGTTTGGGTGCGAAGTACTGTCGGTTAAACACACTGACATACAAAGCAGTTATGGGAGGTGGTAAAAAAAATGATGTTAAAAAAAATACGTTGGTTAATATGTTGCTGGTAAAAAGAATTTGTGGTAAAAAAAGACGGTGGTAAAAAGAATTAGTAGTAAAAAACACGGTGGTAAAAATTGATTAGTAAAAGTGGTGGCGAATCGCATAACACAGCTAATAAGTATTCAGAAGTGGATTTTTCGTCGGCAGAATAAGCTTACAACTGCATTTAATTATCCATACTCTCATAAAACAGAATTTCGTTATTTTATTCTTTTTACCATAAGACATTGACGAAATTTTAATCTGAAGGAATATGAGCAATCACAAAATTTATAATAGCATGGAAATATTGGCGAATCATTCGTATTTGCACATAAAGTTATTTCTTTCTAATTTTCGAAAATAATGAGCGTGGAGAGCTCGCCGTTTCCTGTGCTTATTTACCGCATCAAAGGTATTTTTTAAAGACAAAATGTAGACTTCATAAATATCAATTTATTCTTCGTGGATAAAATTAATTTTTTTCAGATAAAAAAATCACACAAAAGTTTAATTTTGCCCCCTATTAAAATCTGAATATATGACTGAGCTGACGTTTGGTAACTTACATACCTAAAATATGCGATTGAGATAAGAAATTTGTATCTTTATATGGGATGGATCGAATTGAATGAAACTTTGCATTCCTACTCGGTTTTGCACGGGCTACAAGATGGTGAATTCAAAACATCTGTTTTCTTAATTTCAAATCCTTCATTTTTCAATCTCAAAATGAGCATTTGTTTACTTGGGATAAAAACTGTGGTGTCCAGCAGTTTTTTGTTTTTGTTTTATTTTCTTGGTTTGTACTTGGCCAGAGACACTACCGTCTCTCTTAATACACACATTCTTCCATCAACCTCTCTTGTTTTTCTGAATTTAGAAACTAGTACGCATTTTTTGTAAATGTTGACTTAATAAATGACAATCAAATTAACAACAGATTCAACTGAAGAAAAATTTTCACGACCTTGATATACAAATTACTATTATTGATTTTACAAACAAGGTTTTGCAATTGTGATACAGCAAACTGATAGTATGATACATGATTTACATGACTTTATTCGATGATTAATATTAGATTCTATTTTCCACATTTTCTGTGCTATCACGTTCACAGCAAATGTTAACTCGATAACGATCATATCCCATATTACACATACTTTCCAGATGTCAACTTGACAGATGACAATGAAATTAATGAATACCAACGGTAATCATGATTCATAACTATTTATTTCTCTCTCAGGGGAAAAATAATCATTATTTCCCTTTCAACAGAGGAATGATAATTATCATTTTTCTGGTTTGGAATTGACAGCTTTCGGAGCTAGAAACAGCTCTTTAATAATTTTGGTGTAAGTGTAACAAGAAAAAAAATTTGACTATGATAATAACGTATATTCTCATTTATTATACCATAAGTAGTTGAAGTATCATCGATTACTTTTGTGGTGCTATCACGAATGTTCATTGTGCTTGCGTTTGAATACCACGAGTGTGCAGCACGAGTGGTATTCACAAGCACAATAAACATTCGTGATTGCATCACAAAAATAGTCTATAATACTTTAACTACAAATGGTATATGGAGGACTATTCCAGAAGTCAAACCATTTTTTCAAATGAGTTTTCTATGAATCTAGTAACAACTCACGTAATTTTCATTGGAACAAGTAAACAAACTTCTGTCAAACTGAAAAATTAGAATATCTTGCATTTTCTTTGACGAATAATAGAGAAATATATTGCGTCTTGATATGGAATCTAGTTCAGAAAGGTTTGGTGATAGATCAGAAAACAAAATTGTTGAAGATATTCAGAAAAATATTTCATTAAATACGAAGATAGCACAAATTGGAGGTATCCACATCTTTGAGTAAAATACTCACTTGGACCACTAGTGTAATACCCGATGGTATTTCTACACGTCCAAATACCCACTGATATGCACCGTTTCTATGGCGATTTAGCATTGTTAACCTTGTTATAAATACTACGAATGGAATAGTCTCAAATATTGTTTTAGCGGTTCAAAGAGTAATATTTTTGTTCATACATTTGAATACCGCTGTTTGACACTGTAAATTTCGATGTTATTGTGCGTATTGCTTCGAGGTGTCATTGAGATAATTTTGATTAGCAGTCATGATAGTAATTTTAACATTGGATTTCAAGCTATTGTTGCTAGATAAAAGTATTACAAACATAGTAGCAAATTTGCAAGTGTCAAAAATTAAAACTCTTTAGAATAACTGCTTTATAATTAAATGGGATCTCAAATTATTGGCTCATATGTCTATTACACTAAACTAGTCATTAAATTCGGCGCATTCAATGAAGTTTACAGAAATGTTTCCAGGACTGAACTGTCAATTTAAAATTTGTTTAGTTTTACTTAGTTTATTTATTTTGTTTGTCTTACAGCAACGGTCCATTTTCACTTTCTTTCAATTGCGTAGTTCATATTTGGAAACATAATCATTATTATCCTTCGAATAGATAAATTAACTATGGAAAGCGCCACTAGAGGCATCACAAACGTTGTATCCGTAGCCTATAATACGCTGGCAATAATAGTATATTATATAAATAACAAAGGACTTAAGTGCTTGATTTAATCCTAAGGGTGGGCAATACTCACCTAAAGAATTAAAGGCACTTAAGTCATGTGTTATCTACGCTATTTTTCGCACTACCGTATTATATTGAATCACAATAGTCTGAAAGCAGATTACAATTTTGACAACAAAAAACTTTGTGAAAAAATATTGAGTAAATTCACCTTAGTAACAAGTAACAAGTATCAGCAGTTGTTAATTAACTAAGCTTGCTGTCAAAAAGATGAGTGAGAAATTTGATATTTATAAGGCTGTGGAAGTGGTCAAACTGAAATTATTTCCTCAAAATCTAAAAAATTTATGTACAACAATACATGACAACAATAAGTGTGTCTTGATATGGAATCTAGTTCAGAAAGGTTTGGTGATAGATCAGAAAACAAAATTGTTGAAGATATTCAGAAAAATATTTCATTAAATACGAAGATAGCACAAATTGGAGGTATCCACATCTTTGAGTAAAATACTCACTTGGACCACTAGTGTAATACCCGATGGTATTTCTACACGTCCAAATACCCACTGATATGCACCGTTTCTATGGCGATTTAGCATTGTTAACCATCATTATTATCCTTCGAATAGATAAATTAACTATGGAAAGCGCCACTAGAGGCATCACAAACGTTGTATCCGTAGCCTATAATACGCTGGCAATAATAGTATATTATATAAATAACAAAGGACTTAAGTGCTTGATTTAATCCTAAGGGTGGGCAATACTCACCTAAAGAATTAAAGGCACTTAAGTCATGTGTTATCTACGCTATTTTTCGCACTACCGTATTATATTGAATCACAATAGTCTGAAAGCAGATTACAATTTTGACAACAAAAAACTTTGTGAAAAAATATTGAGTAAATTCACCTTAGTAACAAGTAACAAGTATCAGCAGTTGTTAATTAACTAAGCTTGCTGTCAAAAAGATGAGTGAGAAATTTGATATTTATAAGGCTGTGGAAGTGGTCAAACTGAAATTATTTCCTCAAAATCTAAAAAATTTATGTACAACAATACATGACAACAATAAGTGTGTCTTGATATGGAATCTAGTTCAGAAAGGTTTGGTGATAGATCAGAAAACAAAATTGTTGAAGATATTCAGAAAAATATTTCATTAAATACGAAGATAGCACAAATTGGAGGTATCCACATCTTTGAGTAAAATACTCACTTGGACCACTAGTGTAATACCCGATGGTATTTCTACACGTCCAAATACCCACTGATATGCACCGTTTCTATGGCGATTTAGCATTGTTAACCATCATTATTATCCTTCGAATAGATAAATTAACTATGGAAAGCGCCACTAGAGGCATCACAAACGTTGTATCCGTAGCCTATAATACGCTGGCAATAATAGTATATTATATAAATAACAAAGGACTTAAGTGCTTGATTTAATCCTAAGGGTGGGCAATACTCACCTAAAGAATTAAAGGCACTTAAGTCATGTGTTATCTACGCTATTTTTCGCACTACCGTATTATATTGAATCACAATAGTCTGAAAGCAGATTACAATTTTGACAACAAAAAACTTTGTGAAAAAATATTGAGTAAATTCACCTTAGTAACAAGTAACAAGTATCAGCAGTTGTTAATTAACTAAGCTTGCTGTCAAAAAGATGAGTGAGAAATTTGATATTTATAAGGCTGTGGAAGTGGTCAAACTGAAATTATTTCCTCAAAATCTAAAAAATTTATGTACAACAATACGATGCATTCGTAAAATTGTGTCAATTGCGATAATGCTAGTATTAATCATCAATAATGATGGTTGAAATTCCGATAAAAAAAATTTAATTTGACATTTAGATAAGTACTTTGATTATTCAGTTGTTATAGAAAAAATTGTTTATTTTACTTTGGTCCCTTGAGATTTTTGATCATTTTAGATCCTTAGGGACTAAACTCAAGCTTAAGTCCTTGATATAAGAGATTAAATTCGTCTTTTACTCCCAGAAGTGCGAAGAATATCTATTTTGAAAAATGAGTTATGGCAAAAAGAGTCATAATAAACGTAGAGAAAATTAATATTTAGAATTTATTCATTCTAGAAGACGTTTATAAGTGAATGAGTCAAATTATACTAAGACTTAGTTTTGACTCACACCATGTCGTTATTTTTTCAGCTTCAAGAAACAAAATGTATTTTATATTTAAAAATTTTCCGCTGCTTGTAAACTTTGTTTACCAATTTTACTATCACGCTGATGATGATGACCGCTACATGGCACCAAAACGTCTAGAATGGATTAATTTTAAATTTCTATTTTCTCTACCTTTATTATAACTCTCTTTGCCACAGCTCATTTTTAAACATGACAACAATAAGTGTCACCTACAACAATTAAAAAAGAATCTATTGAATGCATAATACTCTCGGGCAGTGGTGTATTAAACAGTATTTATTATGGAAATATAAATTTTGAAATAGTCTTACACAGCATCGGGATGTGTTACAAGTGTATGTGCTACTAACTACCTATACCACGCATTTTTTTTTTATTACGATGTATGTTCTGGACGTGTAAACTAATGATCTTCAATTTCACATTATCTATTAGGTTTCTTTTGGCTTAATCAGCAAAGCAATGGTTAATTTACTATTTTAAGTTATCCTATTCTATTACTGAGATATTTTTAATTAGTCCCATTGCCTTATAATATTTATTGAATCGATCGTTAATTGAATAGACACTTCATTTTATCTATATTCCATTTATATTTATTATAAATGTGAGTTTGAAAAGACTGGAATTGATATACTGACTATTACAGAAACGAAAAAAAAAGGAAAGGGGATAGAAAGGCTGGAGGGAGGACACATATTTATATATAGCGGAGTTCCACTAGAAGAAAGAGGCCAAGCGGGAGTTGGCTGCATTATACATAAAAACTGGGAGCAATGTATTAAAGACTGGACTTTCCATTCAGAACGCCTACTCACAGTATCAATACAAACAAATGAACAGGATGCAATTAAAATAATAGTAGCTTACGGGCCTAGTGAAGACGCAAATAGAGAAGCAAAGACTAAATTTTGGGAAGAATTACAAGATATATTAGATGATACTAAAGAAAAATTCTGTATATTAGGTGACCTTAATGCCAGAGTCGGAAACAATATAGACGGACTCAAAAGCATAATGGGACCACACGGCGAAAGAGCTAGAAACTCAAATGGAAAATTATTAATAGATTTCTGTTTGATAAATAGTCTAATAATAACAAATACCACTTTTAAACATAAGGATATACATAAGTTCACGCGCGTAGAACCAAGCAGACAGGAAAAATCGATAATCGATTATCTCTTAATCGATAAAACCATTAGGAAATCAATACTCGACGTAAGAGTGAAAAGACAATTTGAAATAGGAAGTGATCACTATCTTGTCGAATCAAAAATAAAAATGGCAAATAGGCGAACAAAACAATGCACGAAAATCCACAAAGAAGAACAAAGCCCAAAAACATATTCAATTAAAAGCTACAAACTTAGAGATCAGGAAACGCAAGAACTTTATCAGAAATACATTGAAGAAGAGATAAGAAAGATGAGTCCAATAAATGGCGATACAATCATAAATGAAGCGTGGTCAAAGTTCAAAGAGGTATTATACTCTGCATCCAGAAGGGCTTGTGGAGCAAAGTTAATTAATAGTACGAAGAAACAGACACCGTGGTGGAGCGAAGAGATCAAGAAAGAAGTAAGAGATAAGAAAATTATGTGGAAAAGATATCTAAAGACAAAAAGTATACAAGACTATGACTTATACAAACAGCAAAGAATAAAAGTCAAAGAAGTAGTTTTAGCAGCTAAAATGAAGGCATGGGAAGACTTTGGAAATAAATTGGAAGAAAATAGTAAGAGTAACAAAAAGCTATTCTACAAGGCAATAAAGAAGCAGAAAACCAAGAAACAAACAGCAATAAGGCAAATAAAAGACAAAAATGGCCAAATATTGAGGGAAAAAACAGAAATATTGGCCAGATGGAAGGAGTATTTTCAAGAGCTCTTAGATATACCACCATTCAATGAGCAAGAAGAACCCCAATCAGTAACCAAGCAAACAAAAAGGCAACAAGAAGACACAATCAGCCTAAACGAAGTACAGACAGCCATTGGGCGAGTGAAAACAGGAAAAGCTGGAGGACATGATAATATTTCTCCCGAGATGATCAAATATATGGGCGAAAGTGGGATACATTTGTTACATACTATTATCAATCTTATTTGGAGGAAAAGACAAGTTCCATCTGACTGGGAGATAGCGATAATATCACCAATATATAAAAAAGGTGACAACAGATCATGCTCAAATTACAGGGGAATATCGCTTCTCTGTACAGCTGCAAAAATTTATGAATCAATATTAGAAGAAAGATTACGTGACAAAATAGAAATATCATTAGAAAAATCACAAAGTGGCTTTCGTAAAGGGCATAGCATCCAAGATCACATTTTTACAGTAAGACAGCTGATAGAAAAAACACAAAAACATAATAGATCACTATTCCTATGTTTTATAGACTTAGAAAAAGCGTTTGATCGAGCACCAAGAGAACAAATATGGAAAATCATGAAACAGAGAAATGTGGATGAACATTTGATAGAAGCCATCAAAAGCATTTATGCAGAAACAAGAAATTATGTGCGAACAATGAATGCAAAATCTGATGAATTTAAAACAGTTGAAGGTTTGAGACAAGGAGGGGTACTTAGTCCCCTATTATTTATAACACTTATGGATGAAGTATTGAAGAAGATACGAAATGAAGTAAAATTGTATAATGTAGGTTTCTTGAATCTTCAAAGAACGAACATATCCGAATGCATATTTGCGGATGACATAGTGCTATTTGCCAAAAACGAAAAAGACTTACAAACAAATCTCAATCTCTGGCAGAATGCACTTGAGAAAAGAAGCATGAAAATAAATACCGACAAAACCAAGTGCATGGTAATAGATAGATCCCAAAAAGAAGTAAATGTAAAATTAGATACAAGAAAAATAGAACAGGTACCAAGGTACAAATATCTTGGGTCCATAATAGAGAGTGGAGGTGGAATTGAGGAAGAAATCAACAACAGAATAACGGCAACAGCAAGAACGTTCCAAGCAATAAATAAGACAATAGTATCAAACAAATACATATCAAAGAATACGAAACTAATAGTCTATAGAACAATATACGAGGCAGTTCTGCTACATGGTAGTGAATCGTGGGTATTAACAAAAAGACTTAAGAGTAAAATACAGGCTATGGAAATGAAATACCTGCGAAGAGTACAAGGAGTAACTAAACTAGACAAAATTAGAAGTGAAAATATAAGGAATGATCTAAATATAAAAGCTGCAGAAAAGAAAATTGAAGAAAAACAACTAAGTTGGTATGGACATCTAATACGTATGGAAAACAATAGACCTGTGAAAAAGATATGGAAAGCAAGAACGCAAGGGCGGAGACGAAGGGGAAGACCACAGAAAACCTGGGATGAGATAGTAGAAGGAATCTTAGAAAATAGAGGAAAATCAGTAACTGAAGCAAGATCGATGGCGTCCAACAGAAAAATATGGCACAAATTCGTTAAAGAGTAGAGAAAAGAAGCGCAAAAACCTCTACACCTTAGGGTAGAAGAGGAAACCGATTATATATATATAAATGTAATTAATGATGCAGATGTGATGCATATTGTTGTTATTCTTTCTATGTTTTCTGAAATTGATGTTTGAAATATGCGTCAAAAATTTCATATTCTCAGACTCCATAATCTTAAAATTATTCTTTCAATTACAAGTTATTCTGATCTCATTGAATACGCAATCATTTAGATTATTTCACTCATGTCAATTATACTGACAAATATTGCATAGTTACAATGACAATTATAATAATAAATTCCTTGCCAACGGGAATTTACAGCGATAATTTCCCGTTACCTCGGTAAATTCCCGTTGGCAAGCGATTCATCGCGATAAATTGCCTTTGTCATGGAGAAAAAATACACAGTTCTAATATAAGCAAACAATCAGTTCTTGGAAATGTCAAAATTTAATCGTTTTGGAAATGCATTTTTCGCCGAAAGTAATGGAATTGAAAACAAAAAGTCTAAAAATACAAGAGTATATGGAGACAATTTAGTGCATTCTTTAATTAGAAAGGTTAGCAGTTGCAACTAACATTATTTAATAGGTACTTATAGTAGCAATTTCATTCGAGAAATATTCTTCACAAATACCACTCGCGACTTTAATTTTATCATAAATTTTACTTTCAAACATTGATTACCTAGCAACATCCTTCGAGTCATCTGCTCAGATAAAATCCCTCGAGCTACGCTCTCGTGATTTGATCGGACAGATGACTCTCACAATGTTGCTAGGTAATCAATGTTTTCAAGAAAAATTTATTGATAAAATTACAGTCCCTTGTGATATTATATACTATTATTAACTCAACTCGTACATAATTATAGTTGATCGAATCCAGTGAAATTTATATTGTATTAAAATCGTCGTATTGTGGATATCAAGAAGGATAAATAATTAAGTCATCTCCTTTATTGCAAACGTTTCAGTATATATTATACCTTCATCAGTGCCCTAGAGATAGGAAGCAAAACCAAAAAGCTGTCAGAGACAAAATATGTCTTCTTCCTTCTTGTTATCCACAATCCGACGATTTTAATACAATACTCGTACATATTGTTCGAAGAGATATAAATACACAGAAAAAAGTGGCCAAAATAATAATATGAAATATTGAAGAGATCGATACGAAATGTTGATGCGGCTTGGTTCAGACGGGAAACACCCCAGCTATATAATATAGTTATTATAACTTTGTTTCTGACACTGATTATCTCTGCCAACACAATAAAAATTGTGCGTACGCATGATAATATCCTTTTTTCTTAATTCCATACATCCATATCCGTATTTATACGTATACCGCTGATACGGCTGATAAATTGTTTCGGTTGACACCAACGTGTATGCGCAGAAGTAATGCGCATGCCTGATTTATGTACGACATGATTGGCTGGAAGCCATATATGAATTAAGTTAATCCAACTTGCCTATTTGAATTATTCTCTCATTTGGAATCGGAAGTACAAGTTGGAACAACACCTTTTCAATTAATAAAAATTTCTCAGTGATTTCCGCGAAAATAAACAAAACGACCACTACGACTGACCTCTCGATCGCGGGTGTTGTGAGACCGTAGCGATCCTAGTTAATGATGTCATCTATGATGTTTCGATTCCGATCACATTGACCGCAATCGTCTTGTGGTGATTTAGGGATGCTCAAAACGGATATTTCCATAAAAATCTCGAAATGTGACTTTTGTCGGTTTCACTATGCTTGTACTATGTACAAGTAAATAAAAACCAAGGTCCGGTTCAGTCCGGCTCTTAGAATTTCATGGTCTGGCTCTTTGAATTTTGAAGCCCGGTCCCACTACTTACGATAAATTTGAAGGCTGGACCCATGGAATTTTGAGACTCAGTCCTATGTAGCTATACGTCATTGAACTTTCACAAAGTACAGCTATTTGTGAATGTTTATATAGTGGTATGCTTTAATGGATGTCTTTATTTTCAGAGGGTAACGCTACAATTATTGAAACTAAGAAAATTTGTTATGCCATAGAGAAAAAATAGTCTAGTCAACATGTTAAAAAAAAGTGTTAATTCTTGCTCCGGCGAATTAAAATACGTGCGATAGCTTGGTGAGCTCATGAGAACATCTAGAAAAATGTGCAAAAATTTTAAACCCGCATATAAACAATTCAAAAGCTATTGAAGATTCCAAAAAGAAGGGGCTACTTTTTTGTAAGTTACTTAAAAACTATTAGTGCTAGAAAAATTTTACAAACAAATTCTTAAAAAGGAGAAAATTTTCAAGAAAAA
The DNA here is from genome assembly GCA_963989225.1 of Dromius quadrimaculatus. NCBI lineage: Eukaryota > Metazoa > Arthropoda > Insecta > Coleoptera > Carabidae > Dromius > Dromius quadrimaculatus. Next base: position 55,029,680 of record OZ022325.1, on the reverse strand, counting down.
ATGTTGACTCTAGGAACTTGACGTTTATTGTTAACACTTTTCATTTGATGTTAAAAACAGGGCTCCGCGCAATTACGCGGTGCCGCTACGCTGCCTTGAATTCGACCGCTAATTACAAAAACTACCTTTACATGTATTAAAGAAACTAATTGAAAAATTTGAAAAAATCACTGTGTCATCCAGAGAACTGGAAAAATATTTTTTGCGCATCTGTTATTAAATGAAGCTATTGTTAAATAATGAATTTTTTTTCAACCTCTCATTTACATTTGAAGGATTAAGCGAAATAATTTCAAGACCTTTTGTTTAGTAATTATCGAACTTGAAATATAAATCAGAGACTAAAACAAATTCATTGCTTAACATTAGCTTTATTTAATAAAAAATGCATAAAAAATATTTTTTAGGCGATCATGACAAAAAAGGTGTTTTTATGGTCCCTTTTTGGGACTGATCTGTCAAATTTTACTTTTTGGGACTGATCTGTCAAATATTACTTTTTTGGGACTGATATGTCAAAAAATATTTCATAAACACTTTATATTTACCTATATGGGCAGCTTGATGAACTCTTTAAGAAACAGTTTTCGCTTAAATAGTACATATATTCTTCCGTCAACCTCTGTAGTTCTTGCAATTCAAAAAATAAATACGCATTTTTTGTTAAATGTCAACTTGATAGAAGACAATAAAATAAAACAATTTCAACGGCAACTAAGATTACCAATTGCAATGTTTTAGAAATAAATAGATAAAATGATGTGATTTTGAATTATTTCGTAATGATCGCCTAAAAAACGTTGTGTGCACCTCGGCCTACAGTTCTTTTTTGGTCGAATCTGTTGTTTGCAGCCTCAGCTACGCTTCGGCCGCAAACAACAGATTCGACCAAAAAAGAAAACCTTTACGGCCTTGATACACAAATAACTATTTCGTGTACTTGATAGAAAACAGCGTCTTTTCTGGATAGAACATAATAAAGAAAAGTGCTACTTCCCTCGTAAGTAACACTTTTCCACTTAACAACACTTTTCTGCATAGAAACACTTTTCTTCATAGCAGCAAACAATACAATAGTATATTACAATACAAGTGAAGAAACTATGAGTTTTGCTCACGCGGGTGGCAGTTTTGTGCACGAGGCGCCAGTCGAGTGTGCAAAGGCACACAAGTGAGCGAATTCGTTTCTTCACGAGTGCTGTATAGCGTTTTGTTCAATCCTATTATTGAAACATTCATTAAAACATTAAAATCTATTACACTTCTTAAACAAAGGTCATGTACAAAGTATAAAGTAGCATAGGCGGTGGATGCGTTGTTATGGATTATGTAAATATAAACATCCGCAACTGTCAAAAATATTAAAATTGTTTTGTCCTGATATTTTTACAAATATAAATTGTGATACTAAAATGGAACAAGATAATAATGAAATTGTGCGAGGAAAATGATTAACAAAGATGAGAAAACAAGTAATAGAAATAGCACTCAAGTTGATATTACAAAAGTTACTACGATAACTACAGAGTCTCATCTGTTTTCAGTTGCTGGTATATCTTTTTTAAGTAACGCAATTTTTAATAATTATGAAGTTCATTTTCATATCAATAAATACATGTAATAAAATGTATTAGTTTATTCTTTATTTCGTTATGAAAGAGTGAGTGGACGAAAGTAATTACACCCACTACTTTCGCCCACCCATTGTCATAGGAATCACTGTAGTTGACAAAACAAACAGTTTCAAGATTGGTATCCAAGTAAAAAATAACATGTTTCAATAATAGGCAGAATAGGATTGAACAAACAAATTTATTCATTATCATTACACTTATCAATATTAATTACAAATGTACAATTGCGTAAATTATTAAATGTTGTGCCAGAAGAAGATGCCATCGACTGGAAATCCGAAACTGACAAAGAAGTGCTGGCTCGTTCGCTTGATGCTACTGTTGATGAGACACAAGAAGTTCCAATAGATGAAGGCTGCTTACTAACGTTATGCTGGCCATTAAAAATTCTTCTTGTCGTATTTATTTTATTCTCGATACTCTCCTCAACGTATCCCTCGGCAACGGTGCTCGAACGCCATCCTCCATGCCTTTTCAACATTTGGATGTCAGCCCCACTCTCTGCAAGTAATGTCGCAGAAGTCCTTCGGAAACAATGTCCGGTGTAACTACTGGCATTTGGAAATTGTAAATACTCTGCAATTTTTCTTGGTATACTGCAGAAAGTATTAATTCCTACTGGCTGCACAGTACATTTGCCTTTTCGGTAACATACGAAGAACCTACGATGACCAATACTTTTTGGTCGTAAACTCAAATACGTTCGATATAATGCAATTCCATTGACACCTCCCACATCTGATAAGATTGTAAAGACACGTTTTTTATTTGATTTTGTATCATGCAATGTGACAACCAAAACAGATCCGTTATCTTCAATGTTGTCAACTTGTAACATACGTAGCTCATCACCTCGACATGCACCATGAAGAGCGAGAATTAATACAACTTTCATGAACAGAAATAAATCATCAGGAGCTTTCGACAAAAACATTATAACATCAAAACTTTAGATTTCTTTGCCATATACGCCAGACCAACAACGCTCGAGGCGACGCTATTCGGCGAGAAGCGTAAACTGTCAGTGGTATATTTTGACAGGTTATACGAGCAATAGCTTCATATCAGCTTTCATTATAACTTTTGTGCAAATAAAATAAGTGAAAGACAAAATAAGGGACATGGTCGGGCGTGTTGTGTGCCCGATTGCCCCAATACTGAAAAACGGAACCCTAATTTAACATTTTATTCGTTTCCAAACCGTGCCTGGGAAGTTGAACGAAAAAAATTGTGGACTACACGTGTACGACGAGCTCCGTAAGTATATAATTAAATCATGAAAAGTAATACTGAATAGTGCAGATTCATTACAAATAAATAAATAAATTTGTGTAGATTTAATAACCTTGTTTAATGAAAGTGTAATTTTCAATCTATAAAATATCGGAAATTCGATTGAATTAGACATACATTTATATAGGTTTAATTTAAACAAGTACTCTCCACAAAAACTAAGAGTACCCGTAGCTTGACGGCTAACCGCACCCTACTGCTATAGAAATATATCAATCATCTACAGAGTGCACTATAAGTGCCTACCATACCCCTAGCAGGTTGAAGGCGTGGTTGATATTTATTTGTTAAGTATAAGAAAATTATGAAATTGTTTCTATACAACTCTTTATATGTACAAGCCGTTACAAACAATATATGATAATAAAATTGAATAATTAAAATAATAATTAGATGCATAATCATGAACTATTATTGTGATTTATTATTCGCAATTTCAGATATAAAATATAACACACCAATAATTATCATTCTACAATTGGAAATATTTATTATCTTCTCACCCAGTGCATTGAACATTTAAATGAATTAAATAAATCTTGAAAACTATCAGTTGTAATGAAACTGTGCTTGATTAATGTTTACTAAATATTAATTATTTAAAGATTTAAAATTAAAAAAAAAAATATGCTCAACAGTTTTGGAGGACAGCCTTGGCAACCGAACAGAGAAAGTAGAATTTGCAGTGCCCATTTTTTTGGAGGAGCAAAATCCCAGGATCCCCGAAAAGAATCCTTCAATCCATCAATTTTTCCGTGGAAGTCTCTGAAAGAATCTGCAGTAGCCCGTGCAGAAAGAGTTGAAAATCGGAACAAGAGGAAAATATCTCAAAAAGAAGAAAATACCGAGAATAGTATTTCAGACGGGAATGATGAACCTTATGATGAGCATCCTTCTGAAAATGCGAATATACCAACCGAACTGAAGACCCCTGAATGTCGCGAAATCTCAATTCAAACAGATTTAATTGACTGCGATTGTACAGGGCAAGAAGAAACTGTTCTGTATTGTTGGCAAAATGAATCGACAAATGATGCTTCTACACAAACTGCAATACCTGTAAATAATTCTCAACAGCAGAAAGTAAGGATTGTTAAGATGGAAGTTCCCGAAACAAGAATCATGAAAAATGTACGTGTTGGCCCTGATTTAGAAATGAGAAATGGATTTCAAGGATTGGCTGATATTACAAGTGATGCCCAAATGAAGCATATTGGCGGTATTACTTGGAGTTTATTTTACATTCTCTTATCTTTTGTGAAGCCAGGAGCAGTTGGACAACAGAAATTTTATAAAGTATTGAATAGAGAAGATAGACTTCTTCTTTTTTTGATGAAAATGAAATTGGGTGTACCTTTCACAGCTATCGCCTGCTTTTTTCAAATAGGCAAACAAACAGCACGAAATATATTTTTTGAAGTTCTGGAAACGTTATACATAGCTACTAAAACATGGATTTTTTGGCCATCCAAAGAAGCTGTGAAAGAAACTACGCCAAAATCATTCAAAGCGTATCCAAACTGTCGTGCAATAATCGATTGCACTGAGCTTCGGTGTGAAACACCGCCAACTGATGAGCAACGAGCGTTATTTTACTCTTCATACAAATCTGCATATACCGTAAAATACTTAATTGCAATTACACCAGGCGGATATATATCATTCGTCTCGAAAGGATATGGCGGACGCTCCAGTGATAGTCAGATAGTCAACGATTCTGGTTTTTTGGAACTTGTTGAACCAGGAGATGAAATTATGGCTGATAAAGGGTTTCCTCAAATTCGATCTGAACTGGTAAAAAGAAAATGTACTCTGGTACTTCCTCCTTTTGCAATGAATCCACAATTTACTCGCGATGAAGTCTTAGAAGGGTACTCCATTGCTTCAGTTCGCATCCACGTTGAGAGAAGCATTCAGCGAATTAGATTATTCAAAATCTTGGACCATGTTACAATAAAATTATTACCATTTATTGATAAAATCATGTACGTTGCTTGCATTCTCGCAAACAATAAAGAACCACTTATTCGTTGAAAGCTGATGTTATATAAATAATAATATATCACTTACTTACTTACTTAATCCGGTACTCTGCTACCAGCTTCTGCCAGTGTCGAGTTTTGAATTTTTATTCTACTATTTTGTTTCTCCACTTCTTTCTGTCTCGAGATAGTTGATTCGCTTCTGACCATTCTAGTCCCATCTTCTTAATGTGGCTACCAATTTCATCATTCCATTTTCGTCTTGGTCTGCCTCTACCTTTCTTCTTTAGTCGTCCCATTTTCCATATTTTCTTTGCCAATCTATTTATTGGCATTCTATTAAGGTGTCCAAACCAACGTAGTGAGTTTTCTCTTATTTTCTGTTCCACTGACTTCACTCCTAATTGTTTCCTTATTTTTTCACTTCGTACTTTATCTGTCAATTTCACACCTGCTATTTTTCTTAATATTTTCATCTCGGCCGCCTGGAGTCTTCCTTTTTGTTTTTTCGACAGTGCCCATGTTTCTGAGTTATATGTCAGGGTCGGCACGAACAGTGAGTTGTATATTCTAATTTTTGTTCTTGATGACAGTTCTTTTTTGTTGAATGTTTGTTTATTCAAGGCGAAGTATAGTTTTGTTGTGTTTTTAATCCTGTCTTCTAGTTCTGCATCTATTTTTCCATCCTCAGTTATAATGGCTCCTAGATATTTGAACTCTTTTACTTGCGTGATTTCCTTTTGTTCTATTCTTATATTGACTTTCTGTGGATTTCTTGATATTGTCATTGTATTAGTCTTATTGATATTTATATCTAGATTTCTTTCTTTTAGTTCTTTATTCCATATCTGTATCTTGATATTTAGGTCTTCTTCTGATTTTGCCAAAATGACAATGTCGTCTGCAAATGCTAATTGGTTCAATGCAACTTTTTCCAAGTTATAGTATCCCCATATTGTTTGTTTTGTTTTGGTTTCGATTTCGCATTTCTTAATTATCTCATCCATTACTATATTAAATAGATATGGACTTAGTGTTCCCCCTTGTCGGACTCCTATGGTTGTTCTGAAGATTTCTGAGGCTTTATTTTTTGTGCGAACGTAGTTGAGTGTACTACTGTAGAGACTTTTTATGTTTCTTATTAATATTTTATTAACTTTCTTTTTGTTTAGTGCTTCCCATACATCTTCTCTTTCTATAGAATCAAATGCTTTAGATATGTCGATGAAGCAAAGAAATATTGTTTCATTATTTTCTATTGTTCTCTCTATTAGTTGTTTGATTATATGTGTGGCATCAGTAGTTCCTCTTCCTGTTCTGAACCCATTTTGGGCTTCCTCCATATCTGGTTCTATTTCTTTCTTCAGTCTTTCTGTTAGTATACTTTCATAAATTTTGCTAGGGGCACTTAGTAGGGATATGCCTCTGTAATTTCCGCATTCTTTCGCGTCACCTTTTTTGAATAACGGTAAAATTATTGCTATTTTCCATTCCTCTGGAGTTTCATTTTCTTCTTGGATTTTCCTCAAAAGATCTAATAGAATTATGTTCCCCGTGTCGCCCATGTATCTCAGCATTTCCGTTGTTATTCCGTCGTGTCCAGGTGCTTTCCCTAGTTTGAGCTTTTTCATTGCTTTTTCCAATTCCTCCATTGTTATTTGTTCGTTTGCGCTTTCTTCGCTCTGTTGGTTTCCTAGGTTTTTCTTTTCTTGTTTATTACTTCCCGCGTCATTATTTCCTAACAATTCTTCAAAGTATTCTCGCCATCTTTGCATTATTTCTTTTTCTTTAGTTAATAGTTGGCCTGTTTTGTTTCTGATGTAATGTGATTCGTTGTTGTTTTTTCTCCTAGTATTTTTAAGAACTCTGTAGAAAAGTTTCTGGTTTCCCTTAAAATTTTTTTCCATTCTCTGCCCAAATTCCTCCCAAGTTTGTTTCTTGCTTCTGATGATAATATCCTTTGCTTTCTTCCTGTACAATTTGTACTGTTCATATGATTCTGTTGTCTGTTTGTTTAGATGTCTTTTCCAAGCCTCTTTCTTCTCCTTAATTGCTTGTTTTACCTCTTCCGTCCACCATACAGTTTGTTTTCTTTTACTATTAAATTTTATTGTGCCGCATGTTTCCGTTGCTGCTTCTATTAGGTTGTTTTTGAATATTTCCCACAGTTCCTTTATGTTTAATTCTTTTGCTTTGTTCACATACTGTTGCAGTTTATGCTCTATTTTTTCCTTGTATTCTTCTTGTGTTTTTTGTTCTCTAAGTTTGTAGGATTTAATTTTTCTATATGGTGCTTCCTGCTTTTCTTTGATTGTATCATTTCTTTCTTCTATCGTTAGCTTAGTTTCTACTAGGTAGTGGTCGCTGCCTATTTCGAATCCTCTTCTTACTCTCGTATCCTTAATTCTTTTCCAAAGGGTTTTTGTCACAATTATGTAATCGATTATTGACTTTTCGTTTCTGCTAGTCATAATTCTTGTGAATTTGTGCAAATCTTTGTGTTGAAATTTTGTGTTTGTAATAATCATTTCATTTTCCATACATAGTTCTAATAGTTTCCTTCCATTTCTTGTTTTCTTTTCTTCTCCAAATCTACCTATGGTAGGTGAATATCTAGTTACGTCATTGCCCACTCTAGCATTTAAGTCGCCGACTAATAGTATCTCTTGCTTAGTACTTTCTATGATCATTTGTAGTTTGTAGTAGTAGTCGTCTATTTTTCCTACTGTCTCGTCTTCACTTGGGCTGTATGTCACTATGCATGCTAATTTGTCTCGTTCGTTTATTTTTATATCTATTATTAGTATTCTTGAATCGATACATTCCCAATTTGTTACTTTCTCTCTCCAGTCTTTGTGTATTAACCACGCCACTCCTTCCCTCGCTCTTTCTTCAAGTTCCACTCCACTATAGATCAAAAGATGCTCATTTATTATTTTCGTTCCTTTACCTTTTATTTTTGTTTCTGTTAATCCTAATAGTTTTATATTTGATTTTTGAAATTCGCTTATTAATTCTTTTTCTTTTTCCTTCAAACTCTGGATGTTCCATGTTCCTAATCTTATTGCTTTTTTGTTTCTATCATTTGACTTTTTATATTCCTTAATATTACCCGTATTATTCGACCTGATCATATCCTTTACCATTGCTGTTGTCGTCGTAGTTGTACTCCCTATAGTTCTTCTTAGTTTTTTGAGCTTTTATTGTATGATAATGCTCGCATTTTCTCATTATTTGCCTCATCTCCTTCATCTGGGGATCTTTGGCTAAATGTTCTTGTATACATTCGGGATTTGGGCACGATCGGGGTGATTGTAGATTTTGGTTTAATTGGTGCCGATGTGTCACCTACTGTTGTATACACCTGTCCATCTATTATTAATTTATTATAATTCAGGAACGCCTTTTTCCCTTTTCCTCTTTCTTGTTTCATTTTTGTAATTAGTTCTCTTCTTTGTTCTACGACTTTTCTAGGATACGCTTCTTCAATCCATATGTATTTGTGGGCGGTTTTCAGTACTTTCTTTGCTTTTAGAATTTCATTCCTTTTATTTATTTTTAGTAACTCTATCTGCACTGGTCTAGTTTTTCCCTCTGTTATTTTTCCTATTCGTTTTATTTCTGTTATGTCTTGGCTTTCATTCAGCTTAATTCCTATGGATTGAGTTAAACACTTTATTTTACTCAGGAGCATTTCTTCCGTTTCGTTTTCTTCTTCATTTATGCCGTATATAACTATGCTTCTTTTCTTTAATTCTCGCTCCAGTAACTCGATTCTTTCTTCTTGTTCAAATATTTGCTCCTTCAGTTTTTGGTTTTCTTTAGTTAGCTCTGCGCTTGCTTTTAAATTTTGTTCCAGTTTCATTTCTAGACTGTCAAGTTTATCTAACTTCCGGTCCATTTCAGTTAATTTTTTCATTATTTCCTCCATCTTTAAGTTAGTGTTATTTCTACTTAAACAGAAAATATCTTAAATTGGTACCTTATTGCTTCCGTATTGCCCCTTTCTTGTTGTTTCCACCTCCGCCTATGTACGTCTCAACGATATCCTCACCTGTGTTGACACTCGCACTAAATTTAAATAATATATCAACCTTGCCTTTTATCCGCTACGGGCGTGGCAGACATTTATAGTGCACTCGGTGGATTGATTGATATTCAGTCGTGGATTGCGGCTACCAGTCGTCAAGCCACGGTTATTCTCAGTTTTCGTGGAGATATCGCTACAGAGTATATTATATATCAGTGAAAATCTTACTGACTTTTTGTCCAAATGAAAGATTCGGGCCCGTGACCTCCCGATTACGAAGTCAGCACAAATATTGTGTTACGAATTTAAGTCTATAAATAAGTCATTTCGGCTTTACTGGTGCTTAGAATTTTTGTAGGAATATTTTACATCAAGAAATAGAAGCGAATATATTTATTTTCTAAAAAATTGGTGGTACCTTCTAGCGTTTTCTAGAAACGCCTGGACATTTGCGGGAAAAACATAGTTCGGAGAGACTCACGGTATATATTCGCTGACTTAACGAAGAGGATTACTGATTTTTGGCTTAGTGAACTTATAATGTGGACTGCTAGTGATTGTAATAAATTGTGTTATTTAAAATGAATCAATATTGACATAAATAATTGAAGTTGAGTTATAGTGTAGTGAAATAATCTTTAGTTTAAATTAGAATTAGTTATTAAAAATAGTGTTAGTTATCTAATTTATTATTTTAATAAATCATAAAAATAAATAGTAGTCTTTAGTAACTTTTGCTCCCTAAATTAAAATAAATAACGTTACAATTGTATTATAATCATTAAGAAATAAATAATACTTATAAAATGTACTTTCTAGAAACACAACGTACCTTGTATTAAATTAAAATACTGTAACAGCCCTACTTGGGAAATATTATTTTTCTTCTGTCGCTTAAATAAGACGCCGTATTGTAACACTACACTACATTCAAAAGTATTTCATTTTGATATTTCAAAAAGTTGCAATTGTACAAAAATCATTGATTTTTTGGACTAGTACAAAAAGTAAATCACGTTACATAGTTCGTATTTGATAATAAAGTGCGATAGAAGAAAAAAATGTATGTTTAATACCTATGAAAAATAAAAATTTAGGATTCGTAAGATTGCTGCGAATTTTCTTACTTATCCCAAAATGAAAATTTAGCATTTTTTATACCTACTTGTTGAAAAAATAACTATTCTATAATTCAATCTAAGCATATTCAACTGAATATTGACTTATACATTATGTACTAACATAATTGAAAATAAATATTTATTCATTGGTAATGATTAGAAATTTTTATTGAGACAAAATTAATAAAAAATGTATTTAGCAAATGAAATCATTGAGTGCATGAAATATGCTGAATAAAATGATTGAAATAAAAAAATTCTATTTTTGGAATCAAATCAGATAAAAAGTGATCATCCTTTTGCAAGGTGATATGAATTTCTTGTTTCGGAGAGTAAACAAACAAGTGGCATACCGAAATACAAAGTATGTATAAGGAAACTTGGATTTGAGTATAATACTTGTCACTTTTCTTTAATTGTATTTTGCCATCTTCATCGAATTGCAAATACGACACATATGCGATTCTTTCTTCAAGATTCGCTATGCATGTATCCTGACATGAGTAAGGGCATTTAATTTCAAGCAACTCGAAACCATTCTCGCTGTGAACCAAGCCATCAGGACTGCAAGCCAAATATGGTTGTTTTGATGAAATAATTAATCCTACTTCAGAGACAATTAAATTGGTAACTTTTTGAAAACGTGCTCTTGCTTCTTCTTCCTTCTCAAAACCGTAACGCAATGCTGGAATGGAATACGCGTTACTCTTTTCTTTACAAAAATCTGCGGCTAATTTATCAAAGTTAGCTACTCTAGTTTTTATCCTATGAGCTTTGCTGCTAGCTGTAATTCTTATGAATCGTTCCCTGTACCAAGTTGAACTTTGTGATTGCCCTGTTGATAATAAGCAGATTTTAAACCATTCATCCTTATCAACAACTACACTTGATTTATAAAATTCATTTTCCAGGTGCGTTTTCAAATCGCCGGTGACTTTCTGATTAAAAAGACAGTAATTCACATAACTACGATTTTGTAAATCATACAACTCTTTTAATAGCATTATCAATTTTTCTTCCTCTGCTCTTTTTCTCTCCAGTCTCTCTTCTTTAAAATTTTCATGCTCCAACTCCTTTTTCACCAAAATATTCTGTATACAATTTTCAAACAAATGCTCAGGGTCAATATTTTCAACGTCCTTAAACGTATAAACTTCTTCATGTCTTTTTCCAGTTGCTGGTACATAAAACGTTTCAATTCTGGATGCTTTATGATACTTCTCCAGGACTAGTTTCGATGGTTGATTCCATAACATTGGTTGATCTGTTTTTAATCGCGTGTTCTCCTCGTTTACATAGATGCAAATTGCAGCTGCATGTTTGCAATTTCCTTTCCCGCCTTTGCAATTGCAATCCGTATTAACGATGAATCTATCTGAAGTCACCTACACATCAATATAATTTTTATTTATCACATTTTATCTTATTCATTTCATTAATACACAGAGTTGTTTAGATTAAAATTCATTGAATTTTTTCACTGATTACCTCAACTTTTGGAGAGTACGTATTTTCATGTTTTTTTTGAGTACCAGGAGTTTCCCTTACAACAACTCCGGTAATCAATCTGAATGGCTGATCCTTTCTAATTTCTTCCTTAACATCACTCACATGAAAACTTTCATATAATTTTCTTCCTTTATTTACACTTTTTTCACGAAAAATGCTTAAATCTACTTTCTGGAAGCCACATTTAATTATTACCGACATAATTAAACGGTACTTATTTAAAAATTGTGGAATGGGTTCAAATTTTGAAATTAATTATCATCATCTGTCATTACTTGCGCGGGCTTTGTTTTTAAACGCTTCCACCGATAACTTACCTATTGCGCCGCTAGGGCGGCGCTTGGGCAGCGCAAAATCGAACTGGGCTGGCGTATACCCTTCATTTTGACGTTTTATATATGCAATCAACTTTCTATATACAGAAATGTCCACATTTTCATTAATTTGCAACGTGCTTTTCAACATAGAATACACTGATCACAATGTTGAGGATTTAAAAGTCTTATGCTGGGTTGCACGAAACTGTTTATTGGTTCATTAACAACTATTGATTCACTATCTTACAAATGTGCGTTGCATGGCAGTTCAATAATTTTGTTGATTCACTGAACTATTCAATAACTTAGAGATTTGAAATCGGACCTCTGAGTTCATATTGATTGAATGAATCTTGTTTGACATTTGAAATAAGAGAATTATTGAAGCGTCACTTTTCAACTAAAATCATTTTATTCTTGAGAAAAATACATTGGATGTACAGGAATACATTTATTCAGAAATAATTTACTATAACATTAGGAAAAATGTCATCGTCGTCCTCTTCTGATGAAGAAATAGTTCTTGAAATATTGGAGAACCTCCCAAGACCACAAATATTCCGTGATCGTTCAAATCCACTGGGAGATTATGATGAAGTGGACTTCAAATTTCGATTCAGATTTTCGAAAATTTGTTTCATGCACATTTTACATTTGGTAGGACCAAATTTTGAGAGGAGAACACAACGAAGTATGCCAGTAACAGCTAGTACACAATTACTTATAGCAATGAGATACTATGCAACAGGAACCTTCCAAAATACCTTAGGGGATCATATTTCAATACATAAATCAACAGTATGTAGGATTATCAGACGAGTCACTCGCAGCATTGCAGCTTTAAGACAAAATCATATAATAATGCCAAATTCGAATGAAACTCCCACAGTTAAACAACAGTTTTTCAAAATTCGTAGTTTTCCGAATATCACTGGTGCGATAGATTTTAGTCATGTTCGCATTCAAAGTCCTGGTGGGGATCATGGAGAATTATATAGGAATAGAAAGGGTTACTTTTCATTGAATGTACAGTGTGTTTGTTCCGCGAATTTGAAAATATATAATATTGTAGCTAGATGGCCCGGCTCAACACACGATAGCACAATATTCGATGCTTCCCAATTAAGAGCCAAATTTGAAAATAATGAATATCAAAATTGCTTTTTACTGGGTGACAGTGGGTACCCCTGTCGTTCTTATTTATTGACTCCGCTGACTATTCCTACAACTGATGCAGAACAAAGATATCAACGAGCACATATTGCAACAAGGAATCCTGTTGAACGATTATTTGGAGTATGGAAGAAAATATTTCCCTGTTTATCGTTAGGAATGCGCACTAATATAAATACTACTCTAGCAACAATTGTAGCTACTGCTGTGTTGCATAATATAGCTGTAGAACAAGAAGAACTGGATTTCAACGAGCTAGATTCAATTGAAAATTTGAATGTAATAGTCCCGGTGTTCCCTGTTGATAATAATAATAGAGGAAATGCAATCAGAACTCATATAATTGATACTGCATTTTCAAGGTACACTATATTTTATGCAAATTTATAACTAGAGATGAAAATATTCAACTCAAAGAACTAACCTAAGTCAAAACAAAAAAGAGGTAAAATATTATTCTAGATTTTGTAATCTTTTCTTTTCAATTTCCAATTTGATTCTTGCCGTCTCCAATTCAATGTCCAAAATATTTTTCCGAATATTATTTTCTAATATTTCAGATTCCATTTTCTTCAATTTATTCTCGAGCTCCTTTTCTTTGATTTTAAGTTCTATCTCCTGACACTGCAATTTAATTTTATTTATTTGATCTAAATAATTGTCTTTGATTTCTGTTCTCTGCATTCGTTTTTGGGTTAATGCTTCGAGTCCCTCATACACTGTAGTTATATTCCGTTTTTTTTTTCTAGGTTATGTTGGAATGGATAGAGATTGGTTTGCATCGTCAGATTTATTGTTTCCTGGAATTTTTGTCGAGGAGAGTGTAGAATTTGCCAATGAGTTGTTTGGGATTTGACTTGCGTCTTCAAGTGAATGTGATGGTATAAGATACGGTTGAGCGATATCATGATTACTAGAATTTCTGTCAATTGTTTCCGGATTAATTGTATTTTCTATGTTGTTTAAAGAGCCTTAAATGAATATATCATTGAATTATCACGATCATTGCTTATCATACATTCTATTACTGTTATATGAGGCATCACTGTCAAATTCATTTGGCAATGAATTTATCTGAGGAGCAAGGAATCTCATAAGCTTCTCACTTGTAGAATCTACAAATTTTGTCACTCCACCTCCACCAGTTTTGTAAATTTCCACCTGGAAATATATTTAGTAGAATTAAAATACGATCGGTGTAAGGAAATGAAATGTGAAATATATTAATTTACTTTTTCGGCACTTTTCTGCTTTCGAGTCTTCCTTTTCAAGCAGTCATACATATGCTTTAGTTGTTCTGTAGATCTTATTCCAGAATCTTGTTGAGAATTGAATTCACTCGTTATTTTGGCCCATGTCTCCGATTTTATTTTATTTGTTGTGCCATCTGTTTTTTTATTTTCCATTATATACGCGTAATTTTCAATAATATCTACCAAAAAATGTTTTTCTCTCTCCGTGAGATTCCTACTCCGAGCTCTTTTCTCCATTTCTTCACATTGATGAATAAACGTTCTCAACAAACCAGTAGGAGAATAAATGTCAAATTTTTGACACTTTGAATGATTTGTTGCTATGGATTTGGAAACTATTTATTCATTAACAGAAGAGTTCTTTATTTTTTTCACGCAACTGTCACAAACTTAGTGTTTCAATAAATCTATTGACTCGGTAACTATTGATACAATAATTTATTTATTGATGACTTTTCGTGCAACCCAGCATAAGCCTATAAAAATTATAATAAAAATATTAACAAGTCAGACTATAAAACTAACCTTCTCAAAAAAGTAAGCTGTTAAAATATCTTCATTAATTCCCTGAACTTTCTTTATTATTATCCACTGGCAAAATAATGCGTAACATTTTTCGTATTTTTCTTTTGATTTTGTCGGGAGTAAATTTGAGATTGCTTCTGACAGGCCCCCACAACTCTAATTGCCGGTCTACTATAAATGTGTCCGCTGACTGCGTCAAGCATGTGGACGTGAGAGGTGAGAGGAAATGTTTCAAGATGGCGGATATGTAGGGCCTAGTTGCCAATTGAAAAGCGTTTGATTTTAGTGTTTGCGTCGTTGAATACAGTCAGATTATAGTAAATAAATAATAATTTAATAAAGTGATAGCCGTGTGACAAATGAACATTCAATTAAAATGCCTGGAAAATGTTTTGTCCCGAATTGTAATTCTGGATATGAGAGTTGTAAGATAAAATATAGTGTTTTTAGAGCTCCACTTGACATGATAGAAATTTGGGACAAAGCAATTGAATAAAATTATGTATACAAATACGTGAATTAAACTTCTTTATTTGCTCAAAGAATTAAAGCACTCGCACTGAACGCGCTCGTGATTCTGAACTTTCTTCTCGCAAATAAACAGTGGTTTAATTCACTTGTATAAATAACTATTAAACTAGGTCCAGTTTCATAAATGAATTTAATTCTCATTCAAATTTACTCACAAAGTAAATTTGTATCAAGTCATTCAAATAAAATCTAAATTTTGACAAAGTTAATGAATTAGGTATAAGATAATTTAAAATAACGTGTATTTGTAAAAAATAAATATAAGTGCCCTTAATACAGAAAAAACTATTACGTTGTGAAACATTATGTATAATATAGAAATATAATATTTTGAACTGAATCTAATTTTTGTTTAATTTGTTTTCATGTTTCCTTTATTGAAAGTTCGAACAATTTTCTTGTAATTGAAAACATATCATCTATATGTATTCTTGAAGATTAAACACATTGTTAATGTATTGTTCAAATATTTCTCAATTATTGTTAATCGCATGTGATCTCGGAATTTATCCTACTGAGTTTCTTGCATAGGTAATAATTAAATATTAAATTTTCATGTTATTTTTGTATACTTATTCTTAAGTACACGAAAAAATAGCATGTTCAACACGTAAAGAAAAGTAGATTTTCAAGTTCGTGTATAATTAATGCACTCGCTACGCTCGTAGATTAATCTTATACACTCACTAGAAAACTACCTCCTTTGTTTACTTATTAAACAATCTACTATTTTTCGACATATTCTTTGTCTCAAGTGTCTAGATGACACAGTACTTCCTTCAAATTTTTAAATTAATATTTAATATATGTAATAGTATATTATATAACGTGGGACATAAGTTCTTGATTTAATCCTGATGGCAGAGTTTATTAATACTCACCTGAAGGATTAAAGGCATTTAAGTCATGTGTTATCTATGTTATTTTCCGCAATACCGTATTATATTGATTCACAATAGTCTACAAGCAGATTAATTAATCTTATAATTTTGACAATAACAAACTTGATACAAAAATTTTGAGTAAATTTACCACAGTAACAAGGCTGGCTGCAGCAGATAAATAAGCTTGTTGTCAAAAAGATGAGTGAGAAATTTGATAATATGGGTGCGGAAGAGGTAACTGTATAACTATTATCCCAAAAATCCGGAAAATTTTCGAACAACAATACGATGCATTTGTAATATTGTGTCAATTGCGATGATGCTAATATAAATCATCAAAAATAAAGATTTATATTCCAATTAAAAAAAAAAATCAATTTGATATTCAGTTGTCGTGGAAAAATTTGTTTATTTTACTCAGGTTCCTTGAAATTTTTATCCCTGAAATGAGAGATTGAATTTGTCTTTTACTCCCGGGAACGCGAAATAGTAATAATAATAATAATAATAATAATAATAAATGTTCATTTGTTGAAGAGTGAGAGCTCCTACAAAGAGTAATAGGAATTTATAGATATGTTCATAAGATAATCTAAATATACATATCTACTCTATAGTACCTAATCAATACATGAACATACATATACATATATTTATACATACATACCTACATACACATACACATCAACATATAGTAATAATTATTCTTAATGTAAGATTTTTACTATCTAATTAAATTTGCTTATGCTAACCTTCCTACGTGATTTTTGAAACTTAAAGAGTCTAACCTTAAATATCTAAGATTTAACATCCGATGTACCCTGCATTTATTTTTATAATCCTAATGCGAATGATCTCAACCTAATTGCGTTTATTGTATAGTAATATTTTTGTTTAATTGTGTTCAGTGGCGTAAATAGGGTCCGCAAAACCACGCAATGCAGGGGGGCCGCGCAGTTAAGGGGGCACAACACAATTTGCCACGAGACTGTAATATACCACTTGGATATGAAAATATCACCCAACCAAGTTACATTTGAGTCATAATTATTGCGATTGTTGTACCCAAATAATAATATATTTAGTTTATTACTGCTGCCAATTATACCTGATTTTAAAAAATATTCGACTATCTATTGCCAATTGTCGTTGCCGATGCTTCAAACATGCTAACTCTAATTTCTTGATAAAATCCGAATCTGAAAGTATTTGCAAAAAATGGGAAATAATATACCCGAGTCTAAAGGTACAAGAAAATCAAAAAGAAAACGTCAATTTAATGAGTGATGTAACGACTATGATATTGTTAACGCCGAATATAAATTTAAAGTTAATGTTTTTTATAGAACAGTTGACATAGTCAATTCACAAATTAAAAATAGATTTAAGGAAATGTTAAAAATTGCAAATATTTTTGAATTTTGCCAACATTATCAGAAAAAGAACTCCAGATGTCGGCAATAGAATTATAAAAACATTATAGCGATGATTTATCAAAAAATTTCCTGATGCAATTAAATTATACGGTATAGTGCCAATACAACTATTCATGAAATGATATTATTTTAATCAAATATTCATTTATCGAAAATGATTTATGTGAGGTTTACTATTATTTTTAAGCATTCCTGTCACTGCGGCTGCAGCAGAATAGTATATTCCGATACAAGTGCGAAATGGAGATCATTCCATGCGAATGTGAATAATTCAGCCACGAGACGAAGTTGAGTAGCAGAATTCACATGAGCATGGTACGATCGTTTCGCACGAGTGACGGATGTTATTTTTCTACAGTCAAAAGTGTCCACGTGAATATCTATAACCAAAATATACCGTTTTCTGAGAAAGAATTTGCTTCATTGATCATATTCCAATTCATCAAATGTTGATAAAATCATTTATATTGACTCCATTTTGAAGAGGAATGATAAGAAAATCAGAAAGAATTGAAATTATGACAGTAATGAAATAGTTTTTTTGCGACGCCACGCGGCTTTCTTAGGAACCTCTGAGCGTGCGGAATGATCCCTATTCCGCACGCTACAGCGTGTGGAATGGGTATCATTCTATAGTGTCTGTAGGAAAAGATCTTTCAGCAAATTAAAAATAATTGAATCCTATCTTAGAAACAGCATAAATAAAGATAGAATTATTAATCTCGCTCTTTTGGCAATAAAACATCATGCAGCAGTAAATTTGTATTTAAAAATTCTTATAATAGATTTTGCAAATAAAAAATCCCGAGGAATCGATATTCATTTTAATTTTATATTAAATATGTGAATTATCATTTTTTTTGTAATTATTTTTTTACCTTCAAGAATTATGAAAAATATTGCATTTATGACTGTTTTCTTGCATCTAATCACTGAATTTTGAAAAGGTCATTGGGGCCCACATTTTGTTTTGCGGGGGGGCCACCAAATCCTAGTTACGCTACTGATTGTGTTTTCAATATCCTTCGAGTAAAGGACTTCAAAGTAATTGTTTCTATTAATATCCATATTAAGTAGATTATTCAGGTAGTGTTGTCGAATGGGTGAGAGTTTTGGGTAGGATAAGAAGAAGTGATATAGGGCATCTTCTTCTAGACTGTTGCATATCGTGTCGAGAATTTTGTTACGTTTCCGTTTAGGTACAAGACTGTATCGTTCGTGTTTGCCACTCGGATTTGTGAAAAAAGTTAGGTAAATTGATAATTACTGTTATATATTATACCACGATTTTTTGAAGTTTGAGTCTAAGTTATAGAGATGACACCTATATAAGTCCATATTTCGTTTTAAATTGTCCGCACTTTATCTGTTTCATGTATTTTGAGAACCTAGTTTAATTATCACTGTTTTGAGAGAGTTACACCAGTTGTATTTATTCTGATTTTCGTGTGTGTCCAAATCTTTCATTCTATTATAGCAGATTTTCGGGTATCTATCATCCTTCATTTTCAGTATTTTCATCCACCATTTCAATGTTTGTTCTAAAATTTTTATTGAGAGATTGCATTCTCCTGTTTCTTCTTGTTCGTATTAATTATCAGATCATTGTCTCGTGTATATTTTTCTAATGCCTTCAATTTGTTTTGTACATCTACTTGTGAACTCGCTAGTAGAACTATGTCGTCAACATATAATAGAGCCAGTATATCCGTTGTGCTGTAAAAGGATTTTTGTTCCTAAAATGAGGGATTGAATTTGTCTTTTACTCCCGGGAGCGCGAAAAAATAGTTTTTGTAATAAGCGGTCGGTTTCAAGGCAGCGTAATGGCACCGCGCTCACCGCTCGAAAGCCTATTTTCAACATGAAATAAAAAGTATTAACAACTGAGGTCAAGCTCCTGGAATCAACATTATTTCTTGGAAATTTTCTTCTCTTTAAGAATCTGTTTGTAAAATTTCTCCAGAATCAATAGTTTCCCGGTAATTTTCAAAAAAGTAGATACCTTTTCTTCGGAATCTTCAATTATTTATAACTTCTGCAATTGTTTATGTGCAGGTTTGAAATTTCTGCACATTTTTCTAGGCATCATAACAAGTTCAACGAGCTATCGCATGTATTTTAATTCGCAGTAGCAAGAATTAATACGTTTCTTAAGAGAGCTATTAGACCGTCAGATAGTCGTAGATTTGAGTGCCCATTTTGTTTTCTCTGTCTTCAAGAGTTTTGACAAGTATGTATATTTGGAATATAATAATGCCAAGGTTAAAGCTGAACCGTGTGGCCAACATAATAAAAATTAATTTTAAATTTTGCTTATGAAATGAAATTTAGGGACAAAAGAGTCAGCGAAAAACGATAGGCAGAAGTGATCCACTTGGCCGAAGGTTTGGTATGAGGGCTCGATTGTGCAAAAAAATATATCAATTGTTCACGTTCTTCTCGTTTCTGCCGTTTGGACTCATGAAAATTGATATCATGAGTATCTCGTAGAAATGAATGGCATAAGTTTTTCGAAAGACCAAGTCAAGCTATATACGATAACATCTTGCAAAAATTTGAATGTTTTCGTGCATATCATGACTTGGTCATTCGAAAAACTTATGCCATTCGTTTCTACGAGATACTCATGATATCAACTTTCATACGGCCAAACGGCAGAAACGAGAAGAACGCGAACAATTGATATAATTTTTTTGCACAATCGGGCTCTCATTACAAACCCTCGGCCAAGCGGATCACTTCTGCGTATCGTTTTCCGCTGACTCTTTTTTCTCTAAATTTCATTTCGTAAGCATGGCAGAAGCGAGAAAATTGGATCAGAACATGTTTCTTTATAAAAATTCAAAATTAATTTTCATTATGTTGGCCACACGTTCCAGCTTTAATTTTGGCATTATCATACTTTAAATATACATACTTATCAAAACTCTTGAAGGCAGAGAAAACAAAATGGGGCACTCAAATCTACGACTATCTGACGGTCTATATATTTTTTATTTTGTTGTTGATGAAAATTTTATTGTATGCTGGGTTTATCAAGTTTTTTTGGGAGATTTGTTATATAATTGATAGTTAGGATTTGTCTCCTGTAGCGTAGTGGTGGTATTCCTGCTTAAATGTGAACGCTATTTGTTGAACTTGTTATAAATGCGCCTGTAGCTATCCTAAGAGCTGTATTTTGAATTACGTGTAGGACTCTCAGTAGTGATGGGTTTGCCGTGGAATATAAGATGCAGCTGTAGTCTAATTTAGATCGTATCAGTACTTTGTTCATGTTTATAAAACTCTCTTGGAGTGTGCCACAGTTCATGTGTCCAATTATCCTCGGTAAGTTCATTCTTTGCATGCATTCTTTTTCAAGATTTGCTTTGTGTGCTGTTCATTAAAGTTATCCCGGGGAATTTTGCTGTTTCTACATACTTTATTGTGTTGTTGTTAATTTTAAGTGTGAGATGTTCATACGCAATTCTGGTTTTGGAGAAATGGATAGCTTTAGTTTTACTTTCTAAACGTGAATCCTATTTTTTCCGACCAATTCTCCAGTTTCTGAATTGTCTCTTGTAATTACTCTTGTATGGACTTTATGTTTCTTCCTTTGCGATCGTCGTCAAATAGATACACTAGTATTTGGTATATCTTTGGTGATCTCGTTCATAGCGATTGGGAAAAATGAGACACTTAGGACTTGCCCTTGTGAGACGCCGTTTTCTTGTGATTTTTCTTTCGACAAGCATCCGTTGATCTTTACTCTGAATTTTCTGTTTTTCAGAAAATTAGATATGTGATGTATTATATGGCCTTTAAAGGTTGTACTTTGCGAGTATCTCCAGGTGGTTTCGTAGGCTTTCTGTATATCAAAAAGATTTGCTATGAGGTACCTATTTATTTCTAAACGCTTGCTGGGCTGATGTTTCTGGGGAAATGATTTAATCGACGTTGCTTCGTCCATCTCTAAATCCACATGTGCATTTTGTAGTAGTTGGCTTGAATCAGAAACCATAAAAGGAGTTCATTCATCATTTGCTGGAATATTTAACTCAGATAGTTGGAGAGAGACACTGATTTCGTTTTATTGGCTTTTAGTAGAGGAATGGTTATAACTTCGCTCCAATTGGTACGGATCCATATTTTTTGTCCACATGAAATTGTAAATGCCTAAGTAAGTAAGTGTTTGTTCCATTTATATTTTTGCCGGAAGTTTTTATTGAGTTTCTTAATCTTAATTTGAATATTGTCAAATCTACTTTTCGAGAAGAGTGCGTGAGGGTGGATTGATTGTAATTGACTGGTGACCGAAATGAAACTGGAACAAGTTAGTATATTTGGCGACACGAGGATTGAAAAAAACAGTATGTCAGTTTTGGGTGCGTTATGGTCGTTCACATGAATTGTATCTATTTCAAGAGATGTAAGATCCAGCTTTTACAATGGATAATGAGAAAACAAATTAGACTATTACTATATTTTCTAATCGTTATAGTAAAGATCTCCAACTTAATTCTGAAGTATGAAATGTAAAGTGTCTATACATAACCAAAAAGTTGTAATATTTCGAGGTCATTCGTGGCATATTCCAATGAAATTATACAACTGAAATATGGTAAAGATTTCTGAAATCAATATGCGTTTCATATTTATTTTCCTCCTTTTAACAATATATGAATAATTTTTCCATAGAGTATGTTCATGAATAATGATATATCTTTCAAATTCTATATGTGACGTAAACAATACCACTATTGCGCTATGTTCGACCTCTTTTTGTTTCTTATAATTTGTCATTGTCAGCAAAAGTTAAATATTTGCAAAATCATCGTTGTTGTAAAAATCGATAAATAAGAAGAAGATAGAAATTATATACAATTATCAAAGCAGACCTTTGAAACCTATTTACTACAAGACCACCACAGAGATTGAGTTCTCTCCAAATACTTTTTGAATGAAGAATGAAGAAAATTTGAGAGACTGGAAGATATCTCTTATTTTATTAATAGTACGAGCTTGTATCTACAAGTTTTTTTTTGACTCAATGAAAATAGATACCTAGTTGGCGCGATGTACAATTTTAAATAGGGACCTATTTTCTCATCTGCTTAATCGATGCAGTATTTTTTTCTGAATTCAACGGTATATTGTTCTCATACCCTTGCAGGGAAAAAACCGTGAGAAAAATGCAATTAGGTATTATGATAATTTAATTTAAATCTGATTGCTACAAGAGTGCTATGGAAGGAAACAATTGAATGAATATATTATAATTAAATTAATTTATGAAGAGAAACAAATTTATTATTGTCTCCAGTTTTATTTATACACAACTTTATTCTTTTAAGTAAATTATTTCTAACTCTTCTTAAATTTCGCCCGTCGATGTTGGAAATTATGTTTTCAATATCATTTATTTAATGCTGTATATCTGGATGAGTAAACTACATCTTTAACGTAGCCCCATGAAAAAAAAAAAAATCCAAAGGACTTAGATCTGGAGATCGTGAGGGCCACGAAATATGACTGCCAATCCATTGGTATGGAAAGTATTCGTTCAAATAATTTATTACTTGACGACAATTGTGAGCTGGAGCTCCATCTTGCTGGAAATAAATATATCTTACAGCTATCAATAGCATATCTTCTAAAATCATGTCAATCATATTCCTCAATAATTCTAAATATCTGTCACCAGTCAGTATACCTTCGTTCATGTGTACATATGTCATGTATTATCATTTATTATACCATAAGTAGTTGAAGTATTATCGATTATTTTTGTGGTGCTATCACGAATGTTCATTGTGCTTGCGTTTGAATACCACGAGTGTGCAGCACGAGTGGTATTCACAAGCACAATAAACATGAGTGATTGCACCTCATAAATAGTCTATAATACTTTAACTACAAATGGTATATATAAGACTATTCCAGGAGTCAAACTATTTCCTTAAATCTTTATGAATCAAGTGACAAGTCACGTAATTTTCATGGGAACAAACTTCTGTCAAATTGAAAAATTAGAGTTTCTTGCATTTTCTTTCACGAATAATAGAGAAATAAATTGCGTTCTGATATGGAAACTAGTTCAAAATGGTTTGGTGATAAATCAGAAGATGAAATTGATGAAGATATTCAGAAAAATATGCGAAGAAAGCACGGGATTACAAATTGGAGGCATCCACATTTTTGAGTAAAGTACTCACTTTGATCACTAGTGTAATACCCGATGGTATTTCTGCACGTCCAAATACCCACTAATATGCACTGTTTCTATGGCAATTTGGCATTGTTAACATTGTTATAAATACTACGAATGAAATAGTCATTTAAAATAGCACACCATATATTAATAGTAAATTTTTGCTGGAAACTCCTCTCTCGTACTGTAACAGGATTTTTTCTACTCCAGTAGTAAGTGTTTCTTTTGTTACACATGCCATTATTTAAAAAATTGGCTTCATCATTCATTATATTTGAATGCATCCGTATTAACACGCAGTCTTAATTCCAATTTTCGAAAATATCGGCGATCAAGTTTCAGGAATTTGTCGCTCGGGATATCGTTCCCTGTACATATTTACTGCAGCACGGATATTCTTAAACACAAAATAAACACTTCAAACATATCAAGCTTTTCTGCGGGAGTATAATTTATTTTATTCAATTTTGACGTTTTAAAGCTACATTATTAAATCCATAGCAACAGTCATAAGTAGATCTTTATTCACTAGTGATTTAAAATGAATCATCAGTGATTTAAATAAAATTTAAATCACTGTTAAAATTTATAAGCTTATTATTCTCCAAAATAAAGATGGAAAGTTTATTCATTATTTTTATTGAAATAAAAATTACAATTTGTCAAATTATTAAATTGAATACTTTTTGATAGCATTTTTCCAGCTATATTATTAGTGCTGTTGCTGTTATTGTCTTCATCAACAACATTAACGTCTGAAGAATTTGCATTAGTCATTATAAACTTTTCTCCTGCATGTCCACCGCCAAGTATTTTTTTAGAAATGTCAATTTTGTTTGCAATAGAGTCCTCTATATATCCCTCTGCAACTGAATTTGACTGCCACCCTCCGTGCCTTTTCAGTACAGATAAATCAGCAGAGGAACGTCTAAAACTATGGCCTGTATATTCTTCTGCATTGTTGAGACCAAGAAGTTTTGCTATATTTTGAGGCATTTTTGAAAAAGTATTTTTGCCGACAGGCTGTACGGTACACTTTTGGTTTTTATAATTCAAAAATAACCGTTTATGCGGAACACTCGCCGGTCTTAATTTTCTATATTTGCGAAATATATCAATTGCATGTACAGAGTTATTACCATCAACTACAGTAAAGATTCGTTCCTTGTATGTTTTAGTATCAGGAATCTTTACGATTAATACATTGCCTCTGTCTTCCACATGGTCAATAGACATGCTCACCAGCTCTCCAAGTCTGCATCCTCCAGCCACTCCCATAATAAATACAACCTAATAAAATACAATATTTTACTACAAATATTTCTTTCATGGATACAATCAAACCTTTATCAACAAATATTTGTCATCTGGAGCAATATCCAGAAACTTTTCTAGATCTTCACGAGTAAATACTCGTGACTTTTTTGTTCTATGTCCTACTGAATGCTGCTTCAAGAAAGCCTTCACCTGATGAAATCTATAAACATCCAAAATAGTTAAAATCGTACAGCAATGATTTAGTGCTTGGACAAACCTTCCTATATCCACATTCTCTTTCACCATTATCATTTTCTTCAACTGTGAATGGTATGACCATAGTGAGGAACCTTTAACATCTTTAGACCGCTCTGATAAATATGCCAAAATTATATTCTCATTTACTCTTCTTGCATTCTTTTTGTTCCTCCAGTCGCAAAATAGTTGGTATTCTTTTTCATAAATAAATTTAGATTTTTGGGGAATGATTTTCCCAACTGCTGCGTTGGCTTCACTCAAAATTATATCCGGGACGAAAACATTTTTCTGCTCACTTTCTTCCATCATTTAATACTTTTTACAATAATTATAACGAAATTCACAAAACTGACATTTACAGTCCCGAATGTTTGAAAAACAAACACTCGTCGCTATATCAACGAAGCTTCCTGGCAACTGCAATTTGATTTTTCTAAATTTTGTTCCTAATTTTTATGTTCCAGAAATTTACGCAAAATTGAATAAAATTATGTATACAAACACGTGAATTAAACCTCTTTATTTGCTCAAAGAATTAAACCACTCGCGCTGAACGCGCTCGTGATTTTGAACTTTCTTCTCGCAAATAAACAGAGGTTTAATTCACTTGTTGTATAAATAACTATTATTACCTAAAGTTATACGAAATAATTTATTTTGACAGTAACCAACAATTAATATGAAACACAATATTCAATTGTTTTCTTCCATAGCGCTCTTGTAACAATCAGATTTAAATTAAATTATCATGATATTTAATGGCGTTTTTCTCATG
This sequence comes from Dromius quadrimaculatus, assembly GCA_963989225.1. Taxonomy (NCBI): domain Eukaryota; kingdom Metazoa; phylum Arthropoda; class Insecta; order Coleoptera; family Carabidae; genus Dromius; species Dromius quadrimaculatus. The sequence continues at coordinate 55,003,512 of OZ022325.1, read as the reverse complement.
TTTTTGTTATGCAAGGGTATAAAAATAATACATCGTTGAATTGAGCAAAAAAATACTGAATCGAATAAGCAAAAAAAAAAATAGGTTCCTATTTAAAATAAGAAAGTTGCACCCTGTATCTTGAGAGCCATTGGTCTAAATGAATTCTTGTCTCGTTTATTAAAGTAGTCATATAAAATAGAAACTGTATGGTAATTGGACCAACTTTGTAGCTCTAATACTTCTCGAGATAGCCATTGTGCCACTTAAATTGAACACTCTGTGTAGTGGAATTGAAGACAATGAAAGAGCAAGATCAGGAATGGGCTACATACTACGCAAAAAAATAGAGCATGCATTTAAGGAATGAAAATATGTGAGAGGACGAATTTTATTTATTAAATTAGATGATGGTAGAGGACTAACAGCAAATATAGTCATAGTTTATGGATCAAATGAGGATGAAAATAAAATAATTAAGGACGAATTTTGGAATACTCTACAGTTAGAATAGGAGAAATTAGAGGAATCTATATACATGGTGGAGGACTTTAACGCAAGAGTGGACAACACAAATAAAGGACTAGAAGAAGTAATGGGAGCACATGGAGAACTGACCAAAAATAATAATTATAACAGACTTGTGACTTCTGCATAATAAATGGACTCATAATTCTAAACAATATATTCAAACATGAAGAAATTCATAAATACATCCGAGAGGTGACAAGCAGGAATGAAAAGCCATGAATAGATTATTTTATAACTAATAATACCCAAATGAAAGATGTCAATGATGTAAAAAGGGAAAACGAAATTGGAAGTGACTATTATCTAGTAATAGTAAGAATTAAATGAGAAGAGAAACTTGAAGTGAAGCAGAATGCAACTCAAAAATTTAATAAAATTGAAAAATTAAGAATAGAGAGATTAAAAGACTTGAAAGTAGGAAAAATGTTTCAGGAAAATGTTAGAGATCTAGTGAATAATACACAAAAACCAGACATGAACGATATAGAAGAAATATGGAGAACTTTCGAACATATAGTAAAGGAGGCAACGAAGCAAGCTTATGGAGTATACAGAAATACAAGAAACATACAAACACACTTATTTGTGAAATGAAGAGATCAAAGTAGAAGTTTAAAATAAAAAGCATAAAAGGGAGAAATTTCTTAACATAAAGAGAGAGGAAGATTCTGAAGAATATAGAATACAAAGGGAAGAAGTGAAAGAAGTTATTAAAAACTTAGGGGAAGTTCGAAAACATACTGGAAGTTAACTTTAAAGAGAATAACAAATTATTTTATTCCACGGTTAAAAATTTCTAGAAGGGAAACCAAACAGTACTGAAACAACTTAAAGACAGACATGGAAATATATTGAAAGAAAATAAAGAAGTTATGGAGAAATGGAAAGAATACTTCGCAGATTTGCTTGGAGAAAGACAGACTATGAATTAAAATGAAAAGAAGAAAACCAGAAAGGAAGAAGCACTAGAGAGGAGAAAGAGACAGAAGACATAACAGAGAAGGATACTAAAATAGTACTTAAAAAACTAAGAAACGGCAAGGCACCGCCAGGACATGATATTATACGGCCTGAACAACTTTAATATATAGGTGCAGAAGTAGAACAGTTGCTGGTTGAGGTGCCTCATAGGATTTGGAGGATTGGAAAAATCCTCTAAGATTGAGAAGAGGCAGTTTTATTTCCCATCCATGAAAATGGAAATAGTAGGAATTGTAACAATTACAGAGTGATATCACTGTTATGTACTATTGCTAAAATATATGAATCTGTAGAAGATAACAAGATAAGACAAGAAGTGGATTCAACAATGGAAAGAGCACAAAGCGAGCTTAGGACAGGACACTCTACGCAAGATCGCATATACACAACCAGAAAACTCATAGAAGAAACTATGAACCAGGAAAGCAGATTATATAATTGATCTGGAAACAGCATTTGGCAGAGTACTACGAAAGTAGATGTGAAAAATATTAAGAGAAAGACTGGATAACGAAAAACTAATAGAAGCAATAAAAATGTGTACAGAAAAACATCAAATTATGTAAAAATCGGAAATGAAACATCAGAAGAATTTTCCACATCGCAAGGATTAAGGCAGGGAGATACATTAATTCCGTTGCTATTCATAATATTCTTGGATATCAAGAAAATAAAGGATAAAACAAGAAAAGTGAATATTGGCTACCATCGGCTGACAATAATAACAATAGGTGAATGTGTTTTCGCAGATGATCTAATAATTCTAGCTAAGAACACAATATAAATATATAGAAAAATGCAGGACACTGTAAGGTGACCTTCAGCGTTTGACCGTGAAACAGAAATTGATAAATTAAAAAAAATCAAAATCTGATAAGTTTCACAAAAAAATATAAATTCAGGAGTCGGTTTCCACACCATCATCCTCAATAGGGCAGCAACCGTAGACACGTGTTTCGTCCTTATTAGAACTCTTCAGTACGGTATAGCAATCCGCGACTTGAAACCCGACTCCTAAATTTGTATTTTTTTGTGAAACTTATCAGGTTTTGATTTTTTAACAATTTATCAAATATATAGAACGATGAACTGAAGAAGCATAATATGATCATAAATGTAGATATAACAAAAACAATGGTGATAAATAAAGAAGATACAATAACTAACATAGAAATAAACGGAAAGAAAATAGAACATAGAACAAGTAGATGAATTCATATATCTGGGGATAGCAATTAACAACAAAGAAAGCATAGATAACGAAATCAACAGAGGAATATCAACAATCAATAGAAACTTACGTGCAATAAACAAAACAATATAAATAACAAACAAGTGTCGAAAAATACAAAAATGACAGTCTATAAAACTATATATGGACCATCATTAATATATAGAAGTGAGACGTGGACAATAAATCGAAGAAACAAAAGTAAAATCCAAGCAGTGGAAATGAAATACTTAAGACGCATAGACGGAATGACAAGGATGGATAAAATAAGAAATGATCAAATAAGGGAAAACTTAGAAATAGAAATCATACATAACACTATAGATAAGAAGCAAGTGGCATGGTACGGCTACTTAATAAGAACGCTAGAAAAGCGTCAAACAAAACAAGTATAGAACACAAAGATCGCAACGAAGAAAAAAAGAGGAGGACCTAGAAAAACATGAGAGGACAATGTAGAAGAGATTTTGAGCAGAAACAGTATCAGCTATCAAAAGCAGAGAACATCACAGAATACAGAGAACTGATAAAAAATCTGATCTAAAATTAATTTAATCGCGACACCCGCAAGGGAATACGGCAGATTCAGAATTATTAATGACAATAATAATAATAGTTTGAGGTCCAATATTTATTTTCGTAGAAAATTTATATATTCTTTGTTTTTGAATTAATTCTACATGTGCTCCCATCTTGAGTTTTTTATCTTCAACTCTGTTCCGTAGTATGCAGTTTTTTCTCAAAATTCACCATATGGCTTATTCTAATATTTTGCTGCTACTTCATACTTGCGTCTACTATAATATGATTTCAATTGGTCGAGTCGATGAGAAGTTGGACGCTGACTAACAAATGCACTAACGGTAAATAAGTCATTTAAAAACTGGATGAACATCACATATCATAAATGAATTATTAGGCATTATATGATAAATCTTTTTCTCACGTATGCTACTGTTTACACGTGTATATTTACATACTGTTTGCATTGCATGATGATATTTCTAAAACGATATCCAGTAATAATTCTTTAGTTTCAATATTTGATGTTTGTATTTGAAGTCCTAAATAATGTACACAAATTTCATTATTATTACTTTTGAATTACTGTTTGAAGTTCATAATATTTACATTAATAATAATTATTCATTCTCAAAGAAATTCAACAATAATCAGTAGAATGGCATTCCAATTAATCCGATGTGTATTATGGATTTATGGATTGGGTTCAAGTTTATGTCGAATGTAGCTATCATAGTTATCTAGCAATCTATGGGACATTACTTGACACGTGACTGATTAAAGTAGTCTCCACGCTTTTCCACAAATTTGCGTGATGGACAAGTATAAGAATAACTGCCATCAGCAAACTTTATATACAAAGTATAAAGCTTAATTGGAAAGTCTGTGCAAAAATGAAAATTATTAAATAAGAAAAATCTTTCCAGAACTCATGCTTAATAACGATGTTCTATTGGGAATAATTCATGTATAAAATAATTAGAAACACGTTTCAACAGCGAAATGCGGTATTTTTGAGGTGAAAAAATTATTAATCATACTTTTTATTTGTACCAAGTACAAGAAACTATTGTGAAACCGACAAAATTCACCTATCAAGATTTTGATAGAATTATCCGTTTTGAGCATCCCTGAATCCATTTTGACTATTATCGGCTTGATATCGGTACGTATGTGTGTGCGTTCGTTCGTAATTCGCATATCTCAAAACTGGTTGAATTTAAGACTGGTATAGGGTCTTGTTGTGTACCTCGCATTATGGTTCCAATCGTTTGTACCGGAAGTGCCCTTTACTTGAAACTTTTTTCGAATTTTTCTAATAAATCCAGAATGATCAACCGTAGGATGTTGAAATTCAGTATTTGAACTTGATGTTGTATCAGAATGGTTATCTATTATTTTAGTATGAATCGGCCAAGCCCGAAGAGCACTTTACTTGAAACTTTTTTCATTTTTTTGCATAAATCTAGAATGATCAGCCATTGCATATTGAAATTTAGTGTTTGAACTTGTAGCATCAAAATAGTTATCTACTATTTTTGTATCAATCGGCTGAGCCGGAAGTACAGTTTATATGTATAATAGACATTCAGAATTTGCAGTATAAAACAATCAGTTTAATGGAAATGATAAGGTAGGCAATGATAACCTGTTGTCAATTTTTTGATTTTGTTTATTGTACATGTCAAAATATTATTAAAATTATATTAATTATTATTTGAAGTGACAGAAAACTTTATTGAATAAATTTATGTATATATCAAATGATGTACAAGTAAGTCACGTGATGTTCACGTCAGATTTTATAAAGTTATAAGCAAATGACAGATGAAATTCAATAATAATTACCAAATTCTGTAGATTTTGAACTTGAAAATTTCGAGCATTCTATGACATATGAAATAAAAAAATCTAATAATCCGTCAATTTTAGACTCTTAAATCCCGATCATCAGAGTTACTAAATGTCAATAAGGAGTATACTCTATATAACTTGAAAATTTTTAAAAAGCTTCTCTTGGTAAAATCAAAAGGCTGATGAGGTATTTGTAAGAGAGCTGACGGCTGAGGCAACGGCGATGGAGACAAGTGTGACGATGACGAGGATGATGGCAAGACGACGAACATCAGCAGCTACGTTCCGAGAATCCGAGTAGAATTTGCGGCAAGCCTCATGTAGTTCAACTTGATCAATATTCTGCTGTTTTCCCTGGGTTCTTCTATGATTTTTTTCAATACTCAGTTTCAGAAACGATTTAACACCTCTTTCTTTCACTGTAACGACGGAATCGATGCCCAAAGACTTTTTACAAACGAAATATTCATCCATTTTTAGGAAGACTTCCTGTCGGTACAACGTTCGGAATAAGACTGATGGGTGCATTATACAATTGAGTATATAACACAATTCAGTCAAAGTTACAAAGAAGAACCAAACAGGGAACGTGTAGGAAGAACAACGTTCCGCGTATTGAAAGGGCAACAAAGTCAGTCGCGGCTGGCTCCGTCTGATCTGCCTGCGATTGGAGCGTTGTCAGATCCGAACCAATTATCCGAATAACAAATGTTGTATACTAAAATTTCCGTCAAGGACTGCTCCACAAAAAAATATTGGGATTTATTTTGCGACAAATCAACCGTTTGGGAGAAATAGACCAAAACAAGAAAATCACCCCTACTTTTTCCAACTTATTTGTTGATAACTTCTTCAATATGCAATATGCAAAAAAAAGTTTCATATAAAAAATTGTTGTTTTTCGCGAAAAATTAACGGTGTTCGAGATAAATGGAAAAAACAATTTCATCTCCTTTTTCGAAGATAGCGGATCAACCCCTGATTTTTTAGTCCCGCAAATTGACATTTAATTTAGTTTCGATATGCCCCGCCACATGGATTTCGAATTTTGAGTATTATCCGAAAATGCACAGATGGATCATTTTTGATTTCATATTGACTGTACTATACATCATTGACAAAAATCGATATACCTACAAAATTGGTTGTCATCGGAATTAATACGATAACCTCAAAATAATTTCAATAGTTTCAGTCTGAAACAATAGTATATTGTACAACAAGCATAGAAAATTACCTATTTCACACGAGTCGTGTAATTTTCAGCATGAGACGGAGTCGAGTGCTGGAATCACACAAGTGTGAAATATGATATATTTTCTATCAATTGATTGACATTTCATTGTTGTGTAATCTAATTGTTGCAAACTACGGGGAAAGATTGTATCTGATTGGCCCACTTTCACCAGGCGACGTTCTGATTGGCTTATTAGTTAGAGGTTTCTGTGAACTCGTATTTTCTAAATTTTCATCACTAACCATTTTCCAACTGCAGTAATGATATTTGTGGATATCTAATTTTGGTTGTGATATAATAATTACATACATATTCCCTCGATTTCAACAGAATGTGATGGAACCTGTGTTGTCTGCTTCAATTTGACAGTTGTGATTCGTAGTGTTGCCAACCTTCGGAATATATATTGCAAGAATAAGAAATAATTTCAACAGAACTTAGTGCAATTTTGTTGTGGCTTATAAAAGAGCAAACAGAGATTTATATCAAGTCCGTGATATTTATCAATAATCTTGCTAAATATATCATATATCACCTAAAGAATATTCAGAATGAATTATTAATATATAAGTTGGTCAAACTGGTGACAGAAATCATTTCTCACGACTTTTCACACAGTTGTGTGAAATTGTAAGTTTTCTAGTTGTGTTTTGTAAGAGAAATATGTTGTTTTCTATAGTGATCGTAGAAAAAATACTTTTCGTGTTGTTGTCACGTTTTTAAAATACTGTGAAATTGCAAGAAAACTTTGAACTATATGAAACTCTCAAAACAAGTAACAGGAAATGAGCTTAACATCCATCAAGATACGTTGTTATTCATCATTTTGTATGCATTTGAAATTATTAGGTTAGTTTCTAGTAGAATAAACATTGACTCATTATTAATGTTTTTGAAGTGACAGGGCCAACAAAACTCATATAGGTTAACACTGGATATTCACTAAGACGTTTCAGTTAATCAATATAACGCGTTAAAATTAATAAATTACCTACACGTATCGCACACAAAAAAGACGTTATACTGCCAAACGAAAGATCCATAATAAAGACTTACCCTTGAACTTTGACAACAACCATTTCAGCTGCGTTAAAAAACACTTTTCGAAAAAAAATGGTAATCATTAACTCGTGAACCTCTGACAAATTATCTGACTGTACCTTTACAAGCCCATTAGAATTCATTTTGTATCTAATTCTATTCTAAGTCGAATTAATTATTACGGTTCCTATCACTTATGCACTAATTTCTGATCGCCAACATGCGTGATGACATCATAGCAGCTTTTGGTCAATAACAGCGTTTCATCGGTCACGTGCAGTAGAAAAAGGTTTTATATACAGGTTGTTCAATTGGAGGTTATAAATCTCACGTTGAGACACAAAAAAGTTATATTAGTCTTTTTCAGGAAGACCCTATTATTGTCATTTATCACAGGCTATTTAATGTAACAGTATAGGAGAAGTTTTCGAGATATATTCAAAATTTCGTTCACCAATAAATCACATATTTTAATGGTCGTAGAAAAAGTGAACATCATGTGTAAGTCACCAATTGCACACTTGAGTGATTACATTACTCGACTCCGTCTCACGTTGGAACTCTTGCACCTTGTATGTTATGGCTAATTTTCTATACTTGTTGTACAACATATTATTTTAATCAACATGTTTCACTAAGATGGAATCTATGTCTCAGTTTCCACTCTATTATGCTATGATTAGTTCTGTCATTACAAAGATATGAAATATTATACAAATTTACTTTTAAGTGACTGTAATGACAGGTTCAGCTATTATGCAGTTTTTTGCCTATTAGAGCATTTGATCATCATTACATTAATTACAGAATATCCAAATTTTAACGAATTCTACCAAACTCCAATTTTGGATGGCTGAGTGGTTCTTTGTTTGTAAGATGATTCAGTTCCTTTATATTTCTGAAGTTTTATTATTGATTTCTGGAAATACATGTTACATAAAATCTTGCAATATTCTCAAAATAATAATAAGAAATCAGCAACAACAATTACCGGTTTTTACATTGACTCAGTATAAAATAGTTTCAGATATAAATTCTCTTCAATGGAATCATACTTGAGTCACACACTTTCACTTGATTTTATATTCATTACAGATCAGTGATGTAAGATCGCAGGATCCATCATATGAGATGAGACTGGTCTGTGGCACATACTTTCTTATAATTGGGAAGATTTATTTTAAAATTAGTGTAAATCTTAATTTTCAGGTTTTCTTTTCTTTTTGGATTTTGATAGAAATTTCTTCAATATATGACGAAGAGAACAATTTTGCATTTTCGATGTAAATAAATTATTTTATTTCATTCATCTCATCTGCTGTTCCACGTTTCAGAAAAACAATAAGTTCTAGATATCTCATAATATTTTAATCATTCTGTATGAAAAGGTAATATTTTGACATGGGATACGTTAACATAATCACTATAATTTTTTTTGTTTGGTGACAAATGACAATTCGGAAAGCGTTCCAGATTAATTTACTGAGCTCATCCTAAACAGTCTGCAAAATCGCTATAAGCAAAGGTGAACATTTTCACGGGTTTAAGCTTTTGTGATAGTTATTAATAAATTTTTCTGCAGAATTTATTTGAACGGGTTCATAACTCATATTATGCCCAAATTAATTGTTCCACTGTTACTGCTACTGGATATAATGATTATGGAAGCATCTAATGATTCGATAAATTATGGAGGGGTGAAAATGCTGATAAAAATTGAGAATTTAGAAAAAAGTTATTCTCGACGAGTTCTATTACTGGTTAAATTTAATGTATTGATTTCTGTTACAACTTGTGAAATAAACTATTTCAAATAAAAAAATTTATTTAGATTTTTACACATATTTTATTTTTTTTATTTTAGTATTATTGCGAAAGAAAAAGGTAAAATCGAATAAAAATCAAGTAACCTAATGAGAATGCTGATTTCGAAGATATCAAACCACTCTTCGTTCAAAAATTGGATTTCGACGTTTTGAAAAACTTTTTCTCAGCAATCATCAGATTTTATAATACTTTAAAATTAATGGTAATTATGAAATTGGCACTATTAATTTTTTTCAAAAAAACAACGAAGTAGACTCTTACGCACACATTGAAAAAAGGTTTCGTGAAATTCAGTTGAAAAACCTGATAGAAGACAGCTCCACAATAAATTTGACGTGTGAGTGAGCGAGTGACATACATACGTACACTAATATGAGTGAAGGTCATTTAGGTCGTCTGTGACCTCTGCCCGAAATTTATATACAAAAATTTTTGAAATTGGACGATGTTACAGCCACTTGATCAAATCTTGTCTTCGACGAGCTAAAGATTATTCAAAAATTTTAATCGTTCGTATCAAAATTCTATTCGTGATTCAGAATATTATAAATAATTTGTTGTGTGGCTGAGTGTTATTTATCTTCAGTTTCTAAACATCATGACGGCTGCAAAGATGACAATAATGAGATAAAACAAGTCTTGTTCACAATTTTTTGTATACGTAGTACAAACGTTTTTTCCGTCAAGTCCAAAATAAAAGATTATCATTTATGCCATACATTTTTTGTTTATAGGATCTACTTTGCTTGTTAATTTGCTGGCAAAATTTTTGTTTTTTCTTTCTTCTTCTACAGTTGTTACCTTATCTTTCATGCATATTCTCTTGGTTTTTTTAATGTTTTTCTTGCATTTATTTCTGTCTTTCGTATTCGTTCCTATCTTCAATTTTTTTTGTTGATATCTTTTGTAACCTTGCGGTAATTTCTTCTTTCAACATCTCTTTGTTTTCTGCATTAAGTCAGCTTTTCTTATTTCTAGTACTATTATGGTCTTTCTCTATTCATTTCTGTGCTGCTTTGTCCATGCCATTTCTTATTAATTCCCATTTCTCATTATCTATTCCATTTACTTCAAGCCCTTTTTTTTTAGATTACTTTCTTTTTCTTCTTTGTACTTCACCCGTATGTTTTTATCATTCATATTTTCTATATTTCATTTAGCTCTTGTATTTCTATTTTTCGTTTTGTTTCTTAGTGTCGCGGTCACCATGTAGTGGTCTGAGTCAGCATATGAGACTCAGTAGATTCTTACGTCTGTTATGGATGATTGTTTTTTAACCAAGTTGAACCTTATTACTGAATTGTATAAGCCTTGGCCATTGTTGTTTGTTTTTTCGTGTAATGTGTGCTTTCCTGCAACTTGCTGCGTATAGTTTTCTTTGCCTGTTTGCCCGTTGGAATCTCCCATTGCAGCGACAATGAATTTAGAATTTTTTTTATACTATCCTCCATTGCTTCGTAAAAGTTCTCTATTCATTCGTTTTTCGCACTTTCTGTAGATGCGTATACATTTTATACTTACCAATCATATCCGGCGTCATAATTTTCTTTTTAACCATTTGTCTAAAATCCGGCACACTTTCAAAACACTGTATCTCAGAAACGAGTTCGAATTATCATAATATAAAAACAGCATTTTATAAGGGAGACTAGAAGCTATAATATAGTAAGTAATTATTTGGTTTTTTCATGAAAAAGTGACGTGTACGCTACGCCAAAATTACAGTTAACAAACATCATAAAAATCTATTTCTCTAAATTGAACTTCTTTTTAACATTGATCTTCTAGTCTTAGCTCTAGCTTTTTCAAGTTTTATCAAGTTTTCTTGAGTTCTGTGTTTTTGTATTTGTTTAGAGCTTTTTTATTTTCTTTTATCGCTGCTGCACATTCAGGGTTCCATCATGGTACATTTTTACGTTTATTTTTAGGTTTTTCTGTTATCGTCCCTGTCATTCCTGAAGGCTGTATAGTTTGATAAATTTGACGCGTGGTGTGATGAAGTCGTGTTTCTTGTATGCAGATATACACCCGTATTCTGTAACACAATCATTAATTTATTATCGATCGATAAGATTTTTGACAAATAGAAACAATTGTGACAGTGAAAACTCAGAAATTTTGTCAGTGCTACCTTTGCTAATTGGTTGAAATAGTAAATTATCGATAAAAACTTATCGATTGAGTTACAGAATAGCCCCGATAGTCTGTGTCGTAGTAGCTAGCTATATTTTGTATTTCAGGAAGATGTGCATGAAATCCGTTGGGATTCAATTGTAATTTGTTCATTCTCAATTAGTATTCTTTAGTCAGAATGTACTTCTTGATTTGCGGAAGCTACATTTTCAGCGTCTGTTTGTACTATGAATCTCGTTTTCAGTTTTGTTATTTTTATATTTACTGGTTTGTGTTGCACAATGGTGTAAGTGTCATTATTGCCTGGTTTCAGGCGTATTCTTTGTTTCGTTATAGTTTTTTTCATTTTCTTGGGTTTGCTGATCATTCTGGTTTTATTTTTCGTGATTAATAGTTTCCTTGTATTTTAAATAGATACCAGATTCTATTGTTGTTTATTCGTCAGGTGAAAATAACATTATTTGGTTCCGTGATGTTGATCTTTTTGAGAAAAAATATTAGCTGGTTTTTTTGTGGCATTGTCGAAGGTTTGCTTCTGGCGCATCAGTTAAGTAGCGCTGGGTATGGGTAGCAGTTTGATTGTAGTCAGCGAATTAACGGGGATTTCCGATGGTAGTGGTTCAGTCATGTTTGATGTTTTGTTCATTAATGTAAGTTTTTTTTTTTGTTCATGATTTGGATGGATCTAGTAGAATGGTTTGAGATTTGGATGGATCTAGTATTATGCTTTAGGTTTGGAATGGGATTTTGTTTGATTTTGGAACGGTGTATACTGAACAAAAACTTACCGTTTCTATGAAGTACTCTATGTATTTATTGGTAATTGTGTTAGTTTAGACTCAGCATAATATTTATTGATTCATACAATTTAAAAAAAGAGAACATAGAATGTATCTTTTTTTAATTAATTTAATAAATTCCTTCCAACCTGCTGATCATAATGCAAGAATGGATTATTGCGAATTTATTTTACTGGAAACTCAGGAGAATCAAAAAATTTAAAACACATAATTTGGACAGATGAAGCCAAATTTAATAAAATTGATATGTTGAACAAGAGAAATTCTTATTTTTTGAATGATGAGAATCCTCATCAAACATATGAAACGTTACACCAACATTCTTGGAGTTTCAATATCATTTGTAGCACAAAATATGATTCGGTTTTTACTCTACGTATGTATGAATATAATTTGAACAGTGAGAGATATCTGGAAATTTTAGAAAATCAGCTTTTTGATTATATATAAGATTTATCTTCAAATCAAAGTAATTTAGTATGGTACCAACATATCGGCGCTCCACCGCATAATACCCGTGAAGTAATTTTTTTGAAAGCATTTTTGAAGATAGATGTTTGACAAATAATGGACCGCGTTCACCTCATTTACCTCCATTTGATTCAGCTGATGGAGAGAAGGGTCATCGAGGAAGGTTTGCGTGAAAGAATGAACATCGTGAGATATACAGATCGCAGAGGATGAGCCCAGCTGCCAAAACTCTCAGTCTCTCAATATTTGTTTTGTTGAATGTAACTCACAAAAATTTGTTTTATGTTTCTATTTCAGTTAAATTTTGGGACTCGAAACTCTAGGAGATGGCATACTGCAGCACCAGCAGTAACTAGACTCCTGAGAACTTCTGCCCGCAGCTTGCAAAACATAAGTATGATTTTGATTAACTCTACAAAAAAAAATTGTTCTAAATAATGAAATTATTTGATACGGAAGATACCAAATAATTTTATAATCATTAAGAATCTTTTACTGATTCCAATATTTTGTTTTCTGTTACAAAAGCAGCAGCAGAAGAGCGGCCTGCTCATCTTGTCTAAGTTTTGCTGGGGTTTCCCTGGGCACTAAGGAGGAAATTCCGGAAGAAGATGTGACTCTTTCACCAATGTCATTGCCAGGATATAATTCAAGACTTGTTTTTGTAGCACTCAAAATTCCCAAATAAACCCTTTCCCGAAAAATTGTGTTGTGTTTTATATTTTATTTTAAATACTTTCTGAATTTATTTTACAAATAAAAATAAATAAGAAAATAATATTGTACGATGTTATCAATTAAAATTTATGAAATCAATAATATTTTATGCAACTAAAATCTCTACTTATTTATTTAAAAAAGTAACTATTTATTCAAGACTTACATTCTGAATCTACTTTTCTTCATTAGTAATCAAAATCAATGCTTACAAATATTGTAAATGTAGTTAAAATTTTAATTTTTAATAAACAATACCTAGATACCATTGTTTTCCTAATCCACATCAATAGTATTGTTAATTTTTTTATTATTTAAATAAGTTTTCAATAAAAAGTCGATTCATTTTCAGTCGACAGCAGTCAAGAGTGTAGTGTTGAAATTCTCCGCTAGCGGCAGCACCTATCAATAACCGGCTTAAAAAATTATATCACTTGTTCAAGGATTTTTGGCACTTCATACGGTCCAGTGTATTATATTGAACTTATAAAATTGATAATGTACATGTCAATTCAAGTCGAATGTCAAAAAGTCGCTTTTCTCCAATAACAGTTTTGAAACATGCTATAAGCTGCCATTTTGCGGCAGATTTATCAGTCAACTCCAGATGGATATGATCCACAAGTTTTTCAGAGTATATAATAAGCGTCTTATCTAACAGTTCAGTTTTTTCTGAAAAATTCGATCTAATCATGTGAAAATAGATTTTTTGAGCGAATAGATTCAAAATATCAAATTTCAAATATATTTTATAAATGTAATGTCTAAAAATGTTTACTTAGCTTATAATTTCAAATTTAATTAAATTTTTAGTTCATATTTTCTCTTCTTGTAGCAGCACATGTCGACCACCATGAACAAGAATTTTATACAGCCGGATTTACACAATTAGTCAGCTTTATTAAAAATCTTATTATCACTTGAACCAGTGGCTCTGAAATTCTGAAAGTATGGCTAGTGCTAGAATAGAATAAGGACTTTGAGTGACACGGGCAGGGATTCTCTAACTCCAGTTTACGCACTCATTGAACAAAAGTATCAACAGAAGACATACCATTTTAAAATTTTTGTTATTAATGCTCTCGGTACGGCACAAATCATATTTTTATATATTACCGATTTTCGATTGAACAATTTCTCAGAACAATAGATACCATTCAATTTTGATTTATTTTAATGGCAAAAATGAAGTCAATCTCTCCAGTTGGAAGTTTCTAAAAAAATAACGATTTCCCTCAGGAAATATTTACTTCGCTTTTGTTTTTTTATTTTTCATATATCCTATCATTAAATGTTGAGTTACTTTGTATAAATATTGAATATGCATCACGCAGCACACGAACTGTGAATTTGAAACAAATCAACACTTGATAGCACTGTATTCATAAAAGCTATGTCCTCACAAATATTTCCATAAAAATCGATAAGACGCTTATTATATACTGTGAAAAACTTGTGGATCATCTGGAATTAGCTCATAGATCTGCCGCAAGATGGCAGCATCTAGCATGTTTCAAAACTCTCATTGTAAAATAGCGACTTTTTGACATTTGACTTGAATTGAAATGTACATTATCAATTTTGTGAATTCAATATGATACACTAAGCCGTATGAAGTGCAAAAAATCGTTGAAGAAATGATATAATTTAATTGAGAGGTGCTGTCTATAGCGGAGAATTTTAACACTTCACTCTTGACTGAAAATGAATCGACTTTGTATTGAAAACTTATTTAAGTAATAAGAAAATCAACAAATCTATTGATGTGCATTGAAAAAACAATGGTATTTTGGCATTGTCTTATTGAAAATTGAAATTTTAACTTCATTTGCAATATTTGTAAGCATTAATTTTGATTACCAAAGAAGAAAAGTAGATTCAGAATGCAAGTCTTAAATAAATAGTTATTTTTTAAAATAAATAAGTAGAGATTTTTGTTGCATAGAATATTATTATCTTCATAAGTTTCAATTGATAACGTCGTACGATATTATATTCTTATTTATCTATTAAAATAAGCTGATGATGGTGACCGATTTAGGCACTGAAACGTCCTGAATTTGAATAAATATATTCAGCATTTAACATGACTCCTTTCGCCATTACTTACCTTTCAAAATCATACTTGCGTTTTGCAAGCTGCGGATAGAAGTTCTCTGGAGTCTGGTTGCTGCTGTGCTGCAGTATGCCATCTCCTGGAGTTTCGAGTCCCTAAATTTAAGCTGTTAAACTGAGACAGAAACATAAAACAAATAATATTGAGAGTTTTGGCAGCTGGGCTCATCTTCTGCAATCTGCATATCCCACGATGTTCATTCTCTCATACAATCCTTCCTCGATGACGCTTCTCTCCATCAGCTTGACTCATCCTCAGTAAATGATTTGAAGAAATATAAATTAATCAGAGATATGTGAAAAAAACAATTCAAAATAGCTAAAAGAAATTGAAAAATTAGAACCTGAAAAGCAAAATTTATCATTCAACTCACGTCCTTCAGTTGATTTGTTAGCGAAGGTAATATTGAATTGAGAGGAAGCTAAAAATATTTTTAGTGTAGAAATTTTGCAAAATGTTTATTGAATATTGTTTTCATATTATTATAAACAAATATAAAACATAGAAATAGTTATTAATTTTATTAACAAATATAAATATTGATATAGTATGATAACAATTAGTTAAAAAGAGATAGTAATGCTTCTACGTCACACGGCAGGTAAGTTAGAACATTGTACAAAACAATTATCTCTTGATTAAGTTTTGCATTGAATTTTAATAAAAACACAAAATTAAAAAATTATGTATCAAAAATTCAACGTATTTATTGTAAAAAGTAATTCAAAAATTATATTTGAATAGTTTTTTATCTATATCAAAACTTCCGGTCTAGTATACGACCTCCCGTGACTGGAAAATTATTTTAATTCAATGACAGAGTCGATTGTTAAATGATATTTGATAAAAATATATGTATGGAAAATTAAAGATTAAAGTATGAATCTGACAGAGATATGTGTGATGGTTGAATGTAAAATGGGGCTCATACCATCCTTATTTGAGAAGATGGCATGATTCATAAGTAAAAAAGTGGTTCAAGAAATCCGTATAAATCTTGCTATCGGAATTTCGACTGTTTCTAATTGACTTAGGTATCAAATGAAAAGGTTTGATGAGTGTACTGCGATGAGCTATGTGACGTCATTTCAAACCTAACATGGCGGACATCTCAATTTTATTAATGGTTATAAGACTTTTCTTCGGTCTCCTAAGGTAATTGGTCTTTCATTTTCTAGATTTCTTGCTACTTGCGCGATTCAAACGAACATAATGCAAAATACAGTACCGGACCACTAAGTTGATGGGAATATATGAAACCTCGGAGATCCCTGAATCCAGGAGAACTCTAGTGAGCAAAAAAAGTAAAAAATTCGATCGCTGATTCATTCAAAAGCTAATGAATCATTTCAGAAAAACAGAGAGGATCATTGTTTTTGATTTCTTGTATAAGGTATAAGTATTGTGGAACCGACAAAATTCACATTTCAAGGTTTTGAATGTTGAAACTTCGTGTTAATTTTAATTTTGCGCACACAAAATTCGAAGCAATTAGCCGTAGAATGATAAAGTTCAGTATTTGAGACTGCTCCAGCGTTTTAATTAATTGTAACATCTGAATGATCACCTCAAAATTTGGTTGCAATCGATTTTACCTTATGTCAATGTCAGTGTCAATTATTTAGTTAAAAGGTGTTCAAGGAAGTCATGTGGTGTCCACATCGGATTTTTTTTCTATTTTGATCGAATAAACCACGCATGAAAAACCACATGAAAATATATTGATGAAAAGCATGTTTCTGCAAAATTTTGCGGTGATAGATGTGCGCATGTACTTGGCTTGGCCCTCCTAGGGCTGTCGTGCCACAGAAGATGAAAGAATATTGATAAGTTTCAGACAGACATGCATTAAATTCTATAGCAGTTACTCGGATAAGAATATACTTTTTGAAATTGACGAAAAAAAAAAACTGCAGCACTCGAACAAACCACGGGCTGATGGCCCTGTATCTATCAATATTTATTTCAGTTTTATTTTAGGGCTAAAAAATCCAATTAATCTTCTCTTAAAAACATAGATCGGTATTCTCACCTCTTGTTCAAATGCTACCCAAAAAAATTTGGAATAACTGAAGAAAGCGCTACAGCAAAAACAATGGAATGAAGAAAGACAGTAAATACATCAAATTATGAGAAAAAATGGTTCAAGATAATTATGTACATAATTTTAATTCAATCATAAAAATTCAATGAGTTGAAATTATCCTGCAAGAAGATAATAATTCTGAATTTCCCCTATGTACAAAATTTTAATTGAATGATAAAAATTCAATGCACTAAAATTATCTTACAAGATAATAATAATTCTGAATTTCCATTACGTACATAATCATAAAAATTCAATGAATTAAAATTATCTTGCAAGATAATAAAAATGTATATTTTGAATTGTACTCGAATAAATTGTTGCTATTAAATAGCAAAACGGCGTGCCACATCTAAGTTTATATTCTTGAAAGCGGAAAGTTTGTTGAAAAATATCACTTCATGTTGGAATATTTGGCAAGGGATCATAATTGTAAAACCAGAAGTAATAGCATATTG
Organism: Dromius quadrimaculatus; assembly: GCA_963989225.1. NCBI lineage: Eukaryota > Metazoa > Arthropoda > Insecta > Coleoptera > Carabidae > Dromius > Dromius quadrimaculatus. The sequence goes on along the minus strand of OZ022325.1, from coordinate 54,985,528 downwards.
TGTGACTAGGGACGAAACAAGAGGACTCCATGAAATCGGGTTTTGTCCCGTAACACACACTGTATTTTTCATATTACCTGCATTGAAAATTTGTCATAACAAAGTGAATATTTTGCTTCTGATTTTGCAGATAACGAGTCGAGAGAAGTTGTTTTTGCTCTATTAATAAGATGTTGTGGTGTACTTAAAATTGTTGTATCAATACTCTTTTTCTCGAAACTCATCGTTTTTCTAATATAATTTACAGTTACGAATACAACGATTAACAATGAACAAATGCGACTCTGCCAGGGATAAAACGATGTGAGACAAAAATTCAGCGGGCAGAAAAAAGCTTGTTACGACTGACAAAACAGGCGTTGAAACGCGTTGTTTTAATGCAGGTATTATGGAAAAATAGTTTCTTAACAATGCAAATTTGACAGTTATGCAAAATGGACTGTAAAGAAATGCGATGTGTCTCATTCAATTTATTGAAAATTAATTTTTAGATGTATTTATTGAGCAAAATCTATTACAGCATTCAAGGATTCTAGCGTGAATAATGTTTAATGACATATTGAAATAGCTCAATTTTTTTTTACATCTTTGCTATTATGTTTTGTGATGTCAAAGAGTTTGAATATACTCTTTGGTATATGTAATATGCATCACTTCTTATACTCTTAGTATGGTTTGCAATAAAACCATTATTATTATCAAATAGTACAGGATCACTTATAGTTGTCGACCTGCACCGATCAAATAACTCAATGAAATTTATTTTTTGTACGATTGGGCATTTTCATGTGTTAACCAGCCCTCTATTTGAGGTGGTATGTTGATTTTACCGGCAAACTGTGGTTTCTATGGTTATGCTGACTTACCGCCCATGGGCAAAGGCGGTAAGTAAAAAATTGTGAATTTTCACAAAAAAATATTCATTTATTTATCTTTATTTGTAATTGAATATTCAGAATGAAATGTCAAACTTGACAGCTGACTGCGAATAAACAATCATCAGGAGTAATTTAATTTGAAAAAGAAAATTTGGACCCATATTTTGGATCTTCCAATCGTGCAAAACAATTTGTAAGCATCATGGTGAATAAGTACAGTACCGATTTCGTATAATATTTGGAATCCTCGCCAAGGCTCGGCCTCCAAACTATTATTTTCAATCGGTAAACTGTACTTACTGACCTTAATACTTACATAACTATTTCATGCAATAAAATATGCAAGCAAATGTATCTTTGAGAGTTGCTTAAAGAAATCTGTTCAAGGGTATATTCAATTGAAATTCAATAATTACTTTTTCTCCATAACTTCACCCATCTTGCTTCCAGAAATTTTAACACTAATTGAAAGTATGAATTCTATAGAATATGCAAACATAGGATTACTTACTTTTTTCTCTACCACTTTAGATTCACCTATTTAAACCTGGCAACTATATGTAGCCTTAAAGAGAAAAAGGTAAGCAACCTTATGTTTGCATATTCTATTCTTTACACTTTCAATAATTGTTAAATCTTTTTGGTTACAAGATCGGCGAAAATATGGAAAAAAAATATTAATTAATGAATTTTTTGCCATTATATGCCTTAGAAACACCAATTTAGTTCCAGAAAGTGTCCTTGATTGTATTGAAATCTCTCGCAATTTGTTTTCCTACCCTGTCTGCCCCTTTGTCAATAAATTCCAATACTTCATCCGTTCCTTCTTGCACATTTCTTATAAAACGGTCCACCTGAAAATAAGAATGCATTTTAATAAGGTCTTATTGAATCTATTACACTAATTTCATATTTGTTGGATCCTACGCACGAAGTAAGAAGAGGGAGACAAATCTTGATTGATGCCATTACAAATCGAACGCGCGAGTGAAGCGGAGTGAGTGACTTCTGAAATAATGATTAAGAGGAAAAAACATGCCGTTTAACGATTAACATGAAGCGCACGAGCGATGCGAACAGTTACTGTAACTCTGTCAGATATGCGGATTTGCCCAATAGGCGCTCCTGTCAAATAGACGGGCTTAAAAGAAAGGAGAGTATATCGAATAGAAGATCCTGCCATCTCACTGCGAAGTCCAGTCTGTCTATTACACTGATTTGATTGAGCTCGATTTTGAGTTTTGGAAAAAGGAAGCAAAAAAACATGAGGAAGGAAAAATCTTGATAGATGTTTTTGTATCACAAACGCACGGGCAATGAGAAACATTCCGCAGTATTTGGAACATACGAATGCGCGAGTGAAACGATGTTATGAGTTTTGAAACGTTTATCCTTTTTTTACACAGAGAGCCGTACGGCTCTTGCTCGCGAACAAGGGTACGGTGCATGAGACGGAAGTGCAAAGAACTCTATGGGAGCTCTCACACGGGGAGCGAGAGCCGGCAGAGCTCTTGTATCTCGAGCCGCGCGCTTGATATCGATTGCAGTGTGGAACCGATTCGTTCTTTGGAACATAGGTTCAGATTCGTACAAAGACCGCAATGATGTAGCTAAAAATTAGAGGAAACTTTAAAATTATGCTATTTTTATCGTCGAAGACGGCGTCGGCGGTGAAGAAGATAAATGGCCGCAGCACGCGTACGATCCATCGCAGTTTTCATGTACATAGCGACTAACACGGAAGCGCTCGAGCCGCTCTGCTCTCCATGTGAAAGAGACCTTATTATGATTCTGCCAAGTAGGTGATCAAATAAGTAATAGGAACGGTAGTCTATTATACAAGTATCATTATATCCGATCTTAAAACTTGCCACTTTTCTTTTATATTTTCAGTTGTCAATAAATCTATATCTCATATTTCTTTTCTTGATATCCTCAAATCATTTATCGCTGGTTGTCTTCTTTTTGTAATAACATAATTTTGTTTAATTTCTTTGGTCTGCTACATACTATAAAATAAACGCATTATTGTGACTTCTTTTCCAACTGATACTAGGAGGCACTGGATAATGAGTAATTTTGGAATTCTTGAGCCCGGATCTATGAAATGTGCTATGTGAATAATGCACTTAATTCGAGCGATCAAATAAGCACAGATTTCTTCCAATAATTTTGAATGCAAATTATGAGAACAAATACACTAGAATATATACCTGAACTATGGTGAATTGTAAAGTCTTCGTTATCTAATAGTAATGTTCGATCTATATATAAATTACCAACCTGACATTCTTCAGTATGCACATGTTTTACTGTTAGACGAACAGTTATATCGCCAGTGACTCTAACATGTCCTGATCCATTCGCCTGAACTCCTAAAGCGCATTGTTTGTTTACCACTTTTTTTGATTTAGAATCACTCATGTTAATGGAATGATTTTATCAGAAAATATAGATAATGCTCCGATTTTCCTGTAACAATAATTTCATAGATATGAAAGCAGTTGAGTACTATTTGAATCAGGAGTGTTTTTATAGGACGGGGAGGTTCAGATTCTGGAATAAAAGTATTAAACGACACTACCTTGGAAAATTGCGATCTCTCTCGCTGTGTTGAAGGCTTATCCATTTGTAGAAAAAAATTCAGATACATTGAATTCTGTATTTTCTCCCAATTAATAATAGAATAATGGGAAAATCCTACAGAATCTGAAATTATGAATCAAAAAATATGAAAATAATAGTCCTTAGCGAGAATTCATCCATTTCAATTGCAATTATCTATTTTTTTCCATTTTCCATCTATATAACAGCAAATTTTAGCTTTTGAGACATATGAACGTTATTTTACATCCGTATTCTCATGTAAATCAAATCAGATCTACACATATGTTGATGATGTTCTGATCGTAGCTGAGAATATTGTAAAAATGAAAGAGATGTACACAGAAATAGAAAAACATACAAAATAACTTAGGATTACATGTGAACATGGACAAAACCAAGTATATGAAAGTCTCCACATTAGAGCATATAGAATTAATTCAAGATGTGGAAATTGGTGCTAATACATTTAAAGGCGTCAGCAGCTTTAAGATACTTGGGTTTCAATGCAAATGATTGTGACATAAGTTCAATCTAAAAAAGGATTATGACATCATGATTACTTGAAAACTGAATAAGAAAATTTTCATGGAAACATTTTCAACATTCAGAATCTACAGGAAAAAGACAGCAATTTGCTTTTGACCCAATAAAATATATTTATAAAAGAAAAATAATCAAGGAAATCGCGCGTACTATGCTAATATCAAGATATTTCATGATGAACCCATCAAGGAAAACTAAACGTAAAATATATAAAACCATGATACATCCTATGGTTACAAACGGATGTGAGATGTGGACACTGACTCAGAATGATACAGCAAAATTACAAGTATTTTGTATTTGAAAAGAAAATATTGACGAATATTTACAGAAGTGTGCAAGAAAAATGATTCTGGAGAACGAGATACAATGCTGAGTTAAAAGAACTGATTGAAGGACAAGACATCGTAAGATTTATGAAGTCACAAAAAATAAGGTGGATAGGACACATGCTCAGGATGAACGAAGAAAAAATGCTGCTTAGAATCATGAAAGAGAAACTATACCCTAGGAGAAGGAAAGGAAGACCAAAATTAAGATGGATAGATGACGTGCAAGACGATATAGTCAAGATGGGGGTGAAAAGATCGAGTAGTAAGGTGCTGGGAAGAGATGAGTGGAGAAATATTGTAAAGGAAGCCCATCTCGGGCTGAAAAGCGTAACGTGACGATGATTCTCTTGTAAATAGAATAATTTCCATTTTCTTCCAATATTTTATGGAGGTGGAGGTCAAAGTTCCCGTGGATATGCCTCTAGTTTGAATTACTTAAAAATTATACTAATGCAAATTTTGCGGCAAGTTTGGAATACAACCAGATCTGTCTACTTATAGTTACGTGGGAGAAATTGAAGTATGAATCTATGATAACACTAAAAATAGACTAAATTTACTCTAAAGCGATTTCAAATAGCTGAAAATAATTTTTACTGCTCGAACTCAATAATATATTCCGAACGAGGAATTTAAATCATTTACAGATTAGACATTCACGACGTTCGACAACATGATTTTGATTTTTATAATTGAATAGGAAGATTTGAAACATTTTCAACATTCAGAATCCAATTGGGTCCTTTTATTTGTGGTCATATCTGCAAAATTGACAAATCAAATAACCATTATACAAAGAATATTCTTGAGGCTGTTTTCAGTTGATGAGCAACCAAAATGTTGTACGTTATTTGTGAATTAAACTCCAATAATTCAATATTTGATAGTTTGATGTCAATACATTATTGCGATTCGATGAACTATTCAAAAAAATTCTTGCTGAATATATTTCGATCATTTAGATGTACTTATAATTCTGACAGTTTTCAAAAGCATATATCTTTCAGGTAAGAGGCACTCCGCGTAGCGTCGGACTCTGGTTCCAAGCTTTCGGAGCAGTCAAAATTATCTCGTAATTATCAATGACCTAAGGATATTATAGTTGACAACGGTTTTCGAAAGCACGTTACTTGGTAGGTATTAAAAAATAATTGGAATTAATAGTCTTCCGGAGCAGAAATTTATCATTATAGGATTTGAAAAAATGAGTAAATTGAATCATGAGAAATCTAGGAATAATGTATTTTAATCTAAAAATAGATGAAGACGATATCGACATAGTAAGTAAATACAATGAACAAAGGAAACTAAGTGAAAATTAATGAGAATAATCAATATTTACTTACTTTGAAATAGAAGAAGAATTCTTATTATAAAACTGAAGCTTTGTCTTTCATAATATGATGTGATCACAGCACTATCTCACATTATCTTCACGATCAAAACATATGTATATACATGTATATATTCTGAAACAATTTCTTGGTATCAACAAAAATATTCTTTGAAGAATCCTGACCTAGTAAAACCTAAGATATCCACTGTTATTTGTTATGATTATTCATTAAACATCTGAACACTCCGATGTTGTACTGAACCACAGAATATATTCTGTGACTGAACTAAGAGATATAATCTGTATTATCAAGTAGATAAGTTTTATGATATCATTGGCGTTCCTCAGTATTTTGAATATCTATGAGCGATACTCCAATATACAGAGAATAAATTCTTTTTGGATATTAAGTTATGTTCTTAGAGTTCGTAATAAAAATTTAAACACTACTATTAAATAATGAATGGAAATTGAAGCTAATTGAATGAAGGAAAACACTAAAAATACACCAAATGAAAACATATACTGCTAATATTAATTCCTAGAAATATTTATTTCACTTATATTCTTATTGACCTATCCGTAGTTTAGTTCACTTGCCGACCATTTATTTAACTGTGTGATCTCCTAAGTAAACTACGCAGTCTTTTATTTATTAAGTAATATACAGGGTGTAACAGAAATAAGTACATTAATTTTAACCAGTGTTAGAACCCGTCAAGCATAACAATTTTTCTTAATAACTTTTTCTCGAATTCTCATCTTTTTTTAGCATTTTTTAACCCCTATAATTTAACGAGTCGTTCAGGTGCATAATTATCGGATCCAGTAGCAGTTACAACCCTGGTTACAACGGAATAATTGATTTCGACATATGTGAGCTATCAATTCCAGATCAATTCCTTCAAATAAATTTTGGAAAAAATCGTCTAATTATTATTGTCACAAAAGTTAAAACCTGTGAAAATGTCAAGCTCTTCTATCTGCGATTTCGCAGGCAGTGTAGGATTAGCTCGGCGAATTTATTCGGAACGATTTCAGAATTGTCATTTTGCACTAAAAATTCAATTATTGTGGTTATGCTCATGTATTTAATGTCAAAATATTGTACACTTATGAATAATGATGACTATTCCATTCGTAGTATTTATAACAAGGTTAACAATGCTAAATCGCCATAGAAACGGTGCATATCAGTGAGTATTTGGACGTGTAGAAATACCATCGGATATTGCACTAGTGATCTGAGTGAGTATTTTATTCAAAGATGTGGATACCTCCAATTTGTGCTTTCTTCGTATTTAATAGAATATTTTTCTGAATATCTCCATCAATTTTATCTTCTGATCTATCACCAAACCTTTCTGAACTAGATTCCATATCAAGACGCAATATATTTCTCTATTATTCGTGAAAGAAAATGCAAGATATTCTAATTTTTCAGTTTGACAGAAGTTTGTTTACTCGTTCCTAAGAAAATTACGTGGAGTTGTTATTAGATTCATGAAAAACGAATTTGAAAAAAATGATTTGACTCCTGGAATAGTCCTCCATATACCATTTGTAGTTAAAGTATTATAGACTATTTTTGTGGTGTAATCACTCATGTTTATTGTGCTTGTGAATACCACTCGTGCTGCACACTCGTGGTATTCAAACGCAAGCACAATAAACTTTCGTGATAGCACCACAAAAATAATCGATAATACTTCAATTACTTATGGTATAATAAATGAGAATACTATGAGATATTGAGAATTTATCGTTACCTGGAACGTAAAACACCAGATGAAATTAATAAAATACATTAATTTATAAATGAAGCAGCTGTGAATTAGTTTTTTCTCATATTATTACAAACTTCACAGTCAGGTCGTTTCAATAAAGTATGCCTCGTAAATTGATCTGTTGAACAAATAGAATATTGTATCTTATATTTTAAAAAATATCTAAAATCAATTACCAAACTCAGTGTGATACATTTGTAGGTTGGGTTTTCTGTTTTTCAAGAATAAACTTTCACAATTTTTGCGGGAATATTTTCAGTTGAATTATCCATTAGATTAATTATTTTAGAACTGCATTCCATTTCATATTTCACCGTTCACTTTAAATGAATCGTTGAATGATTATCTCTTCATGTTTGAGAGCCAACAGTAATGAAGTAAGTAATTTGAAAATACACGTGAAATTCCTAAATAGAAATAAAATTTCTCAACAATAACATATAAATACGACCAATATACCAAATTGTTGGTTTTAGAGATAAATTTGATCTTTCTTGCAACATATACAAAAATAGAATTATCGAGGTGAGCGAATATCAGTGTATTATTGAAATACTGTTATTCTTTCAGTTTCAAATGAATGATTGATAAGTTTAAAGTTTCAAAATAATCATTTGAATCAACAGCTGTCATTCTTCCAACAAATGAAAAACATTCAGTTCTAAGCATAGGCGCACTATGAAATTTTTGACCAAACTTTGATGAATTTTCACTCGATATCCAGGAGACTTACAGAAAAAAGTTATTGAGAAAGATTGTTGGGCTTGAAGAGATCTATTGCAGGTTAAAATCAATGTACTTATTTCTGTTACATCCTGTATAATATAATATATAATATTATTATTACTGTCTAACAATAAAAAATAAATTAGGTAAAAAAACTTCAGAGTCAAACTGTTTTATCTTGAATCATCAGCTGTATCAGAAACTAGAAAATAGTTAGGACAATCATTGACCTTCTTGAGATTCTGACATCTGGTAAGAAATCGTGCAATATAAGCAGTACTGTCTTTTCGTGTCGCATGTCAAGGGGTACATTTAATCGCTGCATCTGCGAAATAAATAATATTCTAGGCTTTTTATGCCCGGTTTTATAAAGGGCAGAGTAAATTGAATTTACTCTGTTGAATGACAGTCGATTTTTTGACAGCAATGATTCTGTTGCCATAAAGAAATTCAGAACGATTAGAATTTGTTAAGTAGAATACATTTATTTTGAGAGTAAATTTACTTGGTCTTTTATAAAACTGGCCATTAACAGAGTAAAATATAAACTTGAGGCGCATTTGAAATATTTTTTTTGGGGGACTTGGAGACACATTATTTTTGACCAGTCGTTCTTATTCAATCATAGAGTTGTACCTATTATGCAAAATATTTTTTTGATATCGCATTTATTTATCAAATCGTTTAAAATTGTAGTGAAATTTTCTTTTTTTGAAGTTTTCAATAAAGTGCCCAAAAATCGGCATTCAAATAAGTAAAATTATTATACGATTTCAGTTGCTTGGTTACGTGAACAAAGATGCCAGAAGTACAGTATTACTACTATTGCCGTTCGATATAATTAATACTTTCTTCTTTCTTATTATTTTTATTTACTGGTACAAAGTAACAAGTATTGTGAATCCGACAAAATTCACCTATCGAGATTTTGATGGAAATATCCGTATATGTTCGTGCGTGCGTGCGTTCGTGCGTAACTCGCAAATCTCAAAACTGATTGAACGTATAATGTTGTAATTTTGTATTCAAGACTTGTATAGGGTCTAGTTATGCACCTCGCATTATGGTTCCAATCGTCTGTACCGGAAGTGCACTTTACTTGAAACTTTTTTCGAATTTTTCTAATAAATCCAGAATGACCAACCGTAGCATGTTGAAACTCAGTATTTGTACTTGATGTTGTATCAGAATGCTTATCTGCTATTTTTGTAAGAATCGTCCAGCCAGAAGTGCACTTTACTTAAAACTTTTTTTGAACTTTTTGCATAAATATAGAATGATTCGCCATAGCATATTGAAATTTAGTGTTTGAACTTGTCATAGCATCAAAATAGTTATCTACTATTTTTGTATCAATCGGCCAAGCCGGAATGCAGTTAATGAGTATAACAGACATTCAGAATTTGGTGTATATAACAATCAGTTTAATTGAAATGATAAGGTAGGCAATGATAATCTATTGTCAATTTTTAATTTTGTTTGACATTTTGGATGTCAAAATATTTTTCCCTGAATTTAATTTCATAAGCATGACAAAATCGACAAAATTGGATCAGTAAATGCTTTTTCATACAAATTTAAAATTAATTTTTATTATATTGGCCACACGGTCCATCTTTAATTTCAGCATTATTAAACTCTAAATATACATACTTATCAATCCTCTTGAAGGCTCAAAAAACAAAATGAGGCACTGAAATCTACGATTATCTGACGGTCTAAAATTACAAGGAGATATTGTGAAACCGACAAAATTCACATATCGAGATTTTGATGAATATATCCGTTTTGAGCATCCCTGAATCCATTTTGACTATTTTTGGCTTAATGTCGGTACGTATGTATGTATATATGTGTGTATGTGCGTAACTTGCAAATCTCAGAGTTCGTCAAATGTATAATGCTGAAATTTTGTATAAAAGACTGGTATAGGATCTAGGATTTCGATGTGCATCTCGCATTATGGTTGCATTCGTATGTACTGGAAGTACACTTCACCAGATACTTTTTTTGAATTTCCCGCATAGATCTAGAATGATTAGCCGTAATATACTGGAATTCAGTATTTGAAATTGCTGTAGCATCCAAATGATCATCTCATACGTATTTTCGTCCCAATCGGCTAAGCCGGAAGTGCACTTCATATTACAGACTTTTCGAATTTTCCTCATAAATTTGAAATAATCAGTCGCAGAATATTGAGATTTAGTATTAAGCCCTTTATAGCATCTGGTTGTACATCTTGCATTATGATTGTGATCGGCTGAGCCAGGAGTGCAGTTTACTCGAAACATTTTTTAATTTTCTGCATGAAACCAAATCGATTGAACGTAGAATATTAGAATACAGTATTCAAGATTTTGCGCATAAATTCAGAACTGTTAACCGTAGAATCCTGGAAATCAGTATTTAGGAATGTTGTGACATAAGAATGATGACATACTGTTTCCATACCAATCGACTAGCCGTGGAATGATGAGATGTTGAGTTTGATTATATATATCCAATGATGTACAAGTAAGTCACGTGATGTCCACGTCAGATTTTTTTATATTATTTTGCATAAAATTGATTACATTTATTGATAATCTATTTTATTTTTGTTTATATTATATTAATTTATTACGTTTATTTAACAGGAAATTGTGAAATGATGATTCTTTTTGTAGAAATAAAATGCATTTGTTGGTGTTTGTACCAGTGACAACTGTCAATAATTGTCAATAAAAATTAAGTAAAGTTGGGTTGGATCGATGTAATTTTCTTTCTTATAATTTACGATTTCAAAAAAAATTCAATATGCACCTTGGTAGTAAAGTTTTTTTTCCAACACTTATTTGGTTTATTTACCTCAACCTCGGCAGCTGAATTCCTCATTCGTGATGAAAAAATCAACATCACTGCCTTGATACATAAATAACTATTTCGGAATTATATGATCATATGTTTATTTCAGAAGGTTAACCAACATGTGATAGCCAGTATCACTTAAATGACTGACGTGTCAGATTGATATTTAATTGAATATAAACCTTTAGGATCACTAGTAGTTGAGTGGTTTGAACTATGTAACGTGATTTACTTTTTGTACTAATCCAAAGAAACCATTGCTTTTTGTACAGTTGCCATGGCAACTTGTTGAAATACCAGAATGGATTACTTTTGCATGTAGTGTAGTGTTACAATATGGAGTCTTATTCAAGCGATGAAGAAAAAATATTATCTGATTCTTCATAAATAGAAGCATGAAGCGCGCATGAGAATCAAATCATTATAGTCTAGCGCTTCAAGTTTTCATTGATGAAGAACCAAGAGCAAAAGAATATTCTCCTTTCAAGTGCATATAAGCCGTCTTTAACCTATTGAAGGTCCTGGGCACGTTGGGTAGGGCACTATTTTTTGAGAATAGACAAAGAAAGTAGATAAGCAAAGTTCTAGATTTATTTTTATTTCGTTACAGTCACATTAGAAAAATGATTAGATAATATAACATAATCCACAAAAGTCACTCCTGACCGTCGAGTCAGTTTATTCAAGTCGGTCGGTCATATTCAGTTGTACGTCGTTATAGACTCTGTGAGTAATTAATTTCGGTTATCGTTTGGTGATCTGGCAGAAACAAGAGGGCCCATGCTGGTCGCGGGGCTCTGAGCACGTGCCCAGTGGGAAAGAAGGGCCTGCATATAAGCATGGTGTTTTATTCGTTTATGCATAGATAAATCACACAAAACGAATCAAAAAATTCAAATTGATATCATCTTGAACTTTACATATCATTAAATATTTGAGAGTTTTTAAAATTTTTCAAGCAGCGCTTGTGTTACCAACGTAAACGAGAGAAAATTTACATAATTTCTTATATTTCCTATGTTCACATAATGTGGATTATATTATTAGCTTGCGAGTAATTTAACCTTATAAATTGAGTCCTACTTTATGTTCTTCACTTAATTATCAACCAAGGCATAAATGTAAGATTCAAATGCTTGAACTTATGACACTCTTTCGATAATTCAATTGAGATTTGAGCCAGGGACACCTGGATTCGTATGTCACAGATGTGCAGTGAAAATGAACAGCGCGATAACTCACTAAGCCACTGGTTTGATAGCTCAGTCACATTTCCATCTGCTCAGAAAAACGCAGAGGAAACAAATCAAACAAAGGGAGCCTATTGTCTCAAGCGTGTAGTCGTCTGAACAGGACTGTATTGTGGGCGTTTGGTGCTCTAGATAAAAGAGTTCCTGGTACCCCTTTGTTAGGCGAATGATTTGGAAAGCTTTGATATCGAGAATCAGATAGTTTGTAATCAGGGCGTTGAATTATTTCTTCGGAAAGAATTTTTTTTATTAATCTCAAGGCTGGAATATATAGAAATTTATTGAAAACATTTTTTGCCTTTCATTCATTTTTCATTTCCTTTGTGCTGTGTATTTTGCTAACAATAGCCACGAAGAGTTTTTATTTAAATAAAAGTCTGCGAAAATTAGAAAAACCTGTTTTTTTTTAATGATAAATCTCTTACTTTTAGGCTTATATACTTCGTCCAACGCTGCTCAAGTTGGTTAATCCCTTACAAACTTCATCAATTTCAGCACCATAACTCCAGACGAGTGAGTTGGTGCGCTGTACTCATGAAAAATTATCCATCCGTGGATCAATAGTAGACGCATCTGTAATATTAAGTTCTTTTTTTGTTTAAATAGTCGATGAAAATTGTTTCTTTTGTTACGACAATTTTTAAATACAATAATTTACAAATATTTTTCTGCTTATAAAAGAAATATTCATTAGTTGAAAATATCCCAGATGGCTTTTGACCATGTTTTGTAAAATGAGGAAAGACACTTGACACACCCTGTCACACCAATATGATCCAAAGACCGTACTATACATAAAACCCAGTTTCGATAACTTACGGAAGCGTTTGCTGCAAACACATTTGCGTCACTTTGAAGTCGAACTTTGAGCGTGCAGTTTATCTGTGAGGTGCATTGTTTACTTTAATTATCTGAGCTTAATTAGCCATCATATTATTCTATTCAGTGTTGTGAAGTGACTGAGAACTTCTATTAATTGGTGAGTTTGTCTGTCATTGAGTTTTATGAGTTTGGTATGTTTAGCGTCACATGTGGTGACGCCACGCTAAGTATGCGAACGTATGATCCTTTTCCTTTGAAGTGTTGGTATCCTTAACTGCCATCGGTGCGCACACCTTGACCGTGTGACCGCGGTGATTGCTGCGAACCGCATGTGCTTTGTGTTATTGCGGCAACGGTGTTGCCCCAAGAGTTGATAAGTCAACCAATCTGCGTGTGTCGGAGGCATCGGTACGGCATTACGGTACTGATAGCCATCCGTAGGTGTCGTCCAACGTGAGATAAACAGTGCTAGTGACTTAGCTATCTGGGAGCTAGTACCACCGGTGCTACATTATTCTGTCTGTGTTGCACGGGAATATGAGTATGCCAACCGCATGTACTGTGTGTTATTGCGGGCAACGGGATTGTTCCAAGAGTGAGTAAATCGACCAACTCGCGGGCATCGATGTTTATTATAGTTCTGGTAGCTATCTTTTCGATGAGCTCAACGGCCTATCTGTTAACCAGATATTCTATTTAACCTCTGAGACAGGTGTATCATTATTATATCCGTTCTGGTTACCTAAACTAAACCTGAAATGCCCCGATGGCGGGGAATTTATGTGTTTGACTCTTTGATGACATCTCACTGAGCATTGTGGCTCAAACTCATATTACTTTCAAGAGAATTCGACTTAATTACGCCCTAACACCTGACCAGCCCCTAACTCCTGACGGCAAGGCCACCAACAGCTCATCAGCCAAACAAAAGTTTTTTATATTTTATTATCTATTAATTATTATTATTCACTCATCAATCTCATCTCATAAATAATACCACACCCGTCTATAATACTTTTGAGGTTCAAAAAACATTCACTATACCTTTTCCAGTTGACGAAAATTTTTTTGTCTTCTTTGATGCAGACTCTCTGATGTGAATGCATTGTTTGGAGGTGTGTAGCGGTGTTTCTATTGTAATGTTTATTGCTTGTCGTAATATAGTTTGTGATTAAATAAAAGTCACTAATTAATTATTTGGAATGAAATAAAAATTTCATTCTTCTGATGTTACTAACAACATCACTTTATTATTTATTTATCACTTAATACTAACTTAAACAAAGTCGCAAATATTCATATTCAACTATTTATATACACTGATCACTTCACTTCTTTTCTCGAAACTTCTACCATATTCTGGAATATAGCTAGAGGCTTCCATCGGGAGGGGTGATGTGATGTGGCGTGGTGTGACGCTAAGAGGGCGAAAGATTCCACCCATGCAAAGTCATCTTCACGAGCCTCGCCATTCTCGCACGTTACACTATGTTTTGATTACAGTAGAAAAGCAAAGCTTAAAGTCCTATGGATTTTATTAAATAGTTGCAACCGGTCGAGTCGTATTCTCACACATCTATTTTTTATCGAAATATTTTGGATACCATGGAACACGAAACAAACGTGGGGAAAACTTATCATACGGTATTCTAGTAATCGACTTTTAACGCTATTTTCTATTGAAGAATATTCAATCATGAAAGAAGCAGACGGATTAATAGTCACAAGAATCACATCAAAGTGTTTTCGTATTTTCACTTTTCGTTGAAGCGCAACTTGAATAAAAACTGGATTGAATCAAGATAATGTTACAATTGGAACAGTGAAACAAAGAGAGACAGAACATCGAATTTTGGGGAAAAGACTTCTTTAAAAGGTGAAAATGCGGGCCTTGATATATTCATAATTAAAAGGAAAAGATTGTTTTGAAATATATTTATCGTATTTATTCAGATAGGAACATATTGATTTGAATGTTTCTCTCAATGGAAAAACTATCTATTGACAATATCAATATCAATTTATTTTCAGAGTTTGCGTATGAATCTTTTGACTTCTTTTTCCACCTTTTTACCTGATCTTTTTGATTCGTTCGCAACGGATTCCACTGCATTGACTGTCTCATTTTTGACATTTTTAGCGAAACGGTCCACCTGTAAAATTATAATTGTATGGAATTAAATAAGCACTTGTTGGAAGTTTCAGATAGAGGAAGAAAAATTGAAAAATATTTGGCTGAATTCAGTTCTCTTTAATAACAAGAGAAGCTCTTCCAATTTCCATGGAAATGTCTTTTATCTTTTTTTTTACTTAATTTTTCTAACATACATTTATATGTTTTTTTCAGGTACTGGAGAAAGCTAGATTTAGCACATTGTATCTTAAGCAAATGAGAAATTGACAATGATGTTTTATTTTGTATTCAAATTGACGAAGAGATATCAAGTAGTTGACAACGTATCAACAAATTCTATAGTTGATTATCAAATCCCCTAATGACCTAAATTAACTCATAAAATACTTCTTTTTAATATTCTCCCTTATCACTAGATATTTTACAACTTATTGAAAGTACAATACTTTCCACAGGAAACTGAAGAAAATCAAGGTGAATGACCTGTTTTTTATCAATGGGCATATTCATTGAACTCAATATAGTATTTTTATCATGATCTTCAAGAGATTTATACCGTGTTTTATTTTATTGAAGCTTCTAACCTGACAATCCTCAGTATGTACATGCTCTGTTTTATGTTGTACGGATACATCGCCAGCAACATTTACTTGTCCTGGTCCATTTACTTGAACTCCCAAGGCACACTGGGTGTTTGTCACGTTCATTGTTTATGGGTGCGGTTCTGTCATGACAAAATGAATAATGAGTAGTAATGAAAAATTATTATTGTCTTCATTATTCTGTAAAAATAATAGTAAAATCATATCGGGCTCAGAATCAGAGCAATGCCCGTACTTATAGTCGATACTTCGCTCGATCTCAGACTTGAGAATTGCTCAAGTACGCGAATATTACCAATAGTCGTTACTTGGCTACGGAGTAATACTTCGCGTTTGCTTGACTCCGGCTTTACTTGAGTCTACTACAAGGCTACCTTGAGTCGTGCTCAAGTATTCGTGCCAGTTATTTTTGACATTTGTATTTCCAACATGGATATATGCCATAGAGGTATAACTACTTATTTAAACTTACCTTTCCAATCAAATTATCCAAAAATAGATTGGATTCAGTAGATAAACCAGAAATATTTCGCAAATACTGTCATGAACGTCAAACATATCAATCAAATATATGTCAAAAACAAGAAATCTCAAGAATTCACGAAGTATCGACTATAGGCTACGTGCATGAAGTCTACTAGCGCCTCTAGTGGGCAATGGAGAACGATTGAACTCCATTTTATCATTGTTTCATACCTATAATTTTTTAAATGTACTAATATTATTCAATTCAGCTGTGTGCGTATAATATAACTTGCATAGCATAAAAGGTACGTTGAAATTATTTATTTGGAGTATTTTTTTCTTCAGTTATAACGTACCTATTATGGAGAAAACGTCTTAATTCGTCCAAATTGACAGGTTAACCTCAAATTATGACGCGGATGATCTTGCAGATCGGGTTTGTATTTATCAAACACTGTATCCTTTTTACCGAGGAAGCATTGAAGAAAAGCGTGAAATTAGTTTTGCCCTATTAAACATGTTGAAGAATATGTTGCTGACAATATTAACAACAAAATTATTGCGAAGTGCATCTGACAAACTTCTATCACTTAAACATCTTACAAATTAGAGATAGAGGTAAATTCATGAATCCCAAATCGATGATGAATATTTCTAATTTCACAATTGAATTACAAACATATTTGTTATATAGATTAATAATGAAAGACAGACAATACTCTATTTACCGCTTCGATTCACTTCACTCGTTTTTTCATGTTATAACTGGGTACATGAAATCTATGAAACTATATTTCACTTGAATCATCCTTAACACAACAGCCCGGAACAGAACAAACGTTTTCCCATGTTTTATATGCAATTATTTTCACTTTTAAACTACAATGCTCAATGACAGCTCATTGACGTATTCTGAGAAATGGAGTTCAATGGTTACAATGGTGCCACCATGAGCGCTCGCATCGATATTTGTTCAAACTCCGCCCCCTTGCACATAGCCTAAAGGATAGATTTTCGAGTAAGTATCTATGGTGACTTCGCCTCGATTTGGCCAAGTTATACTCAAGAACGAGATTGAGTTCCGACTATAAGTACGGGCACAAATAACGTTTGGATCAATTCGTAGAAAGAAGTCTATCTATTGATCTTATTGAAAAAAATAGTATGATTTCAATACTTGAGCATACTATGAGTTTGAAAATTGAGGTATAATAACATCATGTAAAGTATTTTAGGTTGGAATTTGCCAAGTTACAAAAATTGTTATCCAAATGTCATAATGCGGTTTGCAATCGTATTGCACTTAATATCAATTCAACTTCTATATTTTTAAACTTATTGAAGTACACAGCTCAAGATTCTACAAATAACGCAGCACACAATGTTAACAACACACATTCACAGAAAAATTAAATTAAGTTTTTGGAACTCAGCTGCCGCGTGCTATTATGGCGGCAGAGTTGTGATGCATAAATGTTTAGTTTACGCATTGTTTGCGATTTGAGAACCATCAAGTTCAGGAGTCATTGTAAAAAATATTTCCATACTAATTCAGCAACAATTTGGAGTAATTTTGATAAAATGATAGCAAAGTGTATTAAGAACGTTGAAAACATGATCAAAAAACCAATCACAAACAGAAAATAACGAAATATTGTTTAATAAGCATGTTTCGGATCATTTTTACAAATTACATTCAATAACGGAAGTAGTGATCGATATATTATGTTCGAAATGAATGTAAAACATGTGATTCATCTATTCATTGAAATTGTATCAACTATTTATTTCTTCATAGGTATGGAAACTCCTCTTGATGGATTGAATATATTGATTGAATAAATGAAGGTAAATAGATAATCACGGTGTAAATGAGAATCAGACAAAGTACGTTTTATATCATCCTTATTACAAACTTCACATTCGCGTAGTTTCAGTAATGTGTGCCTCATGAATTGATCTGCTAAACAAATGAATCGTGCGTAATATTGCATCTAATATATTATTCAGTTTGATTACATTTGTATGTTACGAGTATTCTGTCCCATATATAAGAATGAAAGTTTTCAGAACTGTAGCAATATTTTTATATATTATTTAGGATTGAATGCATTCAATATTTCACCGTTTTCTTCAAATAAATCGTTGAAGGTTTTACTAATGTTTAAGAATAACAGTTAGTTTAGGTATTCAGCGCAACGCACACAGATGGTAGCACAACCGTATCAGCTGTTATGGTAAAGTGCAATAAGCTTGCAGCCATTTTATTTTGTGAGAAATCTACCAACTATCTGAAAAAATAAATGAAATTCCTAAATAGAAATGAAACTTGACAGTGAGATATAGAAATGACTAATAAATTAAATGATTGATTAAGGGCCAATCTCACCAACTCTAATTGAGTACGTAATCACTGATTAACCTTATTTAATCAATACTTTGCGTTCCACCATTCTTTGATTTTGGTTGACAAAAATTACTGTTTGAACTGAACTGCTCCAAAAATAACAATGTTTGTGATATATTGGATGTATTATGGATGAACTAAAAACCATTAACTTACCTTGAAATATGAATAAAATCGATAGCATGCAACACTTCTTTTATTGATTATAGTGCAAACATTAGAACAGACATTCGACAATGAACAAAAATATTTTATCAGCATAGATAAGTTAATATTAGTGACAAGATCAGTGACGTAGGGATGTATTTCCGAAAAATTTTGCTCAAAAGCAAATTGTACTCGATCATTGTTCTCTAGAAGGAAATGAGTACTATCATGAGGTGAATCATTATAATAGCATGCAATTTTTCTAATATCTTGTATGATTAGGTGTCATTTAACGCATTGCATCTCATTGATTTGAGTAATATGATATATCTTGTTGAGCTGTATTTCAAAGTGTTCCCAAAACTACCTAAAGTTGGGAAAATCATATTGGATATGAGCTAAAGTTTATTCTTGACATACTTTCCAAGTTGTTTTTAATTGATTTATGCTGTCTTGTTTGGATAATTGCTACGTTCGTCTTTCACTTGAATTCTACACTTTATTCTTCTGAAAATAGCCTCTATTATAAGGTAATTATGGGTAATATGTTGCATATTACATAATGGTATTATAAGTGTGAACTTTAGAGCATCAATCACATGCTATTTCTAAAAAATATTAAAAGTATGGGATATCATTAAGATAATTTTTCAATTGATTCGATTCTTTATTCTTGCTAGCTTTTGTTCATCTTAGCAATGATATCTTGTAGAATAGCCTCATGCGTCTTGTTTATCATATATATATGAAATGCTATTTCAAAAAGTCGAATCCTGATAGCTTCAAGCTATATTTTGAATATAACATAATTTTAGATTAATTTATTAAAGAATTCAATCCATTTTAACGGTTATATTTCTTCCATATATTCACAATACATATTGAAGGATATTATTCTCAAGTTTATTATTATGGAAATGAGCTTCTTATGTATTCTTATTCGATGAAACCTATATAATGATGCATCATTATAGCTGCCATTACCAACTAAACAGATATTGTGCCCACAAAATCTATCTCGCATGCTGTTAGGAATGTGCCCATTCAGTCTTTCATTTACTGATATCAGCTTAGTGTTATTAGTTAAAAAAGTAGAAAATTAAATATGCCTGAAACTCAATAAAATCATGCAACATAACAAATCAAAGTGTATAAACAAATACATATTTGAAAAAAACTTTAGTATACTGCATGTGACGCTACTGACTATTTTTATGACGGAAATAGATAAATAGAATAAACAAGATATGCACAACAATTGATTCTGATAAACTCTACCGGGAAATTTTTCTAAAATTGATTAAAAGTGATAAATATCCTTCTAGAAGATTTCAAGTATTATAATACACATAATCTTCACCATAATTATACAAACAATGACTTAAGGAATAATAAGATTATTTCTGGAAGGTCAAAATTTTGTGGCAATTCACGAGAGCTACACTCGCCTTACGAATTCCTGTTCGGTCAGAAAAATAATTATTCATTCCACTATTAGCTATGATTGTAGCAGACGTCTACCTGAAAGCATAGTCCGGAAGATTCAAATAATGTGCTACGCGAAAAGGACATTTTCCAAAGCTACTGATTCCAACGGACTGTCTAATTGACTTTCCATTGGTATGCTTTGAGAAAACCCTATATTATCCGGTCGTAATGACAGATAGTCCAGGAGCCGACCGCACCTTATGTTCCCTAATCGGACTTACGGCCAAATTGCATTTAAATCGATCGGGTATTTAGTGGTCAATAGGATACCACATTTTATGAATGCAGGGTCTTGTCCTAAGTGACGAAAATAGACCAATTCTGATCAAGTTTTTCGACGCAACTTCCCTGATGAAACTTACGATTGAAACTAGTATCAATCCATAGCAAATGTCAAGAATTACAAAAAAAAACCAGGGTGTCACCCAAGGGCATCTTTAACCTATTGAGGACTCTGGGCACATTAGGACAATGGATCCCTCATGACCTTGACAGAGCACTATTTTGTTGGAATAGACGAAAAAAATGGATAAACAGAATTCAAGATTCGAGTAATAAAAAATATTGGCTATCGTTTAGTGATCTGGCAGAAACTATAGGGGACCTGAGGGACGTGAGGCTCTGGACCCAGTGGATCTGGAGTGCAACTCATTTTTGTACTCGACTTCCCTGATTGAGCTTATGATTTGTTTCTTCAATTTGAAGCTTGAACCTTTCTGAACACGGAAAAACCTGAGTACAATCGATGAGAGAAGTACAGCTGCGTTTGAAATGGTACCTAAGGATCGGATTGTCTTTATGAGTGGCTGCCGTCCTCCCAGACAGGGTGGGAGGCAGCACTTCGGTATTCTCGTGCTCAGAAAGACTCAAGCTATAATTAGAAAAAATAGTCGTACATTCTGGACAAGACTTGACCTTCGCTATCGGTTGCTACTAATTTCAATCGTAAGTTCTATCAGAGAAGTTGCGTGAGGTTTGTGAAATGATACTGAATGTATTTCGGTTTGATTCTTAACATTGTTTGCAATTTGTAATGCATGCACCACAATGTTGAAGATCTGCACATATTGGACTATCATGAAACACAAAATATAAATGCAATGGATCAATTAATTCTGCTTGGTGATGGGTATTACCATTTTCATCATGTACGTCTGTACCGGAAGTGCACTTCACTTCAAACTTTTTTTGAGTTTTCCGCATAAATCCGGAATGATTAGCCGTAAGATACTGAAATTTAGTATATGAAATTGCTGTAGCATCTAAATGGTCATTTTCTATTTCTGCATCAATCGGCTGAGCCGGAAGTGCACTTTATATAACAGACTTTTCGAATTTCTCGCATAAATTCAAAGTAATCAGTCGCAGAACATTGAAATTTTGTATTTAGCACTTCTGTAACATCTTGTTGTGCACTTCGCATTATGATTGCAATCGTCTGTACCGAAAGAGCATTTTACTCGAAACATTTTCAATATTCAAGTCGATTGTACCCTCTGAATGCTCAAATCCTATTTTCATTAAGATTGACTTGAGTGCACTTTACTTGACTGTCTTTCTGAATCTTTCGCATAAATTAGAAACGATCGGCCGTAGAATATTGAAATCTAGTGTTTAAGTCTGCAGCAGTATCTGAATGATTGTCTACTACTCTCACAATAATCGACTGAACCGGAAGTGCACTGCAGTTGAATTTTCTTTTCTAATTTTGCGCATAAACTCAGAGTTGTCGGGCGTAGAATCTCGGGAATCTGTATTTTGGAATGTTATAGCATAAAAATGATAATCTTCTGTTGCCATAGCAACCGACTGGGCCAAAAACGCACTTCACCTTATATATTTTCAGAGTTTTCTAGAAAATCCGGAAAGAAAGATAAGATTTTATGTTTGATTATCCTATGCAAAAAATAAATCCAATGATGTACAAGTGAGTTACGTGATGTCGACGTTGGATTTTTTTATTTAATAGTTGTTTATGGATGAGCTCGTATAAAGTGTTTGATAACTTCAGGTATGTACATACTTTAAGAGTATAATATGTTGTTCGTTTGGATGCTTACTAATCTATAAGAATCTCTTTACATTCAGGAAACTAATTTGTAATATTTTCAGTCAAAAAATTTCCTTTGTCACTGCCACTGGGCGCATGGTTATGTGAAACCTAATAATGAAATAAAATGTCTATTATTGAATAACAGCGAATTGAATTCCGTTATGAGTAAATTAGTGTGATTCTATTCTGTTCGTAATAGGTCGGCAGATAAATTAATTTCTTTGGTGAATGATACAAACTAACTTGACTTTGTGAAAAAGTTAGTGATTTGTTTTGAAAATAAGTGATGCGAACGGATTTAGCAATAATGAATGGTGGACATATTGCTAGCAAATGGAGAAAGTTTATCTCAAAGGCGGCATCCTGGATATCGTATGTTTCGAGCAATTTTTATAATATTTATCATAAATCCAAATTCCATGTGAAACACTTATTATTGAATATCAATATCTTTGTATCATAAATTAACTATTATTCTTAGTCTTAGTAAATTGATTTCATCAAGAATAATTAAATTTTGTTTGTTTATTTCACTAGTATCATGTGATTTAGATTATTATCTACTCGTATTGCTAGTTTTTGATAGATCAGCAAATCCAGTGCAGTACTAGAATAAACACTGTGGGGAATCGAATTAAAGAAAAATCTCTTTGACTCGTAATCAGCATATAAAACAACATAAATGCTCTTAACGTATGTACCCGAAGCTATGAAACATCCAGTATATGATTGAGTTGCACTGTGGTATAATCTTGTCTATGAGTAGGTATCTTGTAATTTATTTGATGTCTGTTAAAATTATAATATTATAACTGCTTACGATGACGTCCTGAATATTCTGGGTAAGCATGCACAATCAAAAGGTATGAATAGTATGCAAGCTAGACAAAAATACATTCTACTTCAAAACTTCCGGTGTTAAAACGGATAATGAGCATTGAGCAGTATGCCGATAATATGTACGAGTCGGCGCCCTAATGTCTTGGCATATTCATTCCTATGCTTAGAGTGGCCTTGGATATAATCGTACATAAGTTATGGTAATGCCTATATTTCATTCAAATAATTTCCTCACCCGCCTTCGACTCGTACTCTAAGCTGCAATCTGCTGGAAAAAAAGGTTGCATTATATTTTGATTAGATTGAGCTGCATTGGCTCTACACAATATAACATCATCTAAGTTTGTTAAACTTAACAAAATCGGGTAGTTTCATGAATATGATATTTTTCAAATTTCATCATATTCCAAACTCAGTGATGACGTTCCATTTGAAATTCAATCAACTGCTGCGGTAAGCGAAATAATATACGGGGAGCCCGCGACATTACATTCGATAGAGTACATCATTGTGATATTGAAAAATCATTTATTACACGTGAAGCAGAGGATAACTCCTGCGGAGAAGCACACGACAAAACAGTGTGTATGTCAAATCTTATTCATTATGAGACTTGTTTGGATTAATAAATCATAAAAAATCGTTTCTTACACCTGGCAAGCGGGACGAAGTTGTTCGCACAGAGTGCAAACCATATGATTTTTCACAAGGGTGATGTCAAAACTCATCCATTCAAAAATTAATAACAGAAGGAAGTTTTAACCAAAAATGATACAAAAAAAAGTTCTTACGGCTTGAATTCGAACCAAACGAGTTCTTAAATAGTTTCAAAAGTGGAAATTGAGAGTATACATCGTGCTCTTTTGTTATTATAAATTTGTATCAATATGCACCTATTTGTACCATGGTTGAATCTTCTCTTGTATCGAAATATCGTTTTTCATGGCTTAGTGGATGTATATATAGTTTTCATTCAGAAACAAATTCTAGTAGATAGTCAAAAGCATTTCTTTCATTCCACAATTTTGTTAATAAGAAAAAAATCAACTTTATTGCAAATGAAATGAAAGAACTGAAATTATAACTTTTTCGACACTCTTAAAATGAATGATTATTATGACGATAATATATATTTAAAATTGTATGATCTCCTACTAGATGTTACATAATAGCCGTTAGAATGAATCCTCACTCGGCATCTCGATTGTATCTCTCGCCCGGTTCTCTTCTTAATTTCGAACAAAAATGTCGAAAACAGTCTGTTTTCTGCTGCAAAAGTATTCCGAAACTTTTAAGTTTTACAATTGACAAATTGAATAGATGTACACCGATTTTGGATACACGGAAAATGTACAAATAAGAATTTTCGAATGTGCATGGTTCTACCCACAATTAATAGTGTCCATGATAGTCCAAGAGTTGGCTGCAAAAAACTTGGTCGATCGAGTAACAGAATGAAATGTGCTTCAAACGTTAATACTCACCGAGACAATAGGAGAAGTCATGGTGTGCCTAGGCAGAAGTTGTGCAGAAGTATATTATGATTTTTTTTTTATGGTAAATTTTTCGTTTAACAACTATACCAATGATCAGACTTTGATCAAACGGAAGTTTGAACATTTATGTATTTAAAAAAAAAGGGTGCCACGTCTATGCCTGTTACAAATACCTGGTACACCATTTTCTTTCCCTTAAACTTTTTGCTATTGCCATCTGTATAGATGTTTTATGCAGGTATGCTGCGCGCACGTGAATTTTGAAAACTACTGTTTTACTTAAAACTACTATACTTGATTATGTCACTGAGAAAGAGCTTACATTAGAAAAAGATACATATGGACGCTTGAAGAAAATGGTGTGCCAAGCCATAGGAGCAGGATTTGACAAGGCAGACAGATATGTATTTTTTTACTCAGTATCACCTAAATTTTAAGAGTAATTTCATAGTGTTACGCCATTGGTATAGTTGCTGTACAAAAAATGTTATATAAAAGAATCATACTATACCTGTGCACAGCTTCTACCTAGGCACACCATGACTTTTCTCATTATCTCGGTGGAATACATTTCATTTTGTTACTCGATCGGCCGGGTTTTTTGCAGCCAGCTCTCGCTCTATGGAGGATACCATTCTACTTTTTACCAAAGTTCCACTGCTTTGAACAACAAGTATACAATACATGCTGGAATTGAACCGAGACAATCAACATCGTGTAAAATTGACGATAAAATTGTATCAACTTTGAAAGAGTAAGTGATTCGTTTTATGTATTTAACTCGTTTTCGTGATATATAATTGTAATTTGTTTTATGCTAGAAATATTGGTTAACTAGTATTTTCACAAATTGGCACATGTTTACATTCGAAATACAATTTTCATACACAAATAGATATTTAACTTTTTTCCTACTTATATTTGATCAGATAGGGCTTACATGAAAAATAGTAATTAATGAAAATTATATTTGAATTTTTACTCTAAATTACACCCTTTATCTATTTCTCATGTTCATATGTGAATAATCCCATTGATGTACTAATATTAAATGATAAAAACCAAGAGCGCACTGTGGCAAAAGAGCACGATGGATACTCTCAATTTCCACTTTCAAAGCTGTGTAAAAATTTCGGTTCTTATTCAAGCTGAAGAATTTTTTTTTTTGTATCATTTATGGTTCTAGCTTTCCTCTCAAATCAATAGTTACGTGAATAGATTTTAAAATATCACTTTGCTTGCGCTTTGTAAGAACAGTTTTGTCCCACTTGTCAAATGTAAGAAACGTTTTATAATAATATTTCAGCTCTCCAGGCCTAGCAGGCCCATGGCTTGATGAGTAATACTCTTCCATTGGATACGGTTTAGCGCCTCATGTTCCCAATTCCTTATATTTAGATACTGTATATCTTTTTTTACAGCGTCTCTCCATCTTCCTTTTGGTCGTTCCCTTCTTTTCTTGGTCCCTACTTCACTCTTGTACACTAGTTGTACCGGTCTATCTTCCGGTAGTCTTACTAAATGTCCTAACCACCTTAGTCTTTGTGCCTTTATAATACCTGTAATATTAGGCTCCCCGAACAGTTCCGCAACTTCTGAGTTTGTTCTGCGCACTATTATATTGTCCACTTTCTTACCTCCAAAAATTTCTTCTTAGCACTTTTCTCTCCCAAATTTTTAGTTTTTTTTTATTTGTTTTATTTAACACCCACACTTCGCACCCGTAGAGCACTGTTGGCCTTATTATAGTTCTATATATTTTTATTTTTGCACTTCTTGTTACTGTTTTTGACTGCCAAATTTTTGTTAGTGATCCTACGCACCTGCTTCCCTTCATGATTCTTGCTTGAATTTCTATATTGTCATCATTGTTGTCTGTTATTAACACTCCCAAATAATTAAATTCGTTCACTTTTTCAAATTCCAGTATTTTTCTTTCGTCATCTCTCACTTTAAAAGTTTTAATTTCATCCTTTTAATGACCTCTTACGTGCATATATTTTGTCTTATCTCCATTTATTCGGAGTCCTGCCGACGCTGCTGTGCGTACTAAATTTTTGAGCACGTTTTCAAGCTCGTCTTTTGCTCTGGTTATTATTGCAATATCATCTGCGTACACTGAGAAAAAAGTATATTAAAAAATATATATTCAAAAACTGGATTTTAAGCTTGAAAATACGAAATTTTGAATATATGGTCTGAATAATAAGCACTAAAATTCAGGAAAAGTCATCATTAGAATCCGTGTGACATAGAATAATTTATTTTAAAGAGAAATATCTGTTTATTTGTTCTTACAATATGTTTATTTAATTCACTTAAATCTAAAACTCAGTATATTAAAATAATTCTTGTATATTAGCGGCAGTTATATTTTATCTGTAGTTTTATGACACTGTGTATTTACGGAAGAACTAGGGGATCCACCGGTTCATACGTGTCTATTGTGATAAGAGACTTGAACAACTTTACTTCACACCTTCACAGTGAGAGTACCTACTTTGCGGCATCGTATTTCTTATAGCAATTATAATTCTTTGAGATGTGCGACGAGTTTGTTGTGAATAAATTGATAGAGTGGGGCTTTCCACATTCAACAGCCAGTTTTAAAGGTAAGTTAAATCAAATTCATTTAATTAGATAAGGTTATCCTGGAATTACATATTACGACATAAAAGATTCTTGATGTTTTTGATATTGATTTGAAGCAGTCCTGAAACAAACATAAATTTTATGTTATTTATTTTTTATCAACTCTAACCTTACATATTTCTTTAGATGCTGAAATAGACAAAGAGGCATTAGGCCTGCTGGATGAGATTTCCTTGAAGGAATTAATTCCTTCTGTGAGAAAACGACTGAAATTTAAGAAGAAATTGTTATCTATGCAGTATGGAGAGGTAATTTCTTTGAGGAAATACTATTTCATTATTTCAAATCTTTTTATCAACATAGTGCACAAAATTAAAAGAAAATGTGTAGCATGTTGTATAGGTCGGGTGGACAGCTATTTAGATTTAAATGTTTCAGGATAAAAACATTGGGATATCTCCGTCATCGTCCAGTACTGTCACATATCATTCGGGTGAAATAACGCCAACATACTTCCTTGACGGCATAATTTCAAATGACGATATATCACCCACATATTTGACCACTCAAGAAGTTCCTTCACTGATATCAATTACCAGTGGAAATTTCGAAGAAAATCTTCCATTGGCAACAAATACACCAAGGTTAATAAATAGTGATGAACGTGAGTGAAAATATGAATCTTATATATCTATATTCAGCTTTATAATCAAGAAACAAGTTGATGAAAACACTGTTTTTATTTTCAACGTTCATCAATTAGTCAAAAGAAATAAAATTGATTATTTTCAATGTAAACCTCAATTGTAGCTATGTATTTGAGAGTCTATTTTATTTCACGAATTCTAATTAGTTTGAGCTTCTTTATGGGAATAGAATCATCACTGTCAGATAATCTACTCGATTGTCTTCTAGAGTAAATTTCATTTATCCAGAAAATAAATTGTTCTCTTCATAAAACCGGGCATAATTCAAATACATTTTTGTTGACGCCGATATGTATCGTGAATTTAGATTTTGACTAGTCGTTTATTTGATAAGAGCTTGAAACCTAAGCATCATCATTTAATACATTATCCGCATATAATGAATTATATTGGCCCGTTAGTTGCAATCTGGAGTATGCGTTTTGAAGCAAAGCACAGAACTTTGAAGCAATCCGCCAGTGTTGTTGCATCTCGAGTTAATATTTCCCGTACTTGAGCACTTAAACAACAATTATTTTTGTGTCATAGGTTAATTACAAACAAAGGCCTACAAAAAAAATTTAAATCAGGGTTAACTGAATATTTTGAGTCTGTAGAATACTTGCAATACTTACGCAATTGTAATTTACCACAAAAATTCCATTCAAAAATTTATAAAACTACAAGGATTGAAATTAATGGAACTGAATATAAAAGTGATCATTGTATCGTGACAGATATTGAGGAAATGCCCGTTTTTGGTATTATAAAACATATTTTATTCAAAGATAATATGGTTTGTTTCATTTATTTGAAATTGGAAACAATCAAATATGATTCCCATTTAGATGCTTTCGAAGTTGAATGGAGTGATACTCTCAGCTCCATTGAACAAGTTGATCTAGTTGCAAATATACCTGTATTATTAGTAATCCAGCCTAATGGTAAATATTACGTATGGTACAATCAATAGAGTATTCTTTTATTTATTTTCTCATCCCAATGTATTTTTATATTTTCGCAATAAATATATTTTTTTTCTATATAACTGATATTTTTATTTGAATATTCCGGAATATATACCTATATTTTCTAGTAGGTGAGTATTTTCATATCACATATCCATAGATAATACGCACTAAGTGATTTGATTATTTAAGGTGAATATCTAGTGTATTACTACTCGAAATACTGAATAACTACCATTAATTTATTTGTATTATAAGAGTTATTATTTATATACTCAAAATTACAATCTAGTGATTCCATCTTTAAATTCAAGTATATTAATGTTCAAGATATTATTCTGTTGGCAATGAAATACACGGTTTGTATCTCTGGAATAAAGTATATTTATAATTAATATATTATTCTATTATCATCGCAATTCACTACTATTATCTCAACATCTTAGTATATTGATGTCCAATATATTGTTTTGCTGGCATTACAATCCACGGTTTCTATTCTTCTAATATTCTTGTATTATGGCCAATATTACACTCGTGTTTGTGTCACTTTTTTCAATATAAAATATATTAGCGATTAATATTATTATATTCACCATGACAACACTTTTTTCTCAGTGTAGGCTAAAATCTGATGTTTTTGTCGATTTATGATGCCTTTAGTATTCACCCCACTTTGTCTAATAACCCATTCTAGAACTAAGTTGAAGAGAACTGGGGACATAGGATCACCTTGTCTTAGGCCTTTTCTAACTGTGAAACTTTTGGAAATCTTGTTGCTGATACTTATTTTACAGCGAATATCCTCCAATGTCATTTTGATCAATCTGATTATCTTTTCTGGTATTTTGAATATTGTTAGAATCTCATACAGTTTTCTATGGCTGATTGAGTCGTATGCTGGTTTAAAATCCACAAACAAGATATGAAGAGGCAACCTGTGTTCATAGCTGTTTGAAATTATTTGTTTAATCGTAAAAATCTGATCTATAGTTGACCTGTTGTTTCGAAAACCGGCTTGGTATTCTCCTAAGATCACATTTGCTCTGTCTTGTAATCTATTTCTAATTATGATGGCTAAGATTTTATATGCAACGTCCAGCAACGCAATACCTCTATAATTGTTACAGTTTTCCTTTTCACCTTTTTTGTATATTGGCTTTATTAGGGCTTCTTTCCATCTGCTAGGTAATATTTCTGTCTCCCATACTGTTGTTACTATATCATACAGTTGTTTTTGAATTTCCTCTCCTCCATATTTATAAATCTCTGCCCCAATACCATTCTCTCCTGCGCTTTTATTATTTTTAAGATCGTTTATGATTTTTGCCATCTCTTCCATCTTTGGCGGCTCTATTGAACTATTGTTTTCAACTTGGTCTCTTGTGTCATCTGGCATTTCTATCTGTTCCAAGAAATATTCAGCCCACCTGTTTAACCCATCCTCTCCCATAACTAGTTCTTCCTTTTTATTCTTGCAGAATATTGTTTTGCGCTTATACCCCTCTTTTTCCTTCTTCATCCCTTGGTAGAAATTTCTAATACATTTGTTTCTATAATTGTTTTCAATGTGTTCCAGCCTTTTTTCCATTCTTGCTCTTTTTTTCTGCCTACACATCCTTTTAAAGCGTTTTTTCTCTAGGTCATATAACCTTTTATTCTCTATGTTTGGATTTTGTCGTTCCCTGACTCTAGCTCTTGCTTTTTTGATCATTGCATCTTTGCAGTCTTCGTCGAATCACTTTTTTTCTTTCTTCTTTCGCTTTCTGCTCAGCGTTTTTCCCGAAGCTTTACATATATTCTTTTCAAAACTTGTCCATTCGATCTCTATTGTGTTTTTGTGATCCGAGTGCTTTGAATACGTGTCTATTTGTTCTTGGAACTCTTTTTGTGTTTTTTCGTTCTGTATTTGTTGCATATTATAACATTTCCTGGTCTTCAAATTATTGAGGTTGTTATTTGGAAGTTTCTGTTTCATTTCTATTGCAACCATCAGATGGTCGGTGTCTGCCTCTGCGCCTCTTCGCGTTATCACATTTTTGATTATGTTCGCATATTTTTTCTCTGTTAGCACATGATCAATTTGATTACAAGTTTTACCGTCCGGTGATACCCAGGTGCCTTTATATATTTCTTTCCTTTGAAAGCTAGTACTCATAATCTTCAGTTCATGTTCTTCAGCAAATTCTAATAGTTTAATTCCGTTTTCATTTGACATTAGATGCTTACTGTTTCCCCCCGTTATTTGTTTGTATATTTCTTCTCTACCAATTTTTGCGTTTAAATCTCCTAATAGTATTTTGCTGTCATATTTTGGGATTTGCCTCCAGGTTGTTGCTAGGTTTTCGTAGAACATACTTTTTTCTTCTTCGTCTTTCTCATTTGTTTACTTTAAATAATTTATTGAAAACTAACCATCAAACGAGATTCACGATGAATAAGATATAACAAGAATATTTTGAAAAGTTATATGTTGATTAATATTTTTCACATCTATACGCTCAATGACCTCGGTAACATCATGTACACTTCTTACGCGATTAAAATAACTAATTCTAATAATATGGCAGTGAATAAGATGATACAATGATTTTGTCATGGGCTCCCGGTCTATAAGAAATACACACATCTTTCTTTCTGATGAGCAAAAATTTACTTAGCTATTTATTGTGTTTGGTAAATAGAATAGGATCACAAATAAAAAGGCTCCAATACTCTGAAAATATAGAGTAGTGGTATATCACATACAATTTTAGGTTGACAGCTGGCAAAGCCCATATTGTGCGCACACTGTTGCATCAAAATTTTTATTACTGCTCCAATTTGATAATATCTTCAGAATAATCTATTGGAATACATTAATTATATGTACAATTGAGAATATTTGAATTGGGTATACATGATGTTTGATATATTGATTATGATATAAATGAAAAGTGACATTTCAAGAGATCGCGCAGAATTATTTCGTATGCCATTGGGTGTCATACCATCCTGATTTTTGAATCAAAAGCTGCTAGTTTAATAGCTATGATTATGTCTTAACAATTCAGGTATTCATTTCTGACTGCGTTTGACGTTTAGAAATTTTAAAAGTTTCTTGTGAATGCAGGTTGAATTTCCAAAATATTATTAGAGAAAGTATAACTTATATGATTGTTTGAAATGACGTATTTCTTACTCGCGATCTGTTGTCAAAGCCTTCGGCTTTTGCTTTTTTGGAATATGGGTTATCCAAATATTTGTTGTAGATCATACTTTTCTGTGAAATGTGTTTATTATTTTGTTATAATTGCTAATAGTGTGCGGATATGTATTTTTCATTTCCTCCGACATAGAAAAAAATATATCGTACTCTATTCTTTGTAGACGGCATGTTGGTACGATTTTTTTATACATAATAGTTTGAAAGGTTCTATTATACCCAGGGAAATTATAAGTGTGTAGTCTTGATTTGATTTGTTGAACTTTTTTAATGGCATACTAACATTTACTGAACAATAATTGTGAAATATTAAAATATCTGTCTTTTTGTCAATATCTCATTACAACTTTTCTTTGAATTGAAGGCTGGTATATATGAATCTTAAACGTTTAGAATTGACAACAATAAATCATCATTATCACCTAGAAAGTGGAATGAGTTTTTATAATCATTATAAGTGAGAATCATCAGTAATTTGGATTACAGTAAAAAGCTCGTAAATTATTCTCTTCACAGCTCCAGGATATTTGTATAAAAAAATATGTTCCCATGGCTGGTTGTAGAAGGTCATTCATGTTAAAGATTCCATATTTTATTAGCGATATTATGTACTCAGAGGAATGCTAGCGTATCATTTAATCTGTTTCTCATGATTTAGGTATTGAATTATATTTAAAATTGCAAAAACTCAGATAATTGTGTGGATGTATTTAATTGTAGTAATTGTCTTGGATGTTTGCAGTTTTAATAAGATCCTCGTATAGTGCTGAAGTTATCTGCAATCACAGATCAGACAAGGTAAATACAAAATTTGAATTACTTTACGTCGATACTGAATATTTCTATCCAAATTGCGGGAACACATTACTAGTTTTTATGTTTTTTTTTTGCGGCCATCTCTAGATTTGGTTGTTTACACATCATGTGAGTGCGTGATCTGAATAATTTCCAAGTGAATTTATTTTGATAGCAACATGCACAGCACCTGTCACTGAGCCATTTGTTGAGTTCTGAAGCCTAAATATCAAGTTTTGTTCTATGCTTCCTTACAGTGTGCAAGCCTCATCTCGATAAACTAGATCCTATGTCAATGTTCGAAAATACACACTTGTTGCTTACAACGAGTAGTAATATTGAACTCACAATTTAATGATAGATGCAGCTCCGTGTATAAGTGATAATTAAGCTTAGGACGATTTTTTATGTTTCGTCCCGTCGTCCAGGTGTAAGAAATCGTTTTTCGTTATTGTTTATCCATAAACTACATACTGTCAAAATTTCATATCAAGTCACATTCTGAATTTGAGCAGGAATTATCACATGTTTATAACAATATTGTGCAAAAGCTAACTTGCACGCGACTTCCGGGCTAGAGCCAGTGTTTCATATTTTTTGTAAATAACTACTCTCACTACATTTTATAAGTGGTCAGATTTCGCATATTTCTGACCGCAGGCTCCCGGACATATTTTATCAAACACAGTTAGAAGCAGATAGTCAAAATGGTTTTTCATATTAAAATCAGCCATAGGCTATTTGTCATCTAATAAATAAATGATTAAGTTAATTTAGTTGGGTTGACCAGCCATTGACAGCTGTCATGTAATACATCATTCCAATAGCAACACAGAATAGATCTACTAGTAAGAAAGTCATATTTACAGCACTAGAAGAAATTAAAAAATATTTTCTTTTGAAATATATTGCTGCTGAGACTCCGGAAAATATCGTAATACGTTGCTCATAAACTATAAATACTATAAATATAATTTTTTATCCATTTGATGTTTATAGCAAAATCTATAATTTGAATAAAAAAAAATTAAACTCTTACGAAAATTCTCACTACTTTTATCAAAATTGAATTTGAAAAATTCGATATGGAATAAAAAAAAGTGTGAAAGGACATCAGAGAAGTAACCAAGATATCAAGAATTCTGACCCCAAAATTCAGTGACCGATGTCAAAAAAGATTAATTGTTGAAATATATATTCTTCTTGGATATAAATATTATCAAAGAATTCCCAGATTTTGTTTATTTACATTCACTATTCCAGTCAGCCCCAACAATATCATCCAATAAATTCTTACAGCACTCTAAGGAATTATATCATCTATAAGTCTACCAAATTTTGTCCTAGAAAACCGGATAGTTTGAGAGAAATTTGTATTTTGAGTATTAATTATGAAAATTCATACACGATAACTACAAGTATGATGCCTTGTATATATTTTTTTCAGATAAGTAGTGATAAAAGGCTCTGAGTTATAAGATTTGCATGCTAATTTCAAATGTTAGCACTGAGTTTATACGAATTTATTGCAGACATAATGAGACTTTGTCAACTTAACAAAGTCTTTGTACACACATCATCAAAAACTTTGTGAATTTATTATTAAAAGTAATCATCAAACATTTTGGTACAAGATTCATGATTTCAAATTTCGCACTTAAATAGTAGACGAGTCCTTCAAGCGTGACCTCTAGATTTACGTAGAAATGCAAATCAAAATATTTATTTGTTCTCTTCAGATAATTGGGTAAGCATTGTCTATAATCGTGCAAGCGTGAAATAGTAACGCGAGGCTAGGAAAAAAACGTGATATCTGAAGAAAAACTCGTTTCACACAGGCTACGGATTTTTTTTTAAAGCAATTAACATGTTGCACTAGTGTGGAGAAGATACAAAAAAAATATTTTACGAATAAAGCTGCATTCACAATCACTTTAGACTCTGCTTAATTTGCACTTGAACTTCATATTACGCAGGGTTAAAATTTGTAGCATCCACAACCACTTTCCACATTGCTTGAAATTTTGTAATGCCATCTATGAGAACAAATACAAAATAATGCAAATAATAGATACTTTATCCTTTTATTTGTTTGGAAGAATATATTTCCAAATTCAGTGGTCAATTCCTTGCAGGGCATGAAGAATAGTTGCTAGTTACAGTTATCTATTTACTTGAATTTCAGTTCTTATTGAAAGATGCTATAAGGTGAATAAATATAATAAGTTAAAAAACTTTATGAATCTGAATTCAATAATCACTCGTCCATATCACTGTCTTCTATCATTCTATTTGATTTTAAACGTCAAAAACACAAATTGAGTCATCGGAAGACGCAATGCACATGCCAATTCGCTAGCGACTTGAAGTGAAAGTTTGCAATCCGAACGTAGAGTAATCAGACTACAAATTTTAGTTGTGTATGATTACTACTGAGTTCATACGCGTAGCTTTGAATTTTAAGCTAGCATGAAATTGTGCCATGTTCAAATTCGGTTGTAAATGGACCTTAACTATGAACCAAGAAACTTAGAGGATACTGTAATGTTATTTATTTTGATTTAGGGAGCAAAAGTTACTAAACGCTTCTATTTATTTTTATGATTTTTTGAAATAATAAATTAGATAACTAACACTATTTCTAAGCGATCATTCTTATTTGAACTAAAGATTATTATACTACACTATAACTGAACTTTGATTATTTATGTCAATATTGATTTATTTTAAATAACACAATTTATTTCAACCACTAGCAGTCCATATTATAAGGTCTCTGAGCCAAAGTCAATAATACTCCTCGTTAAGTCAGCCACTGATTTATACCGTGGGTCTCTCCTCACTACGTTTTTTCCCCTAACGTCCAGGCTTTTCTAGAAAGCGCTAGAAGGTACCAGCAATTTTCTAGAAAACAAATATATTCGCTTCTATTTAATGATGTAGAATATTTCCACAATAATTCTAAGCACCAGAAAAGCCGAAAGGATTAGTTTATAGACTTAAATTTGTTACAATACTATTATGTCATTTCACAAATGGATGTACAAAAAGATTATTTATATTGTATCTGTGGCTTAAGGATCGTGATTAAATAATTTTTCATTATTGCCGCTACGTGGATGATGATTGTTTCGTCATAGCACAAACAGATCAAGTAGACAACATTCAAAAAAAAATCAACAGCTTCCATGATCGTCTTTTCACTGTTGAACATGAATCACATAATCAACTAAGCTTTCTGGACGTCACGGTCATCAGAGCCCCCAATAACTTTAAAACCAATTGGTATCGTAAACCGACGGCATCTGGACGGTATTTGCATTTTGTATCTGACACCTGCACCAGATACAAGACTGGCGTAGTTTTTAGTTTGGTAGACCGTGCCATAAAACTTTCTGATGTGACATTCCATACTTTAAATATAAAATACATCACGTCTACATTGTTGAAGAATGGATATCCGCATTCATTTATTGACAATAAAATTGAATTCAGATTACAACAACTTACCAATAAGGCAAAGAACGAACCAATCATTGACAAAGAAAATGAAATTACAGCTGTTCTACCATACTGCAGAGAAGTAACCATAGGCATACAAAAATCGTTAGTCATACAAACATCACGCTGACATACAATAGCCTTACTACCACAAATCATCTGTTCAGCAATACTAAAGACAAATTGCACCGACTAAAGCTCGTGATGCGATATATAAAATTGAATGCCTTGATTGTCCTCTGAATTATATTGGTGACTAGCCAAACCATTAAAAAAAGGTTATATCAACACGCCACTATGTTGATTTAGGACATAAATTTGACTTCAAGAACCCTGAGATCCTGAAAAAGGAAAAATATAAAAACCAAAGACTTTTACAAGAGACAATTTTCGTTAACCAAAACAAATCAAAAACCGTCAATTACATGACAAACTACTAAAACATTGCCCAACATATAACCAATTTCGCGCCGAATCTCTAGCACAGTGAGCTCCACCAGCTGACTGTGTCCGTCCTCAGGAAATGCTTTGACTATTTTTATTCTTGACTCTCGGCCCACGATTTTCTTATTAATTTTTTGACATATTTTATGTGCTTGACATGGTATTTGCATATAAAACGATTTTTTATATTGTCTTGTTTATATTTATTCTAAGTATTCTACTGTATTATAGATACATTTTTTTTTATTTAGTAAGTTTGAGCTACTAAATGTTTTTAGTTACATGGTTGTAATTGTTATATTGTCTTTCCAGCTGAAGATGGTAGTTGTTTACTACTGAAACGTTCTGAAAATAAAAACAAATTAATCATTTGCACTTATGATTCAATCACGATTCTTAAGCCACAAATACAATATAAAGATGTTCAACTGGATCAAAATATACCTTAGAAATGTAGATTCAATATTGTGCGCATACAAACACAGAAAACGCTACTTCTGATATTTTTATTTCTGGACTGGCAATACGGTGCACTATTTTTGTTGCACAATATATTATTCAATCAAGGAACATATATGTGTGATTTTTGTCCAACAAGTGTTGATGAGCAAATTAATCTCGTAGAATTAACATTTTCAGACCGTCGGACTGAAAATATGCATTTGAAATTCTGACGGACAATATCACAGCTCAACTTCACTTACGTCTGTTTGATAATACTGAGAAATTCGACAGAATGTCAATAATCTAACAGAACTTGTAATTTTGACTTGTTGGAGATGGGGGAATCCGCTGAACGCCGCAATATTTTTTGGATAAAATATTGTTTGTGTTTTTCCACTCAATATCTTCTAATTGTACTATAAAAGAAAGTGGTAAAAATTGTCGGACTCATCAAGATGAAGCCACTCACAAAGTTACAGAAGAGTATTAATAATCCGGAGAAAGCGATTCTGTACCGCGGACTATAAGTAAAAAGCTTGATTGATAATTAATCAATAATTATTACTTCTAGCAGAATTTACCTCGATAGACTTGCTGTTTCTTAAATTGCTTCTCATGACAAATCGTGTTATAAAAATTTACAAGGCTCTTTTACTATCTGAAATTCAACTTTAAACTTGCCGATAAAAGTTCCGTCAAAATCGATTCAGCCATTTCGGAGATTCACCCGGACATACAGATTGACAAACAAACAGATAGACAAAAATTCAAAAACGCATGTTGGGGTTTTGATATTTAGAACCGCGACGCCCATGTGTGCGAATGTGCGGCGCACACAGACGCTAGGGCACTAGTACAATAAAATAAGTCATGTAGGTTATGTTTTGTAGTATTATTTTACAGTAAATACGATTGCAGAAATTTGTTTGTGGAACACGACGACAAGAAAAAGAGGCGCTTCATAGGTTTCGCATTCCTAGGGTCGGCGCAGCCCTGTTGGTTACCTGCAAATAACCATATGAAATTGAGAGAGAGTCTTCATTGCGAAATCACAGACAAACAGTACAGTCTTATGTTAGGGGAATAAAGGTGTTGAAATACCAAAGTCTTAATCACACTGTTCTCTGAATAAATTATGTGATCGGTTTCGACCACTTAGTCGTCATCTTCAAACTAAGCTGGAGAGAACAATAAATTTACTGGAGACACAACCCAGAGGATGACAGTTCAAAATTGTTTTCTAACATAATACGGATGTTAAATAATTTTATTCAATAGCCAAAAAATATGCGTAGGATGTTAGAGTCAGAACTTAGCTTAACCCTTCTACAATTACTACAGTTTTATTTATTTGAATGGATTGAGAAAATGTTTTCTGAATTATTATTCTTTCCTCAAAAGTAAGGAATGATTATCAAGGGAAAAGCATCTAAATCTGACAGTGAAATTGATTATATAGAGCCAAGATAGAATATCTCCTCAAATTAATTTTTTCAAAAGTCTTCTTATCTATATGAGAGTACCCATCAAAATATCATTAGATGAGAAAATATTTATCCCTTCGAGATTTTACTGTAAAAACCAATTGTGTCTTAGTTTATGAGAAGTGGTTATGAAGTTCAGTGAGAATATGGTGTATCCAGTTATTTTAAGTTTACTATAATAATTTTGCCGAAGAATTTCCGTCTCTCATTGTGAAAATAGGTGAGAATAATTTTTGAGCTTATGTTTAAATTGGAGTAATAAAAGACTTGACTTATGAAAATTTCAACTGAACAACAACGGATCAAAGTTTATTATTTGAATATAATACATATTCATATTTGCAGTCATTGTATGCTTCTTGATCAATGTAGTTAAATTTAATGAACTTATGCCCAGTATTAGAAAAGACAAATTAATTTACTCACAAAGTGAATGAAATTTACTAACAAAACTTTCACTCCCATAAAGAAAAATAGTTCGATTAGAATTTGTTAGATAATAGTATATTGTGTGGCTAGGGACGAAACAAGACGATTTCAGCTGAGGATGAGAGTTGCTTGCCCAAGCGAAGCGAGATCTGGCATCACCCTCGGCTGAAATCGTGTTTTGTCCCGTGCCACACACTGTATTTTTCATAATACCTGCATTGAAACTTTCTATATTACAAATTTGACATCACAAAGTAGATATTTTCCTCTTAATTTTGCAGGTAACAAATCGAGATTAGCTGCTTGTGCTTCATCAATAAGATATTTTGATGTACTTGAAATTATCGTATTAATATTTTTTTTTTTCTTGAAACTAATCCCCTTTTGAATTTAATTTACAGTTACGAATACAACAACTGTCAAATTAACTAAGGTTATATGATTTTCTCTTGGAGATTGACAATGAACAAATGCGACTCTGCCAGGGATAAAACGATGTGAGAAACAAATCTCAGCGGACAGAAACAAGCTTGTTTCTCCCCTAGGACAGAAACAGGCTTATTTCTGCCCGGCTACACTCGCATTTGTCTGAAATTGCCTTGTTTCGACTGACAAAACAGGCGTAGAAACGCGTTGTTCCAATGCAGGTATTATGAAAAATAAATTTAATGTGGAGATAAACCTACCTTGTCCTTTATAATACTGGGTATCACTCCCTCAAATGGTTTAATCTCACGTCATTTATCTGGAATGGTAATACAAGTTATTCACCTGTTTTTGGGTTGCAGAAATTGAACTTTATTTCCATCGAGAATCAGATTGTATAGATATATTGGAAGATAATAGTTAAAATTCTTTGTCTATCGAGAACCAAGATATTTAATTGATTGACGGGAAATTATTCCACACATATTCTCAAGGGTCTGATGTGTTGTTCTTCTATTTTCTTTTTCTTTAGACCTGTCTCACCAGGAATATTACTGAATAATCAGATGAAATCTAGGAATTCAATAGGAATCCTGATTAGTGTTGTCTTTTGTGGACGAGATCAAATTGCCGTTAATTCAGAAAAAATTGCAAATGATGACAATTACTTCTAATGCGATGGTAGATCAAAGTCTATTTTTTAGACAGTCATTCTACAATTTATTGTTCTATGATTTTCAAGATATCGAAATTCTGATCGATGTGAACTACAGATACAACAAACAAAAGATAAAGTAATGATGACAAATATGATAATTGTCATACCAATGTATGGAAATTTGGACAAGTTGAATTCCAAAAATCATTAACTTAATTATAATCACATTGAAATGAATTATAACTCACTTTGATTATACGTTTGTGATTATTATAGATGAATTATCAGGTTTAGAAAATGAACTTCTCTTCTATTTGAGTCTCACATGTACTAATATTATTTCTAATTTTATTACTGATCTGAATAACGATAGGACAGTGAGAAGGAATTGGAATCATAGTGTTTCAACAATTTATTCTAATTTGCGATACAAAGAAAGTAGTAAACTATTGGACTATGGTAATAATTCATTTCTTACAAACTTTTTATTTTGATTTATAGCTTAAATATTTTTTCGGCTCTCTACTGCATCATTATGTTTTACTCCGTTACTTGATATTTCTTTATCCTGAAAAAAAGTTTAAAAAATAAAAAAAATAATATCATTGGTATATTTGAATACAAGGGTGGTTCGGAAGATCCGTACAAAGTTAGAGAGGTCACACTACTGCTGCGTATCGAGATCATTTTCATGTATAAGTATACAAATGCCTATTATGCGGACTTGTGGGCTCTTATGATTCCGAAGGGATTTACAGACTGCAGCAGCTTTGAGCGAAGTGTGTGAGGCAAAAAACATACTATATTAAATTTAAAAAAATAGAATACCTCAAAAAGAAGAATACTTCTTACTCTTAAACCACCTTTGTAGACATCGAGGAAATGCGATCGATATTCTATTAGAAACCATCTATTCAACGCCCAATAGCTTGGTAAGAATTTTTCTGATAATCGTCACTATGGAAATTACTGGCCGTAGGAATTCTGATCAATCAGTCGATTAGCTGCCGACTGATGCATGAGTTGTTTCAGATATTTTGTATAATTACTGATGATTGAAAAAATTGGAAGTTGACAGAATTTTACCAAAAAATTCATTTCTATAAGAATTTAAGAAAGGTTATGCCATGAACAATATATGTGGGAAGATTGATACCTACATAAGAAATTTGTTCACAAAATTTTGAAGAAAAATTGTTAGTGCTCGTAAGGTACTATGCCTTAAGACAGAAGAGAAAATTTTTGGTCTATAATAGTGGCATAATTGAAAATAGTTCTGATTGGTTCAGATTCATCTTTGATTCAAGAAAAAAGTTTATCATTAAAATGAAATTCTCTCTATATCATTCAAAGGCTACGCATTGAACATAACGGTTTTTTTCCACAACACATCTAAGAGGATCTGTGAGAGAGATATATAACATCTCTATCTTTTTAGCAGGCAGTCGTATCTTTTCTAATAATCAATACTTACAATCGGCTTCTTATATACTTTCTTGTAAAAACTTGAGAAAAGTATGTAGAAAACTACTCCAACTATTATGTACAGTAACGAAAAGCTTCTTGAGATTCTACATTCAGGTCCACTTTTATAAAGCATAAGACAAAAATGGAATGTTCCAATGCAGAACTGTACCTGAAACATTTAGAATCAATGTTATTAATATGTTGTTGAATATGACATATACTTTTTATCTCATAAGAGCGGAAAATAATTTTGATTAATTGAACACCCGTCTGGTAGAACATGCCCAAATAAATCAGGTATTTTATACTTTTGATATAAGAGAGTTTTTTCAAGCTACCGCTGATGATACGTTAACGCTAACGTGAGAAACATCTTGTTTCATATTTATGTTCAAATTAACAAATAAGATCATTTAAAGGTTCACGGTGTCTGGTATTGACTGAAGTTTCTCTAATAAGAACTAATGTTATTGAGTAAGAATACGTGAAGGAATTTATTTCGTACGTTAGCGTTATCATATTATTTGCGGAGGCTTGCAAAAACTTTCTATTGATAGATTTCGACAAGAAATGTTAACTTATGAGAAAAGAAATTATTACCAATCTTGCAATATTATCTAATTTACATTTGAGTTCTGAAGTGGAACTGCAATGACTTGACACTAACGATAAAATGATAATTATTGTCAATTGCAAGTTGAACAAATTTCCGATTAGTATTTATCATATGAAGATGGCAAGGGCTAGTCCCCGTCATATAAAAATAAGTAATGATGACAAGGATTGAGGGTTCAAGACGGGATGCAAATTTATCAAAGTTGATTCGATATGGTACTAAGATTCGATTGAATTTTTTACGTTCAGTACATTAAATAAACATGACTTTTCAATTCTATACAAGAGTAAACTACTGCTCTTCTGCAAACAGAGCAAAAGATTATTCAAAAATATATTTAAAAACTCTGAATTTCGGAAAATTGAATATATTGTTATATTAGTTCTGATCAAAAAAATCTTTTTCTCTCATAGAAAATAGTAATTCATGCGACAGGATTGTAAAGTTGAGCATTACAACATGAGGTCATGTATTGGTGACAAGGCTTGCCAATTTACTAAAACTGTTGGCTCATTTTGCATACAATAGTTATTTGTTTATCAAGGCCGTAAAGGTTATCTTTTTTGGTCGAATCTGTTGTTTGCGGCCGAAGCGTAGCTGAGGCTGCAATTCAGGTGAGACCAAAAAAGAACTGTAAGCCGAGGTGCACACAACGTTTTTTAGGCGATCATTACGAAATAATTCAAAATCATATCATTTTATCTATTTATTTCTAAAACATTGCAATTGTAATCTTAGTTGTCGTTGGAATTGTTTTATTTTATTGTCTTCTATCAAGTTGACATTTAACAAAAAATGCGTATTTATTTTTTGAATTGCAAGAGCTACAGAGGTTGACGGAAGAATAAATGTACTATTTAAGCGAAAACTGTTTCTTAAAGAGTTCATCAAGCTGCCCATATAGGTAAATATAAAGTATTTATGAAATATTTTTTGACAGATCAGTCCCAAAAAGTAATATTTGACAGATCAGTCCCAAAAAGTAAAATTTGACAGATCAGTCTCAAAAAGTGAAACTTCACGGCCGCAAAAGAAGCAATAAAAACATCTTTTTTGCCATGATCGCCTAAAAAATATTTTTATTGTCCTCAAAATAATTATTCAGCACACAAATAGCAAAGAAGCTTGGAGCACGAGTTGGTCTTTGAACAAAACTTAGAATTCGTTGAAGATTGAGTTATTTTTCAGAACACTCATTTTTTGATGTGACAGCGTAACTGTAGATCAAATTAGTAGATAAATATTCCGAAACATTTTTTTATAGAATAAAATTCCCTTCAAATTTCTTGGAACTATTTGAAATTCAATGAGATCCGTCTGTTTGTAGTCACGTTTACAAAATGTTTAATCAAATTGACATTTGATTGAAAACAGTCTTAGGGCTGTTTTCAGATACTAGATAATTGTCTTGTTATTGATCTGAATAACATCAATTATTGTATATCTGAGTGACGTCAAGCTACTACCAAGCAAAATACTTTCTAGAATGTTGGAATCGTCTCGTAATTATCAGTGATCTGAGGACATTATAGTTGAGAATAGTTTCAGGGCATCTTCCAATTCCTAAACAATCAAGATATCAAAGTTGTGTTAATGT
The DNA here is from genome assembly GCA_963989225.1 of Dromius quadrimaculatus. Taxonomy (NCBI): domain Eukaryota; kingdom Metazoa; phylum Arthropoda; class Insecta; order Coleoptera; family Carabidae; genus Dromius; species Dromius quadrimaculatus. The sequence goes on along the minus strand of OZ022325.1, from coordinate 54,941,453 downwards.
GACAGGCAGCAACTTGAAATAATGGATAGTACAAAAATCAATGCAATAATATTTGAATTAAATGGCTCATTGATAGTTCATTATATTTATTCCGTTCTTAGCACCTCGATTTTAGACAAGAATGTTTTGAGTTTTCCAATAATTCTTGGTCTACAGATATGCTGCTATATCAATTGAAGAAATTCTATTTCCAAAATATTGTTATTATTATATTTCAGCTCTGAAATATGAAGAACAGCCAATTGTCACACAAATAAAGAATTTCACTTTGAACTAATATTTTTCGGTTTCTCTTAATATCCCATAGGAACAGAAATCCAGCACAGGCAAAAATAGGCTATTATTCACTGTTCTATACTCACCAATTGTAGGCCAGTTAGATATTTCTTCCACCAAAGATACTTCTGCATATGAGGTCCTAATCCAGCCAGTAGATAATAAAAGTACATAATGACGTGTATGAAGGTATTGATGAACACTATAAAGGTCGTGCTACCTCCAGGATAATATTTTGTTGCTATCCACATGATTGTAGGCATGATCACGTGATGATATACATGCAGAAAACTCACTTGGTTGTCTTTTTTTCGTAGTACGAAGAAAAACTGAAACAAATTATGTATAGCTATCTGTACCAGTAAGAAGATGATTAGTAGTTCGCTCATATGAAAGAAAATTCATAACTGAGTCACAATCTTGGCTAGGAGTTTTGTCAGGCCCAAAAAAATTGTCATATTTGGTATGGAAAATGAAGTTTAGTGAAATTTTTCAGACTCATTGGATATTCATACACATAAAAAAGCAGTTTAATATTGGATCAATATTTTATTATATATCAACGAGTAGAAGAAAATGATCTTTGTCACTTGTTATATCAGCTGTCTTTTTATTTTCTTGACAAACAGAATTTTCCAAAAAAAGCCTCTGTAATCATATAACATGTGTATAATCGGCATTACACACTCAAGTAAATGGTAGTTTTCTGTTGGTTACTACTCGAATCAATCAGATAAACCATATGTTCTGTCACAGAATCGAGTTTGGACTCCGCACCGACACCAGTAGTAAGATAATTCTCCAGTACTGCAATCTGCATGGTAGCCATTGCAACTCCGTGAAGACAAACCAACAGCGAAAAATGCTTCATGTGACGCCCACTAATCAATTATTTAATCCACTAATCTTTTAGATAGTACCTAGGCATTCTTGGCAGGTTTTGCACCGATCGGAGAGGAACGCGAGCAGTGTAAGATATCATGCGTGAATTATTGAGAGATATTTTTTGTTATTGTTGAATAGAATTACAAAAGCCATCACCTTGGAATATTTGTGTATGCCTATTGGATTGGATAGAAGTTACATCGTTAATTTAGAGAAATTGATGCTGACGTGATTTTTGAAAGCTGCCAGAATTGGTAGATTTTTATTTAAATATAAATTTATTTGGCTGTTCTCGTTGATGTTCTTCTTTCAACTAATATCTTCAAAAATGTAATCTATCCGGGATATGTTTCAATATTTTGGTAATGTTCTTATAACACGAGTTTAATGTAGCGATTCTGGAATTTTCTCTAACGCTACCGAACTGTTAATCTGAACAAAATCGTAACAATATTTGTTGACAAATACATTTAGTGTCATTTGACATCAGAAAATTATGCGATTTTGTTTAAATTTACAGCTCCGTAGTGTTGTAGAAAATTCCAAAATCGCACCATAAGTCATATATTTAATGGAAAACTCAAATATAAATACTCACAGTGTCAAAAAACTCCGTGTATTTTGATAAGTAGTAGATGTAGAGCACCATCATTTCCTACAAAAAAAGTCAATAGCTCTTTAGAATTTGACAGCTAGTGATTTTTTCAAGAAATATTATTTGAAAATATACCATATTCTAAAGTAGTCTATCGGAGAAGTGAGTTTTCTGAGAAAAATAGTTCTGAGTCCAAAAAATATAAGCAATAGCTCATTCGATTCGGAGTACCATTCAAAAGTGGATGATTCCAGGATTTTTTTCGTCAACAAGAATTGCACTTGTTATTAACAAAAAATTAAAACAAAGAAAAGTTGTGCAGTTTTTTGAATTCCCGAAAACATCTTCCGATTCGAATAAGCCATTGCTAATATTTTTTGGACTCTTACAACTATTTTTCTAAGAAAATTCACTTCTCGACTAGACTATAAGAAGGATAGTTCAACATTGGATGACCGAAAAGTAGATTTACGTGCTCAAGGAATGATAATGAGTAGAGAATAATCAAATTACACCTATCATTTCAAATGGAATGCACGGAAATCCATCACATATTTAGGGACGGAGTTTTTTTTAGATATGATAAGAGATTTCTGATTTTCAATATTTGTCGACTTTTATTTGATTAGGCAATATAAATGAAGATCAAAACAGATTAAAAAGTATCTCACCCTTTTAGCAGCTGGATTAACGGAGTAGTCTACAGAATGGCATTGGAATATACTATATTTTGTCAACCAGCCGATTGCCAAGCACTGAAACATATTAAATTTTTAAATAATATATATCAAATAGTATATTGAATTCTATACTGAATTGTCGGAGTTTCGTAGTATTAGATATCTAAGGTAACTGCATCTTATGGCTGAAAAGATGTCAATCAATCTATGAAGTGCACCGTAGCGGGCTAAAGGCGTGACTGATATATTTTATATGAATAAAATAAGTTCTGTTAGTGTTTTTTTTTTTTTTATAATTACATGATATTTCATACGCATTTATAAAGAGATGTATTTTTTACTGATTCCCTTTTAGATCTGCCTCAATATTAATTTTTTATTTTTATTTAAGCAGTGAAACATTTTGCATCTCATTAAAATGTTAATTCTTCGATCTGACCTTCTTGACCGAATTACTAGATGTATAATATGAAAATGCGGATATTTTGATGGAAATCCTCCAGAAAATATGATTTGAACTTCAAGAAGGTGATATTGATCATCAGCAGACGACTTTTCTGTAGTATTTCCATATTACACAAAAAAATCAATTACTCCAGTTTCGCGTGTAAGCTGAATTCAAATTTCAGTGTATGAATTAGGCTCAGATGTATGTCTAATTTGATTGTCATGCCAATCTCAAAACACTTGATAAATTTTTCAATCAGTACTACATTACTCAAACTTTAAATTTAATTTAAATTAAAAAATTGTAGTTTGCCGATTTGACTTCTTCATAGTTTCTCAATTGTGGTCTGTTGGCTTGTATCTATTTATGTACTCTTCCACGATAGCAGCTGAAGTGATTGTCCAATTGAATAGTGCTTTGAGGCGTTTCACCGAGAAATCGTTAGGTGCACGGGTATTCTTCGATTTTCTGCATAACTTTCATGATATGGAAGATTTTAATATAAAGCTGAGTATCCTGTGTGGCCTATTCTATTCAATGCATGAATATTACCACAGATAAGGTATTTGAGTACCAAATTTTCTTTGAAATTTTATCTGAATAAAATCATTTATCATCCAAAAGAGCTGTAAGTAGTTTTTTTGAGCAACTACTAGTTTTTGAACTTGATTCTCTGTTTGGTTCGCTTCATCTGGAGTCGAACACAAACGCTGGACTCCACATCATCATTCAGTTCAAATGTTGCTTATAAATATTAATTTGAGCATAAGTATGATATAATACATTAAAAAATAATACCTCATATACTAGATATGCACTCAAATAAACTTGGAAAGCATTGTAGACCGTGATAATACTTTGTAAATTATATGGCTTTCTCTCCTTCATGAATCGTGGTCCAATTTTCAAAACAATAAGGAGATATAGTATGCTGATCAATAACGTTGGCCATGGGTCCTTCATTAAATATAGATCCAAAACTCTAGGATCTGTAAAGAAAAAAATAGGAATAAATAAATAAATATGTTTTATTGGGTATAAGTTCTGTAATTTATTAGACACAACAAGAAGGCTCCAGCTGTCAAATCCAACTTATCAGGAAGTGAACTTCAGTGCCTAAGGGAGTTAAGAAATAATAAGGATATTGTTGTTTTACCAGCTGATAAGGGCAAAGCTACAATCATCATGAATAAAGAAGATTACATTAAAAGAGCGAATGACTTACTGGATGATGCTGCCTACATTCAAGTTCCACTTAGCTCTTCAAAATATCAAACAACAAAACTTTTTAAAGAATCTTCTTTACCTCAAGATATTCAGAAAGAGCTTATTCCCCAAGATCCTGTCATTTCCAAGTTTTATGATCTTCCGATTCCTCTAAGACCTATTGTCAATTCAATAGGCTCAACAACATATGGATTAGCCAAATTTTTGGATAGATTTTTGAAGCCGATGATTGGTCATACTACATCATATGTCAAGGATTCCCGACATTTTGTGGATTTGATTAGTGATATGACATTGACAGATAATGATTTACTTGTCAGTTTTGACGTTTCATCTCTATTCACGAAAGTACCTATAATCGATACTGTGAAATTATTAGAAGATCATTTTACATCTGATATTGTCAAGCTTTTTAAACATTGTTTGACTTCTTGTTTCTTCAACTTTAATGGTAATTTCTACATGCAAATTGATGGTGTCGCCATGAGTTTCCCTATTTCTCCTTCTATCGCTAATTTTTACATGGAGAATTTTGAACAAAAAGCCTTAAACACTGCTATGAAGAAACCTACTGTCTGGCTTCGTTACGTTGATGATGTCTTTGCTGTTTGGCCTCATGGTAGAGATGAATTGAATGTTTTTTTGAATCATCTCAACATGCAACATAGGAACATTAAATGCAGTATTGAGGTTGAAGAAAATAACTGTCTTCCTTTTCTGGACGTTTACCTGGAGAAACAAGGTAATGGCAAACTTATCCATTCTGTATATAGGAAGCCGACCCATACAAATCAATATTTACATCAGTCATCAAATCACCATCCTGCTCAGAAATTTTGTACTATTAATACTTTATCAGAGGATGATATTTTCTTGAAGAATGGATATAATAGAACACAGATTAAGAAAGCACTTAGACAGAAGAATTCTACGCCATCTGTTCAAGATCCAAATAATAAGAAAATATTTGTTACGTTATCTTACGTAGCCAATATAACAGATAAAATTGGAAGGCTTTTACATAAATATGACATTAAAACTTCATACACTTCCAGTCTAAAAATTCGAAATCTTATTGGTAATGTTAAAGACAGATTTCCTCTACAGTATCCTGGTATATACAAGATTCCTTGTCAATGTGGCAAAGTATATATTGGACAAACCAAGAGGACTGTAGAAACAAGATTGAAAGAGCATTCTCATCATATAAGATTGGACCATCCAGAAAAATCTGCTGTGGCTGAGCATGCTATTCAAGAATTACATGGCATTGACTTCAAGAATACGAAGCTTCTGGCTAAAGAGAACAATTGGTTCAAGAGGCTTATAAGAGAAGCAATTGAAATTAAAAAATCACCGAATAATTTGAATTCGAATACTGGTTATGAACTTAATCAATCATGGCTACCAATCATTTGTTCATAATTTCAAGTTATTTGTATCTACGAATCTACTTGCAAGAGTTGCTTCATCACCACCTCCTGAAGATCTGTGGATGGTTCAGTTATGTGCCAAACCAAAAAGAGTAGAGCCAGATAGACCTAGAACCACAAGGAGTTGACAATTTCTCTATTTAGACCTTCATTATTATCTCCTGAAGACCTGTGGATATTGAATCATCAATCACAGGCAGAGCTCTACGATTCTAGAAGTTAATATATTTTGAACTAATCTAGTTATTATTTGTACTTTTATTTTTATTTTTGTTGTCATGACAATTTTGTTTATTTATATAAATATATTTTTTTTTTTTTCACTTGAAAAAGGCAGCACTTTGTTTCTAATAAATTACAGAACTTATACCCAATAAAACATATTTATTTATAAAATGAGTTCTGAAAAGGTTTTCCCTTCATTAGGAATAAATATATAGCAGTTATATCGTAGGTGAAATCATATACTCAAGTAACATATTAAGTTCATAGATTATATTAAGGAGATCTCAAAAACTGATTTACACTAAAATTCAGATTAAAAAAAAGGCACAATTGAATATTCCTTTGTGATTTTGATACTTTAAATACTTATATTTCGTGCCTCACTTGCTTCGGGCTCTACACTAATTTTGAAATATACGATTATAAATTAGTATATTGTGCAACAAGTGCGATAAGTTGTCGATTGCCCACGAGAGCGAACTTCGCTCTCGTGGGCAATTGACAACACCGCACGAGTTGCAGATACTAGTTTTTATTACGAATGCGAGATAAGTACCATTTTGCCCTTATTTTTCCAAGCTTACTTGTCGCACTCAAATTATACTTGGTGCACTCAAAAAGCAAAGAGCTATTTACCGCCCGGAAAAACGTGCGCAACGTAGTACATATCCCGCATGAGTAATAAAAAAAAATATGTACTTTCACTGAACCTCACGGATGCCCAACTGCTCTTGAAGCCTAGCTTCTATGACATATTTAATGATGCAACCATATAAGAGATTGAATCATAGAGGAAGATCCAAATTCTTCTACTATTTTTGAGAGTCGTAAGCGCGCTTTTTTATGCATAAATTTGGTCACGTTTTCCATTTGACAACATAAGCTGAATCATGGATAGTATTCGAAGGAATATAGTGGAGACATTGTGATAATATAAATAGAAAACAAGAAACTAAATTTTTGTTACTCATGCGGTATTTTAAGCACGTTTTTCTGGGCGGAAAATGGTTCTTAGACTTTTGCATGTGCCAAGTATAGTTTGCGTGCGATAAGTTTACCGTGCAACGAGTTGAACGGTAAACAATTTGACGCAGTTATATTTCACACGTATGACTTTACAATATAGACTTACCACTCTTGTTTTGGACCATATCATGGTAGTAGTCTGTAACTAGTTGCAGCATTTTTTTTATTGACTCTGGAATGAAAAGATTATTAGATGATTCAAGACCATGGAGAATCAGCGAGAAATATATTTTTTCACTTTTCCTGATAACATGAGCTCAGGTAGCCTGAAAATAAAGTCCCGAATTTTGTTTTACAAGTCATTTCGATAGGAAATTGTCATTATTGATTCTCACCACCAATTAATCAGATGGAGCTGATCAACGACACGATGGAATAGTTTAATTACCTATATACTGAAAGAATTCATTATGTTTTTTCAAAATATTCTGAGCGAACCAGTCCCCATTTGGTATGAAAAACTTGCCATATTGTTCCAAAAGATTTATTTTCATGTTTTGTTCATGTGACGGTGCAGTATTCTCGCCATAATAATTGATCCAATTGAATAAACACAGCCAACCTTATACAGAATGATCAAAAATGATTGACTGTGCCATCTTGTTCTGATTTTCTCTTTACTGCCTGCTGGAGATTGTGAGCTACAACGCTACAAGTGATAGATGATAGTTCCTCTGAAAACACTATTCTAATCTGAAAATTTGGCAGAAAAATGATGAATTTTCAATGATCATTCAATAGTACAGCTAGTTACTTGCTTTTTTGTTTCTTGAATCAGATTATGGATGAATTCGTCATAAAATATGCAAAATATACGCCATTGTGTTCTTGAAATGTCGGTAACGTAGTTATCCAAATAAATAAATTTATACTAACTTTATTCCATGAAGATAGTTTGATCATAATGCAAATTTTTGCTACTCACGTGACAGTCAATCATTATTGATCACTCTGTATATTTGTTGCATTGAAATCATAATCAAAACAGTTATCAAATGTCGGAGTCACAGTGAATGTACATTTGGTTTTTTGAAATAACAACATTCCATTAAAATATCTTCCTTCATACGAGTATAATTGATATATGATGCAGGTTCCTGAGGGCTAATATAAAGTTCATAAAAAAAAACACTGCATATGAAATTTTCATCAATCCGAAAAATTTGGAGCAATTCAAGAATATTAATGTTTGTAACTCGTGATCCACTCACACACTCCAGATCAAAAGAGTACTGGCAATCGTCTGAATCATCTAATCTAAGGCTCCCTAAGAATGGTTCTATCAAGATATATTCCAAAAAGCTTTCCTTTAATTTGATTCAAGCTTGAAACTTCAATTTCAGTAGGTGCAAAACTAAGAAATGTCTTGAAAGTATAGTCCAGTAAATTTAGACAAAAAATGACCTGTTCTACCAAATAAATGGTACTGGTTTTTATTGCAGAAATATCTTTGTTTTGGCATGTACAACGAGGGAACAATAATCATATCATCAAATTATTTGGCTTCAGGAGATATTAAATGCTAAAGATCAAAAACCCTGTTTTTGACCAGTTTTTCGCAAATATCTCATTTGTTAACGGTCGTGAAGTATTTGAGATTATTAGTAAAAATTAAGCACATACTTCTTTCCATAAGAAAGATTTTGAGGATCATTTGTGTATCTAAGACCATTAACGAGATATAAACGGCGAGATAGAACAGTGGTAGAGTGCTAGCCTCTAGACGAAGAGGTCATGAGTTTGAATCTCGGTTAGGTCATGACATTTTTCACGACTTTTCTGGATCGGTATTCACTCTCGTTATCTTTTTGAGTTGGGAATCAAATTAACTTGGCCTCAATGAAACTTGCACCGATTGACTGGCAACACACATGGTAGCGTGAAAAGTGCGACCTCATGTTTCTTATGGAAAGTATAGCTAATATATCGACAAAATGAGAAAATTCTTTGAATATTTTACTTGGTTGCAAAGTTGTGATACATTTTTATACTTATTTTAATGAGAATAACCGTTTTGAGCATCCCTGAATCAATTTTTACCATTTTTGGCTTGACGTTGGTACGTCAAACGGGTAATGTTTAAATTTCGTATTTACCACTGGTCTAAGGTTAAATTATGCACCTCGCATTATGGTTGCAAACATCTTTATCGGAAGTGAACTTCACTACATACATTTTGTATTTGTCGAATTTTTCGCATCAATCCAAAATGGCTAGCCGTAAGATGTTGAAATTCAGTATTTGAAATCGCTGTGGCATCTGATGGTATTCTTATGTTTTTATATCAATCGGCTGAACCGGAAGTGCACTTGAAATAACAGTATTCTCGAATTTTTCGCGTAAATTCAAAACAATCAGCCGTAGAATTTAGAAATTTTATATTAGGCACTTGTATAACATCAACACGTCATATCATTATTGCGATCGGCTGAGGCAATAAGCAGTGCAGTTTACAAGACAGGTTTTAAAATTTTTGCATAAATCAAGATCGATCAGTTGTGAATGCTATCTGTTCGATGATATTTGTTCAACAGAGAAAAAATATTCAAGGACTGGTTTGGAGAGTTATTACGTATCTCAGATTTTTCAGTGGTATGAAAATTATTTTGATTCAATTTTATTTGTGTGCTCACCTGTAATGCTTCTGTATGAAACCAAGATCTCCAATTAAGTCATAAGTCTGTTATCTTTTTTTTTTTCATCAACAAAAATTCAATTTTGGGGAATATCTGTAACAAAATAGGAAATTACTCCTTATTGTACAAAAAAATAGCTCAGTACTAACTGCTATCAGCAAAATTGCAGGATCTATGTTTTTCAAATAATAGTAATGGATTTATTGATATGATTACAAGAGTATGTTGGAGAATGAATAACTGAAATATTCCCATGCAATTATGGATATATAATTTTGTCATTCAAAATTCTATATTTTGTAATACTGAACAATGGAATATGCGAATCATCAATTGTTTCATTAATGAAAAAGAGTGAAAATGGTTTTCCTCCGCTTATAATCTGTTTATTGAATAGCCTCCGATATATCTATGAGTATTCTATCAATCAAGGGAAAGGGTTAATTATGTGCAGAGGTTGAAAAGTATATTATTATTGATATAGCATTGGAATATTATCTTGCAGATGTCTAATTCATTCATAATTTTTTTGAATTTAATTCAACAATGAGTCACGGGCAAGGCAAAAATTTCTATCGAATTGTTCGCTTTGTTTTTTTTGTATTGAATTAATGATTGATGTTTAACAATTTTCTGCAAGAAAAAAGAGAGTGTTAAGAGAAATTACTTTTCTAGATAAACTTTTTGGCTTCAAATGACTTGTATATTTTCAAGGCTCTAGTTTTGTCGATAACATTCAGAGTTTATAAGGAGTTTTATAGACCGTTGTCAAACAAATAGAGCAAGTAGTGAAGAACATTCTCTTTATACAAAATGAAAACTGCTAACTTTGAATAACTATATTAGAGTGCTCGTCGCTACTACCACTAATAATTGAAGATCAGAATATGCATATTTCATATGAGGTTTTTTTTCTTGGGAGCCATATGTTATTCATATATGATCAAACAAAATTCATGACAGCATATTAGAAAAATGATTATTTTCGCGTGGCGCAAATTTTGTAATCAACAAATTAAACAGTTTTTTTTGCTATCCAGGAGAATGTTTGTTTTCATATTCCATAGTTGATGACAGTAGTGATGACATAATTTAAGACTTAATTAGTAGGCAGGAGTAGTTTCTCAAGTACCTATTTCTATATACGTCAAATTAACCTGAAAAAATTTTGAGTCTGATTTTAATTGCAATGGCTTATCTTTAGAGATCGATAGATGTTTTCGTTTCGGTTTCACCCAAAAGTAACTTATTAGGGAATGTCGAATCAGAGAGAAACTTATTAATTCGAGAGAATAGTCAATATTGTGTGATGCCTGCTGTACACCGTTATAAATATACATGTAATCTTACGAAATCTTCTTGTTCAATTATATTTGACCGTGTAAAGCGACAAAATTTTACAAAATGCCATTGTTGAATTCGAAGATGTGAAAATAGTTGGAATAGAGCATTTTCTAATCTTTCAAGACCATTTTCATCAAATGGTGATACTTAGGGACTAATGAATTCGTAGTTGCTGCCTTGTGTGAATCACGTTTAGCATTCAACTTAATTTTTATTATGGTTCAAACAACTGTCAATGTTAATATCACAATAGAAGATTTTTTGTTTTTGTGAAACACTGTTATGAGAAATGTGGAATCAAGAAAATACACTTAAATTGATAATTTTGTATGAGCAAGATTCAAATCTTTATCGCAAATGAAGTTGGTCGTTGTTTCGAGTGCAAAGTATTGCCATCACAATAGAATATTTGCTCGTGTAAAATGCTGATATAAATTGTTCAATATGAGAAATACATGTGAAATTGTATGTAAAAATATGATCGTGTGAAGTGGGCATAAGATACTGTTAGAATAGATACTGAAGATACTGAAAAGAAAGTTTATAGTGTCACAAATATTGAATATTTGTAGTAATTAGTTCCCATAATCATTTATTTGAATTTGTTGTAACTGTAATCCTAGTTATTATTGACAAGGTCGATGTTCAATTGTCGGATATGATTGACAGGCTATGGTCACTAGATGTTCGGTGGTTGCCAGGCAACAACTGTTAGACAATTGAATCTTGACTCATTGTCGACTTCAGTATATAAAAGCACGAGCTAGGAGAGGGATTCATTCAGTGATTCAGTACGAGTAACTGTGAGCGATACTGTGATCATATGAGTTTGTTGAGTGAAGATTTACATTGTAATCTGTGCCAATAAGTAATTCTAAATAAAATTTGTAACAATAGTAAAATCGTGAAAACTGATATAATTGTAGTTTTATGGGTATCTTTCTTAATAATTTTGTATGCCCTTAAATTATATATCCATTACATTTTGGATCTAGACTCAGTCCTTGCTTAGTAGGCTTCTGCTACCTTAGGTCGTGCTAAAACAATCAAAGCCACGGATTTGCTAAGATATGTTCTAAATTTTATTTAGTACCATAGAATTACTGTATTGAATATCATTACGAATAAAATTGTAGAAAATAGTATATTACATCTGAGGTAGAAAGAATTCAATTACAGCCAAAGGCTTATTATAGAACCGAGAGGTGAAGCCTCGAGTGTAAGATATAGCGCAAGGTTGTGATGAAATTATCACCAAAGTATGTAAGCTATTTAGCTAATAATCATTCCTAATTATAGAAAAACCTGATTAAATTTTGTTTCGTTTTCAACACAAAAATTCGATGAAGTATTCCATGCGAACAATTGAGTTTTAATCTATCCAATTATGATTGCATTTGCTTAATGAATGAATCAAGTTTTTTAAATATGTGTTTATTGAAATCATTAGTGGTCAAGATACCAAGAAGTTATAATGGTAGAATGAAGCAATAATCTCGCCCAGAGTCGAACGAAGTTGCTAGGAATGTCGTAGAAAAATTGTCAGTGAAGAAAGAGGTGATATATTTGAATTTTCTATTTAAATCAATAATTTGGAATACTAACAATCGCTTTTTTTCAATATGATAATTTGATCGATGTTGCACTGTGATCTTTGTGTATGATCAATATTTTTACTGCATGAATTACGTCACAAAGATCTATGACTGATGCCAGGCAGTCCTGCGTGAACATTTCCTGTTTGTGAAGCTGGTGAGACTGTTATCTCACACTGGTGAAATTGTCATTTCAGTTAGAAATTACATATTTTTCAACCTCGAGAAGGTACTTCAATTATTGTGAATAAGGGTCATTATGCATTTTTAATATACAATGCTTTATATGATTGACTAAAAAATTGATCAGCTTCTGATAGTACTTTGTAGATATATAAAAATTGATGGTACGAGCACTTCGGATTAACTTTGTTCAAACAATGGTTACAAGAGACATTTTTTGTATACTTGATGGAAAACATTAGGTTTAATATGTAGAAATCAGTGAGGAAAAGTGTCAGTTTTCCAATTAGCAACACTTTTCTAATTATCAACAAAAAATAACAAACAAAAAACGAACTATGACCCAAATAAAAGCTTTGACCTAATTAAGAAAGAATTACAGGTTAAACATATAAGAAAACAAAGATTATCTCGATTTCGCCGAAAACAAATGTGAAGTTGCTTCTTTAGCTGCATCCAGAATTTCGCGAGCATCTTCAGCTTCTGACGCTTCTGAAAAATTAATTAATAACATTGTTTATTTGTTGCTATGCTTTTATTTAGCAGTTGTCAAATCTGTTACTACGTTTTTGCAAGAACACAACTTGTGCCCTTTTTATAAAGGGCAGAGTAATTTACTTCCAGAGTGAATAAAATTTACTCTATTAGATGACAGTCGATTATTTGACAGCAATGATTTTAATGTCATAAGGAAACTCAAACTGATTAGAATCTGTTAAATAAAATAAATTTACTCTGCGAGTAAATTTAGTTGGTCTTTTATAAAACCGGCCATTAGATTAGTATGTTTGTGGAGAATTATTTTTATTCTTGGCGTCTTCCATCCAAGTTTCTCCATCACTTTTACAAAAAAATAGCATGTTCAACACGTAAGGAAAGCGACATTACTTTGCTCGTGTAAATTCAATTTACTCGCTCGTTGCTCTCGCTTGTGAATTGGAATATTCACACTCACTAGTAAACTATCACTTTTCTCTACTTGTTAAACAATCTACTATTATAAAATTGTACAAAGAGGCTAATTATTTGGGTATATATGTATGTTCATTTAATCGGAACTGGAAAATTCAACTTCTGAGTACATACTTATTTGTTTTACAAGTGAGAAGATGCATGATTTTGGGATAAGTAAAAAAAAATTGTTGAACGGCGCGAGGTAGTCGTGCCACTTTTTGTAGGAATTGAGACGAAATTGCCCAATGATTTTTACATTTCAAAATGGATAAACATTATCGAAACACACCAATAAGTAACCGAATCAATCCAAAATCATTGCTGGAATTTGAGCAAACTCGCCAATGCGTTAAAATAGCATGGTTAGGAAAATAATATTTTGGAACAATTGCTATATTGATAAAAGCAGTCACGCAATAGTATGCTTCTCATCAAAAATAATTATTATATTGATGTCTTATTAAAGTGGTTGGCAACAAAAATATTCATTCTATGATAGAAGTGCAGAATTTATTACTCTACTCACCAGTTAGCTACCGCAGCAAGTTTAAACACAATACTTGTATTACCATTTCAATGTCACATATTGCTCACTTATATGCAATTAAATTGAAAATATATGAGTTGATAGGTACCTCAGCTGATAAATTTTCAGGTAAACTAACTTATTTTATGCGATTATCAACACAGCGCTGGAAAAAAATAAAGGCATGAGCAACAAAACAAATCGAAGTCTTACTTGATATTGTTTGAAAAATATCAGCGTATTCATATATTTATATTAATATCTGTTGGTGATGTTTTCGATTGATTCTAATATTGAATCAGTATTCTATTGCTCTTGAAGATATTTAGTTCGGATTGTCAAAGTGTTCAATCTGTGATTCGTCACCATCCATCAGTTATTGCATCATCCACGATGTAGCATGAGCAATATTTAATTTATCCACTATATGAAGAATAATGTTGTGAGTAGATGTAAATTCATTGTATCTACACTACTGATGATCAGAACAAGACTGGCTGAATGAAATGCAAGTTGCGTAGTGAAAAGCGCAACTTATTGATCCTCACAAAGTTCAAGTCTAAAGCTTCGTTCACAAGAAACAAATCGATTTGATTGTTTGAATTCTAAGCCATTATTGTGTATCATTGGGATAAAGCGAATTTTCTCTAATAGAGTTGTTCAATTTTATTAGTAAAACAACACAATGGTCGGAAATAATTCTTTCAAAGTATCGTCCACATGATATGAGTACATAACCTTTATTCGTTTGGTGTAGTTTTCAAAAAAGAATCTATGACAGGGGGAACTTATTATTCATGGATATTAATACAATTATGCCCTTGACAGTTACCATGAAGAATACATAAGTAGGATGTTGAATCGACAAGCGCATCATGAATATTTTATTGTTCCGTATGAAAAAGTGAAATTTTTTTTTTCTGGAGGAAGTTACTCTACATTTTTGACACTACTGCTCATAATTTTGCCTTATCCAGAAACAAGAAAATTGGAAAATAGTAACTTATTATACTAGTGTGGAATGTGATATATTAGTCACGTAAGAAAACGTTACTTTTCGGGAATGATTTACCATATTCAACACGAGTCCAACAGAACATTTCATTCAACCCTTCTTTTAGAACCACTTGATTCGTTTTCATATGCTCATTTATTCCTTGACACTGATAAAAAATTTGAATGTTATAAGTGAATCATAGAAATTACCCAGATTAAAATATCATGTGAAGATTGGCCATTTTGTAGTAATTAATTTTAAAGTCTTTGCTTTGGGCAATTCTGTTTCATGAACATACTGTTGAATTTTATCAATAAGTAATTGTTTGTGATGCATTTCAGTAGGTGAAAATTATTTGAAAAAATCAAATATTCTTCATGCATCTGGAAATATTACCCATAGATTATTATGATGTAGGAAAGTTGGATATTGTGTCAAAATGAGAGTATATTTTTTCCATTGAGTTCTCTTCTTATGGCACCACGATTCAAGTCTTCTGATTGCCGAAAATTTTGTTTATAGTATGAGCTCTAGCTGTAGTGAATTTTGAGGTCTTGAGTTTCTCAGTTCGTCCAATTCTCCATGAAAATTATTCATCTACTGCGTTTATTGGTGATTTGTGTTTGCATTCTATAGCGTCCATGATTCACATCCATATTACAGTGTTGATAAACATGATTTGTTTTCCAATTTTGTTTCTTTATTTTTCGATTTCTTACTAAATATGCCCTGATTTGGAGGGCTAGAAATTTCAATCCTTGTTTGGTGTACGTTTGTTATTTTCATATCTATTTTTGCATCCTCCGTAATTATACTTCTTGGATAATCATAAATCTATTCTTCTTCTCTTTTCTGAAATTGTTTAGCAGTTTAGAGCTCTTTGTATATTGCTGGTATAATTTTTTTCATTTTAACAAAAGTCGCACCACCGGTGCATACATTTTCGTGATTAGGCTTCAATCCTCGATGTATATATCAAAATAAAGTATTCTTATATTGGAATGTGCAACATGGAATATCATTTTAATTAGTTACCATATGATTCTCATATGCACTTCAGTGTATGAGTATATCTGAGTCTATTTACCGTAGACCAAGAATATTAAAATCCGGAACTGTTTACAACATACAATTAGAACAGGAAAATTCCAGAATATTTAAGATAACAGTTAATTAGGTAATGGAAAAACGATTACAAATAATCCGCAATAATTATATCCGAGTCTCTATCATAATTATAAAGTTTCCAAGATTATGGTATGAGTATAAATGTCCAAGCATAGTATATAATATGTATTTAATTATTTCTAATTTGTGTGCGTTCAGAATCAGTTGGAATATTTTTTTTTCAATTCATTGACTTGTGAAGTGATTTCTGGAGCTTCCAGAATAATTGATGAATGAAAAATAAGTGATAAGTGTAGAATATATATGCAATCTTTCAGAAAGGTAAGAATTGTAATCAATTTTGCAATTTTCTGCAAATCTATAATATCATGATAAACACGCATTCACTTGTGTTGATAATGTTAATTCATTCATAGAGATGACAAGTTTATTGCGATTTTGTTCTTAATTTTCAAATTCATGAATTCATAAGACTCTCAGTTTTACACAGAACTGCAACATTATTTTAATAGTGTGAATTGTGATGTACGAGAGAAAATGTTTAGTCACGATATCTGGAAGACATAGTTGATAAAAAGGAACCAATATTTCAAGTTACAAAAGTAGATCATTCATTCATAACAACTTATATCTGAAATAAAAATTATTCTAATTTCAAATCACGTAGCCATAAATATTAGGCGCCTATGGAATTCATTTTGAGTACAAATGAAAGAAAATGAGACACATGTCATCAGTAGATACAGTAAATTACAATAAATGCTCAATGTGCTGGTACTTTTGAGATGTACACAAATCGACATTGTTAGTAATTTGTTGCAGTGTATTGCGATTAACACCTTATAAGCTACTACCATTTCTTCACGCAGTTCATTTGTACTATTGAAATAGAAATTACTGCCACACATTTCGATTTTTTCATCGACTTTCACACAAGCTAAAGTTTCTCCTGTTCTTTAGGGACTGAACTTATGTTTCGATTGAGTATTTGAAACATTGATATACTGCAAACACTTTGATGTCCGGTTGTCTACGTTCTGGAGAATTTTCACATGTTTCAGTGGCAAGGCGGAAGTTTTCGTGACATTGAAAGTACAAAACATATCATAATGCCCAAATGTGGGGAAAGACCTCATTAGTAGTGATTTGAAAGGTTATTTCAACAACTTTATCACCTAAATACAACACACGATTTCTAATTATGACAACAATCGGTAAACTAATACTACTTGAGAGTTTTATTATTCATTGCTACTTGATTTGAAAAAAAAAATATCATTACTCATAATTTCAGATCCAGGTATAGGTTGTAATCAATGGCTGAAAAGAGAGAAAAATTCTATTCAATAATGTGAAAATCCAATATGATGCCTATTCGAAATAATATATCTCATGAATCGTCATCTTGAATTTTATTTTGACATCATTTTTAAGTTGAAGAAGGTAATATTTGGAGTTTCTTCTCACCTCTTCCATTATAACGGAGCAATTCAATTTTCAGTTCTCGGAAAATAATTTGTTAACCATTTATATTTCAATTTATGTTTCGCCTGCATTTATCGGCCCACAAAATTGCACAACATTGTCCAATTAATCAAATCTTCATCTTCAATAATAAGATTATCTTACTCTATTAAGGACATACTGTATTTACAGCACAGCCAAGAATTCTAAAGCAGCAGAGGTATATTAATTAGGGTTTTGGTAAGGGCTTTTTTATGACAACGCATTACACATCGAAAATAAAAACTCAGTCGATCTTTTATTGGTAATATTAGCTACAAAGCTAGGAATTTGTTTGCTAAATACAATGTTGACATTGCGTTCAAGCCTTTGACATGTTTGAAAAAAGAAATCTGTCAAAAAGTGGACAACGAGATTTAAAGAACATGCGCGCGCACTAAAATTTCAAAACATCCAACTTTTCAATAAAAGCCTTTTTTTGAATTTATCCAACTAACATTGCTGCGTCTTCTCATCAAGCTGCTTACCTATATCCACTGAAAGGAGCTATGTATACTGGAATTCTATCATTTCAATGGGAAGAGCTCTATCTTATACTTTGGAAATATGAAATTGTTTCCCGATTCAAAGCCAATATGACATTCTTTCATCATACCGTATTAATTGAGTCTATAATATATGTATACTTGCTGTGTCACACGGTCCATTTCTGTATATTCCTTGAATGGAATAACTGTATTTACATTCATGACGTTGTTAAGTTCAAATGTAGTGATTTCTTGAAATAAGAGCAAGATAGATAATATGAAAACACATAAAAAACCATGTCTCCAATCCAATCCGATATGATATAATATTATAGGATGTTGAAATATATTCTTATTCAATATCAATCTGATCCTGATGATCTAGAGCTGAATATTAGCGCCAGGTCCAAGTAATTTGGAATTTATAATGGAAAATATTTCTCGAGGGATAATGAGTATTCCTTGGCGCAGTAGTACGGACTAATTTAAGTAAAAATTACATGAAGTCATGTATTTTGATCGCAATTCAAGTGCTAGTATAGCTTTTCGATCGTTACATATATATTTCCTTGAAAAAGTGTCGAGAACACAGATACTGCTTGATTCACTTGAGAATTCACTCATGAAAATTGTCCCCATCAGCCTTACCCATCCGTTAGTAAGAAGAATCAAATCAACTTGAGCTTGTTTGCTATTTTCCATCTATTCGTTCTTCAAATACATGACTGATCAGTATTTGGTTGTTGAGGCTGATGAAAAGAAGGTTTATTGCCCTCGCCATTTAAGAATGGATACTTGGCTTTGAATATTTTGGATCAACTTGTTTACAGATAACATTGAGGTTACTTAGAGAGCATAGCTATGTAAATAGCCAATTGAAGTTAAAAAAGCTCCCAAGGCGGCACGTTTGTAAAGTGCTGTCCTAGATTCCTTTCATGTGGGAAAGGAGATAGGATTTAAACTGAGTTCTATTTGACGAGCTCCCAAGTCAACACGTCGTGTAACGTGTTGCTCTATACTACTTTTATTGTTGGAAGGGAATAGTGTTTCGGTGAGCCAAGTGAGATTCACTGAATCAAAAACTCCACGTGGAGGTAGAGTAAGTGGAATAAAGTGAGAATTTTGGCATCAACGCGGCAAATTTATGGTGAATGGTTTGTCCATTCGGAAGAAAGAACTATCTCAAAGTTTCTTGTGCTGTTTTAGACCCTCCTAGCATCTTCTCAAGAATATGGTGTAGACCTGCGAATTAACGAGGTTAACAAACTGTTCATTTGCCATAGAAAAAATCTTTTTCTAGAATAAAATATCCCAAAAGGGACTTGCCTTATTTTGGGAATTTTATAGCTTTGAACGTTGAAATAATAATTTGTGCATTAAAATTGGCCTCTTTATCAAAAGAATCAGAATCGTTGAGTTAAAATAATCTGAGTTTGATAGATCATTTCTTTCATTATAAAATCAATTTCTGTATTCGTCACATTGTCCGATTTGAAAACTTTTGCATATGAATTTTGACAAACGTCACTTATTTTTTGTAGAGCAATCTCTTCTCGGGTTTTTCATGAAGTATTAACTGATTTCAAATATTGATTTTCTCCGTTCCTAAAGATGATTTTTCAAAAAACTTAAGCCAGTCGACTCAATTTTTAGAAAATCAATCAAACGTGAAGAAAAAGGGTACTCCTCGTGTCTTTTTTGTCTCATGTCTTATCACAACTAACCTATTACATATAAACTTCATTGAGTAAACTGCGCTTTGATTACATATTATGAAGTTCTGGCAGCTCAATCAAATAGAATCAAAATAGAGCTTATAGGAGAAAAGATGGGATATTCGAGACTATTCTGTAACTCAATCGATAAAATTTTATCGATCATTATCTATTTCAGCTAATGAACGTAGGTAGCATTGACAAACATTCTGAATATTCTCTTGTTACAATTGTTTCCATTTGTCAAAAATCTTATCGATCAATAATAAGTTAATGTCCGACTAGTTCATCATTGCTGTCATAATAACATTGTTTTCAGGGTAGTTACCCGAGGGCATTATGTTTCAAAATAATGCCCGAGGACATAATATTGAAAAATAACAAACAAGTTGCCTAATTCAGCAAGTAACTAAAGTAATTTCTCTGACAGGAATCATAATGACAGGACATACTTTACTAAAAATTTTGATTGAAATACAACAAAAACATTGAAGGCAACACGGGAGTTGAACAGACAATAATGCCTACGGTCAACGTACACACCTCGGGCCACCCTTAACACCCTTGATACCTTAATTACTATAATGATTGTGTTACTGAATACGGCCAATTGTCACAAAATAGGTCTCTCAATATATGTTTGCTCGATAATATTAAATTTTCAATCAATCACTCAATCTCAAAGAATTCCAATGATTTTCTGCCCTGCGTCTTTTTAATTCATTTTTGTATCGCTTCACATAAACTGGAATCATTATCTAACAGATAGAAAACAGATTCTGATGGTTAAATGATTTTACTTACCAGTTATAGACGTATGAAATTTTGACAATGAAGCACTTAACTTTCTTGCGCTTGTCAAAGTGTAATGAGGACTAGATAAATTGGTTTTTGTTATTATTGTACCAACTTTGATCCGAAAACAGACTCAAAGGTAGTTGTTTCGTTCAAGATACTCCATACTCGTACCAGGAGTTTATATCAACGTGAAGCATGGGATGTCTAATATCAATGGTTTTAAATTCGATAGCAATGAACTGAAGTGTCCTTTTCCAAATGAATAAACTCAACTGAATAATTAATATAATGAAGGAAAAAACTTTTCAGAACTCATTTTATAGATAAATATGTTTTATTGGGTATAAGTTCTGTAAATTTATTAGAAACACAACGTTTCAACAGCAAAGTGCTGCCTTTTTATAATAAATATTTTCACTTGAAAAAGGCAGCACTTTGCTGTTGAAACGTTGTGTTTCTAATAAATTTACAGAACTTATACCCAATAAATCATATTTATGAATAATTAATATATTTACTCCTGGATATTTTCGTGAAGTTATTGTGAATATTAGGTTGCTCTATTCTACTGTCTGTTATTTTGAAACTTTCGTATAATATCTAAGAATCATAATTTCAAGTGGAGCGGTGATCAAGGGTGTTTATTTTATCTAAACGTGCTGTGACGTCTTCCGCCAATGAAAAATTGAACTATGAATGACTGGAGACAGTCATTCTGTTTCATAAACTAGTCTTGAATGACTATAATATCATTCTGACTGGGATTTCTGGGTACATTGATAAATTATAAAGCGAAAGTTCTATTCTTTTTGACGTAGAAGTTAGAGGAGCCTGCTTATCTAACAACTGTTACATTAACTTATAAGATAGTGATATTTTCAGTCAATATCGGTCCACTTTTTAAACTGCTATTAACTGATAAAACATTATTAATTTTAGTCGATATCGTTTCACTTTTTGAACTGAAATATGTTCTGATAATGCTCATAAGAAACTTTGAGTGAAAATTCATATTGATGGTGATAAGAATGTTCCATAGTTACGTAACTTGATTAGCCAGGTATTGAATAATAGAAATTCAATAAAGATTTATTTTCTACCCTTAAGATTTGGTTCGTTCTGTTTCAAAATGTATAGCATAGTATCAAATAGTGATATAAAATTATACTGAACTTATTTTAATGAAACTAAGAAGTTTTTTGGGTCAAAAATGTATAATAAATTGCAGCGACCAACTGTCCTAGACAAAAAAGAGAAACACCAAACTTCTTTTGGATGAAAAATGTACTATCGTGAGATTTTTGTTACCACTCCGGAAGCTATAAGAAAACTTCACTTCTTTCCAGTAGGAAAATTGAATATCATCTCAGTGCATTAAACTCATTTTCTCGAGTTTCAGACAGGGCTAAATGGAACTGAATCAATTCAGTAATTATATTGGAAATATTCAACTACGATTTATTGTAACTTGAGAATTAATTTGCTAGTTAGTTGGTTGACGAAAAATATTATGTAGAAATTGGGCTTCTGTCCATTCAATTTATATAATTTTTTTCACGCCTGAAGATTCCCAACTTGTAGTCGAAATTGAAGAATAAGAAGGATGGAAGATTACAAAATTATTGACTGTGTTCTCTCAATGATTTAGTACCTACAATCATTATTCCAGTTTGAATCAGCAATCATATCCAATAAATATCATGTTCAATTAGTTCAGCAAATCCGTCTTTTGAAATTTGCCAGAGGTTACTCCATGTCGTTCGGCAATTTTTCACTTATTCTGGAATTATGGAGCTTCTATAAAAATGAGAAAAATAACTAATATAGGTGAATGTTCTGGTATGACGTCTCATTTTTTAATCCATTAATAAATTTTTCAAATAGCCAGAGAATAGAAAATTCAGAATTTCAAATCTTGCTTTGGCAGAAACTTCTCCTTTCTAGTATTCAATACTTATTATTCATCAAGCAAAACTTGTTAATGCGCAGAGAGGATATTTTTTGCGTACTGAGAGTAGATTTAAAAAATTTTGTACAGTTGCCATGGTAATAACAGCCCTTCCAGATAGAAATCTTTCTGTGCTCTGCTCAATATATATAGCCTCGGCGAGAGCCTCGACTTTAAGTATCTGAACCTAGCCCAAAACAACTCTTCTCTCCTTTTAATATTCAATATACTTTCATGTTTCCACCAAATTCACCTGAACTACAAACTGCTGGATAATTCAATCCGTGATTTAGCCACTGTTTTTCTAGCTCACCTTACCGCGGTTAAATTATTCCTCCAACTGACAGGGTTCGGGTTTCACTAAAAAACTAACTTTTTCAAACATTTCACTTATAAATTGAATATTTGAAACTATACCTTATGTACATGTCAACTTTTGGGAATGTACAGACTTGAAAAGACGTTATTTTTCAAATAATAGCAACAATAAAAGATTCACAATTCAATTTTTATATCAAAACTGTGATTAACATCTGATTACACATTCACGGAACAAAAGAAATGAAATCAATATCAATTAAAGTCAAGTTGTGACGTACTGTGAATTTTTCAAGTTCAAGTTCAAATGTAATTAGATGTTATTCACAGTTTTGATATGAAAATTGAATTGTAAATCTGTATTGTCACTATTATTTGGAGAACAACGTCAAACAATACCTTGAAAATATGTTTCGACTGTCGTAGTAGGCAGGATTCAATTTGCTGGTAATCTTATTCGATAATTTGATAATAATAATGCATAATTGGTCTCAAATATTGGAAAATAGAGTATTTCCAGTGTTTTTATCTCAAATAGATGATAAATGAGAAATACCTAATAGTTATTACTGCTCCTATATTTAGTTTAATAATGAATAAAATAATTTTAAATGAATGAAGAAATACTCAATACAGATGATTTTGAAATATTTCTGGCAATATTCAAAGCCACAATATTGAAGATATTAATATACTTGTTCAAATATGTTTATTTTATTTGGCTTTCAAGGAATGAAATACAAATACATCAATAGGTAAATAACCATAAGATTTATGTTTCCGTTATTCCCAAAATCAACTGACTCGAATATATATATATATATATATATATATATATATATATATATATATATATATATATATGTATACATAACATTATCCACACAGTACTTAAATTGTAAATGTTATTACCAGCAATTCTTAATTTTTTTGTGAAGTAAACTCAAATATTATAAGGAAACCGTCATTTGCGTTGAGAACTCCAGCAAATTCATCATACCACAAAATGTTTATGTTTATTTAAGGGCCGGTTCACTGCGCCAACAAAATAAAGAGATATGGATAATTTCAAAATTTGTATCTATTCTTTTTAATCTGAGATGTCACTATACGATGAATCTTGTTATTACTACAAAGATAAGAGCATCAAATTGTAAATAAGCGCTGTACTATAATATGATTAATGAAAAAACAACAGGGGAAAGAATAAGAAAAAAATAGATTTTAATAAGTGGAAAGTACTTATATAAAATATGGTTGAGTTTTTAGTTGGAAAGGGATATAAGGATCAATTTTGTATGAAGTTGTTGCACATCAAGAGTCGACTGCACCAATCACTTCTTGACAAAAATACGAGTGATTCTTTCTTGGAATGATAGCTTTTTCAGTCTTTAGGTAGCTCCAGGCCTTATATAACGTCAAATAATAATAAACATGTTATTTCTGTTATTTTTAGCAGTCCTTCAAACAACAAAAGGTTGAAATTCGTGCCAATCGACACTGAGTATCTGGCAAAAATCTCAAAACTCATTTATATAGTGGCAATATTTTTCGAGTAAAATAGCTATGACGGAATGATAAACAGATGGACATAACGGGATTATAAGGACTCTTTTTCAGTCTTCTGGCTACGGAATTCAGTAAAATGGCGTGTGATCCAAAATATCCCATATTTCAAAAGTCACACGACATTTCTTATATTGTGATCGATGCTGTCGAATATTGTCAAGATTGTACTCAAGATCTCTAAATTTAGATTTTATTATTTATTTTATCATTATGAAGCAAAGAGAGATAAAACTCTTCCGCCTTATACTACAGTCCCAATTCATTTTTCAAGATATTGTTCAATGTTTTGTTTCCAAATAAAAGTGGCAATACCGTATTACAACTAAACTTTTATGACAAAAACTAATATCAATATGCACTCGAATATTTTTTTTTTTCCACGGAATAAAGAACTAATACAATTCTCATTTGGTCATGAACAGGCTTTGAGTAATATTGATTCATTTTGAGAAGTTGAATTTCAAAATTCTAAAATTGTATGAATTATCTAGAAAGTATATATCCATTTTCTCTCATTTATCCTCTAGCAATATCATTAAAAAGTGAAGTTTGTATCTTCCATCTCTTCAAAACAGCTCATTCTCAAATAACAGATGTATAGTATGATAGGTAGGGTTGCAAATAAAAAAAACATTTTATAAAATGCGACCTATGCTCTGAATGATTCTTTACAAACAATCATGTGATGATCTAAGCGTTAGCTGCACGCTGCACCGGTAGTGGTGGAACTAACTAAGAAAAAATTGCTGCGTACTTCCCCAACGATGAATTTCATGGCTAGTTTCATTGCTGTTTTATTAATTTAGAGTGTCGTATCAATTATTGATCGCATATTCCAATGTGATAGCTGTTATTGTCAAAGCGACAGCTGTTATTGTTAAAATGACAGCTATCATTGTCAAAATGACAACTGTCATTCTTTGTTTAAGTGATAGATGGCGGTTATATTTCAGCCCTTACATATATATTTTAGAAAATGAAGAATCTTTTTCCAGATTTTCGGAGTCTTTAATTTATTGGAACATACAGTTTTGACATTTTATTGTCGGAACTGTAATTTTGAGATACATTGAATGGACAGAAGATTATCGAATTTTGCTTAGAAAATGACTTAGTAATAGCAAACACCTTTTTCAAACATAGAGAAATACAAAAGTACACAAGAGAGCAACCTACAAAGAACGAAAAGTCAATAATCGATTATTTTTTACTGGACAAGAAAAATCAGAAGAAAATCCAAGACGTGAGGGTATTTAGAGGTGCAGAAATATACAGTGACCACTACCTAGTAATAATGAATCTAAGAGAAGAAATAAAGAAGCCGTATACAAAAAGAAGAACAATAACAAAAGATAAAATAAAATCGCACCGACTATCAGAAGATAAATGTAGAGTAGAGTTCCAAACTAAACTGGCGAAAAAACTAGGCGATAATCAGGAGGAAGATGAAACACAAATGTGGATAATATTCAAGACTGCTATCCTAGAAGCAGCTAGAGAAGCATGCGGAACAACGAAACTCTCAAACAAACAAACAAAGAAAAGCCCATGGTGGATACCAGAACTGAAAATCAAAATACAAGAAAAGAAAATAGCATGGAAAAGATATCTACAGGCAAGAGACAATGAAACCTATATAAAATACAGAGAAAAAAGAGTAGAAGCTAGGAATGAAGTCAGGAAAGCAAAAGAGGAGGAATGGAAAAATTTCGGGAATAAACTAAAAGACAGCTTCAGAGAGAACCAAAAGTTATTTTACGGAGCAATAAGTAACATGAAGAAAGATAAAGTCACCATATTGAACAGTGTAAGGGACAAAGAGGGAAACACACTAAGCAAGGATGACGAAATTATGGCAAGGTGGAGAGAATACTTTAAAGAACTCCTGGAAGAAGACCAAAAAGCAGAAGAGGACATCACGGAACACAGTGAAGACAGTAACGCAAGATATATAGCCCAAAATGATATTATCACTCCTGAGGAATACAATGAAGCAATACAAAAGATGAAAGTAGGAAAAGCACCTGGACCAGACGATATAACGCCAGAAATGCTCAAACATATGGGAGACTCAGGTCATGATTATCTATTGAAATTATTTAATAAGGCATTTAAAAATGAAGAGGCTCCAGATGACTGGCAAACAGGTATAATATCCCCAATATATAAAAAAGGAGATAACAAAGAGTGTAAAAACTTCAGAGGTATAACGTTACTAAGCGTACCGGGTAAGCTATATGCTAGAATTCTTGAAACAAGAATAAGAAGCATCGTAGAAGACAACATCAGCGAAACACAATGCGGATTTCGACAAAATAGAAGTGTACAAGACCACATTTTCACCATACGTCAACTGACAGAGAAAGCAAGATTAACAGGCAGAGAAATACATGCATGTTTTATAGACTTGGAGAAAGCCTTCGACCGGGTAGACAGAATAAAAATGTGGGACAGTTTGGAGGAAAGGGGTATAGACAAAGGAACAGTAGAAGCAGTAAAAAGCCTTTATAAATCGAATAAAAATTATGTAAGAATAAGAAACAACACATCTGGGGTATTTTCCACTAAAACTGGATTAAGACAGGGATGCATTTTGAGCCCACTACTGTTCATCATTTACTTAGATAAAATCTTCGAGAATATCAACGAAAAGCTAAAGCCATATAAAATAGGATATTGGAATTTGAAACCTGTCAACATCACAAACCTGTGCTATGCGGATGATATGATTTTGGTAGCGGAAAACGAAAAACACCTGCAAGACAATTTAAACTACCTCAACGAAGAATTAAAGAAGTGGAATATGAAAATAAACAATCAGAAAACGAAAACTATGATAATTAACGGAAATGGAAAGTTACACAATATAGAAATAGAAAAAGAAAGAATAGAACAAGTAAAAACATATATATATATATATATATATATCTAGGGGTGGTCATAAATGAAATAGGTAGTATCGACGAAGAAATAAATAGAAGAGTCGGTAACACGGGAAGACTATTTAACGCACTAAAAACAAAATTCCTGAATAAAAAAGAGATTCCAAAAAATGTCAAGACAGAAGTGTACAAAAAAGTGGCAATACCAGTATTGACATACAGCAGCGAATCCTGGACTACGCTAGAAAAACATCAAAGCAAAGTGAGAAATATAGAAATGAGATTCATACGGAAAATAGAAGGAAAAACAAAATTGGACAAAATAAAGAACACAGTACACAGAGAAAACTTAAAAGTCAGACCAGTACAACACATTATTCAAGAAGGACAATTAAGATGGGCAGGACATATCAGAAGAATGGAAGAAAATCGAATAGCGAAGCAAGTGTACGAAGCAAAATTGTGTCACAAAAGAAGGAAGGGCAGGCCAATTAAGAAGTGGGAAGAAGAAACAAGGGAAGCAGCGGAAAGGAGAGGTCTAACCTGGACAGACGCTAAAAAACAGATGTTAAATAGAAGCGGTTGGAAAAAAATTTGGAAGAGAGCACCGTCAGATAAATAAGAAAAACAAATCCAAGCGCAATACGCCCTACACCGCAAGGTAGAAGGGCATAGGATTAAGTAAAGTAAGTGAGTATCTCTACTGAGCTTATTCTCTCAAAAGCTTTGAATTGACAAAAAGTAGACATCATTTGAATGAAAAAAATTGACAGTCGTTTAACTAACTTTTTTGGCACTTACACTGGAATTATTTCCTAATATAGCAAGATCCCAGGCCCGCCAGACATCACTTATTTTCTGAGAAACAAAATGTGTGGAATAGAGTAGTGTTAGTATGTACTCTTATCATACGCATACTGCTAGTTTATGCCGACGGCCAAATTATAGATACGAGGTGCTAGAGGTACGTTAAGGCATTACTCACTTTTCTTAAAGTCTTGAATTCTGATTTTGATGTATGTTTCAGAGCACAGTGTTGAAAATTGATAATCAACACTGCAAGACACTTTCTATTGGTGGTAATTTCTGCTAGACTCTTTAAAGCTCACAAAGAATAACGTGATCTTGCTTATAGTCAGAGTACAATTTCAATACTTTTTGTTAACAGCCAAATCAATCGTAGGACTAAACATCCCTCCAACACAACTAAAATATCGTTGTGAATAAAAGCGTGCGGTCACTATTCTTAGGCTTGATTTCAAGAGAAGTATCTATAGGCATCTAACTCTGCCTTGGTCTAGCTATTTACAAAAAGTATGGATATTGCTCCCTGAGTATCATATATAAAAATCAGGACTCAAATAATAAATAAAATTACGTTATTTTTTTGCGAGCTTTAGAGCGTTTTACAGAAATTACTGCCGATGGAAAGTGTCTGGTAGTGTTGGTTATCAATTTTCAACAATATTCTCTAGAACAAACATGAAAATTAGCACTTGGACTTTAAGAAAAGTGGATAATGTCTTAACTTACCTATAGTACCTCGTATCTATAAATTGGCCGACGGCAAACTAGCAAATATGCATATGATCAAAGTACCAACTAATACTACTCCAATCCACAAATTTTGTTTCTCAGAAAATAAGTAAGGTCTGGCGGGTCTGGGATCTTGGACTATAAGGGGCCTCAATTTGATACCATACATGATAGAACAAAATTATTTATTCTTCAAAAAAAGTACGTTTGCCAAACGTTTCCATCTGATGTCCAAATATATATATACATATATATTTTTTGTTATTGTTTATTATTTATTTGCAACTAGCATTATCAGCCAACCAATAAATTTAATGAAAGGTTGACACATGCAAGAGAATGACATAATCACAATCATTCCATTCAGTACTAGAAAAGTATTCAGCAACTTGAATCGAGAGGTGTTTTCCCCTTCAATCTTCTCAATTAGTTTTAGTTATTCAGAAGATTCAGAGCCAATTGGTTTGGATGGAGTTGAGTCTCTTCTTAAATCTCTCAGGGTATGAAGATATTTGTTCCTGTATGTACTCGATTGTCTGATCCTTATGTGATGTTTCGTTGCTTACGTTGCATAGGGCATTAGCTATCATTTGTAGTGCTTTATTCTGGAATCTTTGTATGATGCTCATGTTTGATTTCTTGGTACTACTTCATAGCTGTATGCCATATGTCCATATGAGTATTAGTATGACTTTGTACAATAGAATCTTGTTTTAAAGAGATAATTTCGAATTTCGGCCTATCAACCAGTAGATTTTTTTCAGCTTTGAGTTTAACTGTTTTCGTTTTTCTGTACGTGTACTTTCCATGTGCCTAGTTTATCTAAATGCATATCTAGGTATTTAACACTATCTTACTTCAGAATTATATTATTATGTTCAAATATGAGTAGTAATTATATAACTTCACATTATGACTCTAATTATTCTTTTACTTCAGATAAAGATAACGAATTTTATGATAACTCAAATTTTGAACACAACAAATACACCGCCGATAATTTTGAAAAATATTTCTGGTGAATGTTGGGCCAAATTATTCAAGGTATATAATATTTCATGATAAATACTACCATTCATCAAATAAACGCAAAAAACTGAAAGTTCATCTGGAGAGTTTTGATACCAAGGCTTGAAAAAGGCTCATTAACAAACTTGTATCTAGATTTTTGAAGAAAGCTCGAATATGAAATTTCACTCAAAAACTCGTACGCGTTCTCAAGTTATCGTGCTTCAGACAGATCGACAGACAAGCCTACTTTTTTTTAACCTATGTATTTTGGGCTCTGTAGGATCTAAAAAAAATTAGCGATGATATTTTAGCATCACTCGTAGAAAATATATTGTCCCTTCGAATCACTAAAATCTATTGTTATTGATTCTGCTTCTTTTGACATTTTCAACGCTTACAAAGTGGACAAGTAGACAAAAATTCAACTGAAAAATGTCTGCAATATTCACGCGTTAGATTTTATCTACGATCGTATAGAAAGTGACAGTTTTAAAATAATTTTCAATTTGAAAAGTAGGTTTTCATGAAAAATTATGCAGTAAAATATTTATCACATTCTTTCAATGAATGGCTTCTGGTAAGAGAGCCCTTAACTCCATTTATCAATATTTTGAACATCAAGGAGCTATCTTGAAACTCATCTAATAGAGCAAGATCTCAGGCTTACCAGACGTTACTTATTTTCTGAGAAATAAAATGTGTGGAATGAAGTATTATTGGTATGTATTTTGATCATACGCATACTTGCTAGTTTGTGCCGACGGTCAATTCACTGATACGAGGTGCTAGAGTTTATGAAAATAACTCGTGAATATCACATGAAGTTATGTAAAATCACAAGAAGAATTATCATTATTCATCGATTTAATATTGCGAAAATAATTGAACAGAACATACAAAAAGTACACATGATTATCATGTCAAGTGGAAAACTATGCTTACACTTATTATAATTTACACATACCTCAATCAATACATTATACAGATTTGTATTTGCTCTATCACTAAATGTGCGAGGCGTTTCACGCAGAACAACTCCCGTATTTTTACTATTTTCTTTGTTATATTCCTTTCACTTCGCTGACATGAAAACTTTGTACCAATTTTTCTCTCTGCTCAAATTTTTAGATCTAAATATAGATAAATAAACTTGAAACCCGCACTGTCGCTGTAACAAACTTTCTGCTAATTCCAAGTGCAAATTTTGCAAACTACGTGAATACGTCAAAATTTGTTGATTGTTACGATTTCAACGTGCGCAACTTCACTGACATAGCGTATTTCAATGTTATTCATCTTGTGCTTGATATTTTGATTAAAATTTTCAAGAATATCTATGTCAATTTTAACGAAAACAGTTCCATCAATAAATCCATCTCCCCCGTTATCATTAGTAGCCGACAAAGTGACAATTGCATATCAACAAATATTCATATACTAATGATTGTTTTACGAGAATTATGATTAAAGATTGTGAAATCCACGTAAAAAGACTCTACTGCGCTCACGGACGTTCTAAAAATATTAACTTCGCTAGTATTTTTAACTAAGCCGCTTGTGCATTAAAATCTGATATTCAATAAAAATGATCGGGTTGGCTTACTTAATCAATTTATTCCACAGTTATGCCTAACTGAAAATAGTGAAGTATGAAACTCGGGCTGAATAATATTGATTTTTTTGATGTTTTTATGCTTATGATTGGATGATTTTACTTTGCTTGATGAAATCGGTCCTCAACAGTGATTGGATAATAAATATGAGGGATGAATGCTCAACTCATTCTATGCTACTAGCTTTTGGTTTTTTGAGCATTATGATCTATATACTTATACGAATATAGAAGATAATAACTTGAACTCCTCCAATTTCCTGATGCAGTTGATATTATTCTAATTTTGATAAAAATATCCGTTTTGAGCATCCTCAAGTCCCTTTTGACTATTTTCGGCTACATATGTATGTATGTTTGTATGTATGTATATACGTATAACGTTAAAATTTTGTATTCCAAGACTGGTCAAGAGTCTATTTGTGTGTACTTTGCAGTATGGTTGCAATCGTACCGGATCGCATAAATCAAAAAAAGCTGGTCGTAGGATATTAAAATTCAATATTTGAAATTGCTGTAGCATTTTAATGGTCATCTTTTATTTCCGTACCAATTGGCTGAGCTAGAAGTGTACTTTATATGACAGTCTTCTTGAATTTTCCGCATGAATTCAAAACAATCGTAGAATATTGAAATTATGTATTAAAAACTTCTATGACATCTGGTTGTACACTTCGCACTATAATTACGATCGGCTGAACCAAAAGTGCACTTTACAGAACAGTTCTTCAAAATTTTCGCATAAATCGGAGTTTATTGAAATTAGATTTTAGAGTGCATAGTTTCATAATTGCAAATTTACCGATATAATTTATCAATTATTCTTTTTCAATATTTTTGGCGTAGATAAAATATCACACGGAGGAAGCATTGTTACAGCAATCTTGTGGTTACACACCCCGAATACGATCTCGCCGTGCAATTCTTCACACTCCGTGCAACAATTTGGAGCAGTGACTCCCAACATTTTCATAGTTATGTAACAACAGATAATTTTGTGGGTTCATGTCGTACTATTAGAAAAAGCCTTTCCATGCGACAAATTATAAGTTTTAGCCTAGTACTTTCAATTCTGCATACTACCACCTGTGGCAAGCTCAACACCAGTTAGGAGCCACTGACCTAGGCGATATCTATTTAATTCATAAAAGGGTGTAATCAGGCATTAGTAGTGTATTTTTGAAGAACTGAGAGAGTATCATACATTTATATGGTAGAAAATAGAAAAACAAAGAGAAAACTATGCTGTATTATTCTTGATGGGAGTTTTTTGGAAGGTGGTCTTTTTGTACTCACTCCGATTATGGTTGGTCACCAACGTGTAGCGCATAAATCATAAATGTCATTAGTATAGTAGATTGTCGTGCTATCGTATGCTCGATGAGTATATTCTATTTTTGTCCTTTCATCATAATACAAGCATGCCGTTATTGAAGTGTGAAGTATTCTAAACATTAATGTTTTGAAATAGTTTCCAAATAAATGTGATTCAGCAAATAAGTCTATATATAAGGTGCGTGCATTTCTTTTTACAATTTTAGCTTACTAGTGCATCATTACGTAATGACGAGTAGCTGCGAATTACATTATGGAGTGAATAATGTCTCATGGTATCAAATGTTCATAGAATGATATTGACGGGAAATTTATTAAATTAATTTGAACTTCTCTCCATCATTTGACAGTTGAAATCAGATTTGCACTCAAAGAAATGCCCCAACCACGCTTAATTTTTTTGAAGAATTAAATTTTAATGCTCTCATATATTGAACAGCACTCTTTTCCCAATTATGGTTTATTTTTTTGCAAGGGAAAATATCAAAATTTCTTGTTATTTGCTCGAAGTTTATTATCTTTCCGGAAAAATTTGTCATAAAAAGTGTAGCTTATGAAATTCTGACAGGGAGCTGTTGTATTATTATTGTATTAGGCGAGCGTAATTGATCCAAAAATGATCGCTCTATGAATTCAGTGTTCTCCAAGTCTGGTTTGAATTTTACATGTTTTTGAATCTGGAAGATATTTAACCTTAAAATTAGGGCACATGGCTCCACTTTCTATATTTCTGTGAGTAACGAGTTTTCTGGAATTTCCCTCTAGATTTTATCAACATTGTTATATGCTATCGCAAAAGTTGAGTAAGAAGTCTTAGATTTTGAGTGACTGTCAGAAAATATTTATAATTTAAATTTGAAAATAAAATCTCTGCTATGTAACTCAGGTCATCAACTTCATGTGTCATAGTTGCATAAATTCCCAAATCATTCACATCTTGTTTTTATGAAAGAAAAAAGCTCAAAATAAAAGCTAAACCTCACAGACTTCGAAAATGACTGTTAGCATTACCGTCCGTCAGGCATTTTGAATTCATGTGATTTTCATCTACTTCCTTATGATTTGGAAATATCCGCTGCGATGTACACCATGCGTCCTATATTTCCAAATCGCAGTTTTTTTTCTATTCTACGAACATTCAGCTATGTTGAAACTGCAGCTATCTCTCTAAAATATCGTATTTCACTAGACTCACCTGAAAAATCAAATAGTGCTCGATTTGTTTCTGCTAATCTAGCTACAAATCAAACAAAGCCTAATGAGAATGATATAAAAGTTATTTGAATAATTTCTCGATAATGTATGAATTCTTTCAATCTTATACTTCCAATTAATGATATGAAAGACATTGAACTGGAGTTAAATTCACTTTATGAGAAACAGTTTGAACAACTGCTCATAATCCTCCGTTGAATTTTTTTGTGAATAAGTATTTATACTAAATATTTTTTTATCATTCACACTAATTTTATTTATCTCCTTTGGTTACGATTGTAACTAAGTTAAATAAGTTCGGTTTAGCTAAACTGTTGATAAACTTAAATTCTAAAACCGGGCCTCAATTTTGGAATTTGTTCATTAATAATTATAGGAAAAGGATGAATTTATGAAAAAAAATCATGATTCCTCTTGTGTTTTTTAATAATGTTATTTTTGTATTGTACATTCAAGAATTTCAATGAATTTATTTCGATAATTCCTTTTTTACTCACTTGTTTTAATCTAGATTGATTTATACTTTAACTTCAATTATAAGATGAGGTTATCAACCAGAACGTTTATAACTTTTTTAGACGTAATTCAAAATTCGGTACTCCCTCACTTATTTTTTTACTATTGCATATGAAGATTTGTAAGGCCGTACGGAAGATTTTGAAAAACTCGTTATTCAGCCAAAAAATTCTCTGATATCTTTGGACGGATCTTTAATGGATATGTGGTTTCAATTTATACAAATTATAATAAATGCTGGAGATATGACGATGTAACATAAGAATTTATTCCCATTTAGTCCATGAAAAGACAAACATGGTTCAAATTCAAAATACTTTTCAAGTTCTCATTGATACATCAGAATAAATGTCTTCAGACAAATTCAGCTGGATCAAAATGTAATATTCATTATTTGCATCAAAAATCGATTTAGCGATTTTGTATTGACATTGATACAGCCATCTATGAGAACCTTTTGACAAAAATATTCGCTTGGCTACTTCTTCATTGATCCCACAAAAACTACTAGGCTGAATCAAAGAAATTTTTTTGTCAAATAATATTTAGTAGAAGTGATCAAATATCTTGCAGGCTCAAGTTTGGGTGGAAAGTGACAGTCTCCATCATTACTTAAAGTCATTGATGATTTATCATAAACTGTTGACAAGCAAGAGGTAACAAGACTATTTTTCGAAGCAGTAGGTAGATGGTAAATGAAAGAAACTATTGTTTTCTAGAATATAACGTATATTCTTGTTACCATATTTACGAGCGAATTTAAGTCTAATGGTCAATTGAACCACCTTCACTTAACTTTAAGGAAAGAATAATAAACGTAGTAACAATTGTCGATACAATAGATGCCATAGATATTAAACTCCACTTAAAGTTAAGTGACAGTGACTGGCCATAAAAGTTGCAGTAGAATATGTAGTTATCCACAAATCAAGGACATTATAAAAATATTTGAGACATTGGTGTATTTTGATTCATAATTTTCAACAAATTTCGACTTCTTCAAGTTCAATCTCAGCCATTATCAGGTATGCATGTCTCATTTTGTATACTTATTAGGAATGCGACGGCTTATTGAATTTAAATTTATATTTGTCATATCAGAACAAAACAAATTTTAGTGATTTCTTAATAACAACAACCTGACGCGGACATCACGTGACATACTTGTACATCATTGAAAATATTTTTTGCATATAATAATACGATAATCAAAGACGGAATTTCAACGTTCCAAAGCTAATCGTTTTGGATTTATCAGAAAAAATCAAAAAGTCTGTCAAGTAAAGTGCGCTTTTGGCCCAATCAGTACCTATGAAAACAGTAGGTCATCATTCAAATGCTATATTCCTAAATACTGATTTCCAAGATTCTACGGCTAAGAGTTCTGAATTTATGCGCAAAATTAAAAGAAAAATTTCAACTGAAGTACACTCAGTCTATTGTAATGAGAATGATAGGCAATTAGTCAGATGCAACAGCAGACTGAAATACTTAATTTCAATACTCTACAACGAATCGTTCCGAGTTTAGGCGAAAAATTCCAAAAGACTGTCAAGTAAAGTGTACTTCAGGCTTAGTCGATCTCAATGAGAGTAGGAAATGAGCATCTTGATGGTACAATTGTCTTGAATACTGAATTCTACGTTTGATCGTTTTGGATTTATGCAGAAAATTCCAAAATTGTGTCGAGTATAGTGCACTTCCGGTACAAACTATTGCAATCATAATGCGAAGTGCACAAATAGATCCTAGACCAGTCTTAAATATAAAATTTCAACATTATACGTTCGGAGCGGTTCGAAGGGTTTTGAAATTTGCAAGTTACAAACGCACATACATACGTACTGACATTAAGCACAAAATAGTCAATATGAATTCTGGGATATTTTCATCTAAATACTCAGCTAGATGTTACAGAAGTGCTTAAAACAAAATTTTTATATTTTTGGACTGATTGTTTCGAGTTCATGCGGAAAATTCAAAAAGTTTGTCATACAAAGTGCATTTCCGGCTCAGTAGATCGGTACAAAAATAAAAGATAACTTTTTAACAGTTGCATCCCTGATCTAAGATGATGGTGGCTTCAGCCTCGACTCTTAGATTTGAATTTATTATGGAAAACAATTCTTTTTTAGAATTATTCATTTTTTGAATGTTCCATAGCACAGCACTTCACATATTTTACAGTTTTTGTGTGAAATTTTCATTTATGTTATTTCTTCTTTAACTTTTTGAATGCTACAGCAATTTAAAATACTGAATTTCAGTATTCTGCGACTGATCATTCTGGATTTATGCGGTAAAGTGCACTTCCAGTATAGACGATTGCAACCATATGTACAACTAGATCCTAGGCCAGTATTAAATATGAAATTTCAACATTATATGTTTGAAGAGTCTCGAAATTTGCGAGTTAAGAACGCACACATATACACACAACATACATACGTATCGACATCAAGCCTAACATAGTTAAAATGGATTCCGCGATATTTTCATCAAAATCTCAAAATGTGAATTTTATCGGTTTCACAATACTTACTTGTACTTTGTACGTAAATTGATATTCAGAAGTCTTTTCGTTTCTCAAAATTCGAAGCTGAGGGTTGGTTTTGTAACAATCATGATCGAAGAGCAACTGTAGACACGTGTTTCTTGCTCAACAGGAGTCGTCAGTGCAGTATAGGAGCCAAACCTAGGATACTCAAGACTTTGATCCCAGAGTATAAAAACTCAACGATATACAGAGGTAGAAATTACATGCAATACGAAATAAGTGTTTATAGTTGCTCTCCGATCCGAGATGATGGTGCCAAAACCGACTCTTAGATTTTAATTTCTGTGGAGCACAAAAGTTTCTGGACTTATCGGAATGTTTCACAGCTTAATTCGAATGTTACAATCTTTTCATTCGCTCAATATTATTTTTGGAAAATCCAACAATTCAAGTTCTACTTACGTATAATCAGTACATAATGCCTATGTTACATAACAAACTGAGATACACAATATAACGCTACAAAATACACGGCTTTAATGTATTATTGTATAAGAAAGTGTGTCGGACAACACTGTTTCTTTATCAAGTAACAGAAATATTCTTATCAATATGCTAAATATTGTTAGCAAATTTCCAGCCTATAATATCAGAAATGGTGTTTTGAAAAACACTGGAGACTTAGATATTCATCTTGAAAATGGTCTGTATGTCATAACAATAAATTTCTGTGAAAAGTCGTCTCTTTCATTTCTTGAGCTCATTTTCGCCGTGCTTGTTCCAAAATCTGCATTTAATTTGGGTGGATCGTGTTCGGATTTCGGCCAATCAGAAGGCTTAAATCGTAGTACCGTAAGAGCACTTGGACCATTCGCAACTGAAATCAGCTATAGAGATTGATTTTGTAATCATTCACAAGCCTATCTCTTTTGATGATCGACTTTTTGTATCTTATTATCATGTGAGAACGATGCTTTCTTAGAAGCTTCCTGTTGAAAACTCCGCTTTCCTCTACAAGAATTTTTTTGTGTGTTTTGTATCCAATTTGCGGCACCATCATGTTCATTCTTTACATTTTTGAAGTATCTGTTGGATATTTCTTCATTGAGTGAATAAGGCAACAAATTCCTAGTGCTTTGTTCTTCTTGGGCTAATGAGTTCCAGGCAGAAGCTATACGTATGTATTTTGCTTGAAGGTTAACTATAGTTCATTTTTCTTAAGAATTCAGTGTGGAGAAGATAGGGCCTATTTGACTTAGATCTCTGATTGGTTTAAGTCGCGGGCAAGTTTATACAGATGATATTCAGTTGTTCACTCTGAATGTACTTATAATTCAACTTCTAATATCTGTTGATGTGACTGTACTTTTGAATAACTGTCAAAATCGAATAATTATATTCAAACGAGTACCTATGTCGATGAAAAATTTGTTAAAATTTACGCTCACATTATTATTACTTGTTATAATCGACATATTGCTTGTATTATTCCTAAAATTTGTAATAAATACTTATAAAATCGGGACTTGAAAACGTCACTAAATGACAGTTGTCAAATAACTGGATCGAAAGTTTTCACAGTGTGACTCAGTCTTCTAGTTACAGAATTCTTAAAAAAAAATAGAGTATAGGAAAGCTTTTTTTGTTAATGTAGCTTCACTTGGCTTCTAACCAGGATCTCCAAGTTGCCTTGGCATCTCTTCTACTGCCCCTACATGCTAAGCATCATTCGATTCAGGATTCATCCGATAGTCGTAATATTTTCATTATAATGCGAACCGATTTTTGTTCTGTTAAGAGATTCTTCGATTATTCCATGAGTTATTTTTAGAGTTATCATTTACCAAAACTGTTAGTTCAAGAGCACAAATGATATGAAACTTTTGCTTTCTCATCCTATATGTTCTGTTTTGAAAATATTTCTAGCCACTTCCCCGTGACTGGCCATTCACTACAATTGAATTTTGAACTAAGTATTTGCTTATTCATAACTAGGGATACAAACTTTTGCAGAGTGCTTGAAGTTTGATGAAAAAGTCATTGCTCTCTGATTGACTCTAAGTATTAGGATCAGAAAATGAGGGATGATTATATTCATCTACAATGACAGCTTGAACATTGTATTTTATTTATTTGGTTAGCAGCATATTATTCCATATGGAGAGAAGTAAAACACTATACCAACTCAAATGTAACTGCTCTATCATTAACGCAGATCACATGGCCAATTTCTTCACAATTACTTCGATAATTTATATTTTCAATATCATTGACAAATATAATCCTAATTCTACTTCTAGAGATGTTAGACATTTCTACGCTTTCGTTAAGGAATCATATATCCATAAGAAAAATTATGACTACAAAGAAGTGCGCAGTTTTTCTCAAATTGAACTTTCATATTAGAATTCAAATCTAATAGTCCAGTCAAGTTAGCCTTAAAAATAGGGGTACCCTTGCATAAATTCCCAAGAAGCTGAAAATTTACATGAACGTTAGGGATACCATTATAATGAAGTTGTCGAAAGTCCCCATCGATCCCATGTGTGCAAAAAATTTTATACGAGGTCAAAGTTCGCAAAAATGGGTTTTCTAGGTTTTTAAGCGGAACGGCTGATGAAATGATAAAAATAGTTCAGACAAAAACTGTGAATCTTTCAATTCTCTACAAAAATGGTCTCCACCCTTTTTTCCCCAAGACTCACCATTTCTGAGAAAAAGCCATTCTAGAATTATTTTCCCAATAATATGCATGACTCGCTGCCTATGTACATTATGGACGTATAATATAGGTACAACTATTAGTCTGCGTAACTAGTACTCCTACATTAATATTGAATGATAACTCTAAGAATATGAAATGAAAAGAAGCCCAGTCCCTCATTCTATGTGACCATGCGGCCTTGAGCAAAATCTGTCTGCTGTTCATTTGTCAACGTAGCAGTATCCGTCTTTCACTTACTTTAAATTACTTGCGTAGATAAGTTACGTTTCGTATCTTTTGCAAAACATACACCTAATAAAAAACGTGTTCAATTAGCTTGTCTTCTGCCAACCTCGGATTCTGCTCATCAACATTTTTATCAAGTATATTAGCAGGTTCAACTGGACCCAGAAGAATGGTGTTGGAAGTTAATTAATAATGTATAGAATCAATCCACACTCTACTTCCACCTGCACTAGAAAAGCTCCTTAATACTTTTTTTTATAGGTACAGAAAAGAGTGTGATTCGAAATGCGGCTGCAAGAAAGTAAGATGACTTTGTTCACAAGCATGCACCACTGCACCAGCTGTCAAAGTTGGTCGTGTTCAAATACTGAATCTTCAACAGAAGATAATCCTTAAATCGACAGTGAAACAACTGTTGTATTGCTATTTGAGCAATTTACGTCAACTCAGGAAGATGAAGATGAAGAAGAAGTTGAATAAGAAGACCTAATATTATATTGAACTTCAATAAGAAGACCATAGAGTAGGCTTACCGGGCAAACCACATTGAAAAATACGCGTCAAGTACACACCTCATAGGTGGCGTGGCAACAGGCAACATGTGCATAAATAGAGAATATAATTTTGGAATGGCTTTTTCTCAGAAATAGTGGATCTTAAGAATAAAGAGGTGGGGACTATTTTTGTAGAGAATTAAGAGATCTACAATTTGTATCTGAGCTATTCATATCATAAATTTGATCGTTCCGCTAAGAAATTCAAAAAACCCATTCTTGCGAACTTGGACCACGCATAAAATTTTTTGCACACCCGGGAACGTTGGGGAC
This sequence comes from Dromius quadrimaculatus, assembly GCA_963989225.1. Lineage (NCBI taxonomy): Eukaryota > Metazoa > Arthropoda > Insecta > Coleoptera > Carabidae > Dromius > Dromius quadrimaculatus. Next base: position 54,900,575 of record OZ022325.1, on the reverse strand, counting down.
TTTTCACAACTTCATTATAATGGTATCCCTAACATTCATGTCAATTTTTAGCTTCTTGGGAATTTATGTAAGGGTGAATGTCTATTTTGACTGGACTATAACGTGATGCTACAGCTAACTGTTCACATATTTTTTCACCTCGATTTTTCTTTCTTATTTGTGAATCATTTTCACTCACTTGTACAAAGTAACAAGTATTGTGAAGCCCACAAAATTCACCTATCGAGATTTTGATGGAATTATTCGTTTTGAGCATCCCTGAATCCATTTTGACTATTTTTGACTTGATGTCGGTACGTATGTTCGTGCGTGCGTACGTACGTTCGCTCGTGCGTAACTCGCAAATCTCAAAACTGGTTGAACGTATAATGTTGAAATCTTGTACTTAAGACTGGTATAGGGTCTAGCTGTGCACCTCGCATTATGTCTGTACCGGAAATGCACTTTACTTGAAACTTTTTTCGAATTTTTCTGATAAATCCAGAATGATCAACCGTAGGATGTTGAAATTCAGTATTTGAACTTGATGTTGTATCAGAATGATTATCTGCTATTTTTGTAAGAATTGCCCAAGCCAGAAGTGCACTTTACTTGAAACTTTTTTTGAATTTTTTGCATAAATAAAGAATGATTCGCCATAGCGCATTGAAATTTTGTACAAAGAACTTCTATAACATCTTGCATTATGATCGCGATCGGCTAAACCGGAAGTGCACTTTACTTCAACCTTTTTTTCAATTTTCCGCATAAGTTCAGAATGATCAACTATAGGATACTAAAATTCAGCATTTGAAGTTGCTGTAGCATCCGAATGGTCATTTTCTATTTTTATAACAATCGGCTGAGCCGGAAGTGCACTTTATATGACACACTTTTTGAATTTTCCGTATGAATTCTAAACAATCAGTCGTAAAATATTCAAATTTTGTATCAGGCACTTTTATTATATCTAGTTATAATATCTAGTTATACACCTTGATTGCTATCGACTAAGCCGAAAGAGCACTTTATTTGGAACATTTTTTGAATTTTCCGCATAAATCCAGAACGATTGAACGTAGAGTTTTAGAATTCAGTAGTTAGAGTGATTATACCGTCTGGATGCTCAAATACTATTTTTATTGAGATCCATTGAGCCGGAAGTGCACTTTAATTGACAGTCTTATGGAATTTTTCGCATAAATTCGAGACGATCAGATGTGGATTATTGAAATTTTAGTATTTTAGTCTGCTGTAGCATCTGAATGATTGCCTACTATTTTCATAACAATAGACTGAACCTGAGTAGGAATTTATTTTTTAATTTTGCGCATAAATTTAGATCTGTTGGCAGCCGTAGAATTTTGGAATTCAGTATTTAGGAATGTTGTAGTATAAAAATAATGACCTACTGTTTTCATAGCAACCGACTTGGTTAAAAGCGCATTTGACTTGACAGATTCTTAGGATCTTTTGGGTAAATCCAAAACGATTAACTGTAGAACGATGAGATTCTGTGTTTGATTATATAATTATACCTAATGATACATATGATCAAACACAAAATCACATTGTATTATAAATATATATCCAACGATGTACAAATAAGTCACCTGATGTTCACGCCAAATTTTTTATTGCGGAGAAATAGTCTTATATTATACAATTTTTACTCGCTTTGATGAGATTAATGAATTTGATTTCTATTTGGGTTTGGATGTACAATTTGAGCTTACCTACAACTAGTTGAACTGAGCTTATTATAGAAAATAAACTTTGTTCAACTCAACTATAGATAAACTTGAATTGTACAACCAGACCTGAATGTGAGATATTCATTGCCCTCGAGAAAAAAATACTGTTTGTTTCCTTTATTTGTCTTGCATATCATATCATTAACCAAAAAATTTCGACCTACTTTGTATAAATATAAATATGCAGCACGCAACATATGAACTGCCATTCAACCCTTCATATGGTGGGAGGCCATGGATGCGGTAAAGTTTGGTGAATCCATTGTTTGCAATGTATCACAATAATGTTCACACTCGTACTGTTCACATGATTCTTTCTACGGTCATCAATTATTGAGTACACAGTAAGGAAGCCAAGAGCACAAGTTAAAATTTAGATTCAACAAATATCTGAGAAATGAATGAGTGAAAATGTGCTACAAACATGAATTCATAAAAATCAAATATCACGCGTTCAAATGGTGAAAATTGAGCTACGAGAAACGTATTTTTCACGCATTGTTTGCGATGCTTGGGGATGCAGAAAAAGTAAATTTATCATTGAACTCATAATGCAGACTATCTCTAACGGTAACGTGGATCAGTTCGCAAACCAAATATGAATTACGTGATTATCTGCTATGCAGACTAAGTATGCAATAAGATAGAAAATTCTACCAAATAAACGTTTCATCAATTTAGATCGTGATCATTTGTCTTGGAATCCATGCTAATAATAATTATGACTATAGCTATAAATAGCACACTATTGAATAACATGAGTTTATGAGGATAGAAAGGTATTGGCAGTGCATACAATTCGTCTGTAATTTGAAAATAAGCAAGACAAAAAATTTTCAAGTAAGGAAAAATTTTCATGCCATACTTAGGTACATTAAAATATAATCTCACAGAACGACGATCTGTTGAACTGGAAATTTAATATTGTTGAATATCGATTGATTATTGTATTCTGGTAGTTCCACTATTTTTGTAAATATACATTTGATTTAATTCATAGTCTCAGATAGTTTTCTTACAATAGCTCAGTCTCCGAAATTAGAAATCAATTGAATCCCAAGAGTTCTTCTGCTGATTTTCTCCTATGAATAAATGACAGCTTAATTCTGAAAATACTCCGAATACACTTTTTTATTTTCAAGAACAATAATGCCAAAATATCACTTCAAATGTAAAAATGTTTTGAAATAAAATTTTTCTTCTTCTAATTCAATCACAAGTGAAATTTATTCATGAATTTGAAAAATAAAATATATGTATGTTGTACGGATTTTATCATAATACCATATTTTACAAGGTATGTGATGGCTGTTCATTTATAATTGGACTGTAAATTGTTTTATCAGAAGATAAACTTTCGTTTGATATATAGGTTTAATATTCCAGGGAAGGCTGGGCAAAAGTAACAAAAACAAAGTACTATATATTCAGCGATTTAAACGTCAAATTTTTTCATCAATATGTCCTATACAAGTGTTTAAAAGTACGTGTTTTTCCAGTTTTGAAGCATTTCAGTGTTTTTAATAGAAAATTACGAATGAAGTGAATAATTTCTGATGGTAAGTTCACTCTTTAATGAATTATCACTGAACCAGGAATTCATGTCATTTCGCTATCAAAGTTCCACAATTTTTCATTAGTATTATAGGCCTGTTGCGTATCTTGAAATTTCAATGAAAGCGCCGCATATTATTCAAAAATTACAACTTCGAGGTGTGATGTCATCTGTGAATGATTTGATATATGTCAATCTGCTTCAAAATCAAAAAGAAATCCATGACGTACCATCTTTATTCCTAATAATAATATTGTATTTAATTCATGACAACATTTGTAGACAAAAATATTTTAAAAGAAGCAAATCAACCATGGTCATTATTATTTTTTATTGTTTATGTGAATCATCTAAACATCCAAAGGTAATCAATTACAGTTAGATTCATAATGTATTATATACGTACATAATTTGAGCGGAATCCTTGGGGGAAAGAGATTTCCTCATCTCGTTTATCTTTAAAACAATCCTTGAATTTTGAGAGGGAAAAATATTGAGCGAAAATTTGGTGCTTTTAGTAAAGGATTCTGAGACGAATTTATGTGACTATTCAGTCAATTAAGAAACTCATCTAAGTGGTATTTATTGAGTTTCTTTACAATTCTAATATTTAACTTCTCTTAAAGATGGATGATACTGAGAATTAAATACATTTTTATAGATTATTGCATAAAATCACACTCGTTTAATTGCTATCCACATTTCTCTTTGTTTTGCTTCATAATCTCTTCCCGGAGACCTATAAAAATTAGTTCTGAGTTCTTTGCTTTAGTATTAGTACGTCCAACAACACAACGACTGCTAAGTGAATGATTTATACTCATGATTATCGAATAATATGACATACAGAATTTGACAGTTTGATGTTTTTGACGGCACACCTCGTAGATGTAAAATTTAACCGATAGAGCGGAGCCACTGTGGATACGCAATAGACGTATACCATTTCTAACAATTTATATCAATCAATAGTTGAATTCCACAATATGTGTTTGCAATATGTAATTGAATTGTTGGTCAACTTGACACGTAATTATGAAGGCATTGAATTATTATTACATAAGCTGTCATAGTCCTATCCATTGTGAAATATCAATGTATTTTTGGTTAGCCGTCAAATTTTGACATTGAAAATACTTGTCAGGCAACAGGCAATTATGATGTGGTCAGTATATCACCTGCCATCTGATTGCATTGTGAAGTCCGTAATACTCTAATGAGTTAATTGCTATAGGGTTTTCCTAATTCATATTATATTTATTGATAATATGGAAATCCATTGGGAATTTTAATACTTGAGAGAGATCCTCAGTTTTCTACTTTCATGTTCTAATGTTATCTGGATATACGGGAGTGACTTAAAATTTAATTTTAATACTAAAAGAAAAATCGCCTATTGTAAGTTTTTTTCCAAACCAATGGTTCCCAAGGAAGTAACTATATTAAACTTATATATCTGTGGTCTGACAGATAACTATAACAGAGCTCAATTACTAGGATAACAATTATTTTTACAATCGTTACTACGAAAATAATTCTACAGTGTTAGTAGTCTGAATACAAAAATAATCTATTTTATAGTTGTAGTCTCGTCAAATGTTCAATGTTGTGTTGTGGTGTAGTCTGCGACATAAATCCAAAAAGATTAGCCGTAGAATTATGAAATTCAGTATTTGACACTGCTGCAGAATTTAAAAGAATTGTAACATCTAAGCGATCACTTTAAATTTTAGTTGCAATCGATTTTGCTTTATGTCAGCGTGAATATTTTATCTACGGTTGAAATTTTCAAGGTAGCGCTGTACGTCACATTTAAATATATTTTATACAGGGTGTAACAAAAATAAATACATTAATTTCAACCAGTGATAGTTCTCGTCAAGCATAACAAATTTTCTTAGTAACTTTTTCCCGAGTTCTCATCTTTTTTTAACATTTTTTATCCCCTATAATTTAACGAGTCGTTCAGGTGCATAGTTACCAGATCCAGTAGCAGTTGCAATAGAACAATAATTGATTTTGACATATATGTGAGTTAACAATTCTTTCAAATAAATTCTGGACAGATTATAAATTATTAATTCTGTGTACGATTTCATAGGCAGTTTAGGATTAGCTTAGCAAATTTATTTGGAACGATTTCCGAATTGTCATTTTTCACTAAAAATTGAGTTATTGTGGTTATGCTAATGTATTTAATGTCAAAATATTATGCACTTATATATTATGATGAGAATACCATGGGGTATTTAGAACCTAACGTTTATCTGGAACGTAAAACAGCAGATGAGATGAATGAAATTCATTAATTTATAAATGAAGCACCTGTGTATTAGTTTTTCTCATATTATTACAAACTGCACACCTCACACTCAGGTCGTTTCAATAAAGTATGCCCCGTGAATTGATCTGCTGAATAAGCAAAATTATGTATCATACATTTCAGAAAATATTTAAAATCAATTACAAAATTCAGTTTGATACATTTATAGGTTATATTTTCTGTTCTTCAAGAATAGAATCTTCAAAATTTCATGTAGCAATATTTCTACTGAATTATTTGATGAATTAATTAATTCAGGGCCCTGATTTTGTAACTAGAAAGCGATACCGAATAGAAGTAAAAAATGGCGATGTGTTGAATGACGACTATCTTGGATTTTTATTCAACAGTGCGAATTCTAAGGTATTTCAAACATTAATTTTCTCCTGTTGTAACGCATGCGTATTGTGATAGCAATTTGAAAATAACAGGTGTTAGGGACTTGGGTGGGAGTTCCGGCGCTTGCTGGTCACTCGTTTGTAAACAAAAGGTCGAATTTCCTCGATGAACGCCTCTGCAGCAGCTTTATTCAATCTGCGTGTTATAAATTTATTTGAAACATGACACAAAATATTCGCAATGCAATAAATTTACCGAAAAGTTGCTAAGAAATTGTCATCCGGCAGTTCAAAAGGATCCATAGCATCTCTCAATCTCCGCGTATCGATACACAATTGGATATTTTCCCTGCGGAGCTCCCGGTAATATCATAGTGCCATAAAAGCCATCTGGATAAAGTAATAGAAGGTTTATTATTCTACATTCTTACAGTTTATTTGCACTCTATCACAATAATACTAAATATAGTATCAGAAGACAAGACGATAAAAACGTATAAATTTTGATGCAGATTAATAGAATTATAAACAAATACTCACATCTTGAAATTCTTGAAACACAATAATTAAAAACTCTCCAGGAACAAAATTTGAATTAAAACTTGAATCAACTTAATGCTACTAAACATCAACTATATTCACTTTGCCAAATACGTATTCGTCTGGTCCCGACCAGTTGAATAGGCCTATTCAATCGAGAATAGCAGAAAATGGCCGACTTAAGATGGCGCTAGGTAACAAAAATGTATTCGGTATCGCTTTCTAGTTACAAAATCAGGGCCCTGAATTACATTCCATTCAATATTCTACCGTTTTCCTTAAATAAATCGTTGAATGATTTTCTCTTTATGTTTCTGATGAAGTAGGTTGGAAGCAGCAACTACTTTTTGAACTGCTTGTAGATGGCAGCACAGTCTGACTCTCCTGACACAGTGACACAGTTTCAGACAATTCAAATCAGCTGATTCAAGTGCAAAGAACTTGTGCAGACAATCTTATGTTTAAGAAATGTACTATCCGAAAATATACGTGAAATCCCTAAATAGAAATCAAACTTCTCAAAAATGACATATAAATACGACTAAAAGACCAAATTGTTGATTACAGAGACAAATTCAGTCTTTCTCCCAACATATACAAAGATGGAATAATCGAGGTGAGCGAATATCAATGTATTGCCAAAATACTAATATTTTTTCAGTTTAAAATGAATGATTGACAAGACTACGATTGCTCAAAGTTGCAAAATACTTCTTTCAATCGACAGCTGTCATACATACTGTATATACATATACCTATTATGAACATAAATTTTATTCCAATATGTTATTAATTCCTCCGCAACCTGCAATACATTTTAAAGTCAGATTCAGGCATACCATGTAAACATAGCAGTACATGACATTATGAATCTAGTGACATTATTTGATTACGTAAACTGCTTCCTTAAAAATGTCTTTTTATTGCATAATCATTTTCGTGAAGAATGCTATTCAATTTTATTATCAAGAATAGTATATTATACAACTATTTTTGTTTCCTTGAGGAAAGCCGAATTTTTTTTCTTTCAAATTTGAAAAAAACTCTTTCTGTCTCGTAATCTATAGGCCTGTTGAGTATCTTCAAATTTCGACGAAAGCGCCGTATATTATTCAAAAATCACAACTTCGAGGTGTGATGTCACCTGTCAATGTTTTGAAATATGTCAATCTGCTTTAAAATCAAAATGAAATCCATGACGTACCATTTCTATTCCTAATTTATGAAAACATTTGTAGACAAAAATATTTTAAAAGAAGCTAATCAACCACAGTCATTATTATTTTTTATTGTTTATGTGACTCATCTAAAGGTAATCAATTACAGTTAGATCTATAATTTGTTATGTACGTACATAATTTGAGCGAAATCCTTGAGGGAAAGAGGTTTTCTCATCTAGTCTATCTTTGAAATAATTCTTGAATTTTGAGAAGGAAAAATATTAGGCCAAAATTTGGTGCTTTCAGTAAAGAATTCTGAGACGAATTTATGTGACTGTTCAGTTAATCAAAAAACTTATTGAAGTGGTATTTATTGAGTTTCTTTACAATTATAATATTTAACTTCTCTTAAAGATGGTTGATACTGAGAATTGAATGATATCTAATACATTTCTATAGATTATTGCATAAAATCACACTCGTTTAACTTCTATTATCCACATTTCTCTTTGTTTCGCTTCATTATCTCTTCCCGGAGAACTATAAGAAATATTTCTCGGCTGTTTGCTTCAGTATTAGTAAATCCAACAACACAGCAACTTCTAATTGAATGATTTATGCTCATGATTATCGAATCATATGACATACAAAAATGACGTTTGACAATTTGACGTTTTTGACGGCACACCTCGTAGATGTCAAATTTAACCGATAGAGCGGAGCCACTGAGGATACGCAATAGGCGTATACATGTCGTTCTACTTACCCTCAAAGCCATCCTGTATATAAAAAATGACTTCTTCATGGTATAATAACCCCAAAATAATTTAAATTCTAAATATTAGGTTCCAAAACTGAAACTCGACTACTTCAAAATCACGTCTTGAATAGAATGAAACAAAAATAGAATCCATGGTCATATGCCACTTTGTCCTGAAGCATATGATCGCTTTCTAGTGTTAGTATATATTGTTCTGGAGCAGGTGGCATACGACCGTGGACTACAGCTATCCTATTCTTGTTTCATATTTTTGAAAGCATGATTTTTCAGTAGTCGGATTTTAGGTTTCGGAATATATTTTTTTTTAAATTCAATCTGAACAAAATATCATGAACGGTTTATGTAAAAAATCTGTGCGATATAATATATCTAATAAGATTGATACTTTTTTTTTATCAGATACGACTAAACTCCCACACTGACTCATCCTAATAAATTTTTGATAACCTGTTGCTCATCCTAGTTCTTAAAAATGAAACAGCTGTCTCAATAAATGTCTCTGGGAACATATTTTATTTCTTTCGTTATCATTTCAAATACTTCCAAAGAATATTTTGTTCTCATTTTTATCTAAATAGTAAAGTTATTTTTATTTTTTTGTTTATTTTCGTAATACTCACAGGTAGAGTTATGGAACTGCAATCGTCATTTGAATGTGGCTCTAGTTGCTGCTTGTTACATATTAATGTAGTGATCTTTGTGTATGTATATATCCGAAGGAGATAGAAGATTTAGGATAGGCTCAATCTTTGTTCTCCGCGAAGGGTGGAATATTCCACTAATATTGGAACTAAAAGTGAGGCATTTGTATGTTCATGAGTCATACAGGTGAATATAAATGATTGACCGTTATAAGCTACGATTATTGGATCATTTTGACCTAACAAGATTTGACCAAAATAGGTGTCACACAGCTCTAAGAATGATATGTAGAGAAAATATTTACTTGTGTGCTATACTAACATCAATCTATTGAGGATATAAAATAGGAGGAGAAGTTGTGTTTTTGTAACATATCGAGTCCGTGGTTTCAAGAGGTTGAGTGTAATTATATAACGAGCTACACAATAAACCAATAACATATATTATTTTATTATAATAAAATTCTCTCTGAATAAAGTGCAATTCTTGATTGCTTATCGATATTCATAGCTACAATATATTCGTTTGTCATCAGAGCACAAGTAATATCGGAATAGAGAATAATAGACCGTCAGATAGTCGTAGATTTCAATGCCTCATTTTGTTTTTTCTGTCTTCAAGAGTTTTGATAAGTATGTAATTAAATTTGAGTATAATAATGCCAAAATTGAAGCTGGACCGTGTGGTCAACATAATAAAAATTGAAGTTAAATTTTTATAGAAAATCATGTTCTGATCCAATTTTGTCACTTCTGCCATGCTTACGAATTGAAATTTAAGGAGAAAAATATCAGCGGAAAACGATAGGCAGAAGTTATCCACTTGGCCAAGGGCTTGGAATGAGGGCTCGATTGTGTGTTTGGTTGTATGAAAGTTGATATCATGAGTATCTCGTAGAAACGAATGGCATAAGTTTTTCGAATGACCAAGTCAAGATATGCACGAAAAGATTCAATTTTTTGCAAGATGTTCTCGTATAATCCAGAAATCGGATATATAGGAATTTAATTTCAATTGACTATACTTCTGTCTTTATAGGAGAAGAGCCAAGAAGCATTAATTTTCAATTCATGTAAATGCAAATTCTATGATCTCCTAGAAATGTTTTTCGAAAATGAAATAAATTCTCAATCTGAGGACTCTCAAAACTTGCGTTTTCAGTAAAAACATAATCTTATGATAATGCAAAGCCTGATTTTATTCAAGTCCAATCTAGAATGTATCTTTAAGCCTAGATAGTTCATCTGTGTGTTAAAAATAATGCTGTGTTACCATAGCACTGTAAAATATTGGACAGATTTTCCTGAAATTATTATCAAGTAATAGTTTGAATCCACATTCATCACATCTCATATTATTCATATGTCATTTATATTGACATCATACGAATAATTATCATTAGCGTACCTAGAAGGTTTTCCTAGATAGTAGGGTCGGAGAGAGAGTGAGATGCAGCCGATCAGCGTCTGATCGGATCGTCTAGCGTAAGGTTCCAATTTCGATTATCCGATTTGAGAGCAACTAGTAAAACTAACTTTTAGAGGGAACGATGCAATTTGATGCATAATGATGCTTCCTTATTAGTGAGTTAGTGAGAAAATTCGAATTTCATTCAATAGGTATTGCAAATCTCTAATAATTATTTATTTGTGATATCACGAATACAGTGATAGTCTTACGGATAAACGTTGAATACGAGTCAAAATTGAAAATTTCAATGCTTAAACATTTTTGATATTTTACTTCAAATATCCACTTAACATGGTGGTATATTTATATTTCATTTGGAAGCTTCATATCAAAAAAACTATCTTGACTCCCCTATATTGTCAAATTGATCGTTGAGTATTGCTATCATAGCATACCTACTGTTCATTTGTAATAAAATGGTTACGTTACGAATGCTCTTGCATTTGAGTTTCAGTAAAGTTTCGATTACAAGTACGGGCATTAATATATCTACTTTCACTTATTCTGTCTCGATTACTACGTTTAAGTGTAGTTGAATGAATTTCTAGTATCTTCAAAATTTTAGAATCTGATTCACTCCTAAATAGTACTTATTTATTTGTTACAGATCACAAAAATGTTCCAAAAACTGGGCAGCTTCATGAACCTTATCATGCGGGAAGGAGGTAATATACATCACTTATTATCACAAATTAGCAATAACAATTACTCCTATTTAAAGCTCGAATGATCAATGATCCTATGACGGTAGGAGCAAGTTGCGATGGTTGATTGAAATAAGGCGAAAGTGTCAATTGATTCACAGCGGTACATACATTTGGAAATGTCAAAAATATAGAATATTTGACAATCATTTTTATCAATTGTTACATTTTACAAATTCACCGCTCACGGTTATAATTCACTTTTCTATTGTAGTCAACGGGAAAAATTCTTAGAGAGTAAGAGGAATCTGTATTCTGGCCACAGTACTTATAATAAATTTCACTCATTTGAGATTCACCAAGTTTTCTGTCTTATTGGTTTGAACTTTCATCCAAGTGATACATTTTTAGTTTGATAGACATACGTAGAGAAGCACAAGTTGTTAATTCATAAATTGTGGAGCACTAGGAGATATATATTTATGTCTGTTGGTGATTGTGTGACTTTTCAATGACTTGATCAAAATGATGACGGCTTACAGCTATGTAAGAATCCTATAAGTGGCGCTGATGTCAAGTATTTTCTTTTATACTATACGCAAGTAGCAGCAGCGAAAAAATAATAATATGTAATGTATGAGTGAGGGAAAAATGGAGAATATTGGGACAAAACTGCAGAGTGTGAAAAAAGATATGAATAAGATGAAGATGAAAATGCTAGACGAGAGTGATTCTGGATAATAGGCTCTACATTTGTGCAGGAATTCCCCAAAATTTCTCACCCATGTGCCGACGAAGAAAGCATGCCAACTTTTTCACAAGGGTTTTACAGCTAAAATTTTCATACTCTTTATTGGCATGCAATTTGAAGACACATACTTTCACATTCTTTTTTTTCTACAAGTTCTCGCTACCGTTCAAATCTTTTTGTCTGTTGCAGATTGCTTGCCTCTCAGGACTAGGCTTTCAATCATTTTCAATTATTTCGCGTTACAAAGACATGCAAAATGTCACGAAGAAACGCACTTTTTTCAAAATTGGAGCTTGCACTACGACTTGAAAGCGTGCATTGGTCAATGATATGCGGTATAAAATCTGCAAGCCTCAACTCATCATCTTCCGGTCTATTGGTCAAATTTTTGATTATCCGGCAGAATATGCAAAATTTCTGACTATCAGATTTGCTGGAAATCAACGTTTTTCTCAGCGAATATAGGCTACGTGCATGAAGTCTACTAGCGCCTCTGGCGAGCAATGGAGAACGATTGAACTCCATTTTATCATTGTTTCATACCTATAATTTCTTGAATGTACAATAGTATATTACAATACAAGTGAAGAAACTATGAGTTTTGCTCACGCGGGCGGCAGTTTTGTGCACGAGGCGCTAGCCGAGTGTGCAAAGGCCCACAAGTGAGCGAATTCGTTTCTTCACGAGTGCTGTATAGCGTTTTGTTCAATCCTATTATTGAAATATTCATTAAAGCATTAAAATCTATTACACTTCTTGAACAAAGATCATGTATAAAGTTTGAAGTAGCATAGGCGGCGGATGCGTTGTTATGGATCATGTAAATATAAACATCCGTAACTGTCAAAAATATTAGAATTGTTTTGTCCTGATATTTTTACAAATATAAATTGTGACACTAGAATGGAACAAGATAATAATGAAATTGTGCGAGGAAAATAGTTAACAAAGAAGAGAAAACAAGTGATAGAAATAGCACTCAAGTTGATATTACAAAAGTTACTACGATAACTACAGAGTCTCATCAGTTTTCAGTTACAAAGACATGCATAATGTCACGAATAAACGCATTTTTTTCAAAATTGGAGTTTGCACTATCACTTGAAAGCGTGCATTGGTCAATGACATCCGGTATAAAATCTGCAAGCCCCAACTCATCATCTTCCGGTCTATTGGTCAAATTTTTAATTATCTGGCAGAATAAGCACAATTTCTGACTATCAGATTTGCTGGAAATCCAAGTTTGTCTCAGCGAATATACATATATGATGGAAGCTCCTTTGAAAAACAAGTGGGATGATACATCGTACAGAAAAATTCTCAGCAGTTAGTATATATGTTTATATAGTCTATTCCATCAAAACTCGAGGGATCGTCATAGAACGATTAAACGCCCCTCAGATATAAGAACAAAAAGAAAATCGTTAACGCCGTTACTGATGATTGCTGCATTATTTGTCAGACAATTTACAATTTCCAAGGTCGGTCTCCACTGAAAATTGCACTTCAAGATTTATTTTGAATTTTGTTCATTTTTATTATACATTATAGACTAAGAGCTGGCAGCATATTCACTTTCGTTATTTCAGTAGTCATAATAATGAATAGGCAGATACTTCTTGACACACTAGACAGGGTATGGAGGGTCTGGCACTCCGACACTGAGGAGTATAGTGACCCCTAAGCATCAAAGGAGATGAAAAATTAGTGAAGCTTATATAAAAGCAGTTCTGGATTTTTGATATATTAAATTTGAGAGGATTTCATACAGATAAAAATTATTGCCAGATCAGATTCTCGGGACCTAATGGTTACTAAACCACCATGAAGTTGCATGGAAAAAAGTTGCATTAATTCAGCGAAGCTGATTTTTTTTATATATCCAATTCAAGAAGATTTCATCCACAATTAAAAATATTGCCGGATCAAATTGTCGAGGAATGATGATTGCCAGACCACCATGAAATTGCATAGAAAAAGTTTGATTTAGTGCCGAATACCTTGCTAGATCACAATTAAAAGTTTTAGTGAGCGCGAGCAGGATAACCTTATGCAGACGCGCGAGTGCGAGGGAGGGTCTATACAGATTGGTATTTGTCGTGGAATAACTTTTACTATTTTCATAAATACTTGACTTTTCTATAAAGAATATTTCATCAATTTTTCTCAGTGTCAAGCTCAAAAAAGCTGTTCAATGCTGTTAATTTGGATGATAATTATTTTCATAGAAAGCTAATTGTTGGAGAAAAGTCGATTTCAAAAGCTTTTTGTAGAAATAACAACATATACTTTCAATGTCATTATCGACCTCAGCTTCATTTGCCATGGAAAAGTTCTTACTACTGATTTCTCCAAAGTCTAAAAATAGAGGCCTGAGTTCTTTCAAAAATCTCATGATATTTGCTCCTATCACAAATATTTGGAGAGACGTTAATTTGAAGAGACCAATCCATTTAGCTCTCGATCAAAGTAGATAGAAAAAAATTGACATCAAATACGATTTTTTTCTGGTTTGTGGACGATCAGTTTCCCCAATCGGTCAATGATTCCATCAAAGTAAAACAATTAACTGATGATGATGGAGATAATGGTGATGAAAATAATAATAGGATTACTAGCGGTAAGAAGTTTTTAAATAGAGTTGAGTGAATGTCTTTATAGTTGCCCAATTGCTGAATAGTTTGCCATATGAGTCTATCAGAAAAACAAAGCTCATTCCATTTTTGGATTGGATTTATTTATAATGTATGATGTAAAAGTAGGTATATTAATGAAATTTACAGATGATATGGGCGGAGATAGCAATGATGCTGATCTCGATGAAGATGAAGACGGAAATGAGAATGAGAACGCTTAGAACGATGATGATTACTGAAGAATAAGTTTTTATTTTTGTCAATAATCATATAATAAAACAGAATAAGAATTCTGTGATAGATTTTTTCCCAATAGTTTAATCTGAAAATATTTTTTATGTTGTTGAAATCTTCTTGAATTGAATATATAAAAAAATTCAGCTCTGTCGAATTGATCAAAATCTCTCTTTCCTGCAACTTCATTAAGATCTAGCAATCATAAGGCTCCAAGAATTTGGTCTGGCAATAATTTCTATTTGTATGAGATCCGTTCAAATTCAATATATCAAAAATCCAGAGCTGCTGAAATATTTGAACATCATCTTATTTTTCTACCCTCTTTGATGTTGAGGGGTTACTATATCCCTCCGTGTCGGAGTGCCAGACCCTTCATTTCGTGTCAAGAAATATCTGCCTATTCATTCTTATGACTGCTGAAATAACCAAAGTAATCACGTTGTCAGCTTTCCTACTAATAACTACGATCCTAGAATCTATTTAAGAAAATATACATGTAGGTACAAATTATATTATTGTATATTAAAATAGATGATGGAATAAAGAAGTTTCCATTTTATACCATGTAAATATTGCCACAATAGGAATGTATCTGTGATAATGTAATAGTACTGAAATATAATGTTGTGAAAATGATATTAGAAATTGTTTTCTCCAACATTGTTTTGGAATTTGCATATTCCATAACCAAAAATTAAGTTAGAACGAATGACATTTCAAAAAATTGTTTAGAATGATTCCGTATGCCGTTTAGAATAATTCTGTAAGCCTTTAGAATCATTTCGACGAATCAGAAGCTGTTAGTTTGGCTACTACCATGGTTACTTTCTGACAAAACAAGTATTCATATCTGGATTTGACGTTTGACCTTTAATATTTTTCAAAGTTTCCTCTGAAATATTGGTGAGTTTCCAAAACCTTGTTAAAGAAAGTATAGTCTAGTGAAACGAGTCTTAGTGTACTCATTTTTATTTATGACAGATGATATTTTGGGTTTGATTGTGAACGTGAATGAGGGGCTTTTAATCGTTTCATGACGATCCCTCGAGTTTTGATGAAATACAAATGGACATAATGATAATTCTGCGGGGCGAAATATGAAGCATTTCATATTCAATAAGTTTGGAATGAAATACTGGCTCAAGTCGCTATTAGCTATAATAATGCCTATATGGTTGAAAATATTGTCTGAGCAATTTATAATTGAGCAGATTAGAATGAATTAGTGGTTCAAGTTGTCATTAGCTATATTAATACCTGTATGTTCAAAAAAGTTGACTGATTTCGATTTATTTTATAAGGTGACTTTCAGTTATCAAACTACTATGAATAATTTATGTCTTGAAAATGCAAAAAAATATAAAGATTACAGAGAACCATACTTCTTGAAGATAAGAAAAATGCTCGCTAAATGATTGCGAAGTGAAATATTACTCTTAGATATCAGTAAAAAATGGTATCATTAGGTACATATCACTTTATGACATACAGTGAATACTCGGCTCATTTTGTTGTAAAAAATTACATGAAGTATATTTTTGATAGTTTCCTATCCCTGAAATTTTAATTTATACGCGGTGATGCCACCTTAGTATGTTGAGAATAATGCACATTGACATTTAATTGTATATGTTTTATATTCATGTTAATCTTAATATCATACAAAAATATATATCTTTTTATTATCTCGATGTACGAATATTTTATTGCACGAAGTGATAGACGGAAACTACGATTATTGAGTTAATCTATGGGACTTCGCAGAAAGATATTTTATTCACAATCATTATAGTAATATGGCAACTCCCAACCTTTTGGAGGTTGGGAAGTATGTAATTTCCAACTGCAATGACTAGCTCACGGGTCGGAAGCGATACTTCCATCTCTTGGGTGGGAAATGTTTATGCAGGGTTGCCTAACATCAGTCATAAATCTTTGTTAGAGTAAAATAGTCCGTGCTGTCAGAAATACCGATCATATAATCTAATGATCCAAATAAAACAATTGATATCGAAAAAATGCAGATTTATGTTGCAATTCTGTGTAAATCTATGTCTTATAAATTTATAAATTTGTAAATTATGAGCAAAATCTCTATGGACTCATATACGTAGCACTCTCGTTCGATTCGGGGCAAGTGTATAGCTCCATTTCACTGTTATAACTTTGATATCTGCACTTATCACAATTTCAATGCATATATAACATGATTCATAAATCATAAATCCTACAAATGTCAAATTAATTAAATCTTTCAAAACATTCTTGTTGTCACTACTACATCAATTTACTTTGTTGAAAAAAGAACGAAATTGGATCAATTATTTCTCGGAAAATTAAGGATGATTGTGAATAAGATAGTATACATACTTCGGTGAAGATTTCATGCAGATGTAATATACTATTCAACTGTAAATTAAGTCTTGGTAACTACAGGTGAATCTGAATCGATAGCGATTTATGGTAGTTCTTGAAAATCTCTAATTCAATATAAGTTTGAAGTTTTAACTGTATAAGGTTAGTAATTTGTTTTGGAACTATCAGCAAATCAATTAGTCTTATAGATTTATGAGAAATTGATAAAAACGTAGTGAATTAATGATCAACTGAGTGCGTCGGATTCAATTTAATCAACTGTAAAATCTGTTAGATCGGGTGCACGTGCTAAAAAAGAGGAACAATTTTTACAGGTTTTCATTGTTAAGGAAGATATTCACAACTGTAAAATTCAGATATTTGCATTTAGAAATACCAGCTTTTAAAGAAATTGATTATAGTAAGTAACAAAAAATAGTTTTTATTTGAACCCTTTTTTTCAGTTTGCCATTTTTGCAAAATCGACTGGAAGTTTATTGGCAGACGGTTGACATAAGTCCAAAGGTGTAGCTTGTAAATCTATTGTATAATTCCAAACAATTCTTTTTGAACAACTTTTAGCTGGTTTTGCAAACTTGTTTTACGTTAAATGTTGTTCAAGGAAGCTATTTCTTGTTGCTAATTGAAATTCAATTCCAAATGCAGACATTTCAAGCTCATAACAATATAATATTTGATATTTGAAGGTGCAGTCTCAGATTGGTGAGAAATCGTATATTTCAAACACAGTTTTTCTTTTAGCGTATGATAATATTTACATTATACCACTACCTGTTAGACGTAAAACGAACATTGCATGAATATTGAGTTATTTTTGATAATTTATACTAAGGTGACTCGCCTATAAAGGCCTTATTTCACCACGATATTCACAATACTTACCATTGTATCGTGTTACAAACTTCGAATGCCTGAAAATCTCAAACATTCATTTGATAATTGCCCATATTCTGTAACACAATCATTAACTTATTATCGATCCATAAATTTTTTAACAAATGTAAACAATTATAACAACGAAATATTCAGATTTTTTGTTGATGCTACCGATGTCCACTGACTGAAGTAGATAATGATCGTTGAAAACTTATCGATTGAGTTACAGAATAGCTTCAAATATATCATAATTGCATTTATTGTAAGAAATATATAATTAATTATAACAACTATATTTTACAGATAGCAGAACATTTTTGCTACCACTGACAAATCCCTGGGTGCCACTGTACACATTCATCCTCTACGTTATTTTTGTTAAATCCATTGGACCAAAATTTATGAAGAATCGAAAACCTTTTGTACTTCAAAATGTACTTGTGATCTACAATGTATTCCAAGTTGCACTTAGTACCTACTTATTCGTATTGGTGAGAAACTATATTTTATAAATAAATTGATACATTAAACTTTCTTGGAATAGTATATAACGCCAATCCAGTTCCCAGTACTAGCTCCTATCATCCATATTTACGATTATATTCAAAATCAAAATTAGGTAATATTTATACTATAAATTCACAGGGTATGCGCACACCAGAAAATAACATTACTTCAATGTTAGTTTAAAAATTAATATAACTTATTACTCAAGTAACGCAAAGTCAAAAAGTAAGATTATGAGATGTGATCGATTATATTTGTTACTTTGAGTGATGTTATAAATGCAATTGAGCTTGATATTACTTGATTTCGAAATCATCCTGTGAAGCATGAAAATTATATGAAGTGACCCGTGCCTACTTTTGCAGTTTTTTGGAATAGGATAACAAATCGAGCGCCCGCAGATCAGAATTTTCTCAGAATGAATCGCATACATTTCCTGTTTCAAGCTTGTCATATGACATTACTCATTCATGCCAAAAACCGACACTATTTTTTTTCTCAATTCTGCCTACAATACTACTCTTATTGCCACATTCCGCATTCGATCTTCTACCCACAAACACCACGTGAAACTCTTGTTTCCAAAGAAGTTATACGCCACTTATACTTATGCATCATGGACTATATCCACTTTTGTATGCCAATGCGCGCACAAGAGCTGAGTTATAAACATTAAGTCCAGATCTTGCGTCTTTTGAGATAGATATATTCTGTGCTTGAGTCTCTACCGCACCTAAAATCTCAAAAACTTGAATACTCATCTTATTTCTTTGTCAATCGTACTTTCCTTCGACCACACTACTTAGGCTCAGTATATCAGATTTATTTGTATCTACAGTTTACTTGAACTAAGCTCAGTTACTATGATGACAATTGTTTCACAATTCTTGCTGGGAAACTAATTTACAACTCTAATGATTCAAAAGCTGGTATACCAATTTTTCACCATTCCTCAAAATATAGCAATCACTTACCGTTACACATTTCTCGAGCACTAAAACTACATTTATCGACATTTAAAATAAGATTTATATCATTTTTCTTTTCTAAATTTTCTGTATTTTTCTTATCGACGTCTCTTTACTACGCTTAGAACAATAACATCATTAGCGCAAATTTCTCACACTTATAAATATCATCCGATCCATTCAATTATACACAAAGTGAACAATCAAAACCACCACCCTGTCAGTATTGAACCGAACACTCAATATTCAATTATCTAGAACAGTAACAGCATACAATGTACGAATTATACTTTTAACTCATGAATACAATCAAATATTATTGTTTTAATCATTAGGTCCTATTGATTCCGCATTGAGTATTCAATTCTAATATTCCATTGTTATTTTCAGTTCAGTCAACATGGATGGGGCAAGCTATCCAATTGGTTTAAGTGCAAGCCAATAGAAGAAACGTTAAATTGGGAGTTTCAGCATGTAATATACCAATTTATCATTCATTTGACTATTTGATCCTCATACAATATTATTTTATAGTTACTAGCTGGACATCACCTGTATTATATTTCCAAGTACACAGAGCTGTTAGACACCGTAAGTATGATTCAATAAATCTATTCGTACCAAAGCTACCATAGTTATGATCAGAAACAACGAGCTAAGTATATGAATATATGATACTTCGTCATCGTTAATTATTTTACTATCTTCTTATTTATCTGAACGTAAACTATTTGTAAATTTTCTTGGACATAAATCCTATTATTTTTTCCTTCGTCTGGTGTTTTCTAAGATTCAAATTCAGGCTCCCTTCTATTGATATTATTTATTAACTCATCTTATAATTTACTTTGTGAAAATTTTTATTTGCAGACGATTTAAGATTTTTTTATTCTGTGACTTCCTTGAATGACTGTCTTATTCTTCAAAAATATCTTAACCGCTTGACTGGATGGTGCTTTTTGAATAAGTTGAATTTAAATACTGACAAAAATTTTATAATATCCTACACTAGGAATGCTTTGTTTCTGAACCTGTATTATATAATTAATAATATAAATTCACGCTATAGCGTGCGGAATAGCGGTCATTCCACACTCTCAGAGGTTCCTAAGAAAGCTGCGTGGCATCGCGTAAAAACTGTTTGATTGCTGTCATAATTTTATTTATTTTTGATTTTCTTATCATTCCTCTTCAAGATTGAGTCGATTAGAGTAATTTTATTAATATTTAATGAATTGGAATAAGATCAATGAAGAAAATTCATTCTCAGAAAACAGCATATTTTGATTATATATATATATATATATATATTTCCGCGAACACCTTTTACTGTAGGAAAAATAACATCCGTCACTCGTGCGGATCGCTCATTCCATACTCATGTGAATTATTCGCACTCGCATGGAATGATCTCAATTCCGCACTTGTATCGGAATATACTATTGTGTACTCAGTATTTTGATCTCTTATCTGAAGTAAACCACAACAAAAAATAATCTCTTCAATTCTTTGAACATGTGAAAAATAAAATTATTTGTATAAATAGAGATCATAGTGAAATTAGAATTGAATACAGGTTTTATGTTCCAGGTATTTTTTGTATTGCGCAAAAAAGATAAACAAATTAGCTTTTTACACGTGTATCATCATGGAACAATGCCATTTTTCACGTGTCTAACTCTACGGTTTTCACCAGGCTCTAGTGTGTCCTTTGTAGGATTCCTCAATTGCTTCGTACATATAGTAATGTACGGATATTATATGCTGGCAGGACTAGGACCCAAAATTCAGAAATATCTATGGTGGAAGAGATATATTACAAGTTTGCAATTGGTAAGTATCTTCAGATGACAATAATATTAGGGAAAGATTGGTTTGACACTGGGTCCCAATTTACAAACTTGACATGGCCGCACTGCTACTGTTACTGTTTATCATTACGGTAGTAGGCAAAGTTAAAATTGTTATAAAGCTTCACTCATTTATAACCCACGTTATTGCTGTCAAAGATCTTTCCATTGATATTCAAGAAACACAGTTTTCTATTTTTTTGCTAGTCACCCAAGCTCAAATCAATCTATCAGCAGATGAACAGATTTTTACGTTATTGATACTAAAATCTATCGTTGAATCACCATTTCTAAAATTTGTTTTTTTATAGTTTGTCTTTTTAATTGTAAGTATGTCTCACTTGAATCCTTGTGAGTCTTGAAAAATAGGATGAAGATAAATTCTGATATTCTCTTGATGCCAGACTATATTTACAAGGTACGAAACAGTCCAGACATTGGACGAAACTTCAATTTAGTTGAATAATTCAAAAGAGCCATAGAACCAACATATGAAACACTAAAAGCCAGTAACGACAGTGAACGGCAATGTCAAGATCATAAATTGGTCTCAACATTTATGAGAATAAATATGATATTGAATTTCCTTCGAAATTGTTCGTCAGTAAATCATGGATTTAGTATAAAACTTGCTGTAGATTATACTTCAGCATATTGAAGAAGTGTCCTTCTCTCAAAAGTGTCATCAGAAAAAAAAATTCTGCTGCAATTGGAAACATTAATTAATGTGCTTCTTTCATTTCCAGGTGCAATTCGTGATTCTATTTTTCCACTTCTCTATAGTATCATGCAGTAATTGCAATGTTCCAAAAGGCTTGGCCCTATTCATGACTGGAAATATTGCATTTAATTTTGCATTATTCTATCTCTTTTACAGAAGAGAATACAAACAGAAAATGAAAGTGAGTAAAATTTAAGAATAATAACCTTATACAGTTTTCTAAATCTTCTATGAACCACAAATATTACAACGTAAAAGTATAGTATATTCTACAATAAGTATTGAAATAGCTTGTATTCTAAACGAGCGAAAAGTTTGTGAACCGAGCCGAAGGCGAGGATAACGGTTTGCGAGTGTGGAATACGCCATTCCAAACATGTTGTAGACTATACTTTCTCTAAGAAAGTTTTAGAAACTCACCAATATTCCTTGAGAAACTTAGGCCCAGTATTTCAGATCCAGTTTAATCTATAGATTACTTAAACGAAGCTTAATTACTATGGTAATAATTGTTTTTACAATCGTTACTACGAAAATTAATCTACAGTTTTCGTAATCCGAACACTGAAATACTGGGCCTTAGAGAATTATCAAATGTCAAACGTGAAACTAGATATGAAAACTTGAATTGTTAGGAGTAACCATGGTAGTAACCAAACTAACAGCTTCTGATCTGTCAAAATTATTTTAAACGGCATACGGAATCATTCTAAACGATTTATTGGAATTTCATTCGTTCCAACATAATTTTTGATTATGGAATTTGCATATTCCATATCCAAAAATAATGTTGGAACGAATGACATCCAAAAAAATCGTTCAGAATGATTCCGTTTGCCGTAAGAATCATTTAGACGAATCAGAAGTTGCTAGTTTGGCTATTACCATGATTACTCCCTAACAATTCAAGTATTCATATCTGGATTTACGTTTGACATTTAATAAATTTTCAAGCTTCCTCTGAAATATTGGTGAGTTTCAAAAACCTTGTTAGAGAAAGTGTAGGCTACAATATGTTTGGAATGGCGTATTCCACACAAGCGAACCGTAGTCCGAGACGAAGGCGAGGATTACAAACTTTTTGCTTGTTCAGAATATAGGCTATTCCAATACTTATTGTAGAATATACTATTCTATAGCAATGATACATCCATTTCATTGATTATGAAACGTATACGTAATACATCATAGTCAAGTGCCCGAGATCGAGGTTTTTGGTTTGAGTGTTGCTTGAAGGTTCGATAGGGTTGGCTTAGGTCAGGTTCTTCTATCCAATAGAAAAGTTTGATGACTGATTCAGTGATCAGGTAAGCAGTTGAGTGAGAGTTTTGGTTAAGTTTGAGATTGAGGATTAGTTTATTTGTAGGTCAAATTAGGTCTCAAGCTAGTTGCGTTATAGTCTGTGGGCAGAAGTTTTTTTTTAGCCCAGTTTTAGGTCAGGTTAAGTTACTATACGTGTCAGGTTAGATTGAACAGTGGAGTAGACTGATATTTCTATCGAGTAAGAAGCTGAGTCTAGTTGAAAGTGAAGTTGAGTTGGAGTAAGGTTAGCTTAGAGGTTAGTTCAAGTTAGATGTTGAATTAGATTTAAAGGTTGGATTCGCTTAGAAATAGGATCTTCAATCCACCTAACTGTTGACATACTGTCTG
This sequence comes from Dromius quadrimaculatus, assembly GCA_963989225.1. Taxonomy (NCBI): domain Eukaryota; kingdom Metazoa; phylum Arthropoda; class Insecta; order Coleoptera; family Carabidae; genus Dromius; species Dromius quadrimaculatus. The sequence goes on along the minus strand of OZ022325.1, from coordinate 54,876,817 downwards.
TGTGGCCAGACGTGTATTCTTCATTTTATTTTTAGATTGAATTTAATTTGATTAGCAGCTAGGTAAAATTAGGCTGCGAAGTTTGAGCTAGGAATGTATGTGTGAGCTTTCCTATCTATTACACTGTTCATGTATTGGCTCACTTACGTCTGTGGGAGCACATCAGAATATTGGCTCTTCTGTATATGTTAGAGCAAAAGTGCAAGAATGAAAAGTTGTTTAAATTCAATTTTTACCTATGAAAAGTCTTCATTCAATGCAAAGGAATAACTGCAGAGTTAGATATTCAGAAAATAAAATATGACATTTCCGTCAAGAAACAGATAGTCATTGAAATTAGAAACAAATGAAATAAACTCCTACTCTGACAGTTTAATTCTATGTTACTATTAGAACAATTGAAAATGATAAAAAGTTGTTCGAAATAAATTTTTACCTGTGAAAATTCTTCATTTAATGTAGGAAAATAACTATAACGTTTGCAAGAGAATAGAAATAATAACACGGAGTTGAACTTTCAATGAAAGCTTGTTCTATTCGTTTTTTATTTCCATGGATATCTGCTTTTTGACGCAAATTCGAAAATGTATCATTGAAATGCATGTATCAGAAGTGGTCTGGCGAACAGTTGGATCAAAGAAAAAATTGTACTCAAGTATTGTACATGTACATAAATTTTACAATGACAAATTATTTTTTGATTAAAGAAAAAAATCATATCCCAGCATTAATAAAATATATTTTTGTACGACCACTATTTTCAGCGGTCGCCGCTTAGACTATAAGAAAATGAAAAAAATTGCAATACTATGACATAATATCTGTTATTACTCTCATTACTCGTCTTGTTGTACGATCGTTGAATGCGAGGGTTTAGTGATTATCATTTCGAATATTAATTTATAATTCAATTTATACATCAGATAAGATATTGTAGATAGAATTGTTTTAGAATTTCTTGGAAACAAGTTAGAGGCACAAATAAATCTCCAATGGCAGTCCACTGTGTGCATATTTATTTAAATATTATTTTCCAGGTGAAAATCGAGAAAAAGACAGCAGATTTGGAATGTGACAGAGCAAAAAACGATCAAAATGGATTCTCTTATTCAAATGGAATTTCATATTCTGCTAAGATCCCACATCAGAATGGGATCTCACTTCCAAATGTGACTCCACTCTCAATTAAAGTTCCACACTCAAATGAGGCGACGAATTGTAATGGGGATTTACATCGAGAGGAACTTAACGATAATGCAGCTAAATTGATTGTGAATTCGACAATAGTTTCGGAAAACCTTAGGCACAGAGCTCATTCATAGTTTTATATCTATGAGATAAATTGAATTCGGTTTACTACAAACAGTTTTATTTTATTGTCTTGTTTTTCATCAAAGTGGTACTTGAAAAAAAATATTGCTTCACTTTGTTTTGTATCCTTACGCAGAACTATTTCTAGTCGGTACAAACTATTTGGATAATTGTTGGCTTGTCACAACTCTCTCCTGACTTTTGCTTTGATGATGTTTTCATTGATGTCTGCATTGGAGATGGCCTTAGTTTTCTTCCCTGAAATATTTGTATCATATTCCTTGGGAAGCTCTGAAATTCAGAAAACACAGACAAAGTCATTCTGAACGAAACACGCGACGTGATCACCAGCTGATTGCTGTTAAATTCTTGAAACGGCCATCATATTCAAATGTCGTTTGCATGTATCCCCAGATGAAATCCTACGACATTCAATCTACGATTAATATGTACCTACTTAGTATAGAAAATATATATGTCTAAGACAGAGATTACACTCCAAGGACAAATAATTCGAATAGAGAGAAAACATATTTCTTCCACAGAGTACAAGTCTCTAACCTATAACTTTTGACGAATATTTTGATTCGATTTATGATGGTAAAATATTAAATTATGTATATATTCTAGGAATAAGCATGAAAAATCAATTGATGTGATTAATAGCTTGTAAGTATGTAAATGTGATTTTTTTTCTTCAATAAATATGTATTAATGTGAATCAGATGATTTGATCTTATAAGTATTCTAGAATTAAAGAATTATACTATCGTGATACTTTATGTCAACAATCAATTGGTAAATTTTATAGACGTTTATGAAGCAAATTTTCTGAACACCATATTCCGGAAATAAAACAATGAATTTGGATGTTTGGCCTTTTTTTGACAGCCTTCCAGACAACATAGCCGCGTACAAATGTAATATTCTATTTGGCACGTTATAAACTAACAAATAAAATAGAAATATTTTGGGTTACCAATTTTCTTGATTTGAGTTTGTATTTGCGCTAATTCTATCCTACTAAAATAAAATAGATTGACATTAGAATCATTGTACATCAACTGGAAAAAAATTGATAATATCAACAATCATACACAATAGCTGTTTTGTTTCATCGCCGTAAAGCAGGCAGCACTGTTCTCCGTTCTACGCTTCTGGTCATTCTTGACCAGTCACCCGAGATGATAGCACTATTACTGATTGAATATTTTTCTACATCTCATAAAATTGGTCTGCAATTATGAGTGTTATTCCAACCCGATCCTTTGAACCAAATTTCAACCTTCCAAAACTTGACAAGAATAGGATCAACTCTTTCAACTTAGACTTAGAAGACATGGGTACGTTTCATCAAAATTTGAATTTCTTAATCAAGACACTTTAAGGGCGAGAAAATAACATTCTAACGGCCAAGAATAAAATCAAATGATTTCTTACAGAAATTAATGAGTTTTTCATTGCATTCAGAAGACCGTCAAAGAAATTGCAATGGGTCAATCGTTGGTAGTAGGCTCTTGAATACCTTGCATATGATACAGAGCTTGCATCATTTGGGAGAGAAACTATGAAGCTACTTTCCAAAACTGAACTCTGAAGCTGACAATGGGCATAGATGGATACGTCAGTACAACTGATCTAACCGTGAAGATGAAAAAGAATCTTATAGATTTTGATGTTAAGGCAGAACAGTATTCAATTTTCAGAAGATTGATATCTTTTGGATGAAAAAATAGAAGAAGGATATCCAGAACTGGTAAAGGAAGCTTCAAAATAATCAGTGTCTTTTGCTAATTCCTATCTATCTGAATTAACGTTCTCTTCAATGGTGAACATGAAAAATAAGGAGACATAAAAAGCTCCAATTAGAAAATGATTTGATTGTTTGCATCTCAAAAATAGAACCATGACTTCTCAAATTATTAAAATATGAATTGGCACAGCCTTCTTACTGGAATCGTTGTATTTCTATCATACTGTAGGACCTACAACGCTTGCTTTTTACTTTTACTTGGAGTGCGACCGCGATTTCCCCAGCAAGTCTTTGTGATCCGCCCGGGGGTTGCGACTCACAGGTTAGAGAACGCTGCTCTTGAGCTCTCGTTCTGCATATTACAACATAATCAAAATAAAAAACTTCTATTATCAATTCAGTGTTTTATTTAATCACTCACTTTTTTCCGATATTTTATTGAACCCAACTTAAATATAAGTTGAAAAAATTCTGGGGATTCAGTCAAATTTACATATTTTTTCTTCCCCAATTTAAAAAAAAATTGATTCAACTCCTAGAATTTCTTTCTACTTACATTTCAGTCTACTGCAACAATATTGTCCAATCAACTTAAATACTTTACTGTTTCTATTATTCTATATAAATGATAATATCCTATGAAAAGATTTCACAAAATATTAGTATCATAAACGATAACATAAACTTACTTACTACTTCAATGCCTATAGTATCATAAAGGACGAAGAAGATTAATTTCCATAGTAAATTCATTTAATTTAACAAATTCTAATCGAATTACTATTCTTTATTAGGAAATAATTGATGTCGAAAAATTGACTGTTATTTCACAGAGTAAATCTTATTTACTTTGGAAATAAATTTGTCCATTATAATTCTTACTGGACATAAAAATTATAAAATCGTATGATTTTATCACAAGCGAATTTGGATGAACGAAAGCTTATTCGACGATGATTGTTTTCATTGAAATACTTTTTCTTCATTTATCTTCTTTTTATTGGTTGTCCGCTTCCAGTTCCCTTCAACAAAAAAAAGTATGTTATTCAATTGGATTTATTATGCTTCATAAGACTGCCACTCATGGATAACATGTGATAAGGAAGTAGTTTATCATATAACGATTAACGAGGGACTTAAGTGCTTGATTTAATCCTGAGGGTGGAGTTTATTGCACCTGAGGAATTCGAGGCACTTAAGTCATGTGTTATCTACGTTATTTTTCGCATTATCTTATTGTATTGAATCACAATAGTCTAAATTCTAAAAGCAGAATAATTAATTTTACAATATTGAGAACGATAAACGGGACATAACATGTTGGGTGAATTCATCTTAGTAACAAGGCTGGCTATAGCAGTTGGTGAATAAGTAAGCTTGTTGTCAAAAAGATGAATGAGAAATTTGATTAATAAGGCTGCGGAAGAGGAACTGTAATAGTATATTCTACAATAAGTATTGGAACAGCATATATTCTGAACGAGCGAAAAGTTTGGCTTGGATTACGGTTCGCGAGTGTGGAATACGCCATACCAAACATATTGTATACTATACTTCCTCTAACAAGGTTTTGGAAACTCACCAATATTTCAGGAGAAACTTGAAAAATTATAAAATGTCAAACGTAGAACCAGATATGAATACTTGAATTGTTGGGAAGTAACCATAGTAGTAATCAAACTAACAGCTTCTGATTTGTCGAAATGATTCTAAACGGCATACGGAATCATTCTGAACAATTTTCTGAAATGACATTGGTTCCAACATAATTTTTGGTCATGGAATAAGTATGTAAATTCCAAAACAGTGTTAGAGGATAGTATATTATGCTACAAGGACCGAACGACTGTCATTTTTGTCCAGGATAAATTTGGCTGCATTCGGTGAAGACGAGGGCAAAGCCCAAGGCGTAGCTCCGTGCAGCCAAATTTGTCCGTGACAATAATGACAGTCGTTCAATGTTTGTGTTGCATACGATACTTTTTGTAAAGTGCACCGAAGTACTTCCATTACTAAGCTTTTTAAATTATTTTGGATATATTGAAACTATCTTATTGATTTGGCAAACAGATTTTTGCAAATGCAATCACATTACAGTAAACTAGTCCAATGAAACATAACGTACACATGATTTATTTTATTGATTGATATTCTCCACATTTTCTGTGCTATCCCGTTCACAATAAATGCACATACTATAACGAACACATTCTATATTACAAATTTCTTTCAAATATCTATTTGACATCTATCAATGAAATAAAAAAATCCAACGCATTCATGATCCATGATCTACAATTTCAAAAATATCCATTAATTCCCATTAAACAGAGAATTAATGTTGATTGTTACCATGGTTTGGAATTGAAAACTTCCGAAGTAGAAGTCAGCTCAGTAATAGGGTATTTTCGGTGCACGTTTTACAAAAAATTATTTCCCAAAAAATCTAGAAAATTTGTAAAATTCGATCAATTGCATTAATGCTAATATAAATAATAAATAATGAAGATTTGAGTTCTAATAGAAAAACTCAATTCGACATTTAGGTGGGTACTTTGATTATTCAGTTGTCATAGCAATATTTGTTTATTTTTCCTTAGTCCCTTGTGATTTTTGATCATTTTAGATCTCCAGGGACTAAGCACAAACTCAGGTCTCTGAAATTAGAGATTCAATTCGTCTTTTACTGCCGGGAGTGAGTAAAAAATATGAATGTCTCTGATAGTAGATTAGAAAATTCTAAAAAGTTTAATTCTCATGCGTTGTTGGTAGGACAGATGAATAATATTTTGTATTAAGATCGACAAGATAACAGTATTTGGGTATAAGAAATAGTCCCAAATCTGTTATCTACACATCTGCTAAAGAGAATTTTCGATAGCTTCAAGATTTCGTTAAATAAAATATAGAGAACTAGAAAATTGGTCCCGTGAATAAAAAAAACCAAGATGCGACTGCGTATCATATTATTCACAATAAGTAATTAAGTACAATTCGCGCAAGATAACTTGGCAGTCGAAAAGAATGATATGCGATCAAGTATGCTTACGATGCGTTGTGTCAAACTTAAAATTTTGCTCTAGTAACGCACTACGCAAAATAGTGAGTCCTACTTTTACAACCATTCATTGCTAAACTTGGTGCTTAGAGGGATAGGGCAGCAGAGAGAATGCATCATAAATGATCAATGAGATACATTTGGATCTGTCTGTCCATTGGCGTAGACGATAAAAAGTATATTTCATGTGAAAATACTATTTTACGCTAAAACATAAAACGTTCAAATTATTTTGTTACAATCATTTGGAAGTAACATTCTGCAAGATGATTTTCACACAAACAAATCAGATAATCCCACAGAAGAGTTAAAATCTTAAGGCAATGACAAAAATAAGTACCTATTAATTAGTAAAAATTCATAACATTTTTTCTCCATAATAAGTGGTGCAATGTATTATTATTTCTATATTTTTGACTTGCTGATATATCAAGTGCAATTTATTATTGTTTATGTATTTGTATGTTGTATGAAAATACAAATTTTTGGGACACGCCTATGTTTTTTGTTGATTTTACTTATATAATCCCTAAAAGTTTATACCCCAGGACTGCCAAGTTATCTTGCGCGGACAGTAGGTGCCAATTCACAATGTGCGTAAACGTAAGGAGTACGTAACCATAAACATAAACGTAAAGTTGGACTATTGTATTTTAATGCCCGTGCTCACAATACTCTTATGTTTATGTATTGACATAAGAGCTACGTAATGAAACCGTATAAAGCTGAGATAAATTCAACTTTATATTATGTTTACGTACGAAACAACTAATAGCGCATGCGTCAACTTTAAACACATGTTTTCACCTGACAGTTGACAGCACCCTGGATCGAAACGTACTTCTTATGTTTACGCACATTGTGAATTGGCACTAATAGTATGACGGAAAAAGACGCTAGTTAAGCTCCAATAATATTTTCTCCTCATCATTCAACATCTATCTAGTAAATTTCAAATGTATACATAGTGTGATTAAATTAAAATATCAGCGGGGTTTGGAATAAGAGGTGCACTGATCGTACAGTACCGATTTCGCATAATATTTGGAAGCCTTGCCTCGGCCTTCAAACTATTATTCTGGAAACAACATGACTTATTGTCACCATGGCGACTGGATCAAGTAGAATAGACATCAAAATATAAGAAATTATAGTAAGCTAAGTACCTAATATATTCAGTAAATGATAGTGACAGGTTTTGAAAAAAAACATTGAAAATAATTCAGTCTACACATAAAAACTTACAGCAGTGAAAACGCGCGTTTTTATGCAACAGCGTAGCACAATAAGCAGCTTTAGTTATTTAAGGGAAGATACATATGGGATTTATGTTTATACGGTCGTAGATAATTCTAGTTTATTTTTTGCAGCACGTTATCATTATATTTCATGATGACCAGAGACCAACTTGCGTTAGAATTCTGATCTTAAGTAATTCAAAAATTACATGTTACATGATCAAAGATATACTCACACATTCTTTTTTCTTCTGTTCTCCTTTCTTGTATTGCTTATTGAAAAAGTTTGAAAACAAAAAATATAGGAATAGGGAATTCACAACTATTGACATCGACGCTGAGGGCGATATATTGCATTTTGAACTGAATGCAGTAAGAACAAAATGGGTCAAACATACGACAAACTGCGTCTAGAACAATGAGAAATTTCATCACAGTAATGATTCAATTTAGTTCAAGAATAGACTTCTTTGTCTATTGCAAATTTCACTAACTCACCAGTTGTAATACAGTTATATATTTTTTCCACCATAGATATTTTTGCATATGAGGTCCCAAAGCAGCTAGCATGTAATATGTATACATTATGACATGGATGAATGTGTTGAACATCATTAAGAAAATAAAGCTTCCTCCAGGGTAGTATCTCACAACAAACCAGATGAATACTGGAGTGGATACATGATGGTACACATGAAGAAAACTCACTTGATTATACTTTTTTCGAAGTATGAAGAAAAACTGTAAGAAAAATTATTTCAATAAAAACGACTTTTGACTTTAAATTCTGTATATTTATTTGAAACTTTGACGTTTCGATCCATTGTCAAGGGATCGAAACGTCAAAGTTTCAAAAAAATATACAGAATTCAAAGTCAAAAGTCGTTTTTATCAGATAAAATTCTGAAAAATGTATAGAATATTAAAAATTATTTTATTAAACAAGCATATTATAGTAATGAATTCTTTGTAGGAAGATAGAGCTTGGAACATCAATCAAAGTATTGTAATAATCAGATGAATCTATTGGTTAGGCAGCGCCATAAAGAATAACTTATAATTAGATACAGTTTTCGGAATAAAGAACAATCAGTTACTTATCGGTAGATGAATAGATTCTTATGATGGAGTTTTAATATCTGTTTGTCCATCCATATACTAGAGATAAACTCAAAAGAGAAAAAGCTACATGGCACATAAGTGGGAATTTTTTGTCTTTAAAATAATATAACCAAATTTCAAAATATTTTTTCAAATGTACGACATGTTTATGTCACAAAAAGTGAATGTTTTAATTCAGATAATATCATTAGATATGAAATGAGCTGATTTTGGAGAAAAAATCGCTGAGACGAAACACTTACCGTATCGAAGAATTCAACATATTTTGAAAGCAGGAATAAGTATAGTGCGAAAGCTTCCTAGAATAGAAAAACATTATAACAACAATATCATAGGTACCTTGGTTCTAATTCTCAGAACAATAGTGTTTGACAGTTATCAAGAAAATAGAGAATTTTAATGAGATTAGTCCACAAAGGAGAATGATAAAGGAGCGGAAATTCAGTTGGAGGACAGGGAGCTTAAAACCTAATGCGGCAGCTGTGAGAGAGATAGGGAGAGTAGGCCCAGCTTTGTGTGCTTCAGATGAAAAAATGAGATTATATTTAAATTAATGTGGCGATTCGGCGATTCTGGAGTTTTCTATAACGCTACAGGACTGTAAATCTGAACAAAATCGCAACAATTTTTGTTGACAAATACATTTAGTGTCATTTGACATCAAGAAATGATGTGATTTTGTTCAGATCTACAGTTCTGTAGTGTTGTAGAAAAATCCAGAATCGCATCATAATTTTTTCCAATAAAATACAACTGTCAGATAGATTTCATATTTATCACGTTAAATATGTTATTATTTATTGAATTATAGGCATACGTAAAAGAAAATCAGCATTTCTATTTATTATGACCTGCAACGAAACATCATGACACATATTCTATGAACGATTCTTTGGACACGAGTTTTCTGATTACGACTCATAAAAACACTTATAAACAATTTTCTTATCACTTTATATTACAACAGGCGAAGTAGAATTGAAAAAATATATTAAAAAAATTTCTTATACACTAGAAGGAAGGTAGAAATAAGAAATGCTGCCTAGTAAAAATTTTCTGTTTGTTCAACAATAACGAAAAACTTATTTATGTATCCAGTGCGTGAAATTATACTTTGGTGCTTGCGAATGAATATTTCTTGTCGAGGCAGTAGTCAAGACAAATCACTTTAAAGCACCAAAGAAATTTCGCACACGAGTTGCATATTCAGGTTAGATACTTTACATAATTTGAAACATAGATATAACTTTCCAATTGATATATAGTATTTCATCCGTAGTATGATTTTGTGCCACTAATTTAATAAAATATCGTCTTTGAGTAGAGAAAAAGAGGGTAGATTTCTCTTCATATGTTCTGTACCACCTATTGAAATTCAGCACAAAACATTTTTTACCCATCTGACAATTTTTTTCAAGCTGCAAATGCTAAATGGAGCAAAACTCGCTTTTTACCTCCATACAAACATGGGTCTATTCTAGCTATCTCTCATCTACCTTCTCTCTTCAACGATATAACATTTTTGGCTTCACTTTTACAGCACAGTTAAGATGGGGAATTGCATAGGCGTGAAAAAGGCTAATTATATCATCTATAGTTGCATTTGATTGAAAATTTACTATAGATACCTATTGAAAAATATTATTTTTAATGGACTTTGCTCGAAAAAATCTGTTTGTAAACTAGTTGTACTGAGTCTCAAACACTCACAATTCAAGAACCGCGTATGATAGTATGAAAATTGGGCACATTTCATATTCACATCATCTGCGGATATGACCATCATATCCTTATAATGTAGTATGGAGATATCACGCTAATATACCATTGGGCGTAGAGAAAAGATATTTTCAATCTATGAATTACATCATACAATTTTTTTTAATGAAATCTTATAATACTAGTCGAACATTTTATTTCAACTGATCCAGAGTCCGGATTCTGAGAATTTAGCCATCAAAACATAATCTGATCTATATCTATCGCTTGTCAAATGACGAGATCAAATAAGGAGTACTAGATTAGAACATAGACCGCTAATCCATAATTCTGGATGAGCCTTAATTTCTGACTATCAGTTTCTGTAATTATTGGGTACCTTTTTGCCTTTTGGCTGATTTGATCTGTCCACTGAATTACATCTCCAAAATGTTGACTCCGGAGGATTGAACCAACCATCAACAGCCTGGAAAATATTTGAAATATTATTATATACTATTATGAAATTTTGATCGAAGTTCTCATCCTAAGGCTCGGTTGTACAAGGTTATCTACAGTTCAGTTAAATTAAGTTAATTTCCTATGATTACAATTATTGCATTTATTGGTGAATAAGCTCAATTTAACTAAACTGTAGATAAGCTTAGATTTTACAAACGTGTCATAACAGTATTATTTTAATAAGATGTGTGACCGAAATCAATCTCCGCATTCTACATATTTACATTTATTGAATGGCAGAAGTTCCGTATTTTTTATTCAAATTCTTCAAATATTGATAGTTCTGTAACTAGGGACCATCCATTACGTAATTTGTTATGGAGGAAGGGGGATTCATTGAACTTTGACATTGTGTGACAAGAAGTGAGAGGGGTCCTGAATTTTGTGACGTCGCATTCCGAAGTCTAATATATCTAAGAATTTGAACACGAAATTTGAACTTTTTCCAATTGTATCTGTTTTTCAGGTGTAACATTGCAAAATATGGTCCGTCACACTAGGGAGGGGGAAGTCTTACAAATGTGACCAGCTGTGACAGGGAGGAGAGAGTAGTCAGAGAATCATGAAATTTGTGTGACTTAATTTATGGATGGCTCCTTGAACGCTTTAAATTTCATGTGGCATCAATACATACACACGAAAATTACACTCAATTGTTTTCTTTGCCGCCGCTGCAGACTGCAGACGTCACCGAAGGAAGTCGCGGTGGAACAATTCTGGCCCTAATTAAATTACCACTGTATGCAGTGTACCAAATAATAGAATTAACTGTTTCCATCGTATAAAACTTCGGCAAAATTAAAACAGCTATACAGCCGTCAGCCAGTCCTTAGTTATTTGATTGTCAATTATTTTTTTATGAGTGATTTAGATGATGTCTAGTATGGTGTCAATTTACAACTCTTGTGGAAATAAGCTACTATTTCACGAAATTTATCAATGCCTTCGAAAATATTTTCTAAGAGTATCCCCTCCCAGAGCTGGGCAGTATTTGAATACTTTTGTAATTAATTACTAATTAAATTACTTTTTCTCAAAGATTATTTGTAATTGAATTACTTTGTAGAAAAAAATAATTGTACTCAATTACTTTCCGAATTTTAGAGATTATTTAAAAAAGGAATTGTTGTACGATAATTTAATTACTTACAGTAATTTAAATTACATAAAGTATTTCAAATTACTTCAAAGTATTTGAAACTATGGGTATTTGAATTACTTGAATTACTTCCAGTAGTTTCAGCAAGTAGATATGGGTAAGCTTACGTGTTTGTAAAAGCTTCATGTGGGAGAAGGGCAACAAATGCGTCACATTACTCCCTGCCTCACAATTTTATTTTGGTGGACATGCATAATTGGACGATTTGTTCGAGAAATTGGTAGTTTTAAAAGGAAATAGGAATATATTATTCGAATGATAGTTGATGAAGATATATTTTCTTCTCAGTTTAATTAGTATTTGAAAAAGTATTTGAAATTACTTATTAAAATTACAAAAGTATTCAGTAATTCAATTCCTTTTTTTTGTAGTATTTATTTTTAAAGTATTTCAAATACTTTTTGTTAAAGTAATTAGTAATTGTAATTAATTACTTTTTGTAAGTAATTTGCCCAGCTCTGTCCCCACCCTTGATCCATGAATTATGCTATCAGTAATATCTCGTGGAAAACCTTCTTTGGGACTTTTAGCGGTCCTATTATTGTTTGCTCTATCATCTGGTTGGTGGATGAATTGTCTGTACATCTATTTTTATTTATAATATCTTCTCCCAGTTTAATCATATCGTGAAGACGTTAGAAAAATCTGATGTGGATGCCATTCCACTCACTTGTACGGCTTTTGAATGAATAATTGATAGTTAAAACTGGTATTGATATATGACAAAATCGATTGTAGCTAAAATTTGAGGTGATCATTCTACAATTCACTAAAGCGCTGTAGTAGTCTCAAATACGGAATTTCATTATTTCATGGCCAAAAGTTTCGAGTTTATGGCGAAAATATAAAGATATGATTTGGATGATGCAATTGCTTCAAACATTAGATTTCATGATTCTACAGCTGATCGTTCAGAATTTATGAGAAAAATTTGAAAAATGATTCCTGAATTGTACTTTCTTATACAAGAATCAAAAATAGCTATGACAGTAATACAGTAATTTTAAATACTGAATTTTAACATCTTACGGTTAACCATTCTGGATAAATACAAAAAATTCAAAAAAAGTTCAAGATATTTCGATTTTCGGTTTTAATTTCATTTTCATAGCTATTTAATAGGCTATGAACAATTGAGCCACATACATACACTGAATAATTTGTTAATGACTCCTTGAATAGTGTTCCAGCTGATTTCCATCTCTTTCTGAACATAATTCAAATCTTTTTAAAATTGATTCAAAAGTATCATTATTAATTTCTTTCGATGAATAAGTAGCACACGCATCTCATGCGATCCATCAAATTTTCTTCTGTTGTTTTGGTGTAGAGTACACTTCATAGCAATTTGCAGCAATAGGAATTATGCATTAAATAACTCAAATTGATAGATGGCAGATTTTGTTTTTCATAGCCTACTGAAAAATAACTTAGGAAATAAAGTTTATTTGAATTTCGATCGCATTTTTCTTAATATTTTGATCATGTAAAAGTATAAAACGAATATATAGTTGAACTCAGAAAAAACACACTATCGATCGAATAGGCCTAAAAATATATAGCATCTTATTTGAAAAAACCTAGCTTTGTGTTGTAGCCTAAGAACCACTGGTTCAAAATAATTCATCAAAGCGATGCAATAAAGAAAAAAATCATTATTGATTACTCTATACATATACTGCATAAAAACGATAAATTAGGTACGTCAAGACTCAAAGTTTGATCATATGACATTCTGAAGAAGCTGAATAGATATTGCTTGGTTACATTTACGCAACAATATAGAATTTCAAACGAAAATATTGGAATCAAATAATGTAATAGATCGATATGAATATTTATTCGTAATTTAGGCATTTATTTATCTTATTTTGAATATGTATGTACGCAAAGTGATTGCGATAGCTGTTAACAAATGAATAAAATCGGTTTTGCTTTGATCCAATACTTCCCTGACAGAACAAATCTATATATTGGCCACATTTGTGAAGCTTGGCTTGGATTTTAGTTCATCTAGGTTAGGATACACCATAAGTTTCATAACATACATTTACCTCTTCCTAAGGTTTTTCTTCAAATTATAGCACTATGTACCATCTCTCACCAGTCCATTCATAAGACTATTTGCAAAGTGTAAAAGTGAACTTTGACAGAATATGGAAGTTGAAGACTGTAGAAGGATATCGTTAGTAGCAAGTATCTTTGAGATCCGGACAACAACTTTGTAGATCAACAATATTCGTTTGGAATATTCAGCATTATGTCATCAATAAATTGACACAGTTGTTGCACTTATTACAATAATTATTATTTGTTAACGGCTTAGCTAATCGCTCCATAATATTTTTATGGAATTTGTTCATGATCGGTCACACAGCCCATTGTTATGAGATAGAATTTGATTTCGATATATCAGTAGAAAAATATTGAACAAAATTTACGTCGGCTTATGAGAAACGCACTTACCAGAATAAATAGATATGCACTGATTGCAACTTGAGTCACATTGTATATTATAAGGGTATTCTTCAGATCATAGGGTTTCCTGTTTTTCATGTATAAAGGGAGAAATAATTTTACTATCAACATGTAGACGCAAAGTGATAAAAAAAATGAAAGCGGGGATATCAAGACCCATTTTGCTGAACGAGGATCTGAAATTCATAAGAAAATGTATGTTAGGATCATTAAAGTGCTACACTATTGCTATCTATAGAACTATGAAAACTACGAGACTGGTTGAATCAGAAAACAATTTCTGTATATTATGAGACTATTAAAATATGTAAAACAAAAAAAATTCTCAACCAGTACGACTTTCAAGATATGAAACCCAACATTTTATTGTAGATTAGAACCTATCTTTTATATCAGCTTTAATTCAATATTTTATATTTAATACAACGATACAACACACTTATGACCGGTTTCACGAAAACATGTTTGAATCTACTGTTAGTTAGCATCTTTGTTAAATTAACAGACTGTTAATTTTTTTGTAAGTTCCATGAGAATGAATTATCATTTAGCACCGTTTTTGTATAACAAAAATGCTAAATTTTACTTGGTAATATTTTATTCACTTTAGTACTGTTTACCTAGCTTCACGCAAAACATTTTCCAAAAAAGATTCTGTCAGAGCCAATTTGAGTAATCAAATTGAAATCGTATGCGCAATACACCCGAAATTTCAATCTATTATTAAAGAATCATTATATTATTTTCTGGTTTAATCGAAGACCACTATAAAGATGTCTGAAATCATTATTATTTGCAAAACAATTGATTTGCTTAGCTTCATGTGGTCTCCTAATACGCTTCGAAATGAACCAGTTGCGTAAAATCTGAAAAAATCAACAACAAACTGTTTCACTGAACTAACAGTATTACTTCTTTCGATGTTACTATCTAAATTCTTATAAATATACTCAAAAATTGCAACAACATTATTTTTATTGAATTACTCACATAATATAAAATATATTAGACAACAAACTCGGCTGTACTTTGACATAAAGCTTCGTGAAGCGAATTTCTTGATTTAGCTAATTGTCGTGAAACCGGGCATTAAAATATTACAAGATAAACATATCAAGAGAAATGCAGATGAATAATTGTTATATTTCAATTTGAAACTGATACAAATGAGAGTGCTATGGCAAAAATGATTGAAAATCTTGCTTATTATCAATTGTTGTTGAATGATAAAGATAAGTTTTTGCGTATCTTCTTCGTGAAAAAAATTTGTCTTACTCATAAAGAGAGAACTAATATGTATGGAGTTTACATTTTGTCTTCAAGAAATACCTTTGATATATACAGGAAACGATTTCCTGATCGGCAAGTTTCCCACGCTTATCATATTCGAAAATTAAAACTTACATTGTGTGCTGATACGGGTGCGATTGTTGGAAACACGGTCTCATACACAGGTCTTGACACTAGCACCCATTACCATTGTTGCGGATTGACTCTTATTGAAGCTGTATTTAGTTATTATTTGCTCCAAAAGAGGTGCTACGATCGAGAAATGTATGCGAAAGATAAAGATGGAGAGTGTGTATTAAAAAAAGACAGAAACTATACGATTGAAAATACTATTAAACCTAATCCTACTATTCTTATCGTGCTTCCATGATGCTTCATATTGAGTAATTACCTGTGAATCAATGAATAATTGAGGATACAACTCATTATATATAACTGATTGTTGCCTTGTACCACGATCTATAACAGGGCGAAACAACTTGGACTAAAGCGTTTAGTTTTCAAACTCTCCAATAGTAGAGAATCACAAACAAGATGAGAAAATGTTATATTTTGTAGTTGATTACTATAAATTTACTTACAATAATAATTCAATAAAAAATTAGGGGAACATTTATGTTAAGCTAAAATTTCCAATCAAAAGATTTTTTTAGTTAAATGCTGTATATTCATTTATAGTTTTTGACGTTTGACGTTAAAATCACTGTTTCTTCTTTTTCTAATGCACATTCTCTGTCTCTCTCGCACAATTATCTTCTCGATCGTTACGCCGTATGTGTCACTTTAAATAACTAGTAAAGAGTAAACTGCTTCAATAAGGGGTACCCCCACTACTGACGAGTGTTAAGACCTGTGTATAAGACCGTTGTTGAAAAACATGTTAGAAACAGAAAGCTGGACGCGGAAACATCTCAGCTTTCTTTGAAGCCTATCCAAGGGTTTCAATACGAATGGCTGCTGCTGAACGCAAGCCAGACGTGGGCAATGTTCATCGGATTTAAAAAAAAAAAAGAAAAACATAGCCACAAGTCTTTTGAATAGCATAAAGTTCATCTGACTGCGCACGACGATTAGAATTTGGTAGTTTGTTAATAAATGAAGAACCCGACGTTTTTAAATCAATTATATGAATAGATGAAGCCACAATTTTTCAAATAACGGTATGCGCAATAGAAGGAATATACATGATAATCCTATTGCAGCAAAAATTCAGTATAAATGTGTAGTGTACGATATTAAGTGATAACATATATGTTCACTTGTATGCAAATACACTGACTGGAGACAGATATTCAGAAATATTAAAAAACATGCTGGACTTCATTTTAAATTATCTGTCACTAGCAGGTATAGGAAATATAATTTTCTAACAAGATGATGCACCAGCACACAATTTTCGTCAAGTTGTTGATTTTCCAAATATTAATTTTGCAAATTAGTGGATTAGCACACATGGTCGCATTCCGTGGCCCACAAGATCGTGGGACCACATGAGTGAAAATATTTTGATAATTCAGCAACGTGCACAATTGCATATATTTTCATTCGTTTCTAATAATTCACATTACTAAATTTTGGATCAAGAGACAAATAAATTTAATTGATTGAATATATTCTCTTACCGACGCCTTTATCCAAAACACCATCTATTTGGCTGAACGGTTCAAACATGACTGCGAATCTGAAATAATATAATTGTTAATATCAATTGCAAGACCACAGATCTTTTTTTTATCGCTTGCATTTCAAGAAGATTACGACACATATTTGAGTGAACTATCTGAAAAAGGAAAATATAACTTTGAGTATCGTTCCAGTATTGCTCTGTATATAATTTATTCTGTAATCGTGTTATTAGAAAGTGGATTAATTTTAAAGGTTTAACTGCATACTAAATAATATTTTGAAAAACTCATTCAAGAAAGCGATATCCGCACAATAAATTTGACTCAATAAATTATAAGTAATAATGAAATACGAACCATAAATAACTCTGAATACCTTAGCGATAGATAATATTATCACATGTTTGACAGGTATGCAATTTGATACTTGCATTTGTTCCAATTTTGCATGGCAATAAGTTTATTTCGTGAAAATTAGTGTCAACCAAAGTCCAATTTTATAAAACTAGCGTTGTCGTTTTTTTTGTTGGTCAACCAAAATAAACTTGATATCATTCCATTAACATTACTGTTGCACTGTTGCAGTTGATCTTTCTGTTTTGGTGAACTGATAAATTTGCAATTTCCCCGCTTGTATCGACAGTTTGACAACTGCATAATGTCAATTAACATAAGAAAATTGATTGAAAACCAGTTTTCATCTTTTTGTCAATTATCAAACAAGGCTGGGATAATTTAGAAATCACATCCCTCTGATCTAAGAGGCAAATTGAATAAAACGAACATGTAAGAACTGAATGATATAAACATGTTTTTCAGAATTATATTATGATAAATAGATAGAGAGTCGAAACGTCAAAAAACAAAAATGAATATATAAAATTTAATCCAATAAATCTATTTATTATCCAGGAATTGATGTCCATCAATTATATTATGGAAGATCTTATGTTCAAGGTTTACTATTTATGGAGTGAAATATCTATCTTTCTATTTGTTGACAGAAGCAATCTTTCCTAGGCTTTTCATTCCTTTTTCTGACACTTATAATAATTGTTCGTTATTTAAACTTATATTGTTCGAATTTTCGGATTTTCTTTCAAGTCTATGGTGAGCTTGGGTAAACAATGTTGTTATTATGTGCAGTTTCATCAGTCTTACAGATTTATCAATTCACACAAAATTGATGAAAGAGTAGCAATTCCTGTTCACTGTGCATAAGTTTGTTGTCATATTCTACGATTTAAGCATTCTGATTGACTGAAATGTAAACACATTTAACCAAATTTTCAGCTTTTGAAAGAATCTCTAAATGCAACGAACTTTTAGCTCCGCCGTTTATTTTTCCTATTCTTTAGCTCTTAAATATCGGCAGATTTGATGAAAATTCATGTTAATAATTCTTTTTTTTTGTTGGAAAGGAAGAAGGTCTCAAGGTTTTGTGCAAAAGTTATTTCAATCAAATGATTCTTTCAAAAAAAATCATTGATTTTAGTCAAAAACAAAATATTTTTTTCAAAGAAAAACACAACTGTGGGAAATGAAGTAACTACTTATCGTAAGAGAATTAAAAACAGAAAACATACATATTTCATCAAAAATTAAAAATTGTACTGGAAAATAGAAATTGAATCATGAATAAACTCTACAAAAAAAGGTGCATCGTCGTGTAGAGGGCAACTATTATATGCTATTGGCATAGGGCTGCCACCCCACCCATTGCTGGAACCCTTTGGTGGCCAGGCGTAGGCAGCCCCCATTATATCGTTATCAGCATGTTATCATTCCTAATGGTGAAAATTTGAAGATATCTTCTTGAAAACGTTACCTGACAAGATACATATGGTCGCCTTAATTTTAGTTTCCGGAAATGGTGGCATTTTGTATCGGAGCAACTTATTGCATTATTCGTTTTGGCTGATCTGCTCATTCAAGAGACTATTTAAGTTATATCTCATAGCTATTTATTCAAATTATTTTGGATTCACATGAATAAGTTACACTTATATTACTACTACTACTACTGGTGACTACATTTGCTTAAAAATTATTCAAGTACAGGCAGAGTTTATTGGATTGTACCGTCACAAACACGACTGTAGTTACTCAATAAAATACTTATATTGTGCTTTTAATCTCAGCTTAACAACGCATGCACAATACTGAACTGTACAACAAGATATATTTAGTACGAAATGTACAGGTTAGTATTGAATTTATTTATGAATATTAGCAGAGATTGTGCACACTATTTTCCAATAAAATAAATATATAATTATTCAGTGGGTTTCTACGACCACCCGTGAGGTACTACCGTCAGCACATCAACCCTTTTTACTGTGCACGTACCTTGATCAAATATGTAGCTCTTTTTAATGCTGCAGCGTGTACAATCTTAGATTTTAATATGTTATACATATTATTAATAATTTTTTGTCCGCGTTCGTGAAGATGTGGACGAAAAGCATCACAAGTAGAAGTATTAATAGAGAGTTTAGGCTTCGAAACATCCAATTATTCTTCCTAGTCAAAAACACTTGCACCTAACCGTGGCCTGAACATTTTATTTCCGAATATAGATTACAAACCACAATATGAGAAAATGGAGCTAGCATGTATTCATGTACATATATTGCTGCACTAGATAATCTAAATTGGAATAGTAGCCCCAATTTGAATACTTAGTTGGGATGACCAAAATTGTTATTTTTCAGTAACAATATCAATTATAGAAATTCTGCACTAATTCAATCTGATTTAACTTGATGGATTATCTAAGTAATGATTGAAAGCAATTACTATAGATAGAAAAATGGAAACTATACGGTAATACTGTTTTGTAATATTTTTTACTGAACGGTCGTGTTCATAAAGATACAATCCAATAAACTCTGCCTGACCTTGAATAATTTTCAAGCAATTCTCATCTTTCCTACATATTTTTTTGTAATCTGCGAAGAGCATATATTTGCTTGATACCAAGAATTCTATACAGTAGCAGCGATTAGTGTTTATGGAGGGATTAAAAAGTCATTTTTTCAGATGAGAGATGGATAAACTATACCATCTGAGTAATAATTGTTTTACGAAACAAAAACTTACTGAACTGAACAAAAATTTCATCTGAATTTGAATTCACCATCCAAAATTTATTCATTTAGAATGGTGTAACTCATTCACTTGTTCGCGCTGAGAATAGCTCGCGTGCGATTTATAAGAAATATCGCGCGCGCTCGTCTTTTGACAACGGTTGCCACAATTTCCGGCAATCGTATGAATCTCGTCAGGTAACGTATTCAAGAAGATATCTTCAAATTTTAGGAACGATAACATGCTGATAACAAAGAAATAGGGCTTGCTTACGTCCGGCCACCAATAGGTTCCGGTAATGGGTGGGGTGGCAGCCCTATGCCAACTGCATTTAATGATTGCCCTCTACACGACGATGTACTTTTTTTTGTAGGGCTTATTCATTGATGATGTTTGAAAAAACATTTACTCATCAAACGACTTTCTGGCAATAAAAATCGAGGCAACCTATCCATTTTGCTTATAGGCCAATATGAACTTTTGTTTCATGTGGATACGGTCCATAGGAACCATCTCATACCCGATAATATTACCAGCTCTTGGACTATTAGTAACATTTTTGAACAACCATGATTAGAAAAATTGAAGGTCCAAAACAAAAAAGATACCCCGTCTCAGACAATTTTATATCACTGTGGGTTGTGAACAAAGAATGTAGAATAAGTGTTAGATCTGAATAAGTTGAGAAACGCGATTTTCTGGAAAGTATACAAACAGAAATAAAGTATTTGGTTTTAGATTGGTTGAAAGTTTTTGTCTGGGAAATAAATATGATGCATGATCTGTTCTTGCTAAGCTCGTCTAGTTCATTTTTGTGCACTTCGTAACCGACCTACCACAAATACCTATACGCGCTCCCAATTCTCTCTTACTTCTTTTCTTACTCCCTCACTGTCCACTGAAACTCAGTTTTCCGATTTTTATACCCGTGGCTAATCATTCTCGAATCTTTCGAAAACATTTCATTCGGTCTGATGACACCTCGTCCTTGGCACATATCATTCGGTTGCGCTGGCTACCAAACAACTCTATTGTGTATATCACCCGTCCAGCTGATGCGTTAGTATAGAAGTCTGCTCTGTAGGAACACTGTGCCCAAGAAGCCTTCTGGTCGTTGAGAAATTGTTACTTCTCGTAGTTTTGTGATGATACGATCAAGCATTATAGTACTTGAGAAAACTAGATGTGAAAACGTGAGCTCCACATTTAGTGCAAAAAGAACAAAATTCCTTTTGTATTCACCCAAAGTCTGAGGAAAAATCACGTAAAAACTTCAAACAGAGGAATCAACGATATGAGTCTTGTTATATTCATGTAGATTATTGAAATTAAGTTCTTTTGTTACAACAAATTTTTATGACATGTTTGAACTTTGGAACTGTGTGCTTCGCAGAAACGGGACATCGTCCTCATGTGTTGTATCAATTGAATTTTATTTCTCTATAATAATTGTCAAGACTCATATCTTTGATTCCTCTGTTTGAGGTTCTTACGTGGTTTTTTCTCAGAATTTGGGTGAATGCAAGAGGAATTTAGTTCTTTTTGCACTAAATGTGGAACCCACGTTTTCACATCTAGTAATCTGTATATTTTCAATTGTTAATTTGTAATTATCTAGATACCTACTAGCCTTGTTCAATTTTGTACTATTTTTTCTGAAAAAGACTTTCGGATAGAAAGTCGAAACGTCAAAATAAGAATAAATATACAGAATTAAAACCAAAAAAATCTATTTATTATAATATAATTCTGAGAACATGTATAGATCATTGGATAATTTATTCTTAAAAGCTAAGTATAACATCATCTGTTCATTAAACGTTCCGAGTGTAGCATTTATTTTGAATGCACAACAAAGTCGAATGCACTGCTGTGATTCGTGAGAGCAATATAACCTCAGTAGATAATTAGTAGTCAGAAATGCATGCTGCGAAAAATCCGTATGAATTTGATCAAGATAGGGGTATAATATAGCTAATAGATCAAATGGTTCATCTAATTGATAATGTATATTCAGATTGTTCACTAAACATGTTGAATACCATATTCTCGTCACAAATGCAAATTGAGACAATAAAAATTTCCATGAGGAGATTATCCTGAAGCAAATGTTTAATTCTTATGCAAAAAATAATGAAAAATCTGCCTATTAGGCCTGTGCCAGCTTCAGATCGTGCCTCAAATGATCGAGACTATTTGTTTGCCAAGATATGTTAAATATAATCTAGCGCCAGAGCCACTTTGATTATGGTAGTAGAGAAAATTATTGAAAAACATACTCACCTATCTACATACGACATCTTGCAAACTTAAACGATTTGAATGAGATAAGAAAAGCACATACAGTCACATTCCCTCTGTCTCTAATACTGTTGAAAAAATTTCTATTCTCAAAGAGAATATATACCTACCTCACAAATAATTTATGCAATATTATGACATTCTGACTGACTGACTGTTCAATTTTGTTTCGAGTTATTGTTTTTTTTTGTAATCAAGTCGTGACCTAGTGCGCACATTATCTTTCAAATTTCATGGGAGCGTAAAAACAATTCCAGGAAATGTTAATGAAAGCGCATTATGAGAAATTTGAATAAAAAATTATCTATTGGGTGCCTCAACAATTTGCTATGCTCCTAAAGTTTTTATCATATTTTGATTGAATTAATGCGATAATACTGCAAGAATCTTATATTCAGTCCGAGACCAGGCACTTGATTAAATTGGACCTAATTTACCATCGGATTTTGAATTATCTATCTGATATTATATCGTTCCGGGTTGAACTAGATTGGATTGAGGTAGAGTGGTTTGAACAATCAGATCGACCCTACTAGATTCGAATATTTAAGTCAGCCCGAATATAAATATTTTTCGCCAACACTGTTTTGGAATTTGCATATTCCATAACCAGAAATTATGTTGGAACGAGTGACATTCTACAAAATCGTTTAGAATGATTCCGTATGCCGTTTAGAATGATTATGTTTGCCGTTAGTATCATTTCGACGAATCAGAAGTTGTTAGTTTGGCTACTACCATGGTTACTTCCTAACAATTCAAGTATTCATATCTGGATTTACGTTTGACATTTAATTATTTTTTAGGTTTTCTCTGAAATATTGGTGAATTACCAAAACATTGTTAGAGAAAGTATAGTCTTCAATATGTTTGAAATGGCTTATTCCACATTCACGAACTGTAATCCTCGCCTTCGGCTCGGTTTACAAACTTTTCGCTCGTTCAGAATATAGGCCATTCCAATACTCATCGTAGAATATACTATTCGCCAACACTGTTTCGGAATTTGCATATTCCATAACCAGAAATTATGTTGCAACGAGTGACATTCTACAAAATCATTTAGAATGATTCCGTTTGCCGTTTAGAATGATTATGTTTGCCGTTAGTATCATTTCGACGAATCAGAAGTTGTTAGCTTGGCTACTACCATGGTTACTTCCTAACAATTCAAGTATTCACATCTGGATTTACGCTTGGCATTCAATAATTTTTTTATTTTTCTCTGAAATATTGGTGAGTTTCCAAAACATTGTTAGAGAAAGTATAGTCTTCAATATATTTGAAATGGCTTATTCCACATTCGCGAACCGTAATCCTAGCCTTCGGCTCAGATTAAAAACTTTTCGCTCGTTCAGAATATAGGCCATTCCAATACTTATTGTAGAATATACTAGGCAGGCTATCATAACAAAAGAGGTGATTCCATGGTCCCTTTTGTGGCTGTAAGGCGCTGTAAGGTATTACTTTTTTGTACACATCTGTCAGATGTTATCATTCTTGTATAATTCTATCTAATTTTACTCTTTGAGGATGGATTTTTTAAACACTACTTCATGAACACTTTATCTATCTATGTGGGCAATATGATGATTTTTCCAAGAATCAATTCTTGCCGAAATGCATATTATATTTGTAGTTTCAAGCTTAAAAATAAATACACATTTTCACTCAAATTTCAGCTTAATAGTGGGCAATTCCAACAACAACAAATTTATCTATCTATGTGGGCAATATGATGATTTTTCCAAGAATCAATTCTTGCTGAGATGCATATCATATTTGTAGTTTCAAGCTTGAAAATAAATACACATGTTCACTCAAATTTCAGCTTGATAGTGGACAATTGGCGAATCCGTAATAAGCCAGACGGTTGAATAGAAGTAAATCAATTTTTGAAAAAGTCTTGTATATATATATATATATATACAAGACCAAGAGGGACACCCAATTATGGAAGAAAATATTTCCTCACAACAGTGCTTCTGAAGCTACAACACAAAGTTAAATTTTCTTAAATGAGATGCTATATATATGCTAGTCCTTTCCAATAAAAGAGTTTTTCTAAATTCAGCTATGCATAGTATTATTAGTATTAATTTTTTCGTCAAATTTCTGAATTTAATCCTTTACGCTGATTATTTGAAGATGTGCCATATTATACAGTCAAGAAACGACTCTACCAATTTCCAGAATGATCTGGACAGACTAGTTTAGTATATAAATAAACATGGCCCATCCAATAATATTTCCAAATGTTACTACATCAAATTCACTAGGAACAGATATGTATTCAAATATCCGTATAATATCGATGATAATGACATTAACCGAGTTCAATGTGTTAAGGACCTTGGAATATATTTAGACAGCAAACTTTTATTTAATATTCATATTGACAGCATTGCTAAGAAAGCATAAAGAATATTATGATTCCTGATACGATCAAGTTTGAATATAAGACATAAATGCACGCTTGTGTCTTTGTATACCACTTTAATTAAGAAGTCAATAAGAGTTCGCTTGCGTAGTCTGAAATCCTTGATATGATGTGTATATCAAAAGATTGGGCAAGATTCAGAGTAAATTTTCAAAAATTTTAGAACATAAATTCAAATTCTTCACTCTCAGAATTTTAACATTTGAAAAGAGGCGAATGCTGTTTGAACTCACTTTTCTTAATAAGCTGTTTAACAATGCTATTCAATGTTCAATTTTACTGGCCACAATTTATTTTCGTGTTCCATGCTACAATTTGATGTTATTATGTAAAATTCGAGTGGAAATCTCAAACTGATTTCAAAATCTACGCATCTCTAGCTCAGACTCCGGGAAAATCATTGGGTGAAGTGAGGCTAGCTTCAGGAAAAGATATATATATATATATATATATATATATATATATATATATATATATATATATATATATATATATATATATATATATATATATATATATATATATATATAATCAGCTCTCCAGGCCTTGAAGGCCCTTGGCTTGAAAAACTAATCTTCTCCATTGCACCCTGTCTGACGCTTTTCTTTCCCAGTTGGACACTCCCATGCGTTGCAAGTCCTTCTTCACTTCCTCTATCCACTTTCCTTTCGGACGCCCTCTTCTTTTTCGTGCCACTATTCCCCCCGTAAGTACTGTTCGTGTTATTCTGTCTACCGGTAGACGCACTAAATGTCCCAACCATCATAGTCTTTGTGCTTTGACGCACCCCGTTATTCCTGCTTCACCAAACAGTTCATAGATTTCTGCATTTGACCTACGCACTATTACTTCATCTTCTTTCTTCCCACCAAATATTTTCCTTAATATTCTTCTCTCCCATACCTCTATTTTATTTCTATCACTGTTCTTCAGCACCCATATTTCGCACCCATACAGCACCGTAGGTCTTATTACAGTCTTGTAGATTCGCAACTTAGCATTAACAGAAACTTTTTTGGAAATAAGAACATTTAGTAGCGCTCCTACACATCTGCTGCTTCCTTTCGTCATCCTTGCGCCGATCTCCTCATCATCATTATTTTTGTTTGAGATCATTACCCCCAGATAAATAAAAATGCTCTCTCCTTCGATACAATATTGTTGAAGTTCTGTATTGACTCTAAAATCCTCATTCTGATCTTTTTCAATGTGCATATATTTAGTTTTGGCTTCATTTATTTTCAAACCTACTCCACTTGCTGATTTCACGAGTCTGTTGAGGATATTTCTTAGTTCTTTCTCTGATCTTGTTAGGATTGTGATGTCATCTGTATACGCTAGAATTTGGTGCCTCTGTCTGCTTATACTCCCTTTCGTATAAATCTTACTCTCTCTTATTATTCATTCAAGAACTAAATTAAATAGAATTGGAGATATGGGATCACCTTGTCTTAGACCTTTTTTCACGTCGAAACTTCCAGAAACTTTTCCATCTACCATGATCTTGCATTTGTTTTCTCCCTGAGTCATTTCGACTAATTTCACTAAATTTTTTGGTATTCCTAGTTGCCTCAATATACCATATAATCTCTCTTTTTGGATCGAGTCGTACGCTTGTTTAAAATCGATGAACAAGATATTCAAAGGTAGCTTATGTTCGTAGCTATTGGCAACTGTTTCTTTCAGTAGATGGATCTGGTCTAAAGTGGACCTGCCGGGCCTGAATCCCGCCTGGTAATCTCCCAAAATGTTCTCCGAATATATAAAAAAAAGATATAAAGTAAAATATAGGTAAATAAATAAATCGTAGGGCGCCACGCAGATGAACTTATTTTTTCCAAGATACTTAACCACGAAAATACCTGAAACTATGATGTTGGGAGGAATAATTGGGAAATTGGAGAATCGGTGTCAATATTCTGTTCGTCAGCGTCAATCTGGTTGCTGACTCCCAAACTCAAACAGCAACTTACCTCGAGCTTACTGGGAGAAATTATGCTCTCTTCTACAATGCTGAAAAGAAAAGTATAGGCATTTTTCATCCAATAAAAAAAAGTATTCACCCAAAATCAATAAATTTAATTACGGCGAGTAATTTCAACAACGCTCCTCAGTAGTGCGAAAAAAAAAAATAAATAAAAGTAATTTAAATCAATAAATTTAAATTACGCGCCTGAACAGCGCATAAAAATAAAACAAATAAATGAGAGTCTTAAAAATAACCACTATGCGCCTGAGTAGCGCAAAAATAAATGAAAGTAAATAAGCTTTGCTGAAATGAATTAGAGCCTCGAAGAACAAAAAAAAAAGTGAATAAGAATGCGGAACAACTCGCTCGTACGTCTATGCGTTTACTTAAAAAAAAAAAAAAAACAATAGATTTGGCCCTTCTCCGATCAAATCTAGTTCACACATAAGTGTACCACATAAGCGTTAAAAACAAACAAACTACTCCGTCGACTGACCCTATACAATTTCACAGCTTGGTCCAAATGACCACGTAAAGAAAACAGTGAACAAAAATAATCTAAATTCAGCCGTGTAGGGCGGTTTGACCACTCAAAGTGGGTAAGTAGCAATTAAGAAAGAGATATCGGCAGTCCGAATACAAAAACAAAACCACAAACGTAATTCCACTTAGCTGTCACTTCCGGTTGGCTGCTGGATTTCGTTGACCTCTATCGGTCTGTCGCACCAAGATGGACGCCTCAAACAGATATTTCCCGGACCGGAGAGGTTGGAAAAAAAGAGTTCCGTAGCCAAGATGTTGGTCCAAAGTAGTTCAACTACGCACGCAGATGGTCGGCGCAAAGAAAGCGATAATGTGCACGAAAATTCTATGATCCTCCAACAATGGAGATGCTTGCGGAACAACACAAAACTGCACCAAGTGCCTAAAATGTTCTGCAAAGCAAAGAAGAGCAATTTTTTTCAACCCTTCTAGAGGATTGCGCGAGGCAACATATGAAAAGCGATTCTTGTAATTTTCGTAAGAAGTAAATAAAAGGTACTGCGGTAGTTGAAGACCAACTGTAGACTGATGACTACTTAATTTGAGTCAAGTCTGGATGACCGGACTTAATTAGGAAAAAAAACCATCTTTCATTGAAAACCAAAAAAAAAAAAAAAACTACCCGAAGAAAAGAGACAGACAGACAAACCTGGCGAAAAGTGACTTAAGTTATCGACAAAGTGTGAAGAAAGTAGAATGGTGTGATGAGTGGAAGTAGAAGAGAAAGGGGCAGAACGAATTGAGCGGGAACGAAATGAATTCAAACATTCTCTAGGCACTGTCGTTACAGTAATTGAGGTATCAAGGGTATTGAAAGGACAATCATTCTTGAGGTCAACAGTGTACTTTCCGAGGGCCTCTGGCCCGAGGTGTGTACGTTGACCGCAGGCATTATTGTCTGTTCAACTCCCGTAATGCCTTCAATGTTGAATGTCCGACTTTTGTTCTATTCCAATCAAGATTTTATAGCAATGAATATTCTGTCATTGTGATTTTTGTCAGAGAAATCACTCCAGTAACTTGCTATAACTAGGAAACTTGTTTGCTATGTTTCAAAACCAATAGGGTGACATGAAGAGCATTTTCACGATAAAAATAATTTTCAATAACAGGTCTGTCAGAGGTTAATTAACAAGAATGGTCAGTCAGACAGTTTATTTATTTATTTATTTATTTATTTATTTTAATACACTGTCCTACAGGCGTACCCAGAATGTGGACAGGAGAACAAATGTACATGATAAATACAAAAATCAAGAGCAAGCTGTAACCGTAAAGTAACAAACATTACGAAAATGAATAATAATAATATATAATAATAAAACAGATAATCTGATAAAACATATCAATAAGGTAATTTACCATTTACGACTGGAAACATAAAGCCAATGAATAGTTAATCATTTACTACTAATTGTATAAATTTCTATTAGGTGTATTGGAAAAAAAGATCAATATTTTTTAGCTAAATTCAAAAATTTATAAAAATATAACAACTAAAAAACTTTTACTAGTCTGGCGGGCATAATATATTTTTTACATATTTTTCAGCCAATCTCAATTTATAGGGGTAGCTTTTTTGTCTTGGGAGCTTACACTATTCCCATTTTCAGTGTCTCCTTATCGATCAAAATGATTGATTATTTAATTTGAAGATGAGTCAGTATTCCTAATTTCAGCTGAAGTCATCATTAACTCTTTGAGTGCTTCTTTCCTAAGTATGTTGAATACTCTTGCAATTTTGTCGGATTTCAGGACTCCAGCCTTTGTTGAAAAAAATGTGCAATTATTTTGAATTATAGACATTCATTTAACGTCAGTTCAATGTTATATTCCTTGTCAATGAACTTTTATCATTCTCGCTAATTTTAACGAGTGTTCAAATAATAATTATCCAGAATTTATGTATGTTTGATGAGTGAAAAACGATAACCTCATATATATGCTTTGTAAATTTAGTTTTTTTATTTGACAAAGTAGAAGTATTCATTAGAAGGCATCTAAACTGACTACATATGAGATAGATAGAAAATAATAATGTAGGTGAGTACGTCAAAACGTTTTTCTTGCTCATTTCTTGTGTTCAAGTTTTCATTTTAAACGAAAGTGCTTGTAGACGGGAAGAAGAATTACATGATGCTCCATCAAAATTGATTTCATAGAATACCTTACTCCACTATTTTTGAAGATATAGTGAGTTGAATAATGCATAACAAAAAGAAAAAAAATAGTAGTGAAAATAGCTCAAGAGTCGTGTCTGATGATGGCAGTTTCAGTAGGACATTATAAGCTTCAAATTTTTCCATGCAGTCTCCTTATCTTGATATATTACGTAGAATTTGATTAGACCTAAAGAGATCCACAGTGTTTCAAATTGTAATTCATTGTAACATATAAAACAGAACGTTTCTAAACGCAAAAACTATTTTCATCATGAACTGAAATTAATTTTCCAATATATAATTTTATATTAACAGAATCTTCTCACGCCTGAGTAAATATGCGATATATTTGATGAAGTTATAATGTGTAATTGAACATTAGAGATATGCCAGATCGTTAAAAATGTATATCCACGGATTATTATTATCTAGATTCGCGAATACGGATACGGATACAGACCTCAATTTTGCATGTGATCTTGAACCGAGCAGTTTTTCAGTGCAGGAGGAATTATTTATGATTCATACTGAACAGACTTCTCAGGGACAAAGTTGCCAAATTGTTCTATTGAGGTACAATCTACAATGACTTAATTTTAATTATGAAATTTAATTGCCTTTCAATTTTTTATATA
Source organism: Dromius quadrimaculatus (assembly GCA_963989225.1). Taxonomy (NCBI): domain Eukaryota; kingdom Metazoa; phylum Arthropoda; class Insecta; order Coleoptera; family Carabidae; genus Dromius; species Dromius quadrimaculatus. The sequence goes on along the minus strand of OZ022325.1, from coordinate 54,846,423 downwards.
TTAATTCATGCAACAAGAGTGTGAAGTTGGGCATTATATCATAAGGCCAAGTATTAGCTAATTATTGGCCGAACATCATAATGCTTGCTCACACTTGTATTGCATTGTAGAAATTCTATGGCACTCAATTTCCATATTTTGACAATTATCAAGCACTCATTAAAAGAGCCAAAAGCACATTCAGATTATATAGTTTACGGTGCGTGAAGTATCCACTTCTATTGCTATTGTTAAGATTACTCTTTGCTTCTCTCACCAATCAGTCTCAAAAACCATTTTGCCAAAAATTCGCTGCTCTAGTACAATTTTGTCACTAAGTTGATCGATGAATTTCTACTTATTTGACGGAATTAATGGACACAGAATTTTTTATTCTCACTGGAAGATCATTGGAAATTTAAAAACTCTTTATAAATATAGTCTGTGATGTTTTAACTTTATGTGTATCAGGTTTTTACATTTTGGTTTAATTAATCGAACAATATATTTGTCATCACTTCATAAATAAATACTAGAATCTTAAATTCTATAAATTTCTCAATACTTAGCTAATTTGAAGTTTTTACCATAACATCAATATTTCAACGCATTTCACATTTTAGTATTACACGTATTGTCCTATTTTGTAATTTAGCCAGGTCATCATTATTGCACATGAATAAAATAGTAGTACAGTTGATAAAATGTAGTAGTACTATTGTATTATAAATAATTAGAATACACCACATACATAGGTCTTTAGCAATACGTGAAGAGTAGCCAATTTTATTTGCAATTTTTTTGGATACATATTGCACATGTTCATGAAACTTTAAATAATTATCAATCATTACCTCAAGGTATTTGATTTCTGTAACTATTTCTGATTCTTCATGATCTAATTTACCGTTGATTGAACAATTCATTCTATTTTGTACATATGGTGAATGTAAGAACATAGCTTTGGTTTTATTAGAATTCACTTTAAATTTATTACAATTCATCCAATTGAGAATTTTTGACAAATCATTGTTAACTTTATCAATTGAAGTATTTTCATCATCCCTTTTTGAATATATGAAAATATTATCTGAAAAGAGATGGATTTTACATACATTACCCTTAAGGACTCCAAACACATTGTTTCCGGTTTTGGGGTAATTTTGAAACCACTGTAAAACTGATTCTTTTACACCATAAGTACTAAGTATTTTCAAGTGTATTTCACGATCTAGTGTTTCAAATACTCTTTTCAAGTCTAGGGATGCAAAACAGATAATTTTGTTTTCGGCCAAATTTAATCTCCATTTATTGGGAAGGCAATTTACCGTAGCTTCGATGAGTGATTTTTTCGAAAGCCAGATTGAACTGAATCTAAGATATTGTTATCATCAAGATATTTTGCAATCTGCCGATAAAGATCTATTACAATTAGTTATTCACATCGTGGTAACATATTTACTGGTCTGTATTTCTCGACTTTCACCGTACCATCTATCTTCTACATAGGAGCGATTATAGATTTCTTTAATTGATTGGGTATTACACCAGATTTCAAAGACATAGTAACATATTCTAGTATAGGATAATCTACAAATGAAACCGAAACAATTCAACAAAAAGGGAATAGTATAGAGCAAAACCCACCAGACATAAATGAAATTCGAGAAATACTGAACCAGTTGAAAAATAATAAAAGCCCGGGAATAAACGGAATGACATCAGAGATATACAAAAATGCAGGAGACGAAGTAATCCAGTATATTATGGAAATAATAGAGAATATATGGCGGACTGAACGTATGCCTGTGAGATGGAAGGAAGCATCAATATGCCCAATTTATAAAAAGGGGGACAGACTGAAATGCGAGAATTACAGAGGTATAGCACTATTAGACGTGGCGTACAAAATTTTAGCAGGATATCTAAAAAATAGAATACCAAAACAAGCGGACAATACCCTAAGAGAATATCAAGCTGGTTTCAGACTGAACAGATCAACTACGGATCAAATATTTGCACTGAAACAAACTATAGCGAATAGTTACGAACACAATCTAAGCCTGCAAATGTTGTTCATAGATTTCAAACAAGCATATGACACAATAAATAAACATAAACTGTATGAAGCACTCGCAAAACTAGGAATGCCCAAAAAATTGATAAGATTAATCAAGATGACCTATGAAGAGACAAAATGCAGAATCCTGGTGGATGGAGAAACATCAGAGAGCTTCGATATAAACAGAGGACTAAGGCAAGAAGACCCAGTATCACCCGTCCTATTCAACTTGGCACTAGAGTGGGTTAGAAGGAAAAACAGAATCTACACAAAAGGAACCATTTTTCAACTAAAACACCAATGTTTAGCGTTTGCAGATGACATAACGTTAATAACCAGAACAAAAACAGAACTAAAGGAGGTATTCAAACGTTTAGTCCAAACGGTGGAAGAAATGGGATTAAAAATAAACGAGGATAAAACCAATACATGGAGATAGAGTCGGATCATCAAGAAACACAAGAAGAGTCTCTTAAAATATAGGTTGGAGGAGGTAAAGCTTACGCATTCGAGAAAGTTAAAAACTTTGTTTACTTAGGTGTTACGGCAACAAACAACAAAAGCGAAGAGCGGGATATTATAACACGGATAACGAAAGGAAACAGAAGTGCGGGAGCTATGGGGAAACTATTGAAATCAAAAAGTATCAAGAAGTGCAAAACAGCGGTTGTATAAAACCATTATAAGACCAGTGGTACTGTACGGTAGTGAAATGTGGGTGCTAAACAAGACTATGCAAAATAAACTAGAAGTGTGGGAGAGACAAATTCTGCGGAAGATTTATGTCACTTTAATTAGAAGACAATAAAATAAAACAATTTCAACGGCAACTAAGATTCACTATTGCAATGTATCAGGAATAAATACAGAGTGATCAATAATGATTGTCTGACAGAAAAAAAGCAAAAGTTCGCAATATGATCAAAACTATCTTCATAGAATTAAGTTAGTATAAATTTATACATTTTGAAAACTACGTTACCGACATTTCAAGAAAACAGTGGCGTATATTTTGCATATTTCATGACGTATTCATCCATAATCTGATTCAATAAACAAAAAAGTAAGTAAATAGTTGTATTATTGACTGATTATTGGGAGTTTTTTATTATTCTACCAAATTATTAGGTTAGAATAGTGTTTTTAGAGGAACTATCATCTGTTACTTGAAGGTCACTATCTCAAGCAGGCGGCAAAGAAAGAATCAGAACAAAGCGGCACGGACAATCATTTTTGATCACTCTGTAGATAGAATTTTATGATTTTGAATTATTTCGTGATGATCGCCTAAAAAACGTTGTGTGCACCTCGGCCTACAGTTTTTTTTGGTCTCACCTGAATTGCAGCCTCAGCTACGCTTCGGCCGCAAGCAACAGATTCGACCAAAAAAGATAGCCTTTACGGCCTTGATACACAAATAACTACTATCGCTTATTGAAAGTAGAAAAACTTTGTCTTTCACACTACAACATTTGGACAAATATTTCAATCTATACTAATATCATAACTGTGAAAGTTTGTGAGAATGGATCTATATTTGTTACTTCTTCACGCAAAAACTACTGAACGAATTTTGATGAAATTTCACAATGATATAGCTTATACATTAGAATAGCACATAGGCTATAACAGACAAAGATATTGTGTGAATTGGTCTGAGTATAACTATCATCATCAAGTAAGTTGACCATTTCGGCTATTTCGGTATACACTGCATAAACCGTTGGCGTTACACGAAAATGTGAGGTGGAATTGTTTTTCTTACAAAGCTCTAAGAAACAGTCCGCGAGAGCAGAGGTATATCTTTTTGTTATGTGGTGACACGAAGTGCCTCCTTGAGAAAAGTGGTAAAATTTCAAACCCTCAGACATCAACTAATTATCTCAAATCCTCAGTCAATATAATATAAATTCAGTTCAGCTTGATTTTACTTCGGTCAGCTTAATTGCCACAAAAATTTCTGGCGAACGACATGTTCGTCAGGAATTTTCCAAATTATAGGTCAGAGATATAAAAGAATTTCGCTAGTGAAACTTTTTTCTCGTGCATTTTGTTTTACTGATTTTTCTGTTTCTCATATTTTTCATTGCAATTGCATCGATGCATGGGAAATGCTTTCAAAAAACAGTCAATTGGTATGGGTCACTCTAGAATACAACAAAAAAAAAAAAAAATCGGCATTACAAAACTTTTACCAGCTTTGCCGCGTTTTGCTTGGGTGCTGTAGTTAATTACAATATTTCTAACGAAAGTCAATTGAATTGCCTAACCGTAGAATAAATTAATACAAAATATTGATAGTACAAGTTTACCGCGATTTTTCTAAGTGATGCAGTCAATTATCATAATGATGTCTTTCATTGATTTCAAAAAGGGCATCTATATGTGGGCAAAGCCGCAGGTAACACTAGTTGTTCACATTTGTAAATTACTAGTGCTCAACACTGCAAATACACATTATCAATATTGCTTCACGCTACCTGTACGAAACAATATGGTGGAATCAGTGCTCGCTAAGTTTCGAAAATATTCCATGGACCATGCTATTGGTTGAAATTCGTCAAACAATGATATTCACCTATTATAAAATCAAAAATGGTAACAGAAAACATTGCTTTTAGACGAAAACAAAGAAATAGTTTGAAATTAGTAAAACCTTTTGTACATAACTTATACCTATTTGGAGTGTAAATAAAACTTTTCGGTATTTTACTTCAAGTTGTGACATCAAAATTTTGTATAAACATTTCATACAGGTTTGACATGACCAGATTTTTTCGCACAATAAGACAGTGCAAATATTTTTGCAACAATAGCAATATTTTTCGCTGATCAACGAGTTTACTTGTGCATAGGTACTGGATTTGTATGGTTCAATTTTTTTTTGTGAAATAATATTACGATTTCATGTAATTGTACTCATATTGAAATTAATATTCAAGCTACTGTCGTGAAATTTGTGAAATAAGAAGATTGGAGGAACTTTCTCGATCTGGAATAACTTGGGAGAATATACGAATTTACTGTAAGTACAGTTATTGGTTATTAACACTTTCACTACATAAAATTACAATGATATATTTCAAGTTCTAACAGAAAATCATAATTTTTGATACTTATTATATCGTGCTATCAGAATTGAAAGAGATTGTTTTTGCAACTCTGATCGAATCATATATATTTTGATTGATATTCTCAACTTCTGTTTGAGAGCTACTTGAACAAAAACTCAAATAATGATGATAAAACTATCGTGCAAAAAATGAAATAAAGAAAGACAGTGCATTAAAATTTTGGAGGAAGCGTATTTTGGAGAAGAGAGAATACACAGGACCATTTCTGATGCTCGCTAATTGCAGCGTACGTTTTCGGCCGAACAACAAATATAACTTTGCATTTTGGTTGCACAAATAAATTCTGTTTTGATTCAATTTCACGAATTTAATATCGCACAAGCTGAATAAGATTCTACATATTTGTTGCTCACATCAGAATCTATGAGAAACATGTTGACAATTCTCGGCGCATCGAAAGACCAAAGACTCAAATACCTATCGACCTCAAATTTTGTAAAATGATAAAGTAGCAAATAATGAAATCATTATTTGAGAAAATTGGACGTTGATATCACGTGACTTACTTGTACATCATTGGATATATTCTTGAATACGATAATCAAACATAGAATCTCATTGTTTCACGGCTGATCATTTTGGATTTATTCAGAAAATTCTAAAAATTTGTCAAGTAAAGTGCGCTCTCGGCCCTGTCAGTTGCAATGGGAACAGCAGATTATTATTCTCATGCAACAACATTCCTAAATACTGATTTTCAAGACCCTACGACTAACAGAGCAAAATTGAGAAAAGATTTCAACTGAAGTTCACTTCTAATTGTTATAAGAATATTAGGCAATGATTCAGTTACTACAGCAGAATGAAATACTGCATTTCAATATTCTACGGATGATCGTTCTGAATCAATGCGAGCTAATCTTAAAGACTATCAAGACAAGTGCACTTCCGGTTTAGTCGATCTCGATGAAAATAGGATATGAGCATCTAGATCAGGGGTGGGGAACCTAATTTCTGCCAAGGGCCATTTGGAAATTTATAATATCATTCGTGGGCCAGACAAATAATAATACATTTTTTTTTAGTTTTTATTGTTCCAACAAAAAAATAAATAATAAAAATAAACAAATAAATAAATGAACAAACATAAAATATATCCATTTTCAAACACAATTAACTAACTCTTCGTTTATTTCCGGAATGCTTCGTTTTAATCACAAAGAAGTTCATAAATGCAGTATTTAATTATTTGATTATGAGAAATAAACAATATCTCAATAATAAAAATTCTCGTATTCCAGAGATAATTTCCTAATTCCTATTTAAGGCTTGAAATTCCCGAAAATGGAAGAATTCCCACGAGTTGGCAACACTGCTCGTGGGACAGATCAAAGCCGGAGGTTCCCCACCTCTGATCTAGATGGTAGAATCATCCTAAATACTGAGTTCTAACATTCTATTTTCGATTGTTTTGTAATAATGCGAAAAATGCAGAAAATGTTTTGAGTGAAGTGCACTTCCGGTACGGACGATTGCAAACCTAATGCGAGATACAAAACTAAATGTTACAAAAGTACATAATATAAGATTTCAATATTCTACGACAGATTGTTTTGAATTTATGCGGAAACTTCGAAAAGTCTGTAATGTAAAATGCACTTCCGGCTCAACAGATTAATACGAAAATATAAGATAAACATTATGATGTCACAGCAACTGAAAATACTGAATCTCAATATCCTGCCGGTTACCAATTAACCTAATTAATATTTCAGTTGTACTAAAATGGAAGTAATAATTTCATGCAAGGGCTGTGAAAGCTTGTTACGCGCAAGAGATTTATTTAGTTTGAATTCCCCTTTTTCCTTTTTTTATTTGCACTACTTGCATAAATAGTACGGTTAAAATTCACCCTTGCATAAATTCCCAGGAAGCTGAAAATTGACATGAATATTAGGGATACCATTATAATAAAGTTCTGGAAAGATCGACCATCGACCCCGTGTATGTAAAAAAATTTATGAAAGGTCAGAGTTCGCAAAAATGAGTTTTCAGTGAAACGGTTAGTTTTGCTACAAAATAGCTCAAACATAGAATGGTTTTTGCATTTTTTTCTCAAGATTCACCGATTCTGAGAAAAAGCCATTCCAAAATTATATTCTCCATAATATGCACACGTTTCAACGCCACTCATGAGGTAGTGTACTTGGCGCTTAGTTTTCAAAGTGGTTTCTCCGGTAGGCCTACTCCACGGTCTTCTTATTGAAATTCAATATAATATTAGGTCTTCTTATTCAGCTTCTTCTTTTTCTTCATCTTCCTGAGTTGACGTAAATTGTTCAGATAACGATACATCAGTTGTTTCGTCGTTGATGAAAGGATCATCTTCTGTTAGAGATTCACAATTTGAACACGGCTGACCTTGACTGCTGGTACATGCTGGTGAATAGAGTAAGCCTATTTTTTTGCTGTCGCATTTCGAATCACAACCCTTTCTGCAGTTACCAAAAATAGGAGCTTCTTTGGTGCAGGTGGGAGTGGAGTGTGAATTGGTTCTAATACATTATTAATTAGCTTCCAACTCCATTATTCTGGGTCCAGTTGATTACCAAGCCACAGTTAAACCTGGTAATATACTCGATAAAAATGTTGATGAGCAGAAGCCGAGGCTGGAGGAAGACAAGTTGACTGAACACGTTTCTTATGACGTGTATGTTTTGCAAAAGATACGTTACGTAACTCATCCATGCAAGTAATTTGAAGTAATAGACGGGCACCGCTATGTTGACAATTGAACAGCACACAGATATTGCTTGAGGCCACATGATCACGTAAAATGAGGGTTTCTTTTTATTTAAGGTTGAACGCCTACTACCACGAAAGTCATAATAAAATCTATTTCTTTTCTCAACTAAAATCAGAAATAAGGACATGTAAATTAATAACTTAAATTTAGATGTTACTTAAGATAACTTATGGATGAATTCATCTCATTGTTTATTTACTAAAAGCATTAAATAAATGTCTTTTGACTTGTGCATTTTTTCGCAAGAAAAGAGCTGGCAACAGTGCAGCTAACCCAAGCACATGTTTGTTGTCATTTAAAGTGTTCTTTTAACTGTCATTCATAAATTGAACAAATGAATAATAAAACATCTCAATTTAGACATAACGGAAGATTCGTTAAAGGAAGAATTATAACATGGAATAAAAGTACAAGTGATTTTTTGATGAAAGAACATCTAAAATGTAGGAACTCCGATACAAAATCAAAAATAGATGAATTAAATAAAAATGTGCAATAATTATTTTTCAAGTATTGTTTGCTCTCTATTACAGATTTTATAATATTTTCCTACATGCACAAACACAATATTATCATTGTTATTATTCTTTTTATTAGAGTTTTCATGGAAATACTTAATTTATTGAATAAAAACAGATCTCACGTATTTAATGCATTTGATAGTTTTTCATTACCTACAAAATCACATTTTTGTGCGCATAATAAACTTGAGTATTCAACTTAGAAAAACTAAACTCGTTAAAATAAGCAATAACGCGCGTTTCTTATCCAACGTCGCCAAGCTTCCTATTTCAATATGGCTGACAAATATTTTCGTGAATCTCTGATCATTTAGATCAAAATGTCTACAAAACTGCACGTCAGAATTTCTTGTTACAGTTTTGAGATGATCTACGAGAGTTGGCAAATATAAATAACAGTTTTTTATATTTCTCTATCCAAAATTGTAGTTGAATAAGATGAAAAATGTGCGTTTCACAGAGCATAAGAGATGAGTCCCCATTGACTACATGTTAGATACACAGTTTAAAAAATTTATTACACAAAAACTATACGTCAGATCTTTCTCAAAAAATTAGATCAGATGCATTCTATTCGATTGAAATATACAAAAAAAGAACAGCTTTTCATATCCATCTTGCTCTAATGATCGTACTACCTTAATATTCTTAAAACTAGCATTAATAAACGAGTACTTGTTGAGGCTGGTTTATAATGGATGTAACCGATGATTTATTCTGTAGTCTTTAAAATTAAACTATACGCATTTCCACGTTGACGTTCATAATGATATGAAATATGATGTTAACTTATGCTGTAACCGTAAAGCTCACCAACTTTCAAGTTTAACATCATACAGCTTATTCCCAACCAATAGCGAGCGAGCATTGTATCACTGCCTTGTATTTATTTTTGTATTTCAGCAGACATATTTGACATTTCGTCTTCACAACATGAAGCTTGTAGTGCTGTTTGAAATGAGTGATTTTGATATAAAGTTAATTTGACTAGTGAAAAATTTCCGCATTTATATGAAAAATGTAACGTAGATTATAAAAATAAATTATGTAATGGAAATTCGTGGAAATACATAGCTGATGAATTAAAAATACCGAGTAAGAAATTACATGAAATTATAATACATTTCATGGTAACTCCTTCTCTGTAATAATTGTCTTATATTTTAACAGAATTATCGAAAACATGACAGAACTATTTTACTGTCAATCAATTTAAAAATCATTCTCTAGATCCATTTCTGACAAGGTTAAGATACACGATCCTCAAATTTTGACGTTTGATTATGAACCAAGCTGTTGAAAATAACATCATACATTCTGCATCATAAGTTAAAAAATTGAGTTTACGTCCATTATAAACAAGCCTTCACGCAGACCAATAGTTTTACTTACATTATACGTCCATAATGTACATGCACATAGGCAGCGAAGTCATGCATATCATCGAGAATGGCTTTTTCTCAGATAAAAAAGTATGAGGACCATTTTTGTAGGGAATTGGAAGATCTACAATTTTTGGTGTGGACTATTTTTATCATAAGACTAATCTTTTCGGTAAGAGATAAGAAATAGTTATTTGTGTATCAAGGCCGTGAAGGTTATCTTTTTTGGTCGAATCTGTTGTTTGCGGCCGAAGCATAGCTGAGGCTGCAATTCAGGTGAGACCAAAAAAGAACTGTAGGCCGAGGTGCACACAAAGTTTTCAGGCGATCATTACGAAATAATTCAAAATCACATCATTTTATCTATTTATTTCCAAAACATTGCAATTGTAAATCTTTGTTGCCGTTGAAATTGTTTTATTTTATTGTCTTCTATCAAGTTGACATTTAACAAAAAATGCGTATTTATTTTTTGAATTGCAAGATCCACAGAGGTTGACGGAAGAATATATGCACTATTTAAGCGAAAACTGTTTCTTAAAGAGTTCATCAAGCTGCCCATATAGATTAATATTAAGTGTTTATGAAATATTTGACAGATCAGTCCCAAAAAGTAAAATTTGACAGATCAGTCCCAAAAAGTGAAACTTCACGGCCGCAAAAGGGGCCATGAAAACACCTTTTTTGTCATGTGTTACAAAATAAATCGTAATCTACGATTAAACTTGGAAGGAGGAAAAAAAAAATCAAACATATATTTTAGTTTACACTTTTAAAGCAAGTTATTGTTTACATTTTTTTTTCTTGTTGACATGCCTCTGCTCAGCACCAAATTGGTAGTTCGCCATTTACGCTGCACGATTCAGTGGCGTGAGTGCCCGGTCTTGCGCTGCTTCTCAACTAAAGCATCGTTCACACTTACGAGCGAAATTTATTCATCACATTTATTTTGGCAGTGGTACTTTGTACTCAGTGATTATATTCTTCTTATTTTCATCTTTATCGTTTGCTTCCACAACTCCAATTTGAGTTGGGCTGATTCTCGTTATTATTATTTTTTTGTCTTCTCTTATTCGCTGTGATTTTGGCACGGCCAGGTTAAAGTTAAGCTTCAGTGGCCGAATGTTGTTTAAAAAAATTGTCGCTAGAGGATCATTCTCTGTCTCTCCTTGATTCTTACAATCTTGCATATATCGTTCTCACTTCTTCAATTATCGCGCTAATTGCGAATTGACCGTTGGTCTTCCTTTTTGGTTTGGGACTGGTTCGATAAAGTTTGAAGTGATCAGGTGGAAAAAAAAGAAAGAAAGAAATTAGTTGAGTGAGTTCAGGGTTTATATCTCTGAGAATTTCAGAAATTCAATTAACGTTTATCGGTTCGTCTGGTGATGAACATTTTCGCCTCTGGTTGAGGGATTTTAGGCAAATAAACCTTGATATTGGAGGACATAGTTTTCCACGGGCTGTTCCCGGATCAATTAACTCTTCAACACATTTTCTTCACCATTCTATCAAGCCGCACAATATCCAAGGCTTTTCCGTTTGGGGTTTTCCCATTAAATTTGATAACTGGTAGACAGCACTGGACTATCGACCAGCGTGAATAAGCGAGGTCATTGAACCGAAGCTTGAGATTCGGCAACCGCGGAGACCAGATCGTCAATTGGGGATCGTACCTTCCCTTCCTACCATCTGGACCAACGTTCACCTGCAACGCCAGGATCATTCCAGCTAAGCCATTGTTTTCTACAATTTATTTATTCCTTATTTTTTTTTGGTTGTTAAACTTACAAGAATATTATTCAGTAGCGCACCACTGAGAGTCGCAAGATACATTTATATAACTATCTACCATTTTATTACTCGTTATTGTTAGCTCGTGCGAGAGTTCGATTAATTCTTGACATATACACGTTATTTTTTTTTTGTATATTTTCAACGTCCGTTAGGGCATGTCAGGCATTGTTGTAGTTGCTAGGGCTTAAAGTACTACCTTCAAACGCATATATTTCGTAGTAGCCGTGTTCGTGCCGGTATCGGTGGTCGACCAACGTTTCCCGCGCACTCTACGTCGCTAACATTACTAGATTGATATATATTTTTGTGTTCAAGTCCTTGTTCCTATAGGTGCAGGTCAGTCCTCGCGCACGCTTCATTCGGGGTTTGAATATAGGTATTTGTTTTTTTTTTATATATATTTCTTTTGACGGGACGCTCGCTCGAGTATTTTAAATTTGACCTGAACTATCAAAATTAGGCGAAACATAGTTAATTTTCTGTATGTTTTTTTTTCCTTCTGAATATAATCAATTATTTTTTTTTTCTTATCGGAGACTATTTATTGATACTGTGTGTGCCGCCTTCCCGGGAGTTTGTTGACCTACTTAAGGTTCAATGTCGTATTGGTCAACTGGCGCCCAAATTCCGTACTGAATCAGAGCTAGACTCGTACCTTATATACCCATCCCTATCTCCACTATTCTAGCCGGCGTTCAACCGGACCTTGCCCGGGATCGTCTACGAGAGGCGTAGCAAGTTTATTTGGCGCCCAACGTGGGGCCATATTGTTCACAGGGTCAAGTATTTTAGAGTTTGGACTTCATTACGAATGTTTCTGTTCAATTGTAGTCTCAGAAAAGTTTCGATATTATTCATTGGCCTACTTAGCTGCCAGGTAGATATATATATATTTCTTTTGCTCTTGGGGATTTCTTATATGTTCTTAGAAAAATTTTCATGTTGTTTATTTACGTGTCTGAGTGATCCCGTAGTGATCGCATAATTTCGGTATTTAATTGCTGGTGTATTTATTTTTATTGTCACAATTTGGAGGTTAACCGTTTAAATAAAGACGAATTAATCTATGAACTCACGATCAGAGGGTTGTCAGAAGTTAGTAGTGTGGATTCCATGAGGCGTTCATTACGCTCTTTATTACGCGTTGAAAAATCTCGTTCGTATGTAGCCCCTACATATCCGTTCACATTTGCGGAAGATTATATTGCTTTAGAGAAGCTAGTTAAGGAACTCCGAGGTCGGATTGAAAAGTTTTCAGATATTAAGTCATCTTCTGAATACAAGAAGATCTGCAATAAAATTTATCACGCCATTGGTAGAACCAATCGTTCAGTAGCCTTGAATAACGACGACAAACAAAAGAAGTCTCAATTTCTGTTGAAATTTATCACCTTAGAATCCGACTTAAAATCAAAAGCGAAAACCGCACGATTGTCATCGACAATTGCAAGTCCGTTAGTAGGTGGTTCATTTAGCGTCACTGGTCTAGCCCATTTGAATCTGGAAAATAATTCATCAGATTCGGAGTCAGACTCTTCAGATACAGAACCAATTCGCGAAAAACAATACTTCTCGGCAAGTGTTCAACCTGTGCCAGTTAGTAAATGGGGTCTTAAATTTACGGGTGATACAAAACAAATGTCCCTAAATGCCTTTTTGGAAAGAGTTGATGAGCTTAGAGTAGCACGTAACATTAGCAAAGCTCAGTTATTAGTCTCGGCTATAGACCTATTTGACGGCAGAGCATTAATTTGGTATAGGGCGACTCGCCACAGTTATAACTCATGGGACGGATTAGTAAATGGGTTGCGAGAGGAATTTCTTCCGGTTAATTATGAAGAAAAATTATTTGAGGAGATCAATCACCGTACCCAGGGTCCACATGAAAGTATCGGGATGTACATTGCCACGATGACGTCTCTGTTTGCTAGGTTACGATCACGTGTCATATCAGAGCCTCTGAAAGTCCATATTCTGTTGAAAAACATCCTGCCTTTTTATCAAACCCAGTTAGTGCTTGTCGATGTTAAGACTGTCGCGGAGCTTTTAATACTTTGTCGTAAAATTGACGAACGTAAAGAATCTGTTGAGAATTTCGCTCCTCCACCTCGTCGCAATCTCTCGTTGGAGCCAGACCTAGCGTACGTTCATGTTGCTTCTTATCCTGGCCCTTCAACACAGGTAGCACCAGTCGACACGGTTGAAACTAAGAGATCCTGTTGGAATTGTGGTAGCACAGGACATCTTGCGGGTAAATGTAAGGCCCCGCGTAAGAGATATTGCTTCAGATGTAGCAAGATAGACGTGACGGTAAATACGTGCCCACGATGTTCGGGAAATGGACGACGGATGAAGTAGGAGGTCGTCTACTTCATGATAATCGTTCCATATCGACCAACATTATTGATGCAAGGTTGGACTTTATCCTTGCACACGCTAAGGATGATGAGCGAGCATATCTCGAGGTTTCTATCCTTGGGAAGTCCTTCTTTGGTCTCCTTGATTCTGGCGCCTCTCGATGCGTTGTAGGTAACTCGGGCTATCAATCTCTTTGCGAGTTAGGATTGCAATTTATTAGTAAACGTGGTACATGTACAGTGGCGAATGGTGAACGCTGTGAGAGTCTCGGTGAGATTGCTGTTCCGGTAAAATTGCGCGATCGGGTTAAAGTTATCAAAGTTCTTGTAGTTCCTGCTTTGCAACATAATTTGATCCTCGGAATTGACTTCTGGCGAACTCTAGAAATCGTGCCAGATTTGAGTAGAGGCGAATGGAATTTTTCACCTCATCCCGTTACTGTAGATAGTGTTCAATTTCTTACTTCTCGTACATCACTTTCATCGGCACAGGAAAAAGAACTCAATGATTTCTTAGATGAGATGTTCGCGCACTTTCCGTCTGATAAACTCGGATGCACTTCTATGGTTGAGCACGAAATTCATACGGATAACCCACCAATAAAGCAACGTTATTACCCACTTTCTCCAGCTATGCAAAAACAGGTAGATATCGAATTAGATGAAATGCTTCGTAACGGTATCGTTCAAAAATCTAATAGCGCATGGTCTTCTCCTATTTTGCTAGTTCCGAAGAAAGATGGTTCTTATCGGTTTTGCGTGGACTATAGAAAGTTAAATGCAGTAACGAAACGAGATGCGTACCCTTTGCCCTATGTTTCAAATACTCTAGATAAATTACGGGATGCTAGATACTTAACATCATTAGATATCAAAAGCGCGTATTGGCAGATCAAGGTGGCAAGCAACTCCCAGCAATATACCGCTTTTACTGTTCCAAATCGCGGACTTTTTGAATTTTGTCGCATGCCGTTCGGGTTGCATAATGCCCCTGCTACGTGGCAACGTTTTATTGATAGGGTTATAGGTGCGGATTTGGAACCTTACGTTTTCGTTTATTTAGACGACATTATCGTTATCACGCAAACGTTCGAAAAACACTTAAGCATATTGCAAGAGGTAATGATGCGGTTGTCAACCGCTGGATTAACCTTGGGGCGTGAGAAATGTCATTTTTGTCGAGAGGAATTGCGCTACCTGGGGTACGTCGTGAATAAAAATGGTCTGCTCGTGGATCCGGAGAAAGTTACGGCAATCCTGGATATTCCCGTGCCAAAATCAGTATCTGATGTTCGCCGCATTCTTGGTATGGCGTCATGGTATCGACGCTTTGTACCTCACTTCTCGACTGTCGTAGCGCCACTGACCAATTTATTAAAGAAAGGGGTTAAATTCGCGTGGAGTTCCCAATGTATGGAAGCTTGGGACGATATAAAGAATCAATTAGTTTCAGCCCCAATTCTATCGTGTCCCGACTTCGATCGAGAATTTGTATTACAGACAGACGCTTCAAATTTTGGGTTAGGAGCTGTCTTATCGCAGAAATATGATGACGGAGAAAAAGTTATTTGTTATCTCTCCCGGTCTCTTACAAAACAGGAGCGTAATTTTTCGACTACCGAAAAAGAACTTTTAGCGCTACTCTGGTCAGTAGAGAAACTTCGTCCCTATTTAGAGGGCACGCGTTTTACAGCTATCACCGACCACTACTCGCTTCTGTGGCTCAATAGCTTGAAAAATCCTACGGGTCGATTAGCTCGCTGGTCAGTCCGATTGCAGCAATATGACTTCAATATCATCCATAGAAAGGGTAAGGAGCATGTAGTTCCAGAGGCTTTATCCCGCTCCGTGCCAGTCATAAGCACTGTAGAACCTTCTGAAATAAAAGATCCGTGGTACTCAAAACTGTTTGAGTCGGTCTCAGAAGACAATTTCCGGTATCCGAATTTTCGCATCGAAGATGGTAAATTATACCGATTTGTTCGTGATAACTATGCGGCCTTGTCCGGTACCGCGAATCAATGGAAGCAAGTCGTGCCCAAAGACAGGCGTAAAGACCTTCTTTTTCAGTGTCATAACCAACCCACCAGTGGCCATCTTGGAACCTTTAAGACGTTCCATCGGCTCGCGCAGTCTTATACGTGGCCTAAAATGAGGAGTGATGTCGCTCGATATGTACGGAACTGTGTTACATGCTTTAAATGTAAACCAGAGCAGAAACCTCCTGCTGGTAAAATGGGTGGTCACTCTTTGATCTCGAAACCATGGGAAGTGATTTCCTTAGACATTGTAGGTCCACTCCCAAAGTCTTCACAAGGTTTCCACTACATCCTAGTGGTGGCGGATTGCTTTTCCAAGTATCCCCTATGTTTTTCCCTCAGGAAAGCTACTGCGAAGGCAGTCGTTCGTCATCTCGAAAATGATGTGTTTTTAGTTTACGGTGTACCGCGCTCTGTAGTCTTCGATAATGGCGTACAGTTCACGTCGAAAGAATATCTGGACCTTTTGAAGTCTTATAACGTCAAACCTTCATTTACTTCCTTCTACCATCCCCAGGCAAACCCCACCGAGAGGATTAATCGGGTTTTGAAAACTATGTTGACGGCGTTTGTGTCAGATAATCACCGCGAGTGGGATAAGTTTTTACCCAAAGTTACATGTGCTCTTCGCACGGCGAAACACGAAGTTACAGGGTTGACGCCATATTTTGTTAATTTTGGACGTGAGGCAGTGCTACTGGGAGATGCACATAAAGAGAACGGCGAGACGGATTTATCGGATAATGATAAGACTCATGGGGATACATCGGTTCGGGCGTGTAATTTTCAAAAACTTTATAGAGAGGTTCGAGAAAGGTTGCAGGGTGCCTACGAGAAATCAAAGGTCCGTTATGACCTCCGTCGGCGAGAGGTATCGTTTTTACCGAATCAGGTTGTATGGAGGAAGAATTTCGTTTTATCAGATGCTTCTAAGTATTATACGGCCAAGCTAGCAGAAAAGTTCGTGGGTCCCTTCCTCATACATAAAAAATTGTCTCGCGATTCCTATCAACTTAAAAACATGGACGGCGATGTTCTACGAGGCACTTGGAACACCAAGCATTTGAGGGCAAATCCTGCAAATAGAGATGTGACCTAGACCCCAATAGACTATTCATTATCTGACTGTTTCCGTTGACAATCTCGCCATTCCTAATTACTCGATTACGACTTGATTTTAAATTTTCTTTTTTTCTGGATAAGCTGTAGGAATATTTGTCTTCAGTGGGTAAGGGTGGAATTGTTACAAAATAAATCGTAATCTACGATTAAACTTGGAAGGAGGAAAAAAAAAATCAAACATATATTTTAGTTTACACTTTTAAAGCAAGTTATTGTTTACATTTTTTTTTCTTGTTGACATGCCTCTGCTCAGCACCAAATTGGTAGTTCGCCATTTACGCTGCACGATTCAGTGGCGTGAGTGCCCGGTCTTGCGCTGCTTCTCAACTAAAGCATCGTTCACACTTACGAGCGAAATTTATTCATCACATTTATTTTGGCAGTGGTACTTTGTACTCAGTGATTATATTCTTCTTATTTTCATCTTTATCGTTTGCTTCCACAACTCCAATTTGAGTTGGGCTGATTCTCGTTATTATTATTTTTTTGTCTTCTCTTATTCGCTGTGATTTTGGCACGGCCAGGTTAAAGTTAAGCTTCAGTGGCCGAATGTTGTTTAAAAAAATTGTCGCTAGAGGATCATTCTCTGTCTCTCCTTGATTCTTACAATCTTGCATATATCGTTCTCACTTCTTCAATTATCGCGCTAATTGCGAATTGACCGTTGGTCTTCCTTTTTGGTTTGGGACTGGTTCGATAAAGTTTGAAGTGATCAGGTGGAAAAAAAAGAAAGAAAGAAATTAGTTGAGTGAGTTCAGGGTTTATATCTCTGAGAATTTCAGAAATTCAATTAACGTTTATCGGTTCGTCTGGTGATGAACATTTTCGCCTCTGGTTGAGGGATTTTAGGCAAATAAACCTTGATATTGGAGGACATAGTTTTCCACGGGCTGTTCCCGGATCAATTAACTCTTCAACACATTTTCTTCACCATTCTATCAAGCCGCACAATATCCAAGGCTTTTCCGTTTGGGGTTTTCCCATTAAATTTGATAACTGGTAGACAGCACTGGACTATCGACCAGCGTGAATAAGCGAGGTCATTGAACCGAAGCTTGAGATTCGGCAACCGCGGAGACCAGATCGTCAATTGGGGATCGTACCTTCCCTTCCTACCATCTGGACCAACGTTCACCTGCAACGCCAGGATCATTCCAGCTAAGCCATTGTTTTCTACAATTTATTTATTCCTTATTTTTTTTTGGTTGTTAAACTAACAAGAATATTATTCAGTAGCGCACCACTGAGAGTCGCAAGATACATTTATATAACTATCTACCATTTTATTACTCGTTATTGTTAGCTCGTGCGAGAGTTCGATTAATTCTTGACATATACACGTTATTTTTTTTTTGTATATTTTCAACGTCCGTTAGGGCATGTCAGGCATTGTTGTAGTTGCTAGGGCTTAAAGTACTACCTTCAAACGCATATATTTCGTAGTAGCCGTGTTCGTGCCGGTATCGGTGGTCGACCAACGTTTCCCGCGCACTCTACGTCGCTAACATTACTAGATTGATATATATTTTTGTGTTCAAGTCCTTGTTCCTATAGGTGCAGGTCAGTCCTCGCGCACGCTTCATTCGGGGTTTGAATATAGGTATTTTTTTTTTTTTTATATATATTTCTTTTGACGGGACGCTCGCTCGAGTATTTTAAATTTGACCTGAACTATCAAAATTAGGCGAAACATAGTTAATTTTCTGTATGTTTTTTTTTCCTTCTGAATATAATCAATTTTTTTTTTTTTTCTTATCGGAGACTATTTATTGATACTGTGTGTGCCGCCTTCCCGGGAGTTTGTTGACCTACTTAAGGTTGAATGTCGTATTGGTCAACTGGCGCCCAAATTCCGTACTGAATCAGAGCTAGACTCGTACCTTATATACCCATCCCTATCTCCACTATTCTAGCCGGCGTTCAACCGGACCTTGCCCGGGATCGTCTACGAGAGGCGTAGCACATGATCGCCTAAAAAAACTAATTTTGCATAAAATTTTTACACACATGGGTTCGATGGAGATTTCTCACAATTTTACTATAATGGTATACTCTATAAAAATCACCATTTTTATTTCAGTACAACTGAAATGTAAAATGAAAACTTGTTTTCGAGAAGCTTTTTTCAATTAATAATTTCATTTGCAGCTTTTTAGCTCTGCTTTGATCTGTACTTTTTCCAATAATGCATTATTCTTCAATGAGGAGGCTTTCTAAGATTCAACTCGACTAAGAGCAACATAAGCTTTTCCAGCGGCGAAAAGTTGGTACTACACGTCATTTCAATTTTTGCATTCTCAACAAATTCCTTAATTTTAGTCCGTGAGACCGGGCATGAATTTTTCGTTGATTGCCGCTCACTTAAAACTTTGTGAGTGACTTCATTGTGATGAGTTTGACAGCTTTCACATTTGACGAAATTCTTGATTTGGGGGCGTTTTTCAGCGAGAGCTAAATGAACATGTCAATTTCATGAAGCCTTGGAAATGTATTGTCGTCATATTGATGTTTACACTAATCGAAAGATTTTTTGATCATAAAATGAGAAATAATAATGTCCGACACATGAATATTGGGGGCCAGTGGTGAGTCAAATTGTCAAAAGTACGTTGGTATGAAAACGGATTACTGCTAGTCTGAGACTTGAGGATATGTTCAATTATTTTTTTTCAAAGATTTGGTCATTTTGTCCGACAAATTTTTGCGGGCGTTTTCTCAGTCCGACACTGGGGACGTGTCAGGATTATAACATTTCGTTCATCAATGACCACTTATCTCTATGTATTTCATTTTTCTTTCAAATAGTGTCTAGAACATTACTGTATACATGTCCGACAATTTAAGTGGGACAATACTTCAGAAAATCAAAAATATGTTGTATGAATGCGGCTGCGTTCATAGACATATACATGAAATGCATATCAAGTCAGTATGATTATTGATTATAAATAATAAAAGAAAGGCTTGTCCACAAATATATTAATATTATTTTGGAATCAAATGTGTGATATAAAGTCAGTATACCGTGATAATCACCTCAAATATCATTCAAATTTACCTTCAACTGCGATATCTATATAATAATACGTCAAGAGCAAACTTTCGACCTCTTTTTAAACATATTGCATGCACGGAGGAATGTGAGATTTGGCATACTTAAAATTTATATAGAGAAGATGAGCAGAAAGCAAAAATTATATACAGGTGTTTCATTTTAATCTATATATTGATACATGGAGAGGAAGCTTTGTATCCCTTTTCAAGCATATTGCACGCACGAAAAAATTTGATATTTGGCATACTTGAAGTTTATATGATCGAGTGCAGAAAGCTGAAAGTATATACAGGTGTCCCATTTTAATTTTACGACGTGAAGAGAACATTGTACTGCGCACACGAGGTGATGTGAAACTTGGCTTAGTTGAAGTCTGTATGTGGAGAATGTGAGGTATGGCATATTTAAAGTATATCTGGAGAAATACGCACCGAATGGAAGAATGACTGAAGAGAGTTTTTAAAGATTTCTCTTCCCTTCCTATAGTCGGGGGAAAAAGTCACTTTGAAATCTTGAATAGGAACCACTAATGCTAATTTTAGATTCGAATGGAGCATCAAATACTCACCAATCTAATTCCCCCGGAGATGAAAGATTAAAGTGAGTAACGTTCCAACTTAGCGACATAATAATATTTTTTTTTTCTATTTTCTATTTCACTTTTTTTCAATCATTTTGTTAATGAATTATCCATTAGTAGCTTATAAACAACGTTCATTACTTATCTCTTGATAATTAATACGTCAAAAACTAAGTTATATATGTGCGAGCGTTTTCTTATCGGACTGACGATAAGAACCAATATTTCTGTCGGATAATATGTTTTTTGGACAGATAATATGTTTTCAAATTATGACTGTTTTGGTCCGACAAGCGGTCATTGATGAAGGAACTGTTATAATCCTGACACGTTTTCAGTGTCGGAATGAGAAAAAGCCCCCAAAAATTTGTCGAACAAATTGACCAAATTTTAGAAAAAAAAAATTTTACACGTCCTCAAAGTCTCAGACTAGCGGTTATCCGTTTTCATACCAACGTACTTGTGGCAAGTGCGGCTTGTCGGACTCACCGCTGGCCCCTAATTTTTATGTCGGACGATACTATTTTTCATTTCATATTCAAAAAATCTTTCGATTAGAGTAAACATCAATATGACGGTAATACATTTTCAAGACTTCATGAAATTGACATGTTCAATTAGGTCTCGCTGAAAAACGCCCTCAAATCAAGAATTTTGTCAAATGTGAAAGCTGTCGAACTCATCACAATGAAGTCACTCGCGAAGTTTCAAGTGAGCGGTAATCAACGAATAATTTATGCCCTGACTCACGGACTATTTGATACCCATATCATGAGAGAGAAAATTTAAACCGCCATCTTGAGGCGTCCGCCATATTGAATTTAGTGTGACGTCATTCAACTCTTCACATTCTTCGCAGCAAATCCTTGCATTTGATACCCATATGATAAGGATGCATAGAAAATAACTGGAATCCGCCGTTTTGGATTTTGAATGACGCCACTTTGGTTGAGAATAACTGTTTCAAAATTGAGTTACAAGATTTGACCCTTACTAACAAAGCAAGTTATATGAAAGCTTGTGAAAATGTTCTATTATCAGAAACTAAAGGCATAATTTTTGTATTACACCCGGTATAAGTAAAACAATTTAGATAATGTTAATATGTAATTACACGACATTAGTTGGGTAATTTCCTAGGTTATGATCATTTATTGTTGATAACGTAAGTTGCTGCAGGTCCGACTAATTATACTAAACTCAGTTAGAAAGTAATTTGTACGGCTAATGCAGATATTCCCAACATTTTACATTACGGAGTTAATTTTTGTTCTGGTAATACTTAAGTGCTGTTGAGATTCTAGTGTTTCTCTCCAAACATATTATAAGTAAGTTTGCAGCTCAGACAATTTTACCAATGTCAGTGAAATATATTCATAGGTTTATAATTTAATTTAATCCTTTCTAATTCCACGGAAATTTTTTGGTAAGATTTCATTGATTTATTTATATTTAAAGTAAAAAATACATATCGATATTTGGTAATGGGAGGTATGTTAAGTAAGCCAATAACATTTTTCAGTCAGATGTTCGACATCGAAGTAGCTACAAAATTATTTGAACTAGATACGAAGCAAAATAGTGACAACTAACTCAGTTATATCTTGAGATACCTGCAAGTAGGTAAAACCCAAGTTAACTCCCAATTAACTTCGACTGTCTTGGAGCACAGGTTAATGTTAATATTTTCTGATAAAATTTAACAGAACTTTTTTTTTTCATTTCAAACTTTCGATTCATGGGGACCAAGAATTTTTCTCCAAGGATCACATGTATCCTCAATAGTACGAATTAATATCTAACAAAAGTCTTATTCCATACTACATTTTTCAAATATTTGACGTGTAACTATGTATTTTTGTTCTGAAAAATAATTATTCTGATGCTGGGCCGTATCTACGCCTAATATCAATAATTGAGGCGTTGTTGAACAATAAACACATTGTCAATTACAATAGATTATTGATGGCATTAAACATAAGTGTGGCCCCTGCATAAAAACGTCTACATTCGTACTTAGGTCAAAATTTAATTGCAAATAGGGCGCGACTACATGAGCTGCATATTTTTAAAGTTTGAAGAAACTGAATTCAAAATGTCGATCATATTTCAGCCGTAAAACAAATATTTCAGTATATTAGGCGTGTTTCTTCGGGCAATCTAAGTGATCTAAGTCTTCATAATTCAGTGAATCATGTTTCTTTGGTCGTTATTTGTTATCTCCACTTCTTCACTTCGTGATCACAAAGTGACAATCCCCTTACCCTTCTGAATCGGACTTTTTGCATGTTCATGGTGATTGCAATAACAGAATCTGTGTAAATTTGAAATATGGCGGATAGAACACAACAAGAAAATCGTTGGTAAAACAATAAATGCATATCCCGCATCTAATATGAAGGGATGAATATACGAATAATCATGCAATGATAAATAGTTCTTGAAAAATAAACTACCGGGTGTTTCAGACCACCCGTACCACTCAAATATCTCGTGAAATGCTGAACGGATCAAAAAAAGAAAAAATACGTGTAAAATGATTTCTAAGATTCTATTGAACAGTAGCAAATTCAAGTCCACCCCCTCACCCCTTGAGGGTAAGGAGGGTGCAGCTTTTAAATTTTAAATGGCAGCCCCTAATTTTAAATGCAGATTTGGATTTTTAACTGAAAAATATGAAGTTTTTGTCTGAAACTTTTTTTCATGCTCCTGACAAATGGCGCTGTAATCTCAAAGATTAGTTATTTTTTGTAATTACTTCAGCGGCTAATACTAAGTAATGAATAAATATTTCAGCCGTACATTGTTTTTAAAATTGGCGTAGGAGACGTGTTTATTAACAAAATCCGGCAAGACTTCTTGTCAGAAGAGTCAAAGCGTTTGAAAAAATTTATTGTTGCTATAATGGTTTATAACAATAGAGAAGCTGCTGACATGCTGCAAATTTTGGGCGAATGTCGTGGTGGGTTCAGAGCAGCCGCCAGGAAATGCTTTCCCGAACGCACTCCACACTCAAAAAATGTGTTTTGAAGACTGTGCAGGCCTAGGTTACTTAGTATTAGCCGTTGAAGTAATTACGAAAAATAACTAATCTTTGCGATTACAGCGCCATAGGGCAAGAACATGAAAAAACTTCATATTTTTTAGATAAGAATCCAAATCTGCATGAAAATGAAGGGGTTGCCGTTCGAAATTTGAAAGTCGAACCCATCCCACCCTCAGGGGGTGAGGGGATGGACTTGAATTTGCTACTATTCAATAGAATCTTAGAAATCATTACACACGTATTTTTTCTCTTATTAATCCGTTCAGCATTTCGCGAAATATTTGAGTGGTACGGGTGGTCAGATACACCTGGTATTTAATTAATTATAATAAGAATCAATACTGAAAAATTCTGATATTTTAACCAATTACAAGAGAAAAAATCGCCAAAAATCATTGTTATAGAATATATTTTTAAAAACGAATATATAAATATTCTCAAATCAAAATATGACCGATGATTCGTAGTTAGTTGTTTTCTTGTTTCAAAAAATAATCATGATTCATATACAGCGAATATGATCCTGAGATTCACAGTATGATTGTCGAAGAAACACGCCTATTGTGTACAAGCGTTGATAACAACCCAATGCAATAGATTTGCACTATACTTATCGCTTTTTTTTCACTCCGATAACAATTAATCTTCGTTTCAAACTGTGTTTCAAGGAAATATTTGTGTTCTGTATGTGTTGACTACGCAAAATCTAGAATTTTCTGAAAAATTAGATAAAATAGGCTGCGGATTATCTGATTGCTCATGGATGAGATCACTCAAAATATCTAGAATTAAAATATGAGATGTCCGTTCTAGATGAATGATGTTGTACTCTTTTGAAGTAATGTATCACTTATACTAGATTATCACTCACGATTGTGCCCTACAAATTGAGATTGTATTCATCCGGACGTAACTTGGTCGACAACTTTCCAAAACTGATTTTTCGAGACTTGGGAAGAAAAATCAATGGATGTAATGATGATGATCAGTTCATATCTGAAACTGGAATAAGTAATGTGCCAGAATATATTTTTTCTAGTCACTATAGCATGATACCTATTCCATACGCTGTATCGTGCGGAATAGGGGTCATTCCGCACGCTCAGAGGCTCCCAAGAAAGCCGCGTGGCATCGCAAACAAACTGTTCGATTACTGTCATAATTTTGATTCTTTTTGACTTTTTTATTATTCGTTTTCAAAATGGAGTCAATATGAGTAATTTCATCAACATTTGTTGAATTGGAATAAGATCAATGAAGAAAATTCTTTTCCAGAAAACGGTGTATTTTGGTTAAAGATATCCACGCAGACACCTTTGACAGTACAAAATAACATCCGTCACTCGAGCGAATTGATCATACCATGCTCATGTGAATTCTGCTATTCTACTTCGTCTCGTGGCTGAATTACTCACATTTGCATGGAATTTCACACTTGTATCGGAATATACTAACTATTATTGTAAATGAAAATGATGTTGGAATTAATCTAATTATCCAAACTTGGAGTTAATAGTATATTTTATTAATCAAAATAAGCGCAGAATAGTACTTATCCTGTATTCGTGATAAAAATTAGTATCTGCAACTCGTGCGGTATTGTCAATTGCTCACTTCAGCGAATGAACGCACTCACTTTGTTCGTGCGCCCAGCTTCGCTCTCGTGGGCAATCGACAACTTATCGCACTTGGGCGGTAAATGGATTAGTAAACTTATCGCACGCAAATCATACTGGGTGTACTCAAAAGCCAAAGAGCCATTTCTCGCCCGAAAAAACGTGCGCAAAATAGTACTTATTCTGCATGAGTAATAAAAAGTTTATTGGATGCATCTTTTTTTCTTCGATTATATCACACACCTTAGCAACAACCAATGAAATTAAGGGATTTTCCATAGTAACGAGTTATATCGCGATAATATTTTCTCCTAACTCGATATACCACAGTAGCTTTTTAAAAAATAATAAAAAATATAACAATTAATAAATTTTATGGTTTGTGAAATAATCCTTGCAAATACACCTCAAGATTCGGTGTATTATCGCATATACTTTGAATTTAACTCAAATACTTTTTGTCTTTGGTAATTTTTTACTCGGCAAATTTGGAGATTTATAATCAACGATAATATCCCTTGAGCTAAAGCTCTCGGGTATTATCAGATTATGAATCCCCAAATTTGTCTCGTAAAAAATTACTCAAAAGACAAAAAGTATATTCGTGAAATTCTTCGGTATATCGATAATACACCTCTCTATCGGTATATTACCATTGAAAATATGATTGGTATTTGAGAATAGAGGAATATACTCAAAATTGATGTTTCCTTCTGTCATACTTTATAAGCGTAATTCTCAAGTTCTCAATTCCAAACCATGATGGGAAAAATTTTCATCAATTCTCAGTTGACAGAGAATTATTGGATATTTTTGTCCGCTGGGTAAAAATGAAATTGTGATCATGGATGTTGTTGGATTTTTTCATATTATTGATATGTCGAATTGATTTGAAAGAAATTTGTATTAAAGAATATGTTCCTTATAGTGTGTGCATTTCTTGTGAACGAGTTAGCACAGGAAATGTAGAAAATCATGTAAGTTTTGTTTCATTGTATTAGTTCACTGTAATGTGATTGCATTTGCAAAAATGTGTTTGTCAAATCGATAAGATAGTTTTGATACATCCAAATTTATTTAAAAATTTCAGTAATGAGGGTACTTCGGTGCACTTGTTACAAAAAGTATCGTATGCAACATGGACACTGAACGACTGTCATTATTGTCACGGACAAATTTGGCTGTACAAAGCTACGCCTTGGGCTTTGTTCTTGTCGTCGCCTCGTGCTTCGCCCTCGTCTTCGCCTCGTATTTCGCCCTCGTCTTCGCCTCGTATTTCGCCCTCGTCTTCGCCTCGTATTTCGCCCTCGCCTTCACCGAATGCAGCCAGATCTATCGTCCTTGTAGCATAATATACTATTATTTAGAAACGTACCTTATTCGAAGCTATCAATATGCGATAACTATATTTGGAGTTGAGGTCTAGCTCTCAGATCATATTGTCAAAAGACGAATGTACAACAAGAACTACGGAAGGAAAGCTTACATTTCAACATGCGCAGAATTTCAATGGCCACAGGCGTATTCATATCGTAAAATCAAATGTTACCGATAATCTGCAGCTTCAAATTATTTTCAAATTTATGGAGCAAGTGCTCCGGTTTGTATTGAAGTGATTATACAGGGTGTAACAGAAATGAATACATCAATTTCAACCTGCAATAGATATCTTCAAGCCTAACAATTTTTCTTGATGACTTTTTTCTGTCTCCTGGATATCGGGTGAAAATTCATCAAAGTTTGGTCAAAAATTTCATAGTGCGCCTATGGTTAGAACTGAATGTTTCTCATTTGTTGGAAGAATGACAGCTGTCGATTGGGATGATTATTTTGGAACTTTAAACCGTCATAGTCTTATTAATCATTCATTTGAAACTGGAAGAATAACAGTATTCTGATGTTGATATTCGCTCACCTCGATAGTTCAATTTTTGCATATGTTGCAAGAAAGATTAAATTTATCTCTGAAACTAACAATTTGGTATATTGGTCGTATTCATATGTTATTGTTGAGAAATTTTATTTCTATTTAGGAATTTCACGTATATTTTCAAATAGTTGGTACATTTCTTGAACATTAGATTGTCAGCACGAGTTCATTGCACTTGGATCAGCTGATTTAAATAGTCTGAATACAGCCTGTAACACAGTTAGAATATGGGTCAGATTGTGCTGCCATCTACGATCAACTTAAAAAGTAGTTGCTACTCTCAGCTACCTTCATTACTGTTGGCAGTGGCGTAACTAGGATTTGGCGGCCCCCCCGCAAAACAGAATGTAGGCCCCAATAAACTTTTGAAAACTCAATGATAAAGTGTAAGAATACAGTCTAAATGCAATATTTTTTATAATTCTTAAAGGTAAAAAAATAACAAAAAAAAATGATAATTCATATATTTTATATAAAATTAAATTAAATATCAGTTCTTCGAAATTTTTTACTTGCAAAATCTGTGATAAGAGTTTTTAAATTCAAATTTTCTGCTGCATGATGTTCTACTGCCAAAAGAGAGAGACTACTTAATTTATTTTGATTCATGCTGTTTCTAAGATAGGATTAAATTATTTTTAATTTGCTGAAAGATCTTTCTGCTGTAGCCACAGTGAAAGGAATGCTCAAAAATAGTAATAAAGCAGTGCAAACCTCACATAAATCACTTTCGATAAATGAATATTTGATTAAAATAATATCTGTCATTTCTTGAATAGCTGTATTGGCATTAAAGACATTTTTTTTTAAATATAGCGCATTAATTAATTACATCGGAGAATTTTCTAATAAATCATCGCTATAATGTTTTTGTATTTCTATTGCCAACATTTGAAGTTCTTTTTCTGATAATGCTGGCAATGTTTTTGGCCTTAAAAATTCAAAAAAATCCGCAATTTCTAATATTCCTTCAAATCTATTTTTAATTTGTGAATTGACTTCTTCAACTATTTTATGAAAAACATTAACTTTAAATTTATGTTCGGCATTAACAAAATCGTAATCGTCAAATTGACATTTTCTTTCTGATTTTCTTGTACCTTCAAACTCGGGTATTATTTTCCATTTTTTGCAAATACTTTTAAATTCGGATTTTATTTCACTATATTTTGACCTAATATCATTTGAATTAGTTTTTACTGTCTCTAGCATAGTTACTGTTTCATCTAATGCTATATTCTTTTATTGTAATATTATTGACGCATAATTAATTTTGGATAATAAATTATGTAATAAGGTACATAGAAATACCCAAGAATTCAGAGTTAGCATATATGAAGCATCGGCAACGACAATTGACAATTGGTAGTCGAATATTAGTTTCAATTAGGTATAATTGGCAGCAGTAATAAATTAAATATATTATTATTTGGGTACAACAATCGCAATAATTATGAATAAAATGTAACTTGGTTGGGAGATATTCTATTCATATCCAAATGGTATATTATAGTTTCGTGGCAAATTGTGTTGTGCCCCCTTAAATGCGCGGCCCCCCCGCATTGCGGGGTTTTGCGGACCATATTTACGCCACTGACTGTTGGCTCTCAAACATAGAGAGAAAATCATCCAACGATTTATTCAAAGTGAACGGTGAAATCTGAAATGGAATGCAGTTCTAAAATAATTAATTTAATGAATAATTCAACTTAAAATATTCCCGCAAAAATTGTAAGAGCTGATTCTTGAAAAACAGAAAACCTAACCCACAAATGTATCACACTGAGTTTGGTAATTGATTTAAAATATTTTTTAAAATATAAGATACAATATTCTATTTGTTCAACAGATCAATTTACGAGGCATACTTCATTGAAACGACCTGACTGTGAAGTTTGTAATAATATGAGAGAAAACTAATTCACAGCTGCTTCATTCATAAATTAATGTATTTTATTCATTTCATCTGGTGTTTTACGTTCCAGGTGAACGATAAGTTCTCAATATCTCATAGTATTCTCATCATTATGTATAAGTGCACAATATTTTGACATTAAATACATGAGCATAACCACAATAATACAGAGTGATCAAAAATGATTGTCCGTGCCGCTTTGTTCTGATTTTTTCTTTGCCGCCTGCTTGAGATAGTGACCTTCAAGTGACAGATGATAGTTCCTCTGAAAACACTATTCTAACCTAATAATTTGGTAGAATAATAATAAATTTTCAATAATCAGTCAATAATACAGCTATTTACTTACTTTTTTGTTTATTGAATCAGATTATGGATGAATCCGTCATAAAATATGCAAAATATACGCCATTGTGTTCTTGAAATGTCGATAACGTAGTTTTCAAGATGAATAAATCTATACTAACTTTATTCCATGAAGATAGTTTTGATCATAATGCGAATATTTGCTTGTCACCTGTCAGACAATCATTATTGATCACTCTGTACAATTTTTAGTGGAAAATGACATTTCTGAAATCGTTCCAAATAAATTCGCCGAACTAATCCTACACTGCCTGCGAAATCGCAGATAGAAGAGCTTGACATGTTCACAGGTTCTTTATTTTGTGACAATAATAATTAGACGATATTTTACAAAATTTATTTGAAGGAATTGATCTGGAATTGATAGCTCATATATGTCGAAATCAATTGTTTCGTTGTAACCAGGGTTGTAACTGCTATTGGATCCCTGATTGGATCCAATGATCATGCACCTGAACGACTCTTTAAATTATAGGGGTTAAAAAATGCTAAAAAAAGATGAGAATTCGAGAAAAAGTTATTAAGAAAAATTGTTATGCTTGACGGGTTCTATCACTGGTTAAAATCAATGTACTTATTTCTGTTACACCCTGTATAGTCAAAAATTCATTTTAATATTGTAAGAGAAAGAGAGAGCAACAAAAAATGTTCACGCATCCAAAATACTTATCCCATTTCACCCTTGAATCGTATTCTAATTGTAAAAATTCCATTTCAGCACATTGGAATGCTTATGTTCTCACGTAAATTGATTAAACGTATGGATTTTTTATCTAAACGCCTTAATTGAATGGAAAATAAATTCTAGGTTATAAATAACAAGTTTAAAACTAGATTACTTATACTGAATTTTCAACGATAATTTCTCTTCTGCTATATTTCACTATTATAATCAAAATTTATGCGACTGCTGTGGCACGTCATGGATGGAAAGATATGGTTACCATTATTTTTAGTATGATACTATTCATTATAATACTAATATCCAATATATTGATAACTCTACTTTAAAACACATAATTCTTCTTATACCCTGTATGTAACTACTTATTTAATTATTATAAATGATGTGTTATCAGCAGTATTCGTCCTCCACTAGATGCAAAAATATTTTGGAGCAATTGATGATAATATTTGTAATAGCTGTATTGAGACAGTGAATTTTCACCAATAATTTTTCAATTCCAGACAAGATGCATAAGAATCAAACAATGGGGGATTATATTCAAGAGTTTATAGAAGTTAATACAGGTATGTAGCGCTTATTCTAATAAGTAAGTCTTATTCAGGAACATTAACGGGATAGATTACAGGAGCACATTTTACATTCACTTGAATAGTTAGTAGCAACATTTTGTAGATATTATTCATTTATGCACTTAGCTCAAGAAAATTGATCATAACTTGCACTTGAGTCAAATCATTAGGGGTATTAGTGGATTTATTGTACTTAAAACAAATTTTCTATTTCAGATCCTAGAACAAAAGACAAGTTTATGGTATCTTCGCCACTGCCTACATTATTTCTCACAGCTATATATTTAATAACGGTCAAATGTATTTTACCAGCTTATATGAAAGATCGAGCTGCATTCCAACTGAAGAAAATTCTAATTTATTATAATGCGTTTCAAGTCATTTTGAGTGCCTATATTGTTTATTTGGTAAGAAATCACAAGTATCGTTGAAATAGTTAAACTCTTCAAAATTGGGATGTTTAGCATCTATTTTAATAGTATAGTTATGTATCTCTGCACGATTATAGGGATACTTTTCAGTGAGGCAAGAACACCAATCACAGATAAGCTTTAAAATGGATTACAGCAAAATGAATCAGTTGTATGCGACCCTTAGATCATAAATAATATCTAGATGGAAGGAGTCTTATATCACACAATTCATTTTTTCGAACGGTTATACCAGAAAGAGAGAAAAATATAGCTTACGTTAGAGGGGCAAAGAAATAAAATATAATGAGAGAAAAAACACGAAAACACGAAAGAAAACGGCGAATGAATATAAATATTTTTTTGCAGAAATAAGAACTCATTACATCATGTGTTTGTCATTTTGCGGACTTGATAAACCGAAATTTGATTATTGTCACCTTTGCGCAGCTCATTTCTCCAGCATTCTTACAATATATCTTCCATCTCTTTCTGTCGTAACCGTTCGCAGTTTCTTCCATCTAGATATTATTTATGATCTAAGATGCGACCTCTATTCGGCCAATATGAGGTTTTTCTTATGAATCTATTGCATCTTACTAAGTACCAGATTATGTTTGTTCTCAAAGTTTCAGATTAGCTCATACAGAGAATTCAATTTCTGGCTTTCTTCGAAGTTATCAAAATTAATGTAGCTTCTCATCGCTTGTACAGACCTGAAGATGTTACAATGAGACTCACATGATTGCACTTGGATATTGGATATATCAAAAAAACTCATTTCTAATTTTGAAGAGAATATTCCAATGATTGATACAATAAAAAATATGTTTCTATGATTTTCTTATTTTTCAGAGCTACTTCTCGGGTTACGTCCGAAGGTACAAAATTATTGGATGTCGCGAGTTGGATCAAAGTACAATAGATCCGGATGCGATTATGGTATGTATTTTAGTTCTTGCCACAGTTAAATTACTTATGCAAGATTGAGATAAGATTCCAATGTGATAGTAGGTTCACTTTGTAGATCATTTTGAATTTGAATTTTCATAAGACCAAAACTGTCAAGTCTTTACGTCATCTATTTATTCCAAATGAAGTCACTCAGTTCTTGTTTTCATATTGGGACGTGATGAGATAATAAGGGATACTTTTGAATATCATGCCTAGCACAGAAAGAGAAAAGTAAATTTAGAACGAGAACAATAACTGTTTACAATCAGCAGAATGCTCATAAACGGACTGAATCTTTGAAAAAAAATTTTTTCCTTCCGGCTGACTTCAAAAGTACGTTTTTATTGACAGCTTATAGTCTATAAAGTATCACTTTCACTGCCTAGGCAGTAAAAATTTCGTTTTCATAGCAACCACCCGCCCAACAGACGCATAACAACTTGACAACCGATTAACGAATGCATAGAAACATAACTTGACGGCGATAATATTTTTCAAAAATATTGAAATTATTCATGAAATTGATCAAATTTAGACAATTGGTGAAAAAATTATGTGTTCAACTCAAAAAACGAAGATTTATCTATGGAACTCTAGCCGCGTCAGTATATCTTCTCCTTTTTTTTGTCTAGTTAACTATTTTGAAAACTGTCATTGGAAGTGAACATTCACATGGCACCTAGAAACATGCGAAATTATTGTTTCTTTTATAGAATGCGAAATATTCCGCAATAAAATAAACTCTTTGGTATCATAGTAGCATTAGAAGTCACATTTATTCGGAATGTCAAAATTTTCTTTTTACATTTCTACTAATTTTGGGAAATGTCTTTCAGAAAAACGTTGTTTGATACTCGATTGCAAAATTCTTTTGCATTCAAGAATGAAAAATAAAAAAAATTATTCGACCAAAGCGGGACGTATCAATGTATCAAGCATGCCACTATAAGTTTCCTTGCAGAACGCCTTCTAGATTACCTTAGTGCAGTTCATCTTTCGATATGATCTAATTCAAAATTTTTACCAGTCATATTTTGCTCAACAATTCACATAAATATTGCTGAAACTGTATTGTATCCAGTGATTATACACTTATACAGGGTGTATCAGGACTAGTGTAAAAAAATTAAAGCATACTTCTGACATAATTTTGAATAAAAAATGTTATATAACCATGATGTGAGAAACAATGTTAACAATGAGAACAATGCTAAATTAGTTTCAAATTCATAAATAGATAAAAACAATTAAAAATCCAGGGTTCCACATCCTATCCAGCCCAGGAGGGCGGTAGCCACCCTTAAATTTAACCCATTTTCGTATTAAATTTCCTTGATCAGGCTTGCGATAATTTTTTTTTCAAATTGAAGCTTGATCTTTTTTGATCATGAAAAAATCAAGGTACTGCCTCTCTATCTGCCCAAGAGGGCGATATTCATAATTAGAATTATTCGATATCAGGTTTCAATTTTGAGCTCAGCTGTACTTATCTCATCGAATGCACAATTATTGTTTTTAATTGCAGCTTGAACCTTCTTGAACCTAGCTGGGACTCTTAAGGTCCATCCGATTTTCAGGTCCCAATTTCGAACGCAGCTGTACTTCTTCCATCAAATGTACGGATATTCTCTATAAATTTTAGCTCGAGTCTTCCTGAACATGAAAAATCCGGAATGCTGCCTCTCGCCCTGTCTGAGGGCGGAAGTTATCCCTAAGTGTAACGCATATTCTGTATACTCTTCTCCAGACTTTCCTCAATAAACCTACGATTTTCTCCAATTTGAAATTTGAATTTTTCTGAACACGGAAATAGCGCAGTACATTCGATGAAAGAAGTACAGCTGCGTTCGAAATTGGGACGTAAAAGTCGGATAGATTTTAAGAGTCGCTGCCGTCCTCATGAATAGAGTGAGAGGCAGCACTTCGGTATTCTTGTGTTTAGGAAAAATAATTGTACATTTGATGAGAGAAGTACATCTAGGCTCGAAATTAGAACCAGAAAATCGAATAATTCCAAGTATGACTGCCGCCCTCTCGGACATGTAGGAAGGCGGTATCCTGGTTTTTTCGTGATCGGGAAGGTTCCAGCTCCAATTGGAAAAAGATAACTATCGTAAGCTTGATCAGGGAAGTTCAATATGAAAATCGATTACATCTAGGGGTAGCTGCCGCTCTCCTTTATAGGACAGGAAGTGGCACCCTTGCTTTTTCTTAGTGTACTTCGCTATCGATTAGTACTAGTTTCAATCATAAGTTATATAGGAAAAATTGCATCAAAAAACTTGACCAGAATTGGTCTTTTTTTGACACTTAGGACAGAATCCTGCATTCATGAAGTTTGGCATCCTCTTGATCAATAAATATTCGATCGATTAAAGTGTAATAATCAAATCTGGAAAACTGAATTTCTTTTAAGTAAATATTATTGGGCATGACTACTTTCAACGATCAATTTGTTAGAATTCATTGTAGACCGTCAGATAGTCGTAGATTTGAGTGCCCCATTTTGTTTTCTCTGCCTTCAAGAGTTTTAATAAGTATGTATATTTAGAGTATAATAATGCCAAAATTAAAGCTGGACCGTGTGGCCAACATAATAATAATTAATTTTAAATTTTCATGAAAAATCCTGTTTTGATCCAATTTTCTCGTTTCTGCCATGCTTACGAAATGAAATTTAAGGAAAAATGAGTCAGCGAAAAACGATAGGCAGAAGTGATCCACTCGGCCAAGGGTTTGGAATGAGGGCTCGATTATGCAAAAAAATATATCAATTTTTCACGTTTTTCTCGTTTCTGCCGTTTGGCCATATGAAAGTTGATATCATAAGTATCTCGTGAAAACGAATGGCATGAGTTTTTCGAATGGCCAAGTGAAGATATGCACGAAAACCTTCAGACTTTTGCAAGATGTTTTCGTACATATCTTGACTTGGTCATTCGAAAAACTTATGCCATTCGTTTTTACGAGATACTTATGATATCAACTTTCATATGGCCAAACGGCAGAAACAAGAAGAACGTGAAAAATTGATATATTTTTTTGCATAATCGAGCCCTCATTCCAGACCCTTGGCCAAGTGGATCACTTCTGCCTATCGTTTTTCGCTGACTCATTTTCCCTTAAATTTCATTTCGTAAGCATGGCAGAAACGAGAAAATTGGATCAAAACAGGATTTTTCATGAAAATTTAAAATTAATTATTATTATGTTGACCACACGGTCCAGCTTTAATTTTGGCATTATTATACTCTAAATATACATACTTATCAAAACTCTTGAAGGCAGAGAAAACAAAATGGGGCACTCAAATCTTCGACTATCTGACGGTCTATTGTTCTAGACTCTAACTTGTGGTATATACTATCCTGCAGTGTGTCTATTATTGTCAAAATATGGAAGCTGAGGGCCGTAAAGAATTACTTGGCTT
Organism: Dromius quadrimaculatus; assembly: GCA_963989225.1. Classification (NCBI taxonomy): domain Eukaryota; kingdom Metazoa; phylum Arthropoda; class Insecta; order Coleoptera; family Carabidae; genus Dromius; species Dromius quadrimaculatus. The sequence goes on along the minus strand of OZ022325.1, from coordinate 54,810,725 downwards.
CATGTTTGTTGACACACTGATTAAATAAATAACTCAACTTTTATGTAACAAATCTGATAATTCCCATCAAAAAATATTCATTCTATCCTAGTGAACCTAGAAAGCATTAACTGAAAACCTTAATAGATGCTTGTGAATTCTTTTCCTCTCTTTAAGCATCTCATCGGTCGATGACAATAATATAATACAATAATATTTGATGAATCTAGAAATAATACATATCTGATGTTACAGGCAATGAATGGGGTCTACCTTTACTTCCTATCAAAGTTCACCGAATTTTTAGACACAGTAAGTATTACTCCCATCAGAAAATAAACAAAACTAGTAGAATTCAACCGAAGCGGTATTTGATTTTTGTATCTACTTCTTCATTGTAAATTTAGAACAAAAAACTTGCAGCCAAATTATATTTTCCTGTTCTGGAAAATGGTTTTGAAAATGTGAGAGCTACTACACTGGACTATTATTGATGAAAGTGTAATTTTGTCTTATGCAAATTATATTACATTTGAGAATACATCATAATTTTCTTCTTTAGGATAGGGAAAATGTTCTTAGTGATTATTGACTTATTACTACGTACCTACGTACATGCATCAAAACATCAATATGAACCAAGCATTTTCAAGAATATTACAGTGATAACAACTCACTCTTCGAATAAATTCATGATCATGGAAAATACATTATATATATATATATATATATATATATATATATATATATATATATATATATATATATATATATATATATATATATATATATCTATGAGAATACAAGGAATTTATTTTCCATGATCATGTCATCCACAAAATCTATCCGAAAAATAATTTGTTACCACGGCAATATTCTTAAGAATGCATGGTTCATATCAATGTTTTTATTTATGTCCACACGCAGTGTTAGGCCGATAATAACCACTATACGTCTTCCCTATACTGAAGAAAAATAATATAAATACTTTGATATTGAATCACTCAGATATACTCAGAAAGTTGGAAAGCATACATTCTACATCCCAAGATTATATATAATAACTAGAGAATCGAGCTTTGTGCATATGATAAGACATTGTAAAAAAAATGTAGTATACAAAAACACTTGGTCTAAGTTATTTTGATTTTTTGTTTCGATTCCGGCTTATTATGCCATCATTAAAATAACTATGATATTTTTTTTCTAAAACACCACTCACCGTCAACAGGCATAAATAAGCACAGTTTATATAGCAGTAACATGAAAATTGATTGGTCGCTAGCTCACATCCCATTCGAACACTTTTCTATTCGAGCTGTACATTGGTTAACAGCTTGCCGTAATTTTTTTTTCAGATCTTTTTTGTCCTTCGTAAGAAGGATAATCAAATATCATTCCTTCATTTGTTCCACCACGCATCCATGCCTTTTGGTGGGTACCTCATGGCCAGATTCACTCCAGGAGGTAGTGCTACGATGATTTCGGGCACTAATGCATGTATCCATGTGGTTATGTACACTTATTATTTGTTGGCTGGATGCGGACCAAAATGGCAGAAATATTTATGGTGGAAGAAATATTTAACTACGTTTCAAATGGTAAAGTACATTATGTTAACGTGAATTGCACAGATTTTGTTGTGTAAATATCTATTTTCCTGGAGATCATTAAAAATTCAGGACCTGAATGCTCCACAATAATACAAATTCAGGAATCGGCTTTTACATTATCATTCTGAATAGGATGGCAACCCGGCAACTGTAGACAAGTGCTTCTTTAATATTCTATAGGCTGTGTGCAAGGGGGCGGAGTTTGAACAAATATCGATGCGAGCGCTCATTGTGAGCACCATTGTAACCATTGAACTCCATTTTTCAGAATACGTCAATGAGCTGTCACTGAGCATTGTAGTTTAAAAGTGAAAATAATTGCATATAAAACATGAGAAAACGTTTGTTCTGTTTCAGGCTGTTGTGTTGAGGATGATTCAAGTGAAATATAGTTTCATAGATTTCATGTACCCAGTTATAACATAAAAAAACGAGTGAAGTGAATCAGAGTGGTGAATAGGGTATTGTCTGTCTTTCATTATTAATCTATATAACAAATATGTTTGTAATTCAATTGTGAAATTAGAAATATTCATCATCGATTTGGGATTCATGAACTTACTCCTATCTCTAATTTGTAAGATGTTTCAGTGATAGAAGTTTGTCCGATGCACTTCGCAATAATTTTGTTGTTAATATTGTCAGCAACATATTCTTCAACATGTTTAATATGGCTCAACTAATTTCTTGCTTTTCTTCAATGCTTCATTGGTAAGAGGGATACAGTGTTTGATGAATACAAACCCGATCTGCAAGATCATCGACGTCATAATTTGTGGTTATCCTGTCAATTTGGACGAATTGAAACGTTTTCTCTATAATAAGTACGTTATAATTGAAGAAAAAAACACTAAAAATGAATAATTTCAACCTACCTTTTATGCTATGCAAGTTATATTATACGCACACAGCTGAAATAAATAATATTAGTACATTTAAAAAATTATAGGTATGAAACAATGATAAAATGGAGTTCAATCGTTCTCCATTGCCCGCTAGAGGCGCTAGTAGACTTCATGTACGTAGCCTATACATTTTTCAGAATTTTATTTAATAAAAACTACTTTTGACTTTAAATTCTGTATATTTATTTGTGCTTCTTTCTTATTGGGATTCTCAAGTACAGTCCAACCAAGCCTCAGATTACCTGGCTTGTAAGCCAGCAGTATAGTTGCCGTCCTATTTAGGATGATGTGAAAATAATTTCCTGAATATCTATTTTTGTGACTTAGGTCTTAAATTTTGAGTAATTCATTTTTTGTTAGTTACAATCGGAGCATTTCAAAAGGTTCATCTCCAGCTATATATATATATATATATATATATATATATATATATATATATATATATATATATATATATATATATATATATATATATATATATATATATATATATATATATATATATATATATATATATATATATATATATATATATATATATATATATATATATATATATATATATATATATATATATATATATATATATATATATATATATATATATATATATATATATATATATATATATATATATATATATATATATATATATATATATATATATATATATATATATATATATATATATATATATATATATATATATATTCACTTAACTATCTTGACGATCACATAGTTTTTTGAGATACAAGGAATTAGGATATATTCTGCCATATCTATTGGACTAAAAATAGACCTTAGACTTTGATTATTCTGCATCATTCAATGTCTATTCCATTTTATAAATCTACCACTATTATAACTCCATATCTAACTCGTGTATTGGGTGATAGCGTTGAAGTCAGATAAAAAATGATTATACTCAATCAAGAATAAAGTTTAAGAAGCTTGCCATGATGAATTGCTAATATGAAATAATAACTGATATCGAATATAAATTGAGAATATATCTCAAAACGATTCTTCAAGATTTGAGGAATGTCAAATTGCCGATCAGAACGACCTCAGACATTGAAATTTCAACACTGTCAACACCTGATACTCTGTGATATTGACTGTTCTTTCAATTTCCAACCTTAATATGATATCGCATCATATCTTTCCTGATTGGACCTAAGGCCAAATAGTATATGAATCAATAGGGAATATAGATGTCAATAAGGTATCAGACTTTACAAATCCAGGATCCTGTCCTGTGTCGAAAAAAGGCCGTTTCCAGTCAGTTCTTCCGACGTTAACTTCCTTGATAGAGCTACCGATAGCGACAGGAAAAAAAAAGCAATGATCGTAAGTTCGATCAGGAAAGTTGAGTACGAAAATAAGTTACAATTAAGGGTGACTACTGTCCTTCTGGATTGGTCAGAGTACAGCACCCTAATGTTATCTTGAAGTACTCGACCTTCGCTGTCGGTTGGTACTAGTTTCAATAGTGAGTTTCATCAGAGAAGTTGACTACGAAAAAATTGACAGGAAGTAGCCTTTTTTCGACATTTTGGACAGGATCCTAGTTTATAATTGCTGGCTCTGCATTGACCACTATACTATATCGATTCATATACAATTTGGCCGTAAGTCCGATCAGGGAATATCAGGTGCGGCCGGTTCCTCGATTAATAGTAGAAATGATGAACAGAAAAGTGTAGTATAATGTTTTCTGATTGTTTCTTGAGGAATTGTTTAGTTTAACTCTAGGTATGAAATATAATGTCCTAAATTCCTGCAATAGTAATACAAAATTTGATCTTGTAGCTGGATAGATGCGGTTCTTTGGATTCAAATCCATCAATCCTACTAAGCTTATGATAAAACTAATAACCTCTTTGATACATCACAGTATCGTGAAGACAATTTTTGTGCCGAGTTTTCTGTTCACGAAACATCGGTAAATCCTATGTTCAATATGACTCAAATCACTTTTCAGTATGAGGGATCTCCAGAGCCAGAAAATATAGGAGAAAACTATTAATCATCTCATGTCTTAGCCTACTAGAGTTCCCATTCAAAAACTACAGCGCAAAGAAAAAGAGTCTATTGGACAAATTGATTTTATTGAAAAAAAAAATCCGATAATGTCAAAGTAATTTTTAAATTTTCAATAATACGTGAGATACGAGATAATCATGGAAACACAAAAAATCTAATGTTCTGTGATAGCTCTAGAACAAAAGAAGAGCGGAATACTATTTCAACATTGAACAAATCTTGAATAAAAATTTAACTACCCTTCTAGTTCTTTCCTATCTCTCCTGATTCTGGAGATCACCAGCAAACAGTTTGAGACAGCCTGTACAACGACCCTTATCATCAAAATCATTCAACCAAGCCACAAATAATCGATTAGCTCCATAAGAACCGTTCACTTTTATTCCCATAAAAATAATACTCTCTGCATTTATTGAATATTAGCATAGAAACATTCTTTTCTAGTTGATGGTATTGAAATTACGTGGGAATCTGGTGGATTGTTCAAGTGAATAGTCAAGGTTTGACTGAACTTTTGGGCTGGAAGAGAAAAATAATAAATTATTGGCTGCATTCCCAGATGATTTCATTATATTCAATTCATCATTCCAGTCAGAACTATCGATTTTTTTATTTCATGCATTTTATCTTTGTTTTAGGTTCAATTTGGTTATGGTCTTGTACAGTGTGTTGCAATAACGTTCACTAGACATAACTGTCCGCTATATTTTCAGCGTTATCCTCTTATGATATATTTCATAGTTTATGTTTCAATTCTATTGGTCTTGTTCTATCGATTCTATAAGAGGTCTTACAAAAAAATTGATTCAAAAAAGGTGAGTACATATATTGGTTTTTATTATTACGTTTTTTTGATAATATTAAGTAATTCATTGAGAAAATTGAGTCGGTTGATCACAAATGTAACTTTCGAACCGTTTTTTTCTCTCTAATGATTGTGTTTGATGTATTATTTTAGATTTATCCCAAACTATGATAGCTGATAATGTTCTTTGTAGTTTTATCGTGGTTTTCTATTAGAGAAATCCAAATAAATTTGAACGTGAAATTTTGATTATATTGACGGAAGGCACACTCCTCGAAAATATTAATTTTTGGATATTATCTCATGTATAAACTAAAATGAGTAGATGAAGATTTGTACTGAATAGATAAACATGCCATTCAGAATGATACCGTTTTTGATAGTAATATTTCATTCAATCACATTCCAGCGCTCTCTATTCGAACTCATCCCCTATGTTTTTGTTTCTTAGTTCTGGACAAACACACTACATATAAATATGTCAGATCTTGTACATGTATATTCTGAATTGTATGAATTGTGAATTTTGGCCACAAAGTGCAAGAAGTAATCAAGCTATAACAATAAATCCTCTCAATCGAACGAAGATAACTTTGTTTAAAATGTCTCTCTTTTCGAAAACACTTCAACAAAATTCCAATAACTGCAACAGTATCCCAACAAGACAAGTATTTGCATTTTGTTCCTTCAAGTGTGAGTGTGCATTAGTATAGAATTGGTCGCTTTTCTATCCGCTCGGGTACGCAGTAATCTTTATGGAACATAAACATAAATAATATGGGAACTCGACGTGTTACTTGAAAATACTACTCCGTATTTTCCAGTTACACATCTGATCTTTTCAGCTGTAAGCTCGAATATTCTAATAGCTCTTGTTGTACAACTTATGAATTTATGATTAATTGATTTTCTTGTCCTACAGGTGCAGTGACTCGAGGATATATATTTAAAATATGTAATAAATTACTTACGTAATATGAGATGTTGATTTAAAAATAAATTTTATAATGGTTTTTATCCAGAACATTCTATTTCTGTCATAATATCTAATAGGATACGTAATTTAAGAAGTATCAAGAATACCTGGGATCAAAAATCTTTGATATCAATCATTTTTGCAGAATGGGAAGAATTATTATTACTTATATTTCAGGGAAACACTTGGGTAAATTGATATTAAACTTGAGAATATCTGCGGAAAGTATTTGATCGACAGTGATTGTTTTGTTGATACTTTCAATTTCTATCTAGGAATAATTGAGGTATCAAGTATATTTTTATTCCTGTTATCTGAGAAGCAGTCATATATACAATAGCCATTTGGGGTAAACGGATTAACAGACTACAAATAACTGACGTGAACATCACGTGACTTATTTGTGCATAATTGGCTATATATATATATATATATATATATATATATATATATATATATATATATATATATATATATATATATATATATATATATAATCAAACACAAAATCTCATCGTTCAGCAGTTAATCGTTTTGGTGCGCTTTCCGCCAAGTCGGTTGCTATGGAAACATTCCTAAATACTGATTTGCAAAATTCTACGACTGCCAACAGATCTGACTTCAAGCGCAAAATTAAAAAATAACTTCCTACTGAAGTGCACTTGCGGTTTAGTTTAATGTTATGAAAATGATAGGCAATCATTCAGATGCTACAGCAGACTGAAATACCAAATTTCAATATTCTACACCTGATCGTTTCGAATTTATGCGAAAAATTCCAAAAGACTGTTGAGTAAAATGCACTTCCGACTCGGTGGATCTCAATAAAAATAGGATATGAGCATCTAGACGGTATAAATGTCCTTAATACTGAATTCTAACAATCGACGTTCAATCGTTTTAGATTTATGCGGAAAATTCAAAAGATGTTTCGTATAAAATGCTCTTCGTCGATAGCAATCATAATGCAAAGTATACAACTAGATGTTATAAAAGTGTATACAGAATTTGAATATTCTACGACTGATTGTTTAGAGTTTATGCGGAACATTCAAAAAATAGAAGATGACCAATAAGATGCTACAACAATTTCAAATGCTAAATTCCAGTATTCTACGACTGATCATTCTGGATTTATGCGAAAAATTAAAAAAAAGTTTCAAGTAAAGTGCACTTCCGGTCTAGCCTTTTCCTTGTACTTAGTACAAGTAAGTAAAAATGACCCTGAAGGTGACCGACAAATGACAATTTGAAAATTATTCTGCAACCTTAAAAAATAAAAACACCTGCTATTTTCCAATTGAAATTTTTTTCAAATTGAAACTTGCACAGCTATTAATTTCAGAGTTATCAATTTTCACAGTCCTAATAAAACGGATTTTGGGTTTACTTCAATTTATTTTCATGTAGATAAACAAAAATAGTACAGGTCAATTTATTTCAGCATGACTTTACTTGCTAATAGCATGGTAAACCGCGGCACAGCATGAGGTCTGTTAACCTGTGAAAAAGAGTGGTATTAAGAATATTTTTCTTTCAAGTAAATTTCTGTATTTTTCCTAGAACATAATATTTAGAAGTAAGAAAAAAGTATTTGGTAATTATTTTATATATATTTCAATTTTAAAATTTGAATTGATACTTGAACTGTAACTTTATTTTAAATTCAAGCTAATATTAAAATTAAAGTCAAAATAATTTTAGTACAACCCGGAAAAAAGAAAATTTATTGGCTGCTTATAGCCCCCTTACTGTGCAGATTTCCTAAAGCCATACTAGAATAATTTGTCCTGGCCGGTAACTGGTACATCGTTGGACGCCTCGGCTTCCACCATTACGGTGTTACGCGTCATTAGGATAAGGATTAGGAAGGATATAAATCACATACCATACAACCACTGCAATTCACACACCTCCAATATACAAACACTTTCCAATACACACATGTGACTAACTTACCCTTAATTCTTCAAAATACACTAAGACACTGTAACTTCACTCTTCTGAATAATAACACAAACTGAAGTAACAAATGGATGTCGGACCGTTTTAATAACCTACGTGTTGTGTAACTTGCTGAAATTGTTAAAAATGATATGATTATTAATCTTATGTAAGACCTATGAAAAATATCGCTAACACACATCATTATCCCCTGAATTTTCTCTTTCAGCTCTGTGAATATGAAATTTTTGTACCGAATTATAATGTAAATAGGGATACGAATAAAAATTTATATGAGAAATTTGTAAATATTGTGTGTATAAGTAGGAATGCTATACAATTTGAATGAATTTAGGAAAGAAGACACACACATTATAGATCAAGACTACCTTCAACATTTTGTATTTCCTTCTACAGCTTTTCTCAGTTGTATTTGTATACGGTAAAACGATTCATCCATGTATCAACTCATTTATTTATTTCAAATATTGATAATATTGGATATCTTTTCATCTTCACATTTTGTACTTTGGCAGTCTAATATTTCCAGCAATCCATGAAAAAATAGATTTATTGTTTCGGGATCGATTTTCGGGTGAACATTGGGATATCCTTTTTCATAATCAGCTTCCACTTTCTTCAACTTTGATAAAATATTATTCTGAATGAAATAATTATCTTCTATCATACAAATCTATTAAATGAACTGTCAAAAGATTTTATTATTTTGTTCATTCTTTCGGATAATTTCTTTTTTTTTTTTATTGTGAAAAGATCTCATTGCTCTTCTTAAGACAGAAATTGATATATGAAGCATATCAATATATAAGTTTCACATAAAGTAACACCAATCCAAAAAAAAAAAAAAACAGTTTACGGCTTAGCATGTCTGCTAAGTGGTTCAAGGACACTTTTCTGTATTCAACGGTAAAACCGTATTGCTGCAGTTACATGTTCCAGCGAGCAAATTCACCGTTGGGCTCCTTCAGCGACCCCAGATATCGAATTGTTTGGTGGTCTGTAATCACGGTGAATTGGTAGTCTCCCAGGTAGTCCCTCAGTTTTTTATTAACCCAGATAACGGCTATGCACTCTTTTTTTCTACAGTGGAGTAATTTCGTTTAGATGGGTTAAAGATGATGTATGCTCGATGTCGATGCATAATCTTAGTTTATCTGTTTGTCTAATTATATTACCAACAGTGATGCAGCAGATGTCGGTTCAATGATCGGTTCAATGACTATTATGAATAACTACTATGAATATGATATATTTTCTTTCATCTTTTAGTTCAAATACTGTTTTGCATGCAGCTTTGACTTGAATATAGTGATTTGAGAACGAAACTAAATTTTTTGTTTTGGGTTTGCTAATCTCTAACTTTGCTTGTTTTGCCATTTTCTGTGTAAGCACGTTACACTGCGCTCCAGAATATTATTTAAATCTAACTTCTACATTTTCTGGTACTTTGAGCTTTTCATACCAGACGAAGCTGCATCTCTCTGTATCGTTTGTATGTGAAGTATTTTATCTTCTTTACATTCTTCTTCAATGACGTTGACTGTATCTGACTTGCATTGTTTTGCTAAATGTCCCACTTATTGACATTTTTCACATTTTTTTTCGTACACTGGTCATCTCCTTGTTTTACGCCTTGTTCCACCTCTTCCGCAGTTAGAAGTTGTGTTGCATTTGCAGTCATAAACACTTCAAGATCAACTAGCTTTCATTTAGTTTTAGGAAGCTACAAAATAAAGAATATTTTTCAAATACAAACGTTTCACCGTAAACAATGACAATCACAAAACTAACTTGCAGCCATGTTGTTCCCGATCGCTCTGCCCACGCCCGCATGCTGCCAACAGTTTCCAAAGTACTAATAATAAAATAGTAGGTCTTATTATTCGGACCATCAAACTCTTATTTTCACAGAGTGTGTTGCAGCGACCTGATGTGGCAATTCAGTCCGACAACGCATTCGAAGAAGCTTTAATTTACATGGCTCTAATTGTAAGTGATTATAGGTGGGCTTGACTTTGTCCTTCAGTCTCAGCAGCTCTTTGAGCTGTGTGACGCTCGGCATCTAAGGCCAAATGGGCTTGAGACTACTCTTCAGACTCTTGGCTTCTAGCAAATTTGCAGCGCGAGCTCTGCTGGAGCTACGCGCCAAATTGGATTTGAGTTTTCGAGGCATATCAGAATCTAGGAGAAAAACGTAATGAAACAAAAGAAAATCTTCTACCTGACCTATACGAATCAAAAATGTACTTACATTAATTGTAAAGCTATTTTTGTTGAATTAAATCAATAATACTGCTATAACTATCTACAATTTATTTAACTTATAAATTTGATCAAAGCAAAAATTTAAGAGAACTATGGATTACGAAACAACTCATTTATTTTTAATATTCGCACTCGCCTGCCCTAATGCGACTGGCCGTTCGGGTAGCCACATTCATGATATTTCTCCCATTACGCTGCGCAATACGAACTTTCATCTCTTATTTCATCCCCATGTAGGTCGAAATCACCAAAACGCTGGAAGAAATGTTTGTTCACTTATTATCAAGTGCCTAAAGCACTGAATACAAAATTACACGATTTTATCTTCGGAAATGACGAACTTCCATACATACTATCATCCCCTATTTTAACCCCCTTGCAATAAAAGGTGGCCTATGTCCTTTTTGAAGCTCTAATTTATCTCTGTATCAAATTTCATCAAAAACTGTTGAGTGGTTCAGGCGTGAAAGCGTTACAGAGAGACAGAGTGACTTTCGCATTTATAATATTAATTTGGTAGGAGAATAAAGGAGACTGGCTTCAAAAAAAAACGTCAAAGCTCCCAAGAGTCAAAACAGACTCTGTTTTGACTCGTGGGAGCTTTGACTCCACGATGTCGTTTTTTAATCTTTTATTTTGAAACTATGTAACTAATTAAGGTGGTTAACTCTTTTTTTATAATTTCACTTCAATGTTCACCTAGCTGACTTGATAATTGGCCAAAAACAATGGCCGAAACGTCGTCGTCGTTTTTTCCAAGTTATAACGTTTTTTCTGAAAGCCAGTCTCCTTTATTCTCCTACCAAATTAAATTACTATCGGATTTTTAAGTTCTACAACATAAATTAGTAAGGATTAGTCTTGACTTATCGATTTTTGAACTCCTTTTTTTATTTCTGCAATGAAATATAGTAAGATCATTGGCTCGACGCCTTCACCAGGTCAGCGAACGTTATTTTCATACTTTCAGAGGCCCAGTGGACAGACAAATTATTCACAGAACAGTGACATTCTATAGTAATACACTCGAAGAAGTCGTGAGGTAGGAATTTATGCTATTCATATCCAGAAAAAAGTGGAATCTTCGGAAATGTGATGTAAATATTATATTTCTTGTAAGATAGAAGAATTCACTTCTAAATTTCAATTGAGGTGAACAACCATTATATGTCAAACTAGAGTGCAAAAAGTTATAGTGAACCTGCTCGTCTGCGTGATTGTCATAAATTTGCAGGTGATCTAGCATACAGATTCAAAATATTCCGATGATAAATTCATAGATGATGAGATTTCTATGGTTTTCATGCTGTATGTAGAAGAGCCAACTTTTTTTCGAATAAAACTAAACTCCTATAATCTATGTTTTTGTGCATAATGGTATGTTTAAACTTATTTTTGAAATATCAATTAGATTCCTCCTGTCTCAATATCAAACTGTACAATTGTGATCATAATGTTGCGACAGAAGCAATAATCTAAAATGGAAAAGCATTATCTAACAATTATTCTATTCATAGAATTCATAGACTTACATCAAATATGAGTTCATAATTCATGTTAAAAAATCCACAAGAGTTAAAGCCAGATTTAGTATGGAGTATTTGTAATGACGAAATTTCAAACTGAAACTAGACATTATTAGATTTAATTTCAGTTAAAATTTGAATGATGTACTGTGACGAAATGTTATTGACGGAATGATTCGCTGCTTTGTTTATTCCATAATTCATGTAATATTCTACCAGTTTTCATATACCCTCTGCAAAAACATTGGTCATTGATAACCACAGGATAATTTTGATGTTTCCGAAAGCATGTTAATAGGCAATAGCCTATTCAACTAAAAGCAACATGTTTGAGATAACACCTTTCTTCCAATTTGAATATTGTCATCATAATTAATAAGCTCGCTGAATTATAGATAGACTAATAAAAATATTAAATCGGGCCTATTACACAGATATAGTAATCCGAAGCAGTTTCCGTCTCAACTGAGATTCAAGATTTCAACATTTTACTGTTCAAAAGGGCCTCACATCTTGTCACTGCCATTTCGAAATCACCAATCTGAAATCTGATGAACTGAAATCATACCTCTGAAGTAGTCTTGTCCCACGCAGTTACAATAATTTCAAGTGCAATGAATGCTACAGTAGGCCAACAGAATTCAAGAAGTAGACAAATTATTGTCCACTTCTCGACATATAGAGACCTAGAGGGATCTAGGACATCTAGTAGAAGTTTTATGGTATTATTACTATCAAATACTATCCCCGCAATATTAATTTCCACAATTGCAAATAACTGCCACTTACAAGCGTAATTTGAATTCATTGTGATATCATACACATCATTATGAAATTGTATCAGTTTCACGAATTCGTCTTTATCAAAAAAACGAATATCTTCATTGGCTGATTTCAAGAGTGATTAATTAATTTTGGAGAATATTTTTTCTATAACACCCAAATTAAGACATATAATATAAGCGTGAATCCATGAAATAAAAGAGCTTAGACTAACGGATATATAGTAAGGTATAGTAATACCAACTGTTATATCATACACAAGAAAATTCACTACTATGAGTGTTGCATACATTGCAGAAGTAGCTATTATCTTCATGGAGAAATTATTACTTTTTGACTGGAAAATATATTTTTTGTGTAGAATATTGATCTGCCCGACTACATTATACATTTGCCTGCTGCTTACAAAGAATGCTGCAAAAATCACTATCATGTAGAAAATACCTACATACATTGAAAGTGCATCCAATATCAATTTTTCATCAGGATCCAGTAAATATATCGTGAAACAATATAAATATGTTGTGAACAATGGTAGACTGCATAAGAAATCGTACAATATTTGTAAATAATTATACGAATTTACAAAAGAGAATGCCGGAAAAATTAATAGTTTTGGTAGATATGGAAACTTATTATATTCACGTCGAAAAACGTTTGTTCTCGAATACATTTTATCCATTCACAAAATTATCAGAAATATGAAGTTATACTTATATAATAACATACTTCTTTAAAAACTATTGAAGAGGAAATATAACCACATGAATTATGCATAATATAACAATTCTATCAAATTGCAAGCATTTATTAAGGATACTGACTAAATTATTTAAATTTCAATAGCACTAAGTACAAGAATATAGTTTCGTAACAGTATGAAATTTATGCAAGAAGTATATCAATTTAAGCACAGTGCTATAAAGTGAAATGACCGATTTTCAAAAATTGAAAAGAATTGATTGATTCACGCTGAAATTTTGATAGCATTTTAATCGGATGTATTTGAAAATATTTGCAAGAACCAGACACTTTTCTGGGGTTTAAGCAATACATTTTTTTTACACCTTTCTCATATGCGCAGTACCTGGCGCAGCCAAGTAGGTCAAGCAAACACTCATTTACCTATAAATATTACCTAAAGATACTTTTGTACAAAATTTCTGTTTGAGTTAAACACTTCATGAAATATGGGTCATGAGCTCTCCGACTAGGAGTACTCCATACGTTATTCCAATATTCTAGAACTGATTGTTTTGAATCTATGCGTGAAATTAGAAAAGACTGTTATATCAATTGCACTTCCGGCTCAGCCGATTGATACTAAAATATAATTAAGATGCTACAGCAATCTCAAATACTGAATTTCAACATCCTATGACTAATCAATCTGGATTTATTCGGAAAATACAAAAAAAGTCTTGAGTAAAGTGCACTATCTACCACAGATGACAGCAACCATAATGCGAGGTGCACAACTAGACCCTAGACCAGTCTTATATACAAAATACCAACATTACACATTCGACTGATTTTGAGATTTGCGAGTTATGAACGCATACACATACATACACTTATCCATACGTACCGACATCAAGCCGAAAATAAAAAAAAGGGATCCAAGGATGCTCAAAACGGATTTTTCCTTAAGAATCTTGGAATGTGAATTCTGTCGGTGAAAATTTACTCTTGTCAAATCATATTCTATTTGCGTTAGACACAGGAAGAATAAATAAATGTTATCATTGAAGTCATACTAATAATCATAAATTGGAATGTGGCCAAGGGATCAGAAAAAACGGTAAATGTTTCTGCGCTAAAACGGCCCGGCATCATGAGCTGGGAAATGTTGATAACAATAGAATGAATTACTATTTTTTCTGTCAACCTGCGGTCTATTCCATTTTAAAAGTGTACAATATATTTTTGGGTATCAAAGTGGGAAATAAATATAAAAACGCAAGGCCCAGCAGTATTTATAAATGTACCGCTAGAAGATCAGGCATCATCTTCATAAAATTATTGGTGTTTGCGATGCTTGTTTTCATGAGAAACACGAATAATAAGTTGAGGTAGCTCTCAACGATATTGTTCCTATAATGGTTTCAACTTCTTTGAACCGTGCGGAAAATTTGATTGTAGTATTCTCTAAGAGCATTGTGGCTGTTATTTCCATCTTTGAATGATCATTTAACAATACGTTACCACGTTTACTATCACTTTATTCAAGTTTCAAAGAACGTCGATCAGATCAAAGCGGTTTACAAAGTATAGGTATGTCCTGTTTGTATACGGCAACCAGATAATAGAAACCAGAAGAAAAGTATGCAACCTAATTGTTACATATTAATGTTATGTACATGTTAATTTGGCAAGCAACTCGATGCAATTGTAGAAACAAATTTTTTCTCATAATTTTAATCAATTATAGCCATGCACATATTTTTTGCAGCAACCTTATTGATGTTTAGAAACATATTTTATTTGATGGAATATAGTTTTCATCCGGTAAGCAGGTAAATGAAGGTCAATATCTCTTGGAATCTTATACTAATTAGCTGTAGGGATAATAATAAATTGAATAATTGAATCGAAACTTCCCAAACTAAAGTCACAAGAACATCATAAAAATTTAATATTAATGGTTTGTGATCATATTTGACACTATTTTATAACCATAAACCACAATATTTAAATTTCCGATGAACTTGTTTCTAGTAATTTCTTCTTCTCTCAAGGACAAGACAAATTTCAATTACATCTGTAAATTACCACAAGATTTATATTTCCGTTATTCTGAAAATCAACCTACTCAAAAATATGTACATAGCTTTATTTACTTACCAGGTACTCAAATTAAAAATAGTCATTTTTGACAAATATACTTAAGAAATCTGTTATTCTCTTTCTTCATGCAGTGAACTCAAATATTGTATAAGAAACATCCATATAATATGTTAACAGTTCCAGTTGATGAATTTATCATTCCGAAAGATTAGATAGTAATGTGTAATGAGTTTTCTTATAACTATTAACTGGGAATGTTTATGTTCATTTGTAGGTGACAGAATTATTAATAAGGGGTTCACTTTTAGCTCATCCTTTGCGAACTGAACCAAAGCCAAAATGATGCCAGCTGCATCAATCTTTGGCCTTTGTTTTACAATTATCCGTTGAACAAAATTATGAAGATAATATTGTACTTGGATGTTTCTTTTTCAATCAATTTTTGATATTACTATTGAAACTTGTCTCTCTGAAGTATTTCAATTCCTCTTTACCGTTTCTGAAAGTTGACCTTTTGAAAATCAGTATAATTTGAAGGATTCATGTTGTTTGGGAGGTTCGTATAACTTTTCCTATACGTTATATGTATATATATATATATATATATATATATATATATATATATATATATATATATATATATATATATATAAAGATTTTCATATAAAATGCACTTCCGGCTCAGCCGATTGATACAAAAATAAAACATAACCATTAAGATACTATAGCAATCTTAAATGCTGAACTTCAATATTTTACGACTGGAAATTTATGATTTATGCTAAAAACTTAAAAAAAGTTTCAAGTAAAGTATACTTCCGGTACAGACGATTGCCATCAAAACCTTGGAATGTGAATTTTGTCGGTCCCACAATACTTGTACTTTGTACAAATGGAAATTACTCAAATAAGCGTAATAAATTGAGTTATTCATATATTGGAAGTATTTCATATTTTCAAAGTCATATTTATTTGAATGAAATAACTGTTCTATTTGAGTTCTAAGAGAAACTATAGATATTGATTGAGAATGAATAATCATAATCGGAATACATAATTGTAAAGAATGAGTGAATAGTGATATCGTTGCTAAGAATAATTATTTTTGAAAATTTTATTCGTAAAAGAGTAATTGGATTCTGTTACAGAACTACACATCATCAGGTTGCTCGCGCAAATGACGTAGATTTCTCTTACTTTACGATGAGGCAGAAATTATTTGCTCTCCCACCACTTTATACATGTGCATACTTTTTATTATTTCTTCAGTTATGCTGACACTATAGATCTACGGGTGGCACAGATACGAATCTTACAAATACTTATATTCATTTCTTCTAAGCCCTGCAAGATCTCAAAATGAAACATACACAAAAATTTAAATTTAAATTCCTGTTTTAACTCCTGCTAAAGTTTTTGAGGGTGATATCACGAGTGCTTCAAATAACCGATAATTTTCATGGAAGCCTGTTGTTCAAGATTTCACGAGTTCGATCGTATCGAAAATATATTGAGGAGAACTTACATCTTTGAATATCAAATTTTCCATGATTTTTCTGGCAGATGGAACTGTTTTGGCTTCTTTAAGCGCACTATCCTCTGCTCAAATCCATTATTTGGACATCTGCTTTGTATCACGCTTGTAGGGATGAATACAAGATTCATCTACAGTGATGAAACGTCGAAAAAATTCAGTGGGGATGCATTTAAGTGATTCTAGACACTTTTGAGAAATGTTCAAACGCATACTTCTTGACAGATTGTAAATAGATGTAGCTCACAGCAAGCATTCAGATGCCGCATACCCAAAACATCACGTAAAATGTGGTGGACGCGGTCTATCAAGATGTTTTCAGCATTAGCAGTCTTTTGAATTTTCAGTCGACGATCGTCTGGTTTGTAAATGTTGATTTTCGGAACTATTCTGTCAATCACGACGGTCTCTCAGCGTCATATGCCTTCATCATGCTGGATTGACATACGGCTACGTATAGATTCAGTTTTCCTCTTTCAAGCCATCCAAATTTAGGGAGCAGATTTTTCTAATGTAAAATCTAGCTGATTTTGTATCTCTGTCGATCTTAAGCCCACAGCACGAACTTCAATCTTAATAATTCCATGGGACAGAAAAAAATTGTTTCTAATCGTCATTACCACAACAAAATGAATGTACTGAACACATAAATCTGGCACTTTGCACAGCGCCATTTTAAGGATTTTACCCATTCAAGCTTCCGGCCGAGAAGTTTTCGAACTATCCTTATTATCCGTTGATTTGAGTACCGTATATGAAATTTTTTATGGCTAATTATTTCATCCTAATTTTTGAGTACAGTATTCTCCCGTATTTCTGGCTATTATACTAGTTGACTTCCAATATTCTATAGCACGACAAGATAATTAATAAAATTGCTCTTGTTTACAGAAAGTTCTTGTTGCTGTTCTTGTACTTTGATATACAGATACTCACAATCAGTGTACAATCGCAAAATTATTTGTGAATTTATAGTACTGGAAAACATTTGCTACATTATCATTAACTAATATTGTTCATACATTTTTCATCTATAATTGCTTAGTTGGGATGAAATCTGTCGGAAAGTCAAAATATGCTAAAGTAGAGCAGAATAAACCAAAATCTAATAATACAGTATTCTATGACCAATAAATAACTGGAATAAATAGTAATTTGTTTTGACTAATCTTTTGTAGGATTATTTTTTCGAAGGAGTGTATATCATGAATCACCACAATTATTATTTTTTCATTCTAAATTTTCATTTGTATTGAGGACATCTAACCATTATCTTCAATCTATTTTTTTCACTATACTCATTAACTTTGGCAAGAAGACATATCACGTCATTAGGGTGGGAATTGATAATTTGAAGATGAATAAATGCCCCCTCCACTCAATTTTACTTATGATATATTGTGGAAATCCAAACATTATTTCTTTACGTTCAGTCTACTTAGCTCTATTCCACCGTGCCAAGGTGAACAATATAATAAATTGTGCGATACGGAGTAAAGGTAAGTTCATTTACTTTTGAATACTGTCATACATTATCTTTCAATGAGTAGAAATTGGTGCAAGGAATTCCAATTTTAGTACTTATTGACAATTTTGGAGAATGATTGCCATAGGATAGGAATCTGTGAGTAGGGATTGCTCACAAGTGAGCGGAAATTTGTCTCTCCCGCGATTTCTAAATGGCTGACAGATGAAAATTGCAACTGATTTAAATTGACATATTCCTGCTTTCATTATTATTTCTGGAATATAACATGAATATTGTATTAATTAGTGAATTTTACATTTTTACACTTTGGCAGTAGAATTTGATGGAAAATGTAACATAACTGACTGTTCTGACTCTGCATATCTCATTTATTGTTGACGTTTCGAATGTACAAATCATAACTGACTGTTTTCTGCCAACTATTATATCATCATTTTCTAGCAATAGCGATAAATACAGTGAGAAAATGAGTAAATTTACACTCAAAATGATGACTTAAATATATATTGGTCATTCTAATCATCAATTGTATTCAGACGCAAACACTTGAATCTAACCCAATGTAATCCCAGTATATGCTCGGAATCTTGTACCTAAATTTTTGTGGGGTAAAATAATCATGTTAGCAGCCAACAGACTTTTGGAATTATATAAAAATTTCTATCTTGAAAGACAATGATACCTGTGACTGGAAATATTCTTTTTATTACTCATGCAGGATAAGTACTATTTTGCGCACGTTTTTCCGGGCGGTAAATCGCTCTTTGACTTTTGAGTGCGCCAAGTATAATTTGAGTGCGACAAGTAAACTTGTCGCACGCAAACCATTTGTCGCTTGGAAAAATAAGCGCAAAATAGTACTTATCTCGCATTCGTAATAAAAAATAGTATCTGCAACTCGTGTTGTGTTGTCAATTGCCCACTTGAGCGAAAGAGCGCACTCACTTCGTTCGTGCGCCCAACTTCCCTCTCGTGGGCAATTAACAACTTATCGCACTTGTTGCACAATATACTATTCTGCACTTTCGGGAGTATAATACAAGTTTAACTCCTCATTTCAGGAACTTAGATTTAAGTTTAGTCTCAGAAGTATCTACAATGATCAAAACTCTCAAAGAACTTGGGTAAAATAAGTACATTTTTCCATGACAGCTTAATAATCAAAGTACCTTAATGTCAAATTTAAATATTTAAATTAGAATTTAAACCTTTATCATTGATAATTTATATCAGCATCATTGCAATTTATACAATTCTACGAATGTATCGTATTGCTGATTTCAAATTTTCTAGATTTTTGGAGTAATAATTCTTCAGTTACATCTTTCGCAGCCATATCAATATCAAATTTCCCACTCATCTTTATGACAGCAAGCTTATTTACTTAACTGCTGTATTCAGCCTTGTTACTATGGTGAATTTATTTAACAATCTTGTATCAAGATTTTTGTTGTCAAAATGATCGGATTGAATAATCTGATTTTAGACTATTGTGATTCAATATAATACGGTTGTGCGGAAAATAGTATAGATAACAGGACTAAGGGCCTTTAATCCCTCAGGTGACGAAGTCTCGAGCAAGAAACCTCATTCTCAGAATTAAATCAAGCGGTCAATTTAGCCTTATAATCGTATGCTAGTTCGCTCCGGTAACCGTATGCTAGTTCGCTTCTGTCAGATAAGAAGATTGAAGTAATTCTTCGTCCGTTCGTTTGTTTTGGTGCAAAGCACTGCTGGTTAAACAAAACCACTGTTGTAAGTTACGCGAGATTCTATATGTCGAGCTCGGTCAAAGCGTGCGAAAACCGCCTGTTTGTTTTGGTGCAAAACACCGCCAGTTGGAAACAAAACCACTCTCTCAACTTACGCAAGATTCCACATGTCGTGCTCGATCAGTGCGGGTAGAGCCCGCCCGTTCACTCTGATACGAAGCACCGCCGGTTGAAAATAGGGACATCACAGACCTTATGGTTGTGGTTTTTACAAAAATTCTGAAACATCCAATTATTTGTTGTCGGACTGACGAGTCCCAATAAGGACGAAGCACGTGTATACCGTTGCTCCCCGATCTGAGATGATGGTGTCAAAACCGATTCTAAGATTTAAAATTTTGTGGAACAAATAATTGAATGTTTCAGAATGTTTGTATTCTAATTGTTCCACAGCATAAACTTTGTCACAATTAATTTGTGACATCTACTTTGTTGTGGTTTTTATTATGTATAATCACAGTTTTACTAATAATAAACGCAAACATGAGTATAGTTTAACCATCGAATGAAAGTTGACTCCTAAATTATTCTATAGATGTGGTTTTCTTCCAAAAAATGTAGTTATTACTCGAATTGTAAATAAAACTGACCTTTACAAGTACCCATTGAAATACTGGACTAGGACTCCCCAGAAATATATCGACATTAATGTTCTTAATACCACTGGATTACTGGAGACATTGAGAATAATCTTAGCAACAGGGTTTCAGGGATGTATTACGACTCATTTGTCTTATTACCAAAGTATCAGGCAGATAGATAACATGACAATTTTTAAAATATGGCAACTGTGGGTCTCTGGTGATTCCAATAGATACGAATCTTCTTTTGAACCATTTCTACAAGACATATACAACATATTTTGTTAGAATTAAAATAAATAATAAAAAATACATTCAATGCACCCCTGTCTTGCTCTCCACTATCCTGTAAATATCAGTCACCCATCTATTTCAAGCAAGTTATACTAATGTATTTATGGGAATTCCTAATGCAGTACTTGCAAAAATTATCGGAGCCTGATTTCTAATCTTTGCTAACCATTACGTCATAAAGTTCAGTTTTCTTTTAGATTTGAATGAAAGCTAAATGTTCTGGAAGAAAACCACATCTATAAAATAATTTAATAGTCAACTTTCATTCGATGGTTAAACTATTCCCATTTCTATTGCTCATTTTCGGTTGGTAATTATCGGCTTTCCTGGAAACTGTAACAAGGGGGAACTTATCTACAACCCTTCTTCACAGGAGAAATTAGGAATTGACCGCGGGAGCAAACTACTACGCGCCCAAATCAAGCACTCAAGTCCCTATTAATATAAAATTCTATTCCTACCTCCTAAACTATATTGTCGTGATAATTCCATACTACTGTACTAAGACAGCTGTTTATGTTTGTGGATGGATACAGTAATAGATATCTCTTCCTAGCAACGATCCACTTCTAGATTATAGCCAACTCGTTCACTTGTGTTCAGTAACCATATACAGGATAGTCGATAGTTGCATACTATCCCTGACATTTGAATCCAGAGAATATCCGAAAATTGGAGAAGAAGACAGAAGCATCTTATTTTTGTTACTTTTCCAAAGATTTGATCTTGTTTGCACTCTTATTATTCAAGATTTTATAACGGTGAACATTTTATTTCCTCCTCTATTCGAAACAGGCCAAAAATACAAAAATTTTCAACCCAAATTTAGAACGGCGATTCCCAACTCCGCACATTTACAGGTAGACTCTGCTAATTACTCCCCAACTCGGCACATACGAGTATCTCAGGTACCTGCAGTGATACCCAACTCGGCATACTTGCAGGTAGTCTCTGATGATAATGAAATAATGTTTTTAAATGAAATAAAATTAATTTTATAGTTTCTTTTTTATAATCATACAAAATTTGACATACAATAATACGAAATCATAAAATAAGCAGGTTGCATCATACAATAAAAATAATAATTTCAGCGTGATCATGGAATAATCTTTTTGTCGTTGTTTCTCGATCTCTGGACTCGCTCATAATATATGTAAAAATGCTTTGCACTTTCGATTAACACATCGCCACTCCACTTCACCAGATAAAAATTTTCGATTTGATTTACTGAATTTATGTTGCTCTACAATCAGTAGTGGTTTCCCATGTAGGCTAGTAATCTCGCGAATTGATTTCTTTGATGTTGATTAAACTGATAGATTGATAATAGATAGCTATTAAATAAAACATTTTAATTTATATTTTTCTTACGTGCTAAGCCGATAATAGGGATGGGTTTCTCTGCAAACACTTCTTTTTTAAGATGTGCCGAGTTGGTCATAAGGATAACTTCCAACCCTTGACTGATGTCCCATCGGGAGACTAAATGTGCCGAGTTGGGGGGTGCCCATTTAGTAAGCTTAAATAATTCAGCAGTTCTTAGCAAGCTGCTTTTAGACTTTCTACTATCATGTCTTGACTAGTTATGGAGACTCTTAGTTCTATCTATTGTTTATTAATCAGAATATAATATTGATTCGTCAAATTTTTATTACGTTCCATGTACGCCAGTGATATAATAACCATGCTTTTCTGATAATTCTAGAGACATAATTGAACATAGTTGAATAGTTATGTAATAAGATTTGCATTTATTTCGATTTTTGCTCCATACTTTGCTTCGGATTTTTCTGTTATCAAATATGAAATAGTATATTTCACAATAAGTATTGGAGTCGCCCTTATTCCAAACGAGCGAAAAGTTGGTAGTTTGAGCCGTAGGCGAGGATTACGGTTCGCGAGTGTGGAATACCCCATTTCAGACATGTTATAGACTATAATTTCTCTAACAAGATTTTGAAACCTCATCAATATTTCAGGAGAAACTTTAAAGATTTTGAAACATCAAATACAAAATCAGAGTTGAATACCTGAATTGTAAGGAAGTAACCATCGTAGCAAAACTACCACTTTCAGATTCGTTGAAAATTATGATTGAATGATTCTAAACGTCATACGGAATTACTCTAAGCGATGTACCGGAATGTTACTTGTCCCAACATAATTTCTGGATATGGAATATGCAAATTTCAAAACAGTGTTAGAGTAAAACTTTAGAGTTATTATTTTGAATCCAACTTTCAGGAGGAAAAAATAAAATAGTGAAAGACCCCATTGTAGACTTTGAAAGTTACTGACTGTAAGGATGCCAACATATGAAAAAAAGAGGATTTGTTCAATTGCAGCTATAAGCAATCAACAACATTATATTATCAGCAGACAAATGCAATCAATTCCAATTTTTTTATACATAGCATATTATTGAATATAAATAATTCATTAACATTTTATTTCATATTTCTAGAAGCGATAAATGTAATTTTTATTGTATACGAGGGGTAGAATTATAACAGCACTAAAGTGGTTATACACTCGGTCTATGATTTTAACAACTAAGTACTGTACTGTAACGTGCGAGAGTGGGGGAGCTCGTAAGGACGACCTAGAATGGGTGGAGTCTTTCGTCCTCGTTACGTCGCACCGCCTCGCATCACATCATCCCTCCCGATGGAAGGCTCTAGCAATATTCCAGAAGTAGAAAATTCCAGAAGTAGAACATTCAAGAAATCGATATTTCTCTATATAAGGGCAAGCAAGAGACGTGTGTTTCAGTAGAGTGTATTGAAACTAAAACAGTGAATATCAAACACTGAATTGAACAGCGTATATAAATAGTTGAATATAAATATCTGCGACTTTGTTTAAGTTAGAATTAAGTGATAAATGAATAAATATAGTGTTGCAAGTGATATTAAGGATAATGAAATTTTTATTTCAATTTTAAATTATTAAATAGTGACTTTTATTTAATCACAGATTATATTTGATCAAGCAATAAACATTACAGTACTAATGCTCTTACAACTCTGATAACGTAAATAATTAAGCAGTTAACAAATGTATTTTTCAAGAATATTTCTTATAATTTAGGAATGTAAGATTATCGCATCAATCAAACCAGATCTTTTATTCACCGAATAACTTTATTCGATATGCAATATTCATGGGAACAATTGTTACTAGAATGTTTCTTATAGTTGTTATCTGGAGAATGAAATTATTTAACAATTGGAAGATCAGGCTCAACATCAACAATTGATCATAATTATTTTTCACTCCTAGTGTAAGTATTTCAATCCCTGGTTCACCTTGAACATAGTCTAATTACTTTTGTAACTATTGACCGTACGTTTGTTACTATGGAACTTAAAATTTGTTCACGGTAAACCAAGGATTGAAATACCGAGCAATAGAATGCTGTTCTCATTAAGTCATAAATATGCAATGATTTCTGATTATAGTAAATGGATAATTCGGGGAAACTCATTAATGGACTGTGGTATTTTTGAATTCAGTACTATTGCTAGTTTTGAATTGTGAAACACTAGATACAATTATCACAGAAATATGTACTCAGTAGTCTGAGAACAAGAGTCCTTTCGAGACAGATACAGTCTTGCCTTGCCAAAACTTGGACAATACCATGTTATGCGAAACTCTCCAAAGACCAAGACAAAATTTACTTCAAATTTCGTCTTATCTTGTTTTGTGGGTACTCTAGTTATACTTCCGTTCCAATACTATTGAATTCCGAAGATCTTTCTCTCAAAAATTGAATGATTGAAACATTCAGCTATACAGGCTGGTACCACGAGCTCTGTTTTTGGCGGTACTAGGAGCGTTGTGTCGAGATGTGTTTTAACGCAATTAGAGTTTTTCCAAATACAATAGAAAATAATTTCCAGAAACAAATTACAGAAAACACATATATCTACAAAATTTATTTGCATATTTTCCATTAAAATAGCTTGAAATATTCACATTGCCCTCAAACTCTTCATAAAATAACACTGCTAATATAGCCAAAAACAGAGCTTGTGGTACCAGCCACAGTGTTTTCAAAGTGGACGTTTGAATAATCCTTTGTATTCAATGGACACTTCTCTCAATGATTTCTATTAATCTTCATAGCAAAAATAAATTGGTCCCACTCGAAATCATCAATATATTTGGTTCTGGAGAAAATAGATAATTAATAATAATTATCAACTCCCATCCCTGAGTAAGTCAGAGAGAAAAATCGTAGTCTCCCATCACTAGTGATCTCAACCAATACGACAAATCAGAATGTCCAACGTATTCTACGTCATTTGTTCTTGAAAATTAATATCTAAATTTTGGTGATAGAATATATTTTAGGCATTTTTGTTAAATTTTTTGGCATAAATAATATCATATTTCTTGTCATTTTTCTATGATAGCATATAACAATTATGTTAGTATACTGATGTGACCACTTGTTACTAGATGAGAATTTTCGACTGAAATTTTGTATTTCAGTTTTTTATCGGAATGCTAGGTTCAAGTCTGTAGATAAGCTTTTTCCAACCATTAGTACCAAAACTTCATTGATTGAACTTTTTAGTTTTTTGCGTTTATTTTATAGACAGTAGTATTTATCATAAAATATGAAATAACTAAAATTGATTCTTGAATAATCTGGCATAATATTTACTGGATACATTTTTTGAAATTATCAACGGTTCACTTGTTAGTATTAAAATTCAAATTATTATAAAATTTCTCATATTTTTCTGAAGCAAAGAATTAATTAGAATCATAATGTGAAATTAGAATATTTATTATCACTCATATTTGGACATCACATGCAAACGTTTGTCAATTGCTTTTTTTTTTTAAATAAATGATTTGGCTCTATCGTGTTTGGTATCTTAAAGCTCTTGCGGGGTAATTCTAGTAGAAATGTCAGAGAGGAGCTTCGAGCGATTGGTGATTGTTTCATTCACAAATTACTCGAATGATGTCTAGTTTTATATCAATTTGGATCTCTCAGGAAGATGAGCTTATCTATATTAATATTATCATTTAAAATATGAATTAGATTTTATAGAATAATTTTTTCAATCGAAACGCTCGCTGCTCCCTAGAATTTAAACTCTGGTAATTCAAAATACCTGAACTTTTACTTACTTACTTAATCCTAAAGCCTATCTACCTTTTCAGGTGTAAGGCTGATGGTTTCTACTTTTCTTGTTCATTCTTCTTCTTCTTCTATTGGTATCCGTTTCCAGATCTCCATTAATTTTTCTCTCTTTTTGCTTAAGTGGCCTGCTTCCTCCCATTTACAGCCCCTCTTTTTCAGTGCTTTCTTCACTTCTTCTTTCCATGTTTTTCTGGGTCTTCCTCTCTGATGTGTTTTTGCTGTTCTTGCTTCTTACACTTTTTTTGTCGTTCTCTCCTCTTTCATTCTTTGTATATGGCCCCATCATCTTAATTGTCCTTCTTCTATTATGTTTTCTATCGGTTTTACATTCACTGTCTCTCTATATACCTTGTTTCTTATCCTGTCCAAAACTGTTTTCCCTTCTATTTTTCTCAGGAATCTCATCTCTGTACTTTTCAATTTACTACGTTGTCTTTCTGTTGTTGTTCAGGTTTCTGATCCGTAGGACAGGATAGGCACAGCTACTTTTTGGTATATTTGTGCTTTGGTATCCTTCGGTATTTCTTTATTTGTTAGTATAGTATTCTTCAAAGCGTTAAAAAGTCTTCCTGTGGCTCCTGTTCTTTCGTTTATTTCATCCTCTAGTTTTCCGTCATAAGTCAGTATTGCTCCTAGGTATTTAAACTTCTTGACTTGTTCTAACGTTTCTCCTTCTAACTTAATTGTGTGTTTCTCCTCGTTTTTGCTTATGACCATCGATTTGGTTTTATTGCGGTTAATCTTTATGTTCATTTTCTCAAGATGTCTTCTGAATATTTCTAAGTTCTTGTTTATTGTGTCTTCGTCTTTCCATATTATTACCATGTCATCTGCATAACATGTCTCTATTATTTTTACGCTTTCCATTTTCCACTTTCCTATTATGTATTCTTTCGCTTCCTTTCTTGCTTCTTTTATTGCTTTGTCAATCACTAGTGTAAAGAGTAATGGGCTTAATATGCAGCCTTGTCTTACTCCTTTTGTAGTTTCGAACATGTCTGATGTTTCTTTCTTTGTTCTTACATAATTTTTAGTCTTTTTGTATAAACTTTGTATACCCATTATTATGTTAGTATCTACTTCTCTTTCTCTTAGCTTGTTCCACATGTCTTCTCTATCCACTCTGTCGAACGCCTTCTCTAGATCTATGAAGCACAGATGAACCTTGTCTCCTTGTTTTATTGTTTTCTCACTCACTTGCCTCATCATTTACTCCTCTGTTTGATCTGAAGCCATATTGGTTATCTTCTAGGGATTTTTCTACTTGGGTCCTTAGTTTCTTCTCCAGGATTCTTGCGAACGATTTCGCCGCTGTACTTGAGAGTGTTATTCCTCGGTAGTTTTGACATTCTTTTATGTCGCCTTCCTGTTTATATATGGGGCATATAATACCTATTTGCCAGTCTTCCGGTGCAATTCCTGAACTGATTTCTTTATTGTAAATTTCTTTCAACCTTTCCAGCGCTATATCTGTTGCTGTTTTAAGCATTTCTGCCGTTATCTTATCATGTCCTGGGGCTTTTCCTGCTTTGGTTTTCTTTAGTGCTTCTTTTATCTCATCTAGAGTTATTTCCTCATCTTGTTCAAGTTTTTTCTCCTGTGGTGTGGGTTCTTTCTTTTCCTGTGTACTTTTTTTTTCTCTTATATCTTCTCCTACTAATAGCTCTTTAAAGTACTGTCTCCATGTTTCCATTATCTCTTCCTCTTTTGTCATCAGTTCTCCAATCTTGTTTTTAATATCATGCAACATTTGTGTCTTTCTCTTTCTTGTTTTCTTTATTATCCCAAAGAATAGTTTTTGATTGTCCTTATATGCTGTTTTCATTGGTTCGCCAAATTCTGTCTATGAGTTCTGAGCTCTACAAGAAGATATACATAAACATTTGTGAATCATACAGGGGGGAATAAGAAATTAATGTGCATTCCCAGGTATATTTAAATCAAATGTGTCAAACGAACTTGATATTCAATCAGTAATCATTCATGGTTTATTTAGGTTGAGAACGGCCCAAAGACTCTTATGAGATCACGATTGAATCGTTCTTGCATGTCTGTCGGTTCCATCAACTATCAACGGCCCGTATGTCACTTAATGAATATAGATGATAATATAATAAGAGTCCTATCAAAAATGCCAACAATGATTTTAGTGAGTTTCAAATTAATCGGATGAACGATGCGCTAACGAACAAATACAGCTCGTGCGCCACTGAATATATGTTGATAATACTATAATTAATATCTTCACAAAAGTTTCAGCAACAACTATAGTAAGTTGCATCCCAATCAAATACGACTTGTGCGCCATTTGATGTTTGTTGATAGTACCATAGTGAAAGTCTTCAAGAAAGTACTACCAACAACTATAGAAAGTTTAGATCTAATCGGATGAACGGTACTCGAACAAACAAATAATGTTCGTGCGCCACTTCTTTAAAAATCGCCTCTTATAGCCTATGTTACTCAGTGATAATATAAAATTCTACTGGTGAAAGAAATATTGAAATCGGTTTAGAAGTTTTTGAGTTCATTCATTACAAACAACAATACAAATAACAGTCAGCTGCCTTGGAATTGGTGGATTACCCGTTAGCAACCCTTATGAACCGATATGTAACTGTGAGGTTATATAAAGTTATTCAATAAATTATAAGACAGCGTATTCATAGCCTTATAAGAATGATAAAAATAATTGTCAGCTGTGTTTCTAGTGGAGGTAGGACCGTCAGCCAGGGGATCATAAGTGTCAAACGCGCATGGATTTTCAGCATCGACTGATTCATTTAATTGACAAACTGACGATCTTTCTCAAATTAATCGTTAACTAACGATTAGTTTCACTGAGCTTAGTTTTCAAAGTAGTGAATGTAGGAATTTGAACGATTATAAAATCTACTTTTACGGTACGGTCATGTTTTCTTCATGCTGCAAAGGATTATTTCCAGTGTCATCGTATATTCTCTGCGTTGCCAAAAGGATTGATTGTCAATCTGGAACTATATCAATAAAAAGGTAAGCAGAAATGCCGATGGAAAAGCGAAATACTAGTCATGAATTTGACTCGACCAACGACTGAAGTGAAAAGACATGAAAAATCATTCTTTAAGATTTTCTTACATATTGATACTATGAAATAAGTATTAAGAAAACATTATTAAAATATAAAGTTATAAAAGTCTGAAGCGGTGAAATATTGATTTTATGATTGTACAAATTTACTGGTTTTAACACTAATCTTAGTGAAACTAATCCTCTATGATGAGGGAAAGATCGTCAATTGATCGGATAATCAAATTTTTCGACGCTGAAACCATTGCGCGCTTGGCATTTATAATCCCCTCACTGACAGTTTTACTCCTACTAGATGCACAGCTGACTATTAGTTCCAACATTTTCATAATGTCATAAATACGCTGTATAAGCTACATAATTTATGAAATAAATTCGTATATCCTCAGTTTTTATTACCGGTTCATGAAGGTACCTAGCGAGTTATTCACTAATTTCAATGCAGCTGACGGTTATTTTTGTAATGTTTGTTATTCAAACATGAAATCTATGAATTTTGAAGTCTCATGAAATGATCTATCTTCTCATTTTTTTTTACTTGTTTTGAATGTTCCTACTATCAGCTCCATCAATACGCAAATGACTGACGCTTGTTTCGATTATTAACTATATTTATGGCCGGTTTTATAAAAGACCAAGTAAATTTACTCCTAAAGTAAATTCATTTTATTCAACAAATTCTAATCAGTTTGAGCTTCCTTATGACAACAAAATCATTGCTGTCAAATAATCGAATACCATCTAACAGAGTAAATTCATTTTGATGGCATGGTTTGTATGTATCTATATGTATATGTATATGTATGTTTCAACGTAACACTCACAGAGAACACGGCAAAATAAATGCATCAAAAAACGCTTGACACAATAGCCAGAATATTGAAATGATACTCAGAAAGAGTGACCCTATATAACAACATATTTAATTGCTGTTTTAACCTTATACTTTTTATTTATATGAATGATTACTTGAATATTTGCGAAACCATATGTAATAATAAGAATGACAAATTCAACTTCACAAAAAGTGTGATGTAATAGACTTTCCTCGTAATTTTGATTAATTACTCATGTGTATTGTTGCAAATCATAGAAATAAGCAGAGCATTTACAAGTTCAGCTGCAATGACTGTTAAATAGGTTTTGTGAAAAAAGAGTCACGAGTTACGCAAAATCCAGATTCCAATTTCAATATTTGATATGAAATCATGTCAAAATATGTTTGATAATGAGGTGATATCGATACAAGTTTAATAATTGTTTGTAATACCGAAAGAGCTCATCTGCTTATTTCGTTATATCTGATAATATGTTCACATCAGTTCATAATGTCGAATAATCACACTATAATTACTTAACTATGCTACATATAAAAGTATTATTGAAGTCGTCATAGAAAAAGTCACCAGAAATATCAAAACCTATTATATTGATATTCTGGAATCATAGATTTGAATACTTTTCGAACATACATAGCTCGCAAAGTTTTTATTACTTGAATTTTCATATTTCCCAAATCTATCACCACCTGTTTGTGTTTTCACATATTGTTCAATATTTACAGTTTGTTTTGAAATTGTTAGTATTGGCTATGTGCACGATACTATAGCCGTCAAGGAACCATTTCGGAGCTTGTGAATCATTTCACAGTTAACTGATAACAGCAATGTTTTGATAATTTCCATCAAAGTCAATTAAGAAATTCAAAGAAATATGAAAAATTATCAATATTTAAGTGCAATTTATAGTATTCATAAAGTGAAAGTGACATTTTGCAATCTAGGATCATAAATAACTATTCCAATCTCAAACTGTAATTGAAGGATATAAATTATTTTCAGCACAACATGTGAGAAATGTAAAAGAACTGAGAATATATTTCCAAAGCTATTTATGTCATTGGGTTTTGGGAGCCATAGCATATTTTCAATACTGAAATAATTCAAAAAATCTGACGTGGACATCATGTGACTTACTTGTACATCATTGGATATGTATAATCAAATATAACATTTCATCATTTAACGGCTACTCAGTTGCAATGGCAACAGTAGGTCATCATTCTTATGCTACAACATTCCTGAATACTGATTTCCAGGATTCTACGGCTAACAGTTCTGAATTTATGCGCAAAATTCCAACATCGTCAAGTACAGTGCACTTTCGACTCAGTCGATCTCAATGAAAATAGTATATGAGCATCTAGACAGTATAGTGCAGTTAAATTTATTTGGCGATTGACTTGACTCGCTAATGATAAGGGCTGGCTTAACTCAGCAGGTATTAAGTCTACTTGTGTTCAGGAGCGGATTAAATTAATTTTTTCATTTTCATTCTTGGGATTGGATTTTGGTAATTTGAACGTTTTATTTTCATTAGAGTTGTTTCTTAGAAGACTATTAATTGGGAAAATTTTATAAATATCATTTTAGTTGTTCTAGATCTCAAATTCATTAGTTCAACAGTATTGTCGCAGTGAACATTGAAAATGTTACAACCTGAGAACGAACATTTTGAAGAAAGCACCACAATCGCGGATCAGAAACGCAAACATTTTATCAGACGATGCTAAACAAATAGTTTTAAATGCGTTCAATTTTTTGAAAAGTGACGATAACGAAAGTGCGCCAATATCAAAAACTGCAGTAATGACTAAAGTTCCTTGTACTACAGTTAGAAGGATAATTAGTGAACGTGTACGTTTGAAAAAACAAAGAAGTAATGCCGGTAGTTTGCGAATTTTAAATGAGTTTAAAAAAGATGTCATCCGTCGGAAAATATATTCCCTTTACAGTGAAAATATATTCCCTTCGCTCCCATTATTGCATCAGAAATTAAAAGATGAATGTGATATTATATGCTCAGTTGGTACGGTTCGCACTGCACTTATAAGTATGAATTTTAAATTCAAAAAAATTGATAAACGTCAAGTTTTGATGGAAAGTAGACGACTGTGTGAATGGCGCTTTCTTTATTGGACATCAGAATTGAAAAAGTTTCGTGAAGAGAATTGCCCAATCATATACCTGGACGAAACGTGGTATGACACACATGACACTGTATCAAAAAGCTGGACCGATGGCAGTGAGAATTGTACTGCAAATATTCCAGCTTCACGGGGCAAACGAATAATTTTACTTCATGCGGGAAATGAGCTAGGATGGGTGAACGGAGCTTTACTTTTATCAGGTCACAACATGAGAAACGCATGTCAGGATTATCATGATAATATGTCATCTGAAATTTTTGAAAAGTGGTTTTGCGATAAATTATTACCAAATATTCCAGATAACAGTGTAATAATTATGGATTACGCCAGCTATCATTTCAGGCAATTGATAAAAACACCAACCAAATCTAGCACTAAACCTGAAATTCAAAAATTTCTATACCACCATGATATATTTTTCGAGGAAAACTATACCAAAAATGAATTATTGGAAGTAGCGCAAACAAAACTTGTAGAAAAAACTTACATATGCGACGTTACGGCTAAAAAATTGGGGCATACAGTATTAAGATTACACGTGTGAAGATATTAAATAAAATTTATTGAAACAACCAAGTGTAAATTTTTAAATCAATTCAAAAAATGTTTGTATTTGTATATTGTAATAAAATATTTGGTTCCCTGCAAAATTTCTCCTCTTTTTATTATTATTTGTATCATTTTATGAAAATCTCACGTGAAAAATATATTATGAATACAACCCTGATAAATATAGCACAATAAATCTCTTTAATCCTCTTGCGGAGTACCCGCTGAGATACCTATCGCCAAATAAGTTTAACTGTACTATACTATCATCTTGAATACAGTATTCTAATATTCTACGTTCAATCGTTTTGGATTTATACAGAAAATTAGAAAATGTTTCGAGTAAACTGCACTCCCGGCTTAGCCGATCATAATCATAGTGCAAGGTGTACAACTAGATGCTATATAAGTACTTAATACAAAATCTCAATATTCTGCGACTGATTATTTTAAATTTATGAGAAAAATTCGAGAAAAGTCTGTAATATGAAGTGCACTTCCGGCTTAGTCGATTGGGACGAAAATAGGAGATGATCATTTGGATGCTACAGCAATTTCAAATACTGAATTCCAGTATCCTACAGTTAATTATTCTAGATTTATGTGGAAAATTCAAAAAAAGTATTAGGAAAGGTGCACTTCTAGTACAAACGATTGCAACCATAATGCGAAGTGCCCATCAAGATTCTGGGTCCTATACCAGTATTTTATACAAAATTTCAGCATTATACGTTTGACGAATTCTGAGATTCGCGAGTTACGCACATACACATACATACGTACATACGTACTGATATCAAGCCAAAAATAGTTAAAATGGATTCAGGGATGCTTAAAACGGACATATCCATCAAAATCTCGATATGTGAGTTTTGTCGGTTTCACAATATTTCCTTGTACTTTTAGACCGTCAGATAGTCGTAGATTTTAGTGCCTAATTTTTTTTTCATGCCTTCAAGATGTTTGATAAGTATTTATATTTGGAGTTCAATAATGCTGAAATTAAAGCTAGACCGTGTGACCAACATAATGGAAACTAGCTCCAAATTTATTTAAAAATATTTTGATATGTAAAGTGTCAAACAAAATTAAAAAATTAACAACAGATTACCATTGCCTACCTTATCATTTCCATAGGGTATATTCATGAATTTATTTCATATTTCTAATTTACTGTTCACATCGTTATAACAGAAAAAAATTTAAACTATGTTTAAAAGTACTGTAATCAAGTTTAAAAAAATATTTTGAATTGAAAATGATTTTGAGCTGTTTAAACGCCGACATTTTCGCGCGCTCTTGGATGACGTCATATAACATGTCCAGTGACAATACAGTCCATTGTTTACTGCAGGTGTTTTCGTTCTCAACTTACTTCAGCATTAAAAATGGTCAAAAGTCAGTTTATAAGTATTGCATTGAGCCTGAATGCAAAATACTATCAGAAATGTACCTGATAAAGTATTTTTTCTGATCCCGACAGATTTTAAAATACGTAAGAAATGATGCAAGGTTATCAGAAGAGATGAAGTGTCATAATAAACTTGACAGATCATAGATAACACTATATGTGATTAGTTTCAGCAATAAAATTCAGTGTATGTATGCGGCTTCGTGCAACATTTTCTCGTTTTAAATTAAACAAAAATTATAGGTCATGTTCACTGCTCATCATATTCCGATTTGTATTCGTTAAAATAGCGTATATAATGCGTTATTATTGAATAATTACTTTGCAGTGTTCTCTCTTTTCACTCCAGCGGACGTAAAATTTAGATTTGAAAGAAAACAAGACGACACCATGAATGGATCTATTCTTGACAGATTATCCGATTGTGCTTCTACAAAACCACTGTCTTAAATGATTTATAATCTCACTAGGATGGTAAAATTACACTTAAACAATAAAAAATTTACTACACACACGTTATTACTATGTTCTCTAATCAAAAGCAATGCCATATAAATGTAAGCAGTGTACACTTGTTGGAATAGTATTTGACGTCACATTTCGTTTTAACCAATGGTGTAGCGTTTTAGAACTTTGGATTTCCCGCGCATAATTTGCATTTTTATTTCTTAATTTTAAGCGATCAAAAAGATATTAAATACCAGAATGAAGGTTTAGTACAAAAGTTCGGTCAATATAAATTCGGAAAAAAAAATATTTGAACCAAATTTAAATTTCATGCATATTCCCAATTAAACTGATTGTTTCAAATGGCAAATTATGAATGTCTGTTATACTCATAAACTGCACTTCCGACTTGGCCGATTGATACAAAAATAGTAGATAACTATTTTGATGCTACAACAAGTTCAAACATTAAATTTCAATGTGCTAGATTTATGCAGAAAATTAAGTAAAGTGCACTTCTGGCTCAGCCGATTCATACAAAAATGGCAAATAACCATTCTGATACAACATCAAGTTCAAATACTAAATTTCAACGTCCTACGGTTGATCATTCTGAATTCATTCGAAAAATTCGAAAAAAGTGTCAAGTTAAGTGCACTTCCAGTACAGACGATTGGAATCTCAATGCAAGGTGCACAACTAGACCCTGTACCAGTCCTACATACAAAATTCCAACATTATACGTTCAATCAGTTTTGAGACTTGCGAGCTACGAACGAACCCACGCACGAACGTACCGACATCAAGCCGAAAAAAGACGGATATTTCCAATAAAATCTTGATAGATGAATTTGGTCGGCTTCACAATACTTTCTTGTACTTAGTACAAGAAGGTAAAATAGTCATCATTACTTTATGATATCGTGAAAATTAAATTGATTCAGTGAGATCCTAATATAAGATTATGTAACTTATTCTTCTTTTTTGTAGCAGCTATCCATTTCTTCCATTGCTCCCAAGTTAAAGGCCAGTCTTGGGAAAGTGTAGAATTTACACAAACTATTTGTCCATTATTTGTGTAATTCACAGGACAAGCATTATGATTCATTTCCTTTTCGAGCTCAAAGAGCGAATTTCACGTGGAATTATTGGAGAATATTCAACAGGCCCGAAGTATTCCACATTTCTGCCACATCGTCTACTGCGATCGATTTGACTGTCTCCACCATGCACCTCGCACATAGATTTAAATATTGTTTCAAACTTACATAGTCCTTATAAATGTAGAAATACACAACGTTTCAATTTATACAGATCTCTAATCGTTATCAAGTGACTATGAACTGAAATCTGAAAGCTACACCTTATATACTAAAGAGATGTGATGAGTTATGACGGTTCCACATCATAAAGCTTCAGCTAGACAATGAGGGGACGCAACGCGCTATGGATATTGGTACTCAGTAGACTGAAAACATGGTCGTTGTGAAGCATATGTGCAGCTTTTTTGAATTTTCTCTCACGCCAGTGACTTTCCTTATCGATTATTTTTGCTTCTTAATTGTATTAGATTCCTGATATAATTAATAATTATCAGTATTTTCTTCAATAATAGAGATTCTAAGAATTGTTTGTGGAGCAGGCCCTTATTCTCACTATTCTTGGATTAAACTTTTCAATGAGTTTCTCCCACTATATGACAGTCAAAATATTTTAAAACACATATATTTTAAATCCAAACAAAATAATTCTTTTCTAAGTATTATCAGTATTCACAAGATTCAAATCTATAGTAAATTGATTTAAAATTGTAGTGCTCCTGAAGATGGCTGAGGTGTAGCCAAAACTGTAGAGTTAGAAAAGAGAAGATTAAATAATTGAGCTAACTCATGTTATATGAAGTTGTGAGGGCAATCAGATTGTAGGGAATTCAATGATATTAAATTTACCAGAATTGTCAATGCTCGTCAACACAATAATAATTACAATTCAATGTCCTTCAGTTATTCAAACATGCTACCTTTCGAAAGTTATTACCGAGAAGAATCTATCAATTTGGTTCTTCTCAAAGAATCGAACGATAAGGATGATTAAAAGAGCTGTATTAGGTCAACTTTGGTCGTAGAGTAATGGTCAAATTTGCCAGACGGCAAGGAATTGGATATAATTTTGGAAATCAATTCTTCAACTTTCTTAAATCTACTGCTTTTGCGTTATTTGTGTCAACTCATTTTACAGTAGATAATATAGCACATAGTTGGCTTCCTTTGAATCATACTCTTTTTTTTCCTATCAGTTGATACCGCTAATAATGATAAAGTAGACTATCAAGGAACGTTATTTTGTAGGCTATCTATATCTGCAACAAAGTGCTGGCCTATAATTTTGAAGCAATTTATAGTAAAATGAAACTATCAAGTAGTTATTTCATATATAATTGTCCTTAGGTTGTATATTTAAATAGAGCAAGTCTGCCTTCTACTGCTGTATAGTTGACGAGAATTTGTATAGCTCCTGGATGCAGTGTGGTTCTGAAACTAATTAAACTAGAGTAGGAACCGTGTTTCTGCGAATAAAAAGTGATTGGAAGAATATACTGTTGCCAAATAAATTTGACACTGTAAGCAATAAATCTGCTTTTGCACAAGTTGTCATTCATACTTTGTGTTCGGTTATATGACGTCATCGTCACAGTTTTACGGACGTATTCCTCCTCAAGTATTGTATCACAGATCAATTAGAAAAATATTCCACTTTAATGTTAGTCGAAAAAATTCCAATGCATATTGTATACTTGAGGCTATTTGATCTTTAATTTGTTATTGAAGTTCATTTTCAAACTTTTCATTAAAGAAATTGATATTGCCGTTGTAATCTTGAAATGTCATTTTGTCGATTCAACAATATTTATATATACTTTGTACAAATAAGTAAAAATTAGTGTGAGTTCGTAATTCACTAATCAGTGTTTCTGCCTTCCCCAGTGACTTGATCGTGAATGAAATTTCTAAATGCTCCACAGTACTATAATATTGTATCTAATCCTTCAGTATTTCTCAGGATTAATTCATATCTTCCATAATTTGTAGCTTTGATTCTATATGCTGTTCACACTTTTTATATCAATAAATCTGCAAATAGTTTTTAGGTCAGGAATCGAATGAAGAATGAAGTGCTAATATAAATTGTGAACAGAATAATAAAATAGACTTCTGATCCACGTGAAAAAATCAAAATAAATATTTGGTAAGTTGCATAATTATGGCAATATGTTGCCTAAATCCTGAACACTGAATGCATAATACATATAATCATGTATTCAGTGTCCTAAACTCAATTTAGAAGTTATTATGCAAGTATTGCTGTACGAATATCAATAGTTCTTCTGAAAATATTTACTTTGTTCTGCAGTAACGATAAATTTAATGCTTCATTCTTAATGAACATTAATATTCAAAGCTTGATAATTTTAACATAATTTTTTAAATTTTAATTATACAAATGAAAAGATCACAAGAACAAAAGCATTCATATCCATTAAAAATGATTAAATAAAATTATACTTACTGAATGAAAGATCACATTCTGCATAAATAATTTTTCCATTAGTAAACACTTTTGTTATTTCGATTGTCATCATTTTATTCCAAGACAACAGCATTTCGCGATAACTCTTGTGTCTGTTCACTTAGCTTCATAGAAAAATTAAAACTCCAACAATTTTATTTCTAGTGGTATAAAAAATTGGAAAATGAGAGTTTTATATGTCTATATAGAAAAAAACTTTTAAACAGTGCAAATCTAATAGATAGTGTATTCAGGTCAAATAAATTATTGTCATTATTATCAGTGCGACATCTTTTTATCACGTTGAGGTAAGTGCAATTTAACATTTAGTCTATCCTGTTATGACCAAGTTATGAAAGTTGCAGTTTCAGCTTACATTGTGCTATCTGTAACCAATCTATAGCCAATTAAATTTTAAAATGTTTGACCTCATAGCCAATTCTATGCATGAAGAGCTTGGAAAAAAGCGTGTTACTCCATTTGATGTTACAATATGCAAATGTTTATTTCTGTATCTGGAGCCGCGTTGACGTTTTTACCGTATACCGACGGTTTAAAACAACTCAATTTCATTCAAGACATATCTGGTCCTTCATATTAAAAGAATGTTTAACAGAGCAGTAGCAATTCAATTCGGAGAGAACAGAGAAAAATATATCACTCACACCGATATTTGATATGATTTTATACACTTAGTTTTTTCACATCTTTCAATTACTTGTATGGTGTGCCACCCTAATTGTTTCTCTCGTAATTTCACTACACCTAATAATTTCCGAGTAATATAACTGTCACAGCCATATTACTTTGAGATTATTGGCACTATAAAGTATGTCGTATACGGACAGATGGATATGACTAAATTCTGTTTTTGCATTTGGCTCTGAAACCGGAAACTGTGTAATATTTATTACTTTTTCTTATATCTTTGATACATTTGAGAAAGTCTTCACTGGCACAAGTTTTTCCGGAGCAGCCCGCAACGTTGGATACCCATTCCATCGAATTGCTTTGTGTGAGTGTCTGTTGAGAAAAAATGACTGTACTAGCGGTTTGATAATCATTGAGCATAGCATGTCGAACTTGGCTAGAGCGGGTGAGGCCCGCCTGTTAATTGGGTGCGAAGTACTGCTGCCTGAAAACAAAAACCACTATTTTAGTGTCACAAAGCAGAAGTGGGGGGAGGTCTTGCCGCAATGAGTATTCCACGGTATGGACTTTCAAGGCATTAGATATTCGATGGAATGGATATTCGACAGTTCGGCACAGACTCAATTGTTTAAGTCTATCGACATTACTTTTGATTTTGGGTATAGATTATTTTTTATTTCATGATCGTAAGGAAAGTTTCGCTTTTTTACAGAATATAGGTTATTATGAAGAGATTTTATTGCACACTTCAAATGCATGATTACAATTGTTGAGTACATCAGTTCCACAAATCAGTGCTCCGAACATTTGAAGAATATTCTGGAATAAATTTTGAAAAACCATATCAATCACTTGTACACCTTTTGACTGAATAATTGACAGTTGACATTGACATTGACATAAGGCAGAATCGTGAATTGCACCTCTAGTTCAGCCCATCGCAATCATAGTGCGAAACCCGTCGGAATGGCCTCGACAAATAGCCCTAACAAAACAGTCCCAACAAAATAGCCCCGACAAAATAGCTCAAGACAAAATAGCTCAGGACATAATAGCCCTGATAAAACAGTCTATTATTATTTCAATTATAGACACATATTTTACTTTTATTGTATAGATAAAATCTTCATTATTGTAAATAAGTAGTTATTATAAGTCTCTAAACAAGTTGAAAGTTAAAAAAAAGCATTCGCACACAAGGGGCCAAATATTTCGTAGATTAAAAAACAAAAACATTGATTCCAAGGTCATTCAAGTGTTTTTTTTTCTTACTGTTACAATAGTTGTTATTTCTTTTGTTGTAGGGCTACTTTGTCATTGCTCATTGTACTCGGGCTATTTTGTGTGAAATTATTTTGTCCAGGCTATTTTGACGGGGCTGTTTTGGTCGGGTTGTTTTGTCGGGGTATCGAAATTTCAATACTCCACGGCTTATTGTTTTGAATTCAATTTATGCAAAAAATTTGAGAAGATTTTCATATAAAGTGCACTTTTGGCTTAGCCGATTAGTACAAAAATGGAATATAACCATTAGAATGCTACAGCAATTTATACAAAAAAGTGCACTTCCGGTACAGATGTTTGCAATCATAATGCGAGGTGCACAACTGGACTTCAGACTAGTCCTAAATACAAAATTCCAACATTATATGTTAGACAGATTTTGAAATTTGTGAGTTATATACATACGTACACACCTACCGACGTTAAGCCGAAAACAGTTAGAATAGATTAAGGGATGCTCAAAACGGATATTTTCACCAGAATTTCAAAAAGTGAATTATGTCGGCTTCAAAATACTTTTACTTTGTACAAGTAAAAGCTAAAATTACTGTTGGACATTTTTTTGATAATTTAATTCAAATTTCGATTAATATCAATGTCAACTTCTACGAAAACAGTTCAATTGATAAATTTGTCTCCTTAGTTACCAAAAGTAGCCGTTTATAAAATGACATTCACAAAAGGAAAATATCCGTTATTAATTGACTGTTTTACTAAAATTGGGACTATCAAAGATGAAACATTGTAAGACACAGGTGTAAAAAGTTTCTTATTCACTCACAAAGCTTTCAAAAATATTCGCTTCGCTTGTATCTACATCTAAGCCACTCGTGCATTGAAGAATTACTTGCTTCACTTGTATCTCAAAAATCTATTATTTTCTTACAATAATAATTGAGCTCGCTTTCATTGCTATCTACTGGCTTCTCTTAATACTGCATTTTATTTTATTTCTCAAATTACGATGTTTCTATAATATTTTTACTGTTACCAGTCATTATTGGTTTCACCTATGTGAACGTCTCATATATGTAAAGTTTCAGATTTCAATAGTTTTTAATATATTATTGTTAGACCATGGCTCATGTCAAGCAGTTTTTCTGAATGCAAATCTGCGTGCAAGAAGATCTAACGTAATCATTATATCAGTTCTTTGAGAATAATTGTATTTATCTAATTCCGTTTTGAAAAGTCAAATACATCAATTTCTGACGTTATGCAACGTCCCATTTTTCATAACTGTCATGCAACAGTTACGTAAAGTAGTTAGAGGAGTTACGTAATGACTTTACATAACTGGCCATGTTTTAGAGCTAATCAATTATACTTATCTGCGTACAATTAAAAAAATAATTTATTATTTACAGTATGCAGCATTGGCAGAGTCTTGGATATCAAAGGGTATTATATCACTCAAGATATCACTGCTTGAGTATATTTTTAAAAATTATTTTGACGTTTTGTGAAAATTCGATATTGGTTTATTTTAGTGCACTTTTGTTTCTGTAGTAACAATAGATGGTCATGAATCACAGTCATCTGAATTTTGTGATGTAACGTGCGAGATGTTCTCATTCAAAAATATAGATAAAATTATTCTGATGGAATTAGATGAA
Source organism: Dromius quadrimaculatus (assembly GCA_963989225.1). Taxonomy (NCBI): domain Eukaryota; kingdom Metazoa; phylum Arthropoda; class Insecta; order Coleoptera; family Carabidae; genus Dromius; species Dromius quadrimaculatus. The sequence goes on along the minus strand of OZ022325.1, from coordinate 54,768,655 downwards.
ATTTTGTACAGAATACGTTATGAAAAGCCATATTGTTTGACTCACGTAATTTGCAAAACTCGCTGCGCTCGTTCTGGCAAATATTACGTTTCGTCAAACAAAATGGCACTTTCCTTAACTATTTATGTAAATAACTATTATTGCATTCGGTAGAACGCTTTTCAACTTATTCATGTCTATAATGCACGGTCTGCACATTTATTTCTGCATGTAACATCCATATTGCAGCTTTACTACTATGAGAGATTGGTTGCATATAAGCGAACTATGCATTTGGTAATTGCCATGAGAATAATCACTATTCACATCAAATATTAAACTCTGCTGACTAAATCAAAAAATATTTAATAACTCTTCAGAATATACCTTCAAGCAATAATTATTTTAACATCTTGCTCTACTTGTATATATGGAATAACTTAAAATGTTCGTATTAGAACTGGCCATTTCTGTTCCAATAAATGAGTATTACAAAAATATTCGATAAATTCAATGATGACTACAACTGAACTACGAGGCGGACTATGCATTTTTTTTTATTAGAAAATATGCAGCTTCTACTTTGATTCCAACACAGACACATTATCAGTTGGAAGCGGTGAGGATGTTATTACAAGAATTAAATATATCAGAATTTCCGAATTTTATCGTCACAATAATAATTAAACTCAAAATGTTATCTTCTCTGAACTCTGTAGATAGTATTGGAGTGAAGATAATGCTCAATGTAGGGTTCGACACAAAGATTGATACAGAGTACAATCCAATGAAGCGAACCATAACAAAACACTACTTGTCAGAATGTTGGTCACAACTCGTTTCATTCTCTTGAACAACATCAGGGGCCTGTTGCATGATAAAATACAAGTTAATATTAAAAGCGTTTTCACGTGCATCTACACTAATAGTATTAACTTGTATTTTATTATGCAATAGGCTCTAGGTCTGAACTGAGGGGGATCTACCATTTGAGCGCGGCGGTCAGTTTTGTCCTAATCCCATAGACCATTTGAGCATTTTTCTCTTGATCCCTATATACCGTTTGAGCCGTCTTATTACTTAAATATTTTAGTCCTAAATAAATATATTTTCATAATACCTGCATTGAAACAACGCGTTTCTACGCCTGTTTTGTCAGCCGAAACAAGACAATTGCAGACAAATGCGAGTGTAGCCGGGCAGGAACAGGCTTGTTTCTGCCCGAGGGGAGAAACAAGCTGGTTTCTGCCCGCTGAATTAATTTTTTACATCGTTTTATCCTTGGCAGAGTCGCATTTGTTCATTGTCAATCTCTAAATAAAATCATATAACCTTAGTTAATTTGACAGTTGTTGTATTCGGAACTGTAAATTAAATTGGAAAGACGATTAATTTCAAGAAAAAAAGTATTAATACGACAATTTTAAGTACACCACAACATCTTATTGATGAAGCACAAGCAGCTACTCTCGACTTGTTACCTGCAAAATCAAAAGAAAAATATTTACTTTATTATGACAAATTTGTAATGTGGAAAGTTTCAATGCAGGAATTATGAAAAATACAGTGTGTGGCACGGGACAAAACACGATTTCAGCCGAGGATGATGCCGGCCCTCGCTTCGCTCGGGCAAGCAACGCTCACCCTCAGCTGAAATCGTCTTGTTTCGTCCCTAGCCACACAATATACTATTCCTCAAAATGCCAAAAATTGTGAGTTAATATAATGAACGAACTTGGATAATATTTCATTTTATTTTATCATAAACAAATAACGACTGATAAAAACTATATAGGTAGAAAAAATATGACATATTTAGACTTTCTTACAACAAACATAATTCATTTTATTGAAAACTCGTCATATATACATATTTACATTTTACTACACCTATCAATTCATTTTATTAAAAACTGGTCATCATTTACAAAACTATATATGTATATTATTTTTTCGAAAAATCATAACTAATAGCTTTTACATCAAAATCAATTCTTGTTATACTCCTTTTTCTATATAATTCCATTAAATTATTATTATATTCATTCCTTTTCAGAGATTTATGTTGGTCATATAAATATGTAATAGTAAACAATAATAATGGATGAATATTTGGGTGCTTTTTTCTCATTATTCTCACGGAATTGATTCATTTCGGCTATCTGCATGTACATTGGAGATTCTACATTTTACTTACTATCTTTGTTTATGGTTTATCCAAGTGGTACATAGGGATTACGGAAGACCTTGCTATACGGATTAAAAATTTGACCGCTCAAACGATCTATGCCCGAAATGAGGATATGGAATTTGAGGGATGGCTTTTATACCGATGGGGTAGGTGATGAAACATGAAAGAGGCTCAACGGATAAAAGATTGTTTCAGATTGTCTATTCATTTGAGCGTTTATAATTGGTTTTTTCATCCTTTCTTCAAAGTGATCATGGTCGATGAAGTGATTAGCGTAATTAAAATAGGTTTTTAAATTTTCAAGTGGGTTAATATGTTCTTGATAACGTTCTTTAAACTTACGTCCTGTTTGTTCGATATAGTTCAAATAACAAGTTACATATTTCAATTTATAGACGTCGCTTTATTTGTTTTCATGATTATTCTCGATGGTTGAGTTCATTTAATTTTCCAAATTATCTTTGGTTTCATAGGCAATTTTTATATTTATTTTTGTTTTTTGAATAATTTTGTTACTGCGTTTGTTCTTTTACCGATGTATGTGAATAAACAGCTGGTTCTTTATGCGTCATCAGCTAATTTTTATTATTAGGTTGAATTTTCATTTGCTTTTGAATTTTATTTATTGTGTTGTCAGAATATCCGTTGGTAGTCGCGATTTGATGGATGGCTCCAAGCACTTGTTCATATTTCTCTCTGTTTCAGGATACGGCTTCAAGATGGTAAAATAAACTTCTAAATGTGGCGTATTTATTCTGTTCAGGATATTCTGAATTCGTGTGTATTATATTTTTTGTTTGGGTGGTTTATTTGTGGATAACGTTATCATTCTCGTTTTTCTATCTTTTTTCCTACATTTGATTAGTTTTTTGACACTTTGAGTCGGACATAACTCACATCAATTTGTTTCGCCAATTGGCTGAGTTTTTCGTTTGTTTCTGTCATAGCAGTCTCATTTGTATCAATTTCAAATTGAGTATAACAATTTTTCGTATATAATATCACAAAGGACTGTAATTTTATCAATAAATTTTTCTTGAAAACTTTGATTACCTAGCAACATCGTGAGAGTCATCTGTCCGATTAAAACACGAGAGCGTAGCTCGAGGGATTTCATCTGAGCAGATGACTCGAAGGATGTTGCTCAAAGGTAATCAATGTTTGAAAGAAAAATTTATGATAAAATTAAAGTCGCGAGTGGTATTTGTGGAGAATATTTCTCGAATGAAATTGCTACTATAAGTACCTACTAAATAATGTTAGTTGCAACTACTAACCTCTTTTATTGAAAAATGCACTAAATTGTCTTCATATACTCTTGTATTTTTTGACTTTTTGTTTTCAATTTCATTACTTTCGGCGAAAAATGCATTTCCAAAACGATTAAATTCTGACATTTCCGAGAACTGATTGTTTGTTTATATTAGAACTGTGTATTGGTTCTCCATGACAAAGGCAATTTATCGTGATGAATCGCTTGCCAACGGGAATTTACCGAAGTAACGGGAATTTATCGCGGTAAATTCCCGTTGGCGATGAATTTATTATTATAATTGTCATTGTAACTCTGCAAAATTTGTCAGTATAATTGACATAAGTGAAATAATCTCAATAATTTCATAATAAGACTTGTGAAGAAGAACCTTAATAGTTATATAATATAGAAATTGTTGTCCTATTCAACTTACTTCATATGTCTCATAGTTCCTGAGATAGAAAAAATCAAAATCTATAATAATAGAGCTCCATATAGATGATCAAAATCTCAATTGTAGCTTAAGGTAAATCGTACCGCTAGTATTTAATATATTCAATCAATAACTATTCAGTTCAACATCTATAGAATATCTGGAGTACAATTATGTATTCGTTGGATTATAGACCAGGAGATAGTAATAGAAAACTCGAAGTCATTTGTTTCAAGTATGGCGACCCTTCAGGAGTCGAATTAGGTAACTGATGGAAGAAAAATAATGGTCGTAGCGGTGGTCGTCGGGGCGTGAACGCAGGATAATTAATTAAACTTGTCGGATTAAACTATGAGTCTGAACGATTTGTTACACAAAGATTTTTGTATTTTCCAGAAGTCGTTAATTGATAAACTCGGCCTATAAATATGCCATATTTTTCAGATAGGGCTAACATGCCGCTAAACGAACTGGAACACGTTAATTTATTTCATTTTCTTGAAACAATTTTTACAGACAAAATTTTTTTTAAGGTCATCATTTTTGGATGAGCTTTTACGAGAATCACTATGCCATACTGTTTCGACGGTTCCAAATAACCGCAAACAAGCAGATTTATTTAATAATGCAAAACGATCTGTTACAACTAAAACCAGTTATTTGTATGATTAGAAATTTAGATCTGACTATGCCATACCCATGAGATGGATTGTATACGTGGAACGTCATCACAAATGGCTACATTTTATGAGGAGTTCAGATGATTTGTTACGTATACATGATGGCACAAATTTTAATGAAAGTTTGGGGTGTGAAGAACGTGAATATCAACTATTAAAGTAAGTGTGATAACAATATGGGCTTATTCAAAAGAAAACATTAGATTTATATTAAATTCGATACAACCTAGCTGTACTGTAATGAGAATTTATGCGTCGTAATCAAGCTACAGGCCATCCATAAATTACGTCGCACGTTAGGGGAGTGGGAAGGGATCGACGAATTGTGATATTTAGTGTGAAGGGGTGAGAGAGGTCCCAAATTTCGTGACGTCACATTCCAAAATCTAATATATCTAAGTATTAAAATACAAGATTTGAACTATTGACGAAAAGTTTAATAATATTTCCAATTCTATCTGTTTTTTGGGTGTCAGTTTTCAAAATATCACACCCAGGAGGAGGGACTCTCACAAATGTGACCATGACAAGGATGGGGAGGACGTCAGAAAGTCATGAAATTTGTGTGACGTAATTTATGGATGGCCCCTTATAGCTGAATGAGAGGCTGCTGCAAATCAGTTCTCCGTGTATGGCATCACTTTAGCACTTCATCATAAATATGGCAAAATTTTTCCGGAACATATTATTTGAATAAATTTTGAAAGATTCGAATGCCATTCTGTAACAAATAGTTCTGACAACATTTTTTTGTTATACCGTAGCGCGAATATGACTATTTCCAGCTTCACGGTCATAGTATAAAATACTTTTTTAGGTACATTAGTATTGAAACAATCTCATCCTAATAATTCCATACTGATATAAATAATTCCAGGTCTTGTATAGCCGTATCTCATCAGACTCTGAAAAAAAAACGTATTCCACCACTTTTGCACTTCAACAAAAGTATGGCAAATATATAAATTATCTCACTGTGTCATGAACTTTCCACGATTCAAGTGCCATACTGTAACAAATCGTTTTGCATTATCAAATAAATCTGCTTATTCGCGGCGGTATGGCGGTTATTTGGAACTCTTGGAACGGTATGACATAGTAATTTTCGAGAATGCTTACTCAAAAATAATAAGTCAAGAAAAAAAAATGTCTGTAACAAATATTTTTGGAAAAATGAGGAAAACTACGTGTTCCAATTGGTATGACGGGATGTTAGCCCTACCAGAACAGTATGGCACTTCTATGGACCAAATTTATCTTCTAACGACTTCTGGAAATTACAATAATCTTTGTGTAACAAATCGTTCAAACTTGCAATTTAATCCTACAAGCTTAGTTGATTACCCTGCGACTACGCCCCGATGATCAGCGCTACGACTATTATTTTCTTCCATCAATTACCTACTTCGACCCCTGAAGCGTCGCCATACTTGTAACAAATGACTCTGAATTTTCTGTTACTATCTCCCGGTCTATTAGTGAGCATAAATATATCGAACTATTATTCTTATTTTAATAATTATTAATAAATTGTTCGATGTGAGAAATTTAAGGTAGAATTCTGATGCTAAACTAATTATTTTCTCCATTTACTGCTTATAGAACCGGTTGTATAACATTCAACTTGCGTTATAATAGTTATTTTCCAGTCGGATTGTTACAACATTTGCCTTCGGCTATTATTTTTCTTCTTCAACCGTTCTAAGTATATCTCTCATTATTATACGTTCAATAAATAATATAATAATATAATACACCCTGGTCTTAGAGCTGACTAATATTCAGTTCCTTTCGTATCGCTCAGTTCCTTTGTATCTTGGGGTACTATCTTGATCTTGATGCTAATAAATGATGAGAATCTCAACCTTGGCATATAATAACCTATTGTTCATATCCATACAATTATTGTATTGATTGATCGGAACATGTGTATAGATACAAAGAAATAGGTAAACAGCCTTTTGAATATATGTATTCCATTTGTTTTTACATCATATCGTTCACGGTAAAAACTACGATTTATGTAAAATCATTCCTGAACAATGGTATTCTCATACATAAAATGCTCGTGGACTGTTTTTTGTTTTATTTGTGTCTCACATTCTTTCCTTGATAAGTGTTTATAGTGAACAAAACGTGAGTGACATTATTTCTCATTATTATAATACAAGAGTGTAAGTTTCGTATTTGATCTATTTCACAGAAAAAGAATTGCAATTGACAGTATATTTTGTACCATGTTTCATAATAGTAAATTCTATAATAAGTATTGGAATGGCTTATATTCTAAACAAGCGAAAAGTTTGTAAACCGAGCCGAAGGCGAGGATTACGGTTCGTGAGTGTGGAATACCCCATTCCAAACATGTTGTAGACTATAATTTCTCTAACAAAGTTTTGGAAATACACCAATATTTCACAAGAAACTTAGAAAATCATTAAATGTCAAACGCAAAACTGAATACGAATACTTGAATTGTTAGGAAGTAACCATGGTAGTAACAAAACTAACAGCTTCTGATTCGTCAAAATTATTCTAAACGGCATACGGAATCATTCTAAGCGATTTATTGGAATTTCATTCATTCCACCAATATTTTTGGTTATGGAATAAGCAAATTCCACAATAGTGTCGGAGAAACGTCTTTTCAGACTCGAGCTTCCCAGGCACAAGCAATTTAGAAGCTACTGGCTAAATTGTGTTACATTCAAGATTTTCTTCTGAATGATTTGAAGTGTTTCAGTTTTTTCTTGTATGATGTATAAAAAATTCTCGTAGACACAATATCTAATCTGAGTAAGGTATGATAAATGCATAAGCCTTATGGTTGCTAGTACAATTAAGATATACATGAGTTACTCACGTCCGATCAAGTAGATGGCCGTGATTTGTAATCGATTATGATAATTATTCTTTCATGTCTAGATGCACCGCTGTAACCTTAATCTAAGAATCATTTCGACAAAGAATGTAGAAACAAAATGATAATTTATATTATTATATTAAACTTGAATTTGAATTTTTATTTCATATTGTTCAAGTCACACCAAGAATAGGAGGGACAGCGGTGCAACTGGTCACATAGCTTCCAAGTTCTTCACGCCTGTGCGTAATCTATTTTTTGGTGCGCAAGAGCCCACCCGGGACCATCTTTGGCACAGTCCCTGATTGGATACTACATAGCTCATAAAACTATGTTGAATATCATTTAGTTTTCATTTCCAAGCATCGGTAAGAATGATAAAATATTGTTATCGTCAAAAAAATAGACGAATAATACTTAAGTAAGCTCCAGAACGGATTGAATAGTTCATACAAATTCGTTGAATAGAATCCTTTCACTGAAAGTACTAGACTTTTACTTGATATCCACCTCCAAATAAATTTATCTGGTAAATAATAACTGTGGCAACAATTGTCTGCACAATTGTTACCATAGTTATTATTCAGCAAATAAATTTATTAGGAGGTGGATATCTCGGGCCTTAATATAATCGAAGTGACTAATGATCCGGTAATGAGATATTTTTATTTGTTCGGTTATTTTTTTTTTTGCCTGCGGAACAATAGTCTATATTCTATCCGTTATTCAATTGAATGTTAGTGGGAATAATTTATCGTGATGAAATTAATTCTCTAAAGTCGTTCCTGGTATATTTAATTCATCTTCTTAGAACTTATTTGAATACATGCAAAGGTAAATTGATAGAATTAACTTATTTACTTGATTTTCAATTTTTCAAAAAACGTCGATCTGTCATACTCCTGTTCATACTCAAATAATCATGTAATTAATTCATTAAGTCCAATAAATAAAAATTTTATTCCATGTCAACAGCTATATTTTACTACGGAAGCGGGGAAAACTATTGTAAAAGAGTACTCTCAAGAAAAAAAAAAATTTCAAAATGCAGAAAAATGTGGATATCACAATTGATAAATACTCAAAATTGAAAAAAAGCATTGGTTGTGATTATTGTTATGTATGGTATAGTGCAGTTAAAATTATTTGGCGATTGACTTGACTCGCTAATGATAAGGGCTGGCTTAACTCAGCAGGTATTAAGTCTAATTGTGTTCAGGAGCGGAATAAATTAATTTTTTCATTTTCTTTCTTGGGATTGGATTTTGGTCATTTAAACGGTATATTTTCATCAAAGTTGTTTCTTAGAAGACTATTAATTGGGAAAATTTTATGAATATCATTTTAGTTGTTCTAGATCTTAAATTCACTAGTTCAACAGTATTGGCGCAGTGAACATTAAAAATGTTACAAGCTGAGAACTAAAATTTCGAAGAAAGCACCACAATAGCGAATCAAAAACGCAAATATTTATCAGGCGATGCAAAACAAATAGTTTTAAATGTGTTTAATTTGTGAAACTTTTCTAAATTTTGATGATGGTGTAAAAACCGAAAAACGTGTGAAGATATTAAATAAAACTTATTGAAACAACCAAGTGTAAATTTTTAAATTAATTCAAAAAATGGAATAATCATCTAGATGATGAAAGCGCATTTTTGACAGCTCATGAATGCTTGTTACTTCAGAGATTTCGCAAATTACCATCTCTCACAATTACTGAGTTTGAATAAAGCAATTTGGGCAAACTTACGAAACAGCAGCTTCCATTTAGTACTAGTTTCAAGTTGACTATTTGATAGGTACATAATTTATGCATGTACAAACTCAAAAATACCTTTTAATCTTCATTGTTTAGTTATTGACTGACGGGAGGTCAAGTGCTGTACCTTAAAATGATAAAAGAGTACTCTCAAAAAGACACTTCCAAAATACAGAAGAATTTGGATATCACAATTGATAAATACTCAAAATTGAAAAAATGGATAGATTGTGATTATTGTTATGTATGGAATCATTTGGTATGTTCGGGACTTAAGCGATTGACAAAATAATCATGGATGTGTGATAATTGTAAATTCTAATATATAACGTAATTTAAGTGAATAAAATTTTGAGACATTGGAGAGATTTTGCAAGCCACCACTAATGAAACGTTAACGCTAACGTAGAAAACGATTTTCTTTGTGCTTCTGTACTGAAATGACAAATAAGTTCATCGTAACGTTATTGATGTCTGCTAGTCCTTGAAGTTTCTTGTAAGTACTCTGTAATTCAAGCTAGCATTATTGAGCAAGCATTCCCCAATGAATAAATTTTTTACGTTAGCGTTATCGTATTGATAGCGGAGGCTTGCAAAAACTCTCTATGATGAATGAATTACTCTCGGAATTACTATTTATTCTATGATATTCGAATACTTTTCAATTTTATTTAATTCACTTTGGATACTTCAAAGTGTATATAGTTAGTGATAAAAGTATCAAAGCATATGGTTTAAAAAAAATTTGGAAAGATATAATATAACCTTTGAAGATATACCGTACTTATTAATGCAGAATTGGATAGTAGATAATACATTTTTCTAGCCGGATAAATAAAAATATATTATTCATCCGGTTACCGGAGAAAATTGGAAAAATATTTTCGTCCGATCGCTCGACGAATAGATCCAGCATATTTCGCGTTCTGTGAACAAAAATAATTATTTCGTGTGTTTCTACTTACCATGTGAATATTCACTTCAAATGACAGTTTTCAAAAAAATTAATATTATGTTTCAGGCTACATATCCTATTCTTATTCTGATATTCATTTGTTCAATCTACAAATATTATAATTTGCACTTAGATATTGACCATTTTACACATCTCTCTGAGTTTCTTGATTGACTTAAATAGAAATGATCAAAACATTGCTTATCAGTTAACTGTCAAATAATTTACGAGTCCCGAAATGTTTCGGTCGCTTGGCGGCGACATTGTCATAGCCAATATTGGGTACCTATTCCATACTGAATAAGAGATTTTTGTACAATTATTTCTGAAACAGAATAATTGAATTATTCAAGAAAAAGGAATAATTTTCACCATTTAATCGGTTTGGGAGAAAGTAGAATCCAATAACGTACTCCCTCACGATTCCAACCAATACATTTACTGAAAAATATTGTTGATGCGCATGCACAAATATTGCGTGGGGATTTTCATCTCGCCATAGGTGATTATTGCGAGAATTAGATACACTGTTTCTTGTGAAACAAGCTTCGTTTGTGAATAAAATATTTCTCGCAAAACACCTTCAAAAATTGCTATTTGCTATTACCATTACTCATCCTCAATAGAAATCAGAGCTGCTTCAAATACAGGGAATCGACATAATCTATTGGAATTCCTACCAATTGTTAGGTGAAAACTTCCAATCTCTGACAAACGTCTACAGATTCTCCTAGAAATGAGGCAGCTTGGATGTTGATGATTTGAATATATTCTCCGAAAAATTCTACGCTTTTCTTGTGCGTCACATCTAACCTCTCCAAAAACTAAAAGCATGTCGAGAAGTTCAGCATTTTGATAATTATTATGAATTTTCATACACAGATTATCCAAAATACTTACACAAATCATTAACGGGTCAGAAGCTTTTCAAGATAAAGCAGTAAATATTTTTTTCAGAATAAAGAATTTTCTAGGGAACAAGGTCAAAAAGTATTCAATTTCCAACGTACAAACTAGAGAAAACGTGTCTCAAGTTTGAGGTACGTGCTTATTATTCGATTACTGTTCCACTGCTTAATGGTAGCAAGCCTACTTCATCTTAAATTATTGTTGCAGTGTGGTAAAATTGATCATTTGATTCAATTTGAATAAAAACTTGTTTTGGACATATCGAGAAGAATATTCCAGACAAATTTTATTGGCAGATAGCTTGAGAATTTTAAAATGTCTTTTTTTCAAAAATCGGAGTGTTTCTCAAAATATCTTGTTCTAAAATTTCTGATCGGTTGCCATTTTGTTATTTGATAAATTAGAAAATAATTGTAGGTAAAAATGTCGTAAAGAACCGGAAGCAAATGCTGGAAGTTTTTGTATATTTCAAATATTCATATATAATATCATAAGTGGTTAAATTTTACCGGAAAATTTTTTAGATTGTTACGAGAGCTTGTTGCTTAGCAATTTATTGAGTGATATTGACAGAAAAATCACGAGCTGTCAAGCGAGTGATTTTTGATCAATATCACGAAATAAATTGGTAGCAAGCTCTCGTAACAATCTAAAAATTTTGCCAGGTTAAATTTAATCACGAATGGTATTCGGAAGATTATTTTTCCCATCCAAATTCATCAATATATTTCAGAGACTCGACTCTGAATCTGCTCATTTTCACATTCAATCTGTCTGTCAGTTTGACAGATGCTGAATCAACGCGGCTGAATATTCTTTGTTTTGTATATATAACCAACAGACAAAATTTCCAAAAAATTTCCACTTGAAAACCGTGTTGGTTGTACCACGTGACGTCGAATGGTGCAATTCTATTGGTCGAAATTTGGATGGTAAAAATAATCCTTGAAATTAGGTAGTGGTGACAATTTTTCAAAAAACAAAGGAACACACATTATGATAAATGTATTTAACTCAGTAGTATGTTTTAATTGTACTTAGCCCTCAAGTGACATTTGTCACCCATATCTATGTTTTGCTCTATTACTTACATATATAGTAATAGGTTCAAGTATTGCATGCGCCATTTCCGGTATTTCTTGGTACGGTTTTTCAGTTGAATAGCGAGATATTTTTCTTACTGGTTCTTACTTTCTTAGTTAATCCTTAATTTGGTGAATCCAAATATTTCACTATTATCTACATTATCTGTTTGAAATGGTTTGTATTCCAGATATTTGTTTGGAAAGAGAGATACAATTAGCAGAGAAAACAGAGAAAAAATGAAACCTTTGCGATTGAAAAACATATGTTTTGACTCCACTATTTTGTAGCCCGCGTAAAACTGAATAGGAATGCGAAGATTTATTTGATGTTTTATGATTTCCACGGAATACTTATATGATTAAATTAGTACAAAATTATGTTTTGCTGATATTAGGAATTATTAAGTTGTATATTGGATGATTTCAATTTTTTAATGAATAATAAGTTATTCAAATATGAAGGGACAGTACAAGCATAAATTGATGCAATATTTGTAGTTTATTTACACAAAATAGAGAGATTATGGAATTTTTCTTGTACTAAATTGAAGAAATAAACAAGGTATCAATGAAACTTTGCAAAATGGGAGTTTTTTATTGTTATTTTCAGGTATTAGTATCATTTGAGAAATTTGAACTTTGTGTCATATTTTAAAAATTTGCCACATAAAATTTTGTTTTATGTAAGCCAATGGTTGGCTAGTAATGATAGGCGTTTTCGTTTATTGTATCCGAGCTATCCATAAGATTCAATCTTTGACGTTATCATGGACATGTTTGTAGTATTTGATCTGTGCTGCACTTTGTTACTTCTTAGCACTCTGTAGAACACTCATAGGTTTGAAATTCGGGCGTAGTATTGCTACAGATTGCAGTAATCCTCTTTTTCGAGCAGTTTCTTGTCACTATCTAGTGACTTATATGAATTTTTTAAAAAGCGAAAATATGTTTGAGATCTTTTCTTGAAAGCACATGAAAAGTATGTTTCAACCGAGGTCGTATCTTCTTTAATTCTCGAGATTCAAATGATGGTACTTCAAAATGTGAGCACGCTGTATACTGGATGTTCTAAAAAAACAGGTCATGAATTCAAGGGTATATAGAACATCTCGAAACAATGGAAAAAGTTCATATAAACATATATCCGGAATAACTAGTTTCAGTGCTATAGCAATTTTAATATTGTATTTCTGTCATATATCTCATACTTTTGACATTACAATAGAGTCATAGTGGCCGTTCACAATGGAAAACAGGCAATTATGAATTTTAAAAAATGTTAAAATGTCCACTTTGAACTTCCATACAACATTCTCATTTTTATCTCATGGACTGACGTATACTTTCGGAAATTAAGTAAACGGCCACTATGATTCCATTGTAATGTTAAAAGTGTGAGTTGTAAATGACAGAAATAAAATATTAAAATCGCTATAGCTATGGTATTAGACATTTCTGGATTTATGTTTATATAAACTTTTTCTACTGTTTTGAGGTTTTCTATCTACTCTTAAATCCGTGATCTTTATTTTTCAAACATCCGTATGAATATTATAAGACAGGTTTATTCAGTAGTAATGGAGTTATTTTATATTTATGAGAGCTAACAATTGCTTGGAAATTTGTAGCAAAGATATACAAAATTAAATACTACATAATTATGTGTCATTCAATACAATGAACAATAGAATAATTGTCAAATATTTCCCATAATAATGAATAATGTATAAAATGCTGTTCAACGATTGATTCCAATAACATTTTCGTCACATTTATGAGGGAATCTATTACAATACTATCATTCATCAGGATTGATATATTGAACTTCTTTGCTAACTACGAAATGTACATCATCAGGTCTAATTTCTTGACGTTATTTTGACTATATTAGTTTTACTGCGTAGCTTAGATACTATTACTTTGTTTGTGTCTATCTGTCATACTTATATCTTTTGATTGGTCTCCTCGATTTGGGTGAAATTTGGTGAACATGAAGTGGAGACTGAGTGTGGGCTACGTTTGATACATGGAATTATTCGATCGAGTATTCTCTTAACAATCTTCAGAAGATAATTTACATGTAATGTGGACGGGAGGTTCTATAGGAGGAACTCAAAGATGAAATAACCACGCTCGATACTTATAACGCTATATTGGGCGTGGGCTAGTAAAACGTTAGTCTGTAATCGATGCGATGGTAAGGACACACTGACACGCTCACATCACGGTTTTTTAAATAAGAGTTATCACATTGTTGCTTGGAGTACTGTACCAGTTTGTCTCATATTGTTTTCTGAATATCGCAAAATTGACTTGATGAAATCAAAAACACAATAGATGATCGCAAATTGTCTTGCTGGAACTCATTCGTGGGTTAAAATTTCCATTCGATCTGACGTCACCACGTCCTTGACACATATCAGTCAGTTGCGTAGGCTATAAGACAACTCTATCGCGTGTATCACTTGTTCAACCGGCGTGTTGTCATGAAATTCCACCCTGTAAGGTGTCAACGATTCTAAAGCAAACTAAGAGCATATTCAGGATATATAAAGTTTGTTATATCTACAAAAACCAATTTATTTTTCATGAACTAAGAACAATAATGACTGTAACAATTTGAATGGATAACAAGATATTTCTTGCGAACTTCATGTTATATTTTATTATCTATAATCTATTCTTATTCATGTCAATTTTACGAGTTTTGAAGTATTTACCGAGAATTTATATAAGTGCGACGAGTAATAGTCAAATAAATTTAAATAATTACTTTCTAAATATAACCGAGAAGAGAAAGTTCTCAATGTCAGTCCCCAGAACTAATGCACATTTGTGCTGTCATAGTACATCATGATATAAGGTTACTACATGCGAGTAACAAAATAGATATCTGGATAAGGAAAATGTTGAGCTTTAAATTCCTCATCGAATCCTAACTATCACACTTTGTATGGTGTATAAGTGTTTAATACCAAGGAATATGGAACAAGACATCTACTGATTGAGGGAGACAACTTTTTGGTGAGTAAGTGAGGAGCCTACCTGACTTTAATATCATTAGAGGCAATAATTCACTTGTGATATGTCTATTGACTATTATTAATAGGACTGTGGATGAGAAATATAATTCAAAATGGGGGAAATGTAGGTTCCATGAAGATGTTGTGAAATTTGAATTTTACCACTTTATTCGAATACATTAATCGCTTTCCGACAAAATATAATTTTTCTTTCTCAATATTAATTACGTCTCCAGTGTCTAGGATATGAGTTTTACATGTGCTAAAACTGAACTGAAGTCAAAGTTGCTGGAAATTTGTGAAACAACAAAAAGTTGAAAATTGTGCCAAGCAATGAGAAGTGTTCAGCTGATTGAAAAAAATAATGCTAGCACCATTTACATTCACAAGAACCGTTATTTCAAGCTCAAAAATTATTAGTATTTCAGGATTTCTGCCACGGTTCCGTCAACGTGAGGGTAGCAGCATTCATTTATTAATCCATTGGATACTCTTCAACTATTTTTATGAATTCCAACTTTTCCGTTATTTAAAGCTTGATGCAGGTGAATCGAAATTCATGATATTGCCGGGCTATGCTGTTCATGGATACTTATGTTCTCTAACTCATATTCATCTAGTTCTATATATAAATTATATTGATATCAGACTTTTTGGAATAGTTTTACAAAGTTTTATTGTTGCGAGAAAAAATGCAATACAAAATACAAGCGTGAATATGATAAGAGAATTCGTTCGTGATCAGCACAATATTGTACAGCATATACTCATTAATTTCTTGTCCCAAGTTGTGAAACAATCTGTATGTTATACCATTCATCTACAGAAAAATGGATAGTTCTATGAATTGCTCTCGTACGATTGAATTTTAAAATAATGAATATCAGATGATTATTTCACTCATATTTCACGGACTATAAAGAAATTCATGCTATTATTGATTTCAGATATATCATCATGCTAGAAATACTCAACGAATGGCAGAGATCTCTGGCGGCCATCGCAGGTGAGTTATGAGATTCTTACTCTAATATGTTCTTTTTCTTATTCTTCACTGTTACTATTGTTCTAGCTTGATAATATATTCGTGATAATCTATCAATATCCGAGTATTCAAAACTGAGCAATAGATAATCAGTTAGAGGAAATCATTAACTATAATATTTCTTATTTATTGATGATAACGGAATAATCTTAAGAACTACGGTAGCTTGAGGTTCGAGGCAACTGACAAAATCATAAGTAATTATCAGATTAGCATGAAATCTATCCTCCATTGAATCAGCAATTATTTTCCGCCAGATACCCTTGTAATGCACATCAAATTCTATTTATATGAGTCCATACATTTTTTTCACTCCGAGCTTGCCTGCACGCAGCAAATCAATAATTATATAAATTCACCTACACGCAATTGATCATAGGTATTCCAAAAAGTTTCAGGATCTACTTCAGCTATTATATAAAATTTATTCTTATATTCCCATTTGTGTCTGATAGAGATTATTGATTCATCTGTTATCATTGAATCCTGTTATTCTGAACTTGATATTATTTGATGACTTAATAATTTTCATAGAGGAGGTTCCTTTAGTTAGGTACTTCGTATTTTTGCTACAATTTGTTTGATACTTTGTCTCCAAGTGTATTATTATTTTTCTTTATCTCAAATACTTACTTCTCTTCCTCAAATACTAACAAACCATTACACTACAATTTCGTAATTTGGGCAAATGTTTTACTCTGAATTTAGTCTGTATTTTTATTATTAGTTCTAAATGTGGCTAACATATCTCTTGAAGAAGTAATTTCCAAATTGAACTAATGGAGAGCTACATCAATGACCTAATCCATATTCACTCTGATTGAATTCAAATTTTTCCTGCTTCTACAAATATCGCAAAACAATTTAATGCCATCATAAGAACTTATAACATAACTGTGAAATCCTTCGTCTTGATTCCTGTGCATTTGAGATAAAACTAATGCTTGCATGATTCGCATTCAATAAATCTATCTCCTCTAAGCCTCACCGATCGATAACAAATAAACTGTATTTGAGAATACCGGTGAACATCAGGTGAGTTTTGACCGGATCTTATTGCGAAAAAATCTGCTGTGGCCACACAGTACTTCTCCAACTAAAAATTTCATGGCCAGTTTCATCGCCGTTTCAGAAATTTAGAGTATTGCATCAATCAATTGCAAATTTCAATGTGACAGCTGTCATTGTAAAAGTGACAGCTGTCATTGTGAAAGTGACAGCTGTCATTTTTAAAGTGACAGACGGCGGTTATATTTTGGTTCTTTCACAAAATCTTCGGGAATGATGAGTCTTTTTATAGACTTTCAGGCTCTTCTATTCATTTGAACATACAGTCTCGACATTTGATTGCCAGAAGTGCAGTTTGAAGATGGTAACGTGGATTCCACTAATCATTTTTTATTCTTGATATCTGCTGAGATTATCTTCTCAAGAGCTCAAAATTTATACCAAACTGGACATAATTTGAATAATTTGTAAAGGAAACAATTGACAATCGTTCTACTAGAATTATTCTTGCAAAAGCTTCAATTTGATACTAAACACGATAGAGCCAAGTTATTTATTTTAAAAGAATAATTGATGCACGCTTGTATGTGATGTCAAAATATGAGTAATAATAATTCTGATTTCACACCATGATTCTTATTATTTCTTTACTTCAGAAAAATATGACTAATTCTAAAATAATTCAAATTTTGATAATGACAAATGTTCTAAGTAAATGTTGTGTCAAATAATTCGAGGATCAGTTTTAGTTATTCTATGTTCCATGATGAATACTACCGTTTATAAAATAAACACAAAAGACTAAAAAGTTTCATCAGTAAAGTTTTGGCACCACTGGTTGGAAAATGCTCATCTACGAACTTGAACCCAGCTTTTTGATGAAAGTCTTAAATATGGAATTTCAGTCGGCAGACCGACAAACAGAAAATCACGATTATATCATTATTATCATATTCTAGGTCAGGGAAGTGAAAATGGATCGTTATACAAAAATACAATCGATATCAATTTGTTAATTTTTCTTTGTTTCTATAAATATCATATTCCCACTTTCCCCCTCACTCTTACCCTCCCTCTCTTTATTTCTGAAGCCTGTCTTCTAACATAGAATATCATTGATTTCGTGATCAGAAATAATGTATTGCTTCTATTTCCAGATGATCGCATATCAACAAATTGGTTCCTCATGTCACCAGTTCCATTCGTAACATCATTACTCATTTATATGGCCATAGTGAAAATAGTATTACCAAAGTATATGGAAAATAGGAACCCGTTCAAATTGAATAATATTTTAATAGGATACAACGCCTGTCAAGTTGTCGTGAATGTATATTTAGTCTATATAGTAAGTATTGTGCTCGATTTTTATTTTGTAAATTACTGCCAGTTATAGGAAGAGTGTGAACTATTCAAGGTTTTGGATGTGTTGATTCTATTCTAATCAGAAAACTCAAAATCAACTCCAAGTTATTCTTCGGAATGTTTGGAAGATGAATATATAGTATAATATTTTGTGATGAATAAACTATCAAGACTGTAGATAAGCTTGAATTGTTTTAAGAATCGAGCTGTCAAAGTTCCATCTTATCAGATAGTGGGAATGAAAACAAATGAATGCTCTCATTTAGATTGAATATTTTGAGTGTAATATCATGGTTTTTTGCAAGCAGTAACCAAATACCATCATTATGTCGAATTGATAATATGATTTTCCAGCTGAGTCGCACATTGTACTTGCTTAACGTCATAAAAAATAAAAAACTCAATATCTGCTGTTATTATTGATAATTATATCTCAAATATCCGATGGTCGCGCATCTACAGCATGATTTTGGAAGAAAATACGGTTTATTTGTATAATTTCTTGATAAGATTATGCGATTGATATTCTACTAAGTCCAAGAAATCAATTGATTATATATATTCTGTAATTAATATTAATGATTATCTATTCACATATCCATGAATTCTAATTATTTCGTTGGGAATTAACCTTCTATGTATCTTGCAATCAAGATGAAAACAATGATTGACAACATTTACATCCAGTTGAGTATTTTTACCTTTCATGATATACCGAGTATTGCCTATAGAGATTCAACATGTCGAAACAGTTTCATATAATTTTTTGTTTTCCCCTCGTTTTGACGGTGAGAACTGTAAATATTCAGCGATTAGAATTAAATGATACATATAATAGTATTTCGCACAGCAAATGTAGAAAATTAACCGTCCTACACGAGGTGTGAGAGTTACAGTACGAAATGGAGTGAAGTGTAGGAAACACGAATGTAAAATTGGTGATTCCACATATGTTGGACACTATACTTTTTCTACGACCTCTTTTTTCCGCTAAATTATGTGAGTAATTGGAAACTAAAGCTTCAAGTAGGTATCGATTGAAAACGTCACGTATACTGTTACATAAAACAGTTTAATATTAGTAATTATTATTATAATCGACTTGACCAGGAAAATGATTCAAATTCTCTTGTATTTCACATTCATAGTCGCATTTAGACGATTTTTTATATGAATATCTGGAATCGAATTATGAAGTCAATTATTATTGAATGCAAATTATGATGCTACAAGCTTCTTTTTACTAATTGGTTGCGTTCCATAATGAGGCTCAATTTCTTATGCAATTTCATTGATAACTGTCAAAAGTAGAAACTGACACAGAAATATAAAAATAATTTCTAAGCAGAGCAGTGCAATTTTGGTACAAGAAACAAACATTTTTGTAATAAGTATGTGATAATTATTATCATCTTTGCTAGGAATAAACTTGGACAGATATAGAAGAAGTGGATAATGCTGACTGTTAGATGATATGAAGGAAACGAAATATGGGAATTCAGTCAAGAGTTCTATTTTAATCTACTCTACTCTACAGTTTCGATCCCACCTGGACCATCTTCAGGAGTGCTACATTGTACAAAAGTGTGAACATGAGGGACAAAATGACGAAGTGAAATTATTAGTGTACTTACAATAAAATTAATGTGTGTATGTGTTTACATCTGTGTGTAATAATAAGTTAAATAAAAGTCAGAGTAATAAAAATGAGCAAAACAACCATGTTTTTGGTCACAAATTTCAAAATAAAATATTAAAAAAACTGTGCTTGGCAACAACTGACCGTTATGAAAGATCAAGACTAAGTGCTTGTTGAATAAGGTGTTTGCCCGCTTAATGCGGAAAAGCAAAATCACACAGGTCGATAACAGTCAGTTGATGATTCTTATTCAATGGTTGACTTCATCGACTGACTGTTATCGACCTGTGTGATTTTGTTTTTCCGCATTAAGCGGGCAAACAGCTTATTCAACAAGCACTTAGTCTTGGTCTTTCATAACGGTCAGTTGCTGCCAAGCACAGTTTTTTTAATATTTTAAATATTTTATTTTAAAATTTGTGACCGAAAACATGGTTGTTCCCCCCATTTTTATTACTCTGACTTTTATTTAACTTATTATTACACACAGATGTCAACACATACAGACATTAATTTTATTGTAAGTACACTGTTAATTTCACTTCGTCATTTTGTCCCTAATGTCACACTTTTGTACAATGTAGCACTCCTGAAGGTGGTCCAGGTGGGACCGAAACTGTGGAGTAGAGTAGATTAAAATAAAACTCTTGACTGAATTCCCACATTTCGTTTTCTTGAACAGATATCTTTGACATTGGTATTAACATATTGGTTGGTCACACTGGAGTGAAATAGTATATTCACAACAAATATTGGAATGACCTTAATTCCACACGAGCGAAAGGTTTACGGTTCGCGAGTGTGGAGCATACCATTCCAATACATGTTGTAGACTATACTTTCTCTAAGAAGGTTTTGGCAACTCACCAATATTCCAGAAGAAACTTTGAAAATTGTGGAATATCAAACTCAAAGGCAGAAAAGAAAATCTGAATTGTTGAGAAGTATATTTACCAAAGCTAACAGTTTCTGATTCGTCGAATTGATCCTACACGGTAACAGAATATTATTCTTACACGATGTGTGGAATGTCATCTGTTCCAACACAAGTATCTTCAATTTTAATTTTCTGGGACAAATTATTTACTTCCGGCTCAGTAGATTGCTATGAAGATATAATGTTTTCATTTGAATGCCACAGTTGATCATTCTGGATTTATGCGAAAATCTCGGAAGACTGTTCAGTAAACTGCTCATCCGGTTCAGCCAATCGTAGTGATGATGTGAGATGTATAACTGGATACTTTAGAAGTACTTGATTCGAAATTGTAATATTCTACGACCGTTTATTCTGAATATATGTGGAGAATTCGAGGATACTGTTACGCTTACGGTTCAGTCAATTGGTAAAAAAAAGGAGATAAGCATTATGATGCTACAGCGTTTTTATATAATAATCATTCTGGATTCATGCGAGAAATGCAAAAAAGTTCACTAAAAA
Organism: Dromius quadrimaculatus; assembly: GCA_963989225.1. Taxonomy (NCBI): domain Eukaryota; kingdom Metazoa; phylum Arthropoda; class Insecta; order Coleoptera; family Carabidae; genus Dromius; species Dromius quadrimaculatus. The sequence continues at coordinate 54,747,022 of OZ022325.1, read as the reverse complement.
GTGCACTTCCGGTATAGACATTTGCAGCCATAATACGACCAGACCTGAATACAAAATTTCAACATTAAAATGGTGCACAATAATTTGTATGAATCAGCTAAATGATAAATTTGAGCTGTCCTTAATTATTGAATAAATGAGTACCTTAAAATTAGGGATGCATCGATACACACTTCTGTCGATATGATACCGTTACCGATACGGACAGTGAAGGTTTCAAAATATGTGAAAAGCTGTGAATTTCGATAAGAAACAGACACTTATGATTACATAGCTACTACAGAAGTATTTATTCGAAGAATTGTCACAATCATAAGTCACAACCACAAAAAAATTGATTATTCATTCCAACACGCGTCGAAAGCAACAACTAACAACAAGCAATTAGCTGAATGAAATTAATTTATGAATCGCGAGATTACCTGAGCTTAGATAAATTATGTCGTGTTTACATGAACGAAGTACAAGAATGGCGCGTTTATCGATGTATCGATGTATCGGCAAATTAATATCGCCGATTCCTATCTATCAGTATCAGATGCATCCCTACTTAAAATTTAACTATATACTGTGTATTTATAATGCTGTTTATTTTTTCTAGTCTGCAAAAATATGGTATGGCATGCCGACGAATTCTCTTTGGAGATGTAGTCCAGTCGACAAGAGTAACAGTTTGCTGGGTCAACAGGTAAATATTTTTATGTGCAGCATGTCGATCAAAATAGAAGAATAAGGTACTGTACAATTATTTTTCCATTTCTTTTGGAGAGAAGAGGAAAAAAATTGATCTCACAATTTTCCTTCTTACTTCCGAACTTATAAATCGGTATCAAATCATCCAAAAAATCTAAATTGTCATACGTGGTGATCATTAGTTGAACTACGAAGGTTTCGTAAATATTCGAATGTAAAGTTGAAAGGATGTAATTTATTGCAAGAAAACACAGAGACATAAAGCATGGAGTTGTGTTTTTAAGTAATACATCGAGTTCGTGATTCTCGGAGCTCAAGTCGTATGCATCAGAATGTGTAATGAAACATTAGTCTGTATTATTTGAAAAACATGGAATTATTCCTGAATATTAAAAAGATTCTTGATGATCCATCAATATCCATGGCTATGAAACATTCAGTTTCCAACAAAACGCAACGTTTCACTCTTTGTGATGATGTTGTTCATAAGAAAAACTGGTATCCATATCTAATGTGAGAAATTTTACTATAACATAAATAAGGCATGCACGGACACTATTATACAATATATTCTCCCCATGTATGTCTCTATTTTCGAGACATTCTTTGTTGTTATGTCATTGATTTATGAATAAAGACAATGTATATCAAGTAACACGGTAATGTCCTAGGCCAAATATCAAAAAATATATATTATCATATAAAAGTAGATAGAACCTGATGATCAATAATTCGCTCACATATTTTTCTGTTTCAGAGTATCAATGCGGTGTACCTGTATTTCCTTTCGAAATACACTGACTTCTTTGACACGGTAAAATATAATTTCATTCAAATTCAATATTTGCTTGATGACTGCAATATTATTCTAGTTTTTCTTCATTCTGCGGAAAAAATACAATCAAGTTTCGTTTCTGCATGTCTATCATCACGTGTCAACTCCTATTCTCACATGGATTGTGATAAGACTTTATCCAGGCGGTACTTTTATATTATTTATGATGCTTAATGTATTCGTACACTCAGTCATGTACACCTATTATATGCTCGCTGCATTTGGACCTCAAATTCAAAAATATCTATGGTGGAAAAAATACATCACAACAATTCAACTTGTAAGTATAATCCAGATCCAAGTTTTGTATCTATATTTCCTAAGATTTAATGTCCGAGTTTGAGATAAGAAGCTTCAGTATGTCCGTTGGAATTAAAAATGAAATGTATATGTGTAGGATTTTAAGTAAGTCTCATAAATAAGCAAGCGCTCAGAGCACGCTTAGAGCAAGATAAATAAAGAATGAGTAAGGAAGTCTTCTGTATAGATTCGAAATTTGTTAATGCAATATTATTTTGACTTGAATTAAGATAGCGATAAAGACTTTGAAATTTGTTTTGCAAGTCGTAAATTTCATATAAATGCATAATTGAGCTACAGTTTTTCTCTTTTTCTTTGTATCAACTAATGGTGAGATTATGAATGGCAAAATTATAGTTTGAAATTCTTGTGCAATATGATACACTATTCACTATTCATTGGAAATATACGAGATACACAGCAGAATTGCAAAATGCCTGATGCAATAGGCCCTTGCTTTTGAGTTAGGTTCTTCACATTATCTGCTTTTAGTCCACGGCTATTTTGAACATTAATAACTTGATTCTTGTGACTTGGGAGATATTAGACCAAGAGCTGGTAGACATTTTTGGGTAGGTATCCGAGACACCGTGAAAATTTGTATAATACTTCTTTTGTTATGTCCGAAGACCAAAATCGAGAACTGATAGTTGCTACTCACTCGCACTCATAAACAACATTCTTGTTCGCCTAGCAAGCAGAAGTTTCCACGAAAACGACCTGTTTTTTCAGGAAATATTTTTTCTGGGTACTAATATTATTCTGTCCAGATTTCAACGCGCCCCAAATATATTAGTTTGACATTCATGAAACACAATTTTAGAACCACCTGGCAAAACTTTAGACCCAACCAAATAATCTGGCTTTTCAGTTTCAAAATTTATCAAATACTAAATTTGATGTTTTAAGAATTTCAAAATGCCTCAAAAATATTTTTTGCGAATAAAAATTCGCAAAGTTAAAACCTTAATGGTCCATTCAAGCCTCACTATCCTTCAACCAGGTCTCCGTTTTGGTGATCAGACATAACAAATGAAGCATTATATAAATTTTCACGATGCCTCAAATTCCTACCCAAATATCATGTCCACCAGCTCTTGGTCCATATGCTTGAACATGCTATGTAAACAATTGAGAACTTGATCTAATCTAATCTTGTCATTATGTGACCATTGCCAAGGAATGAGTGCCATCTCTAAGTAAGATCTTCAAATCTTGCAAAGCGTAATGGTGAATGGTGAGAAAACATACATTACGATGTGTTGATTCACAATCAAAAAGAATTTTTTCAAAATTCGCAAAATTATGGGAGTGCTTCAAGAAGAGTACATTTCTATTGCTATAGGTAGACACGAAATTTCTAATAAAACTAATAAATGAGTATTCTTACCACGTAATTTATGTTCAATCACAAATAAATTGATGTTATTCTGACGTTTTGTAATAATATCTACACTGTCACTGATCATAAAATTGAGTAGTTGAACATTGGTGTGGTCTCTTCAAAAGAGTGATGAGACATGCCTTTCCATTCCAATATTGAAATGGCCCACATGATTTTAATGCTAATTGAAATGCACTTTAAGCACTGCGAAACTTTTCAAAAAGTTCTCAGCAACTGAGGGATACTGGTTCAGTACATACACGTTTTGCCGATAGTGGACGACCGAGGACAGTACTTACACCCGAAGTTGAAGAAAGAGTGTTGGATATTATTGAAGAAAATCCCGAAATAAATGCTAGAAGGATATCCGTTAAAGTGGGTGTCAGTGGTCCCTTTGTTTGGAGGACCCTACATTCTCAGCTTTTACATCCGTACCACTTTCAACGAGTACAAGCTCCCAATCATCCTGATTATCCAGCCAGAATGGAATTTTGTCTGTGGATTTTACACCAAAATTTCGATAATCCAGATATTGTCTCGAATATTGTTTTTTACCGATGAGGCCGGTTCTACTGAAGATGGAATATTCAATTCGGCCAAACAGTCGAGCAACACGCTAATGCGGATAAGAGCCACGATAGCATGATAGGCACCTATTGGCAGCTAACTTCTATGAATTTCGAAAAATAATCAAATAAACTAAAACTATCAACTCAAATCTTCGCGGGATATGGTAGAATATGAAACTTTTCATCCAGTTGAATATAAAAGTTTCTCAAATTGAATCATTTTTGTAACGGGATCAAATTATGTTTATTTCAATGGGATAAAAAATGAATTCAGGTTGTATCAGAGTGAAAATATCTCATACATACCAGCAGTGTCATCTCCATGACGTCAAATTGAACTCAAACGCTTTTCTCTCAAGTTTTTGATGAATAACAAAACGTGATTTTCTCTATTTTCTTGCGCGACGCGTGCTCTACTGACATAAGCTAGCTTCAACCCAAACATACAGACCCAGAAATGAGAGTGGGTCTTTCCTTTTTTTGCGATTTGATGAAATAATCATCCCTCTATTTTCCCAAACAATCGAAATTCTCCGAATCAAATTTTGATTTTTTGAAGTTTTGTCCAGCTTTTCGGAATTTAGATCCACTGTGCGCCGTTGTCAAATCACACCATCAAGAATAATTTAGCCTCAATATCTGGCTTGGCATTTAAGGAGACTCTTCAACCAGTTGTTCCGCCCATCAAGTTGAATGGTGCCGCTTATCACGATGTTCATTCGTTAATAGTTGTTCTGAAGACCAAAACGTCAAAATATTGTTAATTGATTTGTTATCCAACATTAATTACGTAGTTAAAATACTCATTTATTGGCTTCATCAAAAATTTTGTGTCGACCAGTGGCACTATAAATGTACTCTTCTTGGAGTACCCTCAATTTTGCGAATTTTGAAAAAACTCTTTTTAATTGTGAATCAGCACATTGAAAATTTGTTCACCCTTTTTTTCAACGTTCTGTATAAATATCAAATAGCCAAATACGAATTGATAAGCAACTTCCTCCAGAATATCAACTAGAATAAGTTTTCCTATAATTGTAATACTGAGCAAATGATTTGAACTTTTTATGAGATTATTTTTATCATCCAAATTTCGATCAATAGAATTGCACCATTCGACGTCACGTGGTACAACCTACACGGTTTTCAAGTGGAAATTTTTTGGAAATTTTGTCTGTTGGTTATATATACAAAACAAAGAACATTCAGCTGCGTTGATTCAGCATCTGACAGACAGATTTAATGTGAAAATGAGCAGATTCGGAGTCGAGTCTCTAGAATCTATTGATGAATTTGGATGGAAAAGTAATCTTCCGAATACCATTCGTGATTAAATTCAACCTGGCAAAATTTTTAGATTGTTACGAGAGCTTGCTACCAATTTATTTCGTGATATTGATCAAAAATCACTCAATAAATTGCTAAGCAACAAGCTCTCGCAACAATCTAAAAATTTTTCCGGTAAAATTTAACCACTTATGATATTATATATGAAAATAAAAATAATTATTCCATGATCTCAACCCGTTTGTGAAATTTACTGTTAATTTCTAGATCCATACACTGAGTCGTTGATATTGAATATTCTCTAATCTTGCTATTTTTCTGACCGTTTTCTCTTGGAAGCTTTTGTGAATAATTGATAGTTTCAGATATCAAATTATTCGAAAATAATGACCTTACATGGAATAAAACAAATATTTGTTTTTCTTTTCTATTCTGTATTTTTCAAGCTTTCAACAAATCGATACAGTCCCTATTGCAAATATTTTGGGTTTCATCTTGATTTTTCAAACGTATAATATCCACAAATCTTGTCCACGGTCTTTTGATTTTTGATCATATTGCATTTCACATACATTCATAATAAATTCTTTGGAGGAATAATCGAGGCTTTCTATGCAAACTACTTAATCTTCTAAAGCTAGTTAATTAAAAATTTCAATACTCTGTCTTGAAAATTTATTTCGGTACCTATTGCTTTGTTGTTCTATGAATTGATTAGCAACTATGAATGAGCCATTCGGTTATAGAAATAAATGAGAGGCTTTCAAAAAATTCCTGTCTTATCGTTCTTCGCAACTATTGTTGATAATTTTAACTGCCCCGGTCTATATAAATATGATAAAGGAAGTATTTTAATTGCGATTCTTTGTCAGTTCAAGATTTTGATTATTCTTCACGTTTTCGACCCTACTGAACCTGAAAAAATAATTTTAAAAAAAGGAGTTCAGTTTGTCTGTCTGAAAGCATGATAACTTGAGAAAGCATTCAAATTATCAACTGAAATTTTATATTCAAGATTTTTTTTCACCAAAAAACTTGGTTTTAGTTTGTGAATGAGCATTTTTCAAGCAGTAGTACCAAAACTTTATGAATGAAACTTCTTAGTTTCTTGCGTTCATGCTATTAACAGTAGTTTTTATCATAGAATATAAAATAACTGAAATTACTTCTTAAAAATTCTAGCAGCATATTCACCTGCTACATTTTTCAGAACAATGAGCGGTTCATTTGTTATTATTAAAATTTGAATTATCATAAAACTCGTTATTTCTCCTGAAACTAAGAACTAATGAGACATACATATCATAATTGCGTTCTTCGAACAAATTATATTCAAAGATAGAGAGAGATCAAGAGAAGCTTGAGATAGTTCATACAGATGCACAGATCATGCTTGATCTGTTTTATGAAAGCTTGGTTTAATGTTGTATGAGAACTTTACCAATTCATTCCGTGCGTCAAGATAGAAACATTTATTGGAATCATTAATGACTTATTAAAATGATCCAGCCCATTGCCACAGTCTCATTGTTTGATGTATTTAATGTTTAATATCTTCAATTCTGTTAATTCAGACATTATTGTCCAAGGAAGACGACGTCAAACAGGCTTACGTCATCAAGTACAAGAAAAAATATTCTTTCTTAAGAAACAGGACGTCGTCTTCATATGTTATATTAATTAAATCTTTTTTCTCTGTAATAATTGTCAAGACTCATATCGTTGATTCCTCTGTTTGAGATTTTAATGTGGTTTTTTCTCAGACTTTGGGTGAATGCCAGAGGAATTTTGTTATTTTGCACTAAATATGGAACCCACGTTTTCACATCCAGTAATCTGTATGTTTTCAATTTTTAATTTGTAATTATCTAGATACCTTCTTGCCTTGTTTATTGTTGTATAATTTTTTTTAAGAAGACTTTCGGATAGAAAGTCGAAATGTCAAAATAAAAATAAATATACAGAATTGAAACAAAAAACATCTATTCATCATAATATAATTCTGAAAATATGTATAGACAATGAAAAATAGATGAAATTTGAGTCGATGCTGTCCTAATAAATAATATTTTTGCAACAATTTCTGATCTCAATCCTATTATTATTCCTGAAATTTCTATGTCCTTTTCTGTACCTGGCAAAGAATTATCGGAGGATTCCTTCCAAAAATTATTTTCAAGTTTCCATTTCACATTCATTTGACTTCTTATACTCCATGTGTGTGATGTGTGAGAAATTGTCATTACTATAAGTGCAGTTCTACTTCTTCATACATTTAAAATCTTCATACCATCAGAGTGAAAAGTGCGTTTTGTTAAATACAATAATTATCTTCCAGGTGCAATTTACAATCGGATTAATCCATTCTGTATTACTGCTATTGAGTCCTGAATGCAATATTTCGAAACTAATGGTCGCCTTATATATGTTGAATGGATTCCTCTTCATCTGGTTATTTGGAAAATTTTACGCCACCAGCTATATCCATAAAGAAGGGAAAAGCAGAGGAGTAAGTAACTTTGTTCATTCTATATCTTATAATTCTTTTATAACCATATCCGGTATGTGGCAGACGATACAAATTATATTTACATCAAAATTGGCGTGGTAAGTGATTTCATTTGAAATGATAGGAAATCGTTCATAAGACAAATCAATATTTTTTGTTGTAAACAGTCAGATACATATGTAATGAATATAGCTCTTTTATTGCAGTTGGACAAGGGAAGAAGTGATCCGGTAACAATTACTGCAGAAGCTACAGATAACATCAGAAAAAGGATTTTAATGTGAAACTATGTATATTTGATAATCTAAGACATAATTAATGAGTTATATTAGGTAGTGTGAATCTTGTAAATTTATCAATAGAAAATCTTCTTTTATCTTGTACTTTATATTAACTCAAAATCCAAATGATATTCAGTAATTCACAATAATTTATCAATTGAATAAGGTAAATCAATTCTTCATTTCCAGAGATTGCTTGTATATGTACCATGAATTATCGAAGTCAGAATTCAGGAAGAGAACGACTTTGAATATTCAAAGGATGGTGAAATAGTATATTGTGTGGCTAGGGACGAAACAAGACGATTTCAGCTGAGGGTGAGCGTTGCTTGCCCGAGCGAAGCGAGGGCCGGCATCACCCTCGGCTGAAATCGTGTTTTGTCCCGTGCCACACACTGTATTTTTCATAATACCTGCATTGAAACTTTTCACATTACAAATTTGTCATAACAAAATAAATATTTTTCTTTTGATTTTGCAGATAACAAGTCGAGAGTAGCTGCTTGTGCTCCATCAATAAGATGTTGTGGTGTACTTAAAATTGTCGTATTAATACTTTTTTTCTTGAAACTAATCGTCTTTTTAATTTAATTTACAGTTCCGAATACAACAACTGTCAAATTAACTAAGGTTATATGATTTTCATTTAGAAATTGACAATGAACAAATGCGACTCTGCCAGGGATAAAAAGATGTAAAAAATTAATTCAGCGGGCAGAAACAAGCTTGTTCCTGCCCGGCTACATTCGCATTTGTCTGCAATTGTCTTGTTTCGACTGACAAAACAGGCGTTGAAACGCGTTGTTTCAATGCAGGTATTATGAAAAAAATATTGCATTCAAATCATGAGGTAACCTCTATTATTATATGGTATTTTAGTAGAGAACCACTAAATTACTAGTCAGCGTATATGTAATAGTATTTCTGCGAATTTCTTCTTGGCTGTAGGAACTGATTCCAATGCTTATCTAGTGTCTAGTCTAGGGGTCGACCGCACCTTATCTTCCCTGATCGGACTCACGGCCAAACTGTATATGAATAGATTGGAAATAGAGTGAGCATAGTGCATCCAACCGCAAAAATAAGATGCAAATACTATCAAAAATATAAATTGCACAGAAACCGTTTGAATCTTGATCTATTAGAAGTCTTCTGTGTCTGAACTCCTGGTCGAAGTCTTACAGACAATAATGCACGTTTTTATTTTTTCATTCTATCAATCTATAGGAGTTTTTTTTTACTCAAGAAAATGTTTTTGTAGAGAAAAATTATATTTTATATCTCATATTTCTACTCATGTACTTCTAAAGGAATAAATTTACGTACGCTTCTTTAAAAAAATTGTTGCTTTTCAACTTGTTCTAGTTGATCCACCTTATTTATCACTAATGACGGCGAGAAATTGAGACATTTCTTGTCTTACATTTCTTGCGCAAGACAAGACAAGAGCAAGACTCTTGTGAAACACTAATCCGAAATACGATTTACAGAATGTACGAGGAAAAGTTTTGCTTCCTCATCAAGAACTTCTAGCAAAGACTAATAAATGCCAATTCATTTCTATGTTCTCTGTCAACCCTATATCGACTGTCACGATAAAATGTATCTACACATGAAAGTGATAGTGATAGATTTGATAATGATAATGCTAATGATGATGATGATAATGTAGTGGATTACTTCAAAGAATGATAATCAATCTAGTATCCAGTGTATTATTCAGATTATTTCTAGTACGATCATGTGTGATATATCTGAATTAACTGAGCAAAATGACACTAATTGAATTTAAGAGGTTATAGTTCCATTCCTTTCACTATATCTGGAAATAGTCTATACAGGCTTAGTAGTTACCTGCAAACTATCTCATAATTCATGTAACCATATATCTAATAAGGAGGTTAACTCATAATATTCCTAAGGAGATCAAAATTGATCATCATTTCTAATAGCTCTATGATTTTCCTGCAGAGATTGATTATATTATTTGATACTTGTCAATGGCGGGATTTGACAGAAGCAAGGGTGGGCAGTTGGCCCTCATAAATCTGGCGCTTACAACAAAATAAGCTCATGTCACATGCGCTCAAATACTCAGGTCAATTGTGTAAAACATGAACGATTCGCGGGGCTATTTTCGTAGCAAACACAATTTCAATATTAAAAAATCACGCTTTTATGAAACGGTAGCACCGCAACAGTTCTGTTTGTGCCTGCAGTCGTCGCCCTTACATCTGCAGTGTGGGAGCGGCGAGAAATGTTGTATTGTGGGACGAGCAGTACTACGTATGACCCGCAGAGATTTTTTCGCTTATGCAGATTAGTCGTTCCGCCAAACTGCCGGGACTCTACAAAGTATGCGGAGCATTCAAGCTCTTCATGTTTGGTACCATGTGCGGAACACCGCAACGTTGCCGTATTATGTTGTTAGATAACGATTCTTGTGTTAAGTTATGATTATGCCTCCGTCAATTGCTCTTACTGCTGCCCGCTCCTATTACTGCTCCTGTTTACTGCCGCGGTTGGAATGCCAATCCTGCATTAGTGGCTCCTCGCGTCTGCTGTTTATCAAGCTTGCTGCCGCTCGCTCCTGCTTCGGCCACGTCTTTATTGTAGCCCGCGTTTGCATATGCAATGCAGACTCTGAGGATAGTACACATAAGCCTTAGGAGGAACGTGCAGTAGTTCGTACGATCTGCAGTAGGACGAATTGTCGCTCATGCTGCATTGTCGTCTATTAACGCCACATTCGCAAATACCGGAAAATTAATTATCCGCAAAATCAACTATACAATAATTCGATTCGAGGACAACTACGACTAAGAAAAAAATCTGACGTGAACATCACTTGATTTACTTGTACATCATTGGAGATATATATAATACGATGTGATTTTGTGATCGATCATATATATCATTGGATATATATATATAATCAAACACAAAATCTCATCGTTCCGCAGTTAATCGTTTTGGATTTAGCCAAGAGATTCTTAGAATCTGCCAAGTGAAATGCGCTTTCGGCCAAGTCGGTTGCTATGGAAACAGTAGGCCATTATTCTTATACAACAACATTCCCAAATACTAATTTCCAAAATTCAACGACAACCAACAGATCTGATTTCAAGCGCAAAATTAGAGAATAAATTCCTACTGAAGTGCACTTCCGGTTCAGTCTAATGTTATGAAAATAATATACAATCATTCAGATGCCACACTAAATTTCAATATTCTACACATGATCGTTTCGAATTTATGCGAAAAATTCCAAAAGACTGTCGAGTAAAGTGCACTTCCGACTCGGTGGATCTCAATAAAAATAGGATATGAGCATCTAGACGGTATAAATGTCCTTAATACTGAATTTTAACAATCGACGTTCAATCGTTTTGGATTTATGCGGGAAATTCAAAAAATGTTTCGAATAAAGTGCTCTTTCGGCTTAGTCGATAGTAATCATAATGCAAGATATTATAAAAGTGCCTAATACAAAATTTATATATTCTACGACTGATTGCTTAGAATTTATGTGGAAAATTCAAAAAGTCTGCTATATGAAGTGCACTTCCGGCTCAGCCGATTGTTATAAAAATAGAAGATGATCATTGAGATGCTACAGCAATTTCAAATGCTAAATTCCAGTATCCTACGGCTGATCATTCTGGATTTATGCGAAAAATTAAAAAAAAAGTCTCAAGTAAAGTGCACTTCCGATTAAGCTGATCGCAATCATGATGCAAGATGTATCAATAAGATGTTATAGAAGTTCTTTATACGAAATTTCAGCAGACTGAAATACCAAATTCAGATATTCTACAGCCGATCGTTTCGAATTTATGCGAAGAATTCCAAAAGACTGTTAAATGAAGTGCACTGCCGGTTCAATCGATATCGATGAGAATATAGGCATCAAGATGGTATAACTCTCCTAAATACTAAATAACAACATTCTACGTTCAACTGTCTCGGATTTATGCAAGAAATTGAAAAAATATAACAAGTTAAGTGCATTTCCGGTGCAGATTATCGCAATTATAATGCGAGGTGCACAACTAGATGTTACAGAAGTGCCTAATACGAAATTTAAATGTTCTACGACTTATTGCTCTGGGTTTATGCGGAAAATTCGAAAATTATGTTATATCAAGTGCACTTCCGCCTCAGTCAATTGGTACAAAAATAGAAGATGACCATTTAGATGCTACAGCAAATGGAAATACTGAATTTCAGTATTTCACGGCTAATCAATCTGGATCTATACGAAAAATTCAGAAAAAATTTCAAGATGATTGCAATCATAATGCGAGGTGCACATTAAATTTGGAATTCCAACATTATTCGTTTGAATGGCTCTGAGATTTGCGATTTACGCACATACATACGTACCGACATTAAGCCGAAAATAGTCAAGGGATGCTCAAAATGGATATTTTCATCAAAATCAAGAAATGTGAATTTTTTAGGTGTCATAATACCTACTTCCTTGTACTACAGATAAGTAAAAATGAGCTTTTAATATACATTAACTTCTATTTCAGGCAAAAAATAGTTAAAAAATGCAAGAAATGCAAAAAAAAATATGGTTCTTATGAAAATGAATGAGTAACAAATACATCTTAGTCTAGTTCCAGCTTCTTCCATTTAAGGTACCTACTATATCTTTTTGTGGTATACTATATATTTTTTATAGTTCAATTTGGAAAATACTATATTTAGCCGAAGATACGTACCCCAGCTATGATGGTTATTTTCAAATCGGATTGTTACAATATTTGCCTCCGTCTGATATTTTTCTTCTTCAATCTTTCGAAAAATATTTTTTATTATATGTTCAATAAATAATATAATAATATACATCGCGATTATGGAACTGATTAATATCCAGTTCCTCTCTTATCCCTCATTTTCTTTGCATCTTGGGGTATTATCTTGATTTTGATGCTAATTAAATGATGGAAATCCCAGCCTTGGTATATAATACCCTATTGTTCATATTCATACAATTATTGTATTGATTGATCGAAGCAAGTGTGAAGATACAAAGAAATAGCCTTTTGAATATAATGTGTTCCACTTCTTTCTACATCATATCGTTCGCAGTAAAAACTACAATTGATGTGAAATCATTGCTTAACAATGCTATCCTCTTACATAAAATGCTTGTGGGCTGTTTTTTTGTTCTACTTGAGTCTCACATTCTTTGCTTGATAAGTGCTTAAAGTGAACAAAACGTGAGTGATACTGTTTCTTATTATTATAATACAAGAGAGTAAGTTTCATATTTGATCTATTTCAGAGAAATACGGATTACAACTTAACAATATATTATGTAACATGTTTTATAAATGTTTCTCTAGACTCGAGTTGGCCAGGCGAAAGAGATTTTGAAATTACTGTCTAAAGTTTGTTACATGTAAGAATTTCTTTTGAATGAGTTGAAGTGTTTTAGTTTTTTTCTTGTTCTGCAAGTTGTGATACATTCAAAATTCTACTAGATACAATCTCCAATCTGAATAAGATATGATAAATATTTACTAATACAATTTGAATAAGCATTAGTGAATATGATTTGATATAATATTTGGAGATTACGAACACGCATTACATAGTTACTGATAACAACCATCAAGATTTTACTTATGGTCATTCACGCTCATGATTTTATTTATTACTCACGTCTGATCACGTAGTTGATTGATCGTGATTTGTAATCGATAATTTGATTATTCTTCCATGTCTAGTTGCACCGCTGTGACCTTAATTTGAGAATCACTCCGACAAAGAATGTAGAAACAAAATGATTACAGGAATGATATTATTTATATTGAATTTGAATTTGGATTTTGATTTCATATTGCCTAAGTGACACTAAGAATATGAGGGACAGCGGTGCAAGAGGACGGCCGTGCAACTGGTCACATAGCTTTCAAGTTATCTCACGCCCGTGCGTAAAGTAGTTATTCTACGCATCAAACTTGTTAACTGCAGAGCAATGGAAATAGATTCGATAAATGGCATACAGAGATATGAATCTGCAGTAATTACTACCATAATACGTCCTAAGTGGCAGATTTGAAGGGGTACAAGACACTATTCTTTCAGTCTCAATATTCATGAAAACTCATTATATGATATATCTATACTTTTTATATCATGACATATCCTACTTTACAAGAATTCTCGACAATTTCTGTATACGCCTATTGCGTAGCTTAGGAGGTTCTGCTCTATCGGTTTACAAAAAGTATCAAAATAGCTTCCTGAATCACATATAAAAATTAGGACTCAGACTATAAGCAAGATTATGTTATTCTTAGGGAGCTTTAAAGAGTCTAGCACAAATTACCACCGACGGAAAGTGTCTATCACACTTGATTATAAATTTTTGACAATATTCGTTGGAACATACATAAAAATCAGCATTCAGACTTTCAGAAAAGTAAATAATGTCCTAATGTACCTCTAGCACCTCATATCTATAAATTGGCCGTCGGTAAAAACTAGCAAGTATGCATATGATTGAAGTATCGACTGACACTACTCCAATCTACACATTTTGTTTCTCAGAAAATGAGTAACGTCTGGCGGATTGGGATATTGCTCTATAAAGAAAAGACTTTACATTTGTTTTCAGCGAAATAGAGAGAATTTTTGTTTTCTTATATGTTTAACCTGTAGTTTTTTCTTAATTAAGTCAAAGTTGTTATCTAGGCGCGTTTTTGTTTGTTATTTTTTGTTGCTAATCAGAAAAGTGTTGCTTTTTGGAAAGCTGGTACTTTTCTTTACTGACTTCTATATATTAGACCTGATGTTTTCTATCAAGTATACAAAAAAATAATTTTGATTACTCATGGTCATGCGGGATGAGTACTATTTCGCGCACGTTTTTTTCGGGTAATAAATGGCTCTTTACTACTTATCGCACGCACACAAGCCATTTACCGTCCAGAAAAACAAACACAAAATAGTACTTATCTTGCATTCGTGATGAAAAATAGTATCTGCAATTCGTACGGTGTTGTCAATTGCCGCACTAATCGGTTTGGGAGAGTGTAGAGTCCTATAACGTACTTCCCTACAATTCCAATTCATACAAATACTGAAAAAGGTCGTTGATGGGCAAGAACAAATTTTGCGTGAGGATTTTCATCTCACAATATGTGATTATTGCTAGAATCAAATAGACTCCTCCTTGTGAAACAAGCTTTGTCTGCTAATAAAATAGATTTCACTAAACGCCTTTGAAGATTGCAGCGTTCAAAAATTCTACGACAAAACAACATGGGTGGAAATCTTTGGGTCCTAAAGTTTGCACTTTATGTGAAGAAAATGGATGGAGACCTTGTGCCTTTGGAGTTTACTAAGCTACCATGCGATTTACATCAAAACTATTCGCTAATTACTATTATGCTTGTCGATGACTCATCTTCAATGATATTAATCGCAGCTGCTTCAAATACAGGGACTCGACGTAATCCACTGAGATTCCTACCAATTGTTAGGTGAGAACTTCTAGTCTCTGAAAAACGTCTACATATCCTTCTAAAAATGCGGCAGCTTGGATATTGACGATTTGAATATCTTCTCTTTCAAATTTTACGCTCTTCTTATGATTTACGCTTTGCCTCTTCAAAAACCAAAGGCGTGTCAAGAAGCTCTGCGTTTTGATAACTTTGAATTTTTATACATAAATTATCGAAAATACTCACACGGATAAAGAGTTTCAAGAAAAATTGGTAAATATTTTTTTTTACGGATAAAGATATTTCTGAAGAACAAAGCCAAGAAAAGTATTCAATTATTAACGTACAAACTGGAGATACATGCATTAATTTTGAGGTCGTTCTTAGAATGTAAATAAGAGTTTAAAGAAAAAAATTATTACCCAACAATATTTGATAACAGACGCACAAAAAAAAATTGAAGAATCATCGAGATGATGAGAGCGCATATTTGACAGCTCATGAATGCTTGTTACTCCAGAGATTTCGCAAATTACCATCTCCCACAATTACTGAGCTTGAAATCAAGCAGTTTGGGCCAACTTACGAACCAGCAGCTTCCATTTAGTACTAGTTTCAAGTTGACTATTTGATAGGTACATAATTTATGCATGTACAAACTCAAAAATACCTGTTAATCTTCATTGTTTAGTAATAGACTGACGGGAGGTCAAGTGCTGTAGCTTGAAATAATAATTTGATCTTTATCAAAGCTATATAAAAAGAATTCACCAAAAGTAAACAAATTTTCATCCAATAATAATAATTCATTTTAATAAGCTTCTAATTCGCGTCAAACAAGTCAATGAATGAATCCCGGACAGATTTGACAACTTACATAATAATAGTGACACCGACGGCTGAAGTTGTAACTAAATTTTTACCTACTTGAATAAACTTCAGTTGCCATATCCCTAATGTCATATATATCTATGGGCATTGTTTCACTTAAAACAAGTAATCGAATAATTAAATCTTCCACAATCACTGAGCTTGAATTAAAGCAATTTGTGCAAACCTACGAAACAGCAGCTTTTATTTAGTACCAGTTTCATGTCTGTAAATAGTATAGTTGCTGAGAACTCAGCGTCACGCCAGCCAGCCATCCAGCCAGACAGCCAAAGTGAATATAATAGCGCTCTTTTCCAAAAAATGCGCTAAAAATTCGACGATTTTCTTTCTCTTGAGTGTCTAGATGACAGATTTTTTAAAATTTTCAAATTAATGTTCAATACCTGTGAAAATAATTAATGTAATTAGCGCTCGGTTTCAAGGCTGCGTAACGGTTCATCAGATAAAAAGTATGAACAATGGAGGAAAATATTTTTTGTTCAACAGTTATCATACTTAAAATGTAAATGAGAGTTTAAAAAAAATCCCTCACTTGACAATAGCTCCATTCAATAACAAATGCACAGACTAAGTGTGAGCTACGCTTGAAATATGGAATTAATCGGTCGAGTTTTTCCCGAGCAATCTTCAGAAGATAATTTACATGTAAGGTAGAGGTTCCATAGGAGAAACTCAAAGATAAGTTAAAAACGCTCGATACGTACTACCCTATATTGGGCGCAGGCCAGTAAAACGTTAGTCTGCAACCGATGGTATAGGAACACACTGACACGCTCACGTAACGGTTTTTTCAATAAGGGTTATCATATTCTCAATTGAAATAAGTGCGGTATTAGCTTGTCTCATATTTTTTTCTGAATATCCCAAAATTGACTTAATGAGATTGAAAACACAATAGGTGATCTAAATACAAATTGTTCTGCTGGAGTATCTCATATCTACTGTGACAGAATTTGAACTCGTTCGTGGGTTGATAGTTTTCATTTGATCTGACGTCATCACGTCCCTGATGCATATCAATCAGTTACATGGGCTAATCAACAACTCTATTGCGCATATTACCCGTCTAACCGGCGTGTTGTAATGGAAGTCTATCTCGTAAGGACACTGTTCGTTAGACTACCTTTTAAAAAAAGTATAGAATGTGTAATTTTGTCACGGATAATAACTAGCATTGTTCATCACTATTGCTGATGAGTTTTGAAGCAAATTTCAATAAAATCACGTGTCAAAAATTCAAACAGTCATTATTGTTATGATTTTCCCCTTTTCACAATAAATTTTCCTCTTCAATATTTTTCATGTATGTATGAAGATTTGAAATTAATTTTTTTGCTCCTCTAGAATCACGTGAACGTTCAAGTTTCACAAATTTTTCATCAGCAAACAAAGAATTATTGTTGTACTCTACAAATGATCGCCACATACTGTTCATTTCAATGTATAAGTAAGAAATCAAATATAATGCTATCGACTTCAAATCTTCTTGGATATTTTTTTCTCACTTTCGAATTTTAGTGAATGTCTCACCGTAAATTTGATGATTATTAATTATAGACGATACTTGATGCCAGTTGCACAATCTTTTATTTATTTGTTATTTCAAGCGTTGCTCATCCTTGTGTGAAAATTGTTCCAATAATAAACATTAATTCAATTATTATGCTACATTTAAGATAATCAAGTATTATGCAATCGGACCTTATAAAATTCGCATATTCAATCCCTATAATCGTACAATAGTATATTATTATACGAGCATATAATGAAGGCTATTATTCACGAAGGTTAAGTTTATGTCACGAGCGTAGCGAGCGGCATAATTAACCTGAGTGAATCATAGCTTATTATATATGAGTAGAATACTATACTTTGTCCACGACTACTATTGACTTTAATTCCATAATTTTTTTTCAAACAAGTTTTTGGATGTTTCTAATTTCTCACCTTCATTGCAAGATATTTTTTATCACAGGCTTGAATAAGAAATTTATAAATTTTTTCGGAAGGAAATGTTTTGGCTTTTTTCGGACGAGAGCCCTGAGATCTTCGTTTTGAAAGTGACCGCAGTTTTGCCTAGTCCTCTATATCGACTCCTTGATTTATATTAAGCGTACTCCCAAGCATAGAGCAAAGTGTCCATAATATGGATGATTCATATTTTGCAGCTAATTCCGTAAAATATGCCAGTAAAACTGACCCTGAAAATGAATTGATTCTCTTGATCGCCCTTCAATCCTTAAAGGTATTGTACACAAGAATGTAAAGATTTCGGAATTTCTCGGGCAACAAATTCAGGAAGGTGACTTTTGCAGCTTTTGTTATCTCCGGTGTAGTGCAAGTAGACAATATCTCTTTCTCACTATCAATTTTAATTTTTTACGTTTTCTGGATCGAAATTATGATGTTTTCAAATTGACAACAATTTATACTTCATTTGTCATGTCATATCAATGGCTTACTTGATATAGTTTATTTAATGTCAACTTCTATTTATTTTGCCTAGACGTACTGAAAAATGCTTGCCAGATTCATAATATATACCGCGTGCCTAGGAATTCTATACCCGTGAATAATGATTATTCACTGCTATTATTCACTCTGTGAAAAATGACTATCGTTTTGCTTCAGAAAACTCATTTATAAGGTATATATTATGAGGTAGTCGTGGACAAAAGCTCTTGTACCGCTTCAAACTGGAATAACGATACAAATAAACTCAATAAATCAAAACGAAGGATATATTCACATGATAACTGAATAGATAAAACCATGAATTTCCGGAATGACTGACATTTGATGCAACTGACAGATAGCTAGTTACGATCTTTGAGTTAATGTGGAATCAGAAAGCTCAATTCGCAGTCCATGAGAGCCTAAGTCTAATCTTAACTGAAATAGACTATTATCACCATGATAATAATAACCAACGTTATTTCAATTACATGACATATCAAAATATCGAAATCGAATAGTTGTGGATAGAGTATGGAGTTTTATTCGCGCGAAATGATAATTTTCTAAACGAATCTCATATTTATTCTAGGTGCATGCTTTTGACTTGTTTTTTGATTGATCCATCTGGAATCTAGCTATTTGTCTTCGATTGAGCAGTTTGAGCAAAGAGAGTTGATAGTTTGTGATATTGCCGGATTATGCTGTTCATTGATAAATTTTCTAGCTTATATTCATCTTATTCTATTATAAATTATATCAGACTTTCCGAAATAGTTTTTAAGAAGTTTTATTAGTGCGGAAAACAATGCGATACAAAATACAAGCCTGAATATGATCAGAGAACTTATTTATGGCAATTTAAGTTTAGACTGTACATTTCTATCATCCTGCAAGGTAATTTTAGCTCATTGAATTTTTATGATTGAATTAAGACTATGTACATACATACTGGAAGCTCAGAATTATTTTCACTCTGCAGGATAATTTTCATTCATTGAATTCTCATAATTGAATTAAAATTATGTTACTAATGGAAATTCAGAATTATTATAATCATGCAAGATAATTTTAATGCATTGAATTTTTATGATTGAATCAAAATTATGTACATAATGGAAATTCAAAATTATTATCAACTTGCAAGATAGTTTTGATTCATCAAATCTTGATGATTGGATTGCAATTATGAACATAATAGTAATTCGGAATATTATCATCTTGCAAGATAATTTTCATCCATCGAACTTTTATTACTGGATTAAAATTATGTAGTAGAAATTATGTCACTCATATCTTACGAGCTATGGGAAACTTTATGTTATTATTGATTTCAGATATAACATCATGCTAGAAATACTTAACAAATGGCAGCGATCTTTGGCGACCACCGCAGGTGAGTTATAAAATGATCAGTTCTTAGACCAAGTTTCAATTTTTTATCAGTTTGCATTAAAGGATGAATTAAACAAAGCACAATTCAACATAGCACTTGTATTAAACCTGCAGCGATCCATCCCAATGCTGCACTATGAGGCGTCCGGGTTCAGGAAGATAGGTTGAGAGACCAGGTTGAAGCCTGGACCCCCCTAGCACTCATGTGGTATCAACACTCGTACTTTTGCCACAACCTCTCCATTGTGAGGCTCTTTACTAAGAGCATTCAACTCACACACTCAGTTACTCCAGTCACTTTTAACTCTTCAAGATACACTGAATCACTGTTACTTCACTCTCCTAAATAATAACTCAAACTGCCGTGACAAACGATTGTCAAACTATCTGAATAACTTATGTGTGGTGTAACTTGATGCAGTATTAATAATAAGATAATGAAGGAAAAAACTTTTCAGAACTCATTTTTAAATAAATATGTTTTATTGGGTTTAAGTTCTGTAATTTATTAGAAACGTTTCAACAGCAAAGTGCTGCCTTTTTCAAGTGAAAAGAAATATAAATATTCATATTTATATTTCTTTTCACTTGAAAAAGGCAGCACTTTGCTGTTGAAACGTTTCTAATAAATTACAGAACTTAAACCCAATAAAACATATTTAAATAATAAGATAGATTATTGCCATAGAATATTTTTGATTTCATGTTCAGAACTAATGTATTTTTTATTTCCAGATAAACGCATATCAACAAACTGGTTCCTAATGTCACTACTTCCATTCATAACATCATTAAAAAGAAAAAACTTTTCAGAACTCATTTTTAAATAAATATGTTTTATTGGGTTTAAGTTCTGTAATTTATTAGAAACGTTTCAACAGCAAAGTGCTGCCTTTTTCAAGTGAAAAGAAATATAAATATGAATATTTATATTTCTTTTCACTTGAAAAAGGCAGCACTTTGCTGTTGAAACGTTTCTAATAAATTACAGAACTTAAACCCAATAAAACATATTTAAATAATAAGATAGATTATTGCCATAGAATATTTTTGATTTCATGTTCAGAACTAATGTATTTTTTATTTCCAGATAAACGCATATCAACAAACTGGTTCCTAATGTCACTACTTCCATTCATAACATCATTACTTATTTATTTGGCCATAGTAAAAATAGTATTACCAAAGTATATGGAAAATAGGAAACCGTTCAAATTGAATAATGTTCTAATAGGATACAACGCTTGTCAAGTTGCCGTGAATGTATATTTAGTCTATATAGTGAGTAAAATGTTTGCTTTTTATTTTGAAATTTACAGATAGTTTAAAGGGAGAGTGTGAGCAAATACTCAGTTCTGGATTTGTTGATTATATTCTAATCAGAAAATTCAAATTCAACTCAAAGTTATTCTTCGGAATATACACTATAAATGCTTCGGTATACTATCAAAATTAAGTTAGAAATAACTAATCCAAGAACGAGGATTACATTGAATTGTTTAATAATGAGCTTATTTCGCATAATTTTCCAGTTTATTTCACGATTGATGTCTTACTAAGTCATGTTAAAGAGTATATTTGAGTTGATATCTATTGTTGCAATAGAACATTTCGGGTGAGCAATGTACCCATCATCAGCTGATTGAAAACTATAGGTAAAATATTTTAAATTGATATAATAAGAGGTTACTTCAATATCTTACCTAAAGAATTACATGTCTGTGTAATTCAATCACTCAAATCGTTTATTAAATAATATAAATCCTTCGTGTAGAGCACACATTATTCCAAAAATGAGTGGTGCCTAGAAGAACAGAACCATGTTCGAACGACAAGAGTCGGCAAACGACTGACAATAAACAACCGGAACAAGATCAATCAAATCTAAGAACAAAACCAGGCCACAAGGATCAAATTGGCAATTTGAAATTTCCCAGGAGGTTATTGACTTATTTTATGTTCTATTCATGATCAGATTGCGAGTTTATTGTTTACTTGTTCAAGTAGTAGTTTACGGCATAGATAATTGTTTGGGCTGGTATCTTACATGCCAATTATTTGGACCATAATTACTCCCACATAAGTTGAATAGTTACTGATATTTGGATTTTTTGTGGAATACTCTGGCAGAATTATTGGAAAATATTTCCTTACATGTCTGTCAACATGCATGGGTTCAGCAGAATGGTGCTTCTCCTTATTTTTCAAAAAATGTGCGGTAGCATTTAAATGATACCATTGGTTGTTGAGATCCTGTACCGTGGTCATCAAGATCACCACCTAATCTCAATCCCTAGGATCTTTTTCTGTGGGATCATTCTAATATCTTGGTCTATGATAACCAAAATCCTCCTCAAACTGCTGGAGAATTGAGAATACGGAATCAAAATAGTGCAGAAATTATTCAACAGCAAATCGTATGCATCTTGCATGTAGTGTCTCACTGATCAACGTAATGCATTGTGTGTAGCTGCGAGACATGATAACTTTGAACACTTTCATATTCTGTGTTTATTCTTGAATTGAATTCCAAGAAGCGGCAATTCCCAACTCGGCACATCTACAGGTAGTCTCTGCTAATGACTCCCCAACTCGGCACATACGAATATCTCAGGTATGATACCCAATTCGGCACACTTGCAGGTAGTCTGGGCATTCTAATGCTTTTGAATAAAATAAAATCAATTTTATAGTTTCTTTTTCATAATCATACAAAATTTGACATACAATAATACAAAATCAAAAAATAAGTAGGTTGCATCATACAATAAAAATAATAATTTCAGTGTGATCGTGGATTAATCTTTTTGTCGTTATTGCTCGATCTCTGGACTCGCTCATAATATGAAAAATGCTTTGCTCTTTCGATTAACACACCGCTACTTCACTTCACCAGATAAAAATTTTCGATTTGATTTACTGAATTTATATTGTTCTATAATCAATAGTGTTTTTCCACGTTGGCTAGCTATAGTTGGCGAATGGATTTCTTTGATGTTGTTGATTGAACTGTTAGATTGATAACAGATAGCTATTAAACAAAACATTTTAATTTATATTTTTCTTAGGTGTTAAGCCGATAATAGGGATGGGTTTTTCTGCAAACACTTGTTTAAATGTGCCGAGTTGGTCATAAGGATTACCACCAACCCTTGACTGATGTCCCATCGGGAGATTAAATGTGCCGAGTTAGGGTGTGCCCCCAAAAAAACTGTTTTTTTTTTCCATATTGATATTATGTACATGAAAATTCAAAGTTTCTAGTATTATTGCTATTCATAAGTTCAATCATTTAATCCTTACTATCTCGTTTTTTTTTTGGTACTCCTTGTACGGTTTGTTAATATGAGTTAAATATACTTATTGTACATTTTTGTTGAAAAGAATATGAACAGTTTCATAAGCGTATAAAGAAATTATGTGATATTAACGTCAGATTTTTCTCTTTTAATAAAAATAAAAATTTGATTACTCCCAAGCAGTACATTTAATGAAAAAAATTATTAAAGTTATGTTTTATTCACAAGAGAACGCGGTCCAGTGGTACTAAAAATGTTAGTTTCTTGAAAACTGCCCTTAAATATTCACATTTTTGAAAAATTTCCTCCGTTTCGTGATCAACTCATGTCAGACTAGTTGACCTTGAATTTATGATATCAACCTCAAAACTACAATAATTCGTATCAATCATCATAAAGATGTATTTGAGCTGCCCTTAATGATTGAACAAATGAGTACCTTAAAATAGAACAATAATCTGTATATTTATAATGCTGTTCATTTTTTCTAGTCTGCAAAGATATGGTATGGCATGTCGACGAATTCTCTTTGGAGATGTAGTCCAGTCGACAAGAGTAACAGTTTGCTGGGTCAACAGGTACATATTTTTATGTGCAGCATGTTCATTCTGAATAAAAGAATAATTAGAATAAGGTCTTGAACAATTCATCATTTTTCTATAGAATTCGGAGAGTAGAAGAAAATTATTGATCTCACAGTTATCTTGAGCTCAATTTTTTCGTACATTTCTCTGTTCAATGTTCTGTTTGTGAAGAAACTGTCTGTTGCAGACAGGTAAAACTGTTTTATCTACGACGGTGCGCTAAAAGGTGATTCGCCCACTAATTTGCGTGTAATTATGAATTTCATAATGGCATTAGTGCCATTATGAAATTCATAAGTCTATGGTTACAATTGCTGAAATAATTATAACCATAGAAATTAAACTTGGTTTTACTAAGCTTTGGATGAGCTTAGACTGTACAACTGGGCCCAAATGTTTTTCGAATGTAAAACATGAAATAAAAAAGTCTAATTCAGCAGCAATTAAGGCCATCGTAGATAAAATATTGAATGATGCACGTTTGCTATAGCTAGTGTAATGAAACTTGAGTGATAAAAACACTCGGCTAATCGCCTCGTGATTTAACATCACACACGTTCCATTACAACGGCTATATTAAACTTGTATCGTTGACATCTATAATGATTTGCTCAATCTTTTGTTCAATGAAATAATAGAACTTGCCTTATTTTGTTCAATATTTTCGTCAATTAATTGCGTGTCTACTCGCATTGCGCTGTCAGTGGTAGCCAGAGATAAAGAATACACTCGTATTATTTAAAACCAATCGAAACAAAAAAGTTGAATGAAGAATTGTTAATATAAATCTGTAAAAAAATTACTTAGGATTGCCGAATGAATATTTCTAGAATGTTAATTCTAATTCTGTTAGATCGTAAATTTTTCATAATTGAGTTGGTAGCTGCAACTGCGAGAATTAGAACCATATATCAATTTTCCCCACATAATCCATTCTTGACATCAAATGTTTGACAGCTACAGTTTGTCAGTATAATTCTCAGAAAATATGAATAAAGTACGCATGCGCATATAACGAAATATTGAGATACGTTGAATACAGGATTTCTTACTCTCAATTATTTAGTTCATGGAATAATTCAAGAAAACTGATCACAAAACGTTGAAAAAGAAATTGTACGAAAATATTGAGCGTGTCATACGGGCTTTACTTCCAAACATGTGTTGGTATCAAATCATTTAAATTGTCGTACGTAGTGATCATCAGTTATACTACAAGAGCTTCGTGAATATTCGAATACAATGTTGAAAGGACGTAATGTATTGCTTGAAAACACAGCGACATAAAGGATGAAGTTGTGTTTTTGAGTAACACGTCGACTCCATGTTTTCGAAGCTCCAGTCGTACGCATCAGGATGTGTAATAAAAAAATAATCTTGATGCTTATGAAATTATTTCTAAACATCAAAGAAAGTCTAAACTATCCATGGCTATAAAACATTTAGTACACTGGTAGCCATATTTGATGTGAGAAATTTTACTACAACAGAAATATTGCATGCACGGACACTATCATATAATTTATCATTCTCATGCATGTCTCTATTTTAGAGACACTCTTTGTCATTATATTATTCATTTATGAACAAAGACAATTTTTATATCAAGAAACTCGGTAATGTTTCAGGCCGAATATCAAAAAATATATAATTTTATTTTGAAGTAGATAGAGCCACGGTCGTATATACAGGTCTGGAAACACTATCATTCAACTTGAGTCTCTTACGTGTCGTTAGACTCGTAGTTATTCTCTCCGCTATCAGGTGGCGTATGAGTCTAAATATATTCACACGATTAGGCGCTAAATCGTTTAAATTTCAAGTCCCACTAAATGAAGATTTCGGTCGATAATAACCGCATATTTTCAGTGCAATATTGGTCTCAAAAGTTACATAATTCACAATGACAGTCGCTAGAGAACATCCCTTGACTTATGTGCCAACCGTGACGATTTTTAGTACTACGCGACAGACACTTAGCGGACTCACTTCTCATATAAGAAATAGCCTCGAGTTTCCAGACTTGTGTATACGACCGTGGATAAAGCCTAATAATTAATAATTGACTCACATATTTTTTATTTCAGAGTATCAATGTATTATACTTGTATTTTCTCTCGAAATACACTGACTTCTTTGACACGGTAAAATATAATCCTTGAAGTCAATATTTGCATGATGATTTCAATATTATTTTAGTTTTTCTTCATTCTGCGGAAAAAAAACAATCAAGCTTCGTTTCTGCACGTGTATCATCACGTGTCGACTCCTATTATTACATGGATTGCAATAAGACTTTATCCAGGCGGTACTTTTATATTATTTGTGATGCTTAATGCATTCGTACACTCAGTCATGTACACCTATTATATGCTCGCTGCATTTGGACCTCAAATTCAAAAATATCTATGGTGGAAAAAGTACATCACAACAATTCAACTCGTAAGTATTATTCAGCCTAGAGTTTCAAACCTGAAACCCTGAGAATCAATCTCATAATCACTAAAAAATATCAAAATGCTATGTTCTTCCCTCTACTTAGCAAAAAATTTTTGGAAACTTTTCTCAAAAAATTAGTTTCAAGTTTCTATTCATCATTCATTCAACTTTTATGTTTCCTGTGTGTCATTTTCATATGTATAGATCTACTTCGTTATACATTGAAAATCTTCATATTATTAGAGTGAAAAATTCGCTTTATTGAACACAATTATTTTCTAGTTGCAATTCACAATCGGAATAATACATTCTGTATTACTGCTATTGACTCCTGAATGCAATATCTCAGCACCAATGATAGTCTTATGTATGTTGGATGCATTCCTTTTCGTTTGGTTATTTGGAAAATTTTACACCACTAGCTACATCCAGAAAAAAGGGAATAGCAAAGGAGTAAGTAACTCTGTTCATACTATATCTTATAGTTATAATTGTTAGACAACCATGTTCGGATTTGTAGAACCCATTGCAAACAATACAAATTATGCTTACACCAAAATGTGCATGGAGAGTGGCACTTATATATATAATTGTATATATATTTTTCTTCACCTTTTGCGTGTAAGCTTGTCGCCCGCAAGCCATTCATTGCCCAGAATAACAAGCATAAAATAGCACTTATCCTGCATTCGTAACAAAAAATAGTATGTGTAAATTGTGCGGTGTTGTCAACTGCCGCACTAGTTGTACAATATACTATTAAATTAAGAATATATTCAGACTATTTTTGGGTTCACTTCTATTTTGAATAATCCTCAAGGGTAGAGGGACATATTGTTTTTCTACGATCACTATAGAAAACAACATACAAAATACAACTAGAAAACTTACAATTCCACACAACCGTGCGAAAAGTCGTGAGAAATCATTTCTCACACCAGTTTGACCAACTTATATATTAATAATTCATTTTGAATATTCTTTAGGTGATATATATGATACATTTAGCAAGATTATTGATAAATATCACGGACTTGATATAAATCTCTGTTTGCTCTTTTATAAGCCACATTTAAATAACAAAATTGCACTGTTTTGTTGGAAATATTTTCTTATTCTTGTAATATATATTTCGAAGGTTGGTAACACTACGAATCACAACTGTCAAATTGAAGCAGACAAAACACGTTCCATCACATTCTGTTGAAATCGAGAAATTATGTATGTTATTATTGTATCATAACCAAAATTTGATATCCACAAATATAATTACTGCAGTTGGAAAATGGTTAGTGACAAAGATTTAGAAAACACGCTACCCCCAGATCACAGAAAACTCCAACTAATGAACCAATCAGAAGGTCGCTTGGTGAGAGTGAGCCAATCAGATTAAATCTCTCCGTAGTTTGCAACAATTAGATCACACAACAATGAAATGTCAATCAACTGATAGAAAATATGTCAATAATGATCCAAATCATAACTAAAATTAATATCACAATAAATAAGCAGAGCAAACAATTAAAATGCCTAAATTATTTCATATTTGTGAAAATAGATTCAAAATCTCAGTTATACGAATGATTTACCTACATATTTCATTAAAAATTGTGATCGTAGAAAAAGTATAGTGTACAACACGTATAGAATCACCTATTTCACACTTGTGTGATTTCAGCACTCGACTCCGTCTCGTGCTGAAAATTACACACCTCGTGTGAAATAGGTTATTTTCTATACTTGTTGTACAATATACTATTAAATGATTGCCTCAATTGTCACTAGAATTTGCTCTCATCGAAACTCAATTTTCTTACGTATTCCTTCTGATGCGTCTATAATAGGGAATTTCTCAATATATTCTTAATTATATTATCATCAAACAAATTTATTTTGCGGTTCGCAGCTTATACACTATATCAGTAGCGTTGTGCGCGGCGCGAGCGCCATCCAGGTAACGGCATTAGGTATTTATTTACTAATATGTTTAAAATTGTGACCCTGATTGTGACAATCAACAAATTTTGACGTATTCATGTAATTTGCAAGACTGGCTCTCAGAATAAGCAGAAAGTTTGTTACTTCGATGCGGGTCTCAAGAAGTTGATTTATCTATATTCAGATTCAAAAGTTTGAGCAGTGGAAAAAAAATTGGTACAAAGTTTTCATGTCAGCGACGAAGAAGAAATTAGAAATAACGAAGAAGATAGTAAAATCATGGGAGTTACTTTGCGCGAAACGCCTGGCACATTTAGTGATGGAACAAATCCGAATTTGTTTAATGTACCTACTGGTCGAGATATGTGTAAATTATTATAAGTGTAAACATAGTTTTCTACTTGACATGATAATACGTACGTTCGGGTGTACTTTTTGTATGTTCTGTTCAACTATTATCTGGCTCGATGAACAATAATAATTCTTCTCGTGATTTTACATAACTTTATCTGATATTTACGAGTTATCTTAATAAATTGAAAATAATCTGTATGACTATCATAAACTCATTTAAATAGGTGAAAATTCATTGATGAGGATTCATTCATAATATTTTGTCTTCAATTTATAATCAATGATAATATTGTTGAGATATAATTTTAATAATTCAATATTGATACTGCACAAACATTATACAATTAAAAAAACACCAACTGCTTATTTCTAAAGTTCGCTTATATAGTAATAAGTCTGTGTTTTTTACATAATTGATGTGAGAATTTATTAATACAGGTTAATTTGGTCGGAAAATTGTTAATATTAGTTGCAACTGCAAACATGCAGCTGCAGTTTGCACATAAGTTAACACAGAAAGTATCTGTTTCAAGATTGATCAGCCATTGATTTGCAATCGTCTAGCACAGTTGGATAAATATTATAAGAGTGCAAGGATTGATAGTATGTACTATTGCATGAAAGCAAACTGAGAAAATAATTTTTTCACAGTTTCTTACACCCATTCGCGATTCGGAAATGAATAAAATTTTAGTTAACCATTGCGCAATTGTGTGTGCGAACACTCAGGAACACAACAAATTAAACCTCATCCCGATGATTTCCACTTTTTCAAAGGATTTTCCATATTTATTTGCCTCAAAAATTCAGTTTGGCTTTGTGCTCTTTTATATTTGCTTTGACAGCTCCAGTCAGTTTTAGTAAAAAGCTTATAACTTCTACAGCATGGAGTCGCGTTCGTCGCTACTGACATAGCATATTCTGATAAGCCTTATGCAAAAGTTTGAAGGTTGAGAATGTTTGAAACGAATACCACGTAACTGAATTACGAAAAATAAAATTTTTGAAAATTTAGGCTGGAATATGTGAAGCTATTGCTAAAAAGAAGAAGAATGAGCGAAAATAATTAACATGGTTGTTCTGTCAGTTTGGAGGCCTTAATAGAGAAAAAATGGTGGTAATAATTTTATAGATCCATGAATCAAACCTTGAGAATATGAAAGTTCATTCTTAAATCAGTTATAATTTGGGCAGTACTATGAAGCCATATAAAATTAGACACATGATGCTTCTAAGCTTATAGTAGAATCTGTGCAGATAAATCTCAATATCTCGCCAGAGAAGAATATATTCCATTTGAAATGATAGAAAATGGTTGAGAAGACAAGACACTGATTTTTCTTGTTGTAATCTCAATTCAGATTTAGATGGTACATAAGTAATGAATATAGCTTTTTTTTTCAGTTGAACAAGATAAGATGTGGTTCGGTAACAATTACTGCAGAAGCTACAGATAATATCAGAAAATGTATTTCAACATGAGAATATGTATATTTGATAATAATCTATAGAATAATCAATGAGTTGTATTACTGTAATTCCTGTGAATTCATCAGTGTTACGTGAAAGAACACAATTTTTTATTTTGTATTTTATATTATCTTAAAATAAAAATGATATTCGGTAATTCATAATAATTTATCAATTGATTGAGACAACTTAAGTCCATGGTTTCTATACTATTAGAAATATAAAAAGTCTTTGATTGAATAGAATCGATATACTTCCAAAAATTACTTTTATATGTACCCTAAATGATCAAAGTTGAAATTTAGGAAGAGAACGACTGAATATTCGGAAAATGGTGAGAAAGTATTGAGATCAAATCATGATCTAACATACATTATTCGACGGTATTTTAGTGGAGAATCACTAGGTACAAGTCAGCGTCAGCGTATATGTCCCAGTTTTTCTGCGAATTTCTACTTCGCCATGGAAACTAATTCCAGTGCTTATTTGGTGGTTGAAATAGTCTAGGAACCGACCGCACCTTATCCTCTCCTATCGAACTTACGGTCAAATTGTATATGAATCGATCAGGAATAGAGTGATCAATAGGATGCCAGACTTTATAAATACAGGATTCTATCCTAAGTGTAAAAAAAGGCCGTTTCCGGAGAATTTTTTCGTGGTTAACTTGGAACTAGTCTCAATCGATTACAAAGATTTGAAAACAAAACTAGGATGCCACCCTTTATCCTGTCCAGAACCGGAAAAAACAACAATCGTAGGGTAGGAAGTTGAATACGAAAATGGGTTCACTTAGGAGTGACTGTCATATTCTTGGATAGGACAGAGGGTGGAACACAGATTTTTTCTTGATAAACTTGACCTTCGCTATGGATTGGTTCTAGTTGCAATCGTTAGTTCTATCAGAGAATTTGACTCCGATATTATCGATGAAGCACTGTTAGATGAAAAATGCATTGAATATTATTTTGAAAAAGTGTAAATTGATGGAAAGGCTGTATCCGAGTTGGGCATTGTACCTGAGATAGTCCCTTACAACCGAAAGGATAGGCGTAATAAGCTCTTCTAGTTGGGCATTTCTCTACCTGTATTTTTCTGTACATAAGAAGTGAGTTCGAACTGCTTTTATTTGTATTCCATTGAATTTCAATTATTATACGAGTCTCTAAAGTTGTGATACTATCAATTTCTTTCAAACACCAAACGAATCAGCTTGGATGGTTTTTCGATAAGGTCGGAGACTGCTTTTCTTTCGACAATATTACTTAGTGCCTGCCGTTCAATGTTTAATTCTTCTTTGTGATCATGAACCAAGTCACTGTTCATTATTTTGAACTTGCAATTTGTATATACTTAAGCGGTATATCGATAATTTTTATTTGTACAACACCATTTCATTCTGTCGTTTGTTGTCTAAGATACGCAAAATTCAAAATTGTCAATAATTAGCAATTCCTTTTCCTTTTCACTAACTATGCGATTTATTTCCATGATCACTGAATATTAAATACTTGATGAAACGCAAATATTATATTTTCTTCCCATTCATTTGTTGATGAAAGCAAAGCTACCAATTTGAATGCAATTTTTCACAGAACTCTTTAACTCTTGAAGCTGTACATACAATTAGGGAAATGATCAAACAGCACATAGTATTAGGAGTAGGCGAAGTTAAAAACTAAATTTTATGGAAAATATAAAATGTATAAATATTTTGCAAACATTAAAATCATACAGTCATGGAGGCGGATAGATACTTGACACAGGTAAATCCGATATCTGCATTGTAAGGGATTAAAATGCCCAACTGGAATACTCAGATTAAGGTACCCTTTACCGAATGCCCGACTAGACTGCAGCGGATGGAAAGTACCTGGATAATGTAACAGAATCATTAATTCGTTATTGATCGATGAGATTTTTGACAAATGGAAATAATTGTGGAAAGTAGAAAGGTACACTATCTGACTGTTGAAAAACTATTACGACACATGACAACTGTCAAAAATACTGTAATTTTCAAGCTTTTGAGATTGCTGAATATGAATATGGCGTTAAAAACAATAACGACAGAGAGAAATTGTCAAAATACTTTGAAAAAAAGGAATGCTGGTATAAATTCGTATTTTTGCCAATTTTTTGTAGGTATCTATGTATGTAATGTAATAATGTATGTGATGAAGCTGAATATTTCAACCACGTAATTAATGTTGAATAACAAATTAATCATTTTATTCTATCGTTTTGTAATAATATCTACACTGTCACCGATCATAAAATTGAGTAGTTGAACATTGGTATGGTTTCTCGATTAAATGGTTGAAATACTCATTTATTAGCTTCATTAGGAATTTTATGTCGACCAGAGGCACTGGAAATGCACTTTGGCGAATTTAAAAAAAATTCTTCTAGATTGTGAATCAGCTCATCGAATTGATATACCTTTGATATAGGAAAATATTATCCTTCTTCAACACCCTGTATATATATATGGAATGCCCGGAAAGCATGAGATCTCGTATATATATATATATATATATATATATATATATATATATATATATATATATATATATATATATATATATATATATATTTGTTTATTTATTTATTCATAATGCTTAGCGCAGTTGTACCGTGGATATCTAAGCTTTCATAAATACACTAAAGAATAGTTTTGAGATAATAAACATCTTTTTGAATAGTCAGTAATTGTCAATTGGTACTTAAGCCAATTGACTGATAATATAACATCGGTTTTGTTGAGCAATTTGAGCTACAAAATTCTATAATTAATCTTCCTGGTGAATCTAATATCAACTTATTTTGTGGAATATCATTATCAAAAGTAGATTCTGATGTGGAAGTTTTTGAAAATGAAGATATAAATGAGGACAAAGTTATCTGTTTTGAATGCCGCAACAGAATATTTTCTCAAATATTAGTAATAATAATTCGGTTCTTGCAAATGAAGCGTTGACTAAAACTGATTTGGCGCATCCTGTTTTGGAAGGTTGCTTCAATTTTCCATCTGAAGGCTAGTTACGATTTGGAAAATAGAGTGAGCTTATTTTTAGTCATCTCAAGCATTATTGCATTCATTTTACTCCCAAGTCGAAATTATACTGTCCAATATAAATCATAATGCTTGTAATTGCACCTTGTACGTACTGCAGGAGTGAAGTTATTATTAAGTAGGCATTAAGATTAGATCAGTAGGAGACATACAAAATTAAGGAAGACGGCAAATTTTTTTGTGAGTGGGCTCAAGTAAAAAACGCTCTTTTAGATTAGTCAAGCTTTCGGTCTTTGATTAAAACCATCCTCAGGACTCTAGAATTCATAATAAAACAGTTGTTATCAATCACAAATTTTTTGATAACAATTTTAAAAAACATTTTTTACTTACATCCAGTGAGATTCCAAAAATAAATAAATTTTCATCACAGATCAACATATTTGTGCAAGAATTGGAAATACATGTTAAAAATTTGAACAACAATTTATTTTTTCGGACCTAACTTCGTTGGTTGACTTTGTTGAATCTTGTTAGTTGCAAAATGGCTGGCTGTCATGTTTCCGTTTGGTGGTCCAACATGTGACTAAATTTTACTTTTTGAAAAACAATTGTTGTTCAAATTTTTAACATGTATTTCCAATTCTTGCACAAATATGTTGATCTGTGATGAAAATTTATTTATTTTTGGAATCTCACTGGATGTAAGTAAAAAATGTTTTTTAAAATTGTTATCAAAAAATTTGTGATTGATAACAACTGTTTTATTATGAATTCTAGAGTCCTGAGGATGGTTTTAATTAAAGACCGAAAGCTTGACTAATCTAAAAGAGCGTTTTTTACTTGAGCCCACTCACAAAAAAATTTTTGACTGTTTAACCTGCGTTATTTTTGTTTCCTTAACTATTCGCAACAGTCGCGAGTACTCTTCAACTACGTTACAGGTATGGGTTTTTACCAACATCTCCACCAACAGTACGGCTTACAAACAGTGAGACTGTACAAGCAATGGGCTACCGTTAACATCAAAATTTCATCAATGATCAACAGAAGAATCTTCTTGTTGAAATGCAGGCAGAATGGAGTACTTCCGAAGCACATTACCAATAACCAAGATCAAAATTCAATAAGATTACACCACCAAGACACCAGGAACATGGAAAGAATGGACAACTTACAAAACAGGTTAAGGAAACAAGTACTTAACATTGAAATTGATTCTACCTGTAAACATTTAAAGTATCTTGAAATTCAACTGAAAAATTTAGACACAAAAATTATCAATTTAACGCCACCGAATATTTTTATTAAATTTAAACAAACACAAACGGTATCGTACAACAGACATTTTCACAATACAAGGTTGAACAATATTGCTAAATTGAATTCTTTAAAAGCCGAAAAATTCAGTACCATCAAAACACAAAGCAAGTGGTTGAAGAATTTGAGTAACTGTCAAATTCCTACAGACGTGCAAACATGCTTACAACTTGGTCCAAAATTTTGTATTAAAAACAATCCAAGTCAAATTAATCTCAGTAAATTTTTGTGTGACATCGAATACATAATTTCGATCTCACAGCAAAGCCATTTAGACAAAAATGTTTGTAGAGCAAAAGTCACCAACATTATGACTAATTTTATGTATTCCCAATCAGCTGAAAATGAAATCACCACGAGATTATTCCAGCAGACAAAATATTTCTTAAAATCGAACACAGATTTGATTGTAGTCCAATCAGACAAAGGTAATGTCACTTGTGTTTTACAAAAAGAGTCGTATCACCAGCTGGCACTTAATATTTTACAAGATACGAGCTCGTATGTGGTGCTGGACAGGGATCCAACGCAAACTATTCAAACCAAAGCTAATAAAATAATTAGCGGACTTAAAACTAACAAAAAAATTTCTCCTGAGTTAGCCAAATCTTTGATGATTTATAATGCCGTGGCTCCGAAATTTTATGGCCTTCCGAAGATTCACAAGGAAACACTAAGTTTAAGACCCATCGTAGCTTCTATCGATTCTCCGAATAGTAGAATCGCTAAATTTCTTACTGACATTCTGTCAACAGCCTATGATAAGAATAATCCTTACTTTATCAAGGATTCTTTTGAGTTTTCGGAATTCATGAATGATTATAAGATCCCTCACAATTACGTATTGATTAGTTTAGACGTTGTATCGTTGTTCAGTAACATTAGTTACGAAACGGCTCTGAAGAGTATTGAAGAGAAATGGGAAATTGTTTCGGAACACACTTCTCTTTCTTTGCGTGAATTTTCTGACTTATTAAGGTTTGTTTTTGACAGCTGTTATTGCGCATATGACAGTGTTTTTTATAAACAGCTCCTGGGCAGTCCAATGGGCGCAGTAATCAGTCCGATTATTGCTCAATACACAATGGACTACCTGTTGGACCATTGTATCAGCCAACTTGATTTTCAAGTAAATTTTATAAAGAAATACGTGGATGATGTCATATGTGCAATTCCATTTGACAAACATGAATCGATCCTGGAGACGTTTAACAATTTCAATGAACAATTACAATTCACGATTGAAAAAGAGAACAACAAGAGTATCCCATTCCTAGACACACTGGTCATAAGAAGTGATGATGGTACTACGAAAACGGATTGGTACAGAAAACCAATGGCGTCAGGAAGATATATTCATTTCAAATCTGACCAACCAAAGTCGATGGAAATCAACGTAATTTTAGCGTTAAAAAATCGAATAATTAAAATATCACATCCTTCTTTCCACCAAGTAAATCTTATTAAACTTCGTGACATATTACTAGAGAATGGGTACCCGATAAAATTGTTGAATAGTCTGTTATTCAATATCGCACAGAGACAAGAGGTGGTCCAACAGGAAGTGATCGCAAATGCCGAAGACACTGTTCCGAACAAAAAATACGTTTCACTTCCATACATTTCAGAACTTACGCCAAAATTAAAAAATGTACTTGCCAATGATTCTATCATAATTTGCCAAAAAAGTTGCACTACGATCAAATCTTTGTTCACCAAATTAAAGGACCCAGTTCCTATTCTAAAACAATCTAATGTGATTTACAGCATTCCGTGTAAAGATTGTGAACTAAAATACGTGGGTCAGACCTCGAGACCGTTAAAAGACAGAATTATAGCACATAAAAGTGATGCTAAGCATAAACCGAATTCTACAGCTTTAGCAGAACACCTTACAAAAAGCAAACACAATGCATCTTATGACGAGGCTGTAATTTTAGACAAAGAAGTAAATTGGGTCAAAAGGAATGTCTTAGAAATGATTCATATTTTCAATACTGATAACACTATGAATAAACGGACTGATGTTGATGGCTTGAGCAATATTTACATTTTTCTACTACATTTAATTAAAAACAAACATATAAAAATTAACACTTCTCAAGTAACATAACATTGTTGTACATTTTACTAAATTTAAATATCAGGGTTGTGTTAGATTATCTTAAAATAATTTTTTAATTTTTTCTTTTTTGAATAATTTGTTCTTTCTACTTTAATTAATTTTTTAATTAACTTGGTTTTTTGAAACTTGTTCAAATTCTGCCGCCACTTGACTAGTAACTTTTCTAGGGACTATTTTTATCTAATTTAGTTTTATATTTATTTTTTCGGACCTAACTTCGTTGGTTGACTTTGTTGAATCTTGTTAGTTGCAAAATGGCTGGCTGTCATGTTTCCGTTTGGTGGTCCAACATGTGACTAAATTTTACTTTTTGAAAAACAATTGTTGTTCAAATTTTTAACATGTATTTCCAATTCTTGCACAAATATGTTGATCTGTGATGAAAATTTATTTATTTTTGGAATCTCACTGGATGTAAGTAAAAAATGTTTTTTAAAATTGTTATCAAAAAATTTGTGATTGATAACAACTGTTTTATTATGAATTCTAGAGTCCTGAGGATGGTTTTAATTAAAGACCGAAAGCTTGACTAATCTAAAAGAGCGTTTTTTACTTGAGCCCACTCACAAAAAAATTTTTGACTGTTTAACCTGCGTTATTTTTGTTTCCTTAACTATTCGCAACAGTCGCGAGTACTCTTCAACTATATATATATATATATCAATATTACATTATATTGAAATTGATTGGCAGAAGAAAATTTTATTCAATTATTATCAGTTACAGTATTACACGGAAAATTGAAAGTTACACAAATAAGATATTCTCAAAATATTCTGAGATTCCCCTGGTATTTGACTCTTACAAATTCCTATGCTGGTGATATAGAAATTCTCGATGAAATTCACTGAGATTTTTATCAGCAGATAATCTTCAGGAATAGAATATTTTTTGTGAAATATAGTAACTTTTTGATTATGTATGTTCAATAATAAATAAGTACAGATGAATATCAAAGTCACAATAATCATCTCATATTCAATCTTCTCTTCTTTTGTTTCTGGAAAAGAGAGTATTGTATAAGTGTAATATTCAAATTAACTAACAGTAAAGTTGATACATAAATCATTGCTGTCTAATAATTAATTCTCATTCAATTGGACGAATCTCATTTATTTTGGGAGAAGTAATTTTCCATGAGTCCGAGTATTGAATATTTTCCATTTAAGAAGTGAGGCAACAAAAAAATTGACTAAATAAAGATTTTTTCTTGCTCATATTCTATCATCTGTGTGATTCTGACTGGAAACGAAAGCAAGTCTCAACTTTTCTCCTGACTCGACAGTGAACCTTTTTCATATCGCATATAGACTCCGAGATTCTCGTGTCTAAACAATAATTTGGACAACTGTAGTGTATACGAGCCTAGCTTTAGTTTAAATGGCATAGATAACGAATATATGTTTCTCAACGTAATTTAGTCATTTTTGGAAGTAATTAATGAGAATAAATCATCGCTCCAGAGATTGTCCATTCACTTTTTACATATTCAGCTTTATTTCAGATAAAGGAAATAGGAAAATTGTAAACATTTCTTGAGATTTTCAAAATACAGACAACCAGCAAAAATTTTTTAAAAAACTGCGCTGTAATTGAAGATTCCTTTTTCATGAAATGTTAGAAGTTTAAGATAGGCAAGAGATATATACTACTGGATTTCTATTTCTACAAAAGTGGAATCTTGTTTTCCAGCATCCTATTTTCCACGAATCCATCCGTATGACAAGTGGCATTATCTTCTCCAAAGGTACGTTCAATATTTTTCGAATGCAACTATTCAATTTGTGGCTCTAAATCTTTTTGAAAGACGTTAATATATCTTTAAGCGTTTATAATATCGTGTTTTATTGGTCTCTCCAGTTAACATGAATCCTCAAATAATCCTGGAATCTGAGAATAAAGTTTTTTAGAGGGTAATTAGAATGATAGATTTTACTCCAATCCTTATGACCCCATTTTGCATAAAATAGAAATAAAGTTCCAATAACAGCGCGCATAAAAAGTTCTAGAGTTATGTGCTCGTCTTTAAGAAATAAGAGACAATGTTACTTCAGTTTATTGCTGAACTTGAATTGATTCTATGTTTGATGTATTGAGGTGGTAGATAGTCGATTGGCTGTGATTTAACTCAAAATTAACTTTATATCTAATTTCCATTGGTTTGCTGTATTTTGACAATACTAGGAGATGCTTGAAGAATATCTATCTCTTTCATCTATAATACAGCTAAATATGGAAACAGTAAATGAACAGTGTCGAGGTGAAAAAGATTAAATAATTTAAGCTTTTCTAAAAACACGCTAAAATTGAGATTAGGCTAGTATATTCATATTTATATTTCAAACGTACCTTTCGTTCGAAGTTTCGATATATGTTCGTCTATAGAAGCCACAGAATAAGTATAGTATGGAGCAAATATAAAAGAAAAAATAAGTGATCAAAGTCTTCCGTTTCATTATTTCAGGACACTCATTCAATGTCAACATCACACCTACATACGCCAATAATCCATAACAGAATTGGATCTGAAACAAAACACTATATCTTTACTCGAATAAATAGAATAGTACCCTAATCTATTTTAAAGAAATAGAAATATCCTAATAGAATATTGCCTAGTCTTATTGGTTAATACCAGCTCACTCATGCACATATACCATACAACGCTGTATTATTTGTTCGACACTGAATATTCACCGTTTTCCTAATCAACTCGTACAAATTGATTCCGTTTAATATTCATAAGATGTCTCGAATTACGTCACAATGAGGCCAAATTTTTACCGACAGTTCATAAATATCCAGTCATTCTCTTATCGTTTCAACTGACAGTACACCGGAGGAAAACATAAAATCTAATAATTTTGGCTTTTTTTTCATGCTCTATATCTTATCGTGTATCATTTTCGGGACATAAAATAGATCATAATAGTAGAAAACTTGAGAGAAATGACTTTTGGTACTCATTGTTTGTCAAACTAAATAATTTTTCGTTGTAGACTGAAATAGTTATAATAAATCCCGAAGTTTTACTCGAATGTAGGGGTATAAAAAATTAGGATTTATTTGTTTTGAAATGCATCGTTGTCTTTCTTAATCACAATCAAATTAGAATTTCTAGGACCATATTTAATAGACAATCTTCATGGCAGATATTTTTTTGTGATCGATTCAATTACACCATACAAAACGAGACTCAGTCACATGTAGCTGAGTTTATCATGATAATGGAACAATCATTTGCTTTATCAAGATGATAATCGATGATAGGTCCAACAGTGATCGAAAACAGACTTGAATTAATGAATTCACGATTGACAAATCAGCCCAGATAGCCGACAATGGCGGCTCGGCGTGTTCAAACAGAGCTCAAGTTGATCTATACATTCTTCAGAGTTTTTTTTTTTTTTTTTTTAGTGCTCAAGTTACTTTTTCCGTTGACAACTAGTGTTCTGATTTCGAATTCTACTTGTAGACCGTCAGATAGTCGTAGATTTGAGTGCCCCATTTTGTTTTTTCTGCCTTCAAGAGTTTTGATAAGTATGTATTTCTGGAGTATAATAATGCCAGAATTAAAGCTGGACCGTGTGGCCAACATAATAAAAATTAATTTTGAATTTTCATAAAAAAACATGTTATCATCCAATTTTCTCGCTTCTGTCATGCTTACGAAATGAAATTTAAGGGAAAAAAGCATCTGCGGAAAACGATAGGCAGAAGTAATCAACTTGGTCGAGGGTTCGGAATGAGGGCTCGATTGTGCAAAAAAATTATATCAATTGTTCACGTTCTTCTCGTTTCTGCCGTTTGGCCATATGAAAGTTGATCTCATGAATATCTCGTAGAAACGAATGGCATGAGTTTTTAGAATGACCAAGTCAAGATATGCACGAAAACATTAAAATTTCTGCAAGATGTTTTCGTAAATATCTTGACTTGACCATTCGAAAAACTTATGCCATTCGTTTCTACAAGACACTCATGATATCAACTATCATACGACCAAACGGCAGAAACGAAAAGAACGGGAAAAATTTATACAATTTTTTTACACAATCGAGCCCTCATTCCTAACCCTCGGCCAAGTGGATCACTTCTGCCTATCGTTTTCCGCTGATTCTTTTTTCCTCAAATTTCATTTCGTAAGCATGGCAGAAGCGAGAAAATTGGATGAAAACATGTTTTTTTATGAAAATTCAAAATTAATTTTTATTATGTTGGCCACACGGTTCAACTCTGATTTCAGCATTATTATACCCCAAATATACATACTTATCAAAACTCTTGAAGGCAGAAAAACAAAATGGGGCACTTAAATCTACGACTATCCGAC
This sequence comes from Dromius quadrimaculatus, assembly GCA_963989225.1. NCBI lineage: Eukaryota > Metazoa > Arthropoda > Insecta > Coleoptera > Carabidae > Dromius > Dromius quadrimaculatus. The sequence continues at coordinate 54,706,083 of OZ022325.1, read as the reverse complement.
GGTCTATTGAGGGATGAAAGCTTGTATTCGTCAGATATATATCATGAAATTTGTGATGTTGAATGAAATACACAGTGTAATATACAGTGAAATTGTACCAACATTTGTACAGAGAAAACTATCTGATGATTTCATTTGAGATAATAATTACCGATTGCCCTTAATTGAATTGTAAGACTCTTTATAACTTATATAGTTCACGGTGTCCACTTCCGAATGATATCTCTCAGCCGTCCACTGTGAAGATATCAGTGAAAACACGCGTTCAACGCTCTATGGAACATACTGAAAATATATTCACAAATCACGCCTCCTCCCCGCAGCCCTGTTTTACCAACGGATTGTGAATATATAAACAGGGTGTAACAGCAATGAGTACATTAATTTCAACCAGTGATAGTTCTCGACAAGCATAACAATTTTTCTTAGTTTCTTTTTCTCGAATTCTTATCTTTTTCCAGCATTTTTTATCCCCTACAATTTAACGAGTCGTTCAGCTTTATGATTATCGGATCAAGTAGCAGTTGCAATGAAATAATAATTGATTTTAACATATGTGAGTTATCAATTCCTTCAAATGAATTCTGGAGTAAAACCGATTATTAATTATTAATACTCTCTACGATTCCACGGGCAGTTTAGGATTAGCTTAGCGAATTTATTTTGAACGATTTCCGACTTGTCATTTTTCACTAAAAATTGAATTATTGTGGTTATGCTAATGTATTTAATGTCAAAAAATTAAGCACTTATACATTACGATAAGAATACCATGGGATATTTAAAACTTAACTTTTATCTGAAACGTGAAATAGCAGATGAGATAAATGAAATACATCAATTTATAAATGAAGCACCTGTGTATCAGTTTTTCTCATATTATTACAGGTGAATTGATCTGTTGAATAAATAAAATATTTTATCATATATTTCAGAAAATATTTAAAATCAATTACCAAATTCAGTTGGATACATTTATAGATTATATTTTCTGTTCTTCAAGAATAGAATCTCCAAAATTTTATGTTTCAATATTTCTATTGAATAATTCAGTGAATTAATTATTTTAGAATTGCATTCCATTTAATATTCCACCGTTTTCTTCAAATAAATCGTTGAATGATTTTCTCTCTGTTTCTGATAGAGTAAGTTGAGAACAGCAACTACTTTTTCAACTGCTTGTAGATGGCAGCACAGTCTGACACTCCTGACACAGTTTCAGACAATTCAAATCAGCTGATTCAAGTGCAATGAACTTGTGCAGACAATTTTATGTTTAAGAAATATACTATCCAAAAACATTCGTGAAATCCCTGAATAAAAATCAAATTTCTTAAAAATTACATATAAGTACGACTAAGAGACCAAATTGTTGATTACAGAGACAAATTTAGACTTTCTTACAACATATGCAATAATAGAATTATAGAGGTGAGCTATATCAATGTATTGCTAAAATACTAATATTCTTTCAGTATCAAATGAATAATTGACAAGACTACGATGACTCAAAGTTGTAAAATACTCCTTTCAATCGACAGCTATCATTCTCTCAATAAATGAGAAACATTCAGTTTGAACCATAGGCGAACTATGAAATTTTTAACAAAACTTTGATGGATTTTTACTCTATATCCAGAGGATTTACGGAAAAGAGTTATTAATAAAAATTGTTAGGTTTGACGAGTATCATTACAGGTTAAAATTAATGTACTTAGTTCTGTTACACCCTGTATATATATTATTCACGATTTTCGGGACATTCAATAGCTAATCGGATCGTCGAGACATTTAATAGCTAACCGTGAAGCTGGTATTTATTGATCTCTTCGCGCAATGTAACCATACTTTTCAACATTGTTAAATGAAAATGAATGAGCGGATGTGTGGAGCAGCAGGGTTCCCAATTTTATCAATATTTATTTAAAACAAATATATTGGGCGTTTCAGGTATCAATGCACCTATCATCAGCCATCAAGAATTTTCATAGTTGATAGAGAATAATGACAACAATATAAAATACTGCGCATCTAAGAATACATCATAAACTTTGAAATGTGTGAAATCTACGAGAATGGTATAGAAATCAGATAATCATGGAGTGTACAGAACATTTTACAGTCAGAAGGACGAGATATACTTCAAGGACGAGTCTTGGTTATTCAAGTTGATCATGCCTAACAAACTTTTCTTCCAATTGTAATTTAAATTTTTCTGTACTTTTGAAAGCTTTTCTTGGTAATTTTGATGAATATTTCTATCGATAGCAAGCACTCTTCGAATATATTGTTCTGTTTCGAATTATTTGAAGCATAGGATGCACAAATTAATTTTGTACTTACTATTTGGAGAATAGTGAGATATCTTTTCCACCAAAAATACTTTTGCCACTTTGGACCAAGATTGGATAGAAGATAATAGGTATACATTATGACATGAATCGATGAATTGATCATCACCCATTGTACACTTACGCCTCCTGGCATGTATCTAGTGCCCAACCATCCATGCCATGCCATGGTTCCATGATGATACACATGAAGAAACGAAATATGATCATCTCTCTTACGCAGTGCAAAGAAAATCTATAAGAAAATTGAAGAAAAGTATTTATACAGTAACATAATCAGCATTCATAAGACTCTTTCTCTAACACTGTTTTGTAATTTGCATATTCCATAACCAAAAACTATCTTGAAACGAATGAAATTCCAATAAATTGTTTAGAATGATTCCGTATGCCGTTTAGAATTATTTCGACAAATCAAAAGCTGTTAATTTAGTTACTAATATGGTTACCTCCTAACAATTCAAATATTCATACCTGGTTTTACGTTTGACATTTTAATAATTTCTTCAATTTTATGTGAAATATTGGCGAGTTTCCGAAACTTTGTTAGAGAAAGTATAGTCTACAGCATGTTTGGAATAGCGTATTCCACACTCGCGAACCGTAATCCTTGCCTTCGGTTTGGTTTACAAACTTTTCGCTCGTATAGAATATAGGCCATTCCAATACTTATTGTAGAACATACTATTCCACAATCTCTTTAATATATAACTACTATATTACAAATTTGATTTGATCGATTTGTGAATGGAAAACGCTTTCAAGTGCTATGTCGGATTTAAAGTTTAAGGCGAACAAGAATCGCAGAGTGCAAAATTGAATTTTATAAAGAGACCACGGTACAAGACATAGTATATAGGTACCCAACTCGTCTGCTGTGATGGTTTTAGTTCGTACTGTGCCATCTTGGATCCTTTTACCCCTCGATTCCACATGCTTAAAGTAGTGAGCAGAGCTTAGATCATAAATAATATCTAGATGGAAGAGACTGCGAACGGTTACGACGGAAAGAGATGGAAGATATATTGTAAGAAAGCTGGAGAAATGAACTGCGCAAGCGTGACAGTAATCAAATTTCGATTTGTCAAGCCCGCAAAATGACAAACACATGATGTAATGAGTTTTCAGTTCTGTAAAAAATATGCATATTCATTCACCGTTTTCTAGTTGCAAAATACATATATTCTTAACATTACTTTTATAAATAGCAAATTAAATTCGATAGACATGCGCAGTTCGTTTTACTTCATTTTTCTTTCAAATATTTTATTTCTTTGCCCCTCTAACGTAACTCATATTTCCCTCTCTTCTGGCATAACCGTTCGCAAAAATGTATTGTGTGATATAGGACTCCTTCCATCTAGATATTATTTACGATCTAAGGAGCAGACACACTTATAATAGACCGGTAATGAGAGTTGCGGGGGCCTGGGAGAGACTTATTCCTTTCTCTTGTAATCATCTATGTCAATAGTCAAATTATACAAATATAATGAATAGATCGATACAGTTTTTTCCGTCTAGATTCTACATATTTATTTTATTTTTGACATTTCGATTCTCTATCCGAGACCCGAAAGTCTTAATCAGAAACAATGATACAAAAATAAACAAGGCAAGTACCTAGATAATTGAAAATACACAGAGTACTAGATGTGAACACGTGTGTTCCACATCTAGTCCAGAAAAGACCAAATTTCTCTAGCATTCACCCAAGGTCTGAGGGAAAACCATGTAAAACATCCTCAAACAGAGGAATCAATGATTTAAATCTTGACAATTATCATAGGAAAGAATATATAATCAATATAACAAACAGGGTCGATGTCTTGTTTTTGCAGACACACACAATTATAAAGTCCAAACATGTCATGGAAACTTTTTCACCAAAAGAACTAAGTTTCAATAATGTACATGAATGTGACAAAAATAAATATAAAGACAATGTCTATTACAGGGGAATCAATAATATGAGTCTTGACAATTATCATAGTGTAAAATGGATTATTTAATATAACATACAAAACCAATGTCTCGTATCCATGACTGGGGGATCCCTCTCAGACCAATAGTTAATTGCATTAGCTCGCCAACCTATCTTCTATGTAAATATCTCGACAGTTTATTGAGATCATTGATAAATAATTCTCGTTCGTACGTTGAGAGTTTCAAACATTTTATTGAAATAATCAGTAACATATGGTTAAGTAAGCCTTGTTAGTTTCTTCTTCATCCACAAAAGTTTCAATTGAAGACATCCTAAAACTTTTGGAAAGGCATTTCACTCCAGATACTATTGAATTATTCGACCATTGTTCGACTTCAAGCTTCTTCATTTTCAATAATGATTATTACAAACAAATTGATGGTGTAGCAATGGTCAATCCAATTTCTGCATCAATTGCAAATAGCTATATTCTTTGAAGGAAAGGCATCAGAAACTAGTATTTATCAACCATCCTCATGATCACGTTAAATGAAGGATGTTTTCGCAATCTGGACTCATAATCGTGATAATTAGAAAGTAATGGCTCATTACCTTTTCTTGACGTGAATTCAGAGCAAACCAATGATAGTAGACTTCTACATAGGTACTATTTATAAGAAGCCAACACACATAAACCAATATATTCATAATAAATCACATCACCATCCTTCACAGAAGTATGAAACAATTCAATGTTTATTCCAAAGGGCTGATGATATTTGTCACCCTGATAAACTTGATGAAGAGATCATTCATTTTCTAGAAGAATAGCTTCACTCATCATTCTATTAGGAAAGCACTTCGACCAAAATCTACCAATGTTATCGTTGTGGATAATAGCGTGAGTAGAAATTATGTTTCTTTACATGTCAGTAATGTTTCAGAGAAGATCGGAAGGATCTTGTCTAGATATAATTCCAAAGTTTCTTTTGCTCCTAGAATCGAGTAGTTCATCAGGCCCGTTAAGGACATGATTCCATTACAATCTTCGAGTATTCATAAGATTCCTTGTACCTGTTGGACAGTCTATGCTGGTCAGACGTGCAGAACTGTGAGCATACGTAATGCTGCACATAGAAGATGCATAAGACTCAATTATCCGAAGAAATCCTTGCCAATCTGATCATGCTATTGAATTTTTGCATTATATTATAATCGAAGAAACAAGAGTAATCGCAAGATGCTCATCCATTCATAGTAGCTTGGTCAGAGAAGCGATTAAAATAATTTCAACCATATTGATGATTTTGAGTTGGCGAATGTTTGGCTTCCTATAATTGATAAGAGACATACCTGATTTGTGAGATATTTGTCTTGATACTTTTTTTTGCTACGTGCAAGTTACGTGAACTCATAGTTTATTGTATCAGCAATTCCATTCCTATTTCTATGAATTTGTGACGTAGCATAAGACGTGTTAAAATACTATAAAAATGCAGTAAGATTATCCTAAGAGTTTTTATCGTGTTTTATCATTGTAGTTAAAAGACATATGTTTTAAGCATTTGTCTCTTCAATAAAATTTTTGCTTTTTAAAAATAAAGTTTTAATTATTCAATATAAAACTGGCGCAGTCGGTAGGATAGTGCCGAGTTGTACAAAATCGAAATTTCTGCAAGAAATCAATTCGTTTATATTTTGTCAACGTTGGTTTTAACCATTTGCCGCACTACCAAAGAATAAATCAAGAAGACGATCTCCAAGCCTCCGAGAACCGTAGCGAAAACGTCGCCATCGACTTCGGCTTGTAAAAACTCCAGAAGACAACCTCACGAAGACTCAGCCCTCCAAGCACAGTGCCCGTAGACCGAGAGCCCGCTATGAAGAAAGCTGTAGTCATATTGTCTATTCTGTAAGCAAAAATCATTGTTCTACTAACAAACTAAACTGTTAGGGAATTTAGAAGGGTGTAGTGTACGCAACCTTGTGTTGTATGAGACTCACGAGCTCCGGCACAGAGCAAAAGCTAGAAAATATTCTTAGGGATATTAGAAGGGTGTAGTGTACGCAACCTTGTGTTGTATGAGACTCACGAGCTCCGGCACAGAGCAAAAGCTATCAACTAATATTGTTAAACACTAACAAATAAATTTTGACAAAATTGAGGACTTAATAAATAATTTAAATAATTTAAATATAGTAGAGAATAATTCAGGTTCAATAGAAACCAATACTAATACAATAGCTAGTCGATTATCTGATTTTAAAGACGGTTTACAATTACTGCCAGATTACGATGGTAGAAGTAAAGCTCAGCTTAACGTTTTTATATCTAGTGTTGACGAATTTATAACCTTTGTTAGTTCAGCAAACCCACCCTTAAGTGGCTTTGAAAAACATGTCATAAAAAATGGCATTTTAAAACACATAATTGGCGATGCTCGAGAATTCATTGCGAATACTGACAGATCCGAATGAATTAAAATCAAAGAAACATTAAAATCACAATTTTTAGTATGCAAACATTACACTACAGTGTTTCATGAAATTATTTATTTAAATATTAAAGATCCATTCCAATATTTCAAAGCTGTTGAAGTGAAGTTTACAGAATTGCGAGATTTAATTGAATATAAATACCCCACCGAAGATTATCTAATAAAAGTATTGGAAGAAATAATTTTGTATGAATATATCGGCAAAGTAAAAGAACCATTTGCATCAAATATTGCCAATCGAAAACCTAAAACGTTGAATGAATTAGGAAATTTATTATTAAACGATTATAACTTCCTCAAATCACGTAGTAACAATTACAACGCTCAAAGTTCTACAGTAAAGCCTATACAAAATAGACAAATAGAAAGATCATTACGAAATATCCCTCCAGCACAGTTTCCTGCCCACAGTTTCCCATCGCAACAAATACAACATTATTCTAATCTAAAAGAAATTTTGCACCAAAACAGAACATTATTAATGCACAACAATCAAGTAAACCTATCCCTATGTCAGTAAACACTAAATATACAATAAATAGACCCAATAATAACACCCCAAATAATTATTTTACCAGACAAAACACCGAATTTGGAACAAGGCCTCAGAATTTTATCTCTGAAGAATTATTCAATCAAGAACAGGAGACAATCGAAAATGATAGTAATAATATTGACGATGAGTATGAAATTGGAAACGCTGACTTTGAAAATCCTCAACAAGACCATTTTTTAGAGACAGACGTAGAAACACAACAGGACACATAATGAATATTATGTCTAATTCCAAGTTACCATATATTGAAATGAATAATTGTATTATTTTATTAGATTCAGGAAGCTCCGTGAATTTAATATCACCAAATTTAGTTAGTAAATATAAATTAGAAATTTTCAATGAAAAAACTAGTTTTGTTACAGCAAAAGGTAATTTTGAAGTAACTCAATATGTTAATTTTAGATTAAATAACGAAGCATTCAAACGTTACATTTTCAATTTTCACAAAGATTTTAATTTACTTTTGGGTACAGACGTATTAATAAGATTAGGTATAATTTTGAATTTTAAAAATCAAACTGTGACAATAAACAATCAAACTAGACCTTTTAATTATTTTGATTCAGTATCTTGCAATATAAACGAAGATATTGAGATTAAAATAAGAGCTAATCATTTGAATTCTGAAGAAAAAAGAGAATTATTTAAAATCATTCAGGAATTTCCAAATATATTTCCTAATGAAAATGATCCACTAAGTTTTACTGACATTACACAACATGAAATCGAAACTAATGATGAAACACCAGTTTATAGTAAAAATTATCGGTATCCCGAAATTTACAAAAATGAGATAAAACAACAAGTTGATAAATTATTAAATGATAAAATTATTAGACCTTCCTTCTCTCCTTGGTCATCTCCCGTATGGATGGTACCCAAGAAAGTCGACGCATCTGGCAAACGTAAATTCAGAATGGTTATAGATTATAGAAAATTGAATTCAAAAACAATTAGTGATAAATTTCCGATACCAAATATAATAGAAGTTTTAGACAAGTTAGGCAAAAACATGTATTATACAACTCTCGATCTTACTTCCGGATTTCATCAAATTAAAATGCATCCAAATTCTATTTCTAAAACTGCATTTAGTACGGAAGAGGGACATTTTGAATTTTTAAGAATGCCCTTTGGCTTAAAAAATGCTCCCGCCTCATTTCAACGCATGATGAATTATGTTCTTAAAGAACATTTGAATAAAATACGTCTTGTCTATCTTGATGATATTATAATTTTGGGAACCAGTCTACAAGAACATATTAATAACATCCGCAAAATTTTCAAAACTCTTCAAAATTATAATTTAAAAATACAGTTGGACAAATCTGAGTTTTTATTGAAGGAAGTTGCTTATTTGGGCCACATAATATCACAAGAAGGCGTTAAACCAAATCCAAATAAAATCGACGCCGTGAAAAACTTCCCGATCCCAAAAACAAACAAAGAAATCAAACAATTTTTAGGCTTAGTTGGCTATTATAGAAAATTCATTCCAAATTTTGCTAAAATAACCAAACCTTTAACACAATGTTTGAAAAAAAGGAAATTGATAGATATTGATGACAAAGACTATAAAGAATCATTCGAACTATCAAAAAAATTACTAATTAACGAACCGATTCTGCAGTACCCAGATTTTACAAAGGAATTTACGTTGACAACGGACGCTAGCAATTTCGCTATAGGAGCTGTTTTGTCACAGAAAGTGAATAATAAAGACATGCCGATCTCATATGGAAGCAGAACCCTAAACGAACACGAGTGTAATTATTCCACCACTGAAAAAGAACTTTTGGCCATAGTATGGGCAACAAAATATTTCAGGCCATACCTGTACGGTAGAAAATTTAAAATTATGACTGACCATCGACCCTTATCTTGGCTCATGTCTCTTAAAGACCCAAACTCAAAACTTATGCGCTGGCGAATTAAATGGAAGAGTATGATTACGAGATAGTTTTTAAACCGGGAAATTTGAATAGCAATGCTGACGCTCTTTCTCGTATTAGACAAAAATTCGAAATTAAGTATACGGTAGAAAATATTTTTGACTCAAAAAATATAGTTCATTGCATATCTAGAGATTTGAAATTGGGACAAGGTTTTGCCAAAATTATCAATCAAAAGTTTCAAACATTTGATAATTTCAAAGACAAGGATATAGAAGATAAATATTTACTAATTCAAAAAATTAGCAATAATAATAGAATTTTCCATTTAATAACAAAAGAAATTTATAGAGCCAAGCCAACTTTGAAGACAATAAATTTATGTTTGAATGAATTGAAGAAATATTGTGTACAGAACGAAATTTATGAAATACATTCTCCCAAAATAGCATGTGGTTTAGATGAACAAAATTGGTTGGATATTGAAAATTTAATACATAAAAATTTTAAAGAAACTCACGTCACTTGGATTGTTCACGAAATCAAGAATGAAATTTTTGCAAATGAGAACTTAGAAAGCTTGATAAATAATGTCAGTGATGGAGATACAGTTCATTCAGACGAAGAAAATTTGATAAATGGCATAACGTATATAGAATCGCCTATCAATATAGGGAAAAATCAAATTATTATAGAACAAGGCGATGAAAATAATGTCCAGATAAAAAAGTTTTGGAATAAAATGCGTTTGATTGTAACAATAAAAGACAATAATTATTTGAACGATTTCATAAAAGAATATTTGCAGCCAAATATAAACTATTATTTGCTTTGTGAAAGTGATGATATAGTCAGAAATCTAAATGAAATCTTGAATAAAAATTTTGTCAAGGATTCTTATAAAATTATTAAATGTAAAAATGTAGTAGAAGATATAATTGATGAGAATGAACAACAAGAAACTATTCAGAATTATCACTTAGGCAAAACAAATCACCGTGGAATTTCGGAAACTTATCAAAAATTGAAAGAAAAGTATTATTGGCCTAACATGCAAAAACAAATACAAAAGTATATTAATAATTGTAAAATCTGCCAAATTTGTAAATATGAACGTAATCCATATGATATCCCCAATCAGTTAACACCCACACCTAACCATCCTCTTGAAGTTATTCATTTAGATATTCTCACTTTGAATAAAAATAAATATTTGACTTGCGTAGATGCCTTTTCAAAATTTGCTATAATCAAATTTTTTAAAAATACAACTTCAATTTCTATCGTTTATAAATTAATTTCAATATTTTCACATTATTTAGTACCTAAAGAAATTATAACTGATAGTGGTGTTGAATTTAAGAATGAGTTGATTCGAAATTTTCTAAATGGATATAAAATTAAATTACATTTAACATCAATTAGTAATCCAAAAAGTAATGGCATCATTGAAAGATTTCACAGTACTTTAATAGAACATTTGAGAATATTAACACAAAGAGAGGAATTTAAAGATCAAAATTCGAAAACTAAAATTAAATTAGCAATGATTGCATATAATAATAGTCTAAATCAAACAAAATTTACCCCAGCAGAATCTTTATTTGCTGAAAATAGTAAAATAATGAGTTTTGATAATTCAAAAGGTGATTATATTAATTTTTGGAAAGATAATTTGGAAAAAATTAGAGATGAGGTTAGAAAAAGATTGGAAGCTAATAAAGTAATGAGACATATAAAACAAAAACCCAAAAGGGATGAATTACTTGAAGAACTGGACGAAGAAGTTCTAATAAAGCAAAATCCCAGACTATTAACCAAATATAAAAGTCCCTTGTATAAGAAAGCGACTGTCGAATATAATAAAACTAAAAAACAAGTAAAATTAGACGACGGTCGTAAATTTAAAATAGATAAATTGAAAAGAAAACGTTTGTATGTTCCAGGGCCCTCAGCCTAGGAATGGAGATGTTAGAGCCAGTAGCAAATAATATAGGTATTAATATAATAGATTTAGGAGTTGCTAATATTTTTGTAAAAAATAATTATAATTATTATAAATATGATTTATCTGATTTAATTGATAATAAAATGAAAATAGAAATACTATATAAAGAAATTATCACAAAAATTGCAAGTAGTAAGTCAGAAACTTATTATAAAAGAGAGTTAGAGACTCATTTGAATATTTTAAAATTTAACCAACAGAAAATTTATGATAAATTTGCAAATTTCGAACACAAAAGGACTAAAAGAGGTTTAATCAATGGACTTGGATCAGTAATTAAAAGTATTACTGGTAATCTTGATGCCAATGAAGCAGAAAAATATGAGAAATTATTTAAACAGATTAAACAAAATGAAGATATACTTCAAAGACAAAATTTAGATAATATTAGATATAATAAAGAAATGATTGATAGATTTAACGAACAAATACAAAATTTAAATTATAATGAGAAAGTGTTGAATTCTCGGTTATTGCAAATAGGAAAATTGATTAATTCGACAATGACTTATGGAAATTATTTTAGAATAAAAGATGTAATGAATCAAGTATAGTACAGGACAAATTATTTTAGCATGGCTTTAGGAAATCCTCACAGTAAGGGGGCTATAAGCAGCTAATAAATTTTCTTTTTTCTGGGCTGTACTAGAATTATTTTGACTTTTATTTTAATATTAGCTTGAATTTAAAAAAAAGTTACAATTTAAGTATTAATTCAAATTTTAAAATTGAAATATATATAAAATAATTACCAAATACTTTTTTCTTACATCTAAATATTATGTTCTAGGAAAAATACAGAAATTTACTTGAAAGAAAAATATTCTTAATACCACCCTTTTCCACAGGTAAACAGACTTCATGCTGTGCCGCGGTTTACCATGCTATTAGCGAAGTAAACTCATGCTAAAATAAATTGGCCTGTACTATAACATTTTTACAAATAAATTTAATAACCATTATGGATGAGCTTGAAACCGGTTTAACTTTTTGTAACATTAATAAGTTGCATACTTCTATTATTGATATAGAAATGTTAAGGAAAATTGTTAAAGAAATTAATAATAATTTAAATTTTTGGGAAATATCAATATTAATCACCAGCCATTGTAAATATGAAAATAATGTAATAGAATATTTGCTCGAGATACCAGAATTTAAGGAAACAGATTTCAAAGTTAAACAAATTACTCCTATACCATTTGCTGATTATAAAATATTAACGATAGATAGACAATTAATATTGGAATATAAAGTAAATGAATATTATATTGTTCAATACTGTTATAATTTGAATAAAAATTATTATTGCAAAACGAATTATTTAACGATTGATTTATGTTTAGCAAATATGTTGAGAGATTTTAATATGACTTTTTGTAAAATTATTGATTATGATAAATATTTAGATATTATTGAAATAGAAAACTCGAATGTTTATTATATTGTAAGTAAAGAAAAGAAGGAATTTAATTTTGAATGTGAAACTCAAAATATAAAAAGTAAATTACAAGGAATTTATAAAATTAATTTAGCAAATAATTGTAAAGTGAATGGTTATCAGTTAGGAAAGAAAGAAAATGTTAAAAAGGAGTTAATTATTAAAGATGTGAATTTGGAATTTGTAGATGATCAACCAATAATTATTAATACAGAAATTGGTTTGAAAGATGTTATTCCAGTAAATATAAAACAGTCTGATCTAGAACTGGTTAACAATGAACAAAATATACCTATTGAATGGAGTTTTGAAAGAATAATGATAATAGTTATATTTATAATAATAATTTTTATGTTAATTTGGAAATACAAAAATAAACTTATTTTATTTAAGAGTAAAAGTAAGAAACAAAATGTGAAGGAAGAAGAACCTTTAAGTTTTCAATTAGAATAATTGTAATTAATTGTGAAGATTTAGGAATGAAATCACTGTCTTAAGAAAGGGGGAGTTACGTGAACTCATAGTTTATTGTATCAGCAATTCCATTCCTATTTCTATGAATTTGTGACGTAGCATAAGACGTGTTAAAATACTATAAAAATGCAGTAAGATTATCCTAAGAGTTTAGATCGTGTTTTATCATTGTAATTAAAAGACATATGTTTCAAGCATTTGTCTCTTCAATAAAATTTTTGCTTTTTAAAAATAAAGTTCTAATTATTCAATATAAAACTTGCATGTACATTATTGGGACTCAGTTTTTCTGATAAAAATATTTTTATGGCATGATTGGACCTTGAAACTGAGTGCGTGTTATATTAATTATATCGTTTTCACTATGATCAAGACTTATATTATTGATTCCTCTGTTTGAGGATGTTTTACGTGGTTTTTCCTCAGACCTTGGGTGAATACCAGAGGAATTTGTCCGGAATCTGCGTTTTCATATCTAGTATTCTGTATATTCCTGCATTTCCTACACACGTTAGAAAACGAATGATTGTTGAGTGAAAAGGATGAAATTAACTTTCTACATTTATATATTATAGTTACCGTATCGGAGAACTCAATTATCTTATTGATGTAGTATACATAGACAGCTTCCATAGCCTGTGAATAAATTCAATTGTCAATCAGAATTGGACGTAACATGATATTTTTATGAAAAGATGAATTGATCGCCCTTGAGTATTAATTAGTTTCCAAATAACATCTCCCAAAATTATCTCACGAATGTTTCTATTATGTATAAGATGATGACTGGAAGACAGGAGATTTAATCCAACTTACTCAAATTGTTCTATGCTCGTGAAAAACACATAGTAGTCTAGTTGAAAAGTGAGTTTCCTGAGAAAAATAGTTTCAAGAGTTCAAAAATATGAGCAATAGCTCATTCAATTTGGAATGAGACTCAAAGAAGACGTTTCAAGATTTTTTCTGCAAACAAAAACTGCAATTGTCATTTACAAAAAATGAAAACAAAAAAAATGAAGTAAAAAGAAATATTTTTCGCTCTAAATAACAAACTGGTCGATTTGTTAATGAAAATTTATAATATACAAGATGAACAACTTCTAAATACTTACATGACGCGATATTGTTAAGTATATAGGTATGTAAGAAAGGCTCCAAGAAGTAAAAATTTCATAGACGAATTATTTAAACGTTTTTTGTTGTTTTCAATGAAAACGGAGGTTGAAAGAATAAGTTAATTAATAGTAGCCTTACTTTTTTGAGAAATGAATTCAATATTTTGCTCCTTATAGAATATTATTTCTTCAGGTCTTAAGATGACACCATGATAATTTCTATACTCTATTTTTGAACTAGGAAGAGCAAACTGAAGTAGGCGTCATGTAACTGGACGTTTTTGATTGGCTTATTTCACACCAGTTTTACATTGAACAAAAATTTGTTAGTCCTTTCAGTTCACATTATTATTTATTTGTTCAAATATCTTCGTTATCGTTATGTAATACATTAATTAGTATTACTGAAATATTATTTGTTGGTAATTAACAAACAATAGCTGTGAAATAAAAGTGGGAAAGTTACGTGCCTACAATTTTAAACTGAATTTTGTCGCATAAAAATCTGGTGATATTTTCGTCGTATTTACACAGTATGGCTCGGCGCAGCAACTTCAGTTTATTCCTCCTGGATAAAAAATGAACTATAGTAACGGCCAAGCGGAACCTTTTTTTTAACATTTGTGAAACGATTTGTGTATCTTTCTTATTGGAAATTTTCTTCTCTTCAAGATTTCGATTTTCACCATCACTCATAGTTTTGGAGTTATTGCAAGAAAACCAGGGGACATTTCTTGTTTTAATTTTTTGTGAGTAACAATTGCAATTTTTGTTGGCAAAAAAAGACTTGAAAATATTTTGCTTTGAATCTTATTCCGAATCGAATGAGCTATTACTCATATTTTTTCAACTCTTAGAAATTTCATTCTCAGGAAACTCACTTTTTGACAAGACTAATAGTTATTCTTTCCCGATTTGGAATAAATGCGTGACAAAATTAATAATACTGAACTAGATTCTAAGGACACTGACTTCAATCAAATTATTGCATTCTTCAAATATAGGTACTCACCGTGAGTGCATCAGGATCAGTTGAACTAAAATCAAGGTCTCGACATCTGAAAAGACTGTATCTTCTGCTGTAACCTGAGCACAAACTCTGAAAGATATTCACTTAATTAATCATAACATAAGCATGGCATATCACATGAATTTTTGGTAGGATTTGGGATGCTCTTGTTGAAGAATGGATGAAGGAAATGATTAATGATTGATAGATTTTATCGATGGCGCTGTGCCATTTTTATCGGCAAAAGCTATGTCTTACTTTAAATAGAGTACGTGCACGTCATATTTGATGATGGCGAATACACTTCATAAGAGCTGGTTGTAGACGAACAGCTATTCAAATTACATAGGCCCGTATTTTCATCTTTTGGAGAAGCCCTTTTTTCCTAAATTCGTTGCACTATCTCTCTTTATTTCATTGCTCCAACTGTAGCGCTATCTGTATCTATTCTAATTTTTGTTGAAGTTACGCTTCAACATGATTAATATGAGGTGGGAATACGAAGCATTGTCATTTGTGGAGATTTGTGCTCCGATCAAATTTATTCCGGAATAATTTCTATTAGGATGGATTAATTGGTAAACTTTCTCTATAATTCTAGATAAATGATTTATGTGACACACTGTTATTATTATTTGGTGCAAATAGTTTTGATACTTTTTGTCGAAATCCAGATCAATCGTAGGGCTAAACATCCCCCAGACACAATTAATATATCGCTGTAAGTAAAAGCGCGAGGTCACTATTTGTAGGCTTGATAGTAAGCGAAGTATCTATGGGCATGCAACTCTTTCTTGGTTTGGCTGTTTACAAAAAGTATTATATATAAAAATTAGGACTCAGACGATAAGTAAGATTACGTTATCTTTTGCTTTGAAATGTTTAGCAGGAATTACTGCTGATGGGAAGTGTCCGGCAGTGTTGAGTATCAATGTTCAACAATATTCTCCAGAACATTCACAGAAACCAGCACTCAGACTTTCAGAATAGTAAACAAAAGTGAGTAATATCTTAACGTACCTATAGCACCTCGTATCTATAAATTGGCAGTCGATACAAACTAGCAAATATGCATATGATCAAAGTACCGAATAACACTATTATAATCCACTAATTTTGTTTCTCAGAAAATGAGTAATGTCTGGTGGGTCTGAGATCTTGGACTATAACTCTTGACAAAAGAAATGCTTTTTGTAAAAGTGATCTATGTTGGCTTACAACTTTTTTATAGTCGTTTTTTGAAGCGGCGATTCCCAACTCGGCACATTTACAGGTAGTCTCTGCTAATGACTCCCCAACTCGGCACATACGAGTATCTCAGGTACCTGCAGTGATACCCCACTCGGCACACTTGCAGGTAGTCTCTGATTTTAATGAAGTGACTCAGGTACCTGAACAAAAGGAGAACTGGGCACTCTGAAGTTTTTAAATGAAATCAAATCAATTTTATAGTTTCTTTTTTATAATCATACAATATTTGACATACAATAATACAAAATCATAAGATAAGTAGGTTGCATCATATAATAAAAAATATAATTTCAGCGTGGATTAACCCTTTTGTCGTTATTACTCGATCTCTGGACTCGCTCATAATATTATGTTAAAATGCTTTACACTTTCGATCAACCAACCGCTACTCCACTTCACCAGATGAAAATTTTCGATTTGATTTACTGAATTTACGTTGCTCTACAATCAGTAGTATTTTTCCATGTTGGCTAGTTATCTCGCGAATAGATTTCTTTGATGTTGTTGATTGAACTGTTAGATTGATAGGTAGCTACTAAACAAAACATTTTAATTTATATTCTCTTAGGTGTTAAGCTGATAATAGGGATGGGTTTATCTGAAACACTTGTTTAAGATGTGCCGAGTTGGTCATAAGGATTACTACCAACCCTTGACTGATGATGTCCCATCGGGAGATTAAATGTGCCGAATTGAAGTGTGCTCCTTTGAAGGGGCCTTTTTTTGGTTAACTTAACATTTTTCGAAAAGTTTATCACCGATCTTCCCAAAATTTGGTTCATATGTTGGAAGCTACAGAAACCACATTATGTCAAAATTTCCAATCTAAATATTGAATAGAATGCTAGTTTGATTTTCGAAGAAATGGCAAAAAATTACGGTCTTTTGCAATTTGCAGAAGCTGCAGTTATGAATAAAAGAATTAACTTTGAATAATCAGGATAATAATTTTTCTGTATCAAAGTATATGATTTACTCAAGGAGTTGAGGATGAACAGATCAATTTAAATTTCATTGGAAAGGTGAATGATTTTCCTAGAGTATCGGGTATTATAAGTTAGTTAATTTCGACTAATTTGAACGCATAGCTCCCAAGTTATTTTAGAAAAACTGATTTTATGGATCATTTCCCAATTCTCGAACTCTCAACATTCCACGTGACAGCAACAGTAATTTTATTGTACATACTACCAACTACTTATTCTGAGTTTTGCTCTGAGATGGCGAACTCTTTGAGCTCGGGTTAAATTATTTTGATGCGGAAAATATAATATACTAATATCAACATTGGATAGCGTGTTGGTATATCATAATTTATTATTTAAATATAGAGCTTAGGCCCAGCTGCATGGTAAAAATGCATACTTATCACAAACGAAAGACAATCAGGCTTAAGTATTACCAACGTGATAAAGTAACCTAAATGAAGTACAAAAAAAAAAATTCTTACCACATATGTGATGTGAATGTTGAGTAGAATTTGGAGAACATCATAAGCAATAATTACATTTTTTATTTCTACTGCTTTGCGATATTTCATATAAGTAGGAATGATGTATTTGGTCAATAAAACATATGCAAAAATGATTCCTAGTATTGGAAATGGCGAAGCCACCAGAAATTTGTTCTTCGTACGAGGATCTGGAAGTAAAATGCAGAAATTATTATTATTATTATTTATATCATTCTTATTATTATATATCGCTTATTTATACTCGTGTAACTACGCTGCGAGTCAACAAACAGAATAATCCTGACTTTTTATCCAGAGAAATTCCTATGGCTTATGCTTTTCATATGATATGAAATTAGGAAAGCTAGGATGTGACTTGTTTAGTATAAGTTTGTCGACAGGAATAAGCTCAAGGTTAGGGATATTTAAATGTAACCGGAAAAACAGGCTCGCGAATCCTTGATACAGAAAAAGTATAAGAACAAATATACGATATTATCTTCATTAAAAATACAGTCAATGAATATAAGTAGGACATCATGGAGTATTTGTGTATTTTATACTGAAACGTTCACGCAGATAGCTGATTTCAGTCACTCCGCTAACGCGGCCCATACGTACAAGCACCCATTTTTGTTAACTTCACTTAGAGATTTCTCTTATACATTTTTTATTGGGAACGCGCTTCCAGAAATTTCAGATTCGAAATCGATCTCATCTTCTACTTGCTCGTGTAAGAGATCAGTCAATTTTCATAGAGTCTAACGTATAATTGTCCAAGATTATCCTTACAGTTTTTCATATTAAAAATTATTCCATATATCTCTAACATGTAATTCACATCAGAATAAATATTACCTGAGAATTCCTTGTCTATGAGCTCATATTGATCCCTCAATGATTGAATCATTATCACTACCTGTAATGTAAAGATCTGTGAGTTGGGACATTTATTGAAAATACACTTTTTCCCGCAGTCCCTGCAGTATGCAGAATAGAGGTCATTCCGCACACTCAGAAGTTCCTTAGAAATAATATGAGTGCAAAATGTTGAGTTTGGTTATTGCTATGTCTAATAAAATGATGAACGACAGTGAAAACAAAAATGAAAACTTCACATGCAATCTACTGACTATCTTGCAAGACGCTAATTAAACTGAAGCAGATTCAATACCTGCAATATTTAAGAAAAATATGAGCTATTCTATCAACATTTTTGATGGAATGGGAAAAGAGTAATCAAGCAAATTCTTTTTCATGTTGGCATATTTTGGTTACAGAATTTTGTTCGTACATCTAAAACTGTAGATAAAATATCATCTGTCACCTTTGCGGATCGATCATTCCTCATTCCGCACTAAAATCGGAAACTACTGTTTTGATAACATTCTATCCTCTTTATTAATCACTTCTCTAAAACAATTGGAACGAACGAATGAAAATAATTCTCCTTATTTAATAAAAGAACACAGTACTTCCCCGACCATCAATTTTAGGACCAATTTCATCGCTGTTTCAGAAATTTAGTGTCGCATCAATTAATTGCATATTTCAGAGTAACAACTGTCATTGTCAAAGACCTCACATATAAAATAGGTATTCTTGGAAATAGAGTGTCCTTTGTAGGCAATTTCTCCCTTTACTACAATGTTGTTCTTCACAGTTTTCCTTGGTAATAACCGCTTGCATTTTTTTTATCAGGAAATGCAATTGACCTGCTGACTTCATAATCTGATTGGCTTCTAATTTCCAGTCATATGCGTTCCAGTCTTTTCTAATTATCTTCACCAGTCCATATTTTTTAAAAACTCCGTGGTACGTCTCCACATTGATGATTGGTTTCATGGATCGAAGTTCTCTTTCTATCATACCGAATACACGGTCAGCCAGCATGTATGAATAGCCGGTAACTGGAAAGTTCTTACGTTCGAGGGAGCCTGAAGTAATCACCTTGCACACATGGTGAGCATGTTAACATTTTTATTTTGCCCCGGACATCCGTCTGCTACGAGGCGAACTTGCCTGAATTCTTTTCCAATTTTATTGTTCAATTCGTTAAAGATTACTGAAGTCACTTCATTGGATGTCTTTCTACCTTGATCCTCAGTTCACGTGTAGATTGGAACATTGTTTGGTACAAGCTTTGCTGTCGATTCGCCAGTTACAACAGCTAAATTATAGCAATAGAGCAGACGAGAGTAATAGGCAGATTGGTCACTTGCTTTCGGTAATATTAGATTTTTTTGACAATCAAATGAAAGCAGAAGACAGTCATCAAACCTTTTTCTAAATCTTTGGAGAAAGGCTTTTGCTTCCTTTTCATGTAATGATTTTTTAACCTCCAGATCTTTGCACATATTCTCATCCTTTTCCACTTTCAGTCTTTCTTCTATTTCAAGACATGTACTGCATTCGTCAGTACTTGGTGTGCCAAAACTGATATTGAATTGTGTGTTGAATAGCATCCGAAAGTAACTTTGCTTAACCTTCAAATCATCGTTGGCTAATCCATTGTACATTTTCCACAGTATTGAAATATCGTCCGAATGTCAAGAAAAATAGAAAATATCTAGCAGAAAATTTTCGTTTGCAAAGAATGATTCAATTCGACATACAAAAGACATACAAAATGTGGGATATAACTTACAGACGGAGAAAATTGCTGCACTTTTTGATATCTACATCTCCTCTCAAAGGACCTTTTAGTAGACTCATCCCATATGTTTTCATTGTCCAAATCATTGAAACGCACAAAATATGATAAAATTTTTCAGAATTAAATGTAGCTGCCTAATTCCAGATAAAACCAGCAGATATCAATTCATCAGAAATTTGATGCATCTAGGATCTCTTTTTTACATGTTTCAAGGATTCTTCAAGAATAACAAAGATCAAATATAATATTTCTCCAAATTGAATATCAACGTTACTTTGTATACTCACGTGACTAGGAGCTAGCTTTCTATTGGTCACAGTTCGAATCCATCAGGCAAACAAGCATAAAAAATAGCACACGTTCTATCACAGAATTCAGCTAGCAACCATGCACCAAAGCCAGCAGTGACTGTCATTTTCTCCAAGCAGGAGAACCAACAATGAAACAAGCGTCGTGTGGGGCGGGATTTATGGGAAAAAAATTGAAATATTGACATAGCCTGCGCAAAAATACTGAACGAAATAAATAACGCAATACTACACGCGTCGAGTGACACAGACATGTTCATACAGTTGATTTAACTATGAGGATTTGATCATTTACAACAGTAGTATCTGTTTTTACAAACACGTATCAAATAGATACATGGTTCAAAAAAATTCTATCTTGTATTCATGATAGCTATCTTACAACAGCAAAATTTAATATCAAGACACCTATAAGATTCATGATACGTGATGTCAGGATACAAGTTATGGTATCTGAACAAGCCGATTAGTGAATCAATGTCCTAAAGTGTCTCCTGAAACGTGCATTTCATGCTATTTCTTCTATTTGGGTTCTTATATGTTGATAGTTGTCAGATATTTCAGCTTTTATCTTGGAAAGCATGAATGAGAGGACACTGATTCCATATTAAAATGCGAATTCTGTCACGAAAATCGATATACGGGGTAAAAAAAATATTCTGAAAAACTTTTCCTCATAATTTTTTTCGATATCTCGAACAAGAAACAAAATATTGAAAATCAGCACTATTTGTCAATTCGTTCGTAGTAGACTGAGTTTGTCGTTCATATTTGAGCTCAGTATCTTAAAATGTATGGCCAATCATCTTGTATGACTGGGCAAAAATTCCAATCTGTATTCCTTCAAATAACGAAAATATGGGCGTGTCTCCATCTCAAATTTGACACACTGTATAAATGCGACAGGATGAAAAAAATCGCAATTACAGAGTGGGTACAAAAAAAAAAAACCAAGACGATACTGACAAATTTTTCTATTGGATACATTAAACCAAATTCTAATCTGGTCACTATTTGAAGAAGCTTAATTAAAATATTATAAATGACGACAAATGTATGCTAGAATAATTGAATATGAAGAAAGAGTGAATTTGCATGGTAATCATTTGAACTTCTGTAGCTAATGGAGGAAATCGAATTCAGCCCATTATATTTCCACAGATGAAAATGACAGATACTTAAGAAGCTACGCTGTCACCAGCACAATAGAAATCCGGTTTGCGTTTTCAAAAGGTGTACTATCCGAAACTCAGACTAGTTTTATGAAGTACACATCAAAGAAGAAAAAAAGCTTGAAAGAATATTTCTGTGAATTCTTATTCTATTTCTTCGAAAAAAAGAGATAGTGTAATGTGCGTTATGCCGTTGGCAGCATTTTCTATTTGAACCAACTTTTTTGTAATTTGTTTTACCAACAGATTGAGAGTAACACTTTTTTCCCGAATATTGGTATACGGCTCCGGAACCGCCGGTTTCTGATCGTTCAAATAGTGTTATTGTAATTTCAAATATGGTTATACACTCCAGTTATATCGAAATCAAATTAAGTGGTACAAAAAGTTACTGCTCGGAGAAAACAAGCAATAGCAGCGGTGGAAAATCTCACCAATTCGTTCAAATATTTCTATTACGCCTGAATGAAGTTGAATTCAAGATACATACACCAAAAATAGATACATATTCTATAAAATTTTTATTGCAGATAATTTATATTTTTATTCGCCGAGTCACTTTATATGATCTTATGTTTATATAAATTGTTATTTCCACCAGAGAAAATGACGCTGTGCCATTGAAAAATTATTTGAAGATAATTGATAATTTTGATTAGAATACTTACTATTTTTATGGATGAGAAAATAGATCCTAGTCACAAAACTCTCACAACCTCGTTTATGGGAGCTTTCTAGCAAAATGGATTAATCGGAATTGAATGCTTCTTCTCATACCTTTATACATACAATCCACAAAAAATTTACATATTCTTATTATCTATTATGACATGCGTATTTCATATTTAAATATGTCTATATATATTAAATGTATAGTGATTTTAAGGCTCGTATTATTATTATTCTTTTGAAATATATAAACCGAGAGTAACGTATTACTGAACTGTTTTCAGTCTCAAAAATTCTCGATTCCAAGCTATGGAAACAATTATCATTAATTCACTGTTGACACAAAAGCGATAGTAAATCTTCTTATGAGAGGGAGGAAGTATCAATTGTGGATAATGTATGCCAGTAGGGATGTAACACCGATTCTGGACCAGATAACGATCTAAGATTTCAAAGATAACGCGAGCAGTGACGTTATCTAAACAGCGGTGACGTTATCAGAACATTTACGAGTGGCGCCATCTCTTGAGCAGTCGTGAGTGGCGCCACCTATCATTCAACAGACTAACTAGCGTTTAATGGAGAAGATTTCTATTTTTCTCTTTTTTGCGTGTGGCGCCATCTATTATCCACTAGATGAACTACTAATTGATGTGATAGATCTCTGTACCATGAATGACAATAATAACGTTAACTAACGTTAAATGCAGGGATTTCTTTTCTGTGTGTGGCGCTATCTTTTTTCCAGTAAATGAACTACTAATTGACGTGGATAAAAAGGTCTCTGTGACGTTATTTATACATTTACCAGTAACGCCATCTTTTTGAGTTGCGTGACGAATGGTGTCACCTATCATCCAACAGACTAACTAGCGTTGAATGGAGAAGATTTCTATTTTTCTCTTTTTGCGTGTGGCGCCATCTATTATTCACTAGATGAACTACTAATTGATGTGATAGATCTCTGTACCATGAATGACAATAATAACGTCAACTAACGTTAAATGCAGAGATTTTCTTTTCTGTGTGTGGCGCTATCTTTTTTCTAGTGAATGAACTACTAATTGACGTGGATAAAAAAGTCTCTGTGACGTTATTTATACATTCACCAGTAACGCCATCTTTTTGAGTTGTGTGACGAATGGTGTCACCTATTATTCAACAGACTAACTAGCGTTTAATAAAAAAGATTTCTATTCTTATGTGTAACGCTATCTATTATTCACTAGACGAACTACTTATTAAAGTAAATATTAAGATGGAGCTTTATATTATGAGTAGCGCAATTTATCATTCAATAAATTAGCTAGTAGGGGAAAAAAATTCAGAATATTCTATTAACCAATTTTTGCAATTGATTCACAATAATTGAGGGATGCAATGTTTTATCCGCATAAATATTCCACTCGTCAAATCATAAATTTTAGACTTTGGATTGATTATTTTTGTTTCACAATAATTAACGGATGCAATGTTTTATCTGCATAAATATTCCACTTCTTTGATAATAAATTTGGGACTTTGGATCAATTATTTTCGATAAGTAAATTTGTATCACGTTTTTTCCATTTTTCATGGGGTTATCAACGATTTATTTTTATATTATATGAAGAAATTTGTACAAATTAGTATTCACAAGTGGACCATGAAGATTTTTGATTAGTGGTGGTGGGGTATATACTTTAAAAAGCTCAATTGAACGAAAAGTCATTTTATTATATCAGTTTAAATCGAAAAATTTTTTGAAGCAGAGCAGAAAAATGGACCGTAAGTATTAAATGTTTTATTTGATTGTAATATTTATATAAATGTGTTTTTATTACATTTTTTTAGAAATTCAAGAAAGAATGAATAGGGCTATGAAGACCCAAGCCTTCATAGTGACTCATCTTAGAGTAAGTCAATGAAATTTTAATGATTTTCTTTTTCATCAAAAAAATTTAAAATTGTGTTTTTTCAGGATAGGAACTTTGATGAGATTTACCTTGAGGTTGCGCCCCCTCAAGCTGTTAGAGTATATAGGGGGCCAATCGAAGGGTTGAGCGGGGTCTTTGAGCTGGCGAAGCTCAATAGGAGATATTATTGTTCGCCAGTGTAAAAGGTATATTTTTTAATTCTTTTTTGAGAGTTTTTTGATTGAATGTTTTATTTTTTTTTATTTATAGACCTCATTTCATCTAGAGCTCCTATCTCTAGTTGAGGGGAGCATTAGTATAAGTAATTAGCATTAGTTTTTTTATATTCTAGATATATTTTTATTAAGTTTTGTATTCCTAGATTTTTTCCTTTTTTGTAGATAATAAATTATATATTAATCATTTATTGAATTTTTTACTATACATTGGTGAATAATATAAACAAGAGACTGATGAAACACCTCAAAAACAATTGAAAAACACATCAAATGTTTTCAAATGTTTTATTCATTCATACATACGTATTCTTTAATTTTAAACACTCTGTATTCTTTTATTTCAAATACTCTGTATAATTCTAAATCTCAGATGATAACCTTTGACATTGATATCAATAAACTAGATTGAACAAGTAAAATGTACTACGTGCTTTCCTTGGGAATGAGATAGTTGGCATCATTCACTTGTCTTGTGAGTCTTAAAATAAATTATTTCCTGAAGAAGTCAATTGTCGCATATGATTCATTATTTTAGTTTTTTTGGTTGAATAAAAAATGAAATTTGCATGTCACAATAGCTAAGACATATTTTTCAACTTTTTTTGAGAAGTTTTTTACTATCAGTCTGTGATATGAGTGGATTGAGTTGAATCAATTTTTTTGGGAACTATTGCAATATAGGTATGTATTAACTTTTTAATATTTTAACTGAATTTACTTCTTTATGCATTAGTCCTAAATATCATAGTATTTATCAATAAGAATTAGAATATGTTTTGCATAATATTTAATATTACACTAATCAGAAAATGACGAGTTTTTAAGTCGATCGAATTGACTGGAAAAATTTGAGAGCCACTGGAATATTGCTTTTTGTAGTTTGGCGGATGTATCCTCACCCCTAGCAGGTAGCTAGAGGCAACATTCTTGAGTGTGGATTCTTTGAATGGGGGTGAAAAACCCAAGAGAAGTGTTAGTGCCCCGCTTTGTAATTTAAAGTTAGTTGTGTTCGAGATTGTGAAATGTGAAATGTGCTTGTTCATAGTTCCCCGCCAAGATTTTTTCTTGAGAAGTCGTGTAAATTTACTTCAACG
Source organism: Dromius quadrimaculatus (assembly GCA_963989225.1). Taxonomy (NCBI): domain Eukaryota; kingdom Metazoa; phylum Arthropoda; class Insecta; order Coleoptera; family Carabidae; genus Dromius; species Dromius quadrimaculatus. The sequence goes on along the minus strand of OZ022325.1, from coordinate 54,680,072 downwards.
TTATAGTATGTATTAGAGCATAATTATTTCTTTTTAGAGGTTTTTCAACTGGATATTGGTATTCAACTAAAATAAGTTCTTTGTCCTGGATTTTGATGCTTCAAAAAAACCAAGAGAAAATTGTTTTGGATGAGCTTGACAAGAAGAAAAGAGAATAATTAGGTGAGTACAATTTTATTTTTTTTGGGGAATTTACAATTTATTTATACATTTCAATGAATTTATTTAAAAACTACTCTATACAATAACTACAAGCTATACTTGAATTCCATATAAATAATTGATCTAAACATAGATAACAGTAATAGTTATCAGTATCGCAGAGTAACGAATATATTTCACTGTCTAATTTGATGCTATGTTCTTGTTTTATATTCGAACAGTAGTACATTCCTGATATGATATTTTCAATATTTGTAAACGTAGAAAAAGTAAATACTGGAAAATCGGGGTCATCTAGTAATATATGAGTACAATTTTCACAAAGACGTCTCATATACCAATAGTGAGGTTGTATTTCTGGTAATAACCATAATCTGTATTTCAAATTGATATGATTTTCATTATTAAAACAAAATTGTAGAACATTTTCCATATTTAAATTTTCAATTTGTGTAGGATTAATTGCATAATAATCCCAAGCAGTTGACACTTCATTATACTCGTCATCTGACGATGATGAAGATGTACTCTCCCAACCTAATGCTATCTCATTCGCCATATTAGCTGTAAGATCAGTATTTATTAGGGAAGGTATTGATTCACAAATTTCATCAAATTGTCTGAAAATATATGATACATTAGGTGACATTTCCAACAAAATATTTGGCTTTTAATATGATGAATGAAAAAAATAATTTATTAATGATTATTATTTTTTTGCTAACAAATGGAAATAAGAATAAGAAATTGAATCTACGTTATTAACTTTCTGTAAAACGAATATTCACAACAATGTCATTCACTTTTTCAATGTGAAAATAAACATTAATTAATTCACTTCTTTGAACATCACTCAAAGTTGCAAAATTGTTTGGGAAAAAAACTTTGAATTCCCTCGTTGTTACGATTAGTTTTGGTCCATATCTGGTATTGATTATATCAGCTTTTTTTATTTGATATTTTTTATTTTCATCCAGTTTACCGATGTTTATAGTTGGCACTTGAGCATCTGAAGATCCCAGTGCATTAAAAAAGTCTAGTTTACTCATTTTTTTGTTTTTTTTCTATTTTTTGTTCTTGTTTTTGCTTTCTTACTGAGAACAAAAATATATCTTAATATTAATATAAGAAATTATAAAAGAGAAACAAACTTACGTATTTTGGGTTGACTTGAGAGTCTATTATGATGGACTGATATGTATTAATTGTGTATTCCCATATTTATAGTAAGAAGAATGTTTTTTTTTCTATAAAAAATATATCAAAATTTGAAGAAATGCAATGAAACCATATGCAAATAAAAAATTATGCAACACATGAAATATTCTTATCAGAAATATATCATTGATTGACATTGGAAAAAAATTTCTATAAAAAATATATCAAAATTAAAAAAATGCAATGAAACCATATGCAAATAAAAAATTATGCAACACATGAAATATTCTTATCAGAAATATATCATTGATTGACATTGGAGAAAAAATAGAATGCACATTCATATAAATAATATTTAACACACAATTATCTTCTTATTAAAAAACTTGTGAAACGAACTTTTATTATTCGTGAATTGCATAGAGTAACTTGAAGGTAATAACATTGCTCATTGACTTACCAAAAATCAAAAAACACATATTCAATAAGAATATATATATAGTAATAGGTGTTATAGTAACTATAGTTTCAGAAATGGCTGTTTGGGAAGTTCTAACCTCATCATTCAAAAATCGTATTCATTGTGGGAAAATCACGAATACAGATGATATTATCGACCCTGGGGCATTTTTGGATCAATGCTTATTCATATTGCTGGAGAAAGTGGGACAATTCATTTATGAATACCGATCCCCAGTGAAGATAAACTGTGAGCTGTGTTGTGAATATGTACTTGAAAAACAAGGTATTTTAAAAAAAATCTTAATTTATCATAACTCAAGAATGATGCCCATAACATTGTCTGACGACTTTACTATTTGGTTTGATCAGAATGTAAGAAGTGTCATATTGACTCATATGTCAGAGTTTCAAGAGCGGGATAGTGGAAAAGCCCTAAGTAGAATATTAAACTTAAGAGTAAGTTTCAAAAAAATTCTTACAATTTTTTTTTCTTAAAAAAAAACAAAATTCTCTAGGTCAATATTAGCAAGTATGATGCAACAAATTCTGGAGGATCAACATATATCGATCTTCCCGAATCTATCAAAAACCAGAAAGCTGTGATAAATGTAAAAAATAGTGATAATAAGTGTTTTATTTGGGCACTTTTATCGGCTATGTTCCCCGCTGATAGTCATTCAGATCGTGTTAGTTCATATCCTCAAAATCATAGTGAAATATTCAATTTATCTAATATTCAATTTCCAACTCCATTATGTGAGATAATCAAATTCGAAAAAAAAAATAATATATCAATTAATGTTTATGGAATAGAATATAATACTATAGATAAAAGATATACAATTAACGGCCCCCTACATTACACACATAAAAAGGTTGAACGACATATCAACTTACTTTTTTGGACAAAAGAAGAGAATGGGCATTATGCTTGGATTAAATCATTATCTCGTCTTTTATCAAGACAACTGTCTAATTATGGACATAAATGTTACATATGTGATAGATGTTTACAATACTTTTCGAGTGAATGTCTATTAGAAAATCATGAAAGTTATTGTTGCAAAATGGATGCTGTTAAAATTGAAATACCAACAGAAACAGAAATGTGGGTGAAATTCAAAAATTATTCTAGAAAAGAAAGACATCCATTTGTAGTTTATGCAGACTTTGAATGCTTAACAATACCCATTCACACTTGTCAACCAAACACTAGTAAATCATATACATTTGAATATCAGAATCATATTGCATGTGCAGTTGCCTACAAAGTTGTATGTTCATATAATGATTCTTTATCATTTTTTGAATCATATCGCGGACCTAAAGCAGCAAAATGGTTTATTGATAGATTGAAAAATGTTGTAAAAATAGTTGAGACATTCTATGAGAATGAGATTCCTCTTAAAATGAGTAATGAGAATTGGACAGATTTTGATGATGCAACATTTTGTCATATTTGTGAGGAGAAGTTTATCGAATCGGAAGAAAAAGTTAGAGATCACTGTCACCTCACAGGTATTTTATTTTTTTATCAATAAAATATAAAAAAGATCTCACACTTTCTCAAACAACTTTAGGTTTGTACAGAGGTGCGGCCCATGCAAGCTGCAACTTGAATTATAAACTACCAAAATATATTCCAATTTTTTTCCACAATTTGAGTGGATATGATAGCCATTTAATAGTAAAAGAATTCGGAGTTGATGAAGAGCAAATAACAATAATTCCAAGTAATAGTGAAAAATATATTTCATTCTCATTAGCAGTTGGGAAAATGCAGATTCGTTTCTTAGATTCTTTGCAGTAAGTTAACTTCTTATAAATATCAAATAATCCATTAGAAAATAAAAGCTTTCTCATTTAGATTTTTTTATGCTTGTAGATTTATGAATAGTTCACTAGAAAAGCTAGTCACATATTTAGACAAAGAAGACTTCAAAATAATGAATAAGTACTATCCAAATAAAGTCAAAAACGATTTATTATTGAGAAAAGGTGTTTTCCCATATGATTATATGAACTCGTGGGATCGAATGGAAGAAACAGTATTACCTCCAAAAGAGCTTTTTTTCTCAAGATTGAAAAATGAGAATATTAGCGCTAAAGACTATGAACATGCTCAAAAAATATGGAATACTTTCAATTTAGATACTTTGGGGGATTATCTAGAGTTATATCTTCAAACAGACGTTATACTTCTAGCTGATATATTCGAAAACTTTCGAAATGTTAGCCTGAAAGCCTATAATTTAGATCCTGCTCATTATTTCACAACGCCAGGTATAATATAAAAAAAATCATAATACAACTTTTTATAACTACTTTTTTGTAGGGTTTGCATGGGATGCTATGTTGAAGCTGACAAGAGTAAATTTACAATTGCTAACTGATATTGATATGATTCTCTTCTTTGAGCAAGGAATCAGAGGAGGAATTTGTCAATGCAGTAATCGCTACGCAAAATCAAACAATAAATTTATGTCTACATATTGTGCAACAGAACAAGAGGCTTATTTAATGTATTTTGATGCCTGCAATTTATATGGATGGGCTATGACGCAATGTCTACCCTATGGTGGGTTTGAATGGTTATCACAAAAAGATATATCAGAGCTTAATGTGATGAATATATCAAAATATAGTTTAATTGGTTATGTATTAGAAGTGGATTTAGAGTATCCAAGACATTTACATGATCTCCATAAAGATTTCCCATTATGTTGTGAGCATGAGAAACCTAAGAACTCCAATATAACGAAATTAATGACAACTCTTAATAATAAAGTAAAATATATTATTCATTATCAAAATTTACAACAAGCTTTAACATTTGGTATGAAATTAACAAAAATACATAGAGCTATCAGATTCAATCAATCATTGTGGTTAAAAAGCTATATTGATTTAAATACAGAGTTTAGGAAGAACGCCAAAAATAATTTTGAAAGAGATCGATTTAAATTGAATAATAATGCAATTTTTGGCAAAAGTATGGAGAATATTCGGAATCACAGAGATATAAAACTTAAAACACAATGGGATGGACGTTATGGGGCTCGAAAAATGGTGATAAAACCAAATTTGAAAAAAATTATTCCTTTTTCTGAAAATTTGGTATCCATGGAATTTAATAAGTTATCAATAAAATTTAACAGACCCATTTATATTGGCATGATAATTCTTGATCTAAGTAAGGTACTTATGTATGACTTTCACTATAATTACGTACATAAAAAATTTCAAAAACCTAAATTATTATATCAAGATACTGACTCACTAATTTATCGCTTCACTGAAAATCCCTATAAAATTATAAGAGAAGATTTGCACCGATTTGATACTTCAAACTATTCTAAAGATAATCACTATGGAATACCTCAGGCAAATGCAAAAATTGTTGGATTGTTTAAGGATGAAAATGGTGGAAAAATTATGAGCGAATTTGCAGGGCTTAAATCCAAAATGTATTCATATAGACTGGAAAACAACGAATCATTTTCTAAAGTAAAAGGAATATCCACTACAGTTACTAGAACATTGACTATAGATGATTATAAGAATGCATTATTCCAGAATAAAAAGTTATATCGCACACAAAACAATATCATATCAAGAAATCATAACATTTTTTCAGTTGAAATTAATAAACTCAGTTTAAATGCAGATGATGATAAACGATACTTATTAGAAGGGAGCACAGATACATTACCTTGGGGGCACTATTCTATTTGTGAAGAAAACAATAGTCAGGAGTGTAATAATATTATTATAATAGATTAAATTTTTTAATGTAATATATGAGGGAAAAAAATTACAATAGTAATTAGATGCTCACACTATAAAACATTGTCTTTATGTATCCATGAATTATGTGATGAGTCAAACCCTAACCATTTTACATATACTTGTGAACCTTTTTTCTTCAAAACTTTCTCAACTAAATAAATATTTGGATGTTTAGTTTTTTGGAATTCTTCCTCATAAAATCCACCTGCGATTGATTTATCTTGATAATCTTTTAACCTGTATGTTATTGGGTTTGTTAAATTTATTTTTGAAATAGTAAAAATTTCAGTTGACCAGTTGGGTGTGTAACCCTTTTCAAAAACATTTTTCAATTTGGATACTCTAACAGAATCACCAACCATCAATTTACCTCGACCTCTTATTTTTATATTATTATAAACTGTATCCAATAAATATTTTTTATTTTTATTATTAACACTATTTGGAGTCATTTTTATTGTGCTATGTTTTGTATTATTATAAGAGTTGATTAATTTCGGTAGAATATCTATCCATCTATGTGAACCACGATAGCTAAATTCACGATACATATTATTCTTCAAAGTTCGATTGAATCTCTCGACAACACTTGCTTTTAAATTACTATATGTTGAATAATGATTAATATTATAACTTTGCATCATTTTCTCAAACTTTTTATTATAAAATTCTTTTCCATGATCAGTTTGTAGATTTAAAGGTCGCCTATTTTGTTGAAGAATATTTTCAAAAGCATTCACTATTGCATCAGCAGATTTTGTTTTGATAGGCTTAGCCCAAGCGTATTTAGAAAAAACATCAATCACTGTCAACATATATTTATTACCACTATTTTCTCTTGCATAAGGAATCATTTCCACTAAATCAGCTTGCCACAAATCATCAATATCTCGAGTTATAACTCGACGTCTAACATAATTCCTTCGGGCTGGTTTATGTAGTTCATCCACTATAGTTTTTTTTGACATTTTTTGTATAGTTCTATTCTTAGAGACAATTTTTCTAGATTATAATTCCATATAACTTAATATGACTACCTGCAGATATTTCACTAAAAGAAAAGAATAATACCTCCAATACACAATTCTATAAAATCTTAAATCTTCTCTATATTTGTTTATTCGAAGATATTGCTTGAACTTTCATTTCAAATAAATGAGGCATCTCATATTCATCACATTGCTTTTATAATAAAATCTATCTCTATTTTTCCTTATCTCCATTTTTTTTATACATAAAAAAAATTAATAATTTTTTTACTTTGGTGAAAGTCTTCTTTTTGAATTAGTTTCACAGCTTCAACTTAATGCTCTTTAGAATCTTCATATATTTTGTTTAAAGACTCTTTCGAGTCGATCGTTTGTAGTTTCTTCAAATTTTCACGTAGTTTATCCAAAGCCTCTAATTGTTGTTTTTGTTTAAAATTGGATGAATTATCTTCTATCAAATCACTTTCATCTTTGCCAATTGTTCTATTATTTCTATACACTTCTTCCTCAATTTTATCTTTAACTACATTTTTTAATTCATTTATTTTATGTTGTATCACTATGATTTTATTGTTGATAGTTTTTTCTACGTCTTTAATACGCTCATCCAAATATTTCTTCGTTATAATATCACTCGAATCATGTATTTTCCCAATATTTGAAAATTGTCTTCCATTTAAATCTATATTTCCATGAATATCATACCTTAATATTGAATTATTTGACTCATTTCTTTTTCTCTTTGAAAATCGTCTACCAAATTTATCTACCGACATAATTAATAGTTCTCAATCTCTCTAAGTTAAAATAAAAGCTTCTTCTCTTGACAGCAGATATAATAATGTTCATTTTTGAAGTGAATTCATTCTATTATATTACATTCTCTCAATTCTTCAAGTATTGACATAATTTCATTATCATGATTTGTGTGTCCACTCTGTTTGGATGCTAATAATAATTGTAATCTATCAACCAATTCGTTTGCATTATCCCAATAGACATACTCGCGTTTATAATTGGAGAATTTCATGTTGAATGGTAAAACTCCAAAACCTGTAGGTGAATATTTTTTGGTTTGCACTTTTTTTCTTGTTGAAGCTCGAAACCCCTTTTTTTCACTTGAAAACGGTTTAATTATTTTGAAATATTTTGGATAAGTGGATCTTTTCAACATATTATTTGATTGCTTATGTGCTTGTGTATGATTTAAAATTCTTAAATATTCGTTTACATCTTCCGCAGTATAATGTTCAGGGTTTTTCATGAATATGAGTTCATAAAGTCCTTTTGTTCCATTATATACTTGATCATCAATTATTATATCATTTTTATCTATTTCTATCTCTTTTTTACCCAATATAAATTTATCACGATCTTCTATATATTTTATTGCATAAATAGTATCCAAATCCTTATCTTTATTCAAAAATTTCAGAAGATATTCACTAGCCAAGTCTCCAAATTTTAGCTTTAGGGATTCCATTTCGGTTTGCCCTTGAGGAGTATTCAAAATACCTCTAGCAACTGAAGTTGGTGACATTTGAGGTGTGCTTTCAAATACTTCCTCATTGTCACTGCTTTCATTCACTTCCACTTTAGCAGAACTTGTTGGTGTATCAAATTCTAATTTTGGAATTGGATGCTGTTTCATTTTTTTTTTATGTATCCTTATTTTCTTTGAATTTGAGGGTATTTCTTTTGCTATAGTGTTTTCACTATTTATTTCATATTTTGTATTATTCACTAGTTCTTGAAGTGGTTGTGTTATAGGTTTAAATGTTTCTTGTAACATAATATCACTATTCATTTTATTATGTTTCAATGAATTGAACTTTTGTTTGAGCACTTTACTCACTTTAATTATTTCGTGGAGCGTTTTTTTATTATCCATTATAGTAAACTCCTAGATGGATTTGAGATTAAGAAATGTATCCAATTCTTTGCGATATCGACCTTCTTGCTCACTATCCTTATCTATAACTGCGAATCCATATTTACTATCCCAACATTTTATACAGAATTCTTTAAATTTATTAAATGTCATATCACTATTTACATGATCATCATATATATGATGTAAATTGGTTTCATCTTGTTTAAATATGATGATAAAATTTGCATTATCCCTAATCAAATGTTTTGGTATTTTTGCATATGATTGTGAAAGATAAAAACAATCAATCTCATTATGTCTACCCATACTAAAATAATCACGCATACAATCTTGTTTATCACATGCAATATCATCAAAAACAATTATTGAATAGGATCGCGCTTCATTTGGTTTTAAAATTTCAGTATCCACATTATAGGAGAAATATTTCATACCCTTTACTCTAGAAACACATTTTTCTAGAAATTTATATTTTGGTTGTTGTGAAGACTTAGAGTATACATAAATATTTTTGAATTTCAATCCATTTGGATGTGTAAGAAGACTAAGAAGAATATTAGTCTTTCCACAATTACTAGGACCCACAATAATACTTCTTATACTATTAGGTAAAAGTTTGCTATGTTTTTTCAAGTGAGAATTAGTTTGTATAGCATCAAAATTGTGAACTGAAAGATGCTCTTTCTGCTTAATGAATTCCATGATTACTACTAATCTTTTATATAAAAGCTGTTGTATATATACAAATAAGGTCAGTACTAAAAAATTATTCAATGTTAACATATCACAGAGCTGGTAAAGGTTTACTTAATAAGGCAATTAACTCATTACCTATTGAATTGCACATACCAGGTTATCAATTTTGTGGTCCAGGAACTAAATTAGATAAGAGATTGAAAAGAGGTGATACGGGTATAAATCCATTGGATGCTGCATGTCGTGAACACGATATTTCATATTCCCAAAGCAATAATTTGGAAGATAGACATAAAGCTGATAAAATATTAGAAGAAAGAGCGTGGAATAGAGTAAAATCGAAAAATTCAAGTTTTGGTGAACGAGTTGCTGCTTGGACAATAACAAACTCTATGAAAGCTAAACAAAAACTTGGTATGGGTATAAAAAAAAAAACGAAAAAATCAAAGAATCAGCGAGTACTGAAAACACCAAAAAAATATGGTGGATTTTTACCTGTAGCAGCACTAATTCCATTAATTGGAAAGGCTTTAATTGCTGGTGCTGCAAGTGGTGCTGCTTCATATGGTGTAAAAAAAGCCCTAGGTAGTGGTTTATATTTAAAACCTCATAAGCATGGTGCGGGAATTAAAAAAAAACGAAAAAAAACAAAGAAAAGAAATTGCCAAAAAGGCCATTAAACACTGATGATATAATCAAATTTGCTCGTGCTCATAAAATAAAATATTTCCGAGGTGTATATATGCGTGATACATTACCTAAAAGACCATTAAAAAATGAGTCAGCAGTTATTAATCTCGATTCCTTTGCAAGAGCTGGTACACATTGGGTTTCTTATATAAAAAAAGGTGAAAACGTTGAGTATTTTGACAGTTTTGGAAATTTAGCTCCACCAATAGAATTAATCGAATATTTTGGAAACAAGGCTAACATCACATTCAATTATAAGCGCTATCAAAAATTTAATTCTTTCAATTGTGGTCATTTGTGTTTGAAATTCCTTATAAAATCCACAAAATAATTGTTGAATACATCAGTATAGAAATGGAGTCGATAACAATTACACTTAGTGGAAATACGTCTACACTAAGTGCAGACTTCTTTCCACCAATTGATTTGAAGAGCAGTGATTATGTAATTGGATTGATCAACTTTGAATCATATCATTCAATACCAAATATTGATACAACAAATAATAAATTTTATTATAAAACCAATTCAAGTACAAATACAGATTTTCAAGTAATATCTATTCCAGTTGGGTCATATGAAATTGAGAATATTAATAATATATTGAAAAAAGAATTAGGAGATCCAAATTATGATTACGATTTCGAGGAGAAACTTTATACCAATAGAATAGAAAGAGAGAAAAATGTTGCACGTAATTTCATAAGTTTAAAACCAAATACTAACACTTTAAAATGTGAGCTTAGGAGTACTGTTGATATTGATTTCACAAAAGATGATTCAATTGGATCTTTATTGGGGTTTAAAAAGCGAATATTAGAAAGGAATGTTGTTCATGAAAGTGATCTACCTGTCAACATAGTTAAGGTGAATGCTATATTAATTGAATGTAATATTGTGACTGGATCGTATAAGAATGGATTACCCATGCATATTTTACATGAGTTCTATCCAACAGTAGAGCCTGGGTATAAAATCAATGAGGTTCCTTCAAATGTGATTTATTTACCAGTGAACACTCAAACCATAAACAATATAACTGTAAATATTGTTGATCAAGAAAGGAAACAAATAAATTTTCGTGGTGAAACAATAACTATTAGATTACATTTGAAAAAAATTTTATAAAATGGGTATTAGTTATAAAAGAATGCAAACAACAACGAAAAGAATCAGTTCACCATCAACTATAAAAGTGTTAACAAGAGAAAATAAAAATTTCTTGAAATCACTCGGTTTAAAACTAAAAAGAGATCAAAAACTAAAACAAAAACAATGAATAATATTTTAGATATTACATCTGGTGTTACTTTCAATGATGCAATAACACGTGTTGAAATACATAATCATCAACCTATTATTGCATCAGCATTTAATAATTGTGATGAAATACGAATTCAAATCCAACAGCAAGATATCTATACGTTGCCTAGTCAAAGTTTTCTTTATATTGAAGGTAAACTATTAAAAGAAGATGGTAGTAAGCCTCCTGTGGATGCAAAAATAACAAATAATGGAATTGCATTTTTATTTGATGAAATTAAATATTCAATGAATAGTTTTGAAGTTGATAAGACGAAAAATATTGGAATTAGCTCAACTTTGAAAGCATATGCTTCATTAAATAAATTTGAAAGTGATAATCTTGAAAATGCTGGTTGGGGACTCAATATAAACATTCTAGATGAAAATGGTAATTTTAATATATGTGTTCCACTGAAAATGTTGCTTGGATTTTGTGAAGATAATAATAGAATATTGGTGAATGTTAGACAAGAATTGGTGTTAATTAGAGCCAGAAATGATAATAATGCATATATTTGTACAGAAAATTTGAAATTTATTCTGAACAAAATTCAATGGCGTGTTCCTCATATATATGTTAATGACGAATATAGATTGAGATTATTGAAAATTGTCAACTCAAATCATTTCTTGAAATGTCCATTCCGTTCTTGGGATTTATATGAATATCCAATTCTTCCTTCAGCAAAAAAGCAAATTTGGTCAATTAAATCATCAACTCAATTGGAAAAACCAAGATTTGTTATTGTTGCTTTCCAAACAAATCGAAAAAATTTGAAAGATAAAAATAGTAGTCATTTTGATAGTTGCAATTTAGCGAATATTAAGCTATATTTAAACTCAGTTTCTTATCCATATGACAATTTGAATCTAGATTTCAAAAATAATCACTATGCACTTCTTTATGATATGTACACGAAATTTTCCAAGGTCTACTATGATTTTCATGATACATATATTGGTCCTATTCTAAATAAAACAAATTTCAAAACATTTGCACCGATAACAGTAATAGATTGTTCCAATCAAAACGAAGCAGTAAAAAATAGTTCAGTTGATATACGTCTGGAGTTTGAATCAAATGATATATTTCCCGAGAATACGAGTGTTTATTGTCTTATCATACATGATCGCATTATCGAATATAATCCACTCACTAGTGCTGTTAGAGCTTCAGTATAAATTGAACTGCGAAAGAGCTAACTGAAATATGGAATTAATTGTTGATATACAAGGCTTCAATGCCAGAGATTATATAATAGTGGCAAAAGAAATTGCAATTCTTACAAGAGATGGCAACAAATTGGAACATTTTTTCTTCAAAGAACCATTTCCTTGGAATAAGTTGGAACATAAATATAGAAAACAAGCAGGATGGTTGTATAACAATCACCATGGTTTAAAATGGAGTGATGGATATATACAATATAATGAAATTCCAAATGTGATTCTACCAATATTACAAGGTGCATCAACAATATATGTCAAAGGGGATATGAAGAAAACCTTTCTAGAATCTTTCAACTTGAATTCCACAATAATTTCTTTGGGGGAAGAATGTAAGTCTCTTCAGAGCTTTCCATCAAATAAATCATGTTTCAGACATTCTAATAATTGTGCAATTAGTAATGTTTATAAAATAAAAAGTCACTTAGACTATAATGAAATGTATAACATCATGAATATATAAATATATAATAGAAACTACAATGTTATTTTTGAATTATTAAATTTATTTTCAGCCACATTAACCCCTTTTACCCCCTCCATTCTCTGTTATTACATTTATCATTTTAACTTTTTGCCTTTTTTCCATATAAAGTTGAAGTATCTCATAAATCATATATTAGCTATTCAAACACTGTAGAACATGGTTCAGAAAGTGGTTCTAGTTATTTTGATTATAATTATCGTGAGTAATTGTAAAAGTGTGAAAAAAGAAAATTTTGAATCAATTATTGATTACTTATTTACATATGGATATCTTAATGTGAGTGAAGAGGAGGTCTTTAGTTCAACTGATAAAGATCCATCGTATCTAACAGCACTGAACCTATTACAAACTAATTTTAATTTAGCGCAATCCAATGAAACAATTGAAAATGTTTTGAAACTCATTTCATCTCCTAGATGTGGTGTTAAAGATATGAATGTTTATAATACTCATTATATATTATGGGGAAATTCTACAATTACTTGGGATTCAAAAAGAACAACTAGTATTGTTCAATATTTAATTGAAAAAGCTTTCAATTTATGGTCTAAATATACAAATTTAAATATTATACATTCACCATATAATGAAAATGCTACTATTTATATTTCATTTGGAGGAATTCAACATTGGGATTTCAAGAAACGGGCTAGATGCAGGTCTCATTTTGATGGGGAGGGTATGATATTGGGGCATGCTGAATTTCCAAGCTTAAGCATGCATTCAGAAATTCATATAGATAATGCAGAACAATGGTACTATGGTATGGATCCCCCTTCCAATAGTGAAGAGAAGAGTCTTTTTGCTGTTTTAGTCCATGAAATTGGCCATGCATTAGGAATTAGGCATTCAAATGATAAGAATGCAATAATGTATCCAATATATACAGAAAAAATATTCCAAAATAGTAATTATTATGATTTACACATTGATGATATAAATGCTATTCAATCATTATATGGAAAAAACATTAAGTCATTGATAACAACAACGACAAAGGCACCGACAACGACAAAGGTATTAACAACAGAAGGAACACAGAAACCAATTACAACAACCGAAAAAACTCATAATAAGCGGAAAACAAATTCAGATTCTTCTCCAGACTTATGTAGCTTAAAAAATGTCAATAAATTTCTAATCGTAAGAAAAAAATTATATATATTTTATAATAAGTGGGTCTGGGTGAAAAATTTGAATGAAAAAAACTTTGATCCGGAGCCATATCTTATAACAGATTGGTTAAATTTTCTTCCAAAAAATTTCTTGAGAATGAATGGTATTTACCAAAGACCAAATGGAAATATTGTATTATTCATAGATAACGTAAGTTATAATATAAAGTTTCCATCTTTAGAATTGGAAAATATTGCCAATCCCTACCATCAAAATAGTATAACCTATATTAATGGAGCTGTATCTACCAATAGTGGTCAAACATATATATTTCATAAAAATAATTCTTTCATAAAAATTGATGAATGCAGATTTTTCGCTTCAGAAATCGGAAGTGTAGATGATGAGTTCCCCGGTATTCCAAATAATATAGAATCTGTATTCAAGTATACAAATGGACGATTATATTTTTTTATTAATGATTATTATTATGAATTTGATGAATTCTCAAAGTCAGTTGTAAAAGCAGAGAAATTCAATCTTTCTATGTTCAATATTGATTGTCCCAATATCAATTTATATGAGCAATTGAAAATACTACTATCAAAAATCTTGTATTCACAATAATTGTTTTTCTTATTTTTTTTTTTCTTACTCCCCACCATCAGCCCCCTCCTCCACCTCTTACCTCTTACTGTATATATAATTCCATACAAACTTTGTTTTTTCAACATTGTAATAATTTCATTACTCTAAATAATAGTAAACTACAGATTGCGGTATATATTTTTTTGAAAAATGTCAAATAATAGTGAAATAGTCTGTTTGAAAATAATAGCATATGATTTGCTAAACATAAAATATCATTGTGATCTAATAAAAGAAGAAGATATTGGAAGCTATAGGAACATGATTGAATCAACTTCAAGCAAATGTGGTTATAATGATAATTCACTTCTCAAATTAATTGGAAAGCTGGCTCCAATAGCATATATTTGCAAAAAAATAAGTAAGGAGAAATTTGATTTAATATTGGAATCATTTAGTGGAATGAATTTATTGCAAATTTGGGGAAGACTTCCGCTAGAGTATAAATTACATCCTAAAGTTATATTGAGATTACCATGTGTGGAGCATACGAATCTACCAATCCATCATATCCATATTGATGGACCACCACCCAACATTGAAAACTGTCAGTCTTGTAAGACCGAATTTGAAATGTATCATCAAAAATATTCCAATAAATAAAAGAAAAAAAGATTAACTTATAGAGATATTTATTCATTCAATTTTTTTTGTCAACAAAATATTTATATTTATACATATACATTTTATTTTCTATAATCATAAATACAATTTATTATTATTCATTATTCTGATTGTTTAGCCGATTGTTTTTTGAAGTAGTAATAATTTCAATTGACGCTAAAATTACATTATTATAATTTAATATTATTTCTTTCATTGCTAAATTATAAACATTATTTGTTTCACCAATTATATTTTTAATATTTGTGTAAATATCACCATCACAAGAAGATGCTTGTCGCATTACACTCAAATAATAATCCAAGAAATTTAATGATTCTAAATAATTGATGATGTCATCTAAGTGATTAGTATTTTTAAATATATTGCGAATAGATGTATCACTTAGATAAATTTGATTATTCTGTGACTCAATTATCATAATTTTATCATTTTCTATAACATCAAATAATAATTTATGATTTGAAATCGAATATGATTCAACAACTGAAAGTACCCTCAAAAATCCTATAATAATATTATAGCACCTAAGAAACTCATACCAGTCAAGTCGTTTAAAATCGACGAACTTGTCAATTCTACTATTGTATATTCTAATAATAGTTTCTAAATTGTCTGTTGGATCAAATCCAATGTGTATCCAAATATTCGTATTTAGCAAAAATCTATGTTCCATAATCAATTTAGATTTGACGAAACCTCTAGAGAGTGCTAAGTCAAATTCATATAGACCCTCCACTACTTCTTCAACGACTTGTGCTTCTGCTTGTTCTGCATTATTCTCAAGAAGAGGAACTTCATTTAATATTTCTTTATTTTTATTCATATTAGTTTTTCTTTTTGTTTTTGTTACCAATGCATCATTTTGATTGATATGCTTGCAGGATGGTTTCGTATGAAGTGGATACTTTCTTTTCTTCATATTGTTGTCAGTATTTTCATTCACTTGCTGTAAATGAATATTTTTTAAAAAATTTCTCTTGAAAAAATTAATTGAAATTACTTACCATTTTTGTCATTTATAGATAATAGTTTTTTTCTTGAAAGATATAATAATAGAAAACTGAATAGTTTGTATCACTTGGAGTTTCAAACTCATACTGAATTTAGTATGCAAAAATTTTTCTACATATATAAATAAGACATTGATAACCTCAAACATGGGATCACAAGTGATGCAGATAAAACATTGCATCCGTTAATTATTGTGAAACAAAAATAATCAATCCAAAGTCTAAAATTTATGATTTGACGAGTGGAATATTTATGCGGATAAAACATTGCATCCCTCAATTATTGTGAATCAATTGCAAAAATTGGTTAATAGAATATTCTGAATTTTTTTCCCCTACTAGCTAATTTATTGAATGATAAATTGCGCTACTCATAATATAAAGCTCCATCTTAATATTTACTTTAATAAGTAGTTCGTCTAGTGAATAATAGATAGCGTTACACATAAGAATAGAAATCTTTTTTATTAAACGCTAGTTAGTCTGTTGAATAATAGGTGACACCATTCGTCACACAACTCAAAAAGATGGCGTTACTGGTGAATGTATAAATAACGTCACAGAGACTTTTTTATCCACGTCAATTAGTAGTTCATTCACTAGAAAAAAGATAGCGCCACACACAGAAAAGAAAATCTCTGCATTTAACGTTAGTTGACGTTATTATTGTCATTCATGGTACAGAGATCTATCACATCAATTAGTAGTTCATCTAGTGGATAATAGATGGCGCCACACGCAAAAAAGAGAAAAATAGAAATCTTCTCCATTAAACGCTAGTTAGTCTGTTGAATGATAGGTGGCGCCACTCACGACTGCTCAAGAGATGGCGCCACTCGTAAATGTTCTGATAACGTCACCGCTGTTTAGATAACGTCACTGCTCGCGTTATCTTTGAAATCTTAGATCGTTATCTGGTCCAGAATCGGTGTTACATCCCTACTTATGCCGCTAGTAAATTATCATTTTATTGATATCTTACAAGTTGTTACTACCAAAAAATGTCTATCAAGGGATGTATTCGTTATAATGCTTACAATTGCTGTAGATGTAATAGCACAGAATATGTTGAAAACAATATAATATCGATCAACAAAAAAAATTATGTAAGTGATGTTTCTCATCATCAGTTTGCAGTGAATGCGATTACAATTGTATTTTTTTTTTTTGTTAAAATAGAACAGAAGAAAAACTAAACTGAATTTAATCTGTTGCAAAGCAAGAATCAGTGAATTTAGCTTCCAATATTTTCCTGAGTATTCAGTTGCTTAGGAATTATTTGAGGAGAAAGAAAAATCGGCAAAATGGCCCAATATCCCTATATCATGTCTTTAACTAATTCTGCATGTCGAAAACAACGTAGCTGACTCTATCACATTTCTAAAATCTTTCATACACCATATTATTTTGTTTTAGGATTAAATGACGGTTATCTAACATCTGATGTTTCATTCTTTCTGTAAGAAATAGTATATTGTGTGGCTTGGGATGAAACAAGACGATTCCAGCCGAGTGTGAGTGTTGCCTGCCCGAGCGAAGCGAGAGTTGCTATCACCCGAAGGCTGAAATCGTGTTTTGTCCCGTGCCACACACTATATCTTACCACCTGCATTGAAACTTTTTATTTTACAAATTTGTCATATCAAAGTAAATATTTTTCAATTGAGTCTGCGGGTAACAAGTCAATATTACTGTTGAATATTCAAAAAGTTTGGAAGTTTTCACTTTTATGAAGCAAATTGAACAGTTTTGTGCTATCTAGCGAGTTTGGAGAAATCTAAAATTTTTAGTTGTGTGTGCTTGGTTTCAAAAGCTTCTGCGCGGTAAAATATCTTGCTGGAATCTGATTGGTAACCAGGTAGACAACAGACAACTAATGCTTGTTTATCTTGTTTGTGAAAATATGTCAGAAGTGCAGATATGAAAAATATTTTAAAATTTTGAGCAAGATTGAAAGGTAAGTTAGATTGGCATCATTTTTGAATACATTTCAGTAAATATGAAGTATATACAAATCAGTCATGTTAAAAATCTTGATGAATATGAACATTACTACTTGTTTAGATAAGCTACAAGAAACCTTGTTGGGTCGAAGATTGTTTTTCATACAAGAAGAAACCGATTATTCGGTTTAAGTACGAAAGTGTGAAATATTTTGAACAGAAGTAGATTGTTCCCAATTCAACAAGGATAATAATTCGAGATGGGGCTATTTGTGTGTGGTACAAATGAGCAAACAGATACTTAAGTGGACAAGATAGTCATCTTTATGCTGTTTTGGATCCTATACAACGACTTGCGGTTGGACGCTGCAAGAAGTCATTGAAATCGAAGTACCGCAAGTAATTGGTAAGTATATAAGTACTGTATTTTCTGCTATTATGAGTAAATAATTGACATATTCATTTCAAGGTTACTACCGCTTCACTTCCTTCGACTTCAGCTCACGGTGCTGTCATTCATTTGGAGTTCAAAAAGAGCAGAAAGTATCTGGGACACAGGATTTTCCATTCGTTATAATAATAGCTTCAAGTAATTTTTAAAATGAATAAATCATTACAATCACCTATATTCGAGAAGAGCAAGAAATATTTGAGACAAATCATCTGTCCGAATATTGTTACCTAAATTTCTCATCCCACCAATAACGCAAAATTCAAAAATAGTTTTCTCGGAATGGAAGACAAAATGTATATTTTTTGCCAATCTTTCGAATGAGTAGTTTTGTTCACACAACAATGTATTTAGTGAAAATTTTGATCCCGATGATGAGTTTTATACTTTTGTATAGATGATTGTCTGATTCTTATTCTATGTATATCTATAACTGTATTTGTTCATCGTTTCCATCAGTGGCAAATACTCTCAGAATTCAAATTATTGTGTAAAGAAGGTGAATCAAAAGAATTTTCATGTACCATATATTGTAATTCGTGGTGATATAGGAAATATTATCATTGTATTAATATATGAAATATGTAATTATATTATTTTTGTACAAAATATTGTATTATTTTATCAAGAGCTTCGAAATTAATTTGAGAACTTAGTTATAATAGAAATCAAATTGGATTATCAAGAAATAAGACATGAAATTTCTAAGATCTTGAATTACAGGCTTTATAATTTAAATTTTCACGTGGCAATGAAAATTTAAATGATAAAACCTATCTAAATAAAAAAAACAGCCAGTGTCACCATGTGGCTTTGGAGAAAACTAATAGAATAAGATCCCAGGCCCGCCAGACCTTACTTATTTTCTGAGAAACAAAATGTGTGTGATAGTGTAGTGCTAGTATGTACTTTGATCATACGCATACTAGCTAGTTTGTGGCGACGGCCAATTTACAGATACGAGGTGCTAGCGGTACTTTAAGACATTACTCACTTTTCTTAAGCTCTTGAGTGCTGATTTTGAGGTATGTCTTAGAGGATATTGTTAAAAATTGATAATCAATACTGCTAGACACTTTCCATCGGTGGTAATTTCTGCTAGACTCTTTGAAGCTCACGAAGAATAACGTGATCTTGCTCATAGTTTGAGTGCTAATTTTTATATATGACACTCAGGTTACAATTTCAATACTTTTTGTTAAAAGCTAGATTAACCGTAGGGCTAAACATCCCCCAGACACATCTAAAATATCGCTGTGAGTAAAAGCGCGAGGTCACTATTTGTAGGCTTGATAGTAAGTGAAGTATCTATGGGCATTCAACTTTTCCTTGGTCTGGCTATTTATAAAAAGTCTTGAAATTGCTCACTGAGTATTATATATAAAAATTAGGACTCAGATTATAAGTAAAATAACGATATTTTTTTTGCGAGCTTTAAAGCGTTTAGCAGGAATTACTGCCGATGAGAAGTGTCTGGCAGTGTTGATTATCAATTTTCAACAATATTCTCTAGAACATACATAAAAATCTGCACTCAGACTTCAAGAAAAGTGAGTATTGTCTTGATGTACCTATAACACCTCGTATCTATAAATTGGCCGTCGGCACAAACTAGTAAATATGTGTATGATAAAAGTACCGACTAACACTATTCTAATCCACAAATTTTGTTTCTCAGAAAATAAGTTAGGTCTGGCGGGTCTGGGATCTTGGACTATAATAACTTTATGTGCAAGTTATTTAACATGGCAGTGAACACTCCCAGTACTTATAAACACATGCCGTTTGACATCCTGGTTGCTTAGCAAGTAAAAACAGTCATAGAGGCTGATGATTGACATATCTGATTGATTCCTAAATATATTAGAGAGCACCATGGACATCATCCAAGAAAATTTTGGATCCAGGAGAGCTATCAAATTTTTTGTGTTATATTTGCAAGTAAACTTTCCGTTGCTGCACCTGGAATATTTATTTGTTTTGACTGCAGAAATAGTCTCAAGGAAGAATGCAAAAGTTCATTTCAAAGATTATATACATATGTATGAATTATTCAAGATGTGATTGTTTCATATTTGTAATGGAAATTTAATTATTGTTATCAAGTTCTCTGATGTTATAAGGGTTCACCATATTCAATATGCGTGAGTATAAACAAACGTGAACAATGATTTTGTGAATAATTAAGTACTTTACTAATTTTTATTGAAATAAATAGTATATTATTATACGAGCATATAATGAAGGCTATAATTCACGAAGGTTAAGTTTATGTCACGAGCGTAGCGTAGCTTATTATATGTGAGTAGAATACTATACTTTGTCCACGACTACTATTGACTTTAATTCCATAATTTTTTTTCTCAAACAAGTTCTTAAATGTTTCTAATTTATTACCTTCATTGCAAAATATTTTTCATCACATGCTTGAATAAGAAATTTGTAAATTTTTTCGGAAGGGAATGTATTAGCTTTTTTCGGATGGAAGCCCTGAGATCTCCGTTTTAAAAGTGACCGAATTTTCGCATAGTCTTCTATATCGACTCCTTGATTTATATTAAGCGTACTCCTATGCATAGAGCAATGTGTCCATGATGTGAATGATTTGTATTTTGCTGCTAATTCCGTAAATATACCAGTAAAACTGACCCTGAGAATAAATTAATTTTCTTGGTCGCCCTTCAGTCCATAAAGGTGTTGTACACAAGAATGTAAAGATTTCGGGATTTCTCAGGTAACAAATTCAGGGAGATGACTCTTGCAGCTTCTGTTATCTCCGGTGGAATACAAGTACACAATATCTCTTTCTCACTATCAATTTTCATTTTTTACGTATTCTGGATCGAAATTATGACGTTTTCAAATTGACAACAATTTATGTTTCGCTTGTCAAAAATAGATTAAATTAATATTTTAACAAGATTTTTTTGATTTATATAAAGTTAGCTAATCAAAGTGCCTGGTTATTGCCTAGACGTACTGATAAATGCTTGCCAGATCCATAATATATACCGCGTGCCCTAGGAACTCTACACCAGTGAATAATGATTATTCACTGCTATTATTCGCTCTGTGAAAAATGATTATCGTTTTGCTTCAGAAAACTCATTTATAAAGTATATATTATAAGGTAGTCGTGGACAAAATCCACTATCACACAAATTATTTTTTCATATACGCTATGTCAGTAGCGTTGTGCGCGGCGCGAGCGCCGTCCTGGTAGCGACACTTGGCATTTATTTACTATTTATTTAACAAATGTCTTAGCTAAGTCACCTTTATATGTTATGTGCTACTTATATAATAATGCCTCACAGGCACAGGATATAGATATATTTACATGAATTTTTTGTTTTCTATGTTTTTTTTTGTACATTTGGCAATATTTCTTTTGTGTTTTATCTGTTAGTTCTATATTTACTTGTTTAGGACTTTGTAGTCTGTTTAAGTAATAAAGATTATTATTATTATTATTATTATTAAAATATTTAAAATCGTGATAATCAAGAAACTCTGACGTATCCACATAATTTGAAAAACTGACACTCAGAATTAGCAGAAAGTTTGTTACAATGACAGTAGTACTTCGATGCGGGTCTCAAGAAGTTGATGTATCTATATTTAGATCTAAAAGTTTGGGCAAAGGGAAAAAATTGGTACAAAGTTTTCATGTCAGCGACGAAAAACAAATTGAAAATAACGAAGAAGATAGTGAATTTACGGGAGTTACTTTGCGTGAAACGCCCGGCACATTTAGTGATGAAACAAATCTGAATTTGTCTAATGTATTGGTCGAGATATATGAAAATTATTATAAGTGTAAAAATAGTTTTCCACTTGACATGATAATCCATACGCTCGGGTGTACTTTTTGTATGTTCTGTTTAATTATTTTCTGAATATTGAATCGATAAACAATATTAACTCTTCTCGTGATTTTACATGACTTCATCTGATATTCACGAGTTATTTTTATAAATTGAAAATAATCTGTGTGACTATCATAAAAACTTCTTGATTTGGTGTATTTTGAATTCTTCATCAGAGAATCAGCATCATTAATGCCTGATGATTTAATATTTACTTGCCAGATACGAGTTATCCGAAAGCATCATTCATTTAAATAAGTGAAAATTGATAAGGATTCATTCACGATATTTTGTCTTTAATTTATAATCAATGATAATATTGTTGAAATATAATTTTAATGATTCAATAAGAGTAGGTACTGTACAAACATTATACAGTTTGGAAAACATTAACTGCTTGTTTCTAAAGCTCGCTAATATAATAATAAGTCTGTGTTTTTTACATGATTGCTGTAAATATTTATAAATACAGTTAAATTTAGGTCGAAAAATTATTAATACTGGTTGCATCTGCAAACATACAGCTGCAGTTTGCACATAAATTAACACAGAAAGTATCTGCTCCAAGACTGACCAGTTAATGATTTGGAATCGTCCAGCACAGTTGAATGAATATCATAAGAGTGCAAGGATTGATAGTATGTACTATTGCATAAAAGCAAACTGAGAAGATAACTTTTTCACAGTTTCTCACGCCAATTCGCGATTCGGAAATGAATAAAATTTCAGTTCACCATTGCGCAATTGTGTATGTGAACACTCAGGAACACAACAAATTGAACCTTGTCCCGATGATATCCACTTTTTCACAGGATTTTTCATATTTATTTGCCTCAAAAATTCAGTTTGGCCTAATGCTCTTTCATATTTGTTTTGACAGCTCTAGTCAGTATTAGTAAAGAGCTTACAACTTCTACCGCATGAAGTCGCGTTCGTCGCTACTGACATAGCGTAAGAACAGTCAATTTAGAATGAAGTCAATGCTCATCCCTATTGAAGACTCCATTCAATATTCGTACAGAATACTTTCTGCAAATCAAAAATTTAATGTTACTCACACACACTTCTGGAAACAGAAGATATTATTGCACTATCTGTCACCATAAATCAACACAATATGCATACTTGATCAAGGTACGTGTATTTTGTCAAGAGAACTTCACAAAAAAAAATCTGTGTCCATGTAGGCATGCGATTGTTCCTTTTTTGAGCCCATTATTCACGGTAAATAAAACGCTAACCGACTAATGAGCGTTATAATCACTTTTAAAGACAGTTATCGCAAAAATACTTATTTCATGTGATGCCTTGAATATAATCGCCATATGTCACTTTAACAATAACAGCTGTCACTTTAACAATTACAGCTGTCACTTTGACAATGATCACTGTCACACAGGCAATGAAAGCTGTCACTTTGCAAACGGCAGCTGTTACTTTGAAGTATGCAATTAATTGATGCGATATTCCACATTTATAAAACAGCGATGAAACCAATTATGAAAATTATGGTCGGGGAAGTATTGCAATGGTCACAGCAGAATTTTCCAAATCAACAATAATGTATGGTAGAGAATAAGCTTCTCTCACATCACTGCATTCAGCTTGCGTCAGTCAATCAAACTATATGTGCTCTATTGCTTTTTTATAAGTCGTGTAGAATATAACCACAGGTTATCAAACTCATGGATTACCTCTTGCAACAAATTTCACTTCAATGTTAAAAATACCATGCGTTTCTTGATATATGAATTGAAACTTCTATTTTGAAGGTTGCGTTAGTAGTAATTACATGATGAATCTAAATAATGCAGCCGATAGTTTGGCATTTAAGCGCTGTATACTCATCCAAAAACTAAAAGGAGTTAATCACAGTTTTCGATCCTCATCGATTGATTGAGAAGGAGAGGATTCGGAATCAGCAGATATTATGGCGTTGAAAAATATCTTAGAACGTGTATTTAAATTTCAAACTCTATTTTTCGGAAATGGATATGTTTTATTGGGTATATCAGTTCTGTATAGATTAATTGGAAACACAACGTTTCAACAGCAAAGTGCTGCCTTTTCCAAGTGTAAAGAAATATGAGAATAAATGAACAAAATTGTCAAGACAACAAAAATAAAACTACAAGTAGTAACTAGATTAGTTTAAAATATTAACTCCTAGGATCGTAGAGCTCTCCCTGTGGTTGATGATTCAATATCCACAGGTCTTCAGGAGATAATAGTGGAGGTCCAAATAGGGAAATTGTCAACTCCTTGTGGTTCTAGGTCAATCTGGCTCTACTCTTTTTGGTTTGGCGCATAACTGAACCATCCACAGATCTTCAGGAGGTGGTGGTGAAGTAATTCTTGCAAGTAGATTCGTAGATAGAAATAACTTGAAATTATGAACAAATGATTGATAGCCATGATCGATTAAGTTCATATACGGTATTCAAATTCAAATTATTCGGTGATTTTTTTATTTCAATTGCTTCTTCCATGAGCCTCTTGAACCAATTATTGTCTTTAGCCAGAAGCTTCGTATTCTTGAAGTCAATGCTATGGATTTCTTGAATCGCTTGCTCAGCCATAGCAAATTTTTCTGGATGGTTCAATCTTATATGACGAGAATGCTCTTTCAATCTTGTTTCTACAGTCCTCTTGGTTTATCCAATATATACTTTGCCACATTGACAAGGAATCTTGTATATACCTGGATACTGTAGAGGAAATCTGTCTTTAACATTACCAATAATTACAAAATTTGACAACAGATTCTTATTGCATACCTAATCATTCCTATTAAACTGATTGTTCTATACTGCAAATTCTGAATGTCTATTATACTCATAAACTGCACTTCCGGCTTGGCCGATTGATACAAAAATAGTAGATAACTATTTTGATGCTGCAACAAGTTCAAACGTTAAATTTCAATATGCTATGGCTGATCATTCTAGATTTATGCAAAAAATTCAAAAAAAGTTTCAATTAAAGTGCACTTTCGGTTTGACCGATCCATACAAAAATAGCAGGTAACTATTCTGATATGAGATCAAGTTTGAATACTGAACTTCAGTATCTTACGGCTTATCATTTTAGATTTATGCGAAAAATTCAAAAAAAAATTCATGTAAAGTGCACTTCCGTTACAGGTGATTGCAATTATAATGCGAGGTGCAGATCAACACCCTATACCAGTCTTAAATATGAAATTTCAACATTATACGTACAACCAGTTTTGAGGCTTGCGAGTTACGCACGAACGCACGCACGAACATACGTACCGACATCAAGCCAAAAATAGTCAAAATGGATTAAAGGATGCTCAAAACAGATATTTCCATCAAAAACTCGATAGGTGAATTTTGTCAGTTACACAATACTTGTTACTTTGTACAAATAAGTAAAAATAATATTAAAATTATTTTTAGTACATAAGTAATGGCAATTTTAGAATAGATAGAGAAAAAAAATGAGACCAAACATTCCATTCATGTTTCGAATAGAAAAAAAAAGAGATTTCTTGAAAGGCCTTATTAAAAATAAATTATATATCTATTGCATACCTTCGTGTATTCTGCTGCCATTTTCAAAGCACCTTTTCCACCACTTACTGTGACGCATTTGTTATAAGCACTCAGAACACTCTGCTGTGAAGTTCCATCTAATATTTTGTTTTTAAGATTAAACTCCCTTCTTCCATCCACAGTTCCATTTTCCACATAGCCATCTGCAACAACTATTTCTTCTTCGTCATCCACTCCTGTACTATTTGTAATATCGTTTTCATCACTTCTCCGCGGTTGTCACATTTTCAAACACAATATTTTAAGACGATCACTTCAAACTGATGAACAGGAATATGATGAATTTCGTGATATATTTCTGCTTGACGCACTGACTTATAATACGTAATCCTATATCTGGAATTCTTAGATTAGTAGTAAATTCTTGATACCATTGTGCTGCCCATCGGATTTTCCAACTAATTATAATATTATCGCAATAATTTAGGTCTCCAAAACATTTGGAATTATCAAGTTTTAGACTTTCTAAATTTTGTTCCCAGTAATGAAGAAATCTGTGGAATACGGTCCAGTAATGTTGATTTATGATTGGCGGTTCTGTAGAAGTTTATCTGAATACCTATTGTATAGAAAATTGCGGGACGGATAATCTTTTTACGACAATGTTGGATCCTCAAGTTTCCTACACTATAAAGGACGGGATTCCCCTACAATCTTCGGACATTTATACCACTCGCAAGATTATAGTAAAACGAACCATGGGCCGGGCACTCACCACATCATTTGTACAGGATTATCCCAATATGAAATAGGTAGAGAAACAGAGACGTATCGAAATATTCCATTTAAACTATGTGTATTTTCAAAAATGTAGGAGAGAAAAATTGAATTAGGAAGGTTTTTTTTTATATATTTATTAGCATATAAGGTCTATATATTTGAGCTTTTATTTCGTTTAAACAGATTAAAAAACAGTTATTTGAAGGTATTGCATCTTACATTTCAAGGAAAAACTACTTAATACAGGCCTCTCCAGGACGGTGGCAAACCCCATGCTGAGCCTGGTCAAATCCCTCGATTAGGAAGTCAGGCGGTTTCACTATAATTTTTCACGAAGTATAAGATCCCTTGTACCTGTGGGAAAGTCTACGTTGGACAGACGGACCGAACTGTGGACACTCGCATTGCTGAACGTAGGAGATGCATAAGATTGAACCATTCAAATAAATCTTCTGTAGCTGATCATGCTATCGAGTTTTCGCATGTCATCAAGTTTGAAAAAACAAAAATAGTCGCAAGATGCTCATCCAAATAACTTTAACCATACTGATGGTTTTGAATTATCATATGTTTGGCTTTCTGTAATCAATAACACACATATAATATAATGACTATGTTCTAGTTTTGATTATAAAGTACACTGAAGACTATTTGACACTGCAGTTGTGAGCCAAACCGATAGCAAAGAGTAGTGCTACGCTACCTTGTTGAAATGCCATGTATTTTGTGATTTGGGACGTGTGCGGAGCTGTATCAAATAGGACATATTCCTCTGTCTGGGGTTTTCACGTGGTTTTCCTCAAACCTTGGGTGAATTCCAGAGGATTTTATTCTTTTTGTTTAGGTATGATATCCGCGTTATCACATCTAGTATTCTGTATATTTTTATAGTATCTAGTTACTTGCCTTGTTTTATTTTGTATCATTGTTTTCTGAAGAAGATCCTTGGTCAAAGGATCGAAACGTCAAAATTTCAAATGAATATACAGAATTCAAAATCAAAAGTCGTTTTTATTAAGGTCTGTATTATTTTTTTTCATAATGTTGTTCCAATTTAGGTCAATGCGAATAGAAAATTTTTTGCGCGTTCCCAATTAGACGTCTTTCTGGAAGAGTAAAATGAGAAAATTATCAGAGAGAATATATCTTCAAGTGTTGACACAACATAAGACAATATATTCAAGTGGACAACATTCGGGGTGATTCCATTAGCGGTTATTCTTTAGAATTTTCCTATGGTTTGGGAGCTTACCATAATTTTCTCCCGTCATTGTTCAACATAATCCAGAATAATACATTGACAAATATGAATCACCTACTGCTATGATAAAATGTTACAAAGAATAATTCTTGAGATAAGAAATAATAGATCATATATCGACAGGATTATAGTAGTATTTCATTAGTATAATGATAGATAATAATAATTGTAAATGTTTTATTTGTTGGTAATATATGCTTTTCTATAAAAGTGCTTGAACAAATATAATAAAGTGATCATATAAAAGACAAAATAATGTAAAAAAAATCTTCGTTTGAGTATTTCAGGGCACTTATCTATTGTCAGTCCTATACATACATAACAGACTATGCCATAACAAAATTGGATCTGAAACAAAATATCTTATTTTCATTATTATATAGAGTTTTGATTTGAGCTAACAAACTGCAGCTTCATTTCAATTTGAATTGAAATACTGGTCTACCTTTTCTGTTTTCTTGTCAGTTTGTTAGCACAATATATCTGCAAATTAGTATCATAACGAATTGAGAAACACTATAGAATGTATAATTTTGAATCAGGAATCAATTCAACATGAATAGATTTTTTTTTTACATAATATATATAAATTATATAGACGCCCAACCCTTATTACATCAGCATTGCACCGTTCGCACGGTAGTTTTCCTATGAATGTAATAATAAAC
This sequence comes from Dromius quadrimaculatus, assembly GCA_963989225.1. NCBI lineage: Eukaryota > Metazoa > Arthropoda > Insecta > Coleoptera > Carabidae > Dromius > Dromius quadrimaculatus. Next base: position 54,651,322 of record OZ022325.1, on the reverse strand, counting down.
TGCATTCAGCAGAAAGATCATACTATGTAATTATTTAAATAGAATTAAGTTAGTTAGATAGGCAGATTGTGTAAGATTCTTGAGCAGTGCTCATCAAGTAACTTGTATTCGGCTGTATGTACTTGTGCTTAGCAGAAAAAATATTTTAAAAAATTAAATCTATCGAGTGATTGATTTAATTTATATATATATATATATATATATATATATATATATATATATATATATATATATATATATATGTATATATATATATATATATATATATATATATATATATATATATATATATGTATATATATATATATATATATATATATATATGTATATATATATATATATATATATATATATATATATATATATATATATATATATATATATATATATATATATATATATATATATATAGAGTTAGCGATTGAAAGTATATCTATAAAATGGGACAAAGTTGAACAACATAAACCGTTGAGCTTGCAAGATTTCCTAAAATTCGACAGCAGCTATTGTGCATACAATAAAAAATCTTACAGACAGAATCTTGGCAGCCCAATGGGTGCAATAATAACCCCTATTATAGCCCAATACATAATGGACTATTTATTCGACAATTGTATACCAAAACTAAGCTTCGAAATGAGTTTCTGCACAATACCAGCTGGAAAAACGAATACTATCCTAGATGTGTTCAACAGTTTCAACCCACATATACAATTTACCATCGAAATAGAGAAAGAAATGTCAATATCTCCCCTTGATACTCTTATTATAAGAGACAACAATGACACATAAAAATTAGATTGATACCAAAAATCAATGGCGTCCGGTAGATGTATACATTTCTTATCTCAACAACCTCTAAAAATGAAAACCAACGTGATAACAGGATTAGAACAAAAAATTCTTCGAATTGCACATCCAACGTTCCACCAAAAAAATCTCCGCAAACTTGGTGTAATCCTCAGGAAGAATGGCTACCCAGAAAAGCTTCTCAATGGTATATTATTCAATACACCTACTTCAACGATTAATGAACAAATTAATGATAATAATACCGAATTACAACAAAGTGAGAACATAAGATACGTATCATTACCTTTTATCGAAAAAATAACACCTAAACTGATAAATGTACTTCATGATGATAACTTCAAAATAGCGGAAAAGAGCGGAAAAACTGTCAAAAACATTTCTTCAAAATTAAAAGATCCTGTGCCAGAACAGCAAAAATCGAACGTGATTTATAAAATACAATGTAACGACTGTGATAAGTGCTACGTTGGCCAAACATCTAGAAATTTGAAAGATAGAATCACATCACATAAAAGTGATACACCTACTACAACTAATTCATAATCGAAACCAGATTTTGAACTTGCTATAAATAAAATTACATATATTTTCTTTTTAAAACTGCCGCGATTTTGTAAGCAGTCTGAATTCTTCCTAAAACAATTGAACATAACTTAAAAACTGTCTTCCGTTGTCAAAACGAAACACATGTGTGTTGCAAGAACTTGCACAAGAAACGTTTCATTTTATTTATCTTTCAAAAATGTAATGAACTGTGATAAGATCTTACAAAATGGAAACTTAAAATATTCTCAATTTATCTGAGATGGAATTCTATTATAAATTCTCAAAAGTAATGTAAGTAAAAAATACTTTTTTAGGCGATCATGACAAAAAAGGTGTTTTTATGGCTTCTTTTGCGGCCGTGAAGTTTCACTTTTTGGGACTGATCTGTCAAATTTTACTTTTTGGGACTGATCTGTCAAATATTACTTTTTGGGACTGATCTGTCAAAAAATATTTCATGAACACTTTATATTTACCTATATGGGCAGCTTGATGAACTCTTTAAGAAACAGTTTTCGCTTAAATAGTACATATATTCTTCCGTCAACCTCTGTAGTTCTTGCAATTCAAAAAATAAATACGCATTTTTTGTTAAATGTCAACTTGATAAAAGACAATAAAATAAAACAATTTCAACGGCAACTAAGATTTACAATCGCAATGTTTTAGAAATAAATAGATAAAATGATGTGATTTTGAATTATTTCGTAATGATCGCCTAAAAAACGTTGTGTGCACCTCGGCCTACAGTTCTTTTTTGGTCTCACCTGAATTGCAGCATAACCTTTACGGCCTTGATACACAAATAACTATTATATAATTATTGACACATTGTAAATTAATGTATAATATTTCAGTACCTTGATGAAGATTTAAACATTAAAATCGAAAGCTTGGTAAATTTCAAATGAGTAATATTTGATTTAGTTTAGCCAAAATTCAAGACTGCTTGAACCCGTTACATATTTGTTTTCTTAAGGGTGCGTATCCAAAACCGTGACCTGAAGTGACAGTGGCTAAAGTTACAACTACTTGTGACTTTTCAGATAACTGCCAGTAGATGGCTAATGGCTAATTATTGGTTTGTAGCTGAGATCTAAAGACAAATCTACTTATAGAAACTACCTGAAAACATGTGTCCAACTAATCTTCTTGACTCATAGCAAGCTTAAGAATTTATTCTGTAAGGGTATTTTCAAATATCAGGATAGGAAATGGAATACCAAATTAAATACAATGTGCTCTCATCCTTTGGTTGAAAGTATGTATAAATTATAATTCGTATTTCTTTTCTTCTATCCATTTTCTCTGTATTAAGCAAATATATGTAATATTAATTGCTTTTATAGCCAATTATGTGGTATATTCATCTATTTCAGTAATTATCCATTAAGATTTCGTTTTGCTCCTATAGCTTCCATTAATGAACCATCAGAAATTATGATTTATAAGATTTCATCATATTTTCACGAATTTTATACATAACAATATACATCCTATCTCTTCGTGCAATTATTCAAGATGAAACAATTACAATTTGTTATGAACAATAAATTGTGAATAAATCATTTATTATGGACAATAATCACATTATAAATTAACAAGAAAGGAAAACGTCAAAGTTTCAAATAAAATATTCAGAATTTAAAATCAAAAGTAGTTTTTATAAGAATAAAGTAATACAAACACAAAAGACATTCAGTAAAAAGAGTAGAGCCAGATTGACCTAGAACCACAAGGAGCTGACAATTTCCCTCATTATTATCTCCTGAAGACCTGTGGATATTGAATCATCAACCACAGGCAGAGCTCTATGACCTAGGATTTAATATATTTTTAACTAATCAAGTTACTATTTGTACTTTTATTTTTGTTGTCTTGACAATTTTGCTCACTTATTTTCATATTTCTTTACACTTGAAAAAGGCAGCACTTTGCTGTCGGATCGTTGTGTATCTATTTAATTTAAAGAACTGATATCCCAATAAAACATATTTATTTTTAAAGTATGAAATTCAATTACTGACATGTTGCTTATTTTGTGCAGTAATTTCCAAATTTCGATTAGGCATATTTCAGCAGTAATTATCTTTTGAATATTTATTTAATTTTTTACCCAAAACCGGTATATGAATAAGAAACCTACAAAATAGCAGCTTCCATTAAGTACCAGTTTCAAGTCTATAAGTGCTGTAGTCGCGGAGATAGAGCCAGACAGCCAAAGTGAACATAATAGCGTATTTTTTTCTTTTTGCAAGAATGCACTAAGAATACTACTAAATTAAAATACCAAAAATGTAAAGAGTGATTTATAGATAATTGAGCACAGCAGTAGCATAAAAATTTCAATCAATCTTACTTAGTCTTTTACTCCTTCAAAATCGCTGGAGTCAATTGCATTAAAATTTCTGAGAATTTCAAATCAGACCGATGGTTCAGCCACCTGTCAGAAAAAGACTGAACTATTTTGGTTTGAGTGTATGATAAAATCTTCTGAAATGACTCGAAATTTATTTCAACAATTTTGGAGAAATTATTGAAATAGCTAAAATTTCTCTCAATTACATATGAATTATTTTTCATTGTGGAGGGCAATGGACCAATATCATTCAATTTTGGTATGTTTTAATAGAAGAACTGAATTTTATTTCTTCAGTTCAGATTATCTGGTGAATAATAGTTATTGCTCTCGAGAAAAAAATGTACTTTTCGTTTTTATATACATTTTCCTCATATAATCTATCACTCATTAGAAATTGTTGAATTACTTTGTATTAATTTGGTTATGCAACACGCAACACATGAACGCCCCCTACCTTCAACTACTATATATATATATATATATATATATATATATATATATATATATATATATATATATATATATATATATATATATATATATATATATATATATATACATAATTTTCTAGTCTCCAATTATAAAGAAATGATGGTCGAAGCTCTGTTGAATGTCCTTATGTTAAGCAGACCCAGAGTTGAGCAACACTACAGAATACATAGATTTTCTTTTAACATAATATATATATATATATATATATATATATATATATATATATATATATATATATATATATATATATATATATATATATATATATATGATGTACTTACCATTTGAAGAATAGTGAGATATCTTTTCCACCATAAATACTTCTGCCACTTTGGACCAAGGTGTGACAAAAGATAATAAATATACATCACTATGTGAATTGATGAATTGACAGCCACGAATACTACCATCGAACCTCCTGAAAAGAGCTTAACAGCCATCCAGCTATTCCATACCATAGTAGAGTGATGATATACATGAAGAAATGAGATCTGATGATTTTTCTTTCGCAGTGCAAAGAAGATCTACAATCAATCAACAAGATAAAATGTAAGAGACGTATGAAATGATATAATATGGTAGGTAGCTCAACTCAAAATTAATCAAAGTGTGAAATATATAATATATAATTAAACGGTTGATAGTGCGATTCTGGAATTTTCTATAGCACTACAGAACTGTAAATCTGAACAAAATCACATCATCTCTTGATGTCAAATGACGCTAAATATATTTGTCAACAAATATTGCTGCAATTTTGTTCAGATTTACAGTTCTGTAGCATTATAGAAAATTCCAGAATCGCTACATTGGAGTTTTTATTTGATAGAGCTAACGATGTATCTTTATTCATTTGATTTGATCCTTGGATTCTTTCAATATCAGCAACGACTGAATTCAAACCATTCAATTTATTATGTTCCATCAATATTTTTCTATCTTCTCGAATTTTTTCAAGAGCTTATAATTAGAGAAACATCTTCATCATTTCGATAATTTCTATCAGAATAATGTATTTTTATCAGTCGCTAAATAAAGAATTATCCAGGTGCTGAGCCATTAAAAATTTTTCCTTGATTTAACATCACCTTAGAGTACGTTTCATAGAAAATTCAAATTCTTATGCGACTGAATATCAATAAATGAACTCTATTTGACTCGAGGATTCTGACTATCATCATTCGTATCTGATCTACAGAGATATTGCAATAATAAAAAAGCACCAGCGTGATTTCTGTATTTCTCTTGTCTGGTCTATTTTTAGAGTTCCATTTATTCGATTTTGTCGTACAAAAACTTGCAAAAGTTATAATGTTTCATGCATCAAAACAAAACATCCATGAAGTCCAATTCGGAAGACTGAATGGCTCCTATAGCAACCCAATGTCTTTTCGGTTGTATTATCAATATTTTAGAGGTTTGAATACAGAAATTTATGGTTTCATGGAAATCAATGTTTTTGATTTTGTCTTTATTGTTCTGTCAGAAAGTTGCTATAGACACTATTTCAAAATTCGAAAATATTTCCAGCCTTTAATGTAGTACGAGCTGACAGAATTTTTTTCTCAATTAATTGTTCAATGGACAATGATTTATTAGTTGCCCTTGCCAATTATATCAATTATAATATTTTAAGCACACTGCAAAATTTTCTTCATCACATAACACATGTATGCCCCGAGTCTAATCCAACCTAATAGAGTAAAAATTACATTCTTGACTTGGCATTCTCTGGTTGAGAGGACGGCCACAATCTCGACACAGAACTGCCTGATGGCGTTTTAATTCCATACTGGATTTGGGCACTATGCTATGGCTTAGGACTAATTACTTCTTCTTATAACATAATTTCTCACAAATTGTTAGGGTGAATAGATTAAGGTGGTTGTTTTTCTGTTTTGGAATCTTCCAAAATATCTGGTAGTACAATCTGCATCCAATGTTACACTTATTTATAGACTGTGACTGAGTTTTTGCACAACTTGAGGAGATCAGTGCACTTTTTTTTGGCTATCTCGAACTCAAGTTCTGTCCCACAGGCGCGCGCAGCGCAATTCAGTAATATTTAGAATTGTTATTTGAAAGCGAGCTAGCTTACAATCATTGTTACTCACAAACATTTTTCTATAGACTGGATTTTAGCCCAGCATAAGTGATTCCATGATCTTACAGGTGTAACCCTCACTTGTTATCATTTTTCCCATTATCTCCATGTTTACTACAAAATATTTCTGAGATTTCATCTTTCAAATTAACAGTGTCGAGTACGTGTGCGCTGTGCGGTAATTGATTTAGCATCGGTGCCGACTTCGTGCTCCCGAGGCCGAATTTGTGTGCGCCCGGAAAAGAATGATTATCATCCTGCTTTATTGATGAACTTCCAAGAATCTATTCTGCTCAAAACAGTTACTTGTCATCTGCTTACAATACGCGCTATGATTTGCACAAAGCTAACTCAAATAAACTATCTCGATAATGTGACTAGAATTTTCCTAATAAATGTTGACGACGCTCTGTCCAGCTTCGCTAATTTGTTTTACTCTATTCTAGATAAATCATATAGCAAAAAAAAATTATAGAAGAAAATGGAATAAATATGAAAATCAATACTATCTCGACGAATTTAGAAGATAAGGATTCAATAATGTGAGTGATGTATTATTGGGATTTCAGTCAAATTTAATATTATTTCTTTTCTGCTTTACAGTTTCGGCTGCACCTCAGCCATCCTCAAAAGCGAAATGAATTATTGTTTAAAAAAATTGAAGTTATACATAATGTTAAAATTGATATTAATATTAATAAGCGGAAAAAAGAGAAATTTTCTTTTGTCCTTTGCCACACCCGACATCTATGGAAGGCGTTGGCTAACTGCATGTTAAGCATAAGCGGTTGTTGAAATATCTTTCTCTGGAAAATAATCGTGTATATCCTGACAGAGGAACTGATCTTTTATCCCTTTTTGAACTTCACTCTATGCCTCAATCGGTTTCCAGAAGATAGATTTCTAGTGCACGGTTCATGTGGATGCTGCTTCATGATAAAATGAATGCTCCCTTTCTACTGTCCAGAGTGCCTTTCCTCATTTATCGATTGACATCTAAACACTTTTGCCAGCATCCAAAACCACAATTCCACAATATTAGCTCTTGAATATTTTGTGTCAATAATGCAGATAAATACTACACAGACATATTTGCATGACATGTATGCATCATAATTTGAATATGTATGCAATTATTTTTCATGTTTTTTGTACACTGTTCTATTAAATACTCAGCTATAATTACTACACTCTGTTAATGGATTGCTGTTTGGTAAATATACATTAATATTAATATTATCATAGTTACCGTATCAAGAAATTCAGTTATTTTACAGATATAGAATCCATAGACAGCTTCCATCGCCTGTGAAAAGATAGAAAAAAAATACAGAAAAATATAACAAAATGTACAATATTATTGTAATACTAGTTATTGGTCACACAGAAATAGATCTAGTCTAAATATAATGGTTTCTTACTCGATACACTTTTCATACAGTTTACAAACCAAACGCTCGACAGTACTCATACTATCTTCCCACCACACAGAGATTTATAGATTTTCTAATCTTAAGACCTAAATTTTGAAAGAGAGAGATCTGCTTCGATAGAAATAAATTTTCATGAGTAATAGATATTTTGGAATATATTTGTAAAGCAAAAACTTCATGAAACTCATGAATAGTATATTCTACAATAAGTATTGGAATGGCCTATATTCTGAACGAGCGGAAAGTTTGTAAACCGAGCCAAAGGCGAGTGTGGAATACATCATTCCAAACATATTGTAGATTATACTTTCTCTAACAAGGTTTTGGAAAATCATCAATATTTCAGAGGAAGCTTAAAAGATTATTGAATATCAAACGTAAATCCAGATATGAATACTTGAATTGTTAGGAGGTAACCATGGTAGTAGCCAAGCTAACAGCTTCTGATTCTTTGAAATGATTCTAATGTCATACAGAATCATTCTAAATGACATACGGAATCATTCTTAACGATTTTTCAGAATGTCATTCGTTCCAACATAATTTTTGATTATGGAATCTGCAAATTCCAAAACAGAGTTGGAGAATAGTATATTCTAAAATAAGTATTGGAATGGCCTATATTCTGAACGAGCGAAAAGCTTGTAAACCGAGCCGAAGGCGAGGATTACGGTTCGCGAGTGTGGAATACGCCATTCCGAACATGTTGTAGACTATACTTTCTCTAACAAGGTTTTGGAGACTCGCCAATATTTCAGAGGAAACTTAAAAAATTATGAAATGTCAAACGTCAAATCCAAATATGAATACTTGAATTGTGAGGAAGTAACCATGGTAGTAGCCAAACTCACACCTTCTGATTCGTCGAAATGATTCAAAAGGCTTACAGAATCATTCTGAACGGCATACGGAATCATTCTAAACGGTTTTTTAGAATGTCATTCGTTCCAACTTAATTTTTGGTTATGGAATATGCAAATTCCAAAACAGTGTTGGAGAAAATTATTTACATAATTTTAAATGAATTATAACAACTTTCTCCTTGAATACTTACCATAAGAGCATCGGGATCTGTTGTACTTAAGTCCAATTCACGACATTTTAAAACACTGTATTTTGTCCCATGACCTGAGCCAATGCTCTGCAATATAATTAAAATATTTAATTCTTGCAACTAGTGGGAGATACAGAGGCTTAATTCTACCACCAATATGGAATTGAATTAGGTTCGTCTATAATGGAAATAATTTTCTTCCAGTAGTAATTATCAGTACTTTAATTCTAGATGAATCCAACTATTGGTCGTAGGATTGCACCATAGAGAAATTATTGATTTATTGTTCAGTTCTATCTGCTACTTGATATGTATATTGATGATTGTTGAAACTATAGTTTCAGAATCAGGCCATTACCATATTCATATAGTTTTGTGAAAAAGTCAAGAAACTGTAAAATTAGGAATAATTCTTGGAATGATATGATTAGGGTCTCATCCGATTTGAGATGACGGGTAAAAGAAATGAATAGAATTTGATGATGAACAAATAGAAATTGTAGTTTTCACTGATGCAAGAACACTTTCTTTAAGACAAGTATTTTGATTTCCACTAATATATCAGCAACTATTGCAGATATCACAGAGTTCTTCACAGCTACCGCTCAATCCAAGATGATGACTCAAAAAATAAATTCTGTGATTCAAATTTTCCTATTATGCTCAAACATTTGCTGCGTTTGTTTTGTGAATCTATGGATCAAAAACTATTTGGCAATGTGAATTTGAATGGACTGAACATTTTCAGTTTTCTCAATTTTTCAACAGATTAGATTCTTTGCTTCTCGTTCTTCCCATCAGATATATCGACGTACATTGAATTTGATCCAGTAAAGGAGAAGAATACATCATGTTTAAGTGGAATATTATCAAATTAGCAAAAGCAACTGAACATGGGACTTATTTCATATAACCGCCATTATGTCACTTTGACAATCACAGCTGTCACTTCAAAAATATGCAATTAATTGATATGACTCTCTAAATTTATAAAACAGCAATGAAACTGGCAATAAAATTCATGGTCGGGAGTATTGTGCTTACTTATGATATATACTCGTATTTTATCATAAAACAAGCCCTGGTCCATCAATATTTGTCGCCCAATATGAAAGTTGTTTTTATTATATTAGCGACAAATCATTGGGAGTCTTCGTATTCGTATTTGTATTTGACTAAAATAGCGTGATTAAAAATTGCAAAATATTAGTACAATTTTTACACTGAGAAACAATCTCGATTACAGGACAACTGAAAGTTTAGACTTCAATTTTCAAGAAAAAAAATATTTCCTATGATAAGAGTGTTCTATTGGGAAATCACACACTCAGGACAATCACTATTATTGTAGGATAAAATTGAAAGAGCGATCAATATTTGATACGAAGTAATAATATTCTGGCAATAATAAATGATGCAGAAAATATCATGTAGTACAGAAATTTATGAATGAGAATTGATAATGACGTGTTAGTAGCTTCAATGAAGTGGAAAATAATCATCTTACCAAGTACAATAGATAAACATTGTAGAAAACTTGAAAGAAATCATAGAATATGATGGTATTTTTCAATTCAAATGGCTTTCGATTCTTCATGTATGTAGGTAAGGCATATTTGATTGATAATATATAAACAAGAATTATTCCAAGCACTGACACTGGAGAAAAGACGAGAAATCTATTCATTGTACGGGGATCTGGAATTAAGAAAAAAAAATTAGGTACAGATGAGATCCCGAACATAATAATTAATAATAGTACGAGTATATCATACATCCAATATATAATGTGAACTACAATAAAAAAGGATGACAAGCTGAATGCAAGAGGATATTACGTATTTTAACCATGATGACTGCATAAGAAAAATAATGAGAGCTACAAAATTTGTTCATCTGAAATTCAATGAATTCTAAATTGAACATCAAAGAAATTATATTGAGCAAAAGAGAATTGTTTCAAAATAATAAAATAATTACATTCCTCTAGAAAAAATTCAGTGATTTCAAATAAAAATTACTCATACGTACGTAGAAATTTACTCAATCATCCATATATTATTGAAGAACCAATTCATACCGTAATTTGTATCCATTTGTATCAAATGCATGTTAAATTGAGTATTAATGAGAAACAATTATTAAAAACGGCTCGATGCAAATTTCTATCCCTGCGTGTATACAGGGTATATCTATACCTATGTAACAAACTTTAATAGTTGGCATACTAATCATGAATCAAAAAGAATTTTCTCAAAATTAGTAAAATTAACAGTACTTAGCAGAACATGAGAATTTTAGGTACCACTTCATATCCGAAAATATAAACACAATTTCATGTAAGGATCATGAACGTAGTCTATTTTAATGAATTTGAGGCAATTAATCTCAAAAGTAGCCATCAAACCAGTGTCCCGAAACCTTTCACTTACTTGAACCCTTTTTTAAAATGAAGAATTCAAGAAAACATTTGAGAAATATTTCCAAATACATACACAATACCCAAGTAGTTCCAGCGTAAAATTTGTTGAATAGAATTGATTGTTCAATTTTCAGTCGAATTATTAATCTTATTCTAATTCTTGTAAGTGAATGAGGAGTTCAATTCAATTCAGATAATATCCTTATTAAGTTTGACGACATCCATTAGTCACAGATCATCTAATTTTGAATATATTCACAGATTAAACCAGAGTTCTCAACAAATATGTCGTTAAAACATGAATAAATATTCGCTTCAACAGTGTATGCCAATGTTTTTAGACTTGACTTTAGATTCATTTGCAGTTTAATTATCTAATTTTACCAACAGACTCGTTAGTTCAGTAACTGTTTTCATAAGCAACCAATATGAAAATAATAAGTCTTTCTCATTCATATAAAGTTTCATATTGCGAGTTAGGGAAAACTTAACAGTCGTGAAATCACATTTATCTATTTGTAGATACGTGTGTGCGAAACTGACCAATCTAATCAAGATTGAATCAAAAAATTTCTACAAGCTGGCTCTGCTTGAGGTCACGACAATATTGACAAACCACTGTGAGAATACATCGATAATCTTCCTAGAAAAATTATAAATTGCTCAACAATTAAGATATATTATGTTATTTGCGTCGATTTGACTTTTATGGGATGTTATTTGAATGCATGAATTCTAAGAAATAGTTCAAAATATATCATGGAAACTTCTTTACAAAAAGTTTTGGATCATTGTTGGATATTCGTAATTGTGACAGTTCCCTCAAGCACATTGCTTTGAGATTACCAAGAAATGTGTTTGAAATTATTGCGCGATCTATCAATAAGGACAGGATAATCGAGGTTATATTTAACCTGACTACTGTTCTGGCGAAATCGAGTTCGATACTATAAGAGGGTCAAATATAGCAATCTATTTTTAGCTTGGAAAAATCTTCTCTTCTCTTCTTTTATTTCCTTCAATAACATATATTGATATCTGTAATTGATAAATCATGTTGTATATCTGTAAATTGAGTAGGCTCGCTAGGAATAAAGATGGAGCGTACTTTCCAGCCATCCTGCTTACTATGAAAAGTACAGCAGAGAAGATATTGAAAACCTCCAGAAGCATCAATGATATCTCAGAATACCTATACATTCGAAATTTAGCCTATATTATAATATATTCCTTGTTCATGCACACAGAACTCCAGAGTAAGGTACAAGAATGTGATAAGTATTTTGCTTGATAATCTCTAGCATCTGTACTCTTCCAGGAATAAGAAGTTTGATATTTCAAATTCAACCAATTTCCCATTAAGATTGTGGGGAAGCTCTTCAAAGGATCAACATCTGAGTCTCCTATGGAGTACTCCGAAGATTATTGTTTGAGAGGGTAAAATGTTGAAAAACACTGTTTTTGGATTTAGAGATTTTAAGAAAATAATTTTATCGGAATCCTCACAACATTTACCATCAGATACTTAACTGGGTTAGTCATTTTTAAAAATCTTACAAATGCTCTTTATCTCACTAATATATTATCTATATTAAAACTAGCCAAACTACAACACAATGTAAAATTCAGTTGATGTGACTATCGTTAGACTCTTCAGTATAATAATATTCAATTGATCTTACCTAATAACTCCTTGTCTATATAATCAAAATGATCTTTCAATAATTGAATCATTGTCGCTTCTTAGTATAAGGATTTCTGAAAAATGGTATGGTTATTAGAAAATGTAGTATATTCAAGTTCATTTATTCAGGTTACTTATGATGAATTTTTTTCTTTGATGAGAAACCTAAGAGCAAATGAAACTTCTTCCTCCGGTCAACATGGAAAGTGAGGCAATATTGACAATTCACAGTTGAATAAATTGTAGATATTTCTCTAGCCTAAGAACGAAAATTATAATTATGAAAAAAAATTGCAAATATCATATTTGAATATATTGTTCTAGCTTCTTATTATTTTTATTATGCAATCTGGATTAAAATGCTAGTATGTGTGAGCGAAGTTTTCCAAAACTAAAGAGCAAATAGGCTACAAATTATTACTCTTCGTCAACCTATCAGTTTTTTCCCTTGAATCTGTAGATTCAATACTTATAGTCCAAGAACCCGTGGGAGAGCCAATGAGAATGACAAAGGCTGGTTTTTTTACAGTCGATTACCATGAGGGTATAGGTTTATAAGCTCTGGTGATCTGGTCAGTCAGGCATTAGGTGGGACTGTGATCAGTCAGTCAGGTTACAAGGTTGAAATATAGCACGCGTGAAGTGTGAGGACTGCAGCTACTATCGCTGATCGTTTTTTATCAGATAGAGAGAATGGAGTCATTAATTATGAACTTAAACTAGGAGATTCACAATTTTATGTGGTTTTTTATTCAATTATTGGTGAAATCATAATTCATTTTTATAATAAATATTCAAATAAAACTGTATTCTTGCATTTTTTTTTAATAAGAAATATATTACAAAAATTTGGCAAAATGCTAATCTTGCAGAGGCCATTTTGAGAGTGACCAATTGACAACATTTATAAATGTCGTCTTAGTCGAACCGCAAAAATGGAGATTTCAGGTGTTCAAAGAACAACAAAATTTAATAATATTATTTATCCCGTAAAAGTCATATTTACAGATGTTCAATCTGAAAGCTTTGAAATTTATGATCTTGACTGTGAACTTGATATCGAGGATAATGCCCATGAACTCGATGAATAATCGCACCAATCATCGTCACATAAATTATAAATTCTCTATGATATCATCTATCTCCTAGTATATGCTCATGATTAGTGACTACATTCTATCTAATTAATAAAAAAATGATTACCGATAGTAGCCGCAGTCCGCACACATCACGCATGCGATATCGCAACGTTGTAATCTGACTGACCGGTCACAGTCCCACTTGAAGATTGAGTGACATTTTTTTCCGTTTTTTATATCATTAAACAGCACGTTCATTGTCAAGTCATCGCATGTATTCTTAAATCGCCAAATGTTTGATTAAACACCTGGTATACCTACCTGTCCCGCTTAATGCCTGACTGACCAAAGTTTATGAATCTACACCCTCATATAAATCGACTGTGAGAAAACTAGCCTTTGTCATTTTGATTGTTTTTTTTTTACGGGCTCTCCGCCTATTATTAACATTTTACGTATTCACCTGGGTATAGTGTCCAGTATGTATAATTTTTCTTGAGAAATCTTACAAATTGTTTGTATATATGGAATTTCTTTCTCTCAGACATATTCTATGAACCGTTATCATATGTAAAATTATTGCCAAATTATAAAACTTCGATATTCAATTTATTTATTGATATGCATAACATAACAAATTTTTCTAGTCGATAATAAGAAAGCTAAGCATCAAAATATTCCTACAAAATTTTCAATTAGAATACTTGCGAAAATTGTGAATAAGCATACGAGATTTCGTATCGATAGGTTTTCGTCTTATTTTTCTCAATTTTTGCCCACACTTTGTCATCTCTGAGTTATTTGGTTTTGATTTATCTATTATTTACTGATGTCAGTCTTTATATCCCACATCTCATTCATCAATATTATATTGGAATACTTATTTCAAATCACATCAATGATATAAGAATACTTATAAGCGGCGAAAAAACTTATTTCAACATGGCAGAAAACCAAATGTGAATTCCCAATCTCGACTATCTTCCAGCAAGGAGGAGTCAGTCGTGGATATATCCGCCAGTATTCTGCTTATTTCACCAATTAACTATTCCCAAACATATTGAACCATCGTTGCTTATCATTCGACAACTTCCACCAGTCCTAACCAATTAAGCACGAGGAGAATAAAATTTAAAATAATTGAACGTGGATTTTTTCACAAATTAAGTACTATTCCTAATAGTATGACTTATATACTTACTATTTCTTTAATTGAGAAACTGAATTCCAGTCACAAGAAACTCACTCCTTCTTTCACCAAACTTATTAGCAGAATGAACTATCTGGGAATATTTTCTTTATAAAACTTCAAACTAAATATTTCTACAAAATCTACATATATCTATAATTCATTTTAACGTGCGAACCTCATCACTTTCACACAACCAAACATATCGACGGTTCTTGAATCACGATTCTCTTTTTACGGAGCAAATTATTGAAGGGACACGTATGTGAAAATGTGTTTCTCATGTAAATATAGGACAACCAGCAAGTATTCGGAGAAAGAGTAAAAACCAGAGAGCAACAATTTCTGAAGATGGTTCCAAGTCGTAGTAACGGTATTTTTACAATTTCAAGTTTTCCGTAAAATGCCAGAATTCTGTTTTTCTCAGAACTTGCTAATGGAAGGAAGTTTGAATAATTATTTTACGCATTAACATGAATAAAATTGATTGGTAATCTCATTTCTAATCTGCTATAATTGATGAACTTATTCATTAACCAGTGAAGTAATTCATTCTTTGTACTAATCCAGAAAAATATATTTTGTACAGTTGTAATGAGGACTTGTTGAAATACCAAAATGGTCTACTTTCGCATATAAATGGACTTCTTTCGCACGTAGTCCAGTGTTATAATATGACGTCTTATTCAAGCGGAAGAAGAGAAAATAATATCACATCCAACGATAAATTCAAGTATGTCAAATATCATATTCTTTTCTGAGCAAGGTACAAAACTTTCTCTGCACATAAGATCAATGTTCTATCCTACATATGTGTAATCAAAGTCGCCTTTATATTTTCAGCTTCCTGCACTCCTTCTCCCTATAAACTTCAAATGTGCCAAATCTCACATTCCTTTATGCGCGCTTTACAATTTTTTTTTTTCTCACATATAATTTAGATGAGACACCTGTATGGAATCTCAGCTTTCTGCACTCCTCCTCGAAGCAAACTTCAAGTATGTCAGATAATAGATATAGAATAAAATGAGACACCTGTTTATAACTTTCTGCACTTTTCCGACATACAAACCTCATGAATAGACCAAATTTCACATTCCTACGTGCATGCAATATGTTTAGGAAGAAATACCAGATTTTCTTTTTACGTATTGATATATAATTAAAATAGGACACCTTGTATATAATATCCACTTTGTGTACTGCTTCTTTAAATAAACTTCAAGTATACCTACCAAATATCACATTCCTCCGGGCATGCATTATGCTCAAAAAGAGGTTCACAGTCTTCTTTTCACGTACCAATAGATGAGTAAAATGGGACACCTTGTATATAATTTCCACTTTCTGCACTCCTTCTTCATATTAACCAAATCTCACATCCCTCCGTGTATGAAATATGCTTAAATATTTTTTTGCACATATTAGTATATAGATTTCTATTTTAAATGAATAATATGATTGAAAATTTTACTATACACATTAATGACTGCAGTAATGCCAGTGATGTTGATATTGACAGAGATATTATCATTGACTAATATGTGGAAATTTGAAGATCATGTTTTCAATTGAGATATTACAGTTAATTAGTTTCATAAACATATAAATAAATTCAATGTGGCTTAATTTTATTCAAACTGTACACCATATTTGATCGTTTTTGTCTCTATCTGAAATATAATATCTGCGAGATGGTATATAGCGTAAAAGCGCTTGATTTCTATCTGACAAAACAGATGAAACATATGAAGAAAACGAAGTGTGGGAATTTAGTCAAGAGTTCCATTTTTATTCTACTCTACAGTTTAAAAATAAAACTATTGACTGAATTCCCACACTTTGTTTTCTTCATATCATCTAACAGTCAGCATCATCCACTACTTCCAGATGAACCATGTTCTATTCTACATATGTGTAGTCAAAAGTCGCTACAATTTCTAGAACTCAATCTCTTATGGTGTTCTTGCCACCAGCATCTATGACACCAGCAGTTGACAGAACCTACATTGCATATTATCAATTATAATTCATATCATCCAGAAATTGGTATGAGGCTCGATTGACTGATAATGATACTGCAGACATGTTTATAGAAAGATAAATGCAAAGAATTCACATTAATTATTTATAATTTATTTGTTTGCAAATTACTAACAGATAAATTATTGTAAAAATAGTCGACATACGTAATGGAACGAGGTATTCAACTTATTTACGTAAATAATGACTTTCCAAATAATAAAATAGACTGTCAGTTGCCATTTAATAGATCTAATATTAACATGTGTACTTCTATTGCGTCTGGGAGGCTTGTGCACGGTAGTTTAGTCATACGAAAAAGTGCTTTAGCCATCTACATTTTCCTGATAATTATTATCGCAGTACTTCCACTATACAATAGCAATCTTAAGTCTAAATCAATTCCTCATTCGTGTTGTATCAGTAAAATCAACATAGATATTATAGAGTAAGATCCCAGGCCCGCCAGACCTTACTTATTTTCTGAGAAACAAAATGTGTGGAATAGTGTAGTGCTAGTATGTACTTTGATCATACGCATACTAGCTAGTTTGTGGCGACGGCCAATTTACAGATACGAGGTGCTAGCGGTACGTGATCTTGCTTATACTTTGAGTGCTAATTTTTATATATGACATTCAGGGTACAATTTCAATGCTTTTTGTCAACAGCTAGATTAATCGTAGGGCTAAACATCCCCCAGGCACATCTAAAATATCGCTGTGAGTAAAAGCGCGAGGTCACTATTTGTAGGTTTGATAGTAAGTGAAGTATCTATGGGCATCCAACTCTTCCTTAGTCTGGCTATTCATAAAAAGTCTTGAAATTGCTCACTGAGTATTATATAAAAAAATTAGGACTCAGAATATAAGTAAGATAACGATATTTTTTTGCGAGCTTCAAAGCGTTTAGCAGCAATCACTGCCAATGAGAAGTGTTTGGCAGTGTTGATTATCAATTTCCAACAATATTCTCTAGAACATACTTAAAAATCAGCACTCAGACTTCAGGAGAAGTGAGTATTGTCTTGATGTACCTATAACACCTCGTATCAATAAATTGGCCGTCGGCACAAACTAGTAAATATTTGTATGATCAAAGTACCGACTAACACTATTCTAATCCACAAATTTTGTTTCTCAGAAAATAAGTAAGGTCTGGCGGGTCTGGGATCTTGGACTATTATCAAGAGTATTGCAGGTTGGTCTAATAAGTCAAAGGTTCTTGCATATTGTCACAAAATATCAATGAATACTTTTTCACTTTGTTGGCCAAAATGCGAACCAATTTCACAGTAGCACAAAAATCACACTCTGCTATCTGTCGAAAGTTGGAGGAAAATCAAAGTCTTGTATCACACTGTTCAAAAATGTATTTTTATATTTTGTTGACTGGTTTCGACTACTGAGTAGCCATCTTCAGAACCGGGAGATTACAACAAGAAGATACATGAATACTTGAAATTCTTGTTTTAGTCTCCCGGTTCTGGAGATGGCTACTCAGTAGTCGATACCGGTCAACAAAATATAAAAATACATTTTTGAACAGTGTGATACAAGACATTAATTTTCCTCCAACTTTCAATATTATTCATATCACACTAGGGTTAAATCATTCTCATCTTGCTATCTGTCGGTTGCACCATTTTTCAATCGTTCATAAATTATTACTATAAATTGATTCATGCAGTTCAATAATTTGAATTTGTGTCTATTCAAGTGATATATGAATATATTTGTTGTCTTATTGCTTGAATTCGTTTCCAGAGAGCTTGTTTTGAATCCTACATTCAGTGTGAGTGAATTGTATTTACATTTCAGCCAATTAAAAAACTTAAATCGTAATTCCATAAGAGCCCTTTGATAATTTTTAGCTGAAATTATCTATAATTTGAATGAATTTAGTTATATTTTTAAGGCTAGCAACATCACTGGCACTCTTCAAATCACTAGACATTATTTTGGTTAACAATAAAATCAGAGCAACAAAGTCAGAACAATGAAGTTTATTGTTCAACTACAAAAAAAGAGAGATCCTGATAATATGAATAATGATTATCCGAATATAATAGAATAATATATATAACAGAAACACTATGTAAATCGCATTATATCCTATTTCTGAGCCGGTTCTCCATCTTGCACTATGATTTCTCCATGTATCTTAATAATGCGACGTCTTTCAGTTTATATTATAATTCAGAATATACAATTTCAATGAAATATACTAAAGCCCGTGTGACACACTCAATTTTAATGTACATTCTCATATACATTGAAATGTACATTATTTTTTAAACATTGAAGAGTTTTTTCCTGTATGACACACAGGTCAATGTTAAAGTACATTTTCTTGGGGAGTTTAGGTATTTTCTATTCCACGGGTTGATGTGATAGGGTATTCCATTCTCTCAATGTTGGACTTCTGAAATCTGACATTTGAGGATAATTCTACCTATGTTTTTATTTGGTCTTTAAGTCCAAGACGACATATCTCTTCCGTATAAAGAATACGTTGTGAAGCAAAAAATTTTTGATAATTATGAAAGCAGTTTAGTTTAGGTGAAAAAGTTCACTCCTAGTGACAATCTGTTGATGCGGCTATTGCACGAACTAAAATAATTGACAAAAACATTGAAGGAAATAGAACTCGTTCTATTTTTTAATGTACATTTTAATGTAATTATGCACGAACTTGAAAATCTACTTTTCTTTACGTGTTGAACATGCTATTTTTTCGTGTACTTAAGAATAAGTATACAAAAATAACATGAAAATTTAGAATTTGACATTACATAACTGTTTTTATCGGAAAAGCTATGTCAGATTTGTTTTTTAATTTTTATTGTTAACATGGTCATGGTAACAAAACATCATAACGAGTAAATAAACAATTTTCGAAATGGATCAAGAAGAGTTTCCTGATATTTTAAAAGCTGTGACAGAAGCAACCTCAAATTTACTCCCGACAAAATCAAAAGAAAAATACGAAAAATGTTACGAATAATTTTGCCAGTGGAGAATAATAAAGAAAGTTCAGGGAATTAATGAAGATATTTTAATAGCTTACTTTTTTGAGAAGGCTAGTTTTATAGTCTGACTTGTTAATACTTTTATTATAATTTTCATATTTTTATAGGCTTAGACTTTTAAATCCTCAACATTGTGATCAGTATATTCTATGTTGAAAAGCACGTTGCAAATTAATGAAAATGTGGACATTTCTGTATATAGGAAGTTGAATGCATATATAAAACGTCAAAATGAAGAGTATATGGCAAGGAAATCTAAAGTTTTGACGATGGATCATGTTATAATGCTTTTGTCGAAAGCTCCTGATGACTTATTTCTGTTCATAAAAGTTGTATTAATTCTCGCTCTTCATGGTGCATGTCGAGGTGATAAACTACGTATGTTACAAGTTGACAACATTGAAGATAACGGATCTGTTTTGGTTGTCACATTGCATGATACAAAAACAAAGAAAAAACGTATCTTTACAATCTTATCAGATGTGGGAGGAGTCAATGGAATTGCATTATATCGAACGTATTTGAGTTTACGACCAAGAAATATTGGTCATCGTAGGTTCTTCGTATGTTACAGAAAAGGCGAATGTACTGTGCAGCCAGTAGGAATTAATACTTTCTACAGTATACCAAGAAAAATTGCAGAGTATTTACAACTTGCAAATGCCAGTAGTTATACCGGACATTGTTTCCGAAGGACTTCTGCGACATTACTTGCAGAGAGTGGAACTGACATCCAAATGTTGAAAAGGCATGGAGGATGGCGTTCGAGCATCGTTGCCGAGGGATACGTTGAGGAGAGTATCGAGAATAAAATAAATACGACAAGAAGAATTTTTAATGGCCAGCATAACGTTAGTAGGCAACCTTCATCTATTGGAACTTCTTGTGTCTCATCAACAGTAGCATCAAGTGAACGAGCCAGCACTTCTTTGTCAGTTTAGGATTTCCAGTCGATGGCATCTTCTTCTGGCATAACATTTAATAATTTGCACAATTGTACATTTGTAATTAATATTAATAAGTGTAATGATAATGAATAAATTTGTTTGTATTGTTTGTTGCTATGAAGAAAAGTGTTTCTATGCAGAAAAGTGTTGTTAAGTAGAAAAGTGTTACTAACGAGAAAAGTAGCACTTTTCTTTATTATTTTCTATCCAGAAAAGACGCTGTTTTCTATCAAGTATACAAAAAATATATTTCCCTATTTGTCGAACAATGTTTATTGAAATAAAATTTGAATACGAAAAAATAGTTTTCAAACTGAAAGTCCATACAATATATTGTATTTCGCAATAATTTTTATTGAATACGCGCATGACTAGTGACTAGTTCAGATCATAACGCCAGTCTCACCACTGATACTTTCAACTACTTGAATAGACTTCATGAATTTTTTTTTATCAATATTTATTCATTCCTGGGGGTAAGAAGTGCACAAAATGCCATCGAGAGTTGCAAATTCTCGATTAGAAAAAATACCTTATGACCAGTTGCACCGTTCTAGTTTAAATTTCAAGCTTCGCTCAAACAAAAAATATCGAATCGGAATAATAACAGCAATGTTCACATTTGATTATGGATTGTGGATTGATATGATATTGTTCATTCAAGCGACACCTTAAATGCAAGACTCGGCAGTATAACTAACCACTAATGGTTTGAACAATTACAAAATACATCGATAAGAAAAATCTGTGAATTATACGAATGATATTCAAAGTCTCACCAAAATTGGATATACATACGATCTCTCGTTGGAAAGGGAAAAATACCTAATTTATAACTTTAATCTGTCTCCAACAACTCAAGGGCTGAAAAATAAGAGTCTCATAACTAATTTAAAACCACGATATTTGTTGAGACCTTCATTTCTTATTGAACTTTTTAACATTCAACGTACACGTCTTTGTTTATGATCTAAGAAATTGAATTTCGGATTAAATCATTATCTATGATGATAAAGCTAACTGATCACGATTTTTGAACTAACATAATTGTCAATGAACCAGCCATTATCAAAACTTTACGACAATCGGCCTGAGAAATCAGACTCATTTTTCGTCAGCACTCCGCTGCCGTACGACTGTGAATCTCAGCGAAAACGTAGCTCAACTAAGCAATATTAAATCAAAATCCAGAATTCTAATATAACATGAATATTGCAATCACTATTATTTGTGTACAGCAGTGCATCTAGACATGAATTATGAATATTATCCTAGTTCAGCTGAATTACTCAGTCAATCTTTGCAGCTCCATTCATTTCCTGAAACAGAATAAGATCAATAATTCACACGAAATGGAAAAAAAAGTACAAAAATCTTGTTTAACTGTTCAACAAAACAATCATTGGATAAATTATCTTAAGGCCTTATCACGGCTGATCTAGTTGTGTAAAGTCTACTCGTAATTATTATAGAACGGAAAGAATTTATTCATTCCTGTATTCTTAGTAGCAGTTTGATAGTAGGCAGAGATCTATTTGTAGTACCAATTCTTGCTAGAATATTCATCTACCCATTCCAAAAGGATAGAGGATATTTGTCTGTCTGTATGCAATAAATTTCATGCCTTCTGCTTCAAATCTGTAACAATTGGATACCCTACTAATGTACGTCGTACATCTTATATATAATATGATATAATATACGATGTACATATATATCGTTGGATATATATAATCAAACACAAAATCTCATCGTTCCACATTTAATCGTTTTGGATTTACCCAAGAGATTCTAAAAATCTGTCAAGTAAAATGCGCTTTCAGCCAAATCGGTTGCTATGGAAACAGTAGGCCATTATTCTCATACTACAACATTCCCAAATATTAATTTCCAAAATTCTGGAATGTATTGGTTGGTGTCCAGTGTTAACCAATAAAATTTTGTTGACACAGCATTCGATTATGTCACGTCAAAGACATTAATAATAATATTTCAATATTCATTTGATAAAAAACATTTAGATTGAGTGAATTTACAATTGTCATGTTACAAGAAACCAACCTAATATTTCAAATGCATACAAAATAATGAATGAAAATGTATCTTAATTGATGCCAAGTTCGTTACCTGTCAATTATTTCAAAAAGTTCATGCGGTTGAATGTTTTTTGGAATCTCATAGTACTTTAAAAACGTAATAACTACATACACATTTTGTTTTTATCTAGAGCCCTGACTGGAACTCTTAAAGCTATTTTGAGGTTATCGTTTTAATTCCGATGACAGCTAATTATGTAAATCGATTTTTGTTGATAGAGCGTTATAAATTTATGTTAACATTGAACTGGTCTTCAGGTCCTCACAACAAGATAAGTAGGAAGTCAAACACGACACGCGGTATCACGCCTCAGATTTGTTGTAACCTCTTTTTCCATATCTCCTCTGTTGAGACATCTACAAACAACTTACTTGGTTTGCGATGACTGCTGCTATCACACCTAGGTACAATACAATACTACTTTGAAGTTTTTTTTAGAACTGAGGTTTTCTTTCGCTGACTATTGAAGTGCGGAGTGACGTCATAACAACATAGCGGTTTTCGTGACCTTCACAAACGTCGTTGATTTCGGAATCGTGTTCACTAATTACAGCGATTCCCCTCAACGAAAAAATTAATGTCATTAGTAAACATTGCTTTCATTATTCCGACTCAAGATTCTTGAGTGAAGCTTGTAATACAAACTAGAGCAGTGAAACTGGCCATTAAAGACTTTAGTTATGAAGCTATTGCAGAATTACAACAGAATCTCTAAAATAGCGCAAAGGTAACAAAACATCACAAATTGATTTGTTTGGAACAAATTAGGTTTGTAAACATTGCATAGCATCTTATATTTGGCGGTAAAAGCCAGTGGTACTCAAATTTATTTTTTGTTTCATGATCCAATACTATAAGTATATACTATCAAATTCTGTTAGACGGATTCAGTTTTATTCTTTATTCATTCAGTTGTAGATGGAGGGTATCACTTCACGTTGTGTGCTTCAATTTAAATGGTCACGTACATCAAACAATATATAAATGATTTAGATTTGAAAATTGTATATTAAATATACCAATTTCTCCAGATGGATTGAGCCTAGTGGAAATTCTAGTTTGGATCGATTTGTTGAACAGTATATTTTAAGTTTCAATCTACAAACCTCATGTATTTTTGTAGTCTTTCCCTGCTTGTAAGATCTCACGTAGAAACGGGAAAACATCACAATTAGAGTGGAAATATAGAAACAACCATAGAGCATCATTGGAAAACGTTTAAAGAGAACTGGACATTCATTTCTAGTCCAATAAACTAGCACTACTCCAAAGAGACCATACCCAAATTGTATCTGGCAAATAATTATCATGTATGCATCAATCAATTCAAGAGAAGTTCAAGGTAATTAGCTCTACAAACAGAAAAAAAAAACTTACAATTTGGATAGTAGTCAAATATTTTTTCCACCAGAGATATTTCTGCCACCTGTGTCCAAGGGATGACAGCAAATAGTAGGTATACATCACGATATGAATAGAAGAATTAACTCCTACAGCCAATGTAGCTGAGCCTCCTGGACCATATCTCACTATTAACCATGCATTAAAAGGCATTGACGCATGATGGTACAGATGCAGAAAAGATATTTGATTATTCTTTTTTCGTAACACGAAGAAAAACTGGAATTGAACAAAAAAAAAGTGCGTAAGCAAGAATTTGCCTGGACTGGTCAGTTTATAAACAAGCAATCGTGACGAGCGAGATAATTACATAAAATGTACTATGCTATAATAATAATGATAATAATAATAACAATAATATTAATTACCCAACAATTTATCCTTAATTACAAGACAAAGGAAGACTGATGCCATGAAAAAAATCACGGAAAATTGTACAGTGAAAACAGGATAGTAGATACAAAAAAAAATTGAAGTGAATTAATCGCTGGCATCAAACAAAATCGTTCTGAAATTTGCTTTGTTACATTGAATATTTCTACGGTATTGCTCATATCATTAACATGCTGTGCCATGTTAAAATTACTATCCGTGCTCCATTAATTTTGTACCACAAATGGATGTCAGTTGCTCTGAAAACAATTCATACTACATAAGTAATCTGATAATACACTGTTTGTCAAAGTCAATGGGTGAGCGAGTGTAAAATAGTACTAGATGCCATAGCGACTGTCATTATTGTGCACCCAAGAGTTCTCGCAAAAATTAGACAAATTCCAGGCGATCGCGCCCTGAACCAACAAATTTTCTCAAGGACAGCCAATGGGAAAAGAATTTTTGTACTTGGCGTAGAGAAGCTTGAATTTATAATTGGCAGACTAAAAAAAAACATCAAGGTGTTCTTTGCCACTATCATGGATGAATGCATTCTAAGTAGATTTGAAGGGCGGCGTCCTGCAGGTTGACAATGAAGGAGATATACTTCTCTATTGTCGACAGATAAGAAAGGAGGTGATTGATGTTGATGCTTCAAGAAACTTCGGCTCTGAAGGGATGATTCCAATGAACAGCAGAATGTCTCCAGAGATAAATTTGGAAAGCAAACTAAAATTAACGAATCTCGGCAAGAGGGATCCGTGTCATTATTAAATGAGCTACAGGGCGTAAAGCAGGATGACTTCGTCCTGAAGTTAATCATAGATTAGAGGAAGATCAGACAGAAGCCTAGCTACTGAGAAATATCAGCTTTGGGCACCATTATCGAGGCCTACTTAATACAATGGAATTTTCCGAGAGTGAGAAATGGCATTTTATGCTTATTGGAGAATTCTTATGAAAATGAGGGGAAGGAAAAGCTGATAGTGCCGAGAAAATTGAGAAGACAGGTTATGAGGCAGATGCATGATGGTAACAGTGGAGACTTAGGCATTAAGAAGAAGACTCTGGAAGAAGTTCGGAAGCAGTTCTACTGGGCTGGCTGTCGGGAAGACGTCGAGTGTAAATCAAGCAAGAGGCTCAATACTCGACAGTGTATCAAAGTGCAGCGATACGAAAGATGGTACCCGTTCGAAAAGATGGCTGTGAATGTATGTGAGTATTTACTTATCACTGAATATCAGAATATTTCAGATGTCTGCAGCAGAAAAAAACCTCAATATGATCTGCGAGCAAGTAGTCCTCGATTCCAGCAAGACAATTTGGTATAGTTCTTCAACTCCCAGAAGGAGAGAAGCACAAACCCCAAGTTGCAAAAAAAAACTGGGCAAGACAATACAAAAGTGTAAGATGTCTGATTATGGCATACTGGATACGAAGAGACAGAAATGGAAGACCGAATATCATTCGCGGCGACCTATTGTGTTCGCCAAGTACGAAGAACAATAAGGGATGAACAATGTCACGACTCTGAAGAGTCCTGAGATATAAGTTCACATTAATGTATATTTGAATATTGTTTCATCCAATAAATTATTAGGGTGTTTTTGCTAGCCACCGCTAATGAAACGTCAACACTAACGTCAAAAACGGTTTCTCTAGGCACCGTTACTGGAATTGACAAATAAATTCATTGCGATGTTATTGGTGTTTGCTAACCCTTGGAGATTCTTGTGGGTACACTGTGATTCAAGCTAAGCACTATTGGTTGAGCATTCCTGAAAAAATTTGTTCTCTACGTTAGTGTTATTGTATCAATAGCGGAGGCTTGCAAAAACTCCCTATTGTGATTATGATTCCTATTAGCATTGACTAACAATTTAGTCGGAGCTCAATTGTCAGACATTTAATTGCTAGTCCATGGTTGCTAGATGTTCAGTTGTCGGAGATTTGAATGCTAGTTCATTATTGTTCAACTATCAGAAATTTGTATGTTAGCCCATTGTTGGATTAGAGTATATAAAGCGCATGAGCTAGAGGATTAATTCGATAAAATAAATTGTGAGCGATTTCATAATTGTGCCAATTTGTAAAATGAATATTTGCACTGTAACTTTCATAATTTATTCATAATAAAATTTGTGACAGTAGATATATAATTGTAATTTTTGTCTCAATGTCGAGAAGTTGGGATCAAGATGTAGAGACAAATTAATTGACGGTGCGATAGGAATGAACAATGACTTCATCCATCTGGACCTTTAGAGCTATGTGTGATTAGCTGCAATGAGTCTGGCTTTGATTCAATCTTTTTCCCAAACTTTGAGCTGCAAAACATATCTCTTGACCATATGTAACAGAATTACGTATGTGATCAGTAACGGTTTATATTACCTGCAGTGAAGCCAATGCAATAAAATGAATGATAATTCAGAAACTTTTTCCGAAATACATACTGAACGACTCCGACAACCTGACCAATTTTAGTAGATTGATAAATAATAATACAGCATAAATATGAGCTTAAGAGATAATTCAATAGGAGATCATCATTATCATCTAATAGTATGGTGTAATATTGCCATACTGTCAAACGAATCTCATGCTAGTGCTTCATATTTATAGATAGACAAATTTCAGCAACCAAATTTGAAGATGCAAGTAGCTGCATTTTCATTTTCACTACAAATCACATAATGTCGGTCGTTGGATTCGAACTTGCGACCTCTTGTTTGGCCGAATCACAGCATGTGTAGGTAGATTAGAGACGCTCAATCATCCTCACTGACAGTATTTGGAATACTCATAAAATATTATTCTGGAACTCACCGTGTCAAAAAACTCCGTGAATTTTGATAAGAAATAACAATAGACTGCATTCAATGCCTATAAATAAGAAGAGAATTAGCATTATGTTTCCTTGGTTGTATTGTGATGAAAACGATCAAGTTTTAATAGGCTGTACTTCTATTCTCTCCAAAAAATGTCTATTAAAACCAAGAATTATTTATGAAATCCTGCTGACGTCACTGTCACTGGATAGTAAGAATTTTATGCGTTCACATTTTATCACAGTGTACACATAATACGTCGAGTAATTTGCAGTGACGCTACTCAACTAAACATCTCAACTATTACTAGCAGAATATGTGTAGTTTACTGTACAACTATGTGATATAACTGGACAACTATAGTGATAGTTACGTCATGAATGGAGTTTGTTGGAATTTATATTTTCATATTGATATTTTGTGTTGATAATTCCACTCCAATATGAAGTAAGCCATATATAAAAAACAATTTTATCGTTTTGACAGCGGATAAAAAGGAAGGTAACTTTTTGCAAGTGATAAAACGTTATTTACCTTTCTCCTAGCAACCAACTCAAAACACTCACTATATTTATGTCATTTGCATTATTTGTCCATGCTTAAACTGCAAAATAAACAGAATTTGGAATATTTCCGAAGAAAATATAACAGAAAATATTAAGTTAAGTGTGTCTATTAATACAAAAAACAATAAATCATGTATCTGAAGACAATTCATCGTATTTTGTGAAAACCAGAATCATGTATTAGAAAGAAGTACAACGGTATGTCAAATTTCAAATATTTTGCTAGATTGGACTTAGTATGCGAAGAGTTGATGTAGAAAATTATAAAGAATATGTAGTGGAATATGTCAAATGAAACGATGTATGATAATTGTACTCTCAATAATTGCACATTTAAGTAAACTTTTTCATAAATAAAATGTCGTTAAATTATCTCGCCGAATTACACTCTAGCATTTTATTTTTCTTGGGATAAATTTCAGTTTGACAACTCAACCTTGTAACCTGACAGCAATTTGACTCGAAAACTATTCAAAAAATAAAATCACTCCACCTTCGGTGTCGCGATTTTATTAGCACAGTTTTCTTGTCAAATTGCTAGGTAACAAGGTTTCGTGAAAACAGAAATTTATCCAGCAAAATAAAAAGCTCTTGTGTAATTACTGTTGAATACTGAACAAAATATGATAATTTTCAAGTTTATATCAACAATTAATTGTTAACTTTTATTTGCATTGTGCATTATATAATTTTCAACAGTTTCTAAATTGAACTTAAAGAGCTCAATTCTGGTTCGAGAATTCAAATAACACAAGAAAGTACTGTTCAGAAACAACATCAACAATAGATTATTTTTGTTGATTTGGTTACCTCGATGCTATCTGTATTAAAAAAACTCGAATTATCCACTACCTGATTTCAAAAATAGTTCAAATGATTCCAATTAATTCCTAACTCATGGTTTTGAATAGGTTCTTCTCATGTTAGGTATGTCAATATCTCATTTCTATCAGATCCCTATTCACTCTTATTGTCTATGGCTTTAGGTGCATAATTTAAAATATAACTTCTAATTTCGATTTCAATAAGAATCAATAACCTTAAAATTGAAGTGCAGTCTAGATTCCTCGAGAATATTTAGAAAAGATTTGAACCGAGAGAAGTGATGGAATGAAAAAATAAGAATTAAAATTTCAGGATCATGTTATTGCTTTTGATTTTCAGATGACTTAAGTTAAGAATTAACATACCATTATGGCATCAGGATCTGTTGTACTTTGATTCAGTTCTCGACATCTAAAAAAGCTGTATCTTCGGCCAAAACCTGATGAAAAACTCTAAAACAGATAATAATGCTCCTATAGCATCATGCAACATATCTTAGCACAAAGAAACAAATATAAAGTCGCTTCTTCAGCTGCATCCAGAATTTCAAAGAAATCTTTAGCTTCTGACTTCAACTTTTCATATTGTTTATTTGTTATGCTTCAGTTTAGCAGTTATCGAATCCGTTACTACGTTTTTGCAAGAGCACAATCTTGGTTAGTATTTCTGTACAAATTATTTCTATTCTTGGCGTCTTCCACTCAAGTGAATCTTCCAAATAAATCCAGAACGATTGAACGTAGAATGTTAAAATTCAGTATTTAAGATGATAATACCGCTAAGATGTTGTAGCATAAGAATGATAACCTACTGTTTCCATAGCAACTGACTGGGTCGAAAGCGAATTTTGGACGAATCCAATACGATTTGCCATAGAACGAAGAGATTTTGTTTTTGATTATCGTATTATTGTGCAAATAATAAATCCAATGATATCCAAATAAGTCACGTGACGTCCACATCAGATATTTTGTTCAAGTGAAAACTAAAATTCAAGCTAGAGCGGCGTAAATAGCCATAAGTGTTTTTCGCTTGTCAGATTATTTTTTTTGTAACTTTGCTTTGTACATATGTTCAAGATCTCTGCAGATGGTAAGCTCATATAGCGAACTATTATAGATTAAGTCTTTCTTTGATAGCTGGTTGATAATAAAATAAATAAAATAGATAAATGAATGAAAGAATAAGTGCAAGGGATCTTGAAATGTGATTTTGCTAAGACAGCTAATAGTCCAGTCGACATGTACTTTGAGGCCGGAAGAAATGCGAACTTAATGAAACTTTGGTATATTGTTTCTGATCACCCAATAGTGTTATTTGCATATTTTCCGACCGAAATTTCGCGATGCAATTTTCAGGGGAAGGGAAAAACCACGAAATTTTGGCACTTTTTTCAGTTTTTGCCCTGTAACTTATTCCCCTCTATTCCTACTCCTTGAATTATCAAGTTTATCTTTGTAGGGCATCAAATTTCCGATAAATTTGATACGTAAAACTTGTTCGTAGATCCACTAAGTTCCAAGATACAGCACTTCAAAAATGTGAAAAATTCCTGAAAATCTTAAAAAACATGAAAAATGGCGGTTTTCGCTGAATATCCTTGATTTTTCAACATTATTTATGGTATTATGGTACCTAGTTTCATTTTGACGTAGAAATCAGTCAACAACCCACTCCTTACCCTACCTACCTATGCCACCATATCTGGAGGCGCGGTAGTGCCCTCGCCAAGACAAACCAAGCAAAGCGCAACAGCACTACCTACCTTTCTCGAAGAGCTTCGTCGTTTTTTTGAACCCTCATAACTTGGATTTGGATTATACCATATAAACAAAATTCTCGGGATATGATGTCAATAGTGGACTTATTAAACATATTGGCTGGTACCGCAAGCTCTGTTTTAGGCTATACTAGCTATCGTATGTATATTCAAATAAATTTTGTAGAAATATGTGTTTTCTGTAATTTGTATCTGAAGATTATTTTCTGAAGTAATTAGGAAAATTTTAGTTTCAATTTTGACACAATGCTCCTAGTATCGCCAAAAATAGAGCTCGTGGTACCAGCCATAAAGTTTCAATTGCATAGTTCTTATACTTTAAATTTTATTGATATCTAAAAAAACCCCGGTTTCGTCACTGACTCGCTCACTGATGATCATCAGAATTCTTAGGTTGCTTCCTAAAGTCCTAGAATGCTGAAATTTGGTATGTAAGCTAGTATTGGTACACAAACAACAAAAAAATTCTGAAAATTGGAACTTTCACCTCCCAATCCCTCAAACTAGGAGAAGGAAGTTTGTACGAGCCTTCCGCAAATTTTGATGCTAGAGGTCTGAAAATTGACATAGAGACTACTTGTTATAAATAATAGTGAAATAAGAACTCATTAAAAGAAGTGGAGTCCCACCAGAAATATTTTCAAGTAAAATATTGCCAAGACGAGACCATATGGCTCGCACTGTCAAAAAACTGTCAGATTGAGAGCGAAGTCACTAATCCTACACGCTCTAATTCTACAAGCCTCCTTGTCCATCTACCTGTCTAGCCACCACTCATTCAGAAGGGAACTACAAGAACTATTGCATAACAGAAAACTAATTATAGTGAATAAATTTCTCACTTAATGCCCATGTGAATGAATCGAAATGGCCAAGTCGCATATTTTGACTGAGGTGTAGAATTGTGAAGTTATGGCTTGTAGAATTAAAGCGTGTAAAGTTAGAAGCTTGGCTCTATATGGGTTCTAATAACTCTTTGACAGTGCAAGCCATATGGCTTCATCTTGGCAACATTTTACATGAAAATGTTTTTGGTGGGATGCCACTTCTTTTAGTGAGTTATTATTTTACTATGATTCATAACAAGGAGTCTCTGTATCAATATTCAGACTTCTAGCATCAAAATTTGTGGAAGTCTCATACAAATTTCCATCCCCTAGTTTAAGTGGTTGGGAGTAGAAGTTTCAAGTTTTAGAATTTTGTTGTTGCTTGTGTACTAATACTAGCTTACATACCAAATTTCAGCATTCTAGGACTTCAAGAAGTAACCCAAGAACTTTGGTTATCGTCAGTGAGCGAGTCAGTGACGAAATCGGGGTTTTTTCAGATGTCAATAAAATTTAAAGTATAAAAACTATGCAATTGAGACTTTATATGTTTAATAAATCCACTATTGACATTATATCCCGAGAATTTTGTTTATCTAGTAGGTATAATCCAAATCCAAGTTATGAGGGCTCAAAAAAACGGCAAAACTCTTTGAGAAAGGTATGTAGTGCTCTTGCGCTTCATTTGACTGGTCTTGGTGGGGGCACTACAGTGCCTCCAGATATAGTGGCATAGGAAGGCAGGGTAAGGGATGAGTTGTTGATTGATTTCTGTGTCAGAATGAAACTAGGTACCATAAAAAAATTTGAAAAATAGAAGATATCCAGCAAAAATCCCCATTTTTGATGTTTTTTTAGATTTTAAGAAATTTTTCACTTTTTTGAAGGGCTGTATCTTGGAACTTAGTGGGTCTACAAGCAAGTTTTTTGAGTCAAACTTATCGAAAATTTAATGTTCTACGAAATTGAACTTGATGAGCTAAGGCGTAAGAATGAAGGGGAAAAAGTTACAGGATGAAAACTAAAAAAAGTGCCAAAATTTTGTGTTTTTTCCCTTCCTCTGTAAACTGCTTCGCGAAATTTTGGTCGGAAAATATACATATAACACTATTACGTGATCAAAAACAATATACCAAAGTTTCATCAAGTTCGCATTTTTTCCTAATTTGCCCCTATTCTTCGACATGCCGACTGGACTATAAGGCTTGTTTATAATGGATGTAAGCTTATTTGATTGACTTTTGATGCAGGATGTTTGATGTTATCTTTGATATTTTGGTTCATAATCATAGCTGATAAATTAAAAGTACCGGGTGAGAAATCACATATAGTTATGATACATTTCGTGACTACGCCTTCCATATAATATTTTTTTAATATTCGAATAAAATTATTGAAAACTTTGTAGAGCCAATTAGAAAATCATTATCTAGATTCATATCTGCCACGGTTAAAACTTTGATATATAATTATAAATCAAGCTGTTGTATATAGCATCATACATCCTGCATCATGAGTTGAGAGAATAAGTTATCATCCATTATAAACAAGCCTTCATAAAATAGTTTCATAGTCTCCTGAGCATTTTTAGATCACACCTCAAATTTTTCCAAGAATTCTTTCCCCACTCTATTAGATTTATAATTTTGGTCACGTGATATACTTACCATATATACCACGTAAGCACTAATCACTACTTGTATCATATTGTAGTAGAATAAAACTGATTTAAGCGAGTAGGCAGGTCGACCCTTCATATATGCTGGCAGAATCAATTTTACCATTATCAAATATCCAGCAGTCAAGCTCAATGTTGGATATGGTGAAGAAGCTAGAAATCTATCTTGCGTTCTATGATCTGAAAACGTAAATAAAATAAAGTATTAGTGAGTTTTACAGTATTTTGTTTCATGTAACAATTTTTTTGCTCCAAATTTATTGGAGATGCTATCAATAGCTCAAGTATTATAATTGTAGAACTGAATACAAGAATCCAGACCTCGTTCCAATAACAAAATATTACGTATGAAGGCTAGAATAGTAATTTATGCAACACGAGTGTTGATTTGAGCATTATGACAAGAGGCAATAATCGCTAATATGTTTCATTGATCGAATGTTATAATGCTTGCTCACACTCGTATTGCATACAAGCATTTTCACAAGCCTCATCTTGTATATTTTAACAATTGAGCATACAGCAAGGGAGCCCAGAGCAAGCTTGAAATCAGACTTAAATAACTAAACGAGTTGATCAAAAGCAACGTATATGAATTTACTGAAATCTAGTCACTACGCGTACAAATTGTGGTAAAACTGAGACGCAAAAAGAATTCATTTTTCACATGACCGTAGGATAAAATCATTCTGCATATTACTTCGTCGACAGTATCTAGAAGATGGAGTGATGCAAACAATAGAAAAATACGAATACTTAGGTTGTGTAATAATTGATGACGGCAATTCCCAATGCTTAAAATCGTGTCCGGCAAAATTAAAAGCATCCTAGTTGATCATGGTGTGAATAATATATTGGAAGTGCTTATAATCAAATTTTATATTTGGAGCGTACGAGAATACCTTGGACAAGTCGAACTAGTAACTTGCCCGTGCTGGAAAAATTGCAACTAATAGACTGTTGGTTAGCAAAATTAGACAACTGCAACTAGCAGTTTTAGGACATACTATACAGGAAAAAGATGTAGAATGAGATGAATGCAATTGATTAATACAGGGAAAGAGAATCGAAGAGAGGAAACCCTCATCGATTATATCAACTTCACGAGAAGAACTCCGGGAATTCCAAGCTACGAAAACTTAACTTGTGGAGGCTCATGGCCACCGACGTCTGCAAAAGACATGGCATCTAAATGATGGTATTATCTCAGCCGCTGAATTACAAAGAATTCACTCCCTCAGTCACAGTGCATGTTGATATTATTACACAACTAAACATACAACCAGCATTCAAGTCCTCATTCTCTTTTCGTCAGAATTATAATAGTCCAACGGCCAGTAGCACCATCTTCACTTAACTTTAAGTGGAGTTTAATATTTATGGCAACCATTGTATAGACAATTGTTACTATGGCTATTATTCTTTCCTTTAAGCTGAATGATGGTGGTGCAACTAGCCATAAGAGCTGGTTACCGAGTTAGCAACATGCCTCGCTCCAAAAAATATCTTACCTGGAAAAAACTCGATAGTTGCCGGCAAAGTAAAAACCCGACCATCGGAAAACGCGTTGGAAGCTAAGAGCATGAATAAGCCATCGAAAGTGCAAATGGCATAGGGGGATAAGCATGGGAAAAGTGCCCCAGGCGGATATTCAATTTCCATTGCAGGAGTTCATCGATAATGATAAGAAGATAGTAACCGTCAGAATTTTAGACGTTTAACTCAACCGGATCTTGAGTAAACCGGAAAATACTTAAAAATAAAGTTTTTTTTTTCTCATGAATGGCTGAACCGATACTAATAAAATTTTAATATGTCATAGAGACATGTAAGTACTCTTTCAAGACATATTATTGACATCATACAATCTTATTGTTCAAAAGAAAAAAAAAATTTTTTTTTAGAAATGAGTTTCTAAGTATGGTATAATTCGAGCAAAATTATGAAATTAATTTTTTAGAAGCCTCATACTCTCTTATCTAACATATATTTCTCTAGATTGATTTCGAGTGGTGCGCCATACAGAAAAAAAAAAATAAAAACCATTCCAAATTGCAATTTTTTGGCTTTTTTAATCGAAAAATAATATTAAAAAATAGTTTTCATTTTATTTCTGTATGGCGCACCACTTGGAATTATTCAAAAAAAATATATGTTAAATGAGAGAGTATAAAGCTTTCCGAAAAGAATTAATTCATATTTTTGCTCAAATTATATTATAAAGAAACAAAATAGCAAAAAATTTTTTTACTGAATAATCAAACTTTATGCGGGTAATACTTTTTTTTGAAAGAGTCTTTACATGTGCCTATAACATATTCCACAGGAATCGGTACACTCATTCCCAAAAAAAAAATAATTTCCATTTCCAAGTATTTCTTGGTTTACCTGAGATCCGGTTGAGTTGAACGTCTAAGATTTTGACGCTTGCTATCATTTATCAATACCAAAGAAATCATGTAGCTGAAATTTGTTGATGAAAGATAGCAAGCGTCAAAATCTTAGACGTTTATTTCAACCGGATCTTGAGTAAACCAAGAAATACTTAGAGATGAAAATATTTTTTTTTTAGGAATGACTACCGATTCCGGTGAAATAATTTGAATATGTTATAGGCACATGTAAAGACTCTCTTAAGACAAAGTATTACCCGCATAAAGTTTAATTATTCAGTAAAAAAATAAAAAAAAATTGTTTCTTTTTTTTTTAATTATGATATAATTCGAGCAAAGATATGAATTAATTCTTTTCAGAAGCTTTATACTCTCTTATTTAACATATATTTATTTTGAATGATTCCAAGTGGTGCGCCATACAGAAATAAAATAAAAACTATTTTTAAATGTTATTTTTCGATTAAAAAGGCCAAAAAATTGCATTTTGCAATAGTTTTTCTTTTTTTTCTTTATGGTGCACCACTAGAAATCAATCGAAAAAAATATATGTTAGATAAGGGAGTATAAGGCTTCTAAAAAAAATAATTTCATAATTTTGCTCGAAATATATCATACTTAAAAAGTCATTTTTTTTTAATTTTTTTTTTCTATTGAACAATGAGATTGTTTAAGGGCAATAATTTGTCTTGAAAGAGTACTTACATGTCTCTATAACATATCAAAATTTCATTAGTATCGGTTCAGCCATTCATGAGAAAAAAAAAATTCTTTATTTTTAAGTATTTTCCGGTTTACTCGAGATCCGGTCGAGTTGAACGTCTGAACTTTTGACGGTTACTATCTTCTTATCATTATCGTCGAACTCCTGCAATGGAAATTGAATATCCGCTACTCTCCCAATGCTTATCCCCCTATGCCATTTTCCGACAAAAAAAAACGGGCGACTATTACGGCTGAGAGTCTGCATGGGTATGAAAGAGCATGAGAAAAAGTAGAGGAAATATTGTCCAGAGAATAAGTAGTTGCTAAAAGGCTGTCATAAGCTGTGAAAGTTGCGAGAAATTTCATAGTGAGACTTCTAGAAATTCACATTCATATTGTTTATATATAGAATAAACTACGTGCAAAGTGTCAGAAGGCAAAGTGGAATACATAATAAGAAATTTGGGAGAAAAATGCGAGAGCGTCTCTCGGCGCGCGATTCAGCGCCAATGGACTGACTAATCGCTTTTATCTTGATTTTCACTGTCATACTGTGAATATTTTATTGCTTAAAGGATTGAAGATACTCAATTAGTTCAGATTTTGATCTAAAACAATTCATCGAGTTCTGTTTTATGGACAAACTTTAAAGGTCACTTTACAGTGTACTGCATTTCTACATCAAAATATTAGAAGTCAACTGGGAAGATATACTTTTTTATAACAAATTTAAAAGCAGAGCAGTTGAAAGTATATTTGGTCATTTGCTTTCTGTCTCTCTTCTTCCTTCTTTTTTATACCCAAGTTTAGAATGATTTTTCACTATTTGAGAAGAACAACAAGACAGGGACGACGTTTTTATAGCTGATCGAGCAGGATTTCTCTTGGAACTTAAATAGTACATTTTTATGTTGTACTTCCAAACGAGAAAATGAGCTCCAAGATTTCATGTGTTCTCAAGTGTCAAGCTGTTTTCAGTAAAATTATAAAATATACCGAAGAAAATTCACAACAGTGCCACAAAAAACTTCGTATTCGTGTTGCATTAAACATGGGATACAACGACATCGCTAATTCTTGACTATGTGGACGATGTTATTGGGTATCATTACGGTTGCCGAGAAAATTTCTTAGCAATTTCAGAAAAATATAATTTAATACAAACCTACCGAAATACAAGCTAATCCCACCTCGGTGACTGCACCTTCGGCAATATTTGCAAGTGTTCCGAGTAATTAGAATATAACACAGTAACAGTTTATAGTTTTCTACACCGAGCTTCTACAACAAATGAAAAGAGCACACTATATTGTGTACCTATGGAATAATGCAAGAGAATTGGATCCATTGCAATTCGAGCCCGAAACTTCAGGATGGACATTAAATGGAAATACAAGTGGTCTTCTATGGTTTAATGGCCTACAATCGCCACCAACTGTAAAAGGATTTGGAAGGAAATTTCAAATTCGCGATTTTTTATTGTGTACAAAATTTATTTAATCTATTGGACTATTTATTAATTTGAGTTCAGAACAATGTATCTGTTTAAGATAGCGATAAAGATGAATAATGTGCAAAATATGAAATATGAAACAGACTGATTTTTTCTAAATCACATTTGCTTCAAATAGAATATATATTCTTCAATTTGTTATCAAGAAGTATTCTCAATTGTCTCCTGACTTTTGAAGATAGTTTCTTCAATCTTTTATGAATATTTCGAGGAATTTTCAGGAAAGATATGAGATATTTACGGTGCGAAAATCAAGAGAAAAGCAATCAGTCAACTGGGCGCTGCATCGCGCACAAAAGGACGCTCTCGCTCTTTGAATCCAAATTTCTTATGATCTCTTCCACTTTGCCTTCTGATACTTTGCACCAGGTTCTTCTATATGTGAATAATATAAATGCAAATTGTCACAAGTTCTACTTGATATGTAAATTTGTCGAGATTTTTCGCAACTTTGATAGCTTCTGACAACCCTTTATCTACTACTTATTCTTCTGCTTTTTCCAATACTCTTTCATACCTATGCAGATTTTCAGCTGTGTCAGTTAACCCACACTCTTAGCTTTCAACGCGCCTTCTGACGGTCGAACATTCACTTTACCGGCAACAATGGAAATTTTTCCAAAATATTTCGTGGACCAAGGCATGCTGCTCACTCGATAGCCAGCTCTTCGGCTATAACTAATATTGAGACATGGATGGTTACTCATCTATGAATTTTCTTGAAAATGGAGTGAGAATATAGAGTATCAATTTTTTTAAAGTAGATGACAAATTTTATGCTGTGGAAACAATTGAATATAAAAATTCTGAAACACTCGTTATTTGTTCCACAAAATTTCAAATCGGAGAATCGGTTTTGACACCATCATCTTAGATCAGAGAGCAACTGTGAACACGTGTTTCGTCCTTATTAGGACTCGTCAGTACAGTATAGCCAAGAGCCCAAGATAGTCAGGGCTTGGATCCCAAAGTGTTCAAACTCATAAGGATAGATGGACTACAAAAGTAAAAACTATATGCAGCACCATCTATCGAGCACAAGGCCAGTTACGGGCATGTAGATAAAGTAGATGTCACAAAATAATCGTGACAAATTTCATGCTGTGGAAACAATTGATTATAAAAATTCTGAAACACTCGTTATTTGTTCCACAAAATTTCAAATCTGAGAATCAGTTTTGACACCATCATCTTAGATTTGTATACACGTGTACAGTTGCTTCCCGATCTAAGATGATGGTGTCAAAACCGATTCTCAGATTTGAAATTTTATGGAACAAATAACGAGTGTTTCAGAATTTTTGAATCAAATTTTTGTTTTATAGGTCAAAAATGTTCGTCCCTGATCTAAGAGTTTTTAAAGCCGATTCTTAGAGTTGAATTTAAATTCAAAAAGAGGATTATCATGATAAATTCTATATTGATTCTATAAATTAAAGATTGTGCTCATACAGATGAAATTTTGAACACAAAGTAGATGCAAATGTTGACATTATTTGGATGTAAGCATCGGCGTACGATATTTGCCTTTTGAATCTTCTGAACTATTTTACTTAGTGGTCTATGTCTTTGAAAATTGGATTATTACACTGAAGATTTAATATTATTTAGTGCACTACAAGTAATGAGCAAGTCGGTTAAGAGTATTCGAACGCCGCTTGATCTCCGAAAACTGGAGTCAATTCCTGGTTGCAATCATTTCAGTTGCTCTAAAATCTCACCTGTATTTGACAACTAGTGACTGCACTTATAGTTAAAAATATCAACTTAACGAATCATACAGCAAGATCTGTGTGTGCCGCACCCAAAAATGGATAAAAGATAGGTTTCTTTTCCTATTTTACGTGTATTTTTTCAACTGGACATTGAATTGATTGCTCTTGTATATGTTTATTGCGTTAATTTCTTGTTCGTGTCTTGAATGAATTGCCTTTAGTGTAAATAAGCTTGTATATAGTAGTCGTAAAGAAGTTTATTCGGAATATATACCTACGAGTCCCTCCAAATACTGATTGATTGTATAAGATAAGTTACTTGTAATATCCATTTTAAAATCTGGAAAAAAGAAAAATGTAACTGTCAAATCTTGATGTGACTAATTATTTTCAGACTTACCCACTCCGTGAAAACGTTTTATAATTTTTACTGATAATCAATGATGAGGCTGTTTGGTATATATCCAAAAAGGCTTCTGCAAAATGAATTTCATTTAGAAATATGATCTGCACTCAAGAAAACAGTTATTCTTTCAAATTAGGTAGAATTCATGAGTAACCTAGTTCCCAACAAATATCAAATGATAAATGGAATTTACTCAATATCATAATTCCAAGGTGAAATTTGTACTAGTTTTCTTTGTCTAGTCTTATCTTGTTTCAAAGTGAGTTAGGCTTAAGGAAGTTCAGTGATTATGGCGGGATGGACAAGAATGTAAATATTTCATTTGAACATTTCAGAAGTAAAACAGCTCATAGAGAAATTTATTGAAATTGATGCTCACATACAAAAAAATTTTCTCGAAAGATATTGCAGGTTAGGGTAAATGGAATTATTCAATGATGGCGATGTGACACTATAATAAAATGATGTCCAAAACTGGTTTCAAACAGAAAATTATATTTTTTTTTAATTGAATCATCGATATACAGTACATTATATGTGTGAAATGTTGTATCGAGCCAATGGCCTCCACGGCTTTTCTGGCACATACGTACTCTTTTGTTGGAGCTCTTCATTGCCATTTTATGTACTATATGTGGCTAGATCTCGTTGATACAGTGCTCGATTACAATTTCCTCCTTATGATTCATGAGCACTATCGCTGAAACTGATTTCATTTTAAAAATCAGCATCTACTTCTTGTTGTTCAATAATTCAGTAAATGAACTCTCTCCGTTGTGTAGTCAAATGACTTTAGTTTTTGAATCAATTGAGTATTGTTATCATGGCGATGCAAATACACTATAGAAAGCTTCCAGTAGTTCTTAAGCACGATGCCAAATTGATGCTCATTAGCTCTTAGCCAATATTCTTGCGATGTGCTTTGCCATTTTGTGTCGAAGTACGGCTAGAGTGTTCAAGATCACTATCTGATCTTCCTGAAATTCTAAACTATGTCCAAGTTAAATATGTTTTATTGGGATATAGGTTCTGTACATTAATTAGAGACACAACGTTTCGACAACAAAGTGCTGCTTTTTTCAAGTGTGAAGAAATATAAATATAATGAACAAAATTGTCAAGACAACAAAAATAAAAGTACAAATAGTAACTAGATTAGTTTAAAATATATTAACTTCTAGGAATGTAGAGCTCTGCCAGTGATTGATGATTCAATATCCATAGGTCTTCAGAAGATAATAATGAAGGTCCAAATAGGGAAATTGTCAACTCCTTGTGGTTCTAGGTCTGTCTGGCCCTACCCTTTTTGGTAGGGCGCATAACTGAACCAACCACAGATCTTCAGGAGATGGTGATGAAGTAACTCTTGCAAGTAGATTCGTAGATAGCTTATGAACAAATGATT
Source organism: Dromius quadrimaculatus (assembly GCA_963989225.1). NCBI lineage: Eukaryota > Metazoa > Arthropoda > Insecta > Coleoptera > Carabidae > Dromius > Dromius quadrimaculatus. The sequence continues at coordinate 54,609,627 of OZ022325.1, read as the reverse complement.
GGTAACCATGATCGATTAGGTTCATAACCGGTATTCAAATTCAAATTATTCGGTGATTTTTTTCTTTCAATTGCTTCTCTTATAAGCCTCTTGAACCAATTGTTCTCTTCAGCCAGAAGCTTCGTATTCTTGAAAACAATGCCATGTAATTCTTGAATAGCTTGCTCAGCCACAGCAGATTTTTCTGGATGGTTCAATCTTATATGATGAGAATGCTCTTTCAATCTTGTTTCTACAGTCTTCTTGGTTTGTCCAATATATACTTGGCCACATTGACAAGGAATCTTGTATATACCTGAATACTGTAGAGGAAATCTGTCTTCAATATTACCAATAAGATTTCGAATTTTTAAACTGGAAGTGTATGAAGTTTTAATGTCATATTTACTTAACTTTTGATGTTGATCTGTCGAACAGATCACAGAAAACTGAATTTGATAAATTATTTGAGAAACATAATCTTGAAACTGACACCCACTCACTACCTAAAAATAGATTAGTTATCAATCTCAGTAATCATTTTTTGTCAGATACAGCTTGTGATGTTTTATGTGAAGGTTTGGGTTATGGAATCACTCCTAGCCGTATTCCTGTTGAAGAAATCATAACGAATGTGGAAGCTGCTATCAATATGCTACCTGCAGAAAAGTCTCAAGAAATTCGTAACGAAACTGTGCGAGTTTTGAAGAAGGCTCTAGCTGTCAAATCCAACTTATCAAGAAGTGAACTTCAGTGCCTAAGGGAGTTGAGAAATAATAGGGATATTGTTGTTTTATCAGCTGATAAAGGCAAAGCTACGGTCATCATGAATAAAGAAGATCACATTAAAAAATCAAATGACTTACTGGATGATGCTGCCTACATTTAAGTTAATAGTAATCCACTTACCTCTTCAAACTATCAAACAACTAAACTTTTGGAAGAATCTTCTTCACCTTAAGATATTCAGAAAGAGCTTATTCCCCAAGATCCTGTCATTTCCATGTTTTATGGTGCTCCGAAAATTCATAAAAAGAATGTTCCTTTAAGACCTATTGTCAATTCAATAGGCTTAACAACATATGGATTAGCCAAATATTTGGATGGTTTGTTGAAGCCGACATTTTGTGGATTTGATTAGTGATATGACATTGACAGATAAAGATTCACTTGTCAGTTTTGATGTTTCATCTTTATTCATGAGAGTACCTATCATCGATACTCTGAAATAATTAGAAGATCATTTTACATCTGATATTGTCAAGCTTTTTAAACTTTGTTTGACTTCTTGTTGCTTCATCTTTAATAGTAATTTCTACAAGCAAATTGATGGTGTCGCCATGAGTTCCCCTATTTCTCCATCTATCGCTAATTTTTACATGGAGAATTTTGAACCAGAAGCTTTAAACACTTCTATGAAGAAACCTACTGTCTGGCTTCGTTACGTTGATGATGTCTTTGCTGCTTGGCCTCATGGTAGAGATGAATTGAATGTTTCTTTGAATCATCTTAACATGCAACATAGGAACATTATATTCAGTATTGAGGTTCAACAAAATAACTCTCTTTCTTTTCTGGACGTTTACCTGGAGAAACAAGATAATGCTAAACTTATCAATTCTATATATAGGAAGCCGATCCATACAAATCAATATTTACATCAGTCATCAAATCACCATCCTGCTCAGGAATATTGTACTATTAAGACTTTATATCAGAGAGCCTCTTCATCATGTCATCCAAGTAAACTATCTAATGAAATCAAATTTTTGAATGATGTTTTCTTGAAGAATGGATATAATAGAACTCAGATTAAGAAAGCACTTAGACAGAAGAATTCTACGCCACCTGTTCCAGATCCAAATAATGAGAAAATATTTGTTACGTTACCTTACGTAGCCAATATAACAGATAAAATATAGTTGAAACAGTTAAAAATAAGTTTCGAAATTCCACAAAAAAATATCAAAATCAGGAACGGTAGATTTCAATATGAATAATCAAAGTCTCAACTATCACAGCCCGTCTCAATCGGAGACACTTTCGTAACTATGTATATCCAACTTTTTGCGAAACCGGATTGGGTGTGCTAGTATTCGCTCTTGTGGGCAATCGACAACTTGCGTCACTTGTTACACAATATACTACTATAAAATTTATAGTTGAGTTACTTCCGGAAATTGTGATTAAGCGTACGATTCACCTGAAGTGATTCCCTATCGACAGCTTGACTTCTTTGTAATTATTTTTTCAATTTGTGTTCACACTCCGTCAATTCTGAGTTATTCGCTTGTGATTTATCTATTATTCACTGATGTCACTCTTTACATCATATCTCTATAGGCGATGAAAGCTTATAATACATCCCACTCCTCATCCATCGTCCATTTAACCACCAACCATCCAGATTCTCTTGGATTTAATTATCCAAATTGTATATTGGAATGATTAGTCAAAATCACATCATTGATATCAGAATACTCATAATCGGCGGAAAAATTCATTTCAACAACGGCAGAAAACCAAATATGTACTCCCAATCTCGATTTTCTTCCAGCAATGGTGAGTCAGTCATGGAAATAAATCCGCCAGTATCCTGCTCATTTGTCCAATCAAGTATTTCCGATCATTTCGAACTATTGTTGCTTATCATTCGATAACTTTCACCAGTCTCAATCAATTTATTACGAAGAGAATGAAATTGAAATAATTGGACGGGGTTTTCTTTCCACAAATTAAATATTATTTTTAGAAGGCGTACACTGAGTAATAGTCCAAATAAAATACTCACTTTTGCTAAGATAAGAAACCGAATTCCAGCCACAAAATATTCACTTCTTCTTCCACTGAAACTCATTGACAAAATGAACTTTCTGATAAAGTTTTCTTTTTAAACTCTACAAATTGAATATTTCCACTGAATCTACATATTTCTATAATTCATATCAACGTGGGAACCTTATCATTTGCACATAGCAAAACACATCGATGGTTCTTGATTCACGATTCACTTTTGGATTGAAGGATTGAAGGGACAAGTATCTGGAGATGTGTTGATCACGCAGATATGGGGAAAGTACTAGAAAAGAGAGTAAAAACCAGAAAACAACAATACCTAGAGATGGTTCCAAGACGTAATAACGGTAGTTTTATTATTTTAAGTTTTTTCTGAAATGCTAGAAATCTGTTTTTCTCAAAACTTGATCCAAATATTATTAGCGTCAATCTACACGTTAATAGTATTCCTCTACAATAGTTTGAACATTAAATATGCTTCATTCATATTAAATTAGTGAATAATGTAGGCAATGGTGCAACTGGAATTTCATCAAAAATTTCCAACGACTATAAAATTTTCTTTGTCATTCGCCATTACTGTATAAATAGGTTGAATTTCTTTACTGTGCTTGCACATTATTTATGAGCCTCTTATTGCGACTACTATATATCGTTCAAGTGAATCTATAACATACACTTTTAGAGTGAGCAAAAAACCTGGCCGATCGAGTAACAGAATGAAATGTTTTTCAAACGTCGGTACTCACCGAGACAATAAGAAAAGTCATAATGTGCCTAGGCAGAAGTTTTGCACAAGAATAGAATGATTTTTTTATGGTACAACTTTTGTACAGCTACATCAATAGCGTAACACTATGAAATTACTCCCAAAATTTCGATGTTACTGAGTAAAATAGAAATATATCTGTGTGCCTCATCAAATCCTGTTCTTATGCCTCGGCACGCCACTTTTTTCAAGCATCTATATGTATCATTTTCTAATATAAGATCTCTTTCAGTTGCATAATCAAGTATAGTGAGTTATAGGGACTTTGGTTTGGGCCCAATGATAGTTTTCAAAATTTAACTGCGCGCAACATAGCACATCTATACAGATGACAATAGCAAAGAGTTTACGGGAAAAAAAGTGGTGTGCCAGGTGTTTGTAACAGGTATAGACGTGGCACATTTCTTTTTTTAATAGAGAAATGTTTAAACTTTTATTTGATCATAGTCTAGAGCCGTTACTAGATAGGTCAAGTGACAATAAAAAAAAAATCGAAAATGTGGTGTGCCAAGGCAGGACTATTCCAGGAGTCAAACCATTTTTTTCAAATTAATTCCGATGAATCAAATAACAAGTTATGTAATTTTCATTGGAACGAGCAAATAGACTTCTATCTCATTGAAAAGTTAGAATTTTTTGCATTTTTTTTAACGAATAATAGAGGAATAAATTGCATTCTGATGTGGAAACTAGTTCAAAAAGGTTTAGTGAGAAATCAGAAGATGGAATTGATGAAGATATTCAGAAAAATATTCTATTAAATACGAACGAAGCACATGATTACGTGAGACAATATACGGATTTCTTGAAAAAAAAATTACAGATTGGAGGCATCCACATCTTTGAGTGAAATACTCACTTTGATCACTAGTGTGATACCCGGTAGTATTTCCAAATATCCACTGATATGCACCGCACCGCTTCTATCAACATTCAGCTTTAGTAACATTGTCATAAATACTACGAATGAAATAGTAAGTTCAATAACATAAAATTTATGACTTGATTTAATTCAATGTTCAATAATATTCAAAATACTGGCATTAAAATAACAATAGATCATCTGATATTCCATAATAAATAAATGTAATTCTCACTTTGTGTTGAAATTCCCACAGTAAATGTCAAACGTCAAAAAAATAACAATAAATATACAGAATTCAAACTAAAAGAAATCTTTCCGTTGGAAATTTCAACTTGAAGCACATCAATTTTTCCCTCAACTCGCATTGAACCATTATTGAAAGTAAATTCATAATTATTAACTACAATACTTCACATTTCTCCACCTTTTAAATAATTAATTATTAAGTATTGAAGACTTTGAAAACTGAACGTTTCAGTCCAAGGTGTTTTCTCCCCGTTTAACATCGTAGTACAAGCCAACAATCAGGTATATTAAATGAGTTTGTTGTACTCTCAATTATCTATTGATTCGCAGTTAATGAATCACTCATTATGAAGCACATAAAGCACGATACGGTTAGCTAATAGATACTTCCCATCGTATAATTTCTGTCTTTCTTTAATACCTTGTTCAATTCACACTTTTCATCTTTATCTGTCACATAATCTTCGCGATCGTAACACCTGTCTCGAAATAAATAATAACTAAATACAGCTTCAAGAGTCATGGCACTGATATGTTAGTGTCAAGACCTGTGTATAAGACCGTGGGTCTGACAAACTTGAATTCTTACGGATATCATCCTACCAATGATAACTGGGAATGAAATAGTATTGTCAGAAAGTAGAGAAAATGGATGAGTTACGTTAATTTATACGTCTTTAGCGAGAGATAGATAAAAAATTTTTGGAGAAAAAGTTATTCTATGTTGATTCAAAGCAAAAGATTGCTACAACGTATGTGACTGATTATTTTGTATGAAATAGAATTCAAAAATACAATTTACGACCTACAAAAATATGATGGTAATTGAGATAAGGGAGTTTAGTCAAAATTTGTTTATTTCTTCTCCTCTCTACGGTTTCGATCCTACCTGGGTCATATTCAAGAGTGAAGAGAATTTAGTTTCCAAATGAACTGTACTGATGTAGTTTTGAGGACCGAAATGTTAATGATATAAATAATGATAACAAATGGGAGAACAAAAAAATTGAGAAAATTATTGAAAACTTTCAAATCACAACAGCCGACCACTTGCTCCTGAGTGTACATAATTATCGGCTGTTATAATTTAAAAGTTTTCTATGATTTTCTAATATTTTTTATGACCAGAAAGAGAAAGTTGCATGTTTTTATGTTCTATTTGTTATCATTATTCATACCATAAGGATTTTGGTCCTCAAAACTACATGTGTACAATTAATCCAAAAACTAGATTCTTTTCACTCTTGAAGACGACCCAGGTGGGGTTGAAACTGGAGAGAGGTGATGAAATAAAAAAATTTGGATGAATAGACTAAGAGCTCGTGAGCTCTCCCGGTTTTCTGTAAGGCTGAAAATTTGTTTTGTGATGACTCATAGCATGCCTCAGCCCTGCACATCAGCAACATCTATATTTTTGGAAGTGTCAATAGGAGTTTGAAAAAATACCCAGCGCTGAAAGCTTGATATTGTATCACGATTTAGTTTATTGCTGAAAAGTCAAGAAAAAAATTGCCAGGCGATTCTAATAAGCAAAAGTACAGGAGAGGTGAATCGAAATATATGCAGTATACACTGCAAAGTTTTCAAGTATTTGTATCGATCTTTTGGGGTTGTACACGGGCGCAACCTGAAGGTAGAATCGTTCTTCCTTTTTTAAAGACCGATGCACCGACCACTAACTGAGGTGCGGGTGTCTTCTTTAGTCTCAGGTAAAGACGTATTCACCTTATGATGAGTGGGTCACAGATTTTGACAGTGATCTTCAGAAATACCTCAAAGCGAAATACATATACTTTCAAGTATGGTCGATGCATATTTTCCGGCGGTATCGAGTTATGCCTTGAACTATATATATGCCAACCTTATGATAAGTGGGATATTTATACTCACAGAGATATGGATATAGACCTTTAAGTGATATACGTTTTCTTCTTAGTGTGGTTGATGCAAATATTCCAAAAGTTCAGATAAACTATAAGCTATATAGACAAACCTCCAAATAAGGTCACCATAATTATATGTAGGTTTGGGAAATATAAGAAAAAGGTACTTAATTGATCAATTAATGCATTTTGAAGGATTATATCATTCAAAAAAAAGAAAATTAAATAAAAATACAAAGAACACATTCGAAATCAAGATAAAAAGATAAACAATGTTATATACATACAAAAAATGATTCGCGAACAAACAATAGTTATTTGCGTATCAAGGCCGTAAAGGTTATCTTTTTTGGTCGAATCTGTTGTTTGCGGTCGAAGCGTAGCTGAGGCTGCAATTCAGGTGAGACCAAAAAAGAACTGTAGGCCAAGGTGCACACAACGTTTTTTAGGCGATCATTACGAAATAATTCAAAATCACATCATTTTATCTATTTATTTCTAAAACATTGCAATTTTCAATCTTAGTTGCCGTTGAAATTGTTTTATTTTATTGTTTTCTATCAAGTTGACATTCAACAAAAAATGCGTATTTATTTTTTGAATTGCAAGAACTACAGAGGTTGACGGAAGAATATATGTACTATTTAAGCTAAAACTGTTTCTTAAAGAGTTCATCAAGCTGCCCATATAGGTAAATATAAAGTGTTTATGAAATATTTTTTGACAGATCAGTCCCAAGAAGTAATATTTGACAGATCAGTCCCAAAAAGTAAAATTTGACAGATCAGTCCCAAAAAGTGAAACTTCACGGCCGCAAAAGAAGCCATAAAAACACCTTTTTTGTCATGATTGCCTAAAAAATAATATTAATTAATCACTAATTGAATTGAATATTCTCTGAATACATACATTTTTCTCAAGGACACTTAATCTACCCACAAATTCACTCTAATATATAATAGTTTTATCGATAAATCATTGATATTAGGTCAATCACTGCTTCTACTAATGAACTACATTCCGTAACTTTAATTTTATCCACACAAATATGAAAATTGTTATATAAGAAAAAAGTCACATGAGTGAGCAATAGCTGCCACAATTGCTAGATCCGGAAGAACGTTTTCCGTGACGATGATAAGTATTGCATCTTCCAGTAGTAAATTTGGCATTACAAAACTTGCGTTATCCAGAGATATGTCTATGAACAAAGAAAGAAAAAGGATTAGTTAACCGAATTAATGATGCAATCTAATAGTCGATGGCAAGCTAGATAGTTTTTAAAAGGAATTGAAATATTTGCCTAAATGATATCCAGTTATATCAGTACTGTAATTTGCTCTTCAGTCGAATCAAATCCAAACCAATCCATCATTTAAATAATTTTGCAATGATTTTAAACTAGAGAAATAGTGATAATTAACAGTTATTACTTTGTTAACTATCACCAATGAATTGATTAGGTTCTAATTTTGTTGAATGAATATGATTTAAAGATTTTGGGATACCATTTTATGTTCTATCAACAATGGGCTGTACACAAAAATAATAATTTAACATTTCTTCTTTGTTCTCATCACAACATTCAAATATAATATTTTCTTCTAGATTTTGAACATTAATATCTCATGTTCACACGGATTTTGCACAAATTGAAACTTTTTATTGCAATTATTGACATTACTGTTGTACGTCTCAATTCTATGCGCTAGAAACAAATGTACGAGTGGCCATAAAAACTCATTATTGACAGCATGCACATATCAATAGTTATTTGTGTATCAAGGCCGTAAAGGTTATCTTTTTTGATCGAATCTGTTGTTTGCGGCCGAAGCGTAGCTGAGGCTGCAACTCAGGTGAGACCAAAAAAGAACTGTAGGCCGAGGTGCACACAACGTTTTTTAGGCGATCATTACGAAATAATTTAAAATCACATCATTTTATCTATTTATTTCTAAAACATTGCAATTATAAATCTTAGTTGCCGTTGAAATTGTTTTATTTCATTGTCTTCTATCAAGTTGACATTTAACAAAAAATGTGTATTTATTTTTTGAATTGCAAGAACTACAGAGGTTGACGGAAGAATATATGTACTATTTAAGCGAAAACTGTTTCTTAAAACGTTCATCAAGCTGCCCATTTAGGTAAATATAAAGTGTTTATGAAATATTTTTTGACAGATCAGTCCCAAAAAGTAATATTTGACAGATCAGTCCCAAAAAGTAAAATTTGACAGATCAGTCCCAAAAAGTGAAACTTCACGGCCGCAAAAGAAGCCATAAAAACACCTTTTTTGTCATGATCGCCTAAAAAGTATATTGTGGGAATATACTCACCTTTAAGTTAATTCCCACCAAAATTTATTATACACAATTCTTAGTTTTCACTCTTTGGAACTTTCTCTTCAATAGACAACACAATAATGATAACTTTCTTAAACTATGCTGCTGAATAAACTTGCCAGCAGACAATTCACTTAGAACAACCACCTCATGTGTGCCGGGTTTTCAAATTTTTAGGGACGGAAAAGTCGATCTATAGGAAGTTAATTATTTTGCCATGGTTTTTGGAAGACATCTCATTGATGTATGGGTGCTTTTATGTATATATGCATTCAGGTACAGATTCATCCGATCGCGATATCTCTTTTGTTTTGGAACGGACAGAAGATTTTTTCGTTCTATGAAATAATAGAACTCGCCCTATTTTGCTTAATGTTTCCATCAATTAATTGCGCAGATAATATGCGCACTATATCGCATTACGCTGTCAATGGTAGCCAGAGATAAAAAATACATTTGTATCATTTAAAACAAAATCAGAGCAAGAAAAATAGGGATAAAGAGAGCAGAAACTGGCTACAACGTACAGAAACGGACGATGGTACTTTAACAATGTTGGAAGAAGAATTGTTTATATAAATTGGTTCAGAAATTATCTAAGATTGCTGAATGAATGTTTCCAGAATGTTTCGTGATTTTTTCATATTTAAATTGGGAGTTACAACTGCGAGAACTAGAACCAGGAAATCAATTTCCTCCACATAACGACATAACCCATTTTTGACAATCAATGTTGGACAGCTACAACTTGTCGGTATGATTCTCAGAAAATAAAAATAAAGTACGCATGCGCATGCAACAAAAAATTGAGATACGTTGTGTAACGTTATCTATTTTCATTTAGGGAGCAAAAGTTTTCAAACTCTTCTAATTATTTTTATGATTTATTAAAATAATAAATTAAATAACTAACACTACTGTTCAATAACTGATTCTAATTTGAACTAAAGATTATTATACACTACACTATAACGTAACTTAAATAATGTGTCAATGTTGATTTATTTTAAATAACACAATTTATTTCTATAACCTGCAATCCATAGTATAAGGTCACTGTGCTAAGAAATCAATAATCTTCTCACTTTCAGTCGCATATATAAGTTAGCAGTACCTTTCCTATGAGAAAATACCGAATCAGCAACTTCCACGACTTCATATTTCACCTACTTTGTAGAAATTCATTCCCATATATTTTGTAACTTATGTTTTTACTAGTTAGTTAAGAATTAGAGTTTGTACAAATAACATCTTTTGAACTGTATTTCTGAATTGTACTTTTGTTGTTCTGAACCAATAAAAATTATTTTTTAACGTAAACTCATATAACGTTTACATAACTGGCGCAGTCGTATCGGATACAATTCGGGCGAATTTCCAACAAACTTAAAAGTAAATTCGCGTTCGTTTCAACGATTAACCGAAGAGAACAATAAACTCCAGTCCATTCGAACGAGACCAAGCTTTTCCACATCCCGAGAGCATATCGAGAAGGAAGAAGCCAGCCCTGACGAATACAGCGCTACCAGGTCAACATTCCTCCTGTGACGAAGAATACGTACAGAAGCCCATGGACCGATTGATAGTTTACTTGTAAGTACTTTATGTCACTTAAAGATTCCATTCAATCAGATTCAGAAATAGAAACAGACTCAGAAGCAGTTACATCCTCATATAATTCCTCTGACTCACTCAATAACGAAATCAATTTTGATATCGATTTAATTGATTTAACAAATAAATTATTAACTTTAAACATGGCTACCGAACATGTACCAATTATTATTCCTGTTCCACTATTGAAAAAAGAGTATCTTGATATGATACCGGAATTTAATGGAAACAGTAAATTTTTAGCTAGATTTATAGAAATCAGCGAAAAACTAGTTACGAAATTTTTTAACTCAAATGACCCCAACGATTTTCAGAATGAATACTTAATGTCGAGCATTCTAGCAAAAATAAAAGGTGACGCAGCAATAAGCATTGCCAGCTGCTCAATTTCTAGTTGGGCCGATGTTAAAAAAGCTTTATTAGACGCATACTCCGATAAACGAGATTGCTATACGATTAATATTGAATTAACCGAACTAAAACAAAATAATGATTCAGCTTTTGATTTTTATGATAAAATACAAGAACTTTTGAATTTACAAGTATATTATATTAGTACACACGTAACACCTGAAGCCGCCCCAGTACTTATTGAATATTTTCAAAACTATGCAGTAAGAATTCTACTTAGAGGTTTAAAAGAACCCCTTGGTACATTAATGAGAACCAAAAATCCAGTAGACATGAACTCCGCATTAAATATGCTGACGAATGACTTCCAACTTGACACGCATACACGCGCGCTTCCAAAACCTTTCATGAAACCAAAACCATTGAATCCTATGATGAGACAGTTTCCTCAAAAATTCCATCCAAATCAACAACCAAATTATAGAATGAATCCAAATCCAAATCATCAAAATCAAACCCAAAGTCCAAAACCAATAAATGTTTTTAAAACAAATCCAAATCGCCAATTCCCAAAGTCTACACCTATGAGTGTAAGTACAAGGCAAACATTTACACCTAAACCTGGACCAAGTCATAATAATTTTTCACGTCCATTCCATCAACAATATAATTACAGACCTTTCCAACAAAAGCCAAATTATATAATTGAAGAATTACACAATACTGAAATGAACGAGATACAAGAACAAGACTATGACGAACACAATCCTATAATTTCATGCGAAAACGAAAATTATTCAGAATCGGAAAATTACGCATATGTAGAAGACGAAAATGATGAACATGCTTTTTTAGAGATAACAGCCTCGGACAAACAGTAGAGTTAATGAACCTGACACATAATCTTAGCGAACTTCCGTATGTTGAATTTTTAGAACATGATCTTAAAGTTCTAGTTGACACGGGCAGTATACTCGCTCATTTATCAAGCCAGAAATTGCAGAGAAATATTTTAGATATAAAATCAAACATGATCCATTCAAAATTACAACAGCGCATGGCACTTCAACAGAAAATTACAGTATAACAATTCCATCCTCTAAACTATTCCAAAGATCAGATTTAATGTTAAAATATTATTTATTCGACTTCCACAATCAATTTGACATATTATTAGGACTAGACAATTTAAAATTATTAAATGCAGTAATTGATTTAAATAAAGACAAATTAGTTACACCAAACTGTAAGATTGACATACAATATTATAAAGCATTGTCAGAACCACAAAAAATCAGAATTCCACCAAAATCGGAAAAAGTCGCAAAAATGTACGTTTTAAATATGAAAAACGGCGACGCATTCATTCCAGAAATATGTGTAAATAACATTATTATTCCAGAAGGAATAACAAAGGTTGATAATCATATTATTTACCACTCAGTCATTAATCAGAATGAACATGAAATTTTAATCACTTCCATAAAAAATATTAGAGTCCAACCATTAGAAAACTTTGAATTAAATAATTTCAGTTTTGAAAGAAACTTTGAAAATTCATTTGATTTATCTCAAATTCGTACAGAACATATGAATAGAGAAGAAAAATTAGAAATTTCTAAATTAGTCAAAGAATATTCTGATATTTTCCACACTAGCGACAAATCTTTAACATTTACAAGCGAAATCAAACATCATATTCGCACAAAAGATGAAATTCCCATTTACACAAAAAGTTATAGATATCCGGAGATTCATCGCAAAGAAGTACAGAGTCAAATTCAAAAAATGCTTGAAGACAAAATCATTCAGCCTTCACATTCGCCATGGTCGTCCCCAGTATGGATAGTACCGAAAAAACTTGATGCGTCCGGTAAACGCAAATGGCGTATTGTCATCGATTACCGCAAACTTAATGAGAAATCAATAGACGATAAATATCCAATACCCAATATTACAACGCTTTTAGATAAACTTGGGAGATGCCAATATTTTACTACTCTAGATCTGGCATCTGGGTTCCACCAAATAGAGATAAATAAAAACCGCATTCAGTACCGAAAATGGTCACTTTGAATTTTTACGGATGCCCTTTGGCTTAAAAAATGCACCAGCTACTTTTCAGAGAGCTATGGATAACGTGCTACGAAATTTAGTAAATGACATTTGTTTAGTTTATCTCGACGACGTAATTATTTTCAGTACGAGCCTGCAAGAACATATACAAAGTTTGAGAGCCGTATTCGATAGATTAAAGAAAGCCAACCTCAAAATTCAACTTGACAAATCAGAGTTTTGCAGACGCGAAGTTGCTTACTTAGGACATATCGTGACACCGGAAGGAGTCAAACCGAACCCGGATAAAATATTTGCTATCAAAAAATATTCTATTCCAAGAACAGTAAAACAAATCAAATCATTTTTAGGCTTACTTGGCTACTATAGAAAATTTATTAAGAATTTTGCAAAAATAACTCGTCCATTAACAAAATGTTTAAAAAAGGGAGCAACAATTAATATCAATGATCAAGATTATATAAATTGTTTTAATATTTGTAAAGAATTGTTAGTAAATGAGCCAATCCTCCAGTATCCAGATTTTTCGAAAACATTTAATCTCACAACAGATGCTAGTAATTTTGCAATCGGTGCAGTTTTGTCGCAAGATCAGATAGGTTCCGACTTACCAGTGGCGTACGCGAGTAGAACGCTAAACGATTCTGAGCAAAATTATTCAACAATAGAAAAAGAGTTGTTAGCAATTATATGGGCAACTAGATACTTTAGACCCTATCTTTTCGGCAGAAAGTTTAATATCATTACAGATCATAAACCTTTGACATGGCTTTTTTCACTCAAAGAACCCAACTTAAAATTAGTTCGTTGGCGTTTGAAATTAGAAGAGTTCGATTATAATGTAATTTATAAAAAAGGATGTTTAAATAAAAATGCTGATGCTCTTTCGCGAATAGAATTGAATGTTAATTCAGTAGATTTAGATACACAAAATTTCTTTGACTATATGCAAAATTTCAACGATACTTTCGAAGGCAATAATAACAACAATGATACACAATCAATGATAGTAGAAACGGATGAAAATGACTACAACGAGTCAAACCCTGATAATACAATACACTCGAATCCAGAACATCCAATAGTTGGAATACCAATTAGCGATTCCCCAGTAAACATAGTAAAAAATCAATTGATTATCTCTGAAGTCTTACACTCACCAGCAAAGCCGAAAATTTCTAAGTTGCATACAGATAAAATGAGATTAATTGTCCAGTTTTCACAAAATAATTTTGATACAGATGTAATTAATTTTGTTAAAGAATATATTGTTCCAAAAGTAAAATATTATTTATATTTCGAAAATCCTGTATATGAAAAATTTAGTAATGTATTGCAAACTTATTTCAAAAACTCAGAAATAAATTTTATAAAATGTAATAATAAATTAATTGATATAGAGAAAGATGACGATATAAAAGAGATAATTATGAAACATCATGAAGGAAAAACAAACCATCGTGGCATACAAGAGACTCATAATCAAATAAAAACGAGATATTACTGGCCAAACCAACTTAAAGCAATTACAGATTATATAAACACTTGTGAGATTTGCTTAGCATGCAAATATGAACGCAATCCGTTGAAGCCAAGACTCAAAATTACACCAACACCTGATAAACCATTTAGTACAATTCACATTGACACTTTAAGTTTGGAAAATAGTAAATTTTTAACCATAACTGATGCATTTTCAAAATATGCACAAGCATATAAAGTCGAGTCAACCAATGCTGTAGAAATTTGTAACAAATTGACTAGATTCTTTTCACATCATGGAATCCCCAAATTAATAATATCAGACAATGGTCTAGAATTTAAAAATAGTATTTTAAAAGAACTATCAAGTTTACATAGAGTAGAAATTCATTTTATTTGCTCTCAGCATCCAAATTCAAACGGTCTTGTGGAACGTTTTCATTCTACTTTAGTTGAGCATATAAGATTATTTAACATGCAAGAAAATTTCAAAAATGAATCTATAGAGAATAAAGTTCATTATGCGATTTTAGCCTATAATAATACGAGTCACACATCTACAGGCTTGAAACCAATGGAAATAATAAATGGTCACCTGGAAACTAATTCACCGTTAGATATAGAATTAGAAAAGCAAATTATGCAAGACTATGTACAAAATCACAAAGAAAAGACAAAACTTACATACGAAAATGTTAACAAGAAAATTCAAAATAATAAAGACAAAGTGATAGGTAAATTAAATGAATCACGAAATTAAATACCCGCTATACCTGAAACAGTTTATGTCCATAACAAACAGAAAGTTAACAAAACACGTCAAGCGAAATTCAAAAAAGAACAGATTAAAACCGTTAATGAAGATTTGAAAACAGCAGAAATCAAGTTAGATCCTAAAGATACGAAAAAACAATCAAAAATCCATCTCTCTAATATAAAAAGACCAAGAAAACAGTTTTATGAAAATTTGAATCTTCCAGGTCCGTCTACTTCGTATTCACCCACGGACTAAACATAAAGGATATAACGCACAACAATGGACTACTGACAGTAAACCTAGGGTCAGCGAAATTACAAAAAAACACGACATACTTTCTTACACTATTACGAATTAAATCCAATTCTTGAACAATTCACTAATTTAAATAATCAATATAATATTTTCAAGAGCCTAATTAATAATAATTCGAATATTGACTTCGTAAATAATGATAAAATAATCAATTACATTAGAAATAATATTAATGATAAATTAAGTCATTTAATGATTAATTCAGAGCAACATAGAAATAAGAGAGGTCTAATAAATGGATTAGGTACTATCATTAAATCAATAACAGGCAATTTAGATGCCGAAGATGAGCAAAGATATTCAAAAATTTTGAGCCATTTAGAAAATAATCAGAGAAAATTTAGTAATCAGATCAAACACCAATATTCTGTGAACCAGAATCTTGTTCAACAATTCAATAAAGTTATTGACACAATTAAACAAAACGAAATTGTTTTAAATTCAAAAATTGAGCAGATGGAACATGTGATTTTGAGCGACATAAAAGATAAAATATTTATCCAGGAAATTTACAATCAATTTAGTACATTTTATACAATAATTTTGAACATTTTGCAAGACATTGAGAATTCACTGACATTTTGTAAACTACATACAATGCATCCCAGTATTATTAAAACGAACGATTTTTATGAAGAGTTAAATAAAATTTATAGTCATTATAAAAATGAATTCCCATTAGAACCAGTATTAGACAATATTCCCGAATTAGAGAAATTGATAACAGTCAATTGTAAATTGAATTTTGACAAAATTATTTATTTTTTTTAGATCCCAATTAATTACGATATTGATTTTGAGTTGTTCCATTTGATACCCATTCCAACTTTGTACCACAATGATTATGTAACTATTATTCCAAGTAAACAGTATTTTTTGAAATCAAAAGATGGAAAATCAAAATCTTTAAGAGGCGTATGTACAAAAAGTAATTTTTATCAATGTCCAAATGAAATAAGCGAAATAAGCAACGAGTCATGTGAAACCAACATCATCCTCAAAAATAACAATACTAACTGCGAATATATTAAAATTAATATAAAAAGAAACCATATAGAATTATTGGAAGAAATCAATCAATTTTTGGGAGTTTTCCCAAAATCAGAAATAATTAAATCTTCATGTACACATGACGACGAAGTAAGAAATATTCAAGGTATTTTTCTGATAAAAGAAGATAAATGCAGTATCAAATTTCAAAATAAAAAATTAGACTTTTAGACATTTGGAAGGCCCATACATTTGGAAAATTTCAAGATTCAATTGGATAAGAAGCAAATACCGAAGATGGCAGTTGAATTGAATACTTTTGAAGAATTGAAGTTGCCAATTAACAAATATGAAGACATTGAAGAAAATAGCACCGATATTACGAATTATTCAATAATAATTCTGTATTGTATTTTAACAATTATTGCGATTGCAATGTTCACAGTTTATTTAAAGAAAAGGTTCTTCAAGTCCAAGGTTCCATTCACACCA
The DNA here is from genome assembly GCA_963989225.1 of Dromius quadrimaculatus. Classification (NCBI taxonomy): domain Eukaryota; kingdom Metazoa; phylum Arthropoda; class Insecta; order Coleoptera; family Carabidae; genus Dromius; species Dromius quadrimaculatus. Next base: position 54,592,667 of record OZ022325.1, on the reverse strand, counting down.
CGTGCAAGTTCAAACCAGAGTCAAGAACTTGAGCCCAGGTCATCGGTCCTCCAGTCAAAAATGAGACTTCCGGATGATGCCCAAATTTAATGAGGGAGAAGTTAGCAGTACCTTTCCTATGAGAAAATACCGAATCAGCAACTTCCACGACTTCATATTTCACCTACTTTGTAGAAATTCATTCCCATATATTTTGTAACTTATGTTTTTACTAGTTAGTTAAGAATTAGAGTTTGTACAAATAACATCTTTTGAACTGTATTTCTGAATTGTACTTTTGTTGTTCTGAACCAATAAAAATTATTTTTTAACGTAAACTCATATAACGTTTACATAACTTATATATATACCTCGGGTCTCTCCCCACTACGTTCCTCCAGCAAACGTCTAGGCGTTTTTAGAAGAACGCTAGAAGGTGCCAATAATTTTCCAGAAAACAAATATATTCGCTTCTATTTCTTAATGTAAAATGATTCTAAAATCACTCTGAGCACCAGTAGAGCCGAAATGACTGATTTATAGACTTAAATTTGCTACAGTTGCATACAGGATTTCTTGCTTTTAATGATTTAGTTCATAAAAGAATACAGAAAAATTGATTACAAAACATTGACAAAGGAATTGTACGAAAAGATTGAGCGTGTCATATGGGCTTTACAGGAGAACTGTTACCGGAAGGGTTCACGAGCTCTTGAGCTATCATATCAACTATTATCATTGTACTTACCAGTCAGCTTCATGTAACACATTCACTACAAAAATATATTTTTTCATCTATCATTTGAATGATGCCATATTGTAATTCTAAACTACATGCAAAAGTAGTCAATTTTGGTATTTTAAAAAGCTGCCATGCAACCGCACAAAAAGCGTTGACTTTTTTGGAAAAGTACAAAAAGTAATTCACGTTTCATTATTTGTATCTCCTATGTATCAGTTAATATAAGGATTAGTATTCAATTAAGTGATTATTTGATGCGTCATCGTCCTAGAGGAATTTACTATTTGGAAATAGGAACAAAGAATTCAAGTTTCAACATTTTTCATTAAATAATTTGAGGTAACTACATATTCTTAGCTTTAAGATAGTAATAGAGCAAGATCTGGCTGCAAAAAACCCGGCTGATCAAGTAACAGAATGAAATATTTTTCAAACGTTAGTACTCTCCGAGACAATAAGAAAAGTCATGGAAGCTGTGCTCAAGTAAAGTATGATTTTACTATGATACATTTTTCGTACAGCAACCATACCAATGGAGTAACACTATGGAATCGCTCTCAAGAATTAGGTGTTACTGAGTTAAAAAATATATACTCATGTGCCTCATCAAATCCTGTTCTCATGCCTTGACGCATCACTTCTTTCATACTTTTTTTTTGGTCCGTAACTTGATCTATCAAATAACAGCTTCAGACTATGATCAAATTGAAGATTAGACATTCATGCATTATAAAAAAGAAGTATGCTACGTCTATGCCTATTACAAATACCTCGCCCACCACTTTCTATTCCTCAAAGTCTTATACTATTGTCATTTGTATAAGTGTTCTATGCAGGTATACTGCGCGCATGTAAATTCAGAAAACTACCATTTTAGGCTTAAAGCAGAGTCCCAGAAGACATAGTTTTCAAAAAGTCGGTTCGTCTGTCTGTCAGTCTGTGTGGAAGCACGATACCCTGAGAACGCGTATGAATCTTCGACTGAAGTTTTTTGTTCAAGTTTTTCATCAAAAAACGAGGTTCAAATTCAATTATCATAGAAATAACATGAAACATGTCAATAATTCTATCAATTGCGTCTAATTTCACGATATTCATCTTCACTCTTGTTCCGATTTATGCGCTCCGTCCAATGTTAGTTCTTCGCCAACCTCAGTTGTTGGTGGCTGCAATTATTTAGCTCTGCTTTTTCCTTTTTTCAACATCAATATAAATATCTTCACTGATCAAGTAGTAAGTTTTTAATGTTGTGTTTGCTTTAGTTATTTACTTCTTGTGTTTTAATTTACAGCTGTTGATGGACGATGATGTAATCATTCTAAACGTTCAAATAAGTAAAAAGACCATGAAATAAAGGACCATTTCCAATGTTTTTTGGAAAATTGCCTTTGATTGATTCTCAAGGCCCCTAAAACTTATTCATATATTTTTTTAACTCAGTAACATCTAATTTTTGGGAGTAATTCCATAGTGTTACTCCATTGGTATGGTTGCTGTACGAAAAATGTACCATGAAAAATCTGACGTGGACATCACGTGACTTGTACATCATTGGATATATATATATATATATATATATATATATATATATATATATATATATATATATATATATATATATATATATATATATATATATATATATATATATATATATATATATATATATATATATATATATATATATATATACATATACATATGAGCGAACACAACATCTCATCATTCCACGGCTAGTTGGTTGCTATGAAAACTGTAGATCATCATTCTTATGTCACAACATTCCTAAATACTGATTTCCAGGATTCTACAGCTAACAGTTCTGAATTTATGCGCAAAATTACAAAATCTTCAAGTATAGTGCACTTTCGACTCAGTCGATCTCAATGAAAATAGGATATGAGCATCTAGACGGTAATATCATCTTGGATACTGTATTCTAATATTCTGAGTTCAATCGTTTGTGATTTATGCGGAAAATAAAAAAATGTTTTGAGTAAACTGCATTCCCGGCTTAGCCGATCACAATCATAATGCAAAGTGTACAACTAGATGCTATAAAAGTGCTTAATACAGAATCTCAATATTCTGCGACTGATTATTTTAAATTTATAAGAAAAATTCGAAGAATCTGTATTATGAAGTGCACTTCCGGTTTAGACGATTAGGACGAAAATAGGAGATGATCATTTGGATGCAACAGCAATTTCAAATACTGAAATCTAGTATCCCACGGCTAATCATTCTAGATCTATGCGGAGAATTCAAAAAAAGTACAGATGATTGCAACAATAATGCGAGGTGCACATCAAGATCTTAGATCCCAGTCTTTTATACAAAATTTCAGCGATATACGTTGGAAGAATACTGAGATTTGCGAGTTACATACGTACACACATACATACGTACAGACGTATCGACATCAAACCAAAAATAGTCGAAATGGATTCAGGGATGCTCAAAACAGATATATCCATCAAAATCTCTACATGTGAATTTTATCGGTTTCACAATATTTCCTTGTACTTCTAGACCGTCAGATAGTCGTGGATTCCAGTGCCTCATTTTGTTTTTCATGCTTTCAAGGGGTTTGATAAGTATGTATATTTAGAGTTCAATAATGCTGATGGAATCAAAGATGGACCGTGTGACCGACAAAGTGAAAATTAATTTCAAATTCGTATGAAAAAGCAAGTTCTGATCCAATTTTGTCGCTTTTGTTATGCTCACGAAATCAAATTCAGGAAAAAATATTTTGACATTTAAAATGTCAAACAAAATTCAAAAATTGGCAACAGATTATCTTTGCCTACCTTATCATTCCAATTAAACTGATTGTCTGTTATACCCATAAACTGCACTTCCGATCTGGCCGATTGATACAAAAATACTAGATAACTATTCTAATGCTACAACAATATCAAACACTGAATTTCAATATGCTATGGCTGATTATTCCAGATTCATGAAAAAAATTTAAAAAAAGTTTCAAATAAAGTGCACTTTTGGCTTGGCCGATTCATACAAAAATAGCAGATGACCATTCTGATACAACATCAAGTTCAAATTCTGAATTTCAACATCCTACGGTTGATCATTCTGGATTTATTGGAAAAATTCGGAAAAAGTTTGCAGTAAAGTACACTTTTGGTACAGACGATTGGATCCATAATGCAAAATGCACAACTAGACCCTGTACCAGTCTTAAATACAAAATTTCAACATTATACGTTCAACCAGTTTTGAGATTTTTGAGCTACGATCGAACGCACGAACGCACGAACGCACATACGTACCAACGTCAAGCCAAAAATAGTTAAAATGTATTCAGGGATGCCTAAAACGGATATATCCATCAAAATCTCTATATGTGAATTTTGTCAGTTTCACAATACTTCCTTGTACTTAGTACAAGTAAGTAAAAAATCAATTGAAGAATATTTTATTCTGTTACTTAATCGGCCGCGTTTTTGCAGCCAGCTCTTGGACTATTATGATCGATTTCAGAATCGCCAATTGAAATAATTCGGTTTAAATGGCACATATCCTAGGTAGCAATATCAAATTCCTTAATCTCATGCCCAGTATAAGAAAGGATGAAGTAAATTTATTCCCAAAATAAACTTATTGAATTCAACAAGTTCTAATGGATTCATTATTCTTTATGACAGTTAAAGCATTGTTGTCAAAAAATCGACTTTCATTTCACAGAGTGAATTTTATTTACTTTATAAGTAAATTTATTTTTGTCCTTTATAATACTGGAAACTAGAGTCATTACTGGCCAATCATTATATGAAATGAATCAAAACCTAGTTAATTGGTCAACTCCCCATCACTTTAACTCAGGTGAATTCAACTCCTGGGCATTAAATCGAGCATTAATAAATTCATTATTTAATTATTGAATTGTAAATGGAATCGCAAATTAACTTTAACCATGTTCATGCAAAAATTATTATTATTCTGCACATCCAATGTATTAAGCATATGATTATATAATTCAGAAAAGAGAGAAAATATCATTACAGTTTTCAAAGATTCAATAGTAAAGTGCGATAGGAAGAAAAATTTCATGTTCAATAAGAAAAATACGATTTCTTGATTCGTAAGATCGCTGTGGCTAAAAATTGAATAGGAACCATCAAGTTTATTGTTCAACTACAAACAAGGAGAGATCCTTATAATATAAATAATGACTATCCGGTTGTAATAAAATAATGTATATTACAGAAACAATCGCATTATATCCTATTTCTGAGCTAGTTTTCCATCTTGCACTATGATTTCTTCATTCATCTTGATGATTCAACGTCTGTCAGTTTTTATCATACTACAGAATATATAATTTCGATCAAATATACTAATATCCAGTTGCACCGTTGCCTCTTGAATTCATGCGTTGGTAATCACAGTAATTCGCCAGAGAAGCGCCCGTTTCAATGAACATTAAGTATTGATAAGCTTTAAACTCTTGTAATCCATGGTAGGCCAAGGAAGAATTTTTTTGAGTGAATTTTTGGTAACAGTTAGCTATAATCTCATAGGAAAAATTACGCTGAACATAATGATGCTATTAACAATATAGTAAACAATTATCTTCATTGTTATAAGCAATATTTCAGACATAAATCAAAAATATTCTTCAAAATGTGTTAGTCTCAATCTTGCTACTTTTTAGAAATGAATGAATATGAACCGAACCAATTTGAGAATTTTCTTCAAAATATATTGTATTTTGACGTATCAAAATGGCAGTTAGGTTATCTAGCAACGTAGCTACCAGCCTGATAAAACTAGGTTCGTGTTCTATAAAGAGGTACTTCACGATACCCAAACGAGTTTCATAAAGTTCACTTTATGCTTTATGAAACCCAAATAGAAAAACTTATTTTACCCATCTATATCAATAGATTGATATACTTTTTAGTTGCAGTTTTTGCCGAGATGCATGACATATTCTTCAGTCAACCTTTCTAGATCTTGCAAATCTAGTAATAAATACGCGCTTTCTCTAAATGTCAACCGTATATATGACAATAGAATAAAACAGTTCAATGTCAACCAAGACTCATAACTGTAATGTCTTAGCAATAAATCAGTAAAATTTTATGATTTGAAATTGTTTCGTGATGATCCCCTGAAAACTTTGTGTGCACCTCGGTTAGAAGTGCTTTCCAATCGCAATACATTTTCAAAACTAAATTCTCACTACTTGAGTGGCAAGACTTCTGCATTCATACTTTTAAACACCTAAGTGATGCAATTTGGTTTATGCAATATTGTATAAAAAGCATTTTAAAAAAATTGGACAAGACCATAATACAAGAATATCTGAGTCAACGTGAACAGAGTTAATTCTGGAAATTCATATGAAATAGAATATGAATCAATCGAAAATATAAATCCTTGAAAACAAATTATAGGTCTTACTGTCTGCTACTTAGTTCAAACCACGCCTATGCAATTCCCTACCTCAACTGTGTTGCAAAAGTGAAGCCAAGAATGTAATATTGTTAGAGAGAGAAGGTAACTGAGAGATAGGTTGAGGCGGGCCCATGTTTGTATGGAAATAAATGGCGAGTTTCGCTCTATTTAGTATTTTCATGTAGAAATATATTGTAAAATAAGAAGAAAATGTCTTGTGCCAAATTGTAATAGTAGATACAGAACTTGTAAAGAAAAATATTGTCTTTTTTCTGTACTCAAAAATGATATTTTATTAAATAAGTGGCGCAAGAGCACTACACGACAGAATAGAACATTGGAAATTACAGATTACGTTTGTGGAAAACATTTCAGAGAGGAGGATATTAAAAAAGAATGGTCGTCTAGAGATGTAGAAGTGAGTAGGGATTATTTTAAAATTATAATAGCAGATCTACTGACAATTCTATGTTACAAATTGAAAGGTTATATCAATGTTTCAAATTATTAAACGTATCTAACCTAGACTTTAGTGAAATTTCTTGTCAATAAATTTATTAATTCATAAAACTTATAGATTTACACAGAATTGCAACATTTATTTTTCCACTTTTCATCAATATATAAAAGTTATTGAGAATACAATTGTCAAAAGTGAACGAAGCAAGTGTTCTCGTTGGCCCTCTGGCATATTAGAATAGTTTTTCTATTTCTCCGGTGCTACTTTCGGCAAATTGAAATTAACAATAGTATATTGTGCAACAAGTGCAATAAGTTCTCGATTGCCCACGAGAGCTCAAGTGGGCAACTGACAACACCGCACGAGTTGCAGATACTATTTTTTATTACGAATGCGGGTAAATACTATTTTGCGCTTGTTTTTTTCCGGGCGGTAAATTATACTTGGCGCACGCAAAAGCCGAAGAGGCATTTACCGCCCGGAGAAATGTGTGCATGAGTGATAAAAACTATGTTTAGAGTATTTGCTGATAGAATAGAGTCAAGTAATAAAACTCTTATTGCGCAGTTTGATTCAATAACTATTTTTTACACCAGAAATTATGTCAAAAACTGTTACTTTTTGTGAAATGTATATTATATTTTTGTTAAATTTTCTTTCATGTTCAACAAAAATTTTTTGCAGAGCAGCATTTTCTATTCGTACCTTTCTTCTAGTGAATAAGAAATTGTTTGAGTATATTTCTCCAATTTTATCACGCCCATTGTAATATAAAATATCCATCAAATTATTTATGTGCCTATTATAATTCATAATCAGAAAACTCGCGACCAAAGAAACGTTTATAAAACATGTTTCATCATAATGTACTAATTCATTGCAGGTTTTAATGAATAGAAATGCTAATTCCCTTTTACTTTTGCCTTCCATTTAATAGATAATGTAGTATTTAACGTAATGAAAATGAGAAATCCATCTGGCAATTGTATTCTATTGAAAATAATTGAAATATAATCTTATTTCTGGATATGACGCACGCAAAGCTAGGCCCGCTCTTGCTATCTCTCTCTCAGCTGCCGCATTACATTTTAGGCTTCACATTTTCCAACTGAGTGTCCGCTCCTCTATTATTCTCCTTCGTGGTTCAAACTAAGAGCGTGCTCAACTAATTGTACATATATCAATCAGAATTTGGAGTCGAAGGAGATGAGAATAACGTCTTCATGAATATCATATGTATATCGGCAAGGAACGTTAAATCATGTATTCGAAAGTTGCACTTGATTAATTGAAGTTTTCCAAGATTGACATTCAGATAGGTCTTTGATGGGTCTCCAGTAAATCCTCAATGGGTCTCACAGTAGTATTTTTCTTTTCGACTTAAAATATGAATACAAAAGACAAAAAATAAATGGCTTCTTGAAAAAACACACAACTTTGAGAACCATTTACTGCGCTTTTAAGGACTCGGATGAAAAAATAGTTTTCAAGCGGGTACCATTCACAAGGTGTTTTCTAGAAGATTGTATTGATAGCTTCTGGATTCAGTATAATAGAAAAAATAATTATGCGTACACTGTCAAAGCCCAGCTTTCGATGGGTAGCGGGATATATTGTGAGTAGGATCAAAAATGAATAAGAACGAGTGAAATCTACGCCGAGTCCTATAATAGAAGCAATTTTTTCTCCAATCGCTTGTAACAGAATAGTATATTTTGTAATAAGTTTGAAATGAGGTATATCCCGCATGAGTGTAAAAGCTAGTAGCACGAGCCGTAGATGACTCTGGCAGATTCAAAAATTCTATTTTTGTTTCTCTTTGACTTCAAATTCGGAAATTTACAGGCCGACAAAAAATAACAGTAACATCGTCAGCTGAATGAATATTCTTACACAGCATGATAGAATTGAATGGTTCCGTATTTAAAACTCATATTGGAATGTTTATATTTCATGATGGTCATAGAGAGAATATGTTCCATAAAACAAAAAATCTTGGATTTAAATTAGGTACTATTCATAAGATATGATTATTTCATAAAGGCACAATGACAGTTTTTATCGATATTTATCTATTGTCGAGCAATATGGGTGCAAAAAATGCCATAGTAAGTCATAAATTTCGGATAAATAGATCACGTCAATGATCAAAAATATATCAATACTAAGGAAATTTGTTAATGCCACGACTAAAATGTATATTTTAACTATATTGAAATATGCATACGACCTTCAGCTTGAGAGATGTTTCTGTAAATTTAGAGTCTTTACCTCAATAATAATGTAACGACTCAAACGACGCCAATCAATATGACCTAGATTTTTTTTCCATTGAATATATAATGCTTTGCAGCTAGAATGGTAGAATCTGACTACTCAAGTACTCAGTACTACTTGCAGATTGTAAAACATATAAAACGTCAAACTCACAAGGTCAGTAAATATATTTTCATATTTGTTGAACAATGCTTATTGGAACAAAATTTGAATACAAAAAAATATTTTCCAGACCAAAAGTCAATACAATATATTGTATTTTGTAATAATATATATTAAATACGCGCAAGAATAGCTACTTGTTCAGGTCATAACTTCAGTCTTATCACGGATACTTTCAACTACGTAGTAGATTTTAGGAAAACTATAGGTCCATATTCTCACCTCTTAAAATAGCACTACTTCCTGAAAATTATTGCATTTTCTCTTGCCATCTCATGTTGCTTCATATATCGCTATCTTCTTTTATCAAAATTTTTGCTGAAGTAGTGCGATTTTAAAGGGTGAGAATATGGACAATAGTTTTTATCAATATTTATTTATTGCTGGAGGTAAGGAGCGCACAAAATGCCATCGAGAGTCTCGCAAATTCTCAATCAAGAGTGGTTTATGATGGATTTAATCTATAAGCTTAGATTTTGTCATTAAGGCTCAGTTGTACAGTCTGAGCTTATCCAAAGTTTAGATAAATCAAGTTCAATTTCTATGGTTACAATTGCTGAAATAATTGTAACCATAGAAATTAAACTTGGTTTGGTTGAGCTCAGACTGTACAATCGGGCCTTATAAATCCAGCTATTCGTAGACATTGGCTGACATGTCAGAAATTCCAAATTGACAATTCATGAATATGGTGAAAGAGCACCCATATTTATATGATAGAAGCAATAAATTCAATAATTTGTGCAAGTAAAAAGGTTTTGGTAATGAAATATGGCTACTCAAAAAGTCAATTCTAGGTTATGTTTAAGAAAATAAACAAGAATTAGGGTCTTAAACAATGAATCTGAGTTTCTAAAGATAAATTTCTGAATTCAATCCATCATAAACGAGCCCTTAGAGAAAATATTTGATGACCAGTTATACCACTCTAGTTTGAATTTCAAGCTTCGCTTAAACAAAAAATATCGAATCGGAATAAGGGCAGCAATGATCACGTCACATTCGATTTTAAATTGATATGATATGGTTCATTTAAGCGACATCTAAAATGCAAGAGCAAGCTATATAACTCGCCATTAATGGTTTGAACAATTGCAAAATACATCGATAAGAAAAATTCGTGAATTATACGAAAGAAATGCAACATCCTCGCCAAAATTGAATATACATACGATCTCTTGTTAAAACTGGAAAAAACTTAATCTAGAGCATCAATTCGTTCTCAACAACTTAACGGCTGAAGATGAAGGATCTTCACTAATTTCAAATAGCAAAATTTGATTGGACCTTTATTTTTTGTATTTAACTTTCCATTTTTCTATATATGTTTATAATCCAAACACTGTTTGTAATGATAAAGCTAGTTGCTCACGATTCTTTGACTAACTTTATTGTCAATAAACCAGCAATTATCAAAAATTCACTCAAAAACATTGATTTCCATCTCACGATAACCGGCCTAAAGAATCAGATTTATTTCTCGTCAGCACTCCGCTGCCGTATACGACTGTGAATATCAGCGAAAATGTAGCTCAATCAAGCAATTGGTATTGGATCAAAATCAAGAATTCTAATATAACATGGATATTGCAATCATTATAGTCCAAGAGCCCGCTAAGAAATGCAACCTTGAATGGTTAGACGATTCTTACGTATTTTAAAAGATAAAAAGGTTGCTTGTGCGTTCAATTTCGATGATGAATAATTAATATAAATTACTTCTGGCAGAATTGAGAATAGCTTCCTTAACTTTTGAGATTAATGTTTTTACGTCGAATCGCTTAGAATACGGGAGAATCGTATGACGATTCATGGTACCGTTTCTGAGCGGGCTCTTGGACTTTTATTATTTCTGTACAGCAGTGCAGCTAGACATGAGAAAAATTATAAATACTATCCCAATTCAGCTTAAATACTCAATCAATTTTTGCAGCTTCGTTCATTTCCTGTAACAGAATAAGATTACAAATTCTCACAAAATTTATCAAAAAATAATCCTGTCTAATTGTTCAACAAAACAATCACGACAAAGATCGTTGGACAGAACGTGGTGGTCTGATCATTGAATCTTAATCCTTAAAATTTTCACTTTTTGGGCCACTTATAGGCAGTTGCACCACTAACTCCTAAATGCAGGTTGTGTGCGATGTAAACGGTCACGTACATCTAACAAAATATAGCCACTTCAGATTTGTAAATTGTGTATGGGATATTTTACTTGCCCCAGAAAGATTTAGTCTAGTGAAAACTCTAGTTTAGATTGATTTGTTGAACAAACAATATTTTGAATTTCAATCTACAAACCTTATGTATTTTTGTAGTCTTTTTGTAAGATCTCACGTAAAACATGGAGAACATCACAAATAGAGTAAAAATATAGAAACAACCATAGAAAATCATCGGATAACGAACAATAAAAACTGGACATTCATTTCTAGTCCAATAAATCAGCACTACTCCAAAAAGACCATACCCAAATTGAATCTGGAAAAGAATTATCATATTTCAGGTAAATAGCTCTATAAACAGTAAGAAGCTTACAATTTGGAAAGTAGTCAAATATTTTTTCCACCAGAGATATTTTTGCCACCTGTGTCCAAGCGTTGACAGCAAATAGTAGGTATACATCACGACATGAATAGAAGAATTAACTCCTACAGCCAATGTACATGGGCCTCCTGGGCAATATTTCACTATCCCCCATGCATTTAAAGGCATTGATGCATGATGGTACAGATGCAAGAAAGATATTTGTTTATTCTTCTTTCGCAACACGAAGAAAAACTAAAATAAAAAAAAAAAAAAAAAACTCTTGTCATTATAACTTGAATAGGAGCTTTGTTAATGTGCGGAATAATGGTTATAATGATAATAATATTAAAAATAATAATAATAATATTCATTGCACAACAGTTTATCACGAGTTACAAAACAAAAAGATTTATACAATAATTAAAAAGTCACGAAAGATCGAACAATGAGAATAGGAGAATAGATAAAAATTGATACAAAAAGAAATTGCAGTAATTTACACAAAAAGGTTTTAAAATTTGCTCTGTTCCATTAAATATTTCTACGGTACTGCATATATTATTAACATGCTGTGCTATGCTACAGCGATTGTCTGTGCTCCATCAATTTTGTTACACAAATAAATACCAATTGTATAAGTAAACAACCCTCATCAACCAAGTGTTATGACGCCAGTAGCTGCATTTTTATTCTCACAACAAATCACATATTGTCGGCCGGTGAATTCGAACTTGCGACCTCTTGATTGGGTAAATCACAGCATGCGTAAGTAGAATAGACACGCTCGGTCATTCTCACTAACAGTTGTTGAAATGAACAAATAATGTTATTCTGAAACTCACCGTGTCAAAAAACTCCGTGAATTTTGATAAGAAGTAACAATGGACTGCATGTAATGCCTATAAATTGGAAGAAAATTAATATTATGATTTCTTAGTTGAATTGTGATAAAAATTATTGAGTTTTATTTGGCTTTTTTGGGGGTTTTCAATTCTCACATATGTTATTCAGGATCTAGATATATAGACTCCTTATTTTTGCCAAAAACTGTTTAATGAAGCCAAGAATAATTTATAAAGTCATGATGACGTCACTGTCACCAGATCGTAAGAATATTGTTGGACATACGTGTATGCTAAGAAAAAATGTGAACGCATGTCGAGTAATTAGCAGTGGCGCTACCAAATTAAACTTCCCAAATATTATAAGCAGAAAATGTGTGATCTACTGTACAACTCTGTGGTATAATTAGACAACTTTAGTGATAGTTACTTCATGAATGGCACTTGTTCAAATGAACATTCTCATTTCAATATTTTCAGCTAAATACTGAACAAAACATGATAATTTTTATATTTATATCAACAATTGATTGCTAACTTTCATGTGCAATATGTAATTTTCACCAGTTTCCAAAACAAACGAGCCCATTCAGTTCGAGAGTTAGAACAACACAAAGAAGATTGTTCAGAAACAACATCAACAATACATATCTTTTGTTGATTAGGTTACTTCGATACCATCTGTTGATTAATCAGAGAAAACTAAATTATTTACAACCTGATTCCAAAAATAGTTCAAACTATTTCAACTAATTCCTAACTCATGGTTTTAGAGGTATGTCAAAATCTCATTTTTATCAATTGCTTCTTTTTTTGTCCATGGCGTCTGGTGCATAATTTGAAATATAACTCAATTATGATTACAATAAGAATTGATTATCCCAAAACTGTAATGCAGCCTAAATTCCTCACGAATATTTAAGGAAGATGAGAGGTAGTGAGATAATAAGAACGGAAATTTCAGTATCATGTTAATTTTTTGGTTCTGGAATAACTTTGGTCAAGAATTAACTTACCATCAAGGCATCAGGATCTGTTGTACTTTGATTCAGTTCTCGGCATCTGAAAAAGCTGTATCTTCGACCATAACCTGATGCAAAACTCTAAAACAGATAATAATATTCCTATAATACCATGCAACATATCTAATCTCAAGGAAACCTTAATACCTAACTATTCCATAATTATGACGAATCAATATAATATGCATGATTTGATCAAAACAATTATCACAAACTTATTGTAATTCAATAATAATACAGGTTACGGTATACCTATGATTATTTTCCGCTAGAGATTCAGAATTCCATAATATACAAGCATATAGTGAAGTCCATTTATAAACATACTGAATACATGAAAAAATCGAATATTCGAAGATATATTACAGAAATTATTCTTTGAGAAACATAGGGACACTTCTAATCTTTTGTGTTTTCACTTGCGTGCCTAAGTTGAAAATTTTTGCAGCCAAAGAAATTCAGAAGAAACGACTTCTGACTTTAAATTCTGTATATTTATTTGAAACTTTAACTTGTCTTGCTTCATTTTGTATCATTGTTTTCTGAAGAAGATCCCTGGTCAAAGAATCGAAACATCAAAGTTTCAAACAAAAATATACAGAATTTAATGTCAAAAGTCGTTTTTATTAAATAAAATTCTGAAAAATGTATAGATTATTGAAAACATTCAATTGGCTGTTGTGTTGTGGAAGAATAAAGGCTGTGCCATGGACGAGACATGATCAAACATCTATAATGTACTTTCATCTGTACTAATTCATGCTCGACCAGGCCAGGTCCGTGCACGACCAGGGTACGGCCGGGGCACGGAGTATTATTTCCCGGCTCCGGCCCGGTCAAGAAGTCATTGTGATGTTGCAGATGAGTTTCATAATATCCCTCAGATGTTTAAAATACCGATAATGAGAACTGATGGACTGGAATCATGCATCAAAAGTAGTGTGCCATGAAACTTTTATTTCGCACTGCAGTATATTTATGGACCATATTCGTGTTTCCAATACTTCGTCATCAATATTAATTACAATAACTAACAACTCAAGCTATGAAAGCTCTATTATAACACACATGAGATGGATACATGGTTAGTAACACAAGATACACGGTCGTGCAATAAGCAATACTGCCCGATATAGTATAGTGTGAATGATTGGCCTGGTCGGAACACGGTGGAATTGACTCGGCACGGACACGACCCGGTCTCTGCACGGTGTAACGTGAATAACTTTGATGTTCAATGTATGTAAGCTTAAACTTTATGCACATACATTTTTGTCGCAATTTGATTTTCCCGTTACTTATAATTGTCTTTCCAACGGTATCAAAATCAATGATATCACCGTGATATATTTAAAACTGAGTGAGATAATTATCTGCACTTCTGCACTAATATCTCTCATTCTTAGATGTTTGTTGCAAATAATTGAGAACTAATGATAGAAGTATTAGAATAATGAATTTTTCAAATGAAATTTCTCAATATGATGCCTCATTCCAGATTTACAAAGTTTTCACTGTTTTTAGAAATACTCTTCCATCAAAATCTGAAATTATGACTATTCGAAAGCTTTGTATCATTTGTGATAAATAGTATCTAGATTTAAATGTATGTATTCTGTTACTAAATGTCAACTATACAACTTATTGAATTTTGACGCCTAAATATTCTCGGAATAATCCACGCAATAATGAGTATAACTTTGTGAGAACCTATTAATCCGCAGTTTCAGAAATTATGCTTTTTTTTTCAATTAAAAAAATATTATGACTTTTTTGTAGAAATAAGAGGGCTCGTAACTGCATGGGGAAATGTAATAATAACAATAATAGTCGCAAGATGCTCATCGATTGATGGTAGATTGATCAGAGAAGCAATTGAGATCCAAATAATTTCAACCATACTGATAGTTTTGAATTATCAAATGTTTGGCTTTCTATAATCAATAATACACATACATAATGATTGTGTCTTAGTTGGTGTAGTTCTTTGTAAGTTTTAGATTATAAAATACACTGAAGACTTGTTGACACTGCAGTTGTGAGCCAAACCAATAGCAAAGAGTAGCGCTACGCTGTCTTGTTGAAATATCGTGTATTTTGTGATTTGTGATATATACGAAGCTGTACCAAATGGGACATATTCCTCTGTTGGAATTTTCACGTGGTTTTTCTTCAAGCCTTGGGTGAATGCCAGAGGACTTCATTATTTTTGTTTATATGTTATATCCTCGTTATCACATCTAGTATTCTGAATATTTTTTGTATCTAGTTACTTGCCATGTTTAAATTTTGTATCAATAATTCTAAAGATGATCCTTGGTCGAAGGATTGAAACGTCAATGCTTCAAATACAATATACAGAATTCAAAATCAAAAGTAGTTTTTCATTCAATCAAATTTTTAATGATCTATAGATTATATTATTAAATACTAGCTGACCCGGCGTACTTCGTAACGCCGTAGAATTGATGAATTCAGATTGCAAGGTACTTGAGCCTCCCTTTTATATAAGGACCTTATAGCCCGGAAATGATGAGGGCATGTCAAACTGTGAAAAGATCTTGTTTTGTAGGAAATCAATCGAAATAGGAGATTTTTATATAAGGCCGAGACTTTGCAGTTCCACTGAATTTCTTTTGAGTTTATATTACTTCCTTTTTTGTTAATTTATTGGAGATTATTGATTTAATATATGAATATAACATGACATGCTTATTCAAGTGATTATATAGAAGTATTTATTATATTAGACATAACTTGTCTATTTGAATATGAACCTAACCAAAATGTAACAATGAAATGAATATGCATGTGCTGGGGATACTCCAAGTTTACCAAACTCGCTTAGTTCATATGGCGGTTTACTGTCGAGCGACGTCGCTTCGTTCGCACGGCTGCTTGCCTTTAACTGTGTTTGCAACGCTCGCATGGCGTCTTAACGTTGACCAAGCACGCTTTGCTCGCACGGCATCTTACCGTTGACCAATCTTGTTCCGCTCGCACGACGTTCTATAGTTGACCGAGCTCACTTCGCTCGCACGGTAGCTTATAGTCAACTGAGCTCGTTTTGTTCGCAAAGCGGTCTACTGTTGACCGAGCTCGATTTACTTGTACGGTGGTTTACCGTTGATCGAGCTTGCTTACTGTTAACCGAGTTTGCATCTCTAGTAAGGCGTTTTAAGATTGACGAAGATCGCTTCGCTTGCATGGCGATCTATTTTCGTCCAAGCTCGTTTCGCTCGCATGGTGCAAAAAAACAGCCGATAGCATCTGAAATTTCCAAATTTATTTCAAGGTCCTATCGACTAATTTAGTTTGTTCTATCCTGGGGCAAATCTTATAAGCTGAATAAGATAAATAAGTTCTCATGATATCGTCAAAAAATCTTTTTTATACAAAATGTATGAGATGATGATATTCCTTCCTCCAAATTTCTAATACTTATTCTGCTATTCTGGACGCAGACAAATCCAAAAAAATCAAAGATCATGAAAATCGGTCAAGCCGTTCTTGATTTATGAATGGTGTAAGTAACCCGACTTTGTTCTATATAATACTGATATCAATCCAATTTTCGATATAAACTTTGATGGAATAATAATATTTGTTAATTATTTGTGCATAGAGTCATTGATAATATACATTCTTTCCATCAAAGTAGGAAGATTCATTAAAAAAAAAAAATTATTCATAGATTTTTTGTGCCACGAACCGTCTCGTCCGTCTCCAGAACACTCCATCAAAGTTTCACTACAATCTGATCAATGGTTTCAGAACGCATAAGGTACAAACATGCAAACATTGATTTTTATTCATGTAGATAATTTAATTTCAAAACTACAATATGGTTTTTGTGAAGGTGAAGGGACTGAGGAGGCAACAGCTGAAGTAACAGAATCAATTTATAATAATCTAGATTAAAGTTGACCAACTGCTGCTGTGTTTTTAGATCTTGCTAGAGAATTTGATACTGTGAAACATCAAAAATTGATTTGAAAGACCTAATATGATAGAAAACAGATAGTCAGACTTCCGGATTTTGGAAGTAGCAAAGATAAAATTGAAGCTAGAGTTTCCTAGGGAACTATATTAGGTCCATAATTTTTCATATAAATTATATATTTGATGCTTACATAGACAATTGATATGCAAAATAAATACGTGACCAATTGTATTAAAACAATCTTTGAATGTTACCAAAACTGTATGTATAACTTCCGGAAATCATTGTGATAGACAATATCGATGTAAAAATATATAAAGCAATAGTAAAGAGATTGCAGAGTGTCTTGGCGTGTTGATAGATTGTTTTATAAAATGGAAAACTGAAATCTTGAATAAAGGCAAGAGATTATCTCATTATATTTGTTAGCTAGACCTAAAGTCTTAGCACAAGAAAATCTACGTGCAGCATGTATGAAGTTTATTAGTGTCGCAACTAATGAAATTTGAGCTTGGGGCTCCGCAAATAAACGTTATTAAACTTGTTAAACAGAATACACAACAAAATATCGAGAGCAATATTCACTCCCCACTCTATTAGCTATATAATTTTTGTCAAGTGATATACCTACCGTATATACCACGTAGGCACTAATTACGACTTGTATCATATTGTAATAGAATAAAACTGATTTAAGCGAGTAGGCAGGTCGACCCTTCATATATGCTGGCAAAATCAATTTCACTATTATCAAATATCCAGCAACTAAGCTCAAGGTTGGATATGGAGAAGAAGCTAGGAATTTATCTTGCGTTCGATGATCTGAAAACGTAAATAAAATCAAGTATTAGTGAGTTTTACAGTATTTTGTTTCAGGCTACAGTTTTTTTGCTCCAAATTTATTAAAGATGCTATCAACGGCTGAAGTAATATGGTTGTAGAACAGAATGCAAGAATCCGGGCCTTGTTCCAATAACAAAATCTCACGCACAAAGGCTAGAATAGTAATTCATGCAACACGAGTGTAAATTTAAGTATTATGACATAAATCTATATATTTGCTAACATAGCTCATTGACCGAATATTATAATGCTTGTTTACACTCGAATTGCATACAAGCATTTTCACGAGCCTTAACTTCCATATTTCGACTTTTGAGCATACAGCGAGGGAACCTAGAGCAAGCTCAAAATTAGACCTAAATAACTAAACGAGTGGATCAGTTAGAGGAGCAACAAACATGAATATACTGAAATCTAGTTACCACGTGTTGCAATTGTGGTAAAACTGAGACGCAAAAAGCATTCTCTTTACGCACGACCGTAGGATAAAATCATCATGTATATTACTTTATCTACTATATCTAGAAGATTAAGTGATTCAAAAAGTAGAAAATACAAATACATAGAAAGTATAATAACTAATGAAGATAAATGTGAAACGGACATCAACATGCGCATCACAATGGCTAAAATCGTGCCCGGCAAAATGAGAAGCATCCGAATGAATCATGGTGTGAATGATAAATTAAAAGTGCGTATAGATAAATGTTATGTGTGGAGCGTGCTTTGATATGGGTGTAAATAGTGAACAAATAAAAAGGGACTCATAAACAAACTGCAAGCAATTGAAATTTGGTCTTACAGAAAAGCCCTCAGATTATCTTGGACAAATCGAACAAGTAACGTGCACGTGCTGAAAAAATGGAAACTGATAGACTATTAGTTAGCAAGATGAGAAAACTGCAACTAGCATTTCTAGGACATATTATACAAAAAAAAAGATATAGAATGATATGTGTGCAATGGATAAATATCAAGAAAGAGAACTTTACAAGAATAACTGGATATTCCAAGCTACGAAGATTAGGTATGCACAGCAGAAAATCATAACTTGTGAAGGTTTATGACTGTCGATGTCTGCATCAGACATGGAGCCTAGATTATGATATTACTTCAGCCGCTGAATTACAAAGAAATAATCTTCTCAGTCACGTTGCATGTTGGTATTATCACACAACTAAACATGCAACTAGCATTTCAGTCCTTAATTCCTATTCAAATTCAACAGGGTCATAATAGTCTAAGAGATGGCTACCAAGCTGGTGACGTGCCTTGCTCCACGAGATATCTTCTTATTTGGAAGAAGCTTGACTGTTACCGACAAAGAGAAAACCCGCCCGTCGGAAGATGCGTTGAAAACTAAAAGCGTGAGCTAGCGATCAAAAGTGCAAATTTTCCGACAAAAAAAAACTGTCGTCTGCACAGCAGAAAATCTGCATAGGTATAAAAGAGCTTTAGAAAAAGTAGGAAATATTGTCAAAGGAGTAACTAGGAGCTAAAGGGCTGTCAGAAGCTGTCAAAGTTGCGAGGAATTTCGACAAATTTAGTAGAATTTTTGACAATTTGCATTAATATTAATAACATATAGAATAAACTACGTGCAAAGTTTCAGAAGGCAAAGTGATGTGGCGCTCAGTGGACTGATCGCTTCTATCTTGATTTTCATAGAGAATTGAAAGAACTATTATCAGAATGCTAGAAGTCATCTGAGAGGATAATCTTTTCATAACAAATTAGAAAGTAGAGCATTCGTAAGAACTTGCTCAAGCTGCTGGTTTGTTTTCTGTCTCTCTTCTTACTACTTTTCTCCTAAATTACAGTTTAGAGCTATTATTTACTATCTTAGAACAGAAACAAGACAGGAAGGACGCTCTCAGAACTGATCGAGCAGGGAAGATATATGAATTTCTACAGTTTAAACGCCTACATTTGCCACTAACTGTAGAAGGCTCTATTTTGGATGATGAGGATTCAGGAGGAAATTTTCAATCTGCGATTTTTCATTGTATACATGATTTATTTAATTTATTCATCTATTTGTCAATTTCAGTTCCGAACGAACGCCGCTTGATCTCCGAAAATTGAAGTCAATTCCTGGTTGCAATCAACAATTGCTCTAAAATCTCACCTGTATTTGACAACTAGCGACTGCACTTATAGGTAAAAATATCAATTTATCGAATCACACAGCAAGATTTGTGTGTGTCGCATTCAGAAATGGGTAGAAGGTGATATTTTTCTTCCATTTTACGTGTATTTTTTTGACTGAAAATTAAATTGAATGCTCTCGTTTACGTCTATTGTGTTTAATTTCTCGCTCGTGTCTCACAGAAAACGCTTCAAAAGTAAATAAGCTTTCATATAGTAATCGAATATAAGTTTATTTAGAATATATACCTTCGAGTCCCTCCAAATATTGACTAATTGTATGATATATGTTACTTGTGATATTCATTTTGAAATCTGGAAAAAAGGAAAATATAGGTGTCAAATCTTGATGTGAGTAATTAATTTCGGACTTACCTACTCTGTGAATATCTTATATTATTTTTACTAATAATCAATGATGGAGCTGTTTAGTAGATCCAAAATGGTTCCTGCAAAATGAATTTCATTCAGGAATATGATCTGTACTCAAGGAAACAGTTACTTCTTCAAAGTAGCTGAAATTCATGAATAATTCAATTCCTAACAAATATAAAATGAGAAAAGGCATTTACTCATTATCATCAATTCAAAGTGAAATGGTAATTGCCTTCATTGACTGTTTGAATCTTGTTTTGGAGTAGATTAGGCTTACGGAAGTTCAGTGATTATGGAGGGATAGACAAGAATGTGAATATTCCATTTGAACATTTCGAAAGTGAAACAATTTATAGAGTGATTTATCAGATTAGAATTATTGCTCGCATAAAAAATAAGTTTCTCAAAAGATATAGGCTCAAACGAAATCATTCAATAATGACAATATGACACTATGATAAACAAATGACCCAAATTTCACGTTAAAACTAATTTTGATGAAAATATGTTCTGAATTGGAAATTATGAGTTTTTCATTCAATTATAAAGTATATAGTCAGACCATCAAATGAAAGTTGACTCCTAAATTATTTTATAGATGTGGTTTTCTTTTAAAAAATTTATATATGACTAGAATTGCGAAGAAAACTGACCTTTACTAGCACCCACTGAAATACTGGACTAGGAATCCCGGGAAACATATCAACATGATTGTTCTTTATACCACTGGATTACTGGAGACATTGAAAATGATTTCAGCAACAGGGTCTCAGGGATGTATTAGAACCCATTTGTCTCTTTGCCAAAGTTTTAGGCAGATAGATAACTTAAGTGACAATTTTTAAAATGTAACAACACTGGGTCTCTGGTGATTTCGGTAGAAATGAATCTTCTTTTAAAACATTTCCACAAGACTTATACAACATATTTTGTTAGAATCAAAATAAGAAATGAAATATATTTTTTCTGCACCCCTATCTTGTTCTCTACTATCTTTTAAATATCGTAGTCATCCATCTATTTCAAGCAAGTTATACTAATGTATTCCTGGGAATTTCTAATCCAATATTTGAGTGGGTACTTGCAAAACTCTTGGGGTCTGAATTCTAATCTTTGCTGACCATTACATTTGAAAGTTCAGTTTCCTTTAAAATTCGAGTAATAGCTTGATGTTTTAAAAGAAAACCACATCTATAAAATAATTTAAGAGTCAACTTTCATCCGATGGTTAAACTATACAAGTACAAGGGTTATCTAATTCTGATGCAAAATTGGTTTTGAATTGAAAATTATGAATTTTTATATTGAATCGTAGATATACAGTATTAGTATGTATGAAATAGTATATCGAGCAAATGGCCAGCACGACTTTTCTGACACATACACTCTTTTTTGTTGAAACTCTTCATTACAGTTTTACATACTAAATATGACTTGATTCCGTTGATGCAGCACGCAATTTCAATTTCCCCTTCATGATTTACTAGGAACAAGGACATCAAATTGAAAATGAGCTCTATCGCTGAAACTGATTTTGTTCGGGAAAATAGCATCCATTTCTTGTTGTTCCATAATCCATTCAACGCACTCTCTTCGCTGTGTGGTCAAGTTGCTACAGTTCTTGAATCAATTGAGTATTGTTAGCATGACGATTCAAATACGATATAGAGAGCTTCTCGAAATGTCCAATTCCTGAGCACGGTGCCGAATTGATATTCTTGAACTTTTAGCCAATACTCTTGCAATCTGTTTTGACGTTCTGTGTCGGAGAACGGCTGGAGTGTACAAGATCTTCATCTAATCTTCCTGAGTTTCTAAATTTATTCATAGTTGAACTCATCATCATTGGCATATCTGCTTTTTTCGCATCACTCATGTTGCACATACTGACTGTACTTCTCTTGCTTCAGTATGATTTTATCTACATTTATTCCAATTTCTAATTCAACAACACTTTTTAGATTTTTATATATTATCATTTCAAATTCGTTCTCCAATTTTATTGAGAATTCTTCAATTTTTCTTTCATTCTTTCCTAAAACTACACTATCGTGAATTCCAGGGTACAAATTTCTTTCTGTGTCCATCAAAACTTACTGTTTAATTTTCGAAGCATATATTCCACATTCCTTTAAAAAATAAGTGAAACGTACATTTCATCGATTGGGTGCATTTTCAAGCCCATGTAAAGATTTTTCCAACAACAAAACCGTACTCTTTTCCGTATTATCCTTGTGTGCATTTCATGTATACAGTCTCGTTCAAATAACCATAAAAAAAGCTGTCTTTACGTCAAAAGCTTTCATAATCATATTCTTTTGGACCGACATAGCCATTATAATTCAAAATGAAGTTGTGGACTGAATGTTTCATCGTAATTCAATCATTCTTATTCAAAACCTCTGATTACTAATCTTGCGTTATATCTACCATCTTCTCTTACTTTGAATATTCACTTGCTTGTGAGAATCATATTTGATCCAGCTTCTTCCTTATTGATAAACTTCCAAGTTGAATTTTGTTCCAATGATTCTTTATCACATCGAATCGCTTCTAGCCACTTCTCTTTTTCTGATTCTGTGACTGCTTCTTCATGAGTCAACCAAACAGTTTCATAGTCTCTCATTCTAATTGGCATTTTGAGATCGGCACGTCTTCTCAGTTCATGATATCTCTGGCTTCCAATATTGTTAATTTCTGCCTCTTTTATTTCTTCAACTTCATTAGTTATTCTTCATTTCTCCTGTTTATTTCTTCATATTGCTAATATGTCTCTCCATTTCCGCCATTTTTCTCTTCGACTTCTTCATCACCATATTATTTATTTGATTTTTGTATTACCTGAGCCTCATTTTCCTTTTCTATTTATTTCATTTCTTGATTTTTATCGAATAAGTTTTTCTGGAAAACTGCTTCTCGAGTACTATCCACTGTATTCGTTCCTTTGGAATATACTATGTAAGCTTTCTTATTATATACGTATCCAACAAAAACTATCTGGATCATTAATTCTTCTTCTTCAGCCCTTGAGATACTTATCAAGTTGCTTTTGAGAGGAACGATTCAATATCATCGGTGTATCCGTTTTAGAGCAAGTATATTATTTATGTTTACATTACAGTTACAGTTGGCAATTTCAATTTTTGCTCTCTATTATTCTATAAGATGAGTTATTCAAAAAACAATAAGAAGTTCCATAATATCGAGTTATTCGATTCAAAACAACAAAAAGTAAATTTCTGCTATTATTTATAATACTGTTGAAAGAGAAACTTATATTGTATCTTTCCACTGTAAGCGCGTGAGGTTTTGCATAATACAACCCTACTGATTTTTAACATACATCGTTAATCATTCCAAAATTATATACCAATTTATCTCTTCTAAATAAATATCTCCATGGTAGTATATAATGAGACAACAAGACGAAAAGTTTTTGAGAAAACATACGTATAAATTGAAATATTCAGGCGATCGATTTTTGATCCAATTAATTTCCTTTGCCCAATTATTTTTTGCGAAGCATTCAAATTCAATTCCTTCAAATCCATAGGTTAATGCCAACAATATTCTTTCATTCCATACACTCGATGTTTTTGAATCAAAACTGATATTTTATCACCGTTATCATATCTCTTATCTGAGAGTTTATTCTTGTCGCCGCTAGATGGCACGTATGTTCCGAATTGTCAAGATTTGTCAAGCGTATATCTTGATTAACTACTTCCGTACCATCATCAGAACGTATATCTTTGACATCTTGACCTGTTTCAATCCTCTTATTTCTTCCCTCAATTATTTCAAACGCATTTTTCGACTTCAAAACAATTTCGATTTGTAATTTCTAGATGTTCCAATTTTCAGATCCCTTCAGTTTACATAAATTGTTTTCTGTGATTTTGTGAATATATCTTATTATTCAAGTGAATTTACTTTTATTCTTTTGACTGACTTATTTTTATAAAATTACTATGTATCTTTGGACTCATAACCTGTTGAGAATTATGAATAAGGCAGGAACTATGTTAACTATTCTGTAGAGGAACCATTTGATAATACTGACACTTATAGGGAACGTGCGGAAACTATAAATGACAGCACAATAGCTGATAGTAGCGACACAGTGCGAATAAAACAATAAACTTTTCAGACCTGTCATATTTCACAATTTCTCAATCTAGGCATTAAATGTAATACATGTTATCATATTCCAATTTGATATAATTGAAATTATAAAATTATGAGTTTCGACCACGTTCTAAGTTCTGATACACAGGTCTTGATACTAGCATTCATTACCATTGTTGCGGGTTGACTCTTATTGAAGTGTATTTAGTTATCATTTGCTCCAAAAGAGGTGCTACGATCGAGAAGAGTATACGAAAGATAGAGATGGAAAGTGTGTATTAAACAGGGTATTTAAGAAAGAGAGAAACTATAGGATTGAAAATACTATTGCATCTAACCTAACTAACCTTATAGTGCTTGAGAATGCTTTATATTGAGTAATTAACTGTGAATCAATAAATAATTGAGAGTACAGCTCATTAAATATGTCTGATTGTTGCCTTGTACCACGGTGTAAAACAGGGCGCAACGCCTTTTAATAAAGCGTTCAGTTTTCAAAGTCTCCAATAATAAAAATCACTGAAAAGATGAGAAAATGTAATATTTTGTAGGTAATAACTATAAATTTACTAGAAATAATACTCCAGTGAAAATTTAGGGAAACATTTATGTATTCCAAGTTGAAATTTCCAGTCAGAAGGTTTTTTTTGGGTTTAATTTTGTGTATTCATTTATATTTTTTGACGTTTGACGTTAAGACTCGCTGTTTCCTCTCTTTCTAATGCACATTCTCTGTTTCTCTCGCACAATTATCGTCTCGATCGTCACGCCATATGTGTTAGTTTTCATAAATAGTAAACTGCTTTAATAAGGGATACCCCCAATACTGACGAGTGTCAAAACCTGTGTATAAGACCGTGGTCTCGACCAATAAACAATGAACGACAGCATGGCCAGAATACATTAAAAGGCCAAAAGCTCTTCGAGTCGAGGCATGTTTCCGATGTTACAGAAAAAGTTGGACAAGAAGAGGCTGTGATAGCCGGCAGAATTATTGCTCAAAGATTTCAAATGTATATGATATTAAGATAACAGTAGGTAATTATCTGAACTAATTGTTATTGCACTATCCTCAGAAATGACTTGTTATCTATCTTCTCATTTCTGATAAATTTTCTTTATTTTATCTTGATTGTAACAGAAACATGAAAAGTGCAATTTTTCAATGTGAGGCGGATCTGTCCGGTAAATTAAAGCACGTCTGTGCCTTAGTTTATCACGTGAATTCAGCAGAAAGTGCTGGATTCAAAACTATTCATGCAGAATGTCTGAGTTATTTCCAAAACCAGCAGCATATTCAAAACTAACTAATTTGATGAAACAGTTAGAATCTAAGGATATTTCCACAGCTTCTTGAGGAGAATCAGTAGCTAACACACCATTATAAGTTTCTGGACATATTGGAGCAATCAGAAATATAACAATACATTTCTATATAATGTTTTTTACATTACAAAATTATCTTCGCCCGTGGTTTTACACTCGACACAGATTATATATTCTCAATATTTTCATGTAACAACTGATTCAAAAACATTCCATATATATATATAGCCAACTTTGAATATCAGAATGTGATAAAATTGTTGTTTGAACAATTTTTTCGATTCTTGAAAGATTGATATTTAAATATATGAAGCCAAATACACCAACACATGAATAAAATTTTATCAGTCACAAGCAGGTATTTAAAACGGTTCTTGCTACTAAAATACGCCATAGGTTATTTATAATCTAATAAATAAATAAATGATAAAATTAATTTAGTTATGTTAACAAACCGTTGACATCTGTCATGTTATGTAACATGTCAAACATATAGATAGCGCTAGTGAAAAATCATATTCACATTTTTGAAAGAATTTTATTCCGAAATTATTATTTTGAAATTTGCTGTTGCTAAAACTCCAAAAAATATCATGATTTTCAAATGCCAATAATATACATTTTTTGTTCAATAATAATACTGATAAAATATATGATTTAAACAGATAAGAGCCAATTTCTCGAGAAATGTCCATACGATTCTTTTCACAAAATATATTGGCTCTAGCCCAAGAGCCCGCTTGGAAATGCTACCTTGAATCGTTAGACGATTCTCACGTATTCTTAACGATTCGTCGTGAAAACATTACCCTTAAAAGTCAACGGTGCCATTTTTAACTCTGTCAGAAGCATTTAATATCAACTATTCATTATGGGAGTTTAACGCCCAAAAAAACCTTCTTATGTTTGACACTCGAAAATAACACTGAAACATATATTTCCATGTGTAGAACAAGAAAAACTCACGGTGCCGAGTCTCAATTTGCTACAACCCCTGGCACCGTGGCTTCAAAGTGGTTGAAAATATCGATAAAATACCTTTTTCTATTAGGAAAAGTCCTATATAAAAATTGTAGTCAGAGACATGACGAATTCAAAGAACCAACGGAGCCGACTCTCATGTTGCCAGAAATCCTCAGCACCGTGGATTAAATCGGCGCTCGCGCGATATATTTCTAGTCTAATTTAATGTGGCATTGCTGTGCAAATCCATAAGTCTTACAGAACGACTTTTGTTGATTAATGTCGATTTGCTAATAAAGATGACAAGTTCGTTGCTATTTTGTCCACTATTTACAGATTTATGAATTTATACGACTTAGGGCCAGTTTCACTAACGCTAGATGAATTTATCCAAAGGTTATTTTATATGAAAAGTATTGTTGATACAATTGTAACCATAGTTACTGACTCAAAATATCCCCTCGATAAATTTAACTGAGTTTGGTGAAACCGGATCTTATAGATTCAAACAGGGTTACAACATAAATTCACATACATTTATTTTTTGTGCAGCAGTACTTTAAGAGGGAAAGTATAAGTTGTAAGAGAAGAACGAAGGTCGATTTACACTATACAAATTATCAACGTAACGTCAAGGCTCTTTCGGTCAAGTCTATTGCTATGAGAATAGCAGGCAATCATTCGGGTGCTGAAGTAGACTGAAATACTGAATTTCAATACTCTACGGCCGATCGTTTTAAATTTGTGCAAAAAATTCCAAATGACTGGCAAGTAAAGTGTACTTGTGGCTTAGTCTATCTCAATGAGAATAGGATGAATATCTAGATGGTATAATTGTCTAGAATACTGAATTCTAACATTCTATGTTCAATTGCAATCATAATGCGAGGCAAACAACTAGATGTTACAGAAATGCCTAGTATAAAATTCAATATTCTACAACTGCTTTTTTTGGATATATGATGAACATTCAAGAAGTCTGTTATATGAAGTGCAATTTCGGCTCAGGCGATTGGTATTAAAATAGGAGACAGCCATCTAGATACTACAACAATATTAAATACTGAATTTCCGTATCCTACGGCTAATCATTCTGTATTATACGAAGAATTGAATTTTTTTCAAGTAAAGTGCACTTTCGGTACAGACAATTGCAACCATAATGCGAGGTGCACAGCTAGACCCTAGACCAGTCTTGAATACAAAATTTTAACATTACACAAATATCACTATTAAAATCACGAGATTTTAATTTTGTCGGTCTCACAATACTAGTACTTTATACAATTAAGAAACTCTCTGAATTGTATTTCCTTAATGGTTTGCTTTGATAATTAATTGATTTCATTTCATCTTTAAATTTGTTCTCTAATTGCTTTTGTCAATGCACCAGAATTGAAATGGTATAAATATATCCTAAGACTCAGTTACTTTAGATTTGATCATTCTTAGATGATAAGATAGAAGGATATCAAATATTATTTCAGATTACAACTTACACTCTCCCTTTTAAAATACTGTTTACTTGTCAGTCTTTTAGAATTTTTCACATGAAGAAACGATCGGCCGTAGAGCATTGAAATTCAGTATTTCAGTCTGCTTCAGCATCCGAATGATTGCCTGCTATTCTCATAACAATAGAAAGGATCGGAAGCAATGGTGTAGTGGGGCCAGAACGCGTTCCGGTATTTTTTCAAAAAATATCACTTTTTTCAAATATCCAAATATAAAAAAGTCAACTCGCAATGCCCAATCCACCCCCTCTACATCGGGGTGTTCCGGTACTTCTTTTCTTTTGGGACTACACCACTGACTGGAAATGTCTTAAAGTTACGTTCATATTTCGTGTAGTGTGAATCGACCTTCGTTCTACTCTTACAACTTACACTCTCCCTCTCCAAGTACTGCTGCACCAAAAATAAATGTATGTAAATTTATGTTGTAACTCTGTGTAAATCTATACGTCTTATGATATCATAAATCTGAAATAATGGATAAAATAGCAACGAACCTGTCATTTTTAAGAACAAATTGACATTAATCAACAAAAGTCGATCTGTAAGATTCATGGATTTGCACAGAATTGCAACATTAAATTAGACTTAAAATATACCGCGCGAGCGCCGGTTTGATCCACGGTGCCGAGGACTGGCAACATGAGAGTCGGCACCCTTGGTTTTTTGAGTTTGTCAGGTCTTTGGCTACAATTTTTGTAGAGGACTTTTTCGTCTAATAGAGAAAGGTACTTTATCCATATTCTCAACAACTTTGAAGTCACGGTGCCGGAGGCTGTGGCAAAGTGAGACTCGGCACCGTGAACTTTACTTGTTCTACACATGAAAATATATGTTTCAGTGTAATTTTCGAGTTTCTAACATAAAAAGATTGTTTGGGCGTTAAACTTCCATAATGAATAATCAATATTAATTGCTTCTGGCAGAATTAAAAATGGCACCGTTGACTTTCAAGGATAATATTTTACGACGAATCGTTTAGAATACGTATGAATCGTCTTACGATTCAAGATAGCATTCCCGAGCGAGCTGTTGGACTACTCCAAGAAATATTTGGCCACGAAATGCTATGATCAGTTCTGTCAAAATTGATCTTGATAATTTCGATGGAGAGTAAAAAAAAATATGAAACTATATTTGAAAAATATGTACCTGAACCTTCAAGAATTTGGAACCCAAAATTTGATGACTAATAACAAATAAAATTTGTGGGTACACTATATATACTACTTAGATATAAATATATCATAGTTTTAGGAGTGGATAAATATCAGGTCGAATTTATATCAACGCGTGAAAAAAAATCTCTCACCGGACACAATTGTGAAGTTGTCATTTTACTGAAATTACCTCAATTGGAAATCATTCCTCTCTTATTCATGGAATCAATCCCTGTGTTTTCGATAGAAAAGAAAAAATTATAATCTACCATAATAAAGAGAAACTGTGAAATAGTTCTTGGAATCCAAAGAGAAATTGACAAATTCAACATAAAATTTGAGCTACGAAATAAAGTTTTATAAGTCACTCTTAGACTTCTGGAGACCGTTTGTCAATAAGATCTCAGTCGATTTTGCAAAATTGCCTCACGTTCGAAAAACTGGTTGACTGCAAAAAATTTTTCGGAGAAACTATTTCATGTTGCTAATGATAATTCATTTTTTAATATACAATAACATCTAGCGAAGATTTTATATGTAAATATCTCAAGCTCACAGCTGTAAGTATCGTCCCTATAAATGTCTGCCTGTGAAAAATTGTTTCTTTTTCTCTGTCACGAGCGCCCAGCCCAATGTAGAATTGTCATGTTGAGCATAACTCTTTTTTTGATTTAGATACTTGAGGAGTTTAGACGCTTTGAAATACATATATTGCATATTCAAAAGGTCCATGTCTTGTAACTTTTTGTGATAAATTATTTTTCAAAAAGAATGTCATCATTAAAATAACCTTCTTTCTGTAATATTCCCAATGTTCGAGAACAATCATAATGCAAATTCTGATTACAAATGGAATATTATGAATAACTTTGGATCTAAATAAAAATATTCATATTTTTGCATCTAGATAAAGAACAATGCTCATATCAATTAGTTAATCTCACAATCGACACTACATTTCTATTGTCCGATGCGAAAGCAGCTTACCAAATTTATCCTTCGCTTCCATGCGATCGCTGTGCAGTTGTATTTCACTTATTTTTGCTAATGTTGAACTAATTATACATTATGGTCATATACACTACATAAAGTACCTTTATCTGCACTCAATTTTTGAATATATTGTGAGCGATCAATATCCATTTAAAACTAAAATAAAACTACATGGCTGGCTTTTTTGTATCTGAATGTAATTAATTTTCATTTGGCATTCCAGATAATGTTAAACAAGTTTTCTTGATAAAACTTCCTCATACAAAAATCGTAAACAGAACTGTTTGTCTTTTTGCCATTTCTATAGTATAGACGTAATATTTAGAACAATGTAAAAATCAGAACTTGAACCAAATCATCCCATAAGAGAGAATGTTCGCTTTCGTATATACAAAAGCAATCGACATCTTCTCAATTAACACGTGGCACACCATATTGGAAGACTGATTACTTTGATATACTTTGATTACTTTTGGTATAGATACAATCGCCTGAATTTCTTTGCATTGGTGGCGTATATATTCTCAATAGAATAAGATCCGAAAATATTACTTACTAAATGAAATGCTGAGTAATAACTTATGGACCACCAGCTAGATACTCCACTTCACTCACAAATGAGCAGTCACAAAATATTCTTTAACAGGAAATTATGTCAATGTCCAAATACCCATTTATGCGATAAGTGGAAAATTATGTAAAAAATTGTAGCCGCCTGAGCCGAAAATTTATTGAAACAAGCGTAAGTGCTTATCAGTTTCGTAGTCTAGTTTACGTGTGTCGTTTTATGAAATTCCACTTTGCTCTCTCAGAAAATTATGACCAAGGTGTCATTCTATCCGTAATTTCATCTCGAACGTTTTTAAAAAATTTGAGGTCTCGCATAAGAAAACTGCAAAAGTATTATATACAATTCATTGAAAAAGAGGGAGTTTCATTTTTTGCGAATGTTTCAAAAACTATTGCAGATATCGAAAAAATTTTGGAAAGCAGAAAATTTCCTATAAAATTCTCACTCCCGGAATTTTGACACCAATAGTTATAATTTGAATTTGCACGTGAAAATGGAACTGAAAACTAGTGAAGTCGCTCCTGCGTGCGCTTGACGGATTGCACAGTATAGCGAAATATTTTTTTTATTACTCATGCAGGATAAGTACTATTTTGCGCACGTTTTTCCGAGCGGTAAATGGCTCTTTGGCTTTTAAGTGCGCCAAGTATAATTTGAGTGCGACAAGTAAACTTGTCGCACGCAAACCATTCATCGCTCGGAAAAATGAGCGCAAAATAGTACTTATCCCGCATTCGTAATAAAAAATAGTATCTGCAACTCGTGCGGTGTTGTCAATTGCCCACTTGAGCGAATGAGTGCACTCACTTCGTTCGTGCGCCCAACTTCGCTCTCGTGGGCAATCGACAACTTATCGCACTTGTTGCACAATAAACTATTTCACAACTATAAAATGTGAATATTGAGAAACAACAAAATTCAGGTACTATAAGAACACAACAATAGTACGTGGATTGTTTGACAAGTAGAGACCAAAATACAAAAAATAGTACCTAAATTGTTTGACAAGTAAAGTAAAGTAAGAGTTTATTAGCGAGTGAAAATGTTTCAATTCATGAGCGAGAGCAACGAGCGAGTGCATTGAATTTACACGAGCAAAGTGATATCATTTTTCTTACGTGTTGAGCATGCTATTTTTCTGTATACTTGATGGAAAAACTTGAGTGGAAGACGCCAAGAATAGAAATAATTTTCTACAGAAATTCTAATCAAGGTTGTGTTCTTGCAAAAATGTAATAACGGCTTTGATAACGGCCAAGCAAAAGCGTAGTAACAAATAAACAATATTAAAAATTAATTTGTCAGAAATGTCAGAAGCTAAAGATTCTCGCGAAATTCTGGATGCAGCTAAAAAAGCGACTTCACATTTGTTTCCGGCGAAATCGAGAGAAATTTTGATTTCTTGTATGTTCAAGCTGTAATTTTTCTTAATTAAGGCTAAACTGTCATATCGACGCATGTCATAGTGCATTTTTTGTTGCTGATTAGAAAAGTGATGCTACTAGCCCTTTTCATAGTTATGAATTTTTTTTGTGCGCATGCCTTGACATCCACTATGTTTTTCGGACACTTTATACGTAGATAAACCGTTAATAATATGTTTTCAACGAAAGTTCCTGAAGAGTTCATATTTAGTACAGTTTTGATTGTTATATTTTCACAGTAAAATCATAATAAAAGCTTTTCGATAAAAATATATAATCTTATCGGTTTACAAAGGAGCAAAATAGCGCTGTTGTTATGGAATATGTCGCAGCGATATGCGTAGTGAGTCGTTTTCGGACAATTAATATCACTTTATTAGTTTTCCAAAGCCTTGTCTTGAATCTCGTTGAAAGCTTATTAAATCAACGAAGCAAAAATATCTGAAAATTTGTCTAAAATGTGTCAAATGTGATCTATTACTGTATTTTTGATTATCATTCTTTATATTCAAAATTAATATTGTATTGATCAATTTGAACTAAATATGAATATAATTGTCATCCTAGCCTATCAATGATTTCTGCTCTATTACCACCTTGGGGAGGGAAATGGCATCTTAATCATCGTCGTAATTGAATGAAGTTATTAGCTTTTACTGTCGAATGGACTAATAACACGCCATCAATTAATCTTTTATTCGATTGAACTGGTGATAATGATAATGATCGTTGTTGCCCAGTCTTATTTATAAAAAGTGCCCGAAACTTTCACATTACCGCCATTTAGAATAGCGGACACGCATGCGCATAACTAGTCATGAAAAAGTATTAGAAAACTGGCACCTTTTTTCACTGATTTTTACATATTAAACCCAATGTTTTCCATCAAGTATACAAAAATATGAAATATAAAAATATTTGTATTATTCACTGTGAAGAGGGCTTTATTAATTTAAGCTTCTTCCTCTATCTATCACCACTTTGGCGATAGAAATACTTTTTTAATCTATATATATACATATATCAATTTAAAAATACTGGGCTTTACCTGGTGAAGATATTGATGGTTCTGGAAGTGTGCTTGAGGATTTGAGAATATGTCGTTCCATTACTGCTGAATAAATCCTGTAGCACTAAACATGGTACCCTTTTAACGGGGTAACATTATCAGGTATAACCACGTCTTTGAATTTTAGACTATGTTGTTGGCGAACTTTCAAGTAGTTTTTGCATTTTTGTAGTCTCTCTTTATCAAAAATACTCACTTCATCACTAGAGTCTTTTTTACAAATAACACAATTTGAACATTTTTTATTCATCGTGATTTGTCAGCACATAACCTTGAAATTAGTAGTAACTTAGCAGCAAATCACAGCCCGAGTAGTCAGGGCCCCACCAACTCTCATTAAACTATATCTCTCGCACTTATGGCTACGCATAGGACATTTTTGTCGCATCAAATTTAGGACTTTATTTGCGATTGATTCGTTTGGCGATTCACACGTAATTTTTAATATTATGTAATGAATATGGTATAAAAATTTCAGAATGCCTATAAAATATATTTTTGAGATATGATTATCAAATATATTCTTTGAGGAAGGTTAGGTTGTACTTTAAAACCCAAAAAATAGTCTAGGACTTTAATTTCTGGGTTAAATAGATGCTAAAGTTCAAGATTGAATGAACTTCAAGTTGCCTAAAACATATTTTTTTGATTAATTTTTTTTGCAAATGTCATAGGTTGCACAGTAGCGAAATAACCGTAAACCCTCTGCCTGACGCAAGATTTTAGATTCACCATTTAATAAAATATCATTTTCTTGTTGTTTCAACTTGCCTAAAACACGTT
Organism: Dromius quadrimaculatus; assembly: GCA_963989225.1. Classification (NCBI taxonomy): domain Eukaryota; kingdom Metazoa; phylum Arthropoda; class Insecta; order Coleoptera; family Carabidae; genus Dromius; species Dromius quadrimaculatus. Next base: position 54,557,984 of record OZ022325.1, on the reverse strand, counting down.
CTCCGAATTCGTCACCAGCTCTCCGACTAAAATATGCACCGTTGACGTGTGCTGCTTCAAATAGTGCGTCTCGAAAGCAACAAACGCGCGGTTGTCACCTCGCTAACGGACATAGTTTCTGAGAAATCGACTATGTCGCACATTTTTAATGATATTTTGTTTCTCTTCTTCGAAGAAAAATACAAAAACTGAAAGATTTGATAGGAGAAATTTTCTTCCGAATATTCTATTTGACTTGTAATTTTCTGCTTCAATTCGCTCATATTCAAATTTTTGACCAATTTATATTGGGAAAAGTGAGACCAGCTTGTTGAAACAATACTTTTTCCGATTCCAAGGTACAGATAGGGATGTTAATTTAGGAAAGTGTTGGAGCTCCATCATTCATCAAGACCTATACAAAGGACTATTAAATCATTGATGTGGAAGTAGGGGTAAATGAGGAATCATGATAAATGGTATGAGAAGAATGGATAATTCTGAATACTGCATACTTCTCTTTTTTCTGTGAAAAATTGATAGCCTATAAATAGCAACTATTATATTGGTATTCAAAGAACAATCGACTACAGTTGTCTTTAAAATCGGAATTTAATTTTCAATAACAAAAAAAAAACCAATAATATAAATAACATGAATAATTTGAAACTACATGATAAAATAGAATAATAAAACTGTAGTACGTATTACATCCTATTTTATACTAATTCTGGGCCGACTTTCCACGCGGCATTATGATTTGTTCGTTAATTTTAATCACACCACGTCTGATAGTTTTGATTGCACCCTAAATACATAGTTTCAACAAAATATACTAATGCCTAGTTGCACCGCCGCCACTCAAATTTCAGTGCTGGTACTCATGATCATTCTCCGCAGCAGCATCTGTCAGTGAGTCGCCCGTTTGTATTGATATCAAATGGCGATCGTTCATAGAATAAGACTATTCGATCACAGTGCTTCGCAGTTGCATGACTGCGAATATTAGCGAAGGAGTCACTCAATCGAACAGTATTGAATCAAAATACAGCATTCCAATGTGACCTAGACATTGCAATAATTATTCTGTGTAGATATTTTTGTTTGGGTAACACTTGAAATTCAAGTTACAGTGGTGCATCTAGACATGAAAAGTTATAATTTATGAATATTCTTCGAATTGAACTGCATTCCTCAATCGATTTTCTTCACCTTCATTTCCTATAACATAGAATAATATTATAATCTTACACAAAATTAAAATAAAACTATAAGTAATAATCTCGTATGACTGCTTAACAAACAATGAAGTCTCACAAAAACCTCTAAAATTGTTATTTCCGTCTTTATAAAGAGGGAATAAATGTGATGCAGATCTTTTTCAAGAATCTCTGAGCATTTTCTACCATCACAATATTCAATTCTCATTGCATGATTTTATATTGGATGAGGTACGTGTAGTGTATAAACAGTTGAATTTCGGTTGAATTGTAAAGAGCTGAAGTTCATGAATTATTTTTTTTTAATGAAGGAAAAAACTTTTCAGAACTCATTTTATGAATAAATATGTTTTATTGGGTATAAGTTCTGTAATTTATTAGAAACACAACGTTTCAACAGCAAAGTGCTGCCTTTTTCAACTGAAAAAGGCAGCACTTTGCTGTTGAAACGTTGTGTTTCTAATAAATTACAGAACTTATACCCAATAAAACATATTTATTTTTTTTTTAGTTTCGATTCGATCAATCATGTATATGAGGGGACTAAAATTTGCTTAGTTGGCAAGTTTTATGAATAATGAACAGAACTCAAATTTGAATCCAGTTTTTTCTATTCAAATTTTCGAAAAGCTTGTCCAAAATGAAGACAAGAAAACGTAAAAAACCAGGAAAAGCATCGGCAGAAATTCTATTCCCAACGCAACAATAAATTTTATTTGTTATTCTTTACGGATTCCAGCGTGAACCTAAGACTGTGGAAATAATCAATATATATATATATATATATATATATATATATATATATATATATATATATATATATATATATATATATATATATATATATATATATATAATTGCATATGAAAGGAGAGGACAATCTCTTGTGATCATTGAGTTATAGTATCGGAGATTCCAGACAGATTATTTTTCTAGGAAGAACGAATCTTGCGAAGGCTGCGTGACAATTTCGACAGATGATGCAAGAGTTACTTCAGCCCGATAGGTTTCCCGAGTTTCAAATGAAACTCAAAGTGAGGCATTTGTTCGTTTTGCTCAATATTTCCTCAACAAATTCAGAAGCGTACAGACAAGCACCTTCAATAAAATTGGAACAAAGGATGTAGCTTGGTTTCACAAGTATGATCCAGAAACAACAGTTCATACTATTAAGCCCAGAAGATACAAATCCTCATGTGGAACCAAGGTAACAGAAGTCAGTAACAAAAGTGATAGTATCAATTTACTCCATCCAAGCAAAAGTGGTAGCTGCAGTATTCTTAAAATGTGGTCAGACATTACCAGCCAAACGGTTTACTGAAAACTGTTTATCGAAATTATTGGAAAATTTGTTGGGATATCAGCCAAAAATAGAACTGCAACTATACTTTTTGCATCATGATAATGCTACAGCTCATATTGCAGAAGAACAGATATTATTTTCCCCTGTCTGGCATCGAAGATATTTGCCCTTTGCCCAGTAACATATTTTCCAGATATAGCGCCGTGCGATTTCTAATTGTTTCCAAAAATTGAAGAGAAATTAAGTGTAAGAAGCTCCAGCAGCAATAAGAAGATAATAAATGTTGTTAATAACAGAATTAGAACTCCGCAGAAATCCGATTCTTGGGACTGTTTTGAAAAGTTGATATATGAACTTCACAAATGTATTTATATTTGTATTGCATACAAGATTTTGTTGATGTGAAACATCTATGGGCGCGCCTTGGCAATAAAATCGGACTGTATTGTATGCCGTGATACTTTCTCATACAGAAATATTATTTCCTTATCATTGATAGACTTTTATTCTTTTTTTTTCCAAAGAGAAATTTTTGAGTAATGTTACTTATGACAGCTTAGTTCCTGGAACATCTTTGTTGATTTTATTGAATGTTTTGCATCTATGTGAATTTTAACAATAGTTCAGTGTATTATATCAATTAGCAAGTTGATTGTGATCCAAAATTTTGTGGAGAACAAAAATTCTGTAACAGCCGGGGATATTGAAGCTGCAACCACATTTCTTTCATTCATAGTGATAAAAAAATGTGTCAGTTAAAAACTGACGACGCTGGAAATGGAACATTTTATGGTATGCAAAAACTGTCAAAGAATGTGCTTAGAAGAATTCGAAACTGTGATACTGATATTGAATCTAAATATGAGTAAAGTTGTGAAAGTGACGGTCAAGTGAGCAAAAATTAACAAAAGATCAATAATGATCAAAGTGCAGACTCCAGTAAAATGTTCAATATGTATGCACAGCGTTTGCTTCAAGAAACACATAATTTCTATTAGATATTTGAGTATTCGCTCAAATATTTCACATCTGCCGGTCGTCCCATGATGGCCAACAATATTTTTTCTACGGCCTCCAACTTCCAAATTCCAACAATCACTAAGCAAACAACAAGGGAGCTCAGAGCACAAGTTGACATTCAGATATAATAAATATCCAAACTAATGAATCAATTATGGCTGATTTCATGATCTCCAGTTAAATTAATCCGGTTTAAAGGGTTCATTTCCTTGGTAACAATATCAATTTCTGCATTGTGTCATCACTGACTAATCATATCAATCAAATAAATCGAAACTCTATCCATAACTCCTCGTCACTTAAGCCCAGGTTAATCTAACTCTCGGTCATGAAATCGGGCATGAGAGTTGCTATAGGCATGAATTCACAGAAATAAAATTGCTACGCGTTTAAATGATGATACAACTCTAATTTTGCGTATAGATTGCGTTCTGAGAATTATCGACTTCATGCACAGCCATAGCAAAATAAGTATTTAATATTTTCATGTGAACAGAAGATAACTGAATCAACGTAATGTAGAATAAAACAGATATAGTCCGTGAGACAGGGCATACATTTTTCGTTGATTACCGCTCACTTGAAACTTCGTGAGTGACTTTATTGTGATGAGTCCGACAGCTTTCACATTTGACGAAATTCTTGATTTGAGGGCGTTTTTTAGCGAGAGCTAATTGAACATGTCAATTTCATGAAGTCTTGAGAATGTATTACCGTCATATTGATGTTTACACTAATCGAAAGATTTTTTGAAAAATAATATTGGGGGCCAGCGGTGAGTCCGACAAGCCGCACTTGTCAAAAGTACGTTGGTATGAACACGGATTATCGCTAGTCTGAGACTTCGAGGACGTGTTCAATTTTTTTTTTCTAAAATTTGGTCATTTTTTCCGACAAATTTTCGAGGGCGTTTTCTCAGTCCGACACTGAAAACATGTTAGGATTATAACAGTTCCTTCATCAATGACCGCTTGTCGGACCAAAACAGTCATAATTTGAAAACATATTAGCTGTCCAAAAAACACATTGTCTGACAGAAATATTATCGTCAGTCCGACAAGAAAACGCTCGCACATATATAACTCAGTTTTTGACGTATTCAATATCAAGAGATAAGAAATGGACGTTGTTTATAAGCCAGTAATGAATAATCCATTAACAAAATAATTGAAAAAAAGTAAAGTAGAAAATAGAAAAAGAAATATAATATTATGTCGCTAAGTTGGAACGTTACTCACTTTAATCTTCCATTTCCAGAGGCTCCTAGTAGAATTAAATTGATATTCGATGCTCCATTCGAAACTTAAATTAGGATTAGTGATTCCCTTTCAAGATTTCAAAGTGACTTTCTCCCCCGACTATAGGAAGGGAAGAGAGATCTTTGAAATATTTCTTCAGCCATTCTCCCATTCGGTGCATATTTCTCCAGATATACTTTAAATATGCCATATCTCACATTTTCCACACAGACTTCAATTAAGCCAAGTTTCACATCACCTCGTGTGCGCAGTACAATGTTTTCTCTTCACGTCGTAAAATTGGAATGGGACACCTGTTTGTGTTTTCAGCTTTCTGCACTCGATAATATAAACTTCAAGTATGCCAAATATCAAATTTTCTCGTGCGTGCAATATGCTTGAAAAGGGATACAAAGCTTCCTCTTAACGTATTAATATATACATTAAAATAGAAAACCTGTGCATAATTTTCGCTTTCTGCACATCTTCTCCATATAAATTTTGAGTATGCCAAATCTCACACTCCTCCGTGCATGCAATATGCTTGAAAAAAGGTCGAAATTTTGCTCTTGACGTATTAATATATAGATATCACAGTTGAAGGTAAATTTGAATGATATTTGAGGTGATTATCGCAGTATACTGACTCTATATCACACATTTGATTCCAAAATAATATTAATATATCGGTGCACAAGCCTTTTTTTCATTATTTATAATCAATAATCATACTGACTTGATATGCTTTTCATATATGTATATGTCTATGAACGCAGCCGCATTCATACAACATATTTTTGATTTTCTGAAGTATTGTCCCACCTAAATTGTCGAACATGTATACAGTAATGTTCTAGACACTATTTGAATGGAAAATAAAAAACATAAAGGATGAGCGGTCATTGATGGAAAAAACTGTTATAATTCTGATACGATTTCAGTGTCGGACTGAGAAAACGCCCCCAAAAATTTGTCGGACAAAATGACCAAATCTTAGAAAATAAATAATTGAACACGTCCTCAAAGTCTCAGACTAGCAGTAATCCGTTTTCATACCAACGTTTTTTTGACAAGTGCGGCTTGTAGGACTCACCACTGGCCCCCAATATTCATGTCGGACAATATTATTTTTCATTTTATAATCAAAAAATCTCTCGATTAGTGTAAACATCAATATGACGGTAATACATTTTCAAGACTCCATGAAATTGACATGTTCAATTAGCTCTCGCTGAAAAACGCCCCCAAATCAAGAATTACGTCAAATGTGAAAGCTGTCGGACTTATCACAATGAAATCACTCATGAAGGTTCAAGTGAGCGGTAATCAACGAAAAATGTATGCCCTGTCTCACGGACTAATAGCATCATCTGTAAATTGTGTAAATTGAGTATGAAATATTCTTGAATGCCATAGCAGCATTGAACCTAGTAGAAAGTTTGATTTCAATCAGTTTGTTGAACAGACTATTTTCCAAATTCCAATCTACAAACCTTATGTACTTTTGGAGTCTCTGCCTTTTTGTAAGACTTCATGTAGAACCGGAAGAACATCACGAATAAGGTGCATAGATAACAAGCAGCATAGAAAATTATTGGATAACGTGCACAGAGGACTGGACACTCATTTCTAGTGAGATAAATGAGCACTATTATCATAAGTCCACACGCAAACTGGATCTGAAAAATAATTATCTATATGTAGAAGATTCTGATAATATAATACTTACACATAAAATTTTCACACCAAATATAATACGCTATAAAACTAACTTAGAAAAATATGTTTTCTTGTATGTAGAACTACATAGAAATTTATAAATACGAAATTTCAAAACATCACATAAGCGAATCTGTATAGAGGTTTGAAAGCTAACGTATTCATATGCTATTTCCGTTATATCGTCATATAAGTAAGTTCACAAGAGGAGAAGCCACTCCTAAAAAATTGTCAGATAATAATTTTGGTCCGCGTAAATTGAGTATCTTCTTGCTGCCGTAATTTCACATAGGCGTACGTGTTCAAATTTATTGGTTTTTTCTTGAAGACTCGACTAATTTGTAAGAAAATCAAGTTTTCTCTTTTATATTCGTAGGAAATAAAGTGTGGTTTAGTTTGAATATTTTTGATTGATCTCTCTGAATGGAATTATTGATTACTAAATCATCAGTGGTAGATGTTTGAACGTTACGAAACACAGAGAGACAGAAAATCTCCGTGTATCTGTGATAACTCATGTGGCTTCTTCCTCGTTCACTGTGAAATTTTCCCTCAATGTGGGAAGAGTTTTACGTGAATAATTCTATGAACAAATAGAAGAGAACTCACAATTTGGAAAGTAGTCAAGTATTTTTTCCACCAGAGATACTTTTGCCACTTGGGTCCAAGAGCTGATAGCAAATAGTAGGTATACATCACAACATGAATAGACGAATTGAGCCCTGCACCCAATGCACAGGAGCCTCCTGGTAGATATTTCACTGCTAACCATGAATTGATAGGCATTGATGCATGATGGTACAGGTGCAAGAACGATATTTGGCTATCTTTCTTCCGTAGCACGAAGAAAAACTGAAATAATAATAATAATTATATCCATTCATTTATCCAACAGTAGTTTATAAATCAGAACAAAATGAAACTAGAACTAGGTGAAAAAATAGCATAAGTAATAATCAATCAAGTTGTAAATTTTCAAAATGATCAGAATAAAAAATATTACAGTTGATTAAGCTTTACGTAACAAACTGATAAGCTCAGTACGAAATATAATTATATGAATTAGAAAAATTCGAATTAATTGTGCTTCTAATTACTGTACAGAACTGATATTCCAATAAAACATATTTATTTAATTTCATTACATTTATCGAATAGTTGCAATAATCAGTTGCGTATGTAACTGTTGCAAGAATAGACAATATGTTCACGTTGCGAAAATAGATAGTATGTTCACATGCCGAAGTGCCATCATTGAGATCCCGGGGAATAAGGATGGAAAATCTGACCTTGGTTGAATAAGACTTTTTATGCGCGCTTAGAAATGACCTCAAAAATAATTTTTGTTTTTGAAAAAGTTTTCATGTCACTAACTAATGGCAAAGAACTGATTTTGGTCGATTTTTCTTCTCTTGTAAATAATTCCTAAGCTTTTGCGAGTCGGAAAAAAGTTTCGGTAAAATTGAAAAATATCATTACCCTGCCAGTAGCGCACGTGAATATATTTTTCTCGGGTACATTTTTGCAATACGACAGAAAGCTTTAATTTTTTGAGTAGAAATAATACCTAAAAATGAGATTGAAAAATGGCTAATTTTTTCTGATTTCAATCATAAGAAAAAATATTATATGTTTAATACATATAAAAACTACGATTTTGGGATTCCTTAGATCTCTATACTTACTCTATTTTGCGTATTATAGCAAACCTCATTACTAATCCCAAAATCTAGCATCTTTGGTACTTGTCAAGCAAATAACTATTATTTGTGTTGGTATGATCGGAGATTTTTCAATATCTATATTTCTTCTTGATTAATAACAAATAATGCAATAGTTGAGAATGATATTCATTATTTTCAATTTTTTATTGTTATTTGAAAATGTGCAATATGAAAAAGTAATTATTCCAATCGTTATTTATAATCACAGAATACAGGAGCTGTATAATTTCTTTTTGTTGTATCAACACAAAGAAAATAGATTTCATACCATTAAAATATATGATTTTCTAATTTTATTTTCAGATATGAGTTCCATTGAAGAAATCGTAGCTTTGTGTCGTATTCTAAAAATGTGCTCGAGAAAAATATATTCACGTAGGCCACAGATCGGATGATGATAGTATTCAACTTTTTTATTTCAAACTCTATTTTCGATTTGAGATAGTTCAGAAATTATTCCTAGAAAAAAGAATCAGTAACCCATGGAAACTCTTCAAAAAGCGAAAATATATTTGAGATCGTCTCAAAAACATGCACAAAAAATCTCATTTAACCTAGGTTATAGATCCCGAGATCTCAATGGTGTCGCACGCAGCTGGTTGTTGTTTTCATGTTTCATAGTACCAACTATTCGTACTCTATAAATTTTAGATAACAAGTGTGGATAAAAAAGTTTGTCAGAACTGAAATATACTTCGAATGGATTCCCTTTATTATAATAGCAATCAATGTAATAAACACATTATCTAAATGAGTTACTGGACTCGTCAAAGTTTATGGGCGAGCAGGTTCATCGCACGAAAAGCTGATAAGTCAATTATTATTAAATTAAAAACAAAATTTTATTTTCAACTGCGCTGAAGCGAGTATTTTTCAAAAACCTCGTTTAACATTCTCAAAACTTGGGAGTACTTCTATGTGTAATTAGTTGATCCTCTGTTCACAAATAACATCTGTCCGTATATGATTTGAATTGATAGAATTATCAATTGACACAATTCTTGAATTTTTTTTGTTAAATCAATGACGTTATCACTCATTGTATCCAAGAGTGTAGTGCATCAAGCTATAACAAATATTTCAACTTTCATTTTGATTGACAATGTCATAAAACAAGTCGCTCTGATACACACGATTCTTCCGGATTGAAATGGTTAATGCAGAATAGGACTAGGGGAGTATATCCTATATAGCTAGTTCCGAGATGAATGAGAGAAACTCACTGAACCTATTAGTCATGACTTAGAGTAAATTATTTTGCAATGTTATCCAAAATACTATACTCGCATATCATGAATAGAAAATGAAGAACCAGCTTCAATTATTTCTATCACATAATTTAGTGCTACTCTGTGCTGAATGATTTTCAGTATTCAAGAATATGTAATAGCTCCAGTCATCCATGAAGCTGGCAAGATTCAATTATGTTATTAAAATAATATGAGAATCCAACTTTCCAATCAGCGCACAAGTTCAGATACTGATGATTTGGATTTCACAGAGAAAAAAAAAAAAAATTTAATGATTTATATATTTGTGAGTGTAGATATACACTGATGAAGTGGAGTCAGTGTAGTATTGAATTTTATGAATGGTATGGAGTCGATTGCAGGGAATGATGAACATACTATTAGCAACTCAAATTTGAAATGTCGTTCATTCAAAAAACAATACATTGTGCGAATATACTTGCTAGTTGCTATTGAAAACAGTCCCAAGTTATAATTATGACGGACGATATGTATATTGAACTGCTCTGTCTATCTGGTTAATTTCAATATAACAAATACAATAGCAATATAATAATAACCTTTACAGATTACTAAGTTGGAATACTTATTTATTACTATTCTGAACTCACCGTGTCGAAGAACTCCGTGAATTTTGATATGTAGTAATAATAAACCGCATTCAATGCCTGTAAATCAAGAGAAAATTTTAGTGATTTCATCGCTCAAATGAATTCAAACGCAGCGATCTTATGTTGAATATTCATCATGTGTACATGACTTGAATTTCTACATTATCCTAACGATCGCAACCAATGTTAATCAAATGAGAATTACTGTGTTTTTATCCAATTTGAGAGTTCAAATAACACAAACAAATATTGTTCTGAATCCATATCAATGTTAAACAGATTTCGTTAATCAATTAGCCAGATGACATATTTTGTGGAATAGAAAAAACAATTTAAGCTTATTCTTAATTTAGGACGAGTAAATTTCACTTTAATATCGCTAATTTATAATCCTCCGCAGATCCTTGTTCACTCTTACTGTCGACTATTTCAGACGAATTATTAAGAATATAATTCTCAGTTCCGGTTTCGACAATAATTATTGATTATCCCAAAACAGTTAATTGGCTTCAATCCTTCAGGAATATTAGAGAAAAACTTGAAAAGAAAGCGATACAGTGTAATAGTAAAATTGGATGATTGAGAATCGAATAATTTTTGCTGCATTTTGAAGTAATTCAGTGAAGAATTAACATACCATCATGGCATCAGGGTCTGATGTACTTTGATTCAGTTCTCGGCATCTGAAAATGCTGTATCTTCGGCCATAGCCTGATCCAAAACTCTAAGACAGACAGACAAAAATTAAATGAGGCCATGCAACATATTTTAGTACAAGTAAAACATAAAAACTCGATATATATATATATATATATATATATATATATATATATATATATATATATATATATATATATATATATATATATATATATATATATATATATATATATATATATATATATATATATATACAGGGTGTTAGAAACAAAGAATACATTTTTTTCTTGTAACACTTGCACCGAAAGTATCCTATTATTGAGCTGACTTCTGCTTCAATAGTATATTATGTAACACGGACCGAACGACGACTGTCATTTTTGTCCAGAATAAATTTTGCTGCACTCGGTGAAGACGAGTAATACTTGATTGATATGTATAAAAGTTGCAGTACATACATTTCACGTTGTGGACCTTCTCCTATTTCATTTATCACTCGATGCACTTGCTGTATCGCAGTATGCTGCTCTCTGAACCCAAACTAATGAGCAGGGATTATGTTTTAATCTTCTACAAGGATCTGTATTCTTCTTAGTGTTAATTTTTCGAATATTTTGGACATGATAGGCAATAAGTATATAGGTCTGTGTGATGTTATATCGGTTCTTATTTCTTCCGTCATCTGTATAAGAATAATTTGGGCAAGTTTCCACGCTAATGAAAAGTAGGGAAGTCTTATCATAGCGTTGTAAATATATGCCAGATACAGTATGCCTTTTTTGGGTATTCCCCGCAAGACTTTTTCCGTTATTGAGTCATGACCTTCGGCTTTGTTGTTTTTAAGGATGTTTTCTGCACATTTTACGTAATTGTAAGAATTGGTGCAGTAGTTTTCTGTATGTCTATAATTCTGGCCTCTAATACATAGTGGTATTTCTCTGTTCATTCTTGGAGGTTCCTTGGATATTTTTGTTTCTCATAAGTGTTTGACCTCATATATTTTATTATTATTGTCCCCTAGGTCTATCAAGAACATAGGTAACGCTTCTTTTGATACCCAACTTTTTATGTTAGAAATATTTCCAATGGAGAAATCCAGGTCTTCTAGAGACTCATTTATGTCTTCCTCAGGTACTGACGGGTGTAGGTTTTCAAGGACCACTCTATATGCTCTATCTAGCCTAGGTTGGTTGGTATGATAGGCGATTTTATTATAGTTCAGCAGAAGTATTAGCATTCTATATGCCGTTGGTGTGTTTGTATATATTTTGAAGCCTTGGTTACCGAAGGTTTTACGGATAAATTCATCTTGTTTAGGAAGTGTTTCAAGACTAAGCAACATCAAGCTATAGTCAGCGACATCTTAGACAAAAACTGGTGAAGGTTGAGTTTTATAATTTTTTTATTTTTGCTGTAGTTGGCAACACTGACTTAACGGAGTCTTCTGCGTGAGGTTTGTTAAGTATTGCTCGAAATATATGCGCGGTACGTACAAACGGACAAAACTACATGGATTTTATCAACTGATAATTCTTGTTTATTTCAGCTTTTACAACTAGTTATTTTTATTTAGATGTAGTCCTTCAACTCACTTCAGTTTTTAACTTATTGCATATTCATCAGTGATAATTGCGCGAATTTAAGATTTTTTTTTGCACCATGATAAAAGATAAGACTTATCATCCGTTCACTTCAGATTGATGAATGGAACATTTATGCATAATATTAGCATCACGGGAATATTATCACAAACAATTTGGTGCAATTTTTATTGTAAATTCATATTATAATATATTTCTGATATTTCTTCAATTCTAAACAAGAATTGCATTTTTATTTTATTGACTGAAATTATTCTGAACTTCTTCCTGGAGAGTGACAACATAAGATAGATTGTATTCACTTTTTCATACACATTGTATATAGTGGAGCAATCCAATTAATATTGATGCAAGTGTTAGCTGTTGAACGGTATAATATAGTAAGGAATGTAATAATTCCATATTTAGATGAGAAAATGTACATCAGAGAAATAATTATTTTTTGATTTGCCTAATCAATATATCTGATTGATAATATTGATTTGAAATAGAATGAGTGCGATAACTGCCGAAATAAAATGTAATGAGATTTTTTGAATATTCTCTATCTCTATATTTTGAGATGTACAGTTTTCATCAAGTAATGTACCTACCAAATATACCAGGTATGCACTGATTCCGACTTGTATTATATTGTAGTAGAATAAAACTGATGCGAGCGAGTAGGCAGGTCGATTCTTCATATATGCTGGTAGAATGAATTTTACCATTATCAAATATCCAGCTACTAAGCCCAAAGTTGGATATGGAGAAGAAGCTAGAAATCTGTCTTGTGTGCGAGGATCTGAAAACGTGAATAGAGTAATCCTTTTTTTTAAATTCAAATCTGGTTGAGATGCAACCAGTCTATCAAGGGGAATAGTTGTAGAACAGTGTGTAAGAAGTTGAAAAGAAGTAACCTTTTGGATTTTGAATGAAGATAGAATCTGAATGAAACTTTTTCTCTGAATTGTTTTACCCTACCCAAGTAACAATGACGGACCGTCGACCAGAATGTGACGTCAGATTTTGGTCATAATGAAGTCATAATCTGACGGTCATATTTCGACGTCACAAGACGTAGAATCGACGTCACATTTCAAGTCGAATTGAGGTCATAAATTGACGTCATTTTTTGACGTCACGAAACGTTGAACTGACGTCATAATTTGACGTTATGTTTCAACATTTTGGGAAATCATACTTTACTGTATATATGATTTTTTAGTCATATTTTTTCAGTTCAGTGTACTTTGCGCTTACGTTTTCAACTGATTGAGCTCCTTTTTTTAGCTCAACGTCATTTCATGACTTAATTTCGACGTCATTTTGTGACGTCAGGTCAGCGTCATTTTATGACGTAAATTCGACGTCATTTTGTGACTTATGCATGCATCGCGAAAGATTTTTTTGGAAAATGTCATTTTTTGACGTCCTAAAATGTTAAACAGACGTCATAATTAGACGTTTTGTTTCAGCGTTTTGAGAAATCATACTTATGCTTTATATAATGATTCTTTAGATTTTAGAATTTTTTCAGTCAGTGTACTTTGCGCTTATGTGTTCAACTGACTGAGTCTTATTTTTTAGCTCAACGTCACTTTATGACGTAGGTTCGACGTCATTTTGCGACGTATGTAACATTTCTATTCCAGCATCCATTTTATGACTTAAATTCGACATTATGAGTATCAGTTATCTAGATATGAAGTTATAAATTATTATATAGAGATCTGTGTTCAATTATGAGAATTATGAACGAGTTAGGTTATGAAATATAAATTAGAAGCGTTCGGCTTTCATATTCCAGTGTAGATAAAATCTTATTTATTCCTATAAATTTCTCTAAACAGTCTATCAATAAAAGTGAAGAGCCTGATCCTCTATTTATTTGGGTTACAAGCATTCAAAGGGTAACATATTTGATTTTTTGCTCGGAAGCCTCCCCAACGCATCTTTTACAACAGTTCGGAAATCTTCGGTAAGATTCGGACTATTGAAATATCAAGGTTCCACCAACGGTTTTTCTTTTTTAGTTCAGTTCAGGGAGGTTCATTTGTTTGTTTGCATGATATTGCTCCACTCAAGAATTTTGTTGAAGTTATTGGAAGGTAGGTATCTATAATAAAATTAGAATCGTATATCCAACACATTGATTAATTTGCTATCGATTTAGAAGAATTTTAAAATCTAGAAACAAATGTATCATAAGATATTTCCGAATTTCATAACTGTTATTGAAAATTTTTCTAGCTACAAAGCTGATGATCGATAGGATCTGAATAATAGTGTTGAATCTTGAATTACTGAAAATTATATGAAATTGTTTTCCAGGATGACTGTATATAATGGTGCATTTTTCAAATTTCGACTGAATTGCTGCAGTGCCGGCTGTTGACACTATCGTCATGGTCACAACATTTAAATAAATAACCCGAAGGTATACAAAAATTGGTCCAGAATTCACAGATGCTTGACGATCAGTTTTTTTCTTGTCATGGTGATTATTTTTTTTTTAGGTTTTGATACATATATATTTTTTTTTACTTGATAGTTTTTTATTGTCTGTAATATATTTGTATTTTAAATAAATCAATTGAAAATACAATGATGTTTTATTATTCACTAATGATCTAAAAGTTCCTTGGATAAATAGTAATCAAATAGGTGATATGCAACGTTATAATGTTACCATACAACATTATGATGCTCTATATTACTTATTTTATTATTATTTACTTCTTGAGGAATTTTTAGGTGATGACAAAGATCATAAAGTGATGTTGAATTCAAGTCATAATATGACGTCAAAATTAGGTCATAATGTGACGTCAAACTAAGGTCATAATTTGACGTCAAACTTAGGTCATAATATGACGTCAAAATAACGTCATTATATGACGTCAAACATACGTCATAATATGATGTCATATAGCTCCACGCATTGACGTCTTGCTGACGCGATTATGACCAAAAATGTGACGTCGTATCGACATCATATTTGGTCATAATTGTTACTTGGGTATGCAACTACCGAAATATCCTTTGTACGATTTTTATAAATATTTGAGAATATCTAAAATCCGAGCCTCTTTCCAATGAGAAGATAATATGCATCAAGGCTGGAAAAACTTTAATGTTCATCATTTTAGCAGCGGAATTGCAAAGAAATTTTCTTCTGAATCATGTATTGGTTAATTCTGCAAGAATTGAGGCTGGTTCATGATGGATTTAATTTACTAATTTAGATTTTCTCAATTATAAATCTATAATATATATTTTTTCATATAACGAGTAGAATTATATAAATCCTCGAGCTTTCTGAGAGAGCATATTTTTTTCACTAACCTATCTGAATAAATGATCATAGATCGCTTCAAAAAAAGCTGTGGTAAAAATCATTTTCTACAGTCATGATAGGTAGTAGAGGTATGCTACGAAAACCATTCGATGTAGGCTGTCTTAAAGGCTGGTTAATGATGGATTCAATTCACAAATTTAGATTTTCTCAATTATAAATCCAACCAATCGTAGACATTGGTTGACATGTCAGAAATTCCAAATTTACAACTGTCATAGAAAAAATATTTGAATCAAGAATATGGTGGCGAAGCATCCATATGTATATGATAAAAGTAATAAATCAAACCAAAATTCAATCATTTGTGCAAATAAAATAATTTTGGCGATGTGAAATTGCTACTCAACTAGTCAATTTTAAGTTATATTTCAAAAAATGAACTAGTATGAGGATCTAAAACTATAAATCTAGATATCTAAATGTAAATTCCTAAATTAAATCCATCATAAACCAGCCGTAAGGCTGGTTTATGATGGATTTAATTTAGGAATTCACATTTAGAAATTCAGATTTATACTTTTAGATCCTTATTCTCGTCAATTTTTTGAAATATAACCTAAAATTAACGTTTTGAGTAGCTATTTTACATCGTCAAAATTGTTTCATCTGCACAAATAATTGAGTTTCGATTTGATTTATTACTTTTATTATATAAATATGGGTACTGTTCCACCATATTCATGATTTGTGAATCTTTCCTGTGACAGCTATCAATTTGGAATTTCTGACATGCCAACCAATGTCTACGATTGGCTGGATTTATAATCAAGGAGATCTAAATTTGTAAATTAAATCCATCATAAACTAGCCTTTAATTTACAAATTGAGACTTTCTCAATCAAAAATCCAGCCAATCGTAGACATTGGTTGACATATCAAAAATTCCAAATTGACAAATATCACAAAAAGGATATTCAAATCGTGAATATGGTAGAAGAGCATCTATATTAATATGATGAAAGTGATAAATCAATGACGTCAAAACATTAGACCCAGCTTGCTAGCATTTGTTTTGAAGCAGATATTAGAGGTGCGGGGAACGAGGAAAAATCCAAGTTGGTAGTGCAGGTTGCATATAATTAACCTCCATCAAATTTCAAACTTAATTCTTCATCAGAAATATATAAATTGATTGAATGCAAGTGATTTATGAATGTTGAAAGTTGTGAAAACGTGGCGTTCACATTTAAAATACAATTCTCAAAAAAAATTACAATAAGTTAAAAGCCTTTCATTTTATGAATAAATTACGATATGATTCTAATATGAATTGATAAATTTATGAAGTTGATTATAAGATTTTTATTATTCAAAAAAATTAAAACACAAACAATAACAATAAACGTCATATAAATAGTGTAAACTAGGCATCACGCACTTCAAACTTAGATAATTCCCTTTCCTCCCTACCCGCTAATGTCTGCTTCAAAACAAACTGTACACCAACATACGACGTGCGGAGTCTAATATATAAGACATCATTGTGATAAATCAAACCGAAATCCAATCATTTGTGCAAATAAAACAATATTGGCGATATAAAATGGCTACTCGAAAAGTTAATTTTAGGTTATATTTGAAATAATGAACAAGAATGAGGATCTAAAACTATGAATCTAAATTTCTAAATGTAAATTACTAAATTAAATCCATCATAAACAAGCGTTTATACTAAGATAAATTTAGAGTACAAGTTAGAAGCGAATGTCTTAATTATTTTATATGCTATTATCGATACACTATGATCTCTGTGTGTGGGAGAGAAGGCCTTATTGATATTTTTTCACGTGCACAGTTGCAGACAGAAAATTAATTGGAAGTTTATTGCATTTGATTTTACGCTTGTATTCCTCTAAAGATCCTCGTAGTGTGAATAACTTTTATATGGTAGGCGTATGGAAATTTCTTTAGTAAATTTACCTATGAGTCTCTCGAAATACTGTTCAATTGTATGAAGTGATAAGTTACTTGATATATTCATTTTGGAATCTGAAAATATAGATGTGAAATATTATTGCCAGGAGTTATTTCGTCATTTTTACTCACCCGCTCTATGGATATTTCAAATCAATTTTATCAGGAATAAATGATGGGGCTTGTTGTAATATCCAAAGAGTTCCTGTGAAACAAAATCTATTTAGGAATGCGATTCTGCACTTTAGAAAACAGTCATTCACTTGATATCGTTTACATCCGTATACATAATTTAATTCCTACCAAATTTCAAGTTCCAAAAGTAGTATTAATTACAAGTGGAAAGTATAATAATCCAGAGTCGCAATGCAATACTCTTGTTCTTAGAGGATATATATAAAATCAGTCACAGGTGATGCAACATTTAATTTTGAAAATTTAATTTTGACTCTTAACGAATCAATTTGAATGTGAACAATTATGGTTGAAGTAATCATATTAGACTATTGTTCGTAGGTTCACTTTGCTTTAGTTTGCCATGATGACTGAAATTGCTTTTTAATGTCAAGCATTTTCGAAACCATAAGAGATAGGAAATACCTAGCAGGGTAATCGCGATCTTCTTCTTTTCGTAACATCAGGATGGGCCAAAAATGATATAAATATTTTTTCTTCTTCAGTTATCACGAAAATATCATTCAGATAAAAAAAAAAATTCTGATGAAGTCTGAACTTTTTATATCAATCTCAAGATGTGCCTCTTCGTGATTTTTTATTTTCCATTCAAATGACACCAAAAATAATTTTTATTTTTATTTGGAGTCGTATTGCGACCTAATCAATTAGCATGTTGTAGAAATCGATACTCATATTGTTGTTAGAATTGAACGTTCTCCAAAAAAAAGTCTGATATGATTTTTCGCCAAGTCGACTCGTTTAAAAATGATTCAAGGTCAAACTTCAATCTCTAAAGTCACATTTCCACCTCTATTATAATCATAGTCGTAAGGAGATCTGACCGTTTCCACCTCTTGTCATAATCATAATATTTTGTTCACAATTAAATTTGAAAAGTAGTGAAATATATTCAAAATGATTAACAATTAAATACTACTTGGCTAAAGGTAAAATTGATATTTTGAAGAAAAAATAATAAATAATGAATGCATAAATAGAATATACTCAATTGTATGTGAACATACCATAACTCCTTAAAATATGGAATAACATATATGAAATAGATCATATTTTATATAGAATTACTTTAAAAGTTGTACAATATCAAGAAATATTTGAAACAATATTATTTTAATTTATTTGGGCAAATATCGTGATTAGTAGTGATTTCTAGGTCACTGAATTTATTAACTTCATGTTGATTTTGAAGTCTTGGTTTTTGTTTTGTTGGTGTCGTATTTGATAATTTGATTTCTATTCATATTTTTATATCTATAACCTTTCTTTCTATGATCAAAGTAAATAACAGAAGTGAAATTAACAACGATTCCATGATATGAAATAGCGCTACATATATCCATCTCTTTCTATCTATGATTACGACAAAAGCCACATTCCCACCTCTATCATAATCATAGTCATAACTCTTCAGTCGTACCCTTGAGAGTTTGACATACGCGAAAACATTAGAGCGTTTCCTGTTCTTGTCGTAATCATAGTCGTAAGTCATAAGTCTTAAGTCGCAATCATAAAAGTTTGGCGTCGCCAAACTTGTGTCGTAATCATAAATTTGAGTTTTTTATTGAAAAGCTAGTTTCAAGTTTGTGAATCTATTTTTAACAAGTAGTACCAAAATAAAATTGGAGCTTCTGCGTGAATAATTCTAGTAGAAGCATCAGAAAGGATATCTGAGCTATTGTCAATTGTTTTCTTAAAATTTATTTAAATGATGTCTACCTATCAATTTGAAGCTGTCAGGGAGCACAGGAATTCACTTTTACCATTCAACTCTTACCACTCCATTTTTACCATCATCTTTCTTACCACTATTCTATTTCACCACTATTTTTACAATTACAATACCTACAATAAATTTATACTTAAAATTGGATGGTATGTTCCTTAGAGTATACTCTAAGGTATGTTCTATTGGGATCTGACATCATGACGTCACGATCCAACATGGCCGTACTTGGCCAGAGTTTAGCATTGCTAGCATAGGCAATGAGTATATTTCCTTGATTTTTTAGCGATACGCAATACTTTTACTCAGTGAAATCAAAAAGTTAGTTGGTGTGAGGTACAATTGTTATTATAATACACATTAATTCTATTTGAACAAAACTTTTCATCATAATTTTAAAATTTTAATATTTTATTTCCGTCATATACAACGAATACGTTCGAAAATACCGATTTTATTGTGAATAATCTTCTGTTTCTCTTTATTTATTATTGTTATTGTTGTTAGCTGCAATAAAATTTACAATAAATTTAATATTTTCGAACATATTCGTTGTGTATGACGGAGATAAAATATTAAAATTTATAAATAATGAATTAAAACTCTTGTTCATATGGGCTTCATGTATGTTATAATAATTATTTAAACTTAAATAGACTAACATTTCGATTTCACCATGAAAATATATTGCGTATCGCTTGAAAATCGAAAAAATATACTCGTTGCCTATGCTAGCAATGCTAAGCTATGGCCTATAGCACTAGATAAAGCACAGCAGACTTGTCCGCCATTTTGGAGCCCACTGTCAGTTGTTTGCCGTTTACCGATGTGTGAAATTTAATATAATTTAATAAAATAATTTCAAATGACGGGATGTTCTCGGCCCAGTTGTATTATTCATTCAAGATACGGGTTCTGATTCTACAGATGAGTAACTTTTATTTCTCAATACATCATTTGAATGTGGAGAAATATATTCCGAGCTACTCAACCTCAATTTGAATTTAGATTTTAACTGTTTGATTATCGGAATTTGAGTGCATTATTCAGAGTAAATGTCAGCATTATTGCAAGAATCTTTGTCCTTCAGTAATATTCTTAATGATTTGCTACTAAATTTTCATAATTTTTAGAAGTCTTGCAGTATTGCAAATTATTTGTTGGAGCACTACACTGTTGTGAGAGGTTTGAGGATTAGGAATTTAGAAATTTCAAACAAAAATGAAACCATCAGTTACAATTCCAAATGAGCTAATAAAACAAATACAAGAAGCAAGTATTGTATTGTGTTTCATTCGATTTGAACTGTTTTTTAAATTTTTATTGTATTTTCTATGATTACCTTGACTGATATCTTATAAAAAAAACCTTTTGTGCTTATTATTATTTATTATTTAACCTGCTTTGGCCAAAGCAAATATTTAAGTACTTATCTAGGTACCTATTTGTTAAAATCACCATACTACCTACTTTAACTTCATAATTTTAAACATTTACAGATTTTGTGCAGAAAATTAATGCAAGTAGATAAATTTCTTAAAGAACAAAATGCACAACTGCCTGCTATTTTAATCTTGTTATTATTCATCTAAAAATCTACATAATTTACACAAAATCATAAAAATAAGGATATTAAACGTTTCACAGACTTGTCAGTGGGCTCCAAGATGGCGGATGAGTCTGCTATGACTATCTAGTGCTGTACTATGGCCAATGACGTATTAACAGTAGACCCAGCACGCGGCATTTGTTTTGATGCAGGAGTAAACAGTGGGGTGAGGAGAGCAAACATCGTTGTATCGCAGGCTGCGTTTTTCATTTAAAAAAATATCGATTGTGAGATGTGGGAAAAGTCTCGATTTTTTTTATTCTGAATCAATTAATATATTATTACTTCTATTTTAACAAATATATACATACAACAGTACAGAATAAAGGCGCGCACTTCTCAAAAGTAAATAAAAGCAGGCAAACCGCATAACAAGCATGTTTACTCCCTTCGCTTCTCAGAGCCCCTCACCTTGTAAGTGCTAACATCACAACAAATTGTGGACTGCCATAGGACGCGCTGGGTCTACTTTAATAATACGTCATTGGCTATGGCTCAGTGCGACCATGTTGGATCGTGACATCACGATGTCAGATCCCAATAGCTCTAAGTACCAACAGTTTCTCTTTCGTCTTTCCTGATATAGTAAATAAATTTAGGTTAGGTTTAAAATCGGATTTGGAGGGTAGCGCGGCATAGCACGTCGAATCAACAAAAATCACTGTTCATGATTGTACTAGCGGTTTGATAAACATTGAGCATGGCACGTCGATCTTAATGATTAGGGGCGAAGCCCGTTTGTTAGTTTGAGTTCGAAGTATCGCCAGTTGAGCAAGAGCACGCACTAACACATAGAGCAGTTGGAATGGTAAAAAAGATGTTGGTAAAAAAAATGATTATAAAAAATACTTTGGTAAACATGTATAATAATCAATTAAAACCACGTTATCATCTTTAAATTATACTTCCGGCAAAAAAAATGTTAAAACTGTATGTTTCAATGAATTAGAGATCCCGAAAATTTAGAGAAGAAATCTTTATTAAAAAAAAAAATACTCATTTTATGTAAGGACTAAAACATAACCGTCATCTGTCACATTGACCATGACAGTTGTCCTTTGACAATGACAGCTGTCACTTTCACAATGACAGATGTCACTTTGAGAATGACAGCTGTTACTCTGAAATAAGCAATTGAATGTTGCAACATTCTAAATTCATGAAACAGCGATGAAACTGATGACCACAGCAGATTTTTGTATATGAAATGTTATTGGTTTGGAATTTCCTATTTCTAGGAGCCTGATGGCCATTTGCACCGTTCTAGCTTAAATTTCAAGTTTCATTTAAACAAAATATTTCGAATCAGAATACGCTAGATAATAATCAATTACAAAATTTGAATTCAATCCAAATTTTCAAATAACCTCTATTTAATTATGTCGGTAATAATTCAATGTGATTTTCAGAAAGTAAATTCAAGCTTTTTTCATGAAAAAATGTGAATGAAAGAAGAAAGTCATGCGTCAAAATTAGTCCAGAAGTGTCATAAAGTATCCAGAATTATTATCATATATTTATTATCTGTATAAAGAGTTATCTAGAAACAATTTTATAATTTTTTCAAGACAAATTGTTCAAGCAGACAGTTTTTTTGGAGCATGCCTTCTGTTTTGCGTAACATTTATTGTTTACTTCATTTTTTATAATTACTGTATAATCATGATTCCTTTTTTTAAATTTTTTCAGTATCTATCATTCAATCACTTATTTAAATTGAAACCATATTACTATTTGTCTATTTCGGTTGTATATCAGACATTTCATATTCATAGGTTAAAAATTACATACCCAATACTTTCATTGAACATGATTAATAAACCTATACAAATTTATTCATTCATTTATCTGTAATGAAGAATCTGCACCATTCTGTATTACGTTTTGTGATTTAATTATGTATTTACGGAGCTCATCGTACACGAGTAATCCATTACTTTTTTCGTTCAACTTCCCAATCACGGTTTGGAAACGAATAAAATGTTAATCAGAGTGACGTTTTTCGGTATTGAGGCAATCGAGCACATAAGATGCTTGACCATGTCCCTTGTTCTATTTTTCACTCATTTTATCTGTACAAAAGTTATAATAAAAGCTGTTATGAAGCTATTGCCTGTATAGCCTGTCAAAATATACCACTGACAGTTTACGCTTCTCGCCGAATAGCGTCGCCTCGAGCATTGTCGGGTTGGCCTATAATGGCAGCAATATTTATGTCACATTTGATTTTTGAGTCTTGATACGATATTGTTCAATTAAGAGACACTTAAAATTGATGGGACAGCGGTGCAACTAGACATAAATGTTTCAGGCTTTACTTATAAGACAATATAGTAACTTATCCAAGATAGATTACAGAATTTACATCGATATTCTGATTTTTTCACTATATTGCAGCACAGAGATAGATCAATAATTATTATTGAAAGAGAATATGCTCGGTTACATACAAATAAGACAAAACATGAATTTTTGTGCGCAATTAAAATTATTACTTTTCCAGTTCTCATAGATACTGTATTAGTTTGTCAGTCAGGGATATCGGTCAATCATCTAGCAGTCTGCAATAACTTACAGTAAATCCAATTCAAATGTACTAAGTTGTAACCAAATATCACTGCACTATAAGATTCATTGTTATTCCACTGAACACTAAGAAATGACTAAAAGTTTGAATATAATTATAAGTCTTAGATCAATAAGTCTACGTTTCTAAATAAATGGCATTTCACAAAGTCATTAAAAAGTAATTCCCAAATGACAATTTGGTTATCTGAGTCCTTAAAAACAACTTATTTATAGTATGTTCATTTAGAATTATGTACAGACTACTCATAAATTTTACATAAATTTAACGAATCGGATAAGATTTCAACATTGCAAAACGGTGCGTTTTTGAAATCACTTTGGTTTTTATGTTTCACGTGCAGTAAATTGAGAATTTACTGAAGCGTTTATTGGAAGAAGTAATGAATTATTCTAATAAAAAGTATTGTTTTAGGAGTCACGATCATATGCAAATCGGATTCATATATCCACAGCACCAAATCATTATTGGTGTACCAAGAATACAAGATTTTTTTCTTCAGATCATCCAGCTAAAACATAGTTTCTCTTATTACATATGTTTTTTTTTTTTAAAGTGACGTTTGGCATCAACATCCACAGAGCACACAGATCTGCTCAGTCACGTGGCAGATTTCTCTAAATTATCGGCTATGATTCAGTGATAAATCGTGTCAAATATCATGTACCAGATCATTCCATTTGATCTCAAAATAATTTCGAATTTGCTCATGAACTCAATTTGAATACCATACTTGTAATAATTGCAATAAAGTCTTGAGCTACAGAAACAAATATTTACTAATGTGTGCTCAGTTTTTTGATACATTTTTTGTTTAGTGAGCTTAATTCCCCCTTCCAATATCAGCTAGAAAGATATGAATTGAACATTCAAAGGATAGATCTGCATCATTTTGAGAAGAAGGAAGAGTTGCCAAATAAATTTTTGAAGGTTGTAGTACAAATTAACCAGTTGATAATTTTTACCATTAAAATTATATTCCTTTTTTGACTGATGTTTCAATGTTTTCAGTCATATTCATTTAATTTTGTCTTGTTTGAGATAATATTTCACTGTCTTCAAAAAACTTCAACTGTTTTATCCTGAAGTAATAAAAAGATTACGAAATATTGGAATTTATTAAAAATAATAAGTCTTAACTTTTTTTCAAATTTGAGCTACGCTACAATCTCTGTAACATTCGTGGATCCAAGAATTACTTACAGGTAAAAGTGTAAATTTATCTGATTAGGCAAATAAAATACTAACTTTTGTTTACTTTATGTGTCTAATCACATTAAGTAAAAAAATCTGTCGTGAACATCACGTGACTTACTTGTACATCATTGGATATATATATATATTCAATCGTTTTGGATTTATGCGGAACATTCAAAAAATGTTTCGAATAAAGTGCTCTTCCGGCTTAGTCGATAGCAATCATAATGCAAGGTGTACAACTGGATATTATGAAAGTGCCTAATACAAAATTTAGATATTCTACGATATATATATATATATATATATATATATATATATATATATATAATACGATGTGATTTTGTCTTTGATTATATATATCATTGGATATTTATAATCAAACACAAAATCTCATCGTTCCACAGTTAATCGTTTTGGATTTACCCAAGAGATTCTAAGAATCTGTCAAGTAAAATGCGCCGAGTCGGTTACTATGGAAACAGTAGGCCATTATTCTTATACTACAACATTCCATTTAAAAAATAAATTCCTACCATTGAAGGGTACTTTCGGTTCAGTCTATTGTTATGAAAATAGTAGGCAATCATTCAGATGCTACAGCAGACTGAAATACCAAATTTCAATATTCTACACCTAATCTTTTCGAATTTATGCGAAAAATTCCAAAAGACTGTCAAGTAAAGTGTACTTCCGGCTCATTCGATCTCAATAAGAATAGAATGTGAGCATCAAGGTATAATCGTCCTAAATACTGAATTCTAAGAATCTACGTTCAATCGTTTTGGATTTATGCGGAACATTCAAAAAATGTTTCGAATAAAGTGCTCTTCCGGCTTAGTCGATAGCAATCATAATGCAAGGTGTACAACTGGATATTATGAAAGTGCCTAATACAAAATTTAGATATTCTACGACTGATTGTTTAGAATTTATGCGGAAAATTCAAAAAGTCTGTCATATGAAGTGCATTTCCAGCTCAGCCGATTGTTACAAAAGTAGAAGATGACCAGATGCTACGGCAATTTCAAATGCTAAATTCCAATATCCTATGGCTGTGATCATTTTGAATTTATGCGGAAAATTAAAAAAAAGTTTCAAGTGAAGTGAACTTCCAGTTTAGCCGATCGCAATCATGATGCAAGATGTACAATAAGATGTTATAGAAGATCTTTATACAAAATTTCAATATGCTATGGCGGATCATTCTAAATTTATGCAAAAAATTCAAAAAAAGTTTCAAGTAAAGTGCATTTCTGGCCTGATCGATTCTCACAAAAATAGCAGATAACCATTCTGATACAACATTAGGTTCAAATACTAAATTTCAACATCCTACGATTGATCATTCTGGATTTATTAGAGAAATTCGAGAAAAGTTTTAAGTGAAGTGCACTTCCGGTACAGACGATTGGAACCATAACGCGAGGTGCACAACTAGACCCTATACCAGTCTTAAATACAAAATTTCAACATTATACGTTAAACCAGTTCTGAGATTTGCGAGTTACGCACTCACGCACGTACGAACGCATGCACGTACGCACGCACGAACATACGTACCGACATCAAGCCAAAAATAGTCAAAATTGATTCAGAGATGCTCAAAACGGATATTTTCATCAAAATCGCGATAGGTGAATTTTGTCGGTTTCACAATACTTTTGTTACTTTGTACAAGTAAGTAAAAATCTAATATTTCAGCGAAATAATTCAGTAATATTTATTGTGAATGTACAGTTTTTGAAAATAAGGTTTTAAAATAAATCATTCACCTGGGAGATATTAATATCAGCTAATGATGATACGGATGACAGCTTGAATTTTTTCATCATTTTATCGATCTTCACTATAATTTTATAGTAACAAGTGATTATTTGCTAGCCTGTCACCCATTTATTTGAAAATATATTTTAGAAATAGCATCGTGGCATTCAAGCTTTCATTTGGTCATTATGATTATTCAGCTTTTTGTCATATCGCCATATTTCATAATGAAAGTAGAAGCAACCATTTTCCGACACAAAACATAAAATTTGAATAAGCTGTAATTAGGAAGATTTCTTGATTCAAAATAACTTCTAATCACTTTTTATGCCCACTTTGAATATTACATCATTATTTGAATCACGATTTGAAGAGAATAGGAATCAATAGCAGCATTATTATTATTTATAAAATTCTTGAATAAAATACTTCAACAAGGCGCTCTAAATTTTTTGAAGTGGTATGTTCTTTCTTTGTCTTATATTAGCTTTTTTTTCGATCTGACGCTTCTGTGTATTTTTACTCTGTAATACAGATTAAATGTTCCCAATAACTAACTATTTGCAATAAAAATCACATATTGATGAACCAAAATTTTGTTTCTCACTTTTTTGTAGCTATCAGAGAACAGAAAAGCTAAATATATTCTAAAAAATAAACAATTGGTTGCAGATTGGAAAAAACTAAGCAAAAATATAGATGTGTGTTAGTACATACCAATTCATGACTAATATATAACTAATACTTTTTGGTCATTTTGGAGCTTTTAAAACAATTATGATTTGATACAAAAATAGCTGATTGAGTAGTTTTAGAATGGCGTTGAACTGGTAATCTCTTCCACAAAATTAATATATGAACTAACAAGCAAGTTATTATCTGTAGGATATAAAAACGTTTCAAATACTAAAAAATTATTCCCCACTTTCGTGAAGAAAACGTTTTAAAATGGTACGATAAAGGTTGTAAATCATGGTTATATCACTAAAATAAATTTCAATCGGCTGTCATAATGTCGTGGCAATCAGAAAACAGCTGAAAAGGCTACTTGGGAAAGTATGGCAAAATTTTTCCAAAGCATATTATTTTATTAACTCTTGATAAATTCTAATGCCATACTGTATTAAATCGTTTCGACATTTTTTTTGTTACATCGTAGCGCGAATATGACTACCTATAGCCTCAAGTTCATAGTATGGGGTATTTTTTAGGTACACTCGTATTAAAACAAACTCATCACAATAATTTTATACTGTAATAAATAATTTTATGTTCGACTACATCATAGTCATGTAATTTAGTGCCCATAATGTGCCACTTAATTGGACTAGAGGCCGGTTTATAGAAAGCAAACTAAATATTTGATCGCGAATTAATATTTAATTCAGAATTAATTTAATTTCTTGACGTCATTCTACCTCGACCAAAAACAAAACTATAATTTAATCGCAATCAAAATAATTCAGGATTAAATAACATTTATTTCAAAATTGAACATTGAATGAGTTTATAGAACCTCAATTAGGAGTTAATCGTGATTATCTTAAACTTTAATTCAGAATTAAGTTAAACGTAGCATCTCCTCCGATAATCTCTTGCAAATTGACAAATTATGTCACTTTCTTCATGACATATTTGTCTGGTACTCGAAAATTGATAAAATATGAATGAAAAATTGGATATAAATAATTTGTATATTATTATATATCATTATTATCATCTTATGATGATAAAGTAAGTGAAAAAAGTTCCTAGGTGAGATCTCTAAGCGAATTTCTTGATGGTGAGAATTTCAAACTAAGATTTTGTATTGAAAAATGCAGTACTTTGTTGTTGCGATATTTAATTGGTGCTGGAATAAAACTTTCCACACAAAGAAAATCTACTTCAGCTCATCAAACTTTACTTACGATACAATTTCAAGATACCAGTGCTTTCAACAATTATTAAATGATTCTTTTGCAGTGCATCAATCTACTGCTCGTAATATTATAGAACATGCAGTGCCTAAAGTAGTACAACTAGAGCCTCAATATATAAAAATGATTCGAGGAGTATCTGGAGTAATAGGAGCAACAGATTGCATTCACATGAAAATAAAATTTGCTGGTGGTCCTGGA
Organism: Dromius quadrimaculatus; assembly: GCA_963989225.1. NCBI lineage: Eukaryota > Metazoa > Arthropoda > Insecta > Coleoptera > Carabidae > Dromius > Dromius quadrimaculatus. Next base: position 54,529,204 of record OZ022325.1, on the reverse strand, counting down.
ATGAATATTTTCATAGATCAAAAATATTTTTGCAATGAATGTACAAGCTGTATGTGATATAGATTTGAAAATACGGAATAAAGTTATATGGCCTAGAAGTGTGCATTACAGCAGTATTCTCAATGACGTTATGGTGAAGATTTCCTATTAAGTGAATTTATTTATCGTTCTTTCATTCAAACGTCTTGACTAAATCCACGAACCGTAGCAGAAGAAGCATATAACAATTCGCATAAGACGACTGAAAACACAATAGGATGGAGCTCTAAACTAAAATTCAAAATCTATTGTTGCTTGTTGTGCGTTGCCTAATACAACAATATGATCATTATTGACGAGCTGTCAATCGCGCCAGAAATTGCATGCTGAAGTTGAAGAGCAAGAAATCTTAGTAAACTTCAATGAAAACACTGCAATCCGTACTGCCTCAATAAAGACTCAACCTGCTCGAGACTAATTTATTGACCATGCCGCAATTTTTTTTTTATGGAGTGCACACATTCATGTGATAAAAATTTAATTGTGTACCATTGCTTGAGTTTAATCTGCTTTGAGCTCCTGGGAGCCGAAAATACAGCAGAATTTTTCAATCGCCATGCCCAAACTTTCACTTTCCCTTTCAATGATGCTCCATCTGTGACTTTATTTTCAAGCATAGATCTGAGTCTATAGAAAAAAGGGAACTGCAAAAAATCACCGTAACGATTTATAGTGGATGAATAAAAACAGCAATTGATGTTCTAAAGAATGAAAATGTAACCGATGCAATATAAAATAAACATCATTATTTATGGCCAGTTACACCAACCTCACTTAACTTCGAGTGGAGATTAATATCTATTGGATAAAATGGTTGACGCTGACTGGATTTGTGAATAATACATAGACATCTATGGAAGGCGTTGGCCAACGCCTTCCATAGATGTCGGGTGTGGTAAAGGACAAAAGAAAATTTCTCTTTTTTCCGCTTTTTAATATTAATATCAATTTAAGCAAATGTATAACTTGAATTTTTTTAAACAATAAAATTCCTTTCGCTTTGAGGATGACTGAGATGCAGCCGAAACTGTAAAGCAGAAAAGAAATAAAATTAAATTGACTGAAATCCCAAGAATACATCACTCACATTATTAATATCTATGGCAACTATTGCTACTATTGGTTATTATTCCTCCCTTAATGTTAAGTGACGGTGGTGCAACTGGCCATTACTTATGAAAAATATACATACTCTGCTATCAATTGCATTTCCTTTTTCTCTTTCTGATAAATTTTTTTTTGGCTGGATCTATTCGTCCGGCGACCGGACGAGAATATTTTTTCAAATTTTATCTGGTAACCGGTTGAATAATATATTTTTATGTATCCGACTAGAAAAATATATTATCTACTATCCAATTCTGCATTAATAAGTACGGTATACCCTCAAAGGTTACATTATATCTTTCCAGACTTCTTTTAAACCATATGCTTTGATACTTTTATCACTAACTATATACACTTTGAAGTATCCAAAATGAATTAAATGAAACTAAAAAGTATTCGAATATCATAAAATAAAAAGTAATTCCGAGAATAACTCATTTATTATAGAAATTCAAAATTACCTCCAAGTCAGAATTCATGAAAACAATGTCAAATGTCTTAAAATTATATTTACTTGAATTACTTTATATATTAAAATTCACAATTATCACACATCCATAATTCTTTTGTTAATCGCTTGAGTCACGAACATACCAAATGATACCATACATAACAATTATCACAACCTATCCATTTTTTCAATTTTGAGTATTTATAAATAGTGATATCCAAATTCTTCTGCATTATAGAAGTGTTTTTTTGAATGCACTCTCTTACAACAGTTTTCTCCGCTTTCGTAGTAAAATATAGCTGTTGACATGAAAGGAAGTTTTTATTGGACTGAATTAATGAATTTCATTGCATTACATGATTATCTGAATATAAACAGGAATATGACAGATCAACGTCCTGATCGACGTTTTTTGAAAAATTGAAAATCAGGTAAATAAATTCATTCTATCAATTAACCTTTGCATGTATTCAAGTAAATTCCAAAAAGATTAATTAAATTCTAAAAAATATACCAGAAACGACTTAGAGATTTAATTTTATCACGATAAACTATCCCCACTAACATTTAATTGAATGACGGATAAAATACAGGCTATACGCCTATTGCGTATCCTCAGTGGCTCCGCTCTATCGGTTGAATTTTACATCTACGAGGTGTGCCGTCAAAAATGTCAAACTGTCAAACGTCATTTTTGTATGTCATATTATTCGATAATCGTGAGTATAAATCATTCATTTAGAAGTTGTTGTGTTGTTGGATGTACTAATACTAAAGCAAACAGCCCAGAACTAATTTTTATAGATCTCCTGGAATAGAATATGAAGCAAAAAAAAGAGAAATGTGGATAACAGCAGTTAAACGAGTGTTATTTAATGCAAAAATCTATAAAAATGTATTAGATATCATTCAATTCTCAGTATCAACCATCTTTAAGAGAAGTTCAATATTATAATTGTGAAGAAACTCAATAAATACCAATTAGATAAGTTTCTTAATTGACAGAACAATCACATGAATTCGTCTCAGAATTCTTCACTGAAACCAATAGATTTTTGCTCAATATTTTCCCTTCTCAAAATTCAAGAATTGTTTTAAAGATAAACAACATGAAAAAATCTTTTTCCTCAAGGATCTCGCTCAAATTCTGTACGTATATAACTTATTATAAATCTAACTAATTGATTACCTTTGGATGAATCACATTAACAATGTTGTCATAAATTGAATACAATATTATTATTAGGAATACAGATGGTACGTCATGGACTTCATTCTAATATTCAAGCACAGTGACAGGTGACATCACATTTCGAAGTTGTGATTTTTGAATAATATGCGGCGCTTTCGTCGAAATTTGAGGATACGCAACAGGCCTATTGTTTTGCACGCAAAAAAAAAAATAACCGGACAAATAAAAATATCTCATTCCTCCGGTAGCCGGATAATTAGTCACTTCGTTCTTTTTTAGTTCTGTTACGTGCTCTTCAAAAAATCCGTTCTACATGCGCAATCGTACAAGTCTGAAAATAGTTGGATCTGACAGTTGTCAATTCATATAACATAAGCATGAAGCTAGTTCTGTATTTGAATATGTTGCCAACCTTCGTGATTAATTTATAAATTTTGAATTACTCAATCGAACTCTTAATCGCGTTGATTTTGTTTCTATAAACCGACAGAAACTTAATTGCGTAATTAAATTGATCTCGATATTAATCTAATTCAGAATTTAAAAATGTTTTGTAAACCGGACCCTGAACTTTCACTTTATATAATTAGACGGAACTGTCATTGTCAAAAAAAGTCACACGAATAGATTCTCTTATTAACATAAAATAAATCCAAACAATTAAATCAACATATTATTTATTAAGGTAATGAATACTTATACCACAATTGGTATTGTCGCAAATATTCAGACCCGAAGATAAATTCTTATTGTTACAAAAACATTTTTCTCTCAATATTTGTGATTCTTTGACACTTGCTGTCAACCCTTCTACGCTTTCTGAAGTATCCATTTATTCTTTTCTATCGTATTAGTTTCTTTCTACACTTTCTAAAGTATCTATTTATTCTTTTCTATCGTATTTGATCTCTTCTACACTTTCTAAAGTATCTATTTCTTCTTTTAAATTGTATTTGATATTTTTTACATCTGCAAGCAAACAGTAAAAAATAATTGTAACAATAGCAGCACTAGCAAAGCACACCAAGTTACACTTACTGAATTTTTGTATACGGAAATTAAGAAATATTTTTAGAGGATATCCTGCGTCTTCAGAGGAGTCGAACATGAAGCTTTGTATGTAATTCGTACATAAACAAACTTTATAGACTCGCCTTTCTTATTAGACTCGCTCGCACTGCTCGCTCGTCCATAACCAGCGGCTCGTCCAATAAATTTCTATGTTATATAATAAGAAAAAACGGCTATATAGTATATACTAATTACATAAATAGCTTCTACGTCTTGTATAGCCGTATTTTAAAAGACTTCGAGAAAAATCGTTTTTCAAGAATGGCACCACTTTTGTATTTCACTAAAAGTATGGCAAATATATAAATAGTCTTACTGTGATATGAACTCTTCACGATTCAAGTGCCATACTGTAACAAATCGATTTGCAATATCAAATAAATATGTTTCTTTGCGGCGGTATGGCGGTTATTTGAAACCGTCGGAACGGTATGGCATAGTGATTTGTAAATGCTTACTCAAAAATAATAAGTTGAGAGAAAAATTTCAGTGTCAAATATTTTCGGAAAATAAGAAAACTCACGTGTTCCAATTGGTATGGCAAGATGTAAGTCTCACCATAAAAGTAAAGCATTTCTATAGGCCGAATTAGTAAAACCAAAAATTTTTGTGTAACAAATCGTTCAAACTGGTAATTCAGTCCGACAAGTTTAATTAAGCATCCTGCGACTATGTCCCGACGACCAATGTTACGACCATTATTTTTCTTCTATCAATCACCTGATTTGGTCCCGGAAGAGTTACCATACTAGTAACAAAGGACTTGAAATTTTCTGTCACTATCTTTCGGTCTATAGGTTCTAATCTTTCATTAGCTTTGCGATCATGATGATTAATATTTGCGATCAATCAGTCTTCTTTTCGAAAAACAAGATCTATCATTCAATTTATCGGTCCATATCAATCAGTCAATCAGAAAAAGCAATCAATGATCGATCACTTAAACTCACGCTCTGAACTATGGAAGTTATATGAATCCAGCACATTCAAGAGACCACTTCAAAGATGTTCTTGTTTCCATCATATTTTTTATTGGCAGTAGCCACCAAGCGGTTATAAGCGGGACTATATTGTAAAGTGGATTCAACCTCAATTTCCATATGATCATATGTTATGTTACTGGTTTTATTAGCAATATTTAGTGGCTTTTTTGAGGCTGTTCATATGAAATTTTGTACTACAATAGTTCTTATTGGATTTATTTCAATTGATTCGGTGAAAAATAGTTGGCTTTCGACTTTATTGTAAAATTATATAACATACTGAAATTAGTCTTTCTCAAGACTATATTCTATTGAGCTTCCATAAATTCCCTAAAACGGAGAAAAGAAAAGTGTCTAGTAAATAAGTTTGAGAACTACAAACTAGTTAATCTGTGTGGATTAAAAAAAATCGTACAGGAAAGCTGAAATGTACAAGTACAATACAAGAATTTCGTAAATACTTACCTGTAATATTATTTTCCTAAAAACTATGAATTTTATGCTCTCATGCAGTCTTCCAGCTACAACTAAAAATCATATATAAATGATATTTTAGAAGAAAAAGTTATATGTTATGAAATTAAAAAGTCAATAGTTTCCTGCACATTTCAAATCGAATTGATTGACTCCCACTGAGTTTGAAAGCAGTTTAGGTAAACCTACGAAACAGCAGCTTTTATTTAGTACCAGTTTCAATTTGACTATTTGATAGATACATAATTTAAGCACGTACAAACTTAAAAATACCTTTTAATCTTCATTGTTTAGTTACTGACTGACGGAAGGTCATATGCTGTAAATTAAAATAATAATTTAATCTTAATCAAAGCTATATAGAAGAGATCCCTGAAAATTACCTCCAAAGCTACAGATTCAAGAGAATAAGTAACGGGTGGTCATGTACTGGCCTAAATTGATCGTAAAAACAAAAGTCAAACTCATTCTGATACTGTTAACATCCGAAACCGCATGTTAATATCTTGTGTAACTCGCGAGATATTGAAATAAATAATCTCTACCCTAAAATGGGTACTCATTCATATCGGTTCTAAATTTTGGATATAAAATTTAATTACTGATATGTAGCTCATTCTGTGCAGCAATTTTCAGATTTCAACTATGCATAGTTCAGCAGTAATTACCTATTCAATTTTTGTTTCAATTTGCACCCAAAACTGGATATATAAATAAAAAAGTCTAGCAGTTTTTGAAAATCTACAAATCAGTATCTTTCATTTAGTACCTGTTTAAAGTCTGTAAGTGCTGTAGTTGCTGAGATCTCAGCGTCACGCCAGCTAGACAGCCAAAGTGCATATAATAGCGTATTTTTTTAGCGCATTTTTTGGGAAAAAAGCGCTTTTATATTCTCTTTGGCTGTCTGGCTGGCCGGCTGGCTGGCTGGCTGGCTGGCTAGACGCTGAGTTCTCAGCAACTATACTATTTACAGACTTGAAACTGGTACTAAATAAAAGCTGCTGCTTCGTAGGTTTGCACATATTGCTTTAATTCAAGCTCAGTGATTGTGGAAGATTAAATTATTCAATCACTTTTTTCAAGTGAAACAATACCCATAGATATATATGACATTAGGGATATGGCAACTAAAGTTTATTCAAGTAGAGAAAAACTTAGTTACAACTTTAGCCGTCGGTGTCACTATTATTATGTACAGTTGTCAAATCTGTCCGGGACTCATTCAATGACTTGTTTGACGCGAATTTGAAGCTTATTGGAATGAATTATTATTATTGGATGAAAATTTGTTTACTTCTGTTGTATTTTTTTTATATAGCTTTGATAAAGATCAAATTATCATTTTAAGGTACAGCACTTGACCTCCCGTCAATCAATAACTAAACAATGAAGATTAATAGTTACTTACATTACAAGATGCGAAAGTATACTTTTTTGTGTGAGGTGGTATTTGAATGGCCGAGGTGAAGCCGATGCCGTTCAAAACCTCCGAACACCTGAAAGAGCTTTTGCATCGTGTGATGTATTAAATTTTTTCTGCTACTGTTCTATATAGATATTAATATTTAATAATGATTATTATATTTAAAAGATTGTTATGGAGGCTGTTTTACCTGTATAAAATTATCCATAGCAACGGTTTATTTACAATGTTATCTGTCATCAGCGTCACAGATTTTGAATTTCAATAATTTAGTGAAACATTGCATTTGGCCGATTTAAAATGTTAACAGAAAATGAAAATGGTATTCAAAAGGCAGCTAACAATGCATGTGCAATGCATCCAAAGAAAGGTACAATCAAACATACAGCATGTTTTCTAAATGGCTTGCTGATAAAAACGTTACTCGAATTGACGAAAATATAATGCTTCGGGTGCCGATATTTTGGATTTAAAAAGCGGATGGAAGTCTTCTTCGTGAAGTAGTAAAATTGAAATTTCTAAAAAGGTGTTACATAAAATTCACATTAATATTTCCTCGAATAAAGAAACAGTGACAAATATGAATTTTGACGTGATTCAAAATGATAAAAATCTCCCAATACAAAGTGAAGAAGTTAATAATTCAAATAATATTACTACCATGACTTTTTCCAGTTGTTCAAATTGCATAATTACTTAAAACCAATAAATACATGAAATTAAATTAGATAGATTGGATAAAGTAATATTATTGTTATAAACTGATTATTTATTTGAATAAATAATGAAATTTCCAATATATTTGCATTTTTTCAAACTTTTACTTTTTTGTCCTGGCCCCGAAAATTTTACTTTCGTAGCTGGCAACGCATAGCAACGAGGTAACACGAAGGTTTGCTTTCGTTATCGTTCGAGTTGCCAGGGCTACAAAGCTCACTTATTTATACAGTGGCAGCAGTGGCGTAAATAGGGTCCGCAAAACCCCGCAATGCGGGGGGGCCGCGTAGTTAAGGGGCACAATTTGCCATAAAACTATAATATGCAAATCTTTTTGAATTTTTAAGGCCAAAAACATTTCTAACATTATCAGAAGAACAGCTTTAAATGTCGGCAATAGAATTACAAAAACATTATAGCGATGATTTATCAGAAAATTTTCTGATGCAATTCATTAATGCAGTATATTTTTTTAAAAAATGACATTAATGCCAATACAACTATTCAAGAAATGGCAGATATTATTTTAATCAAATATTTATTCATCGAAAGTGATTTATGTGAGGTTTGCATTGCTTTATTACTATTTTTGAGCATTCCTGTCACTGAGGCTACAGCAGAAAGATCTTTCAGGAAATTAAAAATAATTAAATTCTATCTTAAAAATGGCATGAATCAAGATAGATTAGGTAATCTCGCTCTTTTGGCAATAGAACATCATGCAGCAGAAAATTTGAATTTTAAAAACTCTTATAACTGATTTTGCGAATAAAACAGCCGGAATAACTGATATTTAATTTAATTTCATATGAAATATGTGAATTATTATTTTTTTTGTTATTTTTTTTACCTTTAAGAATTATAAAGAATATTGCATTTATGACTATTTTCTTGCACCTAGTCATTGAATTTTCAAAAGCTTATTGGGGCCTGGATTTTGTTTTGCAGGGGGGCCACCAAATCCTAGTTACGCCACTGAGTGGCAGAAAAAAGGTATTTTTGAGTTTGCACATGCATAAATTATGTACCTATCAAATAGTCAACTTGAAACTAGTACTAAATGGAAGCTGCTGTTTCGTAAGTTTGCTCAAACTGCTTGATTTGAAGCACAGTAATTGTGAGAGATGGTAATTTGCGAAATCTCTGAAGTAACAAGCATTCATGAGCTGTCAAAAAAAATGCGCTTTCATCATCTAGATGATTCTTCCATATTTCTTTTTTCTGTAAAAATGCGCTAAAAATATCAATAACAAAAAACTTTCGGGTAGAGAGCCGGAATGTCAAAAATATCAATAAATATACAGAATTTAAACCGAAAAATCCTATCTATTATGGTTTCATCCGGCAAACATGTATAAAGATTCCAAAAAGGCATATAACAGAAAATAAGAATATTATTCGAAGAAAAATACAAAAACTGAAAGATTTGATAATAGTAATTTTCTCTTGAATATTTTATTTGACTTGTTATTTTCCACTTCAATTCGCTCATATTCAAATTGTTGAGCAATTTCTATTTGAAAAGGCAAGACCAGCATTGCTGGAATAATATTTCTGTCGATTCCAAGGTACATATAAGAATGATAATTTTGGAGAGCCTTGGAGCTCCATAACTCATGGAGCCCTTTACAAAGGACAATTAAATCATTGATGTTAAAGTAGACGTAAATGAGGAATCATGATAAATGGTATAAAAAGGATGGATAAGTCTGAATGCTGCATAATTTTCTTTGTGAAAAATTGATAGCTATGAATAGCAACTATTATATTGGTATCCAAAGAATAAGCAACCACAGTTGTCTTCAGAATAGGAGCTCAGTTTTCGATTACAAAAAAATCCAATAATATAAATAACATGAATCATTTAAAACTACATAATTAAATAGAATGATCAAACTGTTGTACGTATTATATCTTATTTTAGTCTTATTCTGCAGTATAGTTTGTTCATTAATTTTAATGACACCACGTCTGACAGTTTTAATTGCACTCTAAATACATAGGCTGGTACCACGAGCTCTGTTTTTGGCTCTACTAGGAGTAGAGTGTCAAGAACTGTTTTAGGGCAATTCAAATTTTCTTAATCACTTTAGAAAAATTTTTAGATCCACTTTACAGAAAATACATTCATCTACAATATTTTATTCCAATATTGCTATTAAAAAAATTAGAAACATTCATATTGCTTGAAACTCTTCTTGAAATAACACTCTTAGTATAGCCAAAAACAGAGCTTGTGGTACCAGCCATAGTTTCAACAAAATATGCTAATGCCTAGTTGCACCGCCGTCACTTAAATTTTGGCGCTGGTATTCATAGTCATTCTTCGCAGCAGCGTCCGTCAGTGAGTCGCCTATTTCTATTGATATTAAATGACGATCGTTCATAGGAAAAGACTATTCGCTCACAGCGCTTCGCAGTTACACGACTGCGAATATCAGCGAAAGTGTCACTTAATCGAACAGTATTGAATCAAATACAACATTTCAATGTGCCATAGACATCGCAATAATTATTCTGCGTGGGAATTTTTGTTTGGGTAACACTTGACATTCAAGTGACAATGGTGCATCTAGATATGAAAAGTTATAATTTATAAATAATATTCTTCGCATCGAACTGCATTCTTCAATCAATTTTCTTCATCCCGTTCATTTCCTGTAACATAGGATGATATTATAATCTTACACAAAATTAAAATAAAACTATAAGTAGTAGTCTGATATGACTTTTTACAAACACGAAGTCTCACAAAAGCTCCTGAAATTGTTATCTTCATCTTGAAAAAAAAGACCTTTCGAAATCCAGTTTTTCTGTATCATAATTAGTTTTTTAAGGACTTTTCGGATCCAATTGACCCATCATCACCAGTATAACAACAGGTGGAACTTACGTAAGTAAACTCCACCTGTTATACTGCTGATGATGGGTCTATTGGATCCGAAACGTCCATAATAAACTAATTATGATACAGAAAAACTGGATTTCGAAAGGCCTTGTCCTATTCCTAATAATCATCAACGAATCCTTCGCTTTACTTTTTATATTTGAAAAAAAAGAATAATTGTGATGCAAGCTTTTTCCAAAAATCTTAGAGCATTGTTCACCATCACAATATTTATTTTTATTATTTGATTCATATTGTCTTTTTGAATGAGGTGCATGTAGTGTATGAATAGTTTAATTCCGGTTGAATTGTAAAGAGCTGATGTTCGCGAATTAGTTATTTTCAGTTTCGATTCGATCAAAGATGTATAAGAGGGAGCTAAAATTTGTTTAGTAGATCAATTTTTATGAATAATGAACAGAACTCAAATTTGAATCTATGTTTTCCTATTCAAATTTTCGAAAAGCTTGTTCAAAATGGAGACAAGAAAACGTAGAAAAACAGGAAAAGCGTCGGCAGAAATTCCGTTCCCGACATAACAAGAGATTCGGTCTGTCATTCTGTATGGATTTCAGCGTGAACCCAAGACTGTGGAAATATTCTAGGCTTATCAAATTGCATATGAAAAGAGAGGACAATCTCTTGTAATTATTGAGTAATGGTGTCGGAGATTCCAGACTGGTCATTTTTCTGAGGAGGACGAATCTTGCGAGGGCTACGCGACAACTTCCACAGATGATGCAAGAGTAGCTGGGATGAAGTCCAAAGTTGAGAAAGATCCAAGATTAACACAAAAATAGTTGCTGATGAACCAAACTTGAACTCCATAGCAGTATCGTGAATATTTAATAATCATTTTAAATACACAAAGAAATCAGCCTGGTAGTATTTCCGAGTTTCAAATGAAGCAAAAAATGAGGCGCTCATACGTTTTGCTCAATATTCTCTTAACAAATTCAGAAACGTAGAGTCTAGCACCTTCAATAAAATTGTACCAGGGGATGTGGCTTGATTTCACAAGTATGATCCATAAACCAAACAAAGGTCCATAATAATCATCCCAGAAGATACAAATCCTCCTGTTGGGAGCAAGACAACAAAAATCAGTTACAAAAGTGATGATGTCAATTCACTCCACCCAAACAGAAGTGGTGGCTGCAGTGTCTCTGAAAACTGGTCAGACAGTAACAGCTAAATGGTATACTTGAAAATTGTTTATCGAAATTATCAGAAAACTGTTTGAGAAGTCAGCGAGAAACAGAACTGCGTTGATATATTTTGCATCATGATAATGCTCCAGCTCATATTGTAGAAATAAACAACAGTTATATTGCCCTGTTGGCAAAGTATTACTAACGTGAAATAGGTGGCGCACGGGCGATATTTGTCCGTTCGAGCATCGTTTATCCGATTGAATTGAAAGGTTGGCGTTGTATAGTTGTTGCTGGCTTGCGTGAAAGTTCTCGACAGTATCATCTACCTATACCTGAAGTGGTCCCGCAATTTATTTCATTTGATACTGATGACGCTATCTATACATAGATCCACGCACCAATCGGATTACTAAATTTTGACTGTTGAGGATATTTTTCAATTATTATTGTGTTACTCAAGCATCAAACATGGTATTATCCCTAATAATTATCTCATATTACTAAACTATGCTCCAACAATTCGAAAAAAAATGTTAAATAGCGATAAATATCCACCTGTGCGAAGTCGGCACGAGCTGCTAGTATTCAATATGTTGATGATGGATTTAATTTAGAACTGAAATGTATAACAAAATGAATAGCATCATCTGTGAATTAAATATGAAATATTTTTTATAACTGCGTTGAAACTAGTAGTATATTTGATTCTGATCAAATTGTTGAACAGATAATTTTCCAAATTTTAATCTACAAACCTTATGAACTTTTGGAGTTCCTGCCTGTTTGTAAGACTTCTCGTAAAACCGGAAGAACATTACGAATAAGGTGGACAAGTAGAAAGCAGCATAGAAAATCATTGGATAACGTGCACAGAGGACTGGACACTCACTTCTAGTGAGAAAAATGAACACTATTCCAACAAGTCCATACGCAAACTGGATCTGAAAAATAATTTTCTATATGTAGAAGATTCTGATAATATGTTACTTACACATAAAGTGTTCATTCCAAATATAATTCGCTATAAAGCTAACATAGAACAATATATTTGCTTGTACATAAAACTACATGAATATCTATAAACACGAGATTTCAGAACATCAAATAAGCGAATTTGCATAGAAATTGAAAGCTAACGGATTCATTTGCTTCTTCAGTCACATCGTCATGTAGGGATAAGGTCACAAGAGAAAAAACCACTCTTAAAAAATTGCTTGATAAGAGTTTTGGTCCGTATGAATTGAGTATTTTCTCGCTGGCGTAAATTCACACTGTCGTTCAAATTAATTGGTTATTTCTTAAAGACCCGATAGATTTGTGAAAAAATATAGCTATTTTTCTTGCATCTGTGAGAAGAAGAATGTGGTTTGGTCATCATTCTGCCTAGTTAATAAGCATAATAACTCATATCTTTGATTGATTTCTCCAAATAAAATTATTAATTATTACATCACTGGTAGATGTTTGAACATTACGAAACAGAGAGAGACAGAAAATATATGTATGTCTGTGATGACTCATGTGGCTTCATTCTCGTTCACTATAAAATTTATTCTCAAATGTGAGAAAAGTTCTACGTGATTAGTTCTAGGAGAAAACAGTAAAGAACTTACAAGTTGAAAAGTAGTCAAGTATCTTTTCCACCAGAGATACTTTTGCCACCTGGGTCCAAGAGCTGATAGCAAATAGTAGGTATACATCACAACATGAATAGACGAATTAATCGCTGTACCCAATGCACATGAGCCTCCTGGTAGATATTTCACTGCTAACCATGAATTGATGGGCATTGATGCATGATGGTACAGGTGCAAGAACGATATTTGGTTATCTTTCTTTCGTAGCACGAAGAAAAACTGAAATAATAATAATAATAATATTCATTTATTTACCCATCAGTAGTTAAAAAACCAAAACAAAATAAAACTATAAGTAAGTAAGAAGAATAGCATAAATAATGATCAATCAAGTTGTAAATTCTCAAAATAATCAGAAAAAAAAATACATTACAGTTGATTGAGATCTACATAGCAAACTGATAAGCTTAGTACCAAATATGAATTTATCAATCAGAAATAATAACTAATTTCATTACATTTATCGGATAGTACATACGTTTATTAATTCTTAAACTGGCACAATGGCAAATTTTGTTCGATCTTGAGCTGATACGATTAATTGAGATATGAATATCAGCTAGTAAAGTAGGATTGTCCAGTTGGTAGTGTATAAGGTTATGAGGGAGTTCAACAACCAGATTTACCCTTCTATTCAAAATAGACACAAACTCAACCCTGGAAGTGCACACTGGGGTCTCAGAAACCCCATGCTCCAATTTTCATCTTGTGCACAAGCACAATGTCGATATAGTACGAAGTGACCACCTCGTAAATTTAGTTTAGCAATGTCTTCAGTATGTGCTATATGTATTTTGATGATAGCTGAAGTATATACAATTTGTTTGTGTTTGGGTCTCTGAGACCCCAGTGTGACTCTTTGCGTTAGATTTATTGGCATAGCTAAAAGCTCTTTATCCTTCCCCAAATTCGGAGAATATGTACTTTTTATGCATTGGCTGTTTTTTCAATGATCTGTGCTCTTAAAAAACTCAATGCTTATTTACTTCTTTTACTATCATACTAAAAAGATTTTATATCATAAAAATCAATCAAAACAACATCCAATTCTCAGAGAAACTACGTTTTCGTTTGGGGTTTGCGTTGGATTTATTGACATAGCTAAAAGTTCTTTATTATTCTCTCAATTTAGACATTTCAGTAAGAAATGACAACTTCGGAGTTCAAAGGCTCCTCTGCATTGATAAATGATGAATTTGAACGTGAAATTCATGAAAGATCCTATATTTTATGAATATAACAAAAAAAAATTGAAATATATGTACTTTTTATGCATTGTCCTTTTTTTCTCAACAAACTGTGCTCTTGAAGAACTCAATGCTTTACTCCTTCCATTATTATCCTGAATAGATAATATATTATGGAATTCAGCCAAAACAGCATCCAATTCTTAGAGAAACTACGCATTTTTGTTTGGAGTTTCTGTGACTCCAGTGTGACACTTATGCAACTACAAATGAAGTGTGCATGTCCAGGGATAAATTCATCAAATAACTCATTATGGTCACAGCCTTGAGAAATTAAGCTTTACTACGCTAGAGAGACAAGTATTTTGAAAATCTTTTTTGAACAGACTCAAGTACTAATATAATTTTGGCTTGAAAGGAGTACCAGATTAGAACGCCATATTCAAGTTTCATTCCGACAAGTGAGAGAGATTCAAAGAGCATCAATATTAGAAAAATTCTTAGTATTGCGTATAATAGTATCTAAGGTTCTCAAAGAGACTTCAATTGTATCATATGCATGCTGAGACTCAAATACAATACCTAAGTCTTTAAATGATTCAAATCAGTGTAACAATACTGTAATAATTGAATAACGCAGGATTTCTTATTCCAGTAATGCAGGGGCCACACTGATGTCTAATGCCGTTAAGTAAGGCGTTATGTGACAATTGACAAATTGTCATTGACAATATGTTCATTATTGAATAACGCCTCAATTAATGACATTCGACGTAAGTGTGGCCCCAGCATAAAAGTAAGGCAGAAATATTTTTGAATATTTAATTTAAGTTTGTTGACAAAGCACCATCTATTCAAGGAATCAAGATCATTCTGCAATCATTTACATCGAGTATATATAGTCTAGAAGAAAGCGTTGCATTTTAGGTAGTGTTTTCACGCCGATCGATTTTTATCTTTTTCGAGAGATCTGGTATTATCAATAAGTGATACAAGCGTCTGCTGACGAGTCAATAGTAGGTGTGGGTGTATGAGGCTGCGAAAATAGTGAAAAAATAATCAAAATATAGTAATAGTACGCTGGCTTGAACTTTTTTCATAAGCAATTGACAACATGGTGACTTGGAAAAAAATCATCGGCTGCATCGTGGAGGGTGGAGCATGTAGAAGAAAAAAAGATGGAAAACACGAAAACAACAATCAGCTGCGTGTGTAACTGTTGTGAAAATCTACAGTAGATTTACATTTCGAGGAGCTACAATTGAGATCTCGGGAACCATAGAAGATACGACCTTGGTTGACTAATGCTCTTATTCATAAAACATGAACGTTGAATATTCAACAACAAAAAACAATTTCAAAATTTTGATAGAGATAATATTTCTCATGTTAAAATTAGTGATACTTGTAGAAACGAAGATATATCCAATTTTTTTTTCCGTCAAATGTGGATAGTTGAGGATATGTAATCAATCCATTTGTTCCAAAAAACAATTTGATACAAACAGCTGAAAGAATTGAAGTCAATAATTATTTTATAGCTGTTTACTATCTGAAAACAGTGGCAACAATAAAATTCCATTGAAAAATAATAGTAACACCTTTTTCACCTTTTTAAATTATTTTGTTGCTCAAATTGCTCATAACTAATAGATAATAACAATTAAGAATACCGCAAGCCGATAACTTCATTAGGTATAGTTATCAAAAGGTCTACACGAAGCAAAATAATTTAAATATCCTTTGTTTAACAATTATCGAACTTGAAATGTGGATGGGAGTTAAAAAAAAAGACATTATTAAACAATCATTTAATAACAAATGAACAGAAAAAATTTTTCTTGACGATATTTTCTCTCTTCAAGTTTTTAGATGACACGGTGATTTTTTTTTAGTTTTTGAATTGATATTCACTACACTCTTCAAAAATCTGTTTGTAAAATTACTCTAGCACTAATAGTTTTCGAGAAATTTTCAAACAAGTAATAAGTAGAGCTTTTTTTTGTGGAATCTTCAATTGATTGCTTATAACTTTTGTAATTATTTATGTGCGGGTTTGAAATTATTGTACATTTTTTTAGACGTCATAGTGAGTTCAACGAGCTATCGCACGTATTTTAATTCGCAGTAGCAAGAATTAATACGTATTTGAATTTGTTGACTAGACATAATACATTAAATTATCATGAAAGTATAATGAAAGATGGAATAATACGAGGAACGTTTATTTTCAAAATGACAGATGATAGCATAATAAACCGTGCGTTACATTTTTAATGGACGAAGTGAACTCATTAAACATTACGAATAGTTTAACAAACAATATTTTGAATTGAGTATTATTAATATGAAAATCCAATATAACAGTCCGTTTGAAGGATATGGAAGTACTATATGTTCAACAAACTTTTATGAATACGGACATGATTTTTTATCCATGCCTAAGAGACGATTTCAAACATATTTTTGTATTTTAAGAATTTTTCATAGGTCACAATTAATGACGAAAAAATGATTTTGGTCGATATTTTCTTCTTTTATAAATTATTTTTGAGCTTCTGCAAATCAGAAAAAAAAGGTCAACATTATTATTACCCAGCCAGTGGCGCACGTAGGTATCTTTGTCTTGGGCACCTTTTTGAAATAGAAAACTTGCGAAGAATGTATCTGCTTTTTTGGTAAAAATGAGATATGTTCAAGGTTTTGCTCAGAAAAATTCGCTTTATAAGCGTATAAGTAGAAATTTGTTTGGAGTGGGGAGCAGAAAATACAGATACTCTTCATTTTGTTCGGTGCAACACTGGTGTATCTGTAGCATATACGTGCTCGTTTCACCAAACATGAGTAACATCACTCTGTTCTGTAATTCAGTTTTGTTCGTTTCACGGGTGAAGTCTGTGGATAAAATGATTTCGGAAGGTTTTGAAAAGACATCATCAAATGAAAACTGGACAAAATTCACTATATCTAAACACAGGATAGTCCAATATTCCAAGGAACATGAAAATGAAATATACTGCAGCACAAAAAGCCATTTTTTGCTTTATTCTGAATTAACGATTAAAAAAATACCTGAAGAATGCCCAGAAATGAATAAAATACATAATTGAAAGAGGGGAAACGCCCAAGTGTAGAAATGAATGAAGGATGGTAAGGTTTTCAACAAATAATTGAAAAAGTCTTGTCTACACTGTTCTATTTTAGCAATTTAAGCTAAAATAGAACAGTGTAGACAAGACTTTTTCAATTATTTGTTGAAAACCTTACCATTCTTCAGATAAAATACAGTTGTAAACAGAGTCCATAGCAATAGAGAAAAAAATACGAAAACGTGCTACTTTTGGCAAAAAAGTAAGTATCTGAAGCAGATATAGCTTGTTATGGAAGATTAAAATCTGATGATCCTTGTCAAAGTGCCGCCGAGGATACCGACACGATAGATGAGGACGATGAAAACTGATGAAAATCAATATTTGAAGTATCTAATTAGAGTGAGTCATGTTTTTTGTATTTATTCGAACTTCTTATCAATCAAACTAATTCAAATGTGAATTACTGTGTTGATTCTTTACAATGTTGTGAACAAGAACGAGGTATTTGCGTGATAAATAATTTTTTCAACAAAATCTAGATGAATATTTCAAAATTCAGTTTTCACAACACATTCCTTAAAATGAAAGAATGGTATGACGCGAGTATCAACAAGATTTCTTCCTATATGAAAGAGATAATCAATTTTTTTATTTCTCCTGAAAATTAGGTAGGAAACAATTACGTCCTTGTGGCTGCAGGGTCTTCATTTGAAAAAAAGCTACAAGTTTTTGAATGAAA
This sequence comes from Dromius quadrimaculatus, assembly GCA_963989225.1. Lineage (NCBI taxonomy): Eukaryota > Metazoa > Arthropoda > Insecta > Coleoptera > Carabidae > Dromius > Dromius quadrimaculatus. The sequence continues at coordinate 54,511,051 of OZ022325.1, read as the reverse complement.
ATAATACCTAAAAGTTATCATCATCAGAGTACTCTGATGATGACAGCTTTGCTGTTGAAATGTACATAAGTGTTAAAAATAAATAAGTGGAGAAAAGGTAACCTGCATTTTTATTAACCTAAAAGTTAGTTTTCTAATTTTATTTTCAGGTAAAAGTTTCATTTGAAGAATCGTTGCTTTGTATCGTATTTTGAAAATGTGTTCGAGAATAAAATATTTACGTAGGCTACTAATTGGATTATGATAGTATTCAACTTTCTCACTTGAAACTTTATTTTCGAACCGCGATAGTTTAGAAAGTATTTACAGCAAAGAAAATCAGTGATCTATGACATCTTTTCAAAAAACAAAAATATGTTTGAGATTTTCTTCCAAACGTGCACAAAAAATTTCATTCAACCAATGCCGTATCTCCTATAAAAGATCCCGCGATCTCAATAGTGGCACTTCGAGATGTGGCCATACTGTATATTTTCACAACAATTAGACACGCAACTGATTGTTGTTTCCGTGGTTTTGATCATGTTAAATTTCATCCAAAGTACTAATTCTTTCATTGACGATTTTTTGCTTTTTACAAGTTCATACAACTAAAGTATAATAAAATCTCACGGTGCAGCTGACGACTCCTCCCAATTCACTGTGTTGTCAACTGTCCATGAAAAAAGTTTCAAACATACTATTACTTTATTTTCGTCATTTTTTTACCGCTTTCGCAGCCTGTTACACCCACATATCTTTCATAACTAGTTTCAAGATGAATGAGAGAAACTAACGATTTCTCCCAATTCAATGTGTTGTCAACTGTCCATGAAAACAGTTTCAAACATACTATTACTTTATTTCCATTATTTGCCTAACGCTTTCGCAACCTCTTACACCCACATATCCTTTATAACTGGTTTCAAGATGAATGAGAGAAACTCAATGAACTTATTAATTATGACTTCAAATAATTTTTTTTTTTACCAACTGTCAAAAAACCATGCTATTTTTGTAATGTTATGGATACGCAAAGTTCGTGATATTTCACTAGTAAAAAAATGAAACATATTTTTGCACAGTTATTCTAATATAATTCAGTTTAGTAATGCTACAAGGATACAAACAGACAGGTATTTGACAAAAATACAAATATGAATTTGTACACAAAACTACTTATTTTTGAATATAAAAATTAATTGTTGACAGTTCTTTATTTATCAAACAACAATTGCGCATACTTTTGGTTACAATATCCAGGTGACTGCAAATTAATTATAGTTTGTACTTTTTTCCTACATTTTACTGAATAAAACGATAATTATTGTTGATCTATTAGTTTTTGACATTTGGCGAAAAAATATTGTTTGTATTTCGTGTGCGAAGTGCTTGTATTTTGTTGCGCTTTCGAATGAATTTGTTACCTCGACCTTACGGTCTCGGTTAAAATTGATATTCTCACGCGCAACAAAAAAAAAACAATCACTTCGCACACTTAATACAAAAATAACTATTTTGCAATGTTATCCAAAATACTATATTCGCATATCATGGATAGAAAATGAAGAATCAGCTTCAATTATTTCCATTACATGACTTTTGAATCTTTCATGTGCTGAATGATTTTCAGTATTGAAGAATATTTTATAACTTTAGTCATCCATTGGCAAGATCCAATCTATGTTAATAAAATAATATGAGAAGCCAACTTTCCAATTAGCATACAAGGTTCTGGAACATGTCAGAAAGAATAGATCAATCTCCTGATGATTTGGGTTTAACAAAATGAAATCGATTTTTTATATCGAACTGGATTGTTCCAAAATAGTCTGTGATGAAGGTCGAGCCTGATTTGAATAAATTCATGATTTGCATGTTAGTGGGTGTATACTCCACTGATGATTTGAAATCAGTGAAGTATTGAAATTTGTGATTGATATGAAATCGATTGCATAGAAATGAATAATATATCATTAGAAACTCAAATATGAAATGTCGTTCATCCAGATATATATAAATTGTGAGAATATACTTGCGTCTTGCAATAAAAAACAGGAACAAGTAATAGTTATGACAGAATTGTGCAAAAATATTTCATCATTATCATTTTAATGACAATAAGTTGAGATTGGAAGGGATAAAAAAAAATTCCGGTGTGATTGGAATTGACAGTACATTAGGCAAATTGACCCTGGAGTTGAGAGTGATCTGCTACAATGATTGGTGCTTTGATTCGATTTTTGTTACAAACATTGCACTGCACTTTATCTCAACTATATATCCCCAAGTCACACAGTATTGTTATGTGAAGTGAAAAATAATTCAACAATTGCTGCAAACTCAAAAACCCACAAGCGATAGTTTCAAAACTTTTTTATAGACATGTAGATTAAGTTGCTTCATCTATCTGGATAATTTCAATATAGAAATACAATAACAATATAATAGTTACCTTTACAGACTATTTAGTTGAAATACTTATTTATTATTATTCCGAACTCACCGTGTCGAAGAATTCCGTGAATTTTGATAGGTAGTAATAATAAACTGCATTCAATGCCTGTAAATCGAGAAAAAATTAGTGATTTGATTGTTCAGATGAATTTAAACGCATAGATTTCATGTTGAATATTCATTATGTATACATGAATTGGATTTCCTCATAATCCTAACGATCGCAACCAATGTTAATAAAATGAGAATCACTGTGTTTTCATACAGTTTGAGAACTCAAATAATACAAATAAGCATTGTTTTGAATCCACATCAACAATCAACAAATTTTGTTAATCAGTTAGCCCGATGACATATTTTGTGGAATAGAATTCCAAACGTGTTCTAACGATTTAAGATAATTCTTGATTTTGGATGAGTAATTTTCACTTAAATTTTGCCAATTTATTATTTTCAGCAGATCCTTGTTCAGTGTTCTTTCTTACTGTTGATTAATTTAGATAAGATACTTGGTATATGACTTTCAATTCTATTCTTAACAATTATTGATTATTCCAAAACTGTGGATCAGCTTCAATCCTTCAAGAATATTAGAAAAAAATTTAAAGAAAGAGGATAATTCAAAATTAGATGATTTTTACTCCATTTTGAACTAATTTAATAAGGAATTAACATACCATCATGGCATCAGGATCTGTTGTACTTTGATCTAGTTCTCGGCATCTGAAAAAGCTGTATCTTCGGCCAAAGCCTGATCCAAGACTCTAAGGCAAGCAGAATAAAATTATTTAAGGTCATGCAACATATTCAAGCACAAGTAAAACATGGAAATTTGATATTTCATAATCAAAGCCACTATAAACTGATATCACTTTGCCATGGAAACAAGAAATATATTGTTCTGAGATGTTGGAGATAGAAATGAAATTACTACTTTCTGGTGATAATTCATGAAACACTAAGAACGGAATATGATGTAATTGTCAAAAAAATTTTATAACAGACATAATTTTGATCAGATTAATTACTGGAATCGGGAACAAGAAGAATACATATATAAATAGATATATATGAAGTGACAAGACTAGTGAATCAATGAGTTTGGTATGAAACATGGTCCGATTTATGAATGGAACATTTATGCATAACAGTAACATTACGGAAATATCAGCACAAATAAATTGATGCAATTTTATTGTAAAACTTAGATGAATTCATATGATAATCTATTCTGATAATAATTCAAGTCTGACCAAGAATTGCATTATTATTTTATTGAATGAAATTATTCTGAGCTTCTTCCTGGTGATTGACAAAATAGGATGAAGTGTATCCACTTTTCCAAACAAATTGTGAATAGTGAAGCAATCCAATGAATATTGATGTTAGTGTTAGCTGTTGAACGGTATAATATAGTAAGGAATATAATTCCATATGTAGATGAGATAATGTACATCAGAGAGATACCTATTTTTTGATTTGCCCAATCAAAATATCTGATCCAGAATATTGATTTAAAATAGAATGAGTAAGATAACTGGCGTGATAAGAAGTAATTATATGTTTTGAATATTCTTCATCTCTTCATTTTAAGATGTACAATTTTCATCAAGTAATGTACCTACCACATAAACCAGGTATGCACTGAGTACGACTTGTATTATATTGTAGTAGAATAAAACTGATGCGAGCGCGTAGGCAGGTCGATTCTTCATATACGCTGGCAGAATGAATTTTACCATTATCAAATATCCAGCTACTAAGCTCAAAGTTGGATATGGAGAGGAAGCTAGAAATCTATCTTGTGTGCGAGGATCTGAAAAAGTGAATAGGGTAATATTAATTTTCTGATTTTAATTTGGTTGAGATGCAGTCAATGTATATATCAAGAGGAATAGTAGCAGAGCATTATGTGAGACCTGAATTTTGAATAAAGATAAAATCTGAATGAGACTTTCCTTTTGAATTGTTTTGCCCTACAATCATCAAAATATCTGTTACCTATTGTTTCATTTTCATACATTTTTGAGAATATCTAAAATCCGAGCCTCTTTCCAATGATAGGATATTATGCACCAAGGATGGAATTTTTTCTATCTACATTATTTTAGCGGAAAAATGGCAAAGAAATTCTCTCCTAATTCATGCATTGGTCAATTTTGCAAGATCTAGTTGGTATAATCTCGTCTTTGACGATGCCAAACTATCAGTCCGATATTTTTAATGACGAATATAATAGCAGTTTGGAAAATGACACAATGTACAAGAGTAAAATGTTCAGCGTCCTGATGGTATAAGAAATAAATATCAATAGCTTTCGTACCGATTCTATTCGCTCCTACATAATAAATATTTTTTTATATAATGCGTAAAATTATTTTAATTCCTTGAGATATCTGAGGGATCAGAATTTTTTTCACTAACCTAGGAGAATAAATGATCATTGATTGTTTATAAAAAAGCGGTAGTGAGAAACGTTTCCTCCAATCACGATAATTAGTAGTGGTGTGCTAAAGTGAAATTTAGAATACAAGTTAGAAGCGAATATTTCAATTATTCTATATGATATTATCGATACACTATGATCTTTGTATCAGATGGATAGAAGGCGTTATTTGTACTTTTTTATGTGCACAATTGCAGGCAGAAATTTAGTTGGAAGTTTATTGCATTTGATTTTCCGCTTTTATTCCTCGAAAGACTTTCGTCGTGTGAGTAGCTTTTATATGGTGGTCGAATGGAAATTTTTACAGTATATTTACCTATGAGCTTCTCGAAATACTGTTCAATTGTATGAAATGATAAGTTACTTGAAATATTCATTCTGGAATCTGTAAAAAATAGATGAAAAATATAATTGTCGGTAGATATTCCATCATCTTTAGACTTACCTGCTTTGTTAAAATTTTGGATCAAATTAATCAGGAATAAATGATTGGGCTTGTTGTAATATCGAAAGAGCTCCTGTAAGACAAAATCTATTTAGGAATGCAATTCTGCACTTTAGAAAACAGTCATTCTCTCGATATCGGTTATATCCGTACATAACTTAATTCCTATCACTTTGACAGTGACAATTGTCATTTTGAAAATAACAGTTGTCACTTTGAAAATGACAGCTATCACTTTGATAATGTCAGCTGTTACTTTGAAATATGCAATTGACTAATGCAGCACTCTACATTTCTGAAACAGTGATGAAACTGGCAGGAAATTTATGGTCAGAGAAGTACTGTGCTGGTCACAGCAGATTCTTCTGTATGTACATGTATGATTTCTTAGAACTCTCTATTTTTAAGTGCCTAGATATGTCTCACTCTACTAGTCAGACAATAAACTACGGCTTATCCAAAATAGATTAATAAATTTTGATCGATATTCTTATTATTTAACAGCACAGAAATTAATCAATAATAATTATTGAGAAAAAAAGTTGTACAAATTTCTGGCAACGATTATTTCAAATGGAAAAGAGGGAACGGTAAATTCAGGACGGAATTAAAATTGTCACTTGTCTATTTTTTTTAAATACTATCAATCAGTATGAAACATCGAACAATCAACTAGCAGCTTACAAAAACTTACAATAGATCCAATTCAAATGTACTAAGTTATAATCAAATATCACTGCACTATGAGATTCACTATTATTCCATCAAATATAGCTTAAAGTTTGGATATAACAATAAGTCTCAGATCAATATGTCCACGTTACTAAATGGCATTCCACTAAGTCATTAAAAAGTAATTTTCAAATGATAATGCTGTTGCCTGAATTTTTGGAAACAAGTTATTTATAGTATACTCATTGTGGCTGATGTACAGGTTGCTCATAAATTTCACATGAATTTGAAGAATCGAATAAGATTTCGGCATTGCAAAACCTTGCGTCTATGAGATCACTTTACATATTTCTTATGATTTACGTGCAATAAATTGAGAATTTATTATTTATTTTGAGGCTTTTATCACAAAAGGTAATGAAATATTCTGATATAATTATTCCTCCAGGAGTCACAGTCAAATAGAAATTGGACTTGATACTTGATGAAAATGAATGAAATCAATGAAGAGAAGAGTTAGTTTTCTTATTAACAACAAAAAACAACAAAAAACAACAAACAAAAAACGCACTATGACACGCACTCAAATGACAGCTTTGACTTAATTAGGAAAAAATTACAGGTTAAACATGTAAGAAAACAAAAATTCTCTTGATTTCGCCGAATACAAATGTGAAGTCTCTTCTTTAGCTGCATCCAGAATTTCGCGAGGATCTTTAGCGTCTGACGTTCCAGATAAATCAATTTTTTATATTATTAATTTGCTATTATGCTTTCGCTTGGCAGTTGTCGAAACAGTTTCTACGTTTTTGCAAGAATACAACCTTGATCAGTATTTCTGTAGAAAATTATTTCTATTCTTGGCGTCTTCCACTTAAGTTTTGCCATTAAGTATACAAAGAAAATAGCATGTTTAACACGTAAGAGAAATGATATTACTTTGCTCGTGTAAATTCAATTCACTCGCTCGTTGCTCTCGCTTGTGAATTGAAACACTCGCTAGTAGACCCTCACTTTCCTCTACTTGTCAAACAATCCACTATTTATTGTTTGTTCTGCATGAGAATCAAACGAGACATAACATTGTGCACAGAGTGCTGCCATTTCCAAATGAAAAAATGTATAATGAATAAGCAAGTTGTCAAGACAACAAAAATAGATGAATATAGTTAGTTTTTCTTGACTCCAGCAAGTGAAGTATCGCTCAAATCAAAATTTTTAACCGCTTGTTCGAATTCCATTCACTGAGTTCTATTCATTAACAAGAAGTATTTATCATAAATTCAGAACCAGTACAAATACAGGTATATGTTAATAATACATGAGAATAGGTACTGACGTTTCATAGCTGAGGCGATTTCGTGTCTAGAAGATAAGATATGGCAATTATTGAACACAACTTTTCCTTCTTTCATGAGTATTATAACAATAATTTTGTGATTTCGAATGAATAACCCAATACCATCACAAACATCTAACAACGTATTACTCATTAAATATCTACAAGTGGTCGTCCAGTGGTCAAAATTCAACCAAAATTCATTAAATTTTGTTTGAATGTTATACAATTCAACCATCCATTTTTGGGGGTTTCAAGTGGAATAAACTTAATATTTGACACTCTATCCGCATCTGAAATAAAAATAATTGAATATCTTAACGTGACTCCATACTCCTTCCACCCCTCCGGGAATGAGAAATAACTTGCCTGAAATGGAGGAAAAATTATCTTCTGGCAGTGAACCATAGGTTAAAATTTACCTTTGATATTTATCAGCGGATATGATTTCGAATATTTTTTTTGACGTTAACCAATGTATTTATTTGAATTAATTGGAAAACCGTGAGAAAATACAATTCAATTCTCATATTGAACGCAAAATATGGACATATTCAGTTCTCACAAACAATGTTGGTGGAAAAAATACATGTTGTGCAGCAATATATAAGAAATGTATGAGTCAAAAGTGATATTAAGGAATAACTGACAGAATGATAAGGATAAAATGTACTTGTGGAATGAATCCAGGCCCCCAGATGATAAGGGATTTTTGAATTACTTCTGCAAAAAAGTTTCGGAGGATCTATTGTAATGTTCTCATGAACTACCGGAATATTCTCTAATCAATGACGTTAGGTTTAATTTTAAAAATCTGCCGTGGACATCACGTGACTTACGTGTAAATCATTGGTTATATATTTAAATATGATAATACGATAATCAAACACCAAAATCCATCGTTCAACCGCTAATCATTTTGGATTTATCAAAAAAATGTCAAGTGAAGTGAGCTTTCGGCCTAGAAGGTTGCTATGGAAACAGTAGGTGATCATTCTAATTGCTACAACATTCCTAACTGCTGATATTCAAGATTCTACAATTTTGAATTCATGCCCAAAATTTAAAAAAAACTCCAGCTGCAGTGTACTTCCGGTTCAGTCTATTGTCATGAGGCAATCATTCAGATGCTACAGCAGACTGGAATATTGCATATTAATACTCCACAGTCAATCGATTCGAATTTATGCGAAAATTTCCGGAAGACTGGCAAGTAAATTGCACTTCCGGCTCAGTCGATCGTGATGAGAATAAAATATTAGCGTTATCTAGATTCTGGACGGTACTATCATCTTGAATACTTCATTCTAACATTCTACTTTCCATCGTTTTGAATTAAATCGAAAAATTCCGGTACAGACGATTGCAATCATAACGCGAGGTTCACAGCTAGATGTTACAGATATGCTTGATACAAAATTTCAATATTCTATGACTGATTGTTTTGAATTTATGCGGAGAATTGGAAAAGTCTGTTATATTGTTACGTTTATTGCTTTTGAAGGATTTTTTTATAATCAAATGAAAATAAATTGAGAGTTTTATTGTTCCGGATATTATTAACAAACACTATATAATTTATTCATCACTTGCTACTATTAAACAAAGCCGTAGATATTCAATTTCAACTATTTTTTCATTTATAACACTGACCACCGACTATTTCACTGTTTTGTCGTTCACTGTTCTACTGTTCATTGTTTACTGTTCTTAGTCAGATAGCTTGCTTGCCCTTATATACGGAAACCTGTTTCTTGAAATATTCTAGAAGCAGTCGAGCATGTTAATAGATTTTTCGACCGGGCGGGGTGACGCAATACGAAACAAACAGTACAAAAGGCCTCACCAAGACAACAGAGATGGATTCAGGGCTTATTGAGAATTATGAAACTTTCGCACGTTACAATATAAAGTGCACTCCCCGCTCAGTCGATTTGTAGAAAAGTAGAAGATATTCATTCAGATATTACAGCGATTGTACTCTGTAAAAGTAAGTAAAAATGAATAGGCAAATCATGCCCAATTTTGATGAATGAGTTATTGAAATTAGAATTAAATCAAGTAATTTAAATCTGTGAATAATGAATAGCTATTAATATTAGACTACTAATTCATTAGAAACATCGGAAAAGATCTGACTGATTGAGAAACAATCAAAGACTGATAACTTTTCTGGATTACACTTGAGCGTCGAGCTCCTAGTGCAAATAATTCGTAGGATTTTGCCTAAGTTCCAATGTTTCATTCGATGTATCGGTTCAGATCGATCAATCAATCAGAAAAAGCAATCAATGATCGATCACAAAAACTTACGCTACACCTCAGATAGCCTTAAAATGTGTGCAGACGTCCAAATTTTGATGGGATAACATGATCAACTTCTGAACTATAGAAATTATGAATCCAGCACATTCAAGAGACCACTTCAATTCTTTTTGTTTCCGTCATATTTTTTATATTATGGAAAGTGAAAATTAGTAAAACTGATTCTCATCAGTTTTGCCTTTCTCAGATAAATTCATGATGAGGTCGATCTTTTGAACCACAACGTTCATAAATTCATTCTACTAAATATTGACATGCATAGTTTTTTTTTTCATGATAATAGATATTCAAAATACAAGTGCAAAAAGTTATTCTCTGATGAACAAGTGGCTTGATTGGAAATACGAGCGTAGCAAGTGATTTTGGAAGCTCTGTGAGTGCATTAGAGATTTTTAACACTCGTGTCTTATATTTTCTCTTGAATTAATTTAATTTTCGTTAAGCCCCACATTATATACGAATATTTTGTTCTTGTGTATATTGGTAACTAGGACTTTATATTATGAATTGAACTGTTGTCTTTGAAGTTTACATAAATGTCTTTGGGAATTTGAATTAGAATATTGAGTATAAAATATCAAAAAGTGATTTTTGTGTTGTAAATAACTTCCAAAATATCTTCCAGACGTTTAAGAAATTGATGAATGAAACTGATGTCTCTCACTTCAATCGTGCATTAAAAGTATGAAATAAAAATTTTACTGCACAGATTTTCAAGAAGCCTACGTTTAACATTGCAGATGATGTAAGAATCTGTCACTTTCTCTACGATCGTAGATGAAGATTATCTATAGTCACTTTCATTATTTTTTGAACTTGTTGAACAATAAAATTGCGCACTGTAGTCAATAATTTATATATAAAATTATTTAGCTATGATTATCAACATGAATCATTCATGGAACAAACAATCACTCACAAAGTTATTCTTCCTCGAGAAATATGTTCTTCAAATGAAGATTGTTTAACCGAAGAAAAATTGGGTAGAGCCTATACTGTTGAGGAGACAATTTTTTTACAAATTTCTGCTAGGTGTGATCAAATATGATGCATATTTTCAAACACAAATTCATATAATATATCTTATGGCCCTTCGAAAATTTGTATTTCTGCACTGCTGATGCTTCTTTTCTCTGAAACTTATGGCGAATACTTTTCATTTGCGGTACCTATCTTGAAAAAGGCTTTCTTATTATCACGAAATCTTACATCACAAATTATATACACTATTTATCTTCTATCTATAGCGGAAAAAATATCGAGCACAATAATAAGAAAATTTAAAACTGAATTGTTAATACTTTTTATCTGATGTTGAAAATAGCGTTCCGCGCGGTGAACAGAAAACTATTTGTTTTGGATATTGTTGCGGATCGTTGTTTTTGCAATTTTCTTCTTCGCTTGAAAAAAAATATCAATATATTTTATAGTTATTTATAACCAATTGCTTATCCAGTAAGCAAATGAAATATGCTAGAAAAAAAATTCTCTTGAATTTTGTAAAGAATCCAAAAGTATGAGTTTTGAAATACATTTTTTTTCTGAATATATTGTTTTAGTCCGTGAGACAGGGCATACATTTTTCGTTGATTACCGCTCACTTGAAACTTCGTGAGTGACTATATCGTGATGAGTCCGACAGCTTTCACATTTGACGAAATTCTTGTTTTGGGGGCGTTTTTCAGCGAGGGCTAATTGAACACGTCAATTTCATGAAGCCTTAAAAATATATTACAGTCATATTGATGTTTACACTAATCGAAAGATTCTTTGGAAATAAAATGAGAAATAATATTGTCCGACATGAATATTGGAGGCCAACGGTGAATCCGACAAGCCACACTGGTCACAAGTACGTTGGTATGAAAACAGATTACCGCTAGTCTGAGACTTTAGGGACGTGTTAAATTTTTTTTTTGCTGAAATTTGGTTATTTTTCGACAAATTTTCGGGGGCGTTTTCTCAGTCCGACACTGAAAACGTGTCAGGATTATAACAGCTCCTTCATAAATGACCGCTTGTCGGACCAAAGCAGTCATAATTTTGGTAGATATTATGTGTTTCAAAAACATATTGTTCGACAGAAATATTGGTTCTTATCGTCAATCCGACAAGAAAACACTCGCACATATATAACTCAGTTTTTGACGTATTTAATATCAAAAGATAAGTAATGGACGTTGTTCATAAGCTAGTAATGAATGATTCATTAACAAAATAATTGAAAAGATGTAAAGTAGAGAATAGAAGAAGAAATATATTACTATGTCGCTAAGTTAAAATGTTACTAACTTTAATCTTCCATCCCCGGGGGTGCCAACTAGAATTGAATTGGTATTCAATGCTCCATCCGAATCTAAAATTGGGATTAGTGATTGTCATTCAAGATTTTAAAGTGACTTTCCCTCCGACTATAGGAAGAAAGAGAAATATTTGAAATTTATGACAGCCATTTTCCCATTTGATGCATATTTCTCCAGATATAGTTCAAATATGCCATATCTCACATTCTCCACACAGACTACAACTGAACTGAGTCAAGTTTCACATCACCTCTGTGCATGCAATATGCATAAAAAGAGATCGAAAGTTTGCTCTTGACGTATTAAATATATAAATATCTCAGTTGGAGGTAAATTTGAATGATATTTGAGATGATTATCACAGTATACTGACTTTATATCATACGTTCGATTCCAAGATATTATTAATATATTGGTGCACAAGCCTTTTTTCATTATTTCTAATCATTAATTATACTGACTTGATATGCATTCCATATATGTATATGCCTATGAACGCGGCCGCATTCATACCACATATTTTTGTTTTTTTCTGAAGTATTGCCCCACTTAAATTGTCGGACATATATACAGTAATGTTCTAGACACTATCTGAATGGAAAATAAAAAACATAGGAATCAGCGGTCATTGATGAAAGGACTGTTAAAATCCTTACACGTTTTCAGTGTCGGACTTAGAAAACGCTCCCGAAAATTTCTCGGACAAAATGACCAAATTTAAGAAAAAAAAAGTGAACACGTCCTCAAAGTCTCAGACTAGCGGTAATCCGTTTTCATATCAATGTAATTGTGACAAGTACGGCTTGTCGGACTCATTGCTGGTCCTCAATATTCATGTCGGACAATATTATTTTTCATTTTATAATCAAAAAATCCTTCGATTAGTGTAAACATCAATATAACGGTAATATATCTTCAAAGCTTCATGGAATTGACATGTTCAATTAGCCTTCGCTGAAAAACGCCTCCCGTCAAATGTGGAAGCTGTCGGACTCATCACAATGAAGTCACTCACGAAGTTTCAAGTGAGCGGTAATCAACGAAAAATGTATGCACTGTCTCACGGACTATTTGAATACCATGAAAATAAAAAACTAGTTTTTGAACACTTGAAAAATATTTTTAACAATTTTTTGAATCTAAATTTATGATTTTGCTCAACAAACTATACGACAAAAAAAGCAGCGTTACGACACTGCGCTCACCGCACAGAACCCTATTTCCAACATCAAATTAAAAGTATAAACAATGAAAGTCAAGTTGACACTGCAGTTGTGAGCCAAACCAATATCAAAGAGTAGCGCTACGCGCTGTCTTGTTGAAATGTCGTGTATTTTGTGATTTGGGATGTGTGCGGAGCTGTACCAAGTAAGACATATTTCTCTGTTTGGAGTTCTCACGTGGCTTTTCTCAAGCCTTGGGTAAATGCCAGAGGATTCTATTTTTCTTGTTTAGGTGTGATATCCACGTTATCACATCTTGTACTCTGTATATTTTTAGTATCTAGTTACTTGCCTTGTTTTATTTTGTATCATTGTTTTCTGAAGAAGATCCTTGGTTAAAGGATCGAAACGTCAAAGTTTCAAATTAATATGCAGAATTTGAAGTCAAAAGTCGTTTTTATTAAATATAATTCTGAAAAATGTATAGATTATTGAAAAAATATAAATTCTAACAGTGACAAAGAAAAAATAATCTTTTGGGAAGGACCTGAATTTGAAGACTAATTATTCCGATATTGAAGTATTGAATCGCTAGATAGGTACCCTCTCCAAAGTGTCCTCTACAAGATAAACTAGTCAGTTTCAGATGCTAGTATAACACAAAAAATTAATCGTGCGAAATAGAGGATGTTGAGAAGAGTTAAGATGGAAAAATTATTCAAGTTCATGTCAAGACCTACAAGATAGGCAAAAATTTTTTTTTCATCATCACAGAATAAGAAATTGTTTTCATTTTACTAGAATCCCGGACTGAAATCAGGTACTATCCATGCAAATTGCAAATATTTCATATAAATACAATAACTGGAATTAATATGAAGTTCTTGAGAACAATATTTTTTCATATCCCGCCAAAATTAGAAACATGAACTTTATGTTGCCCTTTATAAACGCCTGATTTATTTCAGAATTAATTGCTAAAGAATATGTAGTCTATCTTATTGTGATTCATAAATATGTTAGAAATGTTCCACGTCTTTCCGCTATGTAAGAAATATGTTACTAACATGAGAATAATTTGTGTATAGAATTTTCCATCACTTTGTGTGGAAATCACTGACGTCTTGGAATTTATGCGTTTGGAATATCTAATTTAGAATTTACTGGTGAATGTTGAACTCGAAACCCGTGAACTAATTGTTCTAGCTATGTATACTAGAGTGCTCCTTGTCCAAACTGAGATAGTTATCTATTACTTAGGATTTAAAATAGAAAAATTGAAATGCTTCAAACATCATAGTCAGACTGATGCCCAGTTACATGAACGTTCATTAGCTTAACAGTTATCTAAATATGAACAATACCAAATCTGCTTTTTGACAGCAATGCTAAGCAACTAATTTGATAAATTTATTTGATTTGATATTGTCCATTTTTTAAGAGCTCTTTAGTTAATGAACGTTCTTGCAATCAGGTCTAATGTCATACTGTCCTTTTACTGAATACATGATAAAATTTGTAGAAGATACAGAACGGTTTAGATCTATGTGCAAAACTTATCTATAAAGCCGTGAATTTTAGATAATATCGTAACAAACTTGCTAACCTTATGAACGAATTCAAATCAATGAATAAAAGTCGATATATACGTTTAATCAATTTCTTACGGATTGACAGATAGATTAGATTTATGAATCTTTAAAATTGAACGTAAGGATTAAAATTTTGGAAAAGAAAAATCTGTTGTGGCCACTATAGTAGGTACATCCTGTGGACCACGAATTTTATGGTCACTCTCAATGCTATTTCATGTATTGATTTTCTCAAATTAACAGCTGTGATTGTTCAAGTGTAGAAATCCAACACTTTAAGCCTAGTCACCAAATACTTGCCCTCATATCAAAACTCTGAACTATACACTCTTGTAGCAATAATATCTAATCACTCTCAAATCGTTGAGATTTTAATATCAGACTACCTTCAATAGATCGAAAAATATCGTAATATATGTGGATAAAAACTACAGAATTTATTTATAGATTAGGTCCCTAAAAGACGCAAGAAATATTCCTCTACAACATTTTCTGGATGTATCTTACTTTGGCAATAAGTGAAAGTCAGTTTAGATTTTATCTACCGAATAATTGGTACTGAGTTTTTTATTGCAAGAATATCTTCTTTTTAACACTTACAATAAGTGTGCAAAAATCA
This sequence comes from Dromius quadrimaculatus, assembly GCA_963989225.1. Taxonomy (NCBI): domain Eukaryota; kingdom Metazoa; phylum Arthropoda; class Insecta; order Coleoptera; family Carabidae; genus Dromius; species Dromius quadrimaculatus. The sequence goes on along the minus strand of OZ022325.1, from coordinate 54,495,711 downwards.
TGTTATCAAATCATAGTGCTTCAGAAGATATCGAAGGCCGAAGATAAAAAACCTTGTTTTTGACAAGTTTTCTGCGAATATCTCATTTTCTAACAGTCGTAGAGCATTTGAGGTCATAAGTTGAAATAAAATATACATTTTTCTCTACATAGAAGATTGTATGACTTATTTGCGTATCTAAAACCGTGGATGAGATACCGCGCATACAACGTGCACCGACACGCAATCATGCATTTCTCTCTGCATCACCAATGGGGTTGAATATAAAGCTAGAAAGATATAAAGTTGTCATTTGAATGATACAATTGCTTCAAATACTGAATTTCAAGAATCTATAGGTGATCGTTCGGTATTTATGCGAAAAATTCGAGAAACTGTCTTGTAAACTGCAGTTCCGTTCAAGCCGGTCTCAATCATAATGCGAGGTGTATAACTAGATGTTATAGAAGTGTTCATTACAAAATTTTAATATTATACGGCTGATTGTTTCAAATTTACGCGAGATATATAAGATAAGCATCAATATGCTACAGCATTTCGAATACTGCATTTCAACATTTTACAGCTAGCCATTTTGAATTCATGCGAAAAATTCAAGAAATGTCCTGAGTGAAGTACTCTTCCGGTACAGACGTTCGCAGCCATAATGCAAGGTGCTTAACTAGACCTTCCAAAACCAAAACTATCCATCTACAATCATCTCACCTACAGCTTTGACTATCTACAATAGGAGTAAAGAGATTTGGAAGAATTCAAAATTTCCAAATCGCAAAATAAGAACAGTAAGATTAGTTGAAGTGGTCGTGATGTCGTTTCTACTATATTCGTTTTTCTATGAGTACTACTTCAAAATGCACTCCACTCTGTTTGACTTTTTTCCCTAGCAATACTTCTTGTATACTATATTCGAGTATTCTCGATGCTTTTGTTGTTTATCTTGTTCCACCAATGGATTAAAAATTGAGAAATCTCAGTTTTGCTCTAAATCATTATATTTATGGCGTTATTTGATAGGTAATTTTGAAATATTCTTGGTTATTTCCAACAATAGAGCAAATTGATTATAATTGGAATGATGTCTTACTTACTAGAATTTCCAGATATTTGGATGATGTTGCAGCAGAGCTTTGATCACTCTTCTAGAAATCAAAGAACAAGTTCCATACAATCAAAAATTTTACTTGTAGATTTACACTATTGGATGACTATGGAACAGTATATAATAAATATATCACTTTTTTTGATATCGACAAGTTATTGTTTTGTCATTGTACTTTCTTGTGTCTAAGAACCATGTTAGTGAGTCAATATAATCGATGAGACTGAAACTATTTAGCAATTTTGTATTATTCGATCAGGCTTATCATTCATGCAATGAACTTACAATAATTTGCAATTCTCAATAAAGAATATTCAATAATTCATTGTCTAAATTTGAATTTATCAACTGAACTATATGTATATTCGGCAGTAGCGGATTCAATGGAGGGGCTAATGCCCGGTTGCACAAACTAAGATCATCTGCAGTTTAGGCAAACCGAGCTTATTTACTATAATTACGATTATCTCAGCAATAATTGTAACCATAATAAATTAGCTCGGTTCAACTAAACTGTAGATAAGCTTGGATTGCACAACGACCCAGATAGCAAAGTAATATTCCAAGAATAAGCAGAGAATATTTTTTCCGAATATTCAGCTATTGTTGGAATATCCTATGTTTATCGGTATATATTTGTGGGATATTGATAGAATATTCCCATGTCCCGATATTGCATATCCTATAAATATCCCAGGAATCATCCTAAAATATGCTATGAATATATGATGTTATACTCCTGGAATAATCTATGAATCTCTATAAAGTAAATGTTCAATATATGCTGAGAATATTATATGGATAATTGAAATCATATTCTTGGAATATTCTGGGCTGGTTTATGACCATATTGAAGCTATATTTTTTTGGGAAATAAAATCATATCTGTGACAAGAAATTCAATTAATAGGAAATATTTATTCTTATATAAGTACAATTGAGAAAAAAAAATCACACTCATAAAACTCACAAAAATGTAAAAATACATTGCGTATTGCACTTAACTTCCAGAGTTGAAGAAATATATATGATATGAAAAAAATAAAACCATATTTGAGATAACCACAAGATACAAATGTAGATATACATTATATAATCTATTGATTTCTAATTTTCATATGTTCAGGAGCCTTGCTTAGCCGTTTGGCAATTTTTACTTCAATTTGTTTCCCTGCAACATTTTTGGCGGTATGGTTCCTCTTGGCAGATTCCTAAATGAGAAATCATTTGAAACAGATAATATTAATTATGATAAAACAATGCTTTACCAATAATTGCAGTAGTCAATTTGAACTTTTTGTTCTCTTTATAGTCCTGCCAACTATATCCAATGGCTAATTCATTCGCAAGAATTCTTGTCATCACTCTTCTTAATAATTTGGCCACATTTTCCTCTTTAATTTGAGCCATCGGATACCTGGAAACACATTCATTCTGTATATTTACAGGGTTTCATACAAACACCAAGTGAAATAAATGAATATCCATTCAAGAGAAAGAAATAATAATATTAATGTTCATTTAAGAAATCTTTATTTGTTGGTTCAATCAATAGCCAAAATGAAAATAAAATAGAATACTTACATTTTTCAGAATCAATCTTTATAACTCAACTGTAAAACTTTCACTAAAATCGGCAGAGCATTGTGATAACTTTGTGCATCTTCTACAGGTCAAGATTTAACAAAAATATTCCATACATACCAAAACATTTTTTAATATCACGTCATGAATGTAGTGTCTGAAAATTTTATGCATTCATTTATCATTATTCATTTATTTTCTTCTACTGCGTGAATGAGATACTCCACTATTATCAAAATTTGATAAACTTCCATGAAAATATGAAAATATTGGATAAATAATAGATATAAGTAATAAAAATATATTGAATATTGCTTAGTTCCAATGAAAGGTCGATTTAATATTTATATGACGTCATGATGACGTCCAAAAGTCTATCATTTTTCTCAAACAGTGGGCTCCATAGCTGTACAAATTCATAAAAAAATTTATCTTATTCATGAAAAAAGTATGTTGCGTTATAATTTGATGTACTTATAAATCAATGGGAATGTATGGGAAAAGTTGACATATATATCATTTCTATTTATCGAATGCTATTTAGAAACATTTTGATAAACCTCCAAATTTCACAGGCATGCGCAAAGAAAGAAAACTAGTTTCAAACTACTGAGTATTGTTTGGTCGAAAGAAGAATGATTTTGACAAGTAAATTTGTTAAATTAATAATTTATCTAGCTCGCGATCTAACTAAAATTATTAAAAATAACTACGCCACCTATTTCACTTCACCTCAATATTCTCAAAATGTTTGATGATGAATAAGACTACCGTTTGAGTGACAATAGACCTTTGGACGTCACGGAAAATTTCCAAACCTAAAAAAAATATTTCTAAATTGCTACGAGGCTCTTATGATTCGCATTTTCAAAATACTTCCATTCAGTCATGTCTCAAACTACTCTGATCCATTTGAAAATTTTATGTGCCAATGATTTGGCTAATATTCAATTAATTATTTAAGCCATATTCCAATGATCAAGTAATAAAATACATGCATATTTAAATTAGATAGATGTGAAATTCTCCTGTCTTAAATTATTTTGAATGAAGAAATTAAGTTTTTGCAGAAATAAAAGAATTAAAGACTAGACAAAGGACTTTGGGAGCATAAAAAAAAATTTTGAGTACTTTTATATGCTCCCAATAATTCACTAGACACAAATGTTAAATTCATTCCATTTATTTTTTTTTCCTCCGACGAGAAATGTACATAAAGTACGGAAATAAAAGTTAGATATAATTTTTCTTATGAAATTTTACGATAATTGAGATCTGTTTTTATATTGGGTTTGTTGAAATCTAAATTCTTGTTTTGGTTACAATTGAAGTCGTTCATCTCTTTCATCCTAGCCTGTTATAACACAATCATAAATGTCTCCATTGGCCTCACCACCAACAATCGTTTTCAGTTATGAATAAAGTTTATAAAGCTAAGCAAAATTGAATATAACATGAATATCTATCATATATTCTACTAAGAATATACAAAATGTGATAATCTTTGAATATTTGTATCAAATATTCTAGGAATAATTTAGATAGACTATTCTCAGATGATCCATAGTATATAGGAATATGCTATGTATATTGATTATGAATATTCCAAGAATAAGCAAAATAGGATATTTCCAGGAGATTTATAGGCTGTCGGAATATACCATGTATATTTCGAATATCCAGGGCATTCACAGGACAACTAGAGAATATTCTCAGGACGTTATTGCTATCTGGGGAGGCTTAAGGGCTCAAGCCCCTCACAATGGTATCTGGGTCAACCTCTGATATATTTCAAATCAAACTTGATATTATCCTATTTTCTTAGTACTACATCAACTTCCGTAAAACTTTCTTAATTTTCACTTACATTTACTATGTACAAGGAAATATTGTGAAACCGACAAAATTCACCTATCGAGATTTTGTTGGAAATGTCCGTTTTGAGCATCCCTGAATCCATTTTGTCTATTTTCAGCTTGATGTCGGTACGTATGTTCGTGCGTGCGTGCGTAACTCGCAAATCTTGAAACTGGTTAAACGTATAATGTTGAAATTTTGTATTTAGGACTAGCTGTGAACCTCGCATTATGGTTCCAATCGTTTGTACCGGAAGTGCATTTTACTTGAAACTTTTTTCGAATTTTTCTAATAACTCCAGAACGGTTAACCGTAGGATATTAGAATTCAATATTTCAACTTGATGTTGTATCAAAATGGTTATCTGCTATTTTTGTATGAATCGGCCAAGCCAAAACTGAAATTCACTTGAAACTTTTTTCAAATTTTTTGCGTAAATTTAGAATTATCAGTCATAGCATATTGAAATTTAGTGTTTGAACTTATTGTAGCATCAAAACAGTTATCTACTATTTCTGTATCGATCGGCCAAACCAGAAGTGCAGTTTATGAGTATAACAGACTTTCAGAATTTGCCGTATAAAACAATCCGTTTAATTGAAATAATAAAGTAGGCGATGATAATCTGTTGTCAATTTCTTTTATTTTGTTTGATATTTCACATATCAATTTTTTTTTCCTAAATTTCATTTCGTAAGCATAACAAAAGCGACAAAATTGGATCAAATCATGCTTTTTAATACAAATGTGAAGTTAATTTTCTTTATGTTGGTCCAGCTTTAATTTCAGCATTATTGAACTCCAAATATGCCTACATATCAAACCTCTTGAAGATATGAAAAACGAAATAAGGCACTGAAATCTACGACTATTTGACGATCTAAAAGTACAAGGAAATATTGTGAAACTGACAAAATTCACATATTGAGATTTTGATGGATATATCCATACGTATGTATGTGTGTATGTGCGTAACTCTCAAATCTCAGAATTCGTCAAGCGTATAATGCTGAAATTTTGTATAAAAGACTGGTACAGGATCTAGAATCTTGACGTACACCTCGCATTATGGTTGCAATCGTCTGTACTGGAAGTGCACTTCACCTGATATTTTTTTTGAATTTTTTGCATAAATCTAGAATGATTAGCCGTAGGATATTGGAATTCAGTATTTGAAATTGCTGTAGCATCCAAATGATCATCTCCTATTTTCGTCCCAATCAAGTAAGCCGGAAATACATTTCATATTACAGACTCACTCGAAACATTTTTCAATTTTCCGCATAAATCCAAAACGATTCAACATAAAATATTAGAATACAGTATTCAAGATGATAGTACTGTCTAGATGCTCATATTTAATTATCATTGAGATCGACTGAGTCGAAAGTGCACTATACTTGACGATCTTGGAATTTTGCGCATAAATACAGAACTGTCGGCCGTAGAATCCTTGAAATCAATATTTAGGAATGTTGTAGCATAAGAATGATGACCTACTGTTTCCATAGCAACCGACTAGCCGTGGAATGATGAGATGTTGTGTTTCATTGTATATATCCAATGATGTACAAGTAAGTCACGTGATGTCTATGTCAGATTTTACTTACTCAATCTATTTTGAGTGGGTATGGTATGTTTTAAAGTTTCAAATTTCTTCAAAATTTTTTCACGTTGACGATTTTTTAATTCATGCGCCACTCATTCGAGAATCTAGAGCCATACACCATGACCAACCGCTTTTCCAATTATTCAGTATTTACCTACCCTCAACTGGATCAAACACAAGTCCTAAGTCCACCACTTTATGTTCGTATTCGAATGGAGACTGCATTTTAATGACGTGAAACAGCGCTCACAATTAACTATCAGGTGATTTGGGCTAAGCAAAATGTGATGATAACGTTGACTCCCTCTATATTATTAGTGTTCCAGGAACTTCTTGTCCTAATTGCAATTCTTTGAATCTATTTCATACATGGAAGAATTTGGAGGAAGAAGATTTCCTGTTGCAAAAAGTGATATTTTTACATTTATATATGCATGTAATAAATGAAATTGAATACACCAGCCCAGAAACATACCATTCAGTCCAAATGAAATTTTTCAAGAGAATATTTCAGATTACTTTATTATAAACTTAAAATTCAAAAATCAACTGCAGCCATCGCAGTACTTTCTTGACTATAAATTTCATAGACAGATTCATTGCTGTTTCATAAATGTAGAGTGTCGCATCAATGAATTCCATATTTCAAAGTGACAGCTGTCGTTGTCAAAATGTCAGCTGTTATTGTCATAGTGATAGCTGCTATTGTCGAGGTGAAAAATAAGCACAAAATAGTACTTATTCTGCATGAGTAATAAAATAGTTATTCTTGATTCTAGACTGCGAAATGTCACCTTTGAGAATGCAAATGAATCTTGCAATCATATATCAAACAACATTTTTTCGAAAACCACATTTTAAAATTAATAAAAATGTAAAAAAAAAACATTTTCACAATTCGAATCAATCAATGTCACTTTTAATGTTGCTATGATACTAATACAGTTTATCTTGATATTTCGCGTCCTGTAAACAAAGCAATCATTTCGCATGTTTCTAGAGACCTTCCAAATGTTCACTATAACAGTTTTCGAAAAAAGTTATTTCTGAATGTAATACAAATACAATAATGTGTCGCTTTCTTGTATTCAAAAATATTCATACAAAAAGAATTTCGTGACTCTTCAAATTTAAAAATGGCTTTTTAATGATACAAAATTAGCTGTTGAAGGTTACTCTCGTATTGTACATAAAATTTCTATGATTTCATTCATTTATTCTAAGACAACATTCCAGTCTGTGGTAAAAGTAAGAAATACACTCAATTGAGACTGAAAACTTCGAAAAATACGGAAATGAGAGAAGTGGTTGGTTTCTGGAAGTGAAAGCTCCCAAATGTCTAAAATTCAGACTGTTCTCGCAGTTTATTCAATTCCTAACCGTATTTGGTCACTTGGTTACCATCTAAAGAGTGGTATTGGTGAACACATGAAAAAACTAAATTGAATTGTTGATGCAAGGGTGGAGAAATTCTATTTGATTCAATTTCGTGATTTCATGATTGATTCTTTTGACATTTGTGCTGGCAACTACTCATCCCGTAACTTTGGAATAGTTAATTTGCGAATCCTTTTTCTACTATTGTCTTGGAATCAGATTTACGAACCTTTCTTCACTTTAATAAAATATCCAATGAGGATTTGATAAGTACGTTATTCGTTAACTACTATATTATGGAGAACATATTTATATGATCCCCCAATACTCTGTGAGAAATAGCCATGCATAAAATCTGACATGAATTGGTTGCTTCATCATAAGAATAATTAGCTGATTCTTTCTATGTTTTCAATTGAATTTACATGGATACATATTGGATTAATTTTACCAAATTGTAATGTCATCTGTAATGTCAATTTCAACATCATTCGTTCGGTGATGATTTTTTGTTGTTTTAGGGACGGAACTATGTTGTTATGATGGGATCATATCTACCTCCAATGTCAATAATGAAGACCTTATTCAAGAATAATCATATTGTCAATGAGAACATCCGACTACGAAATGTTGCCTTGAATCATGAAATACATGAATGAAATTCACGTGAAAATATTTTACTACAATATAACCTCATTCTACACTAGAAATTTACATTTTTTTTGTGAATTTCATCCATGTAGTTCATAGTTCAATAGAAAATGGCATCATCACTTTCTGACGTAGGCAAAACTAGCTTTTACAAAAGGTGGCTTCTTTCAGATCTGTGGTTGAATAATTTACTCATGAAGCCTCTCACAACTCATAGCATATTTGTAGACCTAGAATATGGTATAATTCAAACAAATGTTCAAATGAATGCACTTGTTTTAAAATGCGTTTTGATTTATTTGTTGCTTATGTGAATAACTTTATTACGGAGCTCATCACCATATTTTTGTAATTTAGATTTGTGAATATTTCATTATGCCTATTAATGCATAATGAACTTTAATGTTTTCTTACTACAAGCTTTTATTTGTCCTACGTAGTGTACTGACTAGTTAATATATTTTCTCATCATTGTTGGAGAGGAAAGATGATGGCCACTGTCTAGACAGTTAATCTCAAAGTCTCTGACTTGTCCCTCAATGTAATATAAATTATTCAACTGGTATGATGCCAAAATATATCAAGCGTTATATACTATATAATAAATGATAAAAGCATACAGAAATATTGTATTTGTGATCTCAATTTCAGATGGATGTCATCATATGGATGTCTCTTTTACTAACGATATCATAATGATCACTACTGTGTGGTCTCTTCATTCGCTCTGATAGATGTTAGCTAGATGAAAGGTGGAATTTGTTGGTAAATGTCTGATCACACAAAAAGAGAGATGATTTTTGCTCAAGCTTTCAGCTGAATACTCATGGTTCATTCAAAATAAGATTTAAAGCATACCTACAGAATTTGAATCTTATTTTATATCGTCAATTCGAACATCATAGCGATTTGGTTGATAACGTGGTAATACTGATGATCCGTTCAATTTCAGAATTAAGTGATTTTGTTCTCACGATGCAGTGTATTCGAATTACAAACTACTTCCAGTAAGTAGGTACTTGAATCAAACAGGGTTCTCTATTTCAGTATATGAGTTTAGAAACTGAGAGGACTATATCACTGATTAGTGAATATTATAACTGATATAATAATGGTAACTAGAACAGAAGCTCTAAAACCTTGACACCTCAACTTCGATGTGCTATTTGATATCACTTGATCATAATGACTACCACTCTGCTGAGATTGAAGGTTAAACTTTTTTATTGGTAGTGATGTCTATTTAGAAGATTAGTTTGGAAAATTGAACTGAACAAACTGTAAAAAATGGAAGAATCATCTAGATGATGAAAGCGCATTTTTGACAGCTCATGAATGCTTGTTACTTCAGAGATTTCGGAAATTACCATCTCTCACAATAACTGAGTTTGAAATCAAGCAGTTTGGGCAAACTTACGAAACAGCAGCTTCCATTTAGTACTAGTTTCAAGTTGACTATTTGATAGGTACATAATTTATGCATATACAAACACAAAAATACCTTTTAATCTTCATTGTTTAGTTATTGACTGACGGGAGGTCAAGTGCTGTACCTTAAAATGATAATTTAATCTTTATTAAAGCTATATAAAAAAAAATACACCAAAAGTAAACAAATTTTCATTCAATAATAATAATTCATTCTAATAAGCTTCAAATTCGCGTCAAACAAGTCATTGAATGAATCCCGGACAGATTTGACAACTGTACATAATGATAGTGACAGACGCGGCGAAAGTTGTAACTAAATTTTTATCTACTTTAATAAACTTCAGTTGCCATATCCCTAATGTCATATATATCTATGGGCATTGTTTCACTTGAAACAAGTAATTGAATAATTTAATCTTCCACAATCACTGAGCTTGAATTAAAGCAATTTGTGCAAACCTCCGAAACAGTAGCTTTTATTTAGTACCAGTTTCAAGTCTGTAAATAGTATAGTTGCTGAGAACTCAGCGTCACGCCAGCCAGCCAGCCAGACAGCCAAAGTGAATATAATAGCGCTTTTTTCGAAAAAATGGAAGAATCATCTAGATGATGAAAGCGCATTTTTGACAGCTCATGAATGCTTGTTACCTCAGAGATTTCGCAAATTACCATCTCTCACAATTACTGAGCTTGAAATCAAGCAATTTTGGCAAACTTACGAAACAGCAGCTTCCATTTAGTACTAGTTTCAAGTTGATAGTTTGATAGGTACATAATTTATGCATGTACAAACTCAAAAATACCTTTCATTCTTCATTGTTTAGTTATTGACTGACAGAAGGTCAAGTGCTGTACCTTAAAATTAAAAATTGCTCTTTATCAAAGCTATATAAAAAAAAATACACCAAAGTTAAACAAATTTTCAACCAATAATAGTGATTCATTCTAATAAGCTTCAAATTTGCGTCAAACAAGTCATTGAATGAATGTCGGACAGATTTGACAACTGTACATAATAATAGTGACACCGGCGGCTAAAGTTGTAACGAAATTTTTATCTACTTTCATAAATTTTAGTTGCCATATCCCTAATGTCATATATATCTATGGGCATTGTTTCACTTGAAATAAGTAATTGAATAATTTAATCTTCCACAATCACTGAGCTTGAATTAAAGCAATTTGTGCAAACCTACGAAACAGTAGCTTTTATTGAGTACCAGTTTCAAGTCTGTAAATAGTATAGTTGCTTAGAACTCAGCGTCACGCCAGCCAGCCAGCCAGCCAGCCAGCCAGCCAGCCAGACAGCCAAAGTGAATATAATAGCGCTTTTTTCGGAAATAGCGCTTTTTTCGGAAAAATGCGCTAAAAATGCGCTAAAAATGTGTGATGAGTATTCCACTACTCGATTTATTGGGGCATTCATACAACTTTTGGACGGGAATTATACAGAAACTATTTCAATACGAAAAATTACGGTATAATCTTAAGTATGAACAAAATAGAAAAATATGCGTCAGTCAAATACCAACAACGTTAGAAGTGAAACTTTCAATAAAAGTACATCTGCATGTGCATTTGCGTGATCGTCTGCACATTGTTATTGATTTATGTTATAAATCATTCCTGTTATCATTTCAAGTGAATATGTTCATACATGTTTTTCAGAATTGAATCATAATAAATAGAATTTTTTGGTATAAACTCTGTATATTTATTGAAGACTTGACGCTTCGACTCTTCTTCCGAAAGTCTCAATCAGAAGCAATGATACAAGAAAAGATTGGGCAGGTACTTATCTAGATTATTAAAAATATATTGAATAGGTACTAGATGTGAAAACGTGGATTCCACATTTAGTGCAGAGAGTACAAAACTCCTCTAGTATTCACCCAAGGTCTGAAGGAAAATGTTGCCTAAAATACTATCAATTGTCTGATGATGACCGAAATGAATAAAACTGGTAGCAAATTCTGAGAAAATATAGTGATATAAACTTTGCGTCATACTTATAACTTATATCTTCCGCACTGGTACTAGAAATGACTGTTTCCTGAAATTATTCTGAATATTTGAATGTCTATTTCTTGCAAAATTCTCGAAGAAACAGCTGGTTTCATATCAAGTGCCGAAGAAAACTTGATACGTGAAAGTGCAGAGTTTAAAATCAGCACGCGCACTTAATCTCTTTCAACATGTGTTGTAAACAACATTTTTCCTGCAACTAATTGCTTAGGAATTCAGGGTTCATTGAATTTTTGGCGCATTTTCTGTAAAAAGCGCTATTATATTCACTTTGGCTGTCTGGCTGGCTGGTTGGCAGGTTGTTTCAGTGGCGGATTCACAGATTTGCCGCCCGTAGGCTATTCAATTTTTGCCGCCTCTGAATTTTTATACCCTAGTCCACAATCATATCAATTACATTCTCTATCAATAAAATTCCAACTTGATGATTTGTGCTCCATCATTCTCGTTACATCAACTTTTCCTGTATGGTTAGTATCATTGAGACCTAAGGTACCGTGTCAGATCCTTGATTATTTTTACAGGAAAGAATTATCAAAAAACAAAAAAATATCTCAATCTTGTACCACTTTTAAAGTGAGGTAAGGTATATGTGCATGCCTTGAGCGCTCGTTTTACGCCGCTCATTGAAGAAAAAAAATCTTTAAATAAAACAAAAATAAAAAATTTTATTCCTAAGTTCAATGAAAAAAAATTGTGTTTTGTTTAAATTTTTCCGCGAACTGTAATTTTAAACGCGAGCTGCACGCCCTCATGTGTTCTGTTACGTCAATTATAAGCCGGTACGCATGCGTCTATTGACTCTAGACTGGAGGATCTCTATTTTACACGAATTTTTACAATATAAACATAATATATGGCGGACAAAATATGGAAAATTGTGTGTTGCTATCAGTTGTAATATTTTAATTACAACTGAAAGGAACAATATCAAGCCGTGATTTTCAATGCAGTTCTCCAAAAAAGTCTGATGACAAGATTCAAGATAAAAATAAGTCCTAAAACTGAATATATTTTCAGTTATCGTGACCACATCGCCATAAAATTGTCAATTTTTTTCACTATAAGTTATTATTTTTTTTACTAAAATTGATAATTAATCCATTAAGCAGTGTTTTTAATCAGTTAAGTATTCGTTTCTCTATTTCGCAGGCTATTTTTTATGACATTATTATGAGAATTATGAATCAAAAATACATTTTAACATGACGAGATTGGAATCAAATTTCGATTATAACATCGAATCGCTATTGCGATATTTTAAGAATTCATTATCATTAAAGTATATTTTACAAAGCGTTTAACAATTGTTGATGTAGAAATATTGATATATTCAGTATTTGCACTGTATATAGGACTATATCTCAATTTTTGTTAGATATTTTAATTTCTCTCCAATTTTCGAAATTCGCATTTTGTGTGTGTATCAATTTTTTTTTTATTTTATAAATCTAAATAGAAACTTTATGAAATAAATCTGCCGCCCCTTGAAATTTGCCGCCCTAAGCTTCAGCCTACTCAGCCTACTGGTAAATCCACCACTGGGTTGGCTGGCTGGCTGGCTGGCTGACTGGCTGGCTGGCGTGACGCTGAGTTCTCAGCAACTATACTATTTACAGACTTGAAACTGGTACTAAATAAAAGCTGCTGTTTCGTAGGTTTGCACAAATTGCTTTAATTCAAGCTCAGTAATTGTGGAAGATTCAATTATTCAATTACTTGTTTCAGGCGAAACATTGCCCACAGATGTATATGACATCAGAAATATGGCAGCTAGAGTTTATTCAAGTGGATGAAAATTTATTTACAACTTTTGCCGTGCATGTCACTATTATTATGTATAGTTGTCAAATCTGTCCGGGAATCATTCAATGACTTGTTTGACGCGAATTTGAAGGTTATTAGAATGAATTATTATTATTGGATGAAAATTTGTTGACTTTTGGTGTATTTTCTTGTCTGTATATCGAACAGTCAGCTTAATAATTCTAAGATCCAGCATAAGCCGTAGCTTGCAATATTTGGCTCACCAAAAGATACCAATACAAGTAAGTGACCCACTGAATTACACTTACCCATTTTTAATGAGGCTAAGAAGTTTGAATGCAGCAATTGTAGAATATATATATATAAAAATATCTATTCTAGATTGAGCTCGAGCTAGATATAGCTCTCTTAATATGTATTAGATTTTAGTTATTCAAAGCTTGGTTATGTAAACTGGGATTATGTCATTGATTACGTCAGTAATAATTGATTGTGCTACTCGTACAGAATTTATATTCTGATCTTGCGACAAATAAACTATTTATCTATCTATCTGAAGAAGTAATTCGTTGAAATTTCAAATTACCTATTTGTGACCGTTATAAATGGAAGTCGATAGAGTGTCAGCTTTGATACATAATATTTTCAGATGAGGCTACCATGCAAGTTCATAGCAAATTCACGATAATACCTCGAATTTTCCATGTACTACTTCAATAACAATTTCTCATTCCCAAATGAGCTCGCAGCATAGTGTCATTTCCCTCATCAAATAAACAATTGCAATATACTTGTCCTAAAGTAATTTTTTTTTTAATACAGCTGTGATAAAGATCAAGTGATCATTTTAAGGTACAGCACATGACCTCCTGTCAGTCAATAACTAAACAATGCAGATTAAAAGGTATTTTTGAGTTTGAACATGCATAAATTATGTACCTATCAAACATTGGGAGATGGTGATTTGCATAATCTCTGAAGTAGCAATGAGCATTCATGAGCTGTCAAAAATGCGCTTTCATCATCTAGAATCTAGATGATTCTTCAATTTTTTGAACATTACATTGAAAATTTTTAACGGCGTTGCTATGCATTGTTTGTTGATTGCTTCATTTGTTCTACGTTACTTAGAAATAGTTTATTATCTTCAACGTCATTTCTATAATAGTAGATTGTTTGACTAGTAGAGAAAAGTGAGAGTTTACAAGCGAGTGTAAGTGTTCCAATTCATGAGCGAGAGCAACGAGCGAGTTGATCAAATTTACATGAGCAAAGTTGTACGAGTACGTGATGAACATGCTATTTTTTTGTATACTTGATGAAAAAACTTGAGTGGAAGACGCCAAGAATAGAAATGACTTCCCACAGAAATACTAAGCGAGGTTGTGTTCTCACAAAAACGTAGTAATGGTTTTGACAACTGTCAAGCAAAAGCATAATAACAAATAAACAATATTAAAAATCAATTTGTCAGAAACGTCAGGAGTTAAGAATTCTCGCGAAATTCTAGCTGTAGCTAAAAAAGCGACTTCACATTTTTTGTTTCCAGCAAAATCGAGAGAATTTTTGATAAGTTTAACTTGTAATTTTTCCTTAATTAGGTCAAAACTGTCTTTTTTTGTTTATTACTTTCTGCTGCTAATTAGGAAAGTGTTGCTTATTGGAAAACTGGCACTTTTCTTTATTGATTTCTACATATTGAACCTGATGTTTTCCATCAAGTATACAAAAAGATAATCTCAATTTGATTTACTACAATGCTTGATTCTACTTTATCATGTACACCTCCAGAAATAATCGACCCTGCAAGTCAAGCTACGTCAGATCTTTAGCCACATTATTGACAAATCTTAAGCGACAAGTGGCTGGAAATCCAGTACTTCGCTCCAAAATAAGATAAAAACTGCCAATCAAATTCTTAACAATGTCAAAATCGACTAGTGTTGCCACGAGACTCGAGACCAGTCTCGGTCTCGTCTCGTCTCGCCTCAAAAAGTCGAGACGAGACCATAGAATGGGCCTCGAGCCAAAGGTCGAGACCGAGACGAGACTAGAGTTGAGTCTCGGCGAGAGTCTCGCTTGAGTCTCGGCGAGAGTCTCGCGAGACTCTTGACGAGACTTGTCTCATAATCACTTGTAGTTCATTTTTATTTTTTCTTAAAGCAATTTTATAGAGCAAGTAGGTAAATACCACCAAACTGCAGTAATAATAGTTGAATTAAGATGGTTATTGATAGATAAGTTTCCGATTGAGACAATCATTTTTTCTACCGCTCTTTCAGAATATTTATTTCATATTTAGCCTATATAACAATATTTTTTCATCAATTGTTTTTTTAAAGTAAGTCATTTGGTTCTATCATGTTCAGTATCAAATTGCCTAAAGCTCCTGGAAGAATAATTCTAGTAGAAGTGTGAAATAGGATATTCAAACGATTGTCAATTGTTTTTTAACAAGTTATTTCAATGATGTCTAGCTTAGTATCAATCATATGCTCTCAGAGAGATAGGCTTAGTAGGAATATAAGTTAAATAATTAGTGGAATCCACGTTATGATATTATACTTTCGATGATCAAATGTCAAAACTGTATGTTCCAATAAATTAAAGACTCCGAAAATCTAGTAAAGAACTCTTTATTTTCAAAAATACTTGTTTTATGTAGGAACTTGAATATAACCGCCATTTGTAATTTCAACAATGACAGCCATCACCTTGACAATGACAGCTGTCACTTTGATAACCACAGCTATCATTTTGAAATATGCAACTGATTGATGCGAGACTCTAAATCTATGAGACAGCGATGAAACCGACCATGAAATTTTTAGTTAGGAAAATACTATGTGGCCGCAGCAGATTTTATATGATAATATTGTGCAACAGGACGAGCCTCAATACTAGCACAACACATTTAATTCCACAAAAAACTATTATATCGACATAATGGAAGAAAAAATTATCATACTATAACTGATTTTCACTGGAAATACGTTACATAAATCGACTCCCATAAGATTCCTGGTGATATTCCTGTATTTCATCCAATTTCATTCAAAATTATATCAGATTAGGCTGGACTGGGCCATAGGAAGAGAAAATTAATACTATTATTTCAAAAATTTCTGTAATTTGAATCATATAGCTCGTTATTCACAGTCAATAACATAACCTCATTTGAAAATTTGCATTTTCTTCATCCACTTCTGAATTTGGTGGTTTACACATCGCAAACAATGCGTCTTAGATCTATACCAACAATTCACATACACATTTGTTGCATAAAATTATTACCTCTTTATTATCTTGAATCCTCGTGGCTCTAGAGGTCTTATTCTAATTCATAGAGACAGCTTGTAGACAGATCGCAGTCTTTATATCAATATTATGATGTCATAGTTATATTTATAGAAACATGAATATTTTATGCTGGTGCAAATAATATGATCCACAACTTAATGCTGGCAGTTGGTTAAGAATGATGTTTGGAATCAGATTCAAATGAAGTTTAATCATTCTGATCTATTATTGAATATAATAGTATAATTTTATTCTATTGTTACTATTTTATGATATACAAATGTCAAATCTGACATTAAAATAAGAAAACTGTCTTCACCCTGTCTCTCACTTCTGGAAGATGACATTAAATCACTTCTCTAATTGTCCGATAGGTGCTACATGCGTTGAAAGTCTATAAAGTGGCGTCAAAAGACAATTTTTACAAATTAGAATGAAACCCCAGAGCGATTTTGCGCACCAAACACACTAATACATATTTTTGGTAGCATTCATATAGCAAATAATAATTAGATAGAACGAATTGATTCCCGCATGTAAAAATATGTAATTTTGAGAAATCATGGCGAGACCGAGACGAGACTCAGCTAGGCAAGACCAAGACGAGACCGAGACGAGACTCACTGAAGTCTCGTCTCGTCTCGTCTCGTGGCAACACTACAATCGAATAATCAATCTGCTGCTGGTACTTCTTGAACCTTCGAAATTATTTTGACAATAGTAATGTTGATAATATCAAAATCAATGTTTCCTCAGCCTTAGACCGTGTAAAAGTCTCACATTATATCAATATAATGGCTCACATCTAGAATAGGTGTCTCCCGAGATTGGAACAATTTTTAAATGATGGCGCTACTAACGAAATGAAATTTAGACAGTGGTACTGAAATTGATGTAATTTTTAGCAAATCTGTTGGTCGTGTTGGTGTAAGCTGCTTTCAACAATGGCTGATCGTTCCAATTTGAAATTATTTTACGCCTTGGCTCCTGATGACAGACAACTTATTGATTGGTTGATTCATAAGTGACAAATGTATATGTTGTGAATGTGGCCATGGAACGCAGCTTGTTGAATATAAGAATGTGGTTGATAAGTATACATGGCAGTGCTAAAGGAGAGGAGTAGATAGAAGCAAGCATAATGTGAGAAAGAGTATTGGTCATGGTTCAATGAGAGTAAGATGGGTTTGAAAAGTATATTATAGATCATTCGTACAAAATAATCGGATTTATCATTAGAAATTCAAGTTATTTTACAATTGTGACAACAAAATCTTTATATTTGAATCTCCAAATGTACTACAACTAGAAAAATTCTTATTACGTCATCAATAAAAAATTCTCATTAAATTGGAATACAATTCTATTGATACTACTTATTCTATCTTCCCAGCAGTTGTCTTGTCCTAGAAATGATAAAAACTATATTAATTCCATATCTACAAATAAATGATCACAATACAAAGTGATGCATCAGCTCTATGAATCATTTTGCTAACATGAACTTGGAAATTCTTCAAGAATTCAGAAGAAATTTTTAGAATACACTTTGAAACGTCAAACGCAAAACCCAAAATTGATACCTAAATTGTTAAATCGTAACTTCAGTTACCAAACTAATAGCTTCTGATAGGTAGAAAATGACGATGGAATTTATTATTCTAAGCGATATATGGATTATATCTAAAAAATATTTTGAAATTTTTCTTGTTCCAAAATAGTTTTTACAAGGCTTTGGAGCCATCAAAGGAAAAATCGAGATAAATGGGATAAAAAGCAAGAATAAATTTGACTATGGCGATAACAAAATGGGAGCTAAAAGCTATCAACAAACCTTGAAAGTTCTCCTACTGCTGTAGGACTTATTGTAGAATATAGAAAACATGACAAAAAGAGATATAATGTATAATGTGGTATAGTATAGAAAAACACTGCGTTTAAAGTAGTTTGGACACTCACTTCTTGTCATACATATTAATACCACTATACCAAGTCCAAAAGCGAATTGTATCTGAAATGAATAAATAATTGGAATTAGAACAACAAATTACATATATTAAGAAATCTATTAAAATTTTCAAATTCAATGGTATTTGTCTATTTGTGATAACAGAATTGACAAATACCAAAACTCTGAGTAAATAATATTTATGGAATCAAGATGTCAAACTTCATGTGCATCCAATTGAATTTTTCCGATTTTAGTTAGATGATGACAAATATTTCACTGAGTTAAACTGATGAAAACTTTTTATCAAATATTCTTCGATGGTTGATAGATACTTCTAATTTTGATAACTTTCTTAAGCATATTTGGCTGAATTCAGCTCCCTCCATCCGCTGGAGGAGCTTCACTAATCACCATGGAAGTGTCTTCTATCTTCTTTTTATTCAATTATTCTAACATACATTTGTCCTTATCTAGACATTTTAGTAAAGCTTCTCAAAGTAGTGAAGAGTACTGAATTCAACCCATTGTGTTCAGGATACGGGTTCTTACCAAGCAAAAAGCTTCTGAAATCTATTGAAGCTATTTTATATGATAATGATGACCTAGAGGTATAATCTATACAGTGTGTCCAAGAATAAATACAATCCTTCAGTTGGCACGTGCATTTATAATGACATACGTCATTCACCTATATTTCTAGTCTGGTATTTTTGTTATTTTCATTCTGATTCCAAAACGTCATTCGAGAGTAAGCTCATAATTTATGACAGCTCAAGCATGAACATTTTTGAATTGAATATTCCACATATCTGCTACATGTCAAGGATGTTCACTCATTTCCAACCAATGATTTCTGCTCATTCATTCTTTACATTCTTTCCGCAAGTTTCTTGTCGTTCTGTACTGTACTTCTCTGGTACATAATCCTAATCTGAATCATCATTGTGATTTTCAGACGATTAGTACTATCCTGTAACTCAGTCGATAAGTTTTTATTGATCATTATTCATTCCAAGAATAGGTAGCACCAACAAAAATTCTGGATTTCTATTCTTGGAATATCCGTATTACTCTGGGAGCCAGCTGCAACTTATGCTCCATGATCGGACTTACGGCCAAATTCAACATGAATCAATCGGGTATTTATAGGTCAATAGGATGCCAGGCCTAATAAAAGCAGGAACCTGTCCTGAGTGTCGAAAAGAAATCCGATTCTAGGTTGCTTTTCGACGCAACTTCCCTGATAAAATTTACGATTGAAACTAATACCAATGGATAGCGAAGTTCAAATACATCAAGAAACAACTCATTTTCGTATTCAATTTTCTTGTTCGAGCTTACGATAGTTATTTTTTTCGAACTGAAGCTCGAACCTTTCTAACCACAAAAAACTCAAGGTACCGCCTCCCTATCTGTTCGAGAGAGTGGCAGCCACACCTGAAATTATTTGACTTTCAGGTCCCTAGTTCGAGCGCAGCTGTACTTCTCTTTTCGAATGCAAGATTCTTTTTCTCGTTCATAGCTTGAGCCTTCCTAAACACGAGAATACCGAAGTGCTGCCTCCACCTTGTCCGGGAGGATGGTAGCCACTCTTAAATTCTATCCGATTTTCAAGTCCCAATTTCGGAAGTAGATTTATTCCCTCAATTGCATGTACCACGGTTTTTCCAAGCTCAGAGAGTTTAAGCTTCAAATTTAAAAAGAAAAAAAACGTGATATCAATGAGGGAAGTTGAGTACGAAAATGCGTTACACTTAGAGATTACTGCCGCCCTCCCAGATAGGGCGAAAGGCAACACTTGGGTCTTTTCGTGTTCTGAAAGGTCCGAGCTATCATTTTTAGATAATAATCGTATAATCAATGAGAGAAGTACAGCTGCGTTCAAAATTGGAACCCAAAATCGGATGGACTTTAAAGTGGCTGCCGCCCTCCTAGAAAGGGTAAAAGGCAGCACTTTATTACTCCCGGGATCAAGAAGAATCAAGATGCAATTGGAAAAAATTATCGTACTTTCAATGAGAGAAATACAACTGCGTTCAAAATTAGGACCTGAAAATCGAATGATTTTAGATGTGGCTGCCGCTCTTCCGTACAGGTCAGTATATAACAAAAATGGGTTACACTTAAGGGTGGCTACCACCCTCTCGAATAGAACTGGAGGTAGCACCCTGATTTTTCTTAAAGTTTTTGACCATCGCTATCGATTGGTACTAGTTTCAATAGTAAGCTCTATCAGGGAAGTTGCGTCAAAATACTTAGCAAGAATTGGCTATTTCCAACACTTGGGACAAAGTGCTGCATTTATAAAGTCCGGCATCCTAATGACCACATATACAATTTGGTCCGATCAGGGAACATAAGTTGCGGTCTGCTCCTGGACTATATGCGAAACTATAAAACTACGTAAGATCCGCATTTGGTCGCTCTAAAGATATTTTTGCGATTGTTCATCGCATAGCTACTTGGTGTGCGTAAAGTATTTACATTAAATACTAGTATTGTTAGTCCCATATTTTCGTGAAATTAACACATCCATAGAATATAAAATGTGTTGGAATAGTGTGAAGATAACCATTCGACGGAACGAAGAATATTCCAAAAAGTGAACCTGTTTGATATGTCAAATAACGAAAATAGAAAATTGACAAAAAAGTAGCCTCACAATTGATCTAAATAAAAAACTAGATTTGATATCGTCAACAAGAATGCCTACTATAGATCTCAAGTAAATAAAATAAAAGGAATAAAGTTGATAATTTATACATCCAAATATTAGTTTTCCAGAAAAAGTTGAACTACACTGTATCCTCCGTATATTCTATTTTGAAAGGTGTATCTATCAACAATTATTATTCAATCAAAATCGTTTCGAAAAATTTCGAGGTGAATATCAACTTTTTTTTCTCTAATAATTCCGAACACATTTTGTGTATCTAAATAATAAAGATGTATCATGGATAATTTTTCCTATCATGTACTCACTATTTGAAACGACGTCAGATATTTCTTCCACCAGAGATACTTTTGCCACTTTGGTCCAAGTCCTGATAGAAAGTAATACGTATACATAACTACATGGATGAGAGAGTTGGTCCCTGTCGCTATAAGACTTGATCCTCCAGCTGCAAACTTCAACGCCAGCCATGCATTAATAGGCATTGTTGCGTGATGATATATATGCAAGAACGAGACTTGGTTATCTTTCTTTCGCAGCAGAAAAAAGAACTGAAATATAATTTATCATGAATGAATACACCAACAAATACAGAAGTATGTAAACTGAGAGACAAAAATTAAAATCGCTTTGTCTTCTGGTAGGGATTATTCCTATTATACTCCCGACCGCAATCACGTGTAACGAACAAGAATAATGCTAACTCAAATTTGATATTGCTTTGTTCCAAACAGTGATTTTGAACAAATTTGCAATATCATTCGATTTTCAGAAGCAAATTTGTGACGTACTTATTAAAACTAATAAATGCCAGCTGCAAACATTCTAGTGCGCAATTTAACGGGGATGTTGCTTAGAACAACAACTTTGCTATCGTCCAATAACCAACCTATTATTGTTTTGTATAGACCGAATATTTTGTTATTAAGGATAGCCTGCAGAATATGAGATCTGATTCTCCATCTGCAGTCTATTCCAGTGTAAAGCGATCCAAGCTTTCCAGAAATATATCCAACAGACATAATAAATTAACAGATAACCAGATTGAAGCAAATAATCAACAAGTAGAACTCCCAATTCTATTTTTACTAACCAGGTCGATAGAAAACTACGGTCGGTATTCCAACCTCTTCTTCAGATAATTCTTGAAGTTATGGCGGAAACAATAAAATAAAGAAAGACAGTGCATTGAATTTTAAGAAGAGTGCTTCTTTAAGAGATGAGAATACGGATCCACATGGCTCTGAGAAAATGAGTAAGTAATTTTAGCCTGATCAATCTCCAACGATGTGATATCAATGTCTTATTACTTTCAACATCATGAAATTACGTGAAAGGTCCCACAAAAATTGGCTCGATTTAGTCGATAGTACTCATCAGATCGCTCCAAAAGTAAGAGTTTCTAGTTTATTGCCTACGAGATTGAATATTATTTTCTTAGCCATACTAATACAGGGTGTAACGGCGAAACGGGCCACCTCGAATAACTTCTATCTTATTGAAGATACAATAAAATTTTTCAGATAATTTTATGCAGGATCAAGGAGGACAACCAATTATAGAAGAAAATATTTGTTTGAACCAGTGGTTCTCAAGCTACAACACAAACATACATTTTTTCAAATGAAATGCTATATATATTTTTAGGCCCAACCGATAGAGTTTATTTCTTCCTGAATTCAATCATTTATCCGTTTTATATCCTTGGTTGAGTTTAAAATAAAATATTCTATCGTAAGGGTCTATTACATATATAGCATCTTATTTGAAAAAAATTTAAAACTCTGTGTTGTAGCTTGAGAGTCACTAGTGTAAGAAGAATATTTTCTTCTATAATTGGGTATCATTTTGGGTATTGCATAAGATTGTTCCATAGTATTTTATTATATCTTCAATAACACAAAGGTTAGTCAAGGTAGCTCGTTTCGCTGTTACATCCTGTATATATACGGCATTGGAGAAAGATACGATGGTATCTGATCTCAAAGCGAAGCATATGATTTAAATTTTTCAAAACGGTCTGCTTTTACAGCTTATTGGGACTTAAGAGGCCAATATATCCTGAAATACAAATATTTTTTCAATCCTAGGCTGGTACCACATCGAGTTGACATTGACATATTTCGATCTTGTCTTGAAATCCCAATTCTTGTCATCATTATCTAGATCTTATTAGATAAATATCAACTGGAAACTTGTCCAACTTGCAAGGCAAATTGACAGTAAATATCAAGTCAATGTCAATGTCAAGTCGTTGTAGTTCCGCCACTGATATGAATTTCATAATGATGTTCTCCCTCTCAGATGGGTCCATATTTTTGGAATATTTCCACAAAACATAGTTTTCTTCTCAATGGTTATGAAGATAGAATTTGGTTCTCAACCCTTGTTGAGAAATAGTCTTTAGTTAATGATACGAATGCTTGGAGAGTTGATAGGAACCATTATATATTATATAAGTATGTAAGGCTTACCGTGTCAAGGAATTCTGTGAATTTGGTTAAATAATAATAATGTATTGCCTGCAATCCCTGTAAATTAAGTAGAATAAAAATAAATCATCATTTTGAATGTTCAGATCGTACGTACTGCGCGTGCATAGGGATCTGTGCTACTTAAGTCGAGCTCTCGACATTTGAGAAAACTGAATTTCCGACCATATCCTGATGCGTAGAAATTCTGTAAGAAAAAAAAATTATATATATAATAACTATAACAGAAGAGACAAGAAGGATTCTCCCTCACATTCACCTAAATTTTAATGTCAAAATAAATCATATTTGACCTAGCATAAAAATCAGATGACGAATAAGTTTTTAATTCAATGTATTTAGAATGAAGCAGATGGGTATGTCGATTACCATACTAATATATTTTATTAAATCAAGATCAGTACATAGAATATATTGTAACGTGAATGTACCACAAGTGATAATATTACTCGAGATTGAGCTTCAATCTATTATCTTCACTTTGTTATTAGCCTTGAGGTAGTGAAATTTCGGCAGTCACATTTAAATCCGGCTGACGCTGTAAAAAGATCTATTATCTTCAGAAAAAGCCCAATAACTGGCAGCATACTCCCAAAGTACAAGCGTTGTACTGTCTACCAATTACACTCTCAACCCCATATTTCACTCTTCAAAATATAATATTGTAGTTAGCTTCACAAATAATTAAAACACTTCTACCAGAAGAGCTTTTGAAATATTCAGACTACCTTTTTCTTACGTCAGATTCATTCTATTGCCTTTTACTTTATGCATTTGTTACATTAGGGGAAATTATTATCGCCGTTTTTCATAAGTCTTTAGGTTTATTGACTCTCTCAGTCATGTGATCACCCATATTTGGTCGATAGATCTTTAAGCTTCTTCATCAGCTTTATATTATTCCCCAGATAGTAGAGAGGTGTGTATTTATATAGTTGATGAAGTGATAATGTTGTAGTCATTTGCAAGTCAGAGTTAAGGTGAGTTGAGTAACTGTGTGTATAGGACTACATATATGTACATACATGCGGCAGCTGCATCTCGGTCATGATCAAACAATGAGATTTGTCTTTTATTCAACAAATTCTTGTTCTGATAGACTGATATGAATAATTTTGAATACTGCTCTAATATAATTAATTCTATTGAATCAATTATCGAAGCTGTAACTTTCCCATTCATTATCTCAACCATAACAGATTTCGTCTCTTCGACGGACTTTGACCACTGATTTGGTCCAACCAAAATTCTGGATATTCGATTCAATGTTTTCTTACTGAATGTTATTTTAACAGTCATGATTCCCAGAAGGAATCTATTTTGAACTCATAAAAAAACATTGTACTTGATTGATTCTCTCATTTACCATCCAATGTCTGCTGCATCGATTGAGAACATTTTTTCTTTCTTATATTCGTACTGTTTTAATTAATAAGAAAAAAACAGTCACCAAAAATGGTTCCAAGAAACAAAAGTACTCCAAGATGAAAAAATATAAGTAAGCATATAGAAAGGATAGATATCTCGAAAATTATTATCTGAAACTATTATTTAAGTTGTAGAGCAAATTGCAATTAAGAGCACATAGTACATTGGATGAAACAGACCAGTGGCTCAGTGCAGCGCGCTGTTCATTGCATGTCTGTGACGTATACATTCAGCGATCCCTGGTTCGACTCTCAGGCGGTATGATTGATTTATCGAAAGAGTGCTATAAGGTCAAGCACTCAAATCATATTCAAACACTATTCGGCTCACCACCTGTATGTCTCAAAAGTAATCCTTGTAGTATAATAAATCTTACTGAGGCCGCTCAATCATTGATGATTTGAGATCGTCGCACAGATTGAGATTTCGAATCTACCAGGATGATTCAAATGTACTTGAGGCCTTGCCCCCTAGGACTGTCGTGCCATAGAAAAAGAAGAAGAAGTACATTGGATGAATACGTGATTCTCTGTCCGACTGTCCTCAACTCAAAATTTGGTTACATCATTTAAGAATGATGTGAGCTATTTCTATAAATTTTTCATCAACTGACGACGCTTATAAATCGATACGATAGTATGATAATTTACAGCTTATTCTAGATTTCTCTATGAGATTTTGGCTAAACTCCAATCTTGGGATCAGAATCAAGGCTAAATCGCAAATAATATGCTTTTTCAGGCGATCATGGCAAAAAAGGTGTTTTTATGGCTTCTTTTGCGGCCGTGAAGTTTCACTTTTTGGGACTGATCTGTCAAATTTTACTTTTTGGGACTGATCTGTCAAATATTACTTTTTGGGACTGATCTGTCGAAAAATATTTCATAAACACTTTATATTTACCTATATGGGCAGCTTGATGAACTCTTTAAGAAACAGTTTTCGCTTAAATAGTACATATACTCTTCCGTCAACCTCTGTAGTTCTTGCAATTCAAAAAATAAATACGCATTTTTTGTTAAATGTCAACTTGATAGAAGACAATAAAATAAAACAATTTCAACGGCAACTGAGATTTACAATTGCAATGTTTTAGAAATAAAAAGATAAAATTATGTGATTTTGGATTATTTCGTAATGATCGCCTAAAAAACGTTGTGTGCACTTCGGCCTACAGCTCTTTTTTGGTCTCACCTGAATTGCAGCCTCAGCTACGCTTCGGTCGCAAACAACAGATTCGACCAAAAAAGATAACCTTTACGGCCTTGATACACAAATAACTATTATGCAATCTACTCTTATTTCCTTTCGAACAGCCTAGAGTTCTCCAAAGATGGTAATCAGAGTACCAATGTACATAAATAATTATTCTTACATCATAACCATATAGTATACTCACCATATATACTAAGTATGCACTGACAATGATTTGAAATAGATTATATGAAAACAGCACTGAGGTTAGAGAGTAAGGGGGTCGGTTCTTCATATACGCTGGTAGAATATATTTAACCATTATCAAATACCATGCCACTAAGCCCAATGTTGGATATAGAGATGATCCCATGAATTGGTCATCAGCACGAGGATCTGAAAATGATAAAAGATGAGATTTTATATATTATTACAAGAGGAGTATGTGAAATATTGCTACAAACAAAATCAAATGCTCTGATAGAACTGAAATTCTGATATTTTGAGCTTTATTTCAATATCTATTGGTGACGTACGTTATTATCAATTAGAATGATGTAGCCCTTATGTAATGTAATTAATATGGAAGATTGAAGGTGGAAACCAAGTCCTAATCATACTGTTCAGAAAATGTAGTAGCCATCATCAGAAAAGAACAATTGAGAAATATATGAATAGTATATCATTCAAAATTGCAAACAAATGTCTAACTTGGCAAAATTATATACTCTTACTATGAAATAACAGAAATCAAAATAAGGAGAGACAACGTTGATAAATAGATAATGGATATTCTAGCAATAAAATTATGGAATAAAACGGAAGTAAATATGTACATAACGAAAATAAATCAATTGAAACATTGAAAGCTAATTGAAATAACGTTATAGGGAAAACAACATGACAAAAACTACTGAAAAAATAAGGGCTAGATTAAAACGCTGTGTAATTTGAATGCTGTTTCATCCGTTCGATAATTGAGACATAGTTTGTCATTATTTTTAGTGAATATTTTTTTTACTAAAACCTCCAAAAAATTCAAAGCTACACTTTATCTATGAATATATAATATGAGATGATCTTCAGAAATATCAGAATCTTATCATGTATCAGGTATAATTATGTTATACGAAACTTGAATGCCCAAGTCGTAGACAGTGTGCATGTTCTTTGAATTTGACATGAATCTCTTACCTGTTTGACCAATGTACGTTGTGTTACAATTAGCACATTTTCATTCACAAATAACAACCTTATCTGTTATAATTTGAGTGTCAATTTTCTTGCAGAGTCCCTTCTTCAATATACTCAACTGATGTTATAATTTTAGAAGAATTACAGTAGAGGAGGTTGACAATTTCCAAAGTTGGAAGCTAAATCAAAAGACTGCAGATCAAGGCATCATTTCACGAAAACTGATAAAATTTGTCGGAACATGTGGACGGATGCTAGCAATTTATCATTCGATTTCATGAGTAGGTTCATAAATTATAGTGCATTGAAAATTTTGATCCCGACAATTGTATTTAATAATATTAGCGATACAACAGAACATTTATAAAGACAAGAGTATTTCAGTTAGGAGTAGATGTAAAATTTAAATACAGGATGCATACGTTGACTATTGCCAGATTATATAAATTGAACCATCAAAGCAGAGTCAATTTTTTTTTTATTCTAGTGGTTCGATAATGAAAATGAATTAAATCATAATTGAAAGAGGGAAAACGCCCAAGTATAGAAATGAATGAAGGATGGTAAGGTTTTCAACAAAAAATTAAAAAAGTCTTGTCTACACTGTTCTATTTTAGCTTGAATTGCTGACCGGTTTCGATTCTTCAAAGAATCATCATCAGAGCCGGTTAGACTACAAAGAAACGAAAGAAACAATCATATACAAATTTTTTGTAAATCTACAGCAATGTACAAAAATCACATAAAATAATAATCAAATATTCAAAAAATACTTACACTATTTACACTGTTTCAATTTTTTGTTGAAAGCCTCACCATCCTTCATGAATTAAATCCACTATTTATTGATGATTTTATTTATCAAACATGACCAGAGTCACCTAATGCATCCCTAATTCTAATTTTAATTTACATCATTCCCACCGAATACCTTTTGCGTTAGGGATGAACTGATATTTTGTTTGATGCCAATTCGCTCCGAATTTGGACTTGAATTTATTCCAAGACGACATTTTTTCCAGACAGTTAGCAGAATATCTATTTATTCCAATCGAAATATATTGAGAACATACTCCATAGACCGCTAAAGAAGAGTTCTCCCTTTTTTTCCTGTATTAACCCTAGA
Organism: Dromius quadrimaculatus; assembly: GCA_963989225.1. Lineage (NCBI taxonomy): Eukaryota > Metazoa > Arthropoda > Insecta > Coleoptera > Carabidae > Dromius > Dromius quadrimaculatus. The sequence goes on along the minus strand of OZ022325.1, from coordinate 54,466,952 downwards.
TATTGTTTCCTAAATAATAAATTGTGATTATTGCAGTACTGTATAGGCTTGGAATTACGTCTTTCATTGAGCACCCAAATATAACATTGTTTTAAATTTTCTTGGAAAAAAAAATGTGCTGTTGGATGTACAAAAAATAAGTGTTATTTCAGCGAAGGTGTAACTCTACTTGAACCACAATAATTAGTTCTTGAATATTGTCAAGCTAGTATCGAATACAATAAAATCAAATTCAAATAAAAAAACTTACCAATGAGTTCTACAAAATACTCTTTGATATCAGCTATTGTCAAGTTCCGAGAGACTTCCATTTTGAATTCTGGAAAAATCAATACAGATAAATATAATTTACCTAGGATTATTTATGTTAACTTTAAGTATACACATCGTAAACTATGTATGCGTAAACCAATTGTCCAACTTTTCCAGGCACTACTACTTTAAGTACGCGTAGTAGATAAAATTTTCAGGCTTGATTTAGATTCTCTATAAAATAATGTTTGTAGCATTGTATACAACACCTGTCACCGATCTATCTGTTAGATTATTTATGAAGTCCAAATGTCAATCTATGCTTTTCAGCGCATTTTTTTATGTACTTTATAATAGTCAAAATATGATAGTCAAGGACCGTACAAAAATTCATATATGCCACAAGTGATCCAAAAAATCATTAAGACATTCTGAGAATAATTTTCGTAATTCATCGCGTCCTCGTGTGATAATATTCAAGTTTACACACTTTCCGCGACTGCTGGAAGCCGGAATTTTGAAAATTGAAAAATCTTCTCTTTGTTGTACCTCTTACTCACATCTATGAATTCAAGTATACAACTGCACCTTGCACATCAAAAATATAAGTCAACTTATTCGCTCAGCATGACTCATAAATAATTATCTATTACGTAAATTAGTATAGAATTGTTAAAACATGAAATAAAAATTTTATAGTCGGTAGACATGAAAAATAGTGCTATAATCAAACATGTTAGTTAACTTATATTCTATCATATACGGAACTGAATATTCCGTGATTGATTTGAGTTTGGAAACGATGTTTTCTATCAGAATAAATCAAATCGCTTTTTTTATTAGCAGAATATTTTATTATATCAAATCATAACAGAGAAGTGGAATATTCTTATTCCTGTTTAGTTAAACAAATAACTATCATTACGCTGGGTGCTTTCTTCAACAGACATCTTTTATAAGTATTTATGATTATCTTATAATAACTCTGACCTTTCGATAAACAAAACTCTTTCTAACAGTTTTCTCTGTACACGATTCACAAAATATTATTGACTGCACTCATTGCACGTATCGATAAACATCGTCTTCCAGTTCACCAAATTTGACTTATAACATCGATAACAATGAATATAATTATCTATGCCCTTTGTTTTTGGTGGGGTCAACGGAACATGGAGGAACCAAAGTAATCAAAACTCCTCGTCAATTAGAATTGATTTACATACAAATAGGTGGATTGTTCAACATGATTACATGAAAAATATATTCAAAAATAATCATTTATGCAGCAAGAGTGTGAAGTTGAGCATTACCAAATATTTGTTAACGTGGCTGGTCGAGTCACTGAAATTATTGGATGAATGCCATAATGCTTGTTCACAATCGTATTGCATACAAAATGTGACATTCAGATTAATTTTTATACAAGTCACTTACTTTTCCTTGCATATATTTATTTAATATATATTATTATTGAAACATGTACTATATCAGTGTTACTCTGTATAAAAAACTATCCGATAATTTCAAATAAATGACAGCGCGATCATATCAAATAGAACTAAAATAATTTATCAGTGAAAATGTTTTTATTCCATTGGAGAATATTTATTGCAGTGAAAATTTGTTATAATTTCCTTGAGACTTTCTCATATTCCCATCAATCCATTATGTAAATGTTGAATTACCATGTATGACACATTCAATATCATGTATTATCAATGGAATAAATATAATATCATTTTGATTATGAATGATTAACCGAATTAAGCATGTCGCTATAATTATTTTTTTGTGGACAGTCCTATCCTCTTTTTTTCTTTCTTAAGAACTTTATTGCCTAGACCGCATTTTTTTCTATCGATTGAGAGTGGGTCTAGAATCTACTATTCATCAATACATAACCTCAAAGATTAATAATGTAGCTAAAGATTTGGAAACAGATAAAAAAAAAAAGATGCAGAAAAGTTCATCACCCTAGTAACTGATAGACACTTATGTTGATTTTTCAGGTTACAACACTTCTTCTTAGTCTCCGGCGTCTGTAAACGAAGAGAGTTTTTGGACTCATATCCTTGCTTTAAATTGTAAAGAGAATCCAATTGCACAATGTATTATTTCTTTTTGTTACAGTTGCAGCCGCGAAAAAGCCACTTCCTCTAATTAAGGTTATGCTGGGGTTTCCCTAGACCCAAGGGGAGACTTAAGTTTACAACATCAAAACAGCATCGAGTATTCAACAATTAATCATCTTATCTTTGTACCCTTTCCCAATTTTCAAAATATACTCATTCCCACAAAATTTGTTGTCCTATTTAGTTCTAAAACCTATTTCCATTATTTTCAGGAATAGTTAGTGAAATAAATGTATTGTTGAACAAAACAAATTAAATTTATTAACACCTTTTATGTTTAATTTTTGGGGTGAATCGAATTGAAATTTTGAATAGTATTGTTGAGATCTAAATATATTTTCATCAACAATTTCATTTTTCCACCTGGAGTCAAGAATAAAGTTTAAAAAGTGTTTATAAGTGTCCGCATCGGTCAATAAAAGCAACCAAGAAGTATTTATAAAATAAAATATCAATTTATATCATACTGTAGTATTTGGGAGACTCTGGCATGAATAATAATCATGCCAAGTGATCATTATTTTTCGCCATTTAAAAAATTTAGTTCTGAAACGTGCTATGTGCTGCCATCTCTGACATTCCAAACAAACTATTACCCATTCAAATATATTGGTGCTGACCACTGCCCTCTATATAACACTGTATTGGATTTAATTAACATGTCGAATAGTCCTATTTTCTGCTATTTGAAAAATTTAGTTCAAAAACGTGCTAGGTACTGCCATCTCTGACTAACTAAACAAACTAGGGCCTACTTGACGTACGAACTTTTATACATTATTTGGTAGGAAAGAATAGCAGCCCGTTGCATTTCGCAAATTTTTCAAGAGATGGCGCTAGTGGCATTCCTATAACGAGAAGAGATTTTGTCAGCGGCACCAAAACAGGGGTTTAAACTTTTAAAAAAATAGAGAATTGTACTGAAAGCAACTAGATGGGGGCGGGTCTTTGTAGGATTTAGTCAGATACGTAGCCAAGCACTCAGACACCCCCAAGCCAAACAAACGAGCCAGCTTTGTGCGCTCTGAACAAAGTAGAAGCCGCGACATATGTCAAAAAAATTTAGCGTGGCCCGTGACCTAGCTAGGATTGCCAGATTTTGACTTTTTACGGACGTATCCGGCCGAATATTCACGACCTGACCGGCTTTTGGAATAAACCATTGCATCCAATCTACATATGGTCTAAAGACGACTAAGTGATGTCTTGATTTAAAAAAGTATGTCCTAGTTTTGGACCGAATATTACCAGCGATACTCTACAAGAAAGAAACGAGCGGGCTACACCCGCGAAACCTAGACTAGAGAAGTGGCTTCTTCGCTCTCTGCAACTGGAACAACAAAATAATTATTACAAGTCAGAAAATTCAAAAAGAAATTGAACTCACTTGAACTTTACAAATGGCGACCCAAATTAATCAGTTGACTGATATGTTGATCTTTTGTAGTTACTGGAGGACTTTTTGGACGGCTGCTGGGCTCTGGTTCTACTGTTGCTGGAGGACTTCTTGGGACGTTATTGGGCTCTGGTTCTGCGTTCTGAGTTAAGAAGAGATAGAAATACTTTTTCTACGTCACACGCCAGACAAGCTTAAACAATCGAAGCAATTATATCTGGGTTTGCTACTGCATTTTAATAAAAATAGAATATTTTGGAACTATATTTCGAAAACTCAAAGTATTGTAAAAATTATTCAAAAATTGTATTTGAATATTTATTTATCTATATCCAGACGCGTCTCTAGCCTACTTATTGCCGTGGTGCAAAGATATATAAACTGCGCCTCCCTCTATCTCCCTCTCGTCATCGTACTTTTCTTTTTTATAGATTTCAATCCCAATCCACAATCCACAATCCACAATTTTAATCACAATCCACAATCCGCAATTTGAATCCCAATCCACAATTTTTTTCCAAATCCACAATTTTAATTCCAATCCACAATCTTAATTCCAATCTACAATTTCAATCCCAATCCACAATCCACAAATTCAATTCCAAATCATAATCCACAATCCTCAATTTGAACCCACAATATCAATCTCAATCCGCAATCCACAATTTTGATCCCAATCCACAATCTACAATTTTGATCCTAATCCACAATCCACAATAAATCATTTCAATCTCAAACCACAATTTACAATTTTAGTCCTATTCCACAATCCACAAATTCAATCTCAATGCATAATTTCAATCCCAACCTACAATCCACAATTTTAATCGCAATTAAAAACACACAATAACAATCTCAATCCAAGATACACAATTTTGATTCCAATCCCAATTCACAACCTACAATTTCAATTCCAATCCAAAATCCACAATCCCAATCCCAATCCCAATCCAAAATTCAAAATCCAGAGACCCAATCCCAATCCAAAATCCACAATCCCAATCCAAATCCAAAATCCTCAATTCATGATTCAAAATCCACAATTTCAATCCCAATCCGCAATCCATAAATTTAATCCCAATTCACAATCCACAATCCGCACAATATCAATCTCAATCCACAATCTATAATTTGTAACCCACAATTTTGATCCCGATCCACAATCCACAATTTCAATCCCAATCCCAATTGAAAATTTACAATCATAATCCCAATCCAAAATGCACAATTTTAATCTCAATCCCAATTCACAGCCCACAATCCACAATCCCAATCCCAATCCAAAATCTACAACCCCAATCCCAATCGAAAATCTACAATTCCAATCCCAATCAAAAATCCACAATCCCAATACCAATTCCAATCAAAAATCCACAATCTTAATACCAATCTCAATCCAAAGTCCAGAAACCCAGTCCTAATACTAAATCCCAATTCCAATCCAAAATCCAGAGACCCAATCCCACTCCACAATCCCCATCTCGATCCAAAATCCACAATATCAATCCCAATCCAAAATAGAATGGTGGATTATGGATTGTTGATTGTGAATTAGCTCTAATAAAATATTTTGCTGAAGAAATTGGTCTTATTTAAAAAAAAATTATGTTCGAGGCCCTAATTGATGCCTTCAAGGACATGGTGCCGTGCACCCCTTGCACCCCCGCTTGAGACGCCTCTGTCTATATGCTCCGGTCATTACAATAATCTACGATGTTTGATTCTACTTAAATTAATTTCAAATCACAAGGCATCTTCACATTCGGCCGGCAATTTTAATTGTCAACATTACATTGTTCTTGCATGAATTAAGCATTATGACACAGGATCAAGTATGTAGTGACGAGATTTGCCCAGGCACTAAAATTGTTGACTGAATGACATAATGCTTGTATACATTCGTGTTGCATACAAAACTCTTTCCACGGCCATCATTTCTCATATTTTGACATTTATTGAGCGCACAGTTTTAAGAAGCAAAAAGCACAAGCTAATATTCATATTTAACTGATATCTGAACAAATGGATCAATGAGAGTTGTCACAACTATGTTTTCACAGAAAAACCAAATTCCGGCTATGTACCTCACTGCTACGCGTTTAAATGGTGATAAAGCTGAGACTCGAAAACGTAAATTACCTACTTTACGCAAGGCAGAAGAAAAATGTTATTCATGCTGTGAGATCCATCTACCCCAAACACAATTTTTTTCAATTTGTAATAGATCAGACAAACTATATTAGGAATTGGTAAGGGCTTTCTTGAAAAAAAAAAAAACATAAAATTCTTAATCACACTGTTCTCTAATTTTGATTTAGTGATCACTGGGTGATCATCCTCAGACTACCGGAGAGACTACAATGAGAGGAAATAAAACGTAAAACAAACAAACATACAAGCAGATGGAAATTTTAACAAATCAAAAAATACAAAATGGTAACTTACACAATAAAATTACAGGAGCTTCACAGAAGAAAACGGCGTCAAGTAGCCCCCTAGTGTCATGTTAGTGAAAAAATGTAAAAAAGCGGTATTAAAGCACTAAAAAAGTATAAAATGATATAAAAAGATATATCCAATCTGTTCAACAAGGTCCAAACTACGTCTATCAAAAAAGACATAAGAAAATATATTCTTACAAGTAACTTCAATTATTCATTCATATGTACCTAGTGCTAATTTTACAAATCATTAACAATCACTCGATAATTTAATTAGATAATAATTGTCATTATTCTCTGTTGTAAAAGCTTTCTTTCGTTGTCTATTAAACAGATATAAATTTACATCATAATCTATCTGGCTCTATTATTACATTACTAAATTTATCAAAATGTGGCATTAAAAATAGTATTTATCTATCTAATTCGTATTTAATTGTATGTTTGGAACGTCAATATTTTATGGAATTTTTCGAGATACATCTGTTGAAGTAGAACACGAGATACTGATATTTTCCTTGAATTTTGAAATCAATAGTAGTATTTGAAAAGAAACAATAGTAGTATTTGCTTTCTTACTTCACCAGATAATATAATAGAAGATCGAATGCAGAATAAATTGGTGCATGAAAAAATTCATGTTGAGAAGAAGGTTGTTGAAATAGCTAGAAGCAATCAGTTGAGTTGATCCGGGTGAGCGAACCTAATGTGGGATTCGAGATTAAAGAGAAAAAATATAATTATGTGAATGAAATTGAGACAAAGTGAGTGCGTGGACATTTAAATGTAAGTGGCTGAATATTATTGTTAGTTTGATGAGTTACAGGAAGCTTCCGGATAAAAAAATTAAGGATCTTGAATAAATAGGAATATGAATAGAGCAACACAAGTGTGATTTTTAGGGTTACCTGGCGAAGAAAGAATGTCGGTTAAATGTTGAATGTGATCGTTGGAAACCTCGTTTGATTTATGTTGGTGAGATATTCTAAATTATGACCTAAGCTTCTTGTCCATTGGTAGCAGAAAGCTACGAAAAATTCAAAAATGTGATTTAGAGTCGAGTCGTATCGTTCGTAGAGCTCGTGCGTTCAGCTGCGAAGTGCAAACCAATTCCATTTTGTTGGGATTTTTTCGCAAAATAGTGCGTATCACACAGTGCAGATCAAAAAAGAAACAGATAGAGTGATTTTTCATTCACATTTACCGTAATATGAAGTCTCAAAAAGATTGCTGGATTCTTCAAGATTACCAATAAAAATCTCAAGGATGTTGCAAGATCACCCTCGTTGTCGATCCGCTGTGAAAATAATGATCCTCCTCACCTTGAGCTCTTTCTTCTTCTCGCACTTCAACCATCTAATCTTGTGGCTTCAGAGGTCGCCTGAATTTCAAGAGCTTCTATTATCGCTCTTATTTCTGTCTTTGTACTGGTCAGCCATACAGCTCACTCAATTATGTCTTCATTCATGCCATCTATCAACTGTCTAATCGAAATATATTTCTGTATTGACCTAAAACAATTTATAGAAGTTTTTTTGGCCAGACTGCACAATATATGCAAAATTCTTACATCTTCTTTGTGTTGTTGTACACGGTTCCGTAGTTGTGTATGTGATAGCTCTATTCATTTCCAAAAGTCTATTCGACATTATACGGAACGTCAACGTATCGTCCTATGTGGCATGTGAATGTGACGGCAAACGATAGGGTGTATTTTGTCGAATAATTTTTTTTTTTACAAAAATTCCAATGTTCGATTCGAGTATGCTTGCTATGATTGCACCTCTACCGGATGAAGAAGAGGTAGAAAAAAGCAAGAATAGGCGAAAAATCTAGATACGGCATATGTTGAAAATGGTGTACCACACATTCTATGAAGAATTAGAAGAAGATAATATAATAAATATGTTTTATTGGGTATAAGTACTGTAATTTATTAGAAACACAACGTTTCAACAGCAAAGTGCTGCCTTTTTCAAGTGAAAAGGAATATAAATATAAATAAACAAAATTGTCAAGACAACAAAAATAAAAATAAAAGTACGAATCATAACTAGATTAGTTTAAAATATATTAACTCCTAGGATCGTAGAGCTCTGCCTGTAATTGATGATTCAATATCCACAGGTCTTCAGGAGATAATAATGAAGGTCTAAATAGGGAAATTGTCAACTCCTTGTGGTTCTAAGTCTATCTGGCTCTACTCTTTTTGGTTTGGCGCATAACTGAACCATCCACAGATCTTCAGGAGGTGGTGATGAAGTAACTCTTGCAAGTAGATTCGTAGATACAAATAACTTGAAATTATGAACAAATGATTGGTAGCCATGATCGATTAAGTTCATAACCAGTATTCAAATTCAAATTATTTGGTGATTTTTTAATTTCAATTGCTTCTCTTATAAGCCTCTTGAACCAATTGTTCTCTTTAGCCAGAAGCTTCGTATTATTGAAGTCAATGCCATGTAATTCTTGAATAGCTTGCTCAGCCACGGCAGATTTTTCTGGATGGTTCAATCTTATATGACGAGAATGCTCTTTCAATCTTGTTTCTACAGTCCTCTTGGTTTGTCCAATATATACTTTGCCACATTGACAAGGAATCTTGTATATACCTGGATACTGTAGAGGAAATCTGTCTTTAACATTACCAATAAGATTTCGAATTTTCAAACTGGAAGTGTATGAAGTTTTAATGTCATATTTATGTAAAAGCCTTCCAATTTTATCTGTTATATTGGCTACGTAAGGTAACGTAACAAATATTTTATTATTATTTGGATCTTGAACAGGTGGCGTAGAATTCTTCTGTCTAAGTGCTTTCTTAATCTGTGTTCTATTATATCCATTCTTCAAGAAAACATCATCCAAAACTTTTATTTCATCAGAAAGTTTACTTGGATGACATAATGAAGATGCTCTCCGATATAAAGTTTTAATAGTACAAAATTTCTGAGCAGGATGGTGATTTGATGACTGATGTAAATATTGATTTGTATGGGTCGGCTTCCTATATACAGAATGGATAAGTTTGCCATTACCTTGTTTCTCTAGGTAAACGTCCAGAAAAGGAAGACAGTTATTTTCTTCAACCTCAATACTGAATTTAATGTTCCTATGTTGCATGTTAAGATGATTCAAAAAAACATTCAATTCATCTCTACCATGAGGCCAAACAGCAAAGACATCATCAACGTAACGAAGCCAGACAGTAGGTTTCTTCATAGCAGTGTTTAAAGCTTTCTGTTCAAAATTCTCCATGTAAAAATTAGCGATAGAAGGAGAAATAGGGGAACCCATGGCGACACCATCAATTTGCTTGTAGAAATTACCATTAAAGATGAAGAAACAAGAAGTCAAACAATGTTTAAAAAGCTTGACAATATCAGATGTAAAATGATCTTCTAATAATTTCAGAGTGTCGATGATAGGTACTTTCGTGAATAAAGATGAAACGTCAAAACTGACAAGTAAATCATTATCTGTCAATGTCATATCACTAATCAAATCCACAAAATGACGGGAATCCTTGACGTATGATGTAGTATGACCAATCATCGGCTTCAACAAACTATCCAAATATTTGGTTAATCCATATGTTGTTGAGCCTATTGAATTGACAATAGATCTTAGAGGAACATCCTTTTTATGAATTTTCGGAAGACCATAAAACTTGGAAATGACAGGATCTTGGGGGATAAGCTCTTTCTGAATATCTTGAGGTAAAGAAGATTCTTTCAAAAGTTTTGTTGTTTGATATTTCGAAGAGCTAAGTGGATTATTATTAACTTGAATGTAGGCAGCATCATCCAGTAATTCATTTGCTTTTTTAATGTAATCTTCTTTATTCATGATGACCGTAGCTTTGCTCTTATCAGCTGGTCAAACAACAATATCCTTATTATTTCTCAACTCCCTTAGGCACTGAAGTTCACTTCTTGATAAGTTGGATTTGACAGCTGGAGCCTTCTTCAAAATACGCACAGTTTCATGACGAATTTCTTGAGACTTTTCTGCAGGTAGCAAATTGATAGCAGCTTCCACATTCGTTATAATTTCTTCAACAGGAATACGGCCAGGAGTAATTCCATAACCCAAACCTTTACATAAAACATCACAAGCAGTACCTGACAAAGAATGATTACTGAGATTGATCACTAATTTATTTTTAGGTAGTGAGTGGGTGTCAGTTTCAAGATTATGTTGCTCAAATAATTTATCAAATTTAGTTTTTTGTGAATTACTTAACTTTTGATGTTGATCTGTTGAACGAAGAGTAAGAATACTATCCAAAATTGTCCAATCTTCTGGTGCCAGAACTGAAGACTGGTATAAATGAAGAGAACAACATTCTTTGTCCAGGCGATCAATTTCTTTTCTAATAAACTGAATTCTTTCCCGTAGCATAGCAAAACTTGCACGATTCACAATTCTCCTTGCTTAATATGTTTCTATATATGTGTAAACACGTGCACAACTAGGAATGATGTTATTATCCCTGCATCTCTTCAAAAATATTAAATCTCAAAGCCGGGCAGTTTTCTGTTTCTTGACTTTTTCAAATTTATTGACATGTTTATATATTTCCTCCCCATAGAGGCGTTGAAACGTTGTGTTTCTAATAAATTACAGAACTTATACCCAATAAAACATATTTATTTAAAAATGAGTTCTGAGAAGTTTTTTCCTTCATTAAAACGCCTCTATGGGAAGGAAATATATAAACATGTCAATAAATTTGAAAAAGTCAAGAAACAGTAAACTGCCCGGCAGGGATAATAACATCATTCCTAGTTGTGCACGTGTTTACACATATATAGAAACATATCAAGCAAGAAGAATTGTGAATCGTGCAAGTTTTGCTATGCTACGGGAAAGAATTCAGTTTATTAGAAAAGAAATTGATCGCCTGGACAAAGAATGTTGTTCTCTTCATTTATACCTGTCTTCAGTTCTGGCACCAGAAGATTGGACAATTTTGGATAGTATTCTTACTCTTCGTTCAACAGATCAACATCAAAAGTTAAGTAATTCACAAAAAACTAAATTTGATAAATTATTTGAGCAACATAATCTTGAAACTGACACCCACCCACTACCTAAAAATAAATTAGTGATCAATCTCAGTAATCATTCTTTGTCAGGTACTGCTTGTGATGTTTTATGTAAAGGTTTGGGTTATGGAATTACTCCTAACCGTATTCCTGTTGAAGAAATTATAACGAATGTGGAAGCTGCTATCAATTTGCTACCTGCAGAAAAGTCTCAAGAAATTCGTCATGAAACTGTGCGTATTTTGAAGAAGGCTCCAGCTGTGAAATCCAACTTATCAAGAAATGAACTTCAGTGCCTAAGGGAGTTTAGAAATAATAAGGATATTGTTGTTTTACCAGCTGATAAGGGCAAAGCTACGGTCATCATGAATAGAGAAGATTACATTAAAAAAGCAAATGAATTACTGGATGATGCTGCCTACATTCAAGTTAATAGTAATCCACTTAGCTCTTCGAAATATCAAACAACAAAACTTTTGAAAGAATCTTCTTTACCTCAAGATATTCAGAAAGAGCTTATTCCCCAAGATCCTGTCATTTCCAAGTTTTATGGTCTTCCGAAAATTCATAAAAAGGATGTTCCTCTAAGACCTATTGTCAATTCAATAGGCTCAACAACATATGGATTAACCAAATATTTGGATAGTTTGTTGAAGCCGATGATTGGTCATACTACATCATACGTCAAGGATTCACGTCATTTTGTGGATTTGATTAGTGATATGACATTGACAGATAATGATTTACTTGTCAGTTTTGACGTTTCATCTTTATTCACGAAAGTACCTATCATCGACACTCTGAAATTATTAGAAGATCATTTTACATCTGATATTGTCAAGCTTTTTAAACATTGTTTGACTTCTTGTTTCTTCATCTTTAATGGTAATTTCTACAAGCAAATTGATGGTGTCGCCATGGGTTCCCCTATTTCTCCTTCTATCGCTAATTTTTACATGGAGAATTTTGAACAAAAAGCTTTAAACACTGCTATGAAGAAACCTACTGTCTGGCTTCGTTACGTTGATGATGTCTTTGCTGTTTGGCCTCATGGTAGGGATGAATTGAATGTTTTTTTGAATCATCTTAACATGCAACATAGGAACATTAAATTCAGTATTGAGGTTGAAGAAAATAACTGTCTTCCTTTTCTGGACGTTTACCTAGAGAAACAAGGTAATGGCAAACTTATCCATTCTGTATATAGGAAGCCGACCCATACAAATCAATATTTACATCAGTCATCAAATCACCATCCTGCTCAGAAATTTTGTACTATTAAAACTTTATATCGGAGAGCATCTTCATTATGTCATCCAAGTAAACTTTCTGATGAAATAAAATTTTTGGATGATGTTTTCTTGAAGAATGGATATAATAGAACACAGATTAAGAAAGCACTTAGACAGAAGAATTCTACGCCACCTGTTCAAGATCCAAATAATAATAAAATATTTGTTACGTTACCTTACGTAGCCAATATAACAGATAAAATTGGAAGGCTTTTACATAAATATGACATTAAAACTTCATACACTTCCAGTTTGAAAATTCGAAATCTTATTGGTAATGTTAAAGACAGATTTCCTCTACAGTATCCAGGTATATACAAGATTCCTTGTCAATGTGGCAAAGTATATATTGGACAAACCAAGAGGACTGTAGAAACAAGATTGAAAGAGCATTCTCGTCATATAAGATTGAACCATCCAGAAAAATCTGCCGTGGCTGAGCAAGCTATTCAAGAATTACATGGCATTGACTTCAATAATACGAAGCTTCTGGCTAAAGAGAACAATTGGTTCAAGAGGCTTATAAGAGAAGCAATTGAAATTAAAAAATCACCAAATAATTTGAATTTGAATACTGGTTATGAACTTAATCGATCATGGCTACCAATCATTTGTTCATAATTTCAAGTTATTTGTATCTACGAATCTACTTGCAAGAGTTACTTCATCACCACCTCCTGAAGATCTGTGGATGGTACAGTTATGCGCCAAACCAAAAAGAGTAGAGCCAGATAGACCTAGAACCACAAGGAGTTGACAATTTCCCTATTTAGACCTTCATTATTATCTCCTGAAGACTTGTGGATATTGAATCATCAATTACAGGCAGAGCTCTACGATCCTAGGAGTTAATATATTTTAAACTAATCTAGTTATGATTTGTACTTTTATTTTTATTTTTGTTGTCTTGACAATTTTGTTTATTTATATTTATATTTCTTTTCACTTGAAAAAGGCAGCACTTTGCTGTTGAAACGTTGTGTTTCTAATAAATTACAGAACTTATACCCAATAAAACATATTTATTTAAAAATGAGTTCTGAAAAGTTTTTTCCTTCATTAAGATAATATAAGTTTAAGAAAATATTGCAAGTTTGCAAGTTTATCAATTTCAGTATCGACGTTCTGGTTTCCGCTGCTGGTCCGATGGAAACCGTTTGCTAGTTCAGATTTGCAGAATTAGACCTCCAGCGTCACAAATCAGTACGTCCAAACATTCTTAGTGAGAATGCTGGGTGTTTCGTTACGATGCTGTTAACGAGAGTGTGGTTATTTAAAAACTATTGGAAAATATTTTGACGTGACGTTCTTGTACCGTGACGTTTAAGTTGTCGTTCTATATAATGTGAATCGACCTCAAAGCGCAGTTTTAACTCAGATATCAGCTTTTTGATATTGAGGCTTAGACCAACTTAACAGGGCACAAAATTCTGTCTTCCGGAGCATTCAAGCTAGTACTCAAATCAGCATATATTTCTCAAAATTAGTTCGAATTGAAATATTCATCTCAAGATTTCTTGTCGACGTCGGCTTCAGAGAGAACATCTCAAGGATATAGATGCTGAAGCACTTTCTTCTCGAATAGCTGCATCATCACTACAAAGACTAGGGCTTTGCAATTCTTTTGGTAACAACCAAGTCGCGTGATGTGAAAACATCACGTTTAACTTGCAACTCTTGATTTTCAAGTTGCCTGACTTCATGTTTCTCTTCAGTCATCAATCTCCAGGATATTACTTGTCATGGGTTTGTTCTACTTTGAAATATCCTTTAATTTCGTCTTTTTGTTTCTTCTTCATGGTTTGGATCTGTTTGGCTGTAGATTCTTTCAAAGCTGGCATCTCTCAAGCTACGGTTTCTTCTACTGATTTATGTTGCAATTCTGTTCAAATCCATAAGTCCATCTATAAATCCATAAGAAACTAATAAAAACACATCGAATTTTGTTGATCAATGTCAATTGGATTCATATAAGGATGACAAGTTCATTGCGATTTTGTTCATAATTCACAAATACGATTTATAGATTTATTTCCACAAAATTGTAACATCAGTCACGGTCAATTTCTTTTTTTTCGTGGCTTCTTCTACTTTAGCTATGGCCGTTTTCTGTTCAACAACCTACGCTTTCATGAATTCTCCAACCGTGGTGTGCGGTTACCAGTCGTCGAGTCACGGGTGCTCGTAGTTTTTGTGAAGAGTACGCAGTTTTACATATATTGCAATTTCCAAGATGCTATTTGATTATTTGTAACTCTTACGTTACAGTATGATGTTGCAGTAGTTTATATGTGATAATAGCATCAAGATGTATAGTTATTTTCTATTTTGAAGAATAGCTTGGTAGATGAAAAAGAAAAAGACTCTCCTTTGACAAAGTTTTGAATAAGCTTTTAGACCATGCTGGAGAAAAATTGAAAAGAAAAAGAAAGAAGGAAGAGGAAAAAAGAATATAAAATAATTTATCTTTTGTATTCGTATCCCTGTCATTTACAGGTCGAATGAATAATTCAGTTTAAGTGTAGCGATTGTAAGAGAACATTATTTTTATCTATAATTTGGAAATAAACAAGGAATTATTACGATAAAAACTGTTATAACCTCGAGGTATTATAATTAGAGAGGATGTAAACAGAAACAATAAAAAATGAGGGAATACAGAATTATAAAAGAGATAATCTGGGTCATAAATGACCCATCATAATGATAATCATAGTTTTATGAATATTTTGGTTCAACAAGTTTTAATAACGGTTACCTTGAAAGTTTTCGTGACTACGTTTTATTTAAGATATATTTTTCAAATGTTGCGTATATCCTGGTAAATAAATCCTCTTTTCGAGTAGATGAGGGAAATATTTTCTGAAACATTCCTGATTTCATAAACAAATATAAATATCCAATAATAATCTTGATTTTTAGAATTCTGATTTTAAAGCAAAGGGACATTGCTGATATCATTGAACTATACATAATACCCGTTTTACGCGGTCATATACATGTGATTTTACATAATCTTCTTCTTCAATTATATTTGACCGTGAAGAACGAACAGAATGGTATTATTCAATACGAAGTTGTGTAAATATTTGGAATAGAGCATATTTCAATTCAACAAGATCATTTTCATCAAATTCAGATCATATCTAGGGACTTTAGAGCTCATGGTTGATGCCTTGTGTGAATCACGTTCAGCAGCTTATTTCATTTTTAATATGGTTCAAGCAGCTGTCACTGTGTTGGTGTCAATGTTGATGTCATTATTTTTTTTTTGTTTCTTGCAAAACTTCAAAAGAAAGTGGAATCAAGAGAAAACTCAAATGATGATAGATGTTGGTGAGCAGAAAGTGAGAAGAATTGATAGGAAAACAGAAGCTCCAAAATATTTTCAATCCTTTCCGCTCTTCCATATTTATTCACTTACCAGTTTCGACCACTTGATCGTAATCCTCAGGTTAATGTTTTTGTCAGTATCAACTAAGCAACTAAGGGAAAGCCACTAACTAACAGATACCGGTCAGTAAATTAACAAGAATAATATGAGATTTCATTATCAAAAACCATTATCTATTCTTATTATATAAATATTCAGATTAGCGAAATATGCAGACTCTACTATTTCATTGTCGGCTTATTCCTAATGTATAGCTATACTTGAAGTTTCAAAATAAATATCAGTCCGATGACACTTGGTCTGGACTGTGCGAGGAATCGTTCAATTTAATTTTTTGGAATTTTCAGTTATACACAGTAATCATTGCAACATGTCTTTTACGATTCCAAAATGTTTATACATAATTCTTTTGATGATGTGGCGTAAAAAATTATTATTTTTTCTATTTAGGTATCTTCCAATGCAAGCTCTTCAGTTTTTCCAACAATGTCCCGTAAGCAAAGCCTTCGACGAGTCGCTTCGGACAAGATAGTCTTCAATCGTCTTTGCCTTGCTTGGGAAATCTATATCACTTTCACTTGTCATAATTTTTCCAAGATGAGTAACCCCAGGAGGCACGTAGATGATTTCAGTTTGTTTTCTTATAACCTACGGTATTCAATTACGGTGCACAACTCAATTCTTTCCATATTCAATCATTTTTCTCTGATATAATATTTTAGAGATTAAGGACACATTTGAAGAGAAATTTGATGAATAAATATATGAAGAGCATATAAATGTATCTCCTCAACTTTGCCGCTGAACCTTCTAGAAATGAGTATTTCATCTCAATAATCGTTTTACGCTAGAATTTAGACAATAAAAAGAGAAAATTAGTATCACATTCAAAATTGTAGATCATTATATAGATTGATCTCGATAATTACACATCCATTAGACAGAAAATAACAATAATTATTAGTTATTACAGTGATTGCTATTGATTATCGGTTAGAACCATGATAACAAATATCCTTGCATTCAATCAATCATCTGTCGAATCAATAATCATTGACTTATTGCTAAATCCTACTAATTAAAGTGATACTCATTGCTAAATCAGAAGTACTATTGTACTCTTAGTATAAATACATTTTTCCAATATAGTAGGAAATGTGCTGTATATCTAAGTACATTTAATCTCCAGATGAAGAAATTGATCAATAGTAGATTATTCAACAAGTTTGTGAACGAACATTACTACACGGACCTTAGTATTCCGTGACGGGACAATTAGCAAGGGAGCACAAAGCACCAGTTGACATTCACATTTTACAGATATTCTAGCTAATGGCTCGGTGACAGAAACTATTAACTACGAGAATTTACTCCACGTGATCATATTGTGGATAATTAAGATGCTTAAGGACTGCTTCTTCTTCTTTGTTAGCTCTATAGCCCGAGGTGGGCATTTCTTAGATCCTCCTCTACTTCATTTATCCATTTTCTTCTAGATCTATTCCTTCTTCTTCGTGAGTGTAGTTTCTCTCTTTGTACTCTGTGTGGCATTCTTTCTTCATTCATTCTTGTCACATGCCCTCTCCATCCAATTCTTCCTGCTTTCATAAATCTTACTATGTCCTTTTCTTCAATTATATTTTCAAATTCCATATTATATCAAATTCTTCATAGTTTTCTTTCCTTTATTGGTCCATGTATCTTCCTGAGTATTTTTCTTTCGTAAATCTTCAGTCTATTAATGTTCGTCGCATTCAGCGTCCAAGTTTCGCATCCGTATGTTATCGTTGGTTGTATCAATGCTTAAGGGCTTAGTCTACGCATTATTTGCGATATAAAATCAACTAAGTTTAGAGATGACCACCGAAAAATGAAATTCAAATGAACACTCATTTGGTGAACTCGTTTTATTGTGAAACTCAAATCTTATTATCGTGAAAAAGAATCAGTGCAAAAATAAAAAGTATCTGGAGACTTATACAAGTGAGATTTTATAGTAATTTTATTCATATATTCATATATCCAGACAATGTATTGTTCACTTTTCTAGCAAAATGTTGCTGGAATGTACCAATCTAATTTGAGAAGCTCTTGCTTTCCATTTGAAAGTAGGTATACGAGTGTCAATTATTTTGATATACGAATGCAAGAACTGGAAATGTTGCAAGTAGTATCAAAAGATAGTAAATCACATGGAACTCAAAATATATGTCTGAACTATTTTTGGAATTCTGAATCCTGGCGTGGACGCTGTAAGATTGGCTTCACGAACAAAAACTAGTGAGCGCATATAAAATCACGATGTGATGTGTAAATATTTTGTATTATGTTCCTATGTAATTGGTCAGCGGACAAACTTTTCTACAATTTTAAGAGTGATTGCTTTGGCGTTCAAAATGTTTGGAGTAAAACTATTTAAGATGAAATAATATAATATTGTAACGTTATTTATTTTAATTTAGGGAGCAAAAGTTTCTGAACACTACTATTTATTTTTATGATTTATTAAAATAATAAATAAGGTAACTAACACTATTTTTTAATAACTAAATTTAATTGAAACTAAAGATTATTATACACTACACTATAACTTAACTTTAATTATTTATGTCAATGTTGATTTATTTTAAATAACACAACTTATTGCTATCACTAGCAATCCATAGTATAAGGTCACTGTGCTAAGAAATCAATAATGCTCCTCGCTCAGTCAGCGAATATATACCGTCGGTCTCTCCCCACTACGTTCTTCCAGCAAACGTCCAGGCGTTTCTAGAAAAACGCTAGAAGGTGCCAGCAATTTTCTGGAAAACAAATATATTCGCTTCTATTTCTTAATGTAAAATAATTCCACAATAATTCTAAGCACCAGTGAAGCCCAAATAACTGATTTATAGACTTAAATTCGCTACAATATTATAAGTGGAATCATGAATGTAAGACCTACAATGGGACATGACCACTGATCGAATGTCTCAATCGAAAATCAATGAAATATTCACTAATTGCAAGTGAGTGAAGACTTAACTCCCATATTATTAAGCACACAGCCAGTGAGACGAAGGCGTAGAATCCATTTCGGATTCAACAAATATCCAAACAAATGGATAAGCGAAAGATATTACAAACATAAATTCACAGGCAGTCAACTGCTACGCATGTAAATAGTAGTAAAACTAAAAAGCGAGTATACTTACTTAACACATTGTTTGTTATTTCTATAAAAATGAAGGCAATACTTGAGTCTAAGATATGATTCTTTGTTGTCTCTATATTATTTCCAATAAAACTGAAAATATTTTTTTTATTTTGATTTTTTAGGAGTAACCTCTAGTCGATCTCATTGCCAGCGTTTCAAGCTACTTGCTACAAAAAAAGTCATATCTGTGGAATGAAGGCAATGCAATACTTGAATTTAAAATATAATTATTTGTTATTTTATATTATTGCCAATATGACTAAGAATAATTTTTTTGGGAGTACTTTTTAGTCAATCTTGTTGCCAGCGCTTTGAGCTGCTTGCTACAAAAAATGTGATATATGTGTGCCAAACACATGCAACAAAAAAATAATAATTCACACCAGTATTGTAGATAAATTATGTGAAAGTGCAGGATGGACGAAGCTATGTATGAAGGATGACTAAATTGAGATAGAGTATCTAGAGGCAAGGCTCGGTACTTATTTTTTGTCGTCAACTGAATTTAATATTATAATGAATTCTTCCTCACTAATCCCGCTCTTTTCTCAGAATTTTAATGAAATAATTGTGAATATTGAGTTTATAATATATTAGTTTCTTGTTCATATTTTGAAATATTTATTGCGGCAACAACCAGAACAGTTGCAAATGTGTCTTGAGATCTCATGTATGATGGTAGGGGAGCCCAAGAGGGAATTTTGGGATTTACTCAAGCGTGGCAGATTAACATATGGGGAGGATACCTTGCATCCTGTCGAGTACCTCTATCAAATTCAAGCCCTCTATATAGGAATGCGGGTGCAGAAAGATAGTAAAAAAAAAAATCGATAGTTGGGAATAGTCGAGCGCGTCAGATTTAGCTATGATGGGTTAATTACGTGCTGAATAGTACGCATTCCAATAATCTGCCAAATTAAGTGTGACGTAAGGAAGTGAGAAAGTCACAAACTTGCGAAAGAAACGTCAACCCGGCATTCTCGAGCGCGGTTGATTTTTTTTTATTCTAAAGAATATAATTCAAGAATTACGGAAAAAATATAATCTGCCGATATCCTCAAGCCAAAACGGCACAAATCGTCAATAAAGTTTTGTGCGTTCAGTGAAACATTTATTCCAAGCCTGTAGACGCTGCCTCCACCGGTGAATGGGCATACATCATATAATCTTTTTTTCTTTATATCATCTAATCTTCAAGATCCAATAGGTCTCCACGACGCTCGAGTAAATCCCCATTTAGCATCGTAGGCTCCCCTACTATGAGAAGAAAAAAAGTATTTATTCAAGGCTCAAATATCCCATAAACTAATCCAAAGGAAATTGTTATATTTCGTTATGTTGTGTACTAACACTTGACTTTATTTATATCTAAATTTTATAGAAATATTTTAATTGTCGTATTTATAGCCTATCTTTCGCTCTTTTATATCTTCAACAGTTAGCAACCACTATTTGCAAATAGTTCTACATAGCGCTATGGATTTTTCTTGAGATATTGAATAACAATAATTTAATTGCAAGTAATGATGTTAGCATAACATGCATATCGGTCTTATTCAATCACTCTTTCTTTCAGTCTCGTTTAATCGTTCATAGTGAATGATTTTGTTTTATTGTAGTGCTTGTGCCGAATATTACAATTATATTCACGGTGAGTAAGAGTTATCAATGTTAAAAATGGGAGCAAATATTTCAACAGCATTTAATCAGTTCAAAATCATTTTTATTCTTCTAATATCTCCAAAATCTACTTCTCAAATAATTTCGTCAGTATATAAGTTATCATCTCCATGATATACAGGGTGTATCTATACCTATGTAACAAACTTCAATGGTATATATAGTATTTGGCGTACTAAACATAAATCGAGAAGAATTTTTTTGAAATTTTCATTTTAAAAAAGGATTAAGTAAATGAAAGGTCTCGGGACACTGGTTTGATGGCTACTCTTGAGATTAATTACCTTAAATTTATTAAAACAGTGGTATCTAAAACTCTCATGTTCTGCTACTGTTAATTTTACTAATTTTGAAAAAAATCTCTTTGTTTCATGATGAGTACGCCAAATACTATGTACCATTAAAGTTTATTACATAGGTATAATACACCCTGTATTTCTATTATTGATTGAAAACACCAGAGCCGGATTAATCAATTGGTGATGTCAAACAAGAGGTCCGGTTTTACATCTCCAAATTATCGAACAGTTTAGGCGATTAATAGATTTATTAAATAATCATGCACGCACATTCATTCATTATTCATCAATTGTTGCTAGTAAACCAATAAACAATTCTTGTAATTTAGCATAATCTCCCTGATTTTGAACAATCGATAGAAAATCCAGTTATAAAGAAAGTAACAGCACATCAAGTTTAGCGTGAATTTTTCTTGAGTGGGGGATACCATACGCTATACTGGTCCGTCTTGGATTATTGCATTTACTCGTTCGATCGTTTGACGTATAGCAGCACTTGTTTAAGCGCGAAAGTTTACGCGCGATCGATCAATAATTATTAACCATTTGTGATTTGTGAATTAGACTGTGATATTATTGTGTGATTACCGGATTTGTGCTGATTCAATTGGTAAGTACAATCTTTATGTACCAAAAATTATCTGTTTGATCAGTTGATCTTGAAATTCCAAATTATAGTAATATTTCATACAAATAAATGAATCGATGTGTACACAGTTTCCGATCTCATTTGAATATCTATTCGAGCTGTTCAATTTTCAAGACAGTAGTATCTGATAAATGATAGTTTTTTCTCAACTTTGAAAATAAAAATAATTATCCGGTTGCATATTTTGCATTAGAACTGCATTTCGAATTTGATACACGACAAACATTCTTCATTGAAATGATAAGAATTTAGTGCAGTTCCTTCAAGTATCATCAATTTCTGTGAAAATCGTTTTCAAGAAACATAGTCTGAAAAATAAGATACAAAATTTTTATATAATATTTCTATCTGAGCTATCTCCTGTTCGGTCACATAAAGAATAAATGAATCAGTTCTTCGAATGGATAGAATTCTCTCCAATAAATGATTGCAATTATATTGTTGTTATTAAGAAACTTATATCCGGTTTTTTGAAAGACTGAGTAAATTCACTACCGGAATTAACTTATTTGATCTAACAAAATCTAATCAGTTTTAGTTTTCTATATGAACATATTCTCAAATAATCGATTGACATCTCATAGGGAAAAGTTTATTTGATCGAGAAATCGATTAATATTTTTCTATGAGACCAGCCATTAGAAGTGATACTTTATTAGGCGTGACTTTACGTGGTCTTTTTTGGAACCGGCCATTAGATAAATGATTCTCATCGATTATCAATCTAACTTAGAAGTTGGCCAAGTAGTACAAGGAATGAAGTCAAATAAAAGATCAAACTTCGGAAAAACTCCCGGAAAGCTGGATTTCGGCAAGAAGCTTCCTTTTGTGATTTTAAACAGCATTCCAAATATCCTCGCCGATGCATTTGCCGCTTGAAATGTCACCCGGAGTTAAAAGTCCACACCACTTTTGAGGTAGAGAAAAAGATGCGTTTGCCTCAAATGCTATCCTCTCGTTTATTTGTGATTAAAAATTATTTATTTATTAAAAGAAATAAACAAGTTATAAACTATTTTTTCCATAGTCACTATGGAATGATACCCATTCCACACGCTGTAGCGTGCGGAATAGAGGTCATTTTGTACGCTCAGAGGTTTCTACAAAAGCCGTGTGGCGTCGCGAAAGAACTGTTTCAGTGCTGTCATAATTGTATTTCTTTATGATTTGCTTATCATTTCTCTTCAAAATGGAGTCAATATGAGTAATTTTATCAACCTTTGATGAATTTGAATGAGACCTATGAAGTAAATTCTTTCTCAGAAAACGACATATTTTGGTTATAAATATTTACGCGGACACCTTTGACTGTAGAAAAAATAGCATCCGTCACTCCGCACGATCGATCATTCCATGCTTATGTGAATTCTGCCACTCGACTTTGTCTCGTGGCTGAATTGCTCACATTCGCATGGAATGATCTGCATTCCGCACTTGTATCGGAATATACTATTTTAGGCTATCATAACAAAAAAGGTGTTTCTATGGCCCCTTCTGCGGCCGTGAAGTTTTACTTTTTGGTACGCATCAGTCAAACTTTACTTTTTGGTACACATCAGTCAAATTTCACTTTTTGAGACTGATCTGTCAAATATTACTTTTTTGGAACTGATCTGTCAAAAGTTATTTCATGAACACTTGATATCTACATGTATAAGCAGTTTGATGAACTCCTCAAGAAGCAATTGTATATATTTTTGGTGTCATCTGAAAACAACAGATTCGATCAAAGAAGATACGGCCTTGATACACAAATAACTATTATATTTGTAGAATGATTAGAGAATTATAATGAATTAAATAGAAATGGAGTTGAGTTGTCTATCAGGAGCAGGTGGAAAAAGAGTTTTGAATGGCTCAAAAATTTGATCTTGAAATATCCAAGGCAATGTCCATCCCCAGTCTAGAGGCTCAAGCTCGTTACCAAGTCATACTTGCACTTGATACTAAACACGATATAAATGTTGCCGAGCAGCGCTAGATGTTGGCAGAAGAGAAGATACTTCTACAGGTTTTTTAAGATGTGTTCATTTCGCAAACTTCAAATATCTGTGATTATCAATGGACACACAGATACTGTTAAGGAGTGCATACTGTACGTTACAACTTTTTGAAACGAATTCTCTCAAAAACCGTTGATCTTACGAAAAAAAAAGTAGGAATATGTTTTTTGTAAAAAAAATCTGAGCTACAAATCTGATATTTACTGTTTTTTCGATAAAAGTTACCCTTAGCAAGATTTCTGCGAAAAACCGTATATTATGACCTTTGACCTCGCGTAGCATTTCTAGCTGCTCATACATCGGTGAGAATATTTTGGATGTTGTTGAAAACCACAAAAAGAAGCTTCATGCAAAAATTCAGTTTCCCCTTTTTTTCCACTTGAGCAATGTCTTTATTCCCCTATTAAAGGATGACAACTACTCAACTATATAGCTCTCTCTTATTCAAATAGTCAATAAATCAGTCAGTGAATGACAAAAAACGCAATTTTATAACATTATTGTCATAAAAACTGCAACACCTACACGTATTAGATTTCAGTTATGTTTATACTATATTAGCAATGCTAACAGGTAACAGGCATGCAAAATTTGAGCTTTGTACTGGGACTATGTACCAAGATGTAGAGAAATACATAGTGCATACCATCAGTCTATTCAGTTTCATAAGAAAATAAATTTATATCCCACGGCAGCTTGGCACACACTTCCGAAGGATCGTTCAGATATTCAAAGAAATCTCGGAAATAAGTGCAGCCTGCAGTTGTACGTGAATGATAATTGATATATATTTCTGAAATGATTCAGTAATTTGGTGTGTCAACAGTAGATATACCACTGATTGATTGATAGAATACCAAAATTGTTTGAGAGTTTTCATCAGTATTTCAAACGAATATATATGGATATTTTATTTTATGTAAATTTGTCTTCGTACTTGTTCATGAAATCAATAAAGCAAAGATATTATTACGTCGTATTACTTATTTGATGAGAAAGTGCGAAAGTTGTTTATTTTGTACTTGAAAATTGGAATGATATTTACGTATTTCAAAATAAGAATATTGAAAATAGATTCAACATTCAAAAAGTAGATTGTATATTTATTTACTCATTTATCTGTTGGATTCAGAGACCAATAGTCATGAGAAAAAAAAAATATCATGAGAATTCTAGTAAATTTAACCGATAAGGATGAGTAATGTGAAGTGAAATCTTGTGTGTGCGAAAATTTGCGTTGATCAATGTGCCCCTATCTTTTACTTTTATTGTCAAATGTCAAATTATTCAGCATTAAAAATGTGACGAATTCGAATTGATAAAAAGGTATTCACAGTTATTTATATTTTTGATATTTATAACCATTTAAAATTGGTTAGTTAATCAATCACAGCAGTCAGCATTAAAAAATACATCAATTTATGACAGATACATCAATTTATGACAATAATGATTGTACTCAAATATGTTGCAAGAAAAATTTGTGAATTACCACGTATCAAAATTTCATCCTGATATATCGATCAACAGTTCAAATACTAAGGCCCAGTATTTCAGTCCATGGTTTATCTTAAACGTAGCTTAATTTCCATAGTAATGATTGTTAGAACAATTGTTACCAAGGTAAGTAAACTCCGCTTATGGTAAACCGAGGACTGAAATACCGGGCCTAAGGCCCGGTATTTCAGTCCTTGGTTTACCTTAAGCGGAGCTTGATTACCTTGATAACAATTGTTCTAACAATCAATACTATGGAAATTAAGCTACGTTTGAGGTAAACCATGGACTGAAATACTGGGCCTAAGGGTCGGTATTTCAGTCCTCGGTTTAACCTAAGCGGAGCTTAATTACCTTAGTAACAATTGTTCTAACAATCATTAGTATGGAAATTAAGCTACGTTTAAGGTAAACCATAAATTGAAATACTGGACCTTAGTGAATAATCTGGGATCTATTACATTTTTTGCGAGAGTCACTTCGACAGTTTAGTTTCAGGAGCTTTAATTTAAGCACAATTCTACATGAATTCTTACAATAGTTTTGTGAAATGAACTCTGATTAAACATTTTATACGTTTCCAAACAGTGATTGGGATTTTAACGAAGAAGTAATGGAATACACGTGTACGACGAGCTCCGTAAATACATAATTAGATTACGAAAAGTAATACAGAATGATGCAGATTCTTCATTACAAATAAGTAAATAAACTTGTATAGATTTAATAATCTTGTTAAATAAGAGTGTTAGGTATGTAATTTTTGACTTTTAAAATGTCTGTAATACAACCGAAATGTACAAATAGTAATATGGTTTCAATTTAAATAAGTGATTGGATAATAAAATGCTGAAAATTTTTAAAAAAAGGAATCTTGATTATACAGTAATTATAAAAAATGAAGTGAACAATAAATGTTACGCAAAACAAAAGGTATGCTCCAAAAAAACAGACTACTTAAACAATTTGTCTTATGGCCGGTTTTATAAAAGACCAAGTAAATTTACTCTCAAAATAAATTTATTCTACTCAACAAGTTCTAATCGTTTTATATATGATAATAATTCTGGATGCTTCATGACACTTCTCCAGGACTGATTTAGACGTATAATTTTCTTCCTTCATTCACATTTTCACACAAAAAAAGCTTAAATCTGCTTTCTGAGAATCACATTGGATTATTACCAACATAATTAAATGGTGGTTATTCAAAAAATATGGATTAGATTAAAATTTTGCAATTAATTATTATCATCTGTCACTACTTGCGCGGGTTTTGTTTTTGAACGCTTCCACCGATAGTTTACCAATTGTGCCGCTAGGGCGGCGTTGGAGTACCGCGAAATCGAATCGGGTTGGCGTATAGATATTTATGATATAAATGGTCAAAGTGTCATTTTATTTTGTGTCAAGGGAAAATTGGGACACGACGCGCAGCGAAGTGACGCAACCGTTGGAACAAACTAAAATCACTTTTATCACGTATACCATACACTATTTTTTATACAAACACTATTGATAGTGATAATAATGCGAAATTAGTAGAAATTCATACAAATATGACATATCAGATAAACTGTCATTTATGTAGCAACTAGGTACTCCCTGATAGCAACCAATGTTTTGTTGTTATACAGTTTGACATATATTTTTGATTATTTCACTCATGTCAATTATACTGACAAATTTTGCATAGTTACAATGACAATTATAACAATAAATTCCTTGCCAACGGCAATTTACCGAGGTAAATTCCCGTTACCTCGGTAAATTCCCGTTGGCAAGCGATTTATCGCGATAAATAGCCTTTGTCATGGAGAAACAATACACAGTTCTAATATAAACAATCAATCAGTTCTCGGAAAAGTCAAAATTTAATCGTTTTGGAAATGAATTTTTCGCCGAAAGTAATGAAATTGAAAACAAAAAGTCTAAAAATACAAGAATATATAGAGACAATTTAGTGCATTTTTCAATAAAAAAGGTTAGTAGTTGCAACTAATATTATTTAATAGGTACTTATAGTAGCAATTTCATTCGAGAAATATTCTCCACAAATACCACTCGCGACTATAATTTTCAATAAATTTCTCTTTCAAACATTGATTACCTTTAAGCAACATCCTTCGAGTCATCTGCTCAGATGAAATTTCTCGAGCAACGCTCTCATGATTTAATCGGACAGATGTCTCTCACGATGTTGCTAGGTAATCAATGTTTTCAAGAAAAATTTATTGATAAAATTACAGTCCCTTTTGATATTGTATACGATAATTCCACTCCAATATAAAATAAACCATATATAAAAAACAATTTTATCATTTTGACAGCGGATAAAAAGGAAGGTAACTTTTTGCAAGTGATAAAACGTTATTTACCTTTCTCCTAGCAACCAAATCAAGACACTTACTATATTTATGTCACTTGCATAATTTGTCCCTACTTGAACTGCAAAATAAACAGAATTTGGAATATTTTCGAAGAAAATATAAAAGAAAATATTGAGTAAAGTGTGTCTATAAATACAAAAAACAATGCATCCTGTATCTCAAATCAATTCATCGTATTTTGTGGAAACCAGAATTATGTTTCAAAAAGAGGTACAACGGTATGTCAAATTTCAAATATTTTGCTAGATTGGACGTAAAGTACCTATGCGAAGAATTGATGGAGAAAATTATAAAGAATACGTAGCGAAATATGTCAAATGGAACGATGTATGATAATTGTACTCTCGATAATTGTACATTTGAATAAACTTTTTCATAAATGAAATGTCGTCAAATTATTTCGCCGAATTACACTCTAGCATTTTATTTTTCTTGGAATAAATTTCAGTTTGACAACTCAACCTTGTAACCTGACAGCAATTTGACTCAAAAACTGTTCAAAAAATAAAATCACTCCACCTACGGTGTCGTGATTTTAATAGAACAGTTTTCTTGTCAAATTGCTAGGTAACAAGGTTTCGTGAAAACAGAAGTTATACAGCAAAATAAGAAGCTCTTGTGGTATTATATATGACAATTGTTTCAATCAAATTTGATATTGTTGGCTCTGAACGCGTAGTTACCGTCAATAGTTGCTATGTGCATTGACATTCTTTATCATAAAGATTGCTACAACGATGTATTTAAAGTTGTTATGTTTATTATTCTATTGTTAACTCCTAATAAATATGATACTTCTACGATCTATTGTGCTTTTTATGTATATCTGTATTGATACATTTGTTGGCTAGTGATTGTGATATCCCAGGTTGAAATTTCGCCATTATAAATAGTTTCTCTACAAAAGTGTACAATGAAAAATATTTCTTCTACAATATGAGCGAATGATATTACCTCGGATATAACTAATAGAAAGAAATAAATTTGAGTTGTAATTTTCGTGGGAACGGAATATTTCAGGTACTTGAGTTTAAGTGAAGTCCTACAGGGATCTAAAATGATCAAAACTCTCAAAAGACTAAAGTAAAATAAACAAATTTTTCCATGAGAATTGAATAATTAAAGTACTTAAAATAAAATTTTCCTATCAGAACTAGAATCTTTATTTTTGATGATTTCATTCATATTAGAATTATTGAAATTCACACAATTTTATATTTTGTAAATTTTAACGATAATAATTCTTCAGTTATCTTTACCGCAGCCTTATGAATATCAAATCTCACTCAAATTTTCCATTTTTTTTTAAAATTGTAGTCTATCGCAAATGTCACAATCATGGTCAAAATCATTTCCGAAGAAATCTTAATGAAATTCTCGATATACACTGGAATTTCGTTGGAAAGAAATGTATATTTGTACAGGTAGATTTTAGAGAAAAATCACTATTATTCCATACTTTCAAGTTTTACCTCTGTTGGCAGTCCTCAATGACTGCCAATCTTTCGTATCAATTTTGTTGTTCAAATTGTATAATCAAATAATCTGATTCAGGGAGTTCAGGGAGTTCTAGGAAATTTAGACTATTGTGATTCAATATAATACGATAGCCCAAAAAACAACAAAGATAACTTTGGACAAACTTGACCCTCTGGGTTGATATACTATTATTCGAGGATCATTTTAAGTAGATCAAGTCAAGAAGTGATGAAAATAGCATAGTGACCACATAGAAAAAGTAATACGGAATAGTTCATGAATGTAGGAGCCCCAGCTATTACCAAGAAAAAATACGTAATGTCAACAATATTTGAAATTATGAGCAGTTATTGCATCCGAAAGAAAAAAACGTCCACAATCATTACCAAGCTGTGCAAATATTTCATTTGTGAGAGCCAAGTTCTCAGCGATCATGCGTTCATGTGGACATTGTTATATTGGAGATATTTTAAGCCTTTTATCTGTCAACTCTCGATACCTTCTTAATCATACATTCGAATTGGATGCAAACAAAATTCTAGGTACCTGTAAATGTACCTATTCTGCAGAATGTATAAATTTATTCGGATGAGGAGATTTTTCAAAGAACTGATCGGAAAAACCAGTATGAATAAATTAAATTGAAGTTTTATTCGCATTTTGATTCTATTGACTCAATAGTTATTCTTTATGGGATAAAAACTAAAGTTATTTCAAGTTCACTTCATGAAGAATTATTCGTTCTAAGTTAATAAATGGCAGAGTTCTTTCGGATGAACAAACATTTTTGCATTGAGTGAGTATATGTGAAAACATGTATACTATTGGTGCAGAAAAATTATTAAGAAGAAATTAGTTATTTTTGTATTAGGTGTGCGAAGTGATTGTTTTTTTTGTTGCGCGTGGGAATGTCGATTTTAACCGAGACGTAAGGTCGAGGAAACAAATTCATTCGAAAGCGCAACAAAAAATTCAATCACTTCGCCCACGAAATATAAACAATATTATTTTCTGCCAACTGTCAAAAAATAATACATAAACAATAATTATTGTTTTATTCAGTAAAATGTAGGAAAAAAGTACAAAATAAAATTAATTTGCAGTCACCTGGGTATTGTAACTAAGAGAATGCCCAATTGTTGTTTGATAAATAAAGAACGGTCAACAATTAATTTTTATATTCAAACATAAGTAGTTTTGTGTATAAATTCATATCTCTTTTTTGTTAAATACCTGTTTCTTTCTTTATATTATATTAGATTATGTGTGCAAAAATAGAATTGATTTTTTCACCAGTGGAAAAATATGTTTCATTTTTTCACTAGTGAAAAAATCACGAACTTTGCGTATCCATAACAATACAAAAATATCATGTTATTTTGACAGTTGGCCAAACAATATTATTCGCAACTATTGCGTATCCTCAGTGGCTCCGCTCTATCGGTTAAATTTTACATCTACGAGGTGTGCCGTCAAAAACGTCAAACTGTCAAACGTCATTTTTGTATCTCATGTTATTCGATAATCATGAGTATAAATCATCCACTTAGAAGTTGTTGTGTTGTTGGATGTACTAATACTAAAGCAAACAGCCTAGAACTAATTTTTATAGATGTCCGGGAAGAGATTATGAAGCGAAACAAGAAAAATGTGGATAACAGCACTTAAACGAGTGTGATTTTATGCAATAATCTATAAAAATGTATTAGGTATCATTCAGTTCTCGGTATCAACCATTTCTAAGAGAAGTTAAATATTAACATTGTAAAGAAACTCAATAAATACCACTTAAATAAGTTTCTTGATTGACTGAACAGTCACATAAATCCGTCTCAGAATCCTTTACTGGTTAGTATTTTTCGTTCTCAAAATTTAAGAATTGTCTTAGAGATTAACAAGATGAGCAAATCTCTTTTCTCAAAGGATTTCGCTCGAATTCTGTACGTATTGCGTTTTAATATATTGAGAATAGTCTCCTATTATAAGAAAGCAACGCTTCACTTTTAAAGAACAAGGGAAGAAGTATCTCCAAACACACCTAATATGTTTTACTATGTCACTGGTGGCTGCACTAGAATTATCTTATCTTTGTTCAGAAGATCATAAGGTTTCGCAGTTTCCCCTCTTCAATACATAAATATCGTACTGTTCCTCAGTAGCTTCTGCAAAGGATTTGCTTGCTTCTTAATTTAAACTCACAATGTTAATTTCCGATAATTGTTATTTGGCTTCTTATGCTTTGTGATATAAAATGGAATTAGGTGTATATTCATGATTCGGATAGTCCGCAATCACTATTTCATGGAGAATATATCCATAAAACGCAAATAACGTTAGTTTTGAATAGATATATTCATGAAAATTGTTCAGATCATTTTCCTGACTACATAAGCTTAAAAAAATCTTAAAATATTTATGACAACTCCATAGACATTATTTTTCTGAATAGACCAGAATATTCAATGAAATTTCCAAGAAATGTATAGTAGAAACATTTTATTCACTGAATAAATGTTTCATTGAGGTAACAAATATTGTAAGCAAGTAGATACCGCCTTAGTTATAAGATTCTTTTGATAATTTGAAATACGTCATACGACTGTTTCCTCAATTGAAAGTCTTTCATTCGATAGAAGCGGCAGTTCAGAAAAACAAGTACCTAGGAAAATCGCGTACTATTTCGCGATGAATATCGAAGAACAAAGACAGCGGTAAACAGAAAAAAACGATGAATAATGGGCACTCTGCCTAACAGAAACAATATACTTTCAAGATACTTCAGCAATATGAATATCATGGAATAATTCTTATGTTACTGGGAGAATTGAAATCATAAAAAGCTATTTATATTCAGTGCAGACATCTATCTTCGAATGTCTGGAAATAAGAGTATTCAAGTTACGTATCTAGGAAAATATTACAATATAATGTTTTATTTTTTCCCAATTTTCAATATTAATTTTCCTGGCCATAAATTTCATGGCCTGTTCCATCGCTGTTTTAGAATTTTAGAACGTCGCATCAATTAATTGCATATTTCAGAGTGAAAGTTGTCTTTGTCAAAGTGACAACTGTCATTATCAAAGTGATAACTGTCATTGTCAAAGTGACAACTGTCATTATCAAAGTGACAGCTGTCATTGTTAAAGTGATAGCTGTCATTGTTGAAGTGACAGATGGCGGTTGTCTTTAATCCTTACATAAAATGAGTATTTTTGAAAATGAAAAGTTCTTTTCTAGATTTTCTGGGACTTTAGTTCATTAGAACATACAACTTTGACATTCGATTAGGTACTGACTTCAGACTTTCGCAAGATGTTTTCGTACATATCTTGACTTGGTCATCCGAAAAACTTATGCCATTCGTTTTTACGAGATACTTATGATATCAAATTTCATATGGCCGAACGGCAGAAACGAGAAGAACGTGAACAATTGATATAATTTTTCTGCATAATCGAGCCCTTATTCCAAACCCTTGGCCAAGTGGATCACTTATGCCTATCGTTTCTCGCTGACTCTTTTTTCCCTAAATTTCATTTCGTAAGCATGACAGAAACGAGAAAACTGGATCAAAACAGGTTTTTTTTATAAAAATTTAAAATTGATTATTATTATGTTGGCCAACACGGTCCAGCTTTAATTTTGGCATTATTATACTCCAAATATACATACTTATCAAAACTCTTGAAGGCAGAGAAAACAAAATGGGGTACTCAAATCTACGACTATCTGACGGTCTATAATTTGAAGATGGTAACGTAGATTCCATCACTTAATTATTCATTTTTGATATCTACTATATCTCCGAGAGCTTGAAGTTGATATCAAACTAGACATCATTCAAATGATTTGTGGAAGAATTAATTGGCAATCGTTTAGATATCCTCTCTGACACTCCTACTAGAATAATCCCCACAAGAGCTTAAATTTAATACCAAACACGATAGAACCGTATAACTTATTGAAAAAATAAAAAATTGACGAACGTTTGCATGTGATGTCAAAATATGAGGGATAATAATACCAACCCCACATTATGATTCTCATTATTTCTTTGATTCAGAAAAATGTAAAGAATTCTATAATAATTGGAATTTGATGATAACAAATGAACCTATGATAATTTGGAATTTTTTTTCAGTAAATGTTGTTTAGTTTCAGTCATTTCATATTTTATGATGAATACTACTGTTGATAAAATAAACGCAAGAAGCTAAAAAGTTCTATCAATGAAGTTTTGGTACCGCTTGTTAATTAGAAACTCATCTACGAGCTTGAGCTTAGCTTTTTGATGAAAAACTTAAGTATAAAACTTCAATCGGAAAAATGAGTACGCGATCTTGAGTTATCGTGCTTTCAGGCCGACCGACTTTCTTGAAATTGTTTTTCGGGTTCAGTAGGGTCTAAAACGTGAGGATTCATCAAAATCTCGAACTGTCAAGAAGTCACGATCACAAACTTTCCCAATGATATTATAGGCTGGGGAAGTGAAAAAGGTTCATATTCTTCCTTCAAAATCAATGTTTTCTCAGAAAACATTCAATTTGAGTAGAACTTAATAAAAAAAGCACAATTATTCCTGTTTAATATTCTATATTCGAACTATTTTTGAGCTAATCAAAAATAGTCGAATTTGAATTGCTACACAATTAGTTCAAAGTGAGATTATGAAATAAATCTACTTCTAGACATAACTCATTATTATTGTAATAGTTTTGTTCAACTTGGGAAATTATCATGAAAGCCACTCAAATATCACCAATAATATTCACGGATGATCAATCAGCAATGTGAAGTTAGAGATCGTTTGAAATTTACCGGAAACAACTCCAAGAAAAAGTTTTAGATTAAAAAACGAAGTATAAAATTGGTCTCGAAGATACAAATTTCTATAGTTTTTTTTTTTTTAATCAGTGGGAGAGCCAACTGCGTCAAATTGATGGCTTTGAGAGCCCCGTTGCAGAATGGTAAAAACAGAATGCTTCTAATTTCGTCTGTCAGTTTGTCCGTATGCCAGAATCATTCAACTTGAAGACTATCGCCGTCTCGATACAAGTAACTAGAGGATGACAAAAAATTCGAGTGCATATAATTGTTAGTTTGGTTTTGAAAACTGAGAAAGAAGTTCCGAGATGACTTTTTCTCTAAAGTCAATAGTTAGTGACATATGTACTTTTAAAATCGTTAAAGTGGAGCCCTGTCTCTCACAGGACAACTATACGTTGAAAAACTCTAAAAAAAAAAATGGAAAATAATTTTACTAGAATTGGTTTGAATAAGATATGTAGTGCAGTTCTTGAAATATGGAGTATTTTTTCTTTGCTACATCATTTTCAATGTCCCGGACTGATCTGTGATAATTCTAGGAGGAATATGCTATTATAAGTCACAAAAGATTGATAAAACTCATTGTATACTCAAAGAAGTAGTAATAGTAATTTATTTGTCAATATTCAAGTAGTCACGTGTACATGTATTAGTAGGAATAACAATATTTGATGATAAATTAGGAATGCTGTTGGATGAATCATTTTCTTAGAATAGTCAATACATAATGTTGAAAGTCCATAAACACTTGGCAATTAGAATTAAATATTCACCTACTTACACCTTAGGCTTAATATTACTTATGATATTCCAGGTCATTGATAATTACCAGATAATTTTGACAACTTCGGGAACATATTCTAAGATATCAACGCTGCGCGGTTGACCTATTAACCTGAAATTAACATGGATGGGAAACTGTAAAAATTATGAGTATTCAACAATGTAACAGTGATGGGGAGTATAAGGAGGAATAAAAAAATATTCGAATTCAGTAATATATTTAAAATCATGTATTAAAGTACAAGTATCGAATGTGAAACTAATTGAAATCGAATAAGCCGACGTGTTATTGTTTGGGAGAAAGATATTGATTATTTGGTAGTTGAAGACAACCCTTAGACTGTTTTCAGTATGATATTGACTCGTCAATTCTGCGCCACAAATTGACGAATTTGATTGAAATCTGAATGTGTCAAATTGATTAAACCATCACAGATTGGAAATGCTAGAGGTAAGTTATTAGATTGATTATATCTACACATAATATCGCTGCAAAAGAATTTGCAATAACCAGTAATCAACTTTGAGAACAGTTCTCTCTCCTCCATCATAGTAAACAAACTATTTACATACGTTATTGTCCTAATACTTACTTGTTGTGAATCGA
This sequence comes from Dromius quadrimaculatus, assembly GCA_963989225.1. Classification (NCBI taxonomy): domain Eukaryota; kingdom Metazoa; phylum Arthropoda; class Insecta; order Coleoptera; family Carabidae; genus Dromius; species Dromius quadrimaculatus. The sequence continues at coordinate 54,431,572 of OZ022325.1, read as the reverse complement.
AAGTTATTCGTCATTAGAATATACAATCTATTATTACAGAAACATATATAATTAGAAATAAATCATCAAGAGAATTCAATATACATTTTGATAGATTAGACTTTTCTCTCTAATTTGGGATTTTGATTGATTATTAATGAATGAAATTAATTTTCCGGGGACTAGGAGAGAGATCCTGTTCATGAGTACCTACTCATTAAGATTGAAATATACCTAATTGAATGAAAAATCCAATCATGTATTCAAGTAGTGGAATTTTGTAATATTAATTTATAAGATTGCATTCCTACAGACAAACAGTGACAAAAAAAGTCACGTTATTGTTACAATAACATAAATAAAAATAATAGGTGGATTAGCTAGTCAAGCTAGAAGTTATCTCAAGCTCAACATGTACTAACTTGTTATCAACAATATTATAATCAGAATGAATTAAAATATTTGTCTTCTTGAATGTCATTGTTGTATATTCAATATTTTGCTGTCCAGACATTTGTTCTGCAACTATTCATGTCTATATTGATTTATTTTAAACAACACAATTTATTTCAACCACAAGCAGTCCATACTATAGAGCCTCTGGGCCAAAATCAATATGCTTCTCACTGAGTCAGTCTTATATATATATATATATATATATATATATATATATATATATATATATATATATATACCTCGAGTCTCTCCCTACTACGTTTTTCCCGCAAACGTCCAGGCGTTTCTAGAAAACGCTAGAAGGGACCAGCAATTTTCTAGAAAACAAATATATTCGCTCCTATTTCTGGATGTAAAATATTTTCACAATAATTCTAAGCACAAGTAAAGCCGAAATGACTAATTTATAGACCTAAATTCGTTACAGTACAGTTTGTCAATACTTACATCATTCATTAAAAGCAAAGAGTGGATCTCAATTTGACCCCATAGGTATATCTGATGATAGTATGAAATTATTATAACCCTAATTTATCATAAAGTGATCTATTTGAAGATATATATTAATTGAAGTTATCAGATTGTTGGAAAAAGCGTAGGCATTTAGTTTACGTAGTACAATATTGTAATCGATCTTATCAATTGTTTTGAAGGAGTTGGTCTACAATACATAAGTCCATTTTACAGAATTACCAAAGTTGTACTAGTCAATACAAATAGATCTCGTTTACCAAAAGCCAGGCTAAAGTAACAGGTTGAAAAATACAAATGAATGAATTCATGAAATAATATCATAAAGACTCCTCATAAATATAATTTTTACTAACAGATAATTATTCATGTCATTAGAATAACAAGATATGAAGATAGGTACATATGAATCAGTAATATTATTAGGTTCTATCTTTTACAAGATTAATGCATATCTAAAATGTTTTGATAAGATTCATTTGAGTATTATGCAGGAATGATGATAATAGAGATGAGGGAACTCAATAAAAAAAAAGATTTTCGACCCAAGGATCTTCAGGAGTGCTACATATTAAAATAATTTTGGATCACACTGAAAACTATTGACAAATTTTTTTTTATAATATAGTTATTAAATGAGTTGTACACATGTAGTTCTCAGGACCGAAGTCCTCTTGATAAAAAAATGATAACAATTAGTATAACAAGACACGGAAATTTTTTTTTGTCATGAAAGAATATGAAAAACTTTCAAATTATAACAGTCGACAATCATGGACACCGTTGTCATACATAAAGCCAGATTTCGCTGCACAAAATTTTGTGTAAGACACGGTGCATTTGTTTGCAATAAAATGCAAAGCAGAATGCAGAATTCAATGCATAGTGTCAAACGGCCCTTAGAATGTTGATAAGGCTTGCACTTCACGAATTGGAATTTTTTCTAGCAATTTCCCAACTGTATTCAGCGAAAACATTCGAGCTATCTTTGCTTTTGAATACAGTACAACTATCAGCCTTTTTCGAGTTATCAGAAGCCACACAACGTTCCAAAAAAAATCTAAACGAATGAACTGAACATTCAAATACTCTTTCACGCAGATCCTCTCACACACATTCACTAACAATTATCCAATCGTACGCGGGACATAACTAAATAGTTATAATTCGTACCAAGTTTCACACCGCACGCTTCACTATCGTATCAACAACAATAATTACTCTTCAATCTTACATCATACTCAACATAATGGTATCAGTTATACTTTTTCCATTCCTAATAACATCTTCCCATGCATGAACTAGAAATGAAGAGATCCAACTCCAAACAAAGAAAGCACTACCTTTCCACTGTTTTCTTCACTATTAGCAAATCTTTTCAGAACATCACCGGACGTACTCCTTTCCACACCTACTCAGTCATTTAAATCTCCACAAACAATCAATTTCTCTCCCGGCTAACACAAATCAACAAAATTATTGAGCATAATCCAAAATTAATTTTATCAAGATCGCTTTCAAATTCAGCTGTTCCGTAAACTGACATAACGAGGATTCTAAGAAAGTCTCCTTCTAATCACAATCAGAGGACTCTAGGCGGAGCTTTTTACACACTCTTTCATTCTTCCACTCATCAAAATCTCTACTCTTTACTTTGAACGTTTGTTTATGTTTACATTCGTTCACAAACGATAAATACTATTTACCTCTTTCACACAACATTTTTTTGGTTCGATTTCACACACAATTCACCTAATTGTACTCATTCATAACACTCGCCAATGCAGTTTTCTCCCCAATTACACTTCTTATATTCCAAAAACCAATTTTGCACTTATCTAAACGACTTTATCTATTACTATAAAAAATCTTCGATGGAATATACAAGATAAAGTTCTGTTGGATAAGTCTAGGAACAAGCTTTTTCTTAAGACTTATCCTCGCCAGAAAATTCTAGAATAAAATAGAATTTGAATCAGGCATAAACTGTCAGTATCAACCAATCGATGCGTAACTGATGTAAATCAATTCCGAAGAAGAAATAATCACGATGAAAGAAGCTGAATACATTGTAATGTCTGCAATTGCATACTGCTACAAAATTCAAGAGTTTTATACTATTAGTTCCGGAAGATATTGTCACAATATTGTTCCATTAATAGCGGACTATCAAGTGATCAGGAAGGTGTCGCTAATCTCTACTTTAGTGATATGAGTAGAGAATTCTCAACATTGGGTGACAACAGTATAATTTTTAACAAAACACATCAACTAACATTAGATTTAAATATGCTTTCGTGAAACCGTGCATTAGGGTCCGATTATATGACTAACTCCTTGAGTTGAGATTCTCTCGAAGAATGTAAGACTGAGAGTCAATCATGAAACTTTCATTTTCAAAATTCTCGAATTGAATGCGAAGATAATAAGATAATGAAAAGTTGGTTCATAGAGGTTGAGAAGATCATAGGTCGAGAAATTCCCAAAGGATGTTCTTGAAGAGACAATATTATTCAAATCTAATTTCAAAGGTTGAATGTGAATTCTTTCTTCATTTATAAATACCACCGAATGTAAACATAGAATATTTTATAGCAAATTATTTATAGCGCAATATGTTCTTCCAAGCAATAAATCTCGACCTTCAGTGAGAAAATTATGACATCCATAAATGAATAAAAAATCAATTGTACCATACTTATTACCTGCTTACATTGTTTATATTTCAATAATTGCTTTACACATTTATTGCTAGCTGCTATATTTCTAAGAGTCAGAGATTATATGTGAAATTCATTATTTTCATTATGCAAGAAGCAAATAAATATATACAGGTGTATATTAATAAGCAATCTATATCTATAAATAAATTGAAGTGTCTATCTGTGACTTCGAAATAGAGACTTTTTTCTAATCTTTGATGGTTATTTGGAAGATACCAAAAGCAAAACACGTGTTTTTCAAATTTTTGTATGTTTGTCTGTTCGTCTGCTTGTTTGTTCGGGCTAATCTTTCAAACGACTGAATCAATTCGAATGAAAATTTAAACAATTGTTGTGACTACTTGCTTAAAAATTTCTGGTCTAGTATTATCAACGATAAATGATTGACGCATGAGTCGTGTTCGTTTGTACGCGCATCGTTCATCCGATTAAGTTGAAATTATGTTTATTTATGGAAGGCACTTGCTTGAAGATCTCTAATATAGTAGCTTTAACGTAAAATTGGTGGCGCACAAGTCGTATTTGTTTGTTCGCGTATTGCTTATACAATTGAGTTGAGACTTTATACAGTTGTTATTGGTACAAGCGTAAAGTTTCTGACGTAGTAGTATTAACGTCAAATAGATGACATGCGAGTTCTATCGAATAGCTGTCTGTTCGCGCATTGTCCATTCGACTGAGTTGTTACTTTAAATAGTTGTTGTTTGCACTTACGTGGAGTCTCCTGACATAGTATCATCAAAAAACGAATCGCGCTGCATTGTAAATATTTTCCTCGATTAATATCTCAATACGTGGTACAGAAAATTCATAGTTAATTATTTCTGTCTTCATATAGCTCTGAATTTATTCATCTAGATGATTATTATTTACGAGACAATGCACATACCGCACATTTGACTATTGGGACAGTGGTGCAACTGCAACCAATAATAAAGAATTTTTTGGAGCTCCATTCCAATATGTTTCTATTCTCTGCGACTATGATTATTTTTGTGAAAAAGTCAATCGGATCGATTATCACTAAAATAAAATAGCAAAAATATCTATATATATATAGATATTTCTGCTGTTTTATTTTAGAGTTGATCGATCCAGTTGATTTTTTCACAGAAATAATTTGATCCCTATCAAAGTTATGAAAACATATTCCCAGAAAATTTGATGCAGTAACCTCCTGAACGTCAGGTTCAAGTGGATGATTATTGGGATGCTATTCATTTATTGACCTAAATTGATTATCACAGTTAAAACCTAATTCATTCTGATCAAAACCTAATTCATTCTGATCAATCGAAGACCGCAGATCAAAATCTTTTGTCACTCAAGAGATATTCAAATTTCAATTATCCATAGGTCAACAGTAATGGCCCCCAATTTTATGGTTGTGCAAATCAAAAAATATTAAGTTATTGAGCTATCATCGGTTCAAAATACGAATGCAAAATTTCAAATTATTCAGACGTCTATAAGGATGCAGAATAGTTATTTGAGTAGTAAGGTCAGTAAGTACAGTTTATCGATTGAGAATCATTGTTTGGAGGCCAAGCTTTGGCGAGGTCTCCAAATATTATACGAAATCGGTACTGTATTAACTGACCGTAAGCTTACAAAATTTTTTGCACGATTTAAAATATCCAAAATAGGAATCCAAATTTTCTTTTTCAAATTGAATTACTGTTGATGATTGTTTACTCGCTGTCAGCTGTCAAGTTTGACATTTTCTTTGTGAATTTTCAATTACAAATAAATATGAATAAATTAATATTTTTTGTGAAAATCCACAATTTTTTACTTACTGCCTTTGCCCATGGGCGGTAAGTCAGCATAACCATAGTTACCACAGTTTGCTGGTAAAATCAACATACCACCTCGAATAGAGGGCCGGTAAACACATGAAAACACCCAATCGTGCAAAAATTAATTTTAGAGACTCCGTTATACAGATACGTATATAAAAAAGGGATAATAATAGAGTGTTAAAAAAAAGGTCAACTCTCTCATATGCTTTATCAACCAAAAAATGGAGAAAATATAAATAGAAGAACTAAACAAGATATTGAATTTGTGTTTGAAGTCCGTAAATTTAATCTTTTTCTGTCGAATCTGATGATCATCACGAAATAATTCCAAGTCATATTTCAACTATTTGTTCCTAAGATATCACAATTGTAAATCTGGGTTTCCGTTGGAACTATCTCATTTTCACTTTCCCGACCTTTATTATACTGTAATGTTTATTGCTCAAAAGGAAATAGTTTATAATTGAATGAAAATCACAATTTAATAATTGGAAATAAAATGCAAGTTTTATTCTCCCAGATATCACTAACAAACACTATATTATTCATTTATCACTTACTACTATCTTAAACAAAGACGCAGATATTTATATTAAACTATTTATATACACTGCTCACTTCAGTGTTTGATATTCACTGCTCTAGATTCACTATTACACTATACTCTTCAAATCGTTTGCTTGCGTTTATAAATGGAATCCATTTTTCTCGAAAGTTCCAGATTCAGTCCAGTACATGTTGCTAGATTTTTCCATCGAGCGGGGTAGTGTGGTGCGGTGCGGCGCGATACAACGAGGACGAGAGGTCCCGTCCAGTAAAGATAATTTTTACGAACCTACTTTCGCACGTTGCAATACGAAAAGCACAGTAATTGTGATTTTTTGATTTGCTGAACTCAAAGAATATAATTTTCCAAAAAGTCGGTCTATCGAACAGCTTGAAAACGCGTACAAATTATTGACTCAAATTATATATTTAAGTTTAAAAATGAGTTTGCTTGAACCAGTGGTACCATTTTCTGCGTTTATTCCATAAACGGTAGTATTAAACATAAAATATTAAACATTGATCTTGAAATAATTCAGCACAACATTTACCTCAAACCTTCTTGAAAATTATCAACGACTCATTTGTTATTATTTAAATTTGAATTATTATAAATTCCGTTACATTCTTCCAAAGCAAAGATTTAATGAGAATCAGAATTATTATGTGAAACTGGAATTATTATTACTTAGATATGGACATCATATGCAAACATTCGTATATTATTGTTTCTTTAAAATAATTAATTTGGTCCTATCATGTTTGGTATCAAATTGAAGCTCCTGCGAGAATAATTCTAGTAAAAGTGTCAAGAATTATATCGAAACGATTGTCAATTGTTTCTTTCCACAAGTTATTGAAATGATGTCCAGTTTGGTATCAATTTATAAAGCTCAGTAGAAATCTGAAATGAACCATTCTCACGATTGTCAATTTTTTTCATAATTTTATCAAACTATGCCAAGTTTTGTATCAACTAAAGCAACTGAACATTGAACTTGTGGCCTTTGTCACTTTAACAATGACAGCTGTCACTTTGAAATATGCAATTAATTAATACGATCCTCTCAATTCATGAGACAGCAATGAAACTAGCCATGTGGTCGGAGAAGTACTGTATGGCCACAGCAAATTTTTCTTGCCATGTTTCAAGCTGACAGTTGAAGAATGCTCATTTATTCTTGGATTCACAAAATTAAAAAGGTTGGTAGAAGGATATGATATGCATCTCAACAAAAACAGATCAATCAACAAAAAAGTTGGTTTTGACAGATGTGTAGCTTTACGGCCACAAAAGTGGCCATATTATCAACTTTTTTGTTATGATCAACTCCAAAAATTATTCGTTTATCTAAACAAGTGAACTATAATAATCAAAAGTCAAAACATAGAGCATCGGTTATAGTAAACTTGCAACATTCTTGTTTATTCTGTTGTTTGCAGATAAAATTTGCGACTTAACCATGAAGGACCCTTTGTAAATTGATTGAGATCAATGTTGAAATATATTTATTTGTCTCTAAGGTCAAATTATTGATTGAGAAAAAGTGTCATTGAAGCATAGGTACATCATTTGTCGAGTTTGTGGAAAAACACAAGACGTGTGATGTCACAAATTTCTAAGCAAGGATATGAAAAATTTGCAAATTTAATATCTCGTTAGCATATACAAAGAAAATTAATTTATAAATCAAGGTGTAATGATAAAAAAATTTAAGCGTAAAATTCATAACAAACTGCGTATATAACTTTAGAGTTTATCAAAAGCTATTGGATATTTTAATAATGGAGGACTAACTATGATTCAGCATATTTGACTATTCTTGACATTTTGGCTCGAAGCAATCAACACAATATAGAGATGGAATAGATTTCTTGTTTTATGCTCAAAAAAAATAGAGCTCTAAGATTATAATTTCTGTGTTCGGAAAAAAACCAAAATAGTAGAGTTTAGCGATTCAGCAGTAGGCACTTGATGAAACATGTTAACAAAAAGATTTGAAAAAAAACACTTGGTGCAAGCTTCACAAAAGATATTTTATTTACTTTATCGATTTCGGCTTCTTAGGCCATCTTCAGAAGAATACACATAGATACAGAAAATTATCTTAAATACTAAAACAATAAGTGAACTTAGCCACGCCTACAAGAACTTAGACTAATCGATAAAACCCTTTACAAGGAGTTGTAGGGCAAAAGTATTAAATAGGTCCATCTGGTCATTTGGAATATATGAGTCATTCCTCAAATATTCGAAATCGATAAAGTAAATAAAATATCTTGATAATCTGAATACGAAAGCTGGGTTCAAGTTTGTGAATGAGCTTGTTACAACCAAAACTTCACTGATAAAACTTTTTAGTTTTTTGTGTTATCTCATAAACGGTAATATAAATCATGAAATATTAAATTGATCCTTGAATAATTGAGCGCAACATTTACCTCAAATATTTTCCAAAATTATCAACGATTCATTCGTTATTATTCAAATTTAATTATTATAAATTTGGTTACATTCTTCTGAAGCATTTTTTTGAGGTCACGAGTAAAAATGAAATGCACATCTCTCTCTACAAAAAATTTTGTGTGACTCATCCGCGTATCTACAATCGTTGACAAGATATCGTAATAATCGGCTGAATCAGAAGTGCACTTTATAAAACAGTCTTCTCAAATTTTTCGCATTAACTCAAAATAATCAGCCGTAGAATATTAAAATTGTGTATTTAGCACTTCTATAACATGTAGTTGTACACCTCGCATTATGATTGCAATCGGATTAATCGGAAGAGCAGTCAACAATAAGGTTTTCGTAAACATAAATCCAGAACGATCAGCTGTAGAATCTTGAAATTTAGTATTTAAAGCAATTGTAGCATCCAAATGGTAGCTTTATATCATTTTACTCTTGCAATCCACCGCAGTAGTAGTGCGAAAAGAAATGCATGATTGCGTGTCAGTGCACGTTTTATGCGCGGTATCTCATTTATGGTTATAGATACGCAAATGAGTTAGACAATCTTTTTTGTGGAAAAAAGTGTGTACTTAATTTTAACTCATGACCTTAAATTTTCGATCTTTGGCCTTCGATATCCACTGAAGCACCTCAAACTGACAATATGATCTTTGCACTCTTATTGAACATGCAAGATATTCCCGCAAAAAAAAACAGTATAAACAATTTATTCGGTGGATAAAACCCGAATTGGCTAGACTAATTCTACTTTGGAATAAAAGATAATGATAATGCCCCAATTATTTTTGCAGATAATATGGTTCACATAATTGTACTAGGTTCTAAATGTTTAGCATAATATTTTTCAAACACGTGAACACACATTTATATCCGCATCATACTGATAGACTAATTATTATGATAATGCAAATCACCAAGTCTTACGGTCCTCCACTGTTCGTCCGAGGGTCTTCACGTAGTTTCTACCGAGATCTTAGATGTTTTCATATCAACTGGAACTTTATCATTTTCATATTGAGTCAGCAGTAACCCGAGCTTCGTTCACACGTACCTACTCGTAGGTATTCTTTTTGAAGTTAATGAAAAATATATTCATAATAATTGACTGCAGCATCCAAGTAAACCGTGTGCTGCACTCGCGTAAGTACTGTACTATCGATATTCTCTATTGTTTGATTTTAGGGTCAATCCATTTAATTGACTTTCTCTTAGAAATTTAGTAACTGACTGCAACACCCGAGTAGCTCAGTGATATCTATATTATTTGCTGCTTTATCTTAAGGTGATCCGTTCCAATTAACTGTTTCATTTTTAGAGAAATTATTTGTGCTTCGATTGCATTAAAAATATGGAAAATATGGAAGACAATGTTGCCAATTAGTGGGATTTTTCTTAGAAATCATTGAATTCATTAGTTTTCATTTTTTTTGTACTTTTCTATTGATTCATTTATATTCTTTCTGTGGATTGGAACCACAATTCAAACTGAGTGATTATTAAATATATTTATGTGATTATTTTTACCATCCAAATTTCGACCAATAGAATTGCACCATTCGACGTCACGTGGTACAACCTACACGGTTTTCAAGTGGAAATTTTTTGGAAATTTTGTCTGTTGGTTATATATACAAAACAAAGAATATTCATCCGCGTTGATTCAGCATCTGTCAAACTGACAGACAGATTGAATGTGAAAATGAGCAGATTCAGAGTCGAGTCTCTGGAATATATTGATGAATTTGGATGGGAAAAATAATCTTCCGAATACCATTCGTGATTAAATTTAACCTGGCAAAATTTTTAGATTGTTACGAGAGCTTGCTACCAATTTATTTCGTGATATTGATCAAAAATCACTCGCTTGACAGCTCGTGATTTTTCTGTCAATATCACTCAATAAATTGCTAAGCAACAAGCTCTCGTAACAATCTAAAAATCTTTCCGGTAAAATTTAACCACTTATGATATTATATATGAAAATTCAACTCTTTGAAATACTTTTTTGAGAGTGTATAGTAAAGCACATAAATCCTAAGTTGTGAGCAAGTGAGCATGTTTATTTGAAATCCATGCTATAACCACCTATAACATTGAACGCACAGTTATAATAATAATAATAATTTTTATCACTCAAACAGACTTCAAAGTCCTAAACAAGTAAATATAGAATTGACAATAACACAAAAAAAAATATTGCCAAATTTACAACAAAAAAAAAAAACATAGAAAACAAAAATTCATATAAATATGTCTATATTCTGTGCCTGTGAGGCATTATTATATAAATAACACATAACATATAAAGGTGACTTAGCTAAGACATCTGTTTTTGAAACTGGCAGATAAAAAGTATTGAACAGGCGAGATGAAGGGCGCGGTATACGAAAATTAAGTTGAACTAGGAGATTGTCCTAATCAATATTATTTTGTATAATATTCCTAAGAAATTTCAATGCAATAGAATCATGTCTATCTTCAATAGAAACACAGTTGAATTGATCGAGTAGAATATTATAATCAGTTCCCTGTGGAGGATAAATATAAAATATCTTAAACCACATATATTTTAAGTATTTACGTTGCACATTTTCCAACAATGATCTATAACAGTCATAATTTGGATACCATATTAAAATCGCATATTCAAGCTTAGACTTCACGAAAGTATAGTAAATGCCGAGAAAAAAAAACTAATATTCTTAGAACATTTACTGTTTCTTATCAAGAAGCCTAACATTCTATTCGCAGCAGAGATAATCTCATTGATATGATATACAAAACTGAAACCAGGATCAAAAAGAACACCTAGATCCTTAAAAGTATTAGTACGTATTATTATTAAAACTCAATTTTGTACTCGAAAGTAATTGACTGTATTCTACGAGTAAAAGTCATAACTTTGCATTTAGTAATATTAAGGAACAGATTATTTGTAGTATACCACTCGAACATATTATCTATATCACGTTGTAACAAAAGACAATCCTGGACATTATTCATTCGTTTGAATATTTTGACATCATCTGCATAAAGTAAAACATTGCAGTCTAAATTATTGCTGATATCATTGATAAATAGAAGAAACAGCAATGGTCCGAGATTAGAACCTTGTGGAACACCAGATTTAGCTGTATAAAGTGTAGAAACGTAATCATTATATGAAACATATTGGAAGCGATTGATAAGATACGAATTGAGTAAATTAGTTATACTGTTATTGAAGCCAAAGCTCTGAAGCTTATTCACTAAGATACCATGATCAATTTTATCAAAAGAAAATAACGACAACTTGACATTTAGAATCTAAAACCTCAGCTATATATTGAGAGAAAATACAAAAACTCGTTGCTGTTGAACGATGCGGATAAAATCCATGTTAAAATTCAGTAATAGAATGTTCGACCTGCAAAAATATTTGATCATAAATGATGATCTCAAACAGTTTCGCAAAATTGCATAAAATTGCGATAGGTCTATAATTATGAACATCAGCTGGATCACCAGATTTAAGAACAGGACAAACTTTCGAATATTTCCATATATCAGGAAATGACTTAGTGGATAGACAAAAGTTAAAAGTGTATAACAATGGCGTTAAAAATGCGTTTATACAATCTCTGACCACAAAACTAGGTATTTTATCGCAGCCAGTAGTTATGGAATTTCTAAGTTTGAGAGCTGATTTAATAATACATTGTTCGGTGAATATAATATTAACATTACATGAATTAAGGCAGGTATCATTAGCACATGTTTGAGAGCTAGGTGACCAAGCCGAAGAATCTGTATAGACACTACTGAAATACTTTTTGAATAACTCTAATATTAACTGCGGACTGTCACATGTTTCCTCATCAGATTTCATGACGCCAGGTATTCTAGTAATACATTTTTTGTTGCGAATATAAGACCAAAACCGTTTTAGATCGATCGATAAATTATTCTCAATATTACAAACATAGCTTTTATACGAACCTCTAATTTGCTTCTTTAAAGTAAATCGCAATGATTTGTATTTTTCCAAGAAAGTCATATGCTTTGTTTTTCTCCATTTCACATAGAGCTTATTCTTCTCTTCCTGTTATTTTTATACAATGGCACATGATCGTCTATAATCGAATATAATATTTGGTAGAAAATTGAACAAGCTTCATCTAAATTGGAAGCTAGATGGATACGCGACCAATCGCATTCCAAAAAAAATTCATATAATGATGGAAAATCTGCTTTTCTGAAATTGTGAGATTTGGAAATGGAGTTTGTTGCAAAATTATGTACAATAATTTCTTCAAGTTCTAGAACAATATTTATTGGAGGGTGATAAGGATCCACTTTGACCATTGGAGTGTCATCAATTGCGACTTCACAAGTAATGTCAGTTATAATCTAAATCAAGGATTCTACTGAAGTTACAGCAACAAAATTCTACAGCAGACTATGGCTCCGAAGTACAACGTTGATATATGTACTCGCGGTAGATCTAATAGCAAAAAAATAATCGTCCAATCATCAAATTGAACTTGAAAAGATTTTTTGTCAATATGATGGAATTACATGTTTTTTGTACTTCATTAAAAATGATTTAATGGGAATCTCGAAAAAAATCCCAGGAGAACACCGCTTACAAATCAACAAATCACTGTAAGTGATTATGAATCTAGTATGCATAATTTGCTCCAGGATAATTCTCTTGCAGATAAATTTAAAATGAAATCATAACTAGTATAGCTTCGATAAAACATGTTCCAGTAAGAAATAGTTGAATACTATGATACAATAGAAAATACAATAAAATAAAATATCAATAATTCCAGGGACAGAAGACGGAATACCTAATTGTATAATAGACAAGACTAGATGCAGAATGATATGACAAATCATTTCCGTGAACATTTTTCAACTTTTGTTTGAAAGAAAGTACTGTAAATGTGTATCATACTTATAATGTACCGCTTTCTAATGTCACTTAGTAACGTAGTTCAATATATTCAAAAAATCTATCTCATTACACTGAATTCTGTATTAAAAATAGACTATTATTCAATATTTGCTGCAGTGAATAAAAATATCTGTTATCACTTTGACGCTAAAATCAGTTATTGCAAGTGTGAATTATGCATATGTATGGGATGTTACAAAATTTAGTGTAAATCAAACATCACCTACTCTTGATACCATTTAAATATTCACTCCATTGAATCAAAAACAAGTTTTGACTGCGAAAAGAATTCATCGGCTGGGTAGAAATACCCATATACATTTTCAATGGAGATTCTAATAAATGAGTGAAGCGCTCATTACAAAATTTTACAGTCGAATCAATTCCGCAGATTACAGCTTATGCCGATAAGCATGATTGCTATACCATAGCAACCGAAATTTCAGGTATGCGTCAAGACTCTGAGAGTGTCTTTGATTATTATTAGAAATGCTAATATTATCAAGCCCGCATACTGCAAATCAAGTATAAGTAGCTCATCGATATTCTATAATCACGTACCGACAAAAAAGGAGCACTTATTAGTTTCGAGCTTTTGATGAGCTCATAACGGAACAGGCTGCTGTAGTCTGGAATAATATTCAAAAAAATTCAGTAGAATATTAAAAACGTTGAGAAGCAAGTTCTAATAGTCCAGTCATATCACAGTTTTCATCCCGAGAATAAGAAATAATGAGCTGGAAAACAGATAAATCCTCATTTTGGTATTCTAGAAGTTGTCTCGAAAGTCTCATAGAATCTCATGTCCGAATCTTGAGTTATTCAAGGTCACGAAAACTGCTTTTTTTATCTGCAAATATCTCAATCTCTATGGCTCCAATAATGTTGACATTTATTATAAGAATTGTAGAGCATAAAATCTGCAAAAAATTTTGTTTCAAACATTTTTTCATATGCTCAACAGTTTTTGAAAGAGAGTGCGGAGAACGCGCAGTGCTCTGCCATACATACTGCAATGCAAGATCAATCGTGAGTCCCGATGAATAATAGTGGCGCTCGTTTTTCACGAAATCTCACTTAATCTCACCGCAACTCAAGTCGGTAGCGTTCGATTTGTCATAGCGCAACTGAGATAAAGTGAGAAACTCGCTTCCCCCCTTGCCGATGCTACACTACCAATTTCGCTGACTTGAGTTGAGATTGAACTGAGATTAAATAGTGGGGATAGAGGGAGATTTGAACAGGAAAGTAATGAATGTTAAAACTTTGCTTCTGACTTCAACTTGTTATTATTGCAAAAGGGACGTACTGCACTACAAACTATTATGAAGGAAAAAATAAAGAATATAGAAAATATTCTATTGGTGAGAGAATAATAGCAGTCTAGTACGCATTACATTGAATTTTACCTGTATCCTTCACATTTGCAGTCTCCATTTATGATGTTTTTCTACATTTACTTTTATCAAGTATTCCTCTTAGATCATTTTTGTGGTTACAAACAGCTGATAACTTTCACGACGCTAGAAGCAGCGCGGAAAATTGTGTACCAAAAGAATTCAAGCTCTGACAGATCATGTGATCAACTGAGTTAAACGAGATTTTAGTCCGTTCGTTTTAAAAGAGAACTCTCTCAACTCGCCTCACTTATCTCATCTCACTTTGAGATGTAATTTTTTGTAAAACAAACGCTACTAATACCTCATACAAAGACAGTAATTCCCTAAGTCTCTAACTATGAATGATTCATATTATTTATCAGTAATATATAATATTCAATAACATTTTATGTATATATATATATAATACATTCATTCCATGATACCTACCTACTTTGTGTAATTAAAAGCTCATCAAAGGAAATAATTATAGAATATCCTAATTCTATTTTAATGCTGTTGATATAAATTGTAGTAGATTTAATGCTATTAATATAAATTAAAGTAGATATTTAGTGAAAAAAGCAAGAGCTAATATATTTAAATCATATCTTCACTTAACAGCTATATATTTCCTACAATTGGAATTCAGATGAGAGCAGTTTGCAAAAACTTTAATAACTGAAAGAACATGAGTGCCGTACGCTAGCTGAAGAGAGCTATCAACCATGTATGCAAGTCGTACATTACACACTCATGGAGTAATTAATTAACCGACAAATGGAAGAGAGCTACTTGTTATAGTGTGAGCGAAGAAATATTCGACGTTCTATATTCATAGAACAAAATTCAGAATTATAACAGACCACGAACCATGAGTTGAACTTTTTAAATTGACAGAACCAGAATTGAAATTGCTCCATTGACAACTAAAACTGCAACAGTATGATTATGTGGTACGTAAAATATAAGAAGGGAAAGTTAAATATAAATGCAGATATCTTGTCAGGAGTAAAAACAAATCACTTTGAAATATAAGAGGGAGAAAAGAACTTATTGAAAGTGAATGATAATTTAGCTTACTATGTAATTAGCATAGATAGAAAAATTGATGAAGATGTAACTACACTGCGCATATCGATTCAAAATATGAAAGTAGAATGAATTAAATGCAATTCAAATCCTAAAAATTAAAATTATTGTTTTATTGCAGAGATCATCCAATGAGAAATCATTGTTTCATTTAGTTACAAAACCTCCATATAAGATGCTTCACAAAATTTGTAGTCTTATTTAGTACAAAATAATCTAGACAGTATATCAATTCCTAAAAATCAGGTGTGATGAAAGATTGGTTATAAAGACAGAAAGTGAATACTTTATGAATGAAACTTTTTAGATTCAAATACAAAAGTAATCGTTTATACATCATCGTCAAATTTTCACGATTGACACCGATAACGAAGGTGATATGGTGAACTATACTTCAGATTCATGAAGAAGTTATCTCTCAGATAGCGGATATCCTGTTTCTAAAATAAAATTCAAAGAATCACCTAAAAATACAGGCAAAAATCAAATAATACTCATTATCATAGATTTTTCAGTATTTAAAGTGAATACATGAGATGACCACTCAAGGGAGAACAAGATTAGACGTTCATATAACAGAGAATGACGAATATCGTATGGTTCCTAAAAGATAATTCAAACCTGAGGTGAGATATTCTGGTATTTTTAACGATAATCTTTACTTCAATAATGATGAAATTTTGCAGAAGTGTTTCTTCCACGTAGGGTAGAGATTATCAGTTGTAGTTGTAAGACACAAATCAACTGATGAAAATAATCAACTTATACCACAAATGCAAGACCAATCATCAAGGAGTAACAGAAACAATAAAATGAATCAAAGAAAAATACTCTTGTTCAAAGTTGCAGTAATACTTCGGAAATATAATATACAGGATGAATACGAGAGGAATTACATAAAGTGAATCAGAAAGCAACATTCACTATTATCTTCATTCAACTTACCAGTCAGTGTCATCAAACACATCCATACATATTTGTTATATCATTGAGGAGAAGTATGAATCTGAGAATAATTGTAAGTGGGAGTTTATAGATCAGAAAGTTTATAGATCAGAGAGTATGACTTATAGATAGATAGCTGATAAATTATAAAAATAAGTCGCAGTAAGTTATTCCGGATAAAGTACCTAATATGTGATAATGGAAATGATTTTAATAATGTGATAAAAGTATTTTCAGCTTCATATAGAATAGATATTTATTTTATTTCACAATCGTGGACGGACCAAATAATGAGCAAATAGGATATTTACAGTCGACTTTGATCGAACATTCGAGCTTATTAAATTCACAAAAAAAGAATAAGACTTTGAGTTTAAGAGATAATATAAAATTTGCAATAAGGGTTTGATGATACCCTACACCATGCCAACTATCGATATATTATTCAAACATTAATGAATTGAATAATTGAAATCATGAATAAGAGATGCAAATTATTTATGGTACTGTAATCTGTAAAGTACTGATTGGCTCAGAAATGTGTTGCGATTGACTTACAAATTTTATTTCCACTAATTGAGTTTTACTGCTTGAATCTCATAATTTAAGTCAGACATGGGCAAACGCCAGCCCGTGGGCCGGATTCAGTTTATTTGATTGTGTTATTCGGCCCGTCAGCACCTGTGTACGTAGCATATACACAAAATTTTCTTTCAAAGAAATCACACAATATACCAACTGTCGCTGGTTGTTTATAGCAGAACGACTAAAATCAAGATCTCTGCTTTATACGATTTAATGATAGATTTTCAGCTTTCACGTCACACATTAACTATTATGAAATAACAGTTTATCATGTTTTGATTCTTTGTTTTTAATAATTCTATTCACATTACAGTGAATTTATAATTACTAGAAGCTTGCAAGGCGCCTGAGGCGCCCGTTAAAAAGTGATGAGTCGTCAGACAAATATAAGATATGTTTAGCACATAATATCTGGCATAAAATACCTTGAATGATGATGCTTCAGGTGGGTGATATTGATGGAATGGATATATGTATAACAGGAAAAAACAGGAAAACCGAACGCGATTTTAACTTGGTACCTGTCGAACCATAGACCAACGCTTGATATCTGAGCCATAGACTTTGTACATATATTCTTTTTACAGAATGTTATGCACAGTTGGCACTCAAATCGAATGACATGTAATATTGAAGCATGATAACACTTTTGAGTATATTTATAATTGTAGAGAGTTCGGGTATATAATTTTTTCATCAAATTAGTAATTTTCAGGCTTTTCCAACGTGATGGCAGCATCAATAGAGCTTAAAAGTTGAAAATAATCCAAAGAAATTATTATATAAATATTTAATATGTTCATAGATAAATAATGTATGCTAATGATACAAGTTTTCTAAAAAATTCCTCTCTATTTTTAAATTGTTGAGCAATTTAAATGCAGTTTTTCGTGATTTTCAGATAACTACATACAATTATCATTGATTTAGTCCAAATTTGTTGCAATAATACGAAAAAAAAAGATGAGCTAAAAGAAGGGCGCTTTGAATTCTCTGTACGACAACGTATAAGTATAAAGGAAAATTTCTCTTGGATTTGACATTATTGAATATGCTTGTTGGTTGACGGTCAGTTTGATCTCATCTTGATTATCCGAAATCTGGATGTGTTACACTCACTAATAGGTAGAAACCATGAATGATTCTAATTATTTCAAATTTAGAATTATAATCGTAGAATAATGAACTAAACGCTTATAGAAAACTTTTACAATCCACTTTTCATCGAAATTATTTCCAACCTCCAATCGTTTAATCCTGTCTGTATGAAACGGCAAAAATTCAACATAATAGGATGAATAAATTACACTTTGAAAGCTTATATCTTCCAAAATAATAATCGTAGGATAATCTGTCAATCCTCCAGTCCGAAGGATTTTCTAAAATTGAAATTTTGGCCCGCTCTCAAAAATATTTGTCCGCTCCTGATTCAAGTGGTAAGATTTCACCACTCATACATTTAACCACTTAGTGGTGCAATTTAATTCTCTCAGTGCAGCAGTGAAGCGTAATTAGAATGGAATTGAAGATAGTCTTGAGACTCTAGGAGAAATGAGGATAAAGCGGAAAATAAGACATTCTGGTAGAATGTCAAATCCTAAATATGTGGCATACAAAGTAGTATTCTTTCAATAAAATTTGGAAACTACTAACTTTCAAAGATGATAATTTCAACTTGTCAAACATCAAGAAACTCGAGAAAAAATAGGAAATTTTTTTTCTTCCAAGATAATCCTTCTTGAATCAGAATTGACAACAGAATATTCAACTAATATACTACACAATTCTGGTACTTCAATCAGGAAATTAGGAAATAAAATAATATATTCTTATAAGGATGTTATTCATTCCGATCATGATTTTAGAGTTTTGTATTCTGAATATTTGAATTTAGATGAGCAGGATGACTTACTGAAACTTGAATTGGATAAAAATGGAGATGAAGATATATTGTA
This sequence comes from Dromius quadrimaculatus, assembly GCA_963989225.1. Taxonomy (NCBI): domain Eukaryota; kingdom Metazoa; phylum Arthropoda; class Insecta; order Coleoptera; family Carabidae; genus Dromius; species Dromius quadrimaculatus. The sequence continues at coordinate 54,412,221 of OZ022325.1, read as the reverse complement.
GGACTTTTAATTATTAGTGAATATCAAGCAACTATCAAGATTATATACTATCAAAGTTTCAACGTTAATAGAGAAAGTAGAAAGGGAATAATATAATGAATAATAATACTTAGATCAAAAAGATATACAAAAATATGATGAATAGATCAATCAACAAAAATCAGGTCGAAAATGTTTCAAAAAATACACCTAAATGATAAAGCAGTTCGACAAAACGATTGACAATTTGAAACACAATCAAATGGTTCATGAAAATAGAATATTGATTTTGTAAGAAGTTTTGAACAGAAAATCAACAAAAATAAACTATTTATATATCATGCACAGACACTTTGACCAAATTATTCATTCATATGGTACTATACAAGATTTTAACGATTTGAATATTCCTAGAGGTTCTCATAGCATGGGATTATTGCATTAAATTATAATACTTTACGATTCATTGTTAAATAATTTGATTGGAATTAATAAGAATAATGAATTTCATTTTCTCAATTTGAATTGCATGTGAGGAAGATATACCGCTGAGAATCAGTCCCATTCGATATTTTAACATATAAAATTCACTAATTTAGTTCAGAGAATAAAGATAAAGAAAAGATCAAACTTCGGAAAAATTGGGGAAAACTTTTTCATGAAGCTTTTTTTTGTGGTTAAGCAACATAACAAAAGACCCAACCGATACATGTGCCGCTAAAAATGTTATGACGGGTCAAAGGTCAAGATAAACGATCATTCGCAAAAATCTCGCCATCGGTAACTTGAATAAAAAAATTATGGTGTTCAATTTTGTTGCTCAAAGAATGGCCTACAAAAAACATTCAACTATTTTTTTCTGTAAGACTAGCGGTTATTGAGAAAATTTCAGAAGTTCTAATTTTCGTACAGCAGCCACTTATATCAGGAATATTTTTATTCTGTAAATATCACTTTGACGGCTACTATCTCTTTTTGCATCTATGATTTTATATATTGTACTGCTGAATGAGAGACTTATATAGTGTAAACATGAATTAGAACCATAAGGGATTCCTAATAATCAAGTGAAGCAAGTACAGCTTGAAAAGAGTACAATAATTATTCGTATATTTTTTTATCATTGATTGAACAAGAGAAAATATTTTCTGTCGCATCGTAAAGTAATCGAAGTCTACGTATCATTTGCGCGAGCGACCTGATGATGTACAGCTCTGTTACAGCATCTAATAATTGTTCTCTCTAAGGATTATAATTTTTCCGAAATATATATTATGAGCAAAAATATCACTATTCATTCGTCCTTTACGATCATCTATAACGAATATGGTGATCCACGCAAAGTCGCAGGCACTGGCTAGTTTAGAATAAATAAGATTCGTTTATTCGTGATCTTGTGTGCGCTATTGATGGATCAAATAATCACACTGAGAACAGTCTTATGGCTGTTTCCAGAAGCTAAGCAACCAAGATGTGTCACGTGTGTGTAATTTGAATATTACCAATAGTACATTCGATTTGTGATGTTATTTGGTTCATCAATTCCAAACACACGACCCGGAATAGAAGTATCTCAATGGCATGAATAGTTCAAGAAATTTTCTCGTAAATATCAGTAACGTTAAGATACTATAAGGTAGTTGACAATTACATGACGCATTGTGAATATAAAAATCTCTCATTGGATGAAAAATTCTATATTTGTGCTAATAGGTTGTGTTGATATTCAAATTAAATTTTTCACTCTTTGGAATCTGCAATAATAAAATGAAATCATACTGTTATAAATCGGAGAATGATTATTTTAGTGGTTCTGTAGGACGAAAAGTCAAATCGATTTTCAGTTTAAGCTAGTACTGTTTCTGAAGATGAAAATTTTTTATCAGTATTATTCAAGTTTTGCTCTCAAAAACACAGATTTGTCCTCAGCAGATAAATCAAACTAATTATCTTCATATCAGATCGTAATCATCTTTTGCATGATCATGATTGATATTTCTGATTGAAAGTACAAGTAACTACACAAATAAGTGTTGAACACTGATAAATTGAGGAATATATAGCACTATAATAATTTATTAACACTGGCAAGTTCTTATTTCCTCAGTTCTGAAGACATGTATTGTCATATTAGATAACCCGTATCAACCTATAGATTAAGATTAATGAAAAAAAAACGATAGAGAAAATAGTAGGATATTACGTATTAATTACAATATACCAACACAAATATGCAATTATACAAATAATAACATCTATAGATAATCACTAGAGCATAAAATTGATTTTGAACGAATATGATAGTTCTAGATTTAAATGTGAGTAAAAGTTAACAGAATTATTAATCGAGTATTGCATTAATATACGAGTATAACCAGCAGAGAACTACTTGAAACTGCTCCATATCTAGATGGAGAATCAATCAAAATTAAAGCGGTCAAAAGATTTCGAAGTAAAAATGGAATAAGAACTGTATAATACAAAGCCCATTCCATGAACATTCAAAAAATTAGAATTGAAGCACTCAACTGATCTTGATTTAATTCAGATCCAAATTGAGCAAATAACTTCAATATCCGAGGATATAAACTCCCGAACGAATTTGAATCGAATCCGCAGAAAGATTTCCCATAATTGGCGCAGTCGGCACCTCATTGACGCACTGAAGAGCCAAATTTTAAAGGCAAATCTTTGAAAACAGAGGCAGAAATTGACGCAAATATCATTTATGACAGAACCGAAGATACAGACAATTCTGAAGGTGTTCACATCATTGATGCCCTCTTTAGTTAACATAGCATAGCTCAAAATATCAGTCAATATGTGTAAAGCGAGTTGATGTTCTCCTAGTATATAGAAAAATAATTCATGCAGAATAATATTCTGTCTGTGACCTACACCCAAGTTTTCAAAGTTCATTCAAGTTAAACGATCTGAGCTCGATGAATAGAAACAAATGCTCAGCAATAATCTGGTGCATATAATTTCATCAGTCCGCATCTTTATTATTTTCATAGAAATATGTATCTAGAACAACTTCTGCGGATATTCCAACAGATATGTTCTTGAATAATAGTCAGAATAGATTATTCTATTCATTAAAACAAAAAGAGAATGACTCAAGTAAGAATATTTTTCAATTAGTAGATTGTAAGATTGAGAACAAAAATTATTAGTCCAATAATATAAATCAGCTTCAATTGTTTTGAGAATCGGACTATCTGTTATTGTGATCCTGTACGAAACTATAAGTTTTTAAGACTTTGCTTCCACTGCAACAATTCTCCTATTCAGAGTGAAAAAGTGTCATTTCTTTAACTGTTAATTTTTATTGAAACTTTCTATTTCATGTCGACTAGCAAGAATTAAATATTATTTTGCTCCAATATTGCTCAGTTCTACTACTGCTGGTCACGGTCAACTGGATGTTAATTTCTTTGAGAATTATCATCTAATACAATAGTAACAATAGTCTCCAATCATCAGTTAAACTTAAATGGGTATATGTAAATGTGACAATTTACATCAAGATTCGAACACAAAATTGTATTGGATATGAAATCTATCCGATAAATTCAGAATTTGTAAAGTGTGTATCCAATAGTAGGATTTTATTTATATAATGTTAACGCCGATATATCCTCATGCAAAAATTATTTTCAAGTATTGTTGTAAAATTTCATGGACAAAAATATACGTATACCGTCTAAGACTATTTTAAGACTCGTGGTTTTGCACAGATTCACAACGTAAGTTTTACTTAGAATATTAGAATAATGTTTTTGTATTCAAAGAAGTTTTCTTAGACTCTTTTCTTTGTTTCCAAAATTAACAATGAACAAAAAAAAATTGCAAACTTGTAGATCACCGGAACCGGTTTGACTCTCTTATATTTTCAAATTGTTGCAAGTGGCGCACACAGAAAATAGAAGTGATTTAATTCAAAAACTGAGTTTATGTGTCACAGTTTTAAAGTTTCATTGCCTTGCCACTGATAAATTATCTGATTCAAGTTCACTTTCATTGGCTTTCTTTTTCATCCGGACCGCCTCGGGCACCTACATTCCGCGTTAAGTCATCTTAAGTAAAGTAGGTGCTCATGCGGCTAGTAGGTTATGTAAGTGATATCCAAAGTGGAATTGAGATGGGTATATTATGCAAATAATCTACATTTATTCAAACAAGATTTGAAAATTTGGCAAAGAGATGAGTAGAGTAAATATTTAGATATTATTATGACTGTAAATATTATCAATTGAAAATTATAATTGAGAGTTCACTAGAAAATAAACTAGGTCATGCATACGATGAGATAATTAGACATGCCGATTTTCAAAACATGCTTTGAACCATCAATGGAATGGAATTAATTGACAGTTCAATCTAATAGACACCTACGCATCGATTAAGATTTACTTGATTACGAATTTATTTCAGAATATTCGAATTCAGATGGAACCCATCTGTTTGTAGTTACATTTAGGGAATTAATTACTCATGCAAACTTTTATTACACTGAAAAAAGCTCTATCCAAGAGGCCGCTCTGAAATGTCACTTTGAATCGTTGGACGATTATTCTCACATATTCTAAAAGATTCGTCGTGGAAATATTATCCTTTAAGAGTCAACGGTGCCATTTTTAATTCCGCCTGAAGCAATTTATATTAATTATTCATCATGCGAATTGGACGCGCAAACTAAATTTTTATTTGAGATACTTGGAGATTACGTTGGAACGTGTATTTTCATAGAGAAAACTCACGGTGTCGAGTCTCACTTTGCCACAACCTCCCGCACCGTGGCTTCAAAATGGTTGGAAATATCAATAAGGCACTTTTCTCTATTAGATGAAAAAGTCCTGAATGAAAATTGTAGTCAGAGATCTAACGAATTCAAAGAACCACCGGTGCCGACTCTTATTCTGCCAGAGCCCAACGGCACCGTGGATCAAATCGGGCCTATTCTTAGTCTAATTTGCATAAATTTATGAATGGAATAATTTTCTTATCACAGCCGGGACACAGAAAATACAAAATTTTATCCAAATTCGGTTGGATGCAATGCGATTTCCCTGTCTTTAGAAGCATACAAAGAATTTGACACTCTGTGACAGGAGAAGAACGAAGGTCGATACAGAACGTCAACCTAACGTCAAGGCACGGAAACGTCACGTCAGAATATTTTTCAATTGCTTTTAAATGACTACATTAACAGCAACGTTCAGCATCCTCGCAAAGATTGTTTTGACTTCTGTCCCGTGACGCTGACGATCCGATTCTGCAAGTTTGAACGTACAACTGGACATTCTGCAACATTTGCTTAAGCTTATATTGTCATCTTCCAGTTCTCTAAAGAGTGTATGATATTCTTGGACATTCTTTCTCATTTTTAACATGAGTCGTATCCAAATTATTCGCCTACTCTTGCTTCTTTCTATCTCATCCTCTCTTGGATTGCACATTGGCATTTTAAGAAAAATTCATATTTGACAATTTTCACAGCTCTGCGCGCCATCACATGCCACACTAGATGGTGACGTGACGGTCTAATGTGAATATCTGGCCAATTTGACGTGAGGTTCTCGTGCCGTGACGTTACGTTGATGAGAGTCCATCTTTACGCATTGCTGTGGTGGAGATCTTTCGAAAACCGGCTTCTAAGATCTTCCGAGGATATTTGGTCTGAGATATCATGACGCGCTGTCACTTCAAAAAACTTTTATATGTCATGAAAAATAAGATCTGCGCGAGGGCCGATTTGATATACGGTGCCGAGAACTTCTGGCAACATGCGAGTCGGTATCGTTAGCTCTTTTAATTTGTCAGGTCTCTGGCTACAACTTTTGTATAGGACTTTTTCGTCTGATATAAAAAAGGTACCTCATCGATATATTCAACCCCTTCAAAGCTACAATGGCCGGGGTTGTGGCAAAGAGGGACTCGGCATCGTGAGTTATTTTGTCATACCCATAAAAATACACGTTCCAGTGTAATTTTCAAGTGTCTAAGATATGAAAATTGTTTGTGCGTTCAATTCCCTTAATGAATAACTATTATTAATTGCTTCTGGCAGAATTAAAAATAGCACCGTTGACTTTTAAGAGTGATGTTTTTCGACGAATCGTTGAGAATACGTAAGCGTCTAACGATTCAATATAGCATTTCTAAACGGACTCTTGAATAATTAGGACTGTTCAAAATTGCCGATTCAGCAAATTGTATATTTAATAATTATAGTACAAATGTGGACTCGTGGAAGAATTTCTCACCAAGTATCTATCGATCATTGATAAATGCACATAATTCTTACAGTTTAGTAAAGGTCATTGTTTCTTAGTTAACTTCTATTCACTCGGTGGCAGGCTGTTACCAAGGAACATGGTCTCTTCGTTAACTAAAGAACTTCTGCTAGTAACCGTGAGAAGATATTTTTTTCCCTTTTCATTATTTCAACATACATATATTCGTTTCTAGTCCAAATATTCTTCAAAGAGTAGAAAGAGCTGAGTTCTATATACTATCAATGAGATCCTTCCCATACATATATCCAGAATCCAAACCCAAGTATATCTTATTTGAATATTACTAATTTATACATTCAATCATGCCAGTGTTTCAGTGCGTTAGCGCTGTTCATTGCACGTTTTTTACATATGAATTCAAGTAGCCCTATCCTAAATCCTAACTTAAATGAATTATTTCTCGAAAAAATACATCGAGGTATTCAAATTAAAAACGGAAACAATGGATTAACTATCTGTATCTCTAGAGATAGTCCTAGTGGCACAAGATATCTCTTTGATGCCGCTCGGTTGTACGTGACCTGGAACTTAAAGTTTTTCAGGTTGATTCGGGGAAGAACAAGTACCGATGTAAGTACTCGAAGTATAAGGATGTCATTTCGCAGAAGAAAAGAAATTTTTATACATTGAATCAGTATTTCAATATAATATGATTTCCGAACACATTACTAAATTAGGACTAGTTAAGAAAATCAGCTGTGGGCACCACGGCACTTTTCCGACCATAAATATCATGGCCAGATTCATTGCTGTTACAGAAATTTATATAATTTTGATAATAACAAGTGAACCGCTGATAATTATGAAAAATGTTTTGTGTAAATGCTGTGCCAAATTATTTAAGGATTAATTTCAGTTGTTCTATATTTTATGATAAATACTACCGTTCATAAAATAAGCGCAAAAAACTAAAAAGTTCCATCAATAAAGTTTTGGTACTACTAGTTGCATGAAACTCATCCACAAACTTAAACTTGTTTTTTTTTTATGAAAAACTTGAATACAAAATTTCAGCCACAAATCCGTACGCAAGTTATCGGTCTTTCAGACAGACCGACCAACAGACCAACTTTTTTCAAAATCATATTTTTTGGGTTCAATGCGAGCAACATGTTTAAATATATAGCTCAGACAGACGCAAAGATTACTTTTTCAACTTCCTGTTACCTATACAAAGAAAACTGCAAGGCAAAATAGAAAACTCGTCTAACTTCGGTTCACTTCTTTTTTTTTTTTGTAATCCTGGCTTCTGTAGTGAGCGTGATGAATATCGATGCTGAATTATATGTTGATAACTCCTGTACGAAAAAATTTACCCGAACCTCGTTGCAGTATTTTCCAGGCAGTATCCAAGGTTGCAAGATATTTTCAATATCATGATGGTTAAGCAGTTGGAAATTGATATTATTGCCATTCGAAGATCTCAAAAGGCACGATATTGCAGAAAATCATCGAAAAAATTAATTGCCACAGTTAGACCTTGAAGTATATTTTAGTAACCATGTATTCAAATAAGTTTTCATTATTGAATTTTTGTTGCATTCTCATATCTTAATAGGTGGGTACTAATTACAATTATCAACGCCAGAACATTCATCAAATTTTGAAGGAAAAAGAATAACCTCGATTTGACCTCACAGTAGATGATTGGATGCGAGGTAGGGATAAAGAAAAGGTTATTGATTCGTTTATTTCGTTTTATTGAAATTTTTAATACTTAGTGAGATGAAAAAAAATTCAAAAGTCTGATGAGAGATTTATCATTACAACAAATTATTATGGGTAAAAGAAATGACTGTAATAACATAACAAGTCTTGATATGATGAACTTGATATGATGAACTTTAATTATAGGATCAAATCTATAGTAACTGAGAAATGATTTGCAGAGAACTGCTTCTGATATTAAATCCAATGTCAACAATTTACGATGCGCTCCAACATAAATGGTATTCTGTAAAAAATATTCTATAAAATATGATGGTCCTAACATTGCTACGCTCCTAAAAGGTTTTCTTGAGACAGATTGATCAAACCTAGGCTAGTATTAATGTAGGGAATGCCGTGAGGTGTCTGTCCATCTAATAATAATGATGTTACCAGTTGGTCCGAGCGTCACTAGTTCAAACTTCAAGTTGGCTAACAAACCTAAGCGATAATATAAGGACTAGAAGTGATTTCAAAACTCAAGTGAAATCTAAATTCAGGCGGTAACAAATTAACCAATATTGTAAATTGCTGGAAGAATGTACATAAAATAATTCAAGTAGGTATTGGAATTCGGTATTCTTTCAATAATTATTTAAAGATGGATAATTAATAAATTGAAATGAATAGGTTTTGTGAAACTTACATCAAATGTTTTCAATTATTTATTGAAATATACAATTTGTTCAGTGAGCGATGATGCCACACAATAATTATCAGAATAGCAAGATGAGCCCAAACTCAAAAATTGTCCTTGAAACAAGTTCCACGTCATGAAGAGACACACAATACTAACGAAAATCCTTTCTTATATATCTAGATATAACCTACCAAAAATGTATGTAGTAAAGAGATGATATTGTAATTTCAAACACTGTTTCTTTTTCGTGTTGATTTGGTGATTATCAGAATAGAAATTTTCTCATTCGTATGACGATAATTCAAATAGTTCATTCCTTATGAACAATTAATTTTCCCATAATTATCAATAACAAATGAGCAATGTCAACTCATTGCATCACTTAGTATATGAATATTGAACGCGGATTGTGGAATATTTATTCTACCAACGACTTTAAAATTATCCATAGTCGAATTGTTGGATATTCATTCACTAATATTTACTACTGATCGTCTCCTCTGATGTGTATTCATAGCCCCCTACATACATAGATGATCAGCGTTGATTCCACTTGTGGATCAAACATAACTTAAAAGCAGTTTGAAATGTATCACATGACCAAGGTTCTATTATTCAACAGTTATTAGATTCGTAGGTACCTCCCAAAATTCTACTATGAATGGAACAAAATAATTCTACGGAAAATCAAATGCTAAAGGACTACGGACTGGTCAACCGCAACAAATTGTATGTCTCAACGAACTAAATGATTCATTCCACAATGATATTCCAATTCCTTACCACTAAGACGATACTTTACCCATCTACTTTTGATACTGAATTTTATCCATTAATTCAAATGTCCCATTGTCTAACAAATCCTGAAATCCAGTTTTCTACATCATCAGCACCGATTTGCCGCTAAAAACTACAAGAAAAAATTTGACGTGGCCATCATTGGATATATTTTTTGTCTATAATAATACGATAATCAAACACAAAATTTCATCGTTCCACGGTAATTCGTTTTGGATCCATCCAAAATATTCTAAAAATCTCCCAAGTGAAGTGTGCTTTCGGCCCAATCAGTTGCTCTGGAAACAGTAGGCATCATTCTCATGCTACAACATTCTTAAATACTGATTTCCAAGACTGTACGGTTGACAGATCCGAATTTATGCGCAAAATTGAAAAAATAATAATAATAATAATTGAAGTGCACTTCCCCTTCAGTCTACCGTTATGAAAATAATGTGCAATTATTCAGCTGCTACAGCAGACTGAAATACTAGATTTCAATACTCTACAGCCGATCGTTTCGAATTTATGCGAAAAATTCCAAGAGACTGTCAAGTAAAGTGCACTTCCGGCTCATTCAATCTCAATGAAAATAGGATATAAACATCTATGGTACTATCGTCTTGAATACTGAGTTCTAGCATTCTACGTGCAATTGTTTTGGATTTATGCGGAAAACTCAAAAAGTGTGTCGAGTAAATTGCACTTCCGGTACAAACGACTGCAATCATAACTAACATGAGGTGCAGAACTAGATGTCACAGAAGTGCATTATACAGAATTTCAATATACCACGACAGATTGTTTTGAATTCATATGGAGAATTCGAAAAGTCTGTTATATGAAGAGCACTTCCGGCTCAGTCGATTGAAACAAAAATAGAAGATAACCATTGAAATAGTACAGCAATCTCAAAACTAAATTTCAGTATTCATGCTGAAAACTCAAAAATAGTCTCAAGTTAAAGTGCATTTCTGGTACAGACGATTGCAACTATAATACAAGGTGCATAAAACATAAAACGTTTAACAGGTTTTGATATTTGCGAGTTACGAACGCACATACATACAAACGCACCGACATCAAGCCGAAAATAGTCAAAATAGATTCAGGGATGCTCAAAACGGACATTTCCATCAAAATCTCGAAATGTGAATTCTGTCAGTTTCACAATACTTTCTTGTACTTTGTACAAGTAAAAATTCTCCCATTTGCATCATCATGTTCTATATGGTTTGGTATTAAATCTATGTTTTAGCACCTAAAATGAGATCGAAAAAGTTAGAATTATTTGCTAAGTTAACCTGTCATAATGTCAAGAATTCTAGAATATGCCACATTTTCGCAATATGATAGCTTCATATAATATCCACCTATTTGAAATTGTCCACAATTTTTCGATAAGGTGAACTAGTACTAAAATAGTATAAGTTCTCTTGACCGGATTCCATTTTTAATTGAAAGGTCGATACCAGTTGTTGAGAATCACAAATGAAGAAAACAAACATCACATCCCACATCACACATCTTGTTCTAGCGGTTTACTGATGTATATAGAAGTAATAACGCGTTTACTGCCTAGAACAGTGATGCCAAAAGTTTTTCACATCACACTTTTTTATTTATTGTATACACTTCCTGCTTTCTGAGAATTTCAAACAATGATTGTAGATAGTAGACTTGTAGCTCATAGAAAGGGTTTTAAAATACGTTTCAACTCATAATTTCTCGGATTAAAAAAAATAATCAGAGATTCACAATGAAGATAGAAAAATAATTTAAACTTGAAGAAATCATAAGTACCTATCTTGGGGCTAGGACTGGATACATGATTAATCTTATCCTTAAAAATAGGTCCTTCATGTCTAGTACACATTTTGATTCTGAGCGACCATTTCTATTAACAGAATATCTGTTTTTGTAATCTAATATTGAAAAGAGTTTTAGTTCATTGTTAATCAAATGCAAATGATGGTGTGAAAAAATTTGAGACCAATTCATGAGACTACTAACATCTGGAAAAAAAAGTCATCAAATTATATTGAGAGAAAGCATAACTCTTATTTCAACTCTGTATTAGAGAAAAAATCTACTTATCAGATCATGACTGACAGAGTTTGTTCCACAATCTGTTAATTGGCTTATTCATCGAAATAGCGATGCAGTTGTGCACAATAGATTACAAATAATTGGTATTACTTGTTAGTCACTATAAGATATATGATCAGCCTTTGTCATTTCAATTATGAGGATCACAGTTTTGGAACTGCCGATACAAATAAAATGTCCGACCTTCAATATGTAAAATCACACATTATGTGGACATGAAAACAAAATATTCATTGTCGATGTTTCAAATACGTTCGTTTGTGATTAAGAAAGAGAAAATTTCGATATTCACTTGTCTACTTCATATTATATGCTTCTATTTTTCTGTACAGTCTTCAAAATAATTCCATGAAACTCTCAATTTTATTCAGTACTAGCCAGTGTCCGCGACTTCGTCTGCGTGGATCACCATAATCGGAGTAAATAATTGTAAAGAATGAATAAATAGTTATATCGTTGCTAACAGTAGATATTTCTGAAAATTATAATCCTTAAAGAGAGAGTAATTGGATTCTGTAATAGAACTGTACATCATCAGGTCGCTTGCGCAAATGATACGTAGATTCCGCTCAGTTCACAATGAGGCAGAAAGTATTTCCCTTTTCCCACCTTATGCATGTGCATACTTTTTATCATTTTCACAGTTGGGCCGACACTGCAGATCTATGACTGGCGCATACCTGATGCACACAAATATTTTATTCAAATCTTCTCAACCCTGCAAGATATCGAAATGGAACATACACGAAAATTTGAGCTAAAATTCCTGTTTTATGCCCTGAAATTTTTATTGAAATCTATTGAGCCTATTCTAGACAAACTTCAGACAGACAGACAAAAATTCTAAATACGGTCATTAATGATCGGACATCGTTCAAATAACAGATCTCATTCAAAAATTGCATTTATTTTAAAATCACAGACACTTCTATTTCATTTATCCATATAGCTTTTTATCAAATTGTTGTGTAGAATACAATGAAGTCCTATTATCACTTGTATAATTATATTCCAGAGATAGAAGATATTTTAATCAAATATTCATATGCTCCTCGGAACTTTTCAGTTATTCAATCAGAATCGAGATTAATTCTATACAATTCTTTCTTTCTCCATTTTCTGGCAAAATTAAAATTCCGTTGCAGTTAATCTTGAATCAAGTGTGAAATCAAGATTTCGTGTATGACGCAGACTATAGACTGACATTACGGTGATTATCTGTTTTTTAGAAGAAAAGTATATTTGACCTTCAAACATATAAATATTATCTGGATACAATACATGTAAATATTTCGCAAAAAATTTGGAAATATAAAATGTCAAGTTTTTCATATAATTATAAAATTGCTACCATATGACTGATGACTGGTAAAACCAGAAAATAGCGTTTTAAGAATTATCATCTCATGAAATATAGGAGCTTTGGTATACCCGAATAATATCTATATTACATAATTTAATAGCTCAAGGCATTCTTCCATTTTATTCTCAACATACCCATGTAGATGTCATTATCTTCAGCAATAATATATCTTAAAAGTACAAATATCATAAAAATTAAAATTAAGAAGACTTGTGTCCCCCAAGTTTTCAAATATAAAAAGCGGTTTTTTAAACCATCATCTTGGGCAGGGGAGCAACTGCATACACGTGTTTTGTCCTTATTAGCAATATAACCAAACCCAGGTAGTCAGAATTTGGATCTCACGATCAATATTGTCTTATGATGATATATGATGAGCAGGGGTGAAATTTACATGCAACACCATCGAGACTTGAACCATCTACGGTATGCAGATGAAATGGATATCACAATATCATATATCATCATAAGACATTATTGGTTTTGGGTTGAGATCCAAATTCTGACTACTTGAGTTTGGCTATACTGTACTGACGAGTCCTAATGAGAACGAAATTTGTGTATACAGTTAGTCGCCTGTGTTAAGGCCGTATGACACGATACATATATCTTTTTAAAAATTATACACATAATTTTGTATCATAAAATTTTAATAATTATTTTGAAGGTCTGTATGTCATTACTAAAAAAATTTGTACATCTATCTGTTCACGCATCTGCTCACATGCTACTTTACGTGACAATTGTCAGATTGAATAAAAATATTGAAATGGATGAAATAAAAATTTTCAATTGAAATTACGATTCCATCTCTGGAGCACGACATTTCTAGAATAATTATAACTCTCACACCAACAACAATTCATATTTTGACATAAAGTGTCAAACAGATAAGAATGTATATCTATGCCAATGCGCATTCTTATTGCGCACATTTTGAAGAAAAATTTGTAAGAACATAGATTTCCCGAGGATAAATTCAAAATCTTACTTGAATGCCAAGATGATAGTAGAGTGAAATTCTCATATATTTTTCATTCCTTAAATTTCTACTCAAGTTTCTAGTGGCGTCAAAAATATACAATACAAGCGAAGCGCACAGAAAACAGTGTTAAAAAAAATTATAACATTATAATAGAATTAAAATTACGAAAAATAACATTGAGAATTAACATGACAAACATTGGATGAGTATTTTGAGTTTTAAAAGAGTAATGAAGAATATGTCCAAACCAGTTACATCAACTGCGAGCTTATTGTAATTAACATGCACACATTTATGTAACAAGGGATTGTAGTTCGTATAGCTCGTTCTTGGAGTAAAAATAAGTCAAATCAATTTATTCGCGATAGAATAATAGAACAATCAATAATAGTATATTATTAAGATATAAGTTTCATAAGACATGATTTTAGGGCACGCGTCCGGCGAGTTTTCTAATGAACAAGTGACCTAAAATGTCTTATGAAACAATTTTTCTCTATTTGGGTTCATTTATGTCAAAAAATAATAAATTTCATATTTTGAAAAGATCGATAAAAAATATTAAGTTCTTTATTTGACTTATTTGGTAACACTGAGACTTGACAGATAGATGATTTGTGTAGTTTGCAGTTTGAGAATTTTCTTCAAAATATATTGTATTTTGACATATCAAAATGACAGTTAGTTATCTAGCAACGTAGCTACCAACTTGATAAAAATTAGGTTCGAGTTCTATAATGGAGCACTTTACGATACCGAAACGAATTTCATAAAGTACACTTGAATACAAAAAACTGTTTATAAAGATACAAACAGAACTGCATTTGCCTATGGACTCAATCGCATATATAATATGTTTATTGTATAGTGGACACCAGATTTAGAGAAAATATTCTAGCTTCGACCTAACAAATCAATAATACGACTTTAAAGTTTTTAGGTTATTGACTGAACTTGTGCTCCTAATAATAATAAACTCGAAGTCCTATTTGCATTTTCAGGCATTATGTCAATGTAAGGTAGAAAATTCAATTTATCATCAGAAAGTGAGCCCAAATCAGTGAATCGAGTCACACGTTCTAAGTTGACACTATGCATATGGTAATGGTACAGAATTGAAGCTTTTTACCGAATAAAACAGACATCTCACAATCAAATAGTATACATACCACTGCTAACTATATATATATATACATATATATATATATATATATATATATATATATATATATATATATATATATATATATATATATATATATATATATAGGAAAAAATAATGGAGAAGAATAGTCTCTCTCAATTGATCCATGCTAATCCATGGAGACAGTCTTTTAACGGGCGCATCCGAATTGGGGGGCACGGATCCCAGGTGGCTCTTATCTGTACATACGAATTGGGCACGACGCCCCGCGATAATTCCCTCCAGTGCACAGGTATAAATTATAAATACATACCTACCTGAAAATGGGAATAGCAATAATAAATAAAATATTATTTATATCCATTTATTAGATTCAGGAGTAAAAATACTTGTACAAAATTACAGTAACCAATATCACATTTATCGTCAAATATAATGTACACATATATAACTATCACATTGAATAAATTTATTGTAAAAATCATAAATATAAAATACATTATTATGTAGCAGTTACATATTTGTCAAATAGTACAAAATTAAAAGTTATAAAAATACAAATAGAACATAACGATAAATTATTGTTTTGAGACAGGTGCATATTTGTAACATATTGATTTCAAAAAATCTATCCTACTAATATTATTCTCTTTGCGTTTTTTAAGCATTTCCGCGATGTAGAATTGTCTGTTTGTGATGTCCCTACGGTATTTTTTCATATATCTATTTGCACTGATAATTTTAATATATGAGTCCACTTGAATATTTTCTATGAAAGTAAATAAATTGGGATGTGAGCTATAAAAATTTTCATTGAACTTGGAGTGAAATGATCCACAGGCATTGGTTGTTCGCCTAATACTTGCCGATGCACTTGCCCAAATGTGTGAAGGAAACGTTGAATCTTCTCCAATGTAGGTATCTATTAAATAGTCGTAAAATTGGACTATTCGAGAATCATTGAATGACTCCGACATTTCAAATGCAAAACAATCACCTACTTCTTTCGGACATAGAAATTGTAACGCGAAAAAATTTTTCAAATGCTTTCCCTTTTCAGTTTCTCACCTATATTCGCTGGAAAGTGCCAAACTTTGAATTTTCCTGTACCAGGATTGGCACAAATGGAACCTACATCCGATCACTTCTATATCTTCCCGCATTTTTGAGACCGCACTATGTATTGAAAGTTCAAAATCAATTATTATATTTTTCGGTATAAATGTTAAATTCATTTCTTGGCATTTAAGACTTATTCCAACTAATAATTTGAAATATATCTCTGTTGTTTTCGATGGCAATAAACAAAACACCAGAGGCACATAATGTCCATTTTTTTGTCCATGTATAGTTAAAAACTGTGTGAAGAATTTAATACAAAATTGAAATGTATCGTCCATGTATACCGAATCCACCGAGCACAAAAATTTTAAATTCGTGTAACAAGAAAACACTACAATTTTGTCTGTTTTATCATTAATCAATAAGAATGGCTCATCCTTATTGGTGACCAAATTCCGTTTCAGCAGTATATCAAATATTTCTTCTTGGGACTTTGGTAAAGGAAGTAACAAAGTTCGTCTACAATGCCACATATTTTTGCGCACAGATTCCAAGTCTTTAGATGTTAATGCGTCTGCAAAGTTTGTACGCAGCTCAGAATGAATTAGCTTCGCTGGTTTTTCAGTTAAATTATCAAGAGCTTTCCTCTTTAAATTATTGCTCAATGTTTGCCTCTGAATATTTATTTCTTCACTATGATTGTGTCTCACATCACTACTTAAAATCACTGTATAGTCACTAAGAGACGAACTAATTCTAGCAGAACACTTTGATTTTTTATTTGTACATCGCCACTGAACACAATCTTCAGTTTTTCTTCCGACACAAAATTTGAAATTGTTCACGAGAAATAATTCTTTACCCCTTTCGCTCAACATGCTCTTCACTTCCATCACAATTTATTAGACCGATATTAACAGTGAAATCTTGCGACCTTATATACTAATTACACAAAGTGAGAGGGCGTGGTTAAAAACTATAATGGTTTAATTGTGAGAGGGCGTGATTTGAAACTATAATGGTTTATCTCTGAACGGTACGTGAAGGATAGATGGACCACATCAAGTGACAATTTTTAAGACAATAATACGTTCCGCAATGATGGCATATCCGTGTGTGGATACAAGGTTCCTATACACATATAAAAAAAGTTGCAAGTAGTGCAAAATAAACTGCTGCGTTTTGTCACGGATGTACCTTGGTTTGTGCGCAACAACTAGCTTCATCTGGATCTAAAGTTCCAGAAAATAAATGATCATACTATGAAATTAGCAAACAAATTCTACGCTGGTCTAGAATATTATCCTAATGCCGGAATCAAGAGACTGGCAGATTATGACGCAGGTGAAAATTTGTATTACAAAAGACCGCGTCAGATCCTGATCGCAGACTTGAAAAATTTAGTGTCATGTTATCAAATATTTTATAAATTGGGAACGAGACCCTTTGAAGAATTAGTGCCCAATTGGCATTGCCAGATTAAAGTACCTGTCTCGACTGTTGGCTACTGCAGGGTATTATAAGGGTCTCGTGCCCAATTCGCCTGCACCGCTTTTAACCTGGCAGGAATTTGCAAAAATGATTTTATGACGTCATTGTTGCAGATATTCTTCTGAATGGAAGAAACTGAGTCAAGAGCTAGAGTAGTTTGAAATTAAATTCTAAGTTCCAGATGAGAATATAGTCTACTTATCTAGAATTATGAATTGATTGTTTCTGAGAACGAGACTCCTAGTTTTAGACCAAATTGTCAATATATGATTATTACTTCCAAAGATATGAATGAACCTCTTTGATTGAAAACATGATGGTTAAAAAATTATTTGATTTCTTCCTCATTCATAGGTATCCGGTTATTGATAATAATTAAAGTTATATTTTTATTGTATTGTAATTTTGACCCCAATTGCATGATTAATTGGAGTTCTCGATAATTTTTGCAATTATTAAGTACTTAAATATCCATTCTCTTTTGTCATTCAATGCAAAATCATAAGACGTTTAACATAAATAATTTTTTTTACAGACGTCAAAAAATTATGAAATTTGTTCATCAATATAAGTATGCAAAATGTCGCATTGGAGTTGTTTATCATGACAATGCGCACAAAGTATTCCCATTAATTTTTGTATTTTAATAATGTTTTTTTTCATAAATATTCAACATCTGTAGAAAAAATGTATGCAGCTCGTGCGCGAAAGTATAATTTCGCACACTTGATACATAAATAACTATATTCGTATGCAAAGTTTCAGTTCCCATAAAACAATCTTACCAATAAAACTCATATCAGTATTTTTCCGCATAATGAATCAAAATGATTGTGTCAATTTATATTTTTTTGGCAATGTGTGCACGCACGATTCTGATCACGCATTCAGTCAGCTTCCTTCATAGAAGTCGATTTTGGGAATCGACAGATGAAAATTTCTTGTTTTTCTCTATTTGACAATGTTAAATGATTTCAAAACACATGTATAAAATCAAATTTAGATGAAATAATTCTTTTGAAAGTATTATCAACATTTACAAGACTTAAATCTGTAGTAAATTAATGTGAAATTGTAGCGCTCCTGAAGATGGCTAAATTGTAGCTAAAAAAAAAAGATTGAATAATTGACTTAATTCCCCAATTTTTGATACTCAAATGAATCAAAATATTGATATTTTCACAGTAATTGTAAGTTGCAAAGATGTTTGATAATTCTGACAATAATACGGAGCAACGTACATCTCTTAGTTGAAAAAAGCTATTACAGAAGTTATTGAAGAATTCTCATCTCAGAAAAGCAAGAGTCGGTGCATAAAATTTCATATGACACTTAATTAATTATAACAAAATCACTTTTTCATAATGATTGATTGAGAAGAAGAAGAAACTACAGGGCTCGAAAATTATTCTTTGCGACATGATTTTGCTGAAGATGTAAAATTGTCGAAAAAAAAGTTAGAATGATTTAGAAAAGGAGAACCAAAAACCATCACATCGCCAAATCTCTTTATCAAATTATATTTCTTCCTTGTCCTCTACAAGTCACGACACTCCAACCATATGTTCAACTCATTGATTGAATATTCTTCCAAAGTTTCGTCTAGCATATCTTCTTCTCTTAATTTCAATTCAATCACATTTGGCGAATCCATTGGTACGTTTATTTTGAGGCAGTTACCAAACTTTGTAGGGATAGTCTCAGTTTTTACCATATCGCTATTATCTCTGACGTCATAGTGAATTTTGTCTACTGTACTTTCTCAGTTCTATGTCAATATATGATTGCGAATCTATTACTTAGTTTGAGTTATAAGAACCTGCTGTGATTATCACAGTACTTCCCCTTATAGTCTAAGGGCCAGTGTTCCGCAGACTTACAGTATAGTAGCAAACTCCATATTATTGCTAGGTATATTATTTCACCTGTCGTAGGTGAAATGGGGACTCACTATTCCCATCGAGGGTTCCTTTGGGCGTGGCCAGAAGTCGAAAATCATCAAAATTGACTTCCAAAACGTGATCGCAGCATGTCTGCCGTTTTGATATCATCAAATATATGATTCTTTTTATATAAAAATTTGATAGCAGACATTTACTCCGGTTTCTACTATATTTTATGGAATTTCAAAGCTTCCAAAATTTTATACAAACTTGCGTTATTTCAGCAAAGCTGAAAATTATATTATGTTATTCATATTATTAAAACAATAATTTAACGGAAATTACTGTGGTTGTAGGGCAGAAACACTTCGGCAGAAAAGTTTCATTTACATGTTATTTTTATTTAAAGTCATTCGTGGTGACGCCATGTTTTTGACTGCCGGCTACACGTAAACGACGGAAACTAACTCAACAAGAAGAGGGGACGGAAATCCTGTCATCAGAAATAAGCGCGCAAAATTTAAATTATTAATACTTTTAAAAAGACCCCAGAAGATGAGCGTACATTACACTCAGGTTCTGAGTGTCAGTTTTATAGTTAACAGTGATATTTTTATTTAATTTAATATGACACATTTCAAGAAACAATCTTTTTCTATAGTTATTTTCAAATTCTAAAATGACTGTTTGGTCATAGTCCACAAAATGCTGCGTTTCTTGAACATGTATAGCCATAGCACATTTATTACTGATGTATAACATAAAAAAAACGAGTGAAGTGGATAAAAGCGGTGAATAGAGTATTATCTATCTTTCATTATTGATCTATATAACAAAGATGTTTGTAATCCAATCGTGAAATTAGAAAAATTCATCATTGATTTGGGATACATGAATTTACCTCTATCTCTAATTTGTAAGATGTTTCAGTGATAGAAGTTTGTCAGATGCACTTCGCAATAATTTTGTTGTTAATATTGTCAGCAACATATTGTTCAACATGTTCAATATGGCAAAACTAATTTCACGCTTTTCTTCAATGCTTCCTTGGTAAAAGGGATACAGTGTTTGATAGATACAAACCCGATCTGCAAGATCACCGGCGTCATAATTTTAGGTTATCCTGTCAATTTGGACGAATGAAGACGTGCCCTCTATAATAGATACGTTATAATTGAAGAAAAAAATACTCGAAATAAATAATTTCAACGTATCTTTCATGCTATGCAAGTTATATTATACGCACACAGCTGAATTAAATAATAATAGTACATTTAAAAAGTTGAAGGTATGAAACAATGATAAAATGGAGTTTAATCGTTCTCCATTGCTCGCTAGAGGCGCTAGTAGACTTGATGCACGTAGCCTATACCTAAATTTTAAGAGTAATTTCATAGTGTTATGCCATTGGTATAGTTGCTGTACGAAAAACATACCACAAAATAATCATAATATACTTGTGTACAACTTCCGCCTAGGCACACCATGACTTTTCTTATTGTCTCGATTTGAAGCACATTGAATCTGTTACTCGATCGGCCGGGTTTTATGCAGCCAGCTATTTAAATTTTTTTCTTTCCATCATTATAAAAAACTATTAGAAATAAGGCAGCGTATTCGGAAACCCTTCACGTGCCAAGCCGCTGGATACAAATATTCAAGCGAGGTGTTCAGGGAAAAACTAAATTTTCTTTGTCTAAAATATACGTAAAACAAAAAAATTAGAATTATTTCGAAGTAAAGACCCTGAGCTTTTTGAGGAAAAAATTAATTTTTCAATATTTTTTTTTTTCTTTCATGGGAAATTTCAATTTCTGATTCTATGAGTCCATAATCTGTTGAATTCATGTTACATTATATTCCACGTTATATTACTGAGTCTCTGTCTGTAAAGCTCTGCTTTTCCTGTATCTCATTCAATTTACTTGAAGCTTATGCTCGCTGGACTATGTACTTTTTTGTTATAATTTAAGTTTGAAAGCAAATAAGAACATCCTCAATGACAGCAATGTATAAATTGAAGAGTATTTATGTCGGTCCAAATAAGGTCGATAGTACTTTTTCCAATAAAAGTGTATTTGGACAGATTATCACTTTAGTTGAATGAGTGTGAAAAATATAATAAGCCAATAAAAAGTTTAGATCATTACTTTTTAGTCTGAGAATCACCCAATGTAGTTCTTCATCAATAACTGAGAAGTTTTGAAAAGAAATCACTTGCTTCTTCTATTGCTTGGTGTTTAAATCTATTATAATTTTCTAGAAGTGGAGGATTATCGCTTAGTTTAAAATTTGTCCAAGTTTCTGTTGAACATATCAAATCGTGTTTTAAAAGAATATAATCATCCTCAAAACTTGAATTAATAATGCTTTTGTAATCTTTGATGATCCAAAATAAGATGCTACTAAAATGTTTATCTTCACTAATTCCTTTTTTACCCGTTTTTTGAAATAGATTGTGATTGGATATAAAACATAGCAAACTGTGAAAATCAATTCCCATTTCAAAACAAAAAAAAAACTAGATATGGTATAATAATACTTTATATGAAAATTTTGATGAAAATTATAAATGTTTAATATGGCCGCCGTTATTTTCTACACATACTCTTATTCAAAATGAAAGTTCTTCCATTACGTTTAGTAGCATAATTTTCTAATGTATTTGGAGGAGTTCTGTACACCCCATCTTCCAAATACTCTCAAAGAAAATAGTCTAATAGCCGGGGTTTTGGAGAATTTGTTCCGATCCATTTATCCTTATATCTTGAATCTGAATATGTGACTATGGTTTTGGAATAATGAGTAGGCGCTCCATATTGCTGGAACCACATACCATTAGTAATGGATAAGTCGTGCAGCAGATCTTTTATTTCGTTTTATAAGAATACTAAATATCCCTCTGCTTGAAAAATAATGGGATCAACAATTTTTGTCCTAATGATTCCAAGCTAAGCATTAAATCCAAATCATTCTTGGAACCTTGAAGTCCTCAGTTCTCTGGGATTTCCTGTTGCACAACGCCTTGAATTATTTCTGTTAAAATTTCTAGAGTCGTTACGAATTATCAATCAAATTAAGATTTCTTATGAAAATGAGTATTTATAAAAAGACTTTTGAATTATGAATTCATATTATACTAACAATTTCTAATCGGTCATGATCTATTGTAGTGCATTTTTGTACTATTTAAGGTGAATTAACTGCATTCAATGCAACCTAATTAAAAAATGCAAAGTCACAGTGGCTATGTATATCATTCAAAATGATTCAGCATTTGCTTTATGACAAAATTAGATTTCTTTTTATTTGATTCCAAGAATAATTCGGGATTTATTAAGAGTTATGTATTGCTTGAAATTTGTTCAGCCTGCAGATATATTATTTCTTTCTTCTATATTCATAAATGTAGCAATTCATTCTATTATACAAATTCACTAATAAATATAATCACATTGGATATCATTGCGTAACTGAATTATGCTTCGCTGACAAACGACTGTATTGTAGCCATGGATATCGATAAAATTACAGTTTCGGTTTTACATTCATGCTGGGGTCACACTCACGTCTATCACCATTGATTTTAGTATTATTTGACATTAAGCATGGATGTAGCCATGTCTTAACGCGTTAATTTATTCATGGTGATAATGACATGAGACATTAAGCGATTGATCGGTTGGTGGTCTAATTCTACACATCAAAGTGATCAAGCGCTTTATCTATCGCATTATTGTGGCTACACTAGCGTTTGTCTTCGTCATCCGTCATTGTGAATTTCAAATGCACGTATCATAATCCAGTAATTTTCTGGTTGGAATAATACTATATCCAAAAACATACAATTGACTGGTGTAATGAAAGAACCATTGAGTTCTCTAAGAAGTATTTTAAACGGAACCTTGTTTATAGGACAGTCCTCTGACGACCAATTTAGTGGCATCCATGATTACATTTGTCATTGAATGCTAGTGTGGAAGCACAATTTGACGCGCAACATGGAGCGTTATATTTAACGCAATATCTATCGCAATAGATTGATGGCATTATTAGGATGAATGTGGCCTCAGCATTATGCAGGGACTACAGTTACGTTTAATAACAATAATTAAGGCGTTATGTGACAATTGATATATTGTCATTGAAAATGTTTTTCTTGTTGAACAACGCCTCAAATGATGGCATTACACGTAGATGTGACAGCATCATTATGCTGGAGCCACACTTATGTGAACGTTTAATGCCTTTTATTGCAATAGATATCGCGTCAAATATAACGCTCCAAGTTGTGCGTTAAATTGAGGAGGCCACACTAGCATTCAGTGATAAATGTCATCATAAATATCATTAAATTGGCCGTCAAAGTACTGTCCTATGAACAAGGTTCCTTTTGAAACATTTTTGAGAATTCGATGGCTATTTCATTGCACCACTCCATTGTATAACTTTGATGATGCCATTATTCCAATAAAAACTTACTGAATTTAAATTTGCACATTTAAAATTAACGATGACAGTTGACAGAGACAAACGCTAGTGTAACCACAGCATTGCTTGATCACTTTGATGTGTTGAATTGGACCGCCAACCGATCTATCGCTTAACGCCTCACATCATTATCGCCGTGGATAAATTAACACGCTAAGACGTGGCCACACCTACGTCCAATGTCAAATAACACCTTAATTAATGGCATAAGACGTAAGTGTGGCCCCAGCATAAGACGTGGTGACATCTATGTTAATGTACGACTAAAGTAGAATAAACAAATTTTTCTTGACAACTGAATAATCAAAGTACGTACCCAAATATCAAATTGAATTATTTCAGTAAAATTCATTAGAATTTATATCTTTATTATCCATGATTTATATTTGCAATATTGCAATTGACACAATTTTACAATTGCATCGTATTGTTGTTCGTAAATTGTCCAGATTTTTGGGAAAATAATTTAACAGTCATCTCCTCCGCAGCTCTATCAACATCAAATTTCTCACTCATCTTTTTGACAACAAACTTATTCATTTAACAACTGCCGCAGTCAACATTTTTGTATCAAATTTATTGTCGAAATTGTGAAATAAATTATTCTGCTTTTAGACTATTGACTATTTTGATTCGATATATTACGGTAATGCGAAAAATAGCGTAGATAACACATGACTTAAGTGCCTTTAATCTCTCAGGTTAGTATTGCCCTCGACTTCGTCTCTTGCAATAAACTCCACCCTCAGGGTAAAATGAAGCACTCAAGTCTCTCGTTATACAAAGTGATAAATAATGATTGTCTGACAGGTGACAGGCAAAAGTTCGCATTATGATCTAAACTATCTTCATGGAATAAAGTTAGTATGAATTTATTTATTCTGAAAACTATGTTACCGACATTTCAAGAACACAATGGCGTATATTTTGCACATTCTGATTTAATAAACAAAAAAGTAAGTAAATAGCTGTATTATTGACTGATTATTGAAAATTTATTATTATTCTACCAAACTATTAGGTTAGAATAGTGTTTTCAGAGGAACTGTCATCTGTCACTTGAAGGTCACTATCTCAAGCAGGCGGCAAAGGACAAATCAGAACAAAGCGGCACGGACAATCATTTTTTATCACTCTGTATAGGCTACGTGCAGAAAGTGTACTAGCGCCTCTTGCGGGCAATGGAGAACGATTGAACTCCCATTCTATCATTGTTTCATACCTATAATTTTTCAAATGTACTAATATTATTTAATTCAGCTGTATGCGTATAATATAACTTGCATAGCATAAAAAGTACGTTGAAATTATTTATTTTAAGTATTTTTTTCTTCTATTATAACGTATCTATTAGAGAAAACGTCTTAATTCGTCCAGATTGACAGGATAACCTCAAATTATGAGGCCGATGATCTTGCGGTTCGGGTTTGTATGTATCAAACACTGTATCCTTTTTACCGAAGAAGAATCGAAGGAAAGCGTAAAATTAGTTTTGCCATATTAAACATGTTACAGAATATGATGCACACAATATTGAAAACAAAATTTTTGTGAAGTGCATCCAACAAACTTCTACCTCTAAAACACCTTACAAATTAGAGATAGAGGTTAATTCATGAATTCCAAATCGAAGATGAATTTTTCTAATTTCATGATTGGATTACAAACATCTTTGTTATATAGATCAATAATGAAAGATAGATAATACTCTATTTACCGCTTTGATCCACTTCACTCGTTTTTTTATGTTATAACTGAGTACACGAAATCTATGAAACTATATTCCACTTGAATCATCCCCAACATAACAG
This sequence comes from Dromius quadrimaculatus, assembly GCA_963989225.1. NCBI lineage: Eukaryota > Metazoa > Arthropoda > Insecta > Coleoptera > Carabidae > Dromius > Dromius quadrimaculatus. Next base: position 54,386,474 of record OZ022325.1, on the reverse strand, counting down.
CCTGAAACAGAAAAAGCGTTTTCCTATGTTTCAAATGCAATTATTTTCACTTTTAAACTACAATGCTCAATGATATATTCTGAGAAATGAAGTTTAGTGCTTACAATGGTGCTCATCATGAGCGCTCGCATCGATATTTGTTCAAACTCCGCCCCCTTGCACATAGCCTATAATATACTATTCTACGGTTGCTATGAGAAGTTGATGTTTACGCTTGCATTCAATAACGTTAAGTTATCGTTACCCGAGAAGCTGACTTCACAGCTAATTTTCCTATACATGTCCAATAGGAATGCATAGTAATGTACTTCGTCTCCTATTCCTACTCAGCATAATATCATACGTGAGCATTCAATTTCCATATAGCATTATATAGAACAGTATATGCCGATTCAAGTGCGGAATGGAGATCATTCCATGCGAATGTGAATAACTCAGCCACGAGACGAAGTCGAGTGGCAGAGTTCACATGAGCATGGTATGATCGATTCGCACGAGTGATGGATGTTATTTTTTCTACAGTCAAAGGTGTTCGCGTGAATATCTATAACGAAAATATATCGTCTACTGGAAAAGAATTTGCGTCATTGATCTTATTCCAATTTATTAAATGTTAATAGAATTACTAATATTGACTCCATTTTGGAGAGGAATGATAAGAAAATCAAAAATTATGACAGTGATGAAACAGTTTTCTCGCGACGCCACGCGGCTTTCTAAGAAACCTCTGAGCGTGCGGAATGACCCCCTATGTCGCACGCTACAGCGTGTGGAATAGGTATCATTCTATAGTGACTGTAGGAAAATAATATTATTTTCTAATAGTATAAGAGAATGTGTACTGATCGAACATGCTCACATTTTTTTCTTAAAAGTTTGCGATGACATCATAGAAATAACAGCCCAATTTGCAAAAGTCGCATTGGTTGCAAAGAAGGTGGGTAGAGAGATAATTGTGAAAATTCTCGCCCCAAAAAAAGTGATCGAACATAGTTCTGCAAATCGGTATAATGTTAATTATTAAATGTACAAATTGAAAAGGCATGTTCCCAAAAGTGTTGGTGGAGGCCTTATGACTCTACAAAACGACAAAGCGATTAGCTAGAAGTAAAAATTTAACTCATAAAACATAGTTCTGCAAATTCGTATAGTTAAACTAATCATAAATTTGCAGAAATCTAAAACGACGCAAATCAGAACAGTGAACTTAACACTGTACACACGTATTCAGTCTGACCAATATCGTACCCTTTTTATTATCAATAAACGATCAAATATAGGCCTGCGAAGACTTTCACGACACAATTCAACTATTGATCAATTCATAGAAGTCATAAGGAAGGCTAATAAGCAAAACAGCGAGCTCTTATGGCAGCACACGCGTGTTTCGCCTATTTTCTCTACGCGATGACATCATATATTGATAAAAATTGGTAGAATTATATGAAATTTCACCTCATCAGCTGGAAGCTATTGATGTCAATTCAAAGTATGTAATTTAGTTATGACAATCATATCAAACAATGCTTAAATTAAAGGTATTTACAATGTAAATTTTGAGTTGATATTTTATCTTAATTTCACCCAAATATTATACATCAGAAATAATTGATTTTGATAAACGCTAAAATCATTCGAAGAATTCTAATACAGGAACTAGGCATCAAGTTAGAGAAATTTTATTATTGGACATTAGTTGAATAAATGAAATTGCATTGTTATGAAACCTTGAAACAGTATAGTACAATTTATTATCACCGTTGCAGAAGTACATACGTAAATGTGTTTGCCTGTGATTCGCATATTCTATTGGGAATTAAAAGCAGTGAAAAGAAATAGTGAAACGTCCGCCTACATGTCGAGCTTGGTTGAAGTGCTAAATCTATCACACTTCCGACAAAATTTTACAATAATTTATGCAACAAGAGTGTGAAGTTGAGCATTATGAGATATTGACAAGTTTTTGGCGACGAAACTTGCCGAGTTACTAAAATTATTTGCCAAATATAGTAACGCTTATTTTTCAAATTTTTTTCTCCGATCTCCAATTTCCATATTTGTACAAATATTGACAACATATCAAGAGAGTCCAAGACATTGACATTTAGATTGACAAATATTTGAACAAATGGATGAGTTAAAGCTGCAAACATGAATCCGTGGAAAACTTTCTTGCTACACGTTTGAATGGTGATGAAACTGGAACGCGATAAATACTTACTTTACTTATCGCTCGCAATGCGTAAAATGGTATTAATCCTAGAATTTATCTAAATTGGGAGACCTCAGTATCAATGTATCCATAGATTAGATCAGAATATGTACTTTGTTTGGATTAATTGTTCATACCAGTAACATAGGTGCACTTGATACGACAATCCATTCGAATATGACCCTCCTTGCTGCACTGCCAGCATTTTATTCTTTTACTTATTCTCGGAGTTATTCGTATGGACTGCTGTGGTCGCCGACTTCCTGTGTTTCTTTTCATCTTGGGCTTCTTCTCCTCTTCATGCTCCAATTACCTCATATTCTTCGTCATTCTTGACGCTTTCGTGGCAGCTTTCATTCAAAGTGCACAAATTCCTGCGTCGATCTAGAACAATTTTCGAATCCTGTCCTGGTCAGATTCCGCACATCATACGCAAACGTGGTCAGATCTCTTTCATGTAATTGTGTACTGGAGTGTCTTTTTTGTCTGGACTATATTGACACTGAGATTCTGCAGTATTTCATTGACTATTGAGTCTATATACGCTTTCATATTATGCTCAACTTGCATAACTTGATCTTTAAATTGCATGACTTGACGCTCTACTCCAGTGAGCTCTTCATCAATTTCCTGGCACTTACTTGTGATAGTTCCATTCTGATCGGAAATAATTTTCTTCAACTCTGTTGCAACACCTTATGTGGCTTTCGTCACTTTCTTCTCCACTGCGCACATCTGTTCTGCTACGGTTTCTTCCATTGCTTGCATCTTTCTGCCACATTTTCTTTCATTTATTCAGTTATTTCCTTCTCCATGAACTTAATAACTTCCGTAGATTTAATTTTCTTTCTATGGATTTCATATCTTCCGCAGATTCAGATATTTTCTTCTTCATCCGAAATCTTCACGAATTTCATCATCATTTTGAGCTAATCCTGCATATTACTGGTAACCATACTACTTGTTATGAGCATTTACAACAACCCTTTACAATTTTTGAACAGTTTTATAGCACTGCAACCAAATTCACTTTTTGCGACCCAGATCCAAAATGACTTTTTCTCGATTCTCCTGGATCCTACTTCTGACACCAATTTGTCACAAATTTTATTGTGATTCTATAATAATACAGGTAACAGTACATTATTTTATCTCTTTTCCAACAATCATGTATATTCTAATGTGACGTAACATTCAAATGCCTGACAATTGAACATTCTCTGGATTGTTGGTGAATGCTAACTTGGATCATAATTACAATAAGTTTTGAATAAATACCGAATTCAAAAAAACATTACTGTGAACTGATGACTTGGGATATTTATTTATTGATTTATTGATAATTCACTCTACAGGTTGAAGAACCCAATCACAGAGGAACCATGAACATAAATAGATACAAATGAAATGTTTCAAACGTATACAACAAAAGAATTGTCAGATAAACGAAAACATCACCTATATATAACGGCAAAAGATGCAAGAAATAATTCACTATGGTTTTCTTAAATTTAAGGAATTGATCATTGAAAATATCTACAGTTCCTAGAGTTGAATTTAGATTATTGAATTCTATACAGATCTGTCTAACGGGAGGCTTGAGTTCATAATTTGTCCTTGAAGTAGGGCAGGAGAGTATGAAGTTGGCATGCGATCTCGGTACATGGAAGTTAAGATCGCTCAAGATAATAGGATCGTCCATCACATTATTTATTATTTTATACAAATATAGACAGGACTGAATTGTCCTACGATCGTCCAAGGACAAAACACCGAACTCAATGAGGCAGTTATTGTAGTTAAACTTATTAAATGATGAATATGATCTATATCTCTTAAAATAACAATATCTTAAGAATTTTCTTTGGATTGCCTCGATTGAGTCAATGTGTTTATCATAGATAGGACTCCACACCTGCAAACAGTACTCAAGCTTAGACCTAACAATAGAGTTATATAAAGATTTCAAAGTTTGCAGACTGTATTTCGGATGACAAATCCAAGATTTCTATGGCACACTTTTATCAAGGAGTTATAATGTGGTACTAGAGTTAGTCCATCATCAAAAAGTATGCCCAGATCATTAGATTCAGTAACCCGTCCGAGACTACAATTATACATTTTATATTGATGCAGAATGGATGACTGCTTTACAAAATATGTCATAACTTTACATTTACCATAGTTAAATAGTAATTTAGACTCAGAAGACCAAACTAGAACATTATCAATGTCACATTGTAGTTTTCCACAATCTTCAGTTGTGTTAACGGTACGATAAAGCTTCAAAAAGTAGAATATTTGAGAACTCAATTACATTTGTTATGTCAATGAAAAGAAGAAGCAAAAGGAGACCTAAGTTCGAGCCTTGAGGTAATCCAGAAGTGGCAACATAATATTTCGAGTTAAAGTTATTACAGTGGACTGAAAGCTTTCTGTTATGAAGATAAGAACCTTTGAATTGTAGTAAACTATCTGAGAAATAGAAATTATCATGAAGCTTTTGAAGTAATATGCCATGGCTAACTTTGTCAAAAGCTTTGGCAAAATCAGTATATACCTCATCTATTTGTTTGTTATCATGTAATAAGTTCAAAGTGAACTAAGTGAAATTCATAAAATTTGTGGTAGTTGATCTACCGGAGATAAAACCATGCTGGTGAATAGAAATACGGTTACGTACGGCAAAATATAGGTGTTTATAAATGATTTTTTCAAAGACTTTGGCAACAGTAGACAGAATAGCAATAGGACGGTAATTGGCAATATTGGAACTATCACCAGATTCAAGAACAGGAGTAATAGAAGTTAGTTTAAGTTGGGTGGGAAATGTGCTAGTTGTCAAACAAAGATTAAATAATACGAAAAATGGTTTCACCAACAATTCACCCCAGCCTTTGACAATGTTTAAAGGTAAATGATCTGGCCCAGGACTACATTATGACTTTAAATCTCTAATTGCATCAATAATATCAGATTCTGACAGAAGTTATGGTAACGGTCGGTTGAAGAGTGCAAGTGCTCTTGTTACTCAAAGAAATTGTATTGTCGACATTATTATAAACACTCGAAAAATAGTCAGCGAAAGCATCAACAATACTTTGAGTATCGTTTATGATAGTACTATCATTTTTATTCATAGAGCCTGGAGTCTGCGTTTTTTTTTGTGTTAATATATGGCCATAGATGCTAAGGATTGTGTGATAAGTTCTTCTCCATTTCAGATATATAATTATTGTTAGAGTGATGCACATCTCTTTTTATTCTTGATATTAGAGATTTAAATTTATTATGATGCTCAGTTAGTTCAGTCTATTTAAAGAGCTTATGATAGTGACTTTTCTTTTTCAAATTCTTGATAATCTCACTTGAGAACCAGGCTGGGTATGAAGATTTCTTCATACTTATTTTTGGAACACATATATTAAGAATATAATTTTAAGTTGAATAAAAGGCATAAAAAGCGTTGTTCACATCTTTAAAATTCTTAAGAAAGTTCAAATCAGTGCGAGAGAATAGATCATAAATAAGTTCAAAATTCGCACGGCGGAAATTAGAGGATGGGGAATTGTTAGATGAAGATATTGCATATTCGTAACAAAATTAAAACAAAAAACGTGAAGATGGAAATTTGCCTCAAATAGATGCTTTATAAGTTTCTTCATTTATTTCAATTTTGGGTACCCAAAGCGTATCTTCACTTACAAAATTGTGGATGAACATATTCTTGGGCAGTCTAAAAATGCTACCTTTTACTCTCTAGATTCAAATTTGTAGGGTACGTTATTATTAGGGTTTGTCATTTCATCAACTTTTCCATTATTTGACAGAACTATCAAAATTTCGATCGATATTAATTCACCAGTAATTAATGTTTCCTGATGATTATCTATATTGGTAACTCCGCAAATCTGTGTGAGCATTGCTTAAACTCCAGAAGACAAATTTATGTTCAAGCACAAGTTTGCAGCTTCAATATTCAATTATTCCACAGATGCGCTCTTTCAATTTCTATATTAATGTATTGTATATTATATACTCGTAGTTAACTTCAATCGTTTTTATTCTAGTGTAATATTCAAATTTTTATAGTTGGGCGCATTTAGTCCTTCAAGGATACTCTACTCAGATTCAGCATCTTGCTTTCTTTATCTAGATATCTGTTGGCGTTGAACCCTCCAAATCAAGATCTAAGTATTATATGATATACTGCTTTATTGATGATCAATCTGAGAGTTTTTTAAAGTGCTTATATATTAACACATCAACAATTATTGAGTATTAGCAATAAGGCCTCGCTTTGCTGCGGACTTTTGTCGTAGTATCCAATATATTGTATATATGTATGTGTATAAGGTCTAATCTGTTCAGTTCGTGTACAGTAGCTAACTTTATTATAATTCTTGTTCATACAATTGTTCTTAGAATAGTAAACATTTCTTAAGTAGCCATTTTTTTCGAAAGATTAAGAAAAGATCCACCAGAGGCAGCACTAGTCGGAACTTTGATTTCCCTATAGACAGTAACGTTAAAAGTACTTCATTAAAATTATATTAACTCAAGATTATGTATCTGGAGCAAAATTTAAACTTGCAAAAGTACCAGACCATCTTTTTCAGGATTGGAAACTATGGCTTGCATGTTGTAGTTTACATGTTTCAGGTAATAAAAATGTACTAGTTGGAAGGTTATGTGTCGTTGATAATTCGTCTAAATTTGTCATTATGTGGTCAAGAATTTGAATATTTTCTGAGAAATGGATTATTAAGATTTTATTTTTCTATATTCAAGAATTAAAGAATGTGTTGTGAATGGTTATGATAATTTTCTTTCCATCGGAATCAAGTGTTCGAAGGATAAACAGCAACGCATGAAAATTTCTAAAAGTTCTATCAAGTTCGATTTTATACGTCAGAGAAGATTTTCCCTTTTCCCTTGAGTAATATGACAAATCATTTGCATAATCTCCAATATTAATGACAAAATCAGTCAAATAATATTGTCTTCCTCTTTGCGATGCTTTCGAAATTCCACAGTTAGGAAGCCATTCATCATAATCAGATAAGGGATCATTCAAGTCTAAACGATCAATAGGACCAGTAGTTATCTAAGTATTTATTGTAGCGTGACAAAAATCACAAGGAATAGCCTGGAATAGAAAAATTATTTGGTTTGAAGAAGGAAAGATGCATGATGTTGGGCTATTCATCCTTTGAACATTCACCACTATCAATTCCAAAGTTCATATGTATCATTACTATTCGCAATACATTCCACAATTCTTCTTATTCTAAATATAGGAAAAAAACATTAATAATACGATTCACTTAAAATAATCAAATTTTTGGCAACATAATGACAAATTTGACGAATTCATTAAGAATAACCAACCTCTCAACTAGTATATTTTTATTACCCGAACCACATAAACTACAGCATACAAGCCATCGTCTCAAATCCCGGCCAAGGTAGATTTGTACTTTTGCAGAAATTAATTTTGCTCCAGGTATCATCTTCCGTTATTTCCATTTCAATAAAATACTTTTAACGTTACAGACAAAAGGGAAATCAAAACAGTGAACTCTTACCTCTAGTGGGTCTTTTTTAATTCTTCCGAGGAAAATGGCTAATTAAAATCGTTATACACTGTCACTTTGACAATGCAAGTATAAGCAACATGAGGATTTGTTTGCATACTTTCTGTGGTATGATTGCCAAAAGACAGTGCGATTGAAGTGGTGAGTGAACCAAATAGAATATCGCTCAGTTTATGAAAATCGACTAAATAGTCCCGAAGATTGTGTAATGATGATGAGAAACGGCTAATAAAAGTAAAGATTTTTTTTTAATAGCAAATCAACTCTATCACAAATATTGAGAAGTATAAATCAACTTCTTAACCTTAACACTAAGCGAATGAAAAAAAGATACCATTTCGTAATTAATTACTCAATTATTGAAGTTTGTAATTATAAATGATGAGATAATTGGTATTATTGAATATTTATCATCAATTTGACACCGATTCTAGTTGTAAATAATTCTGATTTTCACAAGGTCGACTTTTAGTATAGTTGTTTGTCACTTTCCAGTATTTTTTGTTTTATTTCTCGAAGAAGTTCTTTATATATGCTTTTTAATTGTTTATAATATATTTTCATTTTGGAATTTGTAGAAGGACAATGTAAATTAATTTTGAATCAAATAAATAATTAAAAACCAAACGATGACTATATTGTTCCTCATCATTGGCACAACCTTGTTATCATTAGAAAATCTATTGTCTAGCACCTGGATCTTAACTATTCATCAGATCTCGAATGAACTTATTCGGTGCCACGCCGTACAAATTTAGAATGTTTATTCGCATTCCGTTATTCATAATTATGGATACAATTAAATTTTATCTGTATTAATTACAAATCACTTCCCAGGATTAAACATTTCCAATATATTTTGAATGAACTCTCATATTTCACATGTTTTCATCGTTTGTAGGAAAAACACGAGGTCAATAATACCACAATATTTATTACTTGTCCAGTTAAATGAACTCTTACAGTCATATTCATATTGAATTTTTCATATGATTATACGTATTTCAATCAATTCTCTCAGTGGTAATGAAGAAAACCGTTTTTAAATTAATAAGAATTCGACATGAATATGTAACTTAATGTTTTCTTTCCAGAAGCTCACGATAAACGTAAATGCAAATTTTATGCGTGATTCCTTCTTTGGTATTTAGATGTAAGATCAGTGAAAATTTGTCAGTATCAATTGAACTACAGTGCTGGTAACTTGAATGAGGAATAATTACCGAATTTTAAGGTAAGGTAATTTCATTCTTCTTAAAACAAACTTCAATAGTAATAGTAGTGACTCAATTAATTCCGTGACAAATTATAATATCAAGATAGTTTTTCCGATTTTCAAACAACTTGAGCAAAATTGAAAAAAATTCTTTATTCCAGTGGCATTTTTTCACATATATACAATTTATTGTAATATTTTGGAGACAGCTCTAATTGAAGTTTTAGTGTCATCAATCATTTTCAATGAGTAGTTTAATATTTACATTTTTAGTTCTTCGGTCTATATATAATAGAGGAAGTATTATGATCGTGATTTTTTGACAGTTTGAGATTCTGATGAATCTTCACGATTTAGACCGTACTCAGCCCAAAAAATCTCATTCGGAAAAAGTCGGTCGATCTGTCCGAAAGCACGATAACTTGAGAGCGTGTGCGAATTTTCGATAGAAATTTTATATTCAAGCTAGTTTTATGTTCTTAAATTAATTTTTTTCAATCAATTGTACCAAAACTTTATTGATGGAGCTTTTTAGTTTCTTGTGCTTATTTCATGAACAGTAGGAATTGATTCTGAAGAACTATCAGCGGTTCATTTGATGTTAATAAAATTTAAATGATTATAAAATTCGTTATGTTCTTCAAAAAACTTGCGAAGAAATTAAATCATATTGTAGAATTGGAATTGATGATACTTTTTTTTGGAATGCACATGCAAACATTCATCAATTTTTATTTTTTTTTAAATAAGTAATCTGGTTCTATCCTGTTTGGTATTAAATTAAAGTTCTTGAAGTTTTTTATTCTAATAGTAGTTTCAGAAACTAAATTTTAACGATTGTCAACTGTTTTTCCATAAATTATTCAAAGGATGTGTAGTTTGGTATCAATTTAATTGGCAAGCGGAACACCCCCAAGAAGAGACTTAGAAATAGCAAAGTGTGATACGTCTTATTAATGTCTGAAATCAGATTTTTCTTATGTTTTCGAGGTCGTTGAATACGAATATGTATTTAATTCTCACTTTGAAGTAAGGACACAATTTCAAAATGGCGATTTCTGGCAAAACTCCAATATTTTATTTTTCATACTTTTTGATACTCAACTCGCTATATCTTTGGTGCCTTTAAATATTTTTGCATGAAATTCTGACCTCGATTTTGTATAGTATCACTTCAAGGATGAGCATGAAAAAACCTTCAAAAATCAATTTTAAATTTTCCAAAATTTTTTAACATTTATCCACAAAAGTTGAGTGACAAAATTTCGAAATTCGAAATTATAAAATAATATATAAGTAAGTTTTCCGTGAAGTTTCAAGTCTGAATTTCTAATAGGAAAAAGATACGTCATTTTAAAGTTGCGCGTATTGGCTGGCAACACGCTCCACGCCAAACATTTGCGTGGGGATCGCTTGTTTGTTCAAAAGCTACGCAAAAAAAAAACCTTTTCTTCACCAATATAATGATTGAGGAAGTCGTATCGCACCCAGTTAAAGCGTGCGCAGCTAAAAGAGGCGAACAAAAACCAAAATTTGGGATTTTCTCAAAATTTTTATAATGTGCCACCTATGAAATAAAGAAAAGCATGAAAAACTAAACGCGTATCTATATCGATATGATTGCAATTATATTTTGAATCTATAGTAAACACTTTGCCTTTTTTATAATAAATGTGTCTTCTCGAGATATCAAGCCTCTAACTAATGTAACTTCCTTATTGGGATTTAAAATCATAATATCAGAGCAGGGTAACTGCTCTTTTAAATAGGGTACAAATAAAATTCGTCAAGTGAGACTCGTTCTCATTGTTAAAGAGAACTTTTTTTTCGTTAGTATGCCATTTCCCTATAGGTATATTATAAGCTTCACATCCAGTGCCATATCTAAGAGTTCTGTCTTTTAGTTTTAGCTGTAGAGAATCATCATCATAGTGCTCAAACACAAGATGAACTATACATACATTTTGAACAATAAATGATTTGTTTCATTATAAGATTCCCCAAACTGTTGAAGTTAGTAAGCGGCATTGAAGAAAGAACTCGCAACTCGGCCATACCATTGAAGTATTACAAATTTTTTTTTGTTCTTGTAATGCTTGTATGCTCGTGTAAACAATCTAATTCAAATTGTTGCATTTGTAGTCACTCCATATTGCAATTGAAATAAAAAAATAAAAATGAGTAGTTCTTCTATTTCATTAAAAATTCAACAATTGTTACAACTGAAGAAACTGCGCTATTTTTGGTTTGCGTAATTTTTGAACACACAAGAAACGCGGAGCGGGCGGCCTGCCAATACGCGCAACTTTAAAATTACATCTTTTTTTCTATCTGAAATTAGGACTTCAACCTTCACAGAAAACTTCCTTATATATTATTTTCCAATGTGTAATAGTTAGTTTTTCGAATTCCGAAATTTCGTCATTCAACTTTTGCGGTTAAATGGTAAAACATACCAAAAATTGAACTTATTCTCAAGGTGATTTTATGAAGAATTTGAGGTTAAAATTTCATGCAAAAAAATTCAAAAGCACGAAAGATATAGCGAGTTGAATATCAAAAAGTATGAAAATTAAAATATTGAAATTTGGTAGATAAAAAACACCATTTTGACATTGTTCCTCCACTTCAAAGTGAAAATTAACTGCATATTTATATTTAGCGTCCTCTAAAACATGAGACAAACCTTTTTTCCAGGCATTATTAAGACTGTGGTGACAGCTTGCTTATTTTAGGGGTGAGTTCCGCTCGCCTATAAAGCACTCGGGGAGATAATGCCAAGTTTGGGATCAACTTAAGCAGCTGGTCATTGTAAAATAAAAAATGTATTTCATAGGATCGCCATCTGTCACTTTAACAATGACAGCTGTCACTTCATACTATATGTAATATGTAATTAATTGAGATGACGCGACACTTCGAATTCATAAAACAGCAATGAAACTAGCTATATAATTCATGGTCGAGAAAGTGCTGTGTGGCCGCAGCAGGTCTGGTACCTCATCGAATCGACATTGACATATTTTGATCTTGTCTTGAGATCCCAATCCTTGTCATTATTATCAAGATCTCACTTTTATAGAAGGATAACCTACCCTAGTCCCTGTCATGTCCCTATGATAAATATTAACTGGAAATATGTCCAACTTGCATGGCAAATTGACACTGAAAATCAAGTCAATGTCAATGTCAAGACGTTGTAGTTCCAGCTCAGATTTGAATGCACGACGATGATGATGGAGTGCATTAGTTGGAACAGTAGTTCCAAAATATTATGCCAACGAACCCACCCTTATATCAAATACCTGACTATGAAACGCAACGTAAAGTAGCTATACACAAGTGCAAAATAGCAAAACTATTGTGAATGGCCACATGAAAAAATATGAATAATGCATTTTGATATTTAAAGTAGTCGTTATTGGACATCTAACTTTTGCTTCAAAATAGAAAATATCTATGCCCGGCATTATATTTTTCAATAAAATTTGTCAGTCTCTATACAAGCACTGATTTGCAGTCTTTTTTTTTAATCTAATCTAATCCCCAAAAAAGTTCGATTTTGCGACTGGGTATTCATCATGCTCCAAGCAAAATGGATTTTTTGAAATGATGTCGATGAATGACACAATGTACAGATAATAGATTCGGTGTAGGATTTGCCTCAAGTATTCTAAAAAGCTTCGGTGTCATCCTTTCATATACACAAGACGTCACCAAGCTTATTGTATCATAATTTCATTGTATATAGGAATTTATATATCATTGGACGCCCTGCTCATGAAACAACACGAATTCTGATGAACTCCTCAATTTAAAAATGCGTTAAAGCAAATGAACAATTTTGGGCAATTTGGCTGACAGTTTTTTTTTCAGAATCCTCATTCAGGATGACGATGTAAAAACCAACTCCTGAGTTTATATTTTTTGAAACATTCAGGCAATTAATTCCTAATAATAAGTCACAATATTACATATGAACATCACATAGTTGATTACCATTAACAAACTTAATAGATATTGTATAATACACATATCAATCAAATAGTTTCTAATGTATTCCTCTTGGCAAGTGTGGAGAAAGTGTTCGCTATTATTGTTATTAACTAAGTATAAGGCTTTTTTCTAAAACTTTATGATGATCAAGATGCTCCGCCAATTATCAGAGAATTACAAACGTGTGTTGAAAATAGCACAGAGATAGAAAAAAAAACAATAACTTCCGTCAAATATGTACTGTCTCCCTTATTTAATGTTTTGTATTGAGTGTTTCTGAAGACAATCTCGAGCCATTTTCAAGTTGGTAGTTCCAAAATTTTATTTTATTCATTTGAAATTTTGTGTAGTGAATGTTTTTATTGTGAGAATCTATGTTTGTGAGCACTGCATGATATATATATATATTGTTCATGTGTTACAATCAGTGGTATCCAAAATGCTATTTTACACATGCTACTGTTAATTTCAACTGAATTCTTCCACCATTGAATTTTGTTAGGCTTAGTTACATCCCATCATGAATGAGAAATCTGGGTAACTTGGATAATTTGGAACAATAAGATGTAAACTGTGAATACTGATACTTCGATTTGGAGATTGAAATTGATCTGATAAAAAAATATTCCTATCGAAAATGCGGTTCTGTTATCTCTCTCAAAGGACAAATTGCAGTATTTTTCCTATGGTCACAAAAATAGCGCGTCGTATTTCTGAATATATTTGATATTCTCTTCTAATCTTGAGACCTGACAGTGCTGCACAAAATACACTTGAAAAAATGTACTTGTACTGTAATAACGCTTAGTAAGTTGGGTACCTTGCCTTATTTCCATTTAGTCTCTTGAATATATTTTTTCTGGAAACTATGCTATATTTGTATTGATACAATCATTTTCGTTCACTTTTGATTCTAATATAACTTATTCGATGCGATTGAATTAGCTTTTAATGAGTTATACTCCTGAGCCACGCCTTAAACACTATTTACAGACATTCTCAATTCAATGTCTAAATGTGATATTTGAGTATCTATATTGACTAAAGCACTAAAGAATAATTATATTATATAAGTAATTTTAATAGCACTGGAGAATAATTATGTTATGTAATCAATTTATATCACTCCTTTCAACAATACCACTTAGTCTCATGCTTACATTCAGATCAGATAGTCGTAGATCCGAGTAGCTTCATGTGACTGCAGAATAAGTAATTTAATATAGGTTATGAACTGACAATGAAACAAATGCAGAACATTAAGGTTCACAGTCGAAAAGAGAGTTTATCATTTTAACCGTTGACAAAAAGTTACATTCGATAGTTATTTGAAATTTCAGGTATCTGAACTGCCTGAAGTTGTAGAATGTATGAGGTAAGAAAATTTTTCAATAAAAAAGATTTGTTACATTGAATTCCATACATTTCTATAGTTTCGTTGTTGGAAATCCCGTTGCTTTAAGTTGGTTGAAGCAAAAAGTAAATATAAGGTGAATAAAACATGACAAAATTTGAGACTTTGAGAGAGTTGACAATTTGGTCGAACTTAGTAGAAAGCTCCAAAGATTTTTTTTCCTACTACATGAATAATCATCTTCTTAGATCACAATAGAAATGTTTGAGGCCACTAAATCTCAAAAACATCATGATTAAATTCTCTGACCCACAAAAATTTGATTTTTATTATCATATAGTTTTCAAACATCAGTTGGCAATCTTTCAAATGTAGACCCAATTACCTCTAACCATCACATTTAAAGACTCGCTGTTGTACTATATACCTATCAAATCAGATCTAAACTGGACCCAGTTCGGTTGGTGAATCTTCCTTCTGTTCAATTTCGTCATTATTTTTGATTGACACGTTTGTTTACGTGTTGTTCTAGAGCTAAAATTGTGTAAATAATATTAGCTGTTGGAAAATATGAGACCAAAATACTATAATGTTGTGATGTAATGTAATGCAAGTACATTAGATGTACAATGTAATTTTTTAATGGAATTGATAAATTGATGTAATTTCTACCTTGTTATCTGAAAAATTCTGAATAAAGAGTTCAGATAACATTTTATGCCCCTAAAATAGATCTATGTGAGAAATGTCATATTTTTTATAGGTGGATCAAGTCAACAGTGCATGGCATTATAGAGAGAGATCTTGAAATCGAGCGTGAGGTACAAAAAAAAGGCACGAAGGGCACCGGATAGATTAAAAAAGGCATTCAGTTATCAAAAGAGAGAAGCATTACTGCCACCTGTTTTGACCTTATGAAAACCTTGTCTACATTTGTTCCATCGACAGGAATTTATTATTACAAGAGGTAATTGTGGACCGCTGTTTTTTACATTTCCGACTTATATAACCCTCGCGTGACCAATAGTCGAAGAGCCCATGACTAAGTAATCCTACAATAATTCCTCAGTTATTATGGCTGAGTGAACTGAAAATTATAGTAAATGAATTACCTATAAGATAAGAAAACAGACAGAATATAATGTACCTACCTCATTTTGAAAGTGAATGGGTCAAAAATAGACTACAAAATTAAATTGTATTCTTACTTTAACAGAAATAAATAATGGCAGAAAGCTCCTGTTTCGAAAAACTGAAATGATATTCTGGAGTAACTTGGCATTTGCGAATAAATCGTGTTACTATTCTTAAGACCTAAACAAATGAATCATTTTCTAACTAAAGCTTTTTTTTCTGTCCTCAGTTTTTATGTTTATCGTTCAAGAGAACGTTAGTCCACATAGATAGGAAGTAGCAAATGGCTCGGATTCTTTCAAAGCTTCTCTTGCCAGCCCTGAATATCTTTCTTTTATTTTTTCATTCAGAAGACACCAATCTTCTGGAAATTGAATACTATTCTGCCATAAGCGGCAAAATCTATAAGATTCTCTCTCGTATTCGTGGTCAAATCGGCCAGTTTTACTGACGTATTAAAACAAGGATTCAATATCCATTTATGCCTATTATCAGCTTCAGAGTTCAGTTCTGGAAAGTAGCTTAGTAGTTTCTCTCCTAAATTATGCAAGCTCTGTATTATGCAAGGAGTTTGAGAGCGTATTACCAACGAATGGTCCATTGTCCTTTGCAATTTCTGTGACGATTTTATGAATGCAAGAAAAAGATTCATACATAATTTTTGATGAATTGTAAAAAATCGAATGATTTCATTATTGGCCGTTAGAATGTTCTCTTCTCGCCCTTGACGAGTCTTTGTTGAAATATTTTGGTGATTCAAGATATCAGCGAGTGATGCTAATTTCAATAGCCAAACAGGGTTGCACCTGATCTCTTTGTAATTAGGGAGAAGAAAGATTTGGGTAGAACGTACAAACGTCTTCATGAATGATAATAAATAGTCCAGTTCTCAAGGCTTCACCATCAATAGAGTTCACAACAAATACATCATCTTTGAAATCACTGATATTAAATTGATGATCCTAGGGGATCACCCGAGCTTTTTACTTGTAAAAGGGTCGCATATTCAAAAAGGTTGAAAAACACTGCTCTATACCAATCAGCAAGTATTTGTGTGAATATCATAAAGCCATTTAGTACTGACATCTCTATGATGATCAGTAATACTGGGCTACTCCAATCACAAAATGGTTTATAATTATGGAAAAAGTAAATAAATATGAAAATCTGAGAAAAATATGTTTATCTAAGTATTTTCGAGGACTAGCTAAAATATGGTGAAACAGAAAAAAGTATAACAAAACAAAGGGAAAAGATCTTTAAGGTAAATTAGTTACCCCCTTGGCCACGCGAGACTCAACTTGACAAAAAAAAATTGAGTAGACTTGATGCAATTTTTTTACTGCTTTTGAGGACTGATTCATTCAAGCAAATAATACTTTGGTCGAAGGTAATCCATCCAATATTTCCATTACATAATATTTATCAATATTAGTTTGTTCACCTCTATTAATTACAATTTATTCACCGATTTTTATCTTTTGTTTTTTTTTTTGAAATTTAATTTCGTGGGAGCAATTTTCAGGATAGCAAATCAAATTGTATTTTATGTAATAACTGACGTTGATGATTTGAGTTTCGTGAATAAATGATCGTTGTAATTAATACACAGTAAAACGTACGTTCGTGTACAATCTGTAACAACTACTCAAAATTATTCGTTTGTATTTAGATTTTGCTTCTTTTATCTGCTTATTCTCATACATTTCTTGGAGTGCTCAACTTATTTTTCTGGTTAGAATTAAATGTTGTGATGTAATTGATCTGGTAATTTCAGCTGATGACGGATTATAATCACTATTCGAGACATCTAGGAAATAAAGATTGCTCCAATGTTTGATTGATAACATACCTTTTTAAATCGATCCTCAAGCCTGTATTTTTTTTTACAAATAACTGTATTAGTGAGCATATCTAAAATAAGACTTATGTTGCAACTCTGTGCAAAATCGTAAGTCTTATTAATCTATAAATACATAAGGAACTGATAAAAACGCATCGACTGCTACTAATGAAAGTCAATTTACTAATAAAGATAACAATTTCATTGCGATTTTGTTCATAACTTATGGATTTATGAATTTATAAGACTTATAGATAGACACAGAATTGTAACATTCTGGTTAGAATTGTTTTGTATCTGATATTGAGATAACATTCAATTTGTCTATCGTAAAAGATACAGAAACTACCTAAAAATGGTCGAACTAGCCGCCTTTTCTGATAACAAACTTAAGATCAATTTTGCCAGTGCATTATCACGTTACTATGGTTACCAAGATTGTACATAATGAATTATAAGTTATAATAATAAGGGCTGCAACCAACAACATTTGTGATACACATGGCATAAAAATGATAACAATTATTTGAAAAAAAATTAAGTTGGTATTGAAACTTTTTTGTAATTAACAATTCAAAGAACATTGAAAATTTTATTCGAGTCAAATATACTTCTCCAAGAAATTATTGAAGTTATCAATATTGAGCTCGGCAAAATCTCTAATTCTCTTTTCTGAAGCTGCTTTTCAGTAGCATATTTTTTTTGCTCTTCTTTGGCCAATATGACATTTTGCATTGAGATTTGAATAGACAAATTATAATCCATTTGATGAAATTGGACTTTACTTAGCAAGTTCCATATTTATCATATAGATTCTGTTTCACAAACAATTTTATGATCTATCGATGTCAAATGATATATTTGACAGTGTCAGACATAGAACGAACAGATGATTCTCAAACGGAGCTAATTTTGCGTACCCTGCTTCTCCAATTCATAATATCAAGTGATACTGATAGATTATCATTAATTGACATAAACGAATGATTATACAATTATTAACTATTTTTATGGATAAAGCTATTCAATAGAAGGACAGTAATTTGGTGATCTTACTTCCAATTACTATTCCTCTAGCAATTCCAAAATCAGATATTCTTTGATTATCTGATCCAAAATGGATCAAATATGAAATATTAAAACAAGAATGTGTGCTCTTCCGTTAAGGATGAGTTGCAATCCAAACTATTTAAGTGCATTGAAACAAGAAAAAAACTATTTGAACAGAGGAAATCGTCGAAATCTATCCAAGAAAACCTATGACGTTGATCCAAAATGGGTCAAAAATGAAAAATTGAAACAAGAATGTGTGTTTTTTCGTTAAGGATGAGTTACAACCCAATTCAGGGGCATTATTGAAGAAAGAAAAAAACTACTTCGACAGAGGGAATCGTCGAATTCTACTTAAAAGAAAACCTATGACGCTATTTTTGCCTAAATAAATACTCACCGATTTATAAGAGAGATGTTGATCATTGAACAGAAAATAACCGACTTTTCAAAAGTTTCAAGCACATCCACAATTATCTTATAAAATATCAAAGAAAAATCTATGTTATACGGATTTGTTTGTCATTAAAATTCAAAGCGATAGAATCAAATATGATATGTATATAAAAATTCTAAGATAAAAATATTCTCTAGTATCATTTTGTATGTGAATATTTTTATCGTGAAATAACTCGAAAAGGAGATAGATATTGTCAAATAACTGTTTTTAGGCGCCATTTTTTTCAACATGGCGATGCGAGCGATAAAGGTACGAGGTGGCAAAGTTGAAATTCGGACAGAGCACATAAATTAGGTACCCATTTTCAAAATTACCGGGAAACTTTCCAGATAAACTACCAAATGACTGCACTAATAGATATAAACTTTTGAAACATTTTTTTACATTCTTGATTGATATCTATTGAAATTTCAATGAGTTGTAGTAATAAAATATATTTTTTCTCACAGATTGCTGTTCATCTATTGTTTAACATAGTTCAAGTGAAAAAGATATTATTTATTCCACAAATAGTACACATATTTAAGTGAGTAATTTCATATATTTTCAACAGTAAGGTTTCACAGATAGCTCGCGTTCTTTTTCATAACGATTTTTACTTTCTTGTACAAAGTAAAAATAAGAATTGTGGAACCGACAAAATTCACATCTCGACATTTTGATGGATATGTCCGTTTTAAAGATACCTGAATCCATTTTGATTATCTCCGTACGTATGTATGATGTATGTATGTGCATTCGTAACTTGCAAATCTCAAAACATGTCAAATGTATATTGTTGAAATTTTGTACTTAAGAATTTGTTTTCAAATTTTCCGCACAAATCCTCCATCGTTGTACGCAGGATATTGAAATTCAATATTTGAAATTGCTGTAGCGTCTAAATGACTATTTTAATACGAATCGACTGAGCCTTAAATGCATTTTATGTAACTGTCTTCTTGAATTTGCCGCATGAATTAAAAACAAATTCTTGCATAACATCTAATTGTACACCTCGCATATTGATTGCGATCGGCTAAACCGGAAGTACACTTCACCGAACAATTCTCAAAATTTTTTGCATAAATCGGAATTCATTGAAATTAGATTTTAGTGAGCATGTTTTTATGATCTATACATTTTTTCAAAATTTTACATGAATAATTAATTCCTTTTGGCTATAAATTCTGTATATTTCATTAGAAACCTTGAAGTTTCTATCCTTTGACTAGAGATCTTCTGTCGCTAGGAGAAACTTTATATGTGCAGCTTCCAAACGTCATAATCAAGGTTAGCTACTACAAGTTTAAAAAGTTTCAAAGGAACATTATGAAAAAATCATGTAATAGACCATTAATTTTTAAAAATTAGATCTTAAACTTTTAGAAGAAGGCTAAAGATGCACTGCTTCATTCTTAGAATGCAAACGTAGAATGAGTAACATTGAACTTTACAAGAAAAAGTTGCTCAATTTTTTGTCTATACGTAATCTACATTCCGTACCCTATTATGTTGGAGAATTATTCAATGTGAAGATAAAGTTTTTAGGTGTAAAAAATTAAGTATAATACACGAGCTCCACTCAATCACAATATTCCATAATTATATCTACAGAATATTTCATACCTACTGATCTATTCTCACTAGTTCTATAGTTATCCACGTATAAATAAAAACAATTGAATGTTCTCTATTGATAATTTTTTTCTGTGATTTAAATTATGAATATTTGATTAAAATTTCCTATTCAACGTGATAAAAAAAAAGAACAGGTCTTCAGTCAAATAAATGTTAATTCATGGACTTATTTTTGTATAAATAGAAACTCTCAAAATAAAATATTTTTTTCTGTAACTTCCATGGTCAAACCAAAGTAAACATTTATATTATCTGTGAATGAATTGACTTCCTATTCATAAGCCATGTTCGAACACTTAAAATAATTTAGATGTGGGCAATTTAAATATCCATCCAAACTTCATCTTGGTTTTCTAGATATTATCATTCAACAGCAAAAATTTCGAGACATTTCAATGTTTTTATAAATCTGAACTTCTCAAAACGCGTTTTTGTGAATTCTCCAGATCCAGAAGACGCCCGCTGTAGGGCTTGCAATTTTATCAACTCTCTCATTCAGCTCCGAAACAGTAGAAATTCAAGCGACTACTGATTTACCAATAATTCATTAATAAACCATGCTCAACCTGACTTATTTGCATAGGCTATAGATAGTATGAATAGCTCACAAGCTATTCAAACACATATAACTACAAGTTTCAATTCAAATGCATTTATAAACTACCCATAAGATTATTGCTGTTCATCCAGAATTTCCACAGAAAGAGTACTTCTCAGTTGATACATTTCGATAGAAAAGTTAATATAAATTCGTATGCCATTGTATGTATGTCAAAATATAGTCAATTGTCTCATTATTAAAAAAAATCTATGATGTCTGACAACACCGATATTTCCAAAAAAATATTTTCTTAACAATCAACAAACTAATATTTCATCTCTGAACAACAAATAACCGAATAAGCTATTCAGTCTAAGACTTCTTAGCTTGATAATACTTACTATGTTCTATTTCAGTTGAGAACGCTCTGAAGCACTTATGAAAATACAATTAAGGCCATCTAATTCTGATTGGACGAAATGCAAACACGATTCATTTATAGTCCAGTCAAAATAGACATTCACCCTTGCATAAATTCCCAAGAAGCTGAAAATTGACATGAATGTTAGGGATACCATTATAATGAAGTTGTGAAAAGTCCCCAACGATCCCGTGTGTGCAAAAAATTTTATGCGAGGTCAAAGCTCGCAAAAATGGGTTTTTTGAATTTTTTAGCGGAACGATCAGTTTTATGATATAAATAGCTGAGATACAAATTGTAGATCTTTCAATTCACTACAAAAATAGTTTCCACCTCTTTATTCCTAAGATCCACTATTTCTGAGAAAAAGCCATTCCAAAGTTATATTCTCCTTTTATGCACACGTTGCCACGCCACCTATGAGGTTGTGTACTTGGCGCGTATTTTTCAATGTGGTTTGCCCGGTAGGCCTACTCTATGGTCTTCTTATTGAAGTTCAATATAATATTAGGTCTTCTTATTCAACTTCTTCTTCATCTTCATCTTCCTGAGTTGACGTAAATTGCTCAAATAACGATCCAACAGTTGTTTCATCGTTGATATAAGGATTATCTTCTGTTGAAGATTTAGTATTTGAACACGACTAACTTTGACAGCTGGTGCAGTGGTACATGCTTGTGAACAAAGTCATCTTACTTTCTTGCAACCGCAATTCGAATTACAGTCCTTTCTGTAGCTATAAAAAAAAAGATTAAGGAGCTTTTCTAGTGCAGGTGAAAGTAGAGTGTGGATTGATTCCAATACATTATTAATTAGCTTCCAACCCCATTCTCCTGGGTCCAGTTGAACCTGCTAATATACTTGATAAAAATGTTGATAAGCAGAATCCGAGGTTGGAAGAAGACCAGCTAATTGAACACGTTTTTATTAGGTGTATGTTTTGCAAAAGATACGAAACGTAACTTATTTATACAAGTAATTTAATGTAAGTGAAAGACGGACACTGCTACGTTGACAATTGAACACTGACAGATTTTGCTCAAGGCCGCATGGTCACATAAAATGAGGAGCTGAGTATCCTTTCATCTCATATTCTTAGAATTATCACTCAATATCAATGTACGAGTACTAGTTACGCAGACGTATAGTTGTACATATATTATACGTCCATAATGAACATAGGCACTGTAGTTATGCATATTATTAAGAATATAATTCTAGAATGGCTTTTTCTCAGAAATGGTGAGTCTTGGGAAAAAAAGGGTTGAAACCATTTTTATGGAGAATTAAAGGATCTACAATTTTTTCTAAAATATGTTTATCATTTAATCAGCCATTCCGCTTAAAAACCCAGAAAACCCATTTTTGCGAACTTTGACCTCGTATAGATTTTTTTGCACACATGGGATCGATAGGGACTTTCGACAACTTCATTATAATGGTATCCCCAACGTTCATGTCAATTTTCAGCTTCTTGGGAATTTATGCAAGGGTACCCCTATTTTTAATGCTAACTTGCCTTCCGGAAATGAACCTAAGAAATGAAGTCCACAAATAAACTTACATTTTACATGAATAAGTACAAATTCAAATATTCAAATACACAGATCAATTTATGATAATTGATGAAATACAGACAGTTGATTCAACTGACAAATAACTTCGTGATGTACTGATGATATGAAATTGCTTTACATTACGGCCGTACATAAGGCTTAAATCGTAATTCCATGAGAGCCTGCACCGTTCGTAACTGAAATAAACTATATATATATATATATATATATATATATATATATATATATATATATATATATATATATATATATATATATATATATATATATGTATATATATATATATATATATATATATATATATATATATATATATATAAAGCATGGGTTCCAAAAACTTGCGATATTCTATATAGATTCAAAAAACCGCCAGAAATAGCGAACTACAAGTATTGACGTCAAATTTTAATTACTTCTGTAGTGGTAATACATCGAATCGATATTGGCATGATCTCATCGTGTATTTATATATCAAGATAATCGGATTTGGTCCCTATCAAGTCCCTAATCAAAAATTTGTCCAGTTTCAATTGTGAATTGACTATAATTATTAAGTCAATGTCAATGTCCAATCGTTGTGCTGCCACCACTATGGATTTTGTGACATAAGCATGTATTTCAACTTTTATAATATGATCTTGAAGAAGAAACAATAAAATTTAGAAACGATTTTAGGTACATCCTCTCGTAAATGAAAAATTGAGACACGAAACAGGAATATTTTGAGAAAAATAACAATATTGAATAATAAACTCCAAAAATTTCCACAATACTACTACTTACCCACTAATGCCGACTGGGGCAAAGTGACACAGTGCCCACGTTTGTATTCAAAATAGTGTTCCACCAAACCACGGCAATTTTGCCGCAAGTGCACGAAGTACGATCGGATAATCTAGGCTATGAAGTTATCACGCAGCATTTTCCCGCGATACGTCGTGGCAGAAAATCGTAGCTCAAAATTGGAAAAAAAATGCTTCAAACTATTCGACAAAGTCAAGAAATATTAATGGAGAAAGAGCTTAAATATGAATTATTCTAATTGATCCAGCATGACTCCGTCTCAATTAAAGCTCGAGGATTCTCGCTAATTAGCTTTATCAAATAAAGTAAGATTTTGTATACTCCCCAAACAGTGCGTTCCTAATTTCAGTCATCCTTGGGATCTGGAGTACAATGGCAGCTATGATTCCAGTCGAATGGGAAGTTTTGTGTGAATTTATAAATTTGAAAGATCTCCTAGAATCAGACTTCGTTTTCAGGTCCTGTTAGTTGGAGTGTAGCGTGACGTGCACAATGTTTTTTTCCTGAGGACATATTCTTGACATATGATTTGCATGTTAATTTTTTTGTCGCAAATAATTATACCACTCATTAATAAATTCTAAGGGATTCAAACAGAAATTGTGCCAATTGATTTTTTTTTTTACATTCTACCCCATTTAATATCTATATCAAAAATCAACCTGGAATTTCATAATTCCACGTATTATGAAGAAGTAATATATTGTTACATGAAAGAAGTGAACGTACGTTCTTGTGTAACGTGTTACTCTACACTACAAGTGAATAACCGTTTCTAATTAGAAATGATATAAATAACCGACCTTGATTCATTTACACAATGTGTGTATTATTCAAATTTTGTCATCATAGAAAATTTGTCACTTTTAGACAATAAGTAGGTGAATATTGTGGTGTAATTATTTTGAGAAGGACAATGTCCGATCCGATATCATTTACTATAATATGTACCTACTTAATTGAGTTATGTATATTTGGATCTATTTACTAGATTTAAGAGAATTGCACTTCTTCACTTCTGTCTAATAAATTCATTTTAATAATAGTAGGATGATTTTCCAGTCTTCTAATAAGAATTTAGTACTTTCGAATCAATTATACTCAATTATGCTCAGTATATCAAACTGAAAATCATATCAATTCTCTTTAACATAGATTTATTAGCCGCAGATTCACACAAATCTAATCGGATTAACTGAATCTACTTTTGAAGCTTTCAGGCTTAGCTTAGTCATTTACACCGACCGCGAAGAGCTTTGACTTGGTTATTCATTCTGTCTTGATATTTGAGTTGTAAAGTATTAGAGCGAAAGCTGGCTGCAAAAAACCCAGTCAATCAAGTGACAGAATTAAATGTTTTTCAAACGTTAGTACTCACCGAGACAACAACAAAAATCATGGCGTGTCTAGGCAGAAGTTGTGCACAAGTATAGTATGATTTTTTTATGGTACATTTTTCGTACAGCAACTATACCAATGACGTAACACTATGAAATTACTCCTACAATTTAGGTGTTACTGAGTAAAAAAATATATATTTGTGTGCCTCGTCAAATCCTGTTTTCATGCCGTGACGCACCACTTTTCTCAATTATTGTTTTGGTACGTTACTTGACCTATCGAGTAACAACTTCAGACTATGATCAAATTTGAGTATAAATATTTCTGTGATAGAAAAAACTGTGTTCCACGTCCATGCCTGTTACAAATACCTGGCACACCACTTTCTATTCCATAGAGTCTTATGCTATTGTCATCTGTATAGGTCTTCTATGCAGGTATGCTGCGCGCACGTAGATTTTGAAAACTACTGTTTCAGGCCTAAACCAGAGTCCATTTAACATACTATACTATATTATGCTACTGAGAAAGAGATTTTACATTAAAAAAAGATACATAGAGACGCTGTCCAGTTCTGGTGCAATACACACGTATCCTTTTAAAGTATCGTAGAGTTTTTGGAGCATTTTTTCTTATTTTTTCATCAAAACTTAAACAATTTGATAAAAATGAAAGTATATTTTTGTGTGGTCGTACTGACAATTTGAGAGACTTCGACAAAGCTCTGTTCAAAAAATGTCAATTTATGAAAATGTTTTGTAAAGAAATTACAATATCGATTTTCTTTCAACGAAAAATGATGCTGAATATCACTTGTCACTAAGACCACACAAAAACACATCTCCATCTTTATTGTTTTGTAGAACTTTCCAATCAAAAAAAAAAGGAAAAAATAATGCTTCAAAAATTAAACAATACTCCAACAGAATTGATGCACTAACTGAAAAGTAAATGTTTGCATCAGGGTTGAACAACGTCCATATGTATCTTTTTCTATTTTTACATGTCTCTCAGAAGCATTATCAAGTATAGTAAGTTATAGGGACTCTGGTTTAGGCCAGAAACGGTAGTTTTCATAATTTACCTGCATCGAACACTCATACAGATGACAATAGCATAAGACTCTATGGAATGGTAAGTGGTATGCCAGGTATTTGTAACAGGTTACAAATAATACTCAGTGCGTATGAGCCAGGAATTTTGGGCATGAGAATAATTTTGCACACTTGGTTGTTCGTGCATCGCAAACAATGCATGAACTGAACCTTCCTCGCATTTATTACTTATCACATCCTAGTGCTACCAATATCACTTCACACAACAGTTGAGTTCCGCAGCCTAAATTTATAGTTTTTCTGCGAATTCATATTGTCTAAATGTCAACTTTTGCTGCATTGCGTGTCTACTAGGTCTTTCTGAAATTGCTATTTAGGGTCGTAGGAAGCTTTTAGATTCAATAAGTGTGAAAACAATCATATCATGACATTCCATTTACAATACTTGACCTCATGTCATAATGCCTAAGTTCACAGTCTTCCTGCATTAATTACCACTATACAATAATTGTGTGAAGGTTCTGGTTATGAGGTCAAGTATTATGTCGCGAGACCTTCCCAAGATTTTTTCTATGATCTTCCTCTTCATATCTTGACAATGAATAAGCATACAGCAAAATAGCACAAAGCACAAGTTGACAATCAGTCTTTACAAAGAATTATTTGCTGATAGGTGCTGCGCACAGATTGTATGGTGTTAGAACTAAGATTCACAGACGCTAAATTTATACATTGCTTGCGATGTATGAAAATTTAATAATATGAGTTGTATAATGGAAGCTGAAACATGAATGAGAATAAGAAATAGATACTACAATGCATGGAAAAACAAATATTGACTCATAATCTGTCCGAAATGCTCCATTTGGTAACACAACCTTTGATTTGCTTATATACCTTGATAATATCGTATTTCTGAATTCAGGTTTTAATCATACAAACATATTCAACATTCCAAGGACTGCAACACTGTTGTTATTCTTCTATATTCTGTCGTCAAAAGTACCTAATTTCTATTCAAATATTATTCTTGACTCATTCTAATAGAAATTGGTTTTCTTAAACTAGTAATTGTCTAAGTATACTAAATATTCTGAGCAATTCATTAATAGGTATATTCCTATCGATGACTAATGACAAATTACCAGATTAATGAAAATAGTCCAGAAGGAACGATTCACCTGCATTTAACTTCTTTCCTATTAAATTTGAATAGGTAGAATTTGAAAATGTCGGTCACTCTCAGGGTCGTTTTGCACGTTGCACTAAATGCATTTCATACTTGATTTTAATACAAAGGAAAATGCACAATGTCATACACAAAATCTGATTACAATAAACAGTATTCTACGCAATCTCAGTAGATTCTACTGTGCATCAAAATTGCAGGATGAAATGTAGCATTCAACCAACCGCATCAAAGATGAAGGTGCCTCCAAGTGCCTTCAATTGAATAACAAATTAGTGTTCAATATCAATCTGTCAAAATTTTGACAGAGAAATATTCCGGACAAAAAAAAATTCCTTGATCTAAAACTCCCATATTCATTATTATTTTTGGGGCCTCGAAGTCCAATGACAAATATGGAGCTCTTATAATTTCGTCTTCTTCGTATGTCCATCTGTCCGTCTATCCGTTTGTCTGTCCGTACGTCACAATCATTCTACTCGCAGACTATTGGGCACTATATAGATGAAATTAGAAAGAGAGCTGCTCTCTATGAACCACTATACAATAGTAAAGTGAAATTTCAAAAAAAGAACAAGGCGTGGTACACTATTCCTGTAACTGAGAGATAAAAAAAATAGTCATTGCACATGAGCGTGTCTAGTATCGTTATGAAACATGATAATGAAATTTCAGAGTGACTTTTTCATGTATGCTCATAGCTTCTAGACTCGTAGAAAGTGTTCTCCTCTTCTAACTATTCCAACTATACGGTTGAAAATTCTAAAAAAACTTTAAGGCAGTAGAACTCAGAAAACACTTTTAAAGAAAATTCAATGATATATTTCGTGTAGTTTTCTAACTCTGGGATATTTTAGTTACTCGCTTTTTTTTAGCTTAGCGACCACAATAACTTCTAAAAATATTTTGAAATAAGAAACTATTTTTATTTGTTAGTCATAGTACGTCCTCAGTTCTCAAACAGCTATTTCCAAGAAAATTTAGATTCATGAGGAGAATGATCACAGATGTATAGCTTATGAGTATTACTATAGGAACCTTTATGTATTTTGTATCAGGAAAACCATGTTTAACTCAAAATACAAGAGATTCAGGACACTGTGAAGTGACTTTTGAAAAATGTCCGTGAGACAGATAGTCGGAATTGTAGCCGCGAAGCTAATGAAAATTGAGTTGATACATGGCATGCAGGGATATGAATCTGCAGCAGTATCTTCTACCATAATATAGCCGAAGTATGAGGTTCGAAGAAATACAGTTTACTGTGAAGTGGCCTTTGGAAAATATCCATGAAACAAAATTCAATAAATCTAAAAAAATCAAAACCGGATTTTCTCACAAAATTACAAATTCAAAAGTCGCTTTTACACCATCTTCTCGAATAGGCCAGCAACTGTAGATACGTATCTCGTTCTTATTGGGACTCTTCAGAACAGTGTAGCTAACGTGACCATACGTCCCGCTTTCAGGCTGTTCGGAACTGTATCCCCAGCGAGGGCATAAAAGTCCTGCTTTCGCAAACTGATCAGACAATAATTTATTCTAAAATTATTCTGTACATTCGCAGACCCAATATTTTAAAATTGATGTGTTCAGCAAAAAATTACAAGATTAAAAGCTTTTTTTTCACATAATTCCGCAGGGAGCGTCACGCTTTCAGAAAAAATGATCACGTTAAGTATAGCAAGCCTCAGATCGTCGGACTTATAGCCGCGAAGCTAATGGAGATACATGGCATGCAGAGAGTTATGAATCTGCAGCAATGCCGCCTACCAAAATACAGCCGAGGTGGCAGGTTTGAAGAAATACAAAACGCTGTAAAGTGACCTTTGAAAAATGAACGTGAAACAGAATTTGATGAATTGAAAAAATCAAAAGAACAGAACTGAAACTAAAAACAATTTATTATCAGATTCTGTTTAACTAAAATTTTTCAAAGACCACTTCACTATATCAACGTAATTTTCATTAGATTTGCGGCTACAAGTCCGACTATAGTAATATTAATAATAATTTATTCATAGATATATGACACATTTATCTAATACGTCAGAGTGAATTATCAACTCTTTGTAAAAGTGAATTACTACAACCCCTTTGCAAGGGCTCGCAGTGAGATCTTTCTCCCAATTTTTTTCACAAGATCAACTTTAATTACAAATTGAAATATCAGTTATAACAATACCCGTAGGTGATTCCTTTTCTATAAATGGTCTGAACTTACGCACTTTGTTTCGCTTGTGCATTCACTTGGTGAGATTTTTTGTCTAGAATTTTCCCTATGATTATTATTATTGAATAAATTCGAAAAGAACTATCACAAATGTGATATTCTGTTATGCTTGGCACATTCTAATAGAATGAAAGTTCAGAAATGTCATGAATATCATAAATAATATGAATAAAATAAATAGAAAGACCATTCCTCTTTGTGAGATTAAACACTTAGAGTACCAAACCCTGACTACCTTGGGCTTTGGCTATATTGTACTGATGAGTCCTAATAAAGACGGAATACGTGTATACAGTTGCTTTCCTATCTAAGATGATGGACGCATATCCGACTCTTAGATTTGTAGTTAATGGAACATTTATATCATTTATAAAATTCCTGAACTCTAATACTTCTATTGAACTTCTATATCTGCTTAGTGAGAATATTCTATTTATATAGGCTGTAAAAATGCGCGAATAAAGTGATAGATCAGATAAGATTTTTTTTATTAAGCTTTGGATCAGTGCTTCTGAGAGTCAAATAAAATAAAATAGAAAATAAATTTAAATCACGCTCTTTACCAGATATGAGTGTGACAGACACTTGTAGTGAACCTAGTACATTGATTGATATTTCGTCTCCCTTAGAATGTGGTTACTAGTCATCAAGCTATGGGTACTCTCAGTTTTTGTGGAAAGAACGCCACAGAGTATATAATAATTCAGTGAAAATCCTACTGATTTTTTTATTTGTTCATGGAATTAGATCAAAGTGTAATTCAAAATCCCTCAGTGGGTCACGAAGAAGCTTGATGGAGTGACAAATGCTTTAGGTCCAAATTTATGACTATTCCTTAGCAATCCCTCAAGATAAAGTTTCCTTAACATATCTTCATCATGCCAAATTTTCATACCAAAATCTGCCGAAATGTTTCTGAAAACTATTCTATTTCCAAAACTATGGAAAATCATATTTGAGAAAGTATCAATAATGAAATTTCTCAAAAGATGAAAGGCAGATAATTCCTTCATAATAATTTCTTTGCAATTACCAAATAAAAATCTCCGAAATTCACGAGTCGATCCTAAAAGATCGAATCGATTGGTACCAGATATATTTCTTGTAGAAACAAATGAGAAAAATATTCTTCCCAAGCTCATTTTCTAGCTAGACCTTTGTCCCAAAATTGTTATTTATAGAACTTGTATACTAGAATAATAGGTATATACTTCATTTATATAATAATTTCTATGTGCAAATCTCAAATTTTGTTTACGTATACTCAGTATATGATCCTTTCGAAATA
This sequence comes from Dromius quadrimaculatus, assembly GCA_963989225.1. Classification (NCBI taxonomy): domain Eukaryota; kingdom Metazoa; phylum Arthropoda; class Insecta; order Coleoptera; family Carabidae; genus Dromius; species Dromius quadrimaculatus. Next base: position 54,355,543 of record OZ022325.1, on the reverse strand, counting down.
GCTACTGAATAAAAAAATTATAAATGATATGAAAATGCAATGATAATGTGCTTAATAAATTTGAATTCAGTCACAATAGCATAATTCTTGTAGTATACAGTATTTGTAAGCATCATTGGAATGTTTATTTACTAGGGAAAAGGAAACAGTAAATTTCACAGGCTTTTTTCCGAATAATAATATTTCGTTTGAAAAAATTGAATTGCATTTCGTACACATAGCAAACACCTATTCAATAGCACTTATGTTTTTGTTATAAAAATAATCATACATCATGTCATGACACATCTCAAAAAAACACTCAAAAATAATTTATGACTTTTTTTTTAAGAAACGTGAATATATTTTTTTCATTATTTTCGATCAGAGGCATAACATTATACATAATTACAAAGAAGAATACCGGACGTCCTTTCTTGGAGGAAACATCGACTCATTCAACTCAAATACAACCTTGACTTAAATAAAGCATTAAATTATTCCTTCAACTCTCAACTTATGATGTATAAAGATCAAGGTTAGACTGTCTGTTTCTTTCTTGTCTAAATCTCCAAAAATAATATACAGCAAGGTTGAACAATTACTGATCAGAAAATTATTTTATTCATATTCTCATTCATATCTGTGATACAATCGAATACAATACATAAAACAGTAACAAAATTCTAATATGTGAACTTGTGAAGTTGGTCTACGAATACTAGAAGATATTGGTGAGTTTGCTACGTTCCTCGTATAGATACAACACGCAGATTTCAAAAACAGAAAATAATAATTCTACACGATCTTCCTCCAAATTCATACATTTATCACAGCGACTATAAAAGGACTCTTTATTTTGATCTGCAAATTATTCTTTGATGAAAAATATTTCCTCTTTGTTCGAACAAAATGTGTGTACCTACTTTGTGATGGATTTTTAATTTTGAGAATAGATAGCAGTGTGATGGTGTTTAACCTTGAAAATCAGTCATAGTCCAGTCAACTTAGGTTTTATCTGCCAAATAATTGGTACTGGCTTTTTTATTGCGAAAATATCTTTGTTTTGGCATGTACAATGAGTGTGCAAAAATCATATTGTCAAATCCTAGTGCTCCAGGAGATATCGAAGGCCAAAGATCAAAAACTCTGTTTTTGACCAGTTTTTTGCCAATATCTCATTGTCCAAGCATTTAAGTTCATAAGTAAAAATGAAATATAAATTTCTTGAAATCGTCAGTGAAGTGCCTAAAAATCGGCATTAAGATAAAAAAAATCGGCTATGATGTAGCCCATTATTATACAGTTTCTGTTGCTTGGTTGCATAAACAAAGATGCCAGATGTACAGTGCTACCGCCGTTCGATATAATTAATATTTCATTCTTTGTTATAACTTCCAAATTTCATTTTATATAAAATTAATTATATTTATGAATAATTTATTTTGTTTTCATTTACATCGCATTCATTTGCTACGTTCATTCATCCAAAAATTGTTGAATGCTGACACCTTTTCCAGAAATAAAAATGCATTTGTTGGTGTTGGTACCACTGACACCTGTCAATAATTGTCAATAAAAATAAAGTTGAGTTACTTTACATCTAGATCCAAATCAACTTGTCCAATGATAGTTTTCAAATTACAGAATTTGAAATAAAACTAATCGGGGATGAAGGCAGTAGTGTAATTGTACTTAAATCAATAGAATTCTTCAACGGTGTTCAAAAAACCCAATCTCAACATATCTGTAGAGTTAATAAAACTGATAAGCGCGTGTGTACAACTCGAGCAATCCTTCCTAGATACTATTTTGCCCTGCTGTAAGTTATCTATGAAGAGTACCCTATCTCTTTCCCAAAAAACGGAAGCAACAACTCGACTAATTTTCTCTAGATACTATTCTGCCCTTTCGTGAGTAAACTATTCTTTCCCTCTCCGCAGAGAATTGATGATAATTTTTTCCATGTCTTGAAATTGAGAGCTCTCGAAGCAGAGTTCTCTTCAGTAATAAGTTATTTTCAATGCACGTGTTGCAACAAAAAAATTAATTTCAAAAAAAAAAAAAATCGGGTAGAATTTTTGTTTTGCATACTCAATTTAAGGACACATGCGAAGAATACAAGCAGTTTAACAGCTACTGATAATTGGTCACACAAAATCATAGCAAGATCATTATTCTTTGGATACCGGATCCAAAATGTTGGAAAATCATAACGCTAAGCATTTTGCTGAGTCAAATTAACCACAATAAACAAAGATTATTGTGTCATCTTTCATATATAATCTAAATGTGTAATCTGATTTCTACATGTATTACGAAAGTGCACATATTCATTACGTTCAATCACTTGTGTTTTCACTTGTCTCAATCCATAAACACAAACGCAAGCGACTGTTGTGATGCTAGCCGTGACCTTGACTGAGTTACCTTGTGACCGGAATGCAGGTAAAGTACTGTTGATTACTGTCACAATAAAAGTATAAAAGTAAATTAGCTTGTTGTAGGATTTTCTTAAAAGGGTTTATGCAATTCTTAAGTAATTTCGATGTTGATACAGTCTTCTTTTTCTATTCATCAATTTACTTCTCTTCAACATATTAAAGTTTTGATTACGGAGAAAATTAATATTGATTAACGCAAACATCTAATCCTTGTGTCGAGTTTAGAATTATCTGTAAAATATTTAATAGAAAATGCATGTAATCGGAACATATTTAAATATTTTTCCAATATACCACCCGCCTATCTGAGTTTGAACAGGAGGTAAGAAGAGATTATGATAAGGTCAGCAATAATGTTCAATGTAATGGTTTTGTACTACAAGATTCTATTGCGTATTCCAGTGTACTACAAGTGTCGATTTTGGGCTCTATGTTATTTATTCTATTCGTAAATAATATAACGTCAGTGGTAAATGTTTCCGAAGCTATTAAATACACGTACAATTTCGCATATTGACGATTCTAACATTTTTCAAGCTGATTTACATTCTATAAATGATTGGCCAGTCTCTAATTTCGATTATTTTGATTTGAATGAATGTTTTATTGTCAGTATTGCTTTTTTTTAATGGATTTCGGGATTTAAACATGTCGGTTATGTCCCTAGTTTTAACACGCACAGCTTTTTCACTTTACTTTGACACGTTTTTACCGTGCTGCCATGTATGCTGCCAGTCAACCGGTGCAGGCCCATGTTACAACAATAAGCCGGTGCCAGGTAGCTTCACTGTTGCTTAGTTAATTTGATTCCCAACTTGTACAGGTAACAAGAGTGAATACCGGTCCAGAAAAGCCGTGAAAAAGTACATGACCTAACTGAGATTCAAACTCACGACCTTTGCGTCCAGAGGCTAGCACTCTACCGCTGTTAAAAAAGTATAGATATAATTTCACACAATTTACGATATGAATTCTATTAGCTTGAAGCGTGTTAACTTGATAAGAGATTTGGGTATATATTTAGGCTGACACATTGAGCAGTTGTGTCTGTAGTTACTTAATTTCATACTTTGTTGTACAAGCGACATGAATAATTAAAGTTGTTATAATATTTTTTTTACTCATGTGGGATAAATACTATTTTGCGCAGATCTCTTCCGGCCGGTATATGGCTCGTTGCCTTTTGCGTCATTTGTCATCATTCTTATGCTACAACATGCCTAAATACTGATTTCCAAGATTCTACGGCTAGCAGATCTGAATTTATGCACAAAAAAAATTTCACACCCGAAGTGCACTTTGGGTTCAGTCGATTGTTATCATTCAGTTGCTACAAAACTTGGGCCGTGGAAGTAGGGGACAGACAGAGCCAAATGCCTGCCCTCCCTAAAATCAAACGGGAAGGCCGCGCCCCTCCAATTTTACTATTTGGTGAATAAGGTTTCTCTGTGCTCTCACAAAACTTTGTTTTTTTCTTAAATGAAAAAGAGCTTCTACTTAAGAAAAATTGCCGGAGCAGTTTATAAGAATATTTTTTATCACGGTTTTATTAGTTCCATCTGTAGGTACAATATGTTTGTATGTTTGTTTGTAACGAAATTTTTGAACGCGATTTTCACCCACTTTAAAACTTCAGATTGAACTGAAACTTTGCACACCTTATCAAGGGACCGATAGCTATACAATAATTTGATAAGTTTGTCCCATTATCCCGACCAAGATCTTCAGGATCAACGATTTTCACCTCAAAATCATAGTCTACTATACCGGCCGTTTGTAAGACTACAAACTCTGGCCAAATTTACCGACTTTCCGTTTCTTCACATTTATAAGAAGTAAATACAAAACAATTAACTTGGAAACCGAAATAAGTCAAATAAAGACACTTTGAAACGAAATAGTTTGAAAACCACGCTTTAATGGTAAACCGAACTAAAAAGTAAGATAGATATTTGAGATACAAATGTAAAAAGTCATTATTTACTGCACGGTACTATCGTTTTAAATACTGAACTTCAACATTCTGCGTTCAATCGTTTTGGATTTATGCGGGAAATTCAAAAATGTTTCGAGTAAAGTGAACTTCCGGTACAAAAGATTACAACCATAATGCGAGGTGCACAGCTAGATGTTACAGAAGTGCTCAATACAAAATTTCAATATTCTTCGAATGATTGTTTTGAATTTATGCAAAATATTCGGAAAGTCCGTGATATAAAGTGCACTTCCGACTCAACCGCTTGGTACAAAAAAAGATGACCATCCAGATGCTACAAAAATCTCAAATACTGAATTCCAGTATCCTACGGCAAATCATTCTGGATTTATGCGGGAAATTTAAGAAAAGCTTCAAGTAAAGTGCACTTCCGGTACAGATGATTGCAATCATAAGCGAGGTGCACATCAAAATCCTATACCAATCTTCAATACAAAGTTTTAGCATTATACATCTGACGGGTTTTGAGATTTGCGAGTTACGCACATATGTAAGTACATACGTACCGACATCAAGCCGAAAATAGTCAAAATGAATTTATTATTGAGGGCCGTTTCGGTGCCGAAACGTCCAAATGAAACTAAGCCCAAGTTTACTGCTGATATTTTGATTCCTCGCCACAATTTCTGATTGTTGAATATATTTCTCCAAACTGGATTTTCCATTTTTTTTTTAATTGGTATTCGCCTTTTGTAATTAATCGTTCTAATATCTCAATTGAACGCTCAAAATAGACCAATAAGACCAAGAATCAATAATTTGTTGTAAAAAAATAGTCAGTATACTGGAAAGTACAGAAATTATGAACTGTCCCTGCTAATTTGACCAGGTACTGTAGTGAGCTTTAAACTTACCACCAACTAGAAAAGTTTGTCAAGTTTTTGTTTAAATGAAGAAATATTTTCTGGAGATGGAATTTTATGTTCTAATTTTGACGAAATCGGTCGAATCTTGTCAAATATTTTCTTTGCGCAATTAGGCGCTTTCATGTGCTTAGACATCTGAAGGTAGTGTGTTGTTTCCACCATGCAAGCTGTGTGGTTATGTTAACTTACCGCCCTTGGACAAAGGTAGTAAGTGAAAAATACGTATTCATTGATATAAAAGATGAAAGAACGAATATCAAATTTCCATTAATATTTGATACAGTTGAGTATAATTATTATCTCCCAATAATGCAGAAAAGAATTGAGAGCATCATGACCTACATTTGTACCAATTTCGCATAATATTTGGAAATATTGCCAAGACTCGGCCCCCAAACTGTCATTTTCAATGGGTAGACTGTACTTACTAATCTTAATTAAATAGCTATTAATTACATTTCAGTTAAAAAAGGCTATCATTACAGATTGTATGCTTCATTAATATTGATGAAAAATTCATGTTGCTATCACATCTCTCAAAACAATAATAAAAGTCACCTATCAATTCAAAAAAATGAAATTCAAATACAGAATTGGAATTGTCAACATTATTATGCAGAAATACAAACAATACCAAAACTCAATGTCTCGAAATCTTCTGATCTAATATGCGAATAAGTTCCATGTTGCAATTTTGTATAAATCTACGAGTTCTATGAATTCATGAATCTGAACATAATAAACAAAATCGCAATGAATTTGTCGTCCTTATGAACGAATTGACATCAATCAACCAAAGTCGATGCATTTTCATCAGTGGAATATAGATTTGTAAGACTTTTGGATTTGTACAGAATTGCAATTTTATTTCGTTATGTAGTCTTTCAAATTTTAGTATGTCGGGTGCAGAAAATGTAAACAATAAGCACCATTGTACGCATGCATCAAACAAGGAGAATTGTCCTAGAAGTTAATGGGTTCAATTATTTTCTCAATTGTTACTCCAATGATTGATGTTACATTATCCTGATGTCTATATTATTAATATGATGTTTTTTCGTAGTTTAGGTATATTTACAAAGATAAAAATTTGTTGTTGCCACACAGTACTTGTCACCATGGATTATAGAGTTAGTTCAGTTGCTGTTCCATCAATTTAGAGTGTCATATCAATTAATTTCGTATTTCAAAGTGACAGTTCTCATTGTCAGAGCGACAGATGGCAATTGTATAAATTTCTATTATATTCTACAATGGCCATTAGTTTCATGTCCAGTTGTTTTAATTGATCCCAAACTTGGCATAATCTGTTTGATTCAAAAAAACAATCAACATTCTAAAATTTAATCATTTTATGTAGATTTCTACCAAGCTCATCTTCCGAGAGCTTTGAATTGATACCAAAGTAGACATCATTCCAATAAAATTTATAGAATAATTCGGACTAATGGGCTGTGCTTGCTGTTGAGACTTTGCGATATAATCTTCGACTGCGCGATATAATCTTCGACTATGCAACCAATGAAGATGTCGACCGCAGAAATCTAGTTCTACTTCTAGATCCTATCCTCATCAGCCCAGATTCTTCTATTAATTCAATTGACTCCGGCCGTGAAAACCTGTTTCTGTATCATTCAAATAACTTGTAAAAAAATAACTGACAATTATTCAAATATCCTTTTTGAGATTTTTACTTGAACTATTTTTGCAGAAGCTTTTTTGATACCAAGCACGATAGAACCAAATAACCTATTTTGAAGAAATATTTGACAAATGTTTGCATGTGATGTCCAAATATGAGTTATAATAATTATAATTTCATATTATGATCCTCGCTATTTCTTATCTTCCCGTGTTACAGAGAAATGTAAAATGCTCAGTATTTATGTTGTATGGAATGAGCCCAATTAATCCGCTTCAAAGATTTGTATTCCTGCACGAGAAATAGAACAAAATTAGTTGGGAAAATGAATATTTACCGTCTGCAAACAAAACAAATAACAGATTTTGTTTATGAACAAAGATAGGAGGAAGTTGCAGACGTTCACGTTATGTACATCACTAAATCGTGCGCTCGTGAAATTAGAATCATCTCTCAAATTCTCGAATAATACGATGGTGTACATATCGTAAACGTCTGCTACTTGTTCCTCATGAAATAAACCTATCATCTGCATCGGTGGTGGATAATTGTTTTTATTTTTTAATAATTTTGCCACATGTTTAGTATATGCTTGCGAATCTTGACAGTGGTTTGATTGGACTTATGTAATACATGAATATTGATCCATTTTACTTGCATAAATAATTGGCGGTAAATAATTGGTCATTTTTCCTGTCACTATCTACTACTCGAATATTATTTGTTTTACATAGAAATAATTTAGATTTGCTTTATCATTGAATGCAGCAACACTACCTAAATAAATTGTATGAAGTCTAAGTTTATTTACTGTGGCAGGTGGCAGTATATATTTTTTGTCCCAAATCTTGCACAACGTAACGGTCACATTATAAATAATATCCATAGTCATTATTTTCATACATATAACTAAATTAAAATATACGTCAATTACTGATTACTGAGATATAGCTCATTATTGAGTCAATTCATATTAAAATACTGCAAAATGAATGGTTGCAGCAAAATTAAAATAGATTGAGAATTTAATGGAATTATTTATGTCGTTCGTTACTCTACGTAAGTTCTTTTGTATTATTGTAATTGATTATCAATGTTTGTTTCAGATTCAAGTGATAATGGCTCAAGCAATAGGCGAATGGATCGATTGGTATCATGATATGATGGATAACAAAAGTGGTAAGTACGATCTTCCACTTAATGTTTGCTCATACAACTATTCATAATTGATTTTTTTGAAATATTCAATTCAATCTACATATATAATATCGGAAAGAACTGGATTATACAGATGATAACAGCACTCGCCTTCAATTTATGTTCTAAATAATGTCCACATGAAACAAAGCCTTCATTGTGCGCTCTTTGAATGATATACGATTTGAATTCAATAGTATGGTAGTTTATGGAGCGAGTGGATAAATCAAAGGATAAAACACTTCGTCCGTGCGCCCATCTTTGCTCTCGTGGACAATCAACAAGTTATCGCAATTTTGGAAACGTGATTTTCTGTTTTATCGGTTTATCTTGATGACACTACTGGCAATTATGTCGACATCGTCCGCATACGCTAAAATCTGTGTAAATTTGTTAGAAACATGCCCTTTCGTTTGTATTTTGAGTTCTCGGATAGCTTTTTCGAGTATGACGTTGAACAGAAGACATGTCAGCGCGTCTCCTTGTCGTAGCCCTTTTCTTGCTTCGAAACTCTCTGATGTATTTGATTGTATTTTTACGCATCAGACAATTTTGCTAATCATATATTTTGTCAAATATACTAACTTTTTAGGAATTTCAAATTCATCCATAGTCATTTCTGTTCACGCTGTCATACGCGGTTTTGAAGTCAACAAATAGGATGTACGTTCTAATATTCATCGTACCGTGAAAATTTGGTCGATAGTGGATTGGTTCGAACAGAATCCACACTGATAATTCTCCAAATCTTGCTCCATATATGGTTTTAATCGACTATAGTATATTGCAGAATATCTTGAGTGCTGTATTTAACAATGTGACCGCTGTATATAGTGTCAGCAGTCCAGCTTATCACCTTTTTTGTGCATTGGTATAAACTGTCCTATTTGCCACTCTTCTTGAATCGCACTCATTTCCCATACCTTCGTTATAATGTCATATATAACACGGTGAAGATATTCACCTTCTTCTTTTATGAGTTCTGCTGGGATTCTGTCCGTTTCTGTAGCTTTGTTGTTATTTAGTTTTGTAATTGCATGGACTACTTCGTCAAATGTGGGTGCTCTTTCTGTTTCATTCTCTTTTATTCTTTGTCCTTGCTCTTGATCCTCTTCGTTCACAGATGTTCGCCATTCTTGTTATTGATCTGGGTTCAAAATATTTTCTTTGGTTATTCACTTTGTTATAGAGTATTCTAGTATTACGTCTATAGTCAAGTTTTTCTAGTTCAAGTAGATTTCTATTTCCATAGTCTCTTGTCTTCATCTTGTGAATTCGTTTTTCTTCGCGTCTCTTTATTTTATATTATTCGACAGTATTCCTCGTATATCTTTTGATCATCTTTTTCCTGACTTCATTCTTTATTTGCGTTGCACCTGCGGATTCTTCAACAAACCAATTGTTTCTTCTTGGTTTGCTTCCTCTTTCTAGCACGTTTTGCGCTACTTCTAATATTTTCCTTTTGGTCTCTGTTATCTATGATGTGGCCTATAATGCACTTTACTGCTATTCGTCCACTTATTGCGTCTTCGTAGGTTTTGTCTATATTTTCATCCTCAAATTTGGTAAGACTAAATTTTTGACTTTTCGCTACTCTTTCTTTTTTAATAGTGCTGATCCTTTCCCTCAATTTTGCAATAACTAGGGAATGATCAGAATCAATATTTGCGCCTTTGTAGCTTTGCATGTCGAGAAGATTCAGAAATGTCTGCCATCGATCAGTAAAGGATCAATTTGCTTAGTCGTCAGCCCATCTTATGATGAAAAAAGGCTCACTCCATGTGTTATTCCCAATTATAATTGAGTAATAATAGTTTAACATTTTGAATCAAGAGCTAATCTGAAATCCAACTATAAAATAGGTGTCAATAATTTGTTCCTTCGAGAATTCAAAAATCTTCGATCTCAACATCTATGATGATCAAAAGTCTTGAGATTAGTGAAATTCTTGATCTCCTTGACCATTTCAGGACATAAATAAATATGTTTTATTGGGTATATCAGTTCTGTATAAATTAATTAGAAACACAACGTTTCGACAGCAAAGTGCTGCCATTTTCAAGTGTAAAGAAATATGAAAATAGATAAACAAAATCATCTTGACAACTTTGTGTTTCTAATTAATTTATACAGAACTGATATACCCAATAAAACATATTTATTTATAAAATGAATTCTGAAAAGTTTTTTCCTTCATTATTTCAGAACATGTTCGCAATCTAATTAATTTCGACTATTTTTTCTTCATTGTTTACTTGTGTTCTCAGCTTGGATAAAGCTTTTTATACCATGCACAATGAACTAGAAAAGCAGAACATCTTGCACAACGAGCAAATCTGCGGTACAATTCAAATTGCCCCTGAATAAGAGGACATACGCTTTTTATATCTAACAACATTAATTATACGTTACAAGAAATTTTATTGCTTCAAGTTTATTGGGGGAGCCAATAATCGAGTTTTCAAAATTAACATTGAAAAATCTATGTAGCATACCAATTCATCATCCTATATATTAAACTACTGTTATACAGATTGGACTGTTTTAAATGTACGAGTACTATTTTTCCAATCTTACCGAACAGCTTATGATAATGTCAATATGATTTATTCACTTCTCAGTCATTTTTCTCCATAATTGAACATAATGAAAATATCTAAATATTGACAATCAACAAGAGCTCATCCCGAAAACTGTTATGTCACATTGTTGTTTGTATTTTATTAAATTCTTATCTAATATTTAAAGCAAACTATTCTCATCATGACAATCTTATAATGACGCAGATCAAATATAAATATGTATAAAATTAATGTGTAATTTATAAACCAAACTTCTATCTCATATAGATTGCTAAACTGGAATGAATCGTGGAATTAACATTTATTTTACATAATCAGCATTACTTGCTTTTATCATTCAAAATAAATTGAACAGGCAATTATCATGTACAAACAGTAAAAACACGTGCTTGGGGATCCCTAATACAGCCTGTTTATTCTAATAAAACATAGTTGGAAACTTGAGAAGTAAAATTGGAAAGAGCATTCGGACGGAAATGACAGTCATGTGGTTGAAGTTGGCACGAAAAATAAACTATCTCAATATGTACAACAAGTAGATACATTTTCAGATTTCTAAGTTAACCAGTCGAATTCTTGATTGCAACATTTGTACTAATCAGAGAAAGTGAGTTAATAAAAGCGTTATAAAAAGGCAGAGAATCACTGCTCTATTGAGTCCGACCATATCGCACTTATTTTGCCGCATTCAGTAAAAATCGTTTATTTTCAGTTGAGCTTGAACAAAATCATTAATTTGGTTCTGTACAGTCGCATCAACATACATTTATAGAGGCACAAATTTTTCAAAATAATCTGTTATGTCTATATACCATTTTTGCAGGACGTTTCACCGAAATGGAAATTATTGAACTCTTTATTTTAGAAGATATTCTTTGTGCTGGTCGAATGTCATGTGTTTTATTTTGATCAGAACTAAAATCTGTAATTCACTCAAATTCTTAAAAAAAAAAAATGAGAAAAATCATTTTTTGATTAAAATTCAATTCAATAGTGTTGAGAGTAGTATATAAATTTTCGATTGAAGAATAATAGTATATTCTACAAGAAGTATTGGAGTGATTCTTATTCAAAACGAGTAAAAAATTTGTAATTAGAGCCGAAGGCGAGGACTACAGTTCTCGAGTGTGGAATACGCTATTCCAAACATTTACTCTCGACTATATTTTCTCAAACAAGATTTTGGCAATCCAACAAGAACTCAGAACAAACTGCTAAAAAAATTTGAAGTCATATGCAAGCCTGAAGTAAATACCTGAATTGCTAGGACTCAACAATAATCAACAATCAAACAGCTTCTAATTCGTTCAAAATGATGATGGAACGAAATTATCCGAATCGATGTGTTGGAATGACACTCATTTCAACATAATTTTTGGTTGTGGAATGTGCATATTTCAAAACAGTGTTTGAGAAGCAATATTATTTGACCATTAGAAGAAAATAGCAAATATTCATGAAAGATAACTGTTCAAATTCCTAAGTCACTCAATAGCTTTATAATTCCCCTCTTTCACAGTAAATATCGTATAGTTTTCTTGAATTTTCATGCAAATTAATGAGTTATTCATTATTATTTTACTTTTATTTCTGCGCAAAAAAATTATTGAATATTCATCTACTGCTGTTCACGAAATTATCGAATGATCATTATCTTATATAGATGCTCATAATTATGTATATATATGGTATTGAGAAGTCCAAAGTTTGCACCAAGAACATTTGAATTATTTATATCTTTTACTCAAACGATATCTATGCAGATGAAATTGGAAGTAAATCGTATTATTTATATTACTATAGAACTATTATTTATTCTCATTTAAATTTCAATCAATCGATGAAATAATTGTGTGTGCCTTACACTTCATAACTGGCAATATATACCATGCACAATTTCTAGCCGCAAAGGCTCGAAAATAAAGATAATACATGGAGTAGAAGATTAACTGAATATACTCAATATAACATAATTTTTTTTACGGCTTTTACTTGATGGTTTAATTATCGCGAACATAGGGTTGCTGATAATTTATATCACATAATTTAGAGGTTTTAGAACTCTTCCTATCTTCATTTCACATTTTATCATATTTAAGGCAATTGGAAAAAATGTGCTTTGAAGGAATCTCTTCATATGCACTGTGCAATGTTAAATTGTCCCACATAGTCCAGTCAATTCACGGTTTCCCTAGCAATTCTATCAAAACAGCACCGATTAGCACCAAAATTTGGCTGTAGATATTACTTACCCTCTACTTCAAAGCTGTCAATATGCCGAGGGTCGCTTTTATCGTGGGGGTGGATACAATCCCTTTTCGGGGATATTTTTTTCAATCGAAAATATATATGGGAATGGATAGATTGACTAATAATTCTGTTCTATGAAGTTTTTAGTGAAATTCAATGCTTCTTGACTTATTCGAGAGTGGAAACTTCAATTTTCCAACAAAAAAAAACACGTTTTCAAACGGTTCTTCATGAATAACTCTGAAAATAAGTATTTTATGAAACAAATCATTCGAAGTAAAAATGTATAGTGTTGTCACGAGACGAGACAAGACGAGACTTCAGTAAGTCTCGTCTCGGTCTCTTGATGATCTCGCCTAGCTCAGTCTCGTTTCGGTTTCGCCCTGATCTCGAGTAGTCAGTCTTGTCTCGGTCTCGAGTTCGCCATGATTTTTCAAAATCACATATTCTCACATGCGGGAATCTATTTGTTCTCCCTGAAAGCTTTAGATTGATACCAAACTAGACATCATTCAATAAACAATTGATAAACGTTTAAATATCCTATTTCACACTTCTACTAAAATTATTATTCTCGCAAGAGCTTTAATTTACAAGAATTTTTTATGCACAAAATGTGATCACATTACAGGACACAAGTTGAATTGTGAATATCAAACCATACACTTCATCAATAAATAGACTAATTACATACATTAAAAATTTGGTTTTGCAAACTAACGAATGGAGTGTAGCCATAGATATCGATAAGCAATAAATAATTGTCTTCGATATTTGCAGGAAATTTTTAGAGTTCAAAATAGTATAGCTCTTATTGATTCATTTTATAGTTGGATTGAGTTGATATCCATGGCTACAAGCTAAGAATTATCCGTTTATCAGCGAAATACAAATTGTATCCAATATAATATGGCGTAACTATGAATATGTTGTTACATTTCAACGATCAAGATGAACATACTTTATACAGAGGTAAATTGGAATTATAAATTTTAAAAAACACATTATGGTGTGAGTGCAACAAAACGAAAAACTAGAATGAATAAATAACTAACAAAACGGAAAGAAACAAGCATCTACTGCTCCCCCATACAAACCAGGAAGTTCTGCACAAATTTCAGATTATTTAATTTCAAAAAGCCTCAAATCTTTGCAGCTATAAATAACAAAGTGGCACGATTGCTACATAAAAGCTTGCACAAATTTAAATTGTACTAAATGCATCAATTACCAAACTGATGCCAAGAATAATTTTGTATTTAAGACTGGTACAGGGCCTAGTTGTGCACCTTGCATTATGGTTCCTATCGTCTGTACCGGAAGTGCACTTTACTTGAAATTATTTTCGAATTTTTCTAATAAATCCAGAATGATCAACCGTAAGATGTTAAAATTCAGTATTTGAACTTGATGTTGTATCAGACCGGTCATCTGCTATTTTTGTATGAATCTGCCAAGCCAGAAGTGCACTTTATTTAAAACTTTTTTTGAATTTTCTGCATGAATCTAGAATGATCAGCCATAGCATATTGAAATTTAGTGTTTAAACTTGTTGTAGCATCAAAATACTTATCTACTTTTTTTATATCAATCAGCTGAGCCGGAAGTGTAGTTTATAAGTATAACAGATATTCAGAATTTGCCGTATAAAACAATCAGTTTAATTAAAATAAAAAGGTAAGCAATGATAATCTGTTGTCAATTTTTTGATTTTGTTTGACATTTTACATGTCAAAATATAATAAAAATTATATTAATTATAACCTGGAGTGACAAAAGACTTTATTGAATAAATTTGTGTATATGTCAAATTATGTACAAGTAAGTCACGTGATGTTCACGTCAGATTTTCAATTTTATTGTAGTGTCCTCATTTTTTTGATATCATTGTAGTTTTTTGCTGAAGATGGATGGAATTTCACATCCGAGACGTCCATGTTAATTATATCTTTCTGAACGAAGAGAAATATACAGTGGCGCGCCAACGGAATTTTCTGTCTGGTTGCAAGACTGTATTTGCCACCCCTATATATGTTGACAATAAAACACCATGAAATTGCAAATGTATCTGGATAATCTTTTACTTTCAAATCCATTCGCTAATTATTATTTGACTGCAAAAAATTGAGTATAATTTATATTTTAAATAAATGTATTCCATAAAACAATACTTTAGTACACATTTATGTGAATATGTAGGCACAAATACATAATAATCATAAAATTATATGATTACATACTATGATACTGAATATAATTATAATACTGTAATACTCTGCACATTCATACAAACTAAAATCTAGTTATTTACTTATCGCTTTGTTGGGGATCATGTGAAATATTTTCTCGAAAATGTTCATCAGAAATACCTTCAATATCTTCTGGTGAAGATGAATCAGATCCACAATACTCTTGAGGTTCACTTGTATGCGATAATTTGGGTGATTTATTTGGAGATACTGATGATGGCATGATGGTACTAATTGATGGAGTCGGAATAAAAAATGTTGTGATCTGGGTGGTGACTTATCCCATGTTTTTTTCTTATTCCAATTTTCTTTCTCCGATATTCAGCACCTGACAGTCTTTTTCTTCCATCAGATATTGACATTCAAAGTAAAAAGTATTAAATTATTCAACATTAGTCAAAAAAACTTATATATTTTATAATAATATGTATTCACATCTACTTCATTCAGTAGATATACTTAGTTAAGTTTCTTATAGTAATTATGGTATCAAGGGTGTTGAAAGGACAATAATGCCTGAGGTCAACTGTGTACTTTCCGAGGGCCTCCGGCCCGAGGTGTGTACGTTGATCGTAGGCATTATTCATTATTGTCTGCTCAACTCCCGTGATGCCTTCAATGTTTAATGTTCAATTTCAATCAAAATTTTTAGCAATGTATGTTCTGGCATTGTGATTTCTGTCAGAGAAATTACTCTAGTTACTTGCTGTAACTAGGTAACTTGTTTGTTTTTTTTTCAAAATAATGCCCTCGGGTATTATCACCCTGGAATCAGTGTTATTATGACAACAATAATAAACTAGTCGGACATTAAGTAAATAATAATCTTGCCTATTCTGTAACAAATCTGTTTAAAATTTTCAAACCATGGTAACATCTAAAATTTCTATCTCTAATTTGCTGCAATTTTAAAATAGTGTCCAAATTGATAAAAAAAAATTATGGAATAATAAGCAATAATTTCAAATTAAATATAAATATCACAATGTCAAGTTTAAAGTTTGGAATAAAACACAAATTCTATTTAAATGATGTCCACCTACTTTGGAAGATATTAATCACAATTTACATGCACTAATAATAATTAAGACAGATGAATGAATAGGGTGCAAATTACAAAAAGCAAGTGCAATGAATACTAATACAATACGAACTAACCAAGCCGGAGAATGCTTTTATATCTTCGCATCGTTTCTTGGAAAATCATCATTTTCTTAAAAGTCCAGGGACTCACCAAATCGCCGAGAAAGAACGCAATTTCATGGCATAATCGGGAAAGATACGTGCTTTGTACAGTCTATATGTTTTTAGAATTTACTAGCAAAATTGGACTTCAGAAATGATTAATTTATTGTAGATACTCGTTCTAAAATACCTTTCGCATTTTCCATAATTATCCAACATCACCTACATTATTTACTTTCATCATTTAAACAGAAATACTTTATACAACTCACCAATCTTTAAGTCACATGATGAACGTTCTTTATGATTATTATTATTATCAAACAATGACTGACGAAGCGGCTTTTTGTCGCCTCTAAAATTTGCCACCCGTGTGTGGTGCACTCCTTACACCCCCGGGTTGGCGCTCCATTAGAAATATAATACATTTTTTGAACTATAACAACTGAAATTTTCAATTGAATCCATTCCTGGGTCCTTCCAACTGCATCAAAGTACGACTGAAAGAGTTATAATTTATAATGAACTTTTAGAGGAAATGTAAGGAAAAATGTAATTTAGATTTTGTACATCCCTGATGATGAAATGAAAAGGTGGATTAATGAACTTGGAATAGATGAAAAAGTTGTGCTCATAGAAAAGGATATCTGGCTCTGGCCTGATAATGTTGATTTGAAGATATGAACCTCAACCTTATTTATTCGTCATTTGATTTGATAATTCAAAACTATAGTGTGATATGAGACATGTACTATTACGAAAAGCTAATTTCAATTATACTGTAATAATGACAGGTATCTACCTTCGCCTCGATCAAGAAATTGTTTACTACCTCTGTGGTCATTCTAATAGCCTCTCTATTCCTTGGGAATTTTGTAGAAAAAAAGGAAATATTCATTTCGTATGTTTCCACTGTGCTGTATTGGTGTAACCTTTTAGAATTGAAGAAATGAATAACATTCCACATGCTTTCTAATTGACTAGAATAAAACTTATAGTCAATCTTCCTTCGTAAATAGCATTTCAGTCCTCCATACTAAAATTGAAATGCCATTTCATCATTTTGATTTTTAATTTTAGAAAATCGTTAACTTCATGCAAGTAAAAATTCACAAATACCTAAATCAAAATAAACTGCAAAAATGCATTACAACATAACATAAATTCATGTAAACATCAACCAATGAGCATGTCATTCTTTGACTATATAATATAGATAATCATGTACTATAATTTTCTCATAAATTTTATGGTATTACTCAAATATCAATGAATAATTTACGAAGAGAATGTCAAGTATATTATTTATTCAATTCAATTATTATCAAAATCCATAAAACGGTCATTTCTATATATTATCTCAATTCGAACTAATTCTGTAGCAGTTTTAGATTTTTGAATGATTTGATTCAAAATGGATCAGATATGAAAAACTGAAAAGAAATAAGATTACTATTTTGTTGGTAGTAAACCAAGCCCCAATTAAAGTGCTGGAGTAGAAGAAAGAAAAAAGTGACTATTGAAATGAGTAGATTGTCAAATTTGGTCCTAAAAAAACCCTATAACTCTATGTTTGCCTGAATACTCGCTGAGTAATAGGGGGTTGAAAGGTTGAAACCTTGATTTTGAAGCAAGATACATTGATTGTTTCAAATTTTAAAGCAAATTACTCAGAGTGTGATTTTTTCAAATCATTTTAATTTTCTTTTTGCTTATTTCATTAATTGAACAAAATACTGATTCGAGCTGAGTGATTGTACAACACTAAACTACTGATTTGTAAGCTTGATTATTTTATATTCAGGCTATCATTTTAAATGCGCAATAATAATTCAAATCAAAACTAATTATCTTAAATTATTACTCATACATATAAATGATTAAATACTGATGGTTTTACTTTATTTTGTGATACATTTTTTTTAAATTGAAAAAATCAACCAAATCATATCTTGGGCTTGGTTATACTGTACTGAAGAGCCCTAATAAAGACGAAACATTTGTTTACAGTTGCATTCCCGATCTAAGATGATGGTGGCTTCAGCCTCGACTCTAATGTTTGAAATTTCTATGAGAAACAATGCTTTCTTAGAATTATCCATTTTTTGATTGTTCCATAGCACAGCACTTCACATATTTCACAGTTTTTTGTGTAAAATTATTATTTATGTGATTTCTTCCTCAAATCATAAATTATTCAAAAAAACTCATGACTTTTGCTTTTTTATTTAAATTATGATTTTTGCCAACCCTGCTTTCTGACTTCTCATTTGTAATGAGCGACCTCAAAATTATAAATTATACAAGTCCTTATTATTTGATAAATTTTATAAGATCAAAACCTGATATGTTTCACAAAAATACAAATTCAGGGGTCGGTTTTAGTACCATCATCCTGAATAGGGCAGCAACCGTAGATACGTGTTTCGTCTTTATTAGGACTCTTCAGTACAGTATTGCAAGCCGCAGATAGTCGGACTTGTAGTCGCGAGACTATTGAAAAGTGAGTTGGTGCATGGCATGCAGAGAAATGAATCTGCAGCAGTGCAATCTACCATAATACAGCCGAAGTGGCAAGGTTTGAAGAAATGCAGGACACTATAAAGTGGTCTTCAAAGTTTGACCGTGAAACAGAAATTGATGAATTTTATGAAATCAAAACCTGATAAGTTTCACAAAAATACAAATTCAGGAGTCGGTTTTCACACCATCATCCTGAATAGGGCAGCAACTTAATTATTTATCTTAGGTACTTTGTTAATTGTTTATTTCTCAGCTTTAGAGGTGGTTTTACTTCTCTAAGGGCTGAGAGCAATTAGGGTCTAAATTTCAGGTCCTAAAATGGAAGAACTTTAGAAAAATTGTCTACTTGTTCGAGACAAACAAAATGAATCTATCAATTTTATATCTTTTATATCGATCATATTAGGGGTAAAATCACGAATTCTGAAATTCTGATTTCAGATTCATTATCAGCTACCTTGAAAATATATGAATATTTTTTTCCAATTACTGACTTCTGATAATTGGTTCAGTATTATAATTATGAAATTCAGACACTGTTTCAACCCTCTTAGAAAAAGAAACACATCTATTTCTTTTTAATATTTTAAGTTGCTACTCCAAAGTTCAAGAATTCGCAAAGAACAAAAATCCAAGCAACCAAGCCGCTATAGAATTAATTGTAAGTTTGGCTAATTTTTGACACCGAGTCACTGAATTACAAGGATTTACTCGGAATACAAAGAGTTTTTTTGTGAAGCACTTTAAAACTAAAATGAAGACTATAGAGATAATATTTGTTATGTGATTATTTATAGCTAGACCAGAAGTAGAGATTTATTTTCTCCTCTCTTCTTCGTTTAATTTCAATTTTGAATGAAAAAATGTGTCTTGTAACACGGCACCTACATATTTTGGAAAAGAAATTTTCTCTACTATATTATATATTGCTAACGTAAATATATATTCAATAACTTTTAGAACCATGTCAATTATTTGTGGGATCAAATTTTCCTTTTGTCTTTCAATTAGTCGAACTAAAAATTAAAACTCAATCATTGGTGAATTAAAGTAATTGTTCAGAATAAACTAACATGGATAATTTTGAACTTAATATATATTGTCAAGGACAATGCTGTGAACATTCTCATTTATGAAGAAAAGCGCGCTCGCGACTATTCAGCATAGTAAAAAATTGCCAATTCCCGTATAATGTTATCTTCGGTAGATGTCTCAAGTATTGATATGAATTCATACTAGAATTGATAGGATAATATGCAAAATATAATTTAATGTAACTTATTCAACAGAATATTTTATAGAATTGAACGCACTGACCATGAGTCAAAAAATATTGCCACCAAGTGGCCACTAGGTTGATATACATATTTCCTAAGAATCAAATATTACACATAAACATCAAAAAATCGAATAGATATAAGTGAATAGATTAGTTAACATTTTTCACTAAAAGACACGCGGCAGTGTCTCTGGCCAAATATGAACCAAGTACAAGAAAAAAAAATGGCCGGACACTATAAGCTCTTATTTCTAGTAAACAAATGTCCATTTCGTGGCTGGAAAAAAAGAAGTCTTTGCAATTGAAAAACAGATGTTTTTTCTTCTCCATCGTGTAGCACGCGTGAAACTGAGTAGAAATGCGAAGTTTCATTCGATTCGGTCACGATCCCGCACAAAGATATGAGTTCTTCAAAATCATAATCTGAAAATGGGCATCCGTCTATTGACGTCACGCATCATGGGTAATTTTTAGGTTTTCTTCCTTGGAATAACATACTTATAACAATTTTCATCAATTATTTTAACAAAACAATTCTTTGCTTCTAAACAATCTATTGTTATAATCATAAGAATTCATTATAAACAATAAATTGTTAGTTGACATAACAATTTTTGAAAAATAATCTATTATTACAAACAATTCATTATTAACAATTTGTTATGAACAATTTATTGTTATTAGCATAATTACCTATTAAAAACAATCAATGGTTAATAAACAATTCATTATGAATAATAATGCATTAAATCACATAATTTGTCACGAACAATAAATTGTTATTGATATACAAATGTATCCATCTGAATTTGGTAATTGATTTAAAATATTTTCTGAGATATAAGATACAATATTTTATCTGTTCAGCATATCAATTCACAGAGCATACTTCATTGAAACGACCTGAGTGTGAAGTTTTTAATAATATGAGAAAAAACTGATACACAGGTGCTTTATTTATAAATTAATGTATTTCAGTTAACTTATCTCCTGCTTCACGTTTCAGATAAACGATAAGATCTAAATATGTCATAGTATTGTCATCATAGTGTATAAGTGCACAACATTTTGACATTTTTTTCTAGAATTTATTGGAAGGAATTGATAACTCACATATGTCAAAATCAATTGTTCCATTGTAACTGCTACTGATTCCAATCAGTATTCCGCTTTTCTTCGAAAGTAGAACTTTGAAATTTAAGGATGTTGTCGAAGGACATTATTGTTAAAATGTAAAGTCTAGCGTAACTACAAAAAACGCTTTGCAAGCTGATATATATAGATGCTTGTTATTATTGTCAGAACGTGTCCATAATACAGATAGTTCAGTACATAGATTCTCATGGTAATATTCATCGTAGTGTGATATACACGATTACTGGCCGGAAAAATAGCTTGGCAACAATGTACTCAACTGTTATCTCAGTATAGAAAACATGTCCAAAAATCTAACGTATAAACGCAAATTTTAAAACAAAAAGTCTTAGATAAAATTCATTTTATTCATAATAGATATTATTGTTCAACTGAAGCCTTTATGAAGTATCTATTTTAATCTCTTTCCGTTCGAATTTGCAAGTCGGATAGTACAATGCAAAGTTTAGTGACGTTTCTTTTCATTTTCAAATACGCAAAACATGTACCTCAATTCACAGCTAGATTTTCAAAAGAATCTGACTGTTAGTTTTTTCATTAAAAATCAAAACTGATATAATTGCTGCCTAAAATGTATACTCTCCATGTTAAAAATTTGAAATTCAACTGCGTTTATCTAGAGTTTGAGATGGTCAATCGACTTCAAATTCTAGGGATTATTGTATAATAATATTCTGAATAAATGTAAAAAAAAATTGAAACATTCTGATATTATGCCCATAGCACGACAACTACCTTAAAGAAAAAAGGATTGGAGCATGGTGATGGTTGAATAAAAAAGGTTCATAGGGCAATGAAGTTAAATATTCTTATTCGGATTCAAACGGTTTGGCACATGATTCGACATGAAATATGTTTGACCTAATATTAATTAGGTTTAAAGTTATTAAATGCAGAACACTTTCTTCAAAAATTTTCATTATATTCAACATAATTTGTCTTGGCATAATAATGAATTGCATATCTAGTGTTGTGCATTATCTAATAAAGGTATGGTTGAACATATTATTATTTATCGTCGAGACTAACAACCATGCTTGCGTGAAAGTGTTGTAATATTAATTTTATATTTTCACAATTTACGCTATGCAGTGATATTACTATTGCATAAGTCGTACTTCAAATTGAATAAATAATTGCAAGTGCGCGAATGGTGACATCTGGCTAGTCTAGAGAAGAAAATATATATATATATATATATATATATATATATATATATATATATCACAGGCTAAATCTTTCAATATTTTGTCGATATTCCTTAGAAAACTATAATATTTTCTTCCTGATTCTATTGTTATGTTTCTTGTTACAGATCCTCGTGTGAATGGTTGGTTCATGATGTCAGGTCCATTCCCCACAATCGCTGTATCACTTAGTTACGCAATTTTTGTTACAAAAATTGGCCCTAAGCTTATGGAAAATCGCAAACCCTTTGAACTCAAATATATTATCATTCTGTACAATATCATACAAGTTATTTTCAGTGTGTTTCTATTCTATGAGGTGAGGATTTATTAATTTTATAGATTCTATAAGAGAAGTAAAATTTGGAATTTGGATAGTCATGTACTTTTGTTATGAAAAAGAGAATAATCCAAAGTAGGAGCCCTAAGATTCAAATAAAAAAGAACAGTGAGCATTTACAACGATGTACGCTGACTCCAATATAAAACAATGATAAGACCAGAGAACTATGAGAAGGCGTGAGAAGAGCATCCAACGTATTGCAAAAAAAAAGCTTATATTTCAACTGTACCCATTCCTGATAGCTTTAATAAGTAGGTATAAAGCACAGTACTGCCATATGAAAAAGTTTTGCGTATTAATACTCATTGGAGAACAGGCTCTTAATCAGAAATATTACTGCTCCTTAAAGCAAACAGACCAAAATCCAATAAGAGACCGAACGAATATTTACGGTTATTAGATAGTGATAACACTTGTAGACCTATAAAAAAAAAAAACAATGAGAATATTTCAATAGATAGACAAAACATTTGAGATAATATTACCGCTGTAACATCTTCAAAATTAGAAATATAGGATGCCATGATCCGATCTTGGCGACAATGTCGTCGTTCTGTTAGACTCTGAACTAATTTCTCTATACTTTTTTACTCATATCCAACCTTCATGATTCAAAACCAATAATACACTCACAAAATCCCAGTTTCCATGAACCTTTGACGCTTGAAATTCTCCAGTCTAATTCTGATATTCCGAAATTTAACCTCACCACAAATATACATACTTATCTAAACTCTTGAAGGCAGAAAAAACAAAATGGGGCACTCAAATCTACGACTATCTGACGGTCTATAACAGGGACCAGTGTGCAGAAGTTGTGGAGAAGAGAATGAAACCCCTGAATACATAATATGATTAGTGCAAGGCATTCACTACCACTAGACATGATTTTCTACTAAGACTTAATAAGATTTGAATCTATAGAAAATCATGGACTTCGTCAGACAGACTGGACTTCATTTAGAGCAGTAAGTACAAAGAGTACAACAAGCCAAAATATCGCAACACATAGATCTTGAGAGTACCACCTTTTGTCTGATAATAATCATTTCCGAGACATTATTCATGGAGTACATCCGCAATTAATAATTATGCGAAAATATGATGCAAAAGGGCAAATATTTCCCACAAAATCCAAATTGGCCATTAGGTACATTTATACTCCTAATTGAATCGTGGGGCTTCTTCTTTGGAGAACTGATGATGAAATCATGTCTCTTATTGTTAGACCGTACGTTAATATTTTCCGATTAATTTTCAGGCCTCCATGACAGGCTGGTTGACGACATATAATTATAGATGTCAACCTGTAGACTTCTCGAATGATCCAATGGCTGTAAGGGTAAGGACTGATATTATTATTTAAATATTATCTAGAGCTAATTTCAATATCTTTTCCAGATGGCGCATGGTTGCTGGTGGTATTATATGTCTAAATTCACGGAATTTTTAGATACGGTAAGATTAAATCTTTCTTAGTAATTGAAATCTGATTTTGATATTCCATCCTTCCTCAATATTTATCAGTAATTTCAAGCGAATTCAGAAAACAGATATTTTTGCTCGCAGTTTCAGTTTTCTTAAATAAATGGAAAAAATCTTATTGTATGACTACCAACAGATTTGATTTTTCAGCTATTTTTCGTTTTGCGAAAGAAGTTTGATCACATTAGTGCGCTACATGTGATCCACCATGGTATAATGCCTGTGTCCACATGGTTCGGAGTGAAATTCTTCCCAGGAGGCAATTCAACCTTCTTCGGTTTTCTCAATACTTTTGTGCATATTATTATGTACACATACTATTTGTTGGCTGCCATGGGACCCAAAATCCAGAAATGGTTATGGTGGAAGAAATATCTCACTTTGTTGCAGATGGTAAGTCACACTATAACTATAGTTCGATTGGTTAGAGTACAGCACTATGCAGGAGGACTGTTCATATGTCACTAAGATGATTGAGTCAAGATAGACTATTCGTGCAGGAAAACGTGCCGTTTATCATCGACGAAGTAGGTGGTCTGAATCGTGGCATCACGAGCAGTATCGATAGCACGAAAAGCTCAGTCAACAAGAACAACGGAGTAAACGCGCGTGAGAAAGAAAACAGAAAACGGCGAAAGTGAAGATTAGAACCTGCTAATCTTCTAGCTACACCAAGTAAACAAGGATTCAATTTATGTATGTGAGACAGATTTAAATAAACTTCAGGATCAATTTTAGAACAATAGTATGAAAAAACAAGAACGATAATATCAATGTTTTCTTCCTGACACCTGACAACTCTTCTCTGCTATTACTCATGTTTCATACTTTAAGAGAATTATTGAATAAAGTGAATTGCACAAAGAATCGGTGAGGAAGAAATATGATGTCGGGTCGGATCGAATGGGACTCTTTTCGGAATAGTGTAGGTCCACATTGTGAATCAGGAAAAAATAGATACTGCTAGCAGTGTGAAGTTTGAGACATCATCACACTTTTGTATAACAAAAATTCAAATTTTATCTTCATATTTATAACGTACATTTCACAATTTATAGCTAAACATGTGAAGATCATAACAATCAATGGATCGATTTCACTGATATGGATCGACCGAAGATTGACGAATGACTGAGTGATTAAATTTCTTGACAAACTATTCTATTAGTTGATGATAGACATGTGGATGCCCGAAATGTCCAATTGTTGAATAGATATCTGATGACCTGAATTATACCTATCAAATATTTTTCTGGATCCCTCATTGCAACTTGAAAAGTTGTTTTAGAATCTGTGCATCATTTAAATTCTAGAAGCAAACGGATATCATAGAATTTGTCGTGCAGTTTGAAAAAATATATACTATAATATTTTCAGTTAGTCGCTATTCTCACATGTGAAAACAAACAACACATTTCAATTTTTATAGGTGATATTTCTCAATTCATTGTGGTCCTCAATACTAGTTTTGAGAATCGTCATCTAATTTCATTTTTGTGAATTTTCCAGGTCCAATTTGTGTTAGTAATAACCCATTCCGTTCAGACCTTATTTATTGAGTGCGACTATCCCAAAGGTTACGCCTATTTCATTGGCGCTCATGGTGTTCTCTTCCTTGTCTTGTTCAGCAATTTCTATCGGCAACAATACATCCGCAAAAAAGCCAAGAAAGAAAAGATGGTAAGTTGAAAATCTGATTCTAATTAATGATCGCCTCCACAAGCTTCATCATGTTATTCCAATATAATTTCCTTCTTTTAAAATCATAACTATAAATGCTTACCGAACGTAAGGAAATGAATTTTTTTTATTTTATAATCTCGCAATTTCAGGCCATGGAAATAAACGGCAACCATAAAACCATGCCAGGTGTTTGTTTCCCAAAACAGACAGCTCTGTACGAAACAGGAGATAAAATGAAGAACATCAAAAATGGATACACAACCGAAACAAACACGTTACGGAATCGAGCGTTCATAGACAAAAGAGGCGGAAATTAATGTACATGTTTGAGTATTATTTAAAATAGGAATACTTCAGCTACTTCAGTGCAATCAGTGTAATGAACATTTTGTACAGAATATATTAGCACGAAAAGATATTTTCCAAGCACGCTTTATCATTCATATACTTCTCTTCTCTATTTGATATGCCATAATACATGAGAACAGAATATTTATTTTTAAAAATCGAGCTCCCCGAAGATTGCGGCAGAAAAATGATGAGACTGTAGTCTTCAACAGAGGCGGATTTAGGACTAGGTCCGTGAGGCGCCTAATTTTGAAGAATAACTGAAAATTGAAATAAATTATAAGGCAAAATATATACTCGACCTATTTTGATTCAACACGAATTGGGACCTTTGCATACTATTTAAATATGATTTACCTTGGTTTTTTCAGTTTTATGGGAGTATCAATCAATCTGCCAATTGACTTTTAAGTATCTGCCAAAACCGTAACGGGTAAAAGACATAATTCATGTAATTTTTAAGATTGATTCAATTCTGAACCTAGAAAACTCCACCAAATTCGAAGTTGACGGTCAATCAATGTTCCATTAAAACTGTATCATATTTGTCAAAACGATCTTAATACTTTCTGCTAGCACCTTGTCAAATTTCAAAGCTTTTACTTGTGACAGCATATAAATTATTTGCTCGCCAATCGCTGTTTCTACTACAAGCCTTTTTGATAGATCATATTCGAATAATTGTTTTTATTTGTTACAAAATTTAATAAATCTAGAAGAGCTTAAATTATACAAAAAATTTTATAAGAAAAAAATAAGCTACTTTCACCTATAAAAATTACTAGAGGAATTCATTATTGCTCCGATTTCATCTTTTGCCTTTCTGAATTTGGGACTAGCTTTTATTTCCGTAAAATAACGAAAAAATTCACGGACTTTATTCATATGCACTGCTTATATTCAGAAGATTATTTATCCAATATATTTAGTCAAGATATATTCTGTACACAATAGTCATTGCATTACTATATAAGTAACATATTTTTTATTACTCATGCGGGATTAGTATTATTTTGTGTACGTTTCTCCGGGCGGTAAATGACTCTTTGCTTTTTGCGTGCGCCAATATAATTTGCAAATAAACTGATCGCACACAAACCATTTTTCACTCTGGAAAACGAGCACAAAATAATATTTATCTCGCATTCGTAATAAAAAATAGTATCTGCAACTCGTGCGGTGTTGTCAATTGCCCACTTCGCTCTCGTGGGAAAACGACAACTTATCGCACTTGTTACACAATATACTATAGAGAAGCTCTAAAATTCGAGGATTGCCTTATTTCAAACTTTCAATATTTGTTCAAACAAGACTTGTCTACAATTCAATAATATTATAGAAAAGAAGTATTTTATGTGGATATTTTTCATATCTAAATATAATTAGTATAGGAAATAATAAAATAGGAGAATAATTTTTGAGAGCTCTTTTTATCTCAAGCCAACCTAACAAAAAGATCAATATTACTCTTAAAGTGGTTAATAAACTCGATATCTAGTTGAAAGGAATGATAAACCTTCAGAAAAGCAGATGCATAAACCTTGTAGATCTGTCGGAGTAGCTGTAATTTCGCTATGCTTCAGATCATGCAATAGCAAGGGGGCGGTCACATGACTTTTTTGCTACAGCCAATCCCAGTCTGGGTAATATACGTCAAAGTGACAGTTATTTGTTTACTTTCAGTTCGTTCATAGTTCGTTGCTAAACGCTTGGCTCATAGTTTCAGTGTCTATCAGCTGGATATTTTATAAAAGAATGTTGTCCTTTTATTTTGAAAGTTTGCCTGGTAATGAGAAACAGGCAGAAGGAATATTCCATAAGTTTTGATGGGCAAAATATCAAAATTATGGTGAAACTATGTAATTAATTTAAAACTGTGAACTAGCTTAAATTGTTTCGAGAAACGGACTGTTGAAGCTAGAACTAACACAATACACATGAAAATGATAAAAATAATACAGCATTCACATCACATACACAAACAACGAGGCTTATCTTCACATAATCTTTAAAAGTAAAACTTTAGAGCTAAAACTAACACAATACACGTAAAAATAAAAGAAATAGTTCAAAAGTCACAATATACACACAAAAAAACGTCAAATACACCAATAAATACCAGTAGCACAAAAATCAAGCAAACAAATAAAGAGTTAACAATGCTTACGAAATGTCACTTTGACGTTTGCTACCCAAACTGGGATTGGTTGGAGCAAAAAGTCACATGATAGCCCGCAACCCATGCTGGTTGAATGTTCCAGAGTATGTAAAAATCTCTAATACGACTAATCTCGTCAAACTAATCATACAAATGAAAATTTTTCAATTATCAAACTATTTTCGGAAATATTTCAATGTCTGAAATGAAGTAACCTGTCGGGAAAGATTTATACCTACTTGAATTCTCTATCAGCATATCGTAAAATAGAATACAAACAAATTTCAGCTACTATGAGACGAAGTGTCATATGACTCAAAGTACAATCAGCTGGTTTCGGCTAGCTTTTCTCTAAACTTTGCATCCAATTTTTCCTTTTTTTTTTTCTTTTTTTCTAATAGAGAGAGCAGTTAAATGTAAAGTAATGTAACGTTTGGAAAGAAGCTAGCAGTAACCAATTTATCATGTAACTTGTAAAATCCTGGTCTCTTGAGATAAATACTTTATCTAAAAAGTTAAGGTACGTCCAAACAAAGCATCTACATTTAGTATCACATTTATCAACTTCTAGAAAAATTTATCAGAAAATATCGACCCTAAGGTCTGTATGAGTATTTATAAATGATTTTCTAGGAATCTTGGATAAATTCTTTCTTTACCTTTTTCCTATCATATTAAATTTTTTATTTTAAAGTGAAGAAAAATAATATTCCTGAAACTTTGTAGAATCAAAATTAGTCTGTGATTTTATTACGAGGAAAAACGCTGTAAGTATATTTTATTACAATCTACTATAAGATCACTGCTTTCGCTACGTTCAAGAAAGTTCAAAGCTAAAATGTTGACATTTTTCTCCAGAAGGAGATCTTGCCAGAATAATTCTTGAGGAACGTCCATAAACTCGGTTCTCAATGTGTTTTATGTCTCCCTGGTACATTATACTCAAATAATAACTGGGATATGTTATGTAATATAATTTCCTTAGGCATTTATTGATAACAATGGTGATATTGACTAAAAACTAACATAGCCATATTGAATTTCTCATTGGCTTGATCATAAACTATCACTTATCTTTTCTTAAAGTTTTCAGTAGATAGCTTTTTACCATTCTGCAAGGTATATTTAGAATATATATCTTGTTCATTAGTAACATTTTATGAAGGTCTCTTTAGTTAAATTTTATAAAATCAAAACCTGATTAGTTCCACAAAAATACAAATTCACGGGTCTTTAGTCATGATATTTTCAATTAAGAGCAAAGCGAACATTCATGTATTCTGAGTCTAAAGAGTTATAAAACAAGTCACATACAATTCTTCAACTACAAACGCAAATTGAAACACCACAAATTGATTCAAAAAAACTATTCCGAAATAAACAGAAAAAAATTATTAAAAATAGCCTCAGCATCTGTTTAATAGGCCAGCATGTTACCTAGCAAACCAGTTAAAAAAAAAAAAAATAGATAAAAACTCAATTGAGAAATCTTCAATTACAAAAACAACACATTCCAACTACATTGTTCATTTTAAGAAAATTTTACGTACCATTGTTTGAGTTTTCAAGAAATTCTAAAAAGTTAAAAATTGTATGTACCACGGGCATTACAAACCCTCGAACCACAGAGGCCCTTTCGCTGGTCACTCATTAAAAAGCCTTATAACATATTTATACTGTCCTTGACATATAATTTGATATATATAAGTGAAAATAATTATTTAAAACGTGATATATGTAGGTATTTACAAAATAATTTTATGTTATAATTTTACTTATAATAAGTATGTAACAATTTTATTAATATAGCAGTTGATTAGTATGTTTAGTTAATGTAAGGTCTATTCACAATGAGGTCATACTGCCGATGCCACTACCAATTCCGATGTTTTGAAAGTATTATCAATATTATCATGGAAAATAGTGTTATCTTGTAGGTAAACAGAAGTCACCAAAATAAATTGATATTTTATTATGAATGGCAGAAATTGATAGTAATATAAAAATTAATGACTATAGTTTTGATGGCAATTAATAGTGGCATTTTGTAAATGAACCTTACTTCTGTATTTTATCTTAATTGTAATTAGATGTACATATGTTCATGCAATACAATTGTTAGAACATTTATATATTTGGGGTATCACCAAAATGCATATGGATGTATTTATTAATTAAATAAATTATTCAAAATCATTTATAATTCTGTAAAACAGATTGAAAAGAATGAAATATCTCATTTTTAATACATCTGCCGACGGCGTCGCCAATAGGGTATTCCACAGTTTTTTTTTTTTTTTTTTTAATTAAATTCTACTTCTATTCTCCCGGCCTATATATAATTTTGATAAATCTTCACCATTTAAACCCTATTAAACACAAAAAATCTGACGTGGACAGAGGCCCTCGAAAAGTACACTGTTGACCTCAGGTATTATTGTCCTTTTCACACCCTTCATACCTCAATTACTATAATGTCCGACTACTTTATTATTGTTGTCATAATAACACTGATTTTAGAGTACTTACGTAACAAATAATACCCGAGAGCATTATTTTGAAAAATAACAAACAAGTTTCCTACTTACAGCAAGTAACGGAAATCACAATGACAGGACATACACTGCTAAAAATTTTGATGGAAATAGAACAAAAGTCGGACATTAAACATTGAAGGCACCACGGGAGTTGAACAGACAATAATGGCCTTGATACCTTAATTACTATAATAACTTGCGTTGCGGATTAGCGGGCAGCTAATTAACTTACATTCAAGTTTGAACTCACAAATTTAATGATTAAATATTATTTATGAGATTTTATCATTTATTCATCACTGAAAAAAAACTATATTCAGATTTCTAATAATAAAATACAATTAATTTTGTGGAAAAAAATTAATTTGGTTATTTTGAAATGAGTTACAGAACAAGGAGAATTCTATATTTGAGTTTGATCTTACAAATTTAATGATTAAATATTATATATGAGATTTTATTATTCATTCATCACTGAAAAAAATATATATATACAGGTTTCTAAAATAAATTAAATACAATTAATTTTGTAGGAAAAGTTTAGTTTGGTAATTTTAGAATAAGTTACAGAACAAGGAGAATTTTTAAGCCTAACTATTTCTGAAATAATTTCGATAGGTTTTAGAAATAAATACAACTGTAAATTTTGTGGGAATGAGTTTATTTTAGAAATTAGGAAAGGATATTGTTGAGTAGTCGATGCTGTTACATTGTCGTAAGCCTTGTTTGCCTCCAGGCATTGATTGAGTGGAAAGAGACGAAATCTGCCACCGGAAATTTTTCCTTTGGGTCTAGAAAAATCCCAGCAAAACCTAGACGAGAGAAAGTGGCTTCTTCACGGCTTCAACTGTAACAAAAAAAAACAATACATTAGAATCAACAATAAATATTACTTTGAATTATAAAAAAATTATTAAACATAATAAATGATTCTTACTTAGGCTCTGCAAGCTGTGGATTGAACCAATCAAAGTTTTTGGATTATCTTGAGCTTATTTTACCATGGCTGCCTTTAAAGTAGCAGGTATCACACTAGATGAGCTGTGTTGATCCTTTGAGCTGCTGATGTGTTCTTCAGCCGTGTAATACATTCCGAAAAGATTAGAAGCTTGTTATATTGCAATTTGTTTTATTATTAAATTCAAGGAAAGGAATATGCATGAAATAAGAGATAATGAAAATGCCACAGGTA
The DNA here is from genome assembly GCA_963989225.1 of Dromius quadrimaculatus. NCBI lineage: Eukaryota > Metazoa > Arthropoda > Insecta > Coleoptera > Carabidae > Dromius > Dromius quadrimaculatus. The sequence continues at coordinate 54,323,263 of OZ022325.1, read as the reverse complement.
TATTATTCATACGATCACACGAATGAAGCGGAGTGCATGGGTTTTTTATTAACCATTGACTCTGTAATTGGGAGTTGAATCCGTTATAAAGGATATACGCAGGGTACGAAGTACCTGGTAGGGGTAACTAAATCGACTGCAGCGTGAGTAGTGGACAAAATAAGCATTATTATGGGCTGATATTGTGTGTAAAGTATGGGTTTAGTGCACACAGTGTACTGTTTGATATGGAGACTCACCGGATTGAATGATATATCAATTGATTCTACATTCCAAATGGAGAAGATTGAGGTGGGAACAAATCTCATACGATAAATAGAACTGAAGATATAACCGTGTTTATAAGTTCACTATCGACATTTCACTCGTATCAGCCATTAATATTTTACTGTGCTCTAGCGGCCAACTACCGAACTGTCATCTTCTGAAACTACATTACCGACATACTTATGGTGTTGATTATTGATACAAATAATCAATTCATGTCATAATAATATACATAACATGCTTGAAACTATTTTTGATACCTACTTCTTTCAAACAATAGTAATTATTTATATCAGCACTTCGACTTCGATAGCTTTCAAAATTTACTGACTTCTCAAAAATGTTTTATTCATTCATATTCACAAGTAACAATGACTAACAAGCACTATCTTATACACAGGTCTTGACACTCGTCAGAAGTGGGGATATCCCTTATTGAAGCAGTTTACTAATTATTAAAACTAATATATACGGCGTAACGATCGAGAAGATAATTGTGCGAGAGAAACAGAAAATTTACATCAGAAAGAGAAGAAACAGCGAGTCTAAACGTCAAACGTCAAAAAGTATAAATGAAAATACAGAATTTGAACCAAGAAAAACCTTTTTATTGGAATTTTGAACTTGGAATACATAAATGTTTTCTTAAATTTTCATTGAATTATTATTATAAATAAATTTATAATTATTAACAACAAAATATAACATCTTTCCACCTTTTCAGTGATTCTTTATTATTGGAGACTTTGAAAACTGAACGGTTTATTAAAAGGTGTTGCGCCCTGTTTTACACCGTGGTATAAGGCAACAATCAGGCATATTTGATGAGTTGTATTCTCAATTATTTATTGATTCACAGTTAATTACTCAATATGAAGCACGATAAGGTTAGTTAGGTTAGATTCAATAGTATTTTCAATCGTATAGTTTCCGTCTTGCTTTAATACCCTGTTTAATACACACTCTTCATCTTTATCTTCCGCATACTCTCCTCGATCGTAGCACCTCTTTTTGAGCAAATAATAACTAAATACAGCTTCAATAAGAGTCAACCCGCAACAATGGTAACGGATGCTAGTGTCAAGACCTGTGTATAAGACCGTGCTAACAAGCCTGGAAAAATGTGCTTTATAGAGGGCATTGATAGCACGCACCCAGCGTATAGAGTCTTTGCACAAACATTGGAGAGCGACACTAGCGCTCGAGGTGGTTAATTTTGAAAGTAGCTGCAGTTAAAATTTTAATTGTCATTACGTGGAGTAAGTAAATAAAAGCTAAAAAGTTTATATTGAATCTTGAAATAAGTTTAAAAACAAAAGTGAATGATGACTAATGGAGTTATAATAGGAACAGGATTCCAATCCATAAAACCTAGTTGTATCCGGAGTACAATTTTAGAAAAAGGAAAATTAGTGTAAAGAAGTAAGCATGTATTTAATGGTGAAGAAAAACTTTTTGGATAAGAATTTGATTTCCATGCATGTTTTAGAGCAAATGTTCATATATCGATCTGCGAAGCCTGGGATTTCAGCCCGCATAGCGGGCCAAACGCTATTCTGTTAGCTAAAAGTCTAATCGGAGTTAGTTGTAATTCAGAGTGATGTACAGCTAGCCAACATTGAATATATGTATAATATGGATTATTATTGAAACACATAAAATACTTATGCATTGACACACCATTCGCGAACTAGGGTCTCAATCGCTAGTTCAATCCCTTGTTGCGCCAGGAAGCACCAACTACTAAACGCCCTCCACGTTGTTCCCAAATACAGGGCTCAGGACAGGGAAATACACGGATATGTTCTGATCCCACGTTGAGCTAGGGAACATCATCATCTAGCTGTTATTCTTTTTACCAATGAATATTACATCCACGAAACGTACTCAATGCATCCCGCATCAACATGATTTGTGCAAACAATACAATTAAGACGTAATATCTTAATTGGAATACCACTCACCTCATCAATATCCAATATAAAACTGCAACAGCTCTGGCCACTACACAATTGCACATAATATATGTATATGTATATATATACTGGCTGTCCTGTCTCGCGTGACACATACTTTCTTTTTTTTTAATCTGAAAACTTGAAACTATAACAAAAAATAAAATCGAATAAATACAGTAAGTGAGATCTTATAATACTTCATATATTAGGTACTTATTTTATTAGGAATAAATTATATTTCAATCGATACCTGAAATAAAATAATTGAAATACATATTTACAGACAATAATAATTGTAAAAACTTCAGTAAAAATTATGTTTGTGCTTATTCTAATGAAAAATTTATGATTTGATAGTCTATCGTCTCGAATTATTAATGTTTTGACGTTATAAACGTTTTTCTTCAACAATTTCTTCTTCTTATCCATTCATTCTCATACTAGACGCTTGTCATGTGTCAAGCAATATTCGTTAATATATTTTTTATCTCGCATGCCATCTTATAAAACTATGTAGTTTAGAAAAGTATCTTCGTCATCTTTAGTTTTTCTCTCGGATTTACGACTTTGTTCGCCCATGTGAACAAATTTTCTGAATGCAGTGGAATATATTTTTCGACGTTTGGTATGTTCATTGAGATACCAAATTATTTGGTAGAAGAGAGGTCATAAAAGATGATCTAAGTACAAAAAAAGATTGTATTAGTAATTATTTATAATCTAGGACAAAAAAATGTCTATTATGGCTAAATTTGAATTTGCGCGCCAAAACTAAGTTAAAGAAAACAAACAGACGGGAAACACTATTCATCTATGTAGATGCACATTATATTTTTTCATCTATCTCTTTTTCAAAAATCCGCTAACAGATAACATTAAAATAAAACAGTTTCAATGGCATTACTGACTCGCATATGTTAGGAGTTGGTAATAAAAAATTTTTTCTACAAGGGTCAAAAAATGTCATTTGTACATTAATATTATTATACGAAGTGTCGCATTGTAGTTATCATGACAACATGCACGAAGTATTGAATTCATAAAAATTTTACCCGGACATTCTTTTTCTTTCTCTGAGTCTTTTTTTAGCCATCTCAATAATCCTTTGATACATAGCTGTGCCAGGTTTAATGACTTGCTGAAAATCTCTCATGGCTAATCGATAAATTTCGCAATATTCCAAGCAGATTACATTAGCTACACGTTGTGTGCTCAATTCACGAAGTAGACCTATTTCTCCGAAGTAATCACCATCGTTTAGATGACAAATTTCAATATTTTTACGACTGTAAACAGCTACTCTACCCGATGCAATGAAGTACATGCAAGTGGCCAAAGATCCAAACTGTATCAACATAGTTCCTGTAAATGAACATCATTATTTAAACGAACCTTCTTGGAGTAACGTGATTTGTAAGAATCCATTATTTTTGCATGTAATGTTTCTGGTACATACAAAGCTGATGAAAAAAGTTATGAGAAGATATTATGGACTAGATCTCCAAAAATCTTTTTCAGGCGATCATAACAAAAAAGATAATTATATGGCCCCTTTTGCGACCATAAAGTTTAACTTTTTTGTACACATCTATCAAATTTTACTTTTTACCTATATGACCACTTCGATGAGCTCTATAAGGTACAGTATTTGCCAAGATGCATATTATATTGTACTATCAATCACCCCAGTTCTTCAAATCTGGAAATAAATACGCGTATAATTCCAGATTTACAATTGCGATATCTTGGAAATAAATCGATAAAATTTTGTCGCTTTGAATTATTTCATAATGATTGCCTGAAAAACGTTATGTGCACCTCGGCCTGAAGTGCTACTTTAGTAGCTGACGCCTACTACTAGTTTGTAGCAAGTGCACCGAAAGTACCCTATTACTGGTCTATTTTCAGCTTCGATAATTCTTAATTCCAAACCGTGGAAACAATTATCATTAACTCCCTGTTGACAGGGAATGATTATTACTTTCCCGATTGGAGAGAAAAGTGATAATAATTGTGGATCATGGACGCCGTTGGTTATTTTTTAAATTTTATTATTATCTGTCAAGTTGACATTTGTAAAAAAATTCTTATCATAGGATGTATTCGTATAGAGTTTGCATTTGCTGTAAGCGTGTAAAAGTGTCTAAGAACAATGAAAACATAATGTAATATCAATCAAAAGATAAATAATGTAAGTTATGTTTCGAATTATTAGTTTTCTAGAAACGTGATCGCAATTGAGAAAATTTGTTTGTAATGGAATATTTCGGTGCACTTGTTACAAAAAATATCTTATGCAACACGTACATCATTATTGTCACGGATGAAGTTGGCTTCACAAAGACGACACTTTGGGCTACATCCTCGCCTTTGTCTTGTGCATCGCTCTCGGCTTTGTCTTGTGCTTCGTCCTCGTCTTCGACGAGTGCAGCCAACGTCACCATGGACAATAATGATGATAATATCGACTGAATTTGACGATTAAAAAAACCAAATGTCGAACATCACGGTTGGTAGAGAAGTCTCGCAAAAAAATTTATTGTATTTTATCATACGAAAAAATAATGTTCGAATAATAATACTAATTCATGCAACAAATGTCCAGAAGATGCTTGCTCACAAACGTGTTGTATACAATATTTTTTCTTCGGCCCTCAGCCTCCATGTATTGTGATTGATATCAAACATTTAGTAAAGCAGCACATAGCAAAGGAGCACTTAGCATAAGTGGACGCCTACTATCACTTTCATAATTATTATAGTCAGTTGGTTTTAAAAACATGTAACTCGATGTTTAAAAAAACTGTAATTTTGAATAAATAGTTATTTTTGTATTAAGTGTGCGAAGTGATTGTTTTTTTTTTGTTGCGCGTAAGAATGTCAATTTTAACCGAGACCGTCAGATCGAGGTAACAAATTCATTCGAAAGCGCAACAAAATACAATCACTTCGCTCACGAAATACAAACAATATTTTCTCGTCAAATGTCAAAAAATAATAGATTAACAATAATTATTGTTTTATTCAGTAAATGTAGGAAAAAAGTACAAACTATAATTAATTTGCAGTCACCTGGGTATTGCAACCAAAATATGCGCAATTGTTGTTTGATAAATAAAGAACTGCCAACAATTAATTTTTATATTCAAAAATAAGTAGTTTTGTGTACAAATTCATAATTCAATTTGGTAAAATACCTGTTTGTTTCTATCCTTGTAGCATTACTAAACTGAATATTGAATTAGGTGTGCAAAAGTAGAATTTATTTTTTCACTAGTGAAAAAATATGTTCATTTTTTCACTAGTGCAAAAATATGTTTCATTTTTTCACTAGTGAAAAAGTCACGAACTTTGCGTATCCATAACAATACAAAAATATCATGTTTTTTTGACAGTTGGCGAAAATATTATTTTGTTGGGTGGACATTTCTTTTTTATTGTGTAGAGCTCAAATTTTCATTATTCAATTATTTACAATCAAATCAATGAAAAATAATTTTGAAGAGAAATGATTCGAACCCTTGGTATACATACTCAAAATTTTCACTGATTCATTACACCATCAATAATAAATAAATAAAAATAAAAATAAGAAACTGCATATCAGCAGCTCGTCAATCGATTCCGATAAAATTTTACAGTGAAGTACCTTTTGTGCCTCACATTACCGAAACCAAAAATATTTTTGTTTTGGAGCTCTCAAAATTGAAATGACAATAATAGTTAAAATTGTTAACATGCTATTAAATCGTTATAGGCTAGAGCAAACTATATTTTTGTCCAATATGAGTTTAGTGCACCCTCTCTGTGATCTCGGGCTCAAGTTCGGTCCCACAGGCGCACGTAGCACGATTTAGTACTATTTAGAAATTTTTTGCGGAGGTGCGAACGTAGCGAGCTAGCCTTCTTGAATATTAGCAGTAGCAGCCTACCATCACTGCAAAATCTTATCGGAATCGGATGACAGGCCTTTAATATGTAGGTAAGTTAGTTCGTCACACCCGCATGCTCGAAAAATATCCCTGTATAATACAGAATTGCATTGCGCACGTCTATGGGACCGAACTTGAGCCAAGACAACCGAGAAGGGTGAACTAAGCCCAAACTCAGTGTAAAGCCCAAACTCCACAGAACGCGGAGCGATCACGCAGAAATCTTTTGTTTGGGATTCCTCTAGCCTTTGGTGCAAGAAATTCAGGAGAGAAATTATTATTATTATTATTACCATTATTATTCTTCCTTACAAATGCTCATTTAGTTTAATCAAGGGGCATAACCTAAATTTGTGATGAGCAGGATAAGTTCTTAATATATCGGCTTTCAATAGTCTTAGTTAACTATTTTGTTACATGGATGCATTAATCAACAACCACATAAATCTATAAGAGCGCGGGGCCATGGACAGGAGCCCACATCGACCACATCTTGCACCATCCAACTATTGGAAAAAGGGAAAATAAGATTTGATTTCACCATTTTGCTCGAAAATTGGAAAATATTAGGTTTGAAAAGATTTATGGTTTTACTGCAAATGATGAAGGAGTATTCTGTACTAATTATTTTTGTAGTCAATCATAGCGAAAAGATGATTCTATGGCCTCTTTGTACACGTTTCAAAATTTTTCTTTCCTGGGACAGATCTGTCGAGGACTACTTCATGAACAGTTTCATAAACTCTTCAATCTTGGCCGAGATGCATATTATATTCTTCCGTCAACCATTCCAGTTCTTTAAATTTAGAAATAAATACGCATCCTTCCCAAATGTCAACTTGATAAATTATCATTAAAAAAAATAAATTCAACGGCAACCAAGATTTACAATTGTGATGTCCTCAAAATAAATAGATATTTAGCACTATTCAAAGGCGTAGCAATTAAATTTCTAAGTTCATATTCCATTTGTTTTGATATTCATTAGATCAGAATGTAAGCTTGTACTCTTGGCTCTCTTTTTGTGTGCTTAATATTTATCAAAATCTGGAAGTTGAATGCCGTAGAAATTTTTTTGTATTGCTATACAAGAGTAAACCAGCATTATGACATGCGGCCAATAATTTTAGTGATCTGGCAAGCCTCATCACCAAATACTTGACATAATGCTCAGCTTTATACTCTTGTTGCATAAATAACTATTAATTTGCTCGGACCATTTTGCACCAGAATTTTTTCTAATAAATAATAATAAGAAGACACTTTTACCTGGTGCAATGCTTTTGTGCCCAGATAGTTTGAAAAAAATTCCTGAAAATAGTCTCCAACGCAGTTGATTAATCATCAAACCAACAAAAATAATTAGATCTTCAAATACAGATATAAAATCATCTCCTAAAAAATCCAATAATTCTAAAATAGGGCCCCGGCAATTATTCAAGAGAATTCAGTTAGGAAGAAGGGAATTAACGTCAGCAATATCTAATAAACTCGCTGTAGGCTGTATCAAAGATGGCTTCCCACCGATAACGTATGTAAGCGCGCTCTGCGCCACTCTATTGGTAACTAAAATTAACCCGTAGCTTTCAGGCGGTTATAAGCGCAACTATTTTATGCTACAATAGTTCTTATTGGATTTGTTTCAATTAATTCAGTGGAAACTATCTGGTTTTTGACTTTATTATTAAATTATATAACCTCATTGCTATACTGAAATTAGTCTTTCTGAAGACAATACTCTTCAAAATATGGAATCTAAACGAAGAAGTGTTAATAAAAATTGTTGTTAATGGATGTCATTCCAAATTGAGTTGAATTGTGGATTTGAGTTTCCATAAATCTCCTAAAAAGGGAACAAGGAAAGTGTCTATGGTAAATAAATTTGGGAACTGCGATTAGAAAAATTCGTACAGGGAAAGCTGGAAGCTGAAATTTACAATACAAAAACGTCGTAAATATTTTCCCGTAATATTATTTCCTTTAAAGCTATGAATTCTCCCAGTTACAGCTAAATATCATATATAAATAAGAAGATTTTAAAAGAAAAAACTACATGTTATGGAAGAAGAAAGTGATACTTTCCTGCACAATTAGAACTGAATCAAATCATTCAATGGAATATGAATAATTCTACGCTGAATATCAACGTATTTAAATTGTAAACAGATTACAAACCACTTTTGATTCACTATTTTGTAAGCACAGTGTTGCCGCCAACGGTAATTTTAGTTGCCAATAGTATTACACCTCGTTGTTTTTCTCCGACAAGTGTTGATCAGCAAACCATTCTAGTGAAATTGACACTTTCAGAGCGCCGTATTGAAAATATATGACATAAATTTTGTAGAAAAAATTCACCATTCAACTTTATCAATGTTCATCTAACAATGCTGAAAAATGTTAATGATATAACAAAACATGTAATTTTGACATGTTGGCGATGAGGATTACACCCGAACGCATCATCATTTTTGTCGGACAAAATGTTGTATGTGTTTTTCATTTTATAATCATTCAATTAAGCTATAAAATGAAACGATGGTTGAAATTCACAGTAAATCATAAAATCGACGTCTTGTTCGGATGCTTCGAAAATTTTCGGTCCTCAAAAAAATGGTCATATACAGAGTTTCAGGACAGTGTTAATAATTTGGATAAAGGGGCTCTGTATGTGAACTAATATTACTGACGTCAAAAAAATTTTTTTAATGGAAAATTATAGCATTACATATTCAGAGTCAGTTTCAAGTTTTCCATTATTTGATTGTAAAATAACTGAGAATAAAAACAGTTATTATAATAATAATACCTTTGTAATAGACCTGCAGTTTAAGTCTACCAGCTAAAGCACTAATTATCTCACTCGGTAGTCCAAGAAACAAATGACAATTTCTCACTAATCCCTTGGACGAATCATCAAAAATGTCATATCTTAAATGAGGCGTCAGTAAGTTTAATATAATTCTCTCACTGAATAAAGCTCCTTTCATATAGTTATTGAAATATTTATGCATCTTTATTCTATATTCCATGTCAATGTTTTGGTTTATGCCAAATTTCTTGGATTGGTATTCAAATCTTGTGAATTTTAACTGATATTTGTACCTAAATTATCAATGAAATAATGATTACAGAAGAATATAATATAATATAAGAATGATTTGAGTAATAACAGCAATTAATGCAACAAGTATGCAAAATCTAAGCACTATGACATGAAACCAAGTATTTCGAAAGGCGGCTTGTTGAGTCACAAAGATTGTTGTGCGAATGTCATAATGCTTCTTTACATACGTGCTGCATACCAGATTTTTTCTACGGCCCTTGACTTTCATATTTTGATAATTATCAAGCTCATATCAAAAAAGCACAAATGTACATTTAGACAACAAATATTCTACTGAATGAAGCAGTCAGATTTGTTACCAGCATGACTGTATGAATCCACTAAATTTAAGTCGCGAGACCATGCTATCACGCGTTCGCACAAAATTTAAAGATGGCCGGAGAAAACTTCTATTCAAGTATCATACATACCTGTTATGTAATTTCCGAATGATTGCGACAAAGAATAGTATTTTTATTACCACAGAAAAGCATACCGACAAGAAGAAATGAATATTATCGACGTATGTCCGAGCTTTGAACCGATGATACTTAGGACTTGTTGCCAATAAATCATTAATTGTTAGTAAACTCGCATGTGTGTACAATGCCATGCTACCAAAATCTATTCCTAAAATTGTAAAAAAATATCAAACAATTTTTAAATTTAATTGTACAATAAGTAATAATTATTAAATATCTCTAATGTATCATTTGTACAGCAAATGAAATTCATCAAAGACTTAATAAATTTGACTCACCAATATGTTTATATGTATCCCTCAGGGTATTTTCCAAAGTATTTTTTACTTCTTTTCCACTAAAATAAAATATTATGTCTGGTGCATATATGATAAAACAACTTAGGAAAAAAATTATGTAGTAAAAAGAAAAACTGAGAATAAATAGATTGAACAAAAGTGAGCTTTGTCTGTATATGCTCAAAGCCATTTCCACATTCCTAAAAACTGTTATGAATCGTATATGTCGAAGAATTTTCAATAAAATCAGATAGTGATGCAGCTTCTTATCGAATTTTCCAAAATAGAATATTATATTTACAAATGCAAGACAGTCAATGAGAAAATAACTCTTGATGTATCGCTTCATAATTTTATCTGAAATAGAATTCAATTTCAAAATTTGTCAACCATTTACTTTCATAATTTCTGAATTTATATAGAACAATAATTTCAAAGCGGTAAGAAGTGGACAATCATTTTGACAAGAGATCTGGTAAATAAATTTAAAGTTGTTGAGCCTTGTTAGCATCCCTTGAGAGTTTTTCAAGTTAGGATTCATGCAAGAATTAGCATAGACAAGCAACATTTTTCTTACTCTATTTCTGTACGATTGAAATTTTTTGAGTGCTATTTTCATCCCGAACTTTTAGGAAATATTCGATCTGTCAAAATATTTATGAAACTGTCATTTTTTCCAATGATTCAATAACACCTTCAAAATTTCAATGGCTGGTTGAGTGAAATATCACTCAAAAAAGTTACTGACACTTGACTTATCAAACTGACATGTTTATGTCTAGTTTTTATTTTAAACGTATCTCAATGTGAAGAAAATTATTATATTTAAAAAAGCTTAAAAAATCATATTCTCTCTACATTTTAAGAAGATTCCAAGATGAAAAGTTGAAATAGAAAATATATATTTATCTATCTTAATATTAAGTCAAATATTCTTGAGTAATTTACTTAGTTCTAGTTCCACCTTCAATTCTGAGTATTCGTGTACGCCAGCAAATGAAAATGTTTTCTTTTTCAACTTGTGCAAGTAGCCAGTTTGAAAATTTAGGCATATGTCAGCCACACATATAATATTTAGACTCACTGTTAACTTCTGAACTATGCTGAATATGAACTGGCGATTATTGTTATCCATACCGATTCTAAACGTCAGTTCTATTATTTCGAAGACAACAACAAACACATACACAAAACACATCAAAATTTGCCAAAAATAAGTAAGTAAACTATAAGGATGAATTGACATGTTGAATTGTTCGTGTCTTCTTTGTTCTTCTTGGATAGCGAAAGAGCCCCGGAATACATATTTCGAGTATGGATGCCTCTGGGACACTACTATCAACAGTCTTATACATATCCTAATCTTTTGCCATATACTTGGATGAGGCACTCTTTGCATCACAGGTTTAGTTCTAATAGTACAATAATGATTCTTTGTTTGATCATTCCCAATGCTTTTAGTCTTGTAATAATCCATATTACGAAAAATTTTATTTGACACATGTAGGTACCTATACGTCAAAGTTTAGTACTCAGTAATCATGACAACACTTGTAAATAAATAGAATACTGAAAAATGATAAATTCTCACTTGCGTCTACTCAATCCAAGAGAACAACTTTTTTAAGGCTTCAATTGACTTCTGTATTTTCATTAATTGAATTCACAAATTTGAGATTTGATGAGCTTTTGTGTAATAAATGATATACTCCATCATAAACTGATAGATGGTTGGCTCTTACGTTATGAAAATGAATCCTAAGACATTAATTTTCATTTGCACCATCACAATTTGTGAATTCAACGGACGAAAATACAGAGCTCAATTGAAGTTTTTAAAAAATAGTTCTTTTGAATTGAATAGATTGAAGTAAAAAATTATAAAATATTCCCATCATCGTCGAATTGTGAAACAAAAATAATATTGAAAATACTAGAGCTCAAAGTGAAATGAATGAACCTCCTCACTTTTTCTGTAAGTGTTTTGTTCCACATGACATAGGCTGATTTTCAAATTTGTTTGGAAACCGCTTACACAAATCCGCAAATGTGCAGTGCATTAAAAAATATTGCTTCCTGGTAAGTTTCACAAAAATACAAATCCAGGAGTCCTGAATAGGACAGCAAATGTAGACACTCCTGAAATTGTATTTTTGTGGAACTTATCAGGTTTCGATTTTTTTTAAATTCATCAAATTTTGTTTCACGGACAGATTTTAAAGGTCACTTTACAGCAGGGATGGCCAACAAGTCAACAAGTCGGTCACGATCGACCGATCGATCGCGAGACCAATTTCGGTCGATCATCGATCGCTCGCAATATCTGGTATGGAATTCCATGTATCATGGACTTTGAAGCGATTGTAGAAGATAAAACTTTTTAGCAATAGTTTAATTCATTCTGAATTAATAAATATTGTTAATAATCATCCATGTTCTTTCAACTACCCTGTACGTGAGATCTTTAGCCCTTTAAATAATTATTGTTGTTTTTACGTAGATATTTCAGTAAGAGGTGTACTCAGCGAGCTATTAATAGATTAGCAAATAGTAAATCATATTATTCCTTCGTGATAAATTTTCCTGGCCCAAAAAAAAAAAACGCGAAAGTGAACTATTCAAATCAAATTATCAACCATACTGTGCATTTTTATAACAACTTTTTTATATTTACGAACAAATAGTACAACAACTTATACATTGCAGTTGATTAAAAAAATAGATTGCATTTTAAATTAGTAAAAATCTATCTTGAAAAAGTATCGAAAGATCGAATTTGTCAGGTACCGCATGTACGGAATGCTACTATCAAAAGTTGGGTCTGGAAATTCATTTTCATCATGAGCCTGTATTTCGAAAACTTAATAAGTGATTGAAAATAAAATATTATGAAAAAAAATATTTTTAAATATATATTTTGCTGATCTATCCATACATCGCTGTAATGCATCATACTGAAACACAGTTTATAGACATAGTATGCATTTCATAGCCCTTGTACCCCTTTAGTCGATCGCGACACACTTTTAAGATAAAAAATAGATCTTACATACAGAAAAGTTGGCCACCCCTGCTTTTCAGTATCCTGCATTTCTTCAAAACAATAAAGATTTGAAATTAATTCAATTACTCACAAAAAAATCTTTTGGTCATTGCATTGCCAGCAAAAAGCTCTGGATAATTATTTATACACCATGCGAGTTTTAAGTAATTTCTATTGTTTCCATTGCTCTAGCTAGGTTAACAACTAAAAAAGATCAATAATTATTATTAATGGTAACTTGAATCCCAAGAACCTCGGGTTAAACAAAAATAAAAAAAATTTTTTAGAAACTTCGAAGCCCTCTACCGACAAAACAAAACATTTTCAGATGAAGTGAGAAGGTTTATTCTATTTACTTAGGGCTGAAGTATCATTATCTATAACTGCATCTTTATTGTTATTCTAAAAGACAAGCTTATTTCAAATAGTTATAAAATACGAGATTATCCAATTACAAAGTAAGTATTCAACGCGTATTATGTCACTTGGCAACGGTAATGAATTATATAAGTAGATATTATTATTTGAAACCGATTTTTAGACTGAACATATCATAGTCTTTGTTATGAGTCATGGATATTTTATTAATTTATAATATTTGATATTGAAACTAATTGTGTATTCTTCTCTATTACCCAATATCAAATTTGATAAAATATTAGATAACATCGCTTTTTCTTGAATTCTTTATATACATCTATTACATTCAAATCTTATTGCTTTCGAAATAGAAACTATCAGTTTGTTTAAAAAATTCTATCATATATTTTATTCCGAAATTTGAATAAAAAAATACTGGCTATATTTCTATCCCGTAACACACATACTTTTAAATAATAGGATATAAATATTTTTTTGTAGGTGTATTAGCAATATTTTACAATATTTAAATTCAATATTTGAATATTCTTATATTTTACATTCAATGAATTGAACATCCAGGTATATATTTTTATTTATTGACAGGAATAATCAAATCAGTCACTAGATAATTGATCGTTGCTCGTGCTAAACACTAATACCGCTTCTATATCTTTCTCTTTCTGATACATCAGGAATATGTCTTTTCGTTTAGAATCTAACTCCAAATGTGTTCTGAATTTTGTAGTTGGCGTTATTCATCTGTTGCCTCCAAAGATTAAACCAACAAGATTGGAAACTGCCATGTTGAGTCTTGATACAAGGTTTTCTACTCTTACTCTATATGTAGCGCTCTGAACTAATAGGCTTGTGTCCAGGATATTTGGTTCGTGTACGGGGTACTATTTCATTGAAATTTTTGTATTTTGAATTCAAGTGAAAATGCAATATTTTAAGATATATAGTTTTATTCGTAAATACAAAAATAATAATAATTTTCAAGAATACGAAATTTGTGTGATTATTTTTCTAAACATGAATTTTATAAAATATGGTAGGCAAGTCCTCCGTAATAAGAGTCATCGAGGGAATGGTACACATTCTAGGCATTCTCCTTGGGAGTGGGTACCAGGTGATATCGGGAGTATAATGATTCCACCGTTTTCAAAGGTCTTGCCTTTGGCATACCAACACGAGATAACGCGGAGTGAACGGCCATATCCGCTTAATTGAGCGACCATATGCGGAGTCCGGCTAGACGACCCACGGTCATGGCTTACAAATATCCATTGTTTCTGTAAATTACTCAAAATGGGTTGATCTCCCATACTTGAAGTCGCATCGGGAGTTGGTAATAATGCCAGAACTTTTGCTAGCAATGCAATTACCAAAATGTTTTTTTAAGTAATAATTTTGAATCTTCATAAAAAATAAATAAAATAAATATCAGTCACGCCTTTTACCCGCTAGGGGTGTGACAGACACTATAGTGCACTCGGTAGATGATTGATATTTTTATAACCGTAGGTTGCCAGCCGTCAAACTACGGATACTCTTAGTTTATGTGGAGAGTACGTCACAGTGTATATTATAATTCAGTGAAAATCCTACTGACTATTGCGTCCGTCAGTGTTATTTTAAGAAGAGTTTTAAGGCAATATAAATATTTCAAGCTATTTTAATGGAAAATATTCAAATAATTTGTGTCGGAAGATAATTTTCTAAAATATTTGGGAAAATTATAATTGCGTTAAAACACATCTTGCCACAACGCTCCTAATACCATCAAAAACAGAGCTCGTAGTACCAGCCATAGTTTTTGAAGCTCAAAGAAATTGATGCATACAAAATTCATCATCCTTATTATTCACATTCTTGATTTTTTCAGAGAGAAATTTGTCAGACCCAGTAACAATGTATACAAAAAAAAAATTTAAATTTACAGTTAAATTTATTGTGATAAAAGAAATACATAACCTAATATATAAATACATATTTAGTAATCTGCTGCAGTATTAGCTAAATAATCTCTCCTTCCAATGTTGCTCGCTTGCTTATTCTGAATAGCCTCCAATTTTGGACAATCTGTAATTCTATGACCCAAGCCACCACAATAACTACAGCCTCGTTCGTCACCTAGGTCAAGATATTTCTCATTTTCGGAGCAAAGCTCAGCTAAGAATGCAGGTACTTTTTGATTCGCTTCCATTAATAGATGTTTTAAGTCCAATAAAACTGATTCGTCATTAGATTTGTTGATGAAAGTTGTAGCAAGGCCTGTTCGACCGGATCGACCTGTTCTTCCTATTCTATGGACTAAAATAACAAAAATTAAATTTCTCAAAATAATAGTAATAGATTTTCAGAAAGTGAATGATTGAATTTACCATAATTTTCTACGTCATCCGGCATATCATAGTTGATAACATGTTGCACGTTAGCAAAATCTAAACCTTTGGAAGCGACATCTGTGGCGACCAAAACATCTTTTTGGGTTTTTCTGAATGCTTCCACAGACCGTGATCTCTCTTCTTGATCTAGTAAAATAATATGTGGTTTCAGATACACAATGTAACGATTTAACAAAAAAAAAAGTATAAAATATCTGCTAAAATAACTAAACTTTTTTTCTACATTTTATCAAATCAGAATCCAATTGTCTCGTTCCAAGTGCCCTTATTAGATATACTTCTGTATATTCAATAAGTTGAGATTGTATTTTCAAGTCCAGAGACCTAGAAACTTATTTTTGGAAAACTTGCATTAAATGCTGCATTTTGATGCAAAGGAAAATCCACTGCTTCATACATGAAATCAAGATTAATGCCCAGTTGCACCACTATCACTTAACTTCAAATACGGAATAATTACCATAGGAACAATTGTCTATACAATGGTAACCACAGATATTATTCTTCTCTTAAAGTTAAGTGAAGGCGGTGCAACTGGCCATATATATACAAAATTTTGTGTATGACAATGTTCGTTTTGCTTTACATTAAAATGGAGAATCAAAATGCAGCATTTAATACACTGTGTGAAACGGCCCAAAAATCGTTTCTAAAAACAAAAATAATATTGAAAGCAAAATATGTGCATTACCTTTGCCACCATGAATAGCCACAGCTTCAACTCCCTTCAACAATAAATATTCATGGATTGCGTCCACATCTTGTTTCTTTTCCGCGAAAACCAGTACAGGCGGAGGCGTCTTTTGCAAACATTCTAGTAGGTATACTATCTTCGCTTCCTGCTTTACATATTCAACTTCCTGTATGACATTCATGCTAGCCGCACCTGCGCGACCAACGTTGATTGTTACCGGTTTCACAAGAGCAGAGCGCGCAAAATTTTGGATCTTTTTGGGCATTGTCGCAGAAAAAAGAAGCGTTTGTCGTTGACCCTGGAGAAAATGAATGTGATGTGATTTCAAATTGTTCCTGTAATAGGACTAATCTACTAAACAGTCGAATATATCTACATCATTCATAACAGTAAAATCCAATATTTTTTATAAGAGAATTGTTAAAGAAAAATTATAATTTCTCTATGAAGTTGGTACACTTATCAACAAACTATTGAACTGCTATGCATCAAAATATATAGATTGTACATAGGAACGCGAGACGTGAAGGTATAACATGGAATTTCCGAACAAATGCAAGAATAATTTGGAAGCCTTACATTTTTTGTCAATAAATCTGACATACTGATAAATTATCATAATCGCTCGGTTCAAATGTGTATAACTATGAGTAAATGAGTGATTTCTCAATAAATTTTTGGCATCAAGATTTTGACTGCGTGTTGCCACTAATGTTGTCACTATATTTAGATCCTCTCTTATTAGCATAATTGTGATAGCAGTAAAATTATAATAAGGGTGGAATACGAAATTGGAAACACCTTTTTTTCTCGGAAGTTATTATAGATACCAAAAAATTGTTCAAATAAAACTTTTTGTACTTTTAATAAGCTAACTAAATCTGTATGAATTTGGTGGAAAAAAAAATAATTCTCGTAGATACTGCCATATTTGTACTTTCTTCAAATGAAATATCCTGTATATTATTGCACTAATAAATAGAAAATATTTTTTGCTTTGAAAAAGTTCAAGGGTTCTTACCTGCTAAACTTGATAGTTTTTGAGATATTAACGAAAATATCTAAATGTTGCTTCACAAAATCAAGTGTGCGTTTAGAACTAGATTTTTTGACAGTTGAGTTATTTTGTGTTGTATTTGCGTTAAGAAAAATTGTGTTGTATACACATCATTGATATTTTTGTGTCAATAATATTACTGTTAAGAACGCGGGAAATTACACAACGTTTATATTTTTTAAATTTAAATATTTTTGCGCGCTCAGACATTTGCACATCATCAAGAACAAAATGCATAGTTCAATTACTATTAAAAACAATGTACAAAATAAACAATTTTATTATCATAGTAGAACATAAAGAAGTACGGAATGAATGTTATCGAACTAAACAAAATGTTCAAAATTTCCACCGTTTTCTCGGACACATAAATAAAGTCTTTTCAATAAATTTTGTTTTATATTAATTGTATTCAATTCAACAACAGCTTGTCTTATTCGGTTTTTCAGTTCATCAAGTGTAGCAACGGATATTACATAAATTTTGTTTTTTATAGCTCCCCATAGAAAAAAATCTAAAGGCGATAGATCCGGAGATCTTGCGGGCCACGATGTAGGGCCTCTGTCGCCAATCCAGGAATTTGGAAATTGTTGATTCAAATACGCAGTTACATCCAATGAATTACGGGGAGGTGCACCATCTTGCTGGAATATCATTTTGCGTCTAACTGCCAATGGTATATTATCCAGATAATCTTGAAATTCATTTTGCAGAAAATTTAAGTATCTCTGTGATGTCAAAATGCCCTCAAAAAAATATGAACCCAAAATAGTGTTGTTTATCATATCGCACCATACGTCAATTGAAAAGCGTATTTGAAAATTTGAAATAAATGTTTGACGTGGATTCGTTTCTACTGATTGCCAATAATGTGAATTATGTCTATTTAGTATTCCATTGTTAGAGAAATTTGTTTCATCTGACCATAAAATTGTATCTAAAAAATTAGGCTCTGCAATATTTTCCAGTATTAAGTAATTACAAAATTGTTATCTTCTCACATCATCGCTGATGGAGATTATGAATTTTGTAGATTTTATAGGCTTTGTACTTATGCTTTTTCAGAATCTTAAGAACCTTTGTATGTGTGGTATTTATTTCCAATGCAGCTTCTCTTATTGAATTTTTAGGGTATACATTGAAATATGCCAATACATCAACTTCTAAATTTTCCTCTACTATCTCACGTGTTTTGTAATTTCTTGAAACTGACCCAGTCCTACGCAGCTTCCTCTCTAATTTGAATAAATACGAATGGTTTGGATAAAAGCGTTCCGGATACTGTTGTCTGTATAATTGCAGAGCTTGTCTCGAATTATTATTTGATAGATAAAAACATTTTATCATATCTAACTTCTCATTGATTGAATAATCTGCCATTATTAACACCAAATAATAATAGTATGTATGCAACACAATTTTTTGTAGCGCAAATACAATACAAAATAACTCAACTGTCAACAAATTTTGTTCTCAAGGCACACTTGATTTTGAGAACAGCATTTAGATATTTTCGTTAATATCTCAAAAACTATCAAGTTTAGCATGTATGAACCCTGAAACTTTTTTACAGCAAAAAATATTTTCTATTTATTAGTGCAATAATATACAGGATATTTCATTTGAAGAAAGTAAAAATATGACAATATATACGAGAATTAATTATTTTTTCTACTAAATTCACACAGATTCAGTTAGCTTATTGGAAGATCTAGAAACTTTATTTGAGCAATTTTTCGGTATCTATAATAACTTCCGAGAAAAAAGGTGTTTCCAATTTCGCATTCCACCCTGTATAGTTTCATCCCAGAATTTTAGGTGTTGCTTGGTTCAATTAAACAATATCGTATTAAAACTCAAAATTCAAATGCGACATCAACATTGCTGTCACATTTTCGATTCGATATTTTTCATTGAATTCAAACTTCCAAGAATGATTAATAATGACTATAAAATACAAACCTAGTTGCAATGCACGCACCTTGAAAAAAGAGAAAATTGTCCTTACATCTTCTTCAAATCCCATATCGATCATGCGATCAGCTTCGTCCATGCATAGATATCTACATACATGTAATCGAACCATTTTTTTATCCAACATGTCCATTAAACGTCCAGGAGTTGCGACCATTATATGGACACCTCTAAAAAAATTACAAGTGATAATAGTTATTTACGTATAGAGGGCTGAAAGATTAAGTTTACACCCGCAGACAAAGTTTGAGGCCCGAAGCGTAGCGAGGGCCTTAATTCGTCCAAGGGTGTAAATTGTCTTTCAGGCCGAGGCACGTACAACGTTTTACGCACAACTGTGATAAAATTTACTTGTGAATTTCTCGTAAGTAATTAGTTTTTGAGAACACGCAAAAATATTTATTACTTCAAAATTATAAGGTAGCGTATGGTAACAAAAAACATGTCATGTGTTAAACAATTGATTTTGTTTATATGTCAACAAAATTCTGTTGGTAGTTTTCTTATTTTAATAATAAAACTGGTGGCCAATTCTCTAGTTTACAGCCCAACGGGCGGTAAATTTTTTTACTGCCCGACGGGCGTAAAGTAGAAGTTACCACCATGGTAACTAAGTTGTAAACAAACAATTTTGTATCAGTTGTGCGTAAAATATTTCTTTGTCTCTCTTCTAACAGCTTGATTTCCAATGACTTACTTTTGTATAATTTCCATACTCTCCGATACCGGAACGCCTCCAATAGCTAAACAGCTTCTAATTTCTGGTTGTCCACATTTTCTGAGAGTATCGCAATAATGATGAATTATATCAAATGTCTGTTTTGCTAATTCTCTTGAAGGGCAGATGATAAGCCCATAAGGACCTTCATTTTTCTCGAAAGGTAATTTTGTTTCTTGTTCCAAACAAAACATTATTAAAGGAAGAACAAAAACTAAAGTCTTACCAGAGCCGGTAAATGCGATTCCAATCATATCGCGACCAGATAAGCTTAAAATCAATAAATCGGTCACACAAATAGCAGTTTCCAATTATTGTGTCCCAAAAATATCTACTTACACAGTAGGTATTCCCTGTACTTGAATAGGTGTAGGCTTTGTGATTTTTTTTTGTTCTAAACCTTCAATAATTCCTCTGTGAAATTTCATTTCTTTAAATAATTTCAAGGGTGGTGGAATATCTTCTCCTTCAACCATAATTCTTAATTTTTCTCTAATTTTCTCATGGCGGCTTTCTGGTTTAGCTAAAATATATCTTGGTGGCTTCCAGCTACAAATATAAAAACGACACACAATGTATCCAAAAAGTTACATCGAGAAACTATGTTTAATTTTCAAATTCAAACTTATATTTCATATTATTCTCGTTGCTCACCTTGTTTTAATGGGATCTTCGTACTGTATACCCTTAGCCAATTCTGCCACGCCCATTAAAGCCTTTTTCTCAGCTACGCTTTCAAGAATTTTTTCTTCCTCCTTTAATTGTCGCTCAACTGCGCTCACTTTTTTTGCTAAAAAATCAAAATAACATAAGCTGGTTTCATTTCAAGAAATTGAAGATACCACTTCTAAATTGCTTTGAAAAAAGTATTGACTACTTCTAGAATAGTCTTTACATAGTAACATCCAAAACCACCGTCTACTCTTCGGAGAAATATAATAATTTTTTTCCTGCAGCTAAGAAACGTAAACCGAACATTTTTGCGTTTTATTTTGCTTACGTATCTCAGCAACAACAGTACAGGCGTGGCAGTTCACTGCGGAACCTAATTTTTTTTTTGTGAATTTATTTTAGTAGCACTGCATACAACATCTGTCACCAATCCATTAGTTTATTTGTCAAGTCTAGATGACAACTTGTGTTAAGTTACTACTTAGTGCCACTGAAAAAAATCTTGTATGTAACACGAGTATAAAACATTGACATTCAACATAAAAATATTCATAGCGATCGTATTTCCAGCGATTACTATGAAATCGTGCTTCCAGCGGTTACATTTTCTGGTCTTTCGAATCAAGCTTTTCTATTCGGAATTTTATCCCATATTTATTTATAGATAATACATGCTTACAAAAAGAAACAAACTGAAAGTTAAAGTGATACGACTTGTACCAATACAAATAGCACAACAAAAAAAGATATATACATACATTCATATGAATACACAAACTGGAATGCCATACAACAAAAATTACATAAATAGCATAGTACAATAAGAACAAACTGCTTATTGCATTTTTGCAACGTATTGCTCACGTAAATTCTTGTTGGAATTTTTTAGACTCTTTGAATTCTTTATACTGCCTGGAAGATCATTAAACAGTCTTAGCCCGTCAACAAAAATACAGGTTCCAAATTTTGCTTTATCATATCCCGGTCCGGCTCGAATCGGTCAATATTTCTTTCCTATCGTTTTTTTCAGTGGCGTAGCTACCGTCGGTCCAGTCGGTGAAATTATCTAGAGCTTCCGAGTACGGAGGGCCCAACTGAAGGTTTTTACGTAAATTTAAATATAGATTTTGAGTATAGATTAGATCAGGGCTGTTCAAAGGCCCGCAGCTTATATTTGTATTGCTCGTGACATTTTATAATCTCTACGACCATTTCTGTCCTAAGTTACAGCCTTCGGAAAATCACCAAAAAATTTGGACTTTTTTGATTTATTTTCATTTTTGGTGACTAGGTGAATGTAAATAAATAAAATATTTATTCGCATGGCAACAGCTTTTTTGCCACTATTATTAGAGGAATTTCAGAACTGAGTGTTGTGTGTGTATTAATTCCTGAGGCCCTCCAATCTATTTAATTTGTATTGGGCCGGAATTGTACCTGGTTGGACAGCCCTGGACTAGATTATAAGACAAATTGGAATTTCAACCCCAGAAATAGTTTTTAATTTGACCTTTCTTTGCTTGTGAATTTTGGAAGGGGGCTCCTACTATGTTGTCGCACTGAGACTTCGGAAGACTAATTTGGGCCATTGGTTTTTTATCCATGCAACTTAATATGAATTCACTTCTTGATTCGAAAAAACTATTGAATATTTTTTATTTACCTATTACATTTTATAAGCTTTATTATATCATACTTGTTTGAATTTTATCAAGTCAAGTATGAACAATTTTTAAAAGATTTCGGTACCAGCGGCAGCAACTTACTAGTGAAATGAAGCTTTGTCAGTGGTACAAGAACAGTGCTTTTTTTTTCATTCGATAAATTGGTTGTAGCTTAGCCCGTTTCGCTCGATCTTTCGAAAAACATCCCTGAAAAGTACCGAATTGCGCTGCGCGCATCTGTGGAACCGAACTTGAGCCTGAGACAACCGAGAATGATGAATTTAACTCCTCATGTTGGACCTAAGTCTAATTTGTTTGGGAGCTATTACTTACGACAAGTATGTAGTGGAATTAAGAAATGAGGGAATTCAGCCAATTATAAATTTTTTTCTTTCCTTATGCCTGTATTACACGATACAATATATTAACCAATAAATTGACCAAGTTTTCTGTCAAGTTTTCAACAATTTATTGTGGAGCTCAAAAATATTTTGTATTATATTACATGATACAAGTTTTCATCAAGAAAAATCAGAACTACCAACTTATAATTTTTGACGTAACTTCAAATAGTGTGGTTAGAGAGAAAGTGAGATAGTAGAGATGACAAAAAATTAATATATTGAAGGCAACTGTATATAAAATTATATTAATACTTTGTCAACACTAAGATTATCATTTGACGCGGAATAACTAATATGAATAATGTTGACAACGACAAAATCTCCTTAGAATACCCCAGAATATTGGTGAAAAATAGAGCCAGTTCTATTTCAGAAATAACTTGGTCAATTATTGGTCGAAAAAAATTGTAAAATTTTGGACATATTACACACAACAATAAATTGAAGGTCAACTTTTGAAAATTATTGACCAATAAATTGTATCGTGTAATACATCCATTACTCTACAATTTCGGCCACACCTTAGCCATCTTCAGAAGCGAAAAGAATCATTTAGTTTAAATTTAGATTTATACATGTATTTTAAAGGCTAAATGCCACATAACAGCGATAGAAAATAGTTTTAATTTTAGTCAGCATCGTCCGTAGAAGTCGGTTGTAACAATTTTGACAGATGAAAACTACTTTTTTTCGCTATTATGAGGTACTTGACCTTTGAAATACATGTAAAAAATTATATTTAAATTAAATAATTCTTTTCGCTTCTGAAAATGGCTGAAGTGTGGTCGAAATTGTACAGACATAAAAGAAAAAATTATATAATTGACTGAATTCCCTTATTTTCACTACTTACAAATATTATAAATGATAGGAAAGGATATTGACCGCTACGAACACTAGTGAAGTAAGACAGGGGATAAAATTCCAAAAATAAGCCCAATCAGATTGGACAGAAAAATATGTGACTGCTGGGAGCAAGATTTTACGATGGTCGCTAGAAATACGATCTCTGTGAGCACAGCACCTTTGTGACTGCAGGATGAGTCATCTAATACTTGATCTTATGTCATAATGCTAAGTTCAAACTATTTTCGCATGAATAACTATTATTATAATACGAGCCCTTATCTACATGAATAAACGGGAGTTTCATAATTTTAATGAGCAGCCTAACAAGCAGTTTCCTACAGTATCAGAAATCAATTCTATATGCAATACCTTCAGCTAGCTTTTTTAATTCTGTGTGTTGATCCAACAAGGATATATTGAATTTTCTTCCCCAAACTTGACCATCTTCACCCTCTTCATCATCGAATTCATTCTCACTCGAAGATTTCCCTTTGCTGTTCAGCTCTGAATCTTTGATCTATAAAATGAACAAATGTTTATCTTACAGGTTCACTTAAAATAAGTGGAGCATTTAATACTTGTCCCAATCGACCAAGTTTCTGTAGCTTTTGCTTTACTCGTTCTTTAACTGGTACGTATGGCACATAATTATCATCAGAATCTGAATCTGAATTCGAATTTTCTTCTTTTCGGTATTTCTGTAACAATAATGAAAAAATAAATTATGTAAAATGTTAAGTAAAAATCACTTCGTTTATAAGAAAAATCATGATTTATTGATTAGACTTACTTTTATTGGCGGTTCTGTTGATTTCTTATCGTCCATTCTTCTATAATTTTACACTGAGTAATTATAACACAAAATATTTACTTTGATATCTCCAGTCTGCTTTTTTAGGTTGACATTTCTCTGTGTTGATAATTGACATTACCAACATTATTTATCCTTCAAAATCTCACAAAATTCCTTAATTACCTGATGATAAAGCTCTAATTTTCTCAGTTAATTTCTTCTTTCTTAGTGAGTTCTATAATTCATAAGCATTCTTAAAATGAAATACCATGAAATACAAAAAATCACATTTTCCTTCAGGTTGGCGAGCATGACTGTTTGAAGTAGTTCACTAAATAGGCAAGTGATGGCACCGCTGTGCGCATCAACATTCAACGTTAGTATTTTCATATCCACGAATAAAAATAGCAATTATTGTAATATTCTGTTCTAGTAAATGTTGTATTTTG
The DNA here is from genome assembly GCA_963989225.1 of Dromius quadrimaculatus. Taxonomy (NCBI): domain Eukaryota; kingdom Metazoa; phylum Arthropoda; class Insecta; order Coleoptera; family Carabidae; genus Dromius; species Dromius quadrimaculatus. The sequence continues at coordinate 54,298,152 of OZ022325.1, read as the reverse complement.
CAAAGTGATCAATCCAAGTGTGTTTTGTTGCTCTGATTATAAATAGAGGAGCTCAGTAAATCATATAATTTGGGCGTCACTCTGCATTGCTTTTAGTATTATACTGTAATAGACATGGGTCGTACTCACCAAAGAAGAGCATACTTACCTGGCGTAGGGGTTACCGTGATCAACAAGGCGGTTCCCCCAGGGTGAGGCTCTCCCATTGCACTACGGCTGGGCTGACCCCTGCGATTATCCCTAATGCGGATAACTCGGGCGCGTAATTTTTGGTAGTCGGGACTGCGTACGCGCTGTCCCGGTCTTAATAAAGAGAAACATAGTGGAGTTGTAAAAAATTATCTGAGGCTGGTACCTGGGACACTGTAAATTATAGTATTACTGGTCCAGGGGTGGTACTACATGCTCTGTTTACTGTTTCTAACGGTAATAAGAGCGCTGTGTGAAAATGTGCCTTTATTGCATCAAAATTGATTTGAATATTCCCTATTAAAAAACTTCAAAAATATATATTGCCTTAAAACTTTCTTAAAATAACACAGCTAGTAACAGAGCTTGTGGTACCAGCCGTGATGTTTAATTGGGATGATTACCTAGAGCTTATTAGATATTAGAAACATTACACATAAAGCAGAATAAATCTGAATTATTATCAATTTGGCGTCACTTCCCGTTATACCGGAAATCGACATCACCTCTGTTATTTCGAGTAAAACACCCATCATTTTTATTTTTTTAATTCTCCTCTATTTTTTAATGGGATTTGATTAAAGCAACTATGGCTTTATTTTAAAGTTTCTGAAATTATTATATTTTTGAAGTCTTTTGACAGATGCAAGCAGCTACTAAAAACAAATATCTCGAATTCACGTCGTTGAAAAAATTTGATTGTATGCATACGTGCTCACCAGAGGCGTCTCAAGCGGGGGTGCAAGGGGTGAAGGCGGCAGTTGGACCCCGAACATAATTCTTTAAAAACCAATTTCTTCAACAAAATATTTTATTAGAGCTAATCCACAATCAACAATCCACAATCCATAATTTACCATTTTATTTTGGATTGGGACTAAAATTGTGGATTTTGGATTGGGATTGGGATTGGGTTTCTTGACTTTGGATTTTGGATTGGGATTGGGATTGTAGATTTTGGATTGGGATTGAGATTGGGATTATGGATTTGGAATTGGGGTCATAGATTTTGGATTAGAATTTGGTTTCTGGATTTTGGATTTTGAATTAGGATTGGGATTTTGGATTTTGGATTTGGACTAAAATTGTGGATTTTGGATTGGGATTGGGATTAGGTTTCTTGACTTTGGATTTTGGATTGGGATTGGGATTGTAGATTTTGGATTGGGATTGAGATTGGGATTATGGATTTGGAATTGGGGTCATAGATTTTGGATTAGAATTGGGTTTCTGGATTTTGGATTTTGAATTAGGATTGGGATTTTGGATTTTGGATTGGGATTGAAATTGTGGGTTGTGAATTGAGATTGGGATTAAAATTGTGTATTTTGGATTGGGATTGTGATTGAGGATTTTTAATTGGTATTGGGATTAAAATTGTGGACTAGGACTCAAATTGTGGATTGTGGATTGGGATGTAAATCTATAAAAAAGAAAAGTACGATGAAGAGCGGCAGGCAGGAGGGACGCAATTTATATATCTTTGGACCCCGGCGGTAAGTAGGCTAAAGCCGCCTCTGGATATAGATAAATAAATATTGAAATATAATTTGTGAATCACTTTTTACAATATATTGAGTTCTTGAAATATAATTTTAAAATTTTGTATTTTTATTAAAATGCAGTATCAAATTCAGAGATAATTGTTTCGATTGTTTCAGCTTGTCTGGTGTGTGACGTAGAAGAAGTATTTCCATCTATTTTTAACTCATTTGTGTTAACTGTATAAATATTTGAATTTGTTATTCAAATAATAACAATTTATATTTGTTTATAATAATATTAATATAATATTTGATGAATATTTAGCAATATTTCTGCACTAAAGAAACTGCTTAAATCTTTTTTTTTCAAATTCTGTTTTATTATTTATTATTATGTTTAAACAATTATTAATAATAATAATTTATTGTATTTACAACAATTTTACAACATTTTGAATAATTTTATTTCAATATTTTTAAATTTTTATTTTAAACATTCTTTTCCAATTATTTCGTCAAAGCAAGTTTATTTAATCAAGTACTAATTGATGGTTGCAACACGTTAGAACTTCGATTTTATTTTTGATAATACTAGTTCCTTTTAGAGAATCTATCTCTTTTTAACACATTAGAAAACGTAGTATACTTCCTAACTCGTATAATTTATTTCTGAAGCATGTTGTTTCGTTTCGGGTAGTTCACTGCTGTCCTGGCTTTCGTAGAAGCTGCATTTGCGTCGTCTTTGCTCTCGTAAACTGCGTTTAAAAACTATTTTAACAGTGCTCTGTGGTATATTTGGGGTTGTGAATTTTGCTTATTAACGTAGAGATCAAAATTGTGTGTATTTAAATATGTAAATTGGGGTGAATTTGTTCCGCATTGCGTGTACGTTAGGTACACGTATTTGCGATGTTAGTCTTTGCTTTTACTATGTAATAAATAAATAAAATGTCTTGATTTTTTTTGCAAAGGCCTGTAATAAAAGGTCCAACGTGGGAATCGGTGCACACGTAGGTACCGCTACGAGAGGCACCCCCCCTGGTGAACACCACCGCGTGGGTTTGCAATGAGTTCTAGGGCGAACGAGCGAACTAACTGGGGAGTAACGGCATACTCTCGATATGTACCTATCGGAAGTCGGAAAATATGGTAGCTGGCGGGGGTCCTTGATTAAGTTCAAGAAACAACATTAGCTGAGACCGATACTTAAGGTTACCATATCGCGTAATTAGGTGGTATCGCGGGCCTCGGAATATGCATTGGCCACGTATTCAAACAACGTATTTTTTTCTTTTGCAAACGACGAGCACACCGGTGCTTGGGTGTCTGAGCGCTCAGGCACTCATTGGGGTAGTAAAGTAGAGTCAAACAGTAGCATAATATATCTGAGCAATTTTAAAATAAAATCGCGAAGTAGTATGGCAGCAGTCACCCATCGCGTAGCTAGCTCTTCAAACAAAAAATTAGATCCGTTAAATAGGCGCGCAACAAACAAACCAACACACGAAACACGTTTGAATGTTGAACGAATGTTGAATGTATGCATCTAATCAAAAAAAGTTTTCTTTCAGCTTCTTCATTTCATCATTACCACCTCCAACAAATCAAGAAAATGACGTAAGTTGACTAATAAAGTTTGCTTTTCAGTTTCTAATCTATTTTTCTTTCAGCTATTTTGTATTGCTTTTTCGCAGATTCCTGATTAATTTGTATTTTTTCATATCATTTGCTGAGGATGAGCCCAGCTGATGAGGTGGACAACGAGGGAATGGACATCGAGGGAATGGACATCGTGGGAGGAGCTGAGAATGACCCCAACAGCCAAAATCAACTCTCAATATTTGTTTTGTTGAATGTGATTCACCAAAATTTGTTTTAAGTTTCTGTTTCAGGTCGCCGGCCGTAGATCTTCATAAAATCACCGCATCATCAGCTAGGTAATATAATATTACTCATTATGTCACTGTTTTTAACTACTGCTAAACACGTAAATTACTTATCTTCAATTTATTAATTTATTTGTATTTTTATGTTTTTAGATCATCCAGCAGCGGAACCAGAGCCCAGCAGCAGAACCAGAGCCCAGCAGTAAGATCAGAGCCCAGCAGCAAAATTGGAGCGCAGCAACAAAATTAGAACCCAGCAGCAGAATCAGAACCCAGCAGCAAAATCAGAGCCCAGCAACAGAATCAGAGCTTTAAGCAGAATCAAAGCCCAGCAGCCATCCAAGAAGTCTTCCAGCAGCAGCCGAACAAAATCCCAACAGGCGTCAAATAAATTTTCCAGCAGCAGCAGAACCAGAGTCCAATAATCTTCGAAGAAGTCTTCCAGCAGCAGCAGAACCAGAGCCCAATAATCTTCCAAGAAGTCCTCCAGCAGCAGTAGAACCAGAGCCCAGCAACCATCCAAGAAGTCCTCCAATAGCAGCAGAACCAGAGCCCAAAAACCTTCCAAGAAGTCCTGCAGCAGCAGCAAAACCAGAGCCCAGCAGCCGCACAAGAAGTCCTCCAGTAACTGCTGCAGATCAACACATCAGTAGCAACTATTCCAGGCCTCAGATTCAACTCAACTTTAAAGAAGTCAACTGATTAATCTAGCCCACCGCTTGCAAAGTTCAAGTGAGTTCAATTTGTTTTGAAATCTTTCGACTTGTAATAATTATTTTGTTGTTTCAGTTGCAGTGAGCGAAGAAGCCACTTCTCTGGTCTAGGTTTCGCTGGGGTTTTCCTAGGCCCAAAGGGAGAATTCCCGGAGAAGAGTTCGTCTCTTTCCCCTTAGTCATTGCCTGGGGCGAACAAGACTTAAAACAACGCAACAGCATCGCGGACAAGACTTCCAACACGACAACAGTATCGAGTAATCAACAATTAATCTTCGAACCTTTGTACCCTTCCCTTATTCCCAAAATAAAATCATTTCCACAAAATTTACAGTTGTATTTATTTCTAAAACCCATTTTTATTGTTTTCAGGAGTATTTAGGATAATAAATGTATTGTTAAATAGAATAAATCAATTTCATTAATAACTTGTACGTTAATAAATACAAAGTTCAAAAACTTATTTTTATCATTCTAATTATTCAAAAATATCAAAAAGTTATTTAAAAGTCTCTACAATGAATAAGCATGCCAGATAGTCCCTATTTTTTTCTATTTCAAAAATTTTGTTCAAAAACGTGCTAGGTGCTGCCATCTCTGACTAACTAAACAAACTAGTGCCTATTCAAAAATGTGTTAATTTTCGACGTACGAGCTTTTATACATTATTTTTGATTAAAATATACTTCTTATTAAATTAAAACGAGTATAAATATTAGTTTAAAATTATTATTCAAGTAGTGACTCAAGATTTATTCAGATAAACACAATGCCGGCAAGCGACGCGTCGATCGCGGGTTAAATCTGACAGCCCTGATATTTCCCGGTAAAGAGATATGAAATAAAATGACTGTTATTGACTTGCTACCAAATATATTTTGATCCATAAAATCAGAATATGAAAAAATTTATTAATTTAATGTCAACAGTTTTCCAAATATAAGCCCTTTACTACAAATTGATTTAAAAATTTGCGGTTGTCTGTTGAGCTGATAAAAAGTATGACCAAATTGGGTTTGAGGTTGAGAAATTTTGAATTGGGATTAGGATTGTGGATTGTGGATTTTAGATTGGGATTGAAATTGTGGATTGTGATTAAAATTGTGGATTGAGATTCAAATTGTGGATTGTAGATTAGGATTGAAATTTTAAACTGGGATTCGAATTGTGGATTGTGGATTGGGATTGAAATCTATAAAAAAGAGAAGTACGATGAAGAGATGGAGAGTGGGGGAAGGGCGCAATTTAAATATCTTTGCACCCCGACGGTAAGTAGGCTAGAGCCGCTTCTGGTGCTCACAATGAAATAACTGTCTTTAAAAGTGAACATTTACATGGCAAGTGAAACATGCGAAATGATTGTTTTGTTTACAGGAAGCGAAATATTTCGCAGCCAGGATGCTGTAACTTTTTTAGAGCTAAAACTAACACAATACACATAACAATAAAAGAAATAGTCCAAAAGTTACAATATATACTAAAAAACACCAATAAATACCAGCAGCACAAAAATCAAGCAAACAGCAAAGAGATAAACTACGCTTACGAAATGTCACTTTAACGTTTGCTACACAAACAGAGATTGACTGGAGCAAGAAAGTCAGGTGATCGCCTGCAACCTATTACATTTAGCGATAACTTATTTATATCGTTATCGATAGAACGTCCTAAGTTTAGTCTAAAATCATGCTGATAGACATAAAAGTTTTGAAAGATGGTCTAGTACTAATATCAAAATTTGAATGAAATAACCTAACCAATTCAAACAAGACAAATTGATTATTGAAATAATTGTAAACCGCAGCCTGAACCGCAGGATAAAGTTGTTATAAGACACGCGGGCATGATATCTAAAATTATCCGGTGAATAAAATCAATTCTAAAATATAGATTTATCAACCAGACGAAAAATTATTTATCAAAAATATTTCCTTCCAATTTCAGAATTGAACTAGTTCCGTCCCTGTCTATTGTATGTCAAGGTTTCTAATTGGCGAACTGTTAGTATCTGCCGTAAAGAAAATATTTGTAAAATTGATGATAAATTCAGAAAAAAATGTGGAACGCTTCACGATTTTGCGTGTCATCCTTGCGCAGGGGCCATGCTAATCTTCTCTGTATCGTTCCAATTTTAGTATATGTACCGCCGAAGCGAGTACGATTAGTGTTGCAGCGCATTCTGCTTATATACTTAGCGCGCTCCGTAACTCTGTGTATGTAGCGCTATAAAAATTGAATAAATTTTTAAGGAGACTGTATAATCATATTTCAATTTTTAAATTTACACAATTGTGTTAAAATTGTTCTTTCATCGGAATATATGAATATTAAGTGCAACTGCCTTGTAGTAACGTTATAAAAAATAAATATTATAAAATCACTATAATTTTACCTACGCTATGGAGGATTAAATGAAATTACTACCAAAGACACTTGCCATATTTTGAGTTTTCTCACTGATTTATAAATTTATTTGAGTTTTAGGAGCAAATAAATTGGGTAAATTATGTTTTTCTTAAAACTCAATGCATATGCATATTTTGCATGTATAGTAGTAACCTTTGGGTGGGAAGGTAACCAGTATGTGTAGTCTAGCTATTAATGCATGGCCAAAATCTGAAAAGCGGTAAGGCCCACGGATATGGACAAGTAAACTGATAAAAAGTACATGTCAAGAATATGAAATAATAAATAATTTGGAAAAATTTAACGGTCATAAGCAACCCTCGCAAATATTTTATTTCTGAAAGATTAATTTTTCAGCGGTCAGCCATTCGAGATATTGCTTGAATTCAGCTATCGCATATGAATAAATAAATTAATCTGCTACTACAGCAACCAATTTACATTTATTCATGAATATCTACTAGCAACTGATAATATGCAATTCTGTTTACACATTTAACGACATTATCGCACTCAGGCACTGATAGAAAAATTTTATAACGAAATTACACCATTAACAGGGTCAGGCTAGGAGAAAATATTTTATTTCTGAAATAAGCTTTACATATCTTTTTTTGGGTACAAATTATAATTTCGCTGATCAATTCCTAGACTCGATACCTTTGTTTTATTAAAAACGCAATTGCAGGATAATTAATTAAATTCATTGGTAAAAATATAAATTGCTCAGCAAAATTTAAAAATCTCTAATAAATTATTTTTAATTCCCATGAATGGGATAAATACTCGCTAAAAAAAGCATACGTTCCGTAAAAATAAACAATTCAAAAAAAAATTATGGTTGTTTTTAAAAAAAAGTTAAATGCACATAAAAATTAAAAATAGTGAATGTTCATTAAATGGGACAAACGCACTAATGTTAGAAGTGCAATAAGAATTATTATAATCCCTTAATAGGTACCAGGGATCATTCATATACAGATAGCTCAAGCTCTGTATATAATATGGCAGTCGTTGAAAGGTGTGCGAACAACAGATGGCAGCACAATCAGGGGATGCCAAATAAATTCCATGTATCTCATTCGATGTACTTTGTTCCTTCTTATTATATGAACAGAATCCATACGCCGTAAACGAAAATTAAGAGAATAGCATAAAAAAGAAAATTTTGAATGTCGTACGATTCAGAATTACCTGCTTCATCGATTTTTATACGACCCATGATATTTGAGAGCTGCTAAAACCCTCAGGACTCAATTTCCTCTATTTTTGAGAAATTATTATTTCTGCAATTTCTTGAACTTATCTTTCCATATCTCACAAAGTACTTCAAATACTTAAACCAAATTGAAACATTCGTTGCTGTATGTATACAGTGCAATATTGTTTGAATAATGATAAAATATTGTTTATAACAATATAGAAAAAAATATATTCATAGAATAATGTAAATTTCATGCAGGTCAAAATGTACTGTGCTGTAATATCATGTATTATTGAGAATTTGTGTATACATTAAGTGAATGAAATATTGAGGAGGACTCAAATTTTTTATTGGTGAAGAGATCTTGTTTATTAGTTGATCGGTATAAAAGTTATTAGTTATTATACAATCATTTCAAGACTGTGTTTATTGTTACAATCGACACTTGTGAAGTCGTATAGCTCGTAGTTTATAGCGTTTGTTGCGTTACTTGTAAATAAATATACAAAAATAAATTTAGTGATTTGTTGACGTAAAGATGCTTTACTGTATCATAGAATATGAAAAAAAATTGTGCGATCTAAACAATTACTAATGGATTCAGATAATGATAAATATGATACACACAATATGAATGAAGTAAGTTATTTATTACATTCTTTTTAAGTTTTCTCTTTGAATATGGGATAATACAAAATATGAAAGATTCGTAATGTCGACGTACTTACACCAGAATAATTTTTCGAAAACTTTTCATCGAGTAAAAATTGACCACATATGATTTATAAATCTGTTAATTTTCGTCGCATGTTGCCAGGCTACAAATATTTGGAGATCATTTATAAAATAAGTTGCTATTCAACTTATTTCTTGCATATAACGTCAATCAAATTTTTCACAAATAGATATATTCGCATAGATCAATCAACGCAGATTTATAGAACATACAAAGCAGAGAGCTTGAAGAGAAAAATCCAATCTCAATTGGTTAATTTTTGGAACTTATCATTTTGAGATCATTTATTATTCAAAACAAATATATATACTACTTGTGCCTTTTACAGGAAATGCAAAGTTACTAACAATTGGGAAAGAAAAATTAAGAAATAAATTTTTATGTCAAAATCATTCCATTGGAGATTGTTTCGTTAATGAAACAAAACATAGGTTGAATAAATTCGCTGTTCCGATCTCACACAAAAAAAATCTATCACCAAAAAAATCTGATAGAGAAAATATAAAACTTTCATCTGCGTCATTAAAACTCAGTGCACCAAAGAAAACTTATATTCCCAAAACATCTGAAGCAATTCAGGTGAGAAAAGAACTGTAGGCCGAGGTGCACACAACGTTTTTTAGGCGATCATTACGAAATAATTCAAAATCACATCATTTCATCTATTTATTTCTATAACATTGCAATTGTAAATCTTAGTTGCCATTGGAATTGTTTTATTTTATTGTCTTCTATCAAGCTGATATTTAACAAAAAATGCGTATTTATTTTTTGAATTGCAAGAACTACAGAGGATGACGGAAGAATATATGTACTATTTAAGCGAAAACTGTTTCTTAAAGAGTTCATCAAGCTGCCCATATAGGTAAATATAAAGTGTCTATGAAATATTTTTTGACAGATCAGTCCCAAAAAGTAATATTTGACAAATCAGTCCCAAAAACTAAAATTTGATAGATCAGTCCCAAAAAGTGAAACTTCACGGCCGCAAATGAAGCCATAAAAACACCTTTTTTGTCATGATCGCCTAAAAAAAATTATATATGAATTGTCTATTAAGTATTTTCCTTTTATTCTCCTGACAAAATGACGGTAACCTTTTTCACTAGATGCATACTTTTTTTCTCTAGTCATAATGAAAGATGAATGAAATGTAACATAAAAAACAGAATGACTACCAATGTTTATGTTTTTAAATGTAAACCGCGCGGGTGCAATATAGCTGACGCTCTCAGTTTCTGACGATTCCCGATACATGACTTTCAAGAAACAAGTGAGTTAGATGCAGATAGCTTTCCGTAGAGTGCCCTGCGCTCTCCTAATTCCCCTGCTCTATACTTTATATTATTCCACTGCATTAGTGTCATCTATTGAGCGTGATTGAAACTAAATTTTTAGCTGCCAATTGCGCCATTAAACCGGCCAATCTGTATATGAATGATCCCTGATAGGTACCTTTCACATATTAGAAACGGCCGAACAAATAGTTAATTTATGTTGAAGTTATGTTTATTATCAGAATACCTATAATACCGGCTGACCTAATTATAATAGCAGATAAAATTAAATTACTCTTCATTTCAGTTAATAACGATCCAAGGGCTCTTAGAAGACTACGATTTAAGCCTTCTGATTGGCCAAAATGCGGATACGAATCACTCACATTAAATGAAGGATTCAAAACAAGCTTGCTGAAAATGAATTCAAGAAATAAAAGCAACAATTATATTCACATTATCTGAATAGATACAAATATTTAAACTAGACAAATCTATTCGTGATAAAATTGATGATCGACTGGCAGATAACCAAATGCGATATTTGTGCTAATGAGAAATTGGTTCGCATTTTGGCCAATAAGAAGGCTTGAATTGTAGTCCCTTACAAACCGTTCTCAGCTGAAATGAACTATAGTGAGCAGAATAATATATTATGTTGCATTTTTCTAAAGCGTATTTAACTCAATATATCGTGTAGTATTTATTAGGTATTCAATAATTTTATCCTGCAAGCTATGAATAAACTTATCGAGCAAATATTCCTTCTATCATGCAAAGGTGATTTCAATATCAAATAGTGCTACTGTGCGTTGACATTATTTTATATGACATTTTGAATTTTTAATTATGCAAATGTGCTTTGAATATCAAACGCTTTATTCCTACCATTTATTTTTTGACCAAAAAAGTAAATGAACTTCGCTGTACTGTAATAATCATTATAACAGAGATAATAATAATAACTCCAACGCCGTAAAGTAAACTAGAAGAAAGTGTTTATTCAATAAACTTGTAATTTTTTTTTTATTGACTACAAAAAAAAAACTGCAAACGAATTTTGCTGTAAATAGTTATTATCATCTTTGAATACAGAGATAATATAATAATTTTCACAAACATGACTTCAATATTCTAGTAAAATGAATAGTATTAAATGGATAGGCCACGCAGAAGAAAGTAAACAAAGCAATAATATTTATTCTTCAAGATAGTTATTGACGTCAATTAAAATAATTGATAGCTCCATCTATTAGTAACTAGTTGAACAGCTTTTGTGGCGAATGGATGAACTAGATTAAAAAAAGATAGTCATTCACTGCAGCTGCCTTCTGTGCAAAACAAGAGAGTGTATTCTTTGGTGCTTGAAATTTACTATTGCCGTGAGGGAATTTCACATTATAATAAAACCTCTTCATCACTCTTTAATTTATCGACGGATGTACATTTCGATAGCAAAGCTATCATTATCAGAGTACTCTGATGTCGGTACGTATGTATTTATGTATGTGGGTATGAACAAATCTCAAAACTCTTCAATAATGTTGAAATTTTGTATTAAAGACTAGGCTAAGGTCTAGTTGTGCACTTAGCATTATTGTTGCAATCGTCTGTACAGTTGTCTACTTTTATTGAAACTTTTTTTGAATTTTTCGTATAAATCAAAAATGGTTAGCCGTAGGTTGTTGAAACTTAGTATTTGATATTGCTGTAGCATCTAAATGCTTATCTTCTATTTTTGTTGAATAATTGGCTGAACCGGAAGTTCACTTTATAAAACAGTCTTTTCGAATTTTTCGCATAAATACAAAACAATCAGCCGTAGAATATTGAAATTTCGTGTGCAGTTTCCTAAGCAGATTTGCGAATTTTTTGTATAAATCCAGAACGATCAGCTGTAGAATCGTTTGCAGCATTCAAATGATGACTATATTTTCATGGCAATCTACTGAACTGGAAGTAAACTACATCTGACAATCTATTCAATTTTCACATAAATTGGAAAATATTGAGCATAGAATAATAAAATTTATCATTTGAGACTGCTACAGCGTTCTAATGAATTGTAATATCTAAATGATCATCTCAAATTTTGATTGCAATCGATTTTGCCTGTTGTCAATATCTGTGTCCATCATAAATTATTCATTCAAAAGAGGTACTAGTAGGTCATGTGTTGTTTCTTAATTAATAGCCTAAGATCCAGCACAACATGAGAATATTCATCACATCGAAGTCTCTAGATTTAGTGTGCAAGTAAACAACATCAGCTTCATGGTGCAGTGTGCTCTTGTGGATCCTGAAATTTAATTTCTAAAACACCAGTTTATGACGAAATTTGGGGTCTTCATTTTGGGAATAAGGATTAAAGGTGCAGAGATTGCAAACATCAGATACAGCCCAAGTCATGAAGGGAAGCGGACTGCGGATTCACAGTATTGCATAATACAGATTTCTAACTTCAGTCTTATTTTTAATATTCATTTATATTATAATCTTAAAAAGCAATGTAAAAATACAATCTCGATTTTTTTCCATTATAAAAACATATTTCCAAGATATATAAATAAAACTTGAATCTTATAAATTAAAATATTATCTTGAACAATTGTAATATAAAATGCATAAAGTATAGATAAATTGCACACATGGATTTTTCTATTGTAATACCAAAAAACATGAAAGCTGAGACAAGTATTTCGTTCAAACTTTCTTTATTATAATGTCCAGCAGCGGCACTGTTTACCTGCTGGCATAAATGTAAAATCTCATTATGCCATGAATAATCACCGTCTAGGACGCGCCTGACGATGACAAATTTTCTTCGTATCCGGTTTCCCTGGAACAAACAAGCCATTTAGCAAGTATCAAAATATAAAAACATTTGGACAAAAATGAAAAAATCAATATGTACGAGAAGTTTTCTTTTGTATTGACACAATGAAAATTGCTTGTGTAAATTGATTTGCGTCTCCATGTAACATAAGGGGCTTTCCAGCAAATAATAACTAGGGAATAAAAATCATAAATTTTCAGATTATTTTTGTACAGGTCTCCTTCTTTGAGTAATTAAAATATTTTTGAATAACATTTGAATTATTTGTATGTTATATATAAAACGTGAAACTTGATTATCAAGGATATCTAGATCTTCGATTCATACATATAGGGAGAATATTGAATGAATAGCATGACATCATGGATGAAGTGATGACGTCACAGCCACTACGTTTATAAAATAGTTCTAATGTTATGTAAAGATAATTAGTAAATACTCTAGACAAGCAGAAATAATATTTTGATTCTAATTTTAAAGACGATGATCAAATAATGTGAAATTAGAAAAGGTTTTGATAATGAACAATATATATCACTAAAAATATATGTAACGAGGAAATATATATATTTAAGATATTAAAGTGCAGAGGACTATTAACAATTAAAGATTAAAATTAGAATTAATTAACAGTAAAAGAGTATCACAGGAATCAGGTACAATAACTTATAAAGTGACAAGTATAATATGTACAAATATTGCGATTAAATATCACAAATGTCAAACACTAAAAAAATGCTCCAATTATAGTAATTGAGGTATCAAGAGTATTAAAAGGACAATAATGCCTGAGGTCAACAGTGTACTTTCCGAGGGCCTCTGGCCCGAGTGTGAACGTGACCGTAGGCATTATTGTCTGTTCAACTCCCGTGGTGCCTTCAATGTTTAATGTCCGTTTTTTTTTTTATTTCAATCAAAATATTTAACAATGTATGTCCTGTCATTGTGACTTCTGTTAGAGAAATTACTCTAGTTACTTGCTGTAATTAGGAAACTTGTTTGTTATTTTTCAAAATAATGCCCTCGGATATTATTTGTTACGTAATTACCCTAGAATCAGTGTTATTATGATAACAACAATAAACTGATCGGACATTAAAAATATGAATAGTCCAAAAATTAACAAAAAAACAGAGATTATTCGACCGCAAAAGAATATCACAGAAGTCAAATACATTGGGAATATAACAAGTTTCTAGGTGTCAAGTGTTTGAGCTAGAAGTAACATTTATATATAAATGTACAACTTTTTATATATAAATGTACAACTTTTACAGATAATATTTCTGCACTTTTTCATGCAGAATAATAATATAAAATATGACAGGGTAGTGATCTAAAATTCGATGCAGGGGATTCTTAATAAAAAATTATGAGACTTTTATACGACTACATGATAAATCTTTTATTTCCATAAAAATTTTAAAACAATGGTAGTAGATCCTAGATAGGACATACATATAAATCAAATTGCGTCCAGTATTGGGAATATCCGGAACCAGAAGAAGTAGAAGAAAATCAATAAATTGGTTACCATCTCTTTTTTTGGAGATTTGTTCGACTGGAACAATATTCCGCTATCTTCTTTTGTTTTCGAATTATGACAGAAAATTGATTTTTCCGTGTTTTCACGTACTTTCGAAGATGGATGGAATTTTTTTTTCAGTACAATCGATTTGTCAAATTATATTTTGTTCATTATTCGTTTCTCATTCACATCATGAAATAATATTTTTTGAATAAGAACTATATAGCAGGTCATGACATAAGACAATTTGATTGAATTCAATTCCAATTTTGTGTCAATTTCAGTCTTCCGTTTATAGGTATTGTTCATCTATATTCCATTCCTGATTCCAAACTGAAGGAATTAAGATTTCTTTTCATGAGCAGAGATGGGCAAGTAAAATACGTCGCGAATTAATGTATTATACTCCATTTTTCACGCAAAAATAATTCTTTCTAGATTTGGACGTAAAATATGTAAATTATGTATAAACAAAAGCTGAAACAAATTAATTTTTCTCGTATGTTTGTATTTTAGGCATGAAGTAGTATATTTTGTGTGTTTTTTTTTAAGATTAAACTCAAAATTTTCGGTCCTTAGCTGTCTTCCTAAACACATAGATTTTATACATTATCCCTTTTAAAAGTTCTACCTAATGGCAGAATACAGAACTAATATTACACATTATTTCCTTTTGAAAAGTTATTCACATAATTCACGCTGTAAACATAAAAAAACACTTTTTTACACCTAAATGTTCCAATAGTTCGGAAAAAGAGATCATGAATCTTTTACTAGTTTTCTTCTAATTCTTTCTATACTGCAACAATTTGAGGCACTCAGTATGTGCAGGACCGGCGCGTATTGATTTTTTTTTAGTGTAGGCAAACATTGATTTTACTATTTGTTGCACATCCTTTGAATTTTAAAAAGAAATTTGAAAGTTTTTATTGGATCTTGATACGTAACAGAAGGAGAATGTTATATTCTAAATTTAAACAATAAATACTTTGATTACAATTATGGATGCTCTGATTACAATATTTTATTCCTTGATTACAAATATAAACATTAACTCCTTGATTACAATAATGGCAAAATTAACTTCTTGATCACAGCAATAAAAATTTTATTCATTTATTGAAGAAATGTCTTCTTAATAACAAGTATAGGTATCTTTATCACAAGATATTTTTTTTCTTCAGCTTCTAAGTGACATACACAAACATTCTTTGCGAAATGGGTAATTTATACATTTTGTAGTTTCTTGAGGATAATATTTATTAGAAACTTTTGGAATTTATCATATCAAGTTGAATATTCGTATTATTAAATATTTGAACAATCTTTGAAAATATGGGTATATATATTTTTTAGTTGTTAAGATTAATAAAAAAAAAATACAGAATAAAAGTCACATATTCCATCGTGGAGATGGCTACCTCAATATTATTTGATATCAGTGAATAAATATTACTTCTAATGATTCCAACATCAAACAGCAAATAAAATTATTGATATTTGGTTCTTATTACTAAGAATAAAATTTCTACTACTATTCTATTGAATATTGGGTTAACTTAGGAAGTATAAAGATTCACATATGTAATTATTAAAGTGGAGCAAGATATGAGATTGTTATGCGAATAAGAAATTTTGAATAAACACTCCGTCGGGATTTGAACCCGAGATCTCCCGATTTATACCAGGCGTGTTACCTACTACACCACGGAGTTTTGATAATTCCAAAAAATTAATACATATTTTCCAAATCTCATATCATGTTCACTTTAATGAAGATTAGTCAGTAAAAATTTGAAGCAAGTTCTTTGAATATTTTACAGAAATCTGTTATTAGAAAGTTATGAGGCCAAGCGAAGAGAATTGAGAAATTTCTTTTTGGTTTTGAAATATATTAAGGACTAATTCTAAATTTCTGAAAATTCTTTTAAAAAAGTTAGCTCCGGCATTTTAATTCATATCACTTTTCGACATCACCTGGAACATTCATCTGTCAGAAATAAAACAACAAGCACAACTTACTTATACATTTATTAAGGCGATTACTATTATTATAACATCAAGATATCAGTTTTGTCAATAAGCTATACTTATAAATATATTATTACCTATTAGTAACATTAATATTAATGGAAAAACAAATATTTGAATAAAAAAATTGATTTCTCGTCACCAGAACCCGACATATAAAAAACCATTTTTTTTCGCATATCTAGAAAGGATTTATAGTATTATAATAAATAAATAATTTATTTATTCATTCCAAAAAACTAAATTATTGAATCAATTTCATTTTGTTTGCTTAACTGTCATTTGCTTCATAATAAATTGACATTAAAATGGGTTTTCCGTCAAATTATTACAGTAGACATGCAATAATATCATTAAATTCTTGAGCATAAAAGCAGTAGATAGAGATTATGTAATATATTTTGAAAGTGAATCTGAATTAAAGAATAAAATTTATGATTTTGATTGATCCATATTTTTTTTAAGATATGATTTAAAGGCTTTTTTTTAAATTAAATTTTGTATATTTTATTTATTTTTGACGTTTCGACTCTCTATTCAAGAGTTTTCATCAGAAAATGATACAAAATAAATAAGGCTAGATAATTAAAAATATACAGAAGTTTAGATGTTACCGCAGGTCTAAGAGATACAAGATTGTGAGAGAATCACATCCTTCACAGGTCTTATGAACTGCTTAATTCTGATGACAGGACGCAGGAAACTTTGAAATTATATCTCGAATTGTGTGCGTCCGCAAAAACAGGACATTGTCCTTGTTTGTTATATTAATTCTTTTTTAGTACGGTCATCTGGTTCTACAACAAGAAGTTACCTGGAAAGCTTATCGCGAGTTTTGAAAATGAGTAATTTTATAGATTTCGATGTGTTCTTTCCGAATTTCAAGTTAGCCACCTCATAAATTTGCCGCTCGCGCCGCGATATCGGAGAAATGGCGTCTAAAAGCAGTTTTTGACAATATCTTCTTTCGGACCTATTTCACGATAGAAGCATTTATATACAAAATGAAACTGGAGAAAATTCCCTACAATTCAACCTTTTTTATTCGTTAAATCAATAGGTTTAGCGTTCGAGCGCCTCAAGCTATTTTAAATCTACGCTAATCCGTGTAATTTAATTTTAACTGATTACATTTGTGAATTAACTTGAATCTAAAAACTATACTAACAATAAATATTTTACTATGCGTTCAAAAACCGGTTTACTGTCCTCCGCAAGGAGTCGTCTTTGTGTCGGGCCCCCTTCTCTCCCTTCACAGTGTCGTTTGCATTTAGAGAGCAATGGCTTTTAATGAAGTACACTGTTAAGAAAGTAAAGTGATTGAAGTAAAGGAAGAAGGATTGGATACTTTTCGTAAGTCAAGTATTAAAAGAAAGGACAACAAGGATAAACTTTTGGTGGGACTGAGATCGATAGTGTTTAACGAGATATATCGAAAACGATACAATAATGACAAGTTAGTCGCTGGATCTTTGTGTATTGATTTTACCAAAAAAATCGGAAAAGATGTGGTCAAAAAAAAAATGCTTTTAGGCGCCATTTTCTCAATATGGCGGTGCAAGCGGCAAAGGTATGAGATGGTAAAGTTGAAATTTGGAAAGAGCTTATAAAATCACCCATTTTCAAAACTCCTGAAAAATTACCAGACTAAACCACCAAATGACTATTATTTTCAGAATGATAATAATTAATTATAATAATTGTTAAGACTCACATTATTGATTCCTGTTTGAGGTTGTTTAACGTGGTTTTTCTTAGACCTTGGGTAAATGTCAGAGGAATTTTGTTCTTTCTACACTAAATGTGGAATTCTCATTTTCACATCTAGACTTCTGCAAATTTTTAATTATCTAGATACTTGCTCTGTTGATTTTTGTATCATTATTCTTCTAATGAACACTCTTGAATAGAATCGTAATGTCAAAAATCAATCAAATATACAAAATTTAGATCATTAAAAAGCCTTTAAATCATAATGATTTTTGATGGAATTTAGATTTTTAATCATTATAATACAGGTAATTAGAAAAAATCAGCTAAATTTTACAAGAAGATAATGAAGAAGCTATCAATCTTAATATCAAACGAAAAACTCATTTGAATAATATGTACAATATTTTAGGACAAAAATATTTCAATAGTTTCATTCCATAAACGTCTCAAGTTTCTTATTCTAAATGAATTATTTAAGTTCTCATTGATTTAATGAAAGTTCATCATTTTCATATTTTTTAAAATATATTAACAGGAAATTATCATATATCAATTATTTTTTTGAGGAGACTCTAAATTTATCGTGATACTTTAATAATTATTTGTATATAAGTATTTTATTTTTCAGTAACAATTTATCATAATTTCTTGTTTATACGCATATATAAAAATATTTAAGATAAAAAAAATTATTTCTGTAATAATTTCAGAGTAAAAGTTAGCTATAATTTAATTACTGAGTTAAGTAATAATCAGTCTTAGTTAAATTGACATTAATCAATACCTGCTATTTTGATATTTCATTGAATTCATAGACATTATTAATCCAAAAAGTAATTAAGATTAAGTACAGTTGATTAGAAAATATTTGACTCTCTTTGAAATAAAATTTCTCTGAAAGGAGTTCTTACTGGAACTGTAGGAAGAAAAATTGATTATATTATTGACAAAAAAAGTATCTTCAGGCCCAAGCTAACTGGATGTCAAAGTTAAAAGTTTCACAATATTGAAATTATTTTTTTTAAATGCAAGTTGAAAAAAAATGTCAATGATCAGCTACTTAAATTTCATATGCCAGTATAGGCTTATGATGATATTGGCCCCATGAAAACTAAACATTTGATTCAAATGACCGTGGAAAAATGTTTTAGCGTTCAATTCAGTCTATATTTCTCACGTAAACAAAACTTGAAGATTAGGAAAATATAACTTGTTTTTATTTACATATTAATATACCATGTGGTTAAGTCGCATGTTTCATTGATATTTATAATTATATGTTATTTTGAAACCCAGTTAGAGTGCCAGAAAATATAGACTGATTTCTCAAAAAATCAGAAGGTTAATATTGGATTGTGTAAAAAGATGATACTTTCAATTGTGATAATTAATTTCAAAAATAATATAAAACAAATCATACTTAAAATAAAAACATAAAAGTGATATTAATATAAAAATTTCTTGACATGTTTACAATCCAAAAAGATCCGTCTATTACGAATTTGACGAATCAAATTAATACTGCACTGAGAACAGCTTTAGGGCTGTTGCTTTTCAATACATGATTGCGAATATATCACGAAGTTAGACCAGTCAAAAAATTTTCTTAATATCCTTCGATCATTGATAAATACTTATAAATTGTTTTCGATTACTAGGCTCTGTGATGAGCGTCGGATAGTTTCCAAGCAACATGCTTGTCTAAATTATCTCGTAATCATCAATGTTCTAAGAATATTGAAGTTAATAATACTTACTGATAAGAATATTATCTGTAAATAGAAATACGCCTATCCTAAATTAATACTTGATACTGTTTCATAAAATTAGAATAAATTATTATTTAGTATTTGTGAACTTGATAAGAAAATTACAGTGTCCACCACTGTATTAAAAATAATTGTTATTAAAATAGAATTGAAGTAGGAATATAAAAGTGTGAAATATTATTTTACAAATAGTTCTAAGAATTTTGAAAAATGTTGAGAACATGACGTGTATTTGAAGTACACATTTATTTTTGCTTATTTATAGAGTAAAAATAGTTGAGACTTATTTAATTTGTTTATTCTATTTAAATCTTTCTAAGACATGATGGCAATCTTATTTTGTTTAATCATCATCTTCGTACGAAAATAAATATTCTATTATTAGTATAGAAATATGTTTTCCACCATTATTTTTTATTATCAGGAGCTATAACGCCAACATTCGTCAACATTGGAAACGAAGTAGTACTATTTGTTGCGCTGCTTTTCGAAGTGATGTTTTTGAAGTCGTCTATATCTTCGTAAGATCTAAATTTTCAGGTTTAAAAAATTTTTGAATTAATTTCCCAATTTTATAATTTACATAGGAGCATGTAAGCGTAAATAATTCATAGCGTTGCCTGTAAGCTTTAGCGAATAATGATTGATCGATAATATAGAAGACCTCATACATTGAACTGAGAGAAGTTTTGGCATTTTAATTTTACTTAATATATTTTATCACATATAGAAGATTCACATTTACTGTCAAAAGGGTCAGCGGTAATTTTTCAAGATGCCAAAAAGAGTTACGATAAGTGAAATAATATTGAAGTTTCATTGGATGAAGAATTAGTAAGTTTGCATATTTCACAATCACAGTTTTCATCTTTATAGTAACTGTGAACAAGGTATTTAACCACGGTTTATTCCCAAGTATATATCATATTGTTACGAATGTGAAGAGTCTCAAGAAATTAGTTCACATCGATGTTTATTTGAATTATTGTTTTATTCAATAATTTATTGTGATTATTATTGACCAACAATCTAATCGGTGTCCAATTGTCAGACATGTGAATGCTAGCCCATGATAGCCAGACGTTCGGTTGTTGGACATTTGAATGCTAGTTCTTGTTTTTCAACTGTCAGACATTTGAATGTTGACCCATTGTTGGAGTAAAGTATATAAAGCGCGTGAGCTATCGGGAGAGCAATCATTCAGTCAGAGTAACTGAGAGCGATTTTGTACTTCTGCGAGTTTGTAAAAAAAATATTTGCACTGTAATCTGTTATAATTATTCAATCACAATAAAATTTGTGACAATATGAACGACTGAATCAGCATTTCTGATGATACATTTTTTCAAATTCAAATACATATGTAGAAACAATTGTCTCCTACTCATTCTTCGCTATATATACACACACACATATCAGGTTGCATAACCATTATACATGTACACACATACATACACAATTATGGAACATATGTATACATCACAAATTGAGTCTAGTTCAAATTATTGTGAATATTGTATATTATATCTTGTAAACTGATATTCCCTCTTTGTCATCCTTATTATTTCTATCTTTGTTCCACTTATTAGAATCTTTTCTCAGTTCTTGTTCTGCAGCATGTAAATGTGCTTGACTTCATTTCATCCTTATTAAGAAGCTTGAACCTACAAAAACTAAGGTCAAACCCTCCCATTTGACAAAATGAACCATGCTTGGTTTTCTTAGAAACATCTGCAAATGCTAATAAAGAGACTTTTTCTCTCTGCTCTCGTCTAAGAACAATATTTCCGAGAAATAAATAATTCAAAACAAATACGCGTGATTTTTCATTTATATCACCCAAATCACCCACACGTACATATAAATAATTTCTATTCAAAGACACCTCTTTGTTTCCATCCACATTCATGATTCTATCCGTAGAAGTTTATTATTCTTTCTTTAATGCAGCAAACTAACAACCATATTCATCCATCTAGACAGCACGCGTCTAGTAGTCCGTGAGACAGGGCATAAATTTTTCACTGATTACCGCTCACTTGAAACTTCGTGAATGATTTCATTGTGATGAGTCCGATAGCTTTCACTTTTGACGAAATTCTTGATTTGGGGGCGTTTTTCAGCGAGGGCTAATTGAACATGTCAATTTCATGAAGTCTTGAAAATGTATTCTATGATGATTACACTAATCGAAAGATTTTTTGATTATAAAATTAAGAATAATATTGTCCGACACGAATATTGGGGGCCAGTGGTGAGTCCGACAAGCCGCACTTGTCAAAAGTACGTTGGTATGAAAACGGATTACCGCTAGTCTGAGACTTTGAGGACGTGTTCAATTATTTTTTCTCTAAGATTTGGTCATTTTGTCCGACAAATTTTCGGGGGTGTTTTCTCAGTCCGACACTGAAAACATGTCATGATTATAACAGTTCCTTCATCAATGACCGCTCATGTCTATGTTTTTTATTTTCCATTCAAATAGTGTCCAGAACATTACTGTATATATGTCCGACAATTTAAGTGGGGCAATACTTCAGAAAATCAAAAATATGTTGTATGAATGCGCCTGCGTTCATAGACATATACATATATGAAATGCATATCAAGTCAATATGTTTATTGATTATAAATAATAAAAAAAAGGCTTGTCCACCCATACATTAATATTATTTTGCAATCAAATGTGTGATATAAAGTCAGTATACTGTGATAATCACCTCAAATATCATTCAAATTTACCTTCAACTGTGATATCTATATATAAATACGTCAAGAGCAAACTTTCGACCTCTTTTTAAGCATATTGCATGCACGGAGGAGTGTGAGATTTGGCATACTCAAAATTTATATAAAGAAGATGTGCAAAAATTATATACAGGTGCTCTATTTTAATGTATATATCAAAACGTGAAGAGGAAGCTTTGTATCCCTTTTCAAGCATATTGTACGCACGAAAAAATTTGATATTTGGCATACTTGGAGTTTATATGATCGAGTGCAGAAAGCTGAAAATACATACAGGTGTCCCATTTTAATTTTACGACATGAAGAGAAAACATAGTACCTGTACCACGAACACGAGGTGATGAGAAACTTGGCTTAGTTGAAGTCTGTGTGGAGAATGTGAGATATGTTATATTTGAAGTATATCTGGAGAAATATGCACCAAATGGGAGAATGGCTGTAGAAAAATTTCGAAGATTTCTCTTCCCTTCCTATAGTCGGGGGAGAAAGTCACTTCGAAATCTTGAATTGGAACCACTAATCCTAATTTTAGATTCGAAGGGAGCATCGAATACCAATTTAATTCTACTAGGAACCCCCGGAGATGGAAGGTTGAAGTGAGTAACGTTCCAACTTGGCGACATAATAATATATTTCTTTTCTATTTTCTACTTTACTATTTTTCAATTATTTTGTTAATGAATTATTCATTACTAGCTTATAAACAACGTCCATTACTTACCTCTTGATATTGAATACGTCAAAAACTGAGTTATATATGTGTCGGACTGACGATAAGAACCAATATTTCTGTCGGACAATGTGTTTTTTGGACAGATAATATGTTTCCAAATTATAACTGTTTTGGTTCGACAAGCGGTCATTGATGAAGGAACTGTTATAATCCTGACATGTTTTCAGTGTCGGACTAAGAAAACGCCCCCGAAAATTTGTCGGACAAAATGACCAAATCTTAGAAAAAAAATAATTGAACACGTCCTCAAAGTCTCAGACTAGCGGTAATCCGTTTTCATACCAACGTACTTTCGACAAGTGCGGCTTGTCGGACTCACCACTGGTCCCCAATATTCGTGTCGGACAATATTATTTTTAATTTTATAATCAAAAAATCTTTCGATTAGTGTAAACATCAATATGACGGTAATACATTTTCAAGACTTCATGAAATTGACATGTTCAATTAGCTCTCGCTGAAAAACGCTCCCAAATCAAGAATTTCGTCAAATGTGAAAGCTGTCGGACTCATCACAATGAAGTCACCAATGAAGTTTCAAGTGAGTGGTAATCAACGAAAAATTTATGCCCTGTCTCACGAACTATAGGCAATCTTTCAATTTAAATTTCTTTCACATACTACAAGCTCAAAACAAAACAATTGACTATTTCTAATCTGGCTGCCGTAATTATCTTGTTAATTAGAAGGATTTGAATCTCTATACTAGAAATTTTTAATACAGGGTTTCACGTCATCAAATAATGTCATTGGATTTATGACCTCACGTGCTGCTACGTTAACATATTATATCTAAATCACTTTGGAGAGCAAAATCAAAATAGTAACAAAACGTGTTAACTTGTACGGAATCACACTATAAATTTACAGACGCCGCAGCTGTAGCCAGCCTATGTGTAAGAAGTTTCACTGCACTTTTCCCAATGAATAAAATCATTATTACAAATACACTAAAATCATTTATAAAGCATAGAATGAAAAATGTCATATGAACATAGGTCCTATTCCTTTTAGTTAACTAGATACAAAATATCAAACTTTCATAGATAAGAGCAAATTTGAATTAAAACAAAGTGAGAGACAATGGAAACATTGAATATATTTAGGTAAATTTCCAAAATGTACTTCTTGAACTCGGATGCAAGTTAGACATCGACGAATCATGGAGTTATGAACTTAATCAATTGTATTTGAGTTGTTACGAATGACAGTTGAGGCGTTTATTATTCTTGCTAGAAATTAGTAATTTGTATTTATTTGTGAATTTGAAATTAATTTAGAATTGTTTTCCATTATTTTCCATTGTTTTATTTGTTTGTTATACTGTTTCAAAATTATCTTGACATAAAGATTGTTAAAGTCTGCTGCTATTTATAAAACTTTGATCTCTTGTATTTTGATTACTGAAAGGAATAGGACATTTGTTCATATGACATTTTTTACTCAAAATGATGTCAGGAATGTGCCATTATTTTTTTTACACTAGTCCTGTTACACCATGTATAATAATTATTAAATATTATTTGATAAAATGTGCGTTTTCTTGCATGCAACATTCTGTTCTTCCCCCAGCCTATGAAGTTAAACTTTTTGGAGTTCACAATAATTCTAGATTCGTATTAAGCGATCCCGAGAACAAAAAAAAATAGAATATCAGGATCACATATTGCTGTTTGCTTTTGTTTCGAAGCAAGTTTTTGAGGATGTCCCACTTGCTTAATTATTTGACTAAAAATTGCATTAGTGATTACCTCGTAAAATTATTTTTCCACTTTGTGACAGTAATTGGGAATCAATAATGGCAGTAGTAGTGCTATCCCTTTTATTTAAAGTTCTGCGATACAACTGGCCATAAGATTACAAACATTTAGGTCTGAATTTATGCGCATTGTTTAGGAAATCCTCAAGCTGAACGTCTTAAATCTATCTTTTCCATTTTTTATTCTGTGTATACAATTTAAATGAAAGAAGAGATTTAAATCTAAAGCTTCTCTGGAAATAATAAATCAGAAATTACATTCACTTTATATTTAATATGTTCAAAAATAGAGATTTCACCTGAAACTGTCAATTTGACATTTTTAAAAAGAATCTTAGCTTGAAGAGTTCTCAAGGAATGTTCATGAATTTGGACCTTATACGTCTATTGCGTAGCTTTGGAGGCTTCGCTCTATCGGTTAAATTTTATTTCACATAATGAGGTAGCATGTTAAACTTGTCAAACGTCAATTCTAAACGTCATATTTATTCGGTGAACATAAAAAGAATAGAATCACTTAAAAGGAAGATGTTTTGTGGTTAGGTGTATGAATATTACAATAAATTGAATTTTTTTCATTTTCCGGTAAAGAGTTATATTGCAGAACGAAGAGAAATATGGAAATAAATTGGATACTATAACTTAAAATAATATGTTAAATATCATTCAATTTTCTCTTTCAAACATCTGTAAGAATAATAAAATATTGTAATCGTCAAGATATTCAACAAATATTGTTTAGACAAGCTCCGAAAATAATTGAATAGTTTATACAAATTCCCTAAATAGAGTCCTACCACAGATAGTATTAGACCTTTCTTTAGATTACGTTCCACTAGGCGATCGCAACGATTCGCTTATGACTGCAATTTTTACCGTTTTATTAATACATGATTGCTGTAGTTGATGCTTCAAATGGAATGATGTGAGTTTCTGTTAGATGTCAAATAAACTGACAATTCGTGAGTAAGATCGAAAAGTAAATAAACAATAAGATCAAACTAATATGTAGCAAAAAGGGTTTATACAACGTATGAATCCAATTAATCTCTCATAAATAATAAAAAATCTGACGTGGACATCACGTGTCTCACTTGTACATCATTGGATATATACAAAAATTTATTCAAAGGGTGGAAAGATGTACTTACTCGTTATGAATCATTAACTTTATGTAAATTAATTTACAACCAATTCGTATTTTCAAACTGATTTATGTAATACTTAAACGAAATTAAAATTTATGAGAAACGGAATAATTTATTGTCAATTGAAAAATATTTGCGATTATGAAAACATGCCAACCGCAATCATACTGTGAGGTGTACAACTATATGTTATAGAAGTGTTTAATACGAAATTTCAATATTCTACGACTAATTGTTTTGAATTTATGCGAAAAATTTGAAATTACTGTAATATAAAGATCCTACCGCTAATCATTTTGGATTCATACAAAAAATTCAAAAGTAAAGTGCACTACCGGTACAGCTGATTGCAACCATAATGCGAAGTGCACAATTAGCTCCTAGAGGCCCTAGACCAAAGAACAGTCTTAAATACAAAATTTAAACATTATACGCTCGACGAGTTTTTATATTTGCGAGTTACGTACAAACGCACATACCTACGTACCAAAATCAAGCCGAAAATAGTCAGAATGGATTCAGATATGTTTAAAACAAATATTTTCATCAAAATCTCGAAGAGTGAATTTTGTCGGTTTCACAATACTTATTTTCACTTTGTGCAAGTAAGTAATAGTGATAATGACGGACCGAGAAATCGTCTGTTATATTGAGAAATGAAAAATCTTAAGTCAATCGAAATAATTTGAAATCTAAATTACAAATCTGGAAAGACATGTTCAATGAACTCAATGAATTTGAATTTCTTGACGATTTCTACAAAAATGAACGCGATGACCGCTTCGACCCATCTTTCAATCGCGAGCGTTGTGAGCTTGAAGTGATCGCGATTATTTACGCCATCTATGACGTATTGATATTGTATGCAACGAACGCGATCGTCTTGTGGAACGATTATTGAGGCGATATGAGCGTTGTGGTCGCCTAGTGGAATGTGTCCTAAATGTTTCAAATGTAATTGAAGTGGAAAATAATTTAATAAATTGTTAAGAAAAGTCCTGCATTTCTTCGAAAATAGTTTATCTTCTGATTGTGATTTATCACGGAAGTAATTAAGTTGTACAGTACGAGAATTACAAGATAATACCATATTCAACAATAAATATTTGATTATAATATAGTTAAGATTATTCCATCATACTATAAAAGAATTTAAAATTGAATAAATAATATAAATTGAACTTCCAGGTATAAATGTAATATTTTAAATGACATGAGATAATTTTTGATGAATTATTTCCGATTTTTGAAGTACATTGACATATATTTCAGGATGCTGACAGCTGACGTGATACCTCAAAATTATGTTTTTTTGCATACTATGCGGCGCTTTCGTCAAAAATTTGAGATACGCAATAGATGTATACAAGAATATTGTTATTAGCAGTGCGAAAATAGAAAAAAAAAGTAACATAACAGAAAAATGAAAAAATAGAGAAGCAGAATGAAGCACTAAATAAAGCACTTTTAATAATTGCGAATATCAAGTAGCAAATTCAGATCCAAACTTATAATATTCCTTCGAAAATTAATTTTGAAATTACAAATAAATTTCCAAGATGAAGTTATAGCACTCGTACCATTTGAAAGTACACAAAATTCAATTGATCATATAAAGAGTCTTCAAAAGTGATTTATTTATTATTGTAAATGATAAAATTTGAAAGAGAAGCATGCTACTTACTTGTATAAAACATAATGCTGAATAATGAAGAAGATATCAAAAACTACGGAAAACAGTCCTAGACCAAATTTGGTTGGATCACCAAATATTGACACCCAATCATCTGCAAAAAAATATAACAAATTATTCAATTTTTTCAAGAAGAGGCGCGTATTTATTGTTACTTCAATCGTATACTTTTTTTTCTGGTAGTCATTTATTTTTTTAAAGAGCATCCCTAGTGTTTCATTATTTTTATATTTTCATGACTCCTGAACGATTTGCGAAAAACATATATTAAAACTTCGTCCATTTTGAGATACGATTTTTAAAATATTAGAGTTCGACTGTGACGTCAGTGATATTTACGTTTTCTTATTTTAACGTTACCAGTAGCTCATTTGTTCTCCTACGTTGTCCCTCAGCCATTTAGTCACTGATCAACCTAACCCGTATAATTAGATTTTTCGCCTATTCATTTATTACCGGGTGTTCATTAATGGATATAATCAATTTCCATAGAAAATAGTGGTAATTAAATATAATTGATATCATATTTTTCAATTTAAATGTGGTCACATACTCCATTGAAGGAATGAGTATTGATTCTTCTACTATAAAAAATCTCCAAAATTCAAAATTATTTTGTACAGAAATGAAATTATGTGGGTTGATCCACACTTACTATTAAACTTTTTTGGAACATGGTAATCAACTTGATATTAAGGCTTTTTAAAATATTTACATGAAGGTAAATTGAATTGAAATATAAAATATATTTACCATAGTTATACGCCAAAAGTATCATCTGCAGCATACTCAACATCCCTCCTGTGAAGTCTAAGAAAATATTGCCTATACTCCAGCCTACAGTACTTTTTCTTCTATAGTTCATGTATGCCTAGAAAAGAATTTTAATTGCAAGTCATTTTGTGAATTATCTTAACTCTAGTTTCTTAGAATAATAATACTGCTCAATAATTATTATTTCTATAAATAGTTGAATAATTTGTTTTTCAAATTTAATTTGCTATGAATACTAATTTTTCAAATTTCATTTTTACTATCAGTTTAGGTTCCTTCTTAGATTTTTTTACTTCCTCCTCTGATAGAAAGAATTTATTTTAAATTATTCATAAATTAAGAAACGCTAAGGAAGCAAGAAGTATAATGCACAATAAATTCGTAGTGTTATAATTGAAATGCTGTACCCAGCAAAGTATTTTGAATTGAAGGTTACCAGGAAGGATGCAAGTTGTTTGAATTGAATATAATACATATTCAATTGTTGCATTCGTGCTTTATGTACATTCAATATTTCTTCGTTATCTCCCGATCTGATGAAACTAATTAAATTGCCGAAACCGGTCGTTCAATAATAAAATAACGGAAGTTAAAAAAGAGGGCAGTTATTTCTAACATACTTGGCCCTTCCGATAGCCTTCAATTTGTAGTTTTATATAAAAAAAAGTTACATTAGCAAATTAGCATAATAAGAGCGAATGGAGAATTTTATTGAAAGAAATAATAATTCTTACCTGTGGCACATATTTAATTAATGTAATTGATAATTTAACATAGGAACAATAGTACAAGAAGTCTAACCAAATGAGTACGCCACTTGTCGCCAATATCAGACTAATGAGTATAATACCTGAAACAAAATATATATTCAGCAGTCGTTTCCAGCTCAACCAAAAGTGTACCAAGCTTTATGACAGCTGTGTTCTGGGAATGATTTCATTCATAATTCGTTAAAAGTGCTTCCAGAAATGAGTTAATTATAAATTTGGTTTAACAAAATTATTATCAAGTTCAAAACAATCACAAGTTGTTAATAGCCGACTGTTAGAATTTTTGATGTAGATAGAAAACATAAACATATTAAATAAGATATAAATTAGTCTATAATTCTAAAGTATAATATCTTATTTCATAATTGACTACAAAAACGGCAAGAAAAAAGGGATACGGGAGTTTTTCTTACCTCCAAATACAGACAAAATTCCTCGGGCTGTGAGTGAGACTCTCTGTTCTGCACTTTCATATATGAAACATTGTGTGATAGTAATAACGCAGGCTATTGAGGCATGCACTGCGAATACAATATCATTCACTTGGACAGGGTTCAAACCTCGAGGATGTCTTATTGAATATTCAGCCTAAAAATGATATATTTTTAATTTGCTCAGCTTTCTTTAGTTTAAAAAACTAAATATTAATATTATGTTAATCAAATAAAAAAGGACACAAAATTGGAAAACATTGTCCCATTTCAATTTCCACGTAGAATAAGTAAACTGTTATAAATAGTTATTTATGAATCTAATGCACGAAATTATACTTTGGTGCTTGAGAACGAAAGTTTTTTGTCGAGGCGGTAATCCAGGAACAAATCATTCGAAAGCCTCAAAGAAATTTCGTACACGAGTCGCATACCAAATTTTTTCTACAGACGTCAAAAAATTATTAAAAAAATATCAAAGTCATATAAAAAAACAAAAATCAGTGCACCAAATATTAAATACTTCGTGCCCGTTGTCATGATAAACAACTTCAATGCGATATTCCGCATACTAATATTGATGTACAAATGTCATTATTTTTTAACTTCTGTAGGAAAAATATGTTTAAATCGCAATTGAACGAACTGATTTTCATGGCGCTAAATAACATTTCGGACACATCTTGGCAGAACCGTAGCTTTGGCCGTTTCAAGTATGACATCAAATTGACAAAGGCCTATTAATCATAAGTTAAAACAAGTCTTCAATCATTCTTGATATTACTAATTTATTAGAATGGTTTTTTTTGATTGATTTGTTTAGACTCAATTCACGTAAGTAGAGAAAATATAGTATGTAACTTGTTTTATGTATCCTCTAGATACGCATTATTTGAGCACTCGCTTCACTCGTAATGAAAATCCTCGAGTCTAAAGAGACGTTGATAAAAAATGTTTACATAATATTCTATTATATTGTATTTCTCTACTTATTTGACTCGGAAAATTATATAATAATTTTTATTACCTTAACTTCTGGAATGAAATACAGTCCAATATTAAATAAAGAGTAAAGAAGAAAGCCTACTATGTTCAAGGCTTGGAAATCGAAATTCAGTCCCACTACACTGGAATAATATAACACATAATTAGATCAAAATCTTCTTAAATTAAAAAAAAAACTTGAATGGTGCGGAGATATTGTAATCTCATAATTTTCATTGGATTTTCATTCATGATAAAAGGTTCGGGCTTATTTAATTCTTTTATTCTAGTAAAAATTATCAATTGACCATTCATTTTTACGAATGCAAGGCTTTTACTCCGCGTGATTGTTATAATCTTTTAAATACATAAATAAAAAATAAATTACGGTGAAAAATTTTTAAAATTTTAAATAATATTGCTCATGTATTCCGAAAATAAAATTTGTACTAGTACACGTATTTCTAGAATTGATTAATTTGAAAAATTTCAATTTAAAATTTGAAAATTTGAAAGATGAGTTACGAGTTACCTGAGTTACAAACGGAAATAGTTCGAAGGACCAGTGTAAGAAAAATCTCAAGTAAATCGTAATTTGAATTTTATCTGTTACTCTTCAATGGATACAAATAATTATACTACTCACAATCAGTGTGCGGGGGTTGAAAAAAGTTATCTTTAAGTGAGAGAAGTAACAGACTGATCGTTGTGAAGGCCCAATATTTGGCTGAGTCACAAAAATGGACCTAACATAGATAATCATTTCGAAGAAAATTTTTTTTTCTAATTTAAAACTGAAAATAAATTATTTTTATTTAACTGACGGAATCAAGAAAAATGCGATAATTTGCCTTGCATACTATGTTTGAGCTTATGTTATAAGTATACTTTTTTATAATCTCACCTTTTTCGCCTCCAATTGGTATATATTTGAGGATAAAATGATATGGACCACGCAACAAAATAGATCCATCCTACAATTGTAGATAATGTATCAATAGCTTCTACTTTATATACTGTAACTCTCAAATATACATCGTCTATGCTGAAACAAAATGAATATTTGATTTAATTAGCCTGTTTGATT
The DNA here is from genome assembly GCA_963989225.1 of Dromius quadrimaculatus. Taxonomy (NCBI): domain Eukaryota; kingdom Metazoa; phylum Arthropoda; class Insecta; order Coleoptera; family Carabidae; genus Dromius; species Dromius quadrimaculatus. The sequence goes on along the minus strand of OZ022325.1, from coordinate 54,266,253 downwards.
GATAAATAATCTTATTGGAGTATAAAAATACAGCCGATTGAATTTGAAGCAAAAACATTTCATGATTTTGATGGTAAAAAATTGATGTAGGTACTCGAAAATAATAACGCAGTTGTACTTCTCCCATCGAATGTACATAAGTTCTATTGCGTCGAAAAATTAACTAGAATTGGCCTTTTTTTGACACTTAGGACAGGACCCTGCATTTACAAAGTCTGGCATTCTATTGATAACTTAATACCCGATCGATTTATATACAACTTGGCCGTTAGTCCGATCAGAAATCATTAGGTTCGGCTCCTAGTCAATTAGTTTTTTTAAATTTATATGTACTACAGTTGTTAATTTTTGTGCACTAAAAATAAAATGGGGATGTGACCATTTTTTTCCATTGTTTTTTATTGATCTTCATAATAAAAAAGTTTTCGTGTATCTCCTAATTGATTGAAAATTCAAAGTTATGGAGAAAAAAATTACTGGATAATGATGACGTGGATGATGCTAATTCTCACTTGTGAACAAGTCGGAATGTGACAGGAGACACTTAAGATTTGGTATAGTTTCTTATGTCACGATGTGTTTATTGGTGAATATAATGAACAAGGTCAATCGAAAGTGTTCAGCATAATCTACGTCATACGGTCTTGAAATTTTAATTCACATTTAAAATAATTAATATACTTTTTTTCTAAATTTTTTTGCAAAAATCTCTCGTTTTTGATACATTCAGATACTACCGTGGATGAATTCATAAAAAAAATTAAACTCTTTGTTTCAATTTTTCCTAATAAATAATGTAATATTATAGAAATTTATCAAATTGTCTGTGATCACAAATCCAAAGTTACTTAAATTTTGTACCGTTTTCAATTTACCCAAGTATATTGCTTGATAAGTACTTACTTTATATCATTATCAGTAATATTTGCAGTTAATTCCGAATGTCCTGCTCCAATTGCTTGTATACTGATTGTATAATTGATTGTTTCTTCAGTTGTATTTAGCTTGACCTTTGGAGGTTCTATGGATATAATATCTTCGTGTTGAGGAACAAATTTCACGATTACATCTTGAATTTTGATATTGCTGAAGAAAAATAAGATATATAGTGAAAATTTGATTTATTTATATCCAATCGCAAAATTATTGTATTTACCAGATATTCAACTATGATGATGAACATATCTACCAAATAAAATTATTAAGTGATTGGATTACGTATGAATGATTAGTTATTCAAGACACGACTTTAAATTCGATGAACATGATGAACCGCATTAAAATGTAACTTAATAAAAATAAGTAATTGAAAATTATAGCTAATAAATTCTTGATTAAATTGAACTTATTTTCAGTACAAATAAATAATCTAATTTAAATTTCAAAGAGTTGTAAAGAAAACTCTCATTTTTAGACATACTGTATAAACATACAACTTGCTATTCTAGCTGAGGAGTGTTTACTGTTGTTCTTTGAAATAAACGGTGCTATACTTAACATACTGTTCCCGACTAGCTTGTAAGTCGATAGCTTACTTATCTAGATATCAGATTAAGTGGATTTATTTCACTCAAAGACCGAGCAGAATTTAAATTTTTGTAACCAGCCGACCTTGATTTTAGCAAATTACCTAGAATTATGACATGGATTTTAAATGGATGAAAAATTAATTTTTTGTGGAACCGTGGTAAAAATGGCATTTAGCGAACTAATTTTTATAGCGTTAAATAATATTTTAAGCCATAAGCAGACTCGTGGCTTTGGTCATTTTAAGCACGACCTGAAATTGACACAGTCATATTAAGCACGGTCTTAAAAAATTCGTGCCTAAAAAGACATTTTTATACAAACACTATTAAAAGTACGACTTTTAATGGTTGCTTAGCGTATTAAAAATAACAATTTATGACATTGTTATCACTTTTAACACGTTACCATTGACGACGTGTTAAAAGTGATTCACTTTTAACACGTTACCATTAACGACGTGTTAAAAGTGATTCATTTTTAACACTAACATATAATGTTTGCTCAATCTTGATTATTCTTTATTTTCAACATAGTATTTACATACAGAGTAATTCGACCATAACGTTGACGATTCCCACAACTTGGATTCCTCCTTAAAGTACGCCGAAAAAAAAGTCATAATATTTACTAGAAACATTTTTATCTTCGCACCATTTTAAAAAACGTCCGTAGGCGATCTCGTACTGTTGCCTCGACTTGGAAGGTAATGGATAATGAACAGTTCTAATAGCTGCTCCGTCAATTTCAGCTGGAATTATTTTATATTCTTGACTATCCATTTCATTCAAAATATCTGTCAAACTGTGTAAATAACAACAAAACATTGGTTGCTATCAAAGAGTACGTGGTTGCTATATAAATGACAATTCATCTAATATGTCATAATTTGTATAAATTCTTACCAATTTCGCATTATTCTCACTAACAATAGTGTTTGTATAAAAAATAGTGTATGAAATACGTGTTAAAAGTGATTTTATTTTGTTCCAAAGGTTACGCCACTCCGCTGCGCGTCGTGTCCCAAACTTCCTTTGTCACAAAATAAAATGACACTTTTAACACTTATATCATAAATAACTATTATAAAACATCTTTTATAATATACTATCATATGAATGGTATAATTTTTTTACAGATATGAACTACATTGTAATAATTAATAATGTTTTTTTTTTCATATTAATGGGTTTAATAAATGTCAACAAAACAAAACCAAAATTAAAACTAACTCACTTTGTGACTAGTTCAAATGTTCCGGTATGATGTACTTGCAACATAAGATCTTTTTTAGGAATCGATAATGATGCATTAGCTTTTCCTTCTATTCCAGTTTTTCCTGAAAAAATAACATATTTTCAATTGATCACATTATTGGAAGAAGATCAAATTTTTATCATCTATTAGTCCAGATTTTAAGTGATATCCAAATAGTTGACTATTTATATATTCCCCCCCCCCCTTCAGTATATCGTCATTCTTCATTATTTGATTTTTTAACAATTGAGGTACTTGCTACGAAAAAACTGCCACCTGTTAGTCAAACGCTTGAAACAATTAAAAGAGAATACGGATTGATACTGTAGATAAACTGTAAGACAGACGAAGCTATGTTGAATGTTGAAACTAAACAGGGATAGAGGCTGCAAAAGGGTAAGGCTTAATATTGATTTTTTTCCTGCACTGAATTTAATATTATATCTTTTTTACTAATCTGAAACTTTTCTAGTTACTATTTGTACTTTTATTTTTGTTGTCTTGATAATTTTATTTATTTATTTCATATTTTTTTCTACTCTTGAAAAAGGCAGCATTTTGCTGTCGAAACGTTTTGTTTCTAATTAATTTATACAGAACTTATACCCAATAAAACATATTTATTCATACTTTATATTATTTTAAAATATGGTACAAATTGGAGAATTTTATATTTGAGTGATGTAACACAAAGATATTTTTGATTTGAATTGTCTTAAAGTGGTGGAATTTTCAACAGGCTCAGGTAAATTATTGTGCATTACAAAGCCTTTGTAGAATACTGACAAATTAATTTTTGATTTATTATTTTTTGAGCTATAGAAATCGTTCAAACTACGAATATTATAGCTGTTCGTTGTGAACATATGATATATTATTTTGTCAAGTATACAGGTAAGTTTCCTTTCAACATTTTGAATACAAAGATGAGTACATTGAAAGCAATAAATTTTTTCCCATTATACCAATTTAAGTATTCAAAATAGTTTGTTTACTAATGAATCGATTACATCTTAATATAATTCTCATGTTTAGCTGTTCTAGTCAAATAATTCATTTTTTCTTTGATCTTTTTACATAAATAGATATTGAATGTATTTATCAAATTTCAGTTTATTGTCAATAATAACGCCTAGATATTTTATTTCACACTGTATCTAACACAGTGTCATTTATTTGAACAGCAGTCGATAGCGCATTGTTAACTATATATTTGTTGGGCAGAAATAAAAACATTACCTTTGTTTCACTTCCATTAATTTTATATACAGTGATGCTTTCCCAAAATTTTACCAGATATTTTTTTAATATTAATATTTCCATTGAAATATTATATGGCAGAGTGTAGCACACTAGCGGATAAATATAAAAATATCAGAAAAAAAACAATTTATCGTTCATATTCACTTTTATTTTGTTTACTAATTGGAGAAGTCACAATAGTATATTGTGTAGCTAGGGACGAAACAAGACGATTTCAGCTGAGGGTGAGAGTTGCTTGCCCGAGCGAAGCGAGGGATGGCATCACCCTCGGCGGAAATCGTGTTTTGTCCCATGCCACACACTGTATTTTTCATAATACCTGCATTGAAACTTTCCATATTACAAATTTGACATAACAAAGTGAATTTTTTTTTTTTTATTTTGCAGGTAACAAGTAACAAGTCGAGTGTAGCTGCTTGTGCTTTATCAATAAAATATTGTGATGTACTTGAAATTATCGTATTAATACTTTTTTTTCTTGAAACTAATCCTCTCTTCAATTTAATTTACAGTTACGAATACAACATCTGTCAAATTAACTGAGCTTATATGATTTTCTCTTAGAGATTGACAATAAACAAATGCGACTCTGCCAGGGATAAAAAGATGGGAGAAACAAATTCAGCGGGCAGAAACAAGCTTGTTTCTCCCCTAGGGCAGAAACAGACCTATTTCTGCCCGCCTACACTTGCATTTGTCTTGTTTCGACTGACAAAACAGGCGTTGAAACGCGTAGTTTCAATGCAGGTATTATGAAAAATTATTTACATAAACTAGAATTCTGAAATTTCGTATATTAATACATATTAATATAAACATTGAAAGAGTAGTAAAAAATCACCGATAATCATAAGAAAGTAAAGTAATTTTTTTCTGGTTAACAGAGGATTCGCACGAACCATATAGCATTCGCATCAAAGGGTTCGTGCGAATCCCTGCGAACCCCCAGGAAAGCATCACTGTTTATACATAACAAGCGAAAGAAGTAGATCAAGGAATCAAATATCTACCAAACTAATTCAGGGATGATTCTTATTTTTTACTATGTTGTACATTGACACTTAAATTTCATAATATCCAAATTTTATCAAAATCTCTCGGATCTCGTCTTTTGTAGCTAGCACCTTAAAATACTCTTGAACTTTTAGAACTAAAACTAGACTTCATTTAAAAATAAAAGTCACGAAAATATCGAAATGGGCATGACAAACAGATAGATAGATAGACAGATTGATTGAGAGAGAGAGATATTTGAGTACCCGAAAAAAACTTTTCTCTAACAAGATTTTGTAAGAATTTGGAAAGAACTTAAAAAATTTTGAAACGTCAAATGCAAAACCAAGAAATGAGTATCCTAAATTACCAAGAGGTAACCATGGTGATGGCACACGAAGTTATTTTAAGCGAGGTCTTGGAATAACACTTCTTCCAAACTAATTTTTGGTTTTGGAATGTGCAGAGTGGAAATAGTTATTTAAGTATTAAGGTCAGTAAGTACAGTTTACCGATTGAGAATAATAGTTGGAGGCCGAGCCTTAGCGAGGTTTCCAAATATTATACGAAATCGGTACTGTACTTATTGACCGTGATGCTTACAAATTTTTTTGCACGATTGGAAAATCTACTCAAAGTATGGATTCAAATTTTTTTTTTCAAATTGAATAACTACTGATGATTCTTTATTTGCTGTCAGCTATCAGTTTGACGTTTTATTGTGAATATTCAATTAAATAAAGATAAATAAATGAATGTTTTTTGTGAAAATCCACAGTTTTTTTACTCACCGCCTTTGCCCATGGGCGGTAAGTCAGCATAACCATAGTAACCACAGTTTGCTGGTAAAATCAACATACCACCTCGAAAAGAGGGCCAGTAAACACATGAAAACGCCCAATCGTGTGAAAAAATTGTTTTAACAAATGATCATAAAATCAAATTTTTCATAGTCTGAGCTTCCATAAATTGCAATATTTCTTTTTATTACATGATTTAGTGTTGAAGATAATACTATTATTGCTATTAAAAAATAGAATATAAGTTCAGACTGTAAAATTGCAGTTTTTGAACTCAATAAAAGTTTTATACACACAAATAGAAGGAATCATCTTGAATATTTAGGAAACAAAATATAAATCAATGCTAAAAATTATATCAATGAAGGAAAAGTTGTGAACTCATCATCATAATAAGCATAGAGCTATAAGATATGAAGTTATGCAGAATTATTATTATTATTATTATTATTTATTATGCAGAATGTTTCACATTTTCAGAAATTTAGGTAAAATTTGATTAGACCTTAAAAAATACATTTATTTAAACATAAGAACCAAGACGTTTCGAGAAACAAACTACTCTCATCATCAGCTCTAAGATACAATATAATTTAGTTGTTCGCTTACCTTCGTGCCTGAAACATTGCCTCGGATGTGGGCCCTGATAATGGATATATGTTGTACAGTTCTGGATCATTTAATATTACGTATCATGAGCACTTGAATTGCAACAATTATATCGTATCTTAGAGATGATGATGAGAGCAAATAGGCTTCTCGAAACGTCCTGTTTTTTATGTTTAAATAAATAACCATTTGAAAATACTCTGAATCTCTTGAAGCCTAACACAATTCTACCAAAATCACTGCATCGGATATTTCAACAACTTTACACATCTTCAGAAACAAAAAATATTAAAGTAGTTGTCTTCCAATTCGTAGCAGGGGCACTGAAAATGTTTACTTATTGTAAAATGGACTTATTTTCGTTTTATCAATATTGTATACTGTACAGTGACTAGAATTGGTTGTCAGTGTAGAATATAGGATCTGCGGAACCAGAAGAGGTAGAAGAAAGCTAGTAAGTTAGTTACGATTATTTTTCTCGAGATTTGTCAAATGGTGAAAACAGTACTCTTTTGATTTCGAGCTATGGCGGAAAATTGAAATAACTCATGTACTTTTGAAGATTAAATATAGGTATTTTAACACTATTCAGGCACTTTTTTAAGTAGAATCAATTTACAAATCAGTTTTTTCAAATTATTCATTTCTGAATTACAGTACGAAGTTTTTGAATAAGAACTACAGTAAAAATATATAGTTTGTTCAAAGTGGGTATTTCGTTCAATTATATAAATAACAATTTTCAGTTCTTCAAGCCTCATCACTTTTTTTGTCGGCGGAGATATGTTGAAGAAACTGTATATATGCAGAATGTCCATGGATGGACTGGACTACATTTGTAAAAAATCTTAATTTATTTAATATATAATATAATATTTGAATAAACTCACCTAAAACAAATAATACTGCTAATATAACACATAGAAATTTTCTACAGGCCATTTTCAATATGAAATTAGTTAATCTGAAACAAAAATAAATTTATTATCATTTTAATAATACTAGTGTACAAAATACAATAGTAATATACATAAGGATTTTTTTAACTTAAGTAATTTTATATTTGTTTATCCAAATGCCAATAAATACCTGAATAGTTCTTATTTCAAGAAATATATTTAGTAATGAGAATAAGTTGACTAACTTCCAACAGACAATAATTATTCTCCTACTATGCGCAAGATACTTTTATACAATGGCATGATATCAAGAAAAAATTGTAGAATATAGGTACTATCAACATTTGCTCCCACCATTCCCAACCTATTATTTTTAAAATGAATTTCCTGTCGAACGTACTTGTTTTTTGGCGATCTACTAATTTGCAATCTGAATTATGGCATTTAATCAAAAAGGCTCAAAAATTAGTATAGTTCAACAATTTTTCACAACACTTTACAAGAATTTAAAAATAGTAATGAAAGAACCGTTTTTGTTCATATCTATGTACAAATAATGCAAGAGCCAGCGCAGCGTTGTATGCTATAACTTGGGGAACAATTAAACTAACATTTTACGTAAAACTGTTTCATTAGAAAATATACCAATTGTTTTCAAAACATTAATTATTCAAAATACTCAATGAATTATTGTAATATTCACTTATTTTTTCTATGTAACCATGTAAAATGATTTAATGCCAATAAAAATCTAATTACAGATGATTTATTATTAAAAATTAATTGCTTACAATAATTGTAATATTTTTTTGTTGCAATAAATTCTTTAATGTTTGGGAAATCGTTAAATCAAAGAAAAGAATGGGAATAGCGGATAGCTTTATTAGAAATTGTTCCTAGTTGTCATATATTGTATTAAATATAATTGAAGATACTTAAACAACTTCCGATTAAATTGTTTGGAGAGTAGATCTTGTATTTGGAGTCCTTTTTACTTTCGTGATCTTTTCATTCAACACTTGATATTTATTTTTTGCGTGAGTACATACTGATGAAAAATGTGAACATAAATTTTATTTGTTATTCGTTAAAAAGAATTATTTCGATTGCTTTAAATAGGATAAAGCCCCTAAATGATTTTGGTGCATATTTTGAATGACAGACTGACAGTTATTTGATTTAGATTTGAAATTATAGAATTAGATGTTGCAGCCCACAGAAAATTGATGAAAACGCTTCGATTTTAGTTTATTAATATGAATTTGTCCGTAACTCCGATTTTCTATTCTATTTAGTTCCCAGTAACACATCTATAAAACGGTTTGCGCAGAATACAGCAGTAAACAAAAAATTCTGATTTCAGCTTCATGAACTATTTTGAATTTAATTACATATTTTCAAATACTTTTAGTTTCAGAATGTTTGAATAAAAAATTATTCTTAATAATTTTTATATTGAAATAAATTTGATTGAAGGCTATTTAAAAATAATTATGATTGATTTATAATTGAGGAAAGTACAAATGCTATTATTCATATTTTTGTGCAATAAATCTTTTTCCGTCCAATTCTACAAAATGTGAAACATATATTAATTGCGGACGAAAAGTTTATCCATTTTCTGGCGCCATGAAATCTAATGGGCTCAATGATAATTTAGAAGCAAAATTAGAAAAATAAATAACATAAATATATCCTAAACCCGCAATTTCGCAAAGATTCAAATATTCCTATTTGGAAAACCAGTTACTCACATAAATATTTTATATGTAACATTAAATTTTGTGCTGTAGAACCACACAAAATACAACAAAATTATTTCAAATCACTCATTAGTTGAACAGTTTCTGCAAAATTATAGATTCTCTAATATTCTAGAATATTTTAAAATATTCAGTGTTATTCATTCAGTCTTTTCATTATTTCAAATTTAGACTTACCTATGATGATATATAAATAATTTATTTGTAACACTTAAAAAATAAGAAACTATGAAAGGGAACGTAGTCAGGAAAGTATATTATCACAGCACATAAACTTCACGAATGCATGTGTTATTCTCGCTCAACAAAATTTATATTTGCACTAAATAAATTATCAGTTTGTGACGTCATTTTCTTAGCACTATATGTTTTATACGTAATCTTTTACATTAATTTTATGTTATCTCAAGTGATGAGGATGAGTCGCAGTTTTGTATGGTTGATAATATTGCAGCGTCATGTATGATGCAAATTTGTAGACTTAGAAATGAAAAATATGACGACATACCTATCGTTGATTCTGATTAAGTTAACGGATACAATTATTACTGATACATTTATTTGAAGCTACAGGGAAATTTTCTAGATCAGTTTTAGATTAAATTGTTCTTAGTATATTATGCTACAAGGATTGAACGACCGTTATTATTGTTTAGGATGAAATTGGCTGCACTCGTAGCTAACTTCATCCGTGAAAATAATGGCAATCGTTGTGCCCGAATTACATACGATACTTTTTGTAGCAAGAGCACCGAAGTACCCCATTATTAAGCTTTTTAAATAAATTGAATGTATTGAAAATATCTCATCAATTTTACAAACTTTTTGCAATTGCGATCACATTTACAGTAAACTAAGACAACGGAACATAGCTTACATGACTTACTATATTGATTGATATTTTACACATTTTCTGGGGCTACCATGTTTACTGCGAATAAAAACACTATAACAAACCCATCTCATAATACAAATTTTCTCCAAATTTAAATTTGACATTATAACAATGAAATTGAAAAATACAAACGGCATCCATGATGCACAGTTATCATTTTGCCCTCTTCTTAGGGAATTAATTCTCAATAATTCCCTGTCAGCAGGGAATTATGATAAAAAATACATACTGCATCTTTTTTCAGGGTTGGAGAAATGAGAAATGAGAATATGAGTAGAAATGTAGGTAATTGGAAAAAATGACTTGCGAATGTAGTTAGTTATCATCAAATGGTGAGTCTAATTTTTCTATAAATTGCAAGTAGATATTGAATTTCAGTATTTGAGATTGTTGTAGCATCTAAATGGTTATCTTCTATTTTTATACCAATCGGCTGAGCCGAAAGTGCACTTTATATAACAGACTTTTCGAAATTCAAAACAATTAGTCACAGAATATTGAAATTTTGTAATAAAGCACTTCTATAGGTAACATCTAGTTGTACACCTCGCATTATGACTGCAAATGTCTGTACCGGAAATGCACACTACTCGAAACAATTTTTGAATTTTTCGCATAAATCCAAAACGATTGAACGAATAGTTTTAGAATTCAGTATTTAAGACGATTGTGCGATCTAGATGCTCATATCCTATTTTCATTGAAATTGACTAAGCCGAAAGTGCACTTTACTTGACAGTCTTTTAGAATTTTTCACATACATTTGAAACGATCGACTGTAGAGTATTGAAATTTAGTATTTCAGTCTGCTATAGTATCTGAATGATTGCCTATTATTCTCATAATAATCGACTGAACCGGAAGTGCACTTAAATTGAATCTTAGAAATCAGTATTTCGGAGTGTTGTAGAATGATGACCTACTGTTTCTATAGCAACTTTATAGCGCACTTTACTTGACAGATTATCAGAATTTTTTTGATAAATTTAAAATGATTGGTCGTGGAACAAGGGAATTTTGTGATTGATTACCGCAAATAGTATATCCAATGATGTACAAGTAAGTCACGTGATGTCTACGTCAGATGTTTACTTGTACTAAGTACAAGGACGTATTGTGAGACCGACAAAATTCACCTATCGAGATTTTGATGGAAATATCCGTTTTGAGCATCCCTGAATCCATGTTGACTGTTTTCGGCTTGATGTCGGTACGTATGTTCGTGCGTGCGTGCGTAACTCGCAAATCTCAAAACTGGTTGAACGTAAAATGTTGAAATTTTGTATTTAAGACTGGTATGGGGTCAAGCTGTGCACCTCACATTATGGTTCCAATCGTCTGTACCGGAAGTGCACTTTACTTGAAACTTTTTTCGATTTTTTCCAACAAATCCAGAATGATCAACCGTAGGATGTTGAAATTCAGTATTTGAACTTGATGTTGTATCAGAATGGTTATATGCTATTTTTGTACGAATCGGCTAAGCCAGAAGTGCACTTTACTTGAAACTTTTTTAAATTTTTTGCATAAATCTAGAATGATCAGCCATAACATATTGAAATTTAGTGTTTGAACTTATTGCAGCATAAAAATAGTTATCTACTACTGAGCCGGAAGTGCAGTTTATAAGTATAACAGACATTAAGAATTTGCCGTATAAAACAATCAGTTTAATTGAAATGATAAGGTAGGCAATGATAATCTGTTGTCAATTTTTTGATTTTGTTTGACATTTAACATGTCAAAATATTATTAAAATTATATTAATTATAATCTGGAATGACAGAAAACTTTATTGAATAAATTTGTGTATGTATCAAATGATGTACAATAAGTCACGTGATTATTAGCTGACAGATAAATGGTATCTCTATTATAAATCCTTCCCAATTCGTAAATATACCTATTGACAAGGCGAAATTATTATTCATAGATATGATAAGATCCGTTAGCAATTTTTAGGATTTCTTCATTAAAAATAATTTTGAACCTTCTACAATATTCAAGTTTCAGTTAATATCAGGTATAATTAAATCTGGGTAACAAAATGTTATAGTTAGTATTTTGACAAGCAATCAATTTTGTACATAGTGAAACCGACAAAATTCACATTTCAAGATTTTGATGGAAATATCCGTTTTGAGCATCTATGAACCCATTTAGACTATTTTCGGCTCGATGTCGGTCCGTATGTTCGTAACTCGCAAATCTCAAAATCCGTCAAACGTATAATGCTGAAATGTGGTATAGGGTCTTGATGTGCATCTAGCATTATGGTTGCAATCAACTGTACCGGAAGTGCACTTTACTTGAAACTTTTTTTGAATTTTCCGCATAAATCCAAAACGATCGAACGTAGAATGTTATAATTCAGTATTTAGAACGATAATACCATCTAGAACTAGATGCTCATATCTTATTTTCATTGAGATCGACTGAGCCGAAAGTGCACTTTACTTGACAGTCTTTCAGAATTTTTCGCATGAATTCGAAACGATTGGCTTTAGAGCATTAAAATTTAATATTTCAGTCTGCTGTAGCATCTAAATGATTGTCTTTTATTCTCATAACAATAGTATAAGCTAGAAAGGCACTCCAGTTGGATTTTTCTTTAATTTTGCGCATAAATTCAAAACAGTTAACCGTAGAATCTTGGAAATCAGTATTTAGGAATGTTGTAGCATAAGAATGATGACCTACTGTTTCCATAGCAACCGACTAGACCGAAAGTCGCACTCTAATTGACATATTTTTAGAAATTTTTGGATAAATCCGAAATGATGGAATTTTGTGTTCGATTATAGTATTATTATAAGCGAAAAATATATCTTACGATATACATACAAGTGAGTCACACTATGTCAATGTCGAATTTTTAATATAACATTCATGAAAGAATTATTCGATTAAAAATCATACCATTTTTTTATAAACCAAATATAACTGCTTGCATTTAATGAATAGCATGTGTCTCCGTCAATTCATTTGTTCGAAAGAAGGCACACTCGAAATACTATACCGATTTTGACTATTCCTTTTTATATGACTGGCACACTATCACATGATCATTCACTACAATTAACTAATATGAGTCATATGGCTAGTTGCACCATCGTCACTTAACTTTAAGTGGAGTTCAATATCTACGGCAACTATTGTATACACAATAATTGTTATCACGTTTATTATTCCTCCCTTAAAGTTAAGTGACGGTGGTGCAACTGATTAATAGTGTATGCATTTTTGGTTTTATCAACGATTTTAGTTTTCGTTCATCTGAACTAATTAAAGTAAATTAAATGTGGATAATTTAACTTGATAAATACTTAAAAAATAGTTTTAAACATATAATTATTGGTAATTTGGAAAAATTGAAGCCGGTTTCCCGATTATCAATAATCTCATAATAGACATAATTATTTTCTGGTTTACCAAGTTGAATTTTAAACTGAACTAATTCATAAATACTCTACTATGCTTCAAGATTTTCGGACCAAGTTGCTTTGCTGTATAAAGAAGAGTTGTTAATTCAAGATTCAATAAGAAAATTAGTTTTATTTTTGATATGAACAATTCAATAATGAGAATTTATTGATTGATTGGTAAAATATGATTTTTTGAATTTTGATCGATAAATATATAGTTGAAGTTCCGCGAGATAAGAGTAATTTGAGATCAATTCGAAGATAAGTATACAAAGTTGATGAATTTATCCTCCATTGGGAATAATTGAATTATTTCGAAGAGTAATGACAATTTGTTTTATAAGTACACAATATGGACGCCAAAAATATTTTGATTAGGATTTTATTTCAACCAAAGAAAATTCACAATTCTCAAATAATTATCAATATTCAAGGATAGAATATGTTCTACTTGTAGATCAATATCCTATTAAATTTATTGATCCATTGTGACAATGTTTTTTTTTTCACGTTTAAATCATTTATCTTCGGGAATAATCACGTGAATATAACATGATGAATATACTTATTGATCATTGTGTACATTTACCTATAAATTCCCACTAATAATCTCATGTGATTAATTTACTTTTGTACGATAACAACATTTTACTATCAATTTATTTTTGTCTGCAAAGATATTTGTCTGATTGACTAACAATAAACACATATTTGTAGATAATAATAGTAATTTATTAGACTAGCATGTGACATATGATTCACGAAAGAAACAAATTTGCCACGACGCCTGAAGGGCAAGTGAATATTTCTTGAGTGACCAATCACATTTTATTGAAATCGATTCAAATCATACATATTGTGCCCACCTCTGTATGTTCGAATATTTTCAAAGCTCATGTGTAATTAATAATTATTACACATTTTTGTTATTGCACCCCACTTGAATTTATAGAAGCGCCCTTAGGAAAATATAAAATTCCAAGTAAAGAATTTGGGATTTATTTAATTTCCTTTATATTTTGAAGGACTATCAAATAAATATGTTACCAAGGTTATGATAAAACTATCTAATGAGTTATTTATGTACCTAACTCATGTTTACTATTTGATAATATTTAAAATCTATTATGAGCTTCCGTTTCCTGTGCATATAACATTGAATATAATTGATTCCATTTTCGGAGACTTTTTTTTTTGAATGAGAACAGTGTATTATACGTATGTACATTCATGTTGCAAAGATAAATTAAAAAACAAAGAGTTAATAAAAATAGCTTGTTTATAGACAACTGCTGAAAAACGTCGTATTCTATTTCCTTTACAATATTTTGCAAGATAACTTTTGGGACTTGCAGATATAGGTAAATAATGAAAAGTGTGTAAATCATAAAAATAATTAATCCATTGATATTTATGAATTGAATTGCTGCAAATTTAAAAGAATTAAATTTATTGTAAATATATTCTGAATATAATAGAATTTAATTATGAGCCATGAAATGAACTTGATATTGAAAAGAAGAAAATTATTCATTGCCTTTTTATCACATTCACACATGCTATTGTTCGAAAGCAATCAATTTTATATAAATAATAAGTGAATAAAACCGTGCCGCTGAAATAATTCGAACATAAAGAAAATATAATTATATTAATGCACTTTTCCTATATTCAACTTCTGCAATTATAGAAAAATGAATAAAGAGCATTTCTGCGTAAAAAATCAAATACATATTGTGTATTGAAATGATTCATAGTAATAACAAGACTTTTCAGTTTAAATTGTATTTTTTTATCTAGTTCAATAGACTTATGAATTTTTGGAAGGGGTTACAATATTATACTTTTCTTTTCTTTAATTCGGGAAAACGGGAGGTGAAATTCTAATGGAAACAATGGTTCGTACGTCCACGTTTTGGCAATTATTAAAATAATATATTTCGACTGTTAAATCCATTTAATGTTTTTCTGTGAAGTTTAGGGTCTGTTTGATAGTACCTAGAAAAAGAATATTATAACTATCAAGGCCATTACAGTATAGACTTCCACTAGCTATACTGATTAAACGGGAGGCATACGCAATAGCGTTGTAAAGCCAACGCATTGGACTGATATCGCGCCAAGGATGTGGTGACGTCAGACCGAATGGAAATTTCTCGAAGATTCAAGAAGCAATCGCCGGATATATATATAAATCGCACTGATCTCTACATAACACTGGATTGGGCTTAGGCCGTATTCTGGCATCTGAAAGCACTCGACCATTATGTTAGATAAATAAAATATCGTCAAACCAAACAGCTAAATTTTGAATATCGCGGCCAAACGCCATACTGAACTGTCACAAGACCTCAATTTTTGCGAAGATGACGGCGCTCAATTAGGGACGCATCTCAGCGGCCTAAATCCAATCCAGTGTTATATAGAGATCAGTGATAAACCGGGAACAAAACCGAGCAGAAGGAGAATCGAAGTAATAGTAGTTGGTTACGGAGCGTGCAAAAGTGAACTGGACGAAGTGAACCACTGGAAATAAATGAGAAGAGTGAAACATAAATAGAGAAACAGTTGGAAATAAATAAGAAGCAGTGGAAATAAATGAAAGACAGTGCTCGGTGCAAATAATAAATAAGTGTAGTAATAGTAACTACTGTTAGCATTCGTTTATAAATAGAAACAATAATTAGTGAAATAGTGAGTAATATCAGTTAAATGACTATAGACTAAGGTAAAAATAAATTACTAACCCACGAACGAGTTCATGTGTATGGAATATTATTTTGAAAAATTTGATTTGAGGAGTGCAAAATAATTTTTTCGGTTTTCTTTTCGTAGTTTTTGAGATATTTTGATAAATCTATGGAAAATATTTTCTCTTTATCTTATATAAATATTAAAATTTCGAATTTAGCGTTGTACAGTTAAGAAATCTAGTTGGCAAAAATATGTGAAGCTTGTCGGTGTGTGCTGAAGATAAAAAGACTAATGAAAACATTGGAGAACATTGAAATTGAGACAAGGGCAGCACGAGTCGTGCGTATTCATGGCTCGTATTCAGATATCAAAAAAATTTTCATACATTATGAAACGCATTTTATTACATATTTACATAGTTGTTCTTTCATTTTTTATATCTAGTCGACGTGAATTCTCTTCTGTAGTTGCATAGTTCTAACCCGACTCTGATGATGATTATTTAAAGAATCGAAACCGGTTAGCAATTTCAGGCATATATAGAACAGTGTAGACAAGACTTTTTATTGAAGGAAAAACTTTTCAGAACTCATTCTTCAAATAAATATGTTTCATGTTTCATTTGAAAAAGGCAGCACTTTGCTGTCGAAACGTTGTGTTTCTAATTAATTTATACAGAACTTATATCCCAATAAAACATATTTATTTAAGACTTTTTAAATTTTTTGAAAACCTTACCATCTTTTAAACGTAATTAAGTTCTTCAAGAGTGAATTATCTCCATTTTCAAAGACTATTTGTAAATAAAATGAAATATTTTATTATTACAATTGATTGAATGATTGATTTAAGTGATAAAAATATCCTATGTAATCTAGAAGGTTATTTTTGAACTGACCGCAGAAATAATGAAAAATATGAATTAGTTTCGAATTTGGTTATAATCTTCATTTGATCTGCTACAATTACACAAATTTCGTGGATTCAAATCAAGCGATGATAAATTAATGTGCTTTAGGAAAAGAAACTTCACATTTTAATTATTTTTCAGAACTTGAAGATAACATATTTCAATCCAAATGGTAAATAAAATTATTAGTTACAAAAAACTTCCTAAAAACAAATTTTTATTCAATATTTCAGTTGTACTAAAATGAAATAATGATTGCATGCAAGGGCCGTGCTGAATGTAGGTGAATAAAATTAAATAAATCGATCGAGATCTTATATAAAATACCCTACTCATATAGGCGCGATGTTATAATAATCACTCAAAAAAAAAAAAAACATTCATAGTTATATCCAATAATTTTAAAATCTTGTAGGACGCAAGAAATTTATTTAGGTCCGGTTGTACAATCTAAGTTTATCTACAGTTTAGCTGTACCGAGCATATTTACTATGGTTACAATTACTGAAATAATTGTTACCATAGGAAATAAACTTAATTTAACTAAACTATAATTAATCTGTAACTGTAACTAAACTCTAAAAAAGCTTGGATTGTACAAAGTAAGTAAAAAGTAGAAAACTGATTCATGCAATGAAAAATATTAGATATTTAAAATAAAATGTATTTTTTTCAGGGTAAGAAATTATTTCCAAAAGATGTGATACCCTGTACCAGTAATGAGTGAAAATGGATAATTTTGAGTATTTTTTTTGTAGTACACGAACCAAGGACCTCAAATTGTTAGATTTTGATTTATTTTGTTCATCTTATGTTTTGGAACACATTGAATACAATAATTTTCGCATGTATTTTTCAACAATAATTACTGAATAAAATTTCAGAGATTTTACAAATTGTGATCCTATATTTCACTTATCTGTCCGAAATGTTTCTTATTTGATTACAATATTTCTGATCTCCTGAACATCCTTAGCAACTTTCAACAATCAACGTGTAGAATTAAGGATTTTTAGGGTTCTAAGATCTCATTATTCAAGAGCCTAAAAATTTTTATTCTCAATCCTCTACAAATTAATTTCGGTATTTTAATTTTTTTATATGTAGCTTTTGACAATATAAGTAATTATATATCAGGTAATTTTACATGTAATCAACTTGTATTATAGTTTAGGAAAAGAATCTTGGTGAGTTTTTTTCTGTAAATTGTTCAACTATCAAAATAAAATCCAACAGATTTTCATAATAATTTGTCAGACAGTTTAATTAATTAGAAAAATAGGTTTTTAAAAAGGGATATATCTTTAAGAATAACACTCAAATAGAGCCTTTCAATTCATTATAATTAACGGATGTAAACATATCGGTTCACTCAGATATGTAGCAATGAGGCGCGGAGTATGCACTTTTGACTTTACCAATAATTTTTAATTTTTTGAAGCACATGAATTATAATAAACTTGTTTTTCTTGCTTCACATGACATATTGACACATTTTTTATAAATTGCTTGATAATATTATTCATAGTATGCTGTAATTTATATTAGTAATTGTAATATGAGTAATGTTGAACTTGCAGTTTATATATCAATCAATTATTAATAATTGCAGATAACATTTCATGCTTATAACTATGAATTTATTCTAATTGTTTTCATAAATATTATGATAGTAGTCAGCAGTTAACAAAAATTAAGTTTCCGTGCATAATTTTCGAAAAAATACATGTTCTCTGGAATAACGATTGAATAAAGACATCTGAATGATATTTATATTCTTGAACTGCTGTACGCTATTTTCATTAATTTCATAAAAATCGAACTGAAGCAAAAGATTGACATAAGGAAATTCCATGAATATTAGATTCAATACTTCAATAACTATAGCAGTTACAGATATCGCTCTATTTTTCCTGGAATTTTTACTATCGCTGAGAGAAATTCCAATTTTTTTCGGACGAAATATTTCGGAAATAAAAGGAAGGACATATCTTTTACACGCTATTTTGAAGATATCTTTCAAATGACACAACATTGAAAAATATTTTGATTGTTGGTTTAACTTTTATTGGAACAGAACTTCGCATCTAATTAGTTCTTATAGTAGCTTTAGCAATTGCTCACATTATTTTATTTTGTGGTTTGTAGCAATAAATCTGATACTTTCGTGTTTGGTTAAACAAATAGCTTTACTATCTTCCTTAGAAATTAGTAAGATATGTAAATTCGGAAGTATAAATTATTTCTATTTGTACAGAAACATAATAATAAGAGATGAGTGGATAAATTTGAAACAATCAGAAGAATTATACTTGGGATTAAATTATTCCACAATTATTCCACAATTGTAAAATTGTCCCTAAAAAAAGCACACCAAGATTGTTTCTGAATCTCTGATCGAATATTTCGGTACACAATTAGTAGAATTTGTAAAACTGTTACGGGCCTTAATATCTATAGAGATATAATTTATTACCGATTGGTTATACATGTGAGTATTTTATACAAGATACAATTATTTCAAGAGTTGTCGTCATAGTAGACAAACTTTTGATAAAGTCAACAAATGATACGAATATAGGCTCTTCATGGCACTAATAAAGCAATGATCACTAACAGCTAATCCATAACTTTAGTTTGAGGATTGGTTATGATAACAGCAACATCATATTTTTCCGCCAATAATCTACTGAATTACTTTTTTGTTGCTAAGGCTACTTCAATTCTTGTATTTATGTGCATTATCAGGGTAGTAAATAACAAATACTAAGATAAGAAATTTTTAAATTATACTCGTAATGCGTTTTAAGCTATTAACGAAATATATAATATTGAATTTATTTATTGCCAAGTCATCATAGTTGTTGATTATGGTTGCCGTTGAAATTGTTTCATTTAAGCTGTAATTTAGAAAAAAAATGTAAATTTATATCTAGATTCGTGCGAATTAGAGAGTTGACGTAAAATTATAATATGCATCTCGACCAATAGTTTTTCTTAAAGGCATAAATGTCACCTTCATGTTCTTGGTACCAAGCTCATTAAATTTTATTGAAAATTATCAGCCAGCGTGAGGTCGGCAAAAAACTAACTGAATTGAGTTCATGAAGTCATCCTGGCACTTGGAAAAGAAATTTTAAAAGCACGAAGCACTAACCAATGTCACCAAGCTCATTGATTTTTGCTGAAAACTGTCAACTAGCATGAAGTTGGTGAAAATAAAGTGAACGTCATTCATGATGCAATCATGCAAGCGTTATCAAAACACTACTTAAACATATAGCTTGTTTGTTAATGTCCAAAATTATAAGTTTTACGCACCTCAAGAACAATGTGAAGTACCAATACATTTTGATTTAGATGAGTCAGAGTCAAAATTATATCTTTTTGAGTTCACCACGACTCTTAAATACATAGAAGTAGAATCAATATATACTACGTGGTACTACCCTGTTAAAAAATAAAATATCTTCAACGATAGAGAAAAATCACGATATACATATGAAAAAACGGATCACTTTTTTGGATGTTATTTCCATCCTCATATAGATTAGTTTTGATAATCTAATCAATTTAATTTCACTAATTTATCTTTGAAATTCCAAACTGTTGTCAACCAGTAGCCGAAAACATACTGCACAATTTCCATCTCTGTTAATATTTTTCAGATGTTTAGATAAAATCTTAAGTACCTATACTTTAATCTTACCGTATAGATGAATAAAGTTCATAACAGGAATTCCGAACAAAAAGCAGACAGCTACTGATAGTGAAGTACAGTAAAACCTCGTTTATCTGAGATAATGTGGGAAGGAGGTATCTCGGATAACACAAAAGACAAAAAATTCGGAAATTTTAACAATTTTTTATGTATTTGAAATGGTAGGATGAAATAATTACAAAACTATACAAAAGTGGCAATCTAATGAACGTAAATCAATTTTTAGGGAACAAACCATTGATACTACATAACGTGTAACTTGTCACTAATAAGTAAGTTTGTAATAGAAAGCCGTTTCGACCTGCTTATTCGTTTTTTAGCTACAATATTTCGCTATCGTTCCTTTATTTTTTTTTTATTACTTGCATTATTTTCCGACTGTTTCTTAATAAATATGACCTCTCCAGCGTGAGACTAGGTTGATCGAATGCCGGATAAATGAGGTTCTACTGTACTACAAATAGATCTCTAATAGAATCACAAAGTAGGCAAAGGACAATATCATTTACATTATTATTTTTCAAAAACCACTTCAATACCAATTAAACTGATATAAAATTGTATTGAGTTATATTTAACCGTTCTTCTGCTAGAGGGAGCTACCCTCATAAAAATGGTCTAATTCAAACGCGAATAGATCAGATTTTTGTTCTGAGATCAACAATTTGGTCTATTAGTCATATTTATATCTCATTGATAAGTAAATTGATTTCTGTTTAGATATTTCAGATATTTATTACATTTCTTAAAAATTAAATTGTCTGCAAAAGTTCATTGCGCTTTCACAAAGAGCAGCTGATTTGAACAGTCTGAATACAGTCAAAATATGTGCTGCTATCTATGAGCGGCTTAAAAAGTAGTTGTTACTTCCAAACATTACGAGAAAACTATTCAACGATTTATTTAAGGGAAACGGTGGAATATTAAATTCAATTTAATTCTAAAATAATAAATTTAGTGAATAATTCTATTGAAAATATTGCTACAATTCTTAGAGCTTCTATTCTTCAAGGGCAGAGAACATAGCCTACAAATGTATTCGAATATTGTAGAGTTGGTATTGGAGCATTGACATTTCTCATGCTTGTGTCGTCATGATATACATATAATTCTCACTATATTACGAAACATAGCTTATATGATTTATTTTATTGATTCATATTTTTCCCCACCTTTTCCGTGTTATCACGTTTACAGCAAATGCAAACACTATAACGAACACATCTCATTGTATAAATTTTTCCAAATGACAGTTTGACGTATAAAAATGATACACAATTATTATTTTATCACTCTCCCCAGGTAATTATTATTGATTAATTCCCTGTCAAGAGAGAATTATTATTATCTCCCTGTCTGCAGGGAGTTAATGACAGGTAATTGTTTGCATGGTATGTAATTGAGAGCTTTTGAAATAGCATTCATTTCAGTGCACGTGTTAAAAAAAATATATATTTGTACGCTTTTGATTTTTTCGCCTGGTAATGCCCCTTGTAAATAAGTATCAGTATAGGAATTTTTATAAACACCATATAAAATTTATATAGTTTCAATTATTAACTTCCAAGAGCTTTCGAGTCATGCATAAGATCTTTTAGCCGTAATGCCCAAATCTTGCTTAATATGTATATCTCAAAGAAAATCTGAGAATGATTATATTAAAAAAAAAAAAAACTATCAAATGTGAGATAGGCGGTCTCACAATAGTGAAATATGGCTAATTTCGTAAATCGCGATAGCTATCTTTTATAACAAAGAACAGAGTAAATTGATCGTAATCTGTAAGGTAAACAATTAGATAATAATAGAGGATTTGTCGATTTGTTGACCCAGAATTTTGTTTTTCTAATATAAATTTCAGACTGTAAAATATGTAGACATTTCTGGACCTTGATTTTGATACAATTCAAGTATATAAATCAGTAAATCAGTTAGACTTACTTCAAATGAATTAGATTGATTAGAGATAAAAAAGCGCTATCACCTCTACCAACATCGTGCGAGCGATGCACGGAATGCCAACTGCCAACTTGGGTCGTAATTATAATAAATTATCAAATGGATAATAAACTTAAATAGTGCTCACCTTCTTTGGGAATATTTAGCAAAACGATGCAATCATAGACCCCCCAATGTAAAGCAGTGAATAAAACGCCAAATTTTAGAAATATTTTCTAACGATCTGGACGATTAAAATTCTCTACTTCAGAATCGTTAAGGCAACTCATCAACGTTACTTTTGTAAACATATTTCAAAGCATAAAAAATCAATTCAATTCGTTACCTTAATCGGCATCTATAACGGATCCTATACTATTGCAAAAAGGTTCAAATAGTAAATTCTAGATAATAAAGCTTCTCTAACGATATCATCTGAAATAAAAAATGCCAGCTCCTGAAAGTTTGATTGATTTGCTGCATATTCGTGTTTATTTCTTCTAAAAATAACAATTGTTATCTTTCAAGTCTTTATACTAGAGTAATTTCTTACTATTTATACTCAACTGTTCACTTAATGAACATCAATTGTTGCTAGGAGATTCTTAATTTAAGATAAATAGCTGTGTTCATATCTAGTTTTTTTGTTTTAATCACTAAACTTAATTAATAGGAAATGTATTTTATAGCTCAAAGTTTAGCTATAATCTACGTGAAGAGGAAATTGAACGAAGGAATGTGAGATTTGGAATACTTAAAGTTTATATGGAGAAGGTAAGCAGAAAGCGAGAATTATATACAAGGAGCCTCATTTTAATTATATATAAAAACGCGAAGAGGAAATTTTGTACTCCTCTTTATGCATATTGCATGCACGAAGGAATGTGAGATTTGGTATACTTGAAGTTCAAATGGAGGTGTGCAGAAAGCTAAAATTATATATAGGATATCCTATTGTAATCTATTTATTAATATATGAAGAGGAAATTTTGTACCCTTTTTTAAGCATATTGCGCGCACAAAAGAATGTGAGATTTTGCATACTCGAAGTTTATATGCAAAAGGAGTGCGAAAAGCTAAAATAATATACAGGTTGTCCCATTTTAGGTTCCCGTGAAGAGAAAACTTTGTAACGCGCGCATAAAGGGATATGAGATTTGGCATTCTTAAAGATTATATGTAAAAGAAGTGCAGAAAGCTAGAGTTATATACAGGTTATCCCATTTTTATTTTACGTGTAGAGAAAACTTTGTACCGCGTGCACGGAGGAACGTAAGATTTGACATACTTATAGTTTATATAAAGAAGGAGTGCAGCAATCTAAAATTATGTACAAGTTGTTCCATTTTAATTTTACCTAAAAAGAAAACTTTTGTACCGCGCTCACGAAGGAATATGAGATTTAACATACTTGAACTTCATATGGAGAAGAAGTGCAGAAAGTATATACAGGTGTGTCATTTTAGATTACCGCAAGCAATATTATATTTTGCCAGAATATATCGAGAAATATGTACCGAATGAAAAATGACTTGAGTAAAGATTTTCCCCTACTCCGGGGGACAGAAAGATAATCACTAAAATCTTGAATGGGAACCACTATTTTTTATTTCAGATTCGGATAAATATATCAAGTTAATTTCATCCGAAAGAATGGAGAGTTAAATTCAATAATGTTCAAACTTAGCAATATAATCAATTACGGTCGAGTTTCGACCACTGGTATGATTTATAGCATAGACCTAAAGTTACGTGTGCTTGTACGGATTTCTGTCTCCTTATTTTTCCATCAAATACTTGATAATTTACATATTATTCACGCTCTGTATTCATAAGACGAAATGTCGTCATTTAACTTTGCTAAAGTTCCACCCATGTTAATTTATCGTAATAATCAAAATAATTTCAGCTCTTCACTTGTATTAAGGCCTTTGAACAGTGGCAGCTCGTGTATAGGCACTGTGGAACTGCAGCTCCCCCAATTTTCACTCGATATTATCGATATAATTCAATATAATGAATCTTTTTTTCTTCAATTTTCTCTTTATACTTGTACAATATATAATCCTTAAGTTCAATGTTAAAAGCCATCCTCCACCTTATGAGAGAGGTACAAAAATCTTCGTATGGAACAGTGCTCTTCTCAGTTGCAGCGGCGTGGTGTGCGCATAGAAAGCCGTACGTGAGGCTGTGTCAATGACGTATTATTAAAGTAGACCCAGCGCGTCCTATGGCAGTCCACAGTTTGTTGTGATGTTAGCACTTACATGATGAGGGGTTCTGAGAAGCGAAGGGAATAAACATGCTTGCTATGCGGTTTGCCTGCTTTTATTTATGTTTGAGAAGTGCGCGCCTTTATTCTGTACTGTTTGTATATATTTGTTAAAATAGAAGTAATAATATATTTATTGATTCAAAATAAAAAAAAAAACGAGATTTTCCCACATCTCACAATCGATATTTTTTCAAATGAAAAACGCAACCTGCGATACAACGATGTTTACCCTCCTCATCCCACTGTTTATCCTGCATCAAAACAAATGCCGCGTGCTGGGTCTACTGTTAATACGTCATTGGGCTGTGTGTATAAAAGAGAGAGAGTACTGTCTCTCTCGCATATGTTTGTTTCGCCACTAATTTTAACTGCAAGCCGCTACTGACTTTGAATCAAGGAAAACATCTAGTTACAGAATAATTGCATAATTATTCTAAGATCCATGACCTTATGTCTCTATTTTTGTTATATATTACTTCATGCAGCAGTAATTTAGTTAGTTAACAGAGATTTAACTACAAAATTGTGCAATGAAGTAAATCTGCTATTTATATGTAGATAAAAATGTTGAGAAACATTGACCAAGAGAGTCTAGACTAGACAGATTATGTATAATCAAGTGAAGTAAAAATTCAGATTAATCATTTATTACATAGTATTCAATTTATCTTATCGGATACTTATTGTTATCTACAAGTACCTACTTTGAAGTTTATTGTCGATTTACATAATAAAGCATAAACTAATAAACTGAAATTTATGGTATCATCACTTTTTTAAATAGTAAATTAAACAATTCTTTTAAACGAATGAGTTTTTAATCATTTAATTAAAAGGTATTATTTACGATTGACAAAGAACAGTAACAGGAGAAGCGGAATACAGCGATCTTACGAATCCCAAAATCGTATTTTTTCTACGTATTGAACATAACATTGTTTTGCACTCCCAAGGGTAAAAAATAAATTTAATCCCTCATTTCAGAAGCTTAAGTTTGATTTTAGTCCCTAGAGATCTAAATCGATCAAAAATCTCAAGGATCTAAAGTAAAATAAACAGATTTTTCTATGGCAACTGAATAATCAAAGTAGCTATCTTGAATGTCAAATTGAATTTTTTTATTAGAATTCAATCTTTTATCATTGATGATTTATATTAGCATTATCGCAATTGGCACAATTTTACAAATGCATCGTATTGTTCGTGGATTTTCTAGATTTTTGGGGAAATAATTTTACAGTTGTCTCTTCTACAGCTTATCAATATAAAATTTATCACTCATTTTTTTTGACAGCAAGCCTATTTATTTAACAACTGCTGTAGCTAGCCTTAATACTATGGTGAATTTACTCAACATTTTTGTATCCAGATTCAATATCATACGTTAGTGCGAGAAATATCTTAAGTGCCTTTAATCCCTCAGGTGAGTATTACCCTCGATTTCGTCTCGTGCAATAAACTTCACTCAGGATTAAATCAAGTTCCTCATTATATAATATACTATTATTCTATCGCACTTTATTATTAAATCCTTGAAAATTGTAATGACATTTTTTTTCTGAATTATATAATCATATGTTTATTTCAGGAAGCTTAAAATAATTATTTTACGCATAAACATGGATAAAATTTATTTGTAATTTAATTTTAATTTTAATATAATATTTTAAATTGAAACATCATACTAATCTCAAACCGCCTCAAACTATTAAAGTGACAAGTGTCAAAACTTGAATTCCATGTGCCTATTTCTAAGTAATAAATTCCACTAAAATGACTGACGCATCAAATTTATATTAAATTGAATATTATTCTTAGGTTAAATAGTAGTTAGGAGATACGAACTATGTTAAATGATTTGTTTTTTGTACTTGTACAAAAAAAATAATGCGTCAATTTTTTGAATTTATTGTTTTAAATCCTGCATTTGATGTGAGTGAATTTTGTTTGCATTTTCAGACTGGGAGATAGTGACAGTTGGGGGTTCTCTAATTTTACACCACATGCCTTTCTGAGGGTTAATATTACTCTTTGATAAGAAAGATAACAAAGGTTATTGACTGATGCACGCTTGCCGGTTATAGTGCAAAATTCCAATTTCGAGTTCAAATGATATTTAAAAAAAAATGGATTTTTCCGTGATAATATTTTGCATGCCTTTGTAACGTGATATTGGCGAGTCTGATTAAGCTCGCAGCGCCAAGTGAGAATATCACGAACTAACGGAGATGTGATTCAGTGTGTTTGGCCGTAAGGTATAATACTAATATAATTATCAATAACTTTTAAATACTACTTTTATTTCTATAATTTTCCAGTTGTATATATATTTTAAAGCATAGAAATTTCATAAGTTGATTTAATTTTACATGATATAGTTTAAATATCGAGAGTTTTCAACTTTATATGTATATAATCTTCGAAGTTTGGAAGTAAGTATTTTGGTAGTTTTTTGAATTATTAGATTAGTGAATGATAGTCTTTTGAATATACTCTGTTTTTTATAGAATGGATAGACCAGTAAAGCTGAAATTGAAAGAATATTTCATATATTTGAATACAGATCACAACTCTAGATGTGTATGCGAAGGAGAAGAAGTTTTAGATGCCGGACATTTATTATTATGCGGTGTTTTGAATAAAAATGTGACAGACGCAATTAATATTTACGCACTTTGCCGTCAGACATCGGCACTAGCGGAATATCCGCATATTATACAGGAGATGTTAAAAACAAATGAATTAAATAACTTGAAAGTAACAACCATGACATGTTTTTGCAAAGCTGGAAAAAGCGGCCGTTGCAAGCATGTTTCGGCTGTACTTTTATTATTTACCAGGTGCTTTATTAGTCATATTTAGTTGCATGCAGATATAATCGGCTATTCTTTTGTTTTGTATCAAGTGCTTGATTTGTCACTTGATTATAAACGATAGCAAGAGCCTGCAGGATGACTGAAAAAATTTGAGTATATTTTGAAATGAATTACTTAACCTTATTATCAATAAAATCCGTTTGAGTGATTTTTTTCAATCACCCAAAACATATTTTAATGAGATTTTATAGAAATTTATCTCAGATTATACTCTTAAATATAAGTATTATCTCTTACTATTCCGTTGGCCTTTTGTTTTTTTTGTTTCAGAAAATATATAAAAGAATTCGAAGTGCTATCATCTTCAACAGATATAAAATGTTCCTGGGTAACCACTTTTTGGAAATGCGTGAAAACTTAAATTTCTGTCCTTTTTCTGTATGGATTTACATCCATACACTGAACAATAAAGATTACTCATGTTGACAAATAGTGCAGGATAAAATTTAATGTTTAAATTTGTTTGAATTTAAAGAAAACAACACGAATCCCGTCTAAGCGTATACAATTTATCACACCTCCGGTAGTTCTACAATCGGCCGCCAGATAGAGTATCGCTTAGCAAGACTCGCCAATAGTTGAGAGAGATTTAAAACCTAGAGCTGAAAGTCATGCGATTCGCAACGGACCAAAAGGCTCGAACAATGAAATTCCATGTTTTCAAATTGCATATCATAAAACCTTTGTGAAAATTGGCATACATCCCTCGTTAGTGTGATATAAAATTGACAGTTGACACTGAAATTGACTTTAGGCGAAATCGATTGTAACTAAAATTGGAGGTGATCATTAAATTGCTCAAATGCTGAATTTCAATATTCCACTGCTAACCGTTTTGGTTTTATGCGAAAAATTCAAGTAAAGTGTACTTCCGATTCAGCTGACTGATATCAAAAATAGGAGATGCACGTCTAGATATTCCAACATTATACGGTTAACCGTTTTTAAGTACAGACGTATACATATATATATATATACGTACATGGATTCAGAGATGCTCAAAATTATATTTTCCTTGAAACTTCGAAATGTCATTACTTGTACAAACTAAAAATGTGTTCTATTGTCTTGAATTTAGGTAGATATTAGAATTATAATTATATTTTGCAATAGTTAATAAAATCGATAGTACAGGTGGATTAAAAAAAAATTTGACTTAGCGAAATTACATTTATGTTTGATAAGAAATGCTATTATATCGTTTTCATTTCATGATTATTTGGTCATTCAGAACTACGATTAAATCTATTTCTGCAAGAAATTGCTGTTAAAAAATATAATCTCTAATTTGTCATATTTAACGCTTTGAATATCACAAAAATATTCGGTTCCTGTATGGTGGAGCGACAAGTGAATCTTCATTGAACCCGAAATCAAATGAAGTTCAAGTTATGTGTAATTCAATCTATTGCTATTTGAGTTAAATATTTGACACAAAGTAATAGAATTATATTCAAATGTCAAATTTATGAATTGTTTTCATAGAAACACTTTTTTCTGTGAAAGCTGGAAAAGCATCATTTTCCTAACTATAAACTGTCAGAGGAACTCTATTTTTTATATTGAAATATTAATCACATCTTAGTAAGCGTAGTGTTTACGTCAGAAAAGTTAGCATCCCCACTTTGCGCAAATTAAAAGAAGTCTTTTTAGAATTAATTTAGGACTAATTTGTAACCAAAAAATTAGAATTTGTACCCAGATACTTTAGCCACAATATCTATTTGAAAATTGGTGGTGCCAACTTGAAAAAAAGCTGCCTTCCCACATTCATCTATCGAAAAAAGGCAGCCCACTCGTAGAAACTAATTTGCGCTCAAATAGATTTTGTGAAAATTGATTCTTTCGAAATAGGTAATATGCATGAAATTTAAATTTGGTTCAAATATTTTTTTTCCGAATTTTTATTGGCCGGACTGCTGTACCAAACCATCATTTTGGTATTTAATATCTTTTTGATTGCTTAGAATTAATAAATAGAAATGCAAATGAAGCGCGGGAAATTCAAAGTTCTAAAACGCAACACCATTGGTTAAAACGAAATGTGACGTCAAATACTATGCCAACAAGTGCGCACTGCTTACATTTGTATGGCATTGCCGGCTTTTGATTAGAAAACATAGTAATAACGTGTGTGTTGTAAATTCATTTATTGCTTAAGTGTAATTTTGACATCCTAGTGAGATTATAAATCATTTAAGACAAAGTGGTTTTGTAAAAGCACAATCGGATAATCTGTCAAGAATAGATCCATTGATGATGTCGTCTTATTTTCTTTCAAATCCAAATTTTACGTCCGCTGAAGTAAAAAGAGTGAACACTGCAAAGTAATTATTCAATAATTACACATTATATACGCTATTTTAATGAATACCATCCGAAATATGATGAGCAGTAAACATAACCTATAATTTTTGTTTATTTTAAAACGAGCAAATGTTAAACGAAGCCGCATACATACACTGTATTTTATTGCTAAAACTAATCACATACATATTCATGATCTGTCAAACTTTATTATGATACTTCATCTCTTCTGATAACCTTACATTTTTTCTTCGTATTTTAAAACCTGTCTGGATTGAAAAAAAGACTTTACCAGGAACATTTCTGATAGTATTTTGCATTCAGGCACAATGCAATTGACTTTTGAGCTCTTATAAGACTGAAATAAGCTGAGAACGGAAACGCCTGTAGTAAACAATGGACTGTAATGTCACTGGACATATTATTTGACGTCATCAATGGAGCGCGCGAAAATGGCGGCGTTTAAACAGCTCAAAATTATTCTCAATTTTAAATATTTTTTTAAACTTGATTACAGCACTTTTAAACATAATTTATATTTTTCACTATGCTATAACGATGTAATTAGTGGATTAAAAATATAAATTAAATTCATGAATATACCCTATTGCGCTAGGTGAAATTCGGCGCAAAATATGGAAAAAAAATTAGAAAACTCAATTTCAAATTGAAGACTGATCTATTCTTACAAATATTTTGCTACAAACAAATTATTTTTATTGAAAATCAATTACTTTGAAATTGAGCTGCGAGTTTGAAACAATTATAAGCAAACAATTTGGAACTTGATTTAGAATTAAGGACTAATTTGTACCCAAAATATTTTGTTATAAATAAATTTTTTGTTGGAAATCGTCTGTTCTGACATTGTGTTGGAAGCAATTTTAAGAAAACAATTTGAGAATAGATGATACTTGAGAAAATTTAAATTAGAACTACAGACTAAATTTGTACCCACAAAAATTTGGTTATAAACAAATTATTCTTGCTAAAAATCAATCATTTTAAAATTACGCTGCGCGAAGCTCAAAGCAATTATAAGCAAACAATTTGAGAGTAGGAGAAACTTGAAAAAACTCAAATTTGAATCAGACTAATTTGTACCCACAAAGATTTTGTTATAAACAAATTATTCTTCTCGAAAAGAGTTAATGTAAATATTTATTGAATCTTTTAATTGTATATAATTTCATGGTCACACAACCTTTCATTGCGATGGTCAGTGGGTCATCGACTAAAATTGCGAATTGAAAATTAAAAATTTGTAGGTCAAGTGAAACTATTTGTGGTGAATGCAAATTGAAATCAATGTAAGAAAAAAATTCTATTTATATTGGATGAAGTACATTGATACCAATATCAACATATTTTGAATCACATGGTATAATATAGTATACAAATGCTTAAAATAGAGATCAGAGTTTAATAACGAATAATCCAAACGGATACTAAACTAAAATGAATACTTATTGAACGAGATTCGAGTATTGATAATAATTTATGCGATAAAAGTGTAAACTCGCGCATTATGTCATAATGCCGAGTATTTTGTCCAAATATTATAATACTTATTTATAACTTTTATATTTTGTCTATTACGGGGCTGTCATTATAAAACGGGCATAGACCGTTTGAGCACGGCGGACAAATTTTTAATTTGTATAGCAAGGTCTTCCGTAATCCTCATGTACCACTTGAGCACGGCGGAAGCTTAACAGATTGTTGGATAAACCATAAACAAAGATAGTAAATAAAATGTAAAATCTTTGATGTACAATGCTGACAGCCGAAATTAACCAATCACGTAAAAATAATGAGAAAAACACTTCAATTGGACTATTGTTATGAATGAATAATGTAGGGGTAAGCATATAAATTGACACAAAAATATAACATTCTCATTAATATTCATTCATTATTATTTTTTACATATTTAGATGACCAATATTAAATCTTTGAAAAGGAAAGAATATAATAATTCAATAGAATTATACAGAAAAAGAAATATAACAAGAATTGGTTTTGTAAAACCTATTATGATTTTCGAAAAAATAATATACTTATGTAAATGATGACGAATTTTTGATGAAATGAATTAATAGATGTAGTATAATGTAAATATTATATGACGAGTTTTCAATAAAATGAATTATATTAGTTGTAAGCAAGTGTAAATATTTACGAATATGTTATATTTTTTCTATCTATATAGTTTTTATCAGTCGTCATTTGCTTATGATAAAATAAAATGAATTGTTATCCAAGTTCGTTTGTTTTAACTCACAATTTTTGGCATTTAGAGAAGATACATTTATTTGGGATTAAAAGATTGAAGTGATAAACTTGACTCAAATGAATTAAGAGAAAAATGCTCAAATGGTCTATGGGATTAGAACAAAACTGACCGCTGCGCTCAAACGGTGAATCTCCTATAAAACCCAGTGGATTTTTTCAAAAAAAACTAACTTAAAAAACCCAGTTGTTATGAAAATTTAAGCATGTTGAAGAATTAATTAAAGAATTTTTCACAAAACCCTCTACTTTTAGCATGATGATAATTATGTTTGAAAATCAAATACGAACTTGATAGTATGTTCATCCAGAAATCAAAACAAAAGCAGCACGGTGAACTGATTAGATTCGCTAGAAGAGTATTTGCATGAAAATATCACGAATAAACTTGTACAGTTTAGTAAAAATCGTATTACATCATATTGAAATTAGAAATGTGATAAACTAGTGTTTCTTGTAATTATTTTCAACTTGTATTACAGGAACAATGTAATAAATTTCTATTTTGAAAAAACTCAAATAGGTTTTCAAAAAAACCCAGGGGGCTGGGCATATCTTGAAAAAACCCGAGTTTTTGACAACCCTGATCAATTACTGAGCACATAGAAAGGAAGCTTAAAGCACAGTTCGATATTTAAAATTATCAAATAATCCAACTGACTGGCCGAACTGCAAATAAGATTCACTCACATTAAAAATTCAGGATTTAAAACAAGCTTTCTGAAAATGGAAGCAACAAATATATTCACATATTACATGAAAAGATACATGAACCTTTAAACTACATAATTTATTTATTATGACCGATGAATGTCAGACAGTTGACAGTTGATGCAAATGATAGACAGCCAAATAACGATTTTTGCGCTAATGTAAAATTTATTCGCATTTCGGCCACTCAGAAAGCTCTAATCATACTCATAAGAGCCCTGGACCATTCTTAACTGGAATAGAAAGGGATGTTTCTATAAAAGCATTATTTTCACAACAGAATCTATTGATCAAATACAGTTGAGAG
Source organism: Dromius quadrimaculatus (assembly GCA_963989225.1). Lineage (NCBI taxonomy): Eukaryota > Metazoa > Arthropoda > Insecta > Coleoptera > Carabidae > Dromius > Dromius quadrimaculatus. The sequence continues at coordinate 54,232,791 of OZ022325.1, read as the reverse complement.
ACTGTTCCCATTTGACAAAACAGAATGAAAATGTAAATGAATATGTAGTCATTTGCAATGTAGATATTGATCACTAAAGTGTGCATTAATGCAGATTATATGGTAGTATTTGCAGGGTTGCTATGGCGCCTATAAACTTTTACAATAACATTTTAAGCCCCGATTTAATTCGAATCGGTTTTGTAGTGAGAATAAATAAGAAAGTTTATAATAAAATATTATTATCTAAAATTAGGAAATCGCGTTTTGAAACTGTCGATAATTTTTTATAAAGTTTATGGCTACCCACTTATCACTAATCACACAATGGATCGAGTTTTGCTTGGTAATTTTCTCAGTAATAAACGTTCAACGTATAGGCATGGATTATAAAATTTAATTGAATTTTATTTACCATGCACAAGATAAAGACTTATTTTTTCAATATTTTCTCTCACGTTCAACGCCTATGTTTATATTTCTCAAACACATTTATTTATCATTTTTATTCAAATACGTGAGTAAATTTTATGCAAAGGTATTTCACAAGCAAGTGCTTTGAAAATTCGAAAAGTAGGCAGGAAGAAATGTATGTTAATTTCATTAGACTGTGGATGACAAAATCTAAAAAAAAAAATTTCCATTTCGCACATATATATTGAATAAAAAATAATTTGCTGAATAATTTGTTGAAAGAAGTGTTATATGACCTTGATTTCCCTGAATTTGCATGCTTAGAAAAAAGATCTATTGATTATTTCTAGAATATTTACAGCATGCTTATATTTAATAGGAATTTTGTATCGTGAGTTTATGTCTTTTCTTCAAGCCTGTAAAAATATATGTAAAGAAGCTATGCAACAATAATACTAAAAGCTGTCTTCTTTGTTTTTGCATTACCAAGGTCCTCTTTTCGTGAAGTGTTCATTTTATGTAAATATGTCATAAAAACAATTCAAATTATTAGATTTCCCTAACCTTACCGTTAAATTGATAGAATATAAAATTCATAAGTATACCATATTGGAAATAGTTATTTTTGATTCTAGATATACGCTCACAAAGTCACAAAGAAATCTTTTATTCTCGAATGCAAAAAAATTTTGCAATCATGTATCAAACAACGTTTTCTCGATGAAAATTAATAAAAATGTGAAAAAAAATTTGACATTTCGAATCAATATCAATGTCACTTTTAATGTTGCTATGATACCAATACAGTTTATCTAAATATTTCGCATCTTGGCTGCGAAGTATTTCGCGTCATGTAAACAAAACAATAAGCAATCATTTCGCATGTATCTAGTTGCCTTGTAAATGTTCACTTTTAATGACAGTTTTCGACAAAATGTATTTATTTGTCTCTTGTAGCATTCGAAAAATAAATATTTCAGGCACCACCGTCAGAGCATAAACTTCAAAAAATAATATTTCACCAAATTAACGAGATTTAAAAAAAAAGTGGAGTTTCCCATTGTCAAAAACAAAATATATTCATTCTTGATTAAAAAAATCCTGTATGCAACAGCAACATCTCTGTCAATAGGCTCTTTGCGCAAACGTTGGGGAGCGACACTAGCGCTCGGGGTGTTTAATTTTGAAAGTAGCTGCAGGAAAAAATTTAAATTGTCATTAGGTGGAATAAGTAAATAAAAGCTAAAAAGTTTATATTGAAGCTTGACATAAGTTTAAAAACACAAGTGAATGATGGCTAATGGAGTTATGACAGGAACAGGATTTTAATTTATATAACCTGGTTGTATCCGGAGTACAATATTAGAAAAAGGAAAATTAGTCCAAGATAGTAAGCATATGTTTAATGTTGAAGAAAGATTGTTTTTGGATAAGAGTTAAATTTCCGCGCAAATTGTGGAGCAAAAGTCAAATAATTCTGGTTCGTATAAAGTTTTTATGTTATTTTTAAGTAATTGATATTAGACTGCTAAATGTCTGTCTAAACGAATCAAAACATGTCATATGAAAATATATTTTTTCACATTGCCTTAGGTTGATAAAACGCGAGATATTTTGCATGCATTCTAACTTATCCTATACATAAAGATAATATCTACAAAATTGCTATAGCTTACAATGGTTTAACCTAACTTTTTACAAAAATTTTCTAGTTTGATTCAAGCAATTCCTACATTTAATACATATTCTATAATTATTATTGACTACTTTTCACTTTCTTCACTCGTTTAATAGCCTAAATCCATTATTTTCCCATTCCTATTTCATGTTATCTGGATGAAAACTTGTAGAAATGTTTATGGTTTTTTTTGTGTTTCCGTAAGTGTTGTATAGTTTGGAACGCAACAATTTGTATAACCAACATGGGGTATTTCAATTTCCATGTTAAATTTACTTATAAATTGCTTTATAATTTAAATCTTGTTCATATATTCTAAAATCATGTGCGATGATAAAGTTTAGTTTTCCTGCTAGTACTGTCAAATTTAACCACTACTGGCGCTGCAGTCTTTTCGCAAAGAGCCTATAAGAATTATTAATTTTCATGTGTAATTTTTTCCGTTTAATACTATAAATATTCACTTGAAAATTAATAACAATGATTCATATACATATTTTTGATTTATTCCGAATATTTAATTTTTGAACCAAATAATCTATCAGTATCTCGAAGATTTACCAGATATTATTTTCCATAGGTACTTTATTTCTTTCAAAATGAAGTTCATGATTTTAAATGAAGACCGGAAAAAGAGAATGACGTTCAGAAGGCTTTGTTTAGGTATTGTTTTCTTTTTTTTATTTATCAATTATAGTAATTTATGCACCAAATTGTAAAGTCACCAAAATTGTTAACCGAATATTGAAATGCTTGTTCACACTCGTATTGCGGGCTAGATTTTTTCTACGACCCTAAATAGTCACTTTCAAAACAAATCCGTAACACATACATATAGTACTAGTTGACATTTAGATTTTACAAATAACCTAAACAATGAGACGATGACAGATGAACACAGAATAGTGAGCTTCCAATTTCTTCATCGACATCATCGACTTTCATATTTTGACACTTTATTAAGAACTAAGAACACTGCAATGAGCATAAAGCACGCTAAGAGTGAAAAGGCATACGTCTAAAAAAGCGTCTGGAAATGTTCTGTGTAGCTTTGGTGATGGTAGAGTAAATGAAGATATTGAGGTGTATTTTTATGCAATGAATTCATTCAATTTCTAATTTATTCTTCAGGCATCACTTAGTTTCGCTCTGACCGAGCTCGACGTGGAATCTTACGTAACTTGATACAGTGGTTTTATTTTTTATTTCAAACGGCACCGGTGGTGCTTCCTACATAAACGAATGGACGGGCTTCGCTCGCTCTAACCAAGCTCGACGTAGAACCTCAAGTACCTTGGAACAGTGATTTTTTTTTTGACATAAAATGGCATTTTATTAATCAAGTGTGTTTTCTTATTTTAATGCATCTGAGGTTCCGATAGTTCTAGAAATCCAGTGTGCTGAGATGAGATATCGTAAACTGGGGCAATATTCAACTCTGTGCTGAGTTAACTATTTTTTATCCTCCTACCAGTACCGTGTGCAGCGTTGGGCATAATCTCGATATTCGTGATAAATGTACATAAATTGAACTGCCGAGAAATGCATGATGGAACAAGAACTTTAGCGATTGTGGAGGAAAAAATTCACTTGGAAGTTTCTAGCGTGGTTAGAGAAAGTAAAATGCGTTCTGATGAATCAATCAATGAAAAGTTGATGAATGATTTTTGTACTAGCATAGTACTGTTTCGCATGAGTGGAAATGCAGAGAGAATGAAAGCTTTAAGAGTTTACTGATGAATAACTATATAACAAAACTGATATAAGAAAAGATGTCGAGGTTATTTTAGAAACTTGTATGATACTGTGAATGGTAGATATGTTCGGAGAACAAATAATGTGAGTGAAAATGTATTGATTAATGAAACTGTCTGTGACATTGATAAGAATGATATTGTATTCGAGTTCAATATATTTATAGAATGAAGAAATCATTGGATTAAATGGCTTGGAAGACGAAAAATTCAAGTATGGAAATCAAAAGAAGTTTGGTTCATTTTGTTCCAAACGTTGTGTGTTGTATGACTCCTAGTGATTGAGAAAAGGCTGTTTCTGTACTTTACTTAAAGGCAAAAACAGTTCGATCAGAAGAGCAAAATAGGAAATTAGGATTGATATGTGGTTGGGAAGGAAATGAATTTTATCTTGAATGTTGGTAATTGTGAAGTTTTAGTGTTTAAGAGGAGTAAATTACTAATTGCAAGTTTTTGGTAGATACCTGGTAGATACAGTACAACGGCGAATGATTTAATATTTCTGTATATTGTAATGTTGTAAAAGAAGATTAGAAGAAGAGTATCTGGAGGCTTCAAATTTTAGATGCTTTGCACGGAATGTACCTGTTTCAAGAAATACAAGATTTTGTATACAAAACAAAGTACTTGTATGTGTATTAATGTATGTGAATGCTGAGAGTAGCTAACAGAAGCATAAACGCAGAGTTACTGCAAGAGAATAAGATTTTTGAGTAGTGTTTGTGCGAGATCGATTGTGTGGTTAGATTAGTGAGTATATGACTCAGTCCGGTAAGTTCGAGCATGTAGAGCGAATTTCAAATAAAAAAAATTCAAATAATATACATATGTGGGTGAAATTGAAGCTAAAAGATTGCTTGAACGTACTGTTCTAGGTAGATAGATATAATAATTGTTGACTTATTTCTCGATAGGAAGTCTCCGAATTGAAAGAATAAACAAGCTTGTATGAATAGAATAACATGTAGTTGAAACAAAAAAAATACATTTGGAAAGGTATGTCTGATGATGATGAAGATTAATTGATGGTTGAATTTCAAATGGGATTCATGCCAAACTCATTTTGAGGGAAAATTGTGATTTTTATGTATGTATATAAAATATACATATCTCATGGATACGATCAGATCTATAAGCAATTTTTACAAACATGAAAATCACTGTTTGAATGAACAATCAGATATATGTACGTCATGATGACGTCATGTTTATACTTTTTCTTAATTAAAATGATTCAATATTTAGACTATACAATTCATCAATAAATAGACCGATCAATTAGCTCAATTAATTTTCCTAGTTACGCTGTATAACATTGGATATTATTGTTTCGCCGACAAACGATTAATGTACTGTGACCATGGATAAACAAGAATAATATAGTTTTTTTTTTATATTCAAAGAGAATTCTAAGGAATGAATCAATCATAGCCCATTCATTTACTGAATTTATAGGTTATAAGTCATACAAGAGCCCCGGAAATATCCTACTATGCAGTTGAGAAAATAATGTTTTTCTAAATGATACATTGGGTCCGTAGTCAGTAATTTTTAAAGCTATACATCAGACTATACAACGAATTCATAAGATATTGTCAGAAATGTGAAGAGTCTTGAGATATTAGTTCAAATTAATGTTCAATTGAATTATCATTTTATTCAATAATTTCTTGTGATTATGAATCCTAGTTAGCATTAGCCAACAATCTAGTCGGTATTCAATTGTCACACATGCGAATGCTAGTCCATGGTTACTAGATGTTTGGTTGCCGGACATTTGAATGCTAGCTTATTGTTGTTCAACTGTCAGACATTTGAATGTTGGCCTATTATTGAAGTGGGGTATATAAGGCGCGTGAGCTAGCAAGAGAGGAATCACTCAATAAGAGAAAATGTCAGAGAATTTGTAAAAGAAATATCTGCACTGTATCCTGTGATAATAATAATTTATTCACAATGTGAATAAAATTTGTGACGATATATTATTACATTTCCGTCTGTAGTTATATTCTAGTAATTATATCAATCTTTCAACAGCATCTATTTATATTTTTAAAGTTCTAATTGCACAGAGTGATCAAAAATGATTGTCCGTGCCGTCTTGTTCTGATGTTTTCTCTGCCGCCTGCTTGAGGTAGTGAGCTTCAAGTGACAGACGACAGTTCGTCTAAAAACACTATTCTAACCTAAAAATATGGTAGAATAATAATAAATTTCCAATAATCATTCCATAATACAGCTATTCACTTACTTCCTTGTTTTTTGAATCAGATTATGGATGAACCCTTCACAAAATATGCAAAATTTACGCCATTGTGTTCTTGAAATGTCGGTAACGTAGTTATCAAAATAGATAAATTTATACTAACTTTATTCCATGAAGATAGTTTTGATCATAATGCTAACTTTCGCTAGTCACGTGACAGACAATCATTATTGATCACTCTGTATCTTATGATTGTTTTCTTCGTTTACACTTTTCATCTGCACATAATTTCTCAAGAAATATTTGTACCAACAGTGATTAGATCAATTTCACACTTCAGTCTCCAGAAATACTTTTTTCTTCTTGAATAAGACGCCATATTGTAACACTATACTACATGCAAAAGTAGTCCATTTTGGTATTTCAACAAGTTGCCATGGCAACTATACAAAAAGCATTGATTATTTTCGACGAGTACAAAAAGTAAATCACGTTACATATTTCGTATCTCCTAACTACTGATAGTTATTCAAAAGATTAAAATTCAATCAAATATTAATTTGATGCGTCAGTCATTTTAGTGGAACTGGCTGTCTCATGTTGGTAGCTCTGGAGCTCCTAATCACGATTAATTAATGAGATTGAAAATCAATTTTATTCATGTTTATGCAAAAAAAAACAAATATTTTAAGCCTCCTGAGATAAACATATGATCATTTCATTAAAAAATAACTCAATAGTAAATGACGATAGAAGAGAAAATATGATGTTTAATACGTACAAAAAATTCGATTTCTCACTCATTCCAAAATCTAACATCTTCTGTACTTGTTAAACAAATAACTATTTAATTATCAACTGAAATTTAAAAAAAACAAATATTTGTTTGAAATTGGTACTGCATACAAATCGTATATTTATAGTTTGATGACTGATAATTGAAATTTAAAAGTTTTATACTAGAGGAATGGATGATATTTTATTTATTATATAGACCCTCATTTGAATATTCAAAGGAATACAAGTAAATTGAATTCGTATGAGCATATAATTTTATTTGATTCAATGGAAAAGATTTAAAAATATTATTGGGTCGTTTTATATAGAATAAAGCTGGTAAATAAAGAACTAATATTTTTCTCGTACTTTCGGGACGAAAAGATGAATTTAATCTTTTATTTTAGGGACATCAATCCCAGAGGAGTCTAAAATAATCAAAATTCCTGAGGGACTAAAGTAAAATAAACAAATTTTTCCCATAACATCTGAATAATCAAAGTACCTAAATGTCAAATTGAAATTTTTATTAGAATTTAGGCCTTAATATCAACATTTATATTATTGCAATTTATAAAATTTTACAAGTGCATCATATTGTTGTGCATAAATTTTCTAGATGTTTGGGATAATAATCATCTAGTTACGTCTTTCGGTCATATTACTATGGTGAATTTATTCAACATTTTTGTATCAAGTTTGTTGTCAAAATTGTAAGATTAAATAATCTATTTTTAGACTATTGTGATTCAATATAATACAGTAGTACGAAAAATAGCGTAGATAACACAGGGCTTGCCATTTATCCCACAGATGTGTATTGTCCTTGACTTCGTCTCGTGTAATAAACTTCACCCTCAGGATCAAATGAATAGTGTTTCATCAAGACAAAATTTCTTGTCTTGATGATCATATCTTGTCTTGTCTTGATTTTCAAGACAAGAAAATAAAAACTTCTTGCCTTGCCCATTTCTTGACGACGTATTTCTTGTCTTGTTCCAAGAATTCTTGATATTTCTTGATCTTGATATATAGGGGGATTCCCCTCTCTCCATTGCTTTATCCAATCCGAACACTCAGTTTAGCGTTAGTGTCTACTCTTTATTCTCCCTGTTATGTTATAAATCGATTCTAGCAACGTTTTCCAAGATTACCACCAATAGAATGGAATGAAAAGTCTGTCATTTCCATGATTTAATCAGTATTTTCAATTATTATTTATTATATGATACGGCAATGTTGCTAAGAGATAGCAACTTTCTAAGAGTATTGGGGAATCTACCTATCTACATGAACATGAACGATTTAACCACCGGAAACTGACGACTTATGCTTTCGATATGTATCAAATATTTGTTTCAATCATAGTCACAGATACTTCTTACTTTCCCGACTTATATATAATACGGAAAGTATTAGAATTGTGATTTTTTTATAGTTCAAGACTCTGATGAAGTTTCACATTTTAGACCCTACTGAACCCAAAAAATATAAGTTTGAATGAAATCGGTCGGTCTGTCTGTCTAAAAGTATAATAATTAGAGAACTCGAACGAATTTTTAGCTATAATTTCATAATATTTGAGTTTTTTAATAAAAAAGCTAGGTTTAAATTTGTAAATGAACTTTTTCAACCAAAACATTTAGAGAAAGACTCGTCATTTTCAAAAATACTTATATTGTAAGGACTAACATATAGCCGCCATCTGTCACCATAACAATGATAGCTGTCATTTTGATAATGGCAGCTGTCACTTCGAAAATAGCGCTGTCATTTTGACAATGACGCTGTCACTTTGACAATGACGCTGTCACTTTAACAATGACGCTGTCACTTTGAACTGTCAGTTTGACAATGACAAATGTCACTTTGAAAGTTGGTATGACATTCCTAAATTCATTTAACAGTGATGAAACTGGCCAAGAAATTTATTGGCGGGGAAAAACAGTTATGGCCACAGCAGATTTTAATATTTCAATAATAGATTAATAAATATGCAGATTTGAAAAATTTATTGTCAAGATATCAAGATTTCTTGACAAGAGATCTTGATTCTTGATAGTACTTTCTTGTCTTGTCTTGGGAAATAAAAAATACTTCTTGTCTTGGTCTTGTCTTGATTTCAAGACAAGATCAAGATTATTTCTTGATTCTACAAATGAAGCACTTAAGACCTTCGTTATAAAAATAATAGGTACACTTCATCACTTGAAACACATAATTTGCACATTCTCGCAATTCGCAACTTTGTCAACAAAAGTTTTCGTCAAAATTGAATAGAGATTGAGACGCTATCAAGCTGAAATTTTACTACCACATTACTATCATTCTCTAAAATAAATCAAATAAACCAAATATTCACAAAATTTTAAATATCATTTTTCCATTTATCTGTTTAAGTCAAAATGCGTTTAATTAAATTAGATCCTATTTAATTGAATATTTATATTGAACTAAGAATTAAGATTTCAAAGTTTAAAATAAATTTATAAAAAACTCCCGGATTCATTCAAATAAACAGATAATAAAATTTCGCAGATAAAAATAAATATCTATAGAAAAGAAACAAACCGCAGTCTTTAATTCTCAATAAATAATAAAACTTTTTGTTCTGCTTCTGACAGACGTTCATACCAAGAAACAATTTGAATTTGCACTCCGAAAGATATAAATAACTACGTGTAGTTTATTTATATCAATTATTATTCTTACTTACAGTTGGCAATAGTTTTAATTTAGTAGCTAGTGTCTGCCTGTTGACTTCGCCTTCACCACTATGAAATGTCACTATTCCAATATTCTACTTAATTTAAGTTGTCAAGCACGTGTATATTTGACTTAAGTCATAAAACGCAACAATGATATAACACTACTTCTATCAACGCGTTTATGTTACTGAATCACAGCTGGTTTTCTGTTTTGTATTTGTCCCCCACTCCATGTGAAGGAGAGGTCGATAGTGGTATGCATAGGCGGAGAATCAAAGAGGAAAAACAGTTTTGCGATAATTAAAAATTATTAAAATGAGTTTTTAAATTCAGATGAATAGTTCATACTTCTTCAGATAATGAGGTAAAATCTATTTTCGAGGATATAAATACTCTTTTGTTTACAAAAATAAAAAGACAAAAGTATTAAATGTCTCTTTCAAAAAAATTTTCGATCATTTCTCTGTATTTTTATTTTTTTTTTGTAAATATCTGCAAAAATTTTATTGAGCATTCATTTATTCGCCCTCCTATAACTCATGTCCATAACGAACAATAAGAATTGTTCTGAATGCATAAAAGTAAGCTCTTTCAAATGATATCCTACTTGACGTGGGAAAAGATATATTTGAATTGAAGCATATTATGGTGTATTGGGAGTAAAAGATAAAATAATGCCCTTCAATGTATTTTTTAAATTCAACTTGGAAAACTAAATTTCGGCCTATGGTCGTATTGTAATTTTGCATCCAAAATTGTATTTTTTTGAGAGTAGTGAAAATTAAAGTTTTCGAGAAATTATTTTTTTTTTAAATCATAGATTTAGTTATAAAGAAACCTTAAATGGGCAAAAAAAGTATATCCATGGTACTTAAAAATTATGAGTAATGTTTTACAATATTTCTTGGAGTTTCAGCAGCAGTATATTTCAAAATAATTATTTAGAAAAATATTTTATAATTTCTTCTAGTGGTGTGAATATGGCTTTCTCACTAATAGATTTGTTCTGTGGCGCTATCTAGTATCGGCATGATGTTTTACATGACAGCTGTCAATGGCTTGGTAACCTAACTAAATTAGTTTTATAATTTATTTATTCATTAGATGACAAATAGCCTACGGTCGATTATAGTAACAAAGACCATATTGAATATATGCTTCTGGCTGTGTTATATAAATGATACTGGATTCGAATCTGCATTATTCTCAATATGATGAAAATGAATACATGAAATGGAACAAACCACTAAGAATTAATTTCAAAATTTGACACAAAACATCGCAGCAGCTCGTGAGAGTATTGCTAAGAATCCAAGAATATTAATTTAATTCGGCACCGTGCTCAAGAATTGGACATTCCTAGAAGCTCACCGTAGTGTATACTCACGAAAGATTACAATGTTCAATTTGCTCAAGAACTGAAGTCTCCCAACTACACACAGCAGAGATAATTCGTTGAACAGATTATCGAACAACAAGTGCATGTTGATTTCTCAAATATAATCATTTTCAGCGATGACGCTCATTTTAATCTTGATGGCTTAATCGTGAGAATAGTCGCATTTAGGATTCTGGAAATCCACAAGTGATTGTTGAGAAGCAAAAGCATCCACAACGTGTCTCATGTGTCACTGTGCAAGTTTTGGGCTGGAGGCATCATCGTACCATTCTTCTTCAAAAGACAGCTGATCAGGCAAAAACATCTAATGGTGCTCGCTATCATGGCATGATAATCAAGTATTTTGTGCCTGCATTGTAAGGTATGGATGTGAACAATATATGGTTTTGGAAATTGAGTGCTGTATCAACCAAGCTGTGGAGGCCATTTGCTCTATATGATATTCCATACAACTTTATGATTCAATAAAAAAATCATTGGCTGGTATCACGAGCTCTGTTTTTGGCGGTCAAGATGTGTTTTAACGCAATAAGAATTTTTCCAAATACTTTAGAAAATAATCTTCAGATTCAGATCACAGAAAACATAAATGTCTTCGAAATTATTTGAATATTTTCCATTAAAATAGCTTGAAATATTTATATTGTCTTAAAACTCATCTTAAAATAACACTGCTAGTAAAATTTGTGGTACCAGCCATAATCTTCGATTTAAAACCAGTTTTCTATCAAAATTAGATGATCCTTGTACTGTATACTTTATGATTCAATAAAAACTCATAATTTCCAATTTGAAACCTCTTTTCTATCAAAATTAGTTCTTGTGTGAATTCTGAGACATTTTTATATCACAATTTCATATTGTCATTATTGAATAATTCTTTGGAAACTTATATATTTTGTATGCGAGCATTAATTTTAATAAATAAAATGTTTTCTTTCTGAGATGTCAAATTTAAATTCTTGTGTATAAGACCATAATAACTGACCTTTCATTTTGACAACGACAAACTTGATACAAAAATGTTGAGTAAACTCACCATAGTAACAAGGCTGGCTACAGCAGTTGTTAAATAAATAAGCTTGCTGTCAAAAAGATGAGTGAGACATTTAATATTGATAACGCTGCGAAAGAGTTAGCTGTAAAATTATTTCCCCAACAATCTAGAAAATTTTCGAACAACAAAATGATGCATTTGTAAAATTAAGTCAATTGCGATAATGCTAATATAAATCATCAATAATAAAGGCTTGAGTTCTAATACAAAAATTCAATTGACATTTAGATAGGTTCTTTGATTATTCATTTGTTTTAGAAAAATTTGTTTATTTTACTTTAGCCCCTTGGGATTATTGATCATTTTAGATCCCTGGGGACTAAACTCAAATTTAAGTCTGTGAAATGAGGGATTAAATTCGTCTTTTACTCCCGGAAGTGCGAATACATATAGTTCCATCCCAATCATATGTTTTTTGAATATCAGCGCAAGCTGTACCAGTAATCTGTCAAATATAAGTTATTTATTTTTCGCAATAATCATTATTGTAAGACGTGCACTGACAGTACCCTATTATTTCGCCTATTATTAAACTGTATACTATTCGAAAGCTCTCTATTTCAACCATAATCATTAATTTCTCTAAAGCAAGGGAAAAAATGATAATTATGGATCATGAATGCCGTTGGTACTTTTTAATTTCAATGATATGTATCAAATTGATATTTGGAAAAAAAAAATTATGATATGAGTTATTTATAGTGTTTGCATTTGCTGTGAACGTGTAGGTACTAATGTCTGTTAAACCCTACATGAGATATTAATTGTTCCAGACAAACAGTTAATTGAATAAATGATTGCAATATTTTCAAAATTCTCTCAATACAGTTTTTTATTATATATTGTTTTTTTTATGCTATCTCTATTCTTTTTATATTAAATTCAAAACAAAAATACATTCTATGTTAGCCGTGGGTGGCTACATCATTCCCCCTCCATGTGGAATTTTTCGATTATTCAGAAAAATTATTGAGTTACGAATCTTGTTTATTTTTTTATAATTATATATTGTGGAAAGTGAATGGATGTTCACAATTATTTACACTTTATGGTTACTTTTTGGTCATTTTGAGTTTTAACTGTTTCATCGTTAGTAATGAGTTCAAAATGAAAAATACCATAACATTTATCAGATGAAATAAGGTAAGCCGGTTTTATTCTATCTATAGAAATATTTATGTCTTTATTTTTAATTTTTATTGTAGAGAATTTAATTGTTCTTTCAATAATAAGAAATGGTTCTAGAGATTTTTTTACTGTATCATTTCTAACAAACACATGTTTGGATCAGTATGCACAAATATTTTTTCTTTATTTCTGAATCTATTCTCTACAGGTCTCAACATCACCATATGTCTTTGCAGATTATTTAAAAACGTGCAAGGATCCGTTTGAATCTCGGATTTGTCAAAAAATTCTTCTGGTAGTTTAATTGTTTTCCCATAAATCATTTGGGCAATTGAATGATTCGTATAATAATTTTAGTTTTGTCACGTTTCTTTGAACCTTTCAAATAATCGTGTAAAACTGCTTGCATTTCAGCTGCATTCTTTAAATAACAGCGATAAAAATTGACTAATCCTAGCAATGTTCGTAAGTCGTGTACAGTTTATGGTAATTTGTAATCTAATATAATTTAACTTTTTCCGGAAGAGGTTTAACATCTTCTGGTGTGATAAGATATCCCCAAAATTCTAAATTTTTTACGCCAAATATTGATTTAGAAATATTTATTCGTAAACCGAATTTGTTTAATCGTTCAAATACTAATTTAAGATGTTTTTCATGCTCATTTTCATCTGCAGAAGCTATAATCACATCATCTAAATGAGCAAATAGGAAATCTAGACCTGAGAAGACAAGATTCATAAATCTTTGAAAAGAAGCTGAGGCATTTTTAAGTCCAAAACTCATTACATTAAACTCAGAGAGACCAAAAGGCGTAATAATAGCAGTTTTAGACTTATCTTCCTCTGCTATTGGAACTTGGTAGTAGGCTTTGAATAGATCAATTTTAGAAAATATACTTTTCCCGGATAAAATATGTAAAAAGTTATCTATTCTTGGAATGAGATATCTGTCAGGAACTGTTTTATCATTTAGTCTTCGATAGTCTCCGCATGATCTAAGTGATCCATCTTTCTTGTTAACTATATGAAGAGGACTGGCCCATTCTGACTGCGATGGTCGTATGATTCCATTGTCCAGCATAAATTTAAATTCTTGTTTGGCAATTTTCAACTTTCTTGAATCAAGCTGCCTCGGCCTGCAGAATATTGGATCTCCATTCGTAACAATTTGATGCTTGATGTCATGCTTTAGGTATGAAGGATGTAAATTGGGCTTAGTAAGTTCAGGATAATCAACTAGTAAATTTGCGAAATAATTAGACTTTTTCAAAGTTGTTATTACATCGCTTTCGTTAATTTCTGAAATATTACCTTGAACACTAAATTTTGTTACTTAATCGACAAGGCACTTGTTATGAAGATCTATTAAAAGGTTGAAATGTTTCATAAAATCAGCACCCAATATGCTTTTGTCTAATTTAGCTACGATAAAAGGCCACTGAAATTGTCTACGTAGACCGATATCAACTGTCAACACTCTAATACCGCATGTTGGAATTTCAGTGTTGTTAGCAGCATAAAGTTTATAAGTACTGCTTCCTTGCAGGAATAATTGAAACATGAGCTCCACTGTCAACTAGTAGTCGTAATCCCGTTTTCTTTTCTGTGATAAATAGGCGAGATGTACGGCATTTGCGAAATGCAGCAGAATTCGCCGCTAATTCGGCTGCTGGTTCAAGTTTCCCTACACCTATTGACAAGGCGTTTGACATTTTTCAGCTTTTTTCCCAAACCTGAAAGGGTAGAAACAATATTTCCCTTTCGGGTTGAACTTCCTGCTTCGGCTGGAGTTTCGACTGTGACTACAGTCACGACTGCGACTACAGTCACGACTGCGACTATGGGACCGGGACCTGTCTCTCTGATGAACTTGAGTTGATATTTTCGCTAACCTTTTTTCTAGTTCTGCTATTTTTGCCAGTAACTGTTGATTAACATCACTGCAGCTGCCGTTCAATTTTGATGATTCAGCAGTGAAAATTTCTGTACGCGAATTATTTTGTCTGCCATAATTCCCAATTTTTCAATAGTTTCTTCGCCACTGACGATTAATACACTCTTGATTGAATCAGGTAATTTGTCAAGCCATATAGTTTTCAAAGCACTGTTTGATATATCAGCACCAGCCAACGATTGCATTTTACGTAATAAAATACTAGGCTTAGTATCACCAAGTTCTATACCTGTTAACAATGTTTTTATTCGTTTATTTTCACTTTCTTTGAAAATTGTCATCAGCCTCTGTTTACTACTTGAATATTTGTTGGTATTTGCATCTGTTATTATATCCCATAATTTTTCTACAAATTTTGGGTCCAATTGTGAAATGAAGTAATTAAATTTGGTATCTTTGCTTCTAATCTTGTCTCTCAGGCCAAAATGGTGGAATTTTAATATTGACCCGATTGTATCTCAGGTAAATCGGCTTCCGAATTTTCCATTTTGAATAGTCAGGGGTCACCAAATTGTAGGTACTAATATCTGTTAAACCCTACAAGAGATATTAATTGTTCCAGACAAACAGTTAATTGAATAAATATTTTATGATCGTATGCAACACGGACACTGAACGTCTGTCATTATTGTCACGAAAAAAGTTGACTGCACGAAACTACGCTTTGGGCTTCACCGAGTGCAGCTAACTTCATCCTGGACAATATTGAAAGTTGTACGGTCCTTGTTGCATGATATATTATTATCTAGGTGGAATGAAAATCTACATTAGCAATTAATATAGAAGAAATAAATAAAATGGTGTGGACTAGTGCGATCTGGGCATTACAATTTGAAATGTCTATAGAAGTCCTTTACTGAGTAATGTCCAATTATTTTTTCATAACAATTTTTCATTCGGCTGTGTTTGTATTTCTGCTAACTTTAGTTAAAGTCAAGGCAATGATAATGCTATCAAACACAAAAAATTAATTGCCCACAACTCATATCTTGCAACCAAGTCTACTTTTGTTGAATTCACAGTAATAACTTCACAATTTGAATTTTCGCACTTGAAATTATAGAGTGCCTACTTCGTTCTGACTAATTGTTGGAATTGTGACGTATATATGGAAACATGATTAGTTGGTAAAATTACAAGGATTTATAGATCGCCAAAATACGCTTCTTATTTTCCTAACCTGAGAAGCGCAGAGTTTTTACTATTAATTTAAATATCGATGAAACTGTGGTTGATATTTATTCAAAATTTGAATAAAAAATATATCTATCACTCCAGTTTTAATTAATTTAAAATGTGAAAAACGTAATGTAATATCAATCAATAAAATAAATCATGTAAGTTATGTTATGTAGTATCAGACTGCTGAAAATGTGATTGCAATTGCAAAAATTCGTTTGTAAAATCAATAAAATAGTTTTCATTGGAATAAAAAAATTTGAGAAGTTCCGTAATGAGCTATTTTGGAGCACTTGTTTTAAAAAAAATATTGTATGTAACATGGGCATTGAATAATCGTCATTGTCACGGGTGAAGTTGGCTGCACAAAGCTACACCTTGTGTTTCGTCCTCGCCTTTGTAGAGTGCTTACACAACTTCATCTTGGACAATAATGATTGTCATTCGGTCCTCGTAGCATAATACACTATTTTTTGTAATTATGAAAAGCAACAAAAGTACATTAGACAGCGAAAATTTCCCTCTGTTTTCTTTTGATCTACTATCAGCTAGAAATTACGAAAAAAAATAATAACGGAATACTACTATCAGAGAAAAGACCGTGTGAACTCCGAGGAAGCCTTCATTAATCTATTCAAAAATCTCATACAAAGTTTACCCGCTCAAATATTCATATTTTCGAAAATATCAACAAAATCGCTCCACTAATACTTACGAACGTGAACGTACCAATGATATCACGTCAAAGAAGTGGGACAAACTTTAAAGGGAACGGAATGAAAACTTAAAATCGCACCCTTGTTTTTGTATGGCTTCGACATTAGCGTAGCTAGAAGACGGGCAAGGGGGGCACTGCTCACTCTACGAGACTCATTGCCCATCCTAGAAATCTTCAGATTTCCAACTCCACTGCAGAGGAAGGCGCCACTCTTAGTCCAACGGAATTAGCAAAAAAAGGTTTTTTTTGGCAAGTAATCAAAAATATCAGAATTCTGAAACATCTAAGAATCGGTTTCGACATCATCATCTTGAAACGGGGAGCAACTGTATACACGTATTTCGTTTTTATTAGGACCCCTCAGTACAGTATATCCAAGAATTCAGGGTAGTCAGGGCTTGGGATCCAAGCCTCCATAAGTGTAACTACTATGGCGTAAAAATCAATATTTATTTAGTATCACTCATGATATCGATGTGAGAAGATAAAAATTGAAGAATCATCTAGATGATGAGAGTGCATTTTTGACATCTAATGAATGCTTGTTACTTCAGAGATTTCGCAAATTACCATTTCTTACAATCACTGAGCTTTAAATGAAGCAGTTTGGGCAAACTTACGAAACAGCAGCTTCCATTTAGTACTTGTTTCAAGTTGACTATTTGATAGGTACATAATTTATGCATGTACAAACTCAAGAATACCTTTTAATATTCATTGTTTAGTTATTGACCGACGGGAGGTCAAGTGCTGTACCTCAAAATGATAATTTGATCTTTATCAAAGCTATTAAAAAAAATACACCAAAAGTAAACAAATTTTCATCCAATAATGATAATTCATTCTAATAAGCTTCAAATTCGCGTCAAACAAGTCATTGATTGAATCCCGGACAGATTTGACAACTGTACATAATAATAGCGACACCCACGGCCAAATTTGTAACTAAATTTTCATCTACTTGAATAAACTTTAGTTGCCATATCCCTAATGTCATATATATCTACGGGCATTGTTTCACTTGAAACAAGTAATTGAATAATTTAATCAATTTAATCTTCCACAATCACTGAGCTTGAATTAAAGCAATTTGTGCAAACCTACGAAACAGCAGCTTTTATTTAGTATCAGTTTCAAGTCTGTAGATAGTATAGTTGCTGAGAACTCAGCGTCACGCCAGCCAGCCAGCCAGCCAGCCAGCCAGCCAGCCAGCCAGTCAGCCAGCCAGCTAGCCAGTCAGCCAGCCAGCCAGTCAGCCAGCCAGCTAGCCAGTCAGCCAGCCAGCCAGCCAGACAGACAGCCAAAGTGAATATAATAGCGCTTTTTTCAAAAAAATGCGCTAAAAATTTGGAAATTAACTTGAAAACTAGAATACAATTGGATACAACATTGAAATATAATTGTAAGTAGGAATTTTAATTCCGAAGTCAAATTAAAGATGATCGGATTCCACTCTTCATCCTTCTGTTCCATGAATGTAACTAATTTTTTTAATTCAATTCCAGTAATTCTGGATTAGACTATGAGTGGTAAAACTAAAGTGGCAAAAACCGAAGTTATAAATTGATCGCGATACATTCTTAAGATGAACAAAGAAAAGTTGGCCATCCCTGGTATAAATTATTAGCAGTGGTGTTGTGCTAATTTTCTTTTACCGGAACGCGTATATATAATTATATAGACAGGGCCGATTCTGGGTAGGCGGCCGCTCTGTGCGGTCTCATATCCCAAATTTAACGACGGGGGGTGGCAGCGTCGTTTTTTTTTTAGGTCTCGTCCCATGTAAAAATTAGTTAACAAATTATAAAATACGCATAGTAGATACTCAAACAATATTGCATAAATATTTTTAACAATACATGAAAACACTAACGGTTTTTATAAAATATCAGAAATCATCTTTAGTTCCGGAACGCGTTCCTGTCCAAAAAGGAAGTACCGGAACGACGTTCCGGAGCGTTCCGGCTCGACAACATCACTGATTATTAGTTTAAAAGTTATTTTTCGTATTTAAATTTTGCACAAACGGATATAGGTCGATAAAGATGAAAATACATTTCCTGATCGCAAAACTTTGACGTTTGACCATTTATTTGTTTTAAATTGCAAGTGGTATCAGCTAACACTTGAATGGTAAGATTTTACCACTTGAGTTGTAAGATTTCACCATTTAACATTACATCTTACCACTTCAAGTTGTTATGGATACCAATAAAATTGTTACCCGTACAATTTGAACTGCTATCCTTACCACGTAGTTTTCTTAGTGTTTCTACATCAAATGTCAGCTATTCTCAAGTCGCTAAAGTAAACTGATTTGAAAATATGAAATTTGTATCTGTAAAAATGGGATGCGCATAGGTTAACGTAACCGCTTCCAGCAGCCAGATATACCGCATCTCTAGCAAGAACCAAGTTCCAATAAGAAAAGGGATAACAAGTCATCAGCCGACCTAAAATTCTTTCACGAAAACGTTACTAACTCTCGCACTATAAAGTCAGAAGAAACTTCACTGTCAGCTGTTCAAGTGTTCAAGCACAGTGTTCAAGCTCTCAATATTCATATTATTACATAATATGTGCATAAAATAATAATGGAAATGTATCATTCGATATCGTCTCCTTAAAAACATATATTAATTCATTCTAATAGAAATAATTTTCAGATAAAGCTAGCCGGAGCACAAATCTTCATAGACACCAACTTGAGCTATTCGTTCACAATCAAGACAAGACAAGAACTGCTTCAACTTAAAGGACTAGATTCTGATTATTCTCTCAACTATTAATTTTATTATACTATAATGTACTTTTTTTTGTTTTGCGCAACAATATTTTGAGCCTATAATTAAAAAAAAAAATAATGCTTCTAGAAGCTTAGCAACAGCCTCATTCCGTTGAAATTATTGAGTTTTCTATATTTACTCGTTACCCACCTAGCAACTGCCAATTGTTGGTTGCCTGTTTCTAAATATGAATGCAACAGTAAGGCAAAGTATGCAGTCTCTCAAACTTGAGTACATATATGAATTATCTTTTAAAATGAAACTTCTTATCTGTTTGCATCATGAAACTTGACGGATGAATTTTGACCGCTTTTAAACAGTACAAAAAGGAAACAGAACTGTAAGCTGCCATAAGAATAAATTGTTGGCTTGGATCACTTTCAATTAACGGAAACAAATAGATAGAATTTGATACGTTTGACATCTAATTAATAGATTCACAAAACTTATACTTTTTCCGGATGTCTCAGGTACAAATTCTATCCCCAGGTTCGCGCAGGGCGCAGCGCAATTCGGTACTATTCAGGGATGATGTTTAGCTAAAATGTGAGCGTAGCGAACTAATCTTCAACCATTGTTACTCATGAATACTTCTTTATAGACTAGATTTCAGCCCAAAATGAGGAGTTCAGTACAACTTTCTTAAATGTCTCGGGCTCAAGTTTAATCCCAGAGGCGCGAGCAGCACAATTCAGTCATGATTTTCTGAAGTGCAAGCGTAGCGATTTAACCAAAAACTCTATTGTTATCCATGAATATTTCTTTATAGACTGGATTTCGGCCCAGCATGATAAATTTAGTGCACCATTCTCGGATTCGGATTTTTGGTCCTTGTGCGTTATTTGTGAATCAAAATAACTTTTTTACAAAACTATCATTAAAAATTTAAAATGAACATTTACATGGCAACTAGAAATGCCTGAAATGATTGTTTTTTGTCTACAGGGTGCGAAATATTCCGCTGTCTTTAATCAAAGTTTTTTAAAAGTCACATTGCTTGATTTGTAATGTCAAAATGTTTTCTTTACATTTGATCAATTTTGAGACATGATTTCCAAAAAATCGTTTCTTGATACTCATTTGCGTAATTCTTTTGCATTTTCAAATAATTTTTTTACTCGCTATGATCCCAAAGAATGAAAAAGTAACATTTCGCAATCTAGAATCAAAATAGCTATTTTAGGCAAGCATAACAATAAAAGTATGGCCCCTTTTGCAACTGTAAAGTTCTACTTTTTTGTGCACATCTGTCAAATTCTTTAGACTGATCTATCAAACTTCATAAACATCTTCACCTACCTACATTGACAGTTTGATGAACTTTTTATGGAACAGTTATGCCATTGTCATTAAAACAGAAATTACAAAATTATGCTACTTACTGATGCCAGTGATTTCTCTATTACCCTCTCACTGAGTGACCATAATAACAAATTTATAATGAATCGGAGTTGGTATGGACTCCTCCATGATTTTTTCGGGGATTGGGAAAGACAAATACAATTGATGGGTTTATGTAATAAATGTGTACCACGCAGATAATGTTCATTATCGATTTTCAATTCAAATTGTCATAATTATTTATAAAGATGGATTGGAAAAAAAGTTATTTGTGTATCAAGGCCGTGAAGGTTATCTTTTTTGGTCGAATCTGTTGTTTCAGGTGAGACCAAAAAAGAACTGTAGGCCGAGGTGCACACAACGTTTTTTAGGCGATCATTACGAAATAATTTAAAATCACATCATTTTATCTATTTATTTCTAAATCATTGCAATTGTAAGTCTTAGTTGTCGTTGAAATTGTTTTATTTTATGGTCCTCTATCAAGTTGACTTTTAACAAAAAATGCGTATTTATTTTTTGAATTGCAAGAGCTACAGAGGTTGACGGAAGAATATATGTACTATTTAAGCGAAAACTGTTCCTTAAAGAGTTTATCAAGCTGCCCATATAGATAAATATAAAGTGTTTATGAAATATTTTTCGACAGATCAGTCCCAAAAAAGTAATATTTGACCGATCAGTCCCAAAAAGCAAAATTTGACAGATTTGTCCCAAAAAGTGAAGCTTCACGGCCGCAAAAGGAGCCATAAAAACATCTTTTTTGTCATGATCGCCTAAAAAAAGGTTTTTTTGTTATCCGCTCTTTTTCCAAAAACTAGGTCGGTGTGCCTCTTCTTGCGGCGCCCATGCGTGTTGGGTAAATGAGATTTATTCAAGGACATTCAAAACGAGAATTAATTGTACATTTCGGAGCAATTTTGAGGTGAATGGATTAAAATAAAATATTTCAGACTGTATACTTTATAGCCAGAAAATAAAAAAAAAATAGTCGAGCAAATTGAACCTACTGATTTCCAATTATAAAAAGTTGAATATATTCCAGAGCATATTTTACAACAATAGGCAAAAGTAGTTCAAGATAATAACATTGCTCTGTACCACGAACTGTATTTGATTGTTTTCAGAACATTGTTTTAAGCAGTATTTTAGGACAATAAGAATGATTGTTACGTTGAAGAAAAGTCTTCAGATGAAAATCGCAGAGAATATAATTGTCTTCAATATTTGTTTGAGTATTTCTATTTAAGTTAATAGGTACATTTTTATTGTCTTAAAACACTCCTTGAAAAAACGCTTCTAAATTAGCTAAAAACAATTTTCGTGCTTTCAGCCTTTGTAATCTTTTCTAATATTTTACTAAATATATTTCACTTATGTATCTAGTGTCAATTCATCATGTTATTTTATCACGCTTTTTCAAATACTGTGAAAATACATGCAATAATTGTTGTCCTTTTGATTATGTAAAATTGTGCGTGGCTCTGTTAACTAGTATTTGAAAAAATTTCTTGTATTCGTTTATTTATTCAGTTACTTAATAAACTATTTTTGTTAAACTTACATCAAGTGTTATTATCTATTATTTTGAAAACCTTAGATGTACACAAAATTCACTATTTAAGTTTTTCTTCCACATTGTGATACTTAGTGGAATTATCTTTAATACTGTAAGCTTAAATCGAAATTTGAAATGATAAAAATAATAATCAATCAAAATTAAGCACACTTCCTAGTTATAATTATAGATATCATTGTGTGTTAGGAGTAATACATTATGTAATTCTGTCGTATCAGTAATCATAGATCAAAGTAGTATAATTGTCAAATAACACGACCTTAATGCATTAATCATATTGATCTCTTTGTTAAGTACCTCTTAATATTTAGATTAATGGGACCGCACATCAATCATATAAATTCATAGATCAATTGTCTTAATCATAATATATTATTATCATTATTTACTCGATATTAATTGATAAATACAATCCTAATATTTTGACATTAATGATGTGTCTTTTAGTAATAATCTAATAGCTATTCAATTATAATATTGTCACAAATTTTATTATGATTAAATAATCATTACAGATTACAGAACAATTTTCTGCTTTAAAATTCGTCTCACAATATTTAAATCGTTCACAGTCACTCATCTTGAATGATTCTTAACGCGTTTTGAAGCTAAACCTGTCATAACATCAATAGTACACCTTTTATGATGACGCTAGCGATTTGTCACAGCCAAACTGAATATCAATATGTACTTCTAGAAAGTTCTGCCTTTTTGGTAAATATTATATACTTTCACAAGAAGTAATTAGGAGTTTCAAAACTAGGCTAACGTAATCTGAAATTTATATGAATTTATACCAAACTTGAACATCGAAAAAAAAATGAGACACAACAACATAGCACAAATTGATATTTAGACTTCAAAAATAACCTTAAAAATGGATCGTTGATAAATCGGTGTGTTGTCCAATTTTTGCGAATAATTTTCTTCTTCGATATCATCAACTCTCATATTATGACTTACATTAAGGATCGTAAACACTTCAAAAAGCACAAAACATAATTTGAAAGTTTGACAGTCTAAAGGTGGGTTTATGCTCACTTTATTTAAGAATAAGAATAGTTTTAATGTTGGAACAGTTATTTTATATGGATCGGTTTATGCTGCAGAATTAAGAATAAGGATTAAGGTTTAAGAATTAAGAGTTGGTTAACTTTCAACTTTACGCCTAATTCTTAAATTTATTAGCGAAATGCGCATGTGCGACAAACGTCAAACGTTTCAAACTAGTCGGACATAACCTGAAAATATTAACTATCGATGTTTGCAAGTATGGACGAACTACTCTCAAATTTAATTAAACTTGTTCAGCAATATTCGCAGTTGTGGAACGAAAAAGATCCTGCGTTTAGATATAAATTATCTGTAGAGAACGCATGGAAATCTATATCAGCAAACAACTAATCCAGCAACAGATGAATTAATATTACCGTTCTCCATACTAATGAATTATGAAATATCATAAATAAATAATATCAATATGACTTACTCATATGATAATGTCAATCATAAAAGTCGCTACTAACATTACAATAATAAATAGAACCACTTTTCACCAGCCTGAAGGATATAATTTTACTATTTTTAACTCTATTCTTATTCCTTAAAACTGGCAGCATAAACACCTGCCTTAAAACTATTCTTAATACTAAACTAAGTCTTACTCCTTATTCTTAAATTTTCGAGCATAAACCCACCTTAAGAAAAATAGATAAATGACAGGCAATGCAACCAACATGAAGTCTAAATGTCAGCTAGTGCTCTGTGGTTTGGGACCGTTGATAAATTTTGTATGCAATATGTGTGTAAACAAGCATTATGATATTCGGACAACAATTTTCATTAGTCGGCAAGCCCAGTTTCGAAATACTCAAGTTATCACATTGTATAAATTATTATTGTTTAAGAGTAATTTACGCAACAAGTCGAACATTATGAGTCCAAGTTTTTTTATGCATTGCAATTCGAATCCAAAGTGTGCTTGCTACAAATTTTGGTTGTGACTGGTTACTGCAAAGCTCATATGCTCAATTTTGAATTTCAAGCTAGCATGAAACTGTGTTGTATTCAAATTCGGATGTGAGTGTATTTTTATTATGAATCGGTGTTGAGTGAAAATATATCTGTAAATTTCACTACTTCATATCTAAAACAACGTAAATTAGTACTGGATGAAAAACAAAAAAAAGATAAAGATTAAATGTCAGTGCAAATCCATCATGCATACTTATCGCATGTTCATATTTTGATTACAAAACAATACATTTTTTTTTTAAACTAATAAAGATTTTTATTATTGTCGGTAATCTTATTTTCACTAAGAATCTGAAGTAGACTCAAGTATTGCACGACTTCTGATTACACCTGATTTTTATCACTCTTTTCTATCTCTTTTCCAACAATTTACTTTTGATTGATATACGGATGGTATAAATACGATAAATGGAAGACCATCCTGCCTAAAAATGGATGGAATTTCAAATATAAATACGACATTCTTCGAGACATGAAAAATTTGGGAATTGATTCCATCAGTGTTGACTGACTTTAGTTGTTCTTTTTCCACTTTCAATATAAGATTCACATCTTTACCAATATCAGTCATTAATCAATTCACTTATAAAAAAATTTGGTATATAAAAAAATGTTTATGTGCTTGAGATAAGATAGATATTTTGAGATTTCAAATCAGAGTTATTTTTGATCAATTGTGAGTTT
Source organism: Dromius quadrimaculatus (assembly GCA_963989225.1). NCBI lineage: Eukaryota > Metazoa > Arthropoda > Insecta > Coleoptera > Carabidae > Dromius > Dromius quadrimaculatus. The sequence goes on along the minus strand of OZ022325.1, from coordinate 54,207,414 downwards.
AAATAGATCACAGAATTCTGTTTACTGAGCGCATTTTTTCTTAATGCATAAAATGTTCACAGCATTTGCTTGACAACAATTATCAGGGCCATATACATCCGAATGGGCGATCTTGCTCTAAACAATTACTCTATAAATATAAAATGGAAATAGATTGGAAAAAAAATTCAAGTAATAAATTAACGAACTAACGGACATATGAGTGATTTGAAGTACTTAGTTTATATTATGAACGGAAAATTGGCTATCTCAAATGAGCCCTGAACGCCATAAAAGGAATTTCGAAAGAATAGGAGATACATATTTTAAACTACTAATGCCCAATCCGATGACAGGAATTTATCTGGATGAAAATAACGGAGAGTTGATCAATAAACCAGGTTTCAATTTATTTGACCGGCCAGTGATGACATTAGAGAATTTGATATTTTCACCATAGAAATAAGTCATTTAAATCGGATGAATTTAACTCGAAAGACTGGAATCGGGCAAACAAAAATATTCTTGAAAAGAAAAGTTTCAAATCTTCTCTTGAATAATAAATTAATTTTTGAGGATTCGGGAACACTTTTATCAAATGATTGTTAAGTATGTATAATAATAGAAAATTGCATTACTCTGTCTTAATTTTATAGTAATTTACTTATCTACTAACTGTATAAGTACTTTGTTATCAGTTTCATGTGACCTACATAATTATTATCTCCTGCTTTCTTATAAGGACAAAATATCTTCCTACATGTTTACATAATACGGATGTTCCGTTGCAATGGCGGGATGGGATGGATTCTTGAGTTATTGAGTTAATCCTTAGATTATGATTTATGATATTGCATAAAAACGAACTTTCCATTTGTGATCAAAAGTAAGTAATAAAGTATGAAGCATGATATGCAGACTCATGAATTTTTACAATTTGTAAATTTTTGCAAAAAAAGAAGACTAATTGTAATGTAAACTCGGATGCTAAATAAGTTGAAATAAATGGAAAAATATAAGTTGAAGCAAGAATTTCGTATTATAGAGTTAAAAAAAAAAGTTCAATGAAATAGCGTTGACTCTAACGTCCAGCATACACGTATGCAATTTCCTATTTTGAATATATTGTGAAAGTGGACCCGAAGATATAATATTGTTAGAGGGAGAAAGCAACTGAGAGATAGCTAGATTAGGCCTGTGTTTGTATGGTGTTTAAAGAGTGCTGAACGAAGCGAAACACGGTAGAATCACCCAAAATTGTTTTTTACTTCATTAAGACAGTGAGTACAGAACATGTGAAGAAGAATATTCAGTTTTTTTTCCAAAAACGATATTCTGCTTAGTAAGTGACGTAAAATCATATTTAGGCAAGATAAAGTTTCCTTAAAAACTGATTTTGAGTATGGGAAACATTTTGCAGCCGAAGATATCACAGAATAAAGTTCTTGTGGAGATGAAAAATGGATAAAAACCATTTTAATATTAGAATAGCAGAGTTACTTTATTTATTTATGAAAGTGATTATGGTGATGTAGATAAGTTATACCCTCCTACTATGTTTAGTTTCATTATGTAGTTATTGCAACTCGTAAATGCTACATGATATGCACCATTCTATTATTCATGCAACGTTCAACTATTAGTGTAGGCTCCCATGACAATAAAGTTATTCCATCGAACACCTTAAAATTATAAACTGAGAATGACTGAAGATTTTTTTTAAAATATGTTACGCACTGACTAGTAAAAATTTATTATTTGTAATGAATTTTGAATTTAGTTTATAAAAAGTGATTTATTTTTCCGAAACATCTGCTTGAAATGTATATAATTTGTAGTAAATAATGAACCATTCAAAAAAAAATTGCCTGGCTAACAATTTTTGTGAATGAACTTCTGCTAGACCATTCGTTATAAACTTTTTTTTAATGGAAATGCACTTCACAACTCTTTCTTGGGTTTTTTTTTAAATTATGTTAGAGATCTCTTCTATCTATTAGATCTTGTCTGTTTGACAATTTTTGTTAATTGATACCTTTAATATTAACCAGGGTCCACGCTATAGAGTCTACGGAGTAGACCCATAGGCCCGTAGTCAGGACGCAGTTTTAAACCCGGTTTTAGGTCTGGCTTATGCATAACTATGACAACATGTCAAAACAGTGTTATAGCCTAATCGATTTTTAAACGTCGTCATGGTTATATATAAGATAGACTCAGACCTGGGTTCAAAACCGCGTTCTGACTACGGGCCATAGACTCTATGGCAACTCCCTCCGCTACAGTATTCTACATATCATTCAATTTGAGATTAGTATATTTTCAGTATACGTTCAAGAACGCAATAGAAAAAGCAGTGTTTTATAGAGACTGGTTTATGTAAGCTGTAACTTCACGCATTTGCCTTAACTATAAAATTATACTTTTCATTAAACTTGATACGGTTCTAGGGTTCATATATTTCTTAGAGTGAGCCAATAAAGAGTAAGCCGATAAAAATACATTCCACGAGATCAGTGGAATAGAGTAAGAAATAATTCTATAGGGAGGCAGAGTAGATGAAGTTTATAATTTCAATACTGTCAAATATTATACCCGAAGTGGACACGGAAACTTGATTTTAAAATCAAATGTCACTTTATTAACCATGCAAACCCACTTACAGAACATTTTAAAAATTTTTCAGAGCGCAAACTAGGCACTGATTTTTATTACTCGTTATGCTTGCAAATATTTTAATCTTTAAATTCACTCTCAAGACACTTTGATTTATTCGGAAACGCGATCTATCCACTTAAATTCAATTCAAAAACTTATTTTTCAACACTCCCGATTATAATTTTGATTATATATATAATCAGTTTGAAAGTAACATTGATAAAAAACTGTACTTATTCCAGAGGATAGATATGTCAAGAGATGCTATATAACAAATTATTGACATTAAACGAAAAACCTACCTCAAGTATCCCAGATGACAGACAAAATAAATTCAATTGGGTAAGAAGGCTCAAAACAATACTAGTTGAATTAATTTACGAAAATTATTGCTTTCTGCACATCTTCCCCATATAAACTTTCCATTCCTCTGTACAAGCAATATGCTTAAAAAAGGGTCGAAAGTTTTCTTTTCACGTATTAATACATAGATATCATTATTATAATATTCAGCCTGTATAATAAAAAAATAATAATACGATATTTCAGACAACGGGAGATCATGTGCTATTTATTATACGATTTTTTGTTGAATTAATCAATGAATATTTGTATCAACAAATGAACACCCTGTATAATTTAAATTTATAAAAACTATAATGTTGTTATATTCCGAATAAAAATTATACGATTTTTTGTTGAATTCATCAATAAATATTTGTGATGAACAGCCTGTGTAATTTAAATTTGTAATAATTAAATAATGTTGCTATATTTCAAATAACGGAAGTATATTCTAAAAAAATGTGTTTTTTACTAAAATTATCCGTATTTTCATGAATTTTTTTTTGCATTTCTCAAGTTTTTAGTGTTTAAATAAATAATATGACTCGTCTGGATTACGAAAATAACCTTTCCATAATACCTGCATTTAAACAACGCGTTTCAACGCCTGTTTTGTCAGTCGAAACAAGACAATTGCAGACAAATGCGAGTGTAGCCGAGCAGGAACAGGTTTGTTTCTGCCCGCTGAATTAATTTTTTACATCTTTTTATCTCTGGCAAAGTTGCTTTTGTTCATTGTCAATCTCTAAATGAAAATCATATAACCTTAGTTAATTTGATTTGTTCCAAGAAAAAAAGTATTAATATGACAATTTTTAGTACACCAGAACATCTTATTGATGAAGCACAAGCAGCTACTCTCGACTTGTTACCTGAAAAATCAAAAGAAAAATATTTACTTTGTCATGATAAATTTATAATGTGGAAAGTTTCAATGCAGGAATTATGAAAAATACAGTGTGTGGCACGGGACAAAACACGATTTCAGCCGAGGGTGATGCCGGCCCTCGCTTCGCTCGGGCAAGACAATTTCAGACTAATGCGAGTGTAGTCGGGTAGAAAAAAGCCTGTTTCTTCCCTAGGGGAGGAACAAGCTTGTTTCTGCCCGCTGGATTTGTTTCTCACATCGTTTTATCCCTGGCAGAGTCGCATTTGTTCATTGTCAATCTCTAAATGAATATCTTATAACCTCATTTAATTTGACAGTTGTTGTTTGAGCCATAATTTTAATCAAGTAAAAAAATCACGATTTAAATCAATCGAAAATTTTTAATTTAAAATTGTGAAGGGAAAAATATTTCTCACAATTTGCTGAGGGAGACTACATAGAAACCGCGAGCTGAGTATATTACAACTTCTTCCATTTCCTTTGGCATGACGATCGCTGTATCGACTCTGGACGGAATCCGTACAGTTCATTTAAGTATACAAATATAATCAAATTGGAGCCAATTCCTTATATTAGTTAGGTCTAGTTGCAACGTAAGCAATGGAATGTAGCCCTTATTGAATCGCCTTTATGTTCTGACGCTTGATTGGATAATACCATAAGGACGAAAACTGTATGCTCAATTTTAGAAAATAAAGGCTTGTATTCTCCGAGGCAGTCCAAGAGGTCTCGCACCTCAAGCCGATGAGTCAAATTTTTTTAACACAATGATTGATTCTATAATAAGCAATATGGATTCGAGATTTATGTCATTGAATGAACATTTCGAAAATTTTGGTTTTCTTTGATTTGAGAAAATTCAAAAATATACCAAAAGTGCAAATAATAAAATACCTCAGGAATTGTATGATCCTAAATGCACCAGACCTCATTAAAGATGTGAAAGAATTGCTCCAATACATATGAAAATTTTGTTATTGTTGATAATCTTTTATTCTCATTTTTGAAACAGAAATATCTTGTCAGATCAATTTCTAAGACATTTTTAATATTTTTATTAGATGTGTTAGACAACATGTTCCTTACAAATTTTAATTATATTGTTTCTGTCGATCATATTTGTATTTCTGAAGATATTCTGATGAAACTCTTCATCGTGTTACATCTAAGTATGTAGATCATACAATACTTTCCGCACACATTTTGATTATGTCTATTGAATCGAAAAATACAGCTACAAATTCTAAATGTTATTTATTAGGTATAGTAATAGTATTTGTATTTTTTGAGATATTTCAAAGATAATTCTTATAACATGAATGAATCGTGCAGAATACGATATTTCTTACAGACTTCAATTATCTCAATTCGTTTAGGAGATACAGAGTCAAACATTGTGTGCTTCTGATTCGGCTATTCTCTCTTCCGTCCGTTACTCAATACAGTGTGCGATCGTAACATCTTTATAATGGTTATAATAACAAAAATTATCAGAATCGATTCTTCTTGATATATTTTATCTTAGAATATATAAGTTTTAGCATATTTAGGTCTCATATTTTATAGAAATAAAGCAATATTTGTGATTTTGACGACTCATCACTTTTCAATGGGTGCCTCAGGCGCCTTGCAGGCTTCTAGTAATTATAAATTCACTGTAATGTAAATGCCATTATTGATCAGAACATGAGACATGAAAGCTGAAAATTTATTTGTAAATTGTATAAAGCAGGGATTTCGGTTTTGGCCGTCCTCTGCTATAAGCAACCAGCGACAGTTCGAACCTTGTGTAATTCTTTCAAAGAAAATTTTGTACATGCTACGTACACAAGTGCTGACGGATCAGAGTAAACAATCAAAAAGGCCGGATTTCGCCCACGGGCTGGCTTTTGCCAATGCCTGATCTAAATGACCATATTTTATTTTTGTACCAATCAACAGATTTTCCGCATAAATTCAAAACAATCAGTCGTAGAATAGCATTTCTGTAACATCTAGTTGTGCACCTCGTATTATGATTGCAATCGTCTGTACCGAAAGTGCACTTTACTCGGAATATTTTTTTGAATTTTTCGTTGGAATTCAGTATTTAAGACGACTGTACCATTTAAATGCTTATATCCTATTATCATTAAGATCGACTGAGCAGAAGTGTACTTTACTTGACAGTCTTTTAGAATTCCTCGCATAAATTCAGAACGATCGGCTGTAAAATATTGAAATTTAGTATTTCAGTCTGCTGTAGCAACAGAATGATTGCCTACTATTCTCATGTCATAAAAATCGACTGTACCGGAAGTGCATTTCAGTTGTTTTTTTTTTTCTTAATTTCGGATATAAGATCAGAAATATTAGCCGTAGAATCTTGGAAGTCAGAATTTAGGAATGTTGTAGCATGAGAATGATGACCTACTGTTTCCATAGCAACCGACTGGGCCGAAAGCGCTCTTTAGTCGACAAATTCATAGAATTTTTTGGATAAATTCAAAATTATTAGCCGTGGGAAGATGCGATTTTGTGTTTATTATATGCAAAAATATATCCAATGACGTACAAGTAAGTCACGTCAGATTTTTGTTTGAATGAAAAAAAATTGTGATTGGCCTAATAATGTAATGTCTAGATGCAGATGCACCTCCCTGAAAGTAATCCTGGTGGCGCCCATATAAGAATAAAAAAAATCACGGCGCTTAAAAATGAAATAGTATATTGTACAACAAGTATAGAAAATTACCTATTTCACACGAGGTGTGTAATTTTCAGCACGAGACGGAGTCGAGTGCTGGAATCACACAAGTGTGAAATAGGTGATTCTATACGTGTTGTACACTATACTTTTTCTACGATCACAATTTTTAATGAAATATGTAGGTAAATCATTCGTATAACTGAGATTTTAAATCTATTTTCACAAATATAAAATAATTTAGGCATTTTAATTTTTTGCTCTGCTTATTTATTGTGATATTAATTTTAGTTATGATTTGGAACATTATTGATATATTTTCTATCAGTTGATTGACATTTTATTGTTGTGTAATCTAATTGTTGCAAACTACGGAAAGATTGTATCTGATTGGCTCACTCTCACCAGGCGACCTTCTGATTGGTTCATTAGTTAGAGTTTTCTGTGATCTGGGGTAGCGTGTTTTTTAAATTTTCGTCACTAACCATTTTCCAACTGCAGTAATGATATTTGTGTATATCTAATTTTGGTTATGATACAATAATAACATACATAATTTCTCGATTTCAACAGAATGTGATGGAACGTGTTTTGTCTGCTTCAATTTGACAGTTGTGATTCGCAGTGTTGCCAACCTTCGGAATATATATTACAAGAATAAGAAAATAATTCCAACAGAACTTAGTGCAATTTTGTTATTTAAATGTGGCTTATAAAAGAGCAAACAGAGATTTATATCAAGTCCGTGATATTTATCAATAATCTTGCTGAATTTATCACATATATCATCTAAAGAATATTCAGAATGAATTATTAATATGTAAATTGGTCAAACTGGTGTGAGAAATGATTTCTCACGACTTTTCGCACAGTTGTGTGAAATTGTAAGTTTTCTTGTTGTGTTTTGTATGAGAAATATGTTGTTTTCTATAGTGATCGTAGAAAAACAATATTTCAATGAAATACGTATTCGAGTATATAAAAGGAATCTACAATATTAATTTAGAATTATAATTGTGATAACGACGGCACTGAATAAACAAAAACGTGGTTTGATTTGAAAATTCTTGCTTCATTGATCATATAAAAATAATATATTTGTATTTCATTTCTGGGTGTGGCACATACCTACACATGGAATTTGACTGAAATTCGTTTAGGTGCTACAAGTTTCAGTCCCATCATGTATTTTGACAGTATCGTGCTCCAGGACTATGCTCCGATACCGTGTATTTTTTCGGGATAATGAGTAGTCTATGTAGCTCTCCGGCTCATAAGCTATCTCTGTACAAAAAATCATGTCAATCCGTTACTCCGTTGCTGCGTGAAAGAAGAACAAACCAACAAATACACTTCGCATTATTAACAGTAGGAACAGTATTCTATTTCATCAGCTATTATAAATAAGAAATAGAGTGATATTTTTGTTTGAAAAAATTATAAATGCGATGGCGCGTGTGCAATCTGTTTTGAAATAAGTAGATGGCCAGTTTTCAACCTGTATTTGATTTTGATTACAGTCGTACTTGGTATCTTCAGAAGAGTATTGGAGCCTGTCTCCTCATATTCTAATTCAATATTAAAAACACACAAATAATAACAAAATATTACATATACCTACTTGTTGTACTGGAGTATTTCCTGAAATATATAAAATAATACAAAACACAGTGATATTTTTGTGCGCATGCTCATGAAAGCAATTTCAAAAGAAGCGTTGGAATTGGAAAATTGGGAAAGAGACTATAATAAACACTATCCTCTTACTGTGAAGCTGAAAGCATTTCACAAAAATAAAAGAATTTACAAATAAATAAAAAAAAAATCTTACTCAATTATTTATTCAATTAATATACAGCTATACAATACAACAATTTTGCAGTTGTCGTCAAATAACCACTTGATCTTTTTTTGCTGTTTTTCATAATATTTGTTTAAATCAATTCGAAGGCACCAATTTACTAATTCAACTGGTTTCAAGTATATTTTACAATTTATCGCAAAATAACATTGAGTGATTCATTATGTGTTTTACCTAGTAATCGTAATATTGTTCCAATCGCAACTGTTAGAAAATGAAAATATCCAAATGATTTATGAAAGCACAAACAGTTATTTTAAATTTAAGTATTGGTATAGTATAACCATGGAGTTATCTCTGCAATTTATAATTTTGAAATATAAAACTTTTTCTTATTCAGCATTATCAGATTTTTTGGTACATCTCTATCTCTTACTGAATAAATCTATAAATTATCAACAAACTTTTTTAATTTTTTCCATTTTCTTTCTAATTCATTTCTCCTCATATGATAATCTTATCATATAAAAAAAAAAGAAAACGAATAGTTCTCACTAAAGAACTATACAATAATTATTGTATACCGAACAATATATTTACCTATTTTTATTTGGAAATAGGCCAGTTTTTTTATGGCTGCCTTTAAACAATTTCAGAATGAGACGTTCACAGATCCGAGGCTTTGTTCACCATATAAACACGCATGACAGTAATATTTCGTAACCTTTTAGTTTTTCTGTTATCTTATGGTGGTTGCATTGTGCACTATAGTAGGCCGAAAAAATTAAATACTTTTTTCAAGTTACCGCGGCAAAGCTGCGAATTGAGGAGGCTAAAAAAGGAAAAAAAATGGTTTATATCTTCGCGCATGTGCTTAAAATTTACCGAAATTCGAAAAAAATATATTTCTACGATTATTTCATTCATGTATGAAAATTATCGGTAATTTTCAAGCACTCGTCGTATTACTCTTGATAGTTTTTCTTAACTCGTCAATGTGATAACTCTAGTCGACTATTACTCGAACCGATAATGATTTAGGAAAAAGGATGATTGTGATCATTTAGAGCCTTCCGCTAGCTTAGTAGTTGCCAAATCTTGACAAAAAATTCTTGCGCTCTTCTTAATTCGTTCAGGTCAAAGACTTCGACGCTCAGCCCGTCTACTACTCTCGCTACCGCTGACGAGTCTGCACTACTTATTACTCGTATTTAATGTGTGTTTTATTTACTATATTATTGGTTTCGTGTTATGTAACTTCGTGACTTTACCGAAAGATATGAACCAATTTTTTTTTTTACCATCTGTTATACTCATCAATTTGCAATTTTTCTACATTATTACGATTTAAAAAAGATAATTGAATTCTAGTAGCCCACTTTACTGTGCACACCGCCTGTCAGGAATTCAGTTGTTAGATTATTTGTAAAATCTTAATATTAACTGGCTTAATAATTAACAAAAATTGAGGGTCAGATGAATTTTCTTGTATGTAAATCATGTGTAAGTAACTTCATTATTTTGATAATTATAGGACACATTGCAAGACAGCATAGACCACAAGTTTACATATAGACTTTACAAATAACCTCATAAATAAAACAGTGATAGATGTTGCACACACTTTTGCCAACATGAATTCAATAGGGTACGAGACTTGACTGCCTCGCGTTTATTTGACGATGAAGCAGGGGTACATTACGCATCCTTTGCAAAACGTGAACAACCAAGTTTTAAGTAATAATAGAAAAAAATATTATTTTCTATATGTATACATATAGTGTTATTGTAAAAAAAACTATTATTCACATATAGAGTTTTAATTGGCTTTGTCACATTGAAATTTTGAATGCCTACTGAATCAGAAACATGTTTTATAAGACTATCATAAGGAATAGATCAAATTATGGCAGCTCAGCATTAAGTGGAAAATTTCTAAATTGGAAGTGAACATTTTCATAAACAACTTTTTATATTTTCGAATGCAAGTTGATTATGAGAAATAAAATAAACCTGAACTGAACATATTGTTTATCTTAACGATGGCAATAAAAAATTTTTTCCTTCTGTCTGTAATAATCCACTTTGTGCTCAAGCTGTAATTCTTTCAGTTAACCAAATTGACACTTATTGCAATCTGAGAATAGATAGTGCTACTTTTTATTTGGATATTGATGTTACGAACATTTTTATTTATCTTTACATTCAGTCCGTAAAAATATACGCTGAAATTAAATAATGTTTCTCCAAAATGTTATTTTGTGATTTTCCTGCCTTTTATAGATGTATATAATATACTCGTTCTACTGTTTTAGTTTCTACTATATTCATTATTCACTAATATAATTTAAATTTTATATTTTTGGGTTAAAACTTTATAATTACAGTTATATTTCAACTATCATTTGTTTAATGATTGCGTATATGTATGAGTATGTGTCATGTTCAACTTTTTTATAGTTTATCAAGTTATAATAAAGTGAAGGGAATTATTAAAACTATTGTTGCTATGAAGTTTATTATTAATGAGCTAAGTGAAGTCAACATGGTGTGTGCTTTTGATTTAATTTGTAACATGAAAATAAATGCAGGATGTTTTTGTATGCTACCAACAATACATTAAGAAGCGTCCGGTAACGGAACCAATCAGATTAGGCGCGTTTTTTGCTTATCAAAGGCAAAAGCCTAACTGGCAAAAATTATGTGTGATTTTGTTGATACAAAATGTTACTTAATGCGTTCTATAACAAACAGTAAGTCTTCTCTTTTAATCAAGAAGCAAACAAATCGGTGAGCTCTAAATATAGATTTAATGAATTTTTTCTCATTGCTTCACAACTCTTTTTTTCAAGAGATTATCAGGTTGATGCAAATCAGAAATAATGATAGGAATGTAATTTCTAATAGCTTGTTATTTTTATCCCTGCAAAATAAGGATATATTCATAATAAAGACTATGATGGTTAGTATTAGGAAGAATATAAATCTTATTTTAAATTTTGACGAATTGATTTTTGGTGTTCGAGAAGAGTGAAGCGTTGATTGATTGCAATGTTTTGTTGGATGGCGTGGTGCTTGAAAAAGTAAATAAGCTGGAATATTTGGGAGATGACATGCCGTGTGATGGAAGAATTGACAAGAGGGTTGATGGTAAGATTTTGGGTGCGATTCGTATGGAATTTCTCTGCTCCAAGTAATGCAAGATTAAGTAAATATAAATAACTGAATACTTGAAATTTTACATTCGACAATATTTTTTACAGTCATTTAATATAATTATTAATCGGTCTGACCATGCTTGATCAATCGCCTATTTGCCTGGCTTCAATATTTTGAAACAGAGTATTATCGAATATTCACAAAAATACAGAAAAAATTATTGATACTGCGATGTGAAGCTTGTTACTTTTTCCGTTATCTGATACCTTGCACCACTGTTAAGCATAAAGGTGTCAAACTATAAAACTTCATTGTGTTATTGTCAACTAAAGTATTAATAAAAAAATGTGGATTTTATGTATAATAAAATTATACAAATAAAACCAAGCTAGCTTGTTGACCATATCTCAATTAATGTACAATTCAATAATTATTGTATTGATGAAAATACTCAATGATTTTATACAGCATGTCGACCCCACATCACCCTAAACTGAATATTAATTCAGTCACGATATTTTTGGAGATTCCAATCACTTTATATAACTTGATAATATGATTCTTTGCTACATTTCACCTTTTTAACATGATTATGATTGCTTTTCGCGCAGATTTTAAAGTAGTGTTGCTTCAATTTATAAATTCCGTTTTCATAAAATTATTTCAACATTCAACTAACAATGATAGAAATATATTTTGTATACAATATTGCTAATGAATTAATGGTTAGTAAATTTTTCTATTCTACATCTGTTAGAGGCTATTTTTGTTATAGCAATAATATTTGAAAAAAAATAATAATTATATTTATGTATTATACATATTGAAAAAAAAAATAGTTCAATTTGAATGGTTTACACATTGTTTACTTAGTTTTGAAAAAATATCGACGTCTCGATGATGCTGCAAAATACAATAAATACAATTTTTTCTACGGCCGTACGTTAAGTAGGTACAGTGAATCTTCTTCACGTCACAGTTTTATTACAATTTAAACGCGTAGTAGTTGAATTTCTGTAAATTTATGTTTCTAGCTATTTCACTGATCCATTAGTTCGGATATTTGTTGAATTTAGATGTCAACTTGCGCTCTGGACTCCTCTGTTGTGGAGTCAATACTTAGTTGTTGAAATATGAACGTTAAGGACCATAAAAAAAATATTTTATGTAATTCGTCTAAAAATTTTAGTGACTTGGCAAGCCTTGTCACCAAATACTTGGCCTCATGTCATGATGCTTAATTTTACACTCTTATTGCATAAATAACTATTATTTTTGACGAAGATTATATTTCCTCATCAAAGCGTCACTGAAAATGTTTGTTGACTGAATTTAATTTTTACATCAAGTAAAAAATGTAGCGTTTACTATCACTTTAATAAATCGCTTGGACTAAATTGTGCCATGTAAGACCATTCAAACGAAATTATTTCATTTGATATCTAACCTATTCTTTTCCTAAAACTTCGAAGCCCACATTACATGTAACCGTTTTACAAGTATTAAAAAATTAGCGAAAGGCGAAAAAGTTGAATAGTATATTACAATACAAGTGAAGAAACTATGAGTTTTGCTCACGCGGGTGGCAGTTTTGTGCACGAGGCGTTAGCCGAGTGCGCAAAGGCACACAAGTGAGCGAATTCGTTTCTTCACGAGTGCTGTATAGCGTTTTGTTCAATCCTATTATTGAACAATTCATTAAAACATTAAAATCTATTACACTTCTTGAACAAAGATCATGTATGTAGTCTAAAATAGCGTAGGCGGTGGATGCGTTGTTATGGATCATGTAAATATAAACATCCGCAACTGTCAAAAATATTAGAATTGTTTTGTCCTGATATTTTTACAAATATAAATTGTGACATTAAAATGGAACAAGATAATAATGAAATTGTGCGAGGAGAATAATTAACAAAGAAGAGAAAACAAATAGTAGAAATAACACTCAAGTTGATATTACAAAAGTTACTACGATAACTACAGAGTCTCATCAGTTTTCAGTTGCTGGTATATCTTGTTCCAGTAACGCAATTTTTAATAATTGTGAAGTTCATTTTCATATCAATAAATACATGTAAGTAATAAAATGTATTGTAATTTATTCTTTATTTCGTTATGAAAGAGTGAGTGGACGAAAGTAATTACACTCACTACTTTCGCCCACCCGTTGTCATAGGAATCACTATAGTTGACAAAACAAACAGTTTCAAGATTGGTATCCAAGTAAAAAATAACATGTTTCAATAATAGGATTGAACAAATAAATATTACCAACTATTGCTTCTACATACTAACTAAAAATTGATGTATTTTTTCAACAAAAATTTTAATGAATACTAAATATTTGTTTTACCCATATTAATATATATTATAGTTATTTAAGTATTAAGGTCAGTAAGTACAGTTAACCGATTGTGAAAAATAGTTTGGAGGCCGAGCCTTGGCGAGGTTTCCAAATATTATACGAAATATGTACTGTACTTATTGACCGTGATGCTTACAAAATTTTTTGCACGATTGGATCGATCCAAAATATTGATCCTAATTTTCTTTTTCAAATTGATTCAAACTGATGATTGTTTATTCGCTGTCAGCTGTCAAGTTTGACATTTTATTTTGAATTTTCAATTACAAATAAAGATAAATACATTAATATTTTTTTTTGTGAAAATCCACAATATTTTACTTACTGCCTTTGCCCATGGGCGGTAAGTCAGCATAACCATAGTAACCACAGTTTGCCGGTAAAATCAACATACCACCTTGAATAGAAGGCCGGTAAACACATGAAAACGCCCAATCGTGCAAAAAGATTATTTTGGTAGGTTTCTGCGGTTATCAGCATATTTCTATATTAATGCAGTCGAATAGTTTTAATGTTTTAAGATTTCAACAAAATGGTAAGTATAAGACGACTATAAATCATATTTTCATATGAATTAAAAAATATATTTCAAACTTCAATTTGAAGTTTTATTAATAATATAATAGCAAAAAATAAATTGAAAACAAAAAAACAGTCTATCTATATCTATTGACGATCATAATTTAAAGTGTTTCCGTTTTTATATAGACGATATTTCATTGCTAACGGTATTATTGTATTAACAATTTGCTTGATTTGTTATTTGGTAATGCCTTTAGTAAACACCCTCCTAGGGTAGTGACAAATATGACAAAGGGAAGATTTTGAGCACAGGAGGTGTAAAACCCGCTTTCATTTTGAGAAAAAAGATAAATTTCACCACCTTTAACCATTACTGTTACAGTTCAAGCCTGATTTATTAATTTTTAAATGTGTCAGCGTTGCAGTCTTGCGTGCAGTTTCCTAAGTACGTATGCACACAACAGTCAAATACAACGCCGCTGGAACTGTAAAACGTATAGTTCCATACAAAGTTTTTTGTATCTTTAACATAAACTGGAGGATGACTACTGAAAAAATTACATTAAATGCTATCAATAATATCAAGTGGAAAAAGGGGGTGCCCATGCGCGAGCCGCTAGTGATCAGAATAGAATAAAAGTGCATCCCTCACATTATATTCCCAATATCTTTTCAATGTTGTATTTGATGGGGAAAATCAAAATAAACAATCAACAAACATGGGATTCTTCGCAACATTTGTCAAATATGAATTATTTCTTGTGAAGAAGAACAATAAGAATGTGTAGGTACAGTGTTATTGTTTTTATCATACTTGAAATTCCGTATATACTCTAAATCTTTGTTCTTTTGGATAGTAATTACAAGAGACTCATACATTTTTTGTTAATCAAAAATGACTTTACAACTGCTTCCCAAGTACGGTTGAATTCCGTATTTCCGATTTTCTCCTTACTAAAATGGTGATTTAAGTTTTTGATATTTTGAAATATTTTCAGTACATTTTTAGTCAAAAGAAAAATTTTTCTCTATAGCTCACTTTATAATAAGCATTCTGTATTTGAAGCAACACCACTTTAAAAATGTTATCATTCCTTAAAAACTATCACTGTACTTTTGTCTCATTATTGCATTTTCTTATTTTCTGTATGTATATTACGTATCAAGACTTACAATATATTATTTACTATGAACAAGGGGTATTGCGAAATCAGTAACATGTGATCTTTCTTGAGCTATAATATGTAATTATTCTGTATCTTTGTAGCTTTAGAATTCATGTTGCTTCTTTTTTGCTGTTGTATTTTAATATTAAATTAATTTAAACTGGTTAAGTTGATTTTAGAATATTGTTATTCACATATCTGCCCACAATTTTATTTGAACTTGAAACATTTTCATATGAAAAATAACTCACCTAACAAAAATACCACAGCTCACAACTTTTTTCTTGGTTTTATCATGTTTGTTTGTTGAAAAATGAAAAAAATATATCCGTGAAGATGACTGTTCAAAATTATTTGTCGTTCTGTAAAGTAGGACAAATAAATGATTATCTCAGTTTAATATTTTCTAAATTTTAATTGATTAATTGTAATTGTATGTATTTGTAAATTTAATTGTTGTACATTATTAAATATAAAAATAGCTTCGACTTATGTACATTCTATTTATTTCATAATAATTCTACTAAAAATAATAAATAGCATGCCTGCGGATAAAATAGAGGCTTATCGGTGATAATGAACAGCCTATCAGTTCGGAAGAGGTGTAGCCAATTGAACTAAGGTGGAAAATTTCTTGTTAGGTTTGTCAAGTGACTAGTCAAATTGATACATTGTTTAAATTTTTTTTAAGATGACAAACACGTCCAATTTCAATCTAATACACATGAGAATTCTTAATCTCAATCCCTCAATCGTGATCCAGTTTAATCATTTCCAATAAAACAACATTTTTTAGTATTTAATATTAATGAGAAAATTTAACTTTAAATCTTGAATACATTGAAAACCAGAAAACAATTAATTTCAAAATATTTCTGAGTTTTCTACTTCCGTCTCTCTCTCTTTGAAACTGAAGTTCAAGATACGTTCAACTTAAAAAATGAGTTAGTCTAAAAATTAGAAAAAAAGTTAGCAGTCACCAATTAGCTGATAGTCAATCACACGATCATTCGTATTGGCGTGTAGCGTGTAATGTAAGCGTATCGTTTACTAGCAACAAAATTTGGAATTCGTGATTGAGAGATATCATAAATAGCGATTTTCATCTAAATGTTATTTGGTTATTGTGAATGATTTTTCTACAATGTACCACATTTCAATTAACTTCACAACTTTATAGCTCTCAAGAAAAAGCTTTAATTTTAGCATTATTATACTCTGAATAAACGTACTTATCAAACCTCTTGAAGACTGAAAAAATAAAATGAGGTACTGAAATCTTCGACTATCTGACGGTCTATAAGTAATGTCAAAGATTGGAAGGCTTGAAGATCAATCAAAGACATTTTTTCTGAAAATGGTCCTTTATCAGCAATTTGTTGATGAAATTAATTATTCGGAACGTCCACCCATTCGTAAAATGAAAGACCATTTTCTAAAAAAATTATCCAATTAATCCTCAAGCCATCCAACTTTCGACATTACATTCTAATCCAAGGATCCACAACGTTTATTCTTTTTCATATATGTCTTTCAAATTAAAAT
Organism: Dromius quadrimaculatus; assembly: GCA_963989225.1. Lineage (NCBI taxonomy): Eukaryota > Metazoa > Arthropoda > Insecta > Coleoptera > Carabidae > Dromius > Dromius quadrimaculatus. The sequence goes on along the minus strand of OZ022325.1, from coordinate 54,190,296 downwards.
ATCAAGTTTGAAATATCCAAAGGTGATTTTAGGGTTGTAGATGAGTTTTAAAATATTTCCCAGATGTTTAAAATACTGATAGTTAGAAATGGTGGACTCTCTCGCTGAAATTGTACATTAAAAGTGTGCAATTAAACTTTTATTGCACAGTTTTCCATAAAAACCTACTTTTGATACGATCGCAAATAAATTATAATCAAGAGAATTTTATACCATCTACAATAATTTTAGAAGTTAAAATATGTTTCTCGGCATTCGTATGCATTAGAACGTCAAATCTATCTCTCAACAGTTAGTTCCAACAGCATAGCACTAGCGCTGCAAAAGGTAATTGTACTTAAAATTATTATATAAAAAATTCTATATAATAAATCAATGAACGCGATTGTGCAAAAAGCAAACTAAAAAGATGAAAATGAAATGTGATAGAAAATGTCATGGACTTGATAAAATTCATGTAATTAAATGATAACATGAAGTCGGAGGCAAGTAATATTTCTGTTCAACTTGTTTTTACATGTATGCCTCAGCCTCCGACTAGCATGCTAATTGTATGGATTTCACCTATCCCATGACATTTTCTACCATATTTCAATTTTACCTTGTTTTCAACTTTTCAGTTTGCTTTTCATGCAGTCGGTTTCTATGACTTTTATAATGATTTTTTTTATTTGCCTCTTTTCAATTTTATTTGTGTCGTGTAGGAAAATATTATATCCTTTATCTCTCCCACATATATTGAAATCCATTAAGCCGTTTGGGCTACAGAGCGTGCCAAAGAAATATACATACATACGTGCATGCATTTAAAAAAACTATCCTCCTTCTAGGGCAGTCTGTGAATATGATGATTATTTTTGCTTCAAATTTCTGTTTTAAAGACTACATGTTACTGATTTGACAATGTTTTTATACACTTAAAGAATTGCTTTGCAGTTTCATTTTAAAAGCAGTACAGACATTTTAACAAAATAACTATGTCTTGATGAATTTATACAATATATACAGTTATTATATTTCTTATAATTACGCTAATTTCCTACATGAATTTGTCTTGTATTTATTGCTGATTGAAAAGGAAAGCCGCGAAATTATTCTATATTTCGCGACAGGAATTAAAAGAGATTAATAGAGATTATGATCTTCAAGAAAGGAAAAGATGAATAAGAACTAATTTCTTGTATATTATGAATTTCTGTTTGAAACCTATATTTGATGAATTTTTTTTCGGATTTCCATAAAGCTTACAATGTTATTAAACAATGTTTGTTAGCTTTATTGAACTCACGTTCACCAAATAATACAGTATTTAAGAACCATTCATAAGTTCGTTGAGATAATCAGTACTAAAAATTCATTTCAAATGAAAAAATTAAGTTTTGATTCATATAAATAGTCAAGGACACTGAATTCCATACTTTACTTCAAAATAATGATGTAACAAGCAGTGGCGGCACGCAGCGAAACTAATAGAGTACTGCTCCAGAAAATTTTTAACTTTGGTTTTAAAATTATTTGAAAGGAAACAAAAATCAAACGTGTGTGCAAAGAAAACTTATTCAGAAACTTCAAACACACGCGAAGTAGAAGTATGAAGCAAGAATTGAAGGAAAAGGACTCATTATATAGTTTTTTTTATCAATAATATCAAGTGGAATTAGGGAGTACTGCAGTTCCACAGTGCCTATACGCAAGCCGCTACTGGAACATATCAATCACTGTTCATTATAGAAGTACTGGAAAATGGTCATTTATATTTTGTTCTCTTAACATTTATTTATTTATCTTTTTCTTTCTTGCACACGGCGATATGATCCTTCCTTTAGGATAATTATATAGATTAGATATAAAATATGAAAATATGAAAAAAATATTTCGTAGAATCTGGTTAAATTATAATCGTGTACACTTTGAGGCTATGGTAAGATGAAAGTTTAGAATTGGCTAAAGTTAAGGTTAAGTTATGCAGGTCTTATAGGTGACAAAGTGCTTAAATTAAGTAAGATATACTCGTATGTGATTAAGTTTAGTTCAAAATGTTTAAAAATCACAGTTTTTAAATGTATTATGTATATAGATTTCGGTTTAAAATAAGATTAATTTATGTGAACCGAATAATGTATATATGTTTATATATTTATTTCTAGAGCAACACAGCACAATCTATAGAAAGTAGCCAGTTTTGTGACAAATATAATCAAAACTTATTCCTACTAATTGCCAACGGCTGTCCACAAAAATCAATATCCATGGGAAAAAATTATAATAGATCATGATTGATTTACCATGTAAAATTCTGAAACGTACATTACAGATTTGAAATGAAGTATGGGAATGCATTAAAATTTGAGAAAGATAACGATAAATACAAAATTTATATTATTCATTCCAGGAAATGAGCAGAAATATTTGAAAAATATTATTTAATTTTTACTATTTTGAAGGAAATTACATTTTGAGAATCATCAATTATGTGGACGCCTTTGATTTGTTATGTTAGTTATATTTACCAGTAAACACGCGATGACAGATGAATGATTATGCATCTTCTATACTTTTCTTTCTCGGATTTATTCCCAATGATTAACGACACACATAATTGAATAAATATTTTCTCGATAGATATGCATATTTGAATAATTTTGAAGAACAATAGTATATTTTGTGGCTATGGACGAAACAAGACGATGTCAGCCGAGGGTGAGTGTTGCTTGCCCGAGCAAGGCAAGGGCTGGCATCACCTTCGGCTGAATTCGTGTTTTGTCCCATGCCACACACTGTATTTTTCATAATACCTGCATTAAAACTTTCCATATTACAAATTTGTCATAACAGAGTGAATATTTTTGTTTTGATTCTGTAGGTAACAACTCAAGAGTAGAGGCTTGTGCTTTATCAATAAAATGTTGTGGTGTACTTGAAATTGTCGTATTCATACTTTTTTTGTTTAAACTAATCGTCTTTTCAATATAATTTACAACAACTGTCAAATTAACTGGGGTTATATGATTCTCATTTAGAGATTGACAATGAACAAATGCGATTCTACCAGGAATAAAACAATGTAAAAAACAAGTTCAGCGGGCAGAAACAAGCTTGTTTGTCCCGGCTACACTCGCATTTGTCTGAAATTGTCTTGTTTCGATTGACAAAACAGGCGTTGAAATGCGTTGTTTCGATGCAGTTATTATGAAAAAGTACTTTTTGCTTGGCATGGTGATTGATAAAAGTACAGATGTATACCCCATTGTTTTTAGGTTATATATATTCAGAATTTAGTGCATGCTTTGATTTTTCAATAACTTTCTGAATGAAGAAATAATCTCTCCATATAGAATAATAAGAAACTTGCAATCAGAATTAAAGATGCTATCAACGGTTTCTTTGTTGAAACTGAATTTTTGAGCAGAAATAAGCCAGTAAAATATAGAATCTATAAAATTTTCATTGTCATCTCAGGCTATATTATTCTCAAATTGTGATGATTTGCTCTAAAATTATTCATTTGAAATTTTTTCCACATAATATGGTTCCACAAGATGGTAATTTTTTTTATATATATATTAATTGCTACTTATACATGTCTTCGACTATGTATTGCTAGTGATGGATCATCTTTCCGTCTGGAATACCATATAATTGATTATGGTTTGTAGCAAAGTCAGAAAATATGAAATCATGGATATTTTGTTATGGCTGCTGTCACTGGTTTCAACACATTTGCCTGGAAAAGGAAAGGAGAATTATTCAACCCTTAATATAATTAGGATACATTTAATAGATCGGAATAAAAATGTGAGAAGTAAATTGTAATCTTTTTGCTTTTGAATGTTATAAGTACATCTTATATAGAGTGATCAAGAACTAATGTAGCAAAGCTCAATAGTATATTCGTCAGGTGATTTTAAGTGAAAATATCATATGAACACTATGTTCATATTCCAAGCACCAAGAGTAAATTCTACAATATTATTAAGTAATAATTGAACTGAATTGAAAAGAGAATCTTTGAAACAATCATTTGGATCAGGGCTATCCAAACCAGATACGATCTCGGGTCCATACAAATTACTAAATAGATTGGAGGACCTCAGAAACAAATACGCACACAGACACACACACATTCCGGAAATTTCCCTAATAATAGTGGCGAAAACTTGTTGCCATTCGAATAAATATTTCATTCATTTACATTTACACTAGTAACAAAAAATAAAGGATATTAAAAAAATCCAAAGTGATTTTCAGAAGCCTGTAACTTGAAGAGAAATGGTCGTAGAGAGTATATAAACGGCGGACTGCATGCGAGCCGTGCTTTAAGTGTTTAAGTCCAATACGTCTGTTTACTATGATCATACACTAAGCACCCAGTTCGGCTCTTAGCATTAAACGAGGCTCATAATAGTGTGGCCTAGCCTTAGCTTTTGTGAAAAATATGTCACTATTACATATGGATATATAAATTCTCAAGAGTTTCATTTTACACACATACATGTTTGATGTAGCTGAATTTCATTAACAATGATTGTACATATTATTATAATAATTTTTTGTTTTACCTGTGCTGGTGGCGTTGAAAGCTAAAGCCCCGTCCACACCAGGGCGTATAGTTCGGTCGCAGCTGTGACTGGAACTACTAAAATGAACTAATGTTAGTCCATTACTATCACTGCCTGGAGGATTATTGCTTCCACTGTTGTAATCTCGAACTTCTCTATAAATAAAGAAAAAAATAAAGAATCATTTTGATGATCAAAGCACATTTTTGGCAGTTCATGAATGTTTATTAGTTCAAAAATTTTGCAAATTACTATCTCCCAAGCAAGTTCAGGCAAACCTACGAAACAGCAGCTTTAGCTTAGTACCAGTTTCAAGTTGTGACTATTTTATACATAATTCGTGTACGTACAAACTCAAAAGGACCTTTTAGTCTTTATTGTTTAGTTATTGACTAACGAGAGGTCATAAGCTGAACAATAAATTAATAATTTGATCTTTATCAAAATTATATAAAAAAACTCCTTGAAAATTTGGTGCAATTACCTCCAAAACTACAGATTTGAGAAAATGTGTAACGGGTGGTCATGTACTGGCCCAAATTGATTATAAAAATAGAATTTTAATTCATTTTGATACTAACAACAAAATTCGTAATATATTGAGATGAATAGTTTCTACCCTAGAATAGGTACTAACGTATATCGGTTCGAGATTTAAGGTATACAATTTTATTACTGACATATTGTTTATTCTGTGCAGCAATTTTCAGATTTCAATTATGCATAGCTCAGCAGTAATTAATGTTTGAGTTTTTATTCAATTTTTTACCCAAAACTAGGAGTAAGAAGAAAAAATCAAGCAGTTTGTACAAACCTACGAAACAGCAGCTTTCATTTAGTACCATTTTCAAGTTTGTATGTGCTGTAGTTGCTGAGAACTCAGCGTCACGCCAGCCAGCCAAAGTGAATATAATAGTGTTTTTTTTTTTTATTAGGAGCAAAAATTAGTCTTTATGTGCTAAGGTTTGCAATTTGACTGCCGAATGCAGTTAGTCAGTCAATGTAACCGGAGCATATAAAGCCATTTTTGCTCCGAATTATATATACTATTTTTTTTTTCAAACGAGTACCTAAATTGTAACACATGAAGTTGAAATATTGATTTTTAGTGCGATGCAATTAGCTTCTAGATTATGCTAAATTATAATACCCTATACAATTTTGTCATGGTCACGATATAAGCAATAAACATAAAATTCAATTGAAAATGGAATTAAAAGTGTCATCCGTGTCATCATTAGCTGATATTAATAATCTCTCTGATAAAGTGAGTGCGAATGATTTATTTCAAAACCCAATTTTCAATAACTGTAAGTACATGCATAATAAATATTGCTAAATTATTGTGCTGAGATATTAGATTTTTTTACTTCATGGGACATGGCACATAAAGTAAACAAAAATTAGTATTTCATCCGCCTAATCAGATAAAGTGACACTTTTACCTTGCCAACAGATACGTAGCATGTCACTTTTGTGATGTTCGTAAAAAAATATGTTTTATTTGAATAAAGCTCTGTATATGAAAATTATTGGAAAAACAACGTTTCAACAGCAATGTGCTGCCTTTTTAAGTGTATAAATGTTTAAATTAATTGAATTGTTTATTTATTTATTATACATTTTTTACACTTGTAAAAGGCAGCACTTTGTTGTTGAAACGTTGTGTTTCAAATAATTTATATACAGAACTTTTTACCCAATAAAACATATTTATTAATCTTATTAATACACTCAATTGAGTAAGCTGAAGGTTCTCGGTGAAACATGTTGAATAAATATTGATATTTTTTGTGAAACATACCGAGTATCTTTTATTCAATTTTTTATTATTGTTATGTTTGATTAAAGCTTGGAAAGTATAATTGTTGATACGAGAGTGGGTCCAAAATTAATCCTGAGGATAAGGAGTTGGACGAGGGCGAGTAAATATCCTAATAAATATATTTAAAAAAAAAATAAAATAACATGTAGTTTATAGGCTTCTTGGGGAAATCGCCACTATGAACAAAGGTTAGCGGTCCGCAATCAGTATCTCTTGGGTGGTCATGGAAACCTGATAATACAACATTTTATTAAAAACATAGTCTACATATTGAAGACATGTGATATATCGAATTCTAACTCAAATTTTTTGTTACGGCCCTGGTGCATCTCAGGCTTGTGGAATTGGCCATTGTGTGACTGCAATAAAACCCTAATAAACCGCTAACGATTATTAAATAGATGAAGTCTGTCCAAACTATACGCATGGTTACTATTTGATTGTGTTCGGAATTTTCGCAGATGTGAATAGATTGCGGAATATTTTTCGCAAGTGCGACACGATTGTCGAGTATTTTCTGCAGGTGCGGAACGGTTGCGGGTTGTTAGCCGCAGGTTCACCATGGATGCAGAATAAATTTACAGCAGCATTAATTGTGAACCAGGACATACAGTGATTTTTAATCAAGAAACATTTACCGATCGTCTATTGTTTGATTTGCGAGACACACCATTTTGTTTTCATTTGATACTTGAGTGTTACAAAATATATCAGAAAGAAATATGTTCCAAGCCTTTCTAAAAGCAAAAATGCGTTATTCACAATAATTATTATTACTCGTTTGAGATAAATATTGAATATAAACTTAATAAGTAAACTTAAAATAGCTCTGAATCGAAAACCATTGATTTTCCAGTTTTATCACCATTAAGACTTTTGATCAGCTCATCAATATTTATTGATTTCCAGAATTTTGGCTCAATTCACCGAGGTCCAAAATTATAGGATTTCGTGTGGAGTCCTTTGAACAGTCAACAATAAATCTCATTTCAACGGCCTAGAAATGTTATCAGTTTTTCTCAAAGTATTCTTTAGGTTGAGAATGTATTTTCGTAACATTATTCTTGTTCCTTGCTACCGTGTATAATATTACTGTAATTTTGTACTTTCATTTCAAATTAACCTGCTACCAAATTCAATGTTAGCTTTTGTACTTCTTCTTCACCCGTACCACTTGTCTATTTGTTATTACATAAATATGTACTGAAAAGATTAAATAAAACTCATAACTCACTTGTAGATGAAGCAATAACGTCTAGCTCCGTGGCTAGATCGACTTAGAGGCGTTGTTATTAAATAATGGGTGCCATTTTCTTCCCATCTTCCATGGCATGAATATGCTGGAAAGACAAGATAAAAATTATTGATGAATACAAAATCCTCTTCCAATATTAAATAAATTGCCTGAAAATAAATAACCAATGATGATTTGTGCATACGGAAACACATATACATCAATGCAGCTTTACCGAAAATACACTTTCATATTTTGGACGCAATATATTGACATGTAATTATTCTCTTCTATTTACAATCGTACAAAAAGTGACAGTTCTTTACATAATTTTCAATGTAATAGTAGTTTTTGTTGCACACTTGTAATAAACGGTCTCAATGGAAGAGTCAATCTGTTCCAATTATCAGTATTTTAAGCATTTGGGGGATATTTTTGGAATTATGAACTTGATATTTTGATTCAAATTCCCAAGAGCATTTATGTCAGCTACAACGAAAACAAATCAATTCATAATATTGTTTGAATTTTCAACCAAACCGCTCGTTCATCAAAGAATATCTTTTTACACTTGTATTTTGAATATCTATTATAAATGGTTCCGTGCTCAGTTGTACTTTCAGAGTTCGTATTTTCTTGTCCCTCAATCACGTTTTATAGTTCGCGCATCTCGTACTTTTGTCTTCTTATTGTACCGGCAATATTTGAGCAGTCTACAATATAAATTCTTGAAGTAGTCATCAAGATATGTCAATTGACAGTTCATTTGAATTTTTAACTTATGGAACTGTTCTTTATTAAAAAACTACTTCCTTGAAGCGAGTCTAATAAGGTGGTTTGGCATATACTCTCATTCAGCTCTTATTGTTTCTTACAAAGTCGTACCTTTTTTTTCTTATGTAACGAAAGAGATGTTTCGTGTAAAAAATACAATAATTCTCTTTTCCAAATGCACTTCTGGTGTTCTGGTACGAATTGTGTTATGCCAATAAATATAGCTTCTCTTTTTATCAGTTTCGTAGATCAGACCGACTTTTTGCCGTGAACTTAAACTACTGTGAACATTGAAAAAAATGTGTCACGCTTAGATATATATTTTTTTTTCGTATCCTTTTCCTAACTCCGATCAATCAAATCTGAAGTCATCACTCGGATTTATTTACATTCTTCATATAAGTATATATTTCGCATATGATTTCTTTGTAAATATATCCACAATAACTCCAAGAAACTTGACCTTTCACATTCTACAGCATATCATTCTCCGTTTATGCTCCTAAAGCCTCACCTAATATTAACTTCCATACATCATTGCAGGTACAAACTATTACCTTTCATGCTATATTACAAATTCAAATGAACAAATTCATTCACTTTTTCTTGTTTTACTGCAATCACCAAAGCATTGCTGAATATTTATAATAAATTAATACTTACAAGAAATTAAATCGGAGTTTGGGCAATCTGAATAAAATTCCATAGTATCAATCGTACTGCACCCTATAACCAAAGTCTTGAACCCTTCACTTGCACACATTCCTAATCCATGATCCACACGTTTTCTTCGACTCATTCTATTTTGGTGCCCACTTTGTACGAGTCCTCCATGCTGAAAATTGCCTGAATATCCTTGTCCACTTCCGTAATGATGATGTTCTTGTCCTTGACGGTTTTCTCCTATATGGTTTTGCCCGTGATGATTTTGTCCCCAAGTAATTTCTTGGTTTTGTACATGGATAATTTCGCTATTGAATGTATGACGCCATCTTGTCCAGTCTCTTTTACGGAGACTGCGCGAACTATGTTCATGCTCTGGTTGTGAAAATAAAGATGTTATTGTAAATTTTCCCATATAAGGACACTGACGAGGTTCCGGTGATGTTGCTGAAACAAAAAGAGGTCATGATGAATAATTTTGTATTAAATAAATATGTTTTATTATTTTTTTACTTATTTATAAAATGAGTTCTGAAAAGTTTTTTCCTTCATTAATTTTGTATTATTCACAGAATACATAACTTTATGTCTCCACACAGATATGAGAGATGCAGCCTTTTTGGTTTGAGTATTTTTTCTTTATAATATCGTAGATATTGTGGAACCTGAAGCACAAGACGCGCAAACTATTTTCCAAAGTTTATTGAGTGTATTGCTTGCTGTTGGATTTGATACAAATTATTTGAAACGGAATTTAATAGGATTCTGTTCTGACAGTGCTAGCGTAATATTCGGTTGTAGATCTGGAGTCAGCTTAGAATAAAAGAGATTTTTCCAAATTTTATTATTTGCTTATTGTCTCAGTCACCGTTTCCAACTTGTTTCAGATGACTCCATAAACGACACTAAGCAATTTAATCATTTTGAAGTTTTTATGGACAAACTATATGGCATTTCCCATCAATTTAATGAAAACCAAGAAAAACTAGATAATATTTCCCATGAGCTTATTTTGGGAGTAATTGAAATTGGAAGAGTGTTAGGACCACGATGGGCTGCGTGCAGCCTAAGAGCTGCTCTTGCTGTATGGCAAAACTACTCTGCTTTGTATGAGTTCTTTTCTTCTAACTCTAACCAAAAGTTTTCTGGAATGGCAAAACGATTACAAGACCATGACTTTTAAGCTAGAAATATTAATATATGCAGAGGAGAGCAACTGATCCGAAGATCAATTAATACTTTTTAAATTCTCAAAGATTGTTGCGGTAATTACGAGAAAAAAATGGATGAAGTTATAAACTCGGAAGTATTCCAAAATATTACCTTCGTCGAAAACAGAATTTATAGAAACCTTCTCAGAGATTCTCTTATTGACAGCATCATAAAAAATTCGAAATTAGAAATGATTTCTTTCCCTCAAGTAGGATCAAATAAAACAACAAAAATATTGATAACAGCAAAATTTATGAGCTAGTCAATTTTTTTGAGCCGAGCATTTGGGAAATTGGAGATATTGTAGTTCCGTGGTTAGAAGCCGAAGAGAATTTTGATGGATTTCGGAAAGTAAAATTCCAGAAAACATTCAAAAGGAGAAAAATATTAATGTCCGACTACTCTATTATTGTTGTCATAATAACACTCATTCCAGGGTAATCACATAACAAATAAGACTCGAGGGCATTATTTTTCCAAATAATGCTCAAGGACATTATTTTGAGAAATAACATGTTCCCTGGTTACAGCAAGTAACTAAAGTGATTTCTCTAACAGAAATCATAATGACACGATATCCATTGCTATTAATTTTGATTGAAATAGTACATTTAAGGCACCACAGGATTTGAACGGACGATAATGCCTGCAGTCAACATACAAACCTGGGGTCAGAAATCCTCGAGAAGTACACTTTTGACCTCAGGCCTTATTGTCCTTTTAACACCGTTGATACCTTAATTACTATAATACGCTTGCTGTTACTAGTGCTGAAGCAGAACGAGAATTTTCATTGATAAATATCATAGTCACAGATGAAAGAGCCAGATTAACAGTGCAGAACATATCAATTTTGATAACTTTGAACTTAATTGGTCGCTCATTCCAAACTTGGAACGTAGCTCACAATATAACAACTTGATTAAATGAAAATATAGTGAGAATCAAGTAGCTTTTTGGAGATATTTTAAATAAATCAATTACTTTATAATAATATGTATCAATGTAATTTCAGAATTCAAGTTTATGTGAATGAATATAAACGATAGATTGTTTTTTTTTCTGATGGGTTAATATTCATCAGCTAGTGTTACATCACTGCTTCCACTACTAGTTGCACAAATAATTCACTTTCAATTTTGATTCGCCTAGTCTTCGAAATATCGGATAAACTGTTGGTCTGACACAATGTCTCTCATTTTATTTCCAGGTGTAGGGGACCTAATCTGAAAATATTTTGGGTAATGAAAATACATGTACTGATTTCAGGAAAATTATTCTGATAGTTGTAATCTAAGATATTCATACGCTACCAATAGATTCAAGATGATTCTTTCTAATGAATTAATAATGAATAAGCAATTGAAGTTTACATATCTAACCAAAATCTTTTTTAATAAAAATCATTAAATATCCAAATTTCATTCAATAGCATCTTTTATTTTGCGAGATCACGTGCCTGAAAGATAGATATATGGGTTCAACAGGATGTGTCTGAATTTTTATTCTTTATTCGTGACGATGAATTATCAGAGAGATTCTTTTTCTCCCACTAAATCATGAAGTTCTACAAAAACAAAAGAAAAAAATATTCTACAAGCTTTTTTATTATAGATAGAACGAAAGACACGAAGAATTTGATTTATGTTCAAGATTTATTTTTAGGTAAAACTCAATGATAAAAAGTATTGATATACGGTTGAACGCGTGTTAAATTTTTTCATGTCGAGTTGTTTTTTGCTGTTGTTAGTTTGAAAAATGGAGTCATGTTAATACAGTAACTTGTAATTCATGACATTGCTGGATACATTGTAGATATATTGCAGGAATCTCGGTTTTACATGAATTGTCCCAGTGAATTCTGATAATTTCGGAGAAATCCGAAGATTTACCATTCGAGGAAGTACTCTAAAATTCGCTTAGGTAATGGTTAAGATTTTATCGCTACATGATTATGTCATTTCACGTATTTGACAATGAATGTTGTTGACACATCAAGAAAGTAAAATTTACAACGCTGCTATATATTCTTCTTATTATTATTGGACATATCGTCCTGTATTCAAGTGGATAATTTGAATCAATCAAACCATTAATAAGTGGAGTGTTAAACATAGTCTCGTATGGAGTTGGTACACTGAATGCCTCTGTGAAATGATCGGATCTTTTTTGATTGCACAAATCTCAATCCTTTTGACCTTTTGGGTATCTAACTTTCTTACATTCAAGTGATTAAATTATATCCCGTACATCTTAATTTGCCCTCTCAATAAATTTCTGGGTTTGTAAGTGGCGTGGATTATCATGAATTATTTTTGCTTCAAATATACATGCTAGAAGCTAGACTATTAATTATTTGATTCACAAAATCTTTGCCACTGTCACTTTGTAGTAGACAAGGAGTCCCGACGATACGAAAAATATCCATTAGATTATAAGCAACTTCTTCGGCTCGTTTAGATTTTAGAGATCTGAGGAACACAAATTTCATAAATGATCTTGGTAATTCATAGTAAATTTATAGGGACCATCCGGTTCAGTTGTCCCCTTTTATTAAATCCTGTCGAAATTATTGACTTTACTACCAACCCTTTCTGCTATGATTTTCTTTAGTTGGCATATAGAACATAACTTTGAATATTCTCCATTTTGAATGGATCGAAGCGTTGAACATATTAATATATTAAATAAGATTAATTGATTTCTCTGATTTTATAATTAAAACACTCGAGATGAATTTGACAAACGAATATAGTATTCAATTTAAATCGAGAGAGGTCCATGCATTTCTCTAACAACACTGCTTAGTTAGGGCAATTTATTTTATTTTGACTCCTCTCAAAAGCCCATCCTATCTCAAAAAACAGGAAATATATCCAGATGGATTCGATCCAGCCTACGATAAACTAAACATTAGCTGCCACATTTATACTTGTCTCCTTAAGCTCTAAGAAGTTTTCAACTATTATTGATGACATGTGTTTGTCACGTCTAATGATGACAACTTGGTGAATTTATAGCCTGATGGCTGTTCCTTTTATATATTTGTATGAATGAGTTGAAAAATGTAAAGGTAAGCACATATTAAATTCAACACATCTTCATGCATATGAGCTCTTGAAATTACTTATGTTATACGTAGTATATTCATAGCTTTTTGGCTTGATATAAAAAGAACAAGCAGATCTCAAAAACAAAACCATATATTCAACGTGATCTCCTTTCTGGTCTATGCAATTAGCATAGCTTAAAAAGAAATTCTTTGTTATGGTCTGCAAACCACTCTTTAATAACACTCATGAACTTATGAGTCTGAATTTTTACTTATTTGTACTAAGTACAAGAAAGAATTGTGAAACCGACAAAATTCAGCTATCCAGATTTTGATGGATATATCCGTTTTGAGCATCCCCGAATCCATTTTGACTATTTTTGACTTGATATTGTTACGTATGTATGTGTGTATATGGGAGACTCGTAAATCTCAAAATTCGTCAAACGTATAATGCTGAAATTTTGTATAAAAGACTGGTGTAGGATCTCGGATCTAGATGTGCACCTCGCATTATGGTTGCAATCGTCTGTACTGGGAGTGCACTTTACCTGATACTTTTTTTGAATTCTCCGCATTAATCTAGAATAATTAGCCGTATGATATTGAAATTCAATATTTGAAATTGCTGTAGCATCTAAATGATCATCTCCTATTTTCGTCCCAATCGACTAAGCCGGAAGTGCACTTCATATTACAGACTTTTTGAATTTTTCTCATAAATTTAAAATAATCAGTCGCAGAATATTGAGATTTCGTATTAAGCACTTTTATAGCATCTAGTTGTACACCTTGCATTATGATTGAGATCGACTAAGCCGGGAGTGCAGTTTACTCGAAACAATTTCTAATTTTCCGCATAAATCCAAAACGATTGAACGTAGAATATTCTAGTACAATATTCAAGATGATAGTACTGTCTAGATGCTCATATCCTATTTTCATTGAGATCGACTGAGTCGAAAGTGCACTATACTTGACGATCTTGGAATTTTGTGCATAAATTCAGAGCTGTTAGCCGTAGAATCCTGAAAATTAGTATTTAGGAATATTGTAGCATAAGAATGACGACCTACTGTTTCCAAAGCAACCGACTAGCCGTGGAATGATGAGATATTGTGTTTGATTATATATATCCAATGATGTACAAGTAAGTCACGTGAGGTTCACGTCAGATTTATTTTTCTATTCTAGGAATAGATAATAATTCATCTGTATGTTCAATCATGGGAATTTGGTGATAGCTCAATGAGTTGGTGAATCATTTTGTTATTATTTGCAAAGTGGGCGCATTGTCTTACAAATACACAGCTCTCTTTAAACTCTTTTCCAAATATTTCCGCGCATTTCAGTCAATAATGAAGAATGATGTTCTTCATTTTCTTTCTCGTTCTGATTCAGGTAATCTTTATACAGTACTCTATGTTTGTCTCCAAAAATGGGAGCATGAATTTGTGGAATGAAGTGAGCTAGAATGTTTCCTTTTTTTAAATGTTTCTTTGTTTTTTTTTTCCGTAGAACTAAAAAGAGATGAGTTAAAATTTTCTTATTGCAAATAAGGAATAAGATGGTTTTACAATATAGGAAGTATTAAAAATTGATGTGTTTAACGTGTCAAATGATGTCGATAGTTGCCCGTATTCTATAACACAATAATTAATTTACTATCGATCGAAAAGGTCTACGATAAATGGAAACTGTTGCGATAAGTAAATATTCGGAGTTTTTGTCAGTGCTACCTATGTTCATCGACTGGATTAGATAATGATCGATTAGAATTTATCAATTGAGTTACTAGCCCAGTCACTTGATACATGATATCTTAAAAGTCCATAAAGTCAACTGGACGGCTACAAAAATTATAGAAGATCAAACATCACGAAGAGCAATTTTTCGGCAATATCTAGTAAATCATCGGTTTTACGTTGATTTTGGTAATTATAAAATTAGTTCGTTGAATAAATTTGCGTAAAAAAATCTAATACAAAATCTTTGTGAGACTGATAGTTTCTGAGATACAGGGCTGAGAAAACTCGGACATTGCGCTGCATTTGTTTCTGCATCAACTTGAAGGTAGAATACAGGGCGCATTTTATTTTTACATGGTGTCTCTTATAGGCTCAATCCATGAGCTACAAGTTATGTTATAATTTTGTTTTTTATTCTTCGAAATTGCTGATTTCTTCTTTGTCTTCGTCTATTTCTTCAATATATTTATTTCTATCAACAATCATCTCAGCAAAAAATAACGAAATAAGATCTGCTTCATCATCGTACAACTAAAATTGAACAGTTAGCTTTATGGACTTTCGAGAATTTATTTATGCCGCCAAATTGAAGAGTACACCGTGAAAAAAATCTTTGGTTGTATTTTTTTATAGATTTGGTCATTATTGGTATAAAATGACTGAGCTATTACAGAATAGCCCCAAACGTCAGATCTCTTTATATCGACAAATTGAAGTTTGCCTAAAAATCAGATTCTTCAACTTCTAGTTATGGAAATCGCAAGCAAACTTGTCAGCATTAATGACGAAAATGAAGAAGAATAAATCAACAAAACGTCAGATGCACGTATTGAAAATAGCCTATATTGTACAAGAGCTGGATTTAATTCAAACCTAATTTTGCCATCAAATAAAAATACACGATGGTTTTCGAATCGTTTCGATTGGAAAGCTGAGCGAATAAGGCCCGGTTGCACAGTCTTTGGTTTACCCAAAGCCTAGCTCAAAACCTTAGAAATGATTGTTCCAACAAGCGTTATCTAGGTAAGTCACGCATAGGGTCGGTTGTTTAATTCAAGTTCATCCACAGCCTAGGTGAACTGAGTTTATTTACTATGGTTACAGTTATTGTGATAATTATTATCAATCATAAAATTTTTAGGTCATCGATAAATACAAAGTAATTTTGATAGTTTTGAAAGCAAGTAACTTGGTAAGATTACGCAGCTACGTGGAGGGCTTGATAACATGGAAGTAGCATGTTTGAGGAAATTGTTGGAATTTATGAATATTTATCAATGAGAAAATCCTGAAAAGTTTCCAGGATTACCGCTAGAAATTTGAGTCCTAGGTTTATATCAAACATGTAATGAACATTCAAGAAGAGTTTAAATTTAAAAACTTCTTATTTTTTCAATTGATAGATAAAATCGAAGCTCTAGTATTGAACAAATCATCTAATTTTAAGGAAAAAACTGCGAAGAATGTCGTATTAAGATCAGATGCTGCTCGTGGTGTTTCATTGCCTTTACTTCTCTCCGCGAGTTTTGTTGCACGCACCCAAATATTGAACCAGAATAAAAATTATAAAATTTATGATACGCTCCTATGAGACTTATTAACGATAGTCCGCTCAGTAATGACAACGAGTTTTAAGTATTAAGTAGCTGAAATAGTTATTACCATCATTATTTTCATGTGTGGTGCTTGGCACATGTTTGTATTACGAGTATGATATTACCCCAAGACCACCAAAAGACTAAACGACAAGACGCGAGAAACTACAACTAGACGTAGACGATGTCGTTTCAAGTTATTAATGGCAGCAGGCGCCAAAATCCAGTAACTATCCACTGCTTCTGTTACTGTCACAGAAACGAAAGATGAGACAACAACATGGATGAAAAATGAGATCAGAAATAGAATGGAGATGTATGTAACGTTGTAAGACATAATGTGTAATAATATTACATCACAATAATATATGTGTATTATCTACTAATGAGAGTATGATCAAAGTTTTTTCAGAAGAATTAAGCTGGAAAATAGCAGTTGTACTCGAGTCAAATATTTTATTTTATTCGCAACAATTTCATCTCCAGTACTGTGAGTCCAATTTATCTTAAGATTGATAGATGTGATAAAGATAGTATTGTAACGAAAAGAGCTCCTTCAGGTAGGATACCCATCGCAGAACTTCGAATAAATGGGAAGAAGCTTCGAGAAACTCTAGGCGGGAATATCAAAGCCCGGGCTCTGTCGAACCGAAGGATTAATTTTTGATAGTTCTAATACGGAGCGAGTAATTGGGAATAAATAGCGAGCTATTTAAGATAAATAAGAAGCAGTGAAACTAGATAGCAGACGATGTTACTGTGTGAATAATCAATAAGTGTTGTGATAGTGTTTTTGTGTTTTAGCGTCCGTTGAAGCAGAAAGTATTTATCACTGAATATTTTTTTGTTATTAAATATGTTTTATTTGGACAATTTCTGTATATAAAAATGATTAGAAACACAACATTTCAACAGCAAAGTGCTGCCTTTTTTGAGTGTGAAAATATAATAAATAAATAAACAATAATTGTCAAGACAACAAAAATACAAAAGGTGACTAGAAAAAATATTTACTCCTAGGATCGTAGAGCTCTGCCTGTGGTTAGGCATATAATTCAATGTCCACGGGTCTTCAGGAGATAAAAATCAAGGTCTAAATAGGGAAATAGTCAACTCCTTGTGGTTCTAGGTCAATTTGGCTCTACTCTTTTTGGTTTGGCACTTAACTGAACCATCCACAGATCTTCAGGAGGTGGTGTAGAAGTAACTCTTGTAAGTTGATTCATAGATAAAAATAACTTGAAATTATGAACAAATAACTGGTAACCACGGTCGATTGAGTTCATAACCAGTATTCAAATTAAAATTATTAGGTTATTCTTTTAGTTCTATTACTTCTCTTATTAGTTGTTACAAAATTTCGCCTGACGTCTTTTTTTGTACAATTGTTTTCCTAGTGCATACTCATGTCGCCATCTATGTAGCAGATTCGCACTTATTTGTAAATAGTACGTTCATATGACACTGGATTAAAGCGCTCTCGTTGGGAGTCGACGCGTCTGCTTCTTCCTCGGTCTCTTGCTTCCGAGCTGTTGTTGCAGACGTTTGTTTTTGGATAGTCTTGTGATTTTTCTTGTTGTTCTAAATTTGGTGATTATTTTATTTAATTAAAATCAGTGTTATGATTTTGTAAGTATTTCGTTTATCATTTTGTTCACGTATTCCAAATTTAGTATTATTTTTCTAGTGATTTCGTTTGAGGCGACCCGCGTGGTTAACCTTTTGTTTTCCAAATTTATTTCTTTCATCCTTAATTATTTGTTAGTTTTTTGTGTTCAGCACCTTTTTACTACCTTGAAACTTTTATACCAAATTGATATTTTTGTTCTAAATTTATTTTTTTTCTAAATTTTACAATAGCGTATGCAATAGCCGTTCCGGTCGTAGGAGCTGGTCTTCTCCTCTTTAGGAGGTTATTATTGTTTGTTGTCCTTCCTCGGGAAGATTCGTTTAACTATTTCTGATGTTTTGTATTCAGATTAGTTTTGATAATTATTACTATTGATAGTGTTTCGTACACATGTCTAGTTGCTACCTGCCCTAGTTTACCATAATTTTCCGTCTACAAGAGTAGACATTCCTTCTTTGTAATTTACCGGTTTTTTTTGTATTTCAGTTTTAAATTTTTTTCTACTACCAAACGCGATCAGACGGATATCGATTCGGTGATACGCGATTTTTTTATATAAACACTCGAAGTAATAAAACCTACGAGATTTGTGGCTATCTTCGTTCCTCCCTTTACCTTTCCTCACCTAAGTATGTGTGCTGTATGAATGATTAGTGAAAGTGGTTGATAATACATAATTTAACTATATTTTGGATCCAACGCGTTGCGGATTTGTCATTCAACAACTCGTAGTTTAGTTTCTCACATTGTTTTTGTAGTTTTTTGTTTCCAAAGCTTAAAATATTTTGTTGTGGGCTTTAGTTCCCGTTTTTAAGCTGGAAAATCCTACGAGTTTGTGAAGATTGATCCAATTTTTTTTAGTAACGAACCACGTTCGTAAATTTATCGACTCGACGCTAATAAATCCTTTTTCTTGTCCTGCTAGACTTTGTATTTTCTGTGTTTTTCTTCTCTTTAATGCTCAGCGTAGTTTTTTTACTTTGTAAATTTTTAGTGCACTATTTAAATTCAGACAAATAAATATCATACTGATTATCTTATTTAACCTTTACTAAATTTACAGTTTATTCATTTTTTTAATTGAATCTAAATTTATTCATTCAAGCTTAACGCTTCACGTTTGAAGAGAGCTCTCAATTTTTTTGTAGGAACCTCCTGTTTCAGTTGAATTGGATACTGGTTGGGTTGTTTGTTTTCAGTGTAAACTGCTAGGAATCTTAGGGACCTGTGGCCACTTGAGACTAGTTTTTGACCAACTTCAAGTTAAGAAAAACATCAACACGTCTACGAATTTAAGAAGAACATTAATATCTCCCGAAGTTGACGACCAAGCGCACGGCCAACCTTAACACCTTCAAGGACCGTTGGGTATTTATCAAAGCCCTATAAGACGCAAGATCAACTTTACTTAATTCAGGGAACGTTCTTGTCTGACGTTGTTTTTGTGGCTACCAATTCGACATCTATCTCCTCTGCCGATACTAGTCTTGAGTTCCGCCTGAAGAGGATATTTAGCTAGTTTTTGTAACGTAATTTTGAACGTCTGTGACGTGCTCTCCAGTTCCCTTTTGGCTGTTGCAGTGAGATTTTGTTTTTGTATAATAGCTTCAATCATTTTCGTAAGTTACAAATTTTTTGAATTATAATTTTTGGAATTCTTTGCTTTAATTTAATAATAATTTCATTTATAATTGATTTCGACGTTTGTGCTTTATTTCTTTTTTGCTGTCGCTATTGTCTCCCAGAATAGTACCTTTTTCTCCTTTGATCATTTCCTGGGAGTGGCGCCCATTTCCTATTTTTCAGGTAAAATATTTCTGGTGCCCTTATTAATAGCTAGCCTGGGTCTTCACTTTCAAGGTAGGATATTCCATTACTTAAATTTAGTGTCAATCAGCAGTACATTAAGTTTTTGCCACCAAATAGTGAAGAAACATTACCTTTTTTAATTTCCTACTGCCACCTTGGAAATAGGAAAAAGGTACACTGACGTCCGAACGTGGGGCCCTTAACTTTGTTCAGCCTTGAATTTTGTTGCAATTCAAATAAATACTTTTTTGCTTCTCCAATTGGTTGCACAAACTTTGACATCGAAAAGAAAACTGGAAATATTCATCCTGAAATCCTTCTACTCTTTTCTTTCTATCATTACTATTTTTCCTCTAGCATATGCAAGATACCTCTACAACTCCTTTTTGTGCAATTACTAATCAAATAAACTTTTCTGAGGTACATACCAAGATGAAGCCCGAATGCATCGAATACCTTTCAGAGGATGAGTTGTTATATGAACTAGGAAACCGAGGTGTTGAAATCAATAATTTGTCGGTGGATTTAAAACCTATATTGAGAGGATTGCTGCAAGTTGAAGGAATAAATGGGAATCCATCTCCTATACCACACAATTATATACCAGCCACTGAAAACGCGACATGTCAACAGAAGCTACTGGATTTACGTGGTAAGATAGCCCAAATCAATAATGATAATTCTCGTGCTATTTCGTTGCGATTAGATTACCTTTACAATCGCGTTTTACGTTTAAATTCAGTTCAACCTTGTCCAAACCTATTAGCTCTTATAGCTGATTTGCGAACACAGCTCGACAACTTTTCGCGATTACAAGCTCCTTTGGCTGAAGCCGATCTTATTTCTTTCAATAATCAATACGTATCCTTACCAAATTCTACACCACCGACCCCAGTAGAACATCAAACTTTGATTGACACCCCAAATTATTCTTCTTACGGTTTTTCACAACCTTTAAATGCACCATCACAACATCTATCTCTACGACAACCTATTTTTAATTTGACTGTTCCATCTCCAGTCGTTTCACCGTTAACAAATAATTTACAACCTACTTATTCTTCAGTTCCTGACGTCTATAAATGGAATTTAAAATTCGATGGTACCGGCAGTGTCAACTCTTTTTTAGAACGTGTAACTGAACTAGCTACTTCTCGAGGTGTTTCTTTAGCTAATTTACCTAAACATGCTAGCGAACTATTTGCTGGACCTGCTTTAATTTGGTTTCGTGCAATTCGAGATGATATTCAATCATGGGATGATTTATGTTATCGCTTAAGACAAGCTTTTCTTCCATCAGATTATGAATTCGAACTTTGGCAAGAAATACAATCTCGTACTCAGGGTATTGATGAAAAAACCGAACTTTTTGTTGCTGTTTTGAAATCGTTGTGTAGCCGCTTACAAATTAAACCAGATGCAAAATCTTTTCTAACTTTGGTTTTACGAAATTTACAACCTCGCTTTCAACAGGATATCGCCGTTTTGCAATCTCCTACCATCGAACATCTTATTAGTGTTTGTAAACTCAAAGAAAACACTGATCATAGGGTTGAAAAGTTTAAACCACCACCTTCTCGTACAAATAAATTACTAGAGCCCGAGTTAGCTTACCAACGTTCCGTTGCATCTTCTTCTCGTGTGAATACTGTGCACACGACACCTTCTAAAAATCAAAATACTCGTAAGTGTTTTAATTGTGGTGATCCAAATCATTTAGCGCCTCAATGCCCAAAGCCTCATAATAAGCATTGTTATAGTTGCGGTTATAAAAATGTTACTCGTTTTACATGCCCACATTGTTCAAAAAAAGAATAGGATCGCGTTGTTTCAGTCGCCGACGCACACGATCTTTTATTAAGACTGACCGTTCAGCTTGGAATGACTGGCTGAAAACTGTAGCTAAATTCTGTAAAAGTCCTACCATTTCGCCTATTATTCATCATCCTAATTTAGACTCGCGACCTTTTGTTAAAATTCTTTTCGGAAAAACTCCTGTTGTCGCTCTATTAGATTCGGGTGCTAACGTTTCTGTACTAGGAAATAAAGGCATTTCTTTACTTTCTGCTAATAATATACCCCTTTTACCTTCTAAAGAACCTACTGTAACTACTGCAGATGGTGCTTCTCAACAAGTCAATGGAAAAGTTACCGTTCCTATCACTGCAGATTCAGTCACTCATTATATAAACTTTTTAATAGTTCCTGCTCTTGAACAATCTGTCATATTAGGTACCGATTTCTGGCAAACTTTCAATATTCATGTCAATTTCAAAGATAATTTATGGAATTCTAGGCCGACTATTAATGCTTTTAGTTCACTACATGATTCTACCGAATTAACTACTTCTCAAACTGCTGCTCTACAAGTAGTCATAGATTCTTTCAAAGAACTTGGCTCAAAACCTCTTGGACGCACTCACTGTCTTACGTATTCAATTGATACTGGCGATGCCACTCCTATTAAACAACGATATCATTCTGTCTCTCCAGCTATGTTGTCCATCTTGCATCAAGAATTAGATAAAATGCTTGCACTCGGTGTAGTACGTCCTTCAAAAAGTGCTTGGTCGTCCCCCGTTCTAATCGTGAAGAAAAAATCCGGAGAGCCCCGTTTTTGTTTTGATGGCCGTAAACTTAATTCAGTTACCAAAAAGGATGCTTATCCTTTACCTTTAGTCAATGACATCTTGGATCGATTACGCGATGCTAACTATTTGTCTTCAATTGATTTAAAAAGCGCTTTCTGGCAAATTCCACTTGATGACGCTTCTTGTGAAAAAACCGCCTTCACCGTGCCAAATCGAGGTTTATTTGAGTTCACGCGAACCGCTTTCGGTCTTACAAATGCTCCTCAAGCCTTGCAAAGATTAATGGATGCCGTTCTTGGTCCACTTTTACATAAGTCTGTTTTCGTTTATTTGGACGACATTATAATTTGTACTTCCACCTTCGAAGAACACTTGTCAGTACTTTTTGACATTCTTAATCGACTTAAAAATGCAGGTCTTACTATCAACTTTGGAAAATGTGAATTTTGTAAACCCTCTTTAAATTATCTTGGCTTCGTAGTTGACAAACAAGGATTACGTACCGACCCAGACAAGGTTGCCGCCATTAATAACTACCCTTTACCACGAACAGTTACGGAAATTAAACGATTTTTAGGTTTAGCTTCCTGGTATCGGCGTTTTGTACCTCAATTTTCATGTCTTTCAGCCCCTATCACTGCTTTAACTAAAGGAAAACGCAAATCCAATATTGTTACTTGGGATCAAGAAGCTCTTCAAGCTTTTGATAAATTAAAATCTTCACTCACTTCTTCACCTGTTTTGGCTAGTCCAGATTTTACAAAACCATTTACCATTCAAACAGATGCTTCAAATTACGGCATAGCCGCTGTATTATCTCAAGATTCCTCTGGCGAAGAACATGCCATTGCTTATGCAAGTCGTACTCTTACGCGCACTGAACGTAATTACTCAGTTACTGAACGCGAATGTTTAGCCGTTCTTTTCGCTATTACCAAATTTCGTCCTTATGTCGAAGGTACTTCTTTTACTGTTATTACTGACCATCATTCACTATTATGGCTTATGAGAATGCAGGATCCCACAGGTAAACTTGCTCGTTGGGCTGTTAAGCTTCAACAGTTTGATTTTCAACTTTTGCATAGACCTGGAAAACTAAATACTGTCCCAGATGCTCTTTCACGTGCCCCATTAACAATTTCAACTTTATTTGTACCAGCCGATAACTCAGATCCATGGTATATAAATCTTCGTACTTCAATTCTTGCTTCTCCTTCTGATTATCCAGGATGGCGTGTAGAGGACCAGACAATTTATAAACTTGTTCCGCAGAACCGTGCTGTTAATTTATCTCCATGGAAAATAGTCGTTCCCTCAGATCTAAGGGATGAAATTCTCAAAGAAGCTCACTCTGCTACTACTTCTGGTCATTTTGGCGTATTTAAAACCCTTCGTCGTCTTTCCGAAACATACTATTGGCCCGGTATGAGACGTTCCGTACACCGATTTGTAACGCAATGTAAAATTTGTTTATCTCAAAAACCTTCTCAATTACCTTCTTTAGGCCATATGGGAGAGCCTAAGAAAATTAACTATCCTTGGCAGGCCATCGCCATTGATTTAATGGGTCCTTTTCCTCGATCATCACATGGGAATATGCATTTATTAGTAGTATCAGATTGGTTTTCAAAATTTCCTTTATTATTTCCACTGCGTCAAGCTACTTCTAAAAGTATTACTACTATTCTAGAACGTGATGTCTTTCTTCTCTTTGGAGTCCCTCAAATTGTAATTTGTGATAATGGTACTCAGTTCAATTGTGACGAGTTTCGTCGTTTGCTGAAAAAATATCAAGTTCCAAAACTTTGGTACAATGCTAAATACCACCCGCAAGTAAATTTTGTAGAACGCACCAATAGAATCATTAAAACCGCTATTCGATCCTTTATTAAAGACAACCACCGCGCTTGGGATGTAAATTTACCCCAAATTGGTCAAGCAATACGTACTTCTGTTCACGAAGTTACTGGTTTTACTCCAGCATATCTTAACTTTGGCCGTCACGTACCCTTATCCGGAACTTTTTACTCCACTCCACCTGATACCATTTTATCTGATACTCCAGCTACTTATGCTAATTCATTTAAAGAATTGCATACTAATTTCCAACTAGTTCAGAAGAAAATTATATCTTCATATGACCGCTCCGCTAAACGTTATAACCTTCGTAGACGTTCTTTAGAATTTTTTGTAGGTGATTCAGTTTGGAAACGTAATTACGTACTTTCTGATGCTACCAAACATTTCTCTGCCTCTTTAGCTCCTAAATACATTCCTTGTGTAATACACAAGAAAATTTCTAAATTAGTTTATCAACTTCACGACCTAAATGGCCGCGACTTAGGACGTTGGCACATAAAAGACCTAAAGCCTCATCCTTCTGATGATGATAATTCTTCAAATCAATAGTTTTGTTACAAAATATTTTACATTTTCTTAAAATTCTTTTTACACATATTTCGTTACGTCCCAAATCGACCCCTACTTATAATTTGCTACCTCCTATTTCGTCCCTATTCTTAGAAATTTTTCTTTTCAAGAAAAATTCCTTTTTCGTGGAGGGGCAGTGTTACAAAATTTCGCCTGACGTCTTTTTTTGTACAATTGTTTTCCTAGTGCATACTCATGTCGCCATCTATGTAGCAGATTCGCACTTATTTGTAAATAGTACGTTCATATGACACTGGATTAAAGCGCTCTCGTTGGGAGTCGACGCGTCTGCTTCTTCCTCGGTCTCTTGCTTCCGAGCTGTTGTTGCAGACGTTTGTTTTTGGATAGTCTTGTGATTTTTCTTGTTGTTCTAAATTTGGTGATTATTTTATTTAATTAAAATCAGTGTTATGATTTTGTAAGTATTTCGTTTATCATTTTGTTCACGTATTCCAAATTTAGTATTATTTTTCTAGTGATTTCGTTTGAGGCGACCCGCGTGGTTAACCTTTTGTTTTCCAAATTTATTTCTTTCATCCTTAATTATTTGTTAGTTTTTTGTGTTCAGCACCTTTTTACTACCTTGAAACTTTTATACCAAATTGATATTTTTGTTCTAAATTTATTTTTTTTCTAAATTTTACAATAGCGTATGCAATAGCCGTTCCGGTCGTAGGAGCTGGTCTTCTCCTCTTTAGGAGGTTATTATTGTTTGTTGTCCTTCCTCGGGAAGATTCGTTTAACTATTTCTGATGTTTTGTATTCAGATTAGTTTTGATAATTATTACTATTGATAGTGTTTCGTACACATGTCTAGTTGCTACCTGCCCTAGTTTACCATAATTTTCCGTCTACAAGAGTAGACATTCCTTCTTTGTAATTTACCGGTTTTTTTTGTATTTCAGTTTTAAATTTTTTTCTACTACCAAACGCGATCAGACGGATATCGATTCGGTGATACGCGATTTTTTTATATAAACACTCGAAGTAATAAAACCTACGAGATTTGTGGCTATCTTCGTTCCTCCCTTTACCTTTCCTCACCTAAGTATGTGTGCTGTATGAATGATTAGTGAAAGTGGTTGATAATACATAATTTAACTATATTTTGGATCCAACGCG
This sequence comes from Dromius quadrimaculatus, assembly GCA_963989225.1. Taxonomy (NCBI): domain Eukaryota; kingdom Metazoa; phylum Arthropoda; class Insecta; order Coleoptera; family Carabidae; genus Dromius; species Dromius quadrimaculatus. The sequence continues at coordinate 54,164,052 of OZ022325.1, read as the reverse complement.
TTGCGGATTTGTCATTCAACAACTCGTAGTTTAGTTTCTCACATTGTTTTTGTAGTTTTTTGTTTCCAAAGCTTAAAATATTTTGTTGTGGGCTTTAGTTCCCGTTTTTAAGCTGGAAAATCCTACGAGTTTGTGAAGATTGATCCAATTTTTTTTAGTAACGAACCACGTTCGTAAATTTATCGACTCGACGCTAATAAATCCTTTTTCTTGTCCTGCTAGACTTTGTATTTTCTGTGTTTTTCTTCTCTTTAATGCTCAGCGTAGTTTTTTTACTTTGTAAATTTTTAGTGCACTATTTAAATTCAGACAAATAAATATCATACTGATTATCTTATTTAACCTTTACTAAATTTACAGTTTATTCATTTTTTTAATTGAATCTAAATTTATTCATTCAAGCTTAACGCTTCACGTTTGAAGAGAGCTCTCAATTTTTTTGTAGGAACCTCCTGTTTCAGTTGAATTGGATACTGGTTGGGTTGTTTGTTTTCAGTGTAAACTGCTAGGAATCTTAGGGACCTGTGGCCACTTGAGACTAGTTTTTGACCAACTTCAAGTTAAGAAAAACATCAACACGTCTACGAATTTAAGAAGAACATTAATATCTCCCGAAGTTGACGACCAAGCGCACGGCCAACCTTAACACCTTCAAGGACCGTTGGGTATTTATCAAAGCCCTATAAGACGCAAGATCAACTTTACTTAATTCAGGGAACGTTCTTGTCTGACGTTGTTTTTGTGGCTACCAATTCGACATCTATCTCCTCTGCCGATACTAGTCTTGAGTTCCGCCTGAAGAGGATATTTAGCTAGTTTTTGTAACGTAATTTTGAACGTCTGTGACGTGCTCTCCAGTTCCCTTTTGGCTGTTGCAGTGAGATTTTGTTTTTGTATAATAGCTTCAATCATTTTCGTAAGTTACAAATTTTTTGAATTATAATTTTTGGAATTCTTTGCTTTAATTTAATAATAATTTCATTTATAATTGATTTCGACGTTTGTGCTTTATTTCTTTTTTGCTGTCGCTATTGTCTCCCAGAATAGTACCTTTTTCTCCTTTGATCATTTCCTGGGAGTGGCGCCCATTTCCTATTTTTCAGGTAAAATATTTCTGGTGCCCTTATTAATAGCTAGCCTGGGTCTTCACTTTCAAGGTAGGATATTCCATTACTTAAATTTAGTGTCAATCAGCAGTACATTAAGTTTTTGCCACCAAATAGTGAAGAAACATTACCTTTTTTAATTTCCTACTGCCACCTTGGAAATAGGAAAAAGGTACATAGTCTCTTGAACCAATTGTTCTCTTTAGCCAGAAACTTTGTATTCTTAAAGTCAATGCCATGTAATTCTTGAATGGCATGCTCAGCCACCGCAGACTTTTCTGGGTGGTTCAATCTTATATGACGAGAATGCGTTTTTAGTCTTGTTTCCACAGTCCTCTTGGTTTGTCCAATATATACTTTGCAAAGTATATATTTATCTTATATATTATATTGAATAGGCAAGAAGCTCCAGTAAATTGCAGTGAGAAAATCTATTTTCTGCTATCGACTATTTTCAATGTGTCATCATGAGGTGACTCCAGTGGTAGAGTAACAGTTTGAAGATTTGATTTAAATATCTCTCTACAGTCACCACATGATGAGAGAAGTGAGTGATTTTCGGCTTTTATTTTGTTCAAGCATTCATAAACGCCGAACTGAAAACTGTATTTGCGGTTTTATAACGCTTGTCTACACACGATTTTTTGTACGGCACTAGATTTCCATATTTTTAGTTATGAAGCACATGGTAAAAGAACACAGAGCACAAGTTTAAATTTTTACCTCACAAGGGTGCACTTCATAATGATTGAAATCACACAAAGACTACATTTAGTTTATAAAACTTAAATGTTACACAATGATGCGAACTCCATTTTAATAAAGATGTTTTATTTTACTTGGAAAAGGCAGCACGTTGTGTTTCTATTGTTTCTAATTATTTTTATAGGTGTTTATTGAATGTTACTCATTTTTATGGTTATAGAATTAGAATGTGTGAGCTTGATGTAAGCATTGTTTAGGAAGTGTGAATCATCAAGTTTAGAGGTAATCATAGGAAAAGGGTACTTTTTTGCATAGAATAATAAGTCTGAATACCATCTTTCTACGAAAAGGATAACAAGAATTCAATTTCACAACAGAAAAACTATTTTCTATAGAATTAGATTCAAAATATTCCAATTTGTTGAGTGGATTTTGATTTATATGTGAACATTTTACTCCTTGTATTTCCATGTCAAATGTGCGGAGCAAAAATTTTATGTACAGAAAAATGTATTGACTAAAGGCAGCATCAGGCATATTCATTTAAGAATTCTAATATTCTCCTTTCATTATTATAATGTACACGATAATGAGTTTTCGCAAGTCTCCCATAATGATACGTTAACGCCAACACAAAGAATGAATTTTTGAGTGCATACATGATAAATTTGACAAAAAAGTTCATTGTTACAGAAAATTTTCCCGTGTACGCTGAAATTTAGTGAGCATGCGCAAAAAGTCCCATTTCTCACATTAGAGTTGACGCAATATCAGCGGAGGCTTCAAAAACTGTTGTGTAGGTAGTTTCATATTACTTATGCTACATTTTTTTTTAAAGAAAAATAGTTTTCTATTTAAAGTCTACGTTTAAAATTATGTGTGACACACTATATATAACTCGTATTAGGCAGAAACTCGAAATGACAAGTACAGGCTGATCATAAATGATTGTCCGTGCCGCATTGTTCTGATTTTTTCTTTGCCGCCTGCTTGAGATAGTGAGCTTCAAGTGAAATATGACAGTTCGTCTGAAAACACCATTCCAACCTAAAAATTTGGTAGAATAATAATAAATTTCCAATAATCATTCCTTAATACAGCTATTCACTTACTGCCTTGTTTTTTGAATCAGATTATGGATGAATCCGTCACAAAATATGTAAAATATACGTCATTATGTTCTTGAAATGTCGGTAACGTAGTTATCAAAATAAATAAATTTATACCAACTTTATTCCATTAAGATAGCTTTGATTATAATGCGAGCTTTTACAAGTCACGTGACAGATAATCATTATTGATCACTCTGTATTTTGCCGGCTTATGACTATAAAAACCAGCCTGTAGCAGTCGTTACTACAGTTTGTTATAATGAAAGTCATTGAAGAGCAATGTACATAGTTGTGAAGAAGAATTTTATATCTTTCTCCTAATATATTGTGACAGACGCAATTTTTAGAGCACATTGGTATATTGATTGACATTTCATAAGCATTGGGCTGCAGTTACCATATGCCTAGCCATTGATCCTCCCCTCAAGTTTTTGTGGAGAGGACACCACAAAATATATTATTATTCAGTGAAAACCATTTTGACATTACGTCCAAAACTAAGCTCGACTCCACGGATCAAAAAGCCAGTATATTTACAATGAACTACGAATACTCATATAATATTATATGATTCAATATTCTATTCAAAAATATGTCTAAGAATTTGTTTTCATGCAGGAGTATGTGTACTCTAAAAAACCTAATTATTTGACATAGATCCATGACTTAATTGTCGATATTATTTGTGGTAACAGTTTCTTTCAAAGTTGTATCATACTTGCTTTCGATTTCTTTTTGTTTTTGAGTCTTCATCTTGTAATTTACAGTCTTAATTTTTTGTCAGAAATCGAAAGTTATTCAGTTTACTTGCTTGGTGAAGAATTAATTGGAGTATCAATCTGTGCAAATGGAAGTTGTGTGTACTCCTCCATTATGCACAATACTTACATACATCGTATTGGTCAACATTATCAATCAAATTATTATTGTCACGAACATGAAATATCTCATGTAATTAGTCCACATCAATATTTACTCAAGTTTGTGAGGTTAGCACTCGCGAGCAATCTAGAAAATGATCAGTTGTCGGGCATTTGAATGCTAGCTCGTTGTTGCAGGTTGTTCGATTATCAGACATTTGAATGCTAGTTGATTGCTGGAAAAAAGTATATAAAGCCCCGTGGGCTGATGAGGAGACTACAAAAGTCTTGCAGAAAATGCCAAGATTGAACTGAACTTTTACAAGGGCGACTACATAGTGGAGCGGCGATATTAGCGACGAACACACGCATTTTAATAGAATATCGCATTATGAAAGAGCAATGCGACAATAAGCGCTGCTACAAGAGATAAGAGCGAAGGAATCAAACATAATTGTTTTCTCGTAGTAAAATCAGGGATTCAGCCAAAAATTTCATTTTTCTTTTCCAGCCCGACAGTTTCGACTACTCCTTAGTCATCTTCAAGAGCTAGAGTTAGCCAGTAGCTTTCATAGAAGTCGGTTGTGACAGAAGACATGAGGAAAGACTTATGTCCTCTCATTTTATATTATGTTTTAAATCAATGTTCAATTTAGGACAGAACATTAATTTACTTTCACTCATGAAGATGACTAAGGAGTAGTCGAAACTGTCGGGCTGAAAAAGAACGATAATTTTTCTGACTGAATCTCTAATTTCACTACAAAAAAACTCACATCTACCATTCCAGTCAGCATAAATAACATCATTCAATAATTGTTTTCGTCGCTATTTTCGCTGGTGGTTTGGGGCAAAATTGATGCTGCACTGCTCATAAGTGAATTCTTTGTAAGAAAGCCCATCAGAGTTGTTGATATAATGGAGATTTGAATATGTCCACTTCTTCAGTAGTCTATATTTTAATTTTGGCTAGGATGTAGTCAAATGTGTTGATATTAATTCGAAAATAACAATAAGCTTGCAGATATAAATGATGAAATTCTCCATAAACATTCCGGGTTTGATTGATGGCATGAAGATCAGTCTTCCTTTTGCTCTTTTCATAAGATTGAGGTATCAAATTTTCACTGGATGATATTCCGTTAACAGAAAATTCAATGTGTGGAAGAGAAGAATTCACATGGGTACAAATGAACACGACGAAAGACAACAGAAAAATGGGACGTGGTTGTCGACATTGTTGCTCAATCCTCACGCTCTGTGCTTTACTTTTGCGTCTATCGTCGTTTGTATTACCAATTCACTATGCGGTTACCCTTCTGTCCAGGTTGATCTTCGAAACGGCTGAATCGATCGAGTTGAAACTTCCTACAGTTGTTGTTTATACTTGCATGAAAACTTCTGGTTCTGACATAGTATTATCAACGTATAATAAGTGGCGCACGAGTCGTATTCGTCTGTTTATGCATCATTCAACCGATAGAGCTGAAACTATGCACATTTGTTGATCCAATTGAGCTGAAACTTTGTACATTTGTTGATGGTACTTATGTAGATTTTTATAATATTGATATTAACGTACAATAAGTAGCGTGCGGGTCGTATCAGATAGCTGTTTGTTGCGCATCGTTCATTCGAAGAGTTGCTGTTGGCGTTAGCGCGAAGCTTTCTGACATAATTACATCAAAGAACGACTTGCGTTGCAGTGTAAATATCTCACTAAGTAGCATAGAAAATGAATTAGATAATTTTTTTGTCTTCATATGTAGTTCAAAATTCGTTTATCTAAATACTTATTAATTGAAAGACAACGCACAGGCCAAACCACTGGATCTGAAGTTCTGAAATTTTGACACTGCATTACTATAATGACAGAGAGTCACTGATAAAGGATTTATGGCAATTCTATCCTATCACTTCAATACGCTTATGTGGAAAATCGTACTGTCTGATTTTCATATTTTTATATGAGAGTCAATTTGATCAGTTAACCCTAGAATAGAATAGCAAGAAATATTTATACCACAGGACTACTGGTTGCTTCAGTATTGTAGCAAGGTGCTGTAGTCAATTATTTTATTTTCAAGTGGAAGTCAATTATATTGATCAATCTTAGAATAAAACAATAGAAAATATCGTAGGCACAAGGTTTGTTCGCAGTTATCCTGGGTGCTAAAGTAATTTATTATATATTTTTACATTGATTTCAAGAAGAACATCTACATGCGGACGGAGCCACGGCTGATAGCTAGTGGATAGTAAATATCAGCCTTGCATTATACCTATTAATGAGTGTGGCATTCACAGATCTGATTTACCATTTGTTGGATTGATATTTCAATGTAAAATTCGAATCCTTACGATATATTAATTCCTATAATCATTTATTCTGAATACTTCTATTGTAGCCTTATCCCTGCCTTTAGAACTTTACCATTACATATTTAGAATTAAATTGTCTAACAAAACATTTTTGAAACTGCTGATACTTTCGTTGTCAAACATTCAAACAGGGCTTAAAATAATCCGTGTGTCATTCTGACAAACTGTTTTACACACGTTCAAAATTTTTATTTTCCTTTGCGCTCCGTGTTTGAAATATACGACATGCTTGTTTCTTTCCACAGATAACATGCGGTTTACGTTTCGTGAGTTTGTGGCCGCGTAAATTTTAAAGTTTGGTTGGGTGGTCTCGTAAAAATTACAAAAGATAAAATTGTACCGTAATTTCTCACAAACTGGAAATGGAATTAGAGTATTTTAGTTCTAATGTGCTTTTAGAATTGGTTGCACGTGAAATATAGCAACCATGAATCAGAGTAGTAGGTACTTATGGTTGTGATGATGTCTTGACGAGATTTGAATACTTTTTTCTATCGAGAAGGGTCACATATTACGTGGTCAAATCATAAAAGTTACAATTAAAAGCTATCATATCATGTTACATCGAGAAATTGTTACTTGTGAACTTTTATTTCGGATATTTTTGACATGAAATTGGGACTAAACTCGTGAAGTTAACAATATATGTGAAACTAATCTTTTCTTCCTGATGACTGATACAGATGGAGTATATTTTTAATTGTTGATAATCTTTTATTTTTATTTTTCAAATAGAAATTTTGGAGAAATATCACTCTGGTCAGTTTAGTTTGATTTTATCGAATGTGTTATAACTACGTGAGTTATATCAATAGTTTAGTATATTATATTCGTGAGCAGGTGAATTGTGATGAATTCCAATTACTATGTTTACTCCTCGACATTCTTCGCACTCCACAAAATGTTTCACTTCTAGCGCCGTTAGTTTGTGATAAACGCAATTTTATTTCGTTCAATATACTTAGTTTTTTGTTTTTCTAGGGTTAAATAGTTGCTAGTCTCTTGTATACTTTTCTCAAATATATTAATAGTTCGGGACATTTATTTATAATAATCGCTGTTGGGATTGCACGCTGGCAGTGTCGCGTGATAATTTTATTATTGATTATTCCGAGGATCATCTGTGTGATTATTTTACTCTTTTTAACTTTTTTCCTTCATATCTATATTTCCTTCAATGAGAAATCATTTTTCCCAACTAAATCAAGTCGACCGGACATTACTTAACTCAAGTCAAGTGTCAGCTTTAAATATTTGTATAGGATAGACGTACAAAAATTTATATTTCACTTCACCATTTCAATCTAGTAGACAACTTTGAAGTTCATTGCTCATAGTACGCTCGAGTTAGAGGATCAATTTGAAATTATTAGAATTTGCTTCGGTCATTGTTTGTGTTTCATTAGGCGAGAGAGCCCACGTGTTAGGGATTATTCAAATTGTGAGTAGTCACCCCTTCACTCATCGCTTAACACCTGCGATCGGACGTCGTTCTGAAAAAAGGACAAGCTGTGAAAATACCTGATTTTCAGTCTGTATTTTCAAATACCTGGAATCCAGCCCAATTAGATCTGAGGTTGAGATCCAAAGGTGACATGCTATAGTTTTCCTATTGCTAAATTTGGAAACTTGCATTACTGCTATTCTGCTTAAAAAAATATCTTGTGACTAAGTATGTATTTCTGTGGTAGGCATAAGTTATCATCCTTTTTTTATTACTTTTACTACGTTATGAACGTTATGCCTTGCTGTGAACCAGATAGTTAAATTGCAAGCTGGATTTCCATTTTGATATACATTTGTTTAGATTGACTTTGTTACCACTTTGTGGTGGTGTTTGAAAATCCGAAAATATCTAGTTGAGGGAATGGTGAATGAAGAGCCTTAAATAATCCTATATATACCAGAAAATATTCAAAAAATATATTCTCGTACATCTTACAAACCGGATGTTTCAAAGAAAACAACCGTCCTCATCATCAGCTCGAGACTTTTTTCTTTACATGTTACATGGAAAAGATCTGACTGAACACAGATCTACAGAGAGGAGGCCCCGTTGGGAACATGATTGTTACATGGTATTTGGCGGACATGTTCCCAACGGAGCCTTTTTTCTGTAGATTGTGTTTGGTCTCATCTCAAATGTAATTTGAAAATTGTTGTAACATTGTTCAATATTTATTATAGTTTTAAACACATGGAGAAAAGATTCTAGAGCTGATGATAAGGCCGGTTGTTTCCCTCGAAACGTTCTGTGTGTAGCATGTACGAAAATATATTTTTGGAATATTTTCTGGTAGAAATACATTACATTACTTGAAGCCCTTCACTTACCATTTCCTAAATTTAGCTAGGACTTTTTGAAGTCTGCGTTAGAGACGCGAACCGTCGCTATTTTGTTTTACATTTTGTATTACTCTAACTTTGCTTCTTTGTTACACTTTTATCAGCCTTCAAGATTGTTAATTCATTAGATTTCAGATTTACACTCTCATCTCTCTTGATATATTTTTTTGAATTTAATCGCATATTAACTACTCTGGATAGATTCTATTTCCATTCAATTTGTCAAAAATTACTTATATTATATTTATTGAAAAAGAAAAACATTTCCATGTGTTCGAATTAAAGAAACTAAAATAGATAAACCTAATACTCATTACTACTTTGATTCACTAAGAGTAGTATAATCCAGTGTTTTCCTTCAATTGGTGAATAAATATCGCTGTTTGCAATGATATTTTATTCTATATTCTGCGGCATCTTGATCAACGCTGTGATTTAGACAAAATAGACTTTAGAAAATGCTGAGTTTGCATAACTTCCTAACAAACTGGATTTTTGTACAAGTTTTGAATATGTCATAATAAATGCTATGTCACTTGATTTGAGCTGTTCAATATGAATTTCTTCAATTCATTTATTTTAAGGTTCATAAAGTTCACTATGTTTCCTACGTCTCCCTTCTTTTTTTATTTAATTTGAAAAGTCTATTTGAACGCCGTGAGAACAATTTAATACTTAACAATCAAGTTGATGTCCTGTTTGTCCCTTCTCAATTTCTATACTCCTATCATAAAGACCAGGTCCATTTCCACTTTTTACCTTACCATCTCTCGCACAAATCTTCTGTTTTCTTCTTCTCTTTACAAGATGTGTACACTTTATGATTTAAAATTTTCACACATTGACATTTTTCTTCTAGTTTTAAATAGCTTCAAAAAACCTATTTCAAATAATTGATGCACAACTAAATATTTTTTACTACTTTTTATCTTTCTTATGAATATGATGAGTTTTTATTTTTTTTTGTAACATGATTTTCACTATCCTGTGATTGAGCTTGTCCTGTTGGATTGTTATTTGAATAAATGAATAAATAAATAAGGTCCGATTTCACCAAACTCAGTTGAATTTATCTAGGGGTTATTTTGAGTGAATAACTATAGCTACAATTATATCAACAATAGTTTTTATATAAAACAGCCATTAAATGAATTTAATCAGCGTTTGTGGAACTAGCCCTGAATCTGTCAAAAGTTTCCATCGATCTCGCTTGTGCATTGTTTTTTAACCGACGTCAAAGGTCACAAATTCTCGTTTTCTGCTTATATCTCTACAACGGTGAGAGCTACTGGAAAAATTCACAAGAAAAAGTTTGTCGATCGTAAGAGTTTCTGCAATAAAGGTGGCAATATTTTTTTCCTACGAAGCACTGTTCTCGAGTTATCGCGATTTCAAACCTAGAAAATATGAATATGAACATATGTGTCTAGTATGCAGACCTCAGCCTCATCAACAGAATCGGCTTTCTTATTGCGTCATATGGAGCTCCGAAAAAAATAGAATCAATAGACAAGTATAGATTTTTGATTTCGTGAAAAAAAAAACAAGAAACAATAAAAAAGTGCAGTTATCATGTCTCCCTCCAACATTTGCTTCTTCTCATCAAGACTTGTTTCGTGTATTCCACCAAGTGCAAAGTTCAGGTAATGCATGAATTTATTGAAAGACTGGAAACGTTAGCAAATTGCAACAGAAAGTATTTAAAATTCAACACTAACGGCAGGCGAAACCGATATCTTCTAATTGAACATGTCATAAAGTTTTCGTTCCAATCTCTATTTGGAATAAAAAATATTTTTGTGATATTCTTGTTTATAATTCGCAATAGCAAATAATTTATTCATTGTAATTTGAATGATACAATTAATTTTTTATATACAAAGATATTTTTGATCAATTTGAATGTGAATAACAGGCATAAAACATCTTTATTGTAACTTATGATTTGTTTTGCGAACAGAAAATGGAACAAGAATAATATGTGAGTCATATATATTTCTCAATTACTGTTGTGATTAGGACATTTAATTTATAGAGACAAATGAAATATTTCTAATATATTTCACTCTGTAAAACATATTCGCACTTTACAAGCTGACACATGCCATTAAATTAACATGACTAAAATTTCTGTTGCACTTTGTCTGTGTCAGACATTTCTCCGCAAACTATTTTTGATGATACTTGCTGGTTTTTATTATTTCGCTAAATGGCTCTGTAGTTTTCTATAAAAAGAGAAATGAAGTGAGTTGGAATGAAGAGTTCTAAAGAATGATATATCCGTATTAGACTACTTGTTACTTTCCAAACTATTTTAGAATTGAAATATTCCCTGTTCTTTCGTCAGAGCTTTATTATTATCATGGATTTTATCAACAACAAGTGATAAGACTTTTTAAATTGAATGTCTTTCAAACAGATTCGCATTGCATCTGGATTACCTGATATGCATTGGCACAAAGTATTAACATATTTGACTTATTTTATTTGCATCTGCAGATGATAATTATATAATTGAGAGAGTTCAAATGGATCTATATTTAAAGAGATATTCAATCAATTTGCTCAAATACAACAATATGGTTGATGTTCTGAAATTTTTGAACAACTTTCTGTTGAAATAACTAAGAATTGTGAACATATGGGTAATCAAATTAGAAATTTTTTTGAATATCGAAAGTTCACAATGGAATTGAATTCCTGGTATTAAATTGAATAATTTGGGAGTGACTTGTATTCGAGTAGATCCAATAATTATGGAATGTTGAATTGTAAAGAACACATATCGAACGTGCGAATACCATAACCGAAAAGATCAACCGTTACATGTTTATGAAAAAATATAATTCTGCTATTGTGATAATTAAATAAATGAAAATAAAAGTACTTACTGACTAATGTGATGTATGGTTGACCTGATTTGTTGAAATTGGGAGGTTGACAAGCATCTTCAGGACGTCTTGTGTGCACACCGGTTTGAACTTCCACTACGTGACCATCACGGCGGTGAAACGTCATACACATGTAACCACTTTGACTGTTGAAAATCACATAAAAATTATTATAATTGATGCTTTGAATTAGATCTTTGTTATATTCATGATACTAATATATTCATAGATAAAATATATTGAAATGTTTTATTTTCTGCTGTCATTTAAGAGCTTGTGAATGTTTTTTCTGTTGATTTAGATTGACTAAAATTTTCTAGAATGGTACCTGCATATGGAATCAATTACTTGGGTGAATTATTCTGCTTTTTACTTTAGAAGTGCAAAAACATTAAGAAAAAACTGTATCTTGAGAACTTTAATTTTATGAAGCTCAATTCATGCTCTTGCAAAGTTGAAACCCTTTTCTAAGCTTCAGTAAGCGATTCTGTATTGACGCGAAAATATGTTTTGTCTGTAAGTGAATGTTAAATTATCTATTTTACATACTTCAAGTGCAAAAAATGATATTTAGATTACAAAGCCTGCACTAAGCTATGAATATTATTATCTGGATATTGTTGAAAAATGTAATAGACATATATTTTTATGCTTACCATCCCATAGTAAAATGCGTTATAAGCACCACGGGGCTCTCCTCTCTTTGTCCCTGATGACGGACTTGAGCACAAACTACTTTGGTCTCGCTTTGAGCAGTAGCATTTGCAATTCTATCAAAAATACAAGATTTGTAATTCAAAAGAACTAAGATATGAGAGTAATAGAGAACATGTTTCAAAAAATAATAAGAGGAAAAAAATGTATTAATTGTCACTGGTACTGTAGTGGTGCTTATCTTTCGTGACGCTTGTTTTCGATGGTGATTTGCACTAAATATTAAAGTTTATAGAACAGTGTCAAAAAGCATAATTTTCAACCAATGTGATATTTGCGAGTTACGAACAAATGCACGAACGAACGCACGCACGAACATACGTACCGACATCAAGCCAAAAATAGTGAAAATGAATTCAGGTATGCTCAAAACGGATATATTCATCAAAATCTCGATAGGTGAATTTTTTTGGTTTCACAATACTTCCTTGTACTTATTACAAGTGAGTAATTACTCAAAGAATAAGGCCTCACTTTGAAACTAAGTCGGAATTAATCCAAGCAATTTTTTTGATTTCATATCATTGGATGATGAACTATTACTTCAAGATGGGATAGGTATTAGGGGCGAATTGCATTCAATTTGGATTTTGTTCTCAAATATTTGTGAGGAAATAAACTTTATCGAAATAAATAACTTTTTCGAGTAAATTTTTTTATTACCTACCGTCAGCTTAGTTAGAAAACCGCGTGAGTCCACAATTTATGCAGAAAACTTCGTTAATCCATTATTATTTGCTGAATGTCGTTTGGGTAAGAGAATCATTCATACCAGCTTCATTTAAATTTTGACCATAACATAGTAACACAAAATATATTCACAACTGGAGGGTAATATTTCACTAAATGGTTATACGTTCATCCTGAAAACTTTTCTGATTTGGATTTACAAGGTTGTCCAACTATGCCGACGCTATTTCATCATTTGTCTTTGTTTTCCCAAAAAGATCACAGATCCCTTATTTTCCAATCAAAACTGGAAAAAATAGTTTATTATGCTACAAGAAACAAACGACCACGATTATTGTCTAGGATGAACTTCATCCGTGACAATAATGACGGTCGTTCAGTGTCCATGTTGCATACGATATTTTTTGTAACTCTTTGGAATAACTAGAAATCCAAATTTCAAGAATACAGCTCAAAGGGTTATTTAGGTATTAACGTATTCAAGTCGGCATTTTTATCACTGACTGACTGACTGACATATAGTGACATATAGACCAAAAACCTGACCCACTTCCAGATGATCTAAATGCTGCCTTATTGAGGATGATGGTGCGTATAGACCGACTTCTGAGTTTTTATTTTTGTGATGCATTCAGATTTTGAGTTTTTAACACTTTAACAAACATCATGTTACAATTATATAGAGAAATCTAACTTGAAAATGTAGTCATCGATGAAAGAACTGGTTCTTATCGTAGCGTCAATTGAATTCTAGATTTTATCTACTACATTTGAAAAAATTTTACGGTTTGACATGACAACAGTTTGATCCTAAGTTCAGTTGAATTATAAATAAGCAGGAGGAAATTTAAAGCTTTGTGCGAAATTCAAAACACAGAAATCAATGACAGCCTAGCTTGGTCTTTATGGTGATACGATACAATACAGATTTGTGCAAGCTGTTTGATCACATGGGGATTTTCCTGTAGTGGTGTTTATCTTTTGTGTCGCTTGTTTTTAATGGCGATTTGCACTAATTATTCGTATTTACAATGAAAAGATTTCATTTGTTTGTTCTTTCATGAAATAGAGATTATAATTTGTAAAAAAATCGACATGGGCATTTTCAATTTTGAGAGCCAACAAAATACTGTTTTTTCGTTTAAATGAATATCAACTTAAAATTATTTCCCAATATAAGTTAGAAAAATGAACAGTTTTATTGAATGAAATGAGAGTGATCGTCATTCAGGTCATTAAAGGGAAAAAAGAGTACGAAGAATGCATTTTCCAATTTCTTGTAAGATATTAGCTATTTAAGATAAATTATATTTATACTTTTACAGAATGAGTTGACACAGCAAAGATATTAGAATTATTTGTACATAACATTGAAAAGACAAACAATTGATTTGATATATTCTGGAATTATAAGTGAAAATAAAGATAAAGAGCGATGTTAATTTAGAGTATTCGTAATAGTCTAAGATCTGTTATAGCTGTTGACCTGCACTGATCAAGAATCCAGATGAAATTAATTTTGATGAAATAAAATATGTTAACATAAGTAACGTTGATGAGTTGTCCAAAGAAATCTATTCCAGGTTCAATTGGAAATCCAATAGTTAATTATTTTCCATATCTTCACCGATCTTGCAAGCAAAAAAATTGACACTAATTGTTCAGTATAGCGTATAGAATACGCAAACATAGGGTTACTTTTTTTTTGTTCAAGGCTATATAATTTCCAGTTTTAAATAGGTGAATTTAAATTGGTACAGAAAAAAGTGAGCGATCCTATGTTTGTAGATTTTATAGGCTTTATACTTTCAATAAGTCTCCGATAGGTCTTCTGTGGGTCTCCCATGGGTTTTTCAACTTGTTTTGGAAAAAAATATGCAAATTTGGTGCCAATCACTTCACTATCAGAGGCTCAAATTGAAAACAGGTTTCAAGCGGGTATCATCTCCAAAGTGTCCTCAACAAGATAGGCTATGATTAGACAGTTTCTGGTTTTATGGTAACAGGAAAAAAATTATTGTGCGTACAAGATACATTGTCCCAAATACTTTTTGGGGTGAACACGAGTGATAGAGTCGGATGAAAAAATTATAACAAGTTTACGTCAAACCCTACAAGATGGACAATTTTTCTTTCTATCGCTTGTAACCAAGAAGTTTTTATGAACGACAAAAATGCAGAGCAAAATCAAATACTATTCATATCGATATAAAAATTAATATCAATTACTCTCTTCAATCGATATGGATGTAGCAGACACTATTTCAAATGCAAATTGATAGATCAATTGATATTTCTCAGGTCGTAATTTCTAGTATTTGAGCCACGGGTACTGTCAGTTCTCTGGAAGAATACGAAACAGAATATATTCTGTGACGATTGGAATGACTTTTTGCTCAAAGCTGAGATCAGCCCCACGACCTTCGAATTACAAAGCCAGCATTTTAATTGGACAATAATATACTCTGTGATACTCTCAACAAAAGCTGAGGGTAGATACCTGTGACTTGATGACTGGTAGCCGCATTTTACAAATATCAATTAATCTACCAATGAGCATTCGAATGCCATACTTTTTTGTGATTTAATTACTCATTGATAACATAATCACACAGTGAGTTGTATCTAGCTTAGTTTTACAAGAAATTATTCAATTTGGATGTGAATAATTATTACCTTAGAGTGGAATTTCTGTGATGGAAGCTGTAAGTAGATGTGTAATCCAGCGTATGCCAGTGCTGCGAGGACGCAAGCCAGTTCGGGAATCGGCATCGATTCATAGTTGGCGCTGAAAGAAAAAAACTTAAAATGTATTCTGATGAGTTTAATAATTGAATTTACGTGTGACTAGAGATTAGTATGTGGAGCACAAATCCATAAGTTCAATCTGTCTAAGAACTGATTTCAAAGATAAATGATAGACTAAGGGAGCATATAATTCGTGATCTTTTAAAGGAGTAAATCGCTTGTGAATTCTGAGGGAGCTCTCAATCAACCAATCTATCAAATCGCACAGTATGGTTTTTGTATGTCATACCCAGAAATGGATACAAGATGAGATTGAATAATATTGTATTAAATATACTCTAGAAAAATTCAAGAAACCATGAATTTTCTAAGCCGTAAGAATAAATAAGAATGAGAAAGGCTCAAATGAGCCGCAACTTGTAGCGTGGATCAATTATTAAAACTTGTATGACTGAAATTAAAGCATTTTTCTAGCATTCTTGTCAATTCTACAGTAAAGAGACGAATATATTTCTCAAAATTGGCTATTCAATACATTCATCAATTGTGAAATTGGAGAAGAATTTTCTTTGTACGAATGCATTCATTACTCTCTCCTCTCATCAGAACTGTAATTTTGACTAAAATTTAATGTGATTAAAATTGGAAGAAAAATATTCCTATTGTCGAAGAATGGTATATTCTATCACAAGTATCGGAAGAATTCTTATCTCTTATTCCATACGAGTGAAAAGTTTCTAACTCAAGCAGTAGGCAAGAACTACTGTTCGTGAATGTGAAATATGCCATTTCAAACATGTTGAAGATAATACTTCTTGTAACATGATTTTGGGAAGCCACCAAGAGTTAAAAGATTGCAATGTTATGAAACGTTAAACGTAAAATCAGAAATTCATCCAAAACGATAATGGTATAGTTTCTAAGTGATGTGTTGAAATGTCACATCTTAGTTGTGAGGCCTGGAGATTCCAAAAGAGTAATTTTCATTATTAATGATACAAGTAATCAAGTAATCATATCAAAATTTTTAAATAGAATATTATGTATCATATCTATTACCGTAATTTCCCGTCCCGAGTTTTTTTAATCACAAACGGAGCCAAGGATTTGCCATAATGTGTTTGAAATGTTATATAGCGCGCTAGAAACCAGTTCGTTCAGGCTATACACCTACGTCTATAAATCAGGTTGAAATCTAAATTTTTTCTCAATTAGATAAAAAAAATGTGGACATGTATCTGAATTAATTACACAAAATAGAAATTATGCTTTTTGGACAGTACTCAATTTTCCGCCATAAATATGTATTCTATGACTGTTTCAGGTTTCTTCTACCTAGAATAGCGAATAATTATTGTCGAAAGTGGACAAACATACTGTAATGCTATTTCAAATTTAAATTATGATGCTTCAACTGTTTGAAAATAATTATGACAGAAAAAATTTTCATATTCACTTTAAAACAATTCAACTCACCTCTTCTCAGGGTCATGGTCCTACTACCTTCAGTGGCACTGAACAATCCATTGCAAGTGGCATCTCCACTTTGGGCAACTCTGTAGTCTACATCATCTGCTGCTGCAGAAGCTGCTCCGGTGTTGATTGCACTACCTCCGACTCCGCTCAACGAGGTTTTCTCGTAAACAAAGCACCGGAAACGATCTTCGTTAGAGGTGGCATGAACATGATGGACCTTTCCAACGAGGTAACGAGAAGAACCTTCTTTCCATGTGGCCAAGCATTCCAATTCTTCCACTGGAAAAAAGTTTCAAAAGCTCTATCAATTTCTATAATTTAATGATAGCATCAATGCATCATCAAAGTTTGAGATTTTCTAAAATACAGTACCTGTGCTTTCAGTTCCATAGACATCTGGACAAGCTTGGTAACTCAGTAATAATCTCGAGTCCTCTGTACAGACATCTATACTTGAAACAGGCGAGCGACATTCGCCGTGGCCCCGACTGTACGTGAAGGTGAAGGGCCCCCTGAAAGGGCAAGGCACTGGAAGAGCCCCTTCGCGAAACATGCTATAAAGCATAGCATCTCCGGTGATCATACGGCAAAGGGAGGATAATGTATCGCGCTCATGGCAAAATGCTGTAAAGAAAATTGTATTATTAACAAATTTCAGATACAAATAATAGAATATGAAATACAGAAGATTCCGCTTGTTATAACATACTATATTTGTAGAAATGGAAATTTTACTATACATACAATTTATTATTCTATTAGTTTTAGTGAAAGCACTCATTTATAATCAACTTTCGAATGTGAGGCACAGTTTTCTTTTATAATGAGTTTTTGGTGATGATCGTCAAATTTTGGAAGATGAGAGTCGTAGGAAAAATTTTGTATGCAATACGAGTATAAACATGCATTCTGATATTCGACCAACAAATTTTGTGATTCGGCAAGCCTCGTCACTAATGTCCCATTCACAGCCTGAAATTCGGCGAAATTCGTCGAAATTCGTAAAGCTTGGTATATGGGAAAGCCGTTGTAGCGTTCACAGCGCTGAAATCTGGTGCATACAAATTCCACTTTGACCAAATCTTGCAAGCTCCAAACTTTTCTTGTAATTTAGGTTGCGTTCTACAAAAATAATATGTTTTGAATGAACTCTTATTTCATTTGACGTTTGATTATTTGTGTACGTTTTTTGTTTGTGGTTAAATTTTATCTTTTTCAAATAAGTTATCTTGATTGGAGGCAGTACTTCAAGATTTCTAATTTTTAGTGGTTTCCACACGATAATTCTTAAAATTTATAGTTCTCCTATCATAAAGAAGGATAACAAGAAATTAAATGTAATAATTCTTCCCCAGTTATCATATTTATAATATCAATTTGAATATAAACAAAATACACAAACAATATAAATGGCTGAATCAAGCTTCAAAACTACTTTGAAATTGAGCCTACAGCTGTCGCTAGTCACTAATTTCGGTGTCTAAATTTCAGGCTGTGAACGGACAAATTTCAACAGTTGAAATTTCGTATTTGGAATTTCACCAAATTTCGCGCTGTGAATGGAGCATCAGTCTTGACCTCATGTTACAATGGCCAGCTTTACACTCTTGTTGCATAAATTACAATTTTGTATGAGTATGTGTAAAGTTGCATCCATTTCTTTATTCATCAATTTTCAACAATCAAAGCTTCAACAAGTTTTCTGATTCGTATTGTTATAGGTTAGTAAATAGTAACAGAATAACTGATAACTGATCGTTCACCGTTTGCAAGTAAAATATGTCAGTATTTATAAATTAAATAAGACCAAAAACGTCACATTCAAGGTTTGCAACGCAAGCAAAAGATTAGGTACTTTCCGTCTGCAAATAATATAAATGAAAAATATGAATTATGAAAAAGATAAGAGAAAATTGCGAATTTTTGCGATATGGACATGATTATATTGCACGCATGTCACCTTAGGATGAATTTATTTTTCAACGTCAAATGATATGGCGCCGTGCACATCGTGAACGCCTAAAACTTTTCCTCATTATTTTTCATGACTTAGCATGACCATCTGTATTAATTGTAGATAGTAAGAAAATATTTATTTCTGAAATCAATTATGCTCTCCATCTCGTGCATGCGTGCAAATCCTGTAAATAACTTAATTGAGCTTATTACATGCATTCATACTGATTCATTTTACTTGCAGACGCTAAAAGATCAGTTACACTTTTCTCACTAACTACTACTACCCTATTTCTTCCTGGCTCCTAATAATGAGTGTCAAAATATTGATGTTGATGATATCGAAGAAGAAAATAATTAATAATTTCCTAATAATTCTCAACTTTATTTGTTGCATGGAATATTATTGTCGTTTTATTATCTTCATGTCCTTTATTTCTTGAAGCAAGACAAATTTACTTTGTTTCTATGCTATCTCTAAAATACACACTTTTTATTTTATTCATTAATTTGGACATTAAGTTCCATTCTTGATGAATTTTTTAAATTTATTATTGGTAACTAAAATCAATCCGTAGACACCAAGCGATTATAAGCGGATGGATTCAATCTTAATTTTCATATGTTCATATGTTATGTTATTGATATTGTTAGCAATATTAAGTGACCCTTTTGAGGTTGTTCATATAGAATTTTATATAATAATAGTTCTTAATAGATTTGTTTCAATTAATTCAGTGAAAAGTACTTGGCTCTCGACTTTATTGTTTAATTATATAACCTCATTTCTATACTGAAATTAATCTTTCTCAAGATTATACTCTTTAAAATATGGAATCTAAACGAAAGAATGTGTTTATGGATGTCATTCCAATTTTGGTTGATTTGTGGATTTGAGTTTCTATAAATTTCTTAAAAAGGAGGAAAGGAAAGTGTCCGTAGAAAATAAGTTTGGGAACTACGAACTAGTTGAAAAACGAGTTATGTGGGTTTGAAAGGATCGTACAGAGAAAGCTGAAAGCTGAAATGTACAATACAAAAATGTCGTAAATACGTCCTTGTAATATTATCATTGTTAAAAATTATGAATTTTATAGCCTCACGCAGTCTTCCAACAACTTAAAATCATATATAAATAAGATTCCAATAGAAAAAACTATATATTATGTAAGAAAGAATTCAATACTTTCCCGCACAATTAGAATTGAATGAAATTATCCAATGAAATATATATACTTCTTTGCTGAACATCAACGTATTTACATTGTAAGCAGATTACAAACTTGTCGTGAGCTACTTTTGATTCACCATTTTGTAAGCATGGTACTGCCGCCAACAGTAATTTTAGTGTCCAATAAACGGACTACATTGTGATTGTAAGTTTAGGATAAGTGCAGTGAATGGATCGTGTGTTTCTTTATCCATTAGCTGTTGTACGTGGGTTATAATATTACAAATTATGAATTGAATGTTATACCTGTATTCGTTACATATCTAAATTACTGCTGTAAAAACTTTCCACGGAATCTACCTGCTCCTAAATAAAAATATAAAATATGAATAACAGGACACTCGCAGTCGCAATAGTAGAGCTGATGGAATGTCTACAACTATCACAAAGTTCATCCCAACAGCAGAGTGCTAGCGAGATATTTACGAAACATAAGAAAATCAAAGTTTATTTTGTAAAGAACTAGCGATGCTTCCGGACTCGCTTATATATATATATATATATATTATATATAATATATATATATATATATATATATATATATATATATATATATATATATATATATATATATATATATATATATATATATATATATAGATAGATATATATATATATATATTTAGATTGACTTAATAACGTTACATAATATAACTAGGAATTTTATATCCTGTTTATAATTGGAAGTCACCATACTGTGCTAGATTAGTAAAATCAGTGACGCTGGTAATGTTTATATCCTGTACCGTGACAGGTAGAATTACAGATTTATTCGTTCATAAAATTGAAAGGAGTCAATTCTTTTGAATAGTTGTTAGATTAGATCGTTGATTATTCCTTTACTTCAATGATTTTTTTATGGAAAATGCTGGCTTTTTCTATTAAATTTTTATACGAAAGTTATTAGATACAATGATATTAACAATATTGTTTTGAAACTAACATTATTCGTACGTTGAAATTAATAATATTCAGCACATATCAGACATTTATTATAGCACTTAAAACGACTTGATAACTTCATGTTTTTTCCCTCAGTAACATGAGCCTGTGAAGCATGACACGGTTAGATGCGTGAATGATGCATTGATAACATGTGACCGAGTAAGATGTAAATAACCCTCTGCGGCACACGATACTTGTTTTGCTACACCGCTGGTTTTCCTGCATGGAGTTGTGATGGCTACCGCTGCTGTGGTCACTGCTGGTTTCGCTGCTTGGTTACAAGCAAGACTCTATGATAGAATATGAGCTATTTTTCATGTTTGTCTGATCTATTCGTGTGCTTATTGATGGAAACTAGCTTATAGTAATGTGAGCATGAAACGAGACGGTAACGGTCTCATAAATTCCGTGTGCAAATTATGTACATAGAGAATAAATGGAGAATGAATAAAAAATTGTCACGTCTTGACATTTGTACATCGTTATCTGCGTACTGATTTGAAGCCTAATAATTCGGCCACTACCTAGGACTATTGGATGTATACTCTGTCCCGCGATGAGCTTCCACTACTTCTATTTTAAATACTATTCAATATAATTCTACAAAATTTGGTATCTATGAGTTTTCTAACATGCCAATTTCTGCTAAAATATTTTTAAAGCAGTGGTAAATCCGGTTTGACCGGAGATTGACTTGAACTATCTTATTTTGAATGGAACACTATATCCTATTTTTTATTTTACCGTTCCATTCAGTGGAAAATTTTACACATTAATTTATTGATGAAATGCTGGAAAAATTTTGAACTTTTATAATTTATATCAACTGATGATTTTTTTTTTTACATAAATAAAATAATGGTAGAATTAGATTTATCTAGCGAAAAAGTGTCTTATTCAAATGTTATTGAAAAGTTGAAAGAGTTACTTCATCACCACCTCCCGATGAACTAAGGATGGTTCAGTTATGTACCAAATCAAAAAGAGTAGAGCCAGATTGATCTAGAACCACAAGGAGTTGACAATTTCCCTATTTAGACCTTCATTATTATCTCCTGAAGACCTATGGATATTGAATCATCAATCACAGGCAGAGCTTTACGATCCTAGGAATTAATATATTTTTTAAACTTATCCAGTTACTATTTATACTTTTATTTTTGTTGTCTTGACAATTTTGTTTATTATATTTATATTTCTTTACACTTGAAAAAGGCAGTACTTTGCTGTTGAAACATTGTGTTTCTAATTAATGTACAGAACTTATACCCAATAAAACATATTTATTTAAGTTGAAAAAAGTTTCAACTTTTATTATTTTAAACGTTCGCATTTTTTTAACGTATTTGACATGCCGCTGTCAATCGTTGTCCCGCTAACGAGATGACAGGACTTCATTTTCTTGATTAGTGATATTAATATCACAAAATAAAAGATGAATCAAGTTTGGGACAATGAAAACTGTCGCCAGCTTCCGGACTATATACATACTTCATGCTTATTTGATGGATTCGAGTGGTTACCAACAGATAACTAACATATGATTATGTGGGTTTGAAACAAGGTGGTATCGTTCATTCTCATAGACTTTCACTGAGTAAATTGAATACATAAAAAAACAAAATTTGAATGCATACTTCTAAACAAATTTTACGATTTGACATTTGTTCCTTGTTGGTACTTGTATACTAATTTAGTTGATTCTAAAGTATGTTATACTCACTTGTCACAGCCTAGCACTCAAGATATATACATTTTTCAATTAATGCAAGATTCTATAGAATTTTACAGTGCAAAAATTCCACTATTTCACTATTTTTGACAGCTGAAATCCCTAACATTCGTTCTTTCGCAGTAAATCTTGAATACATGAAAACGCACTAACGTCTTGCACTGCTGGAGTCATTTAATCCACAGACGAGTTACACCACAGATGAAGGAAAAAAATGAAGCTTTGAGCAAAAGTTAAGTTAGGTTCAGGTTACGCTCAGGGTAGATTCAGGTTAGGTCTAGTCTAGGTTCAGATTAGGTTTAGGCTAGGTTTTGATTATTATTGTACACTAAGGCCTGATTGTACGTTCTGAGTTTAGTCACAGTTTAGTTAACGTAAGCTTATTTTCATAGTAAATAAACTCGGTTTAACTAAACTGTAGATAAGCTTAGATTGTAAAACAGGCCCCAAAAGCCTACAGCCCTTTTCACTTGACATAAACCCTATTTTCCCATGACCTGTACGTGAACAATAACTGAATTCTTTTTTCTAAGTGACGTTTGAGCTGTCATTCTCTGCTATGTGCGTTTCAAAAACATTTTCAAAACCAAATGAGTAGGCCAAATTCCCAAAATATCCATTATAATGTTCAGCGGCGCAGCTTGCTAGGAACCTATCAACTAAATCAAGAAGTCAATCCAGCAGCGATGCAAGTATCGTGTGACGCGAGCTCCAAATGAAAGTACCTAAATTACAATAATAATAATGTACAATATGGTACTTTTAGCGAACTCGTCAGAGTGTAATGAGATTGAGATAACGTTCAATGTAGAATTTAAGACAAAAGCTCAATTTGTAATTAATTTTGAGACAATGCAATATAGCAAATCTAATATTATTCTAAATCCAGTATAGTGGACGTCTGCGTCTTAAGATGGTGGATTAACTTTAACACTACAATCCCCTTGAAATAGGTATCAGATAAAAGGGTTTGACAAGTAAAATGCAGTTGGCTATGTGACGTGTTTCTGAACCAAAAAATCTATTAAACTCGCTCTAATGGATGGTGCACTAAGAAGATTTTTTTTTATGAGTGACATATCTATCACCTAAATCTGTTGATCAATAAGATAACACACTAATATTAACTATGGATCTTCTTTCATTGTGTCGATATTGATAGTGACATAGGCAGTATGACACCATTGTGAATTATATTTTGAAATCGATCATAATTTAATATAAGCATGATGATAAGCTTCTCAAAAACGCTTTTATGTAATCAGTTACCATGTTTCTATTACAAAAATTACAGTTCCAATACTAGGCACATATAAATCAAAATGTGGCTCCAGGTTTTTTGATCATTATTTTCTTTAGTATGTGTATTTCCGTATTAAGTTATAATTATGAGAATATTAGGTGAGGAAGTCTACGCCTTATGGCTTTAAATTTAACTAGTTAATTTTTACCTGGTCAGTTTTATACGTGTTTTGGTTTCATGCCACGAAAGATACAATCTTATTTTGAATAGATAAAGTCATAATTTATTCTGTAATATATAAAGCAATCTAATCTATCCGTACCTAATATTTAAAGTGATCATGTTACATGGTTACACCCACCGCATAAGGGTTCAAAATTATCAGCTAAGCTTTTAGTTTCGTTACAACCCTAAAGGATTTTATCAACTCAATCTGGAGGTAAAATTTATATCGTGAAAGTTTTAAACATGCATTGGAGTAAAATCCAAGTAAAGAAGGTAAGAAAAGTTTTTTTTTTTTAAATTTATGATTAAAACGTCAGAAGATGTTGTAGTCAAATGAGATTAATTTATAGGAAAATATGAAACATAATAGAAGATATTATGTAATGGTAAGCTAAGAATTATTATATGAGATCAAGTTTCAAGTTAAACGAGCCACTA
The DNA here is from genome assembly GCA_963989225.1 of Dromius quadrimaculatus. Classification (NCBI taxonomy): domain Eukaryota; kingdom Metazoa; phylum Arthropoda; class Insecta; order Coleoptera; family Carabidae; genus Dromius; species Dromius quadrimaculatus. Next base: position 54,139,252 of record OZ022325.1, on the reverse strand, counting down.
AAATTGTTGGCCGAATACGTTTGGTCACACTTGTATTTCGAATTTTTTTTTTGCGGCACTGAATGGTAACTTTCAGTCTTGAACATATGTTTTGGACTGTCATCGTTTCTGTTTCTGGCAGAACTAACAAATTTTAGGGAATTCCGTATTCCTAAATTTTGACTTAAGTACTTCAAGATCAGTAGCTTCTGGAAGCAATACCAATCCGCTTTGACAATATTCAAATATAAGTATGAAATTCACTCTAAAATCTGCTCATTAAACCTATATTTGTATCTAGCAACACTTCACAAAATTGCCATTAAAAATAATAATAGCCTTCTAACTACTACAAGATACTAAAATCATTAAACAAGCAGTTCTCCCTTGCCACAAAGTAATTATGTAGAATAGCGAACGTTTTATTATATACAGAACCGGATCTAGTTTCCACAGAATTTTTTTGTGGGATTCAACGTATCGCAATAATAACTTCTTTTCTAATATTATCTGTAATTTAAGAATCCAAAATTAATGAATAGCGATAGCATTCGAATCCTCTTAGAAAATATGGGTATTGTAACAGATTTGCCTCATTAAAGTATAAAATATTTTGACCTTGCATATCTAAGCATACATCTTCTTCGTCCACATTCATAATCCTATTCATATAAGCTCATTTATAGTTTCCTCTCGAATATTTCTTCCTACGTAACAGACTTACGATATTATCGATCTACCTACACAATTTCACCAATAGATATTTTTCTAGATACATTTTTCATCTTATACCTCTCTCACTCCTTAATAGTCTATAAAATTTGAAAGTGGTTATTATAATTTCTCGCAGTATTTGAGGTTATAACAGAAGAGATCGAAATAGTAACAAATTGATGTAGGAAGAATATAATATATATTGGCAAAAATGAGGGTGAAAGAGTATAAATGAGTCAATTCTGTTAGTTTGGAAATCCAGAAATAAGGTAGAATTATTGGCTTCCAAAGAAAAATGAGATGAATATTTTGGGTGGAACTCACTGCAACCGATACGTTAACAAAGTGTTTCTTGCATACCATTTCTACCAACTCATAAACGCTTGGCAGGCAGGTTTAGTAGCTCAAGTTATTAAGTATGTTTGTGAATTCATGTCAATAGCTTCTGTCACAGATGCATTTGTTTGGTCTAAATGTCAATACTTGTTCGTGACTTTCTTGCTGTATACATTATAATAGCCAAACTACGAAGGTTTATGACCCTAGAATAGTATATTCTATAACAATTATTGAAGTGGCTTGCTTTCCAAATGAGCGAAAAGTTTGTAATTCGAGCCAAAGACGAGGACTATGGCTCGCAAGTGTGGCATACGTCATTCCAAACATGTTGTAGACTATACTTTCTCTAACAAGACTTTGGTAACTCACCAATATTTCAGAAGAAACTTTTAAAATTATGAAACGTCAAACGCAAAGCTAGAAAATAACAAAATATACGAATTGTTGGCTAATAGCCATGGTGACTAAGCAAACATTTTTTAATTCTAAACGATATAGGCTACGTGCATGAAGTCTACTAGCGCCTTTAGCGGGCAATGGAGAACGATTGAACTCACATTTTATCATTGTTTCATGCCTATAATTTTTTAAATGTACTAATATTATTTAATTCAGCTGTGTGCGTACGATATAACTTGCATAGCATAAAAGGTACGTTGAAATTATTTATTATTAGTATTTATTTCTTCAATTATAACGTACATATTAGAGAAAACGTCTTAATTCGTACAAATTAACAGGATAACCTCAAATTATGACGCCAATGATCTTGCGCATCGGGTTTGTATCAAACACTGTATCCCTTTTACCGAGAAAGCATTAAAGAAAAGCGTGAAACTAGTTTTGCCATATTAAACATGTTGAAGAATATGTTGCTGACAATATTAACAACAAAATTATTGCGAAGTGCATCTGACAAACTTCTATCATTGAAACATCTTACAAATTAGAGATAGAAGTAAATTCATGAATCCCAAATCGATGATAAATACTTCTAATTTCACAATTGAATTACAAACATATTTGTTATATAGATTAATAATGAAAGATAGACAATACTCTATTTACCGCTTTGATTCACTTCACTCGTTTTTTTCATGTTATAACTGGGTACATGAAATCTATGAAACTATATTTCACTTGAATCATCCTTAACACAACAGCCTGAAACACAAAAAACGTTTTTCCATGTTTATATGCAATTATTTTCACTTTTAAACTACAATGCTCAATGACAATTCAATGACGTATTCTGAGAAATGGAGTTCAATGGTTACAATGGTGCTAATCATGAGCGCTCGCATCGATATTTGTTCAAACTTTGCCCCCTGGCACATAGCCTATACAGAATTATTCTGAACGACAAATTGGAATATCACTCGTTCCAACATAATTTTTGGTTTTGGAATATGCAAGTTCGAAGACAGTGTTAGAGGAAAAATCTTGTGTACGACATGTATATAAACAAGTATTATAGAATTTAGATAGCAATTTTCATTTCCCCGACCTATAATATAATAGAAGTATGGTAATCGTGATTTTTTGACAGTTCAAGATGTTGATGAATCTTCACGTTTCAGACCATACCGAACCCGAAAAACATAATTTCAAAAAAAGTCGGCCTGATTTCGGTCTGTCTGGAAGTACGATAACTTAAGAACGCGTGCGAATTGTTGACTGAAATTTTATATTTTAGTTTTTCATCTAGAAGCTACGTTCAAGTTTTTAGATGAGCATTTTTCAGCCAGTAGTACCAAAATTTTATAGATGGAACTCTTTGTTTTTTGCGTTTATTTTATAAACGATAATATTTATTATAAAATATGGAATGACTAAAACTAATCCTTGAATGATTTGGCACAACATTCATAAGTAATATTTCCATAATTATGAGCGGTTCATTTGTTATGATCAAAATTTGATTTATTTTGAAAATCGTTATATTTTTCTGAACCAAAGAAGTAATGAGAATCATAATGTGGAGTTAGGATTATTATCATTCATATTTTGATGTCACATGCAAACACATGCAATTATTTCTTTAAAATGAGTTTTTTGACTCTACCGTGTTTGGTATCAAATTGAAACTCTTGTGGGAATAATTCTAGTAGAAGTGTCAAAGACAATAACTGAAACGATTGTCAATTGTTTCTTTTACAAATCATTATTGATGTTCAGTTTGATATTGAATTTTGAGCTCTCGTTTCTTAGTACCTATATATCAAAAATAGATAATTAAGTAGTGGAATCCACGTAACCATCTTCAAATTACACTTCCGGCGATTAATTGCCGAAACTGTATGTTCCAATGAATTAAACACCCCGAGAATCTAGAAAAGGACTCTTCATTTTCAAAAATACTTTATTTATGTAAGGATAAAAAAATAATCGTCATCTGTCACTTTAACAATGAGAGTTGTCACTTTGACAATGACAACTGTCACTTTGACAACGACAACTGTCGCTTTGAAAATGACAGCTTTCACTTTGAAATATGCAATAATTTGATGCGACACTATAAATTTCTGAAACAGCGATGAAACTGGCCATGAAATTTATGGTCGAGGAAGTACTGTGATGGCCACAGCGGATTTCTGTATTTAGGAAAGCTTTGCCATGCAATACTTGATCTGATATCGTAATATTCAAATTTACCCTTTTGTTGCATAAATTACCATCCTTTTCTTATGTTGGATTAGAAAGCTTCGAAAGATTTTTTTATTTATATTCTAGAATGATGACAAATTATCATCTATTTTCAAGCCATTACAAATATTGTACACAAGTAGCGTGTGCCGGCTTTGCACGGATGGACATTTATCAATATTCAACATTTCATTTCGAATTTTCAGAGCATAGTTCAATATTATAAGATAATTATTGAAAATAATTCAATGCACATTCGATGTTTGAGTAACATAATAATAATCTATACATTCTTTCAGAATTATATCATAATAAATAGACTTTTTTGATTTTAATTCTGTATATTTTATTTTATTTTTGACGTTTCGACTCTCTAACCGAGCGTCTTCATCAGAAAAAATGATACAAAAATAAACAAGGCAAGAAGGTATCTAGATAATTAGATATTAAAAATTGAAAATATACAGATAACTAGATGTGAATACGTGGATTCCACATTTAGTGCAATAATAATTATAATTAAAACATAACATCAACTGTCAAAATTCATTGATTAGTGCGTAGATTTATGTACAGATAGCGACATCAGTATTTAATGAGATAAATTACGAGAGACAAAATATTATATTGCAGCGAACATAATGTAAGGAATTATTGGTTATTTTTTTTGTACATATTGAATTACATTATTGGGGTACCCATTTCTTTTGGAAGTGAATTATAGCGCATGTTACTTAGTAATAATATAGGATTCTACTGATGTGAAAAAAATCAAAATCGGTTTAGAAAGTTTTTCAGTTTATCATTATAAACAAAACTACGAATCTGTTCTCTTTATAATATTTGTATAGATAGATGATAGTTTCACGAGGGCAACAACTATAGTAAGTTTCAACTCAATCGGATAAACAATACGCGAGCGAACAAGTACGCCGCCATATTTATATTGATGGTACTATAATAAGAGCTCTCAGGAAAGTATCAACAACAATTTTAGTAAGTTTTAACTCAATCGGGTAAACGATGCGAAAACAAACAAATATGACTCGTGCGCCATCTGATGTATGTTGATAGTACTATAATAGAAGCATTTACAAAAATAAAAAAATAAAATAGTAAGTTTTAACTCAACCAGATGAATGATGCACGAACGAACAAATACGGCTCGTGCGCCACTTAATGGATGATGATGATACTATTAATAAGTGGTTCTTGTCACCAAGCAGTCTCGTGGTCAAAAATACAACTACTCCAATCAGGTTAGCTGTCATTAGTCTAATGGCCAGTTGCATCAGCTTCACTTAACTTCAAAGGAGGAATAATAACCATAGTAACAATTGTACATACAATGGTTGCCATAGATATTAATCTTCACTTGAAGTTAAGTGACGGTGGTGCAACTGGTCATAAGGCTAATATATTTCGTAAATAATACAGAGTGCTCAATAATGACTGACCGTCACGTGCCTTGCAAAACTCCGCATTATGATCAAAACTATCTTCATGGAATAATGTTGGTATAAAATTTATTGGTAACGTACGAAACTGACATTTCAAAGACACAGTGGCGTTTCGCGTGATATTGATGTCGGCATTTTGCATTATTCTATATAGATTTTGAACTAAATGGCACAGATTTATCTATAATTTGATTTAAGGAACGAAAAAGTGAGTAGCTAACTCTATTTTTGAATGATAGAAGGCTAGAATGATGTTTTCAGAGGAGCTGTCATCTGTCACTTGCAGTTTACTATTTCAAGCAGGCGACAAAGAAAAAATCAGAACAAAGTGGCACAGTCAATCATTTCTGATCGCTCTGTATATTTTTATTATTGAGTGAAGTGTTTGATTCTATTGAATCCACATGTAAAATAGTGATCTCGTGGAAGAGAAAAAATAATTAATGCTATCTATTTAATTTTTCCTGGTTTAATTGATCGAAATTTTGATTAGTGTTTTATCATACTGCTTATAATCATTAGCTTTTCGAGATGAACCATCAAATTGAAGCAATTATCAATAAAAATGGTATGATGATGATGTAAAAATGTAACTGCATTACTGGGCTCAGTGAAAGACATAAATATATCACTGCAGTTTTGTTATTTTATACTCGATTATATGCAACATGCAAGCTCTAGCCTAAAATTTTGATTTTATTTATTAAAATCTGATATTTATTTTCTATCAACTACGTTAATTATAGAATTATTTACATTATATTTTATTGATTAATTGTTTGTGCTTTCACATATCGTTTATTTTTTGGAATATCCATTTATATAAAATAAATTTTCTATCAATTACAGATTTAAAAAATATAGAATACACAATACACATAGACATAATTCATATTTTAATATTCGAAAACTTAGACATTTATGCCATCATTGATTCACCTGATAAAATATAATCATTTTTTGTGAAATGCAAGGAGTGAACTTATATGTGTTTTCCTCTATTTTTAAAACATGCTTCTACATTTTGCCACTGTTTAATTTTTCATATTTACCGATAGAATTTGGAATTTTCACATAGTTTCAATTATATTTTGGGCAATAATGGAACGAACATCTAAATTATTATAGAATTTGCTATTACATCCGTAGATACAACAGAACATTTTGCTACGTGCTTTCTTGGGAGAAAACCTGACTCAAACATCTTTTGAAGTATCAGACTCCATAGTAATTTACTTTAGTTGATGAATCATTTTTTAACAGTAATAATCAGTTATTCAACTTGTAAAACAAAAATGAAGAACTTTTCTTTATATCGTTTATATTGTAGTTATGACAGCTGAACCGAGTGTTTGCTACCATTGTGACCACCAGTTAGCGCAAGTATACTACTGACACATACCAATAATAAAAACCTTCACGAAAGTGCCAGCAACAATAAAAAGCTTCAACCCAATCGGATGAACGGTGCTTGAACGAACAAATACGGCTCGTGTGCCATTTCTTGTAAAGTGGTCTATTATAGCCTATGTTGCCCATTGATAATATGAGATTCTACTGGTGAAAGAATTTTTGACGTTGGTCCTGTATTTTTTTAGGTTATTCATTACAAACAAAAATACAAATCTTTTCTCTTCGTGACATTAGTATGGGTTTCAGATGTTGCTGGATTTGTTTTATCATTTATCAACGTGACACTCAAAACAAAAATGCGTATTCGCTGCTTGATTGATAAGAGCTGGGGGAATGGACTAGAATAGTGATTCATGCAATCAGAGTATAAACTTGGACGAATGCTCGTCTACTCACATTTTGTTTGAGAATTTTTTTTCTATGGTCCTCAACCTGCATATTTAAATATTATGAAGCATCCAGTAATGAAGCTTAACGTACAATAATTCGACAGTGGTGGCCTACTGCACCGCTGTCTCTTGAATTTTATGTGTCGCTTAATTAAACAATATTATCAAGACTCAAAAGTCAAATGTGACAAATATTGCTGTCATTATACCGATTCGATATTTTTTGTTCGAGTGGAGCGGTGCATTAGACTCAATAAATAATCGAACAAATAGATCTGTGACAGGTGGATAAATTTGCAGAGAAAGTCTATTTAGATTACAAAGCTTGACCACTACGCTTTGAGAAGGTCGCAATGCTCGTATGCGAATGCAAATGTTGATGACAATACTCAATCCTAATCGATATTGCGGTTTCTTTTATCACTGACAGATAAAAGTGAGATGATATATTAATTTTTTCTATGGACGTCAAAAAATGATGACATTTGTACATCAATATCAGTATGCAAAATGTCGCATTGGAGTTGTTTATCATGACAACGTGCACGAAATATTTCATGCACTGATTTTATCTTGACAACGTGTACTAATTTTTGTATTTTGATATTTTTTTTCAATAACTTTTTGACGTCTGTAGAAAAGATATTGTATGCAGTTCGTGCACGAAATTTTTCTAAGGCTATCGAATGATAACTTTCATTCTCAAGCACCAAAGTATAATTTCGCACACTAGATACATAAATAACTATTTCTGTCTTTCCACCAATTTTGAATGCAATGCTAAATTAAGGCAAGTCGATCGAAAAATCTATAGAAATTGCTTACTTATGGTATATGGAAAATTTCAAATCCAAATGAATTAATTTTAATTTTGGAACTGTCTCAAGAACTTGAAACAGTGAAAACTCCACAGGTAAGACAAAGACTAAACTCAAGACATGACCAAATTGCAATAGTCAAGTTATGATTGATACTTGTCATGTGGTATATCTTCAATTTAGTTTTATTCTTGATTATTGCTAAATTCACTTAGCTCAACAATTAAATACTTCTTTAAATGTGTTATCTTCAAGGTTTTAGTAAAAAAGTTATTATTGACTACTTACATCAACAATTTTGTACCTACTTCATTGTGTGATGAAAATTCTGATGTCCAGATATAAGACTAATGTGTGAAACGATATTCTAGATATTTACTAGATATTCCTATTCTTTGTTTTAGAACATTCGCCTGTTCTTTATCTCGGAAAATGAAAAAATGTTTGGCATTTCGTGACAAGAATGTGTGAAAAGTTACCAATAATATCGACTTCATTTATTTTACAAAAAATGCGAGAGTTTTGTTTGCTCTTTGGAAATGTTGGGTGGGATACCGGCAGCAAAATATGTAGAACAATTCTCTTTCAGCGGAATGTTTTGCAAATTACCAAGCACTAGCACCCTTCAAACACCTACGCTGATTTTAAGTTAAAAATCTACTCATTCACATTTGATAAAAGGTATACTTTTTCTGCAATATTCAAAAGAATAACATTATATTTATGTCATCTCAAAACCCTCCAAGTCAAATTCAGGAAAGAACTTATACCTCTGTCTTACACAGGGTTCAAAAATAGCTCCGTTATTCTTGAACACAGTCGTCTATGTAATTCTCAAATATAAGATCATACTTCCGTCATTTTCAGTTATCCTTTTAGAAAAACAATATAAATAACAGATCTTAGAATATAGAAGAAAGTATACAATCAGAAGAAAATTGATATTTGTCCGGATATGTAGCGTGGGATGATGCCTTGAAAAAGAAAAATCGTAAGCCATTTGTCCTGGATTTCACATTTAGTACAAGAGGATAAGAATTTTTTTTGATGTACTGATTTGAAGACAGTAGATGGAGTTATTTCATGATTTTGAAACAAGTAAAACAAAAATTGCTGGACCTTAAATATTTTTTCTACGAATAAAACCAAATAATTTGCGAATTTCGATAGAACTATCCAAATTAAAGCAATAATCTCCTATTTTATGATAAATTAATACAAATCAAATAAACGTGGCACTAAAGTTAATTAATCGTCATAATTCAAATTTGCGATCTTATTTGGTACATTCGCTCATGCACCTAAGTGGCATTCATTTTGTGTACTAGAATATATGTAAGTAAGGTGAGTATAGTTGCCATGAGGATGAATAACAACAGTGCCGAAATTGTGTATTTTCCCAATAAAAACATTCAAATGATTAACGAAAATAGTAGTTTCTTCAATACTGTTTAGGAGTTTACATATTTCATAACCAAAAATTATGTTGGAACAGTTAACATTTCACACGTCGTGTATGAATAATATTCTGTTACCGTGTAGAATCATTTCTACGAATCAGAAACTGTTAGTTTTGGTAACTATAGTTACGTCTCAATAATTCTTTACTGGCTTTGCGTTTGACATTTCATAATCTTCAAAGTTTCTTCTGAAATGTGGCCGAGTTTCCAAAACTTTGTTGAAGAAAGTATAGTCTACAACAAGTATTTGGCTCGGATACAAACCTTTTGCTCGTGTGGAATTGAGGTCATTCCAATATTTGTTGTAGAATATACTATTATTGTAGTGTAGAATATGATATAGTCACATTGGTCGGTCGAAGGTGGTATAATCCAACTATAATTTATCACTTAATTCAATTTTTACGAAGGAGATCTTCGGTAAAAGGATCAAACATCAGAAAATAAATAAGTATACAGAATTTAGAAAAAATAACGTTTATTTTTTATTTGATAACTTTCTTGCTGGAAGCAATCTGTTAGATCTGCGAATCTATATTTCTTATATTTCATGTAATATAATTTTTTCAATTGACCTGGGTTACGAGAATGGAATTTTTGAATCCTGGTTCCCGATTTATGATTTTTCTAAAATGTTTGTGAGCCCGTGAAGTGACACGATCATTATTTCCAGTCAGCAATTTATTCAATCCAAAAGCAACAAGATTGAAAATATCAGAGTCTATTTTCGGTGTTTCTAGTTATAGATTAGATCTTCACAATTTTGCTTTGTTTTGATGATTTAAAAATTATTTACTTACTTTCTTTGTATTGCAGTACATTGGCATGCTTCTCATGTATGACAACACAACGGTAGCAAACGCGTTTGTCATCTACTACAAGGAATTTGTCCAACTCCGATGTCAAGCAAGTTCCTTTGTTTGACAATCGATTGCCCTCTATGATAATAGGAGCGCGTACTCCGCTTTGGAACCAAGTACCTTCCCAATGTCCGGGAAACCGGCAGCCTCCTGAAATATTTCACATTTATTTAGTTGAAACAGTTGGATTATTTTATTTATTTTTTTCATTAGAACAAATATTGAATTTTCAGATTTTTTTGATAATATCAAAAAGATTGGCATACTTCCTATATTCAATCCATCAATTTTTATATGAAAAGAATAATTGAGGAAGACCTAAATACAAAATTTCATAAAAATTAGGTTCTTGACTTTTGCAATGCACAAGTTGAATTACTAAGTATCCTTTTTAGAAATGTTATATTGCCAGTGAAATTTTTGTTATTAAATCAATATTTTCACTTAAAATCAATTCGACTTTTCAAAATCAATAACTTTGTGGTCAATTTGTCAATTTCTCCGTCAGTTTTAAGTACTTAAAATTGTTCAATACATTGTACAAAGTCTACAAAATTTTCAAACCATTTACATTTGTCAATTTTTGTAAGCTACGGAATACCGCTATTAGATCATTGAAATGAAGTGCTACCAACATATACGTATACAGGATGTAACCGAACCTTCGTTACAAAATTTGATGATATATAATTTCTTCTGGAATTACAACATTACTCGTAACCATTACCCAACAACTAATCACAAATTAAATGTATATTGCATAATACATAAATGAATCAAATAATTTTCTATTAATTTCTGTCGGAAAAAGTTTACAAGTTTATAACGTGACACAGTGTTTGATGCTATTGTTATTGAATTAAAAAAATAAAAAAAAATTGATATGGGTATTTAGTAATTTAAAACTAACTGATATGATGATAATATACGTAGAAGTGGGGCAATACGGGAGAGCAACGCAGCGTTTGTATGCAGAACGATATCCTGACATACGGCATCCCAGTCATTGAATGTTTGGAAGACTACTACAGCATCTTTGTGATACAGGATCACTTAGACCTAATCCTGGTAGAGGTGGAGGACGTCAAAGAGACCGACAAAATTTTGAAAATGTTTTATGGGATATAATTGATGTTGATCCTACAATTAGTACTCGCCGAATTTCACGCATCTTAGGACAAGAAGTTTCTCATATGACTGTGTAGAGAGTTCTTCGAAACTTGAGGTACCATCCGTTTCATTACCAGATAGTTCAAAATCTGATGCAACGTGACCACCTCGAGCGAGTAAATTTCTGCGAATGGCTTCTTCACCAACATGCTCAAGACCAAAATTTCACATTAAATGTAATTTTTTCCGATGAGTCCTTGTTCACTCGAGATGGTATTTATAATTTCCCCAATTCACATTACTGGTCACGAGAAAACCCACATGTTATTAGAAAAAGTGATTTCCAGCATCGATTCTCTTTGAACGTTTGGGCTGAGATTGAGGATGGTACTCTATCTATCAAACCAGGGGTAGGTAAACAAGAACCATGAGCATTTACAATTGGTACGCAATTTTTCCAATCTAGTTCCCTCTATACAGTTCTTAATTTTTTGAATAATAAAAAAAATACAGTAACACAATTTCATGATTATGAGTTAACTTTACATTGTTCCGAGAAACTCAATACATAATCTGGCAGTCAATTTTTCTATTTGGCACTACCACAGAATCACTAGAAAACCCTAGAATATGTAGGGAAAAGTTGAATTTGTTCTATACGCAGCTTATCAAGCAGCTGAATAAGTACTTAGAGTTGACAAAAACATTGGCAAATGTAAATCAATATTTGAAGTTCATGTTTATTATCTAGCTTTTCTAATCATACTTATTTATTTTTCCAAATCTATTCACATTGGTTACGCATTGACTGATAAAAGTAACAGTTGATGTCTGACTGAATGTGCTTAATCCTATTCTTTGATTTTCTAGGGAGGATAAGTCTAGTAAACTACATTGCTCCTACATTATGAATGAGAAGATTGTTTTCTTCCTTTGGAGCTAAATATTCTAATTTCCAATCAATTTTTCAAACATAAGGGAGCTCATGAGTAGAAAATTTGAATATAAATAGAGAAAGTATTCGATATTTTGATACAAAAGTAAAGCGTGGATTGTATCTTGGTACGTACGATCATTATTTGATTGTATTCTGCGTATGGCTTAATTAATGTCGGAGGATGAGATTTGGAGAATCTGGTTGAATTTTTCGCGTGAAATTCAATCAACTCTTGAATAATGATCTTAGAGAGTTTTCTGATGAAAAGTCAAATGTCAGTAAGTATGTGGGCCTAATTTTGACTGCATTATAAATTATGTATGATCGAGATTTGAGCATACTGTTCTTCACAGTGCGAAAAATGTTTGTTTATGATCAAATACTTATCGGTATGTATTGAATGGTCAATACTCGTTAAGAAATGAGCGTACGTAATATGAGTGTGCCATTTTATTTCAATAGATAAACGCTATGAGTCAATGGGATACATTGATAATATTGCAGCGATATAATAATACAACTTCAAATTGTGGATTGATAAATATTTTGAAGTTCAACACACAGTGACATGATGCACGAGTGCATATGCAGTCACTATAGTTATTTTTTGTTGTGCAGGTTTCAGAAATTTAATATATTATTTGTACCTCATGTGAGATGATGCAGGAAGATCAGAAAGTACTATTTATTGAACAAAAATAATTCTGTTACAGTCTCAATGATTTGCGCAGATGGGAAAAATTGGAGATTTTCGAGATATACTGTAGAAAACGAAGTTTACTTCTATTTTATAGCAATAGCAATGCATGCTAGAATATGTGTTCATAAAGAGTTCATTTCAGCTTATGTGAATCGTATGTCTATAAAATATTATAACCAGAATAAATAATCTATTTTTGTTAACTCACCGTCCTGCCGAAAAGTTTTGGCGTAGTCCAAAAGTCCAAGAAGAAACGTAAAAAGAAAGACGACGCCACCGCGATTCATGGCGTTGGTAAAGAGGCGTCGCGGGAAATTATCTTTGCGTAGGTGTAGATCCAAATTGCATATCGCATAATTCTAGCACTTCCAGTCTGAAAATAAACAAATTCATGAATCATTACCAGGGTCAAACTATTTGCGAATAATTTTATAAATCATGTGATACAATACATCTCAGCAGCAAATTAAAGTGGAATGTGACACCACAATAAAATAGACGTAACCTATATCAACGCATACCTAAAATATAGTCAGGATTATATTTGTGAATGTACAAAGGCATTGCATAGCATTACGATGATTCTGATATTGTTTCTCCGTTTTATCGCATCATACGCACAGACTGCTGTTCCGCGTAACAATTTTGTGTAGTGACTTCGTACCCCTAATGATGTCACATGGCTTTAGTACAAAGACTAAAAACAATGGGTCGAATTCAGCTCTCTTCGCTAGTTAAAGACGTTTCACTAAAATACCAAGGATAAAGACAAATATATGTTAGATTAATTGAATAAGAAAAAAGATAAAAAACATTTCCATGGTAATTAATGAAGCTTTGCAGCAAATGAAAGGAGCTGAATCCAGCCCAATTTTTTTTCCTATTTCTGTCATCTTTCAAACAGAATGCAATCATTATGAGTAATGATTGTGTTTATAATATTTGAAAAACTGTCAGATACTCTTTTATGAATTGGTATATCATCAATACTCATATGTTTTGTTGGAAAGATGCATAAAAACATTTGATTACTATTTTAATTGATAATAATATACTTCTGCCCGCAGCAGAAATTGCTTGGAATTGTATTTAAAAGTGGGCAAATCTGATCGGATCAGTCAATATTAATAGATTTGTTTTCATGTCATCACTTTCCAACAATATAATGTCGCAAGTTGTCAATATAATAGTGATGATAATAATTTTTCACTAATTAGCCAAGAGATATTGTTATCTTTATCTATATACGTCAACTTTGAAAAATGAAAATTTGATGAAGATCAGGAGAGTGTTCTAGCAAAAATGTGCTTGATATCTAACATAGATAAAAATCAGCTAATGTCTGGTTTTATGATAGAGAGATTAATTTACTCCCAAAATGAATAAAAATAGCTCTACCAACATGTCAGTTGATTATTTAACAGTAACGATTTTATTCTCATAAATTAATTAATACTAATTAGAGTTTGTTGAATAAAATGGATCGAATTAGATTTTTTTTAAAACCGGCTATAAGTAGGATTATTCTCTTAATGTCTCATTATAATTTACATTCCAGAACTCATTTATTTCTAACAAAGTATATCAATATTGAGGTTCAATTCTGCAATCTTTGCTGCGTCGCTAACGCTTCGTCTGTATCTGAGTTCAGAGTCTACGGATTAACGAAAAGCTACGGATTATAGCAAGGATTAAATGTTAAGACTTTGATGTTTATATACCAACTGTACAACGCTAAAGGAAAGCGCAGCTTAACCAATGTAAAAATTACTTTTAATATTTTTTGACAGTATTTGATGAATCTGCATGTCTTGGGCCCTACTTAACATGAAAAATATAATCTTGAAAAAGCTGGTCGGTCTTTCGGTCTGGCTGTCTGGTAGTATAATAACTTGAGAAGGCGTATGAATCTTCGACAGGAATTTTATATCTGAGTTTTTTATTCAATAGCTAGGTTTGAGTTTATGAATGTGATTTTCACAACCAGTGGTATCAAAACTTTATCCATGAAGTTTTCTAGTTTTCTGCGTTTATTTTATAAATGGTAGTATTCAATATAGAATATGGAATAACTGAGATTGATCCTTGGAAAATTTGGCACATCATTTATCTGACGTATTTTCCAAAATTATGAGCTGTTCATTTGTTACTATTGAAATCAGTATTATTATGAAATTTGTTTAATTTTCCTGAAGCAAAGGAATAATAAGAATTATAATGTAAAATTAGATCTGTTATTACTCATATTTGGACATCATGTGTAAACGTTCGTTGATAATTTTCTCAAAATAAGTAATTTGGTTCTATCGTGTTTGGTATGAAATTGAATTCCCGGTGGAAATAATTCTGGTGAAAGTGTCAAAAAGTACATATAAACAATTCTCAATTGTTTTGTTACAAGCTATTTAAATGATGTCTAGTTTGCTATCAATTAAAAGCTCTATCTAAACGTTATAATGTCTTATAATTTATTTATTATGTTCCGACTCAAATAATGTTGTTTTCATCATATTTTTTAATATAACACTTGTATATCTTTATATTTTTCCACTAAACCAAAGCTGATGATGGTGACTGATATATGGCATCTGAAATCAATTTTAATATATCTTATATTTCTTATTGACACTCCTTGCCATAACGTCAACAATTACAACAATAAGTGTTACTTACAACAATTTAAATAACCTAAATTGAGTTGTTTTTGTAACTAGATGCTTGACAACAAGAAGGCATCTGCTCTAAACTGTCAAACGTTGAATTGGTGTTACAAGCATCTGTGCTTTTTGCTGTTTTGTTGATTCTTAATTAGTGTCAAAATATAAAAGCCGATATTACTGAAAAAAGAATCAAGAAAAAATTTCGAACTATCATCGACTAATTGCTTAGGTTGTGTACAGTCTAACTCGGTGATGCCCAAAGCGGTCCAAAGGAGACTTGACAGGAGTCTACGTTGGCGAAAAAAAAATTGGGGGTTTACAAGCTGTAAGTAAGGGTTCACGAAAAAGGATTTGGGGTTCACCGAAACAAGTAAAATTTAGAAAGTGGTCTACGAGGAAAGAAGTTTGGAAGCTGCTGTAAGATCTTCCTAATAATCGGTAACGGTTTAATGCAGTCCACAATAGCCAAAGACAAGTCTGAGGTGCACCAGGTCAGTAACAAAAAAATTGAATTAGAGTTCGGTATATTTCCTGTCTTCAATATGTTGACTACGTTTTTAATGAAATGTTGCATTATCAAGTTTCCATAACCACCCACAAATTTATCATCTACTTTTATCAAATGTTGAATGCAGTTATCCCATTGTCGCTGTCCAGTATTTTCAATTTCTTGTCTGATAATTCAACGACACTAGAGTTTAGTTACGACGAAACATTTTTTTTATTTGCTCCAAATTAGCTCAAAAGGATTGAATATATGTATAATAATAAGGCGGTAAACAGGTGCATTCAGCTAGCATTTACATTCATCATCAACCCATCCTTTCTTTACATCATGGGTATCATACCATGTCGTATCTATATATACAAAATTAGCTACAAGAGATTGAGTAATTACTCCAAGAATTCTTATTATGAAAAATTAAGGCATTCAATTTTTGAATACAATCTTGGTAATATGCTTTGAAGAACTTTTGATCTACCAATGGAACACTGGGGGTAAAATATATATAAATATGGTTCATACTGAAATGCTCGATTCTCTGCGGGCTATGTCTTGGATTTGTTTTTGAAGCTATTATTTAAGACTATAAAATATTCTGTACGCCATACGAGTGTTAAAGTATCATGAAATTCGGCCAGCAAGTGAAGTGACTTGGCAAGGCTCATCACCAAATGCTTGATCTTATGGCATAATGCTCAACTTTCCCCTCCTACTAAATAAATTACTGTTTTATTACTCAAATGTGTCTTTAATCTAAAAATAATAGATGATATAATTTGTTCAGTATTGGAATCTATGCGTGTGATTTTTCATGTGGAAAGTACTTCTAAATTAATATTATTGAGAATTTTGATTTCTACTCGGAATATAAAATTTGAGTTATTACACAGGCTGTTAGTTGTTTGTCTATATAAAATAATCGATTGATGTTGGAATATTTATATTTTGACACTAATTTAGAACCAACATTACAAAAAACACAAATGTATGAGACACCAGTTCAGAGTTTGACAGTTTGAGACAAACGGCAGCTCGTTCCCAGCTTCGTCAAAAAAAAAATCAGGTCATGCATTTTACAAGCCGCACGTGTATATAATCAATTATGGTAACAACCCTAATGCGAACAATACTTATTTTACGCCTCGTCCGCCATGCATTAAGAACTATCTCTACGTACGACTGTAAATAAAAATATTTTCACATGAATTGTCATGTATAATCTGATATTGATAAATGAAAAAAACCTTGGTTTTATTGAGAGTATCTGTTGACATATCAAACAGAATATGTTCTAGAATGTTGCCATTCTCTGCAAATCCTCAAGTCTTACAGATCTATGAATCCATAAGAAATTGATAAAAACGCACCGACTTTTATTGATCAATGTCAATTCGTTCATAAGGATCATAGAATCATTGGGATTCGTAGTTGCAGCATTTATGTGAGGCACAAAAGAAATGTAACATAAGAGTATTTTGAATAACAACCACATTTTCTGAGGATTTTTTTCATTACCGACTTCTTACCATGAGCCAACAATTCTACAAATATAAATTTTCATAAAATTCAGAAAAACATATGCTTTAATCATTTAAATAAATGGTAGGTATTCCTCTCTTAGCTACAGATGACAGGACAAAAACGTGATGATATTATAATTACAGTCTAGCATCCCTTGGAATCTTCATTTCCCCTAGAATAAAATAATATTTCAGCTGTCGCCTGCACTATGAAAAAATAACAAATGAGTGTTGTTTTCAAGACAAAGAGTGGCAGTCGCGACGAGAGGGTGACGGATATGGAATTACAAGTAGGCCCTGACGACGAGATGCCAAGCCGACAAAAATAAAATTCTACCGCAAATATGAATACGAATCTGTTGTAGGTATAGTGCTCGACATTTTATTGGTTCTTACCAAATGATTATTCTCAAGTGTAGTGGGACGATTATGCATTTAATAACAAATGAAATTTTTCTTCTTCATTTTGTTGTGTTTAGAATGTATATAGATCTTTTAGAAGACTCTGAAAAAAGTTTTCGTGTATATTATATGGAGAACATCAGGTTTAATATGTAGAAATCAGTAAAGAAAGATGCTAGTTTTCCAATTAGCCACACTTTTCAGCAACAAAGAATAACAAACAAAAAACAGACTATGACATGCGCCCAAATAACAGCTTTGACCTAATCAAGAAAAATTACAGGTAAAACAAATAAGAAAACAAAAATTCTCTGGATTTCGCCGGAGACAAATATAAAGTCGCTTCTTCAGCTGCATCCAGAATCTCGCGAGAATCTTCAGCTTCTGACGTTTCTGACAAATTGATTCTTAATATTGTTAATTTGTTACTATGTTTTTGCTTGGCAGTTGTCAAAACTGCTACTACGTGTTTGCAGGAACACAATCTTGATTAGTATGTCTGTAGAAAATTATTTCTATTCTTGGCGTCTACCACCCAAGCTTATATCACTTAGTAGATATTACTTTGCTCGTGTAAATTCAATTCACACTCACTAGAAAACTCTCACTTTTCTCTACTTATCAAACAATATACTATTATTTAATGAATTCTTATTTTTCTCTATCATTTATCATTCAGTCAGTTAGATAGTTATAGCTACAACAATAGAATATGCGATGGAGTTGGAGAAAGCTTTCTAAGCTTTAATGTTGAAATTAGGAATCATGTGCAGGAAATGTTGAATGGTGCTCATGCCAGCCTCTTTTTGCGGAGAATGCATGATTTATTTGTATGTATGTAAGATATGTATTTATATATGTATGCATGAGCGTATGTAAGTATATATGTATGCATGGGTGTATGTAAGTCTGTATGTACACAAATAGTATACAGATGTTTGACAACTTACGAGTTATAGGGCATAATTATGCTGTATGACGTGCTGATCAAGAAACAAGAAGAATTCTTAAAAATTCGCAAGGTTAAGGATAATTTACTTCGAGCAGACATGTTTTGGACCACTGTAGTAGCAAACGTCGTAGAAAGAAATGATAAATGAGATTAATTATCAAAGAAACATCATGTAATTAGATTAGTTTTGATAATCATCACTATTGATAGTGTTTCGTACACATGTTCTAGTTGCTACCTGCCCTAGTTTACCATAATATTTAGTTTACAAGAGTAGATATTCTTTTTTTGTAATTTACCGGTTTTTTTGTATTCCTGTTTCGAATTTTTTTTCTACTACCAAACGCGATCAGGCGGATATCGATTCGGTGAAACGCGATTTTTTCTTAAATATACACTCGAAGTAATAAAACCTACGAGATTTGTGGCTATCTTCGTTCCTCCCTTTACCTTTCCTCACCTAAGTATGTGTGATGTATGAATGATTAGTGAAAGTGGTTGATAATACATAATTTAACTATATTTTGGATCCAACGCGTTGCGGATTTGTCATTCAACAACTCGTAGTTTAGTTTTTTACGTTGTTTGTGTAGTTTTTTGTTTCCAAAGCTTAAAATATTTTGTTGTGGGCTTTAGTTTCCGTTTTTAAGCTGGAAAATGCTACGAGTTTGTGAAGATTGATCCAGTTTTTTAGTAACGAACCACGTTCGTAAATGTCCTGCTAGACTTTGTATTTTCTTTGTTTTTCCTCTCTTTAATGCTCAGCGTAGTTTTTTTACTCTGTAAATTTTTAGTGCACTATTTAAAATCAGACAAATAAATAACTTACTGATTATTTGATTTAACTTTTACTAAATTTACAGTTTATCTGTTTTTCAATTTGAATCTAAATTTATTCATTCAAGTTTAACGCTTCACGTTTGAAGAGAGCTCTCCAATTTTTTATAGGAACCTCCTGTTTCAGTTGAATTGGATGCTGGTTGGGTTGTTTGTTTTCAGTGTAAGCTGCTAGGGATCTTAGGGACCAGTGGCCACTTGAGACTAGTTTTTGGCCAACTTCAAGTTTAGAAAAACATCAACACGTCTACGAAATTGAGAAGAACATTAATATCTTCCGAAGTTGACGACCAAGTGCACGGCCAACCTTAACACCTTCAAGGACCGTTAGGTATTTATCAAAGCCCTATAAGACGCAAGATCAACTTTACTTAATTCAGGGAACGTTCTTGTCTGACGTTGTGCTTGTGGCTACCAATTCGACATCTATCTTCTCTGCCGATACTAGTCTTGAGTTCCGCCTGAAGAGGATATTTAGCTAGTTTTTGTAACGTAATTTTGAACGTCTGTGACGTGCTCTCCAGTTTCCTTTTGGCTGTTGCAGTGAGATTTTTTTGTGTAATAGCTTTAATCATTTTCGTAAGTTACAAATTTTATTAATTATAATTTTTGGAATTCTTTGTTTTAAATTAATAATAATTTTATTCATAATTGATTTCGACGTCTATGCTTTATTTCTTTTTTTGTTGTTGCTATTGTCTCCCAGAATAATACCTTTTTCTCCTTTGATCATTTCCTGGGAGTGGCGCCCATCCCATCTCCTATTTTTTAGGTGGAATATTTCTGGTGCCCTTATTAATAGCTAGCCTGGGTCTTCACTTTCAAGGTAGGATATTCCATTACTTGAATTTAGTGTCAATGAGCAGTACATTAAGTTTTTGCTATCAAATAGTGAATAAACATTACCTTTTTTAATTTCCTTCTGCCACCTTGGAAATAGGAAAAGGTAACACCTTTATTAGAACATAGTGTGGTGGCGCACCATCGTGCTGAAACCATGCCTGCTGACGCACATTTAAAGACACATTTTCAGGTAGTTCAGGCAGAGTATCTTGTAAAAATAATGAATAATTAGCTCCAGTCACTCTATTTGGTAGGATGTATGGCCCAAGTAACATTCCATTAACAATACCTGCCCAAATATCTACCGAAAAACGATGCTGAAAACTGCGTCGTGCAACAACGTGGGGATTTACCTGAGTCCAATAATGAGAGTTACAATAATAATGAACTTCATCCTTAGAAAAAGTTGCCCCATCAGAAAATATGATGTACGAAGGGAAATGAGGATTTTCAGTATGTTTTTGTGAAAGCCACTTGCAAAACCGTACTCTAAACTGATGGTCAGGTTCTGTTAGCCTCTGTAGTCGTAGAAAATGGAATGGGTGGTAGAACTAATCTTTCAAAATTCGCCATACTGGACTTTGTAGTACTCCTAATTGTTGAGATACTTTTCGGTAGTAGTTGTTTCAGCATGTACAGCATCTAAGATACCATTTATCACATTATCGTGTTGATGCTGCCGACCAGTATCTCTCTTACGGTTAAGTTGCACAGATCCTGTGCCTTGAAGGCGCTGGACTATCCTCACAAACAAACGGTTAGTGAGTAATCGTCGTAAAGGATAACGTACATCATACAGACATCGTGAAACTAACGAATTTTGTCCTGTTTCTCTATAAATTACACCATGTCCACTAATTCACTATTACTAAATGCATCTAACTTAACAATAACCACGCTACACTACAATTCACTATGAAATTAGAACACTGCATTAGCAAAGATAAATCATAATTAACAGCAATGTGGACGAAAGAATACCTTACCACTCTTCAAATTTAATGAAATTATCAATTACACAATCAAAAGACATTTATTAGTATAAGATATTATGTGAACGATTACTTCCATTGTAGAAGATTCGAAGAAAATTATCAAAAATAACTACCAACCAGTGGCCAAAAAAAATCAGCTTGAAATACGATATAGTGTTTTTTTTTGCGAATTTTTGAACAATTCTTTTTGTTTCATGATTAGCACGTCGTACAGCATATACTCTTCAAATTGTGAAACATCCTATGTAAAACAAAATCGATAAAATCAAAACATTCATTTCCTTTACTGATATTTATAATAAAATCTCAGGTACATTTCATAGGTGTGGTTCATTCCTAAATATCTGAACGCCGCCCGAGCAAATTGGACTAATGTCTGTATTCAGGATCGCGAGTTGAATTATGCTGTGTTAAATAGATTTATTTCATTGGTGACATTTATATCTCTATTTATGTGGCATTATTGATCAATCAAATTAATTGGATAGATCAAATCATATCTTGATGGATATATTTTTGTTACCTTGTTAACATTCAAGTTGTTTTGTAGTCGGTTTGAAGTAGATTTATAAAATTCCCGGATCGAATGGTGACTTAGAATTGAATTTGGTGTCATTAATATGATTCAGAACTAAGGGAATAGTCGAAAGGGTAGGAACATGCTGGCGAACCTCGGCTCAAGAAGTTTGATAATAAAGAATAAACAGGAGAAGTTCTCACTTCCATGTTTTGGCACAAAGATAGGATAGTTTTTATAGAATACTCAAAACATGGCAGAACAGAAGATGGAAAACGATGATCTTTATTAACATCAAAATACAAAATATATTCTATAAATAAGTTGACAAAAACTATCTAAAGGTTGTTGTTTCTGCAAAATCGTTCTAAGATTAGGTAAAAAATAATTATTAGGCATTATCTTCCATATTCCTTTGTTTTGGCATCATCGCCAAAAATATACTATCATTAATAAAATAGATATTATTCTTGATATGATGTGTGATCCAAATAATTGAAGTTTAAGGTTATTAAAGTGGCCAGTTTCGGCGCCGGAACGGCTCGTCGTCATCAGCTACGAAATTTATTTTTAACAATAAGTACAGTCCTTGCAAAACATGGAAAAGTTTTTTTTTTTTAAAACTCAAGAAATATTAGTCAAGCTTTCTACCCGATACGGATGTGGCAGACACTTATAGTGCATTTGATATTCAGCCGTAGAATGCCACGGATACTCTTAGCTTTGTTAGACTACGCCACAAAGTACATAATTCAATGACAACCTTCCCATTTTTTTTTGTTCACCATTAGTATTCGGCAACCACTGGAATACAAAGCTAGCATTTTTGCACTTAGCTATGAATACGTATCTATCAAAGGCTGATTTACAGACCACAACAAAAAAATATTTTTTTTTTAACGCCCTATTGTTTTTATATATCCGTTATACTCATTGTTGAAGCTATTTACTACGTTTCCAATAAGTAGCACTGTTAGGATGTCCAGTGTGCTACTATCGCAGTGGAAGCGAGTTGTGAACGATGATAAGAATACAAGCACATCATTTAATGAAATATTGTGAATAGAACATATACTTTTGAATATTTTGTACTCACTCAATGTAATATTCTCACGGATACAAATAGAGTGGATGCTGGTCAAAATTCAATTATATTATTCAATCAGAAAATAGAATGAGATATTCTGTATATTATGAGGCAAAACATTGTTGCCGCTTCATACGATTGCAGCGCAAGCAGAAGGCTTTGGCTGCAGTATTTATGGTCGAGCAACAGAACGCAAATTTGCGTTTTAAATACACTACTATTTCGACGTAATCTCCCAAACCTAGATATCTCTTACTATCAGTAACATCCTGCTCTTTATAACGTGTTCGTTCGCCGCAAGAGATCACTGAGATTACACTCGTAGATAAACGCGTAGCTAGACGATGCCTGCTATGCTTCCTCTCTTCTTTTCTCGGGCCATGGTCCATTGTTTGAATATTTAATTTGATTTCAAAGGACGAGTTGATGATGTTTTATGTATTATGGATGAACACTCAGCTGATGAATTAAGATATTGTATTTGAATAATGGAATAATTATTTAGAATACGAAGAACTGCTGCATTGTAGTAAGGCTGTGAAGGAAGTGAGTAATGATGTTTAATGGTGAAGGATTCTTATAAGACTATTGTATCTGTATATAGATCTTAATTTTGTAGAATTCATTCTTCATATTGAAAAGAATATGGAATTATTATATTGACAATCTGAATGAAAAATTGCCGATAAAATTATGTATTATTATGAGTTGTATGTGGACTAATGTTTTTGAGAACTGACAAAGTGATTCATCCCAGTGAATTTTTATTCATGATCCAGTAACGTTCAAAAATTAAATCACTTCAATTCGAAGACAGAGAATATTCGACGACATCATCAGTTAAAGGTTGATGGGATGATCTTTTCTCATTACTCTGTGATACGTGCAATTATTCAAACAATTGTAAAATTATATTTCTTGATCTTTCTGTACTCGCATGGATATAACCTGATCAGTTTCAACTCAAAATATTGTGCTGCACAGCCCTGAAGAATGAATCTATATTCAAATAAATCAGACGAATAACAATATTCAACATCATATGTAAGATTTAAAAACTATGCAACGCAGAGAAAATATTGAATCTTACTATCACAATGTGAGAGCAACCGTATCATCCCAACTTATATTCACATGACCGTGCATAAGCAGTTCTATATAAACTTTTTCTTCAAAATTTTTTACTTCCGTGCTGATTAATCCTCTTTCCTGGTCCAATTAATTTGAGTAAGCCCTTAGTAGAAATTTTTGCTGATATATGATATATTAGAGAAATGATGTGACCATACCAAACAATTGATTTACAGAATTATAACCACAATTTGAAAGTCTGCAATCTGACGAAACAACTTAATGAGTATTGTTTAATTGTCTGGTAGTCTATCTGTGAAAACAATAACCCAAAATTCTGCCCAATGTGAGAGAACCAAGTACTCAGTCCAACTCAACCGATTCATTATGTAGTTAAAGTCGATATCGGCCAACTGGATGTAGTAATTTATTGATATCATTCATGAAATGATCTGCTGAATTCTTAAAGGGAAATTGGAAAAAATCCATGTGGAGGTCTTTTCACTTGTGTTAAAAATTGGACAGCCACTGCATCCAATCCAGATGAGCTTCAAATGTAATTTGCCAATAACTTTAAAAAACTGTACTGAAACTTATTGTATTCTTCTTATAGCTTTGTGAATAAGGATGTAATATTGCTCATTTATCAATATGTCTCTTTGTAGGTTTATGTATCCAATTTCTCTGGAATAGCTGAGATCATCGAATAAAATATTCGCAGTTTTCGATATGTTCCACAATAGTTCAAATTTGACGCATTTTTAACAATAATAATCGATTGCAAGCACGTGTTTTGTCTTCATTAGGATAGATCTGCTTATGAATTTCACCAGCATAACGTTTTTCAAAGTATGGGATAGAAGTTATTGCTGGCGCTCATGTCCAGTTATCTGTAGCTTAGTTAGACTGTATCATAAAACCTCTTACTGTTCCTTCACCCAGAAAGCTGTTAATTGAATAGAAAATCAAAATTGAAACAGTAACTATATTATAGATTTGATCACTCCCCATTTTATTACCAGTTAATTAAAAATTATATCGCAGATTGAAATTAGTCATTAGTGTCTGTTTTATACTAAGGACAATGATAAATGAATTCTTCACAGTACAATGTACGACATAGCGTGCTGAATACCTTTGTATTTATATGAAAATGAATTATGTGAGAATAAATTATTATAATTTGCAAGATAAATGATTAGCGATTTCTTTTGGTGAATTATTATCTACATTTTCATAACGTGCTTAATGTTGATTAATTGCTATACCTTAATGGATAGTGAGAAGTTTTTGAATATTGAGAGCTTAAGGGCAGCTCAAAAAATAAGTTAAAATGCTTCAGAAATAATCTGAAATATAAAGGGTCAAATATTGTTACACATTATAACCAATAATAAGCAAAATTTGAGCTGGAAAAATAATATTTATATATATATATATATATATATATATATATATATATATATATATATATACAATATTATGAAGTATTTGAATGAATTAAAAAGACTCCGTTCCACAAGCCCCAAATGAAAAATGAAGACCAAAAATTCACACTGGTAACAAAACAAATTTTCAAACACTTTAAAGATGATTAAAGATGATTAAAGTGATTCAAGAAATAAGAAGTCCTTCACGTTTTAAATATATAATATATCTATATATATAATATATATATATATATATATATATATATATATATATATATATATATATATATATATATATATATATATATATATATATATATATATATATATATATATATATATATATATATATATATATATATATATATATATATATATATAGTGGTCGGGAGCAAAATAGAATCCAATTGAGGGGGCGTTAGTCTCAAAAGGATATGAATCATTTCATGAGATTTCACCTCTTTGATAGTTATTCTGATCGCTCGTCATTACGTTGATTTAAAACGTGAAGGACTTCTTATTTCTTGAATCACTTTAATCATCTTTAATCATCTTTAAAGTGTTTGAAAATTTGTTTTGTTACCAGTGTGAATTTTTGGTCTTCATTTGGGGCTTGTGGAACGGAGTCTTTTTAATTCATTCAAATACTTCATAATATTTCAGTGATTCTAAAAGTTTGTTACAGTTTGAAATTGAATTTTTTGATAGATTGATATTGATCTTACTTGCAGTTTTCGAAGTATTTCATCATGATATATTCATTTCGTAATAAGCAATATGTGATTATATTCAATATTCTATTGATATCCGCACTTGTCTTAGAAATGTGTAATTATATAATGTGTCCTAGTTTAAATTTTTCGGATTAGTTTTACCTGGACAAAATTCAAATACAATCCGTCAACTTTATTGACTAGCAAAAAATTCTATTTGCATCTAACTGATATATCTCAGGAATAAACACAAATATTACTCAATGACACACGAAATTTAACATACTAAATTAGAAAATGAGAGCGAAGGGTAGGTATTGAGTGAATGATGTATACTTTGTCGGAATAATTCTATTACCTTAAAGCTACGTGGTGCAATCGAACTTGAAAGAAATAAAAATTCTTCAACAAAGTATTCATCATTTACTCAATACCTACCCTTCGCATTAATGAAGATGTATATAAACTTGGAGAGCTTCATACAGAAAATAGAAAATTAAAATTAAAACGTATTCAGAAACTTGATTACTTTTAACAATTTCAAATATGCATGAAAAAATAAGGGAACTATATTTGTTTTAAATTGAATTGAAAACATTATAAGAAGTGAGAGAAGTATTGTAATTTTGTAGTATAAGAATGTCTGTAACCACCTTCAAGTAATATCAAGCAATACTAATGTTTCAATAAGTACATAGTAGATATTTATTTGCGAATGTTGCAACAATGTTATGTGATAGAAGATTTTAACTTCGTAGTCAAGATGTCTCATGATATTATCATAGAAACACATTACTAAAAAACTGAGAGATGTGTACAAAGAAGGAAAACATCATGGCGACAAAAGAAGCAATATAATCACCTTTTTTTTCTAATGATTGCCTGAAAAATAGTTTCCTGGCATGCAACATACAATTTTTACTCTGATCATAATGTACACTCATTCTCTGCGTTTATCAAAAAGGTGATGCTAAATCAATTCTCCGTACTATTATTCAAGCACACGATTTCTTATTGCAATCTTACCACAGAGGGATGAATACAATATAATTCTCCAAAATTATTTGAATAATAATTATTAGTTATTAGGAGTATACAATTATTATTTATTTCAGACATATTCTAGCATCTTAACATTTATTTACACTCATCACAGATTCCCTGATTCTGTAACGCTCAAATATAGATATACACATATAAATCAGTTACAGCAACTAATTGTTAGAGCAGTCTATGGCTCGATAGGTACCAAGTTCAAATCGCATTTGAGTGCAAACATTTTTGATATATTTTTTTTTTATACAGGTAACTATTTCATCAATATTACTTACTCAAATCATCATCATTTACATTTGATGTATTTTATGTTATGTGTTAAACATATCTACTATTTTCATATGAATCTGCGATATTTCGTATGATGATGGAGGTACTTGGCATCAGAACTGTCACATTAAAGTATTCTTGTGATATTATAATTTTAAATTGATTTTTGAATTCAAATAATTGTGAATTGTGAACTTTAACTGTTATGAGCTTAAACTTTTTTGAATCCATACTACACCTTGAACGTTTTATCGTGGAACAAATACGATGAAATGATAGGGTAAGATATTATTGAAAAATTTACATTTCTTGCATTTCTGTTGATGTTTAAAATTGAATAATATGTACCACAGATTGGAGTTCATTTGTATCATTCTGTATGTGACTTCAGTTGCGCGTGAATTATTTTGTGCTTTATAATGGTCTTTCCAAATCGGTTCGTGTGATTTTTTTTTAACAGTTATAAGTGAGGATGAAGATCCTGCTTCTAGAAAGCGTCGCTTGGCTAAAGAAAGACAGAAGAGGTGGCGGGTAAATCATCTTAACATATATTTACGCTCATCACTGATTCACTGACTCCGTAACGCTCTAAGATAGATATGGAGATATAACTCAGTTACAGCAACAAATTATTACAGCAGTTCCTAGCTCAATGGTAGAGCGATGAATTATTGTTCAACTGGTACGAAGTTCGAATCGCATTCAGGACAAGTTAAAACTTTTATATTTTTCTTCATTCATACACATAACTTTGTCTTCAACATTACTTACCTAAAGCGTCATCATTTACATTTAAAATATTTTATGTTAGTTATTTTGTGCTAAAAATATCTTCCATTTTGCTGACGACACATCACTTTTTAACGGACGCCTTAGGCGCCTTGCATACCACTAGTTAGAGATATTTGTGCAAGATGATTCCAAATGTTATATCAAAATCCTCCGTATAGATCATATCTACCTAAAAAATACTGAATATACAAGCATGTATGTCTGTTACACATGATTTATTCTATTTGTTAACGGCTGATCACGATAAGTTTTTATATAACATATTTAATTTAAAATCAATGCGAGTACCAATACGTAAGTGGAATGTTTGCCGAGATCTCATCAAAACCTGTGATGATCAACCATACATAATCTATTCCAGTTGAAATCATCTATTCCAGTTGTAATCAGTTCAATGCTCTTATGGGACTACGATTTAAACTCTCTGATTAACCGAAATTACAAACACGAGTCACTCAAATTGAATAGAGAATTTGAATCAGACTTTTCTGGAGATAATTACATAAATCAAAGTAATAAATTTATTCACATGATACTTTGGTAGATAGGGTACTGTGCTCTCGTATGTTTGTTCTTGACCTTTAAAATTTTTGTATCTCTGATAGATGAGTTCAAGTATAGGAAGCTTTGATGATAGTGCTGATGGGCTGCCCCTGACAGCAGACATAATTTTTTGGATCCCACTCTCAGAAAATACTCCATCGCGACAGAAGTAAAAAATGTTGAGCACATTCTTAGGCAAGTGTTAGCAGTATATGTCTAATATGCATATGGTCTCTGTACTCTCATTGTTCAATAAAAATTATATGTTCAACAGTAGACCGACCAATTTAGAGATCCTACATCTCCTACTTTTTCATAGCTTTACATTTCAAATTTCCAAATATTTTCAACGTAAGTTCACAATTCACATCGATCATTCATTGGTTGAGTTATGGAGAAAATTTACTAAGCCTGTGTTTTCCTCGACGTGAAAAATAGTTTATTTTATGAGTGTATAACAGTTTCAGAATGATAGCTATTTTAAGTGATAGATCTTTTTTTTCCCAAAACCTACATACATAAAGAGTTGCTTGCTTGTGTGATTATCCGAATTATAGCTTCTTCCACCCTCAAAACTAGAGACTGATGTGCTAGTCAATGATGGCGCAGAGACATCGTGGGAATATGCAACATAATAATTTCAAAGTAAAATATTTGAAGATATTATATTGATATTTGAAGTTCATAAAATGAAAATTAGAAAAAATTCACGGATCTTGGCTGCGAAGGCTACTGCGGTAAGGCACTCCATCACTGACAATTTTAACTAGTATATATATATGACTTGCGTTTGTGTCATTTCTTACTGGCCGATCACAAATAAAGACAGTTTTTGCATTGTTTATTATAATTATAACATTCAACAAATCAAGTTTACAAATCGATATGATGGAGAGTCGCCAAAATCGATTAAGAATTGCGACTTGCAGCGTCTTATCTTATAAACCAGCCAAAAGACAAACATGCATCACAACATCATTTTTTAGACTAAGATCTTCTCTATCAAAGGAGCTGTATTGAAAGTTGACCATCTGTCAAATCACTCAGTTTAATTACTTCTATTGTGAAAACATGGGGAAGGCTCACTCATCTATAATAGAAAACACAGCGCGGTGGAGCAGGTGTAAAATAAGTTATATGAAATATCTCAAAAAATATGCGAAATAATACTACACATTCTTCCTTATATCTGAAGTCTGAAATATCTATTATGATTCAATAAAATACAGTCCGTCATATTCTGAAATCGTTTACTGAATAGGTGAGTGGAATATTCCTATACGATTTCCATCTGATCATAATGTCTTTCAATTACTTACAAATAAAATTTTCTTCACCCTTCCAAATTTCAATATTTTAGCATTTCATATACCTCTTTTTCTCATCATCAATCCCTTTTCTGTTTGCCTCTATCGAAAGAAAGCCTAAAGAAAAGACATAGATGAATAGCAAACTTTAGCGATGTCCAAATTGTTCAAAACCCTTGGGAGGTGAGTGCTGTTTCTTGTTAGCTGGGGGCGATACAGAAATGCTGGATTAAATCAAAAAGCACAAGAAAAGCAGAAAGAAATATTGTTGCAAAATGTGGTAGTAAGGGAATGCGGAGAAAACTTTTATAAGCGATCTTTTTCATAGGTACGTTGGGTAATTATTGATGCAAAACTTTGAAGTCCTCAAACGATTTTTTTGGCAAATTTTTTGAATTTGTACCTAGAGTATGATAACGGAAAAACTTCTGGGTTTGATGCCAAAAATGCTATATTTATTTTTACCTATATATGCCTCAAAGTCTTGTGAAGAAAGTCCATGAGGAGTTGAAACTGGTTCTTTTTTTCATTAGTCATGCAAGACTTATATTATGGAGTCCAAGCTTCAATAAATTCTGGTCCCAGAAATGCGTACTGTATGTACAGCACCATCGAATATCCATTCCGTGGGAAGTTCACACCGTCGAATACCCACTGCAGAAAATTAACTCCTTCCACTGCTTTGTGTGTCTGTAGCACTTGAACAATGGTTTCGTTTTCAGCCGGCGATGCTTCGCATCCAACTAATGAGGCGACTTTGCCCGGTCTGACCAAGCTCGACGTGCCATGCTCAATATTTACCCAATTGCTAGTAGAATCATTTCTCCACAACAGACACACACATAGCAGTAGTGAGGGTAGCTTCGTCACAGTGGGTATTCGACGGTGTGGGCTACTCCGCCAGAAATTAGAGAAGGATAAACGGTGCTGTGATACATCAGGCTCTAATGGAGAAAAATTTCCAACCAAAATCACATCACTACTAAATCATGAGGTAGTTTGAGAATTTATTGCTGATGTACTTTCATAATAAACTCTGAATTGAGACCGTACTACAATTAGCGCTACGAATGACGATAAATTATCCGTTTGTCACAAGATAACGGACAGAATTTCACTATTACTGCTTATAAAAGCTCGGATTTCTAATTCTCTGTTCTTCGTAGTTCAAATAATGAAGTATGTGCAATTATATTCATGAATAACAAATCCATTGTTGACTTATTGCATTCATAGAATACAATAACAGGCTCCTGCTGGCCTCATCAGATTTCTCATACATCAATCATGAGCTCTAAAAGTTCTCACAACTCAATCAATCTTGGCTCATTCGACACCATTTTATTTCCCTTATTTGTTTTTGCTATAACGCGTACATTCACATTTACAACTTTGAAGCTTTAAGAACTAAGTCCACAGACCTAGACCAACTCCTGGATAACTAGATCCTAGCAAACTAAAAAGACAAGTAAATCCTATCATGTACCCGTGAAAGCCATCTTAATCCCCATGTTCTGGTCAATGGTAAATGAACAAACAGACGAATGGAGAAGTGAACTTACTGAGTCTTCAAAGTTTCTATTAGGAAATCTAGAACAAGAATTGGAAGTGCAAGTAATATTGAGAGCAGCTAGTGTAGTTCCTATGTTTTTGAAATAATGGAGATTATTTAGAAAAAATCGTTATCGGAGGAAAGTATCAGCAATATACCACGACATAATTATGATGTGACACGAGTGAGGAAATTAGGACGATGGAGTCGACATCATAATTCCTGAAAAGTTTGTAGTTTTTCTAAATACAAGAGATATTTTCAAATGTGGCTTACATTTACATATATGTATGCAGGAGATGAATTTTGATAATATAGAAATGATTTTTCACAGCTGCCCTAAGAAGAGCTACTATTCATATAAGAAATGGATAATATAGCATTTTATTGGACAAAATTGATAATGGAGAACATGTATAAGAATTTAATCTGCACAATAATATAATTTGACTCAAGTTTAAGATCACTTGTTTGATTGATATCGGAAAAGTTTTGTGAATTGATGATTGCTTATTCTATCATCGTAATGAACCAAATTGTTTGATTTGGTTGAGTTTCTACAATCTTGCGTGCAGATTGGGTCACAGTTAGATCCATTTTTATAGTCATCATTGTAAAATCTACTAAACTGCACTTTATTCCATCTAATTTTTCTAAGTTAATCAATAACAAAAAAATACCATTGTGAATTGATGATTGCTAGTCGAAATGATCTAGTTGCAATAATGAAAAATTGATATAATAGTTGAATAAATCATATTGTTGGTGATCATATATTTAAATAACATTATTAAGGCTATTCTTCATTATAAAACCGACTATTATTGTATTTATTCCTTCAAACGATCTCTTAGGACATTTTTCAATTCTGCGGTACTATAGATATAGATATAATTGAATAATTAAACATACATACTTCCATCTCCAATGGGAGTATCTTAGTAGCTGATTCTAGTGGATACAAATAAATTAATTCATTATAATAATTATTTTTTCCCGAAAACGAGACTCCATAATCTTCAAAGTGTACTATGTCGATACTGTGGTTACCGATGATGAGAAATTATGAAAATTGGGAAACAGATTAGAAGATTCCTCATTTTGTCATGTGTATACTTCATTCACTCAAAAAAACCGAAACTTCTCCAGGTCATAATTTGAAGCAATCTACCATTACATTTATTCAGACATTTATTTATATATACATATATTAGCAGCAGTTCAATTTTGCTGTTATAAAGTGATAGATTAGCAAAGTGTCACTAACAGCAAACAGCGTCATAAAACAAGTCATCATGAATACAAGAGATTTATTCTCTTTCCGAAATATTCTGCTGTTGATAAAGTTTGTTCTATGATAGCAGGAAATAGGATTAGGTACAAGAGAATATATGTTGCTAATAGTGCGGAAATGTTTGCGTACGATGGATGCATATCCATTCAAGTTGTAGAGTCTACTTTTCTGGGAGCAAGTATAAAAGATAGAAATGATTTTCTCTATGAACTACTTATTTCATGTATTTCTTTGATTATAGTTCCATAATCAATTGGTATATTAGATCGAAATATAGGTGGTAATAAAATAAATCATAGAAAGAAAAGTAGTTTATTAAAATCAGAGAAAATCTGACACCGAATTCAAACGCTCATGCACTGAACTCCTCATCTGCACATACTAATTTTCATTTTCGCACATGAGAGTACCAAGGTATCGCACAAGATTCCATGTGTGAGAATGACCACCAAATCCATAATAGAATAAAGATATCATGCCAATACACCGTGAGGATTGAAAAACATGGTTTTGAAATTAAAAGACATATATTAACAATATATAAGAAAAAAAAGTTGGTTAAATTTCATAAGTAGAATTATTTGGCTACATGAATTCTGCAAACAACAGAATATTGATTTTGCAAGAGAATCATTTGTTTTGGGCTGTAAACCAGTATTTGATGAAACTATCACCTTTTGATCAAGGCAATGGGTGTAATGAATAATCAACCAGTTCAAAGACTAATGTGTTAAATTTTTCAGAGCTCTACACGGCTTATGATGTAGTCCATTGTCTATCCAAGAATAGTTCTGTGGACTGTAGTTAATAATAAAGAGTAATATTATCTAGATATTGTTTTATATTGTAGTAAGAAAGCTATTGGAAGTATCCTGTATTCCCACAAAACTTTTCCTGCTCAGTTATTTCTATATGCGAAACTTCTTGAAACTATATGAGCCAGTCTTTTTCTACTCTTTCAACTTTCTGTAGTTGTAGATACTACAATTTGGATTTCGTGACCCTATATAGTTTTTGGTAGACGTTTGAACTCTACTGTGTTTAATTTTCCCCAAATACCTATATAAAAAGAAGCCGTACGAAATTAGTATAAGAAAACTCTGAATGTGCAAAGTTCAACTTGTGTCAAACTAGCCTCCATAAATAATTGTTTGAGAGATATATTTTTTTCTATTCTAATAGAACACGTGACACATCAAACGATTTGTGATGAAATTAAAACTTAATAATTTTTTAGGTACACTTCAGGTACTTTCCATTTCCAAATCCCTTAATTCTATTAGACCACAACTCGCACTATCCTATATATAAAAAAAAATCCTATGCCCTGGGCCACAAGCCAGTGTAATGGTGATCTATGCTAAAACCTTTAAATCTTCAAAGAGGGTGGCAAGGATAGAAAAGCCGAAAAACCACAAGGGATGGTGTCCAATGTCAGAATTAGTGGGGTTAGCTTGCCCTCAGGAAGGGAGATCAAAACCCTCAACCGCAAGCGCACGAAATGGCACACCAGTGCTTCCTAAACAATTATTTATACTTGTATACGGGCTGAAGGTATTTATCTTGCTATCATTCCCATTCAACATAAATAAATAATATCAGCTATGTCGCAAGCTATAAAAATACTTTTTGCAGAATATTTCAGATCTGAAGAATGTTGTTTATTCCACTTTCATAGTTAAGTGAGACGGTTTAACACAATAACTAAAAGATGAAATAAATATAACAGAATTACCTGTGAAAATAACATGAATAAATTAGAATATATATACTTCTAATAAGGGTTGAGGGACATTTTGTTTTTTAAATTTGATGTTGCTTGAGTTCCAATAAATTTCAAGGTGAAAATTAACAGAACACAAATGTGAAACAAATTCAAAAGTGGATATATCCATTCCTTTTTCCTTCTTTTCTGGTTGAGTGTAACCACTAACTATAAGACAAAAGTTTGGAGCATTTAAATTCTTGTGCTATTCATGATTAGCCAAAGCAGCGTTAAGTTAATTCTGTTAATATGAACCCAAACAAGTAGTTGAATTTGAAATTTTACAGTACATGACTGGTCTATCGTTATACCTGCAGGTACGGTCGATCTTTGAGAATTACAGTTCTTGGATATATATCTTCAGGAAATCAACTGCTAACTGATAAATCCAGAATAGTCATAGAAACCTCATCATGAAACAAATCTTTGATGAAACCAAATTCCAGATAGAAATCAGCAAATTTAATTCATCTTTAATTTAGAAAATAGGATGTAAGATACTTATTATTTCAAGTTCCTATTCAGATTTTTCCTCACATAACTGATATATGTTGAGATTACGGTTTTTTCACTGTTATACTCAAGATACAACAACAATCAAATCGGACCGGATTGATACATAAATTTTTTATTCATGTAATAGGTATATATGATACAGTTCTAATAGATATCGAATTATTTCTGAAGTTCTGTATCCAATTTTGATCACCGTACAGAAATTAATTAGGATAAGAATAATATTCTGAGGAATTTAATTGAATAGTAGTGGTATTGGACCATTTGTTCATCTGTCTGTCAATATAACAGCTGAGAATTTTGCGTATATGGAGAATGATGCTCACAAAAATATTTCAGCGATCGTTCTCAAAGCATATTTCTCCTGGGAATTTGACTGAAAATATAGTGAAACTTTGAACACATATAATACTCAATTTTCATAAATGTAGCCTGGAGCACCGTAGCACGTAGAATCGTCAACCGATTCAGGAGAATAGTGTTGTTTGGTTCGCAAATATACAAACTAACTATATGAGATCGTAATTGCAAATTTAAGTACTCTCAGTGAACAGTGACCTGTTTTTCCTAAATGTCAATATCAGTAACAATTTACCATTCGCCAATTAAATAATACACTTTCAGAAGGTTCGACAAATAATAAAATAAAAGAGCCGCTTTAACTTCCGTTCGAAAGGTATGGGATGAAAAACATACGAGATACAAATTCACCAGGATAAGAGTAATTATCCATTGATATAGTCAAGCAGAACAGTGTTCCTAACAACTAATCATATGTATGTACTGTATATTTATCAGTTTCGGATTAAGCCAGCGGATGCTCGTATTTTTATATGCTTTTCGACGCTCAGGTAGGTGTGAGTGCACGGAGCTCTCCAATTCGCGGGGCCTGTAGCATTCGCTACTCTTGCTACATGGCTGATCCGGTACTCATATTTATCAATCTCATATTATTCCAAGTGAACGGTTAGGCAAAGCAAACTCAGAGACACAAATATTTACCTACCATAAAATATTTATAAGTGAAGAACAGTAGAGGTAAAAGGCGTGGTTTGTCATCATCAACAGATATGGAAATAAAATATTATAGTGAATTCGAATTATTTTTTGGGCAATCATAACAAAAAAGTTGTTTCTTTGGCTCCTTTTGCGGCCGTAAAGTTTCACTTAGGCCTAGTTGTACAATCTAAGCTGATCTACAGTTTAGTTGAACTAAGTTTAGTCCCTATAGTTACAATTATTTCAGCAATTGTAGTTACAGTGAATAAGCTCAGCTTAACTGAACTATAGATAAGCTTAGATTGTACAACCAGGCATTATTGGTACAAATCTGTCATATTTTACTTTTTGGGACTGATCTGTCAAAAATTACTCTATTAGGACTGATCTGTCCAAAACTACTTCATAAACACTTCATACCTATCTATGGGCTGCTTGATGATCTTTACAGTGTTCGCCGAAATACATATTATATTCTTCCGTCAACCTTCATAGCTCGTGCAATTCAAGAAATTGATACGCATTTTTTACAAATGTCACTTTGATTAGAAGACAATAAAACAAAACAATTTCAACGATAACTAAAATTTACAATTGCAATGTTTTAGAAATAAATAGGTAAAATTTTGTAATTTTTAATTATTTCGTGATGATCGCCTAAAAGACGTTGTGTGCTCCCAGTTCTTTTTTGCTCTCACCTGAATTGCAGCGTCAGCTACGCTTCGACCGCAAACAACAGATTCGACCAAGAAAGATAACCCTTAGGGCCTTGATACACAAATAACTATTTTAGAGAATAGAGTATAGTAAAAGCGATACCTGGACAGGAGAAAATGTCAGTGACAGAGGTGATATACTCCTATTCTAATAACCCAGTCTATTCTTGCTTTGCGATGACGGAATTAGGAATTTTTCAGAAAATTGCCAAAGTGAATATATGTAGCTCAAAACTTCGAGTTACACGATTGTTGAGAGATATTTTGAACAAATTTTGGTGCAAAAGAAACCCGGAAGGTGTACTCAAGATCCGCGCCGTAGATTTTCTGTAAAAATGTCGGGATGAGATCATGTATTTGCTCGGAAATGGGCATTTTAGATTTTTGAAATTCCTTTTGATACAAGCC
Source organism: Dromius quadrimaculatus (assembly GCA_963989225.1). Taxonomy (NCBI): domain Eukaryota; kingdom Metazoa; phylum Arthropoda; class Insecta; order Coleoptera; family Carabidae; genus Dromius; species Dromius quadrimaculatus. The sequence continues at coordinate 54,101,677 of OZ022325.1, read as the reverse complement.
TCTGATTGGCGTTTTTTATCATTCCGCGCATATTTACGACTCATATTAGACGATATCTCTAACTGCTGTGAAATTTTCAATTTAGTACCGATGTTTTGATATACTCTAGCGAATATTTTTATTTTTTCACTTTGAGTCGTAGTAGTTCTTGTCAAGCTCTACACAATGACATCCAAATTAACGTCCCAGCTGAAAGTATTCTCACGCTACACTAATTTATAATTTTACACAACACAGGCGCTTACACTAGCCCGATGACGTCACAGGCAAAACAAATGCAGCACGATAAACACCTACAAATATGCTCTATCCAACTTAATCTCAAGTGTTGCTTTAGCATTATTAGTCTCGTAGTTATTAGTGATTGAAAAATAACGGTAGTTTTATCCCAAGAAAGTTTTATCGCCTATTACTGTACTTAACGACCGGAACAATTTTTCTGCTAGGAGTTATTGAAGAATTAGTTCAGAAATACATCATATACGCTGCGTTTTTTGCACTAATAACATGACATCTTCTAACCTATTGAAAACAGCCCGATACAGTTATGAAAACGATCACAGAATAATGTTTAAAGCGTATTTTAGTGATAAAATCAAGTCTATGAGTCAATCCTACCAAAAATTATATAATGATCAACTAAATGTTTTCACACATAAAACAGTTTTTCACACACTGATAATTTTCTCACATTTATATTATTATGACATATTTTGGGAAATTGGAGACAGTTCAATATAGTAAACATGGCGATCGCAAATTTTTTTCTAGTATCTAGGTGCAAAAGCAAAGTCTGCAAGGTAATAATAAAACTTCTTTACCTGAATGTGGATCATCAACTAATTCTAATTCATAGAGCTATTTTCAATTATGTTGCATGTGAGAGTTATAAATATTCATTTATTTGAATGGCAAGAACAATTAAAAATTTTCAGAAGCACTTGAACTGTCTGCCGAACGTAGAATTGTCTACATTTAGATAAATCTGTTTTATTATAATTCGTGTCAGTATTAACTTGAAAATATAATTCTTGTACCAAACACGCAGAAAAAGTTGCTCTAAAATCTTTTTCCCTACTATATCAGGCTATCTTGAATATTTCAATTGGTATTCCAATTCAGTATAATGTGAGGCAACTGCAGTATATATGAGAAATGCTATTATCTCCCATAACTTTCAGAATCAATTAAATTCCACGATTCAGCTGTGAGTACATGATAAAAGATTGTAACAAAAAAAAATGTTACAGAAACACTCATGCCTGGTTGTACCTACATTGTTGACATGTAATTGATATTTGATATCAATTCTATGTTAGTACCACAACGAATCAACATTAACATAATCTTATCCTGTTTTGAGGTACCAATCCTTGTCATCTTGATCCAGATATAATTTTTATAGAAAAATAACCTGATTTGGCCCCTGTCAAGTATCTATGATAAATTCTAAACGGAAGCCTGTTCAGTTTTCAAAGTAAGTTTACTATAATTATCAAGTCAATGTCAATGACAATTCGTTGTGGTTCAAGCACTAATGTGCTAGATGTACTTATATCGTGATTTTAATTATTCATTATTATATTGATACGACTTTGAGAGCCACTGGTTCGATATATCGCCCCTCCCCAACTTCTTAACTACCCGTTACTGGTATGGTAATCTATTAATTTCACAGCCTATGACCACAAAGACATTACACGTCGTAGAGTGCGGTGAACGTCGGATATAAGCAAACGAATGGCATTTATTTATGACCGCTCTACCATCATAACACTGTGAAATTGTCTTATAATTAATAAGAGCCGAAAAATGTGAGGATATTTTTCTTCTCTTTGGTAATGCGGTGCAAGACAGGTGATGTTTGATGTTATAAAATTATCAATAATGGGAAATATAAAGAATGGTCTACGGCTCAATAAAGCTTGTGACCTTGTCTTATTCAAAGATTCTCTAGGAATAATTTTTAGTATTGATTACTCAATCTATTGGAGATACTTCAACTTAGCTTGTATGATGTATCAAAATTGTCAAAAAAGTCTCGTGGGCTGGGCTGTTGTAATAGATTAACTAACTACTTACTTCTCGGTGCTTTACAACTATTGTACCCCTTTTGAGCATATTTTTTTTTCTCTACAGAATTCCATACACTTTCTCTCATTTTTACCTACTTGTACAAGAAAGTATTGTGAAACCGACAAAAATATTCACCTATCGAGATTTTGATGGAAAAATCCGTTTTGAGCATCCCTGAAGCCATTTTGACTATTTTTGGCTTGATATCAGTACGTATGTACGTATATATGTGTGTATGTGCGTAACTCGCAAATCTCAGAATTCGTCAAACGTATAATGCTGAAATTTTGTATAAAAGACTGGTATAGGATCTAGGATCTTGATGTGCACCTCGCATTATGGCTGCAATCGTCTGTACTGGAAGTGCGCTTTACCTGATAATTTTGTGAATTTTTCGCATAAATCTAGAATGATTGGCCGTAGAATACTGGAATTTGGTATTCGAAATTGCTGTAGCATCCAAATGATCATCTCCTATTTTCGTCCCAATCGACTAAACTGGAAGTGCACTTCATATTACAGACTTTTCGATTTTTTATCATGAATTCAAAATAATAAATCGCAGAATATTGAGATTTTGTATTAAGCACTTTCATAGCATCAACCTTGCATTATGATTGTGATCGGCTAAGCCGGGAGTGCAGTTTACTCGAAACATTTTTTATTTTCCGCATAAATCCAAAACGATTGAACGTAGAATATTAGAATACAGTATTCAAGATGATAGTACTGTCTAGAAGCTCATATCCTATTTTCATTGAGATCGATTGACTGAGTTGAAAGTGTACTATACTTGACGATCTTGGAATTTTGCGCATAAATTCAGAACTGTTAGCCGTAGAATCTTGGAAATCAGTATTTAGGAATGTTGTAGCATAAGAATTATTACCTACTGTTCCCATAGCAACCGACTAGCCGTAGAATGATGAGATGTTGTGTTTGATTATATACATCCAATGATGTACAAGTATGTCACGTGATGTCCACGTCAGATTACAACATATTGAAAATTTTGGAAAATGTATGTGAGGTGCTGCAATTCATTGCTAAAACATTCCTCAATGCTGGAATACAAAAATGTACCAATTTTGAAGCTCTAAAGATATCTGTGACACTATCCTATATACCTGTTTCTATTATATTATTCAAATTATCATTTTGTAATTAACGATTCATGCATATTTTTTCATATAAGTTGCCATATTCAACTATTTGGCCTTAAAATTTCATTTTCATCCGTTACATCTCATTTTAGAGCGCTTCGACTCCTTTAAGGGTTGATTCTTTAGAATTCTCACTCATTTATCATAATTGTAATTAATTTGTAAGAGTTGTTGAGCCCACTCTTTTTTGAGTAAGATCTTATTAGGTGTGGTTAGCTTTAGACTAAAGTTAAGCCACACCTGGCTTTTCGAGAAATGGCAACTGTAAAAAAGTTAGTTCTGGCTGTAATAAATAGTAATTAATGTGTGAGAAATGTTTGTATAATTTTTTTTTTTTTCAATAGGCCATATTTGCTGGTGCAGCTTCAGGGACATACATGTTTAGACGGAATGAAGCACCCGAAAATTGATAAGTAGTTTTGCACTTCGTCACCACTTCCATTAGGCAACCACCAACATTTTTGCTTGATTTTCCATTAGATACTTGATATATTCCTCTATCGCGGGACCCTTGAGTTGGATACTTCTTAACACAATAATATTCAGCCTAACTACTAACAAGGATAAGTTGAGCTATCCGAATGGTCCAATATTATTGATGAATTATATATAGTTAGTAGAATAGAATACTTTTATCCTACACCAATTCTTAATGAGTCATACATTAATCAAAATAGCAAAATCACGCCCAACAGGAAGTACCATAATAAACGCGTCATGCCTTCTTTGTAATTTCTGTATTTTACTTATGGCATTCAAATATCTTGTCGGTGTAAAAAATAAACCAACATATGAATACGATTCAAGTTGTTAGATAAAATGTTGTATTCCACTCGTGTGCAATGTAGTTGGTCACTTAAGACAAATAATCACTCGCCATCCAGACGTCGTGACTAAGCTTTTTCTTGTGTGACTGATATATCACATTCCGCACTTAATACTTGTCCCCTAACAAGTATTGAATTGCAAACAAATAAAATACTGTAGGAAAAAGGACTGCTCGAAACACGAATTGTCACAGACCAAGGAAAGTGTATTTCACGAAGATAAAGCAGATAAATGGCTACATTTACACACAGCTGAACTTAATTCATAAAGAATTATTGAGATGCTAAATTCTTGTGTGTTCGAATAAAGTGATCCTAGTCTTGACTAGAATCTTGAGGTCATCAGGAAAATAAATAGGATTTTTCTACAGTAACTATACAATGATACCAATTCCGCATGCTACGACGCGACGTGCGCAAAAGAGGTCATTCCGTTCCCAATACAGCCGCGTTGGCTTCCATAATTTTATTTCTATTTTATATTTCTATTATTTCTCTTCGAAATGAAAACGTTAATTGTTCATTAGAAAATATACTCGTAATTGCTGGAATATCAATTATCCAGAAAACGTCATGCTGGAACATTTTGGTTATAGATATTTTATTTTAAACATACACTGTCCAACAGGACGAACCCAATAGAAGGACAGGAACAGTATCACAAGAAATCAAAATATCGCTATTAGTAATTTGAGAAAACATAATGAAAACTAAAATTAGCCAAAAAAATAAACAAATCATAAGAGTTTTTTAAATCTTTAGTAAAACTATTAACATCAAAGATATCAATAGCAGGATGCAAGGTATTATAAATTTGACAAGCATTATGTATGGGTGACTTATATAGTGGGTTTGTACGCATATTGGAAACATGAAACGTAGTTTTACTGCGATTATTGAAGAAATGAAAGTGGAAACTCAAGCGGGATAGCAAAGCAGGATCATCAATGAAGTTGTGAATGAGATTGAAAACAAAGATAAGAGAATGAAATAGGCGTCTATTGGAAAGAGAATTTAATTCAAAGATTTGAAGCAAAGTTGTGTAAGATACATTATAACTGGAATAAGTGTTCATTATTTCATAATATACAAATTTAAGGAATTTTGATATTACCGTATGACTTTAGACAAAATAGCATCTGTCACTCATGCGGATCGATCATTCCATGTTTATGTGAATTGTACTACTCGACTTCGTCTCGTGGTTGAAATTCTTCGCATTCGCATGGAATGATCTCCATTCCGCACTTGTATCGGAATATATTATTCTACCTATGTATTGAATGTGGAAGCAATAATAGAATTAATGAGGCTATAAGTGATTCAATACATTTTATGATAAAGAGTAACCAAACATTTGGATGCTCCACTAATTTCTTGGTATAAATGTTTGAACCTATTTTTACTTACTTGTACAAAGTAACATGTATTGTGAAACCGACAAAATTCACCTATCAAGGTTTTGATGGATATATCCGTTTTGGACATCCCTGAATCCATTTTGACTATATTCGGCTTGATGCGGTACGTTCGTACGTGCGTAACTCGCAAATCTCAAAAACCGTCAAACGTATTATGCTCAAATTCATATTTTTGAGACTGGTATAGGGTGTTGATTTGCACCTCGCAATATGGTTGCAATCGCCTGTACCAGAAGTGCACTTTACTTTAGACTTTTTTTGAATTTTCCGCATAAACCCAGAATGATCTGCCGTAAGATACTGGAATTCAGTATTTGAACTTGATCTAATATAAGAATAACTATCTGCCATTTTTGTATAAATCGGCCAAGCCGGAAGTACACTTTACCTGAAACTTATTTTGAATTTGCTTCATAAATCTAAAATGATCAGCCATAGCATATTGAAATTCAGTGTTTTAACTTGTAGCATCGAAATAGTTATCTACTATTTTTGTATCAATCGGCTGAGCCGGAAGTGCAGTTCATACGTATAACAGACATTCAGGATTCCCCGTATAAAACAATCAGTTTAATTAAAATAATAAGACAGGCAATGATAATCCCTTGTCAATTTTTTGATTCAAAATTCATTATATATATTAATGATACAAGTTTGATATAGCCATTGTGATGAAACGTGTGTGATGTCAAATCGAGAGGCAATTAGCCGAGTGTTTTTATCACTCAATTTCATTACACTAGCTATATCAAACTTGTATCATCCAATATTTTATCTACGTCGGCCTTAATTGCTGCTGGATTAGATTTTTTTATTTGATGTTTGACATTCGAAAAACATTTAGTGTGAAATTCATAGCTTGATCAAGTAGCACTTTATTCATTGTTATGGCAACTATTTGTTTGTTTGATAGCTGTCAAAGTTTTAAAGAAAAGAAACACATCTAATTGTGAAAATCTTGCCGTAAATGTTTATTAAACATAAATTTATGTGTGGTTATCAATAGTTGTCTATGATAGAAGAAACTTGAAATTTGATAGAATTTCTATTCTTATTATTTCTCTTACAAAAATACGTGCCATTATGAAGTTCATAATGACACGCAAATTGATGAGCGAATCACCTATTAGCGCACAGTCGTAGATAAAAATTATATTAACTATAATCTGAAGTGACAGAAAACTTTATTGAATAAATTTGTGTATATATCAAATGATGTACAGGTAAGTCAGATGATGAACACGTCAGATTTTCGAATTTACTCTTTGATTCATTCCTTTTACTCACTTGCACAAAGTGGGAGTAAATATAGTTATACTTGCAAAATGCACATCTTGAAATTTCGATGAAAATATCCGTTTTGAGCATTCCTGAATCCATTTTGAATATTTTTGGCTTGATTCGACATATGTATGTGCGTTAGTTCGTAACTCGCAAATTTCTATGTTCGTCAAACGTATAATGTTGGAATTTTGTATTTAAGACCAGTCTAGGATCTAGTTGTGCACCTTGCATTATGGTCACAATCGTTTGTACCGAAAGTGATTTTACTTGGAACTTTTTTTTGAATTTTTCGCATGAATCCAGGATATTGAAATTCAGTATTCCAAATTGCTGTAGCATCTGGATAGTTATTTTCTATTTTCTCACCCAATTAGCTGAGGTGGAGGTGCACTTCATATAACGGACTTTTCGAGCTCTCCGCATAGATTCCAAAGAATCATTTGCAGAGAATTGAATTTTTTTAGGAAATACTTTCATATCATCTAATTGTACATCTCGCATTAGAATTGCGATCGGTTGAATCGAAAGTGTAGTTGACTGAACAGTTTTTCAAAATTTTCGCATAAATCGGAATTTATTGAAACTAGATGTTGCATAGAGTGCATGTTTCCATAATTGCAAATTTTTTTTCAATTGGCAACAAATTATTCCGTTTTCTATAAATTTTTATTTTGTGTGAATATTGCTTGAATCTGTTGAAACTACGAATTGGATGTAAATCAATTCACATAAAGTTTATGATTCATAACGAGCAAGTACATCTTTCCACCATTTGAATAATCTTCTGTCCAGAGTGATCAATAATGATTTCTGACAAGTAACAGGCAAAAGTTCGCATTATGATCGAAACTATCTTCATGGAATAAAGCTAGTATGAATTTATTTATTTTGAAAACTTCGCTACCGACATTCCAAGAGCTCAATGGCGTATTTTTTGCATATTTTATGACGGACTCATCCATTATCTGATTCAATAAACAAAAAAGTAAGTAAATAGCTGTATTTTTGACTGATTATTGAGAACTTATTATTATTCCACCAAATTATTAGGTTAGAATAGTGTTTTCAGAGGAACTGTCATCTGTCACTTGAGTGTCACTATCTTAAGCAGGCGGCAAAGAAAAAATCAAAACAAAGCGGCACGGACAAACTTTTTGATCACTCTGTGGAAAAAACAATCAGGGTTGTCAATATTGGTTTCAACTTCATGTTCTAAACTGGTCAAAATCAACTAATATTTCAAATAGAATAGTCCAGTACTTTGACACTATACTAACAAGACTGAAGAAATTAATCTGTTACAATTACTTGTCACTTTATTCAGCTCAGTTAGGAACACAATGCTAGAATTGATAACTAAAGGAGACAAAGGTTTGTCTTTTTGTATTCTTATCTTAATATTTAATTTGGAGAATAATATTTACATTATCTACCTAATTGAAACATATGGATGATTTTCATCCTTTAATCTATTTAATTGCACCTGCCAAAGTTTCCTCGTAATTCTATAACATATTTTTTCCGTGGTCTTCTGCGTGTTATTTTGCCAATTCTCATCATTGCACCATTGCGTCAATCGTTAAATGATTGGCGATGATTATTCCAGACGCCGAGGGTAAACACCCTTCAGATATCCCTTTGAACATCTCTTCAACGTCCCTTGCTACTCGTCATAGACGTCCCTTCTCACCCTCGTAACGAATATGGTTTGAAGGTTGACAGCGGAGGGATCCGTATATAGAAGTTATGATTTTGAAAAGTCAAAGAGGTTCAGAGATGTTGATAAAAGTCAAAAGAATTAAGGGATATATTCTTATAACGGGAGTAATTCTATTGCGAATGTATAATCTTTAATTGCATGGTTGAATTGAATAGAAGAGTGGATCGATAAGTTTGGTGGAAAGCATGATACATTTATTCACAACATAAAAATTCATCTCTCATCATAATGTCCAATGAGCTCAATTATTTTTATTAGAAAAAATAAATTGTTTCGAGCTGTGTCTGATATTGTTTGCACTTAACAATTTCCTGCTTATTGGGATAAATCTGAGGTGATGGAGCTGTGATGCGAAAATCCTGGGATTACGCATTGTCTGTGATTTGTAAACCACCAAATTTAGAGGTGGCCGTTAAGATAATAGTTTTTTCCAAATTTTTTGCATCGTAGATATAAAATAAAAGTTCTTTAGTTTTCTTATCGCTTCAGAATTTAAAACACTTTCATGAAATACCTTCATGATTAATATGTAAAATAATGCTCACAGAGCATGCAATCTTGCGTTCTTGAAGTTTAAATAAATTGGCAAACTGGCATTGACATGGAGAAACAAGAAGTTACAAAGCGCGCATTTTTTAATATTCGTGAGAGTCGATTCTAGAAAACTTCAAGTAGAATGATTTCGGGTGAAATGGATATTGTTGAGAATGTATTGATTCATATTTTTGTGTAAATAAGAGAGGAATGGATTTTTTATTCCAAAAATTCACTGTTACACACTGTATTATTTCGAATATTCAAATACAACACAACTTTTTGCATCTTAGTGTCTACATTTTCAAGTACTTATTCTCTACTCTAAAGTTCACTTTCTAGAATATTCCAGCTATACTTCTGTTAATTCGAGATTAAGATACTATCACTATGAGAAATGTGGTTAGATTTGTCTTTGCGTTGTAACACTTCATTATGCTAAATATTTTACCTGAAAGAACTTTTTCATGATCTGACAACAGGAAGTGATCACTGGACACTAGGCAAGATCATCTTTCTAATTCTCATTCCCTCAATAGTACCATTAAAAGTAGTGGACGAATGATCTTGAAATTTTTAAACTGCAGCATGAAATAAGAGCCTCAATTTTGAATTTAATTTATACATATAAAGCTCCTTGCAATAAATATGGAAGGATTTTTATTTGAAAACAGCACCTTTGCTACTAAACTATTCACTTCACCTCTTTTCACAATGGAAATTAAATTAGAGTCTTGAGATTCCCATAATGTTTCCTTCAACGAGGATTTCTTCACACTAATCAAGTTTCTTCAAGCTATTGAACTTCTAAGTGAAACCTTTATATTTACCCCTTTATAGTTGAAACTAGTTTAGCTGCTATCTTCTACCTATATTAATCAGAAATTCACCATTAATTGCTTTTTTCTACAAACGTCAAAAAACCATGACTTTTATACATCAATATTGGTACGCGAAATGTCACATTGGAGTTGTTTATCATGACAACGGGCTCGAAATATTTCGTGCACTGATTTTATCTTGACAACGTGCACAAATACTTTGCGCACGTTGTCAAAAAAAGAATTCTACTAATTTTGGTATTTTAATATGATTTTAATATATTTTTTAAATTTTTTGATGTCTTTAGAAAAAATGTTGTATGCTACTCGTGCACGAAATTTCTTTGGAGCTTTCGAATGATTCGTGACTCGGCTACCCTACCTCCTCGATAAAAAACTTTCATTCTCAAGCACCAAAGTATAATTTCGCGCACTAGATACATAAATAACTATTTGCACATTTGACATAATTATATTAGAGCCTTCAGTTCAATTTTTATAGTTTATGAAATCACTGACTTGAATGAAACATAGATTTATCAACAGTATTAGACTTAGGGCTGGTTTCACCAACGTCAGTTAAGATTGTTCGGGAGATATTTCATACGGAAATCATTGTTGACACAGTTGTTACCATGGTTACTCACTCAGAATAAAATGCAGATGAATTTAACTGGAAGTTGCTAGAACTGGCTTTTAGGGTTGGTTTCATCAATTTCAGTTGAATTTATTCTAAGGATATTTCATCTGCAAATTATAATTGGTACAATTTTTGCCATAGTTACTAGCTTCAAATAAATTTATCTGACATTGGTGAAACTAGTCCTTGAATTCTGATGAGAATTTGGATCAAAAAAATTGAATATTCTATTATGCTTCCTTTTTTACTTACTTGTACAAAGTAACAAGTGAGTATTGTGGAACCGACAGAATTCACCTATCGAGATTTTGATGAAGATATCCGTTTTGAGCATCCCTAAATTCATTTTGACTATTTTTGACTTGATGTCGGTACGTATGTATGTGCGTGCGTGCGTGCGTGCATGCATGCGTAACTCACAAATCTCAAAACTACTTACACGTTTAATCTTGAAATTTTGTATTTTGGACTGGTATAGGGTCTAGTTGTGCGCCTCGCATTATGGTTCCAATCGTCTATACCGGAAGTGCACTTTACTTGGATTTTTTTCGAATTTCTCTAATAAATCCAGAATGCATGATCAACCGCAAGATGTTGAAATTCAGTATTTAAACTTGATGTTGTATCAGAATAGTTAGCCGCTATTTTTGTAAAAATCGGCCGGGCCAGAAGTGCATTTTACTTGAAACTTTTTTTGAATTTTTTGCATAAATACAGAATTATCCGTCATAACATATTGAAGTTTCGTATAAAGAACTTTCATAAAATCTTATTGTACATTTTGCATTATGATTGCGATCGGCCAAACCGGAAGTGCTCTTTACTTGAGACTTTTTTTAAATCTTCCGCATAAATCCAGAATGATCAGCCCTAAGATACTGGAATTTAGCATTTAAAATTGTTGTAGCATCTCAATGATCATTTTTTATTTTTGTAACAATCGGCTGAGCTGGAAGTGCACTTTATATGACAGACTTTTTGAATTTTCCGCATAAATTCTAAGCAATCAGTCGTAGAATATTTAAATTTTGTATTAGGCACTTCTATTATATCTAGTTGTATACCTTGCATTATGATTGCTATCGACTAAGCCGGAAGAGCACTTTATTCGAAACATTTTTTGAATTTTCCGCATAAATCCAAAACGATCAAACGTAGATTGTTAGAATTCAGAATTTAGGACGATTATACCATCTAGATGCTCATATTTTATTTTTATTGAGATCCACCGAACCGGAAATGCACTTTACTTGACAGACTTTTGGAATTTCTCGCATAAATTCGAAACAATCAGGTGTAGAATATTGAAATTTGGTATTTCAGTCTGCTGTAGCATCCGAATTATTGCCTACTATTTCCATAACAATAGATTGAACCGGAAGTGCACTTCGGTAGGAATTCATTTTTTAATTTTGCGCATAAATTCAGATCTGTTGGTAGTTGTAGAATTTTGGAAATCAGTATTTAGGAATGTTGTATTATGAGAAAAATGGCCTACTGTTTCCATAGCAACCGACTTGGCTGAAAGCGCATTTTACTTGACAGATTCTTAGAATCTCTTGAGTAAATCCATTAACTGTGGAACGATGAGATTTTGTGTTTGATTATATATACATAATCAAACACAAAACCACATTGTTAGATATATATATATATATATATATATATATTTCCGATGATGTACAAGTAAGTCACGTGATGTTCACGTCAGATTTTTATTTCATTGTTTTATCCGAATGTTTCAGGGAAGAATAATTAATAATAATTAGAAATTTGAATTCGCACTTATTTGTTAATCATTCAAAAATATCAAAGCAACTATCATTTTCCATATGCTACCATGAATCATTTTCCATTTCCTTATGCGTAAATTAATGTGCGTGAGTCGTTACGCCACGTCATCACGCTCCATGCGTGGTATCACGCACACTTGCACATATATAGACCTTCAATGATACACGCACACCCTCAGTCTAATTTGATTGCACGAATTTTTACTGTGTTGCTCACATAGCATGTTATTTGAGCTATTTACACTGTGTATTTGGTTCAAAAGGATTTGACCATGTTTGTGATTAGTAATTTTTGCATTTAATGGTTGATATGAGTTTAATTTTGTGTATCAAAGCATGATAGGTTGCTTAGGGACGTTATTTGATGAATTTGATAAACTAGATAAATGACTCCGAGAAATTAGTAACAAAAATAGTTTCCCATGGGTAATCCTAGAATCAGACAAATGAAATAGGCATTTCGATGCTTCGGGACTGACTTCTAGCTGATCTCAATTTTTGGATATTCTCAACAAACATAATTGAAATATAAGAACTTAATCATAACAGGGAGTTTTTGCAAGCCACTGGTGATGATATGTTAACATTAGTGTCAGAAATTAATTTTTGTACATATGTGTACTAAAATTGATAAATAGGTTTATTGTAACGTTGCCGGTGTTCGGTGTTTCGTGGAGATTTTTGTGAGTATGCTTAATTTTAATCTTACGTCACTCAATAAGCATGCACTAAGTAATTTGTATTTCACGTTAGCACTATCGTATCATTAGCGGGGGCTTGCAAAACTCTGTCAAGTACTGTTTTGACTGTCATATAAAACTAGACCTTTCACAAATTGTTAGAATTAAACCGCCTGACCCAAGTGATTCTTTGAATAGGATAGTCATCATAAAAAACTAGCATTTGTGAATAATAAGTGTCAGGAAGAATATCAAGCTCGATAATGAATAATTCAATCTTTAATAAATCAGTTTTATTGGGAGAAAAGTTCCGTATATAAAATATTTGAAACACAACGTTCCAACAGCAAAGTGCTGCCTATTTCAAATGTAAAAATATAGTGAACAATTCATATTTATTACAAAAATAAGCTCTGAAAAGTCAACAAGTATTAGACACTTAAGAAAAGTGAGTAGCCACTCGTCTATCAGGCTTTGGCCTGGTTGAACAATCTGAGCTTATCTAAGCTTATCTACAGCTTAGTTAAACTTAGTTTATTTCCTATGGTTACGATTATTTCAGCAATTGTAACCATGGTAAATAAGCTCGGTTCAACTAAATTTTAGATAAGCTTAGATTGTACAACCGTGCCTGAGACCCAGTTGTACAGTCTAAGCTTATCCAAAGTTTAGTAAAGCCAAGTTTAATTTCTATGGTTACAATTGCTGAAATAATTGTAACCATAGAAATTAAACTGGGCCTAAATGACAAAAATTTCATGAGTGACTAATATATCACATTCCATACTGGTGCAATAAATTACTATCACACCATCGTTGAAATTTTGCAGTTACAAATATTATGGACTCTTGCAAAGAGCAAAGCTTCAGCACTTAACATGAAATATTCTTTTTCTTATGACTACCGCTAAGTATTCTGGAAATATATTCATTAGAGGAGAATGGTAGGAGGTATGAAAAATTAGACTGGTGTCCAACATAAGGTATGAAAATTGTCACAATTTAGTACACTGTATTATATACTGCAATAGATAATAATATGTGGGAATCTGCTGTGACCACACAAAACTTTCCCGACCATAGATACCATGACCAGTTTCATCGCTGTTCCAGAAAGTTCGAGTGTCGCACCAAATAGTTGCATATTTCAGCAACAGCTGGCATTGCCAATGTGACAGCTGTCATTATCAAAGTGACAGCTATCATTGTCAAAGTGACAGCAGCCATAGTCGAAGTGACAGATGGCGGTTATTTATCAGTCCTTACATAGAATAAGTATTTTTGAAAATAGAGAGTCCTTTCCTAGATTTTCGGGGTCTTCAATTCATTAGAACATACAATTTCGACATTTGATCGCCAAAAGTGTAGTTTAAAGATTGTAACGTGGATTCCACGAGATATCAATCAATCACGCCTTTTACCTACGTAGCGTTAAACTTTGAAACAGCTTTGTTTTAGGCTGGTTTTCAAATTATAGCTCCGTACTGAATCCTAAAAATTCCGTTTGTATTTTGGAATAACGTTAAGAGAGAAGATTTTTTCAAACTCCTACTCGAATACTCCATTACGGACATCAGGATTGTTATCTCCGTAATAAAAAGTTAACAATAATTACTCAATCGATTTCTGAATCGACTATATCTATTTTCTGAGGTACTATTGAGGCTTATGAAGGTCAACAGAACATTTCGAGCATAAAATTCTGTATGCAATTTGCAGACAATCGACTTATACACTCGTCTCATGTCACGACGCTCATTTGCCTCTAATTGCGACTCGTTCAGAAACTCAGATATGTAATTAGCTATTATTGATCTAATTCTAATAAATTTCAAGTCTCCTAATTGATATAATTTCATATTCTTTTATCACATTTTGACGGCTCTTCAAGCTTCTCAGCTTATATGCCTGTTGACTACTCTATTTAGAAATCAATTGTAACATTACATTTACATTTTTATATGGTATTCAATGACATACACAAACTGCCATGCCTCGGATGGGATTCGTACCCGCGACACTAGTGGAATAATATATATTCAACTGTATTTTTGTAAAACTATAGCTTTGTTATTCATTCTATCTATTCTATTTTGTTTGAGCCTAAACAATTCGGTGAAAAATGTACAAGAAATTATGGAACTCATAATATAGTGCGTTTATTAAAAATTTCTTTGTAGAAAAAAATCTCTTTCGTATCAAATAGTATAAAATCTCTTCTCGAATCTTGACTTTATTTCAATTAGAAACAAGTTGCTTGTGTTAATATATAAAGTAAGTTCATTTGTTTGAAGACCTTGAAAACTTGTCAAGTAATACTTGGAGTTTATCTTGAATTTAATTATTATTTTTTACTACATTTTCTACTTGTAGACTTCTATGAACTTTTGAATCGTATTTTTTTACATACATTAAAAGTTATTTCAAGGACGATAGAAGTAGATTGAGGGCAGATGTAGATGTAAGAATATGTAATAACGAGGCGGGCTCTTACTACATCGCTATTCACGGAGCAATTTTTGAAGTGTTTATGCTAAATCGGAAAACATGAATCGAATATAACATGATCAAATTATTTTATGAATTGTATTTTATTCTGGCTTTTTCGAAGAAAAGTAATTTTTGCGAGATTTTATTCGAAATAAGTTACTTGGTTAAACTTGACGTTTATAGTATAAGAATGAACATTGATCACTGAAGTGGTTTTTTGAGCATTCAGGCGGTTGATCAAGCGGTAGATTGAGTTAATACTCTGTGCAATTATCATTTGAATGGAAAATGGGATGAATGGTTCGACAGTTCGCAGTGTTGAGTAATTATTGATAAACGTTGTACTTTTTCGTTTAAATGGGCGAAGTTTACGCGACAGTGCTGCGAGGGCGATCAATCGGAAGAAATTAGCGTTCATAGTTCGCTCTTCATCGTTCATCACTTGATTGTGGGTGCTATATTTTATTCGATTTATTATCTGAGTTACAATAGGGCTGATCTTGACTTTTACATTTAGAGTCAGTTTTACCAACGATAGTTAAATACTGAATTTCTAATATAATTTAATCTTGTGATTGCCAGTTTATGTCCTAGTTCTAGTGTAATCATAAATATCTTCTATGATTTGGACACTGCACCGCATATCCTCACTCTCTTTATGTCTGAACAAACAAAAGTAGTAATTCATAGAATCTTCGAGAAGGATTTGTGCGAATCGATAGACCTGAAATTTGTTTTATTCTTATAAAATTTTATTACGAGCGGTATATCAGAAAAATTGATAGATACAAAAATATAATTTAATTTTCATTTTCATTTCACACACATATTTCGTCGTACTGACTTCACGCGAGGAAAGAAAGCGTCGGACATATTCAGATATTTTTTAGCTACTTGTACTGAGTACAAGTGAGTATTGTGGAGCCGACAAAATTCCCGTGATGGATTTAGAAACCGATTCGTGGATTCAAATTTTTGTGAGACAAACGTCTCTTTAATTTAAATTTTTGATATATCCATTTTATCTGCAAACTCCTCAGATATTCATATTGATAATCCCACTGATTAAAGTTAGACGTGCAACGGAAATATGCAATTGAACTTATATCGCACATTTTTTCATAAATGCTCACTTTTGTATAGAAAATGATGTATTGAAATGTCACTCTTTATACGATTGTAGATAAGAATTATTTGAATCTTATAATATATTTCTGCCCCTCAATGGCCATTGATTTGGTTCACGCTAGAAATATAATATATAATCAGTGGAGTGACTAACAAATAATAAATGAAATTTGGTATAGTCAAGAAATATAAAAATAATTTTCTCCAACACTGTTTTGGAATTTGCATATTCCATAACCAAAAATTAAGTTGGAACGAATGACATTCCACAAAATCGTTTAGAATGATTCCGTATGCCGTTCAGAATGATTCTGTAAGCCTTTTGAATCATTTCGACGAATCAGAAGCTGTTAGTTTGACTACTACCATGGTTACTTCCTAACAATTCAATTATTCATTTCTGGATTTGACGTTTGACATTCAATAATTTTCTAAGTTTCCTCTGAAATATTGGTGAGTTTCCAAAACCTTGTTAGAGAAAGTATAGTCTACAACATGTTTGGAATGGCTTATTCCACACTCGCGAACCGTAATCCTCGCCTCCGGCTCGATTTACAAACTTTTCGCTCGTTCAGAATATAGGCCATTCCAATACTTATTGTAGAATATACTATTCTCTAACACTGTTTTGGAATTTGCATATTCCATGATCAGAAATAATGTTGGAATATGTGACAATCCAAAACATCGTTTAGAATAATTTTAGACGAATCAGGAGCTATATCTTTGGTTATACCATGGTTACTTCTGAACAATTCAGACATTTATTTCTGGCTTTGTGTTTGACGTTCCATAGTTTAGAAAGTCTCTTCCCAAATATTAGTGAATTTCCGAAATCTTGTTGAAGAGAGTATAGTTTACAACATGTTTGGAATGGCGTATTTCACACTCGCAAACTATAATCCTCGCCTTCGACTCGGATTAAAAACTTTTCGCTCGAATAAGGGCCATTCCAATACTTGTTGTAGAATACAGTATTCTCTACGACCAGTATAAAATATCAACATTCTGACAAATCTTGAATACAGAATGACTCAATTCTAACATGCTGTGTGTGGATATTCATTCTAATACAAGTGTTGGAATAAGCACAACTAGCGACATCTCTTATGCCCGCACTTATAGTCGAAACTCAATCTCTTTCTTGAGTATTACTTGGCCAAGTCGAGGCGAAGTCACCATAGATACTTACTTGAAAACCTATCCTATAGTCGATACTTCGTGAATTCTTGACGAAGCTTGAGATTTCTTGTTTTTGACATATATTTGATTGATATGTTTGACGTTCATGACAGTATTTGCGAAATATTCCTAGTTTGTCTACTGAATTCAATCTATTTTTGGACAATTTGATTGGAAAAGTAAGTTTAAGTAAGTATGTATACCTCAATGGCATATATCCATGTTGGAAATACAAATGTCAAAAATAACTGACACGAATACTTGAGCACGACTCAAGGTAGCCTTGTAGTAGACTCAAGTAAAGCCGGAGTCAAGCAAACGCGAAGTATTACTCCGTAGCCAAGTAACGACTATTGGTAATATTCGCATACTTGAGCAATCCTCAAGTCTGAGATCGAGCGAAGTACCGACTATAAGTACGGGAATCAGTGTTTTATGGTGTTGATAAAACTCTAAAGATGCTATTTTATTGATTTATATTTATTGTGCTCACTGGCGTAGTTGCTATAATTTATTTCGGAACATACAAAATTCAGCTTGCAATACCAAAAATTTTATTTTTAAATAGGAGAATCTGTTGCAGTGACATGTCGATAAACGGTAATACAGATTTAAGATAATATTTAGATCAAGTCTTTGTTGACTTGTATTGCTGAATTATTGAATTTATAGTCGAATAGAAAGTATAGTATGTAACATGTTTGAAATGGCTATTTAGCATTCGTCAATCTTTTTCACTCATGCAAAATATGCCTAATTCCAATCTTGTTGCAAAATATACTATTCTGTTGTGAGAATAAGAAAAGTTAAATCATTCACATTATGACAAGGATTTCAAAATATGACGTGATGGTCGCAATTACAGCACTAGATAGTCATAGCAGACTCGTCCGTCATCTTGGAGCCCACTGACAAGTCTGTGAAACGTTTAATATCCTTATTTTTATGATTTTGTGTAAATTATGTAGATTTCTAGATGAATAGTAACAAGATTAAAATAGCAGGCAGTTGTACATTTTGTTCTTTAAGAAATTTATCTGCTTGCATTAATTTTCTACACAAAATCTGTAAATGTTCAGTATTCAAATTATGGAGTTGAAGTAGGTAGTATGGTGATTTCTATAAATAGGTACCTAGGTAAGTACTTGAATATTTGCTTTGGTCAAAGTAGGTTAAATAATAAATAATAATAAGCACAAAAAATTAGGTTTCTTTATAAGATATCAGTCAAGGTAATCATAGAAAATACAATAAAAATTTAAAAAACAGTTCAAATCGAATGAAACACAATAACTTGCTTCTTGTATTTGTTTTGTTAGCTCATTTGGAATTGTAGCTAGTGGTCTCATTTATTTCAAAATTCCTAATCCTCAAACCTGTCACAACAGTGCTCTAACAAATAATTTGCAGTACTGCAAAACTTCTGAAAATTATGACAATTTAGTAGCAAATCATTGAGAATATTACTGAAGGACAAAGATTCTTGCAATAATGCTGACATTTACTCTGAATAATGCACTCAGATTCCGACAATCGAACAGTTAAACTCTAAATTCAAATTGAGGTTACGTAGCTCGGAATATATTTCTCCACATTCAAATGATGTATTAAGAAATAAAAGTTACTCATCTGTAGAATCAGAACCCGTATCTTGAATGAATAATACAACTAGGCCCAGAACAGTCCGTTATTTGAAATAATTTTATTAAATTATATTAAAGTTCACACATCGGTAAACGGCAAACAACTGACAGTGGGCTCCAAAATGGCGGACGAGTCTGCTGTGCTTTATCTAGTGCTATAGTCGCAATCATTATTTTTCTAAATAAGATAAAATGAGAAATAAGCATGAGAGCCGATAAATTCTTGTTCTATTAGCACCAATGATGTTATGATGTTCATCATAGTTCATTTCTGATGTCTATGAAACTTTTTTTTCTCATGAAATAATTTTCGAACATTACAAAAAATATAGAATATGTGTTGATTGTTATTGTTTACAATCATATATAAAAACCAAGTTTGTCATTAACATTCAATTTGCTTGGACAAAAAGATGTGTTATGGATTGATTGATCTTTTTTTTTTCAACAATCGGAAGAAGAGGTAAGATCCTTACTAATATTATAAATGCGAAAGTCACTCTGGCTGTCTGTTACGCTTTCACGTCTAAACCACTCAACCGTTTTTGATAAAATTTGGTACAGAGATGAACTAGAGCTTCAGAAAGGACATAGGCTACCTTTTATTGCGAATAGGTTAAAATAGGGGATGATAGTATGTATGGAGCTTCGTCATTTTCGAAGATATAACCATGAAATTTTGTATTCGGGCGTCAGGCACTTGATAATAAGTGAACAATCATTTCTTCTAGCGTTTTTGTGATTTCGACCTACATAGGGATGGAATAAGAGATGAAAGTTCGTATTGAAATCCAAGCGCCTGCAAAAATGAGTATCCTAAAAAATTGAAAATGCTGTCTAAAATAACTATTCCACGCGGACGAAGTCGCGAGAAAAAGCTAGTCAAGAATAAAAATGTCAGGAAGAATGAAATTGATTTCAACATGGTTTGGAATTCCAAGAAAAAAATAGAATGCATGTACACCACAATAGAGTACAAATATTTTACAATATTAACGCTTTGGCATTATTCACATATTTTCCATAATATCCCCATTTTTACTTATTTGTACAAAGAAAAAGTGAGTATTGTGAAACCGACCAAATTCACATATCAAGATTTTGATGGATAGATCCGTTTTGAGCATCTCTGAATCCATTTTGACGACTTTCGAGTTGATGTCGGTACGTGAGTTTGTGCGTACGTGTATGCGTAAGATTGGTGAAGGGTCTTGATGTGCACCTCCCATTACGGTTGCAATCGCTGTATCAAAAGTGCACTTTACTTGAACCTTTTTTCAATTTTCTGGCTCAATCCAGAATATAAAGCCGTAGAATACTAAAATTCAGTATTTATATTTTCTGTATGAAGTTCTCCAATTGAGTATACATCTTATATATGGAAAGTAGGTATTGAGTAAATGATGTATATTTTGTTGAAATGTTTTTTTATTTCAAGTTACGTGGTGCGATCGATTTCGGCTATATAGCCATCAACTTTTCCCGCCTTCCTTTTTACCCATAATCCTACATCTTTCTAAAACGGAAACGAGATAATTTCATAACTGGCAGTATATTTCATTCTCTTGACCAAACAACATGGGTTGTGAATCTTTTTCAAATTTACCACTAAATTAGTCCTGATGGCTTTTCTTAACTAAATAATGACAGTAAGTATTTTTAATAATTACTAAATATTGACTAAAATATTGTTTGATACTTATATTCCGATATTATTACTGTGGGGTGCACAAACCTAACCTCAATCGAGCACATTTTGTTCTTTTTATTTTCAATTCAAAATAGTATTCAATTTTATATCTAATATTTAAATTTTAAATATTTATTTCCTCCATTTACAACTCATTTCTGTTTCAACAACATAATTAATATTTAGATTTTTCATGAAAAATTCAATATCAATAATATTCAATTCCTTATTTATCTTTCGACGCAGCGTCACATACATTTCATTTTTTATTTTATTATATATTTATATACATTACATGTTATTATATTTCTATATTTTTTATATCTTATATTGAAAAAATTGTTAACATTTTCAAAAAATTTTCATATTTAACTTTTATATAGAAATATCTTTACGCAATTATGTACTTTCAGCGAATGCCTGATGATGGCTATGTAGCCGAAATCGATCGCACCACGTAACTTGAAATAAAAAAACATTTCAACAAAATATACATCATTTACTCAATACCTACTTTCCATATATAAGATGTATACTCAATTGGAGAACTTCATACAGAAAATTGAATCTTCTGAGATATCCGGCAAACTCCTACAGCTGAAATTTACACTAGAAAAACGTCATAATTGCAAACAACATCTTAATTTTCTTCATGGAGCAAAAGAACACAAAGTAACTCCAAACTTTTTACAAATCAACTTTAAAGGACATACTATCACAAAGGGTCAAGAGAATGAAATACACTCTAAGATGCTGCAGCGGGAGATAAAGAAGCAAATGATTACACTCACCACCATCGACACAAAATTGAAATTCCTACATCGACACTTGCAATATTTTTTACATTTTCTGGAATACGAAGCAGTCATCAACTCATTGGAAGAAGAAATTATCATTAAAAATTATCAGACAGATCAAAAAAGAAGAATAAAATTACATCAACTTATAGAAAATTCAAATCAACAACCTTACATACAATCAAGTCATTTTCAAGATGTAGCCAACCATCAAAATTCAACTACCGTTTTTCCACCTAGAATCACAAATTTAACCAACATAACTTTTACCAAACAAGAACAAGATACACTAAACCTCGGCCACAAATTTGCTCCACCACCATCAACTCCTCATCTGCATAAAATCGCCATAGATCTAGAAGCACAACTCCAATCGCATCACAACTTCAATCAAATATTACCAGAAATAGGAACAGCTTTAAATAATATATCAAAGAATCAGGTGAGTGCACTTCAGAACAATAATAACCGGAATATTTCAAACTTTTCAAAAACTATAAATGCTTCCATAAAATCTATAGAAGAAAAAATTACAAACAATAAATTAACAATCACAAAAGGCGACAAAAATGCAGGTCTAGTTATTTTAGAAACCAAAGATTACAATCAGAAAACTTTTAATTTTTTTTGATGAGAATGAAATATCTAAATTAAAAATAAATCCTTTACCTAAATATGCCTTACACTTTAGAAAAGAAATCAATAACAGTATAACAACTTTGAATAAATTTAATATAAAACCGTTTACCGTAATAGAAAGAAATCCTAACACACCTATCCTATACAGTCTTATAAAACTACATAAACCAGATAAAACAATTAGACCAATTACCTCTTCCATCGGCTCTCCAGCCCACAAATTAGCTAAATCTTTAAATAACATTTTAATTAACAAATTTGAATATAAATCACCTTTCACAATACATAACTCTTTAAAATTAATTTCAGAAATAGACAATACACTATACAACAATGATAGAAGTTTCATCATAACATCATTTGACATAGTAAATTTATACACCAATATTCCAGTAAAAGAAACCCTCACACTACTAGAAAATCAACTACACAACAATAACACAGTAAAACAAAAATACAATTTAACCAACCTAGACATCTTAAACTTATCACAATTATTTAATACAGTTACTGATCAGAATTTTTTTCAATTCAACAACACCTATTACAAACTCAAAGATGGTCTACCAATGGGCAGCCCAATATCAGGTGCATTATCAAATATATTTATAGATTTTTTAGAAACACAAATAATGCAACTCGAAGAAAGCTCTAATATTTTAATGTGGCGACGTTACGTCGACGATATTTTGTGTTTTTGGATGGGTGACATAGCAGAATTAAATATCTTCCTTCACAAAATCAATAATTTATCCAAAATTAAATTTACGTTAGAAATTGAACAAAATAATGAACTTAACTTCCTAGATTTAACCTTACATAGATCCGATCAAAATATAACATATAACATTTACAGAAAACCTACAAGCACAGACATAATCATCCCCTTTAATTCATCACACGCACCAAAAATAAAACAAACTAGCTTCGACTTCTTGTTCAACAGACTTTTTTCTATACCACTTTCTGAAGATAATTTCAATAACGAATTAAAAACTATAATTGATATTGGTAAAAATAATAACTTTAAAATTAATTACATGTTAAACATCTACAATAAAAAGAAACAATTAAGACTCATAAAACAAATATATCCTAACCATAAAAAATTTGAAACTTTCATTTCCCTTCCATATCATAATTATATACAAAATCCTTTAAATAAAATCGCTCATAAACTCAATTTTACTCTGACCAACAAATCACATCCTACTATAGAAAAACTACTGTTGAACAATAAACCGAAAAATTCAAAATTAAATAAATCAGGTATATATCAAATTTCATGTAACGACTGCAATAAAAGCTACATAGGCCTAACTTCCAGAAACATTCATACACGTTTTAAAGAACATATAAAAAATAATCCACCATCTGCAATGGGCACACATCTAAAAACACAGAATCATACGACAGACACAAATCACTTAGAATTACTACACCATGAAACAAAATTTAAAAATTTACTTTTACTAGAAGAATTCGAAATCAGACATAACATCCTAACAGATAACACTTTACTAAACGAAATTACAGAATTTACTAATCACAATCACATATTTTTAAAACTACCACCATTCAAATAAATGTTAGAATGACACTTCTATCATTTTTCTAATATCTCAAGACCTCAATACAAACCACCAACTTTTCCCGCCTTCCTTTTTACCCATAATCCTACATCTTTCTAAAACGGAAACGAGATAATTTCATAACTGGCAAACAACATGGGTTGTGAATCTTTTTCAAATTTACCACTAAATTAGTCCTGATGGCTTTTCTTAACTAAATAATGACAGTAAGTATTTTTAATAATTACTAAATATTGACTAAAATATTGTTTGATACTTATATTCCGATATTATTACTGTGGGGTGCACAAACCTAACCTCAATCGAGCACATTTTGTTCTTTTTATTTTCAATTCAAAATAGTATTCAATTTTATATCTAATATTTAAATTTTAAATATTTATTTCCTCCATTTACAACTCATTTCTGTTTCAACAACATAATTAATATTTAGATTTTTCATGAAAAATTCAATATCAATAATATTCAATTCCTTATTTATCTTTCGACGCAGCGTCACATACATTTCATTTTTTATTTTATTATATATTTATATACATTACATGTTATTATATTTCTATATTTTTTATATCTTATATTGAAAAAATTGTTAACATTTTCAAAAAATTTTCATATTTAACTTTTATATAAAAATATCTTTACGCAATTATGTACTTTCAGCGAATGCCTGATGATGGCTATATAGCCGAAATCGATCGCACCACGTAACTTGAAATAAAAAAACATTTCAACAAAATATACATCATTTACTCAATACCTACTTTCAGTATTTATAGTTGCTGTAGCATCCAAATGGTCATCTTGTATTTTTATATCAATCGGCTGAGCCGGAAATGCACTTTATATAACAGACGTTTCGAATTCTCGACATGAATTCGAAACAATCTGTCGTAGAATATTGAAATTTCGTATTGAGCATTTCCATAACATGGCATTATGATTGCGATCGGTTGAACCGGAAGTGCAGTTTGCTCTGAGCATGTTTTGAGTTTTCTGCATAAATCTAAAACGATTGCACTCAGAATATTAGAATTCAGTGTTCAAGACAGTATTATCGTCTAGACTTTGATGCTAATATCCTATTCTAATTGAGGTTGACTGAACCAAAAGTGCACTTTACTTGACAGCCTTTTGGAATTTTTTGCATTAATTCAAAACAATCGGCCATAGAGTATTGAAATTTAGTATTCCAGTCTGCTGTAGCATCTTAATAATTGTCTATCATTCTCATAACAATAGACTAAACCGGAAGTGAACTTCAGTGGCTTTATTTTTTTACATTTTGCGCATAAATTCAGTACAGTTAGGCGTAGAATCTTGAAAATCAGTAGTTAGGAATGATGTAGCATAAGAATGATTATCAACTGTTCCCATTGCAACTGACTAGGCTGAAAACGCATTTTACTTGACAGATTTTTAGAATTTATTTGATTAATCCAAAACGATTAGCCAAGGAACGATTGAATTTTGTGTTTGATTATCGAATTATTATATCCAAAAAATATATCCAATGATGTACAAGTGAGTCACGTGATGTCCGCGTCAGATTTTTATGCTGTAAACGTGGAGAGCATTCATGTTGAACTACTTGTACTAAAATATCATACTTTCCGATTCAATGTATTTTATGCTCATATTCTATCGTCCAATGTGTTATTGAACATACAATTTTTATTCACATGCTGACTGAATCTACATTTACTGCTCCTTCAAATCATAGCCTTTTTGGATTAGATATTCTACTAGGACTGTAACTGTTCTTTGTAATTGAATCATGCGCTTTCAGCATTTCATATTCTTTGGATTAGATTGGAATAGCCGAATTCAAATCTGATCGTTGAAAAATGGTTAAAAATACACAAGAATTATTTTCAGCTGTTAAAAGCATCAAATGAGAAGCTATTTCACGGCACAGTGCGTTGTATATAGCAAAATATGATTCTTTGCACCTTCATCATATTACGAAACACTTTATATTACGACCGTATCTTTTGTACATCAATATTAAAACACAATTGTGTCTTTCGAATCAAGAAAAATAGTGAGCATCGCTTACCAGATCTTTCCTGGTTGTCAACCGATTTCACATCAACTCAAAATAGTTTTGAAGCTAACAATAGGTGTAATAGTTCATCTGCACCACCAGTGGGATCTCGAGAATTATAAGAGCAGAAGAGCTTTAAGGCTATGGTAGTTGTATACTTCAAGATCCCTTTCATAACTTTTATAAAATTTGGATCTGAATCTTTGTTTACAAGATGAAAATTGAGAATTGGTGATCTCAATTCTTATCCATATTCGTTGAGAATAGAGATAATTTTCTTGAATGACAATTGCTCACTTTCATCATTTCTACTTCACCATGACTATGAACATTGTAAAGTCCTGTTTACTGCCCAAAAAATATGTTAAGAATTTAAGAAAAATGAACTCAGCATTTAATACTATCTTCCCAGTCCTGTACGCTTCAGCTCTTTTTGATTTTTTATATCTTTGATATCAAAGGGGATAATTTCGATGAGACACCAGTTCAATATAGTTTGAATTTTTCAATTATTCATTTGTTAGACACATACCAGTATATCTGCAAGGGATGTTTTATATTTCTCATCATTCTGCTGGACCGATGATCAGTTTATTTTTATTGACGATACTTGAATTGATTTGTAGTTTACCCAACGAAAATTATGATATCATCAAACAATGCTTATTTCACCACCATTGACTAAACTTATATTGGTGTTATTAACAATATGAGCAATAGATATCAGCCATAAATAAACCAGCCAAATGATAAATTTGTTTCATCAATATCCATGGATATATGACTCATGAATCTGCACATAATTGCAGCATGAAGTTCCTATTATCATAGATTTATAGTTCTAGTCGCAGTATTCTTTGACTACATTTTATTCACATTCATTCCTTATATTTCTATTAACACAATATTCAAGCTGAGAACATTGAAGCTAATTCTTGCAGTAGTCTATATTCACACATACACACGGTACCCGGGCTGTATCGATCCGCCATGTTTCTCCTCACTCTTCATCCCTGTAGTTCCAACCCACGACAACGTTCCTGCTGACGACCTCCTGCTGTATTTTCTGCCATAGTCGAATATTGCCGAGTATGGCCGAATGTACTCAGTACTCGTATAAGAACAAAATTAGCAGTCACGAAAATTTTTGGACATATTGGAAGATTAATGGATTGATTAACTTTAATCAAAAATAATTACTTACAGGGTCAATTTCAATTGACGTGGAGAAAAGATATGTTGATAACAAAATTTCAACAATTATAAGTCTTTCCAAACAAAAATATACTCACATGTATTATAGAAGGAATCCATTTGACATTGAATCCAAGTGACATTTTCAATGAAGAGTCAGAGCTTGAATAAATATTTTATCATTCATTTGAAAGGATTCACTACTGTTGAAGTGTCGATTATTATTACTTTTATTTACACTCGAGAGATTATGAGGACTATTTTATCTACATTCGGTTATCCTCACTCAAATTATAAACTCAAATATCAAATTTCAATTCAATATGGAAGATTACATGAAATTTCCAGCTGATGGCCCGGCCTGTTGATGTATTATTAAACCCAAAATCAGTCGCCATAAAATATGCTCATTATATGTATAATGAATAAACATCTATTAGCCAAGAATAAACTTGCTAGTGACCAATCAATCAGAATCACGATGATCTTCCGGTCATTGCACGATATTGATTGAACATCGTTGATATTTAGATTTAGATAACACACCTTCGTTGGAGAAATTGTGAACTTGACTTATAGAATAAGGAGATATTTCAGAGGTTTGCGTGTGCAGTTGAAGTGTCACTCTTTTGCAAGTTCTACTAACTTTAGAATTGATGAAAATATATTATTTGGAACGCTTAATGTTGCTTAGTTGAACCACATACAACATTAGATTCAATTGCGTTACTAATACCAAATCCTGACAGTGCTGATTACATTTAACTGAAGGTTTGTTACTATGGTTACTGTTGTGTATAAACAATTGTTTCTATAGAGATGGGCGTACAAGTAGTTTTAACAAGGATGCGAGAATAAAGATTAGGAGAAACTTAGTGTAGAATTCTATTCATGGATTAGAAACTATTCCAGCAACATTTATTTTCATTAATAATCCACTTTGAGATGAATAATGTGGAGAAATGGGAATATCAATAAATAATTATTAAAATCAGTGTATAAAAACTGATGTACTAAACTTCCATACTGTATTCACATTCTCATTTGTTGGACGAAAGAGATAATGATGAAGGATGTTATTTTTTAACGTCCAGTGGTAATGTCAATATATAGTTTCATGTAGCTGACTGATTCAATGTATAATCCTAATGAAATATACAATTCTTGATTTGATTTTGTATTCAGTGTGTTACCAAAAAGATTCTATCTCTGATGTCATTGTGTCTCCTCTGCCTTACTGTATGATCAAGTATTTTCGCAGTTTTTGTAATATAATTATAAATTATTTCATTCATCATTTCCATTTGAAAAGCATCATGTTCTGATATTTTATATTATGATGTAATGATTCTATCTTGTTAATTTTGTTGTTATGGCAGTTTAGGAGCAAAATTTGCAATAAAGTCTGCTTAAGAGAATGGTATAGAGTGTATTATTGAGATCATATTACACACCTTAGCAACAACCAATGAAATTAAGGGATTTTGCATGGTAACGAGGTATATCGCGATTATATTTCCTCCTAACTTGATATACCACAGTAGCTTTTAAAAAAATAATAAAAAATATAACAATTAATAAATTTTATGGTTTGTGAAATAATCCTTCCAAATACACCTCAAGATTCGGTGTATTATCGCATATATCGATAATACACCTCTCTATCGGTATATTACCGTTGATAATTTTGAAATAAAAATTTACTTCGATGCTTTTTATTAGGTTTCAACTGTTATTCAAATATTGCCTTCTATTAAATATTTCTGTGGATTATTTCTAATATCTACTGATCAGGTTGATAAAGCATGCGGTCCAACTTTTTTCCCTTTCTTTCTGTCTTTTCTTAGAACAGATATCGAAGTTACTGACTTGAAATTCAATATACAAAGACAGTTTTGAAGATTTCATAATACTTCCTTTATGATGAAATCCTGCAGTTTCTTGTGACCTTCCAATCCATGATGTTTTTCAAGTTAATAGGCACAGGCTAATAATTCTTTTTCTTCCAGTAGGTCTCTCCGAAAAAAAGACTTTCGAAAAACTCTGGTCTTACTGACTGATGCATTCATTTACCCAGTGGCATATTTAAACTGAGGAAGAAACTGGCAATCAGAATGACAGTTTCTTTGTTCAAAACTCAATTCATCCATTTCTCTGATAATGCAAGTAGAATCACCTTGAGACAAGAAGTTGATAAATCAAATCAAAGAATAAACATGCAACAAACATTTATAGTTGAATCTAATACATTTAAACGATGAGCCTTGAATTGTTTGACTATTTATACAGGGTAGAATGGATACTCGTAATCAAAAGTTAGGGAAATTACTACTATCATTCATTTAAATTCCTCATTTCTCTCGTGATATAATTTTTAGAATACTGAATCAACCATATTACATACGGAATTTTTACACTACACGTGCAAACAGAATGTCAACTTATCTCATCAAATGCGCATGATCAGAGCTTCATATACTTGCTCTTCTCCCAGAACTGTCAGAGCCGTTCAATGAGAATTTGAATTTACAATCCTTGTATATCCGAACTAAGAACTGGCAACTTTCAGAATTATGAATTTCGAATCAACACGGTTCGAACGCCAAAAGTGGAGTAGGCCTGCGCACTGATTCCATAACTATTTGGAACTATAGATTTGAACAAACCTCATATGAATAGAAATAATTGAGATAGATTCATTGGTAGGCACTCGGTTGTACATATTTCATATATGGGAATAAAATACTCACTAAGTACCATAATAACTAGTTTGTTTGTGAGAACAAAATAGCCATAACAGATAAACTAATTATCGTGAGGGGGATTAATCATTCAATTTCTATATAATGGATAGAATAAGAGTATATTTTGTAAGTGGTATAATAGTATATTCCATGTTTTTGCCTTGCGGTTCACAAGTCCGGCTATTTGAGGTTTGCTAAACTGTTCTTAAGAATTGCCGCTCTATTCAGGATAATGGTGTAGAAAACGACTACTAAATTTGTAATTCTGTGAAACAAACAAGCTTTGATTTTAAATAGTTCATCGAATTCTGTTTTATGTCCACCACTCTACTGTGCATTATGTTTCTTCAAACCTTCCACTTCAGCTGCATTATGGTAGATGGCACTACTGCAGATCTCTGCATGCCATATATCAACTCTATTTTCATTGCCATCACGGCTCATAACTACGATTATCTGAAACTTGCTAAACTTTACCGAAGAGTATAACTAAGGACGGAACACGGGTCTACAGTCTCTATCCAAATTGATGGTGTAAAAACCGATCCCTGAATTTGTAATTTTGTGATGCAATCAGATTTCGATTTTAGACAATAGGACCGAACGACCGTTATAATTTCCAAGGATGAAGTTGGCTACACTCTACAAAGACGAGAACAAAACACGAAGCGAACGCGAGGACAAAAGTTCGTGTAGTCAACTCCATTCATGTCCATGATGACAGTCGTTTAGTGTCCGTGCTACATACGATATTCTTTGTGACAAGTGTTAGCGCCATTTTAAATCACTTGATGATTATTTTGTTTATTGCAACTAAAATCCCAATCACGAAAATGTTTCGTTATCAAAATGACAGTTGACCACTGATAACATTATATATATATGGTTCAGCACTGCGAGCCTTGTAGACTCATGGCTTGTTGCGCTATTCTTCGCCATAATACTTTGTCCTGTGCTTTCTCCTCCCTTTTTTTTACACCCAATTGTTTGATATCCTTTAATACTGCGTCATACCATTTTCCACGAGGACGTCCTCTTCTCTTTTTTCCCATTATACCACCTTTTAAAACACTTTTAACCACTCTGTTCTCTGACATACGTTTTACATGACCCAACCATTTTAATCGTTTGATTTTAATCACTCCCGTAATATTAGTGTCCGCGAAAAGTTCCATGATTTCCGCGTTCGTTCTCCTAAGTTTCAGACCGTCTCCTACATTTTTCCCTCCGTAGATTAATCTCAGAACCTTTCTTCCCCAAATTTCAAGTTTACTTTGATTAGATGCATTTAGTACCCATAATTCACTCCCGTATAACACTACCGGCCGTATCACTGTCTTATAGACTCTTATTTTTGCTGCTCTTGAGATCGATTTCGATTTAATGAAGTTAAACAGAGCTCCTATGCACCTATTACCTTTCTGAATTCTGCTTGCAATTTCAGTATCTTCTTCACTATCATTTTTTATAATTACTCCTAGATAGTTAAAATTTTTAGTTTCTGCGAATTCGTAGAGTTTTCCATCCTCTGTTCTAGTTATAAACTTATCTTCCCCGGTTTTGTTTTGTTTCCGCACATACAAATATTCAGTTTTCTTCTCGTTTATTTTAAGACCAATAATTTTTGCTTCCTTTTCCAACTTTTTAAATATGCGTTTTAGCTCATCCTTCGTTCTTGTTACTAATGCTATATCATCTGCATAAGCCAAAAGCTGATGTTTTTGCCTATGAATGATACCTGTCCTGTGCAGTTCGCTTCTTTTTACTATACCTTCCAGTATCATATTAAACAGAATAGGGGAAGTTGGATCACCTTGCCTTAGACCTCTGATTACCTTGAAACTATCAGACAGCCTTCCTTCCACTGAAATTCTACAACTGGTGTCCTCCTGTGTCATTTTAACCAAGTTTATTAACTTTTCCGGTACTTCCAGCTCCCTTAAGATCTCTCTCATTTTATTATTGTCCACTGTATCATATGCTTGCTTGAAGTCTATAAATAATACATGTAATTCAAGATCATGCTCATAGCTGTTTGCGATAATCTGTTTCAGCACGAATATTTGCTCTGACGTCGATCTGCCACTTCTAAAACCTGCTTGATATTCGCCTAAC
Organism: Dromius quadrimaculatus; assembly: GCA_963989225.1. Taxonomy (NCBI): domain Eukaryota; kingdom Metazoa; phylum Arthropoda; class Insecta; order Coleoptera; family Carabidae; genus Dromius; species Dromius quadrimaculatus. Next base: position 54,069,460 of record OZ022325.1, on the reverse strand, counting down.
TTTTCCTCTGCAATTTTTCCCAGTCTTTTTTTTTTTCTTAGAGCAATTGCCATGATTTTGTATGCTACATCAAGCAGGACTATTCCTCTGTAATTTTAGCAAGCTGTTCTGTCTCCTTTTTTATACACTGGGTGAGCTACTAAAGTTTTCCAACTGCTTGGCATCTGTTCTAGTTCCCAAATATCCTTAATCAACGTATAGATACACGTCTGTAGTTCTTCCCCCCCGTACTTGTATATTTCTGCGGCCACTCCGTTTTCACCGGGACTCTTGCACTTTTTTAGGCTTTGGATTATTTTTATAATCTCTTCTTTTCCAGGAGTTTTAGTCAGCTCTTCAAATCCGCCATTAGTTACCGGGTTTCTGTTCTGCACACTAGGAGTCTCTTCTTCGCTAGCTTCATCATTTAGTAGTTCTTGAAAATATTCTTTCCATCTGTCTATTTTTTCTACACCCGTTACTAACTTATTATCTTTATCTTTACAGTAGATTACTTTGCTCTTGTATCCGTCTTTCTGCTTTTTTACTTCTTGGTAGAAATTTCTAATAAATTTGTTTTTGTAATTAGCCTCCGCTGCTTCCATTCTTTTAGTTAGCTGCTCTCTCTTTTTGCTTCTGCAGATCCGTTTGAAATTTTTACTCTCTAGTACGTATCTTTGTTTGTTTTCATCGTTATTAATGTTTAGAAGCAGGATTTTTGCTTTGTTTTTGTTCACCATCGCTGTTCTACAATCCTCATCAAACCAGTCTCGGTTCTTTATTCGATTGTTGTTTCTCTTAATCGCCTGCTCCGACACTTTTCTGATTGTTTGTTCTAGATTATCCCAGTTCTGTTCCACTGTTTTCCCATGTTCAAAACCTTTCTCTTGTAAATTATGTTCCATCATTTCTTCAAAATTTTTCCGTATGTCTTCATTTTGTAGTTTTTCCACATCATATCTAACTTTTTGACTGATTTTATTTTTTATTTGCGGGAGTTCTTGTTTAATTGTGACTTTAACCAAAAAATGGTCAGATTCAGTTACTGCACCTCTGTAGGATCTTATATTTGTTATTAAATGTTCATGCTTCCTCTCGGCCAGTACATGGTCTATTTGATTGCATGTTTTACCATCGGGAGATGTCCATGTTCCTTTGTGAATCTCTTTCCTTTGAAATCTGGTACTCATTATCTTTAGATCCATTACCGTTGCAAATTCTATCAGCCTCTTTCCATTGTCATTTGATTCTTCGTGCTTACTATGGCCTCCTGTTATATTTTTATATATTTCTTCTCTTCCCACTTTCGAGTTAAAATCTCCTAGTAGTATTTTGACGTCATACTTAGGTATGCTGTTGAATATTTTCGTTAAATCTTCATAGAAATCGTCCTTCTCCTCATCCTCCTTTACTTCCGTTGGGGCATGTATGTTAATTATACTAATTTTCCTGTACAATCCTCTGATCCCTAATTTACATATTTTATCTGTTACAGGCACAAATTCAACAACTAGATCCTTTATTCTTCTCGCTACCATAAAGCCCACACCGAAATGTTTTGTTTTGAATCCACTATTAAAAACTACATAGTTATCTACCTCAAAAATATCGTTGCCTTGTTGTTTTGTCTCTTGTATCGCGGCTATATCTATTTTGAAATCTTCAAAAACTTTACTTAGATTTTTTAGAGCTCCAGGTGATTTTGTCCCCCTGACATTCCAAGTACTTAACAATAATAATTGGTTTTTATTCGTAATCCTTTTTCCTTGCCTATTCGTGCCAATGGTTCCGTCCTGTTTCTTGACTAGTTTTTTAACGTATTTGCTTTTGTGTTTGCAGTAGGACCGGGTTCCAGTTTGCCACTATTTTCGTTCCATATCCAATTCTTATCCTCTATCAGTAACCTGTAATGGTAAATTTTGACTTTCTTTCCTTTATTTCTTTCTTCTTGTGCTTTTTTCCGTATTAGTGATTGTACTTTTCTCTCCTCCTGTGTCAGATCATTATCTATATAAATTTTTTCACCTCTAAGCTTATTTTTGTTTTTCATGACCTTATATTTGTCATCACTATTACTTAGTTCTGCGATAATAAACGGTTCCTGGTCTCTATTCTTGATTAGCCTTGTTGTCTTCACAATGCATCTAACTTGTAATTTTTCTTCGAACAGTGCATTTACTAATTCTTTAGGCCTGTCGCCTCCCCCTACGAGCCCTTTTATTATTACATTGTTGCTTCTACTTTTCTTGTCCTGAATTTCAACTCTTTTCCGCAACATCTGTATTTCATGACTTAACTCCGTTCTTTCTTTCTGTCAAATTTTTTCTCTTTCTTCATATTCTCTCCTAAGCTCTTCAATGAAAGAAGAGTTTTTTTGGATTTCCTCTTTCAGGTCAGCATGGTTAATGTTCATTTGTTTTTTAATATCTTTCATACCTTGGGACAAGCCTACTATTAACTCCTTTAGTTCTTCCATATCCTTTATGTCTCCGTTTCCCTTTCTCTCCGGCGATCTGAGTGTGACTTTACTCTTTTTGAAAGCTTCACCTTTATCTAAGCTGTCTCTCTTCCGTTTTTCTAAAGAATCGCTACGTTCCCGATAAAAGTTCATCCCCACTGCTACGCCACTGCTAGTCGCTTAAAGCGCCTGCGCTAAGCACGATTCTCACGCGCGTCTGTGCCTCTGACAGCAATTCTTACCTGTCTTATACAGCACTGAGTCAAGGTCACTATTGTCACTTAAATCTTCACTTTATTTCATAATAATTAATCAAACTGTATCACTGTTAATAATTAGTCAAACAGTGATACAGTTTGACTAATAACATTAGTTTTCCTAATTTTCTGCAGTGGCAGCATCATATTGTGCCATCTAGTGCTAAAGTGATTATATTTCTGGGTGTGTGGGTGTACTCTCATCCTGCGGTATTGGAAAAAAGCTATTCTGCGGTCTAGCTATTCTCTCACTTGCGGGCAGAGGAAAGAATCAACAGTACGACTGGGACTATGCTCTCACGCTGCGGTGTTGAAAAAGAGCTATTCTGCGGTTCAGCCCAATTTGGCTGGAGCTATTCTGTGATTTAGCTGGAGATGTTATGAGGTTCAGCTATTCGCTTGATTGCGGTCTGAGGAAGTGTCCACAATGCGCCTGGGACTGCTCTCACTTTGCGGTGTTGAGGAAAAACTATTTTGCGGTATATCTAGGGTCTCGCTTGGAAGCTTGAGACTAATCTCGTGATTCATTCATTAATTTAATAAACTCATACTATTATTATCATTTACAGAAAACGGTAGAACAGTGGGCCTGACAGTTTGTAGCCCTATATTGTTGTTAAAAGCAAAATCTTGTTTTATTTCGTTTAGCATATGAGGATTTTCATTCAGTTTAAAACAAGTGTACCCAAGTACCCTACTAGTAAACTTTTCGAATAGATTTGGATTTAAAAAAACTATCTAATCGATTTTACAAATAAATTTTTGCAATTGCGATCACATTCACAGAAAACTAATAGTACAAAACATAACTTACATGACTTATTCCATTGATTGAAATAATAATCACAATTGTTTTCATGGTTTGAAAATGAAAGAAATTTGAAGCTGAAAACATTTTAGTCGTAGGGTACTTTCTCAATGTTATAAGTTCATGATGATATGCTTCTTATTCTCAGTTGTGTATATATTTTTCTGTACGAGGATAAGATTTTGAATTCAGTAGAATAAAACATCAATGATAAAGTATTTCTCGCCCAATGATTATATGCTTGACGAATTTGAAAAATAAGGTTTCTTTCAGACCAATATGAGAAATAAGATTGCGGATCCTTACCTTGCTCTGTATCGATTTCAAACAATGTTGTTGCTGCACATGCATCAGATGATTTTTAAAATTTGACGAATTGGGTTGAAACTAATAGCAAAAGCTCTGAAATTTTCATCTGATTGTATTTTTCCCATTGTCAACTCTGATTAAAGTATGAAAAATTCATCAGCCCAATGGATTCATAAATGTCTGAGTACCGGCCAGAAACGACTGTGTCACAATATCCAAATTAATTTAAACAGGATTCATCACGTTTTCTAATCGAATTGTGACTTGGGCTGATAATTGAGTTTATTTTTATTATCAAGAAACAGAGAAACAGGCGGAAGATTAATGAATGCTGACTAAAGACGTTCAAAGTAGTTATGCATACAAAAATCAGCATCATAAATTTTTGTTTAAATTTTTTGGAAGATCGAGTACTTCTCATAGATTCCTTAGAACAAAGCAAAACAGTGACCAGAAGTTTATTCCTTCATTAATAACTGGAGCACAAGAATGTTCCAAAAAAACATCAAAAAATGTCTGCAAGAGGCAGCAGCAGCAAATTTTTATCTGTTCCTCGAATTAGAAGAATATTTAAAAACACACAAATTTCGTTGAAATTAGACATAATAGGTTTGATCGAAAAATGGATAGATTTGAAAGAAGATGTTGAATGGGCAGTTTTTGATTTTTAATGTACCTGTTTTTACTATGCTGGGCTAGAAACTGACCAATAGCCCCTTGTATTGACAGACACATTGAAGCACAGAACAAAATCGACATCGATGCCTTATAATAATTTTCGAATCACATAGATCTAGTTGCAGATATTATGATCAGCCTAATGTCGTAAGCAAGAATCAAATAATCGCTCCCCAACTTCTACATTTAGATAACAAACCATCAAAATAATTGTCTCACTATCGCAAATAATTCTATAGTATTCAAAAATAATATGCACATAAAGTTCATAGGACGTGTCTGTTTTATTTTTAATCCAAACTCCTCCCAATCACAAAGCGTATCCACGAGAATGCCACATCCGTGCAAAATGTAATTGGTGTTTCGTTATCAGATAATTCTTAATTGGAACAAACGATACTCGAAGACGATACGGTTGCGTGTACCTGTCACATAAAAACCATTTTACACATGTTGGAGAGCTAACTACCTCAAGACGATGAACAGAAACAAGCAAAATGATCTTATTTATAGACTACATTTGAAGTATTGTTTGGAAATTTAGTAGGCTGCTTGGAGAATTGAATCATGAGTCAGAAGATTGTATAACATTCTTTATAATAAATAGACTTTTTTGATTTAAATTCTCTATATTTAATTTTATTTTTGACGTTTCGACTCTCTAACCGAAAGTCTTCATCAGAAAAAATCATTTTTTCTGATGAAGACTTTCGGTTAGAGAGTCGAAACGTCAAAAATAAAATTGAATATACAGAATTTAAATCAAAAAAGTCTATTTATTATGATATAATTCTGGAAGTATGTATAGATCATTAACATTCTTTATTATTTTTCATCTTGGTAAGCTTGAAATCAGGTTTTCACTAGGTTTTAGACTATTTGAGAATAAATATTTTTCTTCCAGCATATCTCAACATCTGTGTGATATGGATTGTTATTGTTCATGCTGATATTTTAGTATGCAATAATTGAAGTGTTGCATCACACATAATCACTTGGTAGCAGCTTTTGAATTATCTTTTTCAGAAAGATTCAAAATGCATGTCAAATTTGACTGAAAATAAGCGATTTGCAGAGACTTTATCTTGGAGTATATGATTTAAAGCTATCAAGCTGATACAACAATATAGGGCATTTTAATTTATTCGCATACTCTAATATGTTTTTTTTTTTTGATAGTTTTATTTTTCATACAATTCACAACAATGCATGAATTCTGGATTTCTACTGATAAAAAAATTAATTTATTGAATAATCAGTTTAACGTCATCAGTCGCTCAGCAATAAAAACTGATCTGTTAGTGATAAGACAGTATACGTAAATCCTTCTTTTGTTGTATGAATTCCTTCACGGTGCCAAATATCTATCTATATCAACGTCCTTTACTGCAATGATTTTTCTCTGTCATATCAGCTTGAAAGAGATTTGAAGATGTCAGGATTTATAACACACTCCGATATCTACTTCTGTTACTGACAACTTAAAATGATAGGTACCTAACATGTAACATGTGTTTCTGTGGCAATGAAGCTTCTTGATAAATTTCAGTCTGCTGTTGATGATTAACGATCAGTTCTATTGACTTTAAAGTGAGATGAGAATGACTTGAAGAATTGAAAAGAAATAACATAAAATATTAAACCTTACGATACTGACGCTCTTTGTTCAAATTATATTATCAATGTGAGGAAAGCGTTGCACTAGACATTTTTATCTATCAAGTATTCCAATACTGCACTATACTTACGAAGCGCTACTTGATTTTGTGCTAGAAAACCAAGAAAAGAACTAGAGCAAACTCTGCTATTGAGTGACAGGTGCAAATTTGATTGATACCGATTATAACAAGAACAATCAGGTGGAACTTCAATACGATTTCAACCTTGATTATAATAACATCTTTATATTCACTGTAACTGTAATAACGACACTTCGTCACTCAACTTTTGCTATTGCTTATAGATACTCACTCGTAAGACCTTGCGAGAATTTTTGTGCAAATTTTTTACTCAGCTAAAATGTCTTCTGGAATCCTCGGATAACTCTTGTTTTGCTGACAATATCTTGAAAAATATATGGTCTAAACTTCGAAGATAGATATTGATATTTCCTGGAGATATGAGAAGTTGATCATGGAAAAGTAATAAGAATAATCCATATGCTTTGTACAAATCTCTAAATTTTATAAATTCACGAATCTGTAAGTCATGAACAAAATCATAATAGACTTTCTTATAAACAAGTTGTCATTAATCAACAGAAGTGGAAGCGTTTTCATCAATTTATTATGAAATCATAGATCTGTAAGATTTATGGATTTGCACAGAATTATAATATAAGTAGCTTCAGATTGAAATCCAATAAACCTGCAAACATTAAAAAATCTAGATCTTACTTTAGTCACAATTGGAATTACTTTGGATCAAGTTCCTCATATTCACACACTCAATTCTCTCTATATTATTGAAACGTTTGATACTATAGAGAAAAAAATTAGTGAGTGCATATGCGCTTGCGCTGAGATGTTTAATCATCTTTCATTATGTTTCTATGTAAAAGAACAACTGAAAATTTGTTAATCCACAATTAATTCATAGAGTTAATTCATTGGAAAACTAATAAATACGTATTATTGGTTCAATGGATGTTGACCAACTACGGCTTACAGATACTTTTAATGCAATTCTTAGTTCCTTTGCTATAAATCTATGGGATTCGTTAATTTGTAAATCATAAACAGAATAAGAATACACTTGCTATCGTTTTGAAAAAAATTGATCAATAAGAATCGATACGTTCAAATCTATTCCTCATGGACTTATAGATCTGTAAGACTTGAAGATTGACCCAGAATTGCAACATCAATTATAAATACAAAAAACCAATATTACGAACAGCCACTTTATTGTGAATATATACTAAGAACTTTATTTTTTTAATTGTGAATTGTCGAATTGATCGCATGTATGAATTATTGCTTATCAGCTTTCTTTGCAAGTGCACCAAAGTAAATTTTGATCAAATATTACAAGTTTGAGCGTTTTGTGCTACACGATCGAGCATTATATGCTACGCAAATCTCAATTCACTGTATTCCTGGTGCCCCTATACCTAACAGACACTATTTTTAGTGCACATTGAGGTGCGACTATCAGTCGTCAAGTCACAGATACTCTTAAATTTTGTGAAGAATGCTCCACACTGTATTAGTCCCGGCAAAATAGACCAGAATAGGAAAAATATGGGAACTAACCTGTGTATTACCAATTGTTTCAGGAATGTCATAGGAGAGGTCCCCTAATTGAAATATAATAGCCAAAAGTGGCATGACCATGCCGCCGGGGGAAGGGGGATCTTCCAAGTTCCGTTTTCTAAGTTTTCTGCTTACAACTCGAAAATAGATTGTCCTAGCCCAAAATTTTTCAAATACAAATTGAAGCCTGATATTCTCTAAAACTTTAATCTAACACATCTTTTCGAAAGAATGCATAGTTTCGGAGATATCTGCTCTCGAAAGAAGGCAATTTGTGAAAAAACGCAATTCACCCCATGTTTATTGTCAAACTTTTTCCTCTACCTCCTCTGCCGTTGGTTTCATAGAAAAACATGGAAAAAAAGTTGTATCAAATTCCGTCTAAGAATTTGAGTACATACAGAATGGTTTTGAGGTTAGAGTCATAAACTTAAGAATAAGTAGCATAACATGAACATGTGTAGATTACGAAGAAAAGAGAATTTTTCAAAAAATCGTATATTTGAGGGTTGTTTCCATGAAACTAATATTTCTGGTACCACTAGATCACTATCAACGCATTTACATTCTTCTGTAGATGAAAATATAACTTCAATACTTGAAATTAATCTACGTAATGTTTGTTGATAACCAAATCTTCATTATTTCTAACGTAATTTATTCCATGAATTTAATGAACTATATCAAAGAATAATATCAATATAACGCATGTTTATTTTTATTGGAAAAAAAAACTGATGTGACCAACACTTGAATTCCTTGTATGCCTATGAAACTGTCATGCTTTTTTTAGCGAAAATGCCGTGCAAGAAAGTTCAAAAAAACATAGCAGCAAGAATTAAACTTATAAATGACAACAATACTTGAAACTTTGAGCTTTCATGTAACAATATTGATATGAAAAAAACGCTCTCTTTGAAAATTAATTCAAGAATAAACACAAAACTCATAAAAATTGTTGAAAATTATCACCTCCCACAGCTACAGACAATGCACTACGTTGAATTAATTAGACACTTCATGCCAAATGCATACGATTTTCTAGTTGAATAATTTCTACACTATTCGGAATCCGACTCCTCAATTCTTCAACAGTCTCCGAGGAAGGTGACCCCCACAGCTGAGAGATTGAGCTCAGGTGATCTTGGTGGCCATGTTACAGGATCTTCACGGCTAATCTACATGTTGTCATAGGTAATATTTAAATGCTGCCACACATTTTATGAGAAATGAGGGGGAGCACCATCTTGCCTAAACCATGCATGTTGACGAGTATGTAAGGAGATGTTTTCTAATAATGCTGACAGAATATTTTGGAAAAATGGGGGAGTATAGATAGTACAAGTTAATTGCCATACAGGATAATAGTTCAAACGTTTGATGAAAATCGATGTTGTAAACTATTTTTTACTACAACATGTGGATTTTCTTGAGCCCAACAATGAGGATTTTAGAAAATATGGACACCATCACGTGTGAAAACTATGTGTAAATATTATAAGCGCTGTAAAATTTGAATTTGTAGCATGTTATTGTAGAATCTACTGGCAAAATATCATTTTAGCTTCGTGATCAGCAAACATCAATCCTTGAACACGCTAAAAATAGAGTAGATAGTAATTATTTCTATGTAAAATGTTTAAAACAGTCGACTGAGATATTTCTCTATTACTAATTTAATCAAGTCAGCATGCATCAAGTCTGGGACTTCATCTTCAATATTGCCAACCGTTGGCGGCAGCACTGTGTTCACAAAATGGCGGATCAAAAGTGGCTTACGGCAAGCTTGTAGTCTGTTTACAATGTAAAAACGTTGATATTCACCAAAGGAATATTCATATTTTATTGAATGATTTAATTCAATTCCAATTGTGCGGAAAAGTATTGACTTTCTTCTTTCATAATATATAGTTTTTTCTTTCAAAATCATCTTATTTATATACGGTTTCTAGTTGTAACTGAAAGACTGCTTCAATAGCTTCAAAGAAAATAAAATTACGGGGAAGTATTCACGACATTTTTGTATTGTACATTCCAGTTTTCAGCTTTTCTTGTACAAATTTTTACAATCCACACAGCTCGTTCATCAACTAGTTGCCAACTTTGTTTACTACAGACACTTTCTCTCTTTTTAGGAAAATTATGGAAACTCAAATTCACATTTCGATTGAATTTGGAATGACATCCATAAACACAACAATTCTTATCACCAATTCTTCGATTAAATTCCATATTTTGAATAGTATAGTCTTGTGAAAGACTAATTTTAGGCTATATAATGTAACAATAAAGTTGAAAGCCAAGTATTTTTCACTGAATCAACTGAAACAAATTCATTAAGAACTATTGTAGTATAAAATTTTATATAAACAATCTCAAAAAGGTCACTCAATATTGCTAAAAAAATCAGTAACATAACATACGATTATATGGAAATTAAGATTGAATTCACTTCACAACATAGTTCCGCTTATAACCGCTTGGTGGCTACGGATTAATTTTAGTTACCAATTGTGTTGTAGTCTGTGACCGCCGTTATCTCGTCTGTTATTTGTTCTTAGAGCGATAAACATTCTGAGATCAGGCTGGCGCCTTTGAGGATACCGTTCGGCGTACAGACCTGCTGCTTGGACCGCATTTCGTCCAGCTTCACAAAAAAATTTGCAACATATCCACTAACTCAGAATAAGAATAGATTTTTTTCAAGAACAATAGCACTTACAGAGATCCCTTTCCACCAACACTTTCGGAAATAAAAGAGGAATATTTTATCTTCTACACAATTATTTCAGTTAAGAATGCTTTTTAATTTAATTATTAGGAATAATATCTTATACAACTAATTTTGAATGTATTTGTGGAAACCATATTTTTAATTTATTATTCATTGAAATTGCAGAAACAGGAGGTTTCCTTGGGAAAAATAGAATTTCCTTTTTTCGAATTTAGATACAAATTCTTCCTGTCTCTTAATCTACACATGTAATACTACTTACCTTTAAACTTATGACATTACCTTCAAATTCACTCTGGAATTTGATATTATAGGTAAGTCAGAGATAGTTGGACCAGCGAGAGAGACGGACCACTGTGGTTATTTGCAAAAGTGTTCAACAGATCTCGCCTGACGTCCTGACTAGCTGAAATGCAAGTCACATAATCACTGCTGGGAGAAACTAGACGTCAAAATCTTGTTTTAATAACTTTTTGTATTCGATAGAAGTTTGATGTTGCCTTGAAAATTTTCAGTGTGCATGTTGTGCGATACAGAATCGACTACAGGTAGGTTTGTGCAAAATAATTGTTTGCGATATAGAGTATACGATCCATATAGATCATTATAACCTAGAATAAGCGATCGAGCTTGCAATACATCACGACATATTACTGGTCCATTTGTCCCATGGCTTTGAGATAGATGGACCACGTATTTAAGGGGGAGTTGGACCAAGTACGATATTGCTGAATAACAATATTATGTGTCAATTTATTCAGTTACATGCATTAATTCTATTTATAGAGCCATGCTCAATATATATAGACGCAAAGATACAACTCGTCTAACCCGGAAGAGGTCCATCTATCCCAGAAAATTTGATTTTTAGTTTTTGCAATTTGATGTTTTTGAGACTGATATATTCAAGTTCTGTTATTTCTGAATGATACACTTTGTTATGATAAATACTACTACAAAATTTCATTTTTTTTCTAAAAGTTTTGGGTGAGCTATATGACTTTTTATGAAAGTGGTCCAACTATCCCTGACTTACCAACATTTTTCATATTTTTTTGTGAAACCAACGGCGGAAGAGTTAGAGGGAAAAGTTTGACGAAAGACATGAGGCGGATTGCGTTTTTCCACAAACTGCCCACTTTCGAGAGCAGATATCTCTGAAACTATGCATTTTTTTGAAAAAATGTATTGAAGTGAAGTTATAGAAAATTTATCATTCTTCAATTTCTATATTGAAAATTTTGGACTGACAGAACTTTTTCGAGTTATAAGCAAAAAACTTAGAAAACGGATCTTTAAAGATCACTCCTCCCAATAGCATGGTGATTCCACTTTTGGCTATTATATTGCGATTGCGATCAAGGGGACTCCTTCATGACATTTCTGGAACAATTGGTAAAACACAGGTTAGCTCCCCCATTTTTCCTATTTTGCCTGGACTATATATTAAAATTCAGTGAAAATTGAATCAATTTTTTGTCTGAAGTCGAATCGACCGCACGAGCTTCGACTCACAAATCCAAGATAGCATTCAATTATCAGGTAAGAATCTGAATGTTAGCATCTAAATGTCAGCTTGTATTCTGTATAATTGTTTTATTTTTCAAATACACATACTTCTTGCATAAATCACTATAACTCTTTTCAACGGGTTATTTAACTACTTTTCTCATCAGTTTATGAAAAGCTTGATTCAAAGTAATAATGTCAGAGACCAAAACTTTATACACTTTGGGATCCAAGCCCTGACTATCTTGGGTTCTTGGTTATACTGTACTGACGAGTCCTAATAAGGACGAAACACGTGTGTACAGTTGTTCCCCGATCTGAAATGATGGTGTTAAAATCGATTCTTAGATTTGAAATTTTGTGGAACAAATAATTGAATGTTTTAGAATTTTTGTATTCTAATTGTTCCACAGCATAAACTTTGTCACAATTAATTTGCGACATCTACTTTATTCATAATTATTCTTCAGTATCTTATTATATTTATTAAAAATTCATTGGTGTAAACGATCGAGAAAGTTCAGATATGAGAATAAAGCTTCTAATAATATTCTGGAGATACCAAGCAGAATTATATCAAATAAAATCTTAGGTCGACAGCTGGCCATATGTACATTATGCACGTGCTTTCGCATTTATTGTATGTTCAATTTGTCCAAGCTACAATACCATTTGTATTGAGAAATTTTGTTTTCTATTCATACGATAATAATTTATAAAATAGAATAATTATTTTATACTAGTGGTATGCAAGGCGCTTTAGGCGCCCGTTGAAAGGTCATGGGTCGTCAGCACTGATCTCTAATATAACACTGGATTGGATTTAGGCCGCTGGAATGCGGCCCCAATTGAACGTCGCCATCTTGGCAAAAACTGAGGTTCTGTGTCAATTGGTGACAGTTCAGTATGGTGTTGGGACGCAATTTTGTACTGAATAAATTCTGTTTATTTATTTTAAATAAATAAACAGAATTTATTCAGTACAAAATTAGATATATTAATACATAATATTGTTATTGTTTTATTTTATAAGAAAAACTCAACTGAAAAAGTTTGAAGATATAACTTATTCCTATTTTCAGTGAAGTATCACTTTTTACAGGTTATATGGAGACCTAGAAGGATACATCAATTCATTATATTAAAGAAATCAAACGATTTGATTTTCAATTTTAGATAAAATTGAAAATATCATGAATAATAAAATTATATTGTTGGACAATGCTACAAAGTTATGATAACAAATTTGAGTAATATATCAAATTTAATATGAAATATCTTGCTCACAAAATTAATCGCTGGACTGCAAATTTGTGCTTACTTACGAACAATAAAATCTTGATTATTAAATGTATTATTATTCTTCTATCATGTGTAGTAGATATTTAAAATTATTAGTTTTGAATAGGCAATATTATCGCAGAAATGCACTTCATTTATTCTTATAGGTAAATTCATAGTTTTGAATTTTAGGTAACAAAAATTTATAAAACTATTGAACGGATTGAATAATACTAAACTACAATGTTTAAGAAATAGTTAAAACACTGACACTAAAAAGTTCACAAATATTTTCAACTATTAATAAATATTTCAACTATTATAACAATTTTTAACTTCTGTTGATTATTAATGTATGTATTTTAATATATATTAAGAATAATTTCTTCTTCTTACTTGCATTATACTTTGTATTTCATCGAGTGTCTTCTATAAGTGTTTTGAATTTGCCGCCGAATAGTGACACAAAACCTCAGTTTTACTGTCAAGGCCGCCGTTCAACCGGGGCCGCTTTCAGATGCCAGAATACGGTCTAAACCCAATCCAGTGTTATATTAGTGGTCGTCAGTCAAATGGAAGATATGTTTAGCACATAACTGAAATGGAATACCTTAAATGCAGATGATGATGCATTAGGTAAGTAATGTTGATGAAAAAGTTACGGAGTAAGTGAATCAGTGATGAGTGTGAATATATGTCAAGATTTCAAACATTGACAGAGATGCAAGAAATGTAAGTTTTTTGGTATTATCTTACCCTGTCAATCCGATCGTATTTTGTAATTGCAATATCACAACAATTGTTTAAAGTGACAGTACTGTTGCCAAGTACCTCCATCATCACACGAAATATCGCAGATTTATATGAAAATAGAAGATATGTTTAGCACATAACATAAAATACCTTAAATGTGAATGATGATGATTTGGGAAAATAATGTTGATGAAATGGTTACCAGTATAAAAAAAAAAAAATATGAAAAAGTTCTTGCACTCAAATGCGATCTAAACTTGGTACCTATCTAGTCGTAGTCAAATGCTCTACCTCTGAGCCATAGACTGCTCTAACAATTCAGTTCTGTAATTGAGTTATATCTCTTTATCTATCTTAGACCGTTACAGAATCAATGAATCAGTGATTAGCGTAAATATATCGTCAGCCGAGTATTGGTTTGTCTCATGTCCATTTCCAATTTTTGTATCAAGTCCAGTGTTCTATGTCCTCAAATATAACCTGGGCAACTATTTTGTAAGATAGAAAGCGACAGTCGAATAAAGTCCTTCAAACTCTACACAAATATCGAATTGATGCACGAATAGCTTGTTTGACTGGTAGATAGCAGTCGAATATCTTATTCCTTTGGAATAGAACAATCATGGCTGCAAAAAAGGGTGAGAAAAACGTATTCCAACGGATTTCTATTCTTCTATCGCTTTCTACCGTACAAAATAGTGGCCCTGTACTCTGTGAAATGCAGTTGCGGCTTTGTCCAAGTCCAGAAAATATATTCCAGGACTTGGTACAAAACTACAACTCTATTTCTCAGGATACAAGTCGTATTTGGGGATGTTATACAAAAATTGAAAATGGACATGAGATAAACCAATACTCAGCTGACGATATGTTAAGATGATATTTAATTACAACATATGCACCTAAAGAATTGACTTTGATAACAGGCATAGATTTATAATAAAAAAATAATAAGAGAGATATATATATATATATATATCGATATTCACTTGTTCTGACTATGATTTGTACAATTGTGACGTATTAATAAATTCATCAAATTTATATTGATAAATTAAAGAAAACGATAGATGGATACATTATGAAGTATGCGTGTCAATAATTTTAATGCTGAGTATATGAATTGTGTAAACAAAAAACTTAAGTAAGAATACCGGTACTATACAAGAAAAATATTACAGTATTATTTATCTTGTAGCTTCAAATGCTTTTCAACAAAATATATCTCTGAGATTTAATATTGAGCCAATTCGAGAAAATGTGACAAAAATAACAGTTATTTTGTTGAATAAGATCCTATCTCGAGTTTTTTTTTTCATTTCACACGTCCTGTTCCGTGAACACCTCCTACGAAACTCCCATTCATGGGTCTGGATTTCGATTGCTGAAGTAGGCCAAGCGTTAAATTGTAGTTTTCAGGGTGTTTTATGTTGGGAAAGCTAATCTTTTAGCTCGAATACGAACTCACTGTGTGCATTCGTTTGTGTTTGTGTGTTCTGTAAATGTGTGCATTCTTTGTATCTATACAAACATTAAATAAATTTCTTCAAATAGATTTAATTTTGCCGGAAGAGTACTTAAGTTAATGAACTGAATGTATGAATTTTATCCCATTGGAGAAGATTTATTCTCGATAGCCATGATTAATCTAGCTATTTATAAAATTGAATTTTGTTTCGGTGCCTTGGATACAGCAGAATTATATTTGAATAGTTTGTACGCAAGATGAAAAAGGAAACAATTTGCTGATCTATTATGCAATTTCAGTTTATTCTCGTTTAGAATAATCATGGCCAATTGCACTGCTATTTCTTGAATTTTAGGTGTCAGTTAACTGGACAATATCGTATCAAGACTCAAAAGTCAAATGTGACATACATATTGCTGTCATTATTCCGATTCGATAATTTTTGTTTGGGTGAAGCTTAAAATTCAAGCTAGAGCGGTGCAACTGGTCATCGATGGGTCATCATAGGATCCACGATTCTAGCCTTTCTGATAGGCCAGAATCCAAACCAAGTTCACATCAACACACAAAACTTATTTGACTCTCGATCAGTCGCATAATTTGTTGCTTCATTTTCTCAATACATTATCAAGAAGCTCTAGAACATCCTGCATTTAATGCTCAGGAGCTGAATCATCTAGTCTATTCTTAACGTAAATGGACTGTGAATATTTGTTGAAATAATTGAGAATTTTTGAGACTCACAGAGCCCAATTTTAAATACATGTTTATAAAAACAATTTATCATCACTTAAAATTGATATTTGAAATGCCACAGTAAAATTACATATCTTCTTTCTTATTATTTTTAGGCTTTTGTGTTGTGAAGCAATGTATAAGCTCAAATTTTCAGTTATTTGCGTCATTCCAGAAACTTTAATTTCGCGATTGCAAGTATATTTTTCCAGAACAAACCTAAATCGTATCCCACAAGTATGAGCAGTGATTGAAAACAGTTTCCGTATGTACGATACACATTTTTAGCGACGAATTTGCTATGAAATTATCATAATAAATTTGTAAAAATATAAAAATCTGTAATTCTATGGTTGTGTAATAGATTATTCGATAGATCATCGACATATTAGCCGAATTATCCGCTACGTTCTCACATTTGTAATTATAATTAAATTTCGTCTTTTTCGTGATTTCAATTTTATTCTTGAGTTTGAGTTCTATTATGTATTATTTTTGTTCTGTAATTCAAGATCGAAGCATAAACCTCTCTATCTGTGGATTGTTTATCAAATATAATAAATTTATGCAGTGTTGAAGATTCAAATTTGTATAGATCCGGGTAATTTGCGGATATATTTGCTGCTTTCATTGAAAGAATCTATTTGAAACTTGATATTCGATGTGATTCAATTATGTCCATCTTTCGATCAATCGGAAGGCTTAAATCGTGATTCAAAAAGATCTACTAAACTGTTCTTAACTCAAAAGGACAAGCATAAGTTCAACTTTTTGCTTCAAACAGTCATTATGAACGGTAATTGGAACTTAAGAAGTAGCCACTGATGCATTTAGCCCTGTAAATTACACTGCTTGCTGAATAAATGTACTTCAACTTACAAATTAATGATTTGTGTTAGTGGTCCACGAAACATACCTGTAAAAAAAAGTTTTATATTAGATACAACATGAAAACCAAAGATTAATGATTAGTCGAACTATATCAGTGCCATTCAAACTTTTTCACTCTTGAAATAGCGAAGTTATCGTCGATTTAGATTTACATTCGTATCTTGCACGATTGAACATGATAATAGAGTCTATTATAAAAGGTCTGTAATGTCCGACAGAAGCACGAGCCAATGAAAATAAATACTATTGGGAATCTAAACATGAATATGTCAATTGGTTCAATCTGAATTATGTAATTTGGTGATTTTGCGTAAGTCACTACTATTTTCTTTCATTCGAAGATTTGAGATTTCCTCATGAATACTTGAACATTTCCCAAACCTTGTTTCAAGAAGTATGATTACATAATATGTTTGGAATGGCATATTCCTCGCTCGCCTACTATAAATTTCGCCTTCGGCTCGTTTGAGGAAAGAGCTATTTCAATATTTGTTATAGAATATACTGCTCTACGAGCCATCCTCATTTCTAGTTTACAAGAGAAATAATGTGTGCATAATAATAATCTTATGTAGATACCTAATGACTGACTTGTTCACATTTGGACTAAATAATTAACAGTTGACACTGATATTGGCATAGGCAAAACCAAATTGTAACCAAAGTTTAAGGTCATCATTTAGATGCTATAATTCACGCTGTAGCGTTCTAGAATATCGAATTTCATCATTTCACTGCCAATAGTTTCGAATTTATGCGAAAAATTGAAATAGATTGTCAAATAAATAAAGTTCACTTCTGGCTCAGTTGATTGCCATGAAAATATGAAGTCATCATTTAAATGCTACAATTGCTTTAAATACTAAATTTCATTATTTTACAGCTCATTGTTCTGGGATTTATGCAATAAATTCCTAACACTGTTTTGTAGACTATAATTCTGGTTCAGCCGATCACAATCATAATGTGATGTGTACAACCAGATGTTAAAATATCGAAGAAATGCTTTTATACGAAATTTCAATATATAACGCCTGATTGTTTTGAATTTATGCGAAAATATCAAAGACTAATGGCCATTTGCACCATATTTAACTGTAGTTTAGCCATCAGATGTTTTTTCTAAATGTTCGCATCATTATCTAAACTTCACTTAAAACGACGTTTAGTGAAACCCCCAATATTCGTGGTTCAACTGCTCAATCTCGTTCAGCATTTATTATTGAAAAACAAAAAATTGTCTTTGTCAAAAGTGCTTGTCTTATTTCGACCTGAATCATAAAATATCCTTAAGGTAATTATTTTTGTGTCACAGTTGAGTTAATAATTTAAAAACAATGGCTGGTACCACGAGCTCTGTTTTTGGCGGTACTAGGACCGTTGTGTCAAGATGTGTTTTAACACAATCAGAATTTTCCCAGAAACATTAGAAAATAATTTTCAGATACAAATTACAGAAAACACATATGTCTACAAAATTTATTCGCATATTTTCCATTAAAATAGCTTGAAATATTTATATTGCCTTAAAACTCCTCTTAAAATATCACTGTTAGTATAGCCAAAATCAGAGCTTGTGGTAGCAGCGTATGATTTTTTCTATATAGATGAATCATGACCATGATATTGAGGTAGAAGATATTCTAAGCGACGATGGATTAGATGACATTTTTGTAGTACAGACAGAATAATTAGAAAAGTGTATGAGAGAGCAAATTTATATTAAGGACAGAGAATTTTTATATTTCAATATTATATCCAATAATGCAGTCTTTTCATCATTAGTACAGTTTGGAATTCTAGTTCTTCTCTTCTTTGACATCTAGAAAATCTTATGAACAATTGAGAGTAAATTAACATAAAAATATTAATAATCTATACATTTTTCGGAATTTTATTTAATAAAAACGACTTTTGATTTCAAATTCTGTATATTTACTTGAAACTTTGACGTGTCGATCCTTTTACCAAGGATCTTCTTGAAGAAAATCCTTGGTCAAAGGATCGAAGCGTCAAAATTTCAAATAAATATACAGAATTCAAAATCAAAAGTCGTTCTTATGAAAATATTAACTTTGATTAATCATCAACTGAAATATTCGAAAGAAATAGGTCAAGTGCAAACTGGCGGACACATTTTTCAGGTCAAGTTTAACGTCAAACTTCTAATGTTGCCAACAGAATTTCAGGTACTACTTTGATATCTACGATTAACTAATCCACATATTATTGTGTACTGCGCAACTACCAATAAAATTAAACTAAGATTTATTCAATCGATGGATATAACTGGAGATGGTGCAAATGGCCATAAATCAAAGTATTCGAACCCAAAATATATTTGAGGTCTCGGGTTCGTACAAGACTTTTTCAAAAAAATATTCACTTTGATTTATCATTCCGTCTGGCACAGCACGATATCGCCAAGAAACAATTCCATACTAATCGAAAAGACTGTTATATAAAACTGCATTTCCGATTGAGCCGATTGGCACAGAAACAGGAGATAATTATTGGAATGCTACAATAATTTCGAATACATAATTTCGATATCCTACAGCTGATCATATTGGATCTATATAAATTGAAAATAATGTTTCAAGCGGAGTGCACTGCCGGTTCAGACGATTGCAACCATAATTCAGGCTACATGACTAGACCTTAGACCAGACTCAAATACAAAATTTCAATGTAGAGTAGATCTGTCAATTTGACGTAGCTATGAAACTGAATTCCGTCTAGGGAAGAACTTTGAAGTCTTCTCTATTCCAAAATATCTGTGACATTTTCAATATCCGCTAATCAAGAACCACTGCACTACAACCACAGTCAGATGGTTTGTATGGTCGAACAGATGAATCAGACCATTTACAGGCATCGTACAAAATGGTTTTCGGCTATCAGAATGACTGGGATCGCTGTCTTCATGATTTTTTAATGGCAGACAAGTCATTTTTTCTTCAAAACTACATGACAAATATCGTCTTTAGTTATGAATTGCGGTAATCATATGAATTAAAATGCATCAAACCAGACGAAGACAGCTGCATAAGATATTGTTATCGATTCACGAAACAAAATGAGTGAAATCTATGCTCTAGCGCACCTTGATATCTAAAGGGTCAGTGACGAAATGGAAGACAAGTATGATGTTGAAACTGAAAATGGTGGATGCAAAGCTGAAAATCTTATATAATCATTAACGGCGCCGTTGAAATTTATTCAAAACATCATGGGATGGAATGGGATCATCAAACAGATCAACGATATCATTACGGTTTATTTTAAAGTTTCATTGTTATATTCCGGACCCAGTGGAAGTTACAATATATCAATATTTTCTAAATAAAGAATCTATCCTAGGAAAGACGTATTTATCCCTTGATAATCAGAAAATCAATAAGCATAAATTTTTTCATAGTTGTCATCATCATCATCAAATCATCGTTCACTTTCTGATACGCACTCTATTTGCTAATAACCACAAGTGTGTGAGGCGGGTAATTGCGGTATTTATGACGCACTACAAAGCTCTATAACTTGGTTACGCTGATTACAGACCAATAATTGAAAACTGGTGACTGCTAAATAGAAATTTTGATGGATGTTACGCTGTTAGTTGAATTGTAGTAATTAGGGAAAGTACATATTCAACCAAAAATGCTAATTACAGCTTTATAACTATTCATAAGTGATGTGGTCAGTTGATATTGTTGAGAGTCAAGAGCTGATTCCGTGATAATGTTTGAGGTCTGTTACATTTGAATTGAATAGAAAAGTTTTCTGGCAAAATTACAGTAACCGGTCCGTTAAATTTTGCCTATTAATTATCGTTGAACTTGACTACATGAATGTCAAAAAGAATCGAGGTATTGATTTCCCAATTCATATCTTCCTCTTCTATTGGTAACTGAAATGTACGAAGAACTTGAGCTGAATTGTTTTATCTCAAGACTATACACATTGGATGGGTGCGCGTATCGCTTGCACGGAAGTCCTAAATACTGCAACTTCGCTAGTGCGGCTCCCATATTTTCAATAATTTCACTAATGCCTATGTCACACCAAACAGGGACCATGAATGACCATGAGTGAGCACTTATGAAACAACAGAACGCACCCATCTCTCATGAAAAAAGCAGATCCTCTAATTCCATCAATGGTCACTGACGAAAAAAATACAGCTAGCTTCATGCGCATCATATACTACTCAATTCACTTTGTCATTTTGTTTGACGTTCGTTGGGCTTGATTATTGTTTTTATTGGAATGTATTTAATCAGAGATAATGTGTTCTTTTGTTTTATGAGTGAAGTCACTCATGACCACACATGGTCACTGTTTGGTGTTACATTGGCATAACATATTATCATAATCTCAGAATAAATATCAAGTTAAATGAGCAATCACATACCTCTTGATATAAAATAGTTGATAAAACTGGCTTCTATCAACTATTTGGCATTAGGCATTTATCTATTTTCTCATTTCTTCTAGAGCCACACTAACGTCTAATATCGTTAGGTAAGGCATAAGGTGTCAATAAACACGCTGTACCTAATTGATACTGTATCTATTGTTGAATAACGTTTTAATCAAAGGGATTGAACGTTAGCGCGGCACGTGCATTGGAGAAAGTTGAGACATTAATAACTAAGATATAATGTCTCACTTCAATTATCATAAATCCATTATATAAAATTGTGATCATTTGATCTCAAGAAAATTATTTCGACTGTCGGAATGATTTATTTCAGAAGTGATGTACCAAAAATGATTGAATGATCAAAGCTGGGTTAGAACCCTTCAAATTACTCCGTCGTCGATACTTCTTTGGCAAATCTGATACAAATAAAGAAGAATGAAAAAACAAAATTCTTGTTTCTGTTATTTTTTCTCTCCAAAATATAAGATTGGGGACTCAATTCTGCGAATATAAGGTTACGATACGAAAGTTTTGTATCCCTCATATTCTGTAGCCTATTCAAAACTGTTTTCTAAGTTTCAGTTCAATTCGGAAATCAGCACTAATCCAAAGGGAATTGAAGCGAATCATTGGAATACCAACCATGTACCCAAAGTCTCAACGATTCCACAAAGTTAAATGAATAAAGACTTACTAACTTTGTTACAAGTAGTGACTATAATCACAAAGGGAATTCATTAACTCGCACAGTTAAAGGTGAGATTCTTATACAAGTGAATATTCGTTATTTATTTCGTCAGTTACTCGCTCAAAAAAATATATCATCCGATATTTTGATTCCAAATAATATATCTCATGCCTGTTTTGAAAGTTGCGTCCAGCAAACCTGAGAATGTTGGCAGACAGTTCACACAAATTAAACATCTACACAGCTCATGAACAAATAATTTCTGATTATTTTGATTTAGGTATAAGTCTAATTCTAAAATACAATGATCTGTCGGTTTCACAATATTTCCGTCAGATAGTCGTAGATTTCAGTGCCTCATTTTGTTTTTCATGCCTTCAAGAGGTTTGATAAGTATGTATGTATATTTGGAGTTCAATAATGCTGAAATTAAAGATGGACCGTGTGACCAACATAATGAAAATTAATTCCAAATTTGTATGAAAAAGCATGTTCTGATCCAATTTTGTCGCTTTTGTCATGTTTGCGAAATTGAATTTAGGGAAAAATATTTCAACATTTGAAATGTCAAACAAAATTGAAAAATTGACAACAGATTTTTATTGCCTACCTTATTATTTCAAATAAACTAATTGTTTCATACCGCAAATTCCGAATGTCTGTTATACCCATAAACTGCACCTCCGGCTTGACCGATTGATACAAAAATAGTAGATAACTATTTTGATGCTACAAAAAGTTCAAATACTAAATTCAATATGCTATGGCTAATAAAGTGCACTTTTGGTTTGACCGATTCATACAAAATAGCAGATAAGCATTCTGATACATCATCAAGTTCAAATACTGAATTTCAACACCCTACGGTTGATCATTCTGGATTCAATAGAAAAATTCAAAAAAAGTTTCAAGTAAAGTGCACTTTCGGTACAGACGCTTGGAACCATAATGCGAGGTGCACAACTAGACTCTACCAATCTTGAATACAAAATTTCAACATTCTACGTTAAGACAGTTTTAAGATTTGCGAGTTACGAACGGATGCACGAACGCACATACGTACCGACATCAAGCCGAAAATAGTCAAAATGGATTCAGGGATGCTCAAAACAGATATTTCCATCAAAATCTTGATAGGTGAATTGTACTTAGTACAAGTAAGTAATATATTCCTTACACTGATTTGGCACATTCCAGTCTGTAACAACGGATACGATTTGCAACCGTTTAGAGCTTCAATCAGTTTTATGAGTATCACCATGAATTTCAGGACTTAATTATTGGAAAATCTCAATTTCAAGAGATATTATGATGAAGTTGTGTGCCTTGCTAATGATTATTTGCAATCAAATCCTAATAACACTGAATGTGAAGTGTTGACACTATTTTCAATCTAACTGTAGATATAAATGCATATCTTTATCAAGAAATGATGTTGCGGCAGGTCATTGTGAATAAAACGGAGAATTATTATTATTATTATTATTATTATTAAGTAGTGAGGTGAGTTGGAGACCCCTAAGATAATTCGACCTGACGATTTATTTTATCGTTCCTCTGCTTTTTTATACCTCCGGTAAATTCAGACTTTTAAATAGTTTTATGATTTAGTGGGGGGCTGATTGTTTAATGTTTTCAGGTGTGATGGTATCATGACCGAAACATAATAGTCTTGTTGAAGCTATTGTTTAATGTTTTCAGGTGTGATGGTATCATGACCGAAACATAATAGTCTTGTTGAAGCTATTGCTGTGCAGACGCACAGGATGTGTTCTGCCGTTTCTGTTTCTACGTGACACATACGGCAGGTATCATCGTTGGATAAACCCATCCTTTTGAGATGGTTTTTAAGGTTGCAGTGACCTGTTAGGAGTCCCGTTTTAATTCTGAGATCCTGTTTGTTGAGTTTAAGTAGCTGCGTAGCTTTTGTTCTCGAATGTGATATAAACTTTTTGGCATGGCGTTGTCCTTCAACATTGCGCCAAAAAGAGGCTTTGTTGCTCTCTTCCCATGCGTTTATAATGTTTTTTACGTGTATATACGGTATGTCACAGTAAGGTTCCGGACCGATGAAAGCGGACGTTGCTCCCTTTTTGGCAAGTGCGTCCGCTTCTTCATTGCCCTCAATTCCTGAATGACTTGGTACCCAAGTCGCAAATACTTTGTTCCGTACTGCCAATTCATTGAGGGTTGACACGTATTCTCTGACCAGTGCTGATTTAACAGTGTACGCTTTGAGCGCCTGTATGGCTGAGAGGCTGTCCGTGATGATGTGTATGTGTGTGCCTTTAGTGTCCTTTCGAAGGTTTAGGTAGGCGCAGACATTGATGGCGCAGATTTCTGCTTGAAAAATGGATAAGGAGGTACCAAGGGCTTGAGAGTAAGATGTGTCAGGCCCATATATACCAATTCCCACCGTACCGTTGATGCATGATGCATCAGTGTAGTAGACAGATGCGCTCTTTTTGTAGAGTATTTTTCCGTCCAACAAATCCAAAGGGAGAATAGTTCTTATAGTTTTCTTTTACTACAATACGACGCTATTGCTATTCGTTCATTTCTTATGTTGCACATCTAGACTAGGAGTCAGTGACAGAAAATTCCAAGTCATTTGTTACTAGTATAATGACCATTCAGAGGTCGAATTAGATAATTGACGAGAAAAAAAGAATGGTCGTGACGCTTGTCGTCGGGGCGCAGTCGCAGTTTGTTTAATTAGACCTGTCAGATTGAATTACGAGTTTGAACGATTTATTACACAAATATTTTTGTATTCTCCTAGTGGAATGCCATAATTTTTTGTGGGATTTACTATTCATATATTTGCCATACTTTTGGTGAAGTGCAAAAGAGATGCCATACTTGAAAAACTTGTTTTTCCCAAAGTTTCTCTAGATACGGCTATAAAAGATATAAAATTATTTATTACAGTATGAAATTATTGTGATAAGTTTGTTTCAATACAAGTGTATCTTGAAAAATATTCCTTACTATGACCGTGGGACAAGAGACAGTCACATTCATGTTACGATGTAACAAAAAAAAAACATTTGAATTTTTCGAAAGTTGATAAAATAATATGCATCGGAAGAAATTTACCATACTTATGATGAAGTTCTGAAGTGATGCTATGGCCAGAGAAACGATTTTCAGCAGCCTCATTCAGCTATAACTTGTACACGACGCATAAGTTCTCATAACAGTACAGCTAAGTTATATCGAACTGTGTTTCAATTCAATTTTTTTTTTCTTAAATTAGCCCGTACTGTGACTACACACACTATAATATTCAATTTTTGAGTTCTCCGCACCCCAAACTTTAATTTGTATCATACTGCAACAAATTATTTGAGCTCCACAATAAATGTGTCACGCATATTTTTCTATGGCTTCACGTAAGATCATTAATCATATCATTATTAACATATTTCAGGGAGTTACACAATACGTAAGTTATTTAAATAGCCCGACCATCACTTGTTACCACAGTTTATGTTATTATCTACGCGAGATAAGTTCTGTAGTGTTTTGATATATTTCAGCAGAGTCAAGGGTGAGTTGAATCAGGAGGTTGAGGTGTGAGTTTAGTTACTAGGTGTGTGAGTATGCAGTGTGTTGATTGAGAGAGCGTTTGAGAGTGAGTGGAATGGTTGTATGCCTTTATTTGTGTATACGCGCGCCATACTTTGGGAGACGGGGAGAACCAGGGGAGAACGAATAATATTTATATTGTAATTAATTATGTAATAAAAAGGGTTCAAGGTATGACCTGTGGTTTTCTTTCATTTAGAGTTACTATGCGAGCTTCCTGTTGGCCATCTCGGATGTTATAATGGGTTTTTTTTTTTTTTTAAATAGATATGATTTCTCATAGTAATTTGAATAATTTATAATAAATGTTACCATTTTGTGATAGCATCCCACGTATTAATTGAAGTTTGAGGTTGTAAAAAATCGTTTTGCATTATTGCATGAATCTGCTTCTTTGCGGCGGTATGGCAGTTATCTAAAACCGCCGGAACAGTATGGTATAGTGATCCTCGTGAATACTTATTCAAAAATAATAATTTGAAAAAATGTAGTCTGCAACGAATATTTTTGGGGAAAAAAAATTACGTGTCCTAGTTGGTATGACGGCAAGTAAGCCCCATCAAAAAAAGTATGGCATTTCACTAGATCAAGTTTATTATTTTACAATTTCTGGAAAATACGAAAATCTTTGTGTAACAAATCGTTCAAACTCGAATTTGATCCGACAAGTTCAATTAGTTACACTGCGATTGCGCTCCGACGACCAGCGCAACGACCAATATTTTTTTTTTCATCAATTATCTAATTTGATCTCTGAATAGTCGCCATAGTAGTAACAAATGACTTGGAATTTTCTGTCACTATCTCTTGGTCTGATTACACAATTTTTAACCACAAAAATTTGGCATTCAGAGCTATGACCACCAATTTCTAATTGCACACATATAATGTATTTCATTATTCATAATTGCTCAAAAGAGAAAGGAAAAAAGAAGATGTGAATTATTTCTCATGATAATAGTTCCCTAGAGGTGAAAATGTAGTCAAATATAATAATCTGTATCTCATAGATTTATAAAATCGATCGATTTGCGTACAATCTCAATACGAAACTCGTTCCTATATTCCATAACTGAGAACATCACTTTTCTCCAAACAGATAGAGATTCATGTTGAAGATCAGGTAATTTGATTTATGCTACTCACTCAACATGTGGATGATAATATGTACTCTTGTAATCAATTCATCTTTTCAAATCATATTCCTCTCTATTCAGTGATTGTACCCTGAAACTTGATAGTATATATTCTCATTTATTATACATATCTATGAATGAAAGCTTTGTAAATGCTGTTTTGTAAATTATATCTGTGGTATACATGGTCTAGGAGGATACTAATTAAGTCATATTAAAATGTTGATACCCTTGTGTCGCCATATGTTTTAAGAAAGAAAAAAATTTATTCTATCTACCCTTTCAATCTTAATGCTATATATTCGTGCTAATGAGTAGTTTAGATGCAATGACAGAAGTACTAAGCACGAAGACTTTTTAGGAGAATAATTTATTACAAGATTGCAATGCTTGCCGCGAAGTTGGAAAATTATATTCAGCAGAAAAATTATATGGTAATAAAATAAATATGGAATAATGTTGCAGTATGATATGTGCGATATGGAAGACGCAAATATGTTAAATAAATAGGAAATTTGATTCAATACACATCATCGTTCAAATGATACTTGTTGCAAACTTAAAATAAAAGGGAGTGCAGGATCAATGTTTGTATAGTTTAGAGTGATCAATCATCTATATTATACTATTTTGTTGTAGATATATGATTGATTATTCCATTCTTCACTAACTCCACCAATCAGAGATTATTATTTTTCATTGCCGTGTACTTGAAATGAGTAATTGGAATACTAGATGACATTGCAGTAACAAAGCTCATTTATCTATGTGATACACATCGTTCTCGAAACAAATGTTTGTTTACCAATGATCTGTGATATTATTCACGATATAACTTTATCTGGAGGCTGTCTACGATTTTGATGTTATGCCTTCAAAAGAATCTTAACATATATATCCTTTGTGCTTGTTATTCGAGTTTTAATCAATATTTGGCATATATTGAATAGATTACTGACAGATCTTCACGACCAACAGTTTATAAATTCCGTGCAAATATTACGTACCTAAAACTTATGCAAGTAAAACTTGGAGAATATGTCAAATCTGATCGGTTTCAGTCACTGAAACAGAATTCTAGAAAAAAATTGAGTAAAAACTTTTCGGCATTCTCACGATGACATTATTCAGATATTCAATTGAGGCATATGATCTGTTAGCTAGAAATTGAGACAATAATGGAAGAAGTATATTAAGAGAAGAAAAAAAACGTTTAAATCTTACTTATGTTCAGATAATTAAACATTTTGCACATTAAGCACAGACTTTGAGTGAGGATGGTTTCCATTTCTTGAAATTTTCATCAAAAAAACTTGGTCATGTGAAAATAAGATTTTGATTCAATTATCTTGCCCCCTTTGGCATCGCGTTACCTTTGCTGTATATAATGATAAAAATACCATATATTTCAAATTTATTCAGGGCGATAATATCTGAAATTTTCTGTTCAAGTAGACAATGTCATTAGCGTTAAGCCGTTAGCTCACATCTGTCTCTGTACCAGGGTGACGTGTGACTGACACGTGTTGTTCCACGTTATTCTTCGCAAGTCATTAGTAACGGGTTGATTCATGGCATGGCAGACATCATGCTTTGGTTTTACTTTTTTTATGGAAAGAAAAAGTATAAGAGATGTGACAAAAAAAGTATGTTCCATAACAGAAGTCCATAAAATTTCTTTCTTTAATGGACACACAAATGTTCACTCCAAAAATCGTCTGATATTTCCAATAACACTAAAGTAAATTGTTTCTCTTTCAGTTCTACAATGATCAACTTCAATGTTCACATTGCAAATTTTATTTTTTATCTAGTTCTGATGCCGTTCGACATGGTGCTTCTAACGTCGCATTTTATTCAGCATGATTGTAAAAAAAATGCATCGTATTTATAATATATACATAATCCACAGAAGTAAACCCCAAAATCATCTGAAATTTTCATTAACACCCAATTCAATTGTTTCTCTTCCAGTTTTACAGAAAATTAACTTTGATGTCCATATTGCAAATTGCATCTGGTTCTAAGCTCCTTTGACAAGGTTCCTTTCAATTCAAAAAAATCATTATGACACACAAAATATAGCGCATGAATCTTGAAATAGTCCAGTTTTCAGAGATTTTAACCTTTCATAAAATGTGATATATCTGAAATATGACTCGTTGGTAGTATTTTGAGTGAAGAAGATAGAGATATCTTTGCAGCTCTAAAATGTATGTGAAAAACCAAAAAGCATCTTGAAGTGGAGACTCTGAGCTTTCTGAGAAAGACATTAGTTTTCAATAATTTTTTTCTCTCATAGAAAATTAGACCGGAAGTTAAAATTTCTAAAATTCTCACTGACTTTCAGAAAATTGAAGATATATATTAATGATGGCATGAAAAAATTTGATCCTTGTACATTTATCATCACTATACTGATGTTTTAAAACAATCATTTTCTTTCGTAGCATTCATTCGACAACATCATCTTCAGACCGGTTTCAATTAATTTATATGAATCAGAAATTATTACAGGTGCTTTTTCAATTGAAGTTGAAAACAACTTGATATGTTTGAGTAATCTTCAATTTTAGAAATATATATGAAAATACATGTTGTTTACTTATTCTTATTCCTGCAACTTGAAGTTGAGCTTCAAAAAATTATCTAATAAGAAGAAATTAAAGTTGAAATCCTGAGTTCCAAGAATATATTACTTATTTTTTGAGTACGCATTCAGGTTATAAGCAAACATTGATTGGGAAATCTCTTTTGAATTTGATTTTTTGCAATTATTGCTGAAAAAGATGCGGGAGAGCTTGTAATAGTGAATAAACAAATTTACTGAGTTCTGCAATATGTGGTTCTTGTTTAACAGGTGATGTTTGTAGAAATTCACCTAAAATTCAGTGCTAGAGCAAAACAGCGATGTTGAAGATGTTTGTAATGCCAAAGAATATAAGAAGACAGTAAGTACAAGTTTGAAAAAGAATATCTATTGATTTATCAATTGTTCTTTGAAGTACATCTTATTCTTTTGTTTATTTATTGACAAATTCTCACTCATTTTAAAAACCTCAATATTGAATACATCACTTTAATCTTTACTTAATCAATATATAATGATCTTAGTCAGCAGAAAAGCTATGTTCATATCACCTGTTTACACTTTCAAAATATATAAATTGAATTTTAAAATATAGACATTGAAAATTTTTGGTACGTTCAAAATTGCCGGCATATTGTATCCGCCATTCTCAATTTTGAAAATCTTATATCAAATTATCAATCAGCACTCAAAAAAAACCCAAACACGAAGAATATTCATATTGTTTTTATCAAATTTAATTATTTTATTCGATATTAAATTTTTCGATTTTGTTCTCGAGTTTATGAACTTAGTATGCACTTTAGAGCAGCAAAGATTTTTTTATCGTTTCCTACACCCAAAAAAGTACCTAGAAACCTAGTTTTAGCAATATCATATTATATGAGAGATTTTGGTTTAAATTTGTCTCTGACAACTGGGCTAAAAGGAATACGGGAGAAAATATGTCTAACTTTTACTGCACTTGACTTGAAACATTATGACATCAGGATACTTGATGTGTAGGAATGAAACATTAGCTGTATCTCTAATCAACGTATTCATGTATCTACGAATGATTTTAATTGATACTTTGATTTTAATACATTATATTTAGCATTTCAATGCACATTTAAATGTGGATTCCAGTGCTCTGTGTTATACAACTCTTCAAATAAATGAACGAGATATTTTTATATTGAAAAATTAAGATGATCACTGGAAAGAAATCATCAATAATATCTAATCATTCGATTGCTGCTTTGCTTTATTCTCATAGAGATCTTGCTAATGAACTCGACCTGATGACTCTCATACCACATATTCTCAAATTCGTCTCACCGAACAGTCGGCCAAATTGTACGTTGTCCATAAAACGTTTCAGTGTAAGAAAGTGTACACTTGGCCAATCTTGTGCATGTCATCGAACAGAGCTATCGATAAAATTAAATCTTTGGCAACTAGAATGCAGGAATCTCTTTCATTATAGACACACATTAACTTATATACTATTTTCATTCTCTCTTGTAGGATCTAAAATAGTTTGGAGCCTTACGTATCATACGTATTCATATTACTGCTCTAGAAATGATACAGAAAAAAAAAACTCGAATATATTTAACATAGTATAATGAACTATCACTCTCCTTAAGGTTTTAATTGTTAAATCTTATTGAATATTTAAAATGGAAATCCAATAATCCACTTTTGACCGATAATACTGATGATCCAGAATCTCTCACGTTGGTAAATACTTTTGTATTTAGCATTTCTGCCCACAAAAATAAAGCAATGCAATCATTGATAAATAGAATGTGTAGTTTGTGAAACAGCCTACTAGATATTTTCATCAAAAACTTCTCCAAATCCATCTGTGATATCTCGAATACTTCTTGATTAATTGTAGTGAAATCTAGATTTAGAAGGAGAATATGTTTTAAATATAATTTAACCTCGAGCGGGGATTTCCATTCATGGAGCCTGGACTTTAAATGATTGTTTGGTGATCAGGTATGGCGGTGCATCATCAAATATGTATTTAGGATGTAACTGAACTATTTGCTGGTTATTAGCTTTTTCACGTTCTGTTATTAAGAGTTGAACTGATAATGAGAACCGTGTGGCATCTCGAAGCGTCCATATAATTAATATGTTTACAGGATATAAAAAAGCCTTTTTTGTTTGTTTTACTACGATATCAATCAGATTGGATCCACCAGTTTTGATATCTTTGTATAATAATTGTAAGTTTGTGTTTTTTAGCTGCGTGCTTTTAGCGGTCGTACTTTTAGCGGTCATTATATAGTCGTGTTGAAGCAGTTTTTTATTTCTTGCCTCTTTACTCAGGGTTTTTCTCAAAGTGAGCTGATGGGAATGACGAGAGATGAAGTTCCTAAAAAACCTGGGTAAAGAGTCAAGAAAATGTGTTACTGCTACAGGCACGAAATATTACACTGAAATATGTACCGTTCGGTTTGCGATATTGTTGATTTTTATTTTTATGTACTTCTATTCCTGTTCTTTTACTGAGCTTTGTACCCATAGGACAGTGCTTCCATATAAATTAATTAGTTGATATACTTGAAATATGGTTCAAGATCAGAGTAAAATCAGTAATTAATTGATAATGAGTAATCATAAATATAAATTTAAATGGGGTGTAATAAGAACTAAGAATTTCTTCATCATGAATTCAATAGTATCTCAGTTTCTAGTTTGGATACCTATCAACTAGAATGTATCAGATTGATAGCAGCGATTCACAGCGTGTTTTTCAAGAAGAAAATATAATTTCAAGCTGAAATATCAAAAATTATGATAACATTCATCCTATTCCTTGAACACATCTCAAATTTCACTTCGTCATAAAAATTGATAGATACATGCAAGATAATAAAGTATTAGTGAGTAAATATCTCATTTCCTTGGATTGCGGCCGAAATTGAAAGTTTCTTTCAGTCGATAATAATTATTGCGTTCAATATTTCTATTTCGCGACGGCGGATGTTGAAGAACGCGCGTAATTAGATCAACAAACCGAAGGGTTGTTCTATTAAACTGGAAATTGCTATGCATTTTTACAAAAGGGTGGAAGCCTCGATAACTTCATTATATACACATTACTGCATTGAACGTTCGAGTGCACAGCATAATTGGAAAATTGATATATAATTGATTTTTAGTTACTACTTGAATTGTAATTGGACATAAGTAATTCAGAAGCATGCATACTATTAATTTCCACGATAATATATCACATAATTGGAATCAATTTTCAGGATTATATACTCACAAAATCCGTGAGAACGATGAGAAACAACTGTAAGTAAAACGATCATGTAAACCGTAACCATATGCCAGTTTTTAATTTCTCTTATATTTTATTGTAATTCGACATACGTCTATGGCTTTACGAATATCGCCTTCCTCACAAAATTAGGCATTAGTGTGAGATATAAATAATGCCAAAGCATTCCTGATATAAGAATGGGTGGAATAATAATCAATATTTTACTTTTTTATGGTGATGCTGAGTTTGAGAACACAAATTTTGCATAAATGTGGAGATAATGAATATTATCGAAAAATAGTTGCACAAAGTGTATAAAAAAATTGAAGAATCATCTTGATGATGAAAGCGCATTTTTGACAGCTCACGAATGCTTGTTACTTCAGAGATCTCGCAAATTACAACCTCCCACAATCACTGAGCTTGAAATCAAGCACTTTGGACAGACCTACGAAACAGCAGCTTTCATTTAGTACCAGTTTTAAGTTGTGACTATTTGATAGGTACATAATCTGTGCACGTACAAACTCAAAAACACCTTCTAATCTTTATTGTTCAGTTATTGACTGACGGGAGATCATGGGCTGCGCCTTGAAATAATAGTTTGATCTTTATCAAAGCTATATAAAAAATCCCTGAAAATTACCTGCAAAACTACAGATTCGAGTAAATAAGTGACGGGTGTTCATATACTAGCCTAAATTGACCGTAAAAACAAAAACTGAACTTATTCTGATACCAACATCGGAATCCGCATGTCAAAATCTTGTGTAACTCGGGAAATATTGAAATAGATAGTTTCGACCCTAAAATGGGTACCTACTATCCCATATCGGTTCGAAATTTAGGGTTTAAAATTCATTTACTGACATGTTGCTCATTCTGTGCAGCAATTTTCAGATTTCAACTATGCATAGTTCAGCAGTAATTACCTTTTGAATTTTTATTTCATTATGTACCGAAAACTAAGTGTATGAATAAGAAAATCTAGCAGTTTGTGCGAACCTACAAGACGGCAGCTTTCATTTCGTACCTGTCGCCAGACAGCCAAAGTGCTTGAATAGCATATTTTTTTCTGTAAAAATGCGCTAAAAATAACATATTGAATGGACAATTTTTAGAGTGCTGCTTGTTCTTTCTTCACTCAAACAGAAACATATCAATATCCACATGTAAGTGAATTGGATAATTTCTCTTTCCTCTCATATTCAGTCATTGTGAACTCATAAACTTTTGCCCCAAGTACTGCTTGCATCTCTCTATAATCCAATTATAAGAGAACTCTCAATCCAAATTTAAGTCCCCTCTTCTTCTATTCTGTACTCTACACATGTTAGGTATGTTATTCAATTGTCTTTTCAATTTGAAGTGATGTTCGGATGTCCGACCCACATTACTAGATGAATAAATAGCTGTATTATTAGATCACTGAGTCATTACGCTATTATAATGATAGGGTAATTTAAATTGTAGATTGTAGGATCAATGCCTATTTCAATAGTTGAGTGTATAAATATGAGCAAAAAGTCAAATTTTAACATACAAAAAGTATCAGCAAATACATAGATGCTAGATTTCAAGCGAAATATCTTGAAGGAAGGTTTTTCTTCATATGCATTCATAAGTTGTGGGTAAATTGTAGTAGATATGAAAATGTAGAAGTCATTCTCAGCACCGGGAGTCGAGTCGAGACCCCACGCTAGACGAGGATGTGTGCAAACCGCTACACTACATTGCGGCACCGAGCGTAGTTAATCGACGCTTTTTGGCTGTATCATGTGTTTTGACTCGAGATCATAATGTAGTTTAGCGGTTTGCATACGTGTCCTCCAAGCATGAGGTCCAGATCGACAATATAGGTATAAGACTTTTTCAATTTATTTTTTTATTGAGCATATTGTGATTGGAGTGTTGAGTAGTATTGAATCTTCCTATATTTTAGTATATGTCTCGCCAGTAATGATTATTTTTCATATGGATTCCTTAGCTGTATCCTCCTAAAAAATGTGCTTGTTTTATACGTTTATTGAATGATGTACTACTATCTTATGAAAATTCTATTTGACCTTAAGAAATATTTGCTATTACTCGTTTCTCTCGTTGATTGATATTTTATTCGCTCAAATGAATTTTTATCACTCAGAAATATTCCAGATAAATCTAAATCTCCAAATCTCAGTATTTTGAGAAAGAAGTCTCTAAATTTTTGTAATTTGATAAGAAAGAGATCACTCAGTTTTTGAATTTTCAAAGTCATTATAAATATCGAGCCACTGAAATTTCATGTCGATCCTACGGATGTTAAGAAGGAAATATGACAAGAACTCTATTCAAAAACTTAACAGAGAAATAAAGGATTTATAAATATTTTCATGAGAATAAGAAACACACTGTTTTCAAGAATTATAGCATATATTTAATTATGTACTAAGAACAAGAAGCTAATTTTTTTCTTCAAGTGCTTAAGAGCTCGTGAAGAGAAAAATTTCAAAACCTTTTCAAGCATACTGCATGCGCAAAAGAATGTAACATTCGGCATACTCAAAGTTTGTATGGAGAAGGAGGGCAGAAAGTGAGAATTGAGTACAGGGTGCTCCATTTTGATTATATATCAATACGTAGAGAGAATACTTTGTATCCTTTTCCAGGCATCTTGCATGCACAAAGGAATGTGAGATTTGGCATACTTGGAATTTATATGAAAAAGGGATGTAGAAAACGAAAATTGTGTCTTATTTTGATATTAATATGTGAGGAAAAAGCTTTGTACCCCTTTTTAGAAAAATGTCTGGAGAAAAAGTTTGATTATTCCTTTTCCTTTTTCGAAGGGCAGAGGAAATGTGATGAAATCACTTGAAATTCTTAGATGAAAACCACTATTTTTTTCTTAGATTCGGATATAGTGTCGAATACCAAGTCAATTTCATCTGAAACCCTCGGACAAGGAAGGTCAAATTCATCAACGTTCAAACTTAGCAATAAAATGAATCTGAGTCGAATTACAACCACTGGGCGACCACTAGTTTTAAATAAAACCAGAATAACCCAGCAAGATTTGATTTTATGAGTGAGTACAACTTCAATCAAAATAATATGCTAAATATTTACCAAGAGACATTATTGAATATTTTGCGAAATAAATTCATAATTCTTTTTAGTAATATTGTTGGAGAAAAGCGCCAACTCAAAAATAAATGAAGTTTTGAAGAAAGCTACTATTAGATAGAATGACAATGAAAAAAATAATGACAAGTAGAGGTCAGGCTCGTATAACTTTGAAATCATTCTATAAAGAAGTGTTCGTGTGTAACAACGATTGTAGGATAGCTCGCTACGCTCGCAATTTCGAGAGACATCGCCTGAGGGGCAGAACTTGAGCTCGAGACAGCCGAAAAGGATGCATTGAACCTCTTACATTGACCCAAAATTTAGTCGATAAATAGGTGTTCCTGTGTAATGATGGTTATGGGTTGTATTGCCAGATAATATTCTAAAAGATTTCAAAACAGAAAAATAATTACTTGTATCTATTCACTTTATCAATTTCTGACAAATCATATTTTAAGAGGTGGGTAAAAGAGTGTACATGAGTAGAAAATATGTATTTAATCCTAATCTGTAGCATAGTGCTTAGATCGAGTAGAGGATCAAAAGGTCAGCAGGTAGTTTGGTGTTGAGATCGTGTCCGCCCGAGTAAAGGCCGAGACACACAATACCGCATCGTATCGAATCCTATAGTCAGCCGTACCACGGCTTCTTCATCTAGGCACCAAGTTTGTCCGTTCTTGAAAACATTTTACTAGGGACGTTACTTTTGAATCAGACTCGGCCGAGTGTCGATGAATCAAGTACGCTCGGGTGTGATACGATAATGTTTAATCAATCGTATTTGCGTATATGGTGCTACTTTTTGACCGTGTGACGGCCAACTGACGGATCGGATACGATGTGGTATTGTGTGGTCCAACCTTGAAGCGATTGGAATGACCATATACCTATAAATATATATACTGCTGACCTCCTATCTTAACAAGGAAGCGTCTCCGTACGGTATCTTTTATCTCTTTTCTTCTGCAAGTCTAAACTGCGCATAGTCACAGTCTTTAATTTCATTGGCTGATGCTTGAAAAATTGTGTTCGGGATGATTCGGAGTCAAATTTATTTTCTTGAATTTGTAGTTTCCATGGAACATTTATATTATTTATAATATTTAAACTCTATGTATATTCTTTTTTAAATGCTATGTATATTCAGAATATAATAATGTTGGACTGCATGACCAACATAATGAGAATTAATCTTAAATTTACATGGAAAAACATGTTTGTCATCCAATTTTGAAAATGATAGGCAGAAGGACTCCACGTGCCCGAAGATTTGGAATAAAGGCTTGATTGTGCAAAAAATATATCAATTGTCAACGTTTCTCTCGCTTCTGCCGATTGGCCGTATGGATTTTGTTATCATGAGTATCTTGTAGGAATGAATGGCAGAGGGTTTCCGAATGATCAAGTCAAGATATGTAGAGAAACATTTTGCGAAAATTTGAATGGTTTTTTAAATATATTTACTTCGTCATTCAAAAATGTTCTGTCATTCGTTTCTACGAGATATTCATGATATGAACTTTTATACGGTCAATCGACAGAAGCAAAGAAACGTGAGCAATTGATATTTTTTTCTTGCGAAATCGAGCCCTTTTTTCAGACCCTTGGTCACTTGAAACCCTTCTGCCTATCGCTTTCCACTGACTTCTTTCTCCCAAATTTCATTTCTTCAGCATGGCAGAAGCGAAAAAATTAGATCAGAACATGTTCTTTCATGTAAATTTAGAATTAATTTTTATTATGTTTGTCACGAGATATAAGACGAGCAAATTACTCCATTTTCGCTAAAAGTGCCTCTTGCGTCTTTCAAGCTCCTGTAACTCAAAAATGGTCACTTCTAGTGGAGAAATTCACATAATCAAAGTTGTAGAACATCAAATTTTGTGCCTATGGAGTACCTAATCCCTACATTAAACTTACCTATAAGGATAGAATATAATACGCAATATAATATCACTACCACTAGCTTCCTTTCATCCGCTCTACTCTTCCTTATTTCTAGCTTGCCGAGGAGTGCACCAATCATTTCATTAGAGTGCAGACATTAGTTGAAGCTGTAGCATGTAAATGTTGAAAAATTCATGTGCTTCATATTATGGAGGATATTATGTGTTTCATATGTAATAAATGTGTAATAAATGTGTGACTGACTATCAAGGAACGGAATTTCAGAACATTCATTGAGTTCAGTAAGAGGAGATAAGATGAACATTATCAGTGGTTATTGTATACGATATATGCCAAGAAGGTGTCTACAAGCAGAATTCCAAAATTTTCCTTGCTGAAAGAGAAATGAACAAATCTTGAGCTCGTATTACAAGGACTACTGTGAACACATTTTGTTTCAAAGAAAAGTGTTCTTTCTGTGAGAAAGATGCCAGCTAAGCCTTCTTGGTGAGAGGAGGGAAGAGAGAGAAACACAAGCGACAAAGTGTGCATGAAATTATGACTATTTGAACAATTGACACCATAAGGACAAAATGTAATGAATTCATCTGATACATGGGGTGAGAGTATTCTGCGCAGACAGCAATATATCAAATCTAACAGCAGCTGGAAATAGAAATCACCGTTCCTGTTACATAATTTTTCCAAACCTTCACCTTCAACCAGTAGTATCCGTGGACGACCCGTGACTGTAGTACCGTCATTTGCAATTTGCTACAAATTTTATTCATAATAATTTATCAGCATAGGTTACAGTGTATATCTTCACTTTACGAACTCAAATGAACACAATATCGCTCACAGTTACTTGTATCGAATCACTGAGTGACTCACTGACTGAATCTTTTTCCTAGCTTACGCTCTTATATACCTAAGACGACAATAGGCCAACATTCAATAGTCTAATAGTTGATGCCTGGCAACCACCGAACTCCTAGTGACCATAGCCTCTCAATCATGCCCGACAATTAAACATTGATCTTGTCAATACTAACTAGGATTACAATTACAGCGAATTCAAATGAATAATTATGTGACCTAATTACTACAAATATTTCATATTTGTGACACTGTTCCCCTCTCATGGTTCGTCGTTCTCGGCGAACTCAGAATCTCGTCCTTGGTACGGCCACAATCTGTTTCCATGAACGACTTTTGGTTTGCCGTTTCTGCCCATCCGTATCCGGAACACAACGTCGTTCAAACACTCTATGACCTCGTCTGGTACCTCCCAGCCTCCCTGCAATTTGAGACACACCAACTTCGCCTTGCTGGAACCGGGGACCACTGGCTCGCAGATCATATCAAGCCTTCATTCTGTGGCTGGCAGCTTGTATGTTCTGCCGTGCAGTAATAGACAAAGGTTCGAGTATGTTCACGGTAATCTTCTCAAACGGAGAGCTCACGTTGTACTGCTGCTTCTTATTGCGCTGCCGAGTGGTGGGTCATTTCCTCGAGTTACAGCGTTCACAGGTCTTGCAATATTTTTCTACATCTACACAATTCATTTCTGATAACGCTAACCTCTGAACGCAGAGGTCGTGAATTCGAATATTGGTTAGGTCATTCAATTTTTCACGATTTTTTCGGATCGATATTCGCTCTCGTTACCTTTCCAAGTTGAAATGAAACTATCTGGCACCGGCTATTTGTTGTAACAAGGGCCTGCACCGGTTGACTGGCAACACACATGGCAACAAGGTGAAAACGTGACAAGTTAATGTAAAAAATAGCTGTGTGTGTGAGAAGTCAACCCAGGGACATAACCGACAGGTTCAAATCTCGAAGTCAAATGATAATATATTTATGTGACATCAGACCATTTCCCAGTCACAGAAGTTTGAAGTGAGTGTGGAGCACTCTTTAGGAAAATGGAAAAATTTGATCATTCTTGATTTCTGATTCTAAAAGAACCGTCAAATAGAACATCAAGAAGATTACTCGACAAAGTATTTGATGCCCTTTGATTTTGTTTAATGTGGGATTTTATGTACGATGCACCGTTTAGATGTTACAAGCCAAAAACTGAAAAAAGTGCAGGAATTTCGCGTTTTTCGCGCATTCGAAAACTTAGCCGTCCTTAGAAACTGTCGCAAACATTTGCTATTGTTACTTGGTACCTCCAAGTAACAAATAGATTATTTCCAGCTTTTCACGAAATAATTAGAACCTAAAATCTAATCTTTTAGTGATGTAGACAATTTTCAAAATATCTTTTTACATATATTCCAAATACTGACATTATAAGTGATTAATTTTAATTGAAATTATGCAATTAGAACGGGCAATTAAAGATTATATCACACAGTTTTGTACAAAAAACTAATTGTATCACTGAAAATAATAATTATAACTGTAACTTTTCTATAATCGTGGATCAAGCTTGTTTGTACGTCTCAGTTTTATGTATGATTATTGACCAATTGAATTGATCCAATGCATCAAAGCATATTTTTTTGATTATTTTTTTGTCAAATGAATCTTGGGTAATTGAATTCCTGGTACTAGAACTGGACATCAATGGAAAAAAATTCGAAGGTTGTGATAACAAGAAGTTGGCAAAAACTAGAATTTATTCTTACTTATTCCTGATGTTTGCGGCAATTGAAAGTCATTCGGATCATCTTGAAGCTGTAATAATTATTTAAAACGTACCTTTTGAGTATAACAATATTCAATGGTATAAGTAAGATAGTTAAACGAGCGGTTAACTGAATCATAATTGCAATAACTTTTCACTTATTGAATCTCAAGATTTAAATCTATCCAGAAAACGGTTCTAAGTATCATACTATAATGTAGTACTTTCGAAAGTATCGAATTGAAAGGTTAATCACACAATTTATTCGTTAGAAATGAATATATTTGCTTTGCAAAAAACTGTTTTCAGGAATGAGTCATTTTATTTCATGAGCTGAGTAATACTCTTGTGTATCTGTAAGATAGGCTGAAGAGTATTGTAGTGAAGCTACATACAAAATTATCCATTATTGGTTGAGATACAATCAGGTGAACTCAAAAATCACATTGTGAAGAAATTGATTCTTCCAATATTTTTTTTTGTATAATTTTTATCTAGGAACCTCCCTTTGTATAACTTCTAACCATACTAATCCTACTCTATCAGAAAAACCGAGTTTTAAAAGTAATAATCAAATGCGTTATATTCATTGTGTGTTGAAACCACAGTATATTATACACCCTAAGTGACACTATATTCCTCATTAACTCTGATATCGATCATCATAGTGTTAAGCAACACTGTAAAGTGAATATCAGACGATTATAAGGTATATCCAGCATATTATTTTTTTTTTCTTATAGCAATCATAGTTCTCCCCAGACAATAGTTATTGTTGATCAATATATTTTTTTTAAATTTGCCTTGTGTCCTGAAACCAGAGATGGTTGAGTGATCTTATTGATCAGATCGATCCATCACCCTCATTTGTAGACATAAGCGATTACTGTAGTATTATATCTCCAAAAATTGATGCAACATATACATCGTATATTTCGTCAAGAATTTATATCACTATTTGTAATGCTTTGTTTGACCTCTTCAAGATTTTACCTTCTGCACTCAATACTGATTTTGTTATATTTGGTGATTACGATATCACAAACCAAGCATCAATTCTAATTTTCATAAAGTTATCTTCTTGTAATAGTACATTGCTGCAAGGACTAAAGAGTTGTCATGATTGACCAGAATGAAGTTAGCTCTGCGAAACGAAAATCTGGAACTAAGAAAACTGTTAAGTAATAGGGCACTTCCAGTGCATCTGATACAAAAAATATTTGACAGCTCTAAGAGATCAAACAAAAACACACTATTTTGTATGAGTCTGTTACAACTCTCAATTTGATTGTATCCAATATTATTTATGAGGTAATTTTCACTGATGATTCAAAATACAATGTTGAATCAAAATACTATTCTATTCTAAGCTATAGTGCATCCATGAATAATCTAGACTTTTATGTCGATGATTCCACTGATAAAAACAAGACCTCTGATTCTGTTGGAATATATGAAATATTTTGAAACTACTCGACTCGTTCAAAGATATCAATGGAACTTGCGATAAGCGCTACAAAATTCTCTAATTCATCTTAGATTAAAGTGTTCCTTTGCAACGTGAAGTAGAAATGAAGTACATACTCACTTTAGTAACCTCCTCAAATGAAATCGAAACAAATAAATAAAACAATATCAATCACGTCTTCTACTCGATACAGGTATGACAGAATCTTTCTTAGTGCATACTGATAGATTCCACTAATTTTTTCGGAAGCTTCATAAACAAAATAATCAAAGGATCATACGATATATACTCACTTTCTATATTGAAATATAACTGCAAGGTAAAATATAAATGACAAAATATAATTTTCCTATAGAAAATCAGTCTGAAGAATTATTGCAAACATTCCTTTCACAAAATCTCTCTGTCTCAACTTTCATTGTATTTTCTTTATAATTTCTATAATTTAGCACGTATGTATCCGGAAAACGTACGCCGATAATTCACAAATGCAGTATACTCCATTATATACTTTTTCACGTACATTGCACTTATGCCATATTTATCTGATAACAAAATGAATTATATTGGATGATATGCAAATGAAGCAAGAGGATTATCCAACAGGGCGTGTGTAACTTTCCAACATCGCATTATAAGTGTATAATATATCTGCGTTAACTTTATCTTCAGCTGGAAACCACGCACTTGCTAATCCTTGACAAGTACAATATCAAGAACCCTAATCATAATGACACTCCTACTATTTAATCATTATGGATAGTGAACCCTGTCTTACGAATATTTGCGGATTGGATTACGACTGGTATTAGAAATTTACTTCATTGTAACAATGGTTTTTCTTTTTGTTTTTTATACAGTAATATATCATTCTTTAGTTCTCAGAAAAAAACAATGAATACTTCTTTATTTCATTAATATCATTACTGTGTAGCACCCGTTGCTTAGGAACGTCGCTTGTACTTAATTCAGAACACATTTGATATTTTCATTTTTATATGGATAATATTGTCACGACTTAAAGAGAGCAACTGGATTTTGTGACATAATTGTACATGATCAGATCACTCGCACAAATAACACTCGATGAGGCAGGGAGAATTTTCTACTTTTCAAATTTATCGTTGCCCCAGTTACGCTGAAACTGTAGCTGATGTGGGTATACCCTCTACGGATGACGTAGTGGCGAAGCAATTTGAGATTTTATCTACTTATTGTAAAAACTTTCCATTCCCCTTATGGCTTAAGACATGAGCCATCACTATGTCAAGTTTATTTGAGATCTATCAAGGTTCTTACGTACGTGCACAGAACGAGAATGCTCTACAGATTTATTATATCATAGATTTCATATTTCACATCGGTATACTTCACTCGATTATTGAAATTAGTTAATGACAAACAATAGCACATGAAAATTTATCGATCGGAAATATGTAATTTGTAAATTAATGATCCATATCTGATTTTAGGATGGAAAAAAAATGTTCATCACTTTTTTATATCCTTTTGCTTCCTCAAAAAACTGGAAGGTGCGAAACTAGCCCCAATCCACGAGATAGATGAGCCATTAAATATCAATAGTCATTCCCATATACCTATAAATATATATACCAACGACTTGGACCTGACAGCGTACGGGATCTTCTAACTCTTTTCTTCTGCAAGTCTAAACTGCGCATGATCATACTTTGAAATAAGTCTTAATTTAGAAAATAAATTCACAAAGAAATATCACAAATGTGACATTCTGTTATGCTTGGAACATTCTAATAAAATCAGATCCATGTACATCAGTATCTTCTGATAGCACTATCACTATAACTCCCACGCAGTTTGATATTCTGTATTTGAATAACATAAGTGGTGAGAGTCTCTAGGATATTGATATACAGGAGCCAATACTATACCCAAAACTGCGGATGGTGATGCCTCTGAATCACAGTGTGATAAACGTAAATGTAAGTATTCGGTCAATAATATATATATGTATATATGTATACATATAAGAAAATGCTAAATCTTATATATTTAAATATATTTTTACAGTATTTTAGGAGACTTCAAAGATTATTAGAGCTATGAACATCATTTAGATGCATATGAAGTTGAAAAACAAAACATTTTCGCATATTTAATTTCAAATGAGTGGCCTGAAAGTGTATCTGTTTTGTTTACATTACAACCAAACGGTAGATACTATGTATATTTTCATTAATCTTCTGCATATCCATTTAAATTAACCACCTCATTCCTGCTCTGAAATATTATTTATAATTATACTTTTTTATTTATTATTTTCAATTATTCAGTTCCTTTTGTTGTATATTTTTGATTCTAAATAAACAGTATATCGATTATATATATAAACAGCTTATAAATAATTATTTTTGTGGTCCACAGGTCGATCCAATGATTCTTTCTACCCCTACGACTGAAAGAGTAAGTGTGTCACTCCCACGTTAGCGGTAATGTGCATAGTGTTTACAAAACAGTTTTCAAGGCAATCATTTTGATCCAGCATAATATGTACCTTGAAAACTATCTTATGTATGTTACTGTTGATTGTGGAGGGTAGCACACCCTACCCATGGGTCGTCGGGGTGGGGAGAAACCAGTGAATCGATCAATTATCCTAAAATATTGAATTCAAATGAATATGTTTGCCACAATGATTATATCATTATATAGAAGATGATAACATAAGTTTATCTAAAATAATTATATTGAATATTCAGGGTAAGTATAAAATATTTTAAATTTTACATTCCAAGAAGATGTGCTGTTAATATCCCGTTTATTTATTTGTATCATGTGGTATTTTTAAGTTTAAAATACAAATA
The DNA here is from genome assembly GCA_963989225.1 of Dromius quadrimaculatus. Taxonomy (NCBI): domain Eukaryota; kingdom Metazoa; phylum Arthropoda; class Insecta; order Coleoptera; family Carabidae; genus Dromius; species Dromius quadrimaculatus. The sequence continues at coordinate 54,024,700 of OZ022325.1, read as the reverse complement.
TATTTATATATATATATATATATATATATATATATATATATATATATATATATATATATATATATATATATATATATATATATATATATATATATATATATATATATCTTCTAATAGTTTTATTTTAGTTATATATTATCTTTAATTTGTTGATATCCCTATTTATTTATTTCAAAAATCTCTATGTTCGTGTCACTTTTTTGAATATAAATTGTATTTAAATTAATTATAAATATATTTACAACAATATATTTCTCTCAGTGCATACTTATCAAACCTCTTGAAGGCAGAGAAACGAGATGAGGCACTGAAATCTACGACTATGTATCTGAAGTTCTTATACCAAAAATTCATAATAACCTAAAATGACGCTGGTAGAAGTCATGACGAAAAGCGTATACTTAAGTGCAGTTTTCTGCTTTTTTACATATATACCGTTCAAATCACTCTAAGTAGCATCTAACCACGAAGCTGCGGAACATAATCGATCGGATAAACTATAGCGTTAAGACATGGAACCCTCTGCAGATCTAATAGGTCCGTATTTAAGAACTAAAAGTAGTTATTTGTATTAGGTTCTTCAAAAGATGTATTTGTGAACATGTTGATATAGTATTGTGTGACGAAATAGCAATTTTAATCTAAATATATTCTAACTATTCCAAACGATATTTGAGTAGTAAGGGAAAGCTAGAATTATCTTTCCTTAGCTTTCATTTCCCATTCTTTGAAGAAAGATTCAGAATTAAATTCTGCTGTTCGATAAAATACTTATCGTATTACGCAATTTAAATTCCATCCAATCTAGCTTTTACTTATTCTAATTTTTGGAATTTCAGTAGTGCAGAAAGTACCTAAGGTTATCGATGCAATAATACAGTAGAACTCAATCTCCATACAGAACCTGGTTATAATTGCTTATTTTTTGGTAGCGCAATTTTGTGGATTAATCTAATGTTCCCAATCTCTGCTTCGAATTACTACCCTAGAGTCAAATCTCAATAATTCCACTCATTATCACGTACCTACAAGCATTTAATACTAACTTGAAATTATATTTCATTGTTCTTTAATTGCATTCAAATCTGTAGCTGATTTTAATTCGCTCTTCATCTGTGTTAAGCTTTTATCCCATTATACTTGATATTCGACATTTCATTCTTCGTGGAAATACTGGCATAAAGTCTTGGAATCAAGGATAACAAAACCAATGTATCTAATCCTCTTAAGATAATCATTTTTTCAGGAAGACGAAAGATATGCTTGACAAGATTTCATGCAAATTAAATGAGTATGAAGTTATAATTTAATACGATATTTACAAGACAGTTTCTCATTCTGCTTATTCTTACAACAAGCGGCAATTTACTTCAAGAGAATATTCTCAATGATTATAACTTTTATATCAAATATTTGACTTAAAAAAGCCGGATATCACTTAAAGTGCTCCGCAATATTAGTTTATACAAAATAATATTCTCATATATAATATCATAAGTGGTTAAATTTTACCGGAAAAATTTTTAGATTGTTACGAGAGCTTGTTGCTTAGCAATTTATTGAGTGATATTGACAGAAAAATCACGAGCTGTCAAGCGAGTGATTTTTGATCAATATCACGAAATAAATTGGTAGCAAGCTCTCGTAATCATCTAAAAATTTTGCCAGGTTAAATTTAATCACGAATGGTATTCGGAAGATTATTTTTCCCATCCAAATTCATCAATAGATTCCAGAGACTCGACTCTGAATCTGCTTATTTTCACATTCAATCTGTCTGTCAGTTTGACAGATGCTGAATCAACGCAGCTGAATGTTCTTTGTTTTGTATATATAACCAACAGACAAAATTTCCAAAAAATTTCCACTTGAAAACCGTGTAGGTTGTACCACGTGACGTCGAATGGTACAATTCTATTGGTCGAAATTTGAATGGTAAAAATAATCATTAATATTCAGTTACATACACAACCAAAATTTTCACTTGTACTAAGTACAAGGAAGTATTGTGAGACCGATAAAACTCATCTAACGAGATTTTGATGGAAATATCCTTTTTGAGCATCCCTGAATCAATTTTAACTATATTCGGCTTGATGTCGGTGCGTTTGTGCGTTCATTCGTGACTCTCAAAACTGGTCGAACGTATAATGTTAAAGTTTCGTATTTAAGACTGGTATAGGGTCTAGTTATGCACCTCGCATTATGGTTCCAATCGTCTGTACCGGAAGTGCACTTTACATGAAACTTTTTTCGATTTTTTCCGATAAATCCAGAATGATCAACCGTAGGATGTTGAAATTCAGTATTTGAACTTGATGTTGTATCAGAATGGTCATCTGCTATTTTTGTAAGAATCGGTCAAGCCAGAAGTGCACTATGCTTGAAACTTTTTTCGAACTTTTAGCATAAATCTACAATGATTAGCCAAAGCATATCGAAATTTCGTATTAAGCACTTCTATATCATCTTATTGTACATCTCGCATTACGATTGCGATCGGCTAAACCGATGGTGCACTTTACATGGAACTTTTTAAAAAAATTCCGCATAAATCCAGAATGATCAGCCGTAGGATACTGAAATTTGGCATTTGAAATTGCTGTAGCATCTCAATGGACATCTTCTATTTTTATACCAATCGGCTGAGCCGGAAGTGCACTTTATATGACAGACTTCTTGAATTTTCCGTATAAATTCTAAGAAATCAGTCGTAGAATATTTATATTTTGTATTAGGCACTTTTATAACATCTAGTTGTACACCTTGCATTATGATTGCTTTCGACTAAGAGCACTTTATTCGAAATATTATTTGAATCTTCCGCATAAATCCAAAACGATTGAATGTAGATTGTGAGAATTCAACATTTAGGACGATTATACCGTCTAAATGCTCATATCCTATTTTTATTGAGATCCACCGAGCCGGAAGTGCATTTTACTTGACAGTCTTTTGGAATTTTTCGCATAAATTCGGAACGATCAGGTGTAGAATATTGAGATTTGGTATTTCTGTCTGCTGTAGCATCTGAATGATTGCCTACTATTTTCATAACAATAGACTAAACCGGAGGTGCACTTCAGTAGGAATTCATTTTTCAATTTTGCGCAAATAATGGCCAACTGTTCCTATAGCAACCGACTTGGCTGAAAGCGCATTTTACTTGACAGATTTTTCCATAAAAAACTGCAGCTGACAACATATCTCTAATTTTCTTCAAATTTTGAGAATATTGTGAGGATGTATTTCTTGAGCCCCACGCTCAGTTTTATCCTACTTCCAATTATTATTTCTATCTTTTAGTCCCAAATAAATATTTCTTTCTGAAATGCCACAGACGGTGATATAGGAGTATTTCATTAAATTAATTTAAAATCAATAGTATTATGCCATTAATTAAATTGGCGTATAAACAAGGTGAAACGTCCTATTTTATGAATGTCATAATACTGGATTATAGACGGACTGTGTAGACTATTTCATAGTCTACTATGGTGTTACAATAATTTGTCATTTTCATGTTTGTTTCTATAACGACTGACGTGTTTGCTGAAATAATGTTTTGATTTGTTCATTATAAACAGTTATTTCAATTGAAAAATTCACGAAAAATGTCTGAATACGATAATTCATAAGTGAATGCTGAAGTTCTGAGAACAGCTGCGGAGCCGAATCAACCTCAATTCCAAAAAATCAGAAATAAGCTATACGAAAGAATATGGTGAGTTTTTGCAATGGTTGAGAGCAGAAAATAAGGCGATAAATTTCCGAGATAGTTTTACTCGTCTGTTACATAGATCAGGTAGAGTATATTCTGAAAATTTTTAAAATCATGAAACATCAAATGTGATGCGAGAAATGAATACCTGAATTGTTAGGAAATAACCATGGCAACCAAAAGAACAGCTTCTGGTTCTGATTCGTCGAAAATGATTATTGAGTGATTCTAAACGGTATGCAGAATTATTCAGAACGACATGTTGGAATATCATTTTTGGTTATGGAATATGCGAATGCCAAAACAGTGTTGGAGAAAATTGTTCTGGTATTAAATGTATGCTGCGCATCAAAGATGATATTGTCATCACGAATTTTTTTACTGCCTTCCTCAAGAATTGTTCTCTTGGTCATTCACCGCAGAAGTCAGCAATATCCTCATATAAATAATCAATTAAACTCTTCGTAAATGCGCCAAAAGATAAATATTTTCTTGAAGATAATTACTTCTAAATCAGCATTAAAATATTTTCTCGAAAAATGTCATTTTCAAGTTGCAATTTTTAGTTTATTTGAAGCTTGTCGGCGTGCTTAGTTCATAATTTATGTATTGATAATGTAATGGTGAGAGGCTCTTTATATCGAAGTTACAAAGGACATAGGTATAGAACATTGGCGCGATCGATTAAGTTATTATTATCAAAAATTATATGAGTTTGAGACCAAGGAATGTGAAAATCACGAAATTATTCTCATTTTATAATTCTGGGAAATGTACACGTTATCCAATTGGAATATCTGGACTTATTGCCAAGTATCTGGAAACTCCTAACGTTGCCATGATTACGGGTCACAATTTCAACAGATTGTGGTGCTGATATCACAACATCAAAAAGAGAAAAGTAATTCAGTTGCTAAAGGTGATATTGCAGAATCGCGAGAAAATAAGAATAAAATTGCCGAAAGACTTGGTTTGCCAACGGATTATTATTTCTGCAACAGACGATTTTGCTACTGCCACAAGTTCATCTTCTATGTCGGGTACTACAATATCTGGAAACACAAATTGTACAATAATTCATGTCAGTATTAATAAAAATGAATAATTATTGATAAAAATTAATGATTTTCGACATTCATTCATATCGTTGTCAGGACGATTTTGACACTTTTGTGCCATAATACACAGAATTATGCACAATTTTTTGTGCTGTTATCATATAACAGTATGATGCTAGTCGACTATAAAATAATAATAGATCTTGGAAACAATTTATTTTATTTTATCAGTATAGTTAAGAAAAATGCATGACGACTCATAAAAGATATATCGAAAAAAATCCTCAAATTCAACATACATAATTACGTATATGCTGAAGAAGTATTTCTTCCAATTTCTCCATTAGCAACGCAGCGACGCTTTGCAAGTATCCCTTATATTCATTTATAGATTAAAACAGTTGTAGTAGTACTGTTTCTACTATCTACTATTCTCATGCTTGATCCAATAATCTGTTATTCTTCCGCCAAATGCAAGTAAAGCGCACAAAAATCGTAGCGTATAGCGCTTACACAATGTATACAGGGTATGACAGCGAAACGAGCTATCACTAATAACTTCTATGTTATTGAAGATACAATAAAATACAATGGGAAAATCTTATGCATAACCACGGGAGACACTCAATTATGAAAGAGAATTTTTTGAACCAGTGATTCTCAAGCTACAACACAATGTTACATTTTTTCAAATTAGATGCTACATACTTTTCAACCTTATTCGATTCAAATTTCAATCGCATTTTTCTGAATATTTTTATAATGTAAGGGTATAGAACGAATAAGTACAAGGTTGAATTTAGAAAATAATATTTTATCGAGAGGGACTAAAAATATATAGCATCTTGTTTGAAAAAATATAACTTTGTGTTGTAGCTTGAGAGCCACTGGTGTGAAAAAAATATTTTCTTTCTTAACTGGGTGGCTCTCTTGGTCCTAAATAAGATTATCTTATCAAATGTTACGATATCTTCAATAACATAGAAGCTATTCGAGGTAGCTCGTTTCGCTGTTACACCCTATACGTATGTAGCCATCTACTTCCGATTTTGTAGTGATATTATTCGAAAGTCACGTCTCTGATATTTACATTAATATCAGTTGTTGATTGCGCATATATGGTGTATCTAGAGACGAATAAAATATTCATACAATACGAATGCAATGCAGAAAATATGTAAATAAAAGAAAAAGGGCAACATGAAATATTATACAATAATTCAGATTTTTCTCCAAAAGGATAATCTGTTCACCTATTGAGAAATAAAAAGCAACCATACTAGTTACACTAACGACCTCAGACCAGAATAAAAGAGAATCAAACAAAACAAATGAAGATATTCACGTTGTGTGTATGCCAAAGAATGTGCATGTGTTATTATTTTGTGTACACTTTTGTTCATTCGTTTTTCTATTCAAATTAAATGCTATAAATAAATTTAATTGCTGTATATACAATAGACATTTTTGTGTTTTGAAAATAAAATTCTTGGCACAGAGATTACACGGGATTATTCATTTTATAGTTAAGGAAAAAAGAAAACACTAGAAGAAATGTATGTGGAATTTATTGCTGTTCTTTTATTCACAAAATATTGTACCTATATTTACGAAGAAGGAGACTTGACCTAGAGCTACCCCACAAATGTGATTCTCATAGTTTGTACTATAAGGTTCAGAAAATTTCGAGCCTCAACATGAATATTGTACTAATAGGTGCTAGCCTGCATACTATGAATTCGAGACAGATGGGACACTCGCTAATTCAACTTGATTGAATCATAAATTGCGCAGACTATCTGTGTATGCTATATTTAAACAAAACAAAATACGTGCTCCTCTTCAACAGTCATTCAACAATCACAGCTGTTATAACGAGGTTAGTTTGTTTACCTAAGCTTCGCATTCAATACCTCTTTCGCGGTTTGACTACAGTATCTTTGGTTGTCAGCAAAAAATATTTTCCTTGTAATCAGTGAATATGGATGAAGCTCGTGATGATAGTGTGATTTATTTGCAGCTTATTCGTATGTTAGCTATATGCTATATCATTTATTAAAAATCAGGATCACAGAATGCCATATCTAAAGCATGCGTTGGTCAACAAAAATTTCCGTGAACTTTTATTTTTCATCTTTTGCAGAACTGTACAAATTATTCAAATGTGTTGCTTCCTGTTTTCTGTTGAGGACAGTCAATGACTATATGACAGAAAGAACGTCAAAACAACCAAATGAAGATGAAGGAATATTTAGTATAAAGTTAACGTCATAGAAGAGTGAAAATGTTGGATAATATGATATGAATCATTATTTTGAATCTTATTTATGAAAATAGTCATCATTTTGATATTGATTTATCAACTTTGAAATCATGTCGTTTATCAAATAGAGATCTGATTTCATATTAAATTGCTCATAAAATAACAGTCATAAATTGTATGGTTTGTTCAAACCATCGAAAATTTAAACTGTGGTCTAGCTCAATTAAGCTCAGTAGCCGTTTGCGCCAGTTTTAACTGAGCCAAATTTAGACTAAGCCACAGTTAAATAATCGGTGGTTTGTTCCAACAACATACAAGTGCAAACATCTCTTGACTATTTCATGAGTAATTTGATCTAGCCTAAAATCCTTATTGAATTAACGATTAATGGCCAGTTTCATAAAAGACCAAGGAAATTCACTTCTAGAATAAATCTGTTTTATTTAATAAAATATAATCAATCTAAGTGTCTTCAAGACAATAGAATCATTGCTGTCGAATAATCGACTGTCATCTAATAGAGTAAATTATATGTAATCGAGAAGTTAATTACTCTGTCGTTTATAAAACCGGGCATAATCTAATTTTCCATTTGAACCCGGCTTTATAGAGGACAGAATAATTTACTTGCAGAGTAAATAAAATCTATTCTATCAAATGACAGTCGATTATTTGACAGAAATTAAGTATTCCGTTGTCGTAAAGAAACCAAACTGATTAGATAAGAAAAAATAAATTTAATCTGGAAGTAAATTCACTCGGCAGCTGATTAAATTAATTTCATATCTTTGTAATCACTAAATCTATTTTTCAAGTTAATATTGTATTGTCAATGCGGCAGTTATCGACCGCTCGCTGCAGAAACATTGTCGGCTGCCTCATCAGCCTACTTCAATCAGTCGACTTCACAATCTGCTGCCTGTCAGTGAATGACTCCAGTTCATTGTCCATCAGTAGTCGACTTGCGTCCGTTGCTTACGAGCTATGTCACAGAGTTTTCTCAATTAATGTTATTTAAAGTTGAGCAAAATGTAGCCCTGCGGATCATTTAAGAACAAGAGTGTTGGAGTATGGACGTCGCTACCGAGCGCCAAATATATTCAGCCGGCTCCAATTAAATCTGATTGGATTGATCTTTGTCCGTTTACTTTTCCCCTTTTGGCTAAGAACTTGGGTACTGCTTATAGCTCAATCCCAAGACTGGACCGGATCCAGTTTCCATTGGCAAGCCTGACCAAATCCCGTCTCTATTGGTCCGTTTGGCTTAATTCCATCAATCAATTCTGAACGCACCAGAGTGTCCGTCCGTTCATCTGTCAGAAACAATTGAACGGTCGAAGATTTCCTTTTAACCTAGAGTTTCATACATAAAGAGAATGGAAAAGCGCGATATTGCATTTCAATGCGACCTCAGGCTTGACTGGAAATGTCTGGAAACGAGATTTTTTTCGAGATATACATCCCGGAATCAATAATCATGAAACATAACATAATGCTTCGAAGATTTATTTCTGTGTTTTTTCCGAAAATACGCATGTATCCGGAGTAATGGAGTTTTCATGGTATTAACATGCAAATATGCCTTTATTATGCTTGTGTTCCTCTCTAAGTTTCTGCATAATCAAAATTGTATTTCATAGAAAATGAAATTCTGCATAGAAATTGACTTGGTATTCTCTGATACAAACCATATTTCATAGCTTGTGGGTTTTTTCTGATATCCAAATAGATATTTATCTGTGATCCTAATTTTGCTACCCGAATAGATGCAATTTCGTTGACGGATTTACATAAATTGAAACGTTCTGAGTCGAAAATTGCTCTTGGTAGTCTTCGATAGAATGATATTCGGCTCAATTCAGCTGAATTACGAATTGCTGAAGCATTGATGTGAGCTTATTAAAAGATCATATCAAAAATAAAAGTGAGAAATTGAATATTTCTTCATAAAATACTTCTAATTGATCTATTCATAGGGAATCACGTGAAAGTTACAGTGACAAGGCTATAGGTTATGGTATTTATTGGTTATGATTTGGAATAAGTCTCCTAGAAAAATTTATACATCTAACTTTGAGTATCGGATTTCTAAGTTTATATTTAAATTGTAATTAATAACTGTTTCACTTTAGGATACTTGCACCATAATGATCCTCACAGCAAAATAGATTTGATGTCGTTTTAGGATTTATTCGGCGCACTGCTTGGAACTGTGTGTCTCGACGCTTAATATTTTGTGATATATTTAAAACATTTTTCAAGGAGTTATTTTTGTAGTATTCGTACACGATGGTACAAAACAAGTACGATAACTACAAAGATTTGACTTTTCTAATGAATTTGTTAATATATTGATAATAATGACAATATTAAATTGATGAGAAGATAAAACACTGTATCAACTGCATGTAATGATGAGTAGAAATTAACATTGTAACATCATACGCGCTAGCGTTGATTTGGCATGTCTTCGGACTGAGTTCCAAAATTTATTTTCAATTTGTCATGTTAATAATAATAGTGATAATAATGATAAAAATATATATTTGTGAAGCCAAGTACAATGATTATAAAGTGATAGACAAAAAATGTTTTAAAAGATTTCCACATGATAATAAAACATATTGGTATCAATAAGAATTTCAAAATATTCAAAAGACAGTTCAGATTTTAAATTTTAAGTTGAAGAAAAAACAAAAACACTCACATATTCATAATAAAAGCTTTTAATTGTAGGGCAGATGAGGAAATGTTATAAATTCTGTATAATATTCCAGTTTCAAACAGATTGGCCTGGAGGGTTGCTAGTGGCTTCACCTGACGGCGGCGGTAATTCAGACGTTATATTATAACTCTTTAATTTTTCAAAAACCCAATTCATTGAAACTAGATTTTAGGGTACATGTTTTCATAATTGAAAATGTTTTGATTATTCTGTTCTCCATAAATTCTAATTTTGTGTGAATAATACTTGAATCAATTTAAAAATACAAATTAATTGTAAATTAATTCACATAAAGTTCATGATTCATAACGAATAGGTACATCTTTCCACCATTTGAATATATTTTTGTATTATGATATATCCAATGATGTACAAGTGAGTCACGTGATGTCCACGTCAGATCTTTTTTTTATTCCAGCTTCTATTCTTTTTATATGTGTTGTTCTATTACATGTCATTTTTTATGTTTTTATGTGTCAATAAAAAACGTAGAAAATACCCAGTCCGTACCAACCAGAGTATGTCTGCCATACTCCACTGTTAGTTTACATCTTAAGAAGTACATAGCGTTTTATTATGTATGTTATTTATCTTGATCTATATTTGATTGATCTGACGTAGCTCTTGTCATATGTTATTCTGACATGCATATTCTCAATGTTACCAAACAGCTTCCAGCTAATATACATACAAGTTAGCATACTTAAGGGTCGTTCGATACAGTGCACTAAATGCTGCAATTTTATTTGCATTTTGATTCTCCATTTTGATGCAAGGAAAAATTAATCTTGCCATACACAAAATTTTGTGCAGTGCATTCTGATTTTATGTATGACATGATGCATTTTCATTTTCTTCAAAATGAAGATTCAAAATGCGAAGTAGAATGTAGCATTCATAGCACCGTATCAAAAGGTCCATAGAGTTCCTTCTATTTTCACTGATTTTGAGGAAAGTAGCACTTTTATGAGAATTTTTCGTCAATAAATACTCTCATCTTCACTTTAATCAAATAAATTGTGTAATTTGAATTGAACAGCTAATGACTTGCGCAGAGCAACACTTGAGTAATCGTACCATGATTAAAAAATTAGGAATTGGTTCAAATATTGAACTGCATAAGTAATTAAACTGTTGTTATACAAAGATTTCCTTATGTGCATGGTACCTAATCTGGAAATTGTGATCCGGTTCTTTGTAGAAAGATTTATGGAGTCAATGTATTTTTTTCTAGATATGTCCCTCATGTCCTGCGGAAGACACTGGCTCAAATCTTTTATTTTGTTGTACTAGAAATGTTCATTCAAAAGAAAATCATTAGGATTCGCGAGCAGTGTGAATTAGTTCTGTATAACCAGGCATAAGCTCTATTAAATTGCGAGAAGGAACATACGAGCGTATGGGCGAAGAAAAATACATGAGTTTCGTAACACTCTGTATCGTAGAAAGAAACATGACGCATGCTTGTGATTCCATGAATTATGTTTCCATCAGGAAATTAATACAATAAAACATTGTTACTGTCAGGAAACAGTCCCGCCAATTCACTGCGGAATCTTAGGCTAAGACCTTTTAAGATAGTTCTGTCGTTACGCAGGGCTATTTGTGATGAACGTCTGAAACCAAAAAGTTACCTATACTAAAATATTGATCAATAAAAATCAGTTGAACACTCCTGGGTTTGGTATTCTGTAATTTTGTCATGATTTAGTGCATTTCAATAGATACTACAATCCTGTAAAATGAAAACGTCAATGATTGAGAGTACACGAAATATTGTTCCGCATTTGGAGACGATAATAATGTCTTGTCAATAACATCACAGAAATTGTGGAAATGATCAATAAACTCAGAAAACTTATGGTACCCCTTCTATAGCACCTCATAATTGAATATACATTCATATTGAACTAATTCAAGTATTGTCATTATAGGAGTACAAAAGTTTTTAGCTTGTATTCACATCTTACTTTCCATTCAATATTATGTTGGCTGAAGGATCTTCAGGTTAAAAACTAATACATTATTAACATGATATCAATTTTTATTTTTGTATGGACATTTTGGAAACCTCGATTGGCGATCATTTTTAGCTGAAATAACATCTATAATTACACATACTATCATATTTATAAATGTAATTTCGTAACAAATGGAAAGAAGAAAGAAAATACTGTTGCGAATAAGTGAAATAACATAGCTTTTCAGATAAAAGCGTGGTACTTGCACACTTTTTGGAGATTTAATTAGGAATCTATGAATTCAGATTGGTTTTTCCATATTCAGAAGGTCCTATTTATATTTTAATATTCAATTTATATACATGAACTCTAATAAATCATTATGCCGTAATACGCTTATGTTCAAAAACTGATTTATCTTGCAACGATGATTATGTTAACCCGAAACTCAAGTGTTTTTCTAATTAATTTCTACCATGATTCTCTTCTTGTGAAAGTCATTGGCAATCTATCTCAAATCTATCTATATTAATGATGAGAGCACGAACAGCATTATCTAAGCCCTTCGGATTTATAAACTTTCGTTTAATAATAGGATAATCTAGAGCAGCTTGATCATAAGAGCCTTGCTGGAAATGCTTGTATTATATTGGAATCAAATTGATCCGTAATTAGTATGGAGCTTTTAGCGTATTATTCCAATTAACATTTGACCAGCTTAATAAATTTGTCTCATGCCGAATGACTTTATTCTTAGTGATTAAATCAATTGTGTTTAAAGATTTTTATCACGTTGTTAACTCTAATTTAATTCTCATTAAAATTTCCTACCGTGATGGCAAGCAGGAGTCTGAGAATCGCTAATCTCATTTACAATTTTCCTAAGCAAATTCCCGTAACTTTGACCTCCAGCTGCAGTCTTCGACCTGAGCTGTGACCTCCATGAAAATATCTCAAGGTGCTTTCATATTGATTTTAGATGTGATGTCTAGTCGCTTGAAAGTCTGTAATGGTACACGTTGGGTCGGAGGAAGTTTCTTAAGTTTTGTAAATTCGAATTTACTTTCTTTGCAGTTGTTGAAAATGCTTTGAAGAGGTTAAGGGCTTTGGACGAGATTCGGACTGTTTATGTTTGAAGTTGAGAATGTCATATCAAATCACGGCCAATAGACTGCACATACTGATCTAAATTCAAAGCGTAAAATTGATTTGTGATCTGGGAATATAAGTGTTATATATTGAATATTGCAAGTATGTTTTTACTTACAAAGTACAAGTATTGAGAAACCGACGAAATTCAAATTCTGAGATTTTGATGTATCTTTAAATCCATTTTGACTATTTTCTACTTGATGTCCGTACGTATGTATGTATGTGTCTATCTGTGTGCGTTCGTAACTAGCAAATCTTAAAACTCGTCAGACATATAATGTTGAAGTTTTGTATTTGAGATAAGTCTAGGGTCTAGTTGTGCACCTCGCATTATGATTGCAATGGTCTGTACCCAAAGTGCTTTTCTTGATTTCTTCACATAAATCCAGAATGATCAGATTCAATATTCGAGATTGCTGTAGTACCTTAATGATTATCTTTTATGAAGGAAACGAAGTTTGGGAATTCAGTCTGAAGTTTTATTTTCCTATTCTACTGCACAGTTTCGATTCCACCTGGACCATCATCAGGAGTGAATGGAATAAATGTGTGTGTGTGCTAACATCTGTGTGTGATAATTAATTGTGTGAAAATCAAATTTATCATCACACATAGATGTTAACTCACACACACACATCAAATCGATTCTCTCCTGATGATGGTCCAAGTTGGGCCGAAGCTGTAGAGTAGATAAGGAAAATAAAACTATTGACCGAATTCCCACACTTCGTTCCCTTCATTCAATATAACAGTCAGTAATATCAGCTACTACTTCCATTATCTTTTATTTTTGTACCAATCGGCTGAGCTGGAAGTGCACTTCATATAATAGACTTTTCGAATTTTTCGCATTTTGAGAATCTTGGAAATCAGTATTTAGGAATGTTGTAGCATGAGGATGATGATCCACTGTTTTCGTAGCAACCGATTGGGTCAAAAGCGCACTTCATTTTGACAGATTTTTAGAATTTTTGGGTGAATCCAAAACGATTAGTCGTGGAACGTATTGTGTTATTATATGCAAAAAATATATCTAATAATGTGGAAGTAAATCACGTGATGTCCACGTCAGATTTTTTTTGTAAAGAATTAAGAATGCTAAGAAAATATTAAGGTTTAAAAATTCAAGTATATACAAAGCAGTATGATCTAAATTTAGTGTTGGAACCTCGAGGACATTTCCAAATGAAATTTATTCATTTACTAATCTTTCACTCGATATTTGGTCGAAATATGAAGAAAAGATGACTTCTAGAAGTTCCTTGATCATTACCATACAAAGATAAGAATCTCTTCAATTATAAAATTCAAAGAGCTCCAATTGCCTTGATTTATTTTCTATGCGAGTTTATGAGTGTTTTTCAGGAGCCTCTCAAATTGAGTTTGCCTCAAGATATGTAGAAAAATCTGACGTGGACATTACGTGACTTACTTGTACATCATTGGATATATCATCAAACACAACATCTTATTATTCCACGGCTGATCGGTTGCTACGGAAACAGTAGGTCATCATTTTTATGCTACAACATTCCTAAATACTGATTTCCAGGATTCTACGGCTAACAGTTCTAAATTTATGCGCAAAATTTCAAAATCGTCAAGTATAGTGCACTTTCGACTCAGTCGATCTCAATGAAAATAGGATATGAGTATCTAGACAGTACTATCATCTGGAATACTGTATTCTTATATTCTACGTTCAATCGTTTTGGATTTATGCGGAAAATTAAAAAATGTTTCGAGTAAACTGCACTCCCGGCTTAGCCGATTACAATCATAATGCAAAGTGTACAACTAGATGCTATAAAAATGCTTAATACGAAATCTTAATATTCTGCGACTGATTATTTTAAATTTATGAGAAAAATTCGAAAAGTCTGTAATGAAGTGCACTTCCGACTTAGTCGATTAGGACGAAAATAGGAGATGATCATTTGGATGCTACAGCAATTTCAAATACTGAATTCCAGTATTCTACGGCTAATCATTCTAGATTTATGCGGAGAGTTCAAAAAAAGTATCAGGAAAGTGCACTTCTAGTACAGACGATTCCAACCATAATGCGAGGTGCACATCAAGATCCAAGATCCTATATCAGTCTTTCATACGAAATTTCAACATTATACGTTTGACGGATTCTGAGATTTGCGAGTTACGCACATACACACATACATACGTACAAACGTACCGATATTAAGCCAAAAATAGTCAAAATGGATTCAAGGATACTCAAAACGGATATATTCATCAAAATCTCGATATGTGAATTTTGTCGGTTTCACAATATTTTCTTGTACGTTTAGACCGTCAGATAGTCGTAGATTTCAGTGCCTCATTTTTTTTTTATGCCTTCAAGAGGTTTGATAAATATGTATATCTGACATGTCAAACAGAATCAAGAAATTAACAACAGATTATCGTAGCCTACCTTATCATTTTAATTGAACTGATTGTTTTATACCGCAAATTCTGGATGTCTGTTATACTTATAAACTGTATTTCCGGCTCGTCCGATTGATAAAAAAATAGTAGATAACTATTTTGATGCTTCAACAAGTTCAAACACTGAATTTCAATATGCTATGGCTGATCATTCTAGATTTATGGAAGAAATTTAAAAAAAGTTTCAAGTACAGTGCACTTCTGGCTTGGCCGATTCATACAAAAATAGCAGATGACTATTCTGATACAACATCAAGTTCAAATACCGAATCTCAACATCTTACGGTTGATCATTCTGGATTTATCAGAAGAATTCGAAGAAAGTTTCAAGTAAAGTGCACTTCCGGTACAGACGATTGGAACTATAATGCGAGGTGCACAACTAGACCCTATACCAATCTTAAATACAAAATTTTAACATTATACGTTCAACCAGTTTTGAGATTTGCGAGTTACGCACGCACGCACGCACGTACATACCGACATCAAGCCAAAAATAGTCAAAATGGATTCAGGAATGCTCAAAACGGATATTTCCTTCAAAATCTCGATAGGCGAATTTTGTCGGTTTCACAATACTCCCTTGTACTTAGTACAAGTAGAAATATATTCCCATAATTAAATGAGTTTCAAGCCACGTGAAGATTGAATTGATTTATATGAATATTTTCATGTTATAACTCATGCTCCTGCTTTTTAATTTTGTAATTGAGTTCGCCTCAAGATATGTGAAAAAAAAAAATTCATAATTAAACGAGTTTGAAGCCACGTGAAGATTGGATTGATTCATATGAATATTTTCGTGTTACAACTCATTCTTCTACTTTTTAATTTTGGAAGCTAGAAATAATAAGAATCACTGGGAAAATCAAAGAATCCATTGGAAGACATCCGGCAAATATTTTGCACAGTCAAGAGAATGCTTGACCAACATAATATAGCCATATCAATTTTTTCATTGATGTATATTATGAAAGATTATGAAATATTTTGAATGATAGAGTATCTGCGTTAGCATGTGATGTGCTGTTGATTTTCCAGGTGGAGGCGCAGAAAAATTGATAGTATATAGATATAACGCGTCGAAGGAAATATGACACAAGAATCAATTGCAATGTTTATAGACAAATGGAATAATATTTCCAATTGGAGTAGCTAGTATGATGTTGCGTGAGGGGATAATTGACAGAGAGATTGAACGGAGATTATGAAGTCTTGCGTGCGTCAAGAGATTTTGCAAGGAATATGTATGTTTCAGATGTTCATAACGGAGTTTAGAATCATGGTGGCAGTTCTGTTCTACAATTAAATTGAATATCTTATTGATTGTTCCAGCACTTTTCGAAAAAGAAGACTGCTATATAAGAGACATACAGACATACAGACATCATTAAGAGGTTCATTCTGTATCTTTTTCAGCACAGATTCCTGATAATACAATTATTAAGACTTTAGGAAATAATTTGTGCAAAGCATAGCTCACACTCAATGTTTGTTAGTACTGGAAATTGAATTCTAACAATGAAGAATCAAAGTATCTGGCCATTTCAAATTAGTGTCAATTCTATATCTAGAGCTATAGTTGATGAACCATACAAAAAGAATAAATTTATATAATTAATTATTTTACTCTAGACTTGATACAATTATCATAAGTAATAGAATTTAAATGAAGTTCATTTCCAAATGTACAGATTAAGTGATCAGTATCTGCCTATTTAGTATCTCAATGAATTGAACAATCATAATTGAATAATCTTTGCATAGGGAGAGCGGATCATTAATTTTATTATAGCCCTGGTACGCGCCCCATTTGTAACATGGAATCCCAGTAAGTTGATATGTTCTATCTGTAAAGAGAAAAAAATGTTGTGCATTTGAAATTGAAATTAGGTACATAAAAAGGAAGATCAATTATCTTTAAATGATTTTTTTTTCAAAAATGATTATTGTCAGGGCTCATATTTTTATTTCCAGAACCAGAGGATTTTTGTTCTTCATGTGTAAACTGCGGAGCTCACGTTTTCACATTAAATTTTCTGTATATTCCTAGTTATCTAGATATGTACTTGCCTGGCTGATTTTTGTATCATTGTTTTTCTGATGAAGACCCTTGAATAGAGAGTCGAAACGTCAAAAATAGAAATAAATAAATAGAGTACACTTTTACTACCGACTGAAATTCAGGAATTCTCTTCACATCTACTTGGGAGAAACAATATTTTTCTTATGAAAATTATTTTAGTTTCACTTATATATGACATTAAATCTCTTCTTTGCAATTGGGTCGCGCCACATTAGACCATCTTATTAATCAAAAAAAAATTTTCATTATTCATTGCTACAATTATTGTCAGAAATCAATTTCTATGAGCAGTCATCATCAATATTACCAATGATATGTGCCAAGATCAGAATAATTCAAGTCTTTTATTAACGTCTCAGCATGCCTATCTCATTCGTCCGTTCCATTCATCTGCTCAACTGTCGTCAGCTTGTTAAAACGGCGCAGACATCAGCCTAACTTAATTTTCTAAAGAATTTAACTCAATTATCGTCGGAATTAAAAAGCATCTATCAAGTTCTCCTTAGGCTGACATCACCATAAATGACATAAAGGTCCGGAGGCTGAAAAAATTCTAGATCTTGTTACATGAAGGCTATATTTAGTAGCGACAAAGAGGGTGTAATCATGTGCCTATAGAATACTTTTTGTTGGTATGAAGATACAAGTGGTGGTAGAATTCATTAGATTAGCGAGCAGTGGCGTAGAATAATTAATAATATGGTGGACAGAGTATTTTCTATTAATCACCACATGCTTACCAGTTAAGAAATGATTATACACTTTTCGGAAAGTAGCCATAATGAAAAATTCCTCTTCTCTAAATGACATGATAAGTATATTTTAAGCAGTCCTACTAGAATGGGAGCCAAAATTCAAAATCTACCCTCATAAACCGTGTTGAAAAAAAATTATATATTGCATAGAATTACATTGAAAGTATTTATTTACAGGTAAGACATAGCGATTTCAACCAAAATTTTAGAGGTTACTATCAATTTGAGTAAAATAATAACGCGAAGCACATTTTACCAACTTGTGTAGGAATGAAGTAACTTACTTTGAGTTCGATGTTTAGAAGCTGCTAATACAAAGCTTCACGTTACAGCATAATAATGAACTAATATTTAATTTTATTGACGTTTCTACATTATTCACATAAATTTAAGGAAGTATTATGGAACCGACAAAATTCACCTATCGAGATTTTGATGGAAATATCCGTTTTAAGCATCCCTGAATTTTGACTATTTTCGGCTTGATGTCGGTATGTATGTTCGTGCGTTCGTTCGTTCGTTACTCGCAAATCTCAAAACTGGTTGGATGTATAATGTTAAAATTTTGTATTTAAGAGTAGTATCAGGTCTAGCTGTGCACCTCACATTATGGTTCCAATCGTCTGTACCGAAAGTGCACTTAAAGGTGCGTTCCCACGAGTCAACTATTCTTGAACGATTTTAGTTGATCAATAAAAGTTGTATACGACTTGATTCATATTTTGTTCACACATTGCAACATAAACTGATCAACAGTTTCAATTTCAAAATGGCGCTGAATGCAGCTGTGCTTGAATCTGCTCATTCAGAATTTGCCGCATAAAACAATCAGTTTAATTGAAATGATAAGGTAGGCATAATTTGTTGTCATTTTTTTGACACTGTACATGTCAAAATATTATTAAAATTATATTAACTATAATCTGAAGTATTTGAATGAATTTGTGTATATATCAAATGATGTACAAGTAAATCAAGGGATATTAACGTCTGATTTTTGACGTTGTAAACGTGAAAAAACACTTCATCACGCGTCAATGTCCATTCCTGTAGAGAAGACTGGTATTTTCCAAAAATTTATATATTTCTGCAATAATAATAATAATAGTATATTGTGTGACTAGGGACGAAACAAGACGATTTCAGCTGAGGGTGAATGTTGCTTGCCCGAGCGAAGCGATGATTTTCATTAAAAGATTGACAATGAACAAATGCAACTCTGCCAGGGATGAAACAATGTAAGGAACAAATCCAGCGGGCAGAAACAAGCTTGTTTCTAGCCGGCTACACTTGCATTTGTCTGAAATTCTCTTGTTTCGACTGACAAAACAGGCGTTAAAATGCGTTGTTTCAATGCAGGTATCATGAAATAGTGGGCAATTAACAACACCGCACAAGTTGCAGATACTATTTTTTATTACGAATGTGGGATGAGTATTATTTTACGTTTGTTTTTCCGGGCGATGAATGGACTGCGTGCGACACTCAAAAAGCAAAGAGCTATTTAACGCCTAGAAAAACGTGCGCAAAGTAGTACTTATCCCCCATGAGTAATAAAATAATAATTTAAGCAACAAAAGCGTGAAGTTGAGCATTATGACATGAGGCCAAATGTCATAGGGCTTGTTTACACTTATACTGCATACAAGATTTGGATACTGCTATACGCGTTTGAATGGTAATAAAATATATTTGATCAACTCTGAGTAGATCTTAAAAGATGAAGAGATAAAATTGAAATACACATAACGAATAACAAAAAATTGATAAACTCAGAAAAAGAGCGAAACAGTTTGTAATTATAAGATTATTTTTAGTGCGTTAGCGCGCTGTTCACTGCACATCTGTGACGTCCGAATCCAGAAGACCCTGATTCGATTCCTGGCCGATATGTACGATTTGTGCTACAAAATCAAGCACTCAAATCGTACTCGAACACTATAGGCTTGCCAATTGCATGTCTTAAAGGTAATAGACGGAGAGCTGGCTACATAAAAAACCTTGTTATCGCTACATGGCTAATTCCTTTTGTAAAAGGATCTTTTGGTGTAGTCAAGTTCGAATCGTCTTGTCTGCCAGCGCGAATTCGTGGCTTTTGGATATTTTGAACTTGATATTTTAATTCAATTTGCCAAAAAAAAAATCTGTCAATTTTGACGAAAACAATAACATTCACAATATCGTTTCCTTAGTTACCAACGAATTCTGCCGTCAAACTGACATTTAGAAAAGAAAATTTTCACATCTATGATGTAGCATGTCAAACTTATCAAACCGCACTTCTGTACATCATATTTATTTGGTGAACATGGAAAGACTGAAATCATTCAAAAAGAAAATGTTCTGTGTTTAAGTGTAAACGTTCTAGCACAAGCGCACCTTTAATATCTGTCTGCCGTGCTTTTAGTCATGATTTTTATGTTTGCCATTTATAGCTATCCTAAAATATAAATATAACATTTAATACATCGGCATGCATGTATGTGATAATTTTTACATTTAAAATCTTACTCCAATTTCGCGCTGACTGTCAGCACTTTAGACACAAGCAGACAGCCATCAG
Organism: Dromius quadrimaculatus; assembly: GCA_963989225.1. NCBI lineage: Eukaryota > Metazoa > Arthropoda > Insecta > Coleoptera > Carabidae > Dromius > Dromius quadrimaculatus. The sequence goes on along the minus strand of OZ022325.1, from coordinate 54,003,971 downwards.
CTATTTTCATAATTATAATACATGTATTTTCATTGAAAAATATATTATCGTAATCTCACTTATTTCACCGGTCACCCCCACTATAAGCTACGGGATCCCGCTATCAGACAAGACGATTTGAACTTGCCTACACAAAAGAATTCTTTCATAATAGAAATCAGCTATGTAGCGATGACAAGCTTTATATGTAGCCAGCTCTCAGATTAAGATCACACGAGTGCATTAGAGAATTTTTACACGTCTTTTACGATCGTCCCAATTTCAGTTAAGTATAATGAATTTTTTCATGAATATATTTCTTTTGTGAATGTCAGTTTGACGGCAGTAGTAGTTGGTAACTGAGGAAACGATATTGTGAATGGCATTGTTCTCGTCAAAACTGACAGAAAATTTCTTGGCAATTTGAATAAAAATATCAAGTTCAAAATGTCCAAAAGCCACGAGTTCGAGCTGGCAGACAAGACGATTCGAACTTGATTACACAAAAAGATTATTTTACAAAAGGAATTAGCCATGTAGCGATAACAAGGTTTTTTATGTAGCCAGCTCTTAGACTATAATCCTGGTGGTATAAGAAATCATTCGAATAAATTATGGTTTCGAATCTACAAGGCTGATTCAGTAACGAAACGAGTACTGGAGGTCGTAGTCGTCCTAGGGTTGTCGTGCCAAAGAAGAAGCATCCAAAAACTGAATATAAGCCCAAAGACTTTTTTGAGCTGCGGCATTTTCTATAAAATAACAGATAGGTACGGAGACATGATTATAGTAAACAAATCGGCAGAAATTGTTTCCTAAAAACCTTGTCTATTTGTTTGTCTCGACTTTGTATCGGCGCGCAGACACTTAGCTATAATAGATAGCTTTTTGACCTTGATTCATGTATAACTGCTATTTGAAGTTCGATGCAAAAATAAATCAACAAGACATGCAAATGTGAGAGATCATGAAGCATTGACAGGTTTCTGTATAAAATTTTTTACAATCTATTAAATCTTGAAAATATTATCCACTCCATCTTCACTCTAATAATAAAAGTTATCTATGATCGTAGTTTGACAAAAATCTTCTCTACCATCAAAAATTTGGGTGTAGTCCTCTCAAACTTCCATTATTTGGTTCTTGAAACTTATATAACAGGAAAGGTTCATCACACGAAAGGTAGAAGTAGGCTCCATACTATAATTCTCTTCAAATTATGTTGCTACAGAATAATATTATAATAATTCTTGTGTAATATAAATAGTGCAATCTTGACATCCAAGAGAACAAGTGCGTTTATGCTGGGGCCACACTAACGTCCAATCCCATTATTCAAGGCATTATGTAACAAATACATTGGCTGGTACCACGAGCTCTGTTTTTGGCGCTACTAAGAGCGTTGTGTCAAGATATGTTTTAACGCAATTAGAATTTTCCCAAATACTTTAGAAAATAATCTTCAGATACAAATTACGGAAAACACATATGTCCACAAAATTTATTTGAATATTTTCCTTTAAAATAGCTTGAAATATGTATATTGCCTTAAAACTCTTCTTGAAATAACACTGCTAGTATAGCCAAAAACAGAGCTTGTGGTACCAGCCATTGTCATTGACAGTAATGTATCAATTCTTCACATATGTAAGTGTGTTTCTTGTATAACAATAACAACTAATTTCTTTAAAATCAATGTACACAAAAACAATGAGGCATCGTAACATGATGATACAGTTCATTATTATCTTCATAGATTAATAAATGTTAGAGAAACTAGTCTATAATAATTCTCTAGGATCAAGATTATGATTATTCTAATATTTTCATTCTAAATTTAGGAGAAATCGATTCGATTCGAAAAGATGAATAATAAATAGACACTATTCAATCCATCGGACTTCAAAGTTAAAATGTTATCAATCAAAAATAATTGCTTACTGTTTGGATTACTATAAATAGCAATTTGAATGATCAGCACAAATATTCCTAAAATACATAGATGCAATTATAGGGAGATGATAATCTGAAGTAGAATTTGTCCAATTCTAGTGGCTCAATTCAATAGATATGGAATTAAAAAGCCAAAAATAAGAATGAATCACCACTGAATAATAGAATAAACAGATTGAAATTGGAGTTTCAACATTTTGCTACATTAATAGCATATACAAGTTATCAGTCAAAAATAACATACTGAATTTTGCATCAAAATCACATATTAGGCTAATTAATATATATTTTTTATTGAATCAGAATAATCTCATTATGGAAGTAAACAGATGGAATGTGTACCTATCTAGATAAAATATGAATTTCGTGGAATGGAAACATTCCGTCAATTCAACTGCCATTACTAATATAAACAGATTATGATTCAGTAAAAGGAATTATTCATTAGTTATTCCAATTGACTGATGACATGATTTGTTCATTTGTTGAATTCTGCTCCAATAATATAATAGAATTTAATGGAATCCGAAAGCTGTAACAAATTAGAGTCATTTTCAGTATTAACTTTTCTTTGAAGGTTGAAGATGATGATTCACTTTGATTTGAAAACACTTTATGTTGAACTTCCATTATCTTTATTGAAAATTAAAATAAATATAATAACCACAACGTTTCGATAGTTTGAAATCTAATAGTAGAGACAGCCTCAGTAGAGACAGCAGCTCTTAAATTGGATCAAGATGAGGCCGAGGAATTCAGATGGAAAGTCAGGACTCTACTGGATAAAACGAAGAAACCGGAACCCAACATGTCCAGAACAGAGTTAGTTACCATCAAAAATCTGAAGGACGATAGCTTTGTGAAAATTCTGCCGGCGGACAAAGGAAATGCCACAGTAATAATGGACAACCAAGACTACGACAAGAAAATAGAAGAAGTTCTGCAGAAGGGATCATACAAGATGCTAGATGAAGATCCAACAAAAAGCATAGAAAGGAAGGTATATTTAACATTAAGGAAGCACAACCAAATACCAGAGGATACCACTAGATCCAGGTTGACCCCACACCACAGCAAACCACCTCACATGTATGGACTACCAAAAATACATAAGAACGTTCCCTTAAGACCTATTATAAGTTCCAGGGAATCATCCTTGCTATAATCTGATTGAATTTCTTCTACCGGTAATATCACCACTAGCGGGACAGAGTGACACATATGTTAAAGACTCGAAACATTTTATCAATATATTATCTTCAATTTGCTTGGATCCAGAGGACCATTTTATAAGTTTTGATGTAGAAAGTATGTTTACGAATGTACCTGTCAACGAAGTATTGGAAATAGTAACGGCTAGACTGGAGACGGATACAGGACTGAATGATAGAACTGATCTGAACATCACAGAAATAATGAACCTACTTGAATGTTGCTTGAGAACCACCTATTTTCAAGTACGGAACAGTTTCTACCAACAAACGGATGGACTACCCATGGGATCCCCTTTGTCCCCAATTATTGCCAACATCTACATGGAACATTTTGAAGACAGTGTCATCTCCACAGCCAGAATCCAGCCGAAAAAGTGGATACGGTATGTAGATGATACATTCATTATTTGGAATAACAGTGACTTGGAACTAGAAGGATTTCTCTTACATTTGAATTCACATAGACTCAGCATAAAATTCACCATGGAGAAAGAAGAGAAGAACAGCTTGCCGTTCTTGGATGTTCTTGTGAAGAGAGTGGACAGCAACATACACATATCTGTATATCGCAAACCAACTCACACTGGACGTTACCTGAACTACAAATCAAACCATGCAGAAATAACAAAAATTGGAGCGAGCAGTTTACTGAGTAGGGCCAAATCGCATTGTACCACAGAGAAGGACTATGAAGAAGAAATCGAGGGAATTATCGGAACACTAAAACACAATGGATACACAGAAAACACAATTTAGAAAATAGTCAAAAAACACCATTCAGTACAAGCAACACGAACAGAAGAGAACAAAAAAGAAAAGAAATGTGAACTATACACTCCCCACATCAAAGAATTTTCAGATAGGATAAAAAGAATCGCGGGAAACTACAATATTTCAACTAGATTTCAAACAACAGCAATAATCAGGAGCAACCTTTCGTCCACAAAACCAAAACTTCCACCAGAAATGCAAACGGGGATCTACCAAGTCGATTGTGAATGTGGAAAAGCATATATTGGAGAGACCAAACGACCACTGGAAACCAGAATCCAGAAGCACCAACGACATACTCAAAGAGGAGAAACCACGAAATCTGGACTGGCGGAGCATGCTTGGGAACAGCATCATCACATCCAATGGGAAGGAGCCAAGATCCTCAAAAAACAAAGCCACTGGTATAAGAAAAAGTTTAAGGAAGCGGCCATCATTTACAAGAACAAACAAGATGTGTTCAGCCAGCCAAGTGTAAAAATACGACCAATATGGAGGAAGCATATTGCAACAGACCCTGGACTTACCATCAAGACCCAGATCTCTAGCCCCTCTCGTTCCCCTTCAGTAACTGTCAATGAGAAAGCAGTCACGATTGGAGAAACACCAATCACGCTTGATCACCCATATAACACTAGATATAAGGCTCGTATTGTAAGGAAACGTTGTGGTTATCATATTTATTTTAATTTTCAATGAAGATAATGGAAGTTCAACATGAAGTGTTTTCAAATCAAAATTTTTAGTATTAATTGAAGAAGTGAAAATGAGAATATTTTCTATCCATTTCCATGCTACCTACATAAAATAGATATTTTATGGATGTGTTTGATGATGATGTCAGAATATTATTAAATTTCTTTTCTTCTCTACAGTTTCGACCCAACCTGAGTCATCTTCAGGAGTGAAACCAGATTATTTTCACTTCTGGAAATGACCTAGATAATCAGTAACTGTAATGAAGAGAAGAAATGGAATAAAGTTCCGACTGGACTCCCTTATCACAATTATTTTCATAAATGATTAATATTCATCATATATTTAACAATGATTATAGAAAAATCAGACTGCTGCGCCATAGTATTTTCCAAGATATTATTTTTCTCCGGAGCCTCTTCTCGAGTTGGACTCACGGAATGACTCATGAAAACGTATGACAGACTCATGTCTACAAGTTGAAAAAACTCCGTGACTCAAGAAGTCTGAAGAAATTACAGGATCTCAATCTCCGGAAAGTGTGTTTTGATGGAACCATTGGAATTGCTCCTGTATTCTAAATTTAAGCCAATGTCTAAAATATCATGCAGGTTATGTAGAAAATCAAACAGTCTTCCTATCTTCCGACAAATTTATAGATGTATACCATATTCCAACTCAATTTGTCAAACGCCATGGTTGCCAACGTGCACGATCACACACACACATGTAGACGAACATACAACAGACCGACCTCAAAATAGATATAGTTTTCCTCGTTCTTCTTTTTCCTACGAACCAAGGAAATAAAAAGCATCTCAATGTGAAAGTTTCAGTTGAGTAGGCCTCAAGATCATACATGCATTTGCTCGAATCTCTTATATTATCCTGAAACAAATAGTTATTTCAAGTTCAAGTCTTTATTGCTGTCATAATTTGTGTCCGGGCTCAATCCAATTCAGATAGAGATTTTTGTTATTGCTGTGTCTAATTATCTCTAACAAGTTCTGTTGAACAATAATGTAGGATCTTTGATGTAATTGAGTCAAATCCATTATTGACGGAATTCGGTTCTACTTGCTTGAGTCGACTTTCTGAATACAGTATTAACTGAATCTCCCGGCTTTCAAAATTATGAAATTATGCTAACATAAAACAATATGAATAGTGATGACCGTATTCTCGATGTTGTTCTGTCAGATCTTATGTAATTGATGTGTCTCGTGCGATGTGTGTCCCATATTATCTGAGGATACATTCCATCCATCTTTATCCGTCACTGTTGTCTACACACATCATCACGTGGATACATCTATCAACCAAGAGTCTATATTTTTTTTACTCTCTTCTGCATTAAGGTGACTTAAATATTTAATCATCTTATGATGACATAAATTCAACTTTTGAAAGGTTCTACAATATTTTAAGCAATATATTTGCATGACCTGTCCCATTGATTAGTAAAAAAAAAATCAAAATATCTATCTTGGTTCTCAGAATTAATAATTGTGACATTAAACAGAAAAATAGACCTAATTCGAAAACACATAACATTTTCACCGAACTAACAACTTTTGGTCATTCTTTAGTAACAAGAATAATTAATCTCGGATACTTGGTCATATGCATATTATTCCAAATGATATTTACAGCAACATTACTCTTATTTTTCAGGGCTTTGCTGACTACTTTGCTAAGTATTCACTATTGATACGGCTACGAAATTCTCTAGTATTCTCAATGAGCTATTTACATTAATTTCTCTGGTCATTGACACTGTTTCTAAAAATGATGTCTCATATCACAACTTGAGTATTGAAAGCGTTGTGACTTTCGCATCAAATCTTCTTCATATCCTTTTTTATATGTGTCTTCGAACCGATGATACCTTCTCAACATATATGAACATACCTCAAATGAATCTTATTCACAAGACGAGTTATTCACAGGATGCTGCTAACTACCGACCTCGCTACCAAACTATTGCTATTTTATCTAATTTTTTGTCTTTTTTATAAAAACACATACAATATAATGTCAGCTCTACTATTGAACCATTTAAACATCGTTTAATGCCGGGCAGATCTATTGCAACTCACTTTTTTAATTTATTGATTTTATTGTGCATAAATTTAAGAGAAAAAAGCAAATCACATTTTTAAAGGTTCCGTTTATAGCGGTCACCATAGAATTGTGCTCCCAGCAGTCATATTCTCTTGCCATAGGATTGAGATTTTCTATTCGGAGTTTTATCTCCCGTCAGATTTCGGTCTTGCTTGTAACGTTCAATACTTCTTACTTATCGCTTATTTATGCAAGCCTAGAATAGATGCTCCTAGTAATCTGAACAATTCTTGAGAAGTCAGTGGCACTCTAAAGCCCGCGTCACACGACGCTTATTTCGCTGCTGGATTGCTTGCTTGGTTTCGCTGATGGGTTCATAGTTAGCTGCGCCACTGGACGTTGGGATAGGTGCTATGCTATGCTGGGCTTCACACGATGCTAGGTTGGATTAGCAGATGTTCTCGATACGCGTACGGAGCCAGAAATTGTTGTTCAATTACCAAAAAAATTGAGACATCAGCAGAAATTTTTGTTAGTGAACAATGATTATTACTGTACCTTTATTAATTCAAAGAATATCTTGACATAATGAACGCTGTCAATCGGAACGGTCAAGGTTAGTTGTGATTTTTGCCCGAAATAAAGAGCATTAATAAATGAGAGGTACACAAAATATAGGATATAACGTATTCTTCCTTAGTTGCATTTCCCGATTATAATATTCATATTATAATTTAAAAATTAATTTTGCTGGATCCAAAGTTCTTTATTGCTCTTTAAGTAGACTTATCGCATTCGTTTCCATTGTTCAAATCATTCGAACACACAAAACATCGTGAAATTATTCGGAATGAGATGTACCTGCCAACTATCAAATAAAACAAACAGATATCAATTCTTCAGAAATTTAATGCCTTTAGGATCTCTTCTCTACATGCATTTAAGAAGTCTTGAGTCATACCGAAGTGCGTAAGCGTATGTAACATTTTTTTAAAACTAGATGTCAACGTCACTTTTTTATACTCATGTGACAACGAGCCAGCTTTCTATTCACCACATGTTCAATCGCGGAATCCAGCAAGTAATCATGCACCAAAACCAGCAGTGACTGATATTTTCTAATACAGAAACAAGAACGGTAGCCAGCACAACTCCGTGTAGGGTAACCAACACTGAAACAAACATCGTGTGGGGCGGCATTAACAATGGCTTTTCCGACAAATCGATTGTAAGTTAACTTGCTTTCAAACATTACAATTAAAGTCGTTGTACTTGAATGATTAAACTCAAATGGTAAAAGTCGAGTAGAATGAACTGAAATCAAAAGGCCGATCGCGACTCATTTTTAGGAGGAAAAATAATTCGTTTGTACACAGAAGTCGACCAACCTTAGTAAAAACAATTTTTTGTATTTAAATTTTGTAAAAATAAATACAGTTCAATTAAGATGAGAATATATCTCTCGATTCCAAGACTTTGACGATTGAGTCCTATTTGTTTCAAAACTTCAAGTGGTATTAAGTGGTAATTTTAATATTTAGGCAGCAAGACTTTACCACTTATCACATTCATAGTGTTACATAAAATATCCACCAATACCACTTGAATTACTACTTGAATCACTTAATTTTTCTTCCATTAGAAATTTGTACACACATTATTAAATATATAACAGTAATTATAACAATTAGAGCTATTCGCAGTGGAAAAAAAAGCTTTCTTGGAGTTTACATTGTGAAAAACCGATGAGAGAGGTATATTGGCAAATTTCTGAACCATTATTATCCAACAAAAATTCACACATTCTTTTTCAGCCTATGTGATGACTCAATGTAAATTAACCCGTGTAGCACACTCAATTTTAATTGTCATCTTCACACATTCATGGCCAGTTGCACCGCTATCCCTTAAATTTTAAGTGTCGCTTAATTGAACAATATCGTATCAAGACTCAAAAGTCAAATGTGACATAAACATTGCTGTCATTATTTCGATTAGATACTTTTTGTTTAAGTGAAACTTAAAATTCAAGCTAGAGCGGTGCAGCTGGCCATTAATGTATCATACAGAAGAAAATCTCCAATTTCGATGTACATTAAAATATACATAAAAAGATGAAACAAGTTCTATTCTCTTCAATATTTTTCAATGATATTAGTTCGTAGAACACCCACACCAGCAGACTGTCTCTAGCAAAAATATTTTCAATTTGAACTAAGCAGCTGTTTTCAGAATCCATCAACAATTGTTTGTCACTACTACATGCTTTTCGCTTCATACTATACCAATATGTCGCCTTGGACTAGGGATCAAGTTAAAACGTACTCGAAACGTACGAAGCAAAAATCTTGAACATAGGCAAAAAAAAAAACAATTATCAGATTTCAGTGGTCAAATATTAGAAGAATTGATAGCCAGTTGCATAGCTTTAGCTTAAATTTCAAGCTTCACTCAAACAAAAGAAATCGAATCGGCATAATGAGAGCAATGTTCACGCCACACTTGACTTCTGATACGATATTGTAACGAATTGAAGTCTATAAATTAGTCATTTCAGCTTCACTGGTGCTTAGAATTTTTGTGGAAATATTTCACATCAAGAAATAGAAGCGAATATATTTGTTTTCTAGAAAATTGATGGCATCTTCTAGAGCTTTCTAGAAACGCCTGGACGTTTGCGGGAAAAACGTAGTGGGGAGAGACCCACGGTATATATTTGCTGACTCAACGAGGAATATTATTGAATTGGCTCAGAGACCTTATAATATGGACTGTTAGTTGTTGAAATAAATTGTGTTATTTAAAATAAATCAATATTGACATAAATAATTAAAGCTAAGTTATAGTGTAGTGTAATAGTCTTTAGTTAAAATCAGAGATAGTGTAAGTTATCTAATTCATTATTTCAATAAATCATAAAAATAAATAGTAGTGTTTAGTAACTCCCTAAATTAAAATAAATAACGTTACAATATTATTCAATTAAGCGACACCTAAAATTCAAGAGGCAGTGGTGCAACCGACCATGCACCCTTAAAATAGAGAATACCTAAACTTCCCGAAGAATATGTACATAAAAATTGACCTGCATGTCATACAGGAAAAAACTGTTCAATGTGCGAAAAAAATGATGTTTATTTTAATGTACATTAAACTTGAGTGTGTTACACAGGCTTAAGATAGCAAGTTCTACCAAAAACCGAGCGATCGGGCTAGATGGCATTGCAACAATAATCATCAATTTATGTATCTCGTTTATTACTCCTTTACTAACATATTCAACTATTGTACCTTAAACGTGGAAAATCCTTCTTATTACTTCTATTGTTTAAGACAGTATTCAACGATTTCTACCTGCCAAGCAATCTGGTTTTAGACAAGGGCTAAGCATTTCACCAGATCTTACATATTCAATAAGAGTCTAACCGTGGTACTGATTTCAAAGAACTCCTACAGTTCTGCATTTTGGTAATGCTTTAGACACTGTAAATTATTTCTTGCTCATAACAAAATTGCATTATTTTAATTTCAGTAGCGTAGCACTTGATACATTCATTCTTACTTGAACGGTAGTTAACAATCAGTTACTTCCTATTACTTCTAGTGTTTCACAGGGTTCTATTTTAGGGTCCTAATACCTCCGATATCCATAGGTCCGTAACTTCCTGTTCATTCCATGCTGACGATACACAGTTACACATCAACTGTGAACCCAGGAACATAACTGTATTCATTTATTCACTAATCATTTGTAAATGTTCTTATAGAAGATATATCACTAGTACTGACACATTGTACTAGAAATCTAGGTTTACTGATGGATGACAACATGCGTTATGTGAAAAATACCATCTCTGTCGCTCAAATATTCTTTTTCATTAAATCTCTGTGACAATAAAAGACGTGGACCCATATTCTCACTTTTAAAAGAAGTGTTTCTTTCCAGAATTCGATACACTGCCTTTCTTTATTCTTTTGTTTTACTTACAGCCCCATCTTTATTCACTTCAATTTGAGTTTAAGTAGCGCTTGAACAAAGGATGATATTACGGACCTATCTATGTCTTTAAACTTGAGGGCAATGCTTATCAACTCCATAATTGATTATTATGATGTAGTTTATGATTTTTTTTCATGTAAAAAGAGATCAGAGAATTCAAAAAGTCCAGAATGCTTGTGTTCGATTTGTTTTTGAATTGCATGAATTCGACCATGTTACCACTAGGTAGCACAAATTTAAGTGGTTAGATATATACAACAAACGTAAATGCAATTACCTAAGTTTTGTACATGAAATATCAACGATAAAATGCCCATTTCTCTAATTCATGGTTTAAGGCACCGAGGATCCCAGATTCTTTTAATATCAGCACCAGATCAAGCTAACATATTCTCAAATTCTCTATTTCCCGATTCAAATCTTGATTTCCTTATTCTATTCCTAAATTTCACAACTCCATGTCTGACAATTCTAAAATCTTGCTGTCAATCGTGCCTTTAAAAATAAATTATAGATGTAGGTACCATTAAATTTTCATTTGAATTGGAAATCATTCTGCAGAATGTATTATTTCTGTATTTATATGAATTATTGTTTATGGTGTATATTGTTTAGGTGTAAGAACAGCTTTTACTGAGCTTCGCCATTCAGAATAAGAAAAAAAAAATCATCATTATTATCTAATGTAGGTATCGAAAAACCATGTATACATTGAATGTCTCCCATTATTCAATAATAAGTACTTTTCTCGAGTTTTCGAATATAATGATATTCTTGATTCCAGCTCTCACTGATATATTGAAGTCGTTCATTTCATACAAAAAAAAAGTTATTCTTTGTTCATTTCCAGTTTGATGATAAGAGAATAGGAGAGCATATTTTGACATATCAAAGTCCTCGATAATTCATAAGAAACATAGGTTTAGTAAGAGAAATTGGAAAACAACATAAAAAGTTAAAATCACAGGGCTCAAACATGCAGAAATAAATCAATATTGCAACGCGAAATATGAAAATACTTTACCTATAATAAACAGCTCTTTCTACACGCAAATTGCATCACTTGACACTCAAAGCTTGATTAATAATTCAATTATATCGTTTCAACAATTAACTATAATTAAATTTATCACAGTATGCCATATGAAGTATTAAATCATTGTTGTTTGCACATCACCATTTGTTCACTAACACTTTTCACTAATAATAAAAAACAATTTAGCAAAAATTTCACTATTTTGTCCTCCCAACGTGTGGTGAGTTTATTCTTTGGCGACCGTGCATTGACTGAACCCGTGTAATATTTAGAGATACTAAAATGGTGTTGTCTCTGTCTGATATATGTACAAAGGTGGAAACGAAATTGGAGGGAAGTATGTCTTTGATTGAGTACGATAGGGTAGTTCGCTATCGTACAGGGGTTGGATGGGATATGCTTTTCTATGTAGCTTTGCTTGGGGTTCGTATGCAGTGACGGCGAGAAAAAACTTTCAGAGAGGGTTATATGTATATGAGTTTTTATATATTTTCATAAGTCTATCATTCTCGTCCTGATTTCTCCACTTAACTTATACAGAGGAATGTGTCTCATAATAATTTCTACCAATTATTATCGATATGAGAATCAGGCGCACAGGACTAAGACAATATATATTTGAACAGGTGGTGGCTCTCAAATGATAATAGTTGATTTCCAAGAATAGTTTTGTTGTTTGAAGTTGAATCGAATGATCTTTGTAGTCAAAATTTGGAGTTAACTCAAACCAGAATGATCCTCATGTTCATTTTAAGTTGTACACTATTGCTATCTCTAGAACAAAAAGAGATACAGAGTTGAATAATTCAGGAAACAATTTCTATATCAAGAGACTATTTCAATAAATTGAAAAAGTTTTTTTTACACCAGTAACTCTCAAAATATGAGACTCAGCTTCTTATTCTAAGGGCAACATAATAATTTTCATTATGTCAATCAATTGCGATTTTTCTTTCTGACTTCAACAGTATAACATGTTTACACATTTATTGAACGATTTCTTGGATGAAAATTAAAAATTGGATATGTATTGTTTCTATTTACATATGTTAACACAAAAATGTCATGAAAAAAAAAAATATTCATTTTATTCTTCAATTCACCATAAAAATAAAGATGATGAAATAACAACTATGTCATATGTGAAATATTCATATATAAAATAAACAAAGATGGATCCAATACCGATACCGATACCGATATAGCAGCGATACGATGGGTTTTCCGATGAATCGGAGTCGGCGATGTTAATTTTCTGATGCACCAATACATTTTGAATCCTACACTCTGAATAATTCATGTGTAAACAGGTCATCCTCGCGCTTAGTTTGGTCATGTCAATGCGGCAAACTCAGGGAATCTCGCGTTTTATAATTTCATCTCATTCAGCTAGTTGCTTTTTGTTAGTTGTTGCTTTCGGCGCGTTATAAAATATATAAATATTTATTTATGATAGTGACTTGTGATTGTGATATTTTTTCTACTGAATACGCATAAAGTGGCTACGTAATCCTATGCGTCTGTTTCTAATCCAAGCTCACAACTATTTGCAAATTTTGAAACCTTTAGTGTCCATATCGGTATCGTTGATACTTTTTAGCGCATTTTTGCAAAAAAACAACGCTTTTATATACACTTTGGCTGTCTGGCTGATTGGCTGGTTCTCTGGCTATCTGGCGTGACGTTGAGTTCTCAGCAACTACAGCACTTACAGACTTGAAACTAGTACTAAATGCAAGCTTCTATTTTGTAGGCTCGCACAAACTGCTGGATTTTTCATCCATGCACCCGGTTTTGAGTGGAAAATTAGACAGAAATTCAAAAGGTAATTATTTTTGAACTATGCACAATTATAATTTGAGAATTGCTGCACAGAATGAGCGACATGTAAGTAATTAAATTTTATACCATGAATCTCGAACTGACTTTTTTCAAATAACTTTGATAAAGATTAAATTATTCTTAGGGTATAACACATGACCATCCGTCAGTCAATTTGTGAACAATAAGGACTAGAAGATCCTTTTGAGCTTGTAAGTGCACAAGTTATGTATAGAATAGTCACAACTTGGAGTTGGTACTAAATGAAAGCTGCTGTTTTGCAGGATTGTCCAAACTGCTTGATTTTAAGCTCAATGATTGTGGGGGGATAGTAATTTGTGGAATCTCTGAACTAAAAACCATTCATTGCTGCAAAATATGCGCTTTGATCGTCAAGAGGAGTCTTCATTTTTTTCATGAATATCGGTATCGGTATCATATTGGCAGAAGGCGTATCAATACATCCCTAAAACTAAATAAGAAAGATAAGCTTAATCATAAGAATTGCTCAAAATTTTCTCCGTTGACTTGGATACAAGGATCTAATCTGAATCATGAATTATTTCTCACAAATCGCAGTATCTCTCGTTATTCACAAAGAAATTCAATATTTCTTTTCAATTCTTGTGAGCTATGGTGAATAGTGTTGTAACATATCTTTTAAGTATCCCTATGATCAAAATATTCTGTAACCAAACGATAATTATTTCCAGGATCTTCTTCTTAATGGTGATGAGAGTCTTTTACAAAGTTGATTATAAATTGTCTAGGATGGAATAATGTATATAATACTGGTTTGGAATATTTACTACGTTGAAGGGTAATTTTTATGCATTGAATTTTCATGATTATATACATAACATCAATTCAAACATATAAATTCAACTCTTCAATATCATTCAGCATGATCACCTTAATACTGCATCATCATTATGTACAGAGTTTTAATTCCATCATGAAAATTCAATTCATAAATGACTATTCTATACATAATTTTTATCAAAGCAAAACATCTTTCCTTGCTTCAAAATAGAGAATCAAAATGTAAAGCAGGTTGCAGTATCTAATGCATTGTGTCAAACGGCTCTAAAACATATAACTTCAATGCATCAAAATTATCTTGCAAGATAATGACACATTTCAGTCCTAGTTTTGCTGAAAAAAATAGTTACTATTAAATTAGAAAATGACGCGTCATAGAATTTACAGTTTTTCAGTTTTTCAACCATAATGACAAAATTAGAAGAATTCAGAGAACACATTTAATTTGAAGAAAAAACGGGCACCAAGACTATAGCTTCTTATTTGAATGGGTAATGGTAATGTAGCAATGAACAGTAGCGGCAGTGGAATGCCAACGTCAATTTCATAAACTCAGCCTCAGAAGAGATGAATTGACTTAAGTAGGCTTAAGAATCCAGATAAATACAATTATGTCAGTTTGAGAAAATACACAATTTGACATATACTTGATACAAAGAATAGAGAGTTGTGACATAGTCGATTTGTTGGAAACTATGGCCGTTAGCGAGATGACAACAATGCACGTTTGTTGTTTCTGAAACGCGCTATTTGACGCAGCACGCGTCAATGGAGCTCAAAGCGGTTGTGAGTGTACGACATCTGCGAACAAAAAATTGCAAAAAGTAAGTTTCTCCCCAAAATTTTGATTGCTCATATATCGTGCTTTAGTTTTTCAAGTTTTCCAAGCTTCATAGCGTGATATTATTTTTTGTGTTGGCATCCTGTTTCGAGATTACAAATTATTATTCTGACCGTTTCACAATTTTTTGCAACCAGGGCCTCAATTCTTGAAACCCTGCGTACTTTGGCGCATGCGGACAACAGCGCACAGTCATATATCGCATGCGCCTAATAATATTATGAAGACGCTATTCTTGAGTGGTATGCGATACTTGGAGATCGCAGCGCATGCGATGTAGGTGCTACAAACAAACGCATCCCGTAGCAGGCAATGAAAACCATTTATGTAAAGGAATACACGTGTTCGCTAGTTGTCACTTGATTTTTATAAGAATGGGAAAGAGAAGTGTATACGTTAACAATGATCAAAGAGTGGTTTTAGTAGATTTTATAAAAAAGAATCCAAAGTTATGTAAGGAAAAATTTGATGCAAATTTTACCCTTAAAAACAGCCAAAGATTATGGGAGGAAATAACAATAATTTTAAATGCGTTTCCAAACGGAGAATCAAAAGATTGGAAACAATGGCGGGAAGTAATATGAAATATTCTGTGATTATATGCATTGCATAATATATCTTGTTCTATATTCAGGTTTGGCATGATATGAAAACAAAAACAAAGACCAAGTCTGCTCTACTAAAAAAATATCGAAATAAAACAGGCGGTGGACCAGAATCGTCTAATAATTTGAATGACAGTGACATTTCCATATTAGAAATTGTAAGTCCAACAGCTATAGACGGGATAGGAGATATTCAGGAAACAAGAGTACTTCTGTCGGAAATGACAACTGTTGCAGAAGCTGAAAATAAAATGACATCATCGATATCAGCTGTCAATATCGGAAAGCCTGAACTAAGCTCAATTGAATTTAGTGGTAAGTGAAATCAACAATAACATCTGGTACAAATTTAACTTTAATTATTTTTTTTTCCATCATATAATTGCAGAATCAGAGATCAGACCAGTGAAATCGATTTCTGATCCGATAGTGCAAGTAGAAAATAACAAACCAACTAAAAATGAGAGTAATTTGTATTCCACTAATTTTCATACTCAAATTATAATTACTTATCATTTCTAGAAACTCCAATCTCCTCCATTAGAAACAAAACACACAGAATAGAAAGAACTCTGAATGTTCCTGACCTATTAACAAAATTAACGGAGAAAAAGTTAAAAATGAAAGAAGAGTATTATAATAGAAAAATTTTGTTGCTCGAAAAACAACTACATATGCAGGAAGCCAATTTAGAGATAAAGAGAGAAATTTTGAAACATTCGACAGTTATATCAAATTCACTATTAAAATAATAATAATTCATATTATAAAAATGATTTTTATTTATATTTGATTTCATATATTCTCCTGTTGTTCTTTTTCTTATCAGAATGATATTTTTGTATTTTTGTCTTTTTGATAATTCAAAGTAGATATATTATAAAAAAATTGTATTTGTTTTTCTGTTCTTAATAAAAAAATTGACAAACATTTTCATTCAGTTTGGTTCAGGATCATTTGCGAGCAGTGGGTATTTATTTAAAGTAATTAAATGGATATTATAGTAAAAAGACAATAATGCCTGAGGTCAACAGTGTACTTTCCGAGGGCCTCTGGCCCGAGGTGTGTACGTTGACCGTAGGCATTATTGTCTGTTCAACTCCCGTGTTGCCTTCAATGTTTAATGTCCGATTTTTGTTGTATTTCAATCAAAATTTTTAGTAATGTATGTCCTGTCATTATGATTTCTGTCAGAGAAATTACTCTAGTTACTTGCTGTAACCAGGCAACTTGTTTGTTATTTTTCAAAATAATGCCCTCGGGCATTATTTTGGAACATAATGTCCTCGGGTATTATTTGTTACGTAACTACCCTGAAAGCAATGTTATTATGACAGCAATAATAAACTAGTCGGACATTAACAAATTAGCTTTATTTTTTCTGATAATAACGTAATGTCACACTATTCGATTGGAATGCTTCCCAATGATATTTTTTTTTGTATAATTCTGCCTTTGGCTAGTGCTGGGTTTACACGTCTAACTTCGTTTTCATCAATACAAATATCATTTTTTCCAATTAATCCGTAATCAAAATCGTTTCTATCTTCATTTGGTAACTCATGTACTTTATGTTCAATACAAATGTTGTGTAGTACTAAACAAGCATTTATAATTTTACAAGCTGCTTGTGGTTGATAATGCAAAACTCGATGTTTCAAGAGGCATCTGAATCTCATTTTTAACAATCCATTACACCGCTCAATTAAAGCTCGTGTAGTCGTTTGCCTTCTATCATATCTGTACTCTGGAGTATCAGGTTGAGGTTCCAGATTAGTAGTAGGAGTTAACATATATGATCTCAATGCATAACCTAGATCTCCAAGCAAAAAAAAACTCATATGACCTCTTTCATGTAGATCGCAGAAAAAGTCTTTCAAGCTACTATTGTTCCAGATAAAATTATCGTTGGTACTTCCTGGATAGCGAGAATTTGCATGTATTATTTTCATATTAGAATCTCATACCAATTGGACATTAATAGAGTGGTAGCCTTTTCTATCAACATACACATGCTCATCATTTTTCGGAGCGATTATAGCCACATGTGTACAATCGATTGTACCCACAACCTCAGGAAACTGAAACTTTCCAAAAAACCCAGTACGAGCTGCTTGTAGATCTTCTATGCTGGTTGGAAATTTTATCCATTGTTGAAATATGTCATGATGATTAAGTGCTTCACTAACTTCATTAACACATCGACTTACTAAAGCTTGACTAACTGCAGAGCGTAGATTTTAACCTATACAAGTCTGATAACTGCCCGATGCATAAAAACTTGAAGCTATTAAAATTTTAGTTCTGATATTTAGAGCTGATGTTCTACTTGGAGGCAGAATGTATGGTTCCAAAATATCGGATAAATAATTTACTACATGTTTAGGTAATCTAAATAATTTTATGTTCGACTGCATCATAATCATGTAGTTTATGGTTGCATTAAGTGCTCGTAATATGCCACTTAATTGGACTAGGACTTTTGCTTTATATAATTGGACGGAACTATCATTGTCAAAAAAAAAAATATTCTTTTCTATCGTATTTATTTTTTTCTACACTTTCTGAAGTATCCATTAATTCTTTTCTATCGTATTTAATCTCTTCTACACTTTCTGAAGTATCTATTTCTTCTATTAAATTGTATTTATTATTTTTGACATCTGCAAATAAACAGTAAAAAACAATTGTACCAATAGCAACACTAGCAAAGCACACCAAGTTATACTTATCGAATTTTTGTATAGGGAAATTAAGAAATATTTTTAGATGATATCCTGCGTCTTTAGAGCAGTCGAACATAAAGCTTTGTATGTAATTCGTACATAAACAAACTTTATAGACTCGCCTTCGTTATTAGACTCGCTCGCGCTGCTCGCTCGTCCATAACCAGCGGCTCGTCCAATAAAGTTCTATATTATATACTAATTACATAAATAGCTATTATGAGATGATTTTCTAGAGAAGTAAACGGATATCAACGCCATTTTCTTCATTCAATAAATTTAAAATTTAATTGAATTATTTCTTCTAAATCCGCCATAATCTGGAATGTTCAATCCACATCATTTACATATCATGAATTATCAATAGGTTATGTAATTATATTTTTTAGTTGTCTGAGTAAACAAGTTTTTCATCAGTACTTTATTCGAAAATGCTAATGTCTGAATGAATTTTTCATAAAAAAATATATTCCGTTCATTTATTTTTGACTATAAAATCGTTGATATCATCCAAGTTATAATTATCCATATGTTTAACTTATATTAGGTATTGAAAAACAGCTATTTGTTTCTTATAATATAACTTACTAGACTGTATATTACTCACCGTTACTGCATATAAATTATGATTACACAACAAAACTATGGAAAACCATGCGATATTCTTTTTCGAACAGATAGACCCCATGCGTTGTCAGCGCGAAGTTTTCAGACGAGCGCACGTACTTTGGTTTCAAGAATAGCATTCAACGGTTAGTATGCGCTCAAATCAAAATAGCGCATGCGATAAACTTCAAGAATTGATCCCCAGGCGAGCTATGACAGCTTGACACAGTTTTCCTATATTTGTTACTTTTGATATGATGTTGCATGCTGAATTGCTATTTCTTAGCCTCAGAATGCCAAATAATTATATACAAAATACATATAGAAGCATAACTAGTGTCGAAACATATGAACTGACCTTTAAAGAAGTCAATACTCTATGCCTAGTCAAGTCACTGATCGTATTTTGCCCAATCCAAAAATTTAGGAGAACCTAGAAGAAAGGATGAAATTGCTGCCCTAGAAGCCAGTAGAAAGATGAAGAATGTGAAAAAGGTGCTTCAAATGAGGGAAAGAAGAAGCTTAAAAAAATTAAAAAAAGATCAATAAGAAGAATAAAGTTGATGATGAAGAGGGTGAAAACGAAGAAGATGCAGAAGATAATTGTTTTTGCTTGTGTTGCCTTGAATCCTTTGCCAATAGCAAACATAGGTATCACAACTTACCTAGGTATCTGTCACAACTTATCTCGGTTCTAGGAGAGCTGTGACAAGGGAAGTGGTTTCTGTTTTTGTAGATTTTATCAGACACATCAATACTTTCCTTAATTTTGATTATTGTTTCTTGAACAGTATGGATTGAGCTAAATTGATGTAGAATGTTTCTTAACTGAGATAAGTTGGTTGAAGTAAAAATTGTCCCAACCCTTCTCGGTCTCCCTACTATTCCACTCAAAAAGGACAGTTTGCAGAGTGGAATTGGAAATAATTATCACGTGGTGGGGACTAGCGCTGATTTTAAATGGTACAATCAGTATACATGCGGTTTCAATCTGATTACTTGTTTATTCCATGTACGTAATTTAGTAGCAGACTCTGATACAGCAAGAACATATCATATGTAACCAATAGAGGAAATGTAGAAAACTCACAAATTCTACAAGAAATGATGTGTCTCTTACCAAGAAAATATGAACTGTACTAATAATTAGTGTTGTCACGAGCACCTTGACCGAGATGCCCTGAATACCGCTTTCTCATTATCAAGTAACAAATTTGGTGCAGTGGTTACTTTAAAGAAAATTGGATAAGCAGCAAAACTAGGCTTAAAATATGTGCTTCGTAGAATTAATATTACCATCCATATAACTTTAAACAGTTTAAAATTGTTGATTCCTTATATTGCAATTTCTTTTTGCAACCAATAATACTTTTTTGATGAATATTTCATAACTGTTTATCTTGAGAGTATGAGTACCTAGTAAGTAATAGTTGTAAATCTTGCGGTTAAATTGATCTTATTACAATCTGTGATTTTGAGTCAAAGAATTGTAACCATTGCTGTCCCGTTTTCTTGTATCAAAATCACGATATTTGTGGAAACAGTTTCGGCAAAATTAGTACTAATACTTCAAGTATCTATTATACATATAAAAATCTGTATTGATAGAATAGCGCATTCATGTAGCAAGAGTATCTTGCGTAAAAGTGCTCACGATATTTTTTTGTATGGTGAAAATTATTCACATTTTTTCCTATGGAATATGATAGAATGACTAATAAATAATTAATTTCGAAATTTCTCTGATTATTTTAGCTTCTTATACTTGTGAGCAGGGCCGCGTCATCCATAAGAGCGAATTCAGATTGCGCCTAATGGCACAACACTGCCAAAGTAAATATGAAAACTTGCTAATAAAACATGTCAAAGTCTAGGTTCTATACGGAAACTTGAAGCTCATATGATTAATTCAAGAAGTATGAAGGCAAAAAATAACTTATTCACTGGAATAGCGGTCACGGTTCTCTTTTATAAAAGTTTGGAGATCAAAACACATTACGTATTTCATCTTGACAGATAACAACGGAATAAAGGTGTCCGCACACACTTAGGCGAAACAATATTATGGTGGGGCTCGCAAAACTAGGCGAAGTGGCGCGACGTGACGCGACCGATATCTTAAACGTCGAAACTATAAGTCGCACTTAAAATATGGAGCTTATTGAATGAGAATGAATGTATAGTTAGTGCTTTTACACTAAAAAAAGAACAAGTGATATTGAAAAAATTGAAGAATCATCTAGATGATGAAAGCGCATTTTTGACAGCTTATGAATGCTTGTTACTTCAGAGATTTCGCAAATTACCATCTCCCACAATTACTGAGCTTGAAATCAAGCAGTTTGGGCTAACTAACGAAACAGCAGCTTCCATTTAGTACTAGTTTCAAGTTAACTATTTGATAGGTACATAATTTATGCATGTACAAACTCAAAAATATCTTTTAATCTTCATTGTTTAGTTATTGACTGGCGGAAGGTCATGTGCCGTAACTTAAAATAATAATTTGATCTTTATCAAAGTTATATGAAAACAATTTTCACTCTAGGACAAGTACACTGCAATTGTTTATTTGAAGAGGGAAATGACACTATGCTGCAAGCTCATTTGGGAATGAGAAATTGTTATTGAAGTAGTATATTATGGAACGTTTGAGGTCTTATCGTGAATTTGCTATGAACTTGCACGATAGCCCCATCTGAAAATAATATGTATCAAAGCTGGCACAGACTGTTCTATCCACTCTATCGACTTCCATTTATAACGGTCCCAAATAGGTAATTTAAAATTTCAACGAATTACTTTCTCAGATAGATAGAAAAATAGTTTATTTGTCCCAAGATCAAAACATGAATTTTGTACGAGTAGCACAATCAATTATCACTAACGTAATCAATGACATAATCCCAGTTTACATAACCAAGCTTTGAATTATCAAAATCTCATACATATTAAGAGAGCTATATCAATTTCAATCTAGATTAAACATTTTTCTATATATATTCTACAATTGTTGCATTCAATTTTCTTAGCTTCATTAAAAATGGGTAAGTGTAAGTCAATGGATCACTTACTTACTTTTGGTGAGCCAAATATTGCAAATTACGGCTTATGCTGGATCATAGAATTATTAAGCTGACTGCTCGATTTACAGACAAGAAAATACACCAAAAGTAAACAAATTTTCATCTAATAATAATAATTTATTCTAATAAGCTTCAAATTCGCGTCAGACAAGTCATTGAATGAATCCCGGACAAATGTACATAATAGTAGTGACACGACGGTTAAAGTTGTAACAAAATATTCATCCACTTGAAAAAACTTTAGTTGCCATATCCCTAATGTCATTTATATCTGTGGGCACTGTTTCACCTGGAACAAGTAATTGAATAATTGAGTCTTCCACAATCACTGAACTTGAATTAAAGCAATTTGTGCAAATCTACGAAATAGCAGCTTTTATTTAGTACCAGTTTCAAGTCTGTGAGTAGTATAGTTGCTGAGAACTCAGCGTCACGCCAGCCAGCCAGCCAGACAGCCAAAGTGGACACCACGAGCTCTTTAGGCTAGCTTATGATTGATTTAATTTAGAAATTTACATCTGAAAGTTTAGATTCATAGTTCTTGGTTCTCATTCTCATTCAGTAGCTATTTTATACCGCCAAAATTGTTTTATTTGCCCAAATGATAATTTCGAGTTGATTTATCACTTTTATCATATGAATATGGAAGCTCTTCCACCATATTCATGATTTGAATGTCTTCTCTATGACAGTTTTGTCAATTTAGAATTTCTGACATGTCAACCAATGTCTACGATTGGCTGGATTTATAATTATGAAAACCAGCCCATATACTTATCTACACTTACAAGGTTATACACCTGATATTGTGCTCACGATATAATGTGCGCTCTGCGTACGTGAAAAAAGGACGGGAAAATCTCGTGGTCTGGTCATTACCGACATCACCTGAACAAACACGAAAACGATGGATAAGTCGCTTCGCTTCGCCTGCATCTCTCATATTCGGTGGATGAAACGAGGGCAACGTCACTCGAATGCCTCTCAGACGATTCACGAAATATCGCGTCGCGTCATGTAGCGTCTCGTCGCCTTGATGAGTGGGTGCTCATTTGATAGTATGCAAACTTCTCTAGTCGACAAAAACTTATCGCCCAAGTGTTTCTTTCTCTATTTTTATCCTGTTCACAGACGGGCGGAAGAATAATTTGTTTTCTGAAGTAAAATTTGATCAAATTGAATATTCTATATTTTTTGATCCGTCAAACGTGGAATATTTTGAATTTTCATGTATTTCATTCAAAAACATTAATTCCAAGGTATTCAAAGATTTAGATAAATCCATATTTAAGATATCAAGAACACAAATTGAGTTCCGCTGGGTTAAATATTATAGAGAAGCTCTTCAATCCGAATGAAACATCTTTAAATATTGGTCAACTCAAACTCAATATGAGTTGATATAAATCTACATAAAATTGGAAAGCATCGACTTGGATTCTTCGAGATCTGAATCCGTTCAAAGAGACGACAGGATTTTGGTGATTGTTAATAATTAGTAGAATCATAGGCTCACACAGATTACTCATGAACATGCATAATAATGATTTTCAATGTTGGCTTATTCTATGATTCATATACAGATTCCTCCGCTAGCTCGACTTGTATCTGACTGATTAGCTTGTATTTTCCTATCAAAAACCTATAGCTATGCCACTGGCTTTTTCCCACCCCCACCCTTAATCGACACCAACTGTTTTGCAAGACACTGCGAATGAAATATCCGCGTCTCTCTGTCTGTGGCGCGCGCCGCACTCCAGCACCAGCAGTCGATAAACCATGCCTTCGTCCGTTCAGCCGTCGTTCCCCGAGAACTGCCGCTGTATGACCCGAATGAGGAATACACCAGCCTACGAAGAGTCGTATCTAAAAGAGTGCAGTGCACTAGGAATGCGTTGGTGTCGCTAGTGGACATTTAGTCAGCAAGAAACTGCAAGGGGTGAATTAGCGCACCACGTTTGAGTCTGTATTTTAGTTTCAGATTATCTTGGACCGACATAATACTAGTCACAATAGATACATTTATATGCATAATACTCCTTGAAATGAAAATATTACCAACGTATCCACATTATAAGCAATAATTATTTCCACTGGAATATTTTTTTCATAGTTACATAATTAAACCGATCTGATTGAAAGTGGAGAGATGTATTTGAACCACGTAAGAACAGTTTCCTTTGTACCACATCAAGCACCACGTTCACAATAGACTTCCGATAAATGTAGTTACTCAAATCTCTCCTTTAAAAATGTTGTGAGAATTTGAACTTCTGTCCTCAGTGTCTCTGTATCATGAAGTTTTTCGTACGTAATGAGAAACTCAATTTTAACTCTCAACATTTTACTGCCACTAAGATAGAAAATGATAGCTCAAATTTTGTCTCATGCCCCATTGATCCATACATTCAAATGATCAGAGTGCTTTTCTTTCGTAAATCCTCAGTCTATTCACGTTAAGAACAGTTCATGTGAATAGACTGTACTCTGAATAAGATAGTATACTCATGTTACTCAATAAGCACTACATTCCAGGAATATGTAGTTAAGATTCAGAACATGATCCAGTGCTGAAAACTGAATTCACATGCATTGATTTTTATTATGGAACTGGAAAATATGCATATGGAAAAAACGGATATTTGTAATTAGAATTGCGTAATGAATTATTGAATACAATAAAGCGCTTTTCCGAACAATTTTGTAGAAGGTTGCATGAAATCCTCTAATACTCAAATTTTGTCCTTTACAGACAGTTTTTCTCATCCCTGAAATGCTCAAATCATACATTATGCTTTATGCATTTCTCCAAAATGGCAGATCATAAATCTATTCAAAACCTGCTATTGACATTCCTGCATTGCTCAAAACACAAATCTTCAAATCTCTGCAAGGTCGTTATGCAATCCTTTCAAATGTTACTAGATGGAGCAGTAGCAGTATACGCGACCAGTGCTATCAAAACTTTGAAATCATTCGTTTTGTATATAAGCCATTGAATTTTCAAGCAATATTTAGTTCATTCTGTTATAATTACAATGTCTGTTGCAATAAAAAACAAAATTAGAATAAATATTTATATTTCTATTTACTTGTACAAAGTAAAAGTAAATATTGTGAAACCGACAAAATTCACATATCAAGATTTAGACGGATATATCTGTTTTAAGCATACCTGAATCCATTTTGACTACTTTTGTCTTGATATCGGTACGTATGTATGTGCGTACCTAAGTGCATACGTCTGTGCGTCCGTATGTGCGTCCGTATGTGCGTACGTATGTGCATAACTCGCAAATCTCAAATCCAGTCAAACATATAATGCTGAAATTTTGTATTCAAAATTGATATAGGTAAAGTCTTAATGGCACTTCACATTATAGTTGCAATCGTCTGTACCGGAAGTGTACTTCACTTAAAGCTTTTTTTTGAGTTCTCCGCATAAATCCAGAATGATTAGCGGCAGGATACTAAAATTCAGTATTTGAAATTGCTGTAGCATTCAAATGGTCATCTTTTATTTTTGTACCAATCGGTTAAGCCAGAAGTGCACTTTATAAAATAGACTTTTCAAATCTTCCTCAAGAGCATAAAATAATCAGTCATAGAGTATTGAAATTTCGTACTGAGCACTTCTATAACATCTAGTGATACACCTTGCATTATTATGATTGTGGTCGGCTGAACCGGAAGTGCAGTTTACCCGGAACATTTCTTGAATTTTACGCATAAATTCAAAATGATCGAACGCAGAATATTAGAATTCAGTATTCAAGACGATAGTACCATCTAGATGCTCCTATATTATTTCCATTGAGATCGACTGAGCCGGAAATGCACTCTACTTGACAGTCTTTTGGAATTTTCCGCATGCATTCGAAACGATCGGCTGAAAGTATTGAAATTTGGTATTTCTGTCGACTTTACGACTTTAGCATCTAAATGATTGTCTACTATAACCATAACAATAGACTTAACCGGAAGTGCACTTCAGCTGAGATCTATTTTTCAATTTTGCGCATAAATTCAGAACTGTTATCCGTAGAATTTTGAAAATCAGTATTTAGGAATGTTGTAGCATTTTACTTGACAGATTTTTAGAATCTTTTGGATAAATCCAAAATGATTAGCAGAAAAAAAAAATACAATTTTTATTATGGAGACGGGACTGGAACTATTTCGCGCTTGTTTTTCTGAGCGGTAAATGGCTTGCGTGCGATACAAAAATTCTCGAATAAGAATATTAGTTGGTATTTTACATCCATACAAAATGACTTAAATTATCTTAGTATTAATGGCAGACATTGAAAATTTTTACTTCCATATCACCATTCAGATGGAACTACTTGTATAAATAATAGCTTATTTTCGAACTAAAATATGTCTTCAACGTTAGCAGTGAGAAAAACATGAAGCATGGTCGGAATCGGGTAGAAAAATTTAAAAAAAACGAGGGTCTTCGGAAGGTTTGCAAGAATGAATAAAAATTGGCTTGGAGCTCACTCCTCGTCAACGTCGTAAAGGATTTCTCTGAAGTGACTGCAGCGTAGTGTTTCATCAAGACAAGATTTCTTGTCCTGCTAATTTCTTAGCGACGTATTTCTTGTTTTATTTCAAGAATTCTTGATATTTCTTGACATTTTGGAGGAATATCATTTCACTATCGCTTTATCCAAACTGAACGCTTGAGTTTAGCATTAATGTCTACCAAAAATGCCATTGGAAATAAACTTTCAAAGTTATTTTTCAGTAGGCTATGAAAAACAAAATCTGCTATCTGTCAATTTAAATTATTTGATACATAATTCCTATTGTTGCAAATTGCTATGAAATCTACTCTACATCAATAACAACAAAAAAAAATGCTAAGGGATTGCGTAAAGAGATGCGTATGCTACTCTGATACCGAGAGAAATTGATAATGCTACTTTTGAATCCGTTTGAAAAGATTTGAATTATGTTTGGAAAGAAATGAAAATCAGGTATAACACAATTTATGATGTTAATCACAAATAATTGAATCTTTTTGTGTAGCTCAAATGTTCATGGTCTACTAAAAAACAACTATGAAAATGATTTTGTTCCAAGTTCAGTCACATTTCTCTCAATATTTTCATCATGTAATAGACGGAGAGCTGGCTACATAAAAAACCTTGTTATCGCTACATGACTAATTCCTTTTGTAAAAGGATCTTTTGGTGTAGTCAAGTTCGAATCGTCTTGTCTGCCAGCGCGAATTTGTGGCTTTTGGATATTTTGAACTCGATATTTTAATTCAATTTGCCAAAAAAAAATTCTGTCAATTTTGACGAAATAAATGCTATTCACAATATCGTTTCCTTAGTTACCAACGACTACTGCCGTCAAACTGACATTTAGAAAACAAAATTTTCACATCTATGATGTAGCATGTCAAACTTATCAAACGTCACTTCTGTATATTATCTTTATTTGGTGAACATGGAAAAACTGAAATCATTCAAAAAAAAAATGTTCTGTGTTTGAGTGTAAACGTTCTCCGTGATTTTAGCCATGATTTTTATGTTTGCCGTTTCTAGCTATCCTAAAATATAAATATAACATTTAATTCATCGGCCTGCATGTATGTGATAATTTTTTTATTTAAAATCTTACTCCAATTTCGCGCTGACTGTTAGCACTTCAGACATAAGCAGACAGTCATCAATTTATCTTGTTTCTCATGAATAAATAGGAGCTATTTTCATAATTATAATACATGTATTTTCATTAAAAAAAGATACTATCGTAATCTCACTTATTTCACCGGTCACCCTCACTTTAAGCCACGGGATCCCGCTATCAGACAAGACGATTTGAACTTGCCTGCACAAAAGGATTCTTTCATAATAGAAACCAGCTATGTAGCGATGACAAGCTTTTTATATAGCTAGCTCTTAGATTAAGACCACATAGTGCATTAGAGAATTTTTACACGTCTTTCACGATCGTTCCAATTTCAGTTAAGTATAGTGAATTTTTTCATGAATACATTTATTTTGTGAATGTCTGTTTGACGGCAGTAGTATTTAGTAACTAAGGAAACGATATCGTGGATGGCATTGTTCTCGTCAAAACTGACAGAAAATTTCTTGGCAATTTGAATAAAAATATCAAGTTCAAAATGTCCAAAAGCCACGAATTCGAGCTGGCAGACACGACGATTCGAACTTGATTACACAAAAAGATTATTTTACAAAAGGAATTAGCCATGTAGCGATAATAAGGTTTTTTATGTAGCCAGCTCTTAGACTATAAGGATATATAGTCCAAGATCCCAGATCCGCCAGACCTTACTTATTTTCTGAGAAACAAAATTTGTGGATTAGAGTATTGTTAGTCGGTACTTTGATCATACGCATATTTGCTAGTTCAAACCGACGGCCAATTTATAGATACGAAATGCAATAGTACCTAATGTCTTAACGTACCGTTAAGACATTACTCACTTTTCTTAGAGTCTGAGTGCTAATTTTTATGTATGTTCTAGAGAATATTGTTGAAAATTGATAATTAACACTACCAGACACTTCTTATCGGCAGTAATTTTTGCTAAACGCTCTAAATCTCGCAAAAAAATGACGTAATCTTCTTGTAGTTTGAATCCTAATTTCTATATATAATACTCAGGGAACAATTTCAATACTTTTTGTAAACAGCTAGACCAGGGAAGATTTGGATGCCCATAGATATTTCTCTTACTATCAAGCCTACAAATAGTGACCTCGCGCTTTCATTCACAGTGATATTCTAATTGTGCCTGGAGGATGTTCTGCCCTACGATTGATCTGGCTGTCAACAAAAAGAATTGAAATTGCACTCTGAGTATCATATATAAATATTAGTACTCAGACTATAAGCAAGATCACGTTATTCTTTGTAAGTTTTAAAGGGTTTAGCAGATATAACCACCGATGGAAAGTGTCTAGCAGTGTTGATTATCAATTTTTAACACTGTGCTCTGAAACATACACCAAAATCAGGACTCAAAACCTTAAGAAAAGTGGGTAATGCCTTAACGTACCTCTAGCACCTTGTATCTGTGAATTGACTGTCGGCACAAACTAGCAAGTATGCGTATGATCAAAGTACATATTAACACTACTCTATTCCACACATTTTGTTTCTCATAAAATAAGTAACGTCTGGCGAGTCTGGGATCTTGCTCTAATAAAACGAATACTTGATTGGATTCAGGAAAAAATATTATATAGAAAAGGACTAAAACATATATAGCATCTCATTCAAAAAAATATAACTCTGTGCTGTAGTATGAGACTGGTCCAAAAGAATATTTTCTTCTATAATCGGATATTTTTCTTAGTCCTGCATAAGAATGTCCCATAGTATTTTATTATATTTTCAATAACATAGAGGTTATTCAAGGTAGCTCGTTTCGCTGTTACACCCTGTATACTTCGAATACAAAAATGTCACATTTACACTTTGACACGAATACAGACATCTGTGGAAGAACACGTGTGTTACACTCCAACGGTTGGCCACCATGGCACGTGTGGAGTGGTTTGATTTTTTTTTTTGTATTTTCTACTTATCAATTAATATCATTTCAAATTTTATTGTATTTTTTGACTACTTTGTAAAAATTACCAGTTAGCAACCGTTAACATTTAGCAGCTGATGATGGCAGGCCGTTTCGGCGCCAAAACGTCCAAACATTAAACAAAAATTCAATTTCTGATCCCTTGGCCACTTTAATAGCCTCAAACTTTATTACAAATTGTTCAAATTATTAGTTTCGAATTTTTGGTTCTAGCATCGCTATATAATCGTTCTTTCTAATGGCAATGTGTGAAATTGTTTAACAAATAACATCAAGATGCAAATATCCTAAATTCACTCTCAGAAAATTGATGATTGATTATAGCCAATAATAGTTTTTCTATCCATTAAAATTGAAGAAAAATGACTTTCCGTGGTTTCAGCTATTCCAATAATAATTTACATAACGACTGGAATCAACAATGGCAAAATCTTCTGCTCAAAAGTTTAACGAATTTATTTTATACATTTGTCAAACAGCCCCAGTCCCTTCGAAAAACGAACTAATTGAGTTTTAGGAAGCAGCAAGCGTCGATAAAGACGAATCAATGGCAGAAATTTGCGCAAATTTAAAATTCTTTCCACGAATCTTACGGCAAACAATTGTTAATAAGAAGGGGGACGTTCAAATCATTTCGAATTGAGTACACTCCGAACAAGAGTTGAGGGTGTAAGTGTACCGTGGTGTGGTGTTACGAGGGAACGTTTAAGAGAAGTCATTTTAGCCTTTCCCATATCGACTGTTTACGAAGTGGAGCTTTCTGAGGAATTTGAAAATAATAGACTTTGCGATTTGAACTATATGTAAGACAAAATTAGAAAGTGGCGTCGAATAAAACAAATTCAAGATATCCAAAAGCTGAGATAAACCGTTTCAAAAACAAATATAAACCCCAATGACGAAATTTATTGTGCCGATTAAAAGAAAATCTAGTCTAATATCCAAATTTGGCTGTTTAATGTCATTAATTAATTTATTAGAATAGAATAGAATAGATTTATTTGTTCTAAAGGAAAACCTTAGACAAATAGATTGGCAGACAAAACATATTCAATTTTTACCTTTACCTTATATTAATAGTCAGGGTCTTATTATTATAAGTACAATCAACTTTCTTAAGCAACTACATGGACAATAAATTCACCCAAGTTAATAGACCGTCAGATAGTCGTAGATTTGAGTGCTCCATTTTGTTTTCTCTGCCTCGAAAGTTTTGATAAGTATGTATATTTGGAGTATAATAATGCCAAAATTAAAGCTGGACCGTGTGGCCAACATAATAAAAATTAATTCTTAATTTTTATAAAGAAACATGTTCTGATTCAATTTTCCCCGCTTGTCATGCTTACGAAATGAAATTTAGGGAAAAAAGAGTCAGCGGAAAACGATAGGCAGAAGTAATCCACTTGGCCGAAGGTTTGGAATGAGGGCTCGATTGTGCAAAAAACTATATCAATTGTTCATGTTCTTCTCGTTTCTGCCGTTTGTTGATATCATGAGTATCTCGTAGAAACGAATGGCATAAGTTTTTCGAATGATCAAGTCAAGATATGGTTTGCTGTTATTATCATCTAATAAATTCATATTTATCTCATTTCGGTACTACTATTGAGATGGGCTGAAATTACCAACTTTGACGACCGATACATAATATCCACACAGTGAGATAAGATCATATACTAGAGCGTTTGAGGACATAAAACCTTGTCGAACTTCATTCCGTACTCCAAGACCACTGTTTCCTCCATTCTCAAACAGTGGTATTGGGTTTCAATGGAACCCAAGCTGAATCGCATTTGTAAATAGCAGCGAATGACAGTTTTTTTGTCAATAATCATCATTAATTCTCCAATGAATTGAGTAAGCCTAAGAATTATTGACTGAAATCACCTACTCATACACTTGATAATAAGAAGTTATTATCTGAGTACATATCAATTCATTAAGAACTTTTTGGCATTCTTTCATTCAATTTTGATCTTGGAGATAAATGACAATCAAGTTCAACCATTAAATTCTGCGACGCATAAGTCCTACTCATTGGATTTATATTCATTTTTAAAAACATGATTTTCATGAAGCTCTTCAGAGATGTCCATATTTTAAACTTATTTTGGTATTCTGGTTTTGATATAAATAATAATAATTCGATGTGCAAATGTAAAATATGTTACATTAGTTACGAAAAAAAAAAAATGAACCTTAACGCCTAAAAATCGAGTAGCTACTTCTCTTACGGCCGGTTTTATAAAAGACCAAGTAAATTTACTCCTAGAGTGAATTTATTCAATTTAACAAATTCTAATCAGTTTGAGCTCATTTACAAAATTAAGATCACATGTAAATATTTTAAGCTCGAATTCCAATTCAAACTTTTAGTGATATTCCTTTCGATTTCAACTACAACAGTTTAATTCGCATCATTAGCTAAGCTGCAATCATCAGCTTTCAAAGAGACATATACATGTATCCATGAAAAATTGAATATATTTCACAAAAACTACGACGATCAAAGATAAAATATTGTAAGATACATGTGTAGAAGACTGGTGCACTCATGGAGCTTTGAAAAATTCTTGCTTCACACGAATTTTCAATCAAGTCGGTCGTATATTTAAGAATAAATCATTAACTTTTTTCTTCGTCAATCATGTAAATAGTATTGGAATTAGTTATATTCCTCATAGATTTGCAAGAATTAAGGAAATTTAAAAGTAGCAAGTATTATAAAGGATAGATTAATCAAAGCATAATTCAATATAACACTTTTGTATTACATCCCAATAACATTGCAATAGAACAATATCAATCTATAATTGATGTTCAGCGGCTGCCGGTCTCAAAGTGTAGATCTCATGAATTCTGGAAATAAAATACAACATATGCAAACTACTGGCTTAGTGAGGAATCACATCCACACACACGTTATACAATCATAATCATCAACATCAAATCACACTCTCTGGTATGCACATAAAGAGGAAACGCACAAAGTGCGAAAACACATAAACAGTATCATCAGAATTTATAAGTAAAAAAAAAATTTTATTCCTTTCAATTCTAAAAAAAGGATAGATCATTAGAAATATTTTAGTACATTAAAAATTACGACTTTCACACCACTTAATAAAATATTTGAGCGCATGTAGCCGTTGGTGCCAGATTTAGGGAGTGCAACTGCCCACCCTTGCCCCGCCAAATCTCGTCACTGAATGTCCTTAAATGTAAGTTGTGAAGTGCAGAGAAAAAGTCGTAGAATATTAGGTCTCCGGCAAGTCTCGTCTCGTAATACTTGGCCCCATGTTGAAATTCTTGTATTTTTATATTTGTTGGATTCATAACTGTCTATCATATTAATTTAATTCGGTCTGATGACAGGTTTATCAATAATTCAGAAGCAATAGTATATTGTACAACAAGTATAGAAAATTACCTATTTCACACGAGGTGTGTAATTTTCAGCACGAGACGGAGTCGAGTGCTGGAATCACACAAGTGTGAAATAGGTGATTCTATACGTGTTGTACACTATACTTTTTCTACGATCACAATTTTTAATGAAATATGTAGGTAAATCATTCGTATGACTGAGATTTCAAATCTATTTTCACAAATATGAAATAATTTAGGCATTTTAATTGTTTGCTCTGCTTATTTATTGTGATAATAATTTTAGTTACGATTTGGAACATTATTGATATATTTTCTATCAGTTGATTGACATTTCATTGTTGTGTAATCTAATTGTTGCAAACTACGGAAAGATTGTATCTGATTGGCTCACTCTCACCAGGCGACCTTCTGATTGGTTCATGAGTTAGAGTTTTCTGAGATCTGGGGTAGCGTGTTTTCTAAATTTTCGTCACTAACCATTTTCCAACTGCAGTAATGATATTTGTGGATATCTAATTCTGGTTATGATACAATAATTACATACATAATTTCTCAATTTCAACAGAATGTGATGGAACGTGTTTTGTCTGCTTCAATTTGACAGTTGTGATTCGTAGTGTTGCCAACCTTCGGAATATATATTACAAGAATAAGAAAATAATTCCAACAGAACTAAGTGCAATTTTGTTATTTAAATGTAGCTTATGAAAGAACAAACAGGGCTTTATATCAAGTCCGTGATATTTATCAATAATCTTGCTAAATATATCATATATATCACCTAAAGAATATTCAGAATGAATTATTAATATGTAAGTTGGTCAAACTGGTGTGAGAAATGATTTCTCACGACTTTTCGCACAGTTGTGTGAAATTGTAAGTTTTCTAGTTGTATTTTGTATGAGAAATATATTGTTTTCTATAGTGATCGTAGAAAAAATAATTTATTTAATGAAGAGAAGTTTGTCACTCTTTTTCCAAAATAATTCATCATGTCAAGAAACACAAACAGTATAATATGAATCTGTTTTAGAATATCCTATTAATTCAACTGCACAATTTGGTACAGTACGATTTCTTGTCTCACAGTCAGAGCATTTTAAACAGATGGTAAGTGGCAGGGGAAAGCGAGCAAGGGTTGCTTGGTGCTGTCGGGTGCATGAAAAGTTTATTTTGCAAATTCACTGGTGCTGGATATCCACCACTACCGCTCAAGTCGTGAGTGGAATACAAAATGAAATATCTATATACGAGTGTATTGAAAATCATCTTGACTCAAAAAAATCGAAAACTCAAATAGAAATGCTGTTAACTTCAAGTCAAATTCATGGATTTGTGTATTTAGATAGATAAGTGTAGAAATATTAAGTCAAAGTAAATACCTATTGCGTAGCTCTGGTGGCGGTGCTCCACCGGTTAGCTCTCATATCTGTGGGATAGCACGTCCAACGTATCAAATGTTAATTTTTAACGTCATATTCAATCGGTAGAAATTATAACAATCAAACATTCATGAAAAAAAACGTTACATTTTGTGTGGTTGAATAATAAACTGAATGGATCTTGATTATGTTTCCAATTGTTTCCCTGAAGAAGTTATGAAGAAAAACTAAAAGAAATTTGGGAACAAATGTATACAGTAACGTATAAAACTATATCATTAAAGTTTTACTTTCAAACATCTATGGAAGTAGTTAAATATTATAATTGTCAATAAACTCAATAAATATCTTTGAGACAAGCTCCAAAACTCAATGGATAATCTTATACAGACTCGTCATGAAATAATATGACTAGAAGCGTCTGTATTTCAGTTCATATTATGAATATGAATAGGGAATGAGAATTATATTTCTTTTACAGTTGATATTGCTGGATATTTCTCTAAATATGGGTAATTTGCTCATGATAGAAATTATTGTCTACAAAATAGCAATTGAGTTAATAGAGTAAACCATGTTATGTACCTGCATTTGTTCTGGCTATCGCATGCGCTCCGTGCGTGACAGCAGCGCCACTTGATATCTGAACTAAAGGACGATATTTGATTCATATTGACAATATGTTTTAATAGGACAAAATATTATATTTTGGTATGGATTTCCTAAACAAGCGACACTAAATCCAGAGCTGTTGTGTGACTTCTTGTGAAGCTAACGGCTGTTGATTCTAACGCAACAGTATGCTATGTTGTCTTGTAACCTAGTGCTGTTACAAGTGACCAGTATCTCACAAGGCTAGCGGCTGTTGACTTTAAACCACGAAGGAGAATAATAGAGGAGCGGACACTCAGTTGGAAAACATGAAGCCTAAAAGTAATGCGGCACACGTGAGAGAGATAGCGAGAGCGGGCTCAGCTTTGCATGCTTCATACACAGAAATGAGATTATATTTCAATTTTTTTCAATAAAAAACAATTGCCAGATAAATCTAATATTTTCATCACGTTAAATACTTTATTATTTATTAAATGAAAGACAAAAGTAAAAGAAAATTAACATTTCTATTTATTAAAATCTGCAATGAAAAAGTGCATCATTATGAAACATGTTTTATGAACGTTTCTTTGGATAAGAGTTTTCTAATTATGGATAACAGATACATAATAGTTATTTATGAAATAAGTGTTAAAAGTGTCATTTTATTTTGTGACAAAGGAAGTTTGGGACACGACGCGCAGCGGAGTGGCGTAACCTTTGGAACAAAATAAAATCACTTTTAACACGTATTTCATACACTATTTTTTATACAAACACTATTGTTAGTGAGAATAATGCGAAATTGGTAAAAATTTATACAAATTATGACATATTAGATGAATTGTCATTTATATAGCAACCACGAACTCTTTGATAGCAACCAATGTTTTGTTGTTATTTACACAGTTTGACAGATATTTTGAATGAAATGGATAGTCAAGAATATAAAATAATTCCAGCTGAAATTGACGGAGCAGCTATTAGAACAGTTCATTATCTATTTCCTTCGAAGTCGAGGCAACAGTACGAGATCGCTTACGGACGTTTTTTAAAATGGTGCGAAGATAGAAATGTTTCTAGTAAATATTATGACTGTTTTTTTGGCGTACTTTAAGGAGAAATCCAAGTTGTGGAAATCGTCAACGGTCGAATTACTCTGTATGTAAATACTATGTTGAAAATAAAGAACAACCAAGATTGAGCAAACATTATGTTAGTGTTAAAAATGAATCACTCTTAACACGTCGTTGATGGTAACGTGTTAAAAGTGAATCACTTTTAACACGTCGTCAATGGTAACGTGTTAAAAGTGATAACAATGTCATAAATTGTTATTTTTAATACGCAAAGCAACCATTAAAAGTCGTACTTTTAATAGTGTTTGTATAAAAACATTTTTATTAATATTTTGTATTAAAATGGGCGTAATAAAATTGAGAAAATACACACAAACAATTTCTTATATACCAGAAGAAAATATTAACAAAAACTTGGCAAAAATTTCCTAAATTGCGTACATCCGTGATATTTATGGGAAAATTCCGTTCATTTTTATACTCCTTTCTGAAAACAAAGTATTTTGTCTCCAGCATCTCAATGATGAAAATTTGTTTTTTTTATTCGATGAATATAATTTTCAAATCGAAAAAATTCTTACAAGTCCTCTGAATCCCAGTTTTGCTTTGGATTTAAATTTATTCCTAGCGTTTATGTGTCTTCTACTAAAAATAATTTCAATCGAATGAATGGAAGATGAATTCTATCTACATTTTAATATCTTTCTCTTTTTTGCACAGCTTGGGCTTTTTCAAAGATCCATCCTGTTTTATAAGAGATGTCCTTGTTTTTTCAGAGACGCTTAAATATTTCGGGCAATTTGGAAAAATACTCGGACATGCATTTTCTTTTAGTCGGAAATATTTGAAGAACGGTATCTGTCATAATATATTTGTCACATAATTGAACAATTCCATACTATACTGTACGGTGAATTTGTAAACAATTATCACATCTATATTGATTTCAAAACACAAATAGAAATATTTATATTCTTTATCGATAAAAAGTTTTTTTTAAAATTGAAACAAAATATGTACATTATGGTAACCAGGACATCAACAGAAAATCAATCTTTCCGGTACTAGTACTGAAAAATAATTACTTTTCGGTACTAGTACTAATAAATAGGTAGCCCAAAGATTAGGTATATAATTTTTCAAACAGTATATTAATGAAATTATAATTACATGAATATGAGACTTAATTAGGCATAATAATTACTAGTTGATATTTCGAAACTTATTTTTTTACAATAATTTTAAAATTAATATTACAATTAGAACAATTATTAACAGATGGTCCAGATAGTCCAGACACAGATGGCATAGAAACTTCTGAACCAAATATTCCGTTTATACAGTTGTTAACATCTAGCGGCTTAGAACTAGTAGTGGTAGATTCCTTTGAATCTTCACGTAAAAAAATTTTATTTGCAATATTTTTTTTTATTTTCGATAGAATCTTCAATGTAGCCTTCAGCAACAGCTGAAGACTTCCATCCCCCGTGGCGCTTTATTGTTGTTATATTTGCTCCTGAATCTGCTAAAAAAGATGCAGAACAGCGTCTAAAGCAGTGACCTGTATACATCGAACAATCTTTTAAGTTAAGAAATTGAGCAATTTCAGTCGGTATTTTGCCCATAGTGTGTAAGCCAACTGGCTGTACGGTACATTTCCATTTTTTATAAAATATAAATAATCGACGGTGTCCAGTATGTCCAGGACGCAGGCTCAAGTATTTTCTGAAAATATCGATAGAATTGTATGGTGCATCTTCTGGAGCAGTGATAGTAAAGACTCTTTCAATTTTAGTCTTGGTGACCGGCACTTTTACTATTATTAAGGATCCTAGGTCTTGAATATCATCTATAGTCATAGATATTAATTCTTGTCGACGACAAGCACCGGCAATACCCATTATTGCTACAACCTATTACAGAGAAGGGTGTTAATAAAGTATTATCTAAAAGTAACAGATTAATAACCTTTATTAATAAATAATCTTCATCGGGCGCTTCCACCATAAATTTGTCTATCTCTCCCTTCGAGAATATTTTAGATTTTTTAGCCTTGTAACCCTCCGAATTGCGTTTTAGAAACGCAATTAATTTTGAAAAGCGGCTGATATCTATATTCTCGCGAACTATTAAAACTGCCTTCAGCATGGAATATTTTGACCATAGTGTTGAAGCTTTATAGGTTTTACCTAATGCTGAGAAATACGCTAGTAAAATATTTCCAGACACTTTCTTCATTTTTCCTTGTACACACCAATCTTGGAATTTTTTATATTTTGATTTAGATTTTGAAGGCAGTAAATTTAAAGTTGCTGCGTTAGCAGCCTCTGCAATATCAGGTGGAGTACCCGGATCTTCAAAATCACTTTCATTACTTTTTTCGTTCATAATTTTATCGATAACTTTTACTTTTTTTACACTATTACATGAAGCATCTGTCAGAAATATTATTTTTCTTGTTGTCAATAAACATTTTCAATTTTCGTCTCCTTAGAAACGATGAATTGATTTTATTTAAATTACGTCAATCAAAAACTGTATAGGTAATAATGTGTAAATTTTCTTGAGTAACACAATTTTCAAAAAAATATTGTATGCATCTTGTACAGAAAGTGCGTTTTCAGCACTCGCATGATTGCAGACCTCGGCGTTGCCTCGGGCTGCAATTATCCATGCTAGTACTGAAAATATGCACTTTCGGTACTTGATACATAAATAACTATTCTTGAAGTTGAATTTTTCACTAAAAGTTTAGATTAGATACGTTCAATAATTTGAAACATTGATATAACCTTTAATTTTAATATAATTTTAAGATAATTTCCTCTCACTTTTACATCTCCAGACGAGTATTCTTTTATGATATCCTCGCCATTTATTTCACAAAATATCATCTTTGGGTGCAGGAAAAAGAGAAAATTCCTCTTTACATGTTCTGTACCCAGTATCACAATTTGTCACAAAACATTTTCTTCCCATTTTACAATATATTTTCACATGAAAATACTAAATAAACCGAACCCAGCCATTTAACTCCATGCAAACATGGGCCCGCCTCAACCTATCTCTCAGTTACTTTCTCTCTCTAACAATATTACATTTTTGGCTTCACTTTTGCAACACAGTTGAGATGGAGAATTGCATAGGCGTGCTTTAAACGGAACAAAGACATAAAGACCAAAACAATGAAACGGTGTAAAATTTATACTTTGACGGATGGTTTTTTTTATTTACAAACTGAACTGCTATTTCGAAGACACAAACGGAACTGATCTCGTATGGTTTGCTGACATTTATACTTCTACCCTTAATTGAATGGTTAGAGACACTTTGAAACGGTTCAAGATGGTTAGAAGATGATTTCGATGATCGGTATAGGTACAATGCATTGCTTAAGGGAAAGATAATAATAAACTTGGAATAAGAGCTGCAGATACCGTGTATACTGTATGTACAAGTCTTTATTTATACATGAACTGTCTCTATTGGAAGTGCAGTTTACTTCAAACTTTTTTGAATTTTTCCGTATAAATCCAAAACGATTATACGTAGGATGTTGAAATTCAGTATTTAAAATTGCTGAAGCATTTTAATGGTTATCAAAGATTTTTGTGCCAATCGGATGAACCAAAAGTGCACTTTATATAACAGTCTTTCAGAATTTTTCGCATAAATTGAAAACAATTGTTCGTAGAATATTGAAATTTCGTATTAAGCACTTTTATGATATCCAGTTGTACAGCTCACATTATGATTACGATCAGCTGAACTAGAAGTGCAGTTCACGAAACATATTTTCGAGTTTTTTGCATAAATCCAAAACGTCCAGCTGTAGAATCATGAAATTTAGTATTCAAATCAATTGTAACATTCAAATGTTTACTTCATATTCTCATAGCAATCTACTGAGCTGGAAGTAAACTTTATTTCACAATTTTTTCATCTCCACGACCTATATATAATAGGGGAAGTATTGTAATCGTGATTTTTTGGCAGTTCCAGATTTTGATAAATCTTCTCGTCTTAAGCCGTATTGAACCTAAAAAACAAAATTCCAGAAATAATCGGTCTATCTGTCGGTCTGTCGGTTGGTCTCTCTGGAAGCATGATGACTTGAGAACGCATATGAATTTTCGACATAAATTTTATATTTGAGTTTTTATCTAAGAGCTAAGTTTAATAAAGGAAACGATGTATGGGAATTCAGTCAAAGAGTTTTATTACTTCCATCCTACTCTCCAGTTTCGGTCCCACCTGGACCATCTTTAGAAGTGAATAAAATCGGTGTTTTTGTTTGTTGACATCTCTTGTGTGACAATAAATAAGCTAAGTTTGAATTTGTGAATGAACTTTTTTCAACTAGTGGTACTAAAAGTTTATTGATGGAACTTCTTAGTTTTTTGCGTTGATTTTATATACGGTAGTATTCATCATAGAATATACAGAATTACTGAAATTGATAGAGAGTCAATTTTTTCCACTATTTTTCATTGAAATACTATAATGTGAAACTGGAGATTAGCATCAATTCCTTCGAGAATCAGATTCTGAATGGTTCGTTCAAATTTCAACTGTCTCCATTTTATCATTTACTAGAGAGATGTGCTACTCAGTGGCTCAATAAAAATCTCCATTTTTCAAATGGATTTTCGCACACATCTCTTCCTGCATATGAGTAAATTCGCAGCACTACAAACTCACGCGAGCTTCATAAATATTCATGATCAAAGCAGCTGCTTAAAATTCATGAAAAATGGGAAAAAAATTCACTCCACTTGCTATCGCATAAAAACTATCAAACAACCCTACGTGAGCGATATACAGGAGATTAATGGGTTAATCACTACACAGACCAGAATATTTTTAACACAAGACGTGAATAATTTGAGAAATTCTAGTTGCTTATGAACGGAAGAGATAAAACTCTCAATTACCTTCTGGGCAGTGAATCTTTGAAAGTGAAATATAGGCGAGAAATATCTTTCTTGCAACGAAATTTATATTTTAATAGAAATAAATTTTTTTGCAGATACTTGGGGAGACAAATATATTTCTGAAATTAATCTCGTTTAACACTTGGTATATGTTAGCTCAATATCAATACTTATATGTATGACATATATTTTCTTTCAACTATTATGGTTAAGTAGATAATTGGAATGGAGCTTTTCAGTGCGTTGAGAGTAATTTATCTAAGCGTCACGTCACACTGCTAGTATCTCGACATATCGCAAAGCGATTCACCAAATTGACTTGCTTTGAATAAAAGGTTCAGGCGCAGTGAAATATCTGATAAAAACTTGGAAAATAAAATCTCTATCAATACTTCTATCATATCCATCAATAAATATTCAATTGGAATATATTCACGATCATTCCATCATACTATATACATAAGTTTAAAATTGTGTGAATAATATAAATTGTGAGACATAATATGTTCCCAGATTTTTGTAGTACATTGATATATATTTCAGAGCAAGAGCATTGACAGGTACATGATATCACGAAGTTACAATTTTTGAATACTATGCCGCGTTTCAGTCAAGAATTTTAGATACGCCACACGCGTATCATTATACTGCTACTATTTTCTATAACCTATTTTTCACAGAGTTATAGATAATACCTTAAAAAATCCATCAATATCTGTGAATGGGCACGTAAAAAGGCTGTTTAATCTATAGTTCAAGCGGAAATTGTGAGGGATGAAAATTTGTAGCATTTAAATCTACTGTCATGATCATCAAGAAATTTGCACAGCGTAACAGTTTACTCCATAAAATATAAATGAACATAAACTGAGTGTCTAGCAATTTCTCGTTTGACAGAACGGTTGATTATTATAACATTCACATACACTGTAGTACTATATACTTGAAAGTTATATAGGTAGATTTGAGACCACACGTATGGAATTTCCTATCCTGACTGAGTTGTGAAAGTCGGCTCAATGCTGCATTATTGTTAGAGGGAGAAGGCAAGTGGGAGATAGTTAGATTAGGCCCATATTTTATGGTTTAGAAGCAATTATTATGCTTCATTTGGACAGAGAATTTGTAAGGCTGATTGTGGTGTGAGTACAAAGCATGTAAAGCAGAATATTAAGTTTTTCTATTCCAAGACACGATATTCTACTGAATAGGTAGCACAAAATCATACCGAGGCAAGATCAAGTATTCCAAGAAAGTAACTTTGTATGTGAGGCACTTTCTGCAGAAGAATACTATTAAAGATGGTCATGCTACAAATTTTTAGATGTTTCAAATCATTGATCAAATCGTGGTTAGCGATGCTTCATCATGTTCTAATGAGACGACTCTTCATCAAAAAGTCAGAATATGAACACTCTGATTGTATAAGTGATTCTGAATTTCACTTCAAGGTTTCATTCAACATCTCCTTCAAAACATATAAAATTTGGCTTGGCTATACTGTACTGAGGAGTCCTAATAAGGACGAAACATATGTCTACAGTTGATTCCCCGATCTAAGATGATGGTGGCATCAGCCCCGACTCTTAGATTTGAATCTTATATGGAAAACAATTCTTTTTTAGAATTATTCATTTTTTGAATGTTCCATAGCACAGCACGTCACATATTTCACAGTTTTTGTGTAAAATTTTTATTCATGTGATTTTTTCTTTATCTTGTCAGCCGTGCAATCGGCATTTGTGCCCGATAGATGGTGTCGTTTGTAGTTTTTGCTACAGCGCACCTTTTATCGTAATGAGTTTATACACTCTGGGATCCAAGTCTTGATTATCTTGGGCTTGGCTATACTGTACTGAGGAGTCCTAATAAGAAAGAAACATATGTCTACAGTTGCATCCCCGATCTTAGATGATGGTGGCTTCAGCCCCGACTCTTAGGTTTGAAATTTCTATGGAAAACAATTCTTTTTTTAGAATTATTTATTTTTTGAATGATCCATAGCACAGCACTCCACATATTTCACAGTTTTTGTGTGAAATTTTTATTAATGTGATTTCTTCTTCATATAAAATTGTTTTTATTTGTTAGAATATTATTCGACATGGACAAAACTAATAATAAAACACAGAATCTACAAAAAATTTCATGGTGCCTGACTAATCAATGATGAGTACCATAATCTCTCTAATAAAAGCTTCTTGTTCTTATGGATTTATATTGAATAATAAAATCCTACTCAAAACTCGAAAATTTTATTCATATGTTTTGTTCATGTGTTTATTGTGATTTGATAATTTTATACAGGTTGCAGTACTTTTTTAATCTAGAATTTGTCGCACAATTATCAAAAAAAATTATTGTACGCTAGGAGAGATTGAATTTATTGCATATTAGTACAATATGAAATATCTATAATAAAAACTAGTTGTTTAAATAGTATCTATAATATGTACCCTCATATATGTTGTCATCAGTTGTGGATAGTTTCAGATCAAAAGATTGCAGTTGAGCAGCCTGTAGATGGGATATAAATTCTTAAAAAATTGAAAATTCAGAATCTCTAATTGAGGATTATAGTGTGATAAATCAATGCCTAAATTTGATATTTTATGTAACATTTAGGTCTTTTGAACTTTCAATTCTTTATTCATTTTGTTTTATCAACATATCTGTTGGTTACTTCAGCGCATCTCGTATTTTTATAAAAATTTTCATTATATTAGATTTTCACATAGTGATTACTGAGTCCCAATAATTTCTCAAAATTCATGGTTAAATACTTATTATTACTCAGTCAAGTTGTAGAAAACTTTTTCAGTAGGTAACTTTTACAGAGATCTGTAATGTGCTACAAGCTACAAACCGATAGATGGTAGCACGGTTCACTGTTAGCTTCGTTAGTGGTAGGAATACAAGAGCGCGTGATCGATAACAAAACCTAAGTGAATTTTAGAAAATCATTAAGTGATGGATTTAATTTTTTTTATTGATGGTACAGAAAGTTTTAATGAGACTTTGATCAATTCTCATGTATTTTCAATGCATAAAATCTTTCCTTCAATTTTTACGAGAAACTTACGCAATTCATTCGAACCTTGCAAGCAATTGTCTTAGAATTTGTTGACATTCTGATTTTTCTTGTACGAATTCACAGGATTAAAATAGTTCATAACTTTCCAAATACATAAAAATCTAAATTAATCAAGTTCCATAGAGGTATGTGACATCAAG
Source organism: Dromius quadrimaculatus (assembly GCA_963989225.1). Taxonomy (NCBI): domain Eukaryota; kingdom Metazoa; phylum Arthropoda; class Insecta; order Coleoptera; family Carabidae; genus Dromius; species Dromius quadrimaculatus. Next base: position 53,959,553 of record OZ022325.1, on the reverse strand, counting down.
TAACATTAATATTTTGCAAGCAAAACGATCTTGTTGAGTACACTACAATTAGGTTATATTTAATTTCAAAACAGTTTGGAAACAGAGCAAGATTGCTTGGAGATTCTAAGGAGGCCTAGAGAAAAACTATATAAAATCAGAGGTAAAATTTCAAATAGTACTTGTGGGTGAAAGAGAACAATAGATTTTCAAATCAATACCTACAAATTTCGACATCCAAATCTATCATGAAGTTCGATGTTGGAAATTACTCTTTCTATTTGGGTGTCATAAAGTGTAGTTTATGAAACTCGTTTGGGTATCGTAGAGTGCCTCTCTATAGAACTCAAACCTAATTTTATTAGTTTGGTAGCTATGTTGTTAAATAATATATCATTCTGATATGTCACAGGATTCGTTATAGGTGACAACCCGAACCGAACAAGTAACCAAATGAAATTTAATTTCTATACAATAAAATATGTTCACAAAAGTAACGTTGATAAGTTGCCTGGAGAAATCTGTCAATGTTATGTTTGATTCAAACTTTATCATTATTTTTTCAATATCTTCACCGATCTTGTAACCAAAGAAATATAACGATAGTTGAAAGTATAAAGTCTATAGAATATGCGCATATAGGGTTGCTACCTTTTTTTGGCACACCCCAACCCGGCACACTTAATCTATCAATGGGACATCAATTAAGGGCTGGTAGTAGGCCTCATGACCAACTGAACACATCTTGAATCAGTGTTTACAGAAAAATTTACCCCTATTATCGGCTGAGCACCTAAGATAAATATGAACTGAAATGTTTTGTTTAATAGGTGTCTGATGTCAACCTAACAGTTTGACCAACAATATCAGAGTTACCAAGTATCAAGCCCACGGCAAAGAAGCCCAGAGCACAAGTTAACATTTAGATTCAACAAATATCCGAGCTTATTGGTCAGTAAATGTAGCTGAAAACATAAATTCAATGGAATTTATTTGCTACACGTTCAAGTAGTGGTAAAACTGGGACTATAGAAAGACTTACTCTATGCATCGTTTGCAATGCGTAAAATACTCACCGCACCGCTGCGCCGCGGAAATAAATTTATTTTTTTCAAAAACTTTAGAGTGGGCAGTTCTCCTTTCGTTCAGATATCTAAGTTATTTCATTATCATCGGAGATTACTTACAAGTGTGCCGAGTTAGGAATCGTTGCAGGTACCTGAGGTACTCCTATATGTGCCGAGTGCTACCTGTAAATGTGCAGAGTTGGGAATAACCGCCTTTTTCTGTGCCACTTCAAATCCATCCAATCCAAACCTGGCAACTATATAACCTTGAACAGAAAAAGATAAGCCACTCTATGTTTGCATATTCTATAGGCTCTATACTTTGTTAATTTCTTCGGTCACAAGATCGGTGAAGATATGGAAAAAATAAGTATTGAGTTTTCAATTAAACATAACCCTGAACAGATTTCTTCAGGCTACTCATCAACGTTATTTTTGTAAACATATTTTATTTCGCAAAAAAATTATTTTCTTCATACCTCGGTCGAAAGTACGTACTTTCGTTCCTAATAGTAGATGTAAGTTTGACTCTTTGTGAGAAGTACATGCTATAATGGCAGGAGGAAAGAATTTCTCATGCGTATTTATACTCGACGACCAGCAGCACTCGCTTTGCTCATGCCGCAAATATCGGGGCAAGCATCAAAAACATGCTTATCATTATTTAAAGTTGAAAAAAGTGAAATTAATAACGTAATTTCGACGGGCTATGAAGAAATATCGTATACACTACAAGGGCCGAAGATTCATCTTTCAGCCCTTGTAGTGTAATATCTATTCATTCAGTTACTTGATCAGTGCAGGTCAATACCTTTAACGAATCTTAGATTATAATGGCTGTTTGTCATTTCCCTAATATAATATAATCATTATTTAAATCATGAAAATGAGAACAAAATTTTATATACTTAGAAGATGTCTTACTCATCATGCACATATCGTTGCCAATTTTGTATGTGGAGACATACGATGCTAATACTAGATAAGATGAATCATATTATGGCCTCAAATTTTGAGACCCACTGACATGAATTTTCTCAACTGAAATATCGACAAGTTTAAGTTAATTAATGAACTGTTCGTGCTTTTGTCTTAAATATGATTATATTTCATGGTCAATAATTTGAGAATAAATTAATCTTTCCCAGACCAAATATCAGAAAAGTTCAAGCAAATCCAGTTTAAATAGATAGGAAGCACATACAGATATACGTATGAATCACACCATTTCAGTACAATGGGCTTGATTTTAGTCAAAATTTACATTCAACCAGCAAGTCTGTCCAAATGCATTTTGTTTGCTTCATCTACAGTTAATCATTCGAGTTTATCAATTATATCTGTACACCTATTTCCAATTTTTCTCACATATGTATCCCCTTCAAAATCTTTAATTCGATAACCGTTTCATATGTTCAAACCCACGCAATTGATTCTTTTTCACTCTTCAAGCAACATTCTTTCTAATATTACACTTTATACTTTTCACCTGTATTTGACGGTAAGTAACCGCACTTACAGTACAATACAGCTATGTCGTACAAAAAACAATCTACCCAATATCATGTAATATATTCACAAACATCATGCAGAAATGTAGTGTATTTATCAGCGTACATATTATGTGAATGCTGTATATCTTTAGAATACTGAATCATCCATTTTCATCATCTGTCATTGTCATTAGGTCTATAATTAACAATTCACATGAGTAGTTGCCTCTATAGCTCTTATATAGTAAAAATAAATAAATACCATTTCCATAATTCAACAAAGCAAATAAATAAAACACTTGTTCATTCCTGAATGCAATTTATCAAGGAGAACAAGATAGGATTTGATTTAAATTTCGTTAATCCGCATTTCTTGGTCGCAGAATGACAAGACTTAAGAATTATCATCTAATTCTGACCTTCAATTGAATATCCCGTCTTATCAATGTCGTAAGTAGTCATCACAAAGAAGTTAATCTTATTGCAAGAAAGCTCTTGATTTATTGATTAATATACTCAAAATCTACATATGCAGATAAACTATTTCCTCCAATATTGATATAGTTTGTACAAAATTGACTACATATTATATTTCTCTATATGTATCCCACCTGCTCTAAGTATCAGCTCATATAATTCGTTTTATAATTTCTTTAAATGCCTCACATTTCTTTATGTTATGGTCTTTTTTTTGAGGTCTTGAATAACAATAATTGAATTGCAGGTAATGATGTCAGCATAGTATGCATGTAATCGTATCTAATAATTCTATCTGGCTGTCTCGTTAAGAAGTTCAAAGTGAATAATTATGTTTTATGCCAGTGCTTGTGCCAAATATTATAGTGATATTTACAGTGGGTTATTCATTGTTGACTATTCCAAATATTATGTTAGTTGAGAAATGCTATGAATGTTTGAGTATGATGTTGACTGTTGAGCAATTGAGTTGATGTGCTGCCATCCTTTTGTCCTTTGTTATGGAGCGTTCCTGGAGTTCACTACGGTGAGGGAACGATCAGCTAAGTTGCTTCCTACGATGCACTGGTAGAAACCAGGGCCAGCGGTGCCCTCTTGCCATCTTTAGTGTTTTATCAGATGGTGCCCAGCGATGGAGTGCTCCTACAACTCATCACGTTGAGGAAACGATCAGCTAAGTTGCTCCCAGCAAAGCATCGGTAACCAGCCTGGGGCCAGCGGTGTCCTCCTGCCATTTTAGTGTTTTACCAGGAGGTGTCCAGCATTTTGGTTGTATATCTTCGAGTGAGCAGGCGGAGACTGAGTTTCAACTTGGCTTCAGATCTCTCTCCCACGGCTTTACAGATAATTCCACGGATGATTGCAAGTTTCGCAACTTCACATCCTCTGGATGTGTAGCGAGAGTCTCCCGCAGATTCACGCTTCGCGTGGAGTGGAACTTACAGTTTCACATAGGTGCCTGCGGGCAGCGTGGCGTGAAGTGTTTTTCCTTTTTTATAGTTCTACCATATACCAACTCCTGCTTTCTCAGGGTCGCTTGCTAGAATGATTATGAAAGTGTCCTTAATTTCAGTCATAGATCCTTACAGAATATGTTTTACTTATATCTCTTTTTTCTTTTACAGACTTCCTGAGCCTCGGACGGCTTGAGCTGGGGGCTCTATGATCTACGTATTATTTATTGTTTTATTCAACAGGATTATTATCAAGCAACAATATGTATCTGCTTTATCTCTTTTGATCATGTGAATAAAGCTATTACTGAATTAACTAAACTGGAATCTCTTAACATACCTAATAGTAAATTTATCTTTCTAGGGTCCGGTTTCACCAAACTCAGTTAAATTTATCAAAGGGTTATTTTGAGTCAGTAACTATGGTTACAATTGTATCAACAATACTTTTCGTATAAAATAACCTTTGGATAAATTTAACTAGCGTTGGTGAAACTGGCCCTAGGTAATTTTAATATCCCTGAGCTAGTTTCATCAAAAGATAATTTAAGGTCATTGGGTTCTGATAATTTTTTGGAATTTCTTGATGCCACACAATTTAATTCAATTCGTAATTCTTCTGGCAAGTTTCTTGATCTTGTTGTTTCCAACGTAAATTGTATTGTTACTCATTCTGATGACATATTTCTTTCTTTCATAGTATGCTCACCATCCTGCACTTAACATTTTGATTCATTGCACATTAGACAAAACTAGCACTCCTAAATCTTTAAAAGTAGCTACAATTTCAAGTAAGCAAACTATCCTAAGCTCTATGAGCTAATCGCCAACTAAGAGTGGAATAATCTTCCCATGTTTTTGGACGCTAATCAAGCATGCAAGTTTTTATATCAAACTCTTTACTCATTTTGTGTTCCTATTCCCAAACCTTGTTATCCCAAATGATTCACTAGTGAAATTAAAGCTAAACTCAAAGAAAGAGAATCTTCTAGAAAACTTTCAGCAAAAAATAGTCTGAATTCATCTAACCACAAGAAGTTCAAAGCACTTAGGGAAGAAGTCAAACATCTAATTCAGTATCCTTTTGATAAATATGTCTTGGACTGTAAACAAGCCATCCAACATGAACCAAATAAATTTTGAAACTTCGTTAAGTCCAAGACCAAGTCGTTCCTGATGAACTTTCTTTGAACGATAATTCTTATACTGTTCCACTGGATGTAGAAAATGCCCCTGCCTTGAATTTCCAATCCGTATATATACTTTCCTCTAATAGTTTTACATCTTATAACTCTATTTCTGATGATATTGTTTCTTTGGGTATTATTTTTCGTGATGATATTGAAATCGCTTTAAGGAATCTCAAATCCAATTTATCTAGTGGTCCTGATGATATTCCGAGCTTCATAAATTAAAGACTGTTCTTGTCCACTCTCTACTGCTCTATTCTATATTCTCAATCTTTGTCTTAAAACGAATACATTTCTTGATATCTGAAAAAACTAAGATCATCCTAACTCTGAGATCTGGTGATAAATCAAGAATTAATAACTATCGACCAATAGCCATGCTTCCCAACTTTAGTATAGTATTCGAGAAGATTATCTATTCCAACATCTACACTAAGGTTAAGAATAAAATCTCCGTTTCTCAACACAGTTTTATGCAAAAGCGATCCACAGTCACCAATCTCACCTTTTCACTTACAAGATTTTCATTGTTTCTGAAGCTAGAGGTCCAATGGATTATATTTACACAGACTTTGAGAAAGCATTCGACAGAATCGATTATCATATTTTACTCTCCAAACTACACTCTTTTTCTCTATTACTCTCTTTTACTTATCGACTTAATCAGTTTCTATCTCTCACATAGAACATTGTTTGTCCAAATTCTTGGTCACAGCTTGTCTCCAATTTGGATCCATCACTATTTCATTGCTCATTGATGATTTAGCTGGAGTACTTCATTGTGATGAATTACTTTTTGCTGACGACTTGATAATTTATCATCTTTCAATATCGCTGAGGACTGTTGTATGCTACAGAATGATCTGGCCTCTTTATCGCTTTGGTGCTTCATTGATAGTATTTATCTTAATTTGTTAAAATGAAATGTTGTTACTTTCACTAGGAAAAATCTCAAAAATTGTTCAACTATCAAATCAGTGGTACTGTCTTGGTTCGTTCTGATCTTGGTGTCAAATTTGATCCTGGTCTGACTTTTATTCTACATTTTACTACAATCTGTCATTTTGCTAACCGAATTTTCGATTTCATTATAAGAGACTCCCGCTCGTTCTGTAATAATACCACAAATATCATGCCTGTACTATTCATTTGTTCGCTCTATGCTTGCGTATTGCTCGTTGATATGGAGTCCGTCAACATAAATTCTTATTGACCTTACTGAAGCTATTCAGGAAAAATTCTTAAAATATCTATATTCCAAAACTCAGGGATCTTATCCCGATCATATAATGCAGTATGCTGAGTTACTTGGTACTTTCAATTTTTAGACTTTCTCAGATAGACGTTATGTTAAGAAACAGACGGTTTGGATCTTCGAACTTGTTCAAATAACAACGAAATTTCGATAGTATGTTTTATTTAATATATGCATAATTTAATAGCTATGTCGTCCTACAAACAAAATGGTAGGATTTTCCTGTCTTACGCTAAGATACTGTCTACCGAACGATAATACTTCATCAATTACTAACAAACTAATTTCGGTTTCTTTTATTCTTCAAAAAATAAAATAAGAAGTCCGATATTACTATTGTTTCACAAAGAAAGTAGTATATATTGTCACAAAGTTATTGTGAATAAATAATTTTTACTCAGATTACAGTGCACTTTCATGATTTAAAAACTGTCAGATGATGTCAAAATCGCTAACTATCACTTTTACCGTCAACTATTTAATCTTCACAAGACTTTTTTCATGAATTTATATACCCAAATTCAATCTTCTAGAGAGTTCCATTCAATCAGTACGTCCGAAAGATTCAAACGGACCAATATAGCATACAATTTGCCGCAACAACCACATTTTGCAACAATGAACTAGCTTTAAAATATGTAACAACTGATAAGTAAGATAAGACAGAAGAAACAGTCCTTGCTACCACGTTTTACTAAAGTACGTTTCACTAGGCACTCGGTGAACGATTTGCTCACGACCGCAGTTTTGGCCGTTCCACTAACATATGATTGTGTAATACTTATATTAAAAAGATAACAATGCAAGATTTTAAATTGACTTATAGAAACACAACAGCCACAATGACAGTTGTGATTACAATTTATAAATTACTCAAACTTTATTCTTATCTTTAGAAATAAATGGATACTCAATTTTTATCACCTCACTTACTCACATGAGGTATTATATGCTCGGGCGCCAGGATCTTTTTATTTAACTTTTATTAACGGAAGTCCGGTTCTGAAATTTGGAAATATTCTTTCCAAAATGAAATCACACAATGAGTTTTAAGAATTCAATTTGATCAAAGGAAAATAAATAAAACATGAACGAAACAATAATTACAACAGATTGATTCATCAATCTAATTTAAACAAATGCAATGGAATAAATCATAAACCAAACAATAATTACAACAGATTGATTTATCATGAACAATTATTCAACAAATAGAAATTAGTTTCAAGAGAGATAACGTTTTTAAATAAATCTGAAAATTAAAAAAAAAAAAAATTTTGAAGAGGAATAGAACAGCCTATTATAGGCCCTGAGTTATACAGAGCTACATACCGATGCAAGCCAATTTGGGTACAGAACGGTATTGATGCAGAAAGACCCTTATGATCAAAAAATGCATCCGGTACATTACACGAGCCACAAGACTAGCGATGCGGAGATGAAATACCACAGCTACGAGCTTAAAGTACTAGCAGTCATCACAACTCTTCAGAAGTTTCGAGTTTATTTGCTAGGAATTGAGTTCAAAATCATAACGGATTGTGCTGCGTTTCAGATGACAATGTCAAAAAAATACATTCCAGTCAAAATTTGGAGATGGGCATCGTTTATAGAATAATTCAAGTATACTATTGAACATCGCTGAGGCAATAGAATGGAACACTGCGATGCTTTGAATAGATATCCTGTTATTATCACTATCAAGAACAAATTTTTGGAGAAAATACGTAACTGTCAAGAAGAGGACGAACATATCAAGACGATAAAACAACTTTTGTATCAAAATTGTCATCATGACAATTATATTTCACAAAATAATCCATTGTACAAGATGTATGAAGACAACCAGCTGTTGGTCATCCCAGAAGGTATGCAGTAAGAAATAATCAGAAAGGCACATGAAGAACATGGGCATTCTGGCAAGAAGAAAACAGAAGATATAATCACTAGAGAGTATTGGATTCCGAAATTGGAAGACAAAATCGGAAAATGTATACAAAATTGCGTACCATGTATTTTATCCGAAAAAAAAATACTAGAAAACAAGAAGGTTGGCTAAATCCAATAGAAAAAGAAGATTTGCCGTTACAAACATATCACGTGGACCATTTGGGATAACTGATCGCCACTACTAAGGGCTATAAATACTTATTTGCATTGTAGACAGTTTTATCAAGTTTAAATGGATCTATCCAATAAAAACTGTTATAGCCCACGAAGTGATTTCAAAACTGAAGGCTCATAAGGCAATTTTTGAAAATCCGAGAAGAATAATTTCCGATCGAGATACTGCGTATACTGCAAATGCATTTGCAGATTTTTGCAAAGAAGATGGGATTGTTGCACATAACAACAGGTGTAGCGCGAGGAAATGGACAAATTTAACGTGTCAACAGAACTATCATTCCGGTACTATCTAAGTTATCAAGAGACAAGGTAAACAAATGGTATAAACTTGTACCAAAGTTACAAATGATATTGAATAGCACGTATCAGCGATAAATTAATTGTACACCAGCAGAATTATTATTTGGTGTAAATATTTGATCACCTGAGGACGTTGAATTATTGCGAGTTGTAAAAGAAGAGTACATTAAGAGTTATAAAGCTGAAGGCGGGTAATGTAACTAATCTAGGACAGAAGCCAAACAATAAATAAAGAAAATAGGAAGAATTATAACAAATCTAGAAAGAATCCTAACAAATATAATCTAGGGAATTTGGTCGCCATTAAGCGAACACAATTTGTAAATTTAAGTAAATTGAGAACTAAATTTCTAGGTCTGTATCAGATAGTCAAGGTTAAGAGAAACGATCGCTACGACGTGGAAAAAATGTACTCGGGTGAGGGACCTTGTCGAACATCGACGACAGCCGACTTCATGAAGCCCTGGTACGTCTACGATAGCGACGATGACCGTCAACCCCAAAAACAGGAATGGCCGAGTTGTGGGATCCTAGGTCCGCAGGGTGAGGGATGACGCGCAGAAAATTAGGGAATAATAAGCGAGATGCGGAAGAGTCGTATGTGCGCCTTGAGCGCGAAGAAACGCCTTTTGAAAACTAGTGTTTCACAAGAGTCTTGCATTTTTCTTGCTCTTGTCTTGCGCAAGAAATGCAAGACAAGAAATATCTCAATTTCTTGTCTTGTATTGCAAGACAAGAACAAGAATTGGATTTTGGAAGAAGATGCAAGACTTGGCAAGAATTGCAAGATTTTCTTGCCTCTCTTGCATTTTTGCCAGAACTGCGTATCAATGAGTCCGATTTTAGGGCTTTGAGAAAAAAATGAGTATCGTGTCATCAGTAATGAATAGGTGGATCAACTAGAACAAGTCGAAAAGTAACATTTTTTTAAAGAAGCGCACTTATTGAAAACAGCATATGGAATATTCATTTCTTTAGAAGTACATGAGTAGGAATGTGAGATATAAAATATAAATTTTCTTGAATAAAAAAAACTGCTATAGATTGATAGAATGAGAAAATGAAAACGTGCATTATTCTCTGTAAAACTTCGACCAGGAGTTTAGGCACAGAAGACTTTTAATAGATCAAGATTCAAACGGTTTCTGTGCTTTCTTACCACTAAGGTCGCCTTGGAGAAAAGTCATTCTGATGGCACAGATGTAGCGATATTACTCAAAAAATCTCCAACCATTTTAGACAGATTGCGAAATATAGAAGTATGAGCTGGCCACCAAGCCAGAATATCAGTGTCTCCGCTTACTGTTTTGAAAGAAAATTTTGATTTAGTTCTATTCTTCATTATTTTTTGTCTATGCCTTGCAACGACGTGGAAATAGATGTGTCAAGCTCATTTTGGATAAATATCTGAGTGAAATCAATATCATAGTATAGTCGTCAAAAGAAGTTACTGCAAGTTCTTCCCCATCCTCATTACTTTGACTACTATTATAATCGACAAAATATCTATTTTTAAAAGTCTTCGAATTTCTTGATTGAAGTTTCCTCCAAATTTTCGCCCGATTCTGTGAGCTTCATCCAAAATACGCAGACGCAATAGATCTAATTCGTTTTGATGTAGTGTTTTATTATTTTGTCAATTGATGCTCTGTTTTGTGTATCTAGTTCTAATGCGCATTTCTTTAATTCATCTAAAAGAATTTTAGTACCCAATACAACAATTGATCTACGAGTTAACTTGGTAAATCCTTGCAAAAGCAAGAGCTGTGCAAGAATCTTGCACAAAAAGCTAGAAATTTAGTAACGCCATCTATTTAAAATATAATATACCAAGTAAAATATGCAAGACAAGAAATGTGCAAGAGGCTTGCAAGGCAAGACGAGAAATCGCCTTACAAGAACTGTGCAAGACAAGATCTCAATACATTTCTTGTCTTGCACTGCAAGACAAGAGCAAGAAACTGCTGAGCAAGACAAGAATTCTTGTCTTGTGAAACACTATTGAAAACTCGTTGCTTGTGCATTTTTCCAAATCAATTATCTATTAATTAAATTCTTAATGTAACAGTTACTTTTAATATAATCATCAATCTTTGTATTTAAATAAACTGAATTATTGAAACACCTTTCATTAAATCCTCTATTATTGCTATGCTCAAGTTCACTCGTGAACAAGTCAGAAAGCATAGGTATGGAGAAGACGTATCTACTAAACTGTTATAATTTGATAAAAACAGATATTGCGATCCTCCTTGTAAAATCAGAGTCTGCTTAACCTTGAGCAAAATTCTTAGTAAATTTACAGAACAGAGCTAAACACGCAAATCGCATTTAAAGTAGAGGTGTTGTCAAATATAACAGAATAAAAAATTATAATAATGACACAAACAAAAAATCGTACCGAAAAGGATACAGAAGTAATATTACAGATAATAGAAAGTAGCAAAAAAGAGACAAACTCAGCAATCTTAAACTGCAGGCGACATTAAATATAACAAATAATGAAGTTAAATTAGCAAAAAAAAGTAGACAGCTCCAAGTCACAAAATTCAGCTCTTAAAAATAGAATGGAATTGCAAAATCCTGACTTCAGACAAAAAACTAAGACTAAGAAAACTAATAATATTCGGAATAAAGAAAAAAACTAATGAAGCCAAAGACGACACGGCTGAATGTATCTGAGACTTGATAAATATTAAGCTTGGCATAAAGTTAACATCCTACGAAATAAATAACATTAGCAGACCTATCTACCTCAAACTGACAACAGAGAAAAAAAGAACTGACATATTAGGAGGAGCAAAACTCTTGGTTATGAGAGAAAAGATTTTCAATAATGAAGGTTTAACAGTTGATGAAAAAAATACGAACAGGTTTTTAAAATCCTTTCTTATTGACGCGAAATCAAAATGGTCTGAAAATATATATTAGAAATAATATTCTTTATGTGAACGGAGAGAGGTACACAGAAGAAGAACTGAAAGCAGGAATAAGTTAAGAAGAAACCTATCAAAACTTGGAAGCAAGAAAATCTACATCGGTGCCCAACGTATCAGAAAAGTCTTCTCAAGCTTAAGATATCGAAGCTATTAGATATGTCGATGAAGAAGCAGCACCAGATAAAACATAGAAACAAAAAAGACTCAATTTAAAAGCACAAAAAAATCGTATTCAAGAAGTTACGAAACACCCATTCAACCAAAAATTCATAGTTTTTTCTTATGCCCAAGAAACACTGCAAGAAAAAAGCAGCTAGAATAGATGAAATAAATTCTCAAATACAGAATAAATAGATATTTGATACTAAAAATCTGTATTTATTAAAAAAATAGTACTACTATTGAAATGAAAATTGACCAGGAACAACTTCGCGTTAGAGATTTAAACAAAGTCCATAATAGTGTATATTTCATTAAGATTTGCAAATAAGTAGAGGCCCTGCATCTTACATGATAAAAAATTACGTGAAAAAATTTCAGATAGAGGAATCAATCATATGAGTCTTGATAAATATCATTGTGAAAAAAAGCATGAGAGAACCGGAGGTACCACACACATTTACAAGGTCCAGTCATGTCTTAATTTTTCTTAACCAAAATTACTTAATTTTAATTTTATTCGTACAGGTTACAATGATAAGAATTGAGACAAATATCTCACAAATCATGTATATCTATTATAGATCATAAAAAGCCACAGTTGCTGATTTAAGACTATCAGTATGATGCAAATTATTAAAAAACATCATAATTTGTTACAAAAATTTAAATTAAACTATTATAATATATACATTATAACGAGAAAAAGCCAATTCATCGTATAAGTGAAATGTCAGAGCGAGACACCTGTTTCATGACAAATAAAAGAAGGCATGAATTTTTTTAACAGATTGAGAACTAGAAAATCCCTTTCCTGTAAACCCAGTAATCTTATATCAATCACACAAAGAAATGTTAGGCAACACATTAAAAAATTGTTGATCTCCATTGTAGAGTTCAAAAATATATTCCAGAGCTCAGGCAGATTTAAGCTCTAAAAAAGTAATAACTGAAATTCAATAAAAAACTTGCAAGTCAAGGAATGAGACAGCAAATTTCATTCTTTTGTTCAGCCTTCTTATTTTATTTTATATTATTAGAAAAAAATATTGTATAAAAATATTCGTGTACCACGTGAAACAATGTACATTAGGATGGAATTATTGGCTACCAACTCAGAAAGCAAAGTACAATTTCTTTTCAAGTCTTAGATTGAGAGCAAATAACAATTAACTGTAGGAAGACGGTTGATTGTCGCAGTCGTAACTTTTTATAGTACATTTCAACTCCTCATGCCTTTTGTATTCGATTTGATTCAAGAAACTTTGGAATAACCTCATGGTTTTCATTTGGCTTTCAATATTCAAAATATTCACTTCTGGAACAAAACATGTTGAACTTCAAATATGGTCATGGTTAAATAATAAACAATAGTAAGATATTTCAAGATTTTCAGATTATGAATTACAGTTCTCTATGAAAATTAACTTGCTTGACGAAGATTGAGTAATGCTGACGTTCACCATACCGGTTTACCGGTAAATGTACAAAGTTCCCAAATATTTCTTCACAAGTGAACATTCTACTTTCACCTATTATTAGGAAAATTAATTTTCATAGCAACTTCATTTAAAATCCACATTATTATCTATGCTCTCATACATACACATAAATCACGCCTTAGCATAAAAGTAATCGTAACCGAAGAGGGAAGCCCGAATGAGTATATGACTATATTTTTATCGACTATCACTATCATGATGAACCCACCACTTATATATACTTCTTATTGATATTTGTTTTACGTGGCTTCTACGATATTAAGTACGTTGTTGTAACCAGTGGAATTAATTTAAAGTTTTAGTAATTTATAGGTGATAAACAATTGTGGCTGCGACTATTTAATATTACAATGCGACTTAGAAGCTGCAAATTCTTTCAAGTGCTATTGAATATTGTTATAACGTTTTGGAGATCTTCAGGGGAACTTTGGATTTCTGAAACATTAAAGTAGTATTTATTGGGTTACTTAGTGACGTTACTGCGATCTGCAGAGTTAAACTGCATTGTGCATAGCTACTATGAAGTTTGTGTCACGCCTCGAAATTACCATGAAAAATATTTTCACCATCTATTTGAGCTGTCTCCAAACTACGGTTCATGGACCAATACCGATTCGTGGGTACCATCAATCCGGTTCGCGATAAGTTTGGTATCATACGAAATAATAAATAGATATTTTTTTAATTAACAAGCAGTTGAAGTCTTGTTCCTTGAGACTTCGTGGAGGAATCGAAGGTCCTTAGGCTAATAAGCTTAGAGAACTCTGATCTAGTCCACAATATCTAGATGCTTTGTATCATTGTTGTGTACAGAGTTTCTAGTAAAATTGTGACTTATTGCCTAGTGAATATAACGTTTGTTAAAAAGGGGAAGCATGGTCCTCAAAAGGAGCAATTCACACAGTTGACAACATTTTATAGAGAATCCATAGTTTTCAAAGTGAATGGTGCAATTGACTCACTGTAAAAGAACACTGTAGTCTTGTGAAGTCGTAATAATAGAGAACACTCATGTGTCGAAGAGTTTATTCCATCAACAAAAGAAGAAGAGGAGTCGGTTATTATTAGGGACAGAAGCCATCCACAAATTGAAGATAAAAGAGATACTAATAATTATAATCAAAGCATGCACCTTATAACCTTATGAACAAACATCTATTCGTATCAGTAGGACGTCAAATGCTGTCAGTTTTAAGTCTCAGATGGAACCGTAAAGTGACAACAGGAAGTTTTAGCAAGCAATTTATTGATAGTAGTCATAGCTGTGCTGCAACTCAAAAATGACACTGCAATACCTTGCAGTAATTAAAACATTAAAGCTCCATATTTGCAATTTCCGTTCGGCTCCTACAAATATTGATCAGTCAAGTCATCTAATTTTTTCAAACATCGGCATTTTTATGAGAGGAGCATAGGACGCCATTATGACAAAATATAAACTTTCACACTTCAATGACTGATACGTTTTTATTTACGATTTTAATATAACAAATTATTATCTAATAACTAGTTATATCAAGAAAGAGAAATTCTTTGCATCAGGGCGTTATTTTTCTTCTATAATAATATAGTATTTTATGCGATCATAACAAAAAAGGTGATTCTATGGCTCCTCTTGCGGCAGTGAGGTATAACTTTCTGGTACACATCTGTCAAATGATAGTTCTTCTCACACATCTGGCAAATTTCACTTAATACACAAATTATGTGCTAATAAAACAATATTCTAATAAGAAAATGCAATTTTGGGAGAAACATGGTCTGATTTGAACTCATAATCATCATGTCCAACAGTAAAATTAGATTATTCTCAATTTGATCACTGAGACCATGTGGAACTAGCACAAAACTATTGCGTTCGAATATATCCCAAGTATAGAATTTCATTTTGTTTCTGAGTTAGAAAAATCTAATAGACAAGGATATCATAGTAGAGTAAAATATAAGAGTAACATATTCAGTAGGAAGACAAAGCAAGCAATACTAAAAGCTTCAAGAAACGGATAAGATGTACCAGAAAAGTCTAAGATACTACACCGCAACAAATCTAATATGGAACCATTATGTCTCTGCAACATAGCAGAATAAACGCCAAGAACGTGGATAGCACGTAGCAGAAACAGCAAAATTATTTCTCCACTTCCACAATAGTAACATTCTTATTATGTGCCAGACTAATAGTGAAGTCTACAAAAGCTCCTACCGTAGTTGCTGATATGCTATCTATCTAAATGCAGACCGTCCACGCAATCTTTCACCTCCAGTTTTAAGCACATAAATCATTCCAAAAATCTCTCATTCGGCATTCATTTCATATGTCCAAACCAACGTAACTAACTTATTCCCACTGCTGTTCTACATATTTGTGTTCATATCGCATTCTTCAGACATCATTTTTTTTCATATTCGATCTCTTCTGGTATATCCACAAACATTACGCAAGAATCTCATTTTCGCAGTAGTCACTATTAGTTAATGCTGCTGCAGCCATGCGCAGTACTCACAATGCAGATACAAATACTCCGTTACATACACTTAATCTTGCCAACTTGAAAAAATACCGTGTAAACGTCGGTGAAGTACCCAGAAACTTACATTACCAGCATACTCTTCTTCCAATCTCCTCATAAATTCTTCCATCATTCGGCATAACACTACCCAGATGTACAAATTCATCCACTTGCTCCAATTTCACGCCTTTCACCAAAGCATTGCAATCAGTCATCAATTCATTTCTCTCAAACATTAAAACATCACATTCATCAACATTCAAAAAAAGATTTTTTGTTTTCACTTCATGTATCTTATCATCTATCAATAATTCTTCCAAATTGCTCTTCACTTTCACCTAAAAGAGCAACATCATCTGCATATGTGAATGCAGATAAATACCGTATAAACCATTCAAAGCTTTACGCAGTAACACGTCCATACATTTATTGAACAACCATGAAGACATACTAAAACCCTGTTTCACACCAACATCAATACTAAGCCATACAGTTAATCTACCATCCAACTGAATAGCAGCTACATTTCATAAAACGCTCGAATCGTAGGCAATAAATTAATATTTATGCTGTACACAGCAA
Source organism: Dromius quadrimaculatus (assembly GCA_963989225.1). NCBI lineage: Eukaryota > Metazoa > Arthropoda > Insecta > Coleoptera > Carabidae > Dromius > Dromius quadrimaculatus. The sequence goes on along the minus strand of OZ022325.1, from coordinate 53,943,020 downwards.
GCACGTCACACAAATTATCTCGAAGAGCACTATCAAATGCTCTTCGATCAAGAAAGCCACAGAACACCTTCTTGCACTTCTCAAGTGATTTTTCGCCAATCAAACGAAGAGATAATAATTGATCATTATATTCTTTTTCAGGCAGCAACCTTCCTCATACGTCACTTATCCTAAAAATTAATCGGACTCGCTCTTTATGAATTAAACTTTTCTCTCACATTTTCCCTACAACACTTAGCAAACTAATTGCAAGAAAATTGGAACATTTGTTTTGTATTTGGATAAGGGATGAATAACGCCCATTTCCAATCACTACGAGCCATACAATATTTGAACAAAATCTGAACAAATCAACTAATCATTCAAACACTCGTTTACACCCATACTCTAGCATTTTATTCGTTAAACCATCCAGGTGCCTTTCTATTTTAAACGCATCAATATTACAGTCAGTTTTCATTCCGTTTGTTCTACAAGCATTACTACTATTAATGCTGCCATAGCCCTTGAAATATTCACATCATTTTTCCCTTACATTAGATTCCCACCTTCCAATCACTGACGCTCAACCGAAACATTCTACTGTTCACACAAAAGTCATTCGTCAAGTTTCAAGTCACTGATTCATCAAGACATACTTTCTTTAGCCTCTCTCTTGTAACATTCACTCAACCTCTTGCATTTCATCAAACATTTTTCACGTCTACTACAAAACAAATTTTCAGCAACTAAATTCATATACGCTTCCATTCTCTCTACAATCGCTTCCTCAAATATCTCATTCCATCATGCCTTCTCCGGTCGGCAGCCTAATCTACATTCACTTCAAATATCTTTTGTACATTTAGGAGCAGTGTCCTTGAATCTCGTCCAAACATAATTTTTATTGCAATCAAAACTAGGCTCACATTTTGACAAATTCTTCAAACATTTCAACAAAGTATTCCACTAAATAATCATTTAAAAGTAGATTGAACTCAAAGTGAAATATTTTATCCGATCCTTTCATTCTTATATATTCGCCAGAAGGCATGCAATCCACAACAGCTCAAAAGGCTCAAACGATTGCGTGAGCTTGTAGAAGAAAAATGTGGAATTCCATGTTTTCAAATAGCATGCTAATATAAAGCCTTTGTGAGAAAATTGGCATACATCCCTCATTGGGGCAAGGATGGAAAATTATATAATAAAAAATACAATGGCAAATTGGGTCTACGTTTGTGCAATATCTCCCCAATATTTTCAAGACGGTTTTATGGCTGAAACTACCGTTGTTTTTTCAGATGCAATTTGAAAACACGGAATTTCCCGCAGCCGTTCGAGTCTTGGACTGTTGCGAATTCCATGCCTTTCAGTATTAGGGTTCAAATTACTTTCAACTATTTCACATCATAAAGGCAGGCAAAATATTGTCACGGAAAACCCCAATTTTTTTTTAAAATATGATTGGAATTTTCTTTCTTTCTTATAATGGGGTAAAATTTCAACCCTCGAAAAGGCATGCGGTATAAAATCGGAGAACTCGAAGTGTAACCATCTCCCAATCTATCAGCCGTAAAATCAAATACTGATTAATCGTATCAAGAGCCGCATCATGCTTTATTCTTACTCACATTCTTTGATGTATACATATGTTTAAAGAATGGATTAAAAATGAAGAGATTTCACTCCTAGCAAAAAGACAAATTCTTCACGATTCTCTTACCACCGTTTTAAATTTTAGTCGACTAATCTCAAACCTACCCAGAACACTTCCAGATCTTAATCCAATTTGATAGTATACATAAAAAAGTAACGTATATTTCTCTTTATTAAAACAGTTTTCAATTCACAAAAAAAAGACTATGGGTGATAATTACTCTCAATTTAAGTGATTAATTTCTGCTTTTCCATAGGAAATTATGAAAGAATTTGAACAACGAAATCATTAGTCCAACGTGCATTCAAGTCACTTTTCGCTATTTCGTCAGCAATTATAAAATTATTAGTGCACTAAAAAATACGTAGAAATATCATGCAATGAAATTTCATACCTCTACCTATTATGCTTCTCATATTTTGCATTATAATAATTCTTTAATGATACAAGCTTCAATTATCCAAAAGACATAAATAACATGGTTTTCTCGGCTATTGTAAGAGTCGTTTAAAATATATTTAGTCTTCTAGAATGAAAGAAAAAAATAAGCATTGCGGCCGATCATTTCTGAGAAAAACAATCAAGGGGTTTTTTACTCCATCATTGGGATCTTCAAAAGTGTTAAAACTATAATGATGATTAAATAGAACATAAGTTGCTTAATATGGAGCTTATTTATTCAATCTTCTCAAAATTTGAATCTGAAGCTTCTTCCACAAGATAAAAATTTGAAACTGGAAGACAGTTATTATTTCCTTTTCTTGTTCTGGAAATTAATCTAGATGAAATTATGTTCTCTGAACTATGTTAATTATTATGCACTAATCTCAAAACTATCTTTCATAAGCTAATAATCCATCATTAATTTGAACAGACTACTATTCTTATCTGATATCGGTTTTTTAATTACACCACTACTCTCTATCCATTGATGACCTCAAGTGCGAACCGCTCGTGCTCATTTGCGACTAAAGCTACCGCTCAGGGTACTAGCGTCTGAAAAGCTACACCATAAAGCTCAAAATCTTCAACAGCAATATACTCTACCTAGCTGTTAGCAAATACAAACCGGACGCTTTCTCTTCTTACGAATTTTTGAAGAACGGAATTCTTCAAGAAAATTCACCTCATAAGGTATAGTTTAACCATCGAATGAAAGTTGACTCTGAAATTATTTCATAGATATGGTTTTCTTCCAGATCATTTAGCTATTATTCGAATTTCAAAGGAAACTAAACTTTATAATGGAATAGTTAGCAACGATTAGAATTCAGGCCCCAAGAGTTTTTGCAAGTACTTACTCAAATACTGGATTAGGAATTCCCAGAAATACATTAGTATAACTTGCTTGGAATAGATGGATGACTACGATATTTACAGGATAATAGAGAACAAACCAGGGGTGCATTGAAAATATTCTTCATTATTTATTTTATTTATTCATCAAAATATGCTGTGAATGTGTCTTGTAAAAATGGTTTTAAAGAATATCCATTTCTATCGGAATCACCAGAAACCCACGGTTGCCATATTTTGAAATTTGTCACTGAAGTTATCTATATACCTGATACACAGTAATCCAGTGGTATTAAGAACATTCATGTTGATGTATTTCTGGAGATTCTTAGTCCAGTATTTCAGTGGATATTTGTAGAGGTCAGTTTTCTTGGAAATTCTAGTCATAGCTAAATGTTTTAAAAAAAAACCACATCTATAAAATAATTCAGGAGTCAACTTTCACTCGATGGTCAGACTATGCATTGCTGATTTTTGATGGCACTTCAGTACCCTGGTCTTGAAAAGGCTACTGAGACAATATATTTGAGAGTTTGCCCTGAATCAGTCAATATTGAAGTTTTGACAGATGAGTGTAAAAATGACCTCATAAGGCACATGAATAGAACTAAGTAGATATCGTATCATACTTTCTCCTCAGTTTAAGGCTGTTGTGTGAGGTAAATTTTTCGGTACCGTTTTTCTTTTCAGACACGTTTTTTAGAAAGAAGGAGAATATCTACTTCATAATGTACACTGCTGAGTTTTGTTGGCAACAGTGCTCATCCTTTTCAGGCCGTGCATCCAGATTTGAAATTTGCATTCCAAAAAAGAGAAATTTCTTTATGCAATTTAGACTGTCTATCTTTCTATATTACTACTGAAGAAAATTTATTATTGATGCAATATTTCTCTTTGATAAAATATGCCATGTATCTCATTCTACACCTTTTCCAAAAAACTTGTCTGGAATTGAAAATCTGTCTCACTCTATGATTTTAATCAAGAAGAAGGCATGCTGCGATATCCCGACTTTACGATCTGAGTAGGTACCTAACGAAGTAATAATAATTGCAATTTTTGTTGGCGAAAAAATTCCTGGATATATATTTTTCTGAATATTATTCCGAATCGAATGAGCTATTGCTCATAGTCTAAGAGCTAGCGAACCATTCGACTAAACGGTTACCGCAAGGCTACGAAATTTTTAAATGATATTTCATACAAGTATAAACAATTTTTCTTGATCACTTTTTCCTGTCGATATCCAGTTGAAAAAATCATCAAAATTCTATCATGAATTTCAATGTGCGCTTATGGTTCGATCTGAACGTTCGACATTTATTGGAAAAATGATAGCTGTCGATTAAAAAGAGAATTTGGTAACCTTATACCACAGTAGTCAAGTCAATCATTTATTTAAAACTATAAGAATATTCATATCTCGGCAAGACATTGGGATCTCAACGTATATCGGTAATTCCATTTTCACAAACTCTGTTAGATAGGTTGAATTTATATTCGAGATCAATCATTTGTATTATTAGTCATATTTATATCTCACTCTCAAGTTAATAGATTTCTATTTAAGAATTTCACAAATTTTTTCAAATAGTACATTTTCCAAAAGTAAGAATGTATTGCACTGCACTTTCAGAGAGAACAGCTGAGAGAAACAGTCAAAATTTATCTGCTATTTTTGAGTTGCGAATATACTAACTGTTATTCCAACGGTTTTATCCAGAGAAAACGGTAAAACAATAAATGAAATTAAATCCTAAAAATATGAATTCAGTAAATAATTCAATTGAAAATATTGTCACAGTTCTGTAAGCTCATATTCTTTCAGAACTGAAAATATAAACTAGAAATGCTGAAAAAAAAATCGGAAAAAAAGTCATCTAGAAATATTTTTGCTCTCGGCGAGTTCAATTACTTGAATTTGATATATCTATTCCTGCTACATCTGTATATTTGTGACCTGTAACTGGACGGCTGCGTAATCGTACCCTATACGGCGAATGAATATCAGTATATTCACCAAGTGTACACTATAAGCGTCTGCCACCCCCGTATCAAGTGAAAATCGAGTTTTATTTTTATTCATTTTATTTATTTATGATGATTTTTTGCCATATATTCACTGAATATGAATATTTCAGATAATTGTATTAAAATACTGTGATCCGGCTTCTGCTCTTTGTTACATTGATTAATCTATTCAAATCTTATCAAATAGGTACATGCATACTAAATCACACAGTCGCTCAGTATATAATATTATTTATTTCTAAAGCTGTCCATTATAATTCTATCAAGTAATACTTGGCAGAAGAAAAAAAACGATTTTCCTGTGAATCAATTGTTTTGGGCCAGATTGAGTGGACTTGCTACTTTATTTTACAGTTGAACTATCTTTTTTGAAGATTATAATAATCAAATATGATAACCTTCAGCTGAGACTTGCGACTGTATATTGTAAAACTGGATAATCGAAGTTTCAAAAAACTTTCGAGAAAAACGAGTTTTCCTAACCCTCGTTGGTTCTCCTCTTTATTGCAAATGAAAATCAATGGATCATTTTCCACCTTTTACTCATTCGAATTGACCTATATATTTTATAATTCAATTCTTGATAGATTTTTCGTAATCAATATTTGATTCTTTGATAAATTTGTTACAGATGACTGAAAGAGTCAACTCAATGGGAATTTCATAAGCTACTAGATTTCTATAGCAAATAAATTTATGAGATTTATTAAATATCAATTATTATAAAAGTAGTTGCAGATAAATTATTGTAACTCTCAGTTACTCAAACGTAATAATCGTTGATAGAGAAACTAGAATTATTTTAGTTTTGCTCTATTTTCTATTCAAAAAATCACACAGTGTAACACAGAATCACACTACACTTGTCTGTATAACATTAACACTGTGCTATGACCTAATTAATTTTTTGCTCACTTTTACTCACGTATTTATGAATGTTAGAATAAATAGCAATCATCAACATTTGAATTACTTAAAAGAATTTGAATAATTGAAATGCTCCATAATAACGTGTTTGGTTTTGGAATAGAAATCGATTCAATACTCTTTTATTCATTATTCTGATCATAGATTTACTAATTTTAATGTTGCTATTCGCATAATACTGCTTCTAAAATGGTATATCATTGAACGAGCTTATAATAAGTTGCTAGTCAAAGAATGTCTGCTTGTGTTATTAGAGTGTTCTGCAGTAAGTTTTTTTTATGTTTATTTCTCAATCAAATTGTGCTTTTTTGTGGTTAATTTGTTTACTTCATTAGGGTTGGCTTATCGTTTTTCTGTGTTATTATTCCGCAAATATTGAACTTTTTTAGTTCTTCAACAATTAATAAAAATTTCAAAATTCCTTATATTGTTACTTCAAATTCAATAAAAGCTTTCAATTAAAATGCTTGGCACAATAAGTTATAAAATAATGAATTTTAATTCACCATTTGGTATGAATTCTATCATCATAGGATTAGCTCTTCACTAATTTGTATAAACATAATATGTGGAGGGTTCTTCTACATTTTGAGGGATGGAAACATTATTTTGTAAGGTTTTTGGCATTAACACCAGTTAGTTTTTGTAAAATTCACTTGGATATGGACAATTAATTTTTCTCTAGATAATTCCCATACTTATGCTAATTACCTAATTGAATTCATTAGCTTTACACTTCTATATCTTGACCATTCATTGTCTGATTGCTTTAATTCAGTCTTCTTGGATTCTACGCCTTGTTTTTGATTGATTTCGATCCAATTTTTGAGAATCGACGAATTGAAGTGAAATTTTCTAAAATTAATTAATTTGCATGATTTCAATCGACGTCAAAATTTCGTTCTACAATCTTATGTGTAACGCTATATTTAGCATTTTTACCTAAATGAATTTAAGAAACCATCTTCCAGAATATTGGAAGAAACTTTTTTTGCTCTACAATTTTCATCTCTTGGTGAGGAGGGCTCGGTACTTTTTGAGCTACTATGTAAAGTCCTGTGATGCGCTCACACAGGTGAAACGTGTTTTATCCTATATCATGAATATTTCTCCATATTCACCCTATACTCCACAATTATTTATCCTGAAGCTACTCTCCTGTGTGATATGTTTCAGATTTCAAATTTTCACTTACTTATTCATACTCGCCTGTTGTTAGAGGCATAAAATGTATATTTCCGATAATCAAAATTTATGTAATTGAAAGCTGATGGTAGTTTTCCGACAGCGTGAGCTACATTAAATGTGCAGATCTTACAGCTGAAAGAGGTTCATACTGAACCTAAAGATCATTTCAGTTAATAACGATCCAAGCGTTCTTATGGCATTACAATTCAAGCTTTCTCATTGGCTAAAATACGATCCAATTCTACATTATCACAAAAATCGTACATGGTTATCTGTCAATTACACCATTTTTTGTCAGTCGTTCATCAATTATCATAAATAGATTTGTGCAGTTCGAAGATTCAATTTTGTATTTATTTGGGTAATATTTGAATATACAAATATATTTGTTGTTCTTATTCTTAAACTCATTTCCAGACAGCTTGTTTTATATTCTGGATGTCTATTCTGTAAAATAAAGACAAGAGCTAGTTCTATATTCATGACATCAGGCAATAGTGACTGTTTCTATATAAAGAATAGATACGTGCTTCTATTCTAGTGATATTGAAGTATCAAAGTTTTCCAAACTATCAAAGTTGGCAACACGGCTTTTGAAACTTTGATCAATAATAATTTTGACTTCAAGTATAGATCATATCGACTGATTTTAAAATAGTTCATCACACTATAACCAAATTAAAAAACAGAATTGAAAAACAAAATAAAAAATCAAAATGAAAATTAAATATATCAATACAAAAATCCTCGTGAACTAAACCTGATGAAATATAACAAACTATGTATATCGTATAGACAATACATAGAACTTTATGAAAATTCAAAATATCGATAAGGAGAATCTTAACCTCAAACGTCAAATATAGAGCTGTTTCTATGATATAGCAACAACTACGTACCCAGGGTACGTTCCGATTCAGTATCCGGACACTGTCCAGACAAGATAATTTCCCCAAAATCGTTAATAATCAAGTGAGGAAACTTTTAATTCTGTTCAGAATCATTGTCCGGCTAATGTCCAGACAACGAAATCCTACCTACCTTCAAGAGATAGGTAAGAGTTCTCCGACATGCGCAGAGCGCAGTTCGTCAAGCTTATGTCTGTTCAGTTTTTGTTTGTAAAGAATTTCGCGCTATATTAAGTAGCCCCTTATTGTACTTGGATCATTTTCAGGCGGAGTTCTTAAAAATTTTCTCAGAGCAACTAATATTTCATTATTTTCATCATCTCTTTCTTCGTCATTATTATTAGAAATAACATTTGCAAAGAAATAGTTAGCTGCATTCACAATTGCTACAAACAATGCCATGGTTCAAAGATAAAAGATTATCTAAAGTGACAGTGACAGCAGGCGCTTGAAACAAATGAGCATGCGTACTGTGGGAAGTCACACTATTATGGAACATCGTTCAGAATCAAACGATATTCTCCTCTGTGATGTCATTATCTAGACTATAGCACTAGATAAAGCAGAGCAGACTCGTCCGCCATTTTGGAGCCCACTGTCAGTTGTTTGCCGTTTACCGATGTGTGAACTTTAATATAATTTAATAAAATAATTTTAAGTGACGGGCTGTTCTGGGACCAGTTGTATTATTCATTCAAGATACAGGTTCTGATTCTACAGATGAGTAACTCTTATTTTTCAATACATCATTTGAATGTGGAGAAATATATTCCGAGCTACTTAACCTCAATTTGAATTTAGATTTTAATTTTTCGATTGTCGGAATTTGAGTGCATCATTCACAGTAAATGTCAGCATTATTGCAAGAATCTTTGTCCTTCAGTAATATTCTTAATGATTTGCTACTAAATTGTCATAATTTTTAGAAGTTTTGCAGTACTGCAAATTATTTGTTGGAGCAATACACTGTAGTGAAAGGTTTGAGGATTAGGAATTTTGAAATTTCAAACAAAAATGAAACCACCAGCTACAATTCCAAATGAGCTTACAAAACAAATACAAGAAGCAAGTATTGTATTGTGTTTCTTTTGATTTGAACTGTTTTTTAAATTTTTATTGTATTTTCTATGATGACCTTGACTGATATCTTATGAAAAAACCTTTTGTGCTTATTATTATTTATTATTTAACCTGCTTTGACCAAAGCAAATATTTAAGTACTTACCTAGGTACCTATTTGTTGAAATCACCATACTACCTACTTTAACTTCATAATTTGAATACTAAACATTTACAAATTTTGTGCAGAAAATTAATGCAAGCAGATAAATTTCTTAAAGAACAAAATGCACAGCTGCCTGCTATTTTAATCTTGTTATTATTCATCTAGAAATCTACATAATTTACACAAACTCATAAAAATAAGGATATTATGATGCGAAACCGTCATAAATCATTACATCTCTAGTATATAAGACGTAGCTTTTAGTTTCTAGTTCATATTCACTTGAAAACGATTGAAGATATATAAATCAATCGAAACGTTGTGTATTTTTATAATAATAAAGACGATGGAAGTCCGAAAAAATAGTTCAATTAATGAGGATATTAAACGTTTCACAGACTTGTCAGTGGGCTCCAAGATGGCGGACGAGTCTGCTATGACTATCTGGTGCTGTAATCTAGACAAGATACATCCAGACAATTATCCAAGGAATCGGAACGTACGGAGTACGTTCAGAAAGCTCGCCGAGACAACAATTTTTCGCCCAATGCGTTCGTTTTTAGTGGACAATTCGTCTGAATAAAACGACTTGAACGTTCGAAATCAATTTGGGTGAACGCCTAGACGAAATTATTTCGCTCCGCTTTTTACATGGGCGAGTCATGAACTAAGTATACCCGACCTGCGCAGTAAAACTATTATATCTCATCTGTGAAAAACAAATTGATCATTGAAATTACAAACTACAAATTCACGTCATAGGATCAGTGTCATCAATTCATTTAGTTTTTCAAAAAACTCTACTGTAATTCAAAAATTATTTTGGAACTTTTGAACCGAAGAATTTTAAATTGTGATTTTTAGAAAAAAATTTGCAGCGAGAAGACTTTTCTTGATGTTGAAGATTATTTTTTAGTTTATTCAAATGAACTTCTAGTAATAATTCTTCGCCGATGTCGTCATTTTCAGCATTATTTTTGAAAATAATATTATAGAGTAAAAATTTAGAAGCTTTTAAAATGCAAAGAGGCAGCTCCGCCATTATTTCAAATTTAAGATTAGTTAAAATGAAAGAAAGTTGGTTCAGATCGTCCGGCTGGATTGATTTAATACCGATGACGTCATTATATTTGACATCGCCTTGCTCTGAGCGAAACGTTTAAAATCCGAACGCACCCCAGTGGTAGCTCTAAGGGTACGTTCTACTAGAAGATCTCAATGCTCATGTCACCTCAATAATCGCTCCATAAGATGATCGTGGTCTTGGCGTTCATGATAAAAACATCATAGATGACGTCTTTGATCTCGACCACTTCAAGCTCACAACAAGTGGGTCGAAGCGGTCGTTGCATTCATTATTGCAGAAATGCAAAATCATCAAGAAGTTCAAATTAAATGAGAAGATACCTTTCCAATTTGTACTTTCGATTCCAAATTATGTCTATTGATTCAAGATTTTTCAATCTGTCAACATGACAGATAGTTTCATGGTCTCCCAACATCATTATTTATTATTCAAGAACGAATAATTTACACAGGCATATGGAATTTATTTCATTTTCATATCTTTTTTGCTACAGGTTAGATTATTCATATCAATGATTTACTTTTCGATCCTAAAAACAAATTGTCAGTTTATTTGACATTTAACAGACACTCGCATCGTTCCACTTGAAGCACCAGCCACATCGACCATGAGTTAGTGGAGCAGCAAAAACCGTGGTTGTGAGCGTGAGCGTTGCGGTCATCTAGTGGAACGTATCCTAAAACACCCAAGAAATAGCAACTGACATGACGTTGTATACCTTTTGTGAATTAAGATTCAACTTCAACTTGTAGCTTTACCTGTTATTGTGTTGATTCTACTAATCTTCTAAATGTGAAAGCGATCATGTAAGTACTATGATTCGATTCATAGGTAAGTTTTGAATGAAAAATTTTCCAAAAAATTATTTTTAGAAGTGCTCGAAGAGAGGCTATTCATGTCAAAATTAGTGTTTGGAAAGCCAAATATGCATACTTTTGACTAAATTATTCGTAGATCATCAATAATCACAGAAAAAGTCCAACAGTTTTAGAATGTTTGTTGTTGACAGCCAGATGCCAAATGGAGGATATTTTATCAAAAAGCAACATATTCAAAGAATATAACCAATTGTTACAAAAGTATATATTCCAAATTATTATTGAAATTGATACTTTTGATTACAGAATAAGTGCTTCAAAATATTGATTGATAATCTCAAAAAGATTATTAGTGCAATCTTAATTTGGTCCATCAATTTCGCATACGTGACCATGAGTAATAAGTGAATCTGATTACATTTTGAACTTTTCAAAAATTTAAAAGAGATCAAATCATATTTTGAGCCAAATAGAGCTGCATAATAAAGGCTTATTTTATTAATCTTCACAAAGTATAAATTTAGAGCTTTGATCGCATATGATGCAAATTAAGAATTGAAATTCATTCTTCCAATTTGTATTTATAATTTATAAATCCTCTTCTTTCAAACTTACTCAAATTTGTCAGTACTAAATAAAATACAAATTTCAATTACTTGAATACGGATTATTTTGAAATTGTTAGAAAATATCATGGTATTTTTGTTTTATTTTTTTTCGCCGTCCGCCGTATTCAAATAGAAAACAATATTACACGTTATCATTTATTCATATTATACCAACGAACTAAGACAGTAATTATATTCTTTAAATTATCTGATTTCATTGCGACCATTAAAAGCTTGTTTGAGCCGAATGATCACTATGTTGTTCCAAGTAAAATGGTTACTGCAACTGTGCTCTTTAAATATGTTGTAATCAATTGCATTTTGTAATACGTATAATAATTGCTATAGGTAAATGACTATTTGCATTTGAATTTTACCGTGTAAGTGAAATACATTCGATGTATGATTGTAGTTCTGAATTATATTACCAGTTTCGTCATCAATATTGTACGTATTACAGACTGGCCTAGAAGTAATAAAGTGTATAAACTTGAGCATTATAATATAAAATCAAGTACATCGAGGCAAGACTTCTCGAGCTACGATAATTTTTATCTGGATATTATGATGATGCATATTAAAAATGATAGAGCAAGATACCAGGCCCGCCAGACGTTACTTATTTTCTGAGAAACACTGTTCTTAATGTCTTAAGTACTGATTTTTATGTATGTCTCAAAGAATTTTGTTGGAAATTGATAATCAACACTGCTAGACACTTTCCATCCGTGGTAATTTCTGCTAGACTCTTTAAAGCTCGCAATAACGTAGGTAAACTTACTTATAGTCTGAATGCTAATTTTTATATATAGCAATGTGAAGACAAAAGAATGGATTTTTAATTTATAGACCATAAAAAAGAATATGGCTCAACAATTGCCTAATAACTTGTCAATAGATAGGAATAAAACACACTTCTTAACATATTGATATGAGAAGAGTTCAGCATAATATCAGATAATCTATTTTTAGGAAAAAGCGTTCATAAAATCAGATTGTTTTGAAGAGAAGATTTTTATTGTACTTGCTCTGCATTTACTGCGGAATAATTTCTTGATGCAGTTAGTCATTTTCATTTTTACCTGGTTTTAGGCGTTGGTGCAGATATTCAATGTGATAAGGGATTCATACCTGATCTGGTGCAGCTGGTAATTGGCCCATGAAACGATACTTGTTCTGTCATAATTTCTAACTCTGGATTGTGTAGATTTCAAAATAGTGTTGGGTAAAGAGCATCAAGATCCAGTAGATCTATAGAGAAAATTCAAATTGAAACAAAACAGCAAATAAGTGGCAACTCGCCTTGTCCCCATTTTCTCATTACTTCTTTATAGTTTAATTTTTTCCAGGAACTGTATAATAATTAAGTTAATTGCAGTTTATCATAATGAGCAAGAAATTGTTTTATAGATGTGTTGAAAAAATTAAATTGTAATCAAATCAGATACAACTGCATTGTTCTTGAGATTTCTTATATATGTGCTACGAATCTATTATACCTCTGCAATTATGTTAAAAACAAAATGATCTTTGATAATGCATCTTCCAACTTCTACTTGCATGAGTGTAATAACTAGGCTCGCAAAATAGACAGGAACCTTCAATCTTCCAGGGATCTTATGAAAATATTATCTCATTCATTATTCAAGTCTCCTGCTATTTAATGGAATAATATCAACTTTAGAACCTTTCTGACTCTCAAATGAAATAAATGCTTGTTGCATTCCTTATTTTCCAGAGCAATCAAGATACTATTAATCAATCATTTTCAAATAATAGGTTATTTTGGTTCAAATTCTGTATATTTATTGATATTTTTGACATTTTGACTCTCTATCCGAAAGTCCTTATCAGAAACAATGATACAAAAATAAACAAGGAAAGTATCTAGATAATTAGAAATATACAGAATACTAGATCTGAAAACGTGGGCTTCACATCTAGTGCAGAAAGAACAAAATTCCTCTGGCATTCACCAAAAGTCTAAGGAAAAGCCACGTGGAACAGCCTCAAACAGAGGAATTGATAATAAAAGTATTGACAGTTATCATAGTGAAAAAATATATAATTAATATAACACACAAGGACGATGTCCCGTCTTTGCAAATTCACACAGTTCCAAGGTCCAAACATGTGGACAACTCAAAACCATCAGTATAGTTAGAGTTATTCGGATCTTTAATTATTCCAATCGCTGTCCTGACCAATCCTCCATGAAGGAATGAGCATTCTTCGATTACTCTTGTTTCTTCAAACTTCGAACTTAAATCTAAATTCAAAATATCACTATACAGAATTTAAACCAAAATGACCAAATAAATCATGATTTAATTCTGAAAAAAATGTATAGATGATTCAATCATTTTCAGTAATAGACAGTTAAAATAATTTTCCAAAAAAGAGTTATGAGGGCCATCAAATCTGTAAAACACTTAATTTTGATCAAATCACATACAACTCCATTGTTCTTGGGATTTCTTATATATGTACTACGAACTATTTCAATTTATTATACCTCTGCAATTATGTTAGAAAGCACAAATGATCTTTGATAATGCATCTTCCAACTTCTACTTGCAGGAATGTAATTAGACTTGGAAAATAGGCAAGAACCTTCAATTTTGGAAGGATTTTGTGAAAATATTCATTGACTATTCTCATTAATTTATTGGAGTCTACAAAATAGGAACTGCTTGAAGTCTCTAAATCTATTTAATATAATAATCTCAACTTTTGAACTTATTTAACTCTTAAATAAAATGACTGATCGTTGCAGTCCTCATTTTCCAGAGCAATCAAGATACTATTGATCAATCATTTTCAATAATAAACAGAGTTTTCCAAAATAAAGTTATATGTACCGTTAAATTTTGTTTTGTTTTGGGATAGTCAATTTCGGTGAATGAAAGATAAAGATAAGAAACCATTATTGTCGTAATTGTGCTGCCCGTCGATTTTTTGCAACTAATTATGGTATTATCGCAAAATATTAATCTTCTTCAATAAGCCTTATCCTTACTGAGAACTATTTTAAATTTTGTCAAAGATTTGTTTATATAGGTGTTGCATATGAAAAAAAACTCCATGACTCTGAATTTCCATATTTTGACAATTATTAAGCACATTACAAGAACCAATCGCACAAATAACCAAAAAAATGGATCGATAAGAGTATTTGGGCATAGCGTCTTCAACATGAATTCCTAGAACAATCAAACTCAAGATTCAGAAATCAAATGCCACGCATTTATATGATGGTACTAATACCTAAGTAAACCCTCAGATTACAATGTGTAAACCACAAAGTTTAAAGGGGGCTTGAATACTATTAATTCTTGCTACAAGTGTGTGAACTCAAATAGAGTCACATGAGACAAAGAAGACGATACTTGTCAAGTTTCGGAGATTGTTTTTCGGATATCATAATACTTTTCACATATATGTACATATTACCCATTGTTCGATGATATCTCTCAAAATTACCTCAATATCCTAGAAAAATCAATTTCTTATCTCTTTACGTTTCAAATCTGTTTGGTCCTGTTTTCGAATATTCTGGCTATTGAAATTAATTCGTATAATCACGAATAAATCGATCTTAAAATCAACAAACATAATAGATACATGAGGTATAATTTCTCTGGAAGTAAATAACTTTCAACGACTGTCAAAAGTTTCCTGTTCAAATGGTTTTCTTTATTCTAAATTCACCTATAGCAATCGTACTTTAACCCAAACAATGAGCATAATTTCTACCTACTACATTCCCTCTCCATCGATCACCTTACTTTCAATTTCAAAGCCGATCGTCACTTGTTCTCAACGTTGTCAACCTTCAGTTGGTCTTCACTTATTTCAGTTTCTCTGGTGAAGTACTGCAGGAAGGCCGCACCTGTACAGTTACAATCATAACCGGGCCAAGAAGATCCGAGCGCATCTCGAGCTTAGACTGCTTCTTAACTGCGAAAGAAGGTGGAGATCTTTGAACTGAAGTTTGAGGTGCTTCGGGATTTTGGACTGTGATTGTTAGTGTGGTGAAAAATTAAATTTGGAATTTTTTTGAGAAAGGTAAGATTTAATTACTTCAATTATTAACAACGGAATATTTTTTCTGAAAGTAATGATTATTATTGAACTAAACCGATAGTTTTTGAGATAAATGTAAGTAATTCAGAAATCACAGCAGAACTCAGGCAGTAATATATTTTCCTTCTTCTTACTCAAAATGATTATTTCTACAAATATATGTACTTGATCTTCATACAAAATCTGTATAGTGCAAAAAGGTCAATAGTAACTGTATATCAATATCAAAATATTCAATCTGATCGCTGAAATTTCTCCGAGAAAAATAATACGTTATATTTCAGGAAGGGTAATTTTAAGGTAGAGAGCGCATTTCGATGAAAGGTATATAAGAGTAGATAGCTGTAAAATAAATAACCATGAAAATGAACAACATTTATTAATGTCAATCTTTGTCGGAGATTATTATTCCAAAAAAATCATTAATAATGTAAAATTATCACTAGTGGGGAAAAAAAAACAAAAACATTACCATTGGCATAAAGAAAATTATACGACGTAGCATAAATTCTGATTCAACTCGTACCTATAAATTACAATATATTCACGTTAAGAACGGTTCAAGATTCAGCATGGGACTTACTGATTGATAGCACAACAGTCGTTCTTGATTATGTGTCAATAAAAACTCAATTGATAAATAATATATTTTGCAACAAGTGCGGTAAGTTGTCGATTGTCCACGAGAGCAACGTTGAGCGCACGATAAAAGTGAATGCGCTAATTCGCTCAAGTGAGCAATTGAAAACACCGCACGAGTTACAGATACAATTTATAATCACGAATGCGGGATGAGTACCATTTTTCAAATGACATTTTTTGTCTAAATTTAGCGGTTTTTATCGATTCGCATGTGCAAAGTATAATTTGCGTGTTGCCGAACGTAAATAAATTTGCAATACGTCTAAGTCGTGTGGTAATAATTGACTAGTCAAACAGCCATTTACCGCCCGAAAAAACCTTCGCAAAATAATACTTACCCTCATGAGCAACAAAAAGAAACAGACATATTTAATTAGACACAATTTTATGTTACCATACAAGTTTATCTATAACAATTGATAAAGGACTGATAATTAATGCAACTGACAGATAGATGACTACTACTTGTGCTATGTAAATTTGACACACTGAGTCGTAGATCGCTCTTACGGTGAATATATTATATTTTTATAATTATGCTGAATATTTACGGAAAGACATTATCAAATATTTTGCGAAACAAATTCATAATTTTAATCGGTAATCTTATCGATTAGGGGCGAGCTTTAAAATGGATGAGACTTTGGAAGAAGCCTATACTAGACATGGGAATATGGGGAAAAATAATGACAATCAGTGGTCAGGCTCGTATAGCCTTGAAATCACTAACCCTTTCGATTATTGCAAAGCGCTGCGCGCGCCTGTTGGGCTGAACTTTAGCCCGAGACAGTCGTGAAGGGTGCACCGAGCTCTTAAATTGTTATAGGTTGTTTACTATCAGCTATTTTAAAAGTTTCTGAAACAGGAACACAACCACCCTGATTATCAATTTGTGACAAATCATATTATTAGAAATAGATAAAAGATTGTAAGTAGAATATATGTATTACTCAGAAAGAGACATTAATCCTAATCTGTAGCATTGTGCCCACATTGAGTAGGGGATTAAAGAGACAGGTAGCTTGGTTTCAGGATCGTGACTGATTGTCATTTTAGGTATAAAATATAAAATGTGAAAGTTGATACAATAAATAAATGATAAGCTGAGTCATTGAGCACTATCAGAAAAAAGCTTATAAACGTTTCATAACAAATTACATTATATACAGTTTTCATCGGAAATTGACTTTCAGTTAGTATAAAATCAAAGAAAATAAGAAAAGTTTACAGTGAGTTTAACAGTGCCATTGATAGAACTAAGAGTTTTCAGTTCTGCATTAAATGTATGTGAATCGTCTTTGCGTTTCGGCCAATCAAAAAGCTTCAATAGTAGCCTTATACGAGCTGTAGACTCTTATTGACAAATAAAATATATTGTAAGAAGAATCAACATAATATAAATAGGTACTCAATAGAGCATTTTGCGAACTAAATATGAAAAATACTAGTTCATAAATGTGAGTAAATTCTGTCTTCTTATATTCAAGAAAACTGAGCCATCATTCGAGATATTACTGGGAATGATATTTTCCATGAATAAATTGAAATAGAAGTCCCTTTTTGTTTTATTTCTGGGCTATGAATTTTATTATATTTTATATGTTTCGTAAATTTAGAAAGTGCAACTACATCCCTTATTTTCTGATATGGCACCCTGTTGAACTTACAAGAGAAAGTAATCTTCGAAAAGGTCTAGGCCACGGGACTAGGTTGAATTCGCGAGAGTTGTCGAATTGGGCACACGCTTATCTGTTTTCATCAATCTCACTGTTGAGTTTCAAGTGCCGTTAGAATTAGTTCCGAATTGGGCACATTTGTCTAGCTGCATTATAATTTAGAAACCACCTTCAGACAAGTTGCTTCGGATCCACGCACCATGTTTTGAATTCTATTAATTAAGTGACTTTTTCTTTACCAATATATGCGGTGGCTTTAGAATTTTAATTCACAAACCGTCAGAGTTTTCGTTCGTCTGGAAAGATTTCGCACTTTTTGAATTTACAACTGTACATAACATAGTTTACATTCAAAAAACCGAAAATTGTATCATTTTCAAGTGATTGGCAAAAAAAGCTAACAATATACAGTAATAACAGCTTTAGAAGTATCTTTGTCCGGTTTCTATCAACCTTCATAAGACCGACTATATTAAAACTTATGTTAAAGACCAAGGGGGGTACACTTGTACCCCATTGTTTTTTCAGTAATATCTTTTAAATTGGCAATTAAAAAAAGTTGATTGCATGAAGAACTGAAGTTTTTATGTATTCTCTAGTTTTTTTTTCTTCTTATAAATAATGTCTAATATTGTTCTAATATTGAAGATCATCAACTTTGTTGATAAATAATTTTGATGAATGATGAATTAAACTCGTCACTTCACGTTCATACAAGCATTTGATAATCAACTTGTTCAAGAACTCACAGCATTCAGTTAAAAATGTTAGTATTTCAAAATTTTTTTTCGAACTGGTCGACTACTTAAGTCCTGATTAAATTGTATATATAATGAATACTTATTTGAATCAACGCACATTGCATGACATGAAATAGGGCATCGCCTAATTTGATAGTGAAAAAAAAAAATCTGAAGAGCTAGTTTCCAGTTCTGCAATAATTCACATTTTCTGATAATTTTAAATTTTTCCAGAATTAACTAAATAATAATAAATTGTTTCTAGTTATAAATTCACATTTGATTATCATATATGATTAAAATGTCATCACAACTATTGTAATTTTGTACTTGTTGGTAGAATATTCAAAATGCTTATGTTTAAACATGATATAACAATTATTTTATTCTTATACTTGAATAAAATTCTAATTGGTAGTTTTATTTTGAAATTAAATTGGAATAATTCATAATTATGAGAATAATTCCAGAATTCTGCTCAATCTAGTTTAGGTATTTGGTTAGTAGAGCACGTTAGATTTTTATGGAATAATTACCAAAGACATTCAACACACACATTTTTTCAAGAACTAGTTACTTTTGAAATTGAAAATAAATAACTTTCTATCAATCCGCAAATAATATTACAAGTGAATAATTCTAAAATAAATGGTAAAGCGATACTATTGTTTCCTTACTTTTTAGTGACTATTTTATGGATTGAGCTATAAATTGCATTGCAAATTCTCTCTTCTGAATTTCTCTATTAGCCTACATCAGAATGTACCAAAAGTATAAAAAAAGAACTTCGAAAGTTGCAAACTATTATTACTTCGTGAAGATGATCCAGAAATACAGAAAATATTTAGCAATAGAACTAATTGTTCCAATCTTAAGGAGTGCTTTTCAATTTATTGCTTTGTAATTAACGAGGTTTCACGAGAACCGAAAGTGAATCATATATAATTCATAAGTTATTTGAATTTGAGTACGACGTCCTATAAAACTTTCAATGCTTGTCGGTGGAATAGATATAATATTTGCGTGTTAGAGATACGAATATTAAGATTCTAACTATGCCAACGGTATTTCTCGCCATAATATAATAATTGCTGACTTTCAGTTGTAGATAGGAATGTGGATATCAACTTGTTCTACAGTCGGATGATCAAGAGAAAATTATAATGGGAATAGATTTCTCCAGTTTGGCATTGTACACTGGGATGACACGGTTGTTAAATCAATCATTGATCGGTTTGAACAATTCGGTATGTTTTATAAGCCTTTAAAAAATCAAGGTCAAACACTTATTTAGGAATTCAGTAGAAGGAATGATCCGTTTTCAAGCTAATACAAATTGTTTATTATTGTCAAATAGTACGATGTGTATAGCATATTCTCCTCCGATCTTAGCCATGCAATTATCAGTAAGATCATAACTGAAGCCTGAGCACATTTTTCTCTATTTTGGTTTCATTTTCAACTAACTGATAATAATAAACCTACGTAGTATCAAAAACTACCCAAATTTCCAACTAATTCTATAGCATCTCGAATTTTTTTTTTTTGTGATACGGTTTCTTAATCTTTTAGGTATCAACTCCATATTTAAGTAAGAAATAAATGTGCTTACACTCCTAAGAGGATGAATTCAGTCTCTGAATGTCCAAATTTAACTCGATCTGATTATGAGAAAAAAATATGGTCATATCTATAATTTACTTATTCTAAATAAGTAGAACTTTGTCTGCAAGTTCTCTTAATTAGGGCATAGACTTATATCCTTACAAGTGAAATTATTAATTTTACTCTTGATAGGATACTACCACCCCTTGAGTTGAAAAATGTGCTATTAGCGAAGTACTAGGAAAATATTATTGAATCTTATATTGTCGATGCTTTTGGAGTCACTAATCACGAATGAGAAGTCGGATATTGCATTTTTTTGTTGCATTCTTAATATGACCGATATAAAAGGGATTAAATGCTTGAATTAATTATCATCACTGTACATCACTTGTAAGACTGTACAAGTGCAACAAAAGATATATGCATACAGAAATATGCGTAAATATAAAAAATTTTAAAAATTATAATAATTTTTTCACATCACCAGACGATCTATATCGGAATTTGCTAAAATCAAGTGCGCTTCTTATTTCGGTATATTTCTTATGCAGTTAACACTAAGAATCAAACAAGAATTGAATTTAGAATATCTTTCAAACTTCTAGTTCAGGCTGATCAAAATATTATAGATATGTTGTCAGTTTTACTTTATTCATCTTGAATGCGTCTATTTGAAAAGTTTAACGTTAGAAGTCAACTTCAAACACTTTTATCTCCTGCATTATTGATATTATCAAAATATTAAGCAAGCAGAATTTTCACCGCATTTTTGAAAAAAAAAATACGCTATCATATTCACTTTGGCTCTCTGGCTGGCTAGCTGTCTGGTTGGCTGGCGTGACACTGAGTTCTCAGCAACTACAGCACTTACAGATTCGAAACTGGTACCAAATGAAAGATGCTGTATTGTAGGGTTGATTTTTCATTCACACACCCAGTTTTGGGTGGAAAAATAAATTAAAATTCAAAAGGTAATTACTACTGATCTATGCATAGTTGAAATCTGAAAGTTGCTGCACAAGATGAGTAACATGTCAATATAATCAAATTTTATATCTTCAATTTCGAACTGATATAGATAAGTACCCATTTTAGGGTAGAAACTATTAATCTCAATATCTCGCGAGTTACACAAGATATTGACATGCGGTTTTTGATGTTAGCATCATAATGAATGAAACTTTTGTTTTCATATACTTTTGATGAAGAATAACTTATTAATTCCGGATACAGAACATGACCTTCCGTCAGCAAATAAATAGACAATAAAGACCAAAAGGTCCTTTTGAGTTTGTACGTGCACAGGTTATGTGTAAAACTGTCACAACTTGAAACTGGTACTAAATGGAAGCTGCTGTTCCGTAAGTTAGATCAAACTGCTGGATTTTGAGCTCAGTGATTGTGAGAAATAGTAATTTGCGAAATATCTAAGCTGACAAACATTCATGAACTACCAAAAATGCGCTTTGATCATAAAGATAATTCTTTAATTTTTTCTAACTAATTTAATTTTTTTGTTTTTGTAAGATTTGACGAAGATGCTTCTCTCCTAAATTATCAAACCCAAAATCTTCTTATATCAAAATCTTTCATTGTACATTAGACAGTTTTTGAATAATAGTCTCATCACGACCTCAAAAAATATACATCATAATAACTAAAAACTTGATTATGGAACCAAAAACCAGGTGTTTTATGTGCAGAAAGTCAAAATATTGCATTTCTTCCCTAATATCATTCTTGATATCGTAGATATAAAAATATGCCGAAAAGGAACTCCAAGCTATTGTCATGAATTAGCTTTGAATTGGTTTAAGATACATATTGATAGGATTTCTTGAACTAGATCGGTAATGATGAGTCTAAACAAATTTGTATCACACATTTTATTTTTGATTTTTCATGAGCTTACTTTACTCCGAAAACGCAATACTCTTCGAGCAATTCGCTTAAGATTTTTGAAAAGTTAGTGTTCTTTTGTTTGAAAATAGATATTTACAACGTGGTTTAGAGTTTTTGGGGTAGAACTTGACGTTTTATTCGTTCCAACAGTCACCTTTTTCTCCTTCCTTGAAGTACCTGAATTGGGCTCCCCCTCAACGAAAAGCATAATTCCAAATAGTTGATATTTTGATATTAAATTCATTTTGAATCAAGCTAATCAAAATATCTGAATATAAAGCTGCTATAGAATTAGTCGGAAGTAAGATCACCAAGTGAGTAAAGGAAAATCGGGAGATAGATTTGAACAAAACAAAAATGAACTTTTTGAAAATATTTTGCTTACATGAAGTCTTCTTCTGCATTTATTAGCTATCTTCTGTGTGTTGAAAAACTAATTACAAAAAATGAACTGTTTCAGCGTATTTCTCGAGTTTCAAGCTATATTAAGATTTATCAATTTTTAAGTGATTCTGTGAAATGATATTATATGATTTTCTTGTCAAATTGACATCCAAGAAATAACTTATACAACAAAATCTAATATCTGTAAAACATTATAATAAGATTCTAAGTTGACTTTATTTGCATTCTTGATGGGAAAAATCAATGATTCATATTTTTATGAAAAATATCTGGCTTGCAAATGCATAGAGATGCTTTACTATAAATTTTCAATTGAAGAAACAATTATGTTCTGATGAAGTCTAGCATCAACTGATTGCCTTTGATACCGCATACTTGATAATAGAATTCAAATAAAGTGCAATTTGCCTAGGTCCTAGATATTTATTCAACAAAAGATGCTACGTACAATATGGAAAGAGTCTGAAAAAAAAGTATCTACCTACTCGGCGATCCAACAAGACTTTTATTGTACTTCTTGATCGAGCTTTTTTTGCTGTAACTTGTGAGCTACTAAATTGAAAATAGTCTTCTTAATTGGACTCAATTGATCCTCCGCCGTAAATTTTTGATTGTATTTTTTTTTTTTTTGAGTGAATTGGTATGTGATTGGATTATAAGATAAAAAATTTGGAAACAATTTTTTTCAAAACATACGTTTATTTGTGGTTATTCTTTTGGTGATCGACTTCGGACATTGTCCATCTTCAGACCAAGCTTAAATGTATAAAAAAGATTTGTTTAAATTTTGAATTTTGAAAGCATGATAAATGTGTATAAAATTATTATAAATGTTTTTTTGACAGCTAATGTAAGCTGAAAATCGAGCATGTGGTTGTGAAATTTGTTAGGTTATTCTTATTTCAAGCACTGTTCTTCCGCCCACTCGATACCCTAAGCCATACGCGATCGAATTTTCAGCACGTGCTGTAATAGATTTTGTAATTTCAATCGTCGCTGAAAAGTTCATTGGCTTCATCTGTTTTGTTGTCCTCGACCTTAAACTTCAGATTCAACCAAATAAGTTCTTATATTATTTAACCTTGGTATTCAAATAACTGTTCATTCATAAATTCAAGGAATGATGATAATCGGAGCATTGAATGCCGTACTCATTATAAGCATTCAAGAATAATCACTCTTAGATTTTCATTTCCATTCAATATCGTTAAAGCTCACTCATTGCTATTATTTAAATATCATTTTTAAGTATTAATTGACCTAATTTTGAGTCTTTGATGATAAGACTGAATATAATTATTTTTATGGTCGCTTCATAAGAAGTTTAGTTGAATTATATATTCTGTTGATCTATAAATAGATTTGTATTGAACAACCGGGTCTTCTAGTTTGGAACACAACTCAATTGGTGACGAAACGTTAGTTTTTGGGTTAGGCATACTTTTGCTTGAAAAAAACATTTGTTGAGGAAATGATCTCACGTTAACGGAACTAGATTGACCTCCTTTAACGTCTTCTAACAAATTTTTGTATCACATTAATGTTGTATACTATATCACTAATCATATGCGTCAAGCCGCATAAGACAGGCGATCGGTAACTATAAAAATATTTGACATCCTGTAATTTTCTACCCAATTCAAAACTTAATGAACATTTTTATCTGTATAGATGTTTGAAGCTACCAATCATTTACCCAACATTACTGAATCCTATCTCACAGTATTTCAATCATCATGGCAAACAAAATTATTATAATCTTGAACTTGGAGAAATTTCTTATATCTATGACAATTATTCTTTAAGAGCTCAAAACTAAATTTTAAATATTTCTAAATAAAGATGGGGCTCCCTAGACAAGATTATTATTCTCCCCAGATAATAATATTATTACTTCTTGAGAGAGCCCAGTGGTGTGAATAATGTACAGCTGATCATTACTACAGTGAATTTATGAACTGAACATGATCAAATATAAATAAACCATAACATGCTACAAGGACCGAACGACCGCCATTATTGTCCAGAGGGAAATTGGCTGCATTTGACTATTTTATTGATTATGCAGACAAATTTCAACATTTATTTTTTCTCAATTTTGCAATCGCAATCGCATTTACAGCAAAATAATACTACGGAACATAGTTCACATGACTTTTTCTAATGATTCATATCACATACTGTTTTCAATATTTCCTGTGTTATCACGTTTATAACAAATGCAAACACTATAACGAGCACATCCCATAATACACTTCTTTTCTAAATGTTAACTTCTCTCAGCAGGTTAGTAATCATCATTTTTGTCTCAGCGTGAGAATATTAATAATATTTTCTCTGGTTGGGTATTGAGAACTTTTGAAACTGAAATCATTTCAGTAATAGGGTATTTTCGTTGCACGTGCTACAAAAAACTGTATATCCACCTATTACTCTGCAGTCAAATAGTAATAAGTAATATAATTCACATTATAATAGGGGAATAGGATAACCCAAGTGTGACTGATGATAGGAATTGGTAAAGGGCTTTTTTAATTGATGAAACAGTCAGTCTTGTGAATGATATTCTATTTGAATCGCATTGGAGTGATGAAATGGGTGAAAGTTTCATTAAATTACTACAAATCTGTTTAAAACAGAACTTTTTCATCTTTAATAACAATTTTTACAAACAAGTGGATGGTTTGGCTATGGGTTCACCCCTTTCAGGTAGCATGGCTGAAATCTTCATGAAAAACTTCGAAGCCAGAGTTTTTCAGGAAATCACTGAATTTGTGCCCCACATCAAGTTCTGGTATCGTTACGTTGATGATATTTTGGTCCTGTGGGAAGGCTCTATGGAGCTTTTACATAGCTTCCATACTAAACTCAATGCGCTACACAGTAACATGAAGTTCAGCATCGAAATTGAATCTAACAACTCGTTAAATTTCCTCGACCTACAGATCACAAGAAATAGCAATTTTACTTATAAAATTTTTAGGAAGCCTACTCACACAGTAGATTCCATTCATAATAACTCCAACCACTGCTTGCAGCACAAAATAGCAGTCTTTAATTCCCACATTCACAGAATGCTATCTTACGGCTTGGACAATGTCAACATTGATCTGGAGACAAAGACTCTTAAACAGATCGCCTTATCCAATAATTTTAATCCTAATATTATCGATAGAATGATAACAAAAAGAAAACATAAACTTCAATTGAAACAAGCTTATAATAGCACTTTACACATTGAAAAAAACAATTTGAGATTCAGTCTATCTTTTATTGGTAATATTAGCTACAAAGTTAGGAATTTGTTCACTAGATACAATGTTGACATCGCCTTTAAGCCTTTGACAAGTTTGAAAAAAGAGATCTGTCAAAAAGTGGACAAACCGGAATTAGTGGCGCAATCTGGCGTCTATAAGTTAAAATGCGACACGTGTGAATGTTTTTACATTGGCAAGACTGGTCGGAAATTTGCTACGAGATTCAAAGAACATGCGCGCGCAGTAAAATTTCAAAACAGCCAATCAAGTTTTGCTGATCATTTAATTGAAAGCGGACACGATTTTGACATTACTAAAAACTTTGAAATTTTACACATACGCAAAAATGGCAAGATTCTTGATTTCCTGGAAAACTTAGAGATTAAGAAGTCTTTAAAAAACCATGCCGATTTCAGTTTGAATGACCAAACGAACCTTAGACACACCCCACTTTTAAATCTTTTAATTTAATTCGCGGCTTACGTAACTAGTTTTTACGAGATTTTTTGAATACTTTTCGAGTTTTTTCAGTTTTTTTCAGTTGTAGTTTGGATTTTGTTGAACGGATTGGATATATCTTTTTATATCTTTTTACAATTTTTTAGTGTTTTATTACCGCTTTTTTACATTTTTTCATCAACTTTTCCATTTTTTCAATAACATGACACTAGCGGGCTACTTGACGCCGTTTTCTTTTGTGAAGCTCCTGTAATTTTATTGTGTAAGTTAACTTTTTTGTATTTTTTGATTTGTTGAAAAATTTTCTACCTACTTGTATGTTTGTTTGTTTTACGTTATATTTTCCTCTCATTGTAGTCTCTCCGGTAGTCTGAGGATGATCACCCAGTGATCGAAACCGGTTACTAATTAAAATTAGAGAACAGTGTGACCAAGAATTTTATGGTTTTTTTATTAAAAAAGCCCTTTACCAATTCCTATAATTCACATTAATTGATGATATAAATTTGAAATTTCTTAAAAATAAGTATGTTGAGTTTTGTATCATGCAAGGAATACTGCTGGATGATCAAGTATTGCAAATAATGTGATCCAAAGTTCGAACAGCAGCATTGTAAATAGATATCGCCAATGCGTATCTAGATGGATAAATCTATATCAAATTTAACACCAAGAACGGCGTTCTCATATTGGTTTTCCGCATTTCTTCACTTTCTTTTTCCTATAATTATCCATATTGTTCAATGAATTCCTAAAGATTCAACTTTATTCAGCGAACTCGCATACATCCCAATTCTATGCTCGTTGGCTATTGTAGGCACTTTAGGAAATCATATAAATATGACTTTTTTTATAATTTGACAAATCTATTCAGTTTTCCCAGCCAGGAAAATTTCCCACTACACCACTCTTGATGCAAGATATAGGACGGAATATTTTTAGACAACATTTATTAACTAAAGAACAATGAAGGACCAATATTACAGCCTTAATAAAAGCCTGATAAATTTATGAATAATGCCTGATATGGCAATAGGTTAACCAAATCAAGTTAAAGAAGATTGCATTCACTAATGCAAGATATAGGACGAAAGATTTTCAGATAGAGAAACAATAGAGGACCAAGATTAGAGTCTTGAGAAATCCCTGAGATTGCAATAAATTCATGAAATATATTATCAGGATATTGTACAAACAGCTGATGTTGGGACAGGTATGACACCATCAGGGAAATGAAGAAGTTGAAGAAGGAGAGCGAATGTTACTTATTGACAATCCACCTTATTTCATGAAAAAGTTTGAACTGATTAGTTTGTTGAATAAAATACTTGCACTTTTATATAACCGGCCATTAGTGAATTAGAAACTAATTCGCAGTTTTCTGTCCATCTAGTGTTATTTTCTTGAATTTAAAGTTCTATAATAACAAAATTCATTATAATCTTGAAATATTAATAACTCTCTTATGTCCGGTTTCATGACCAGGGGTTGAATTAACCTGGATTAGAATTATGAGAAGTTGATTAATAAACTAGGTTTGAATTGATATTGCTGCCATGTAAATGAGCCATTTAAACCAGATTAATTCAGCTCGAGATCCTGAAATGAGCCATTATTGTTTTACGTAAATTCTTATGCTCTGTATCTTATTCGTTATTTTCTAACATTCGTTTTAGGGATCAACTGATTAATCATAACTTTCAAAGGTTGACATGTCAAATAATAATAAATTAGTTTTATTCGCAAATATATCTTATCCTTTTTCAGACATGGTACGGAACGAAATAATCAAAGATTGTTATCAAAATGTATTGCTGGATGTAGTTGAATCAGTTAATGAGAATTGATTGCTTAGTGAATTATGAATACGATTAATATTTTTGGATTCTCTGCTATGGAGATTAAAAGAGTAGCGTTTACAAAACTGTGAAGAGCCCACCACCGAAAAACGGGACCAATTGCTAGACCTGTGAAAATAACCGTGATAAAGTCCAAATGCAAATTTTTTGAACTCATTCAAAAAGTATGTCATTGACGGTCCATTGCGAGTACCAACTGCTATCAGTTCTCATTTAGGTGTTCTAATTAGATACTCAAGAAACTGTCACTTGAATAGTTTCTTTCTTCTTTATACTGGATATATCAGTGTAAGAAAATAAACTCTCTAAAAATGAAGCAATATATTTTTCTCATTCATCTGATCACAACATATGGGACAACTGACAAAGAAAGAACAAATAAGTAGCAATATTGAAATTATCTTTTCAAAGGATTTAAATAATAGATCCAACATATTATCATTACTTCAGCATCACAATAAAACATTGCAATTAATTCCTGTTCTCTCAACCACATCCTTTCCAATAATTCATAACTCATAAATCAATTTTCATTTGGTCTCTCCTAGTTCAACAACTATTAGTCTTCTTCTCACAACAGTCATTTACTTACTGTTTATGATGCTTATTGATGAAATTAAATTTATAGAAAACTTAAATTTACAAATTATATTAATTTATTATTCAAAGTTGAACATCTGTTATTGGATTAATATATTCACAGTTTACCGCCAAGGTTAAAATCATTTGTGCAATATAATTTAAAGTAAAGCACGCTTGAACGACAGTGAATATGTAATTTTATAATTTCTTGAAGAAATAGTCACTTAGTGTACACAAGACGATATAAAAACATAAATAGTAATTCATTGTATTAGTGTGGAACGTGATTTATTAGTATTGGTAGAAAAAGCTTAGCGACGACTCCTGGAAGGCGAGTGATTACTTTTCTTGAGTGACTAACCACATTTTATACGATTGCAATAGCCCATTTTCTAAAACATTTCTCTTTAAACAACCTAAATCGTTATCATATTAGTTTATTTCGTGAAACAGACAAGAAATTTGAATGCTATAAGTGAAACGTGGAAATCACAAAATAACCATGACTCGTTCGCTATTTTGTTTAATGTTTGCCTTGATTTCGTTTTATACTCTCACTGAGTGACTTATGTTGGATATAGTCTATCTCGAAGGACTATATAAGCTTATTAGGAATCGATATTGGCTAAAATATTCAACTTGGTTATAATTATGAAATATATTTTTTGTAACACGTGCACCGAAAGTATCCTATAACTGAACTGAATTCTGCTTCGAAAATTCTCTATTTCAAACCATGGCAACAATATAATCATTTATTCCCTAGGCAGAGGATAGAAATTGTAATTGTGGATCATGGATGCTGTTGGTATTTTCTAATTCAATTGTTATAATGTCAAATTGGCATTTGGAAAAAAATTGTATTATGCGATGTGTTTGTTATTATATTTGAAATGAGAATATGAAAAATCTGACATGAACATCACGTGACTTACTTGTACATCGTTGGATACACATATAATACGATGTGGTTTTGTGTTTTGGAGCTTTGTTGGGTATATATTTCTTACGTAGTCGACTTTACAAACTCTCCTTATTTGTCAGCTTTTCTTTCCACCCTCACTCACCAATAAACTGTTATATACTTGTCAAATGGATAGCTATTTCACATGATTCTGTGCTCCATTTACAGTAATTGCCGTGAAAATTCATTCAGTAATAAGCATCAAAGCTCGAGCTTTTAGCTAAGATAAATTCTTCTGTCAAATCGATTATAAAGCTGGAAATCAGTAAATGAAATAGCTTCATTAATTCACAAAGTTAATCTGTCTCATTGAGAAACTGATGTTTTATGCATAATAATGTTGAAAAATAAGAACTCCAAGCATAATTGGCATGTTTCATGATTAGGAAAAATGTATAGATTGTTGCTCTTCTTGGTCTATAACAATCTTATTCTCTATAATCATTCTAAGCCCCTTATGATATATATTATATAATAAACAAAGTAATCTATCCATCTGTCACATTTCGCAAATTCAATTTACCTATTCATTATAATTATTGTGATGTACAAATAAAATTTTCTAAATATTAAAAACGCGAATAATCTGCTACATTATGCTTATAAATGAAATAAAAAGGAGTGAAATATATGTAAAAATATGTAAAGTATACTGCAAAATATATAAAAACACATAATATGCTAATTGAAGTATGCAATACTGCACAAGGACGTTCATTTCAAAAATAAGAATGTATTATACATTTATTAAAGCAGTTATTTGATCTATTGCTATGAAAAAGTTGTACGCAAATATTAAATCGCACGTTGTGGAGAAAATTGAGGAAAACATTCACTAATTGTACTGATACTAATGATCACTTCTATACATACTAATATAATATAAGAAGATTAGAATTTCCGAAGTGAAACGCTTAACTTATGGATTGATATGAAATCTAACCTAGATTCCTGTCCAAATTATCGGTGCTTTTATACTGGCATTCTAATTAATTATCCATCTTAACTGAAAATCTCTGACTAAAATCCATGCCCAGAAGTTTTTTACTTAAGAAAGACTGAAAATTTGTATATATAAGCATCAAGATCTGTGAGAAATTCAGAGGAGATTTGATACAGGTGAAGCATTCGATGATGACGATGATTTAATACTTTTTTAAATCCGCTCCAGTACGACCTAATATCAGCAGAATCCTTAATAGTCGGATATAATTAACATATCCAAGAAAAAAATGGATAACTCAAATTTTTTCCATCTATTTGTTAGTTTATAAAGTGGCTACTAACGTATCTTATCTGACTGGCAGGCTAATTGAAAAAAAGTCAAAAACTACCGAAAACAGTTACTTGCTTTTCACAAAAACTATGCATCTGTCAAAGAAAAGTATCTTGAAAAATAAGACAAATCAAATGAATTCCTTTGAGTCCTAATCAGTCCAGTAGCTTTAGGGTAAATTGCAAACTGCCATTTTCGATAAAATGTGTGTTCTGTAGCTTCCAGCATGCTCATCAAATTTTAGGAAGATCGACTGTAAACTTTTTGATAAATGTTGAAAAAAAAAACCCTTCCGAAAAACGGCCATAAAAAAGTGATCATCCAATCATAAACCAATTTTACAGAAAGCAACTCCTTTGTCAAAAGTTACACAACAACGTTTTTTTTGTGAAACTCTAATAGTTATTTGTGTATCAAGGCCGTAAAGGTTATCTTTTTTGGTCGAATCTGTTGTTTGCGGTCGAAGCGTAGTTGAGGCTGCAATTCAGGTGAGACTAAAAAAGAACTGTAGGCCGTTTTTTAGGCGATCATTACGAAATAATTCAAAATCACATCATTTTATCTATTTATTTCTAAAACATTGCAATTGTAAATCTTAGTTGCCGTTGAAATTGTTTTATTTTATTGTCTTCTATCAAGTTGACATTTAACAAAAAATGCGTATTTATTTTTCGAATTGCAAGAGCTACAGAGGTTGACGGAAGAATATATGTACTATTTAAGCGAAAACTGTTTCTTAAAGAGTTCATCAAGCTGCCCATACAGATAAATATAAAGTGTTTATGAAATATTTTTTGACAGATCAGTCCCAAAAAGTAATATTTGACAGATCAGTCCCAAAAAGTAAAATTTGACAGATCAGTCCCAAAAAGTGAAACTTCACGGCCGCAAAAGAAGCCATAAAAACACCTATTTTGTCATGATCGCCTAAAAAAACAGTTTTTGGCAGTTTCTGACAATTGTTTTGACAGTCTGTCGCGTGCGAATGGGATATGATATTTGACATGTTGTAAACAAAAAAATGAAGAAAAAAATGTAGCTATCAATTTTCTTGATTACAGCCTGTCTTTGCGCTAATTCTATTCGACTATAAATGCATCTGAGCGACTCATACAAGCAATAGAGACTTTAGGTTCAAAGTTTCTTTCTGACTTGTAGAGAATTTCGCTATAGATAGTTGAAGAAGTGTATAATAAAATATTAGAATTACTGTTCCTTGGATTGCAGGAAAAATTTAGAAAATGAAAAATCACCTTGAAAAATTAGTTTTTCACGAATTAATTGAAAACTATGAGTGAGGACAATTTTACACAAAAATTGTAGCTTACCTAACTTTGTATATTTTCTGTACTACTTTCTGGCAGAAAAATTGGCTGATATATGCCACTTTAAGTAGTACTGGTAGTCGCTTTAAAATTTCAGTGGTCATCTTCTATTTTTGTACCAATCGGTTGAGCCGAAAGTGCACATTATATAACAGCCTTTTAAAAAATTTCGCATAATTTCAACACAATCAGCCGTGGAATATTAAATTTCGCACTGAGCATTTCTATAACATCTTATTATATATCTCGTATTATAATTGCGATCGGCTGAACCGGAAGGGCAGTTTACCGAAGAGTTTCTGAATTGCTCGCATAAATTCAGAACGATTAACTGTAGAATCATGAAAGTCAGTACTTGGAGCAATTGTGGCATTCAAATTATAACTTTATATTTTCATAGCAATCTAATGAGCTGGAAGTAAACTTTATTTGACAATGTTGTTCAATTCATCATAAATTTGAAGCTTTTGGCCACAGAATAATAAAATTTAGTTCTTGAGGTTTCTACAGCGTTTAAATGAATTGTAACATCTAAATGATCACCTCAAATTTTGATTGCAATCAATTTTGCCTCGTGGCAATGTCAGTGTCAACCGTCAATCATTCAGTCAAGAAGTGTACAAATAAGTTATGCTGTGTCTACATCGAATTTACTCATTCAATTCGATGAATGACGAACATTATACTTGAAGTAGCATATCTCATCTAATTTCATACTAGAACATCGTACAAAAACCAAAATGTGCAGAATTAGACCAGCTAAAACTTTTCCCAGATGCAAAATTTTCAATTATCTGTGAAAAACTGATGTCTCAAGCTTGAGTTTTTATTTTCCAAATTTATTCAGCATTCGACTTTATAGCAACTTCGATATGTTATCGGCTATCCTATCAAATATTAATCTTATTTGAGGAAAATAAATAACTATTTGAAAAATCATTGTATCAATTAAATCAGAAAAATATAGGTCACTTATACAATGGATGCAACTTCATCCTACGAACACCAAGAAACCAGAAAGACAAGAACAAGACAACCTTGAAAGAAATGCAGTAAGAGAAAGTTCTCATGACGTTGAACGTAATTAGCAGGCATATGTCAATGACTAACATAACATATAGACATATTGAAGATGAACAGTCAGAAAATTTGATGAGGAAATTTTTTGGCTCGATGTATATTAAATTTTGTGTGCAACATAATTTGACAGTTGCAGCTTGGAAGATACTTAACACAATAGATTATAAGAAGATTGTGATAAGTTTCTCCCAATAGGGACAAGGATGTTTGTGTATTTAAAAGAAAAATGCAATCTGGAAAAACTTACTCATGTTTAAAATGTATCGAAATTTGTATAAGGTATTGTCCTTGAGACAAATAAATGAATTAAAAGCGAGAGGTCTCTTACCAGACAAGACAAAAACAGCTATTAGTTCTCAAATTTTCTTTGCGTTATAATAAAGAAACCATCACTTCCGGAATCTTTCAAATCGATTTTTCAAGAGGCACTATGAGTTATTGCAAAATCACAATCTAAGTGATCGGCATATTTTTTTTTTGAAGACATTGAATCTTGTCATACCGCCAAGAAAGTAACATCAATGTTACGGAAAATAAGTGAGCCCATATTTAAGCAAATAATTGGCATCCTGAAATTAACAATAATTGAAGACAATTTTTATCATAAAATGAAGAAAGTATCTTCAAAATTGTTTATTTCAATAATTCTGAAGTTACGTATGTGGAACGGAATTCACTTTCTTGAATTTCCAATGATTAATGTGAGTACCCTATCAATTTTCAGGACAAAAGCTGCAACACAAACTAAATTTTGAAAAGAATAACTGTTTACTGGTTAAGTCTTACTGTTGATCGAAAACGTGCCGGAGAAATCATAATTCAGACTCAAAATAACAAAATATGAAATCATCGGCATACTGCTTGCTTTCGAAATGGTGAGAGACTTCTTCTAATCTCCCTTTCATTCTTTCATTATATTTTATTGCACTTACTAGATTTTCAATCCAAATGTGTCTCTAATTGAATTATACGATACTAATTATTGAAATTCTGAAAAATTTATTCTTTATATTATTATCTTTATGTCCACAAGAATTCTATCAACATCATCCATCTGAATACTGTTGACTGTAAGAATCGATATTATTTAATGATTAGCAGAATAAACATTTCATTCAATAATTTTTATGTTCTTGCATAATTGATTCTTATAATTAGTTAATTCAACTGCAAATTATAATGCAAATATGAACTACGTTGTGGTAACATGCGCAAATAAAAAATAAAAATATCAATTTCATCATTATCATAATTATTATTACTTTTTATCATAATGTCCCCACGTAAGTGTTAACCTTTTCATTGATACAGCAATAAAAATTAAACTGAATTTCTAGTGGTTCAGCAAGGGACTGATTTGATGCAAAAGTAAATCCCCGGTAAATCGGCTTAAACGGCCATGCATATTAGGCCTGAACTATATGAATGGCATTTTTCCGGTCCGAAGAATTCAAATTTTCTTCACAAGATGAACAAACTGGCCCAAAAGAGTATCGAGTTGGACACATGTCTATCAATTTGACCGATCTCATTGTCGGGTTGGGAATAGAAGGTTACTATCAAGCTGCGCACTTATAATAAACCGAAGTCAATCCTGAATTCAGTGATATGATTACACACAGCTGACACTGTTTTGGAATTTTCATATTCCATAATCAAAAATTATGTTGGAACAATTGAAATTCCAACACGTTTGGAATAATTCCGTACGCCGTTTAGGAGCATTATTCAATCATCCTTTTCGACAAATTGGAAGCTATTAGTTACTATAGTTAATTCCCTACAATTCATTTATTCATTTCTGGCTTTGCGTTTGACGTCTCATAATTTCAAAAGTTTCTTCTGAAATATTGGTGAGTTTCCAAAATATTGTTAGAGAAAGTATAGTCTAAAACATGTTTGGAGTGGCGTATTCTACACCCTCAAACCGTAGTTCTCACCTTCAGCTCGAATTACAACCTTCTTGCTTGTTTGGAATAAGGGCCATTCCAATACTTATTCTAAAATATACTATTTTATTTATTCTAATTATGAAAAAGTCTTCATGACTTAAACATAGCTTCATATTTGTAATATTATATAAGCATATTGACACTTATAATAAGTAATGTTTTCCATATAAGTGTGACGGATTTAAAACGATTTTGCTCAAAATCTGTAGCATATAGTTCTATAAAAGTATATTGTGCAACAAGTGCGATAAGTTGTCGATTACCCACTTCGATCGTGGGCTCATTTGCTTGAGTGGGCAATTGATAGCATCGCACGAGTTGCTGATACTATTTTTTATTACGAATGCGGGATAAGTTTAGTACTATTTTGTGCTAATTTTTCCAAGCGTTCTCACTGGGCTGCCTGATCAATAATTCTTTGTTAATTCAAGTAGGAAAAAGTTGTGTAGAGCACATTTTAAAACTTTAATCTTTCAACTCTTTATACCTTCTAAATTCAATATTCGAATTGGCACAAACTAAACTTTAGGTACTTGTGGATGCATCTGTCAGTACACAGATTACATAGGTATATATACATATGAATTTTATTGGAAAGAAAGGAATCATAAATATTTTGAACGATCTAAGAAATAGTTTGCAAAAAAAATTTCGACGAGTGATTTAGCTTGTGTACACATGTAACTGGAACAGATCATCAAAATTGATCAAATTCAGGTTAATTGCATTTTTGACTTTAAAACTGAGCAATGTCATTTTGGAACACTTTATTCTACAAAAATATCCTAAGAACTCCTTTATAGTGTCAACAATATATTGGATGCTCCAAATGGAATAAGAGATTTCTGTGCAATAGGAGGAAATGGTTCTTCTGGAGAGATTGTTTTCGATATATTTAAAAAATAAATAATTTTCAAATAATGTTCTTCCGGTCCCACCTATTAGGAGTTTAATGATAACATTGTCAATATTTATTACATACTTAAATTTTTTATACTGGAGCAACTATTTCTACAGACAGACAATATTATTATGATTTAACTCAAATACTGAGTATTCAGGCTTGCAAAAGTGCGTCCTAAATGCTTTGAATAATTAGAGCAATCAACATCGCAAAATAAATAAAGAGTGAAAGCATACTAGAAATCTTGCAATCATTTAACTCTAATAGTTTTGATTATTTACTTATAACCTACATTTTCATTGCAATTAAAACTAGAAGATGAATAAAAATAAAACAAAATCAAATGATCAATAACCTGTTTGCAGGTTACTAGATGCTTAATATTCTCATATATTTTAAAGAAGCTGCAGACAAGCAGTCTTCCTGAACACTAATTTGATAACCGGTTCCAAGACAAAATATCCTAGCACGCTAATTTTCACTATCATTATTTCTCAATACAGATCTGCAGTATTATCAAGTATCCAGATTATATGACATTTTAAAATACAATCAATAACAGTTTTTTTATTGTGTACCACAAAAACTTGACTCAGATTTTGTATTCTGGATTTTTTAATTGAATTTCAATCTCGGGCTATGACGCCTTGATTTTATTTTACTTGTGTAATGTCTTAATTGATTTATTAATATCGCACACAATAATAACCTTGGAATTTGCATTAAATAAAAATGTGAAAACTTCACTTAGTGATAATTCCATTCCAGATTTCCGTATCTGAAATTGTCACAAAAAACAGCAATTAATAATAATAAGCTATATAAGTAACAGTATATTTCATGTTTCGATATCCAATGACTGACATAGGTAAAAACTGTGATCGTAAAAAAATTATAGAGTACAATACGTAGAGAATCACAAACTCCACAATTATTTAATTCTAGCATTCGATTTCGTCTCATGCTGAAACTGTGACAGCTTGTGTGATATTGATGATTGTACATACAAGTATTTGTACAATATAATATTTTTCAAGCCCTGTTAAGACAGAAAGCAGTATACATCTTCATTTAGCCAATAATTAAGAGATAGTATTATTGAACATCCCACAAGAAACATTTAAAAGTAACAAAACGCCAAAAATTATAGTTCAGGGTCCTAGTTTGGCTCTAATATTTAGGAAAAAAGAATTCCAGAATTTTAGATTCGTATACGATGCACAGTAGAAACATTCTGTAACATGGCGTACCTCACTTTTTCTTACAACATAGTTCATTTTTAATTAGGAATATAAATATTATGGTAATCGCAATATGCGTGATCAAGCGACAAATAAATATAGATAAGGAGAAGATAATAATTCTCTTGAATATTTTTCAATAATTAATCATGTAGAATAGGTTGTTGAAATCTTTTATGGGATTTTAATATGTAGTAACGACCTTACGATGATAACAACGATTAATAGGAATT
Organism: Dromius quadrimaculatus; assembly: GCA_963989225.1. Lineage (NCBI taxonomy): Eukaryota > Metazoa > Arthropoda > Insecta > Coleoptera > Carabidae > Dromius > Dromius quadrimaculatus. The sequence continues at coordinate 53,905,102 of OZ022325.1, read as the reverse complement.
TAATACATGCATAAAAACTTAAGAATTATTGGGATTACTCGTAAATAAATAGTTTGTTTCTTTGGAAGAAAAGATTCTAGTTATTGATAGGACAATCTTGACGTCACCTTGGAAAAAACATTCAATAAGCTTAGACCGATTCACTATTAATAAAATGCACATGATCAAATGTGAAACAATTTTACATGGTATTTGTCCTTCCTCATTATGCACGTCTTTTGATTTCGTGTATGATTAGATTTCAGAAATTTTCTTTTGGAAACGCCGGCTCACAATGAATTTCAGGTAACTGATCACGACACGTTGAAAAATGTTCCAATTAAGAAAATACTTCACTTGTTATTATTATTCTTTCATGAATGCAACTGAATAGTGTGCCAATCGTGATTTTTTATTCAAATAATTTAGAAAACAAAGTTGATTTTGAAAGATAAATTTTATTGTAAAACATAAAATTCTATGCGATGGATTTCGATGTCTTAGATTTGGCTTAAATTCGAGCCCGAGAGTGACATAGAAAATTTAAAAAAAAAACTTGTATAAAGAGTGAACAAAAGAGATAGGAACCAGATGAAATTGAAGGGTGATCGAGAATATCGTAGACTCTGCCATAAATGATGTCATGCAATCGAAAGCGCGCATAAAGTAACAAGTTAAACAAGAATATCTGATGTCTCTCACTGCAAGTTATAAGTTGATTGATTTCATCTATATTATTTTTTTAAATGTTTTTATTTTAATATTTTAACATGGATTTGTATTTGAAAATTAAAAATTTTCAACCGTTCTAATGTAAGACTGAATAAACTGAGCAGTTATTATTTGCCTAATTTCCAAGGGTATTCAAGTTATAGATAAAAAACTCAATCCATTCTTAGTTTTTTTACCTATATTCATATTCAACTTTTCTGAAGGTCAATACAGTGAACCTTGTATTTCACAGCTTCCATTCCACTTAACAAACTTTGTAGCTTCGAGATTTCAATACTAGCAAATAAAATTGTACACTTTATGTATGAAGAATTATAATTCATACAACTTGCACTCGTCTGTATTTGAAAATATATAGGGGAGAGTCCAGAATTATGACAAGACTTTTGCAATGATTGCCTAACTTTCCAAATGTAATAGAATTGGATAAAGGTACCACTTCATGCTGATTTTTGTAGTCCTTTTATCGCACGTAAAGCCTAGTTTACAAACGGATACTTTGAAAATTTAATGCCTGTTAAGAAGCTGTTCGAAGTTCAAAATAGTTATTCTTGCAACAAGAGTGTACACTTGAGCTCTGCGACATGAGGGCAAGTATTTTCAGACAAGTCTCACAAAATTACGAAACTTGATTTTCGAAAGTCATAATGCTTGTTTAAACACGTGTTGAATGCAAGATTTCCTTCTATATATCTCAAATTTATTTTAAAAAAATTATTGGACACAGCAAAAGTAGACATTTAGGCTTGCTAAATAATCCAACAGATGCTGCTAAGTATGGTGGTATTGTTGAGATGCGTGGATAACCAAGTTAAGAAGGGGTCGTAGAAGAAAATATTATGTCAGAATACTTGAATATTTAGTTCGCAGGTATATATTAGTTTTAATGCGATTGTAGCATGAATTCTTGTATGAAATCGTTCGTTATGTATTCTGAAAATTGGTAACAAGGACAAAATAGTTTTCATTTAGTCAGTTTTGAAACCTCAATAATTTGAATTTATAAAAGAAATTGAAATTACAGTGTGCAATATGCAATTCTAAATGTGCAATAACTATTTCTCAATAACTAACCTTTCTCATTCATAGCGTTCAACAAATAGAAACAAAAAGTAATGGTCATAGTTCATTCTATATTGATTCATTCATTTTCAGAAATCAAATAGAATTCATTTGTATCTATTTTTGCTTAGACTTCCTTATATTCCAGGATGCAGTTGTACATTTACGTTAATAAGATACAGATTTTTCCTAAGAAATTATAATTTCTTAGGTCCGGTTTCACCAAACTTAGTTAAATTTATCAAGAGGTTATTTTGAGTCAGTAACTATGGTTACAATTGTATCAACAGTATTTTTCGTATAAAATAACCTTTGGATAAATTCAACTAGCGTTGGTGAAACTGGGCCTTAGACTTTTTATTTATTCGAGTCGAAATTTTAAAAAATGATCCACGTAGGTTAAAGACGGCTATTTCCGATGAATTTGGAGAAAAAAAATATGTGAGAATGAAGACTTTGCTGCAGCAACCAAAATGATGTCATCGAGTTACAAGACGTTTCAATTACGTAGGAATATATTTATGTATGGATTTCTGGATCCGAACCTATCTGTTATGTCTCCATGTCGAATCATTGACTCAAACAGCTATTGTTATACTCTACCTGTCACGTTGTGCCATTTGTGTTGTCGCTCGAATCTGCAGGCTTAGGTTACAACAATTAGCCGGGGCCAGATAGCTCCGTTGATGCCAAGATAATTAGATCCTTACTTGGAATAGTAAGTGAATACCGGTCCAGCTAAGCTTGAAAACTTTATAACTTGACCGAGATTCGAATTCAGGTCCTTTACTTGCAGAGGCTAGCACTCTACCACTGCACTAACTTTGATGAAAACTATGTGACAGTAAAGACTTATCTCCAGCAACAAAAATTACTACGTCATCAAGTTACAAGTTGACTTATTTATCTGGGCGATTACCAACTGAGCCAGCTCAGCTATAAATTTCTTATCACATTGGACATCTGCGCCAATGCTTGAAAACAGTTAAAATGAGAATGATCAACTGCACCAAAGAATTGATCTCCAGTAAACGCAGAATATATACTGTAAGGACTTTGCCATTATCCTTATTCTAACCCACCAATCAATCAAGAGTTATTTTTAATTATTGGTAAATTGTTATGCAATGACTGGATGTTATATTTTGCTTTTGTTTTCTTTTAAGCTATATTCTTTTTTATGTTCCACGAATGAAGTACCTCATGTTCTGTATCACATCGTTGTACTTCAATATTTTTAACTTTGATATGATTATTATAATCTCATTACTACTCCTCATTCTGGAAAAATCGGGCACACCCCAACTCGGCACATTTAATCTCCCGATGGGATATCAGTCAAGGATTGGTGGTAATCCTTGTGACCAACTCTGCACACCTTAAACAAGTGTTTGCAGAAAAATCCATCCATATTTTCGGTTTGACACCTAAGAAAAATATAAATTAAAATGAAGGAAAAAACTTTTCAGAACTCATTTTATAAATAAATATGTCTTGACAATTTTGTTTATTTATATTTATATTTCTTTTCACCTCAAGAAGGCAGCACTTTGCTGTTGGAATAAATTACAGAACTTATACCCAATAAAACATATTTATTTATAAATTAAAATGTTTTGTTCAGTAGCTATCTATTATCAATCTAACAGTTCAAACAACAACATCAAAGAAATCAATTTGCGAGGTAACTAGCCAACTTGAAAGAACACTACTGATTGTGGAGCAACATAAATTCAGTAAATCAAATCAAAAAAATTTATCTGGTGAAGTGAAGTAGCGATGTGTTAATCGAAAGTGCAAAACATTTTTCCAAATTATGAGCGAGTCCAGAGATCGAGTAATAACGACAAAAAGGTTATTCCACGATCAGGCTGAAATTATTATTTTTATTGTATGATGCAACCTATTTATTTTTTGATTTTGTATTATTGTATGTCAAATTTTGTATGATTATAAAAAGAAACTCTAAAATTGAATTTATTTTATTCAAAAACATTAGAATGCCCGGTCCTCCTTTTGTTCAGGTACCTGAGTCATTTCATTATCATCAGAGACTACTTGCAAGTGTGCCGAGTTGGATATCACTGCAGGTATCTGAGATACTAGTATGTGCCGAGTTGGGGAGTCATTAGCAGAAACTACATGTAAATGTGCCGAGTTGGGAATCGCCGGAAAAATCTCTTCTAGATTCTATAAAAAATTAAAGTCTATTCAGTATTTCTCTTGAAGTTAGTTAATATTTGATATCTATAGAATGCAAAGCTTGCAAAATCAACGTATGGCTTAGAAACTCACTCTCCCAAATAATTTATAATATCTGCAGTTATGTCTCTTCTAGAATCGTTCCTTGGATTTTTCTAATCATAACTGTCAAAGTTGCTTCTTATATTATGAAATTTGCGTAGACTCAGCCGCTAGTGCCTGAGTTTAACACAAGATAACTATTCTTAACTCTCAGTAACATAATATGCTATGATTTTAAACATATCTTGCTGCAAATAACACAAAACAATTTCTTTTCCATATTATTCCCTTCCATTGTATTATGTCAAAAAGTTGGAGGATTCGAAAGATATTAAAGCTCTTAAAGCCTCAGAGATTCTGTGATACAAATATTATGAACTGAATTTGTTAGTGCAGAAATACTGAATAATAATTGGAAATTATTACACGATTTTATCTAATTTAAAATAGTTTGAAAGCTCTTATTACAAAAAATGAAAATTGAGAGCATAAGAAATAATAATGCAGTAGTCGATGAAAGTATTATATATGAGTAATTGCTATTTAATATCCTCAATTGGATTTGCAAATTCTTGAAAGCTGTTATATTTTTGTTTACTTGGATAATATGAAATAGGTACAAGGTGAAATGTGAACGTGAATATTGTAATATAATTTCATTTTCCTAGAATTGATCAACCAAGAAATTTCCAGCTCACCATTAGGGACATAGGCAGCCATATGGTGCAATTAATCAGAAATCATCAAATTATTATCTGAAGGAAGAATTCATTCAGTTTCTAAATACTTCCAAGAACAAAAACATTTTGTCATGTCACATCTCAATATATATACCAATTACAGCATGGAATATTGTAATAAGGGAATAGAGAAACCCAAGTGTGACAAATATCAGGAGTTAGTGGGGGTTTTTTTTAATAAAAAAAAAAACCATAAAATTCTTAATCACACTCTGTTCTCTAGATTTAATCAATTAACTAAAAAAAACATCAAAGTTGAAAAATATAGAAAATCAAGAGCTTCGATTTTCATAAGATTTTTCATCAAGAAGCTTATGAACAACAGCAGGGGTTCAATTTTCTTGATATCTCTTTAGAAACCCTTGACACATGCCCCACCTAGCGGATGATTAGAGAAGTGATTTACTGTCATCAATATTGAAGACAGTCTTCTATAAGTGAGAGTCAAATAAGTTTCTTCAACTTGATGTGACATTTGCAAGTTATAATAATTTACAGAATTCAACTACTATGATGAATTTGATTCAAAGCATCTTTTTTCCTTATTATCAACATAAATTTGTAGATCATATTATTTGCACCAACATAATAGTATTTAAGTTCATATAAATGTAACTATATCATTACATCATCGATCAAGATATTGCAACTCGTCTCCAACTCTCCAAGCTGTCTCTATGAATTAAAATAGGATTCTAGAAATGTTTTCTCTTGAAATGGCACCTTATGGTGAAATATACGTACGAATAGTATATAATTGTTGAGGTATCAAGCAATTTGATATAATATAAGAGATGAACCAGCGATCTATCACAAATTACCAAATTCGTACAGCCTTTATCCTGCTTTTATAATTGCTTTCATAAGTCTTTTCTAGTTTTTTTTTTTTTGGCTCAGATTATGAATTGTTGGATTTTTCCGTCCAAATTTGAAATGAAAACAGTTTTGCAGAACTCTCTTGCCTCCGGGAAAAGAAGAAGCTACTGTATAATTTACTATTCTCCTGATGCAAGAAAAAAAAACTATTGAGCTATTGAGCATTGTGAATTTTTGAATATAATCCTAATTTTGTATAACTATTTTTTTCATTCTCTTCTAGCACTATGAGTGTAGGTAACAAAAAATATCATTCAAAAATCTGGCATGGACATCACGTGACTTGATTGTACATCATTGGATATAATTCTACGATAATCGAGCACAAAATTTCATAGTTTCACAGCCAATCGTTTTGGATTTATCCAAAAAATTATAAGAATCTGACAAGTGAAGTGCGCTTTCGCTTCAGTCTATTGTTATAAGAATAGTAGGCAATCATTCAGATGCTACAACAGACTGAAATACTAAATATCAATACTTTACAGTCAATCGTTTCGAATTTATGTAAAAAATTCCAAAAGACTGACAAGTAAAGTGCACTTCCGGACTTAGTTGATCTCAATGAAAATAGGATGTGAGCTTCTAGACTGTATTGTATTATTGTTCTAAATAGTTAATTATAACAGTCTACGTTCGATAGTTTTGGATTTATGTGGAAAATTCAGAAAATGTCTCGAGTAAAGTGTGCTTCCGGTTCATCGGATCGCAATCATAATGCAAGGTGTACAACTAGATGTTATAGAAGTGCTTAATACGAAATTTCAATATTCAACAATTGATTGTTTTGAATTTATGCAAAAAATTCGAAAAGTCTGTAATATAAAGTACACTTTCAGCTAAGTCCAATGATACAAGAATGAAATATGACCATTTAGATGCTACAGCAATTTCAAATACTGAATTTTAGTACTCTACGACGGATTATTCTGAATTTATGCGGAAAATTCAAAAAAAGTTTCAAGTAAAGTGCACTTCCGGTACAGACGATTGCAGCCATAATGCGAGGTACTCATCAAGATCCTATACTAGGCTTGAATACAAAATTTCAGCATTATACGTTCGACGGATTTTGAGATTTGCAAGTTACGCACATCAGTACGCACATGCGCACATGCGTACCGACATCAAGCCAAGAATAGTCAAAATGGAATTAGGGATGCTTAAAACGGATATATCCATCAAAATCTTGATATGTGAATTTCGTTGGTCTCACGGTTCTTAATTTTACTTTGTACAAGTAAGTAAAAAGGATGAATATCAATCACACTTTTACCACACATAGATTATGCTGTGTGATTTATATAATCATTGAGAGCCAAATAAGAAAACTATGCACTTGCGCAGTATGAAATAAATATTTTAAGTTGAAACATTAACGGAGTTCTTGGTAAAACTAATAAAAATCAATTAAAATGTTACATTGACTCATAACAAGAACATGATTAACATAAAATGCTTTTCCTTCATACGCATGCCTTTCGACAAGGCAATAACATTTCTAATTTCAAGGGCAATTTATGCATAAAATTGCTACAAAAGTAAGATTGGTTCTATTATTATGTTTAACATTGAAAATTATCTGAGTACTTGAGAAATTGCAGAATCTCAACAATTAATGAAGGTATAAGATAGCAGAGATCTTGAAATAGCTTATTCAATGTTAATCACGTATATGAAACTGAACCTAAGACCTCTCTGAGAAAGATAGTTCATTGTTATAATCATATAGTCCAATATTATCAAGATGTGACAAATAACCAAGATGATTTCCCAAAATTTATACCAATACAGTTTATTTTATTGCAGGATGCGAAATATCATAGCAACATTAAAAGTGACATTGATTGATTCGAAATGTCAAAATACATACATACATTGCGGCCGACTGACCAGCTCTGTCTACACATTTAGATGACTGACTGTCATAACTTTTATTTATAAGCAATAAACTACTTGTAAACTTTTTTTCAGCCTTAGTAAATTCATTTTATTACTGTGGCAGGAACGACAGCTTCGATAGTGTACCTGAGACGCCTGTTTTCAGTTTCGCTTGGCTGACCACAGTATGCTTGTGTAAATGCCCACTTTTGATGGCAGTTTTCGAAAATAGTTATTTTTATATGAAGTGTGCGAAGTGATTGTTTTTTTTTGTTGCTCGTGAGAATGTCAATTTCAACCGAGACCGTAGGGTCGAGGTAACAAATTCATTCGAAAGCGCAACAAAATACAATCACTTCGCACACGTAATACAAACAATATTTTTTCGCCAAATGTCAAAAAATAATAGATCAACAATAATTACTGTTTTATTAAGTAAAATGTGGAATAAAAGTACAAACTATGATTAATTTGCTGTCACCTGGGTATTGTCACCAAAAGTAAGCGCAATTGTTGTTTGATAAATAAAGAACTGTCAACAATTAATTTTTATATTCAAAAATAAGTAGTTTTCTGTACAAATTCATATTTCATTTTTGTTAAATACCTGTTTATTTTTATCCTGGTAGCATTACTAAACTAAATTATATTAGATTAGGTGTGCAAAGATAGAATTTATTTTTTCACTAGTGAAAAAATATGTTCATTTTTTCACCAGTGAAAAAAATGTTTCATTTTTTCACTAGTGAAAAAATCACGAACTTTGCATATCCATAACAATACAGAAATATCATGTTTTTTTGACAGTTGGCGAAAAAAACATTTTCGTTCGAGGCTTTTACAGCTTTATCCAAATTGATTCAATGTCTCCAACAAATGTCAAGCAAAATATTTTTCGGAACCTAATCGATCTGGTTTTCGAACTATTTTGGAAAACAAATGAAACACATTTAGAGCTATCATGTTTTAAGGCATGCGCAATATTATTACAGTAATAAATATGGACATGAGAATCTATTGGTACTGATTTTTAAAAATATTCATTCAAGGAATAGATATCCTATCAAGTGCTTTCATCAAAAAATTTGTATTTTTCGGATTTTGAGTCTTTGTTTCAAATGGCGAGAACTTATTGCAACAGAAAGTATACAATATCCATCCCGTTTAGCATACAGATGTATCTTAACAACAGTAGAAATCAGATTTATTCAAGTTAAAATATTCAATAACACATTATTCGTTATTGATCATCCTACAAACACTCCGATAGTTTTTCGTAATATAAATATAAAGGTAACGAATTCCATGCGCAAGCACCAGTTTGTATGTACCGTTGGTGTTCATTGTTCATTTTAAAAGTCATTGTAACGTAGTAATTGATGTTGATAAGACGGTAATACTCCGATATGAATTAGCACATTTATTCTGACAGCCGTAGTTTATCCTTCAATTTTCAGGGTTATGAACGGAAACAATAGGAATGACTGAATGAGCTATTTACGAGTGTCAAACAAATATTCATAAATAACAGTTTATCTATTATTATTAAAATTTGAACTATTTTAGAATTCGTTAAACTTTTCTGAGAGAATCATAGTGTGAAATTCAAATTATTTTTACTAATATTTGGACATCACATGCAAACGTTCATCGGTTGTTCTTTGTAAAATAGGTAATTTGGTTATATCGTGTTTGATATCAAATTGAAGCTTCTGCGGGAATTTTTCTAGTGATGTGTCAAAGAGGATATTCAAACGATTGTCGATTGTTTTGTAACAAATTATTGAAATCAGTGATAGTCCAAAGTAGTCCGCCTTTCGACGGGGATCTACGTTGGCGAAAAGAAATTGGGGGTTCACAAGTTGTAAGTGGGGGGTCCACGAAAAAAGATTTGAGGCTCACCGAAATCAGTAAAATTTTGAAAGTGGTCTACAAAAAAAAAAGCTTGGAAGCCTCTGATTCAAATTATGTCTTGTTTGATCTCCATATAAAACTTGTTAATTCTTTCTTACAACTTAACCAGATTATGCCAAGTTTGAGATCAATTAAAGCAATTGGATATAAAACTTATGACTACTGTAACTTAGGTAATCGCACTACTACACTTTCAATATAAATTTCTAGAAAGAGTTTCTTATTTCCCTCAACAATACTAGCATTTATAAATTTTATCGCACATTTATTATGAACTAAATTTACCTTTCAAAATGACATGCATTCCCGTTCTCAATTCCGTTTGCTTGTGGGCACACTATAGGTCGCAATTATATTGATCTCCATTAGGATTTGCTTGTTATTTTAGCTTTCGTGAAAAAAAATGATACAAAAAGTCTCTATTGAAGTGAAATTAAGTGTAAAATGATATCTGCGGCATTTATATTATAGATATTAGAATGACATCAAGTTGTCCTGTCTGCATAGATCAAACCTGGAACAAGGGATTTATTTATTTCCTTTTGATTTTATAATTTTGAAATGTTCATACTCATATTTTAGGTTTTGCAATTTTATTTTGCTGCTAATTTTTCATGATTTTTTTTTTCACAATTTTCATAATGATTTATTAAACAGTTCTATTTCTGAAACCAGTTAGTTATTGCATTATTATTTGTCATACACAAACATAACAGATGAAAACCTATAATTTATCACTAAATAATTATATGAATGGGATCCGCAGGCTGTACATTTTTGGTGTTACCAAATATTTATAACTATTTTACTAATGAAATTGACCATTTCAATGGCGTCATATTCGAAGAATATCATTGTTGGGGAGAATAAGAGTCAGTCGAGTTGGAGAATATAATTAATTTTGTAAATTGTAAAGAAAACTGATGTTAAAAGTAATTACTCATCAAAAATGATAGCTGTGTGGTATTGCATAGTAAGCAGCCTTATAAATTTGAAATAAGATACATGATGCATCTATATTCAGACATTTGTAGAGAGCATTCAATTACTCAATGTGCGTACAATAGAGGCAATTTTTCAAATGAGGATACCAAAATTACTTCAAAAATGCACGTTATCGTACAAGAAGTTATTGCTTAGAAAAAAAGAGCGATAGTAGAAGTGAGAAATCTAAACTGACTTCAAATCTATGAGATGTTATACTGCAAAATAGGTTATGATGTGAGTCACTCGTCGAAAGAGAAGTAGTGAGAACTAGAATCCTTGAATTATCTGAACAATGTTTCTGGACCTAAAATTACGTTTATCCAAAATGTATCAAAACGAAAACTCTTGCAACTCTCCGCACTTATAAATTCTGATCTGTCATTGGCGCCCTAGTTGTAGTAATTCAAATAGTTGTGAGAACGAAATTCTTCAAATTATATAAATAATGTTTCTGGACACTAAAATTACGTTTATCCAAAGTGTATCAAAACGAAAACTCTTGCAACTATCTCCCCTATTAGTTCTGATTTGTCACTGGCGCCCTAGTCTGTGTTTTTATAATAAAAAAATCTGCGGTCTACTTTAGAGTCCAATGATATCGAATAATTAGATTTAAATAAAAAAACTGACCTTAAATAAACAAAAAAAAATTATATCATAAAATGATCTCAGAAAAACGCATTTTTTAACTCAGTTTTTGGCACAAACCAGAAGTTTGAGTTAATTAGCATGCAAACCTCATTTTTTCAACATTTACAACAAGGTTTTACACTCACTACACAAAATTGCTTGGAGGTCACCCACATTTCCTATTCCGCTACCCCTTTTCAAAAATACATGTGAAAAGATGAATCTTTGATTATTGATCCCAAAGTAGCTTTTAATGCTGATTCATAACTTGATTGGCTTTGATAATCATTTAGAACTCATCGCATTAGTACAATATTCATGCGTTTTGAACTACTTATAGGTATGTATTACTTTTAACTGGAATTCATTCAGTTTTAAAGTGATACGGCGGCGCTTGCTTGATAGGTATGAATGAAATATATATATATATATATATATATATATATATATATATATATATATATATATATATATATATATATATATATATATATATATATATATATATATATATATATATATATATATATATATATATATATATTACAGGTATACAAGTACTTGATTACAAACGCTGAATATGCGCCTATCAAAAGACAAACATTTCGTATTCATATTTCCTATTTTTTGACAAGTATACGTTACAACTAAAGCTCCTGTATCAGAAATACGACAGGAAACCAGATATATGAATTACTTTACAAGAGAATTTATTCTATTTATTATTACTATTTTTAGTTACTTGTACTAAGTACAAGAAAGTATTGTGGAACCGACAAAACTCACCTATCGAGATTTTGATGGAAATATCCGTTTTGAGCATCCCTGAATCCATTTTGACTATTTTCGGCTTGATGTCGGTACGTATGTTCGTTCGTTCGTGCATGCGTTTGGAACTTGCAAATCTTAGAACTGGTTGAACGTATAATGTTGAAATTTTGTATTTGATACTGGTATAGAGTCTAGTTATGCACCTCGTATTATGGTTTCAATCGTCTGTACCGGAAGTGCACTTGACTTCAAGTTTTTTTCGAATTTTTCTAGTAAATCCAGTATGCATGATCAACCGTAGAATATTGAAATTCAGTATTTGAACTTGATATTGTATCAAAATGGTTATCTGCTATTTTTGTATAAATCGGCCAAGCCAGAAGTGCACTTTACTTGAAACTTTTTCCTCATTTTTTGCATAAATCTAAAATGATAAGCCATAGCATATTGAAATTTAGTGTTTGAACTGATTGTAGCATCAAAATAGTTATCTACTACTTTTGTATCAATCGGCTGAGCCGGAAGTGCAGTTTACATTTATAACAGATATTCAGAATTTGCCGTATAAAAAATTCAGTTTAATTGAAATGATAAGGTAGGTAATGATAATCTGTTGTAAATTTTTTGATTTTGTTTGACATTGTACATGTCAAAATATTATTAAAATTATATTAATTATAATGTGAGGTGACAGAAAACTTTATTGGATAAATTTGTGTACATATCAAATGATGTACAAGTAAGTCACGTGATGTTCACGTCAGATTTTTGAGTCTGCACATTTCCCGACCGAATCATTGCATGTCGTTCAGAATGGTTCCATAATGATTTTCGACGAGTCAGTAAGCTGTTTAGCTGCATATTAGCGTGAAATATGATTGAAGTATCTTTGCCTATCTATTATGGTTACGTTTCAACAATTCGAGTATTCATTTCATTTGACGTTTCAAAGTATTAAAAGTTCCTTCGGAATTTCGGGAGAATTTCCAAAATCTTATTGAAGAAGATATAGTCTTCAACATGTTTGGAATGCAATTACCACACTCGTGGAGCCTAATCTTCAATTTCGGCTCAGTCCACAGATTTCTCACTCGCTCGGAATATGCGTCATTCCAAAACTGTTACAGAATATTTTATTCATTTTATTCCAAATCAATCATTCTTATGGAATAATTATCGAGAAATATAACTGCTGCGAAGAAATAGAGAAGTAAATAAATTAGTGTATGGAGAATGTGATTGAAAGAGAGATAATAAACTAGTTGTGTTAGTTTCAGTAAATGAAACGAATGTGACATGGGAAGTTGCTGAAAATATATGTTGGTAAAATTGGACATTTCGAATAAAAAAAAATTTTTGATCTAGAAGAAGGATCGAGCTTTTATTCCGTATCTCTATCAGGGACTCAGTAATGGATAATTGTGATATAATTTAACTGCTTGCAAGCCATATTTATGACAAATATATACTTATGAGTACCTACACACCTGCTCATCGAATCATCCTATTGTACTAAATTATCTCGACAAAATAATTTAAAAAAAAAAAAACATTATTTAAAAAAAAAATATTTATGATAGTCCAAAACAAACGAACTTACTATTCAATTTGATAATCAATGATTCTCTCATAAGAAATACTGAGCGTGCTAGGGTAAAAATTTCAGAAAAATTTAAATTCGTGAGGTCTGTTACATTCTAATATATATGTGCTATGAAAGCTATCTTCGGGACGGATATTATTCGAACTTGAAACAAGTAAGTAAAAAAAATGTAGTCTCTCTATTTTCCTCTAATGAATTGTAAGTATTTCTTGTTGGAAATTAGAATCCGGATGGTATGTATCTCCGTAGTTCCGAATCTGCTAATTCAATATAAAAAAGAAAACGTGATGTGCTAGTCTTTATTGTTGGTGAGAAGAAAAGACCTCGATTTCCTTTGTAAACGGAAGAAAATTTGGTTCATTCGATACAATATTCTCACACATATTAACAACTCACAGTTAAATGCAAGGAATAGTCGCAAATCGGATATCACCTTTTACAGAGAAACTATGTCAATGGCATTGATTTTATAAACATTCACCAAGTGTTAGTGCAAGTATCGTTCCACATAATCCTCTAACAATATAAGGTTAACTCTCTAACATTTCAAAATCAACATTATCAATAAATTTTAGTCATTTCTTTATTCTATCAAAAAAGTAGAATTTCCTCTACTCAAATAATGTATCAGCATACAGTGTAAATTATCTACAACTATATCTCTATAAGCAAAAACTACTCATAAAGCAAACATTAGTGAAATTGATTCTTGATAGATTTTCTATAAGAACCAATGTATTAATTCAATTTACAATTGGATTCGATAAATTATAGACAAAAATTGACAACAAAAATGACCAACTATCTTGTTTTTGCTTTATGCATCTAATTCTAAGCATTTGTCATTATTTTTTTGCTATTATCACTTTCTCCTTTGAAAAGACTTTCCAAAATACAAGAATTGATTAATTCTGTGATTCTTGTTGTAGAAAATTTTCAAGCCTCTTGATCAAATTTTGATATATTCACATTAAATCATTCTAAAAGATCTACTGTGGCCATCACACTACACCCCCGACTATAAATTTCATGGTCAGTTTCATCGCTGTTCCATAAATTTAGTGTGTCGCATCAATTCATTGCAGATTTCAAAATGACAGCTGTTATTATCAAAATGATAGCTGTCGTTGTCAAAGGAACAGCTGTCAGTGTCAATGTGACAGCTGTCATTCTCAAAGTGACAGCTGTCATTGTCAACGTGACAGCTGTCATTGTCAAAGTGATAACTTCCATCAATAAAATGACAGACGGCAACAATGTTTTAGTTCTTACATAAAATAAGTATTTTTGAGAATAAAGAGTCCTCTTCTAAACTTTCGGGGTCTTTCATTCGGTGGAACATATTGTTTTGACATTTGATCGCTGGAAGTATGATTTGAAGATAGTAGCATGGATTCCACTGTGTATATATATTTTAAAATTCTCCTGAGTTTTTAGTTGATACCAAAGTAGACATCATTTAGATAACTTGTAGGAAAACAATTGACAATCGTTTACATATCCTTTTTGACACTTCTACTGGAATTATTTGCGCAGGAGCTTCAATTTAATACCAAACGATTTATTTTGGAAAAATAATTGAGGAACGTTTGCATGTGATGTCCATATATGTGTAAAAATAATTTTAATTTCACATTATTATGCTTATTATTTATTTGTTTCACAAAAATATAACGAATATTATTGTGATTCAAATTTAAATTAAAAAAAAAAAAATTCAGGTAAATTTTGTGCCAAATTATTGGAGGATCAATTTCAGTTATTCTACAGAGTGATCAAAAATGATTGTCCGTGCCGCTTTGTTCTGATTTTTTCTTTGCCGCCTGCTTGAGATAGTGACCAGTGACAGATGACAGTTCCTCTGAAAACTGAAAACACTATTCTAATCTAATAATTTGGTAGAATAATAATAAATTCTCAATAATCAGTCAATAATACCGCTATTTACTTACTTTTTTGTTTATTGAATCAGATTATGGATAAATCAGTCATAAAATATGCAAAATATACGCCATTGTGTTCTTGAAAGGTCGGTAACATAGTTTTCAAAATAAATAAATTTATACTAACTTTATTCCATGAAGATAGTTTTGATCATTATGCAAACTTTTGCCTGTCATCTGTCAGACAATCATTATTGATCACTCTGTATATTTCATGATGAACACTACCGTTTATGGAATGAACGCAAAAAAAATCTTAAAAGCTCTATCAATAAAGCTTCGATACCACTGGTTAAAAAGAGCTTATTCTTGAACTGAAGCCTAGCTTCTTAATGAAAAACTTGAACGAATTTTTGAGTTTCAAGTTCACATGTTCCGTATGACTAAATGATGTATAAAAGACAGCTTATTATAAAACTCCGATTTGTTTATGTTACAGTCGGATTTATGAGAAAATACTGTGGGGTGTCAACTTGTCTGCATCTAGTCGAAGAGATAAAATATGTAGAATCTATATTATTGACCAATATACTTCTGATCGAAAATTGCGGTTTCTCTTTTACAGATAATACTGAAGATTACCTACAGGAAGAATAGAGCGCTGTCTGTATCTTTTCTGGTTTTTGAAGAATTTATTATTATGTCCTTGATACATGTAAAAGTTTGTGAGAATACGTTCTATATTCCATCCTAATCTAGTCAACTAATCCAAAACACTGCTAATTTTTTCAAACAAATCGACACAAAAACGCTATATCTTGACGATCTCTACACTGCGTAGAAATTGCAATATTGTGATAGAATCAAGTACCGTTTCTAACGTCGCTAACGCTTTGTCTATAAGTAGAAAACTAGACAACGTTGTATAAACATGTAATAACAGTCGTAAAAAACAAAATTTGAATTTCAAAGGAGAGTTTCACATTGTTTTTATACTTTGGTTTGTGGTACGCTGCTAAAGTCATTATTTATAATTAATCATTGCATTGTTAATAGCTATCAACAGTAGATCGTCTTTTTGTTCATATTGTCTTTTAATACAAAAGAAACTTTCGGAAGTAATTTTAATGAATGAATGAGCAACGAAATATCAAAATATAGGTAATATTTTTTATTCGACAACAGATTTGTTCTGAGGTATATAAACATATACAGAATGATAATTAATACGTCTTACAAATTTATAAATTATGTAAGGGATTTGAAATAGATTGCCTTTTATAAATAAATTCGTATTCGGAAATGCACTGTTTTCACGCTACTAATATACCAATTATCTCTATTAAATTTTATTGGATATGAACGACATTTGACTTTTCTCTACTTCTAAAATCCGTTTGATGCATTGTTGGATATGCATTTCGTAATAGTATTTTGATACAGAAAAAATACAAGATAACAAACAATAGTGTTAATAAAAGTCTGATATGAAGAATGTCAAAATATGCTTCCCGCTGCATTTAAATTCTACTTCAAAATGTAGATTAAAAGGCAACGTGCAAAGCTCCTTGCCAAAGGCCCATAGAAGATAAAATAAGCAAAAAAAAATAGCGGTAGTGGAAGGTCGCAAATAAACTGAATTAAGGCGTATAAATACTATCGACAGCGGTACATTTTCGGGCATTAGTTTAAAAGCAAAAGTTAGTCTACGTTGCATAATAAATATCTCTACAATTATTGTGCCTGGTACATGTGAAAAGATCCTGGAATAATTTGTGCTATTGAGGATTGCTTTATCAGATATAGAAAATAGCTCCACTTGATATCACAACTTTTTTATGTAAAATTTTTTCATATTATTTTAATGTATGTATGCACATTTTTTATCAATTTTATCTTCTAAGGACTTGATACGGTGCTTTGCATATTGCATTTTAGTCTATATTCTTAGTATTTAAATACAGAGAAAACATATTGTTACATTGGAGATGTTTTTTTTTGGGATTGGAGCTCCACTTCTTCTTCATGAATAGATTGGTTAATTCATAGCAATCATTTTGAAATTAAAGTGAAAAACACAATAATGTAGCACCAATAATAATAACATCTCAGTACCCGTTCGTTCATTCATCGTCGTTTTCAAGCCAATTCTGGCGTGATATCTCCAGCACATTTGTCATGCTGATAATAACAGGAATAAATATCTTCGAGTCTCAACCGGGTCACTTAATTTTTTTTCTAATTGTAATAATTTTCGTACTATTCATATGATATGTACATGAATGAAGAGATCTCGGCAGAACTTTAAATTCCATGCATTAATCATGATTTCTATATTAGCACCAATTATTATTTCTTCATATGATAGGATAATACATAAAAACTGTTGGATCACTTTTGTTTCTATAATGTATAATAATGACATATAATCTCACCTAGCAAAGCAACTTGACATTTTGTTGATATATTCACAATAACACATGTCAGAAGATTAAATAGAAGAGATAGACGTTTGTGTTAGATAACAGTTCAGGGTTCATATTTAATTGTTTTCAAATATTCGACTAACCTCAGTAAAAAATTTCACGGTAATATGTATGTAAGATTCATTTGAATTATTCATTATATAACGTATTCAACTACATGAGCTTTTCCAAGAATCAATAGGACGAGGAAATAATCGTTTGCGCTCTCTTATTGACTAGTTATTATTTCTCATGATGCTATGATATAAGATACAGAATATGCCAATTGATAATAGCACAATTATTATGCATTTTGGTTATTTTAAAAATCAGACTGTCATTGTAATCCCTTATATTATAAGAACTATACAGTAGGCATTGAAAATTATATTCTTAGTTTTTACTATGAAGAAAATGCACCGCAGTTAGAGGATTTCAAGATAGTGCTGTCACGGCTTTAAACAGAGCTCAAACATTCACAAAAACTGGAATGAGCTATATTAGAGTATAGTGTCACATTAAATATAAAAGTGCCTATTCCATAAAATTTAATTTCACATAATTATGCATTAAAAAAATAGGATTTGAAATAAGATGCATCATGAATATTATTCTGTCAAATTCTATTCACTTTATTATTTTTATCCTTTAACGTTCACGTTCACAAACCGATAACTCTAAAAAATTTGAGCCAAAACGTGACAACGTGAGAGCTATCTTAAGTAAAACATTGAACTGATGAACCTAAACTAACTCAAAATACAAAAATTCTTGTCTTCAATTGCAGTCGATTCTTCAGAGATTGAAATATGATGGATTTGACTGAGGAAGCTTCGTCAAGAATCTTATATTTGGAAGTATAAAGTACATATAAATGTTGCAATAATGTGTAAATTCGTAAATCTTATAGATCTATAAATCTATAAGGAACTGATAAGAACACATCGACTTTTGTTGATCAATGTCAACTTATTCGTACGGATAATAAATTCATCGCGATTTTGTTCATAATAATAACAGAATTATGAGCTCATCAAACTTATGAAACTACACAGAATTACATCATTAATCTCAAATCCACACTATAACAATTGAGTAAGAATTATCACAGCAAAAATGACAAACTGTTAGCTGTCATTATTGAAACTTCAGCCGTAATAATATTACATGAATTCGTACAGATAGTAAGATAAAATTTATCTACTTGATTTTCATTCACAATTTGAAATGCACATTATGTCTAATACTCCACGTGATCAGCTACATTCAAAAAACTCAAATATATTGTAAACCAGGGGCTCGTTGCATACTGAAATACAAGCTAATACGCCTGCTGCATATTTCAAATTCTTTTCGTATTAGCGTTCTAGGATTAGGATTCAAGCCTTCCAATTTGCCGAAATGCAAACCAATTTTACATTAGCAAAAATTCATACCTGGCTATCTGTCACTTGCATCAACTGTGAGTCATTTATCAATTATCATGAATATATTTGAGGTGTTTGAAGACTAAGAATTTTGTGTCTCCTTTTGTCAGAGATATTTGTGTATGCTCTTGTTTTTTTGTATATTGATTTCATACTATTATTTATATAATGCATCGATGGGGATATTTGGGATGTTGTTTAGAACCACAAAAGGAAGCTTCATGCATAAATTCAGCTTTCTCTTATTTTTTCCACTATGCAATGTCTTTATTCCCCGTATTATTATAAGCTTTGATGGAAGCTTCCATTAGCTGACCATTTATTATATATCTTGTTAATATAAAATAAATATTAAAATACTAGTTTCGAATGTATTTAAACTCGAATCATTCACAAACTGTTCTATTCTTTGATAAGTGATGTAAATAATATTGAATATTGAAGGAATATCAAATTGACAAAATTTTGAAAAGTGAAAACTAGATTAAAACACTATGTGAGTAATTATGATGATGTTTAATTCATTTGGTCATCAATACATAGATTGTTATTATTTTTATTGAATCTTTGTTTTTCCAAAACCTCCAAAAAATCTAAAGTTGAACCATATTTATGGATACATGAAATTTCGAAATCATTAATAATATTAAAATCATGTCCAGCATCAAGTTAATGTCCTGCGAAACTTAAATTCCCGCACGCGAATCGTAGACAGCGTTCATGTTCTTTGAACCTGGTTCTGAATTTTCTCCCTGTCTGACCAATGTACACTGCGTTACAGCTAGCACACTTTAATTTATAGTTGCCAGACTTATGTGTCAAAATTTAAGTATCGATTTTCTTGCAAAGTTCCCTCTTTGAATTACTTAATGGTTTCAAGACTATTTTTATATTATAATTTTTAAAGAAATAACTGACTTTGTATGATATGCCCCCTAAGAAGGGCAGAGAAAATGTGAAAAAATCTTTCTCAATAAATAAGTTTTGAGAATACATTTCTTTCAGTTAGAGTTTATGACGTTTTCTGCTTATATTTTTATCAATGATGTCAGGGTAGAAATTATTTGCAAAAGCAATTTGTTTCACTATCTTGCTTTTATAAAAAATTTCTTCATTACTCGAACCATAAGTAATCATTCGATGTATGTGTGATAGGAATATTGCAAATTTATGTTCTGTGTCATGATTGGAGTCATTATTAATTGAATCGATCGTTTGTATCTAAATTCTTTTTGCTCTTGAAGATGGTTAAGATATAAGTAAAACTGTAGAGCCAGAAAAGAAAGTAATGAATAATTGACCGAATCCCCCCATTTCTAATACCGGATCTCACTCCATGTGACTTCTTCCTTTGGGGTTACCTCAAATCAAAGGTTTACCAGCATCGACCAAGGACCCTTCTTGCTTTACGAAGGGAAATTGCTCGGGCAATTGAAGAAATTCCTGTGGAAATGACGGTGAAAGTCATGGAAAGCTACCGCGAGCGCCTAAATCAGTGTATCCGCTCCCAAGGACTACATTTGAGTGATGTGCTTTTCAAAACTTAAATTTAAAAATGGCATAAAATTTGCGATATGTTAATAAAAAAAAATTTTTGACAAGTTGACTGGTTTTAATTTTATATCGTTTTGAAATCGGATAAGTTTTTCTGCCTCACCCTGTACTTACAAAATATAAATGATTTGCACTCTTTAGCAAGGAACGCAAGTAGTAATTTCGCAGAGTTAGCACAATTATTCAAATCTCTAGTAAGGTTTGGATGCGAATACTCAACATTGCATCAATATTCTCTTGAACAAATTATACTGTTAATTGATAAAAGAATAAAGTACTTTATAATCATGATAAATTTCTTTCGTAAAAATATTAGCATATTTCTTTGAAAACAGCTCCATAAATGAATATATAAGACTAAATTGGAGAACTACTACCAATAAATTTTATACTTCTTATCATTTTGGGCTTGTTGGTAATATAAGTATCGTACACAATTATTATTAATAGTAGGTTTGAAAGTGGCGTCTAGTGGTGTTCAGTCGCACAACAAAAAAAAAAATTATCAATAAAGTAGTAAAAATGACTAAGGCCCAGTATTTCAGTCCTCGGTTTTTCTTAAGCGGAGCTTAACTACCTAAGCTACAATTGTTCTAATAATCATTACTATGGAAATTAAGCTACGTTTAAGGTAAACCATGGACTGAAATACTGGGCCTAAGACAACGTGTCTTCAACATATAAAGTTAGCAGGGGTCTATTGCATCAAGGACTAAGATTTTTCTCAATTAATAATGAGTTATATAGAACCATACTTCACAGTAACTTTTTATGAACTTTGCATTCATAATTCCGTTTTCTACAATTTTCTCATAGTTTTACATGATAAAATTATGTTATTATTCAACTATTTATTTATTTAATATTGCAAGGCAATGTAGCAAAGATACATGGTTCATTTGGATTCTAATTAAATAAGTGCTTGGAATGTTTAGTGAACCTATTTTCTATAATTGGAATTGAACGTCTATTATTCAAAAATTCTGCAATCTGCGTCATTTATACACATAAACTACATTAAATTTGACATGAACAATGCCGTCTCACTTGGCAAAGTGGAAATTGAGAAACTGTTCATTTGTATCTGATAATTATTCACAAACATTGCAACTATCTCATGTTCGTCATTTGTTTATACAACTTTCGATTTTTCCAAAGATTTGCTTAACGTTACTTAATCGATTATTAGTTTTTGTGTGTCTAAACAATGGTAGACAAAGGGAATTATACACGAACTATTTGTTCCAAAACGATCATCAAACCCATACCATATTCTATATGCTTTAAATTTTCGCATCTTACAGTTTTTTACTTCCCTGAAGAAACGTATTGCGCACATGATTTTTTGACAATTTGAGATTTTAATAAATCTGCACAATTAGATCCTAAACCAAGAAACGTGATTTGAAAAAAAAAGGTCTGTCGGCCAGGCCGACGTATGATGACTTGAGAACGCGTACAAATTTTTGACTGAAATTTTATATTCAATTTTTTTGTTCAAAAGCTATGTTCAAGTTCGTGGAAGAACTTTTTCTACAACTAATGATATCAAAACTTTATTGATGGAGATTTTCAGCTTCTTACGTTCATTTTATCAACAAAAGTATTTATCATAATATATTAGAAGGTTGAAATGGATTGTTGAATGATTTAGAACAAAATATCTCCAAAACTATCAGCGGTTCATTTATTATTATTAAAATTTGAATTATTTTAAGATTTGTTAAATTCTTCTAAAACATGCGGAGAGAAGAAATAATGGGAACTGTAATGTAAAATTGGAATTATTACCACTCATATTTGGATAACACATGCAAACGTTTGTCGTTAGTTTCGAAAAGTCTATTATAAAGTGAAATTCCAGCTTAGCTTATTGGTACAAAAATAGGTAATACTCAATTATTAAATTGCTACAGCAATTTCAAATACTGAATTTCAGTATCCCACGGCTAATCATTCTGGATTTATGGGAAAAATTCAAAAAAAGTTAATATAAAGTGCACTTCCAGTATAGACGATTGTGACCATAAAGCGAAGTGCACATCAAGATCCTATACTAGTCTTAAATACAAAATTTTAGCATTATACGTTCGAAGAGCTTTAAGATTTGCGAGTTTGTTACTCTAAAAACAGCTCATATGTAAAAAGTGAATAAGCAATCTCCAGGTGATAATAACATGAATCGTCAACATAATTAAGGATATCATTTAAACAATCTGCTAGTTAAAGAGGTTCTGGTCAATTCCAAAATGTATATTGTTGGCAAACAATGTGAATGGAGCTGCTTCTAGTGGTTGGCAAAATAGCTAAATTGATCAGCAAGTAATGTGATATTACGCATCCTTGAAATTGATGTCATAGGAAATTAAATATATCTGCAGAAATATTATTAATAGAGCAGCAAATCGTGATTTGGACTTTTTCAAATTTGACAAGCTGTAGAATCAATTTTGATTTACTTATTGATTTTATTTCTGGTCAAACTGACAATGTACTACTTCACCATCAATCTTAATGAAACTTGATGAAAAGAATAATTGTTCCAGCATAACAAATATGGGCAAAATGATAACCTTGAAATTCGTATTTATTAATTTATATGAATATAACTTGTATCTGTGTATGTGTGTTTGTGTTTGTGTATTTAGCGCCACTGACAAAATTTTATCCCACTAGTATCGCCATCTAACACACACGCAAACACCGCGTATGGTCTACAATTTTCAATCATATAAATTAATGAATGAAGTTTTCAAGACTAACCGAGTCTGACCGCCAATAGCTATTCTATTTCCCATACTTGTTTTATTGAAATCGGAGGTGAAGTAGTATATCGACTATCGACAATTGGATCTTATTTCTACAGCAACAGAAGTGCAGAATTCTTTTGCTCCCTTGAATTTCAATAGAATCATTTATTACAATAATTAATGGACTGACTACTCTACCTATTATTTGAAAACAGATTGGTAGTGGAATTAGTCATTTACTGGAATTCTGGTTTTTGAAATCATTAAAGCTTTCCCACACTGCTTCTCAAAAACTTTATAATTTTGTGCTTGACCAGCTGGAATTTGATAATATGTATGCTCACACGCAATTGTCTGCTCGTTTTGCGGAGCTCCGCCTGCTTAATCGAACATTGCCGCTTTTTCAATTAAATCGCGCTAACTTCCAATTGTTGGCAGACTATAATTTTAAAATGCAGACTAGTAATTATAGCTTATAGATATTATTTTTATACTAACCGATTGTAAAACCCTTCTGAACAAATAATAGTTGTGTGTTACGACTATTTATCTTGCAAAGATATACATTGTCAAACTGACGAAATATTTATTTATTTTCTTATAATTCTTGATTTAGTTGCTGATCAGTTATTTCCGATGGTTTGTTTTACGGCCGACAAAAACATATTATGCTTTCAAAATTGATTGATTGTTCTTTGCCGACCGAATATTCTAAAAAAATACCATTTAGTTAACTGCCCATAATTTATATTAATAGAAAAAGTGAATATCAAGGTTAAACATCCAAATATATACAATTAAGTATTTCATACACAAAGGCAGATAAAAAAATATTCTTATACTAAGCTGCCAAGTTGATAGATGATAATCTATTTATAGAAAGTTCTTTCATTATTAAACGTTGTCTTAAAATTACGTGTTATTACGAACCACGAATTATCTTATTCTAAAATTTTAAACACTTGCTGATGCGTCTCAAATGCGCTTATTATTTTAAATTCTGTTACTAGCGATTATATGATTAAGATAATTATTTGTGTTCCAGTTCTTTGTTGATATAATTTTATAAATAAATGTCGGCCCAATTCTCGAGCAGCTTAGGATGATGTGAAATTTCAATTTAATTTAATACTTAGCATTTGGTTTTAATTCATTTATCAAAAAACGGGTCAGTAATAACAAACTCTGCGTGATAGGTCGGTTGTACAGGAGCTCACAGAATTTGGCCCAAAATGTAGCAATATTGGTATGGCATATCTCACATATTTTCTTCCATTGTTTTAGATACATATTTTTATCAAGTATATGAAATTATCTCAAGAGACTAATATTTTGTAAACCAGAAAGGAATAAATTGCTGATATCACACAAGATCATATTTGCAGGCTCGACCCCGAAAAGGGAATGCCAAGGTTTGTGTACGATAGGTGTATATCTGTTCAAGTTGCACAATCTATTTTTTCTATGATTAAACTAGAGAAATAAACAATTTTTTAAATCAATTATTTTTCAATTTTTGTGATATTTCTTCAGTAAAAACGACTTTTGATTTTAAATTCTGCATATTCATTTGAAACTTTGACGTTTCGATCCTTTGACCAAGAATCTTCTTCAGAGAACAATGATACAAAATAAAACAACGCAAGTAACTAGATACTAAAAATATACAGAATACTAGATGTGATAACGTGGATATCACACCTAAACAAAAAGAATAAAATCCTCTGGCATTCACCCAAGGCTTGAGGAAAACCACGTGAAAACTCCAAACAGAGGAATATGTCCTACTTGGTACAGCTCCGCACACATCCCAAATCACAAAATACACGACATTTCAACAAGACAGCGTAGCGCTACTCTTTACTATTGGTTCATTGGTATAATGTTGGAATATCTAAATCAATCAGAGTTTATTATTATCTGGCATAAAATAAAATATATTTGTGAATAAAGGACACTTGCATTAAATTTCATATCCGCATATGAAGTGTGCATGTTAATTAATTAGTAGAAAATATATGAAATTTTTGATATTCAAGAATTCCAAGCGCTACTACGTTCATCGCTGCTCGTAGCACATAGCGTTAGCTGTGTTACCCACTTTTCAAATGTAATAGTATATTACATCTGAGGTGGAAAGTATTTCATTACAGCCGAGAGTTTATTATATGACCGAGAGGCGAAGCCTCGAGGATCAGATATAGCTCGAGGCTGATATGAAATTCTCACCGAAGTATGTATACTATTTTATTCACAATCATCCCTAGTTTTCCGAGAAATAATTGATCCAATTTCGTTCTTTTCCCAACAAATTAAATTGATGTAGTAGTCTATGAAAACAAGAATGTTTTGAAAAATTTAATTAATTTGACATTTGTTGGATTTATGATTTAAACATTAAGTTATTTATACGTGTATTCATTGAAATTGTGATAAGTGCAGAAATCAATAAGTTATAAAAGTGAAATGGAGCTATACACTTACCCCGAATCGAACGAAAGTGCTACGGATGTAAGTTCATAGCGATTTTGTTCATAATTTACAAATTGATGAATTTATAAAACATAGATTCACACAGAATTGCAACATAAATCCGCTTATTTTCAATATTACTTGCATTACTTGTTTTATTTGAATCATTGGATAATATGATCGGTATTTCTGACAGCACGGATTATTTTACTTCAACAAAGACTTATGACTGATGCTAGGCAACCCTGCATAAACATTTCCTACCCAAGAGATGGAAGTATCCCTTCCGACCCGTGAGATAGTCATTAAAGTTGAAAATTACATACTTTCCAACCTCCAAAATAAAAAAATATGCAAAAATGTAATAAGTGAATATTTGACGGATAACTGTGATCCAGTTTAATACAATATTAAGTTGGACATGCACTTTTCAGTTTTATCGATCCCACTGTTGAATCGGACATAGGGCTGTTAAACTTACTAATGAGCTGAACATAATTATTTACCTACCCTAATGGCGAATTAGGTTTAGCCTGAATTTTATAGTTTAAAAACAATTTTCGGATAAGTTGTTTGGGATCTGAGTTCAAAATTAGTCAAACTATAAAATAACATTCCCTTTACACAAATACTATGCTTATAGACTACCTAGGACAGCAATCTGCTGTAAAAACAATGTTGCCGCAAGACTTGTATTGTCACGTCTTTTCTCTTGTCGAGACAAGACAATCATTTGGTCTTGACCAAGAGACTCAAGACGAGATAAGACTAGTCTGAAGTCCAAACAATGAAGATTTGAAACTTTGACAAGGGTTTCAACTTGAATTGATGTGTAATATTTAAGTTTATCTGATAATGAAATTTGAAGATCTGAAAATATTAATGAGCTCCACAGTGAAAAGTTTCAAACTCAAACAAAATATTTCATATTATTGTCTCATCATTTAATCAACTCCAAACTATTCACTATATTCTATATTATTCGTACTGTAGATACTTTACAATTATTGTCTAATTAGTAATTGGTCTAATCTTTGGTTGTAGGTATGTATATATTTGAGATGTTGGACGCAACACAGAATACTTATAAGCGCGTGTGATTTTCTCACAGAGTAGAGCAGTGGCGTACGGTGTGAATTAATGGTGGTTCAATTATGTAGAGCTAAGTTTAGTGTTAAATATTTTCTGGGCTACTTCTTTCATTCTCGGATAAGTATATCTGTCAAACATTATATACAGTTACAATAGTTCGTACAGTTGTTAGTGTACCTGCATGTTGCTCGACAAATGAAATAATCGAAAGATGACAAACTTAATTTATTTGGCTTGTCAAGACCAAGACAAGATGGAAATCTGTCAGTCTATTTGAGATCAACACAAGGCTAGCCTCAAATCTCGTCTTATCTAGTCTTTCATTTATTTTATATATAAATACGATATAATCCTATGCCAGACAGTTATTGATTCTTGAGAAACGCTTCCACAATTTAAAATCGCACAAAGTGAAGGGTAGTGACATTTTTTGGATCACTGAAGTAGCATATGTCATATAAAGAAATATTAAATGAAATTAATTATCAAACAAACATTATGTAATGCTCGTTAAATTTAGAGATAATTTGAATTCAAAATAATTTCTAATATTAATGCATTGTATTTAATATTTAGATAGTTTAGACTTTTATTAGTATTAGATATTATGTAAACAATTACTTTCATTGTAGAAGATTTGAAAAAAAATATCCAAAATAACTACGGACCAGTAGCAAAAAAATGTTTGCTTGAGATGCGATACAGTTTTTTTGCGAATATTAAAAAAATTCTTTTTGTTTCACGATCAGCACGTCGTACAGCATATACTCTTTAGTTTTTTGTCCTGAGTTTTAAACATCCTGTTAAAATATATCAGGTTGGTGAGCCTTTTCAGTGCTAAATTGAACGTTGAAGAGCATGTTTGTAAAATATTACAGAAGAGTTTTTGAAGAACGTGTATCTAATAAAATTGTAAATAGATTGATGTGATTGATGATACAGTTGCCAAGTAAGATACATTTCAGATTAAGTACTCAATTCGAATCATATTTCGCTTAAACTAGTTATTCGAATATAGGATGTGAAGTATTTTCTCGCATACTGTATAAAAACTGCTTGTACTAATTATAATTAAAATAATAACTAAATTTACGCAACATCTAAGCGTTTACTTATCGGAGCTGGGATACGTGAATGCTTGGTTAGCGCATAGATTGCGATGCACAAATAACCATTTAGAGGTGGCCGTAAAAAAAACTGCTTCATTGAACATAGCCACTATTTGAAATTCAAGATACCCTGAAGCAGTCATTTATATATTCAATCGTATTTAGAATATATTTTTGCTTCCAGATTCAGGTGCAGCCAACTTAGATAGAAAACAAAAACAAATTCAGAATGTCGGGACTGAGGGCCATAATGGAAGGTTATAATCATTTCATGGAAACGAAAAGTGGTGAGTAACTAGAGTCTTGACCTTTTAAATTTTTGGGAATTAAATAAGAACGATCGATTAAACTCCAAGAAAATAGAAATGTTATGAAAGTTTGATAAACAAACTATTAGCTGAAAGAAAACACATGATACACTGACAAATTGACAACAGTTGAAGATGATCCATTATTGTTTATAAAAGAGTTCCCTTCTAATCCAGGTCTTTTAAACTCTATTCCAAATAAATTATGTCAATAAACAGGTGAAAGAAACTATTCATAATATATTTTGAAATATAGACTATCATAATAAGGGAAAAATTAATCAATGCAAGACAAAATATCAGCTCAAAGCTGCATTCACAACCACTTTAGACTCTGCTCAATTTGCACTTGAAGTTCAAATTACGCAGGGTTAAAATTTGTAGCATTCACAACCACTTTCAACATTGCTTAAAATTTTGTAATGCCATCTATGAAAATAAGTACAAATAATGCAAACATCAAATACTTTATTCTTCGTTTCGTTTGAAAGAATACATTTTCAAATTCAGTGGTCAATTCCTTGCGAGGCATGAAGAAAAGTTGTTAGTTACAGTTATCTATCTACTTGAATTTCAGTTCTTATTGAAGAATGTTATAAGGTAAATAAATATAATACTTGGCAAAATTTATAAATCTAAATTCAATAATCTCTCGTTCATATTAAAGAGAAGAAATGATCGATTAATAAAATATAAAACCAAGCTTTATCACCGTAAATTCACTGTTTGCATATGGCTTCTATTATTCTATTTGATTTACAACGTCGAAAACACATCCACATATTGAATCATCGGAAGATGCAATGCACATGCCAATTCGCTAGCGACTTGAAGTGAAAGTTTGCACTTTGCAAACATTGCAATCCGAACGTAAAGTACGCAGACTACAAATTTTAGTTGTGAATGGTTACTATTGAACTCATACGCTTAGATTTGAATTTTAAGCTCCAGCCTCGAGTTTCAACGATATACAAATTTTAGTTGTGAATGGTTACTACTGAGCTCATACGCTTAGCTTTGAATTTTTTGCTCCAGCCTCGAATTTTAACGATATAAGTGATTATAAATTGGGTGATGCCGCAAGAAATCAACTTCTAATATACAGGCTGTATCACGGAAAGTGAAACATAGACGTTTAATATGGAAAAACAGTTTTTGCCTGCGCATTGCTCTCCTAATTATTTCAGACAGAAAGTTTCAAATGGATATAGTAAAACAGAAATTCCTGCATCCGAATCAATAAAAAAAATATATATTTTGGCAGCCTTATAACAGCAGAAATAGAATTTGAAAATTCACAGAGTTACAGCTAATCGTATAAGCCATGGAATCAGAAATAAGAGACGAACAAAAGCATAATGCTTTATACGTCAAATTATTATTATTTATTTTGACAAATTGTAATATTGTAATAAAAGATCGATATAAAAGTTATTCTCAAAAATGAATAACTATTCAAGTGAAGAAAAGCTACAAATAATTAAATGGTATTATTCTGGCAATAGTTTACGGCAAATTCGTGGTTCTATTAGTACTCTTTGGCGAAATCATGATATTCCGGGGATGTCTACTACCATTCAACGATTCATTGCCAAGTTTGAGAAGACAGGTACACTCAATTTCAAGAAAGAGGAACAAGATATCGAGAACTACAATTAAAATGAAGAAAATGTTCTTGCTTTGATAGAACTAGAACATACAATGAGTGAAAGAGAAATTTCCAGGGAGCTGAATATTCATTTTATGACAGTTCATAGAATTCTTAAGAAACATAAATACATTCCTTTCAAATTTCAAAATCATCAACATCTTTTGGAACGAGATTTTGAAGTGCGTGCATCATTCTGTGAAATAATGATGGAGAAGTCAAATTATGATAGAGACTTCTTAAGGAATATTTTATTCTCAGATGAATGCACATTTACCATGAATGGCGAACCCAATGGTTATAATTACCGGTATTGATCCAAGAATAATCCACATAACGTTATACAG
The DNA here is from genome assembly GCA_963989225.1 of Dromius quadrimaculatus. Taxonomy (NCBI): domain Eukaryota; kingdom Metazoa; phylum Arthropoda; class Insecta; order Coleoptera; family Carabidae; genus Dromius; species Dromius quadrimaculatus. The sequence continues at coordinate 53,874,628 of OZ022325.1, read as the reverse complement.
TTCCGGACACAATATCGACAAACTGTAACTGTATGGGCAGGAATTTTAGGACATCAAATAATAGTGTAAGAGATATATTCTTGGGATTTCAGTCAATATTTTAATTTTATTTATTTTCTGCCTTACAGTTTCGGCTGCACCTCAGCCATCCTCAAAAGCGAAATGAATTATTGTTTATTTTTTAAACAATAATTAATTTCGCTTTTGAGGATGGCTGAGGTGCAGCCGAAACTGTAAGGCAGAAAAGAAATAAAATTAAAATATTGACTGAAATCCCAAGAATATATCTCTTACATTATTTACATATCCAGTCAGCGTCAACCATTTTATCCATCAAATAATAGGCCCGTTCTTTATTACAAGAATAAATTCGGAGTCGTATTTTAATTTATTAATGGATATAGTTGGACCAGAAATTACCGAAACAAATAAAGAAAATGTAAGGTTTCAACATGAAGACTTCCCTGCACATAGTACAACAGAAATTGTGGAATATCTAAATCAATCATTTCCTGGAAGCTGGATAGGACGAAGAGGACCAATTAACTGGCCAGCACGGTCGCCTGATTTAAATCCGTGCGATTTTTTTCTTTGGGATCATTTGAAAACTAAGTTTTATAAAAGAAAATAGGCTATTAAGTAACGTTCGGAGAAGTTTCTACAATAGATTGGGTTATTGTTTAGCACAAAACGGAGGATTGTTTGAACATCTATTATAATTTGAGAATTCAAGAATATTTTGAGTTTGTTGTAGTTCATATTGGATTTAATTTGTTGCATTATTCAATTGTTTGTGTTACTTTATTTTATTTCATCAATCTTAAACAATAAATCAAACTAAACCACCCATTATTTACCATCATTATTATTAGATTTTTATTCAGAAAATTGATATTCTCTACCTACTGAAGATATCTATTTTGACAATCATCATTCTGACACTGACGTATTAAACGTTACGCTTTTGTACGTCTCTTATTTATAATTTCATACCTAATACTATTAAATGCAATTCCGTGAATATTCATATTTTATTTCTGCTATCATGAAGTACCCTAAATGATTTTTTTTCTTATTAACTCGGTACAGAAACTTTGCTCTACAATATCCATTTGAATTTTTTTGTCTAAGATAATTTGGGGAGCAATGCGCACAGAAAAACTGATTTCCCATGTTAAACGCCTATGTTTCACTTTCCGTGATACACCCTGTATGTTTTTGAAAAGAAGAGATCCTATTCAAAGCAATTACTCTTTTTCTTCTCAAATATTCATTATGATCTTGCCTTCGAAAAATGACACATATCTTCGTCTTGCCTTCTGTTGATAGGTTGACTATCAGAATAGAGCCCTATTGATTTTTATCATGATTAGAACTATCTACTAGAGTTTAGTTTTCATAAGCAATTTTCCACATACATCTTCTATTATCTTGAGATAATACCTATTGAAATCACATGAAATTGTTATATATTCCATGGAGCTATGGATAAAATCGTGGACTGCTGTGTTAATGCTTGCGCTGTACGACCATGTTATTTGGGACTGAGGCTAAAGATTCTCTTCATTTCATTTCATAATTTCAAAATTTTCATATACTCATCATCGTCAGGTATAGATATAATATTTTGAAGTTATATTTTCTGATGATTTTTTTCTAATAATTTTCATAATGATTCATTAAATAGCTTTATATCCAAATACAGTTATGTATTGCATGATTATTGGTCATAATTAAATGATGTAAGCTCATCACTTAGATATATGAATGGAAGACGCGAATGTACACTTCTGGTTTCACCAATTATTCTAAAATTATGGCGACATTCGAGATATCTGATATAGAAAATATATTCCATAGCCGCAATTCATTATGGAGAATGTTATAAAGCTGTCTCGTAACCAGCACTATCCTACACACAGATCTGAGAATTTAATTGGTAGTAATGTAAAACACCAAAAAGTTTTTTTCTCACATAATTCAGGAGAGGACGTCCCACTTTGATGAAAAAAATAAATGGCTACGTTATGTATACCCTGGTTTTTGAAAATTCAACTGTTGGCAAAAGTTTGAAAAGATTATTTTTACTATCGTATAATCCGCAGTAACTATATCTTAATCAATATTTAATGTCCGACTAGTTTATTATTATTGTCATAATAACACTGATTTCAGGGTAATTACTTAACAAATAATACCCGAGGGCATTATATTTCAAAATAATGCCCTCGGGTAAGTAACTAGAGTAATCTCTCTGACAGAAATCACAATGACAGGACATAAATTGCTAAAAAATTTGATTGAAATACAACAAAAGTAGGACATTAAACATTGAAGGCACCACGGGAGTTGAACAGACGATAATGCCTATGGTCAACGTACACACCTCGAGCCAGAGGCCCTCGGAAAGTACACTGTTGACCTCAGAAATTATTGTCCTTTTAACACCCTTGATACCTTAATCACTATAATGGTACTGAATAATTATATACTCTCAGCGAACAAAGAATGACGTCAGTAATCTATCAAATTTAATTCATCATGTTATAAACGTTGAAAAACCGTAGATCGAAATATATTACTCTGAAGATTCCCACCCTATATGCTCTATTGATCCCCTGTAATTATCACAATGTCAAACATAACTTCGGTGTAGCGTCCGGATGAATCCTCAGTCCTCTTGAACCTGGTGGTTGGTTCGAAGCCCTGAAAGTGTTTAAATATCCAAGCACAAGGCTCAGTGAGAAATTACCGGTGTCAATAGTTCCAGCATCATACACCTACACACACTCTTGCCTCGTTGGCAACCGGTCAGGATTGCAACAATCCCACTGCTTAATCCCAGCCGTTGTAACCTAGCAAGGGTTACTACAGCCCAAAGCTGCTCGCTACATCCCTGGCGGCCAGCCACGGCATACTACTGCTCAAAGCTGCTCGCTCAGCTGTCGGCAATCAACCACAGTCGCAACACACATACTCGGCTCCAAGCCTTCTCCTTTCTCGGAATCTCGAAGCCGTACCATAAATGCTTCACTCTTACACATACACCAAGTAACTCAGCTCACACACCCAGTTACTAAACTCACACACCCAGTAACTCAACTCACTTAGTACTAATACTATCGCTTCACTAACTCTGTCATACCCACGTCTTCACTATCTGAATAATAAAAATAAACTGCCAGAATAACTTAAGACTCATCATCCAGTTAAGAGCGATCACATAACTAAATGAATCAATAAACTGATAAACTTATGAAATCGTGTGATGATAATTTTATCTAATGTAACACACATACTGACAGTATGCGTTAAAGCAGATTCACACGCTACGTAGCGATCGAATAGTTACGATTTATCGTTGCGTGTAAACAGGACATTGAAGCGATTTATTGGAATTGGAATTGGATTGGATGCTTGATGGCGGCCGGCATCAATTTCTGCGAATCGTAATGACAGGTTGGAACGTGAAAGCAAATAACAGCCCATTATTCGCTACGATTTGACTGGTTTAGAAATGGCAGTTGGAAGTTCCATGTCCTTAAAGCTTCTTCCGGTGAAATGATGGCAAGGAATCGTAAGGTGCTGAGTCTTTCGTGCGGAGATATCGCTCTTCTTATAACAGTATAATTTTTTACGATGAACTCAATATAAGAATCGTCATTCATTCTCAAATAATTTCGCCAATCATTGAGTTAATATACCAATAAAGAAAAATAGGTTAGTTCATTACATTCATGCTTTTAAAAAACACTCCTGAATATTACCAAATTGCGCTGCGCGCGCTTTTGGTCAAAGTCCCTGCATATTTAGGCATAGCAAGCTAACTCATATCCATTGTTATACATAAACATTCAGTTATAGACTGGACTTCGTCCCAATATGAAGAGTTCAGTGCACACATCTCGGCTATCTCGGGCTCAAGGTCTGTTCCACAGACGCGCACAACGCAATTTGATTATACTCATGGATGTTTTTTGAAAGCACGAGCGTAGTGAGCTAATCTATAACAATTGGTACACATTATAGTCACGATTTTGACCCAACATGAGTGAATTCATGGTCATAAGAGCCTGACCCTCACTTGTCATGTTGTCAATATTTTCCCATTATCTTCATGTCTAGTAGATGCTTTTCCCAAAATTTCATATATTTTAGCACCCCGCACCGACATTACCATATTATAATTGTGTAGTTATCATAAAAATATTAATTGTAATAATAGCGCAGTTTGTGTGAAAAGTCAATTGCATATAAATACATACTGTATGTATAGATAGTTAGTTGTGTAAGCATACTGTACGTATGAATAGCCAACTGTATACACGTACAGTATGTATGCAATAGCCAATTACGTATTCATACTTTATGTACAGAGTGATCAATAATAATTGCCTGTCACGTGACAAGCAAAAGTTCGCATTATGATCAAAACTATCTTCATGGAATAAAGTTACTATAAATTCATTTATTTTGATAACTACGTGACCGACATTTTAAGAACAGAGTTGCGTATATTTTGCATATTTTGAGACGGATTCATCCATAATCTTATTCAGAAAACAAGGAAGTAAGTGAATAGCTGTATTATTGGATGATTATTGGAAATTTATTATTACTCTATCAAATTTTTTGGTTAGAATAGTGTTTTCAGAGGAACTGTCATCTGTCACTTGAAGCTCACTATCTCAAGCAGGCGGCAAAGAAAAAATCAGATCAAAGCGGCACGGACAATCATTTTTAATCACTCTGTATAAATAGCCACATCTTAAAAATTGAAGTATAAGAGTTTTCATGTGTAAATATCTTGGCATTGGACATGAATACATATTTTGACAATGTGATTAAAATTATCAATGTTTCATGCAAAAGAGCTTCAGAATTCAAAAGACAGCGCATCATACAGCCATCAATATCATGAAAACATATTTTGAAACTAAGTTTAGTTTAAATGTTAGTAGTCATAGGGAGAAATCAGTGAATACACATAAAATTGTGTGTCAAGTGCGAAAGTTTATTAAAGAGTGAATGTTAGTCGGTCGTATATACGTAATTAAATTTTATTATTCTTTTTTATTGAATCCAAATAATGCCATAAATGATTCAGCATTTCTTGACAATGTAAATATGAATTATGATTTTCATCTGCATCTTAATGATTATGGATAATAGTTAATAGAAAAATGATATTCAATATTCAATACTGAAATGACTCAAAGCCAGTTTCCTTATATTCGGATAACTTTATTTGTCGGTTAGTATTTATTTCTATAATTGTGTCCATCTCTTAGATTTAGTAATAAAATTATTAAACAAATATTGTCAAAATCGAGTTTACTTTTATTTGAAAATGCGATTTATTACATATAATAAGTCATCACAAATGCATGAAGATTCTCTTTTCTCTCACGGTTCGATTCGATTTCCGTTTCAAAACTAACCAAGTATGTCATTTGAATTTGTAAATATTCTATTCGGTATCCGATTAGAATTGAAACTAAGTGGTATTCAATTGGAACTAAAACTTGTCGGTGTTCGATTGGAACTGAAACTAGGCGGTATTGGATTTGAACTTGAAATATTGGATGTCTTGTTAGAACTTGAGCACCATATCCATATCAGTTATTTACAAATAAAATAGCATTATACATCGGATTGACTACTTCCCTGCTAAACACGAGTACTTGATACGTAATTCAATCGAATAAATATATTCTATTAATGAGCTCAAATATCTATTTATGTGTTATTTTATCTTTGCAGATCCCCGAACATCAAAATGGCTCCTTATGTCTTCACCAGCACCTCTGCTCACCCTAATAGCAACATATTTATACTTTTGTGGGTACGCAGGACCCCGTTATATGAAAGACCGAAAACCGTTTGAGCTGAAAAACGTTATAGCTGCATATAACTTTTTTCAAATAGTTATGTCAGTAATGCTTGTTGTTTGGGGCGTACAGGGAGGATGGTTCATAGGATACAGCTTTACGTGTCAACCGGTGGATTATAGTGAAAATCCTCTTGCTATGAATGTGGGTATATTTATATTGATGTGAATCTAGAAACTAGTGAGAGGGGAAAAATCGTAATTCATTTGATTCTGGTTAATTCTGGACACGTTATCATAAACCAACATATAATTTCAGATTCTGAGCTTTTGCAAAAAATTTAAATGAGATAATTACCAAATATTTATTCTATCATTTGCTAACAGTTATTTAAGTATTAAGATCAGTAAGTACAGTTTACCGATTGAGAATAATAGTTTGGAGGCCGACCCTTGGGGAGATTTCCAAATATTATACGAAATCGGTACTGTACTTATTGACCGTGATGCTTACAAAATTTTTTGCACGATTGGAAAATCCAAAATATGAATCCGAATTCTCGTTTTCAAATTGAATTACTACTGACGATTGTTTATTCGCTGTCAGCTGTCAAGTTTGAAATTTTATTGTGAATATTCAATGACAAATAAAGATGAAAAAATTATTATTTTTTTGTGAAAATCCATGATTTTTTATACTTATCGCCTTTGCCCACGAACGGTAAGTCAGCATAACCATAGTAACCACAGTTTTTTGGTAAAATTAACATACCACCTCAAATAGAGGGCCGGTAAACATATGAAAACGCCCAATCGTGCAAAAAAGATATTTCTTCATTAAGAAAACTGTACATTGTAGGAAAGTATGACGGGAAAATTCTCACATGAAGAATTGATCACATGAAAACTTTTGGTCTCGATAGTCTTTACCTAAAAGTCCATTACATATTACAATTGTTGCTATTCGCTATCCCTGTATGCTATAATTATATAAGTACCTACTTATTACTAAAAACATTTTTTCATGATAATATTAGTGTTTTACTAACAAATTCTCTTTATTTTTATAGATGGCAGCCGCAGTGTGGTGGTACTTTTTCTGTAAAATCACAGAATTGTTGGATACTGTAAGAATATAGATGAGTAATTCCATAGCATTTTCCTCTAGAATACAATTTTGTTCTAGGTATTTTTCGTATTAAGGAAGAAAAATAATCAAATAACATTTCTGCATTTATACCACCACGCCATGATGCCTGTATGTGCTTGGGTGGGCACAAGGTTCTTGCCAGGTTTGTTACAAATTTCAAATCATTTAGATTTATCACAGAGTTTTCTTCGAAAAATCATAAATATATACTTCCTGCAGCTGAATTTGCAATAATTGAAAAACGTTTTTGTGAAATACCTCATTCAACAGTAACTGAAAAATTTGGGGGGCACAATTGTTATCATGATTATTAACCAACAGATAAAGTAAAATGAGGATAACCGAGTCTAAAAAAATCTAGCTTTCAATGAACAAAGCACTTGATTAAGACATCATTATTTCAAGTTTTTTGTATAAAAAATAATGCTATTGAGGTACTATTGCTATAACTATTGCAAGTGTACCGAAATACGATATTACAAATAATTATAAATGCCTATTATTCATTAGATAGAAATATTAATAGTATGAATTTTTAGGTGGTCATGGAACATTATTAGGATTAATCAATTCTTTTATTCATATTATCATGTACGGATACTACTTTGTATCGTCACTTGGTCCGCAGTATCAAAAGTACTTATGGTGGAAGAGTCATTTAACAACCATGCAGATGGTAAGTATCGAACGGTTTGGTAAACAGAATTTCAAGTTGAAATATGAATTATCCGCACGAACTGAATAGTTTATTTTATTACGTATAATAAACAACAATTCATCGATAAATAGAACAATTAGAAAGCTCTATTTCCCTTAGCCGTATAACGTTTGATATTATTACGATATTAAATTGTGCTTCGCAAAATACCACTAGTTGTGTTTTGTTAATAAATAAATATCGATAAACGATCAAGAATTTTTTTTATATTTAGAAAAAATTAATGACTATAATAATATATTATGCTACAAAGATCGAACGACCGTAATTGTTGTCCAGGATGAAGTTGGTTGCGCTGGACAATTGCAATCAGATTTACAGTAAACTAATAATAGAAAACATAGCTTTTATCTAACTCCGTTTTGAAAAGTCAAACTTTACATCAATTTCTGACGTTATGCAACGTCCCATTTTTCATAACTGCTATGCAACAGTTACGTAAAGTAGCATGAAGTAGTTACGTAATGACTTTACGTAACTGGCCATATTTCAGAGCTAATCAATTATACTTATCTGCGTACAATTAAAAGAAAGATTTATTATTCACAGTATGCAGCATTGGCAGAGTCTTTAATATCAAAGGGTACTATATCACTCAGGATATTACTGCTTGAGCACATTTAAAAAAAACATTTTGACGTTTTGTGAAAATTCGATATTTGTTTATTTCAGTGAACTCTTGTTTCTGTAGTAACAATAGATGGTCAGGAATCACAGTCATCTGAATTTGGTGATGTGACATGAGAGATGTTCTCATTGAAAAATACAGTTAAAATTATTCTGACGGAATTAGATAAAATTTTGTACAGAATACGTTATGAAAAGCCATATTGTTTGACTCACGTAATTTGCAAAACTCGCTACGCTCGTTTTGGCAAATATTTCGTTTCGTCAAACAATATGGCACTTTTCATAACTAATTATGTAAATAACTATTACATGACTTATTTTATTGATTAACAATACACTATGTTTTTCACATTTTCTGTGCTATCACGTTCACAGCAAATGCAAACAATAGAACGAACATATCATAATACAATGTTTTTCCAAACGTTAATTTGATATATAGCAATGAGATGAAAAAATATCAACATCATCCATGGTCCACAATTATGATTTTTTCCCTCTCAACAGGGAAATAATAATCATTGATTCCCTGTTAACAGGAATTAATGATGATTGTCGCCATGGTTTGATATCGCGAGCTTTTGAAGCGGAATTCAGTTCAGTAATGAGGTATTTTTGGAACACGTATCACAAAAATAATATAAAATAAAATAATTGAATGGGAAAGTAGTAATACCAGGATGAGTAAATTTTAAAATTTTCTTGTCAATGTCTTGTCCATACTGTTCTTTATTTTATAAAGAATAAAGAACAGTATGGACATGATTTTATAGAATATGAAATAAAATAAATAAATATCAATCACACCTGTTACCCGGAAGGGTATGGTGGCACTCAACGTGTTATATACTTATCTGGCAGACATTTGCAACCGCTAAAATACGCTGACTGTTTACATATACATTTTAAACCATTAAAAGAATATGCCCTCAAAGTTTCAGCCTTGTGGGAGTAGGTTATGAATTACTATCCCGATGATAACTTTGCTATCGTCTGGCACATACTTGCAACCCTCAAAATAGGCTGTCAACTTTTTTCTAACCTCAAACATATTTAAATTACAACATATCAAAATCGTAGCATTGTGAGAGTAGGATTGAAAAATAATAATGATTGATATTTTCAAGAATTTAAGGAATGATAACGCAACCGCGAGATGCCTGTCAGAACGGTACTTTCCTAATTAACCGACAATAAAACATCATTTCAAAAATTTTTGCGTGTAAGCTTCCACTCAAAAGCCAAAATGATATTTATATTTGTATGGCCAGACGGTAGAACAGCAACAGCCTTAACAGTTTCCCGATTGATTTGCTTATTAATAAAAAATATTTTCGTAATTTTCTTTGTAACTTACCTAAAATTTCCTTATGAAATTTAGGTTGATGGAATTTTCTGAACAAACTGGATCTCTATTCAATATAATATGAACACAAGCACATGAAATAGGGCAATTTTTAATTTTTTATACTACAATAATTATTGATGCTATATTTTTTTCAGGTCCAGTTCTGCATAATTTTTCTCCACAATATTCAAGTAATATTCCGTGATTGCAACTATCCCAAATTCATAGCATTTTTATTAGGTACACAAGCTCTATTTTTCCTTGGACTGTTTGGAAACTTCTACTATCATACATATCTCAAAAATTCTGGTAACTCTGCTAAGATAACTGGCACTGTGAACGGAAAACAAAATGGATACAGCAAAGAAATAAATTTCAATCATATGAACGGGAAGATAGCAAATGGAACAGTTAACAAAAAAGAAATTTAGTTGAATACGCTTCTCTATTATTTATGTAATATTGTTTTATCATTTGTCGATTTTAACTAGTCGATATTTTAAATTAGCTCAAATTTTATTTTAGAATTTTTAAAAATTTGTAAACGATATTTAGGTGATATTTACTTGTATTTATTATAAGTTGAAGTGATTATTCTTATGACTATATTAAGTACTAGTGAAAAATAAGATATAAAAATGATAATAATTCGAATTAAGAATAAGAAAGTTCTAACACAGATATTGTAAATATTGACAAATACATATTTAAAAAAGTTAAGTTAAAGATGTTTTATTCTTACTTATGATGCAATTCTGAGCAGAATAATATATCCTATAGATAAATCAAAATAAATCTGTTATGCCTATAAGTACTCAAACCAGTTTTAATTTATCAACAACAGTCCATGTTATAAGTTCTGTGCTTAATCTGCCTGCCTTCATAAATGCAGGACAAGGTTTTACCTGAATATCATATATACACAGATTTTGTGCACTCATGTATTTCTTCTGGGCACGAGAGGAAAAACCGGCGGTATACACAGTTTTATCGAGAAACTTTTGTCATCGGACGACCAGTATCATAGTATTAGTAACTGTCACTCTTGACAACTCAATTTCGTAAGCATTTTCATTGATTATATTAAATCTGCTTTATGTACATGAATTTTAACAATAGTTCAGTAAATAATAACTATAAGCAACTAATTTGTGATGCAATTTGTGGAAGGGAATTTGAATTTTAAATAATCTCAAAAAATTATAAGAGTCCAAAAAATATTTCGTGGCGTGTGGGAATGAATACTGCGCAGAAACAGAACGCACTAGGCGGGATAAGGATAGAATGTACGCTCGACGTGTACAATACGTGACAAACGTTTAGAGTTGAATGTTTATTAGTACGATCCGTGAATTATTAAAAATTCCCTTATCCCCTAGAATATACACATTCTTCAAGTCTCATCAGCAATAATTAATTAACGTATATAAAGCAAATAACATCTACTCGGTATTTCATAACAAAAATATTCATAAATCTATTAGTTGATAATAAGCTCATGGATAAGGATAAAACTCTGATTTATTTTCAGTATCACTGCTTCCAGAATCGCTTTCAAGGTCAATTATAAATCTATCTATATTATTTTCAGTGTATCCTTCTCAACTTAAGGGTGCGCTTCCAGAACAGCGACCTGAAGTGATAGTGGTTAAAGTTACAACTACTAGTGAATTTTCAAATTACTGCCAGTCGATGGCTAAATATTGGTTTGTAGCTGAGATCTAAAGAAAAATCTATTTATAGAAACTACCTGGAAACATGTGTCCAACTAATCTTCTTGACTCATAGCAAGCTTAAGAATTTATTTTGTCAGGGCATTATCAAATATCAGGATAGGAAATGGAATACCAAATTAAATACAATGAGCTCCCATCCTTTGGTTGAAAGTGTATATAAATTATAATTCGTAATTTTTTTCTTCTATGCATTTTCTCAGTATTAAGCAAATATGTAATATTAATTGATTTTATAGCCAATTACGTGGTATATCAATCTATTTCAGTAATTATCCATAAAGATTTCGTTTTGCTCCTGTAGCTTCAATCAATGAACCTTCACAAATTATGATTTATCATATTTTCCCGAATTTTATCCATAGCAATATACATCCTATCTCTTCGTGCAATTATTCAAGATGAAACAATTACAATTTGTTATGAACAATCAATTGTTAATAAACAATTTATTATGAACAATAATAACATTATAAATTAACAAAAAAGGAAAACGTCAAAGATTCAAATAAAATATACAGAATTTGAAATCAAAAGTAGTTTTTATAAAAATAAAGTGATATAAACACAAAAGACATTCAGTGAAACTGAAAAGTCACGATCTCAGCCAAATACTTAAATCTCATATCTTAATTGTTTTTCTACAAACGAAGATCTTTTCATAATATATGATATGTCCTAATTATTTTCGGATTATAATGTCCTGAGTAAAAACTTAAAACGATCTTTCAGTTTTTATTGTTTAGTTATTGACAGACAAGAGGTCATGTGCTGTACCATAAAATAATAATTTGACCTTAATCAAAGTTATATAAAAAAAAATTAAACTAAATGATCAAAGTACATTTTTAGCAATTCATGAAAGCTTTTTATTTCAAAAATTTCTCAAGTTACTATCTTCTACAATCACTGAGCTTGAAATCAAGCAGTTTTGACTAACTTACAAAACAGTAGCCTTTATTTAATACCAATTTCAAGTCTGTAAGTGCTGTAGTTCCTGAGAACTCAGCGTCATACCAGACATTCAGACAGCCTAAGTGAATATATTAGCGTATTTTCCTCCAAAAATGCGCTGTCAACCACAAAATAACAAATAATGATTGATGGGAGGTCATACACTACCCTCATCCCATTTTTAATTAAGCTCCAACCTCTACAATAATCGATCATGGCTACCAATCATTTGTTCATAATTTCAAGTTATTTGTATCTACGAATCTACTTGCAAGAGTTACTCCATCACCACCTCCTAAAGATCTGTGGATGGTTCAGTTATGCGCCAATCCAAAAAGAGTAGAGCCAGATTGACCTAGAACCACGGAGTTGACAATTTCCCTATTTAGACCTTCATTATTATCTCCTGAAGACCTGTGGATATTGAATCATCAACCACAGGCAGAGCTCTACGATCCTAGGAGTCTATATATTTTAAACTAATTTAGTTACTATTTGTACTTTTATTTTTATTGTCTTGACAATTTTGTTTATTTATTTTCATATTTCTTTACATTTGAAAAAGGCAGCACTTTGCTGACGAAATGTTGTGTTTCTAATTAATTTACAGAGCTGATATCCCGATAAAACATATTAATTTCTAAAGTATGAAATTTAATTACTGACATGTTGCTTATTTTGTGCAGAAATTTTCAAATTTCGATGATGCATATTTCAGCAGTAATTATCTTTTGAATATTTATTTGATTTTTTACCCAAAACTGGGTGTATGAATAAGAATCCTACAAAATAGCAGCTTCCATCTAGTACCAGTTTCAAGTCTGTAAGTGCTGTAGTTGCCGAAATCTCAACGTCACGGCCAACCAAAGTGAACATAATACCGTTTTTTTTTTTGCAAGAATGCGCTAAGAATACTACAATATTAAAATACCAAGAATGTAAAGAATGATTTATAGATAATTTAGCACAGCAGTAGCATAAAAGTTTCAAACAAGATTTTATTTATTATTTTTGATTTTTCTGTCGTTGTTTGCACAGAGAAGCTGTCTTTTTGTTATAATTTATTAATATTTTCTCATGCTCATTAATTCGTATTAATCGTGCAAGGTAATCGGCGATTACGATTCATCGGAAAAGTACGGATAATCTGCAATTACACTACACTTGTTAATTTATGATGTTATCATTGTTCCTAATAAATGGTTTATTAAAAATTGATTACTCACAACAAATTTTTATGTTGATAACAAAAATATGTTTATAACAATTTTTTTATAAACAATCAATTGTTAATAACAAATTCGTATTTTAATAGCAATTCTTTTCACCATTATCGAAGTAGATAATTTTCTATCGCTCATAAATGCTGCACAATTCTGAAATTTTATAATAAAAATTATATGTACAAAGAAGTGAATGGTCTTTTACTCCTTCAAAATCGCTGGAGTCAATTGCATTAGAATCTCTGAGAATTCCAGACCGATTGTTCACCCACCTGTCAGAAAAAGATTGAACTATTTTGGTTCGAGTCTATGATAAAATCTTCTGAAATGACTCGAAATTTATTTCAACCATTTTGGAGAAATTATTGGTATAACTGGAATCTTTCTCAATTATTTATGAATTATTCTTCATTGTGGGGGGCAATGGACCAATATCATTCAATTTTGGTATGTTTTAATAAAAGAACTGAACTTTATTTCTTCAGTTCAGAATATTTAGTGAATAAAAAATAGCTATTGCCCTCAGGAAAAAAATATACTTCTCGTTTTTATATACCTTTTCCTCATATAATCTATCATTCATCAGAAATTGTCGAATTATTTTGTATTAATTTGGTTATACAACACGCAACACATGAACGCCCCCTTAAGAATTTTTCTTTACATTTCTTGGCATGTAAACAACGTGTATCCCATTCTTCAGCTGAAAATTTTATAAAAAAGTCCTCGCACAACTTTTCTACGTCTTTTATTTTAAAAGTAACCTTTTTTTGGCAGCTTACTGTAGTCGGTAGCCTCAATATTCATGTCGGACAATATTTTTCCTTTATTTTATTATCAAAAAATCTTTCGATTAGTGTAAAGATCAGTATTACGGTAATATTCTTTCAATTAATTAGCCCTCGCGGGTAAACGCCCCTAATCTAGAATTTTGCTAAATGAAAAAGTTGTCGGACTCATCACAATGAAGCCACTCACAAAGTTTCAAATGAGCGGTAATCAACAAAAAATTTAGGCGCTGTCTCACGGACTATTACCTATGATTGTTCTTTCTATCGAAGTGAACAATAGCGTCACTTGCATTTATTAAAGTGAAGCCCCCACTGCAAATTTTCACGATTCTTCTGGGCATTCTGACGTCACACGCCCAAAAATACGACAAAGACACAAGCTCCTCTTTGTCGTTGTCTCTTTCGGCTCATTCCGTGCTTTGAACTCCGATGTGAAGCATATATTTTTATATTTGATAATAAACCTATATTAATTTAGTATTGTCACCATCTGTTAGCTAAAAGCCTAAGCCCAACTATTTAATTTAGGTTCGAAACTCAATTGGAACAATAAATTAAGTTTTCGCTAAATGTAATTTAGAGTGATGTACAGCTACCCTCATAGGGATGCTGTAACCAAGCGTTAATTCACGTCGAGCGTTAACGTGAACTTAACTCCTATTTTGTCATTTTCGTATTCTGAATCTGAACGTTGATTTAAGTTTACGCCGATAGTCGACGTTAAGTCACGTTAGCCATTTGACAGCTTTAAATGTTACGTTTTCAGGTTATTTATATAAGAATAGTAGAAATATCCAACTAATTCTACAAAATAAGTCAAAGAAACAACATTTAGCGATAAAGATGAGCAAATTCGACATTGGTCTCACATAACAAGATCAAACTTTCAAGAATTAAAAAATTTCCTCCGGCTCAAGATTTGAATAATTACTCCAAGACCATATTTGCAAAATCAAGAAGTATTCCAAATTTTTCAGTGCGAGTTTGAAAGTAGCTTCATGTTTTAAAGTATCTATCACTTCTATTTGAGTCTATCTTATAAATTGAACAGTATATATTCTAGGAAAACAACTAAATTTGTCAATGTGCAGATATGACTGAAGTCTCAATAAAATAAGAATGAAATCTTATTTTTCAATCAAGATATTTATTGATGTCATCAAGAGGTTGATTGTTAAAATAAAAATTTCAAATGTAGATATCTTAACGCATATTCCTCACTCCGTTGATTACAGTCTTTTTGTTATTATAATGAAATTTTACTTTCCAATTAAGATATTCACTGTTTTAATCAAGAGATTGAATGTTGAAATAAAAATTCAAAATCTTCTAACTTCTAACAATTTTTCTTCGCTCTGTTATGGTCTCACTAAAATCAATTCTCTGCACATATACATACGTAGATAATACTACTTTCATTAACATATTTATCAGAATAGAAGGCTTTGTCTATATCAAGTTATTTTTTATAACCGATGAACTCAACTTTCGTTGATCTAGATTTCTAGTACAAACATTAAATCAAGATTTAATTGAGCTTCTACTTGAACCATTATTGAAAAATCAGCATATACTACCGCGTTCTTGATATATATCTTGCTTTTTTTTCTCTACTATTTTCGTTTCTGAAAACATGCTGGATTATCCCAGATAGCAAAGAAATATTCCAAGAATAAGTAGAGAATATTTTTTCCGAATATTCAGCTATTGTTGGAATATCCTATGTTTATCGGTATATATTTGTGGGATATTGATAGAATATGTCCATGTCCCGATATTGCATATCTCATAAATATCCCAGGAACCAGCCTGAAATATGCTATGAATATAATATGATGTTATATTCCTAGAATAATCTAGGAATCTCTATGAAGTAAATGTTCAATATATGCTAAGAATATTATAGGGATAATTGAAATCATATTCTTGGAATATTCTGGGTTGGTTTATGACCATATTGAAGCTATATTTTTTTAGGAAATAAAATCATATCTGTGACAAGAAATTCAATTAATAGAAAATATTTACTCTTATATAAGTACAATATTGAGAAAAAAAAAACACACTCATAAAACTCACAAAAATGTAAAAATACATTGTATATTGCACTTAACTTCCAGACTAAAAAAATACATATAATATGAAAAAAATTAAACCATATTTGCGATAACAACAAGATACAAATGTAGATATACATTATATAATCTATTGATTTCTAATTTTCATATGTTCAAAAGCCTTGCACAGTCGTTTGGCAATTTTTGATTCAATTTGTTTCTTTGTGACATTCCTGGCGGTATGGCTCTTCTTGGCAGATTCCTAAATGAGAAATCATTTGAAACAGATAATATTAATTATGATAAAACAATGCTTTGCCAATAATTGCAGTAGTCAATTTGAATTTATTGAATTTTTTGTTCTCTTTATAGTCCTGCCAACTATATCCAGTGGCTAATTCATTCGCAAGAATTCTTGTCATCACTCTTCTTATTAATTTGCTCACATTTTCCTCTTTAATTTGAGCCATCGGATACCTGGAAACACATTCATTCTGTATATTTACAGGGTTTCATACAAACACCAAGTGAAATAAATGAGTATTGATTTAAGAGAGAGAAATAATAATATTAATGTTCAGTTAGGAAATCTTCATTTTTTGTTTAATCAATAGCTAAAATGAAAATGATATAGAATACTCACATTTTTCAGAACCAATACTCACACAAACAAAGAAATATCTGATACCATGTGGCCGTGATAAATACGACACGGTGACTCACATCTTTATAACACAGCTGTAAAACCTTCACTAAAATCGGCAGAGCTTTGTGCATCTTCTACAGGTCAAGATTTAACAAAAATATTCCATACATTCCAAAATATTTTATTATATCACGTCTTAAATGTAGTGTCGGCAAATATTATACATTCATTTATTATTATTTACTTATCTTCTTTTACTGCCTGAATGGCGTAGGTACTCCATTACTATCAAAATTTGATAAACTTTCATGAAAATATGGAAATATTGGATAAATAATAGGTATAAGTAATAAAAATTATATTGAATATTGCTTTGTTCTAATGAAAGGTCGATTTAATACTTATAAGACGTCATGATGACTTCCAAAGGTATATTATACTTCTCAAACAGTGGGCTTCATAGGTGTACAAATTTCTAGAAAATTTGATCTTATTCATGATAAAATTATATTGTGTTATAATTTGATGTACTTGTAAATCAATGGAAATGTATGAAAAGAGTTGACATATATATCATTCATATCTTTCGAATGCTATTTAGAAACATTTTGACAGACCTTCGAGTCTTACAGTCATGCGCAAGAAAAGAAAACTTAGTTTCAAAGAACTGGATATTGTTTGGTCGAAAGAAGCGTGATTTTGACAAGTAAACTTGTTAAATGTATAATTTATCTAGCTCGTGATCTAATTAAAAATTTTAAAATTAATTCAGATGATGCTTAACAAGCCAGACAATAACGCCACGTATATTCTCAAAATGTTTGATGATGAATAAGACCACCGTTTGAGTGACAATAGATCTTTGGACGTCACGAAAAATTTCCAAACCTAAAAAAAATATTTCTAAATGATTACGAGGCATATTTGATTCGTATTTTCAAAATACTTCCATTTAGTCATGTCTCAAACTACTCTGATACAGAAATCCATTTGAAAATTTTATGTGTCAATGATTTAGGCTAATATTCAATTAATTATTTAATCCATATTCCAGTGATCAAGTAATGAAAACATGCATATTTAAATTAGACAGATGTAAAATTTTCCTGTCTTAAATTATTTTGAATAAAGAAATTGAGTTTTTGCAGAAGTGAAAGAATTAAAATCTAGACAAAAGACTTTGGAAGCATATTAAAAATTTTGAGTATTTTTATATGCTCCCAATAATTCACTAGACAAAAATGTTAAATTAATTCCATTTAATTTATTTTTTTTTGTTCGACATAAAATGTGCATTTAGTACAAAAATAAAACTTAGATATAATTTTTCTTATAAAATTCTACGATAATAGTTGTAATCCGTTCTTATATTGGGTTTGTTGAAATCTAAATTCTTGTTTTGGTTACAATTGAAGTCGTCCATCTCTTTCATCCTAACCTGTGATAACACAATCATAAAAGTCTTCATTGACCTCACGAGCAGCAATCGTTTTCAGTTAGGAATAAAGTTTATAAAGCAAAGCAAAATTGAATATAAAATGAATATCTATCATATATTCTACTAAGAATATACAAAATGTAATAATCTTTGAATATTTATGTCAAATTTTCTAGGAATAATTTAGATAGACTATTCTCAGATGATCCATAGTATATAGGAATATGCTATGTATATTAATTATGAATATTCCAAGAATAAGCAAAATAGGATATTTCCAGAAGATTTATAGGCTGTTGGAATATACCATGTATATTTCGAATATCCAGGGCTTTCATAGGACAACTAGAGAATATTCTCAGGACGTTATTGCTATCTGGGATATGCTGCAAAATAAATGATTTATAGTTTGGAAGCGTGTATAACATTTTATTTAAATTTTGGAAATAGGTTTTTGAAGCATTTATTGGTTAAATGAATATGTCAAATAGTTTCCTTAATATTTACGAAACTAAATAACACTACTTTCTCTCCTCTATTTTCTTCATGATAACCAGATCACACAGTATATTTTTCACCCAGAAGATCAAAAACTATGAAATGTCAAAATGAAATATGACAGCGAATTGTTCAATTTCTTGTAATTTGATTGGCTGAATTCCACGCATTTCATAGAATTTGGAATGAATTTTTTCGCACTCCCGGGAGTAAACGACGAATTTAATCCCTCATTTCAGGGACATAAGTTTGAGTTTAGTCCCTCGGGATCTAAAATGATCAAGAATCCCAAGGGACTAAAGTAAAATAAACAAATTTTTCTATGACAACTAAATAATCAAAGTACTTACCTAAATGTCAAAGTAAATTTTGTCATAAGAATTCAAACCTTTATTCTTAATTTGTATTAGCATTATTGCAATTCACACAATTTCACAGATGCATCGTATTGTTGTTCGTAAATTTTCTAGACTTTTGACAAAATCATTTTACAGTTACCTCTTCCGCAGCCTTACCAATATCAATTTTCTCACTCATCTTTCTGACAGCAAGCTTATTCATTGAACAACAGCTGTAGTCAGCCTTGTTACTATGGTGAATTTACTCAACATTTTTGTATCAAGTTTGTAGTTGTCAAAATTGTAAGATTAATTAATCTGTTTTTAGACTATTGTGATTCAATATAATACGGTAGTGCGAAAAATAGCGTAGATAACACATGACTTATGTGCCTTTAATCCCTCAGGTGAGTATTGCCCTCGACTGCGTCTCGTGCAATAAACTCCATCCTCAGGATTAAATCAAGCACTTAAGTCCCTCGTTATATAATATACTATTTAACGCTAGCGTTAATCTAACGTCAGTGTAAATTAACATTCAACTATCACGTTGACATGTCAGAATACCATCTTAATGTTAGGGCGTGAGAACTATTGACGTTGAGTAACGCTGGCGTGATTTAACGCTCGGTTGCCTATCAATATGAATCTGGACAAATTCAGTAGTGTCGCCATCTGTCTGCTAAAAGCCTAACTGTGACAATTTCATTCAGGCTCAAAATTCAGTTCAGACATTAATGTAACTCTTCGAATTTTGTACAAAACTGTGTTTGTGAAAAGTCATGCTTGGACAAAGGCAGTGTTTCTAATATAGCGCTTTGTGCACCGACTCACTTTTTTATTCGATTTTTTGAAGAGGTGGTAACATTGTAACAGTGTATTGCGGTTAAACTTTTCAAAGTGTTGGCAACATTGTAAAGTGACAGCTGAATTATTTTCTTCTTCATGCGAAATGAGTTAAATTCGTATCTATAATATCTATGCTGATTGATTTAAACAGTAGCAGTTTATATTTATTTGTTCTTACTGATCGATAAGAGTAAGTGAGAGTTAACGTGTATTTACAAATTATGTAAATAGTAAACATAACCCAATATTTCAGTTATCAATATGGTCCAAGCAGAATTTCAAGCTGTTGTTTTCGCAGCTGGAAAAGGCTCAAGAATGCCTGAAATCACATCAGGAACTCCAAAATGCATCCTTCCAGTTGGAGGAAAACCAATGGTTTGGTATCCCTTACAAATGCTAGAAAATGTAGGCTTTCAAGGTATGATTCATAGAGATTGCAATTGCGTTATATTTCACAAAATAAAATATTACTTCAATATAATTGTAGAATGATATTAAAATGTAGATTATTCATTCACTTCACTAGTTATTATATTCTTGTGTTTGTATTCTAAAGAAATCTTCAATTTATTTTATCCACAAGATTAACAGATATTTAATTACAGAGGCAATTTTGATCGTCACAGAAGCACAAAAATTTGAGGTGCAAACAACTTTGGAGAAAACAGATTTAACTATCAAGATAGATTATTTTCCAATTCCAACCAACGAGGATCTAGGAACTGCGGATTCTTTAAGAATGCTAGGAGATAAAATTAAATCTGATGTTGTTTGTGTTTCTTGCGATTTAATAACTGATGTTGACCTACATGAAGCCTTGAATATCTTCAGAAAACATAGTGCCTCTGTTGTTAGTATCTTTTTCAATCCTCAATCAAATAATGGTGTTGTAGTTCCAGGACCCAAAGCAAAACATAAGCCAGGTAATTTATTCAGTATCTATATTAGGCAAAAAATAATGCATTGAATACTCTGCTCTTAAAAGATAACGAAATCTGACGCAAATGTGTTTGACCAAAGCTGATTTAATATTTTTTTAATACAATAAATATTGTGCAATTATGTCTTATCAGAGTGAGCAAAAGTAGAAATTTTTTAATTAAACCTTTTTGAAGAAGAGATCGAAAAGTTGAATGGAGTATTCTCACGGAAATTTTTATTATTAAGACTTGATCACGAAGGGGAATTATATAGGAGTGAACACTCAGTTGAAAAACATGAAGCCTCAAATGTAATGCGGCAGGTGTGAGAGAGATAGCGAGACTAGGCTCAACTTCATTTGCTTCAACTGCAGAAATAATATTTTCATTTTTTCAATAAAATACAATTTCCAAATAGATTTCATATTTGCATTACGTTAAATATTTTGTTATTTATTAAATGAGAGACAAAAGTAAAAGAAAATTGAAATCTGCAATGAAATAGTACATTATGAAACACGTTTCATAAACGTTTCTTTGGACACGAGTTTTTCAATTACGAATAATAATGGACACATAATAAATAGCTATGAATATTTTATATTACAATAGGCGTAATAAAATTGGAAAAATTCATTTATCTACGATCTCACAAAAAGTTAGTTTTTTATTTAATTTCTGGTGTAAAAAAAGTTATTATAGCAAACTGCGCAATAAAAGTTTGATTCTATTCTATCAGTAAGAATATTAATAGTTTAACATGGTATTTAAATTTCTATTTGTCGAAAGTAGCACAGGAGAAATAGAAAAAAACTATTCTAATGCTACAGGGCTAACAAGAACACATGCTTCGCTCACTTTTAACAATTGTATTCTCAATAACTGCTATATATTTGGGTATCTGTGGTAATATATTTGTCACATAATTGAACAATTCTATACACTATTGTACGGTGAGTTTTAAACAATTATCACATCCTTATTAAATTGATTAAAAGACATAAATAGGAATATTAATATTCTTTATTGATAATACTTCTTCTGAGGTTAAATTTTTTACTAAAAACTTAAGTTAGATACGTATCTCCCACTATAAAATATTTTTTACAAATGAAATAAGTTTTTCCCAGTATTTTGTTCTGCCGTGGTATTATCTTTCACCACTTTTTTTTTAAAAAAAACGTTTTTGGGTACAGAAAAATGAGAAGGTTCTGTTTATATGTTCTGTACTCACAAATCATTTTCTGCCCATTTCCCAATATTTTTTAAAGTCAAAATGCTAAATGGAGCGAAAACCGCCAATATCCTCCATACAAACATGGGCCTAATCTAGCTATCTCTCATACCTTCTCTCTCTAACAATATTACATTTTTGGCTTCACTCCCACGACACAGTAAGGAATCTGCATAGGCGTGGACTTAAATTAAAAATTGGACAGGATAAAGAAATGCGTTGATCTAAGGGAGGTTTGAATTGAATAAGACTTTTCTGTTTGCGTGACTGTTATTCTTGATTTATTCTTCAGAGCATTTTTATTTCAAAAAAGCTTTATTTCAAAATGCAGATATGCAAAATTGAACATTTTGAAATTGACATTCTCAAAGCATCAGAGCTCGGAAGGAAAAATCAAAATCAATGTTATATTTTTATTCTACTGCATATAGTAAGGTAAATGACAAATAAAGAAATACAGGACACTGTGAAGTGACCTTTGAAAATTATCCGTGAAACAGAATCTGATAAATTGTTAAAAATCAAAATTTGATTGTTTCACAAAATTACTAATTCAGGAATCGGTTTTTACACTATCGTCCTGAATAGGAAAGCAACTGTAGACACGTGTTTCGTCCTTATTAGGCGTCTCCACGTACAATTTTCAAAGGTCACTTTACAGTTTCCTGTTCTTTAAACCTGCACCGTTGCAGATTTATATCTCTGCATGCCATTTATGAACTTTCATTAGCTTCGCGGCTACAAGTCCGATTATCTGAAACTTATTATGTTGTAGTGATGAGTCCTAATAAGGACAAAACACATGTCTGCAGTTGCTGCCCTGTCCAGAACGATGGTGTAAAAACCAACTCTAGAATTTGTGATTTTGTGAAACAATCAGGTTTTGATTTTTAACAATTTAACAAACATTTAAGTCTCATTCAACATAAAACTCTCTTACATCAACGCATTTTATATTCTTAACTTCTATGGAAAAAATTTATCTGATATTTTATTTTTTCTAAACTTCTTATATGTTGTTTTAATTCAACGCTTTAAAAAAGTTTTTTCTTTTAATTTCACAAATCCACAATCACGACTATTATTTCGCTCATTTGTACCACAATATAGAATTTTCTGGACGTAAGTCCTATTTATTTAACAAGCAAAATTAGAATTATGAAGAATGTGCGAAAAATTTATTATAAGATTTTATACTAGTATAGGTTAATACATTTGTGGTCCCACTGTGTATGCTTTATAATTCAGTCGAATAGTTTCACTAGGTAGAGTTAATTTGAATTCGTTTTAATATTTAGTATTTATAAATTTCAGAACGTGATCTAGTCGCTATTGATTCATCAACATCCCGCCTTGTGTTTCTTGCCAGCGCTAGCGACTTTGAAGAGAATCTTACAATGAACAAGTCACTACTTAAAAAGCATACAAATATAATATTATACAGCAGCCTAATAGATGCTCATTTATATGTTATGAAAAAATGGGTTTGTAGATATTTGCAGCACGAAAAATCATTTAGTACAATCAAAGGTAAAACTAGCACTTCTAAAAGAATAGATAAGATTAATAATAATCAAGTTTTGATCTTATGTTTTTGAATTTATTATTTTTAATGAAAAAAATATCAATTTGACATTATTACTTCTAACAAAAAATACACCAATTGGTCCCTAAAGTTTTTATTTCAATTATTTAGTAATTTAATGTCTAATTAAGGTGTAAAATGTAATAAATCCAAATGCAATGATAAATTAATACATTTTCCATTTTCAGAATACATTTGAAATTTTTGTTTTCTTTATTATTTTATTTTTGTCTAGGCGAATTATTACCTCATATCATCAAAAAACAGCTGTCAAAACCGAACAAAATGGTGGATGATAAAACAGCATCAATTGTTAACACTGAAATGAAGAACGATATTTTTTCCTTTGCTAAAGAAGATGATCTGGATTTGCTAACAAGAGAAGCTTCAAGTTACAATGATCATTTTGGAGACTTGAAAGAATGTTACCATGGCGATGTAATCAGATGTTTCGCTTTCATTCCAGGAAAGAACCGTATTGGAATTAGGTTGAATTCAATTCCATCTTACTGGATTGTGAACTCGAAGGTAAATTGAAATAAAGTATTTTCCAGTCTTCAAAATTTCTTTATATTTGGAATAAAATTTTATACAAACTTCGAATCATAATATATTGTACGTAATGTCGGTAGTTGAAGAATAATTTTAAATTTCAGTCAAAATTATAAAAATTTTAGCACACATACTCCAGAAAAAAAATTTTTTTTTTGCAGCCGTGGGTAAAGTAGGTACTTTACACATCGCAAATTGAGCGTTCTCCGTGTCATCTTTACCACCATTGAAACCAGTAGCAGTCAAGTTTCATAGCTTGAATTTATGTTGCAATTCTATGCAAATCCATAAGTTTTACAGATCTATAAATACATGAAAAACTGATAAAAACGCATTGACTTTAGTTGATTATTGTCAATTTATTCATAAGGATGACAAGTTCATACGATTTTTATCAAATTATAATTTTGTTGTCTGCAATATATTGAAAAGTAGGGTTGGAGAAAATCATGACAAATAAAAGAATTCAAAAATCACGGATTCTTGGATTCTATTGATTTTTTGAACTCTTTAAAATTGTATTATAAAGTAAAATAGAAATATTTATTATTTCATAATACCTGCATTGAAACAACGCGTTTCAACGCCTGTTTTGTCAGTCGAAACAAGACAATTTCAGACAAATGCAAGTGTAGCCGGGCAGAAACAAGCCTGTTTTTGCCCTAGGGGAGAAACAAGCTTGTTTCTGCCTGCTGAATTTTTTTTTGAATCGTTTTATTCCTGGCAGAGTCGCATTTTTTCATTGTCAATCTCTAAATGAAAATCATTTAACCTCAGTTAATTTGACAGTTGTTGTATTCGTAACTGTAAATTGAATTGAAAAGACGATAGTTTCAAGAAAAAAGTAATTATTCGACAATTTCAAGTACATCACAACATCTTATTGATTAAACACAAGCTGTTACACTCGACTTGTTACCTGCAAAATCAAAAGAAAAATATTTATATTGTTATGACAAATTTGTAATATGGAAAGTTTCAATGCAGATATTATGAAAAATACAGTGTGTGGCACGGGACAAAACACGACTTCAGCCGAGGGTGATGCCAGCCTTCGCTTCGCTCGGGCAAGCAACACTCACCCTAGCCACACAATATACTAATATTAATCATTTATATGTATGAAAAATATCTTTGACAGATTATTGATTTTAATTTGGATTACTATAGGCACATCAAAAGTTATAACACGAATTTGAAATAAACATCACAACCTAGAATTTCAGTGCTCTAATAAAAAATTTAAAAATGTATTATTAGAATTGAACTTTCACTCAAATATTTCAAATAATCTATTGATTCGAACTGTGATTTTGAATATGAAAATGACTTGAATCAATATTTTTGAAATTTTAAAACACATCGGCTCTGTTTTTGGCTGTACCAGGAGCGTTGTGTCAGGAAATGTTTGAATGCAATTCAAATTCTCCCAAATACTTTAGAAAACACTCTTAAAATACAAATTATAGAATACATACCATGTCTACAAAATTTATTGGAATATTTTCCATTAAAATAGTTTGGAATATTTATATTGCCTCAAAACTTTTCTTAAAACAACACTGTTAGTTCAGTCAGAAACATAGCTTGTGGCACCAACCACTGATTCAAATCATGATCTTAATGAAGCCAACCCTGTTGATTAGTGATATCGAACTCATGTTTATTTTCCACGCGTTTGATTTTCACGAATTTTGTCTGTGCAATTCTGTTTTTAATCAATCCATGAACAATGCCGCCAAAACATGATGAAAAATATCGATAATATAGGACTCAGCTAATGATTTGCACGGGTGATGCAGTCAATTATCATTACTTTTATATCTTTTTAGATCGTAGAGCTTTGGGAAAAAATTACTCATGGTAAAGAATTAATTCTTAAAGATCCAAAAGCTGAAATAAACTCTACCCAAATAGATGAAAAATGTATAATTTGGGATGGTGCTAAATTGAATGATAAAACTTCTTTCAAAGGCTCTGTTATTGGACCCGAAAGTGAAGTTCACAGCAAAACTAGGGTCTCTAACTCCGTCGTTATGAGCAATGTTGTTATCAAAGAAAGGTAAGAAACCATTAACATATTCTTCAATAACTTTGCTCAGTTTATTTGAAAGCTGCTGTACTTGTATATTGTACTATATACACTTGTATTATGAGTTCCGTAACACGGAAACGGATATATCTCACAAAATATCCAAGATAGAAAATTATTCTCATCTATTTGTTTTTTTTTCCAGATGTGCAATCGAGAACTGTATCGTATGTGATGGTGCTATTATTGAAAGTGGATCTCAATTGAAAGACTGTTTGGTTGGATCACAACATACAGTACTAGAAAATTCGTCTCATTCTAAAGAAGTTCTAACAGTTACCGATAGACTTATGGAATTTTAAATTAATAAAATTTCACATCAACTATTCTTATTCATCTTATTTTTACTTCCTCGACTTATATACATATTGTAACGTTATTTATTTTAATTTAGGGAGCAAAAGCTACTGCACACTACTATTTACTTTTATGATTTATTAAAATAATAAATTAGATAACTAACACTATTTCTACTAAATAACTCTAATTTAAACTAAAGATTATTACATTACACTATAACTTAACTTTAATTATTCATGTCAATATTGATTTATTTTAAATAACACAGTTTATCTCAACCACTAGCAGTCCATCTTATAAGTTTCTGAGCCAAAATCAATAATACTCCTCGTTGAGTCAGCGAATATATACCGTGGGTCTCTCCCCACTACGTTTTTCCCGCAAAAGTCCAGGCGGGTCTAGAAAACGCTAGAAGGTACCAGCAATTTTCTAGAAAACAAATATATTCACTTCTATTTCTTGATGTAAAATATTTCCACAATAATTCTAAGCACCAATAAAGCCGAAATGACTAATTTATAGACTTAAATTCGTTACAATATAATAGAAGTATTGTGATCATAATTTTTTGACAATTGGAGATTTTGATGAATCTCCACGATTTAGACTCTACCAAACCCAAAAAACATAATTAAAAAAAAAGTCTGTCTGGAAGCACGATAAATTGAGAACTCGTACGAATTTTTGAATGAAATTTTATTTCTGAGGTTTTTATCAAAAAGTTAGTTTTTATAAACGGTAGTTTTTATCATAAAATATCTTAAATTGATCCTTAAATAAATTTAGTCGGAATATTTTTCAAAATTATTAGTTGTTTATTTATATCAACAAAACATATTTATATCTCCTCAATCTTATTTCGAAGGCACTGAGTATGCTGATGAACTGTATTAAGTGATGATTTTACCCCGACCTAGTTATAATTCATAAGAATACTCAGTCAGTGGCGGATTTATAAAATTTGCAAGTATAGGCTGTTTATCATTATTTCTATGTTTGCTTTATTAAAAAAGACATAGTAA
Organism: Dromius quadrimaculatus; assembly: GCA_963989225.1. NCBI lineage: Eukaryota > Metazoa > Arthropoda > Insecta > Coleoptera > Carabidae > Dromius > Dromius quadrimaculatus. The sequence goes on along the minus strand of OZ022325.1, from coordinate 53,846,720 downwards.
CAAAATAAGCATGTAGAATTTTTTTAGATACTATTTAAGGTCACGAAGTTTGCCGCCCTAGGATCAAGCCCTGCTATATTCGCCACTGGTTGCAGCTTCCTCTGTCTAAGTTTTGCAGGGATTTCCCTAGACGTAAAAAAAAAAAATTTTCGGAGGAAGTCTTCGTCTCTTCCCTCTTATTGATTGTCTGGAAGCGAAATATGGTTTATAAATGCCGTTTACACACTTAAAAATAAACCTTTTCCTCTAAATTGTTATGTTGTCTTATTCTCAAAACCTATCACAATTACTTTTCAGAGTTAACCACACAAATAAATTTAATTTATTGTATGTAGTAAATATGTATGGTACGGAAGCGTAGAAGAGCTACCAAAATTATTTTTTTTGAAATATTCTGCTTATATTTTTGCTCTGAAAACTGACATTGCAACTTAAATATTTGGTATTGCTATTTAAGTACCAAGCATTGATACCTAATTTTTTAGCAATACTACTTAACTTTATAGCATTGCTACTTAATTTTCTGGCAATGCTACTTAATTATTTTTCAAAATAATGTCACTTTTAATTACAATTGTGCATTGATTAAACATGAAATAATTTTTGTATTAAGCAGTAATTTGCGGGGGTAGAAATTATTGATTACAGCCCTCATAAGGGCTTAAATTCAAAAGATATTGAAATAAATTATATAATAGATCAAAAATAAATATAACTTATCCAAAAGTTTCTTCCTGTGACTTATAATACTAAAATTATTAAGATTTTTATAAATTAATGATTTCCTCTTAAATAAGGACTTCTTGTACCTACTCCTTTTCGAGTAATTAGTATATAACGAATGCAATATGTAGGTATCAAAACTCGAAAACGAGTATTACAACCGGAAAAAAGTTTCAAATTAAGTCATACTATTCCTAAAACATATTTGGGCTACTTCATGTATCTTTTTTTAATTAGTGTCCTTGTTCACTGGAAAATCGGTAATTTATGAAAATACGATTTGTGACCTAACGAGGACACTAATCAAAAAATAGTAGATAAAGTATTTCATCTATTTTTACTTTACTTGTACCAAGTACAAGGAAATATTGTGAGACCGACAAAATTCACTTATCGAGATTTTGATGGAAATATCCGTTTTGAGCATCCCTGAATCCATTTTGATTATTTTCGGCTTGATGTCGGTGCATATATGCGTGCGTTTCTTCGTAACTCGCAAATCTCAAAACTGGTAGTACGTATAATGTTCAAATTATGTATTTAAGACTGGTATGGGATCTAGTTGTGCACCTCGCATTATGGTTCCAATCGTCTGTACCGGAAGTGCACTTTACTTGAAACTTTTTTTCGAATTTTTCTAATAAATTCAAAATGATCAACCGTTGGATGCTGAAATTCAATATTTGAACTTGACGTTGTATCAGAATGGTTATCTGCTATTTTTGTATGAATGGGCCAAGCTAGAAGTGCACTTTTCTAGAAACTTTTCTTAAATTTTTTGCATAAATCTAGAATGCTAAGCGATAGCATATTGAAATTTAGTGTTTGAACTTGTTGTAGCATCAAAATAGTTATATACTATTTTTGTATTAATTGGCTGAGCCGGAAGTGTGGTATAATAGCACTGATCTCTAATATAACCCTGGATTGGATTTTGGCCGCTGGAATGCGGCCCCAATTGAGCGTCGCCATCTTGGCAAAAACTGAGGTTTTGTGTCAGATCAATACCGCGTTGTGCCGCGATATTTAAAATTTAGCTGTTTGGTTTGCCGGTATTGTATTTATCAAACATGATGATCGAGTGCATGTTTTGCGGAAAGAAACCCGATTCATCGAGAAATTTTACACTGCACAAGTAAGTACAACAAATGAACCTGAAGTAACTGTCGTTATGACTAAAATAAGTAAACATTACTTATTTTTATTGCTATGCTATGATGTGAATATTTTCAAGATTTCCATCCGATGAACAATCGTTCTAAAAATGGCTTGAACAAAAGGGTTTGCCAAACTTAGAAATAGCCAATAACATGAGGTTATGTTCTCAAAATTTTGTTGCGTCCGCGAAAAGATACACGACTCTGGCAAATGATGTTGTTCCGACTATTTTCAACGAACTATACAAAAAATATAGCGTTAACTGCAAAACCAAAAAAAAATGTTCAAATAGTCACACAATTCTCAATACGATTTACTTATTGTTTAGATTTATAACAAAAATCGTAAAACTATTCAATGAATTTGGTAATTCAGAGCTAAAATGTTTGAAAAATAGTTAAAATACTGATACTAAAAAGTTAACAAATATTTTGAGCTATTAATGAATATTTTTAAATATTTTAACTATTATAACAGTTTTTAAATACTTTTAACTATTATTGATTATATTGACGTATATTGAGAATAATTTCATCATCTAACTTGCATTATACATTGAATTTCATCGAGTGTCTTCTATAAGTGTTTTGAATTTGCCGCCGAATAGTGACACAAAACCTCAGTTTTACTGTCAAGGCCGCCGTTCAATCGGGGCCGCTTTTAGATGCCAGAATACGGTCTAAACCCAATCCAGTGTTATATTAGAGATCAGTGTATAATAGATATTCAGAATCTGCCTTATAAAACAATCAGTTTAATTGAAAGGCAATGATAATCTGTTGTCAATTTTTTGATTTTTTACATGTCAAATATTATTAAAATTATATTAATTATAATCTCGAGTGACATAAAACTTTATTGAATAAATTTGTGTATATATCAAATGATGTACAAGTGAGTCACGTGATGTTCACGTCAGATTTTTTGTAAATAATGTGAGTTTACTTGAAACTTTTTTTTTAGTTGTCGTACTTATTCCTGAGTTATCACTACGCTAAACTTCTATAATAATTGAAGTCCAATTATTAGTTGACATTTTGCTACACAGGTGGCACCAACTCGTTTGGAATACATGAAAAGTTATATTTATTTTTGGCTAAATGGCTGTTTGAATCAAAACTTTTGTTCAGAACTCTTAATTTCAGTTTTTAATTGTCTACCAGATTGGCAATAATAAATTTTGCAGCAATGTACTGGCTTCGAAATTAATAGGATTTTGCGTTACTTATTTTTTGGTTCAAATATGGCTCAATTAAGAAACTTCATGTTTTATTGGAGATTTTATTTTGTTATTCATACAATGATCTACTGTTTTTATGGTGATTGTGCAAATGAAAGAAGGTTTGTAACTTATTGAAAACCTGCATTGCGGGTTGCGCACCAATTAAATTATATTCAAACTTTAACTTATGAATTTCCTCATTTATTTATTACTGAAAAAAAAATATATATATTTCTAAAATAAATAAAATACGGATAATTTCGTGGGAAAGGTTTCATTCAGTAATTTTAGAATAAGTTATATGAACAAGGGGCATTTCGAAGCCTTGCTATTCCTGAAAACAATCTACATAAATCACCGTGAGTTTATAAAACAAACAATTATTTATTTTAAGATCAGGTTTTAACCTTTGAATAATTTATATTTAAAAAATAGTTAGACAGTTCGAATTAATCCTCTCTCATTTTAATTATACGAATAAAAATCTGTACGAAAATATTATAATAATAAGTCAACACCAGTTATTCTATTCCGTACCTCTTCATCGGAAGCGTAGCAAAAGCTGTCAGATTTAACCGGCAATCGACGCGTAGCTTGCCGGCATTGTATTTATCTGAATATTCCTTGACTCATTATATGAATAATTAAAATATACTATAAATCTTTTTTAGAATTTAATATAGAGTCTAATATTGATCAAAAATAATTTATAAAGCATTACATAAGCTCGTTATATTCGGTTATATCTATGTCAGCACCAATATCCTTTATGATACAACTAGTTCATTAAGTTTCTTAGCGACAGCAGCACCTAGCATGTTTTGGAACTAAATTTTATTTATAATAAAAAATCTGACGTGAACATCACGTGACTTACTTGGACATCATTTGATATATACACAAATTTATTCAATAAAGTTTGCTGTCTCTTCAGATTATAATTAATATAATTTTAATAATATCTTGACATGTGAAATGTAAAACAAAATCAAAAAATTTACAACAGATTATCATTGCTTACCTCATCATTTCAATTGAACTGATTGTTTTATGCGGCAAATTCTGAATGTCTGATATCAGTCGATTGATACAAAAATAGTAGATAACTATTTTGATGCTACACAAGTTCAAAAACTAAATTTCAATATGCTATGGCTGATAATTCTTGATATATGTAAAAAAATTAAAAAAAGTCTCAAGTAAAATGCCTTTCTGGCTTGGCCGATTTATACAAAAATAGCAGATAACCATTCTGATACAACATGAAGTTCAAATATTGAATTTCAACATCCTACGATTGATTATACTGGATTTATTAGAAAAATTCGAAAAAAGTTCCAAGTAAAGTGCTCTTCCAGTACAGACGATTGAAACCATAATGCGAGGTGCACAACCAGACCCTATACCAGTCTTAAATACAAAATCTCAACATTATACGTTCAACTTGTTATGAGATTTGCGAGTTACGAACGAACGCACGAATATACGTACCGACATCAAGCGGAAAATAGTCAAAATAGATTCAGGGATGCTTAAAACGGATATTTCCATCAAAATCTCGATAGGTGAATTTTGTCGGTTTCACAATACTTTCTTGTTTTTAGTACAAGTGCAATCGAAGACGTTCAACACCTTAAGGGTTGGAAAATTAAGGGTTGCACTGGTTTTATAATAAATTGTAATAAATAACCTCCCTGATAACGTCTGTTTCATTATTTTACGATTATTAGTTTAAAAGATATCAGCTTTTAGAGTAATTGCTTCATTTAACCCCCTATATTGGGATATTAAGGACATGACACATGACATTAAAATCAACGTTTATTACATTATTCTACGATTTTTATTTCCGGAGATACAAGCTTTCAAAGTTTTTGCAAACGTCCAACCCCCTATAATACCAGGGTTGCAACTGATTCCAAAATAAATTTCAACGTTTGGTTCATCATTCTACGGTCATTATTTCAGGATTGAATGATCAAGAATTGAGACTGGTTTCATAGTAAATAGCACTACATTGGCTCTTATTAATTATTTTGGTCAATACGGTTATTATTTCAGGAGATATTAGTTGTCAATCCCCTGTACTATCAGGGTTGAAAGATCAAGGGTTAAAGTAAGCTTCCCGTCACTCTTTGGTTCATTACTATACGGTTACTATTTTAAGAGATATCAGCTTTCAAAGTTATTGCTTTATTAAAGCCTCTATATTGACATGGGGTTGAAAATTAAGAGCAATAAATGCTATTACATTGACTTAAATTAACGTTTATTTCACTATTTTTATTCTAAAGGATATAAGCTTTCAAAGTTGTTGCAAACATTCAATTCCCTATACTACCAGGGTTTGTTAATGAAGTACCGCAACTGATTTGAAAATAAATAGTTCTATCTGAGCTTTCATTTAAGGGGGTAACTCGAAGACTGGCCGTATCTTTAATAACATAAGTACTTAAACTTTTGATAAAACAATTTATAATGGATATTGACAATAAAAATAATACATTTTTTATTTATTAGTGAATCTGACAGTTTCTTAGAAACGGATATCAACAATTATTAAAGAGAATGTTGTATTTAGTCGCTCAGTTGATTTTTGTGAAAATAGTTGAAACAGATCTGGCAATGCTGTTTTCTTTGTAGTTTGTTTTGAGCATGGTGTAACATAACCTAATTATTTTATAATAGCTCTAATATATTGGTGATAAATGGAGAAACATAGTGTGTGTGCCACATACTATTGTATCATTTTAATATACAAATTTCACTTGTAAATCTATATTTTTGAGATAAAAAAATTTGAATTTCTTATTTTTCCGCGGTAGAAGAAGTGACCTCTAGAACAATATCAAGATCATGAATGACGTTTGGCAAGCGACGTTGTCGCTTCTTTGACGGCCATGTTTGGAAAATTGTAACTTGGATGTTTTCATATTATTTTCCTTATAATTCGAAAAATACGTCGGTGAAATGTGCTTTTCTTTTGTGAAAATTAAACATTGACTATTAGTGGACAAGAAGGAAATTGATTTTCTGCAGTATCTAATCGTTAAGTTCTATTAATATTCCAATGAAATAATCTTACTCCAATCTGCCATAAGACACTGTGTTATTTTAACGTTATTAAAACTATTATTCTTTATTTAAATGACCCATAAGATGTTCTCAAAATTTTTTTGAGTCGAAAATGTGTATATGATCTGTAACTTGCTATAAAATTTAAAATTTTATCTTATATCAAGTATGTTCGAGTTATTCCCTTAACGTTTAGTATATTGTTCCATGATTATTATTTAGGAGATACAAGTTTTCAAAGATTCCCGGAATGACGCATTCTACTTGATAGATTTTTAGAATTTTTTGATGAATTCAAAACGATTAGCCGTGAAAAAATAAGATTCTGTATTTGATTATCATATTATTATACGCTAACAAATCCAACAGATCAAAATGTATGTAAAAATATATTTGATTGGCAAGTCAACACCAGTTATTCTATTGCATACCTCTATAGCGGGAGTTCAGTCAGACTCGTCAGACTTAACCGGCGATCGACGCGTAGCTTGCCGGCATTGTATTTATCGAAATAATTCTTGAATCACTATCTGAATAATAAATATATACCAATTATTCTTATCAGAATTCAATGAAGAGTATATAATCGATCAAAAATCATTCATAAATTATTAAATAAGCTGGGAAAATTCGTTTTTATTCATGTCAGCACCAATATGTCAGAATACATATTAGGTTCCGTTGCTTGTCAGAGATAGCAGCACCTAGCACGTTTTGGAATTGAATTTCTCAAATGGCAGAAAATAGCGACTATTTGGCATATTTATTTATACCAGAGTATTTCGAGTATTTTTTCCAATCAAAATTGATATTTTTGACATATTGCAATAGCAAAAATAAATCTATTCAAAAATAAATTTTTTGTAGCTCTCATTGACAGATGCTGCCTTTTGCGGGAGATTCTCGAACCTTACTCTTAACTCAGTGAAAAAAATGATTTTTTAATAGATTGAATGAAAAAATTAAAATATAAACTTAATTTTAATTATATATTTACATTTTAGCAAGCCAAATTGAATTTCCAATTGTAATTACATCAAAAATAAAAAATACAAGTTATTATTGAGTTTAATTTATTTTGCAAACTATTCAACAATACATTTATTTTCCTAACTACTCCTGAAAACAATAAAAATAGGTTTTTGAAATGAATAAGACTGTAAATTTCATGGGAATGAGTTTATTTTGGAAATTAGGAAAGGGTACAAAGGTTCGAAGATTAATTGTTGAATACTCGATGCTGTTGTGCTGTTGAAAGTCTTGTTCGCGATGCTGTTGCGTTGTTGTAAGCCTAGTTCGCCCCCAGGCAATGACTAAGGGGAAAGAGACGAACTCTTCTCCGAGAATTCTCCCTTTGGGCCTAGGGAAACCCCAGCAAAACCTAGACCAGAGAAGCGCTTCTTCGCGAACTGCGACTGAAACAAAAAAATAATTATTACAAGTCGAAAAATTTGAAACGAAATTAACTTACTTGAGCTTTGCAAGCGGCGGGCAAAATTAATCAGATGACTTCTTTAAAGTTGAATCTGGAGTCAGGAACAGCTGCTACTGATGTACTGATCTTCTGTAGCTACTGGAGGACTTCTTGGACGGCTGCTGGGCTCTTTTGGACATCTACGAAGCTCTCTGAAGTCTGGTTGTTACTGCAGCTGCAAGTTGCCATCTCCTGGACTCTAAATTTAAATTATAAATTCAAATATTAGGTAAATTATTCTAGCAGTAGTTAAAAACAGTTATATAATAAGCAATATTATATGACCTAGTTGGTAACTTGATGATTTAACAACGATTGATGGCCGCCAACCTGAAACAGAAACTTAAAACATGTTTTGGTGAATCATATTCAACAAAAAAATATTGAGAGTTGATTTTGGCAGCTGGGCTCATCCTCAGCTCCTCCCACGTTGTCCATTCCCTCGATGTCCATCCACCTCAACAGCTGGGCTCATCCTCAGCAAATGATCTGCAAAAATACAAATTGATTAGAAATCTGCGAAAAAACAATACATAATAGCTGAAAAAAAATAATTAGAGCCTGAAAAGCAAAGTTTATTAGTCAACTTACGTCCTGGTTTTAATTTGTTGGAGGTGGTGATGAAAGAAGAAGCTGAAAGGGAACTTTTTTTGATTAGTTGCATACATTCAACATTCGTTCAACATTCAAACGTGTTTTGTGTGTGTTTGGCGCCTTACCAACGGATTCATTTATTCGGAGAGCTAGCTAACGCGAATGATTGTTGCTTTTTTAACTACGCGAGATTATTTAAAAGTGTTCGGCTATATTATGCTACTGATTGACTCTACTTTACTACCCCAATGAGTGCCTGAGCGCTCAGACACCCAAGCACCGATGTGCTCGTCGTTTGCAAAAAAAAAAATACGTTGTTCGAATACGTGGCCAATGCATATTCCGAGGCCCGCGATACCGCCTAATCACGCGATATGGTAACCTTAAGTATCAGTCTCAGCTAATGTTGTTTCTTGAACTTAATCAAGGACCCCCGCCAATTACCATATTTTCCGACTTCCGATAGGTACATATCGAGAGTATGCCGTTACTCCCCAGTTAATTCGCTCGTTCGCCCTAGAACTCATTGCAAATCCACGCGGTGGTGTTCACCAGGGGGGGTGCCTCTCGTAGCGGTACCTACGTGTGCACCGATTCCCACGTTGGACCTTTCATTACAGGCCTTTGCAGAAAAACCAAGACATTTTATTTATTTATTACATAATAAAAGCAAAGACTAACATCGCAAATACATGCACCTAACGTACACGCAATGCGGAACAAAATAACCCAATTTACATATTCAAATACACAAAATTTTGATCTCTACGTTAATAAGCAATATTTAAAACCCCAAATATAACACTTGAACACTTTTAAAGTACTTTAAATCAACGATTTGTTCACAAGTCACGCGACGTACATCCGAACTGTACGAATTCTCAAGCAACAATGCCATATCGCATATACAAAGCATTGTACGCTGGCCTGAACACCTGCAGCCAAGCAAGTTGAAACTCCGCTACTTAATAGAACCAAATGAGACAAGAATGTTTCAATCAATAAATTTGTATACAGATGTACTTTTAAAACAGAAAAAGCCAATACATGACCTCCCGTTCTTAATATTCAGCAATATTATTCATTTTTCAATTCAATCGTTTCCTAATATAAATAAATGGGTCAAATCAATTTGAAAATAATTTTGAAGAAGTAAAATATCCTAAAATTATATTATTATTCAATCCCCAGAAATAATAGAAATTTTGTTTTTATGTTATTATCTTACGGACAAAAATATATTTTTCATTGGGTGAAACACCCCTTCGAATGAAATTCATGAAAGTCTTGCAAAAATTAAGAAATATACTTCAAGAATTTTGGAAAGTGTCTTTTTTGATCTATTTTTGAACTATAACCCTTAAAAAAATTAAATTAAAAGGGCTATCAAAAACATGGAATGAATTTTCTTCCAAATTTCAAATTAAGAGTAGTAGCATATCATTTCTCAAAAACTACAGTCCTAAAATTTTTCTAGAATTGAATCTTGTAGGAAATTGAAAGTTATGTAAGTTTTATTCGAAATATTTGTCCCTAAACTTTTAGTTTTCGAGTTATTGCTAATAAATATATTTGCAATTTTCTTTTAACCTTCAAATTAAGGGAGGTACATAAATTATTTCCAGAAACTATAAGTTTTATAGTTCATTTCATTTAAGAACAATCCAAGGGCTCTTATGAGACTGCGATTTTTTCTAATGTCTTGAGAAGCTTACAGGATACAATGATTATTTGACAGAATTTCGGAACTAAATTAATTGAAGAATTAGAAGCGTTCATTTTAAAAATAGGTGTCACATCTTTTAATCATGCGAAAATTGATACAATAATATATCAAATTACAGTATTATCCATTATTACAGTATAATATAATACAGTTTGCAAATATATGGAATTGAGTAGAAAGATATAACTACAAACTCGCAATGTTATTTATCAGGTTATAGTATTTGTATTGTGGAGATATTTCAATAATAATTTATAATTACAATAGAATAAATTGTGCAGAATATTAGACTTTTTACATCATTTAATCATCTCAATTTTTTTAGGAGTTGCAGAGGCAAACAATGTGTGCTTTTATTCTCTCCTCCGTTCGTTACTTCGGTAATACACTGTGCGATCGTAGCGTCCTTACGCGCTTTCACAAAATTCGTTATAAAATTGAAAGTATGATGTTTATAACAACAAAAATGATCAGAATCAACTTTTATTGATATATTTTATCATAAAATATACAAATTTCGGGATATTTAGGTCTCATATTTTAGAAATCAAACAATATGAGTGATTTTAAGTCTAATTTTTGTCGACAAATAATAGTTTTTTTCGCTGTATTTTCATTAATTGACAATATTTTTCGGTGAAAAAAAAATTATCTAACTGAAAATATATGTTTCCATGATATTTGGATCAAATTGGTGGGAAATAAATTATAAACGAACAATTCCAAATAAGTTTGACTATTCCATTCGTAGTATTTATAACAAGGTTAACAATGCTAGATTGCCATAGAAACGGTGCATATCAGTGGGTATTTGGACACGTAGAAATACTTACCATCGGGTATTACACTAGTAGTAAAAGTGAGTATATTACTCTAAGATGTCATTCCACAGCTAGTCGGTTGCTATGGAAACAGTATGTCATCATTCTCAAGCTACAATATTCCTAAATACTGATTTTCAGCTAACAGTTCTGAATTTATGCGCAAAATTCCAAGATCGTCAAGTATAGTGCACTTTAGACTTAGTCGATCATAAAGGAAAATAGGATATGAACATCTAGACAGTACTCTCATCTTGAATAATGTATTCTAATATTCTACGTTCAATCGTTTTGGATTTAAGCGGAAAATTAAAAAATGTTTGGAGTAAACTGCACTCCCGGCTTAGCCGATCACAATCATAATGCAAGGTGTACAACTAGATGCTATAAAAGTGCTTAATACGAAATATCAATATTCTGCGACTGATTATTTTAAATTTATGAGAAAAATTCGAAAAGTCTGTAATATGAAGTGCACTTCCGGCTTAGTCGATTGGGACGAGAATAAGAGATGATCATTTGGACGCTACAGCAATTTCAAATACTGAATTCTTTTATCCTACGGCTAATCATTCTAGATTTATGCGGAGAATTAAAAAAAAGTATCAGGTAAAGTGCAGTTCCAGTACAGACGATTGCAACCATAACTCGAGGTGCATGCACATCAACATCCTAGATCCTATACCAGTCTTTTATACAAAATTTCAGCATTATACGTTTGACGAATTCTGAGATTTGCGAGTTACGCACATCACACATACACACATACATACGTACATATATACCGACATCAAGCCAAAAATAACCGGAATGGATTTAGGAATGTTCAAAACAGATATATCCATGAAAATCTCGATATGTGAATTTTGTCGGTTTCACAATATTTCCTTGAACTTTTAGACCGTCAGATAGTCGTAGATTTCAGTGCCTCATTTTGTTTTTCATGCCTTCAAGAGATTTGATAAGTATGTATATTTGGAGTTCAGTAATGCTGAAATTAAAGCTGGACCGTGTGACCAACATAATGAAAATTAATTTTGAATTTGTATGAAAAAGCATGTTCTGATCCAATTTTGTCGCTTTTGTCATGCTTACGAAATGAAATTCAGGGAAAAATATTTTGACAAAATTAAGAATTTGATAACAGATTATCATTGCCTACCTTATCATTTCAATTAAACTGATTGTTTTATACCGCAAATTCTGAATGTCTGTTGTACATATAAACTGCACTTCCGGCTCGGCCGATTGATACAAAAATAGTAGATAGCTATTTTGATGCTACAACAAGTTCAAACACTAAATTTCAATTTGCTATGGCTGATAATTCTAGATTTATTGAAGAAATTAAAAGTTTCAAGTAAAGTGCACTTCTGCCTTGGCCAATTTATACAAAAATAGCAAATGACCATTCTGATACAACATCAAGTTCAAATACTGAATTTCAACATCTTATGGTTGATCATTCTGGCTTTATCAGAAAAATTCGAAAAAAGTTTCAAGTAAAGTGCACTTTCGGTACAGACGATTGGAACCATAATACGAGGTACACAACTAGACCCTATACCAGTCTTAATTATACGTTCAACCAGTTTTGATATTTGCGAGTTAAGAATGCACCCACGAACGAACATACGTACCGACATCAAGCCTAAAATAGTCAAAACGGATTTAGGAATGCTCAAAACAGATATTTCCATGAAAATCACGATAGGTGAATTTTGTCGGTTTCACAATACTTTCTTGTACAAAGTAATTAGTGTATTGGCTGTATCTGACATTTGACAAATAAGTTATCTTGAAATTATTTATTCAGTATTTCAATATGTTAGGCTCAGACCCGATTATTTTTCAATTTGGTTCATTTTTTTTATTGAAGTGTAATTTGCACAAATTCCTTGAATAGACAACATTGATAAAGAAGAAATCACATAGGATAACATTGATGCTGTAAGATGCCAGCATCCAGCACATTTGAGATGTCTTGTTCGTAAAAAAGAGTATATTGGCTGTATTTGACATATGACAAACAATTTGTCTTGAAATTATTCACTCAGTATTTAATTTTGTTAGGGTGAGACTTAATTATTTTGCGATTTGGTTTAGTTTTTATTTTGATGTAATTTTCAAAAGGTTTTTGAAATGATTTATATTGAATCTGTAAAATGACAGCATCTAGCACGTTTCTCGTTTAAATTTTGTCTTATTTCGAAGTATATATTGTCATCTATTAAAAAATCTGACGTGAACATCACGTGACTTACTTGTACATCATTGGATATATATATATATATATATATATATATATATATATATATATATATATATATATATATATATATATATATATATATAATACGATGTGATTTTGGGTTTGGGTTTGATCGTATATATCATTGGATATGTATAATCAAACACAAAATCTCATCGTTCCACAGTTAATCGTTTTGGATTTACTCAAGGGACTCTAAAAATCTGTCAAGTAAAATGCGCTTTAAGCCAAGTCAGTTGCTATTGAAACAGTAGGCCATTATTCTTATACTACAACATTCCTAAATACTGATTTCCAAAATTCTACGACTACCAATAGATCTGATTTTATGCGCAAAATTGAAAAATAAATTCCTACTGAAATGCACTTCCGGTTCAGTCTATTGTTTTGGAAATAGTTGGCAATCATTCAGATGCTACAGCAGACTGAAATATCAAATTTCAATATTTTACACCTAATCGTTTCGAATTTATGCAAAAAATTCCAAAGACTGTCAAATAAAGTGCACTTCCGTCTTGGTGGATCTCAATAAAAATAAAATATGAGCATCTAGACGGTATAATCGTCCTAAATACTAAATTCTAATAATCTAGGTTCAATCGTTTCGGATTTATATGGAAAATTCAAAAAATGTTTCGGATAAAGTGCTCTTCCGGTTTAGTCCTTATTGGGCTTTAATTTGAATTCAAATTGCCAGACTTACAGATTATCAAATAGGAGACACTTTTACAGGTGTTTTTGATATTATTTTGCCTTACGTAGATACATCAGCTCTCATCATCAGGTCGCTTACGGTAATGATGCATGCTCATACGTTGTATCGATCCTACAGTTACGCTGACACTGATGCAGTGGGAATTCCTCTATGGCTTGTGCGGACACGATTCAAGTAATTTACTGTCGGAACCCTTCTATTTTCCGGTATGAAATTATTCTCAATCACCACCCAGAATATAAGCTATCACTATGTATAATGTTCTTAAAGCCCGTCAATTACTTTCTATGTGAATCGCGTACATCATGAAAATTAATTACGGGTTTATTTTATTATTCATTTTCCCGTCATCATCTGATTTTCTTTTATTTTGGACTAGTGCTAAAGAGACAATATTTGTCCCTGTGCATAAGTATTGATTGTGAAGCAACCATTGTTTGAAATAATTAAATCATATATCTGAAATATGTAATTTACCAATTTCGTAATTATGTCCTGTACCTATTTTTCTTCAAATTGCTGCCGAGTATGTTTCAATTTTTCAATTATTTTGGATAATTATTAGAACGGGTGGCACAAATGTATAAAAGGTAGTTGAAGTTTATTGTATAACAAGTTGAGAAATGAAAATGTTCATATTACTCCTGGTAATTCAATACTTATCTCTATTTCAAATAATCACATTAGCAGACAAAAGCTTTGAAATACAATTCATTGTTGATTATGTGAAGAAACAAGTACCTAAGCCATATGTATGTGCTTATGTATGTTGGAAGAACGGTAGGTATTGTAAAATATAATTGAATCCAAATTCACATCTAAAAAATGGCTTTTAATTCTAAAAAAAGATTTTTCAAATGGGATTCTCTCTTGTAAATCATGTATCAAATTATGACTATCACCTATTATTTAGTTGCTATATTTTTTTTGTGCGTGCAATTCTTTTAAGATTTTTGTGTTCCCATACAATTTGAACCGATGAATGAAAAATGTCTGCAAAAAAGAAAAAGTTTATTACATGGGCTGAAGGCCATTTGACACGCATTAAATGCATTTGGATTTGCTAGAAATTCAAACCTTCGAATTGCACAAATTTATTTATTATAATCAATGCACAACTGACAGTTATTGCAATTAACATAGTCAATAATTGCTAGGAAATTATTGAATATTATTTCCCTGCGGAGAGGGACAAATGATAATTGTGGATCACGGATACCGTTAGAATTTTTCTGACTCACTGTTATATGTCAAATTGACCTTTGGAAGAAACTTGTATTATGAGATGTGCTCGTTATAGTATGTATTTGCATTTGCTGTAAACTTGATAGCACATAAAATGTGAAGAGCATAATGTAATATCAATCAATAAAATAAGACATATAAGTTATGTTTCGCAGTATTAGTTTACTGCGAATATGATCGCAATTGCAAAACTTTGTTTGTAGAATCGATGTGATAGTTTCAATACATCTAAGTTTATTTGAAAAGCTCATCCATGGATATTTCGGTTCACTTGCTACAAAAAGTATCGTATGCAACATGGACACTGAACGACCGCCATTATTGTTACGGATGAAGTTAGCTACGCTCTCGTCTTCGCCTCGAGCTTTGCCCTCGCTTTCACCGAGTGCAGCCAACTTCATCTTGGACAATAGTGACAATCGTTCGGTCCTTGTAGCATAGTATACTATTGAAAAAAAAAGTTTTCATTCCAGCCCCTACTTTTGTCTCCATTTATAAAATTAATTTTGTGCTATTTTAATGTAAATATGTAACAAACAAATATTGAGAAAAAAAATTGATACATCAATTCTACTCAAAAATGTATCACAAAATTGTCGGAATATTTTGTCATATCTTCAACATAGAGCTCATTATAAGGTAATCATAAAAAATTCGAAAAGTTAATTTTCCGTGAAAACTCGAGAACAATAGTAAAGAATAAAGTTAAAGCTTCTTATTCTGAAGAAATGTGTTTTATATTAAGGCAAATAAACATTATCAGTCACCACAATTTAAAAAAAAAGTATCTAGAAGTTTATTTTAGACGGAGCAATAAAAAATTATTATTTGTGTTTCGCTCCATATTATGTTTTATTTTTAATGTTCTGTTCGTTTCCAATTTGGACGAGTGATTACAATAAAAACTAACATTGGACACGTATCTATTTCTAACAGTTCAGAATAATAGTATATTATGCTACAAGGACTACACGACTGTCATTTTTGTCAAGGATGAATTTGGCTGCATTCGGTGGAGACGAGGGCGAAGTACGAGGCAAAAGCGAGGGCAAAACTCAAGGCGGAGCTCCAAGCAGCCAAATTTGTCCGTGACAATAATGACAGTCGTTCAGTGTCCGTGTTGCATACGATACTTTTTGTAACAAGTGCACCGAAGTACCTACATTACTAAGCTTTTTAAATAAATTTGGATGTATTGAAACTATCTTATCAATTTGACAAACAGATTTTTGCAAATGCAATCACATTACAGTAAATTAATATAATGAAACATAACTTGCATGATTTATTTTAGTGATTGATATTTCTCATATTCTCTGTGCTGTCCCGTTTACAATAAATACACACACTATAGCGAACACATTCTGTTATTTGTTTTTTTTTTCTTTCAAATATCATTTTGACGGGGATATACCGTTTGAGCGCGGTGGTCAGTTTCGGCGAGTCCCAACTCGGCACATTTACAGGTAGTCTCTGCTAATGACTCCCCAACTCGGCACATACGAATATCTCAGGTACCTGCAATGATACCCAACTCGGCACACTTGCAGGTAGTCAGGGCATTCTAATGTTTTTAAATAAAACAAAATCAATTTTATAGTTTCTTTTTTATAATCATACAAAATTTGACATGCAATAATATAGAATCAAAAAATAAGTAGGCTGCATCATACAATGAAAATAATAATTTCAGCGTGATCGTGGATTAACCTTTTTGGCGTTATTACTCGATCTCTGGACTCGTTCATAATATGGAAAAATGCTTTGCACTTTCGATTAACATACCGCTACCTCACTTCACCAGATAAAAATTTTCGATTTGATTTACTGAATTTATGTTGTTCTAGAATCAATAGTGTTTTTTCACGTTGGCTAGCTATAGTTGGTGAATTGATTTCTTTGATGTTGTTGATTGAACTGTTAGATTGATAATAGATAGCTACTGAACAAAAAAATTTAATTTATATTTTTCTTAGGTGTTCAAGCGATAATAGGGATGGGTTTTTCTGCAAACACTTGCTTAAGATGTGCCGAGTTGGTCATAAGGATTACTACTAGTGCTGTTAAGAACCGGAATAAAATGGAACCGGTTCCACGGTTCCAAAACTAACCGAGTACCCGGATACCCGGTTATCGAGTCCAAATTCGATTCCGGTTCGAATCTCGATTCCGGTCCGAATCTCGATTCCGGTTCGAATCTCAATTTCGGTTCGAATCTCGATTTCGGTTCGAATCTCGATTCTGATCCGAGTCTCGATTCTGATCCGAATCTCGATTCCAATCCGAATCTCAATTCCGAATCGAATCTTAATACCGAAAATCTTTCTTGGCAAATATCATTTCCCTACTGCGTTTAAGTTACAAATACCTTCTGGGCTTTTAGTTGAGCTTTTTATTTTATTATAGTGATTCGTCGTGAACTGGGAATCGAAATCAGAATCGAAAACCAATTCTGGAATTGGAACCGAAAACCGATTCTGGAATCGGAATTGAAAACCGATTTTGGAATCGGAATCGAAGACCGATTCTGGAATCGGAACCGGACTCGAAACCGAGAACCGGTTAGTTGCATATTCAAATAACCGGGTACCCGGTTCTTACAAAAACCGGTATCGAATAGTACCGATACCGGTTCCCACCACTAATTACTACCAACCCTTGACTGATGTCCCATCGAGTGCCGAGTTGGGGTGTGCCCGTCAGTTTTGTCCTAATCCCATAGACCATTTGAGTATTTTTCTCTTAATCTCTATATACCGTTTGAGCCAAGTTTATTACTTTAATCCTTTATTTCCAAATAAATGTATCCTCTCTAAATACCAAAAATTGTGAGTTAATATAATAAACGAATTTGAATAACAACTCATTCTATTTTATCATAAACAAATAACGACTGATAAAGTCTATATAGATAGAAAAGATATAACATATTTACAAATATTTACACTTTCTTACAAGTAACATAATTTATTTTATCGAAAACTCGTCATATATATATATATATATATATATATATATATATATATATATATATATATATATATATATATATATATATATATATATATATATATATATATATATATATATATATTTACATTTACATTTTAGTACACCTATCAATTCATTTTATTAAAAATTCACATTAGTATATATGTATATTATTTTTTCGAAAAATCATAGCTGATGTAATAATTCTTCCTATATTCCTTTTCCTGTATAATCCTACTTTTCAGAGATTTTATGTTGGTCATATAAATATGTGAAAGTAAACAATATTGAGGAATGAATATATTAATGAGAATGTTATATTTTGGAGTCAATTTATATACTCACCCCTATATTATTCATTCACAAAAATAGTTCAATTTGGAAGTTTTTTTTTCATTATACTTACGTGATTGGTTCATTTCGGCTATCTGCATTATACATTAGAGATTTTATTTTTCACTTACTATCTTTGTTTATGGTTTATATAATAATCTGTTAAGCTTCCGCCATGCTCAAGTGGTACATAGGGATTACGGAAGACCTTGCTATACGGATTAAAAATTTGACCGCCGTGCTCAGACGGTCTATGCCCAATTTGACATACATTAATGAAATAAAAAAATCCAACGACATCCATGACCCATGATCTACAATTCCATTTTTACCTAGCGGACAAAAATATCCATTAATTCCCTGTCAACTGAGAATGAATGAAAATTACTATCATGGTTTGGACCGAAAACTTTCGAAGCAGAAGTCAGCTCAGTTATACGGTACTTTCAGTGCACGTGTTACAAAAATTAGTTTATCGAGCAGGATGACAAAAAAAACTGACAGTATAGTAGAGCATGTCTAGATGGAAATTCAATTATGAAAATGGTCTAAGTAGTTTGGGCTCCGCTAGTCAGATCACTTACAGGCACGCCTATGCAATTTCCTATCTCAACTGTGTTGCAAAAGTGAAGCCAAAAATGTAATATTGTTAGAGAGAGAAAGTAACTGAGAGATAGGTTGAGGCGGGCCCATGTTTGTATGAAGTTAAATGGCTAGGTTCGGTTTATTTAGTATTTTCATGTAAAAATATATTGTAAAATGGGAAGAAAATGTTTTGTGACAAATTGTGATACTGGGTACAGAACATGTAAAGAGAAATTTTCTCTTTTTTCTGCACCCGAAGATGATATTTTATTAAATAAGTGGCAAGGATATCATAAAACAATGCTCGTCTAGAGATGCAAAAGTGAGAAGAAATTATTTTAAAATTATATTGAAGTTAAAGGTTATATCAATGTTTCAAATTATTGAACGTATCTAATCTAAACTTCTAGCGAAAAATTCAACTTCAAGAAAACTTCTTATCAAATAAAGAATATAAATATTCCTATTTATGTTTTGAAATCAATAGAGATGTGATAATTGTTTACAAATTCACCGTACAGTATAGTATGGAATTGTTCAATTATGTGACAAATATATTATTACAGATACCGTTCAAATATTTCCGATTGAAAGAAAATGCATGTCCGAGTATTTTCCAAATTGCCCGAAATATTAAAGCGTCTCAAAAAAAACAAGGAAATCTCTGATAAAACAGGATGGATCTTTGAAAAGCCCAAACTGTGCCAAAAAGAGAAAGATATTAAAATGTAGATAGAATTCATCTTCCATTCATTCGATAAAAATAATTTTTAATTTTTAGTAGAAGATATATAAACGCTAGAAATAAATTTAAATCCAAAGCAAAACTTGGATTCAGAGAACTTTTAAGAATTTTCTCGATTTGAAAATTATATCCATTGAAGAAAAACAAATTTTCATGAATGAGATGTTGGAGACAAAATACTTTGTTTTCAGAAAGGAATATAAAAATGAACGGAATGTTCCCATAAATATCACGGAAGTACGCAAGTTACGAGATTTGTGCTGAGTTTTTTGTTAATATTTTCTCAATTTTATTACGCCCATTGTAATATAAAATATTCATAAAATTGTTCATGTATCTGTTATTCATAATTAGAAAACTCTTATCAAAAGAAACGTTTATAAAACATGTTTCATAATAATGCACTTTTTCATTGCAGATTTTAATAAATAGAAATGTTAATTTTCTTTTACTTTTTCTTTTTATTTAATGAATCATAAAGTATTTAATGTAATGAAAATATTGAATTTATCTGGCAATTGTTTTTTATTGAAAAAAATTCAAATATAGTCCTATTTCTGTATATGAAGCATGCAAAGCTGGGCCCGCTCTCGCTATCTCTCTCACGGCTGCTGCATTACATTTTGGGCTTCATGTTTTCCAACTGAGTGTCCGCTCCTCTATTATTCTCCTTCGTGCTTACAGGTAAATGCACGGTAAAGATATAAAATCGACATAATTGATTATATTCTAGTATATTTTTGGTTAACTTTAGGTCTTTATTTAGAGAACTGGCTTAACCAGGAATATCATTGAATGACTAAATGAATTCTAGGGATTCAAATTAAATTCTATATTGTGCTTTGTAAATTGGTATACATTTTCGTTAATTTAAAGCTCGACGGGCGGGTGGGAGATGCTACCAGCAATATCCACAAAATAACGGAGCTCAATTTGTCCGAAAAAAACTAAACATAACAATTCACTTATACAAAATAAAAAAAAACTGGTAAATGCATATGCACTCACGCTGTGATTTGAAAACATTTACGTTGGTCTGTGATTGCAATGACAGGATTGTAGCTTGGGAAATAAAATTTCAGAAAACAATTTTCTTTGGAAGCCTAAAGATTTTTATTAATCAGATGCTCAATCTCCTGCATACAAGTTAAATATGAGCATAACAATTGACATAGTATTTGCAAGATGTGAATTTATTTTGTTCTAATCTAGTTTTGAAATACAGTAGTTACGACGCTTTTCGCATAATATTTAATATATATCAGTTATTTAACAATCAAATATACATTTTCACTCTCACGTATTTTAAATATAAAAATAAATATTGACTAATTGCACTGGAAAACACAGATGTGAATTATCAACTGTGATTGCAGGCGCATTTCCGACTTTGATCTTCGCAGGCTAGCTCACAAAAGCCCGGTTTATCTCAAGTGTAGCTTAATTACTTAAGTAACGATTGATGAAACAATTTTAGCTGAGATAATTGAGTTACGCTTAGGATAAACCAATGAATGTACAACCGGACCAAAGTGTTATGCGTTATTCTTAGTAGAGCCAGTTTTTATCTACTGAAAACCGCAGATCGCCCAGGAATATAATAGTATATCGGTCGATTTCATAATTTGACAGCGTTTAATTCAATTTCTAGGAAAAAAAAAAAAAAATTCTGAAACATTCATTATTTGTCCACAAAATTTCAAATCTAAGAATCGGTTTTGACACCATCATCTTAGATCGGGGAGCAACTGTATACACGTGTTTCGTCCTTATACAGTTGCTCCCCGATCTAAGATGATGGTGTCAAAACCGATTCTTAGATTTGAAATTTTGTGGACAAATAATGAATGTTTCAGAATTTTTTTTATTCTAATTGTTCCACAGCATAAACTTTGTTACAAATAATTTGTGACATCTACTTTATCAATTTCTAGGTTTTCAATTGAGAAACGGTATTTATCTCTCCCCTGCGATATGTACACTGCTGAATTATCCTTGATCATTTCTTTTGGCCTCATCGGAATAGAGACTAAAGGGAAAAAGAAAAATAAATTAAGGCACCAAAACATGAGACTTCATACTCATAATGCTTTCTATGGTTATTTTTGTAGAGTATCTTCAAAAATTATCGGAAATCTTAAATAAAAATGGGAATACTCCTAATATTGGAAGAGTATCCACAAGAAATATGTATTTTCCTAAATTTATGAATCATTTGCAAATAGTAGATTTAACTTGTAACAACACCACAGAATTTTTAAAATCAGTAAGTACTGTTTATTATTTTACGGGCGAAGTCTGCAGGTTGTAGTCCAAGATCCCAGACCCGCCAGACCTTACTTATTTTCTGAGAAACAAAATTTGTGGATTAGAGTAGTGTTAGTCGGTACTTTGATCATACGCATATTTGCTAGTTTGAGTCGACGGCCAATTTATAGATACGAGGTGCTATAGGTACGTTAAGACATTACTCATTTTTCTTAAAGTCTGAGCGCAGATTTTTATGTATGTTCTAGAGAATAATGTTGAAAATTGATAATTAACACTGCCAGACACTTCCCATCGGCAGTAATTCCTGCTAATCGCCTTAAAGCTCGCAAAAAAATAACGTCATCTTACTTATAGTCTGAGTCCTAATTTTTATAGACGATACTCAGGACGCAATTTCGATAGTAAACGTAAACAGCCAGATCAAGGAAGAGTTGGATGTCCAGAGATACTTCGCTTAATATCAAGCCTACATATAGTGATCTTGCGCTTCTATTCACAGCGATATTTTAATTGTGTCTGGGGGATGTTTAGCACCACAATTGATCTGGCTATTAACAAAAAGTATTAAAATTGTACACTGAGTATCATATATGAAAATTAGCGCTCAGACTATAAGCAAGATCATGTTTTTCTTTGTGAGCTTTAAAGAGTCTAGCAGAAATTATCACTGATGAAAAGAGTCTAGCAGTGTTTATTATCAATTTTTAGCAATATTCTCTAAAACATACATCAAAAACAGCACTCAAGACTAAAGTGATTTATATCTTAATGTACCTCTAGCACCTCGTATCTGTAAATTGGCCGTCGGCACAAACTAGCAAGTATGCGTGTGTTCAAAATACATACCAACACTACGCTATTCCACATATTTTTTTTCTCAGAAAAAAAAGTAACGTCTGGCGGGCCTGGGATCTGACTCTATTGGGTTGATACTTAAATCTTATGATACAGTTATAAATGATGAGGATTCATATTGCTATGTGGAATGCTGTAAGGGTGTAAGGTGACTCTTGATAGAATTGTTTATTTATACAATAAGAGAGAAAAATGAACATTATCTAAGCCACGAACCGCTGAAATATTCATTTTTGCACGGTTGGGCGTTTTCATGTGTTTACCGGCCGTCTATTTCAGATGGTATGTTGATTTTACTGGCAAACTCTTTGCCCATAGACGGTAAGTTAAAAATTGTGGATTTACACAGAAAATATTAATTTATTTATCGTTTTGTCACTCTTTTAGTCTTTTTATTGTGGTTAAATATTACAAGTGCAGCAGTGGCGTAACTATCGTGTAAAAGTTGCATCGAACTGTAAGGCGTGTAATAAGAAAGGATAAGATGAAAACTGGTAACAGTTTTTATACTAAAAAAAATAAAAAATGATTCGTCAGATTTTCTATAAAATATATAAGAAATAAACGAAATATTTTTATATAGATGAAACAATGAGTATCCATTAGTGTGCACTTGACAAGTACTTATTGGTACTAATACTTCCAATACTTTTCACGAATACCTACCAACTCTGCTCTGTTTCACTCTCAGCAGTTTCTATTTCAACATTCTCCATACCTTTCTTTCGTGCACTCTTATAACATATATAAGTAAAATATTTTGCTACTGCTGTATGTCGTTGCATTTTTTATTTGTTAGAAACTGAAACTATTTCCCCTTCTCTTGTGCAATGAAACAAAATAATCTATTCCGCGTGTGGTTTAAGTTCATGCTGCGTTTTTTTCTCTTCTTGCATTATAATACAAGAGTTCATTTCCAGAGCAATATCAACTTTCCACATCTTCTGACTTACCGTAATTCAAAATAATCTCTTAATTTTTACTAAATTCAATATGTAATTCTATATTTCAGGTTAATAAGGGGTTCAATTTTAGAGTCCCAAATCACTGGTTGATACTTGACGGCCAATTGAACCAAACTCCAAAAATTTATAATGCTGAAAACAATATCTTTGATGAACTCAATATTTTTATTGATACAAAAGTTGTTTTGGTGCAAAAACAGAATTTGAGTTTTGTTTTGCAGTATGTATATAAAATGAGGTCAAAATCTCAATTAATTTATGATGAGTTTGCAATATGGGAGTTCAAAAGAGGTTTTATGAAATTTGAAGCAGGCTATTTAAGTCAAAGAAGGCAAAATATAAATCATTTTCCTATTAGAGTGAGCATATTTATATTAGACAAATCTTCTTTGGATCATATGGATGATTACAGGTTAGTACTGCATATTTTTTCTATAAATACTTATGTATGTAGATAGTGTTAAATATGCATCAAATCAAACTTTAGAAGATGATGGGCCAGTTGCATGAAGAACTTGTTTCGACCATTTAAATGACGATTTCAAATTGTATTTATTATAAAATTATACATGAAAATATCATAACTCATAATGTGCTGTCAAAAAAATCAGGTTAAAAACACGTGACCAAATATTTGACGATGTGATTAAAGTTATCTGTTATTATTATCAAATGTTCTTGACTTGAACAGTTGGAAATCATTTATTAAATTTCTGGAAATGCAGAAATTAGACAAAAAAGATCCAACTTTGGCAAAGTGCCTAGCAGGATTCCTAGGAAACTAGATCATGATATCATATTTGATATAAGTTTCATAAGACATGATTCTAGGACAGGCGTTCTCGTTTTCTGATGAACAAGTGACCTAAAACGTGTATCTTATACAATTTTTACTATTTGGGTCTCTACATGCATGTCAAAAAATAATAAATTTTATATTTTGAAAAGATCGAAAAAGAATATTCAACTTTTTATTTGACTCTTTTGGTAACACTTGCAAAATACAATATATTTTGAAGAAAATTCTCAATTTGTTCAGGTTAATATTTATTTATTTCTAAAAAGTAGCAGCATTTGAATAAACACATTTTGAAGAGTATTCTTGATTTACACAAATTACTTATCTGAAACGGTAATGTGAAAACCAATATTAAGCCCGATTCCATTCGTATTTTATCAATTTATCTAAATCAGATGCTATTATATTGGAGATAATGGATTTCACTGTACGAAAATGATAATAGTTTTTTGTTATAAGCTTGTAAATAATTGAACAATTCTCAGATGCAATTGACAGCTATGTTTTGTTATGAGAGATAGTGGGCGGAAAGAATTATTCTGCAACAAAATTTTGCGAGTCCCTGTATATATTCTTGAACGTGACAATCAATAATAATTTATTACTCTATGAATAATTTTGTGGGACTAATAAATGAAAAACCAAGCAAATGGTCCTGTCAAAATGTTCAAATGTTGATCTAGTATAATAAAAATGAAACGCTGTTCATTACTCTCGCTAAAGCTCGAAAATGGCTTGACCGATTTCAATAATTTTTTTTTCTTCTGTTCGCTTTAATACAGTGGTGGTTTGAATAAAAAATGATAAACGTACATTAGGTAGTGCACTAGGCTGTATTTGTTCGTTCGCGCACTGTTTATCCAATTGGGAACATTCTATAGTTGTTAGGAGCAATATCGTGAAGATTTTTATCATAGTACCATCAACGTACAATAAGTGGCGCACGAGTCGTATCCGTTCGTCTGATTGAGTGGAAACTTATTACAGTTGTTGTTGGCACATTCGTGAGGCTTCTTATTGTAGTGTCCTCAACGCGGCGCACGAGCCATATTTGTCCGTTCGCGCATCGTGTATCCGATTGAGTTGAAATTTAATACAGTTGTTGTTGGCTCTTTCGAAAATGTTTTTAGTATTGTACCATCAACATACTTTAGGTGGCGCACAAGCCGTATTTGTCCGTTCACACATCGTTCATCCGACTAAGTTGGAATTTTATATAGTTGCTGCTGGCGCTTGCGTGGGGACCGATTTTAAGAATTCTGTCACTAGTAGAATTCTATATCTATTATCACTGAGAAACATGGGCTATAATTTACTATTGAAAAAAAGGGTTAGCCATGAAAACTTCAATAATGTAACCCAAGATGTGAAAAAATGACCAATTAAATTCCTTATACTGTCTGCGTTGCAATATAATCTTTTATTTTCCGTAATTTATTAAATTAAATACTGATCATGCTATCTATACATAGATCTATGCACTTATCAAGAAATTTTGACAGTTTAGGCTATGTTTTAATTGTGTTACTCATGCAAGAAATGTGGTATTATTCTTAATAATTATCTTATCCTATTAAACTATGCTTTTAAGATTCGTACAAAAATGTTGAATATTATCAAATGTCCAATCGTGCGAATCCGACACTGGTTGCTAGTAGTGAATAAAATAGTGAATGCAAAACGGCTGGAATCATCACTGACCAAAGCCTTGAATCCTTCGGTTATTTTGCACATTAGCTCATTAATGATGAACCTCACAACCTCAACTCATGGCATTTAATTATTTTGTATGTATTCCTTTATAGGTACAATGAAATAGATACATGGTCTAAGCTAAACTACGTTTTAACCAATCATCTAATGTACTATATGAATGCAACTAGAATGGATCTAATTTTCCCATATTACTATAATTATAGCGGTGGAAATCATAACGGTACTGCATTAGGCTCAGTTATATATAGACAAATCGATATTACAGGTATTGTAACATGATTTTTTGACATAAATAATCTATGTGTTCCTAATGTCCTCACACATAAATTAAGAAACCCTTGTATTCATTAATAAAATTTCTTCAGAAATTGAAGTTTCATTTTCATGGTTGCATTCACCGAGGTCAGATCGATCGTTATATAGCAGAATATCACGATTATGTCCACAAAATAGCACTAGACATATATGTCGTTGGACGACTAGTATCATAGAAATAATGACTGTCACTCTTAACAGTTCAATTTTGTAAATTTTGTTGTTGATTATATTAAATGTGCTATATCTACTTGAATTATAATTATATTCTGGTAAATTGAATAATACGTTTCAAATGGCGTGATTAAATTTCAAATTATCTATTTCTCTACATTTCTAAGAGAACGTTTCACTAGGCGATCGTAACGATTCGCTCACGACCGCAGTTTTTGCTGTTACACTAACATATGATTGATGTTTCAAGTGGAACGATGCGAGTGTCTGTTGAATGTCAAATAAACTGACAATTCGTGGTTAAGATCAAAAAGTAAAATACTTAACATACATTTACGCTCATCACTGATTCACTGACTCCGTAACGCTCTAAGGTAGATGCATAGATATAGGTCAATAACAGCAACAAATTATTACAGCAGTCTATAGCTCAAATGTACAGCGTTGGTGTATGGTTCAACAGGTGCCTAGTTCGAATCACGTTTGGGAGTAGTTGATATATATTTTTTTTCTACATACGGATAACTTTATCATAAATATTACTTTCCTAAAGCATCATCACTTACATTTGAGGTTTTTTACGTTAGTTATTATGTGTTGAACATATCTTCTATTTAACTGACGGCCCATCACTTTTCAACGGGCGCCTTAGGCGTCTTGCATATCCCTAGTTAATAAGATTAAACCTGTAGCAAAAAGGATATATGAATTGCATACCTCTGTGAATTGTTCTTTCATGAATAATAAATATTAATAGTATGAGACCGGAAAACTATCTGTCATGTTGATGAATGAGAAATATTGAATCAATCGAGTTAATTCGGAATCGAAATTACAAATTTGAAAGATACAGCTTCAAATTACAAATTTCTTGGTGATTTCTGTTGAAATAAACCCAACGATCGTTCCGATCCTCGTTTGAAGCGATTAATGATTTCATCTATGTCGTATTGATCTTGAACGCTAGAGTACGTTCCACTAGAGGACCGCAGCGCTCACGGTCACGACCGCAGTCTTTGCTGTTCAACTAACTCATGGGCGATGTGGCTGGTGCTACAAGTAGAGCGATGCGAGTGTCTGTTAAATGTCAAATGAACTGACAATTTGTGGTTGGGATTGAAAAGTAAATCATTAATAAAATTAAACTAACCTGTATCAAAAAAGATATACGAATGGAATGAATTCAATATGCCTGTGAAAATTGATCGCTCTTGAATAATAAATAATTATAATGAGAGATCATGGAATTGACAAATGGAATATCTTGAATCAATTGACATATTTAAGTACAAATTGGAGAAGCATTTTCTCATTCCATTTGAACTTCTTGGCGCTTCGACCCATCTTCCAATTGCGGGCGTTATGAGCTTGAAGTAGTCGAGATCAATGACGTCATCTATGACTTATTTATAATGAATGCCAAGACCACGATCGTCTTGTAGAATGATTGTTGAGGCGACATGAGCGTTGCGGTCGACTAGTGGAACGTATCTTAAGACTGCAATCGCCTTGTGGAACGATTATTGAGGCAACATGAGCGTTGCTTCCGCCTAGTGGAACGTACTCTAAATGTATCGCTGCATCTATCAAAGCTTTTGCAGATTTGTGTGAAGGAATGTTATTCTGAACAATGTTTTCCTGAATTTTATTAAATATAGTCTCAGTGAAGTTGACATAGCCAACGATTATGTGTTTTTAACGAAATTTTTTCAGGTTCTAGGCAATTTATTGGAGCATTTATTAATATTGTCAGAATATAAAATAATCAACGGAAATTACACGAAGATTGAGTTTGCGTTCATCGTCTTCAATCGATTATCCATCACCTTGATGAATTTAAACGTAGTGTAAATTGATGTGTAATAAACATTTAGAGGGAAATTGCTTCTAATTTTGTAGAGATGCGCATGAAACTCTCGTACTTTTCATGCGCGTTGTGGTCGGATCTTTTTTTTAATTATATGCTACAATGTTCCTATTGGCAATAGATCTATAGACTATAGACTACTGAAAGTCTATTTTGAAAATTTTGTTCTTCAACTCCACATCTTTTACGAATCTAGCAGTATGACAAGCAGCATCATTTTTCGAAAAGATTTATTTGTTAATTTTCAAACGCAGCTATTCAATTTGTGGCATTAAATCTTTTTGAAGCACATTAATATATCCATAAGCGTTCATAGTGTCGTTTACGAAGTGTAGTAGTTGTCGTAGTCTCCACTTGTCTTGTCATAGATCTTTGATGAATTGTCACAGAAACTGAAAACAACATTTTTCTGAAGACAATAAGTGTGATTGATTTATTTTCGATTCCTCATGACACTGTTCCAGCTATCATCGACGTGAACTTTTAATCTATAGTTCATTTCAGTTAAGAATGGTCTGAAAGTTCTTATGGGACTACGACTCAAGCCTTCTGATTCTCCGAAATTCAGATTAAAGGCTGGAGATAAAAGCAGCAAATATTCACATATTACCTGAATAGATACAAATTAAAATTTATTTATGATGATTGATGAACGACTGACAAATGATGCAACTGACAGATCGCCAAGAGCGATTTTTTTGCTGATGTGAAATCGATTCGCATTTTGGCCTGTCAGAAGGCTCAAATAGCGCCGTTATTTCATACTATGAAGTGATGGTTCTAGATTTGAAATTTACGTTAATAATAGCTCCAACACAGTAATGAGGAATCGAGAAGAAGTCTATCATATTAATAACCTTCAGACAAACATTGTTTCCAGTTCCCGTAATGATTCAGGAATCCATGCCAACTGCAGGGAGCAATAATTACTACACTTCGTATATGACAGGTTATGAACGCTGTTAGATATAATTGATGTGTCTGGAAAGGATTAAAAGCTACATATTGAATGGATGCGTTAAAACTATAGAATGTATCTCTCGAAAAGATGATGCTGCATATTACACGGCCGAATTCGTGGAAAAATGGATGTGAGAAAACAGAATTCCACTTTTAAAATGGACATCCAGTAGTCCAGATCTCTGACTGATAATACTACCATGAAAATGATACTTGACGATTTTGTTTTGTTAGAGCGGATCATCTGAATTCTTCTCTAATTTTCTCAGAGTTTCATTATTACTCTGAAACTCAATATAATTGATATGAGCTGATGAAATGTACTATCAACAGAGTAACTCAAATTGCTTGTTTGTAAAGGCGATCTTTGAGACTAGGGCCCAGTTGTACACTCTAAGCTTATCCAAAGCTTTGTAAAACCAAGTTTAATTTTTATGGTTACAATTATTTCAGCAATAGAAATTAAACTTGGTTTTACCAAACTTTAGATAAGCTTAGACTGTACAACTGGGCCTAGAAGAGATAAAAAGAGACTAGTACGTAGTCACGATCTCTGTTCCCGGGAATTTGTCTATTTCACTATCTGCCGTTTTTGAGCTATGACGGATTATTAACTTTCTTGAGTTTCAACTTATGTACTGAATATTTAAGATAAAAAAATATTCAGACATTATTTGGGCACTTTTTGAATACAACTTATTTGTCAAATAAGCTTTCCCTTCTTCACTTATCGTTTTTGATTTACAACTTAAAGTTGTATTTTAA
Organism: Dromius quadrimaculatus; assembly: GCA_963989225.1. NCBI lineage: Eukaryota > Metazoa > Arthropoda > Insecta > Coleoptera > Carabidae > Dromius > Dromius quadrimaculatus. The sequence goes on along the minus strand of OZ022325.1, from coordinate 53,816,354 downwards.
AAAGGCTGTAATTTAAAACGAATAAGTGTTATTTAATTCCAATTTTGCTCCTATTACTGTTCTGCAAAAGTCGAATATTCTTTTTGTCAGAGGCGCATGTGAGCTGAGGTAATTATTATTAGAACTTGAAAAACTAGTTTTCACCACAGTTCGAAAATGAAAGAAGACAATGGAAGACTGTTTACATATTTCGCAGAAATGTATTGTGAATACCTTCCTAGTTTTCTCCTGTTTCTTATGATGTTAAGAATTTTTGATACTCACCAGCAATTTCAGTCACTCTGTATAGTAATTGGATATGAGATTTGATGTGATACGTTCTTAGCTACCTAATATACATTCGAGATTATAGTTATATATACAAATTTAAATGTCAATTATTAATCTCTGTTCATTCATGATTCAATGTTATCTCTTTACCTTTGTTAGATACATTGGTAGTTCAGAAGTATTTTAATGAGAAAGGATGTTCGTTATATTACAAATAGTCTTGGAGCTCTGGATTTTGAGTGAATTTTCTGTCGTGAGATAAAATTCAATCTAGAAAGTGGTGGATAAAAATATGTGCATCATTGCATATAAGAACTAAATAACACTTGAAGTTTACTTCTGCAATTGGTGTATCGAACTTTTTTGTGCAGGAATTCTGAACTTGACATTTGATTTTTTCCATTGATACTGCACGACCAATAAATGATGAAATATTCGCAAAAAAAATATTATCTTCTAAGATACTAAGCGACCTGAGGCCAATTAATAAAAGACTCTAATTTTGAATTTGGATGTCAGAATATTAAAAATAGCAAATATATAGAGCTTCCCAATCTTTTGTAGTTACGTTGGAACAGAGCTCCAATTATTCCAATGTATGAATTGAATCTGAACTATTTAATTCATATATTCATATAAGTCTAGTAGATTTATTTCAGATGAAGCAATATATTCACATGATTGATAAGAAATCTGTGTCTTCAAATTATTCGAAAACATTTACAAACAGTATAATGTTGGTTCACATTTGGCCAAACGGCTGTAATTACAGCCCTATGCTGGGCCGTGATTTATTCTTAACGTTAATGAAGTGATTTGTTTGACGTGATCAAATTGGAATGCTGTTCTGAATTAAATCTATCTATATGATCTAATTGCTTGTGCAAGTAACTATTCTTTCAATAACATTGATTATCTTATTAAATTTAATTCTTGTAGGTTCAATTTTCTTATGCACTTCTGAGCGTATTTCGTGGCTAGATTGTATCGCCTTGACAACTCCAGGTGAAACTTATTTCTATTTCCGTCAGCCTCCTCTGAGCTATGTTAAAAATATTTATGTACTACCATTCGGAACAACATTGTGGATAATTTATCTATCATTTTTATCACTATCATCAGTTTTACTATATATTGTAGTTATTTGGGAATGGAAGATTTTAAGAGAGACTGGAAATGAAGCTGAGGCTGATATGATACATATGAATTTTTCTGATGCGATACTATTTACAATGGGTGCTGTAAGTATACCTAATCAATCTAGCAAGTGCAAAAAGTGCTACCATATAATAACTTACAAGGAAACTAGATAAAATAAAATATCGCGTTACATTGAACTTATCAAAATTATCTCCACATATAAGGTCAGTCCAAATATTTTTAACATGATACTTATCATTAAATGTAGCATTGAATTATGTTGCAATTTTGAGTAAATCTGTAAGTTTTATATGTACTTGAATCCATGAAAAATAGATATTAACGCATCGATTTCTATTGAATATTTATAATCTTTTCATAAGGATAAGGTTATTGCTAATTTTTTTCACAAATTTTAAAATCCTACAGATTTATATGCTTGCTCAGAATCGCAGCATGGAATACAAAAAAATTGTAACTTGTCACTTATAATCTGAATTTGATATATTTTTATGAATCGCGGTACTTAATTTTATCTAGTACGTAACTGAGCATTCTTTTAGAATGTTCTAGATAATATTGTGTAGAAGATTCACAATATCTTATTAGTAAATGAATGAAATAAAAATGTGACATCTCCTTTCAATTGTTTTTAGCACAATTATATTTTTTAGCGTATCTACTATTTCAACAACGATTTAAGTAAGTTCTATTCAGAATCGTAGTAAATTGAAGAAGTGTTGTGGAGGGTGAATTTTTACAAGCAATGTAGGGCTTTGGAACTTTAGAATGTACAAATTTGTATACTTTTGGCTAAGTTTTTCGAAAATCGAGTCAGATATGATTTAAAATTGAATTTATCACAAGAAAAGCTGCAGATGATTATCTTCCGTAGACTATAGATGATAACAATTTTCTGCACGTTTTCACGTGCTGTTTGATGAACCTTAGAAGAGATCTTCCCTATCCTCTCTGGTGTATATGGAATTGTAAACTGGAAAATATTAACCAGAGATCAATTGTACTACGTACTTTGCAACTTTACTCCGTAATATAACCGCCCAGTTTCATTCTGTCTAACTTATATGGAGCCTGAACTGATCCAATTCAATCTAACTCAAACTTATCATACTTGAATGTATCATCCCAATTGAAGGACTTCCAAGAAAGAGAAAAAGAATGACTGTCGGAACGTGTAGATCGTTGAATTATATCTTCAAGAAAATCCTATAACACTGCCTGAATACCCGCCGAGTTATAGGAGGTTGTCAATGTTAATTGCTAAGCAAAAAAACACTGAGTTTTCAAAAGTGTTAAGCAAATTACTCAAAAAGGATCACAAGTTTTTCATCAAGTTCGTAATGTCAAAAAAGTTAGCAAATGGAGAAAAACTATCCATGTTATACTTAATATTTATTACAGGTGATGAACAATGATGACAATAATTTCATGCATTTTATTTCTTATATATCGACAGTATTGAACGTGCAGCAAAAAACTTTTAATTTCTAATGAAGGAAAAAACTTTCTAGAACTCATTTTATAAATAAATATGTTTTATTGGGTATAAGTTCTGTAATTTATTAGAAACACAACGTTTCAACAGCAAAGTGCTGCCTTTTTCAAGTGAAAATAAATATATATATATATATATATATTTATTTTCACTTGAAAAAGGCAGCACTTTGCTGTTGAAACGTTGTGTTTCTAATAAATTACAGAACTTATACCCAATAAAACATATTTATTTCTTAATTTCTAATTTCTTATTCGTGATCAGCGACCTCGAGAACATAAATAATATGTTTTATGAATTTATTCTTAGTGCTTCGTTGATTGTTCATTTCTTAACTTTAAGGATGATTTTCACACTTTATTAGGGATGAAAGCAATAATTTTATTTACATGAGTTTCATTACTTAAAATATGAGAGTCTGCAAAGATAGTCCAAAACAAGCAAAATATGGCGATCCATTTTACGTCTTTTCTATCCTCCATATTGAGGATGGAATCGTTAATTTTCAAATTCTGACTTAAGGTTCGTTATCGGCGACCTTAGAAACAAATATTTATATTTATTTTTCTATGGTTAAGAGTATCTGTTGATAATTATGTCAGTATCAAATCAGAGAATGCACTGAAAAAACTATCTTGCACCACTCTGTTGTCAAAAGTATAAGTGGTAGAATCTTATTACTTAAGTGGTAATACTTGAATGGTGAGACTCAATTGGTGAAAACTGAAGATTCAAGTTCATCGTATAACGTTTTTAAGAAAAACAGTTTGTTTCATTCAAATTTTGTACTAACGAATACAGTTCAATTGAAACGAAAATATAAGTCCTGACCTCAGAACTTTGATGTATGTCTTTTTGTTTAATAAGTAAGATTTTACCACTTGAATTGCAAGACTTTACCACTTGCCATCGTATCGAGCTTACCACTTTAAGTTATTACGGATATAACTAAAATTGCTATCAGGACCACCTTACCTCTTTTCATTCTCAGTGTGACAATGATTCGAACGGCATGCTTGAATAAATGATGAATTCTAAGTTTGTGGCTAACAAACATTATTTGAGTGGCATATAGTATTATTGTAATGTTTTTTGCTTGGAAATTGCTTATAATTGAAATAAAAGTCAATATTTGATAATTGAAAATGATATAAAAGCTTTATTCTTCTGGATATCACTAAACAACACTATATTATCTATTTATCACTTACTACTCTCTTAAACGCAGCCGCGGATATTTATATTTAACAATTTATATACACTTAGCACTTCACTGTTTGATATTCACTGCTCTAGATTCACCACTTCACTACTCTGTCAAGTCGTTTGCTTGCCTTTATATTAGAAATATCCATTTCTCGAATGTTCTATCACATTTCTGGAATATTGCTAGAGGTTTTCATCGGAAAGGATGATGTGATGCGGTGCGGTGCGATGCGAGGAGGACGAAAGGCTCCGCTCAGGCGCGGTCAGATCCAAGCCTACTCCACTTTTATGAACCTTCACACTCTCGCACTTTACATTATTATGAATGGGAATATTTGAATTGACAGCTTTTTGTTTCTTCAGTTGTTCATTTATATTCACAAATGAATGATGATACATTATAGGAATTGCCAAGGAGTCCTAAAACTTCTAGAAACTCTTAGTATACATGCAATTCTTCTATTTTTTGATGACTTCAAATAAACAGTTGATTTCTACAGTAGAAAATGCCGAACAATTTGGAAATTTTGATACTAAATTACATTTTACCACAAATCTGACGCTTCTGAGCGCTTGTCTATATTTTGTGGTAAATATTTAATAAAATAAATGATTAATTTGACTATGGATTACTCTACAAATTATACAGACAAATTATAGAAAAGCTGCTCAGAGTTTGTGATTTCAGTAAAAGTGAAGTATAAACGAAATTGAATTAGTGAACTGAACTAAAAGGCTGATACATTCTATATCATCTTGTGTATGCAGAACTGTTGACAATTATCAAGTTGCGCAACGAGATTTACAATATTATTGTGTGTTGATGAAAATTGAGAGAGTGCAATGAAGAGTGGAACTTGTTAGGTTTGATGAAGTTTTTTTGTGAGTAATGTGTTCATATAAACCAGAAAGATGAGTTTCGAAACTGAATAATGAATCTTTCTTGATTATGCTCAATATCTACTATCCTATTTTGCCTAGTTCAATCAATCCCATTCGTACTGATGTAAAGCTATCATATTCAAAAACGATATGACTTCTAACGACATTACTCACTGCCCAAAATTGTTTTGACATTATTATATCTAACACGACTCAAACTGATCCATCATTGTCTTCTACAATCTAGCCCGAACTGTCTGAACCTATTCCATCCAATTCGATCTGATCTGATCCTGTCCAGCCCTAACCCGACTTGTTTTGAATTGGATCAGTTCAGTTTTAAGATCTGGGTAAAAATTTACAGCTCTGTTTGGTGTGTGATTAATTTATATGAACCTATGACAAGATTGTAGATTGCACGCTTCAGTGGTGTGCAGTTCATATGTGCAGGGTGTGCACTGCACACCCTATGAAAATATTAGAAACTACGTAAATAAAATTAATATAATGGTTCATTGAATACTTCATTTTATTCCACAAATTTTCATTATAAAATCAGAGAAAGAGCGTATTTTATCTATTTATGCAACCAGAAATACGAGCGCGCCTCTGCTATATATTTGAAACGAATGTCGACGCTTGAGGTGTAGATTTCTTGCCTGCACGGCGAGCGAGGTCTGTTTTGCATAGTCAGTATAGGGAAAGTGAAGGAATAGAGTCTGACAGAGAAAAAGCATACCGAAATTAGCGATCTCCTATCGCTCGTTCTCTCTCGCTGGGTGCAGGCAGACTTCCTGCACCTGGAGCTGAATATTCAACGTTTAGCTGAGTTCTTTTTCAAACGCCTTTTATTAGTTTGTTTTAAAATAGTTGAAATATTGTTATTCGTTATATAAGACAGCAATATCAGGTAAACATTTATTTTTACGTTTCTTAAATTATTTATTTTTGTGAAATTATCATTTGTAGAATGACAACTGAAAATAGATCTATAATTTGTGATCTACTAGAGAATCCTTTTTCACGTCGTGATGTCGGAACAAAAAATGAAATTATGAAAACAAGACCAACGCCAGACATAAAATTTACTCAAAATATAAAAATTAAAGGCCAGCAGTCCGTGCGACATTTCCAAATTAAAATATATGAAAAATTTGAATGGATTGCTGGTTGTTGCGAGCAAAATAAGCTGTATTGTTGGCCATGTATATTTCCCCTTGCTCACCACCGACTGTGCACACCTATCACAGAAAGTCACCGCACGCCACTGGCACGCTTATAAATACAAAGTTGATATCAAATTTTTGTGTTGTGAATTACAATGCAACTTAACATTAATTCAGAATCTTCGAAATGCACAGCAAAATTGCAAAGTGCTTGGTGCTATTTATGAGAATAATGTTTTTTTTTTTTTTTATCTGAAAACTGAAAAACTCGTGAAAATGACGTCGAGAGTTCATGGTGATATTTCATGGAAGTAATTGCCAAAAATTCTTGAAAGCGATTTATAATCGCAACAAATCATTCCAGATTGTTATAAGCTTGCAAATATTTTTTATTCACTGAAGGGAATGGGACTCGTGAAAAATAGTTTTGCATACACGTCAGACCCACTGTCCCACCGTAACAGATAACAATAATATAAGTTACATTCTCAATGAGTGAATCACGAGGTCAATCTCGCGCCCGCAAGCGGAATAATTGATACATGGTTCGAAAGTGGCGCTAACATAAAATAGAAAACAACTACGAAATTTATTGCGTCACTGAAACGTTGATGTCTAATATATAATATTTTATATTTCATCAATGGCCAGTTGCACCACTAACACTTAACTTTAAGTGGAGAAAAATATCTATTGCTACTATTGTATGGACCATTGTCACTGGTTATCATTCCTCCCTTGAAGTTAAGTGACGGAAGTGCAATTGGCCATAAATGTTTTATTATTCAATTCAATTATTTACCAATTTATGGAATAATAAAATTATAGACATCGGACGTATTAACAGATTATATTTTTATAGGTCTGTCAACAAGGTTACGCAACCGAGCCTAAAGAAACACCAGGAAAAATTTTGATTCTAACAGTTTTTATCACCATTTTATTCTTGTTTACTGCTTATGCTGCATATACCGTCGTACTTTTTCAAGAAACAGGAGATGATATAAAAACGTTGGAAGATCTATATAAATCTGACATGAAATTAGGTGTCGAGAATAAACCGTATTATAGACATTTAGTTGCCGTGAGTAAAATGTTATAATTACAAATGTTTAATTATACATGTATACATCTTTCTACATTTTTCACAAAAAATTACGGATGCGAAAAAAAACTCGGTGTTGGGAGAGCTATTGCTCTATTTCTTTTAGCGTTATGTGATTATTGCGTGATTTTTATGGATGCACTTCACCTGAATATGTATATGAGGAACATAATATTGGAAAGAATGTAGTCGGGAGAGTAGGAAAAAATAGATGCGTTGATTTCGGCATGTGGAATGAATGAATTTGAGTATTTCTGGAAGAAACCTAGGATGAACTGTTGAATGAACACCTAGTATAAAATAAGTTGGATGTTTTTGATGACGCTGACTGGTAAGTTATATTTATTTTCTTTTCTGCCTTATAGTTTTGACCTCACCTGAGTCCTCTTCAGGAATAAGAAGAATTTAGTTTTAATAGAATTGTGCACATGTAATTACGAGTACATAATCATCATGGTCGAGATATTGAATAAAATCGCAAAAAAAAAACGTGAAACAAATTTTTTGGTCAGAAACAATATTTGAAACGCAATTTCTTCAAAACTTAATTTTTTCCGCTCCTGAAAGTGGAAAAGGGAATAACTATATTTTGACTAAACTTCCGTATCTCTATTCGCTTCATAAAAGTGGATATTTATGATCGGTTTCACGGCGAACTCTATTTACCAGGCGGGAGTGTGATGGAGGGAAGCGTGACGTCAGTAGGCTTTGTGAGCGAGCCAGCGATAGTAGTAGACTTGATGACTTCGTGATACGAAGTAGATTTCCTTCTTATATTTCGAATACCTACCTAAATATATACATATAATTCAATTTAAACATACCTCGCAAATGTTGTGTCTCAGCTTGTAAAAGCAATTATGATAGTACAGAAGAAAATGTAACTACATTTGAATTTCTGAAGATTGCATTGCAACTAGCTATACAAATACATAAATTATCCAGGCGAAATTAGGACTTTTCATTACGATAAACCGCATTTGAAACCTAATCCGTTTCAAACTATCTTTCCTGGACGTCCTCATTATTTAAATATGAAATCAAATACTAAAAAAAAATCTTAGACGAACGAAATTTTGAAATCAGAAAAAAAGAACAAGAAAAAACTAATAAGATATTAGAAATACAACTGATGGAAAATAGAGTTCAAAATTTTAACTTACTGCTTGAAAAAGCACCTGAATTTGTCAAAACTATAAATGACGATATTTTTGTAAAAGTAGATGATGACGGTATTATTATTTACAAAATGGATTCCAAAGCAGTAAGTCGTTCCTTTTATATTGAAATAGATAGAAATCTGAGCCCAAAGTATTTCTTCAGAAATAAACTTGTAAGTTTGAGTGAATTACAGCATAATAACACTCCATTATCTACAAATGAACTTGATACATTATCCAAATTGAGAGATATTTCAGAATGTATGTTAAATGAAACTGATTTTGTCAATACTTATTCTATTATTTAGAATTTAAATATCGATGTCTGAGAACGAAGGCGATGAAGAGAGAATTGGGCAATTATTGTACTTAAGTGAACAAATAAGTCTCCTTTTCTCAAATCAAAAGCGCTACACTTCAAAAATTATTATTTGGTCTTACATGATTAATATGCAATCACATCCTAAATATTTGCAACAACTTACAGCTTCTTTTCATATATCTTCAAGTTCTTAAATAGGAAATGATCATTTCTTAAGAATAATTGCAAATAGACTTACCAAAGAAGAGGACAAGTGGGTGATTTTGCAACTTGATAAAATATATGTTAATGAAAGCATTGACAGCGAACTGTTATTTTGAGTTACATTTATCGCATTACAGCGTTTTACTCTAAAAGAGACAAGAGAATTACCGTTATTATTGTTGTTAGTAAGTCAATAATCATTCTGCATAAACATTATAGTTCTAAAATACAAATTTAATACTATTACATCGCATGAAACTGTGTAAAAACCAGCCTACAGACGTCATGCGAATGCTGTGGTAATGGGGGTCACACTCCCGCCTGGTATTGGCAAATAAATTTAAGATCGCAGTGCTGCAGCGGATATTTTTGAACTAACTGAGTTAGGATAAACTTGAAGTTTACATGTGTTCAAATGGGATTGTTACGATTTTTGAAGATAAAAATTGTGAATATGAAATAAAGATTTGCTTTTTCATGGATATTTTTTAAAAGTATATTGTTCGTAAGTACCAGGCAAGTGAATTATTCCATCTGTTTATTTATATTAAATTCATATTTTTAAATTGAACTTGACCTTTAATTTCTAGATAATGATATTGAAACTTCAAGAATATTTTGATGCAAATGTCTGTCACGCTGTGTAAATGAGGGTGAAGAGCTAGTAAATGCTTGACATTATATTATTCTGTCGGAAATTAAATGATGATAGTGACAAGAGAGTATTTTTGTATGCTCTTTGCATATAAACATCAAAAGTGCTTGAGAATCCGTATGAAATTGAAGGAGAATTGAATTGTAATGAATATGATGCCTTGGAGATTGAGAATATGAATTGTTCTTGCAAAACAGAAAACAGCGGCAGTTGCAAGCATAGTTCTGCAGTTTTTTATTGTGTACCATGTGTTGAAAAGTTGAAGTGGCGCGAGAATGCCTTTAATTTTGTTAAATAAATATTAGATTAGTACTTATTAGTTGCACTGTTTGTTGTTTCAAAAAATCTATCAATTATTTGAAGATGATTTGTATTTGTAAAGTCTACCTGGATAAATAGAAAACAATCCAGACAAAAATATTCACCAGTTGCAATATCTGAAATGTCCTGCATGAAAGAAAAGATTTTGAAAAACTCTAAAACTTTGGATTCTATCTTCTTTTTCAATTTAAAGAAAAAAGTACAATAAAAAGAAATAACAACCTTATTATATCAACTGTCAGACAGCGAATGCGTAGGCTATGGCTTCATCAGTCATTACTACTACACTTAATCCTCCATGGTAAATTTTTGTATTTGAAATTTCAATCAATTAACACAGTATTTTTTGATGAATTTTTGCTAAAATCATTCAGAATTATTATCTCATATATGTTTTTCATTAATACTAATTAAATAACCGAAAATAGAATATGATTTATTGATTTGATTATAAGCTCATGTATAATATATATGTAGCCCGCCAAATCTATCCTAACATCACTAGTTTGAAATTCTGCCACCAGATAGAGTATCGCTTATGTTTATTTGCCAATAGAGTCCGCCGTGTCGGTTTTCATCAAGAACAGACAGTGTCATCACATCTCTCTGTGCTGCTATTATATCCCATTGCTAAATGCAGCAACAACAAACTGCTAAAGCTTTCATCTGATGCTTCTATTGCAATACCTATAATGACATCCCTAGAAATTTGGACGATTTACTTGACTCAAAGAGTTGTCATGGATTATTATATTATCGATTCTTACTATTTTCAGATACAATCCGAGCCGTTACGCAGGAAGATATTTTTGGACAAAATACATCCTGAGGGAGAAACAGGAAATTATTATCCATTAGAAGAAGGAATTGCTAAGATGAGAAAAGAATATTTTGCATTTTTCACAGATGAGATAGCTGGCAATAAAATGGTTTCTGATACTTTCTTCGAAAATGAAAAATGTGGACTAGAACAAATGTCATATTTAATTAATGTTAAAAATCTCTGGATTGTATCACCAAAGAATATACCTTTCAAGGAAATTTTTACAATGGGGTTAGTATAAAAATATTTCTGGAACACAGTTTTACATCAATAAATTATTATTTTTATGATATAGAATTTTGGACACGATTTATCTAAACTTTGGTTGCATTTTAGACAAAAATATTGGTTAACAGAATTTTGTATCATGTTTACTCTTTATTGATTGTACCTTTTCCTACTTCCAAGGTGGCAGTAGGAAATTGAAAAAGGTAATGTTTCTTCACTATTTGGTAGCAAAAACTTAATGTACTTCTGATTGACACTAAATTTAAGTATTGGAATATCCTACCTTGAAGGTGAAGACCCAGGCTAGCTTCTAATAATGGTACCGGGAATATTTTTCCTGAAAAATAGGAAATGGGCGCCACTCCCAGGAAATGATCAAAGGAGAAAAAGGTGTTATTCTGGAAGACAATAGCGACAGCAAGAAAGAAATAAAGCATAGACGTCGAAATCAATTATTAACAAAATTATTATTAATTTGAAGCCAATAGTTCCAAGAGTAATAATTAAAAAGATTTGGCAACTCACGAAAATAGTTAAAGCTATAATACAAAAAAATCTCACTGCAACATCCCTAAAGGGAACTAGAGAGCACGTCACAGACGTTCAAAATTACGTTACAAAAACTAACTAAATATCTTCTTCAGACAGAACTCAAGACTTAGTATCAGCAGAGAAGGTAGATGACGAATTGATGGCCACAAAAACAACGTCAGACTAGAACATTCCCTGAATTAAGTAAAGTTGGGTTTGCGTCTTATAGGGCTTTGATAAATACCCAACGGTTCTCGAAGGTGTTAAGGTTGGCCGTGCGCCGGGTAATCAACTTCAGGACGTATTAATGTTTTTTTAAATTTCGTAGACGGGTTAATGTTCTTCCTAACGTAAAGTTGGCTAGAAACTAGTCTCAAGTGGCCACAGGTTCCTGAGATCCCTAGCAGTTTACACTGAAAATAAATAACCCAACCAGTATCCAATTCAACTGAAACAGGAGGTTCCTATAAAATAAATTGGAGAGCTCTCTTCAAACGTGAAGCGTTTAACTTGAATAAATAAATTGAGATTTGAATTGAAAAACGAAAGAACTGTGAATTTAATGAAAATTAAATAAAATAAACAGTAAAGTTATTACTTTGCCTGATTTTGATTTGTGCACTAAAAGTTTACAAAGTAAAAAAAACTGCGCTGAGCATTAAAGAGAAGAAAAACAAAGAATATACAAAGTCTAGCAAGACAAGAAAAAGGATTTTTAGCGACGAGTTGATGAATTTACGAACGTGGTTCGTTACTAAAAAAAACTGGACCAACCTTCACAAACTAGTAGGATTTTCCAGCTTAAAAACGGGAACTAAAGCCCACAACAAAATATTTAAAGCTTTGGAAACTAAAAACTACACAATTAATGTAAGAAACTAGACTACGAGTTGTTGAATGACAAATCCGCAGCGCGTTGGATCCAAAATATAGTTAAATTGAGTATTATTAACCAATTTCACTAATTATTCATACATCAAACATACTTAGGTAAGGAAAGGTAGAGGGAGGAACGCAGATAGCCACAAATCTCGTTGTTTTTTTTTACTTCGAATGTATATATGAAAAAATTGCGTATCACCGAGTCGATATCCGTCTGATCGCGTTTAATTTAGTATAAAAGTTTGTTGTAAAAAGATTCTGAACACCTAACAGAGAATTAAGGATGGAAGAGATAAATTTAGAAATCAAAAGGCTAATCACGCGGGTCATCTTCAAACGAAATCACTGGCAAGAATTATACTAAATTTGGAATAGCGTGAACAAATTATGAACAAAATATTTAGAAAATCATAACAAAATTTTTAATAAAATAGAATAACCACAAAATTTAGAACAACTAGAAAAATTAAAAGACTGCTCAAAACAAATTCGTCTGCAACAACCGCCCAGGAACCAAAGAGAGCGAAGAAGACGCGCATGCTCCCCAAATTTACAAAATAAGTGCAAATTTGTCCTACAGATGGCAACATCGGTGTGGAATGAGAAAAAAATTGTACAAAAAAGATGTAAGACGAAATTTCTGTAACATGATTCTAATATATACTCGTACATACCCTTACTCTGACTGCAAGAGTTTTTTTTTTTTTATTTAATCATATTTGGTAAGTAGAGTTTGATTTTGGATAGAGTAGATATCACAAAATACTTGTGACAAAGTTCATGCTGTGGAACATTTCAATATAAAAATTCTGAAACACTCATTTATTTGTTCTACAAAATTTCAAATCTAAGAATTGGTTTTAACACGGAGCGACTGTATACACGTGTTGCGTTCTTATTAGGACTTGTCGGTAAAGTATAGCCAATAATTCAAGATAGTCAGTGCTTGGATCTCAAAGTGTTTAAACTCATAAGGATGGATGGACTGCGAAAGTAAAAACTATATGCAGCACCATTTATCGAGCATATGCTTAAGACCAGTTGTATGTATTTTGTATATTTTCAGGTATTGTTGTTTTCTAATTCAGATATGATAGCTTTTCGGTGCATATTTTCATCAGTCTGTTGTCTCTCATAAGTAGAATCTTTTATTACAAGTTTAGTGCCCGATGAGCTACCTTACTTCCAAGTTTCCAAGTAGTTCGTTTGGCCTTTTTCTAGCATGTCCAGATGGCTTAATGCCCATACCTCCGAAGCGTAAAAAAGAGTTGCAGCAACTGTCGAGGGTTTCAACTATTTCCCAATAATTTGTTTTTGCCTTCACTAAAATGTTTTGAATTGCACATGAGGCTTCCGCTGCTTCATTTAGAAAGGTTCATGCATTTCCGTTTGAATGTCTTAATGTTTTAAACGTAATCCCTGAATATGTATACGAAGTAGTATGGTTTATCTCGTTACCCTACCAGTAAAACTTTCTGTCAGGTGTTTTTGGACAATCTTTATGTATATGCATGATTTTTGTTTTGGTATGGTTAATCTGTAGATTTAATAGAGAACCATATTTCTCTAAAGCAATAAGCTTGTTCTGAATATCCTCTGGGGATGTGGCAAAAATAACTAAATCGTCAGCATATTGGAGGGATAAAATATCGGTATTGTGATTCATCCAAATTCCTTTTAAGTTTTGACTCCTGAATCATCGTAACTAAAATACGAAAAAATGAGAATTTTTTTCCACAAAAATCATACCCAATATTCTTAACGAGTAGACTGGTATTCCAGGTTATTTCATAATCAGTCTTATTTTCTTTGAGGAAAGCTCAGACGGGAGGTAGATGTATCAAGATATGCTATAAAATATTATTGATCCACTAACTCTAACACATAGACGTCAGAGAATTAATTAAATGTTCTGTCTGTCTATTCCGTCTGGAAAATTAATAATTTACTTCGGGAAGGTAGACAACTCACCACAGTAGTGTTCTGCAAGTGATGCCGTTTGGGAAACACATCTTGAAAGCAAAATATGAGTTCATACTCACCACGTGCCAAGTTCCATCTCAGTCCGCTGTTAATATCGTATTGAATCTCGATTATTCGACTATCTTGATATGATAACTGGTATTTCCGTGGTTTTGTGATTTCATAACAGTACAGTCACTTAGTATCAAGAAGATCTCGAACCTCCAACTAAATTTATAACACTCTGTAACAAATTTGAATATTAAAAAAGAATAAATGTGCTTCCGAGAGGATAGAAACAATCTCTAAAATTAAAAATTCAGTACTGACCCAATTATTCATAATTAGGCATTTGAAATATTCATGTATATGTTCTTAAGATTGCTAATAACGGATTTGAAGTTTAAATTTCCAAATTTGCGATTTCATATGGCCGAGTTACAATGAAAACTATTATTTTGCTTCCATTTATTTAAGTATTCAGAGTCGCTAATTACGAAAACAGAAGTTAAAGTTTTTTGTTCACTCTCAATATGACCGATATAAAAGGGGTAAAATGTATGGATTAATTATCATTTTTGTACATCACATGTAATACATTATAAGAGCCGGTTTTACTAATGTTCGTTAAATTTATTCGAAAACCATTGTTGATACAACTTTTGTCATAGTAACTAACTCAAAATAACTTCCGGATGAATTTAACTGATGCTGGTGAAACTAACTTTGGGATCAGTAGTATAACAAATTGATCTGAAGATTATTTATATCAAAATTTATCAGAAGGTGTTTGATTGATGGTATATGTTTAAGGGTTTCCTTGATTCCGAGTTATTATTTTGAGAAGCATGACCTTTCCAGAACTTCATTGGGGCCTAAATAAATTTGTATTATACGGATAATTCTTGTTATTTCATAAAATAACTTTTTGTTATGATAGACTCTTTTAGAAATGTAATATTTTTCTAATAATTTGCTCGAAATTCATGGAAAATAGGTGTTTTTGTCCTAAGATCAATATTTCAGATTCCCTTCAACTCGACGTATATATCAGCGGCAATAGCGTTATAGTATGTTTTTTGGGTAGAGTTCGACAATATACTTTTTCCAACATTCATTTTTCTTTCTTTCATTCTTTCTTTCTTTATGACTCCTGAATTGGGGTGTAACTCACCTCAAACGGCAAATGCACACTTACCATTATTTAATATTTCATATTTGACTCATTTTCAGTCAAATTATCCAAAAACATTTAGATTTAAAATTGCTTGTGGAATCACCAAGTGGATCTATCATAGTTATAGAGCAAGTTCCCAGGACTGCCAGACCTTACTTATTTTCTGAGGAACAAAATGTGTGGAATAGAGTAGTATTAGTATGTACTTTGATCATACGATACTTGCTAGTTTGTGCCAAAGGCCAATTGATAGATACGAGGTGCTAGATGTACGTTAACACATTACTCACTTATCTTTAAATCTGAGTGCTGATTTTTATGTATGTTTTAGAGAATATTGGTAAAAAATGATATTCAACAATGCTAGACACTTTCCATCCAAGGTAATGTTGGCTAGACTCTTTAATGCTCACAAAGAATAAAATATGCTTGCTTATAGTCTAAGTCCTAATTTTTATAGATGATACTCAGAAACAATCCAGACATAATTAAAATATTGCTGTGAATAAAAGCGCGGGGTCACTATTTGTACGGTTGATAATAACCGAAGTATCTACTAGCATCCAACTCTCCCGTGGTCTGGCTGTTTATGAAATGTATTGAAACTGCTTCCTGAGTATCATATATCAGAGTGAGATTACGCTATTTTTTGCGAGCTTCAAAGCGTCTAGCAGGAATTACTGCCGATGGGAAGTGTCTGGCAGTGTTGATTATCAATTTTTAACAATATTCTTAAAAACATACATAAAAATCAGAACTCAGATTTTAAGAAACGTGAGTAATATTCTAACGTGTCTCTAACACCTCGTTTATCTGTAAATTGACCGTCGGCATAAAGTAGCAAGTATGCGTATGAGCAAAGTACCGACTAACACTACTCTAATCCACACATTTTGTTTCTCAGAGAATAAGTAACGTCTGGCGGGTCTGAGATCTTAGACTATTACGAGTATATCGAGAGATTCGGTGAACTTCATTGACCACTATTGTCATATTTACCGCATATTGATTTCTGACAGCTACAGAAGTTTGAATCTATTGTGATGTAAAGTTTAAGTAACTACTCTACATAACTGTTACAATATGGCAGTTATGAAATATGTGACGTTGCATGAAGTCAAAAATTGATGTAAAATTTGAATTTTCAAAACGTAATTAGATAAAATAAATGAAATATCAGAAGCGTTGTTTGCGTTGCGTGATATACATACTTTACGCATGACCGTAGAAAAATGTATGGAATTTTTGAATTTACTTATAATAACATCCTAGGGCATTCAAAAATGACATTCTAGGCTCTAGGTAATCATTTGATAAACTATCAGAACAATAAAATTATTACCTTATTTATTTGTAGGTACAGGAAAATATTTGAAGCTGGACTTACCAAACGAGAATTGGGAAGAAGACTAGAAAAAAAGCCAAAGTGTATCGGCAATCAAAATAGTTATAGAAGTGCTGGCCTAATAGATTTATATCCAATTTATATGATACTTATTATTGGGATAGCTGGTTCTACGGTTCTTCTGATAACTGAAGTTATAACGTATAAAATTGTACACCACACTGTACCTGGAATCTCGACACAGTTTGGATGCGTACCAGTGATTTGTAATCAAATTTGGAATTTTCAAGAAAATTGACTTTTCCAGGAATGTGAAAAATGCAAAGCTACCAATGTCATCACACATTGCTTGTTATTGTATCAAGACGCAGCTATGGGATATTTTCCATAGTACTTTTAATATCTTTAGCGACTCAATTGAACTATACTTGATTCACATTAGAAAAAGTAGTCTAGATTCAGTCAAATAAATACAATATAATATGATATATTAAATTAGAAATTTATAAGAAGCCAAATAACATAGATAATGCACACACTCAAAAAATATTGCTTCATCCGTAAAGGTGAAAGCTCTACTTTGCAAAGTTTATAGAAAAAGTTCAAGGACTGGATATATAACTAGATTTAATGATATCTTAAATTTGTTGGCACTTTTGAGACGGATCAAATAAGAAAAGTTTCACAAAATTTCACCCAATATGTAAAACTCCGAAAAGATGGTGTCAAAACGTGGAAAACTTATTTGTAATAAGATTCAGTTTGAAAATTTCAACCACATTTATCTTATCGTAGATACTTCTTTCTTAACATCATTTTGTAATAAGTAGATCCCATTAAGAGTTTTACATTCAAGGTCTACTCACCACCATCTTGCAATTTGTTCATATTATCCCTTTTTTGTTTTTTTTTTTTTGAATAATAATAATGCATCACATTATTTTTCAATTTAGTGTCTTTCAAGAATATTGGATTTGAATTATTCACTTATAGACTTATATCACAATATAGAATAGTTGCAGATTAATTATTGTGTTGGACCAATTTCCTTCAAATATTAATTGAAGCACTCCCTATGAAAAATAAAATATATGAGACAATTGTAAAATAATGTAGTATTTTATTTCTATTTCAATTTCATAGACTGTCTTTGTGCAATATCACAATTTTTTCCTTCGTAGTTTATTCATTTAGAAGAATTTTTTTAGAATACTGAGAGGTGACAGGTTTAAGAACTAGGTTCCGTTCATAGCATAACCTTATGATGTCGCTAGAAGGTAAGTTGAGTAAATCGAATAATAATTCACATTTAATATTTAAATTGGAACAGAACTGATAAAAATTAATCAATAAAAAAGTCGCACAGCGCAAACATTTTTTCCTAGTTGATAATCTCTCCATTTTTTTAATAAAAAAAATTTACAATTGTGTGTTGGTTATTTAGATCGCTGATTAACACGCGTATTTGAGTTCCAGCTATTATTTAAATGAGATTGTTAAAATTAATTTTCCAACTCCAACAAATCCATTAATTCTTAAAAGAAACATAAATTGGTATGCTTTTAATTAGTGTTGAATTATTGATTGCAAGTAGTAGGTCATTTAGGCTGAATTTAATTAATGAAATTCCGTTGTCAAATGTTACCTTATTTATCGAGGTGGAAAAGGTTTTTGGACATTTCATCTATCTAGCACATTATAAAATTATTTCTTCCACGACTCGTGAAATTATATCTACTTTTTGCACCTGGTGCACTCAAAAACTATGTTGCATTAAAAAAATTGTATTATACGTATTGAATGGCTGATTTTTTTTGCTCATAAATATAAAAATAGACATTTAATGCAGGGTTGGACTGTCAGCAATTTGGTCCGCTGGGTGTTACAAATATGTTGGCTCTCTGAATTATGATTTAGTCTCTTGAACAATAATCAACATAAATAATCAAACAGAAAAATTTAATTTTCATTACCCTGGTCTACGAGCGAGATCCTTCACTCGATGATCGCCGGATAGCGCGTGGATCAGTTCAGATCTGATTGAGTATCCCAAAAACATGCATTCTTTTCAGTTTTCAAATAAAATCTAGAGCTTATTGCTCAGATATATAAATCTATTCATATTATATGTCCACAAAAGGATTTAATTGAACTTGCGAAAATATTATTTTATATTTTTCGAAAAGGAGTAATTTATTTTGTTTGTTATAGTAGTGTGATAACCGTTGAGAAAACTCGCGATTTTAGTCAAGGTATAAATGAATACAATCTGAAAAAATCCTGAATTTTCTTAATAAATATTATTTAAGGCATGAAAATGAAGAAGGTAGGAAGTAGGAATTGAGAGATTGAATGAGTTTTCTCTACAGGAATTATGCTTACTTAGAAATTTGATATTAAAAATTACAATTATTTGAAAAGTCGCCGGAGTAGGAAGATTATAAAGTTAATGAGTCTTCAGTAGGTATTTGTTTTTCACTTTATTATATTAGGTTGAATGAATATATTCAATAGACTTTGCATGAAAATTTCAGAAGTTAATTTGCAAAATAATCATTTTTTTCCCTGAATTATTTTTCTTGAAATATGAAATGACCAGGCTCAGAAGGATAAATAAAAAAAATCTTGATGATAATAACTCACGTGGAGAAACTTCATCGGTTTTTTGTTTCCTCCCTCTGAGATATTCTATTGGAATGCTGGGTCCGTCGATTTGGCCCCTCCCAAATTGAGATATTCGTTTCAAAAGCTAGCTCCCGAATTTTTTCAGTTTGCTCTAGCTAGCTCCACTAGCCATATAACTAGCACCTCATTAACACCAGAAATATTAAGGGTTAGATTCGGGGGAGGCCAAGTCGACGCCAGCTCCCCAAACTCAAATATTTCATATGAAAAGCATGCTCCAAGTACTCCTAATCTAGCTCCAGCTAGCTCCATAAAAACTAAAACTAGCACTATCACACTTATTATTTTGGGGAATTTTTAAAAATGAAATCCTAGCCCTCTCAAATCAAGATATTCATGTCAAAAGCTAGCCCCTGACTACCTGTAGTTCGCTGTTACTAGCTCCACTTACCATATAACTAGCACGTAATTATTACCAGAAATATTAAGGGTTACATTCGAGGGAGGCCAAGTCGATACCAGCCCCTCAAAGTCAAATATTTCATAATAAAAGCAAGCTCCAAGTACTCCCAATTTAACTCCAGCTAGCTCCATAAAAATTAAAGCTATAGCACCACAACCCTTAGTATTTTGAGGAATTTTTGGAAATGTAATCCTAGCCTCCCCAAATGAAGATATTCATGTCAAAAGCTAGCTCCTGACTATCTGTAGTTTGCTGTTGTTAGCTCCACTAACTATATAACCAGCACCTTATCAATACCAGAAATATTATGGGTTACATTGCATTAATACAGACACCTGAACACAAACCGAAGATTTTTAAAGATACATGGCAAATAGAAATAAATATTCAAATTCTGTTCCACGGACAAACTTCAAAGATCACTTTACTTTGTCCTGCATTTCTACAATAGTAATAAATCCCAATAGAAGATACAATGAACTACGGACTATTAAATAAGGTATTGAAGCCTGATCTAGACGCAGAGATCAGAAAACACGAACACTAATTTATCTATTAATTTATTGAGAAATCAATCCGACAGGACAAGATGTCCCAATTTCAGGATGATTATTTGAATTTGAATACATTAAAATTAGTCACCTAAAGTAGCACAAGAGCAATCACTCACATAACAAGAATCAATAGAATTCAATATATGTAATGGAACATTAAAAATAAAACACATAGCATAATGTAACAAATTTTCGCAACAAAGATGAAGTTCAAGTATATTAAACACACCAATAGAGACACTCAAGGAAAACAAAGAAATATATCAATGAATACGCTAAATTTCATAACAGCAGTAGGATTACCTAATAAAATACAATAATCAAATGTGAATAGCAATGTACTATTAGCCCAGAAGTTGAAGTACTTTTCAAGAATTAGAAATGAAATGTTTTCAATATTTCAGTATGGTATCCAGTCGATACAAGTAACTGACCGTAATTATAACAAAAACGATTCAGAATTAGTAACAATAATTCAATCCAATGGATTTATTGATGCAAACAGTTGAAATAACAAGATCTACACTGATAAATCAGTACAGATATTTTGGAATTGACCATATCAATAGAAACTAATCGTTTGTCATATATATGGAATCGAAACCAATTTAAAGAGTCAATTAAAAACAACAGCATGGTACAATATGTACTATTGCACGTAAGAATTGAAGGAGATTGAAGAGCGAATACAGCAGCAAAAATTTGTCATTTTCTTGGAAAGATAATTATTAGAGAATAGTACTTTTGACGACATACGAAACCTATTGAAAATATGAAAGTGAACAAGTGGCAAATATGTGATCGGCAATCCAGATCCACAGGTAATAGATTTTAAGATATCTTGTAAAACTTGTTTCAATAAAGAAATGTCAAAAAAACGTGAATACGTTGGTGAGATATAAAAATGAGCACAACTCGAGCCTAATTTATACATATAAATCAGGCTTACTCAATCGGTAAACAGATTGGTGATATGGAAGATTTGTTGTTGGCTTGCAATCTCCCAAAAAGAGAACAAGATTTTCTGTCCAAATCAATGGTATGTACACTGCTTGTGAATGTAAAACTATTAGTGTCGAATCCCAGTAACAAAATATTTTGGTACAGATTGAAGAACTCTGATTATTACGTAAAAGCTTGCATATCAATTTCAATCGTATTAAGTGCATTAATTACTGAATTGACGCTAGACACAATTTAAAATGCGCGCAGAATTTTTTGGTTGTCATGCATGACTCATAGATATCGTATTTACTTCCGTTATCGCCATTTTTTTTCATTCCATCACCAGTCACCTTGGTGGTTGGTTGTCTCAAAGTTACATTCACACATTGTTGGGTTTTCTAAGATAATAGAATATCTTCAAGATGTATACTATTTCAATTCGATAACTTCATTATGTACAACATGTAACCAAATTTTAACATCATACATGAGGTGAATATTGTGACATGTATTTTTTTCATTTCATTTCAACATTGTTATCCATTCTCCATTTTTTAATATTGTAGACGACAGCTGATGATGGATGGGTGCGCATTCGGAACATTCCAAAATTAGAGACATTTACAAATATTAAAATTATCTGGACTACAATACCTACTTTTTTCATCCAATAACAAAATATGTTAAAATATTTGCAATTACTTAAGTACATGTGAAATAGGTTGCAAGATTTGCCGGTATGCACACAAAACAATAAAAAAAATAATTTAATATGTATTGAACGACAGAATATGCACCCTTTTAGAATTTTCTTCTTAGAAAAGGCAGGAGCAATGGCTATAAATCATCAGTCGGCGCGAGGTGGAGGGAGAAAAATCGTTTGGCACGTAATGAAATTTGTGTAAGCGAAGACCATGAAATTATGAAGCGTCAAAAAAATTACATTAAATCACCTAGATGAGAGTTTTCAACATCATAGGCAGTGATAGCAATTGAAGTAATGCGACTACTAATTAGTCCACACTGATCAATGCTGAACGTCGGAGAACTCCCTGAATCATAACCATCAAGCTCATGAATTATGTTATTTTATTGCAGTATTGCATTAAATAATTCTTGGTTCATAATGTCGTCATGAATAATGTATGTAGTAATAAGTCAATTATCAATTATACATTATTGCCTCTCCTATCTAAGAGGAAATTGAAATAGATGCACTACGATTCTATTGGCTCTGCTGTCTGTAATTAGGCCTGTTCATTTTTGGTTGAACAATTTATGATTGAACTTTATTTTATTTACTTTCACACGAAATTATGAACAAAACTTGACTATTATTTTCACAATCCTTCCACGACTTTGTTGACATTCGATTTTCTAAATGCAATTTTCTATTATACTTCATATGACGGAGTTCAATTTTTGTAAGTATATGTTTAATGTCCTCCTTTATTTCAGAAAATATTTTTTGTTAGAGACGCAGCTGTGAGCCTCCAGGAAACTTCAACAAAAAAAATTACAGGGTGCCAAGTCACAAGATTTCTGATGCTATTGCGTAAGAGTGACATAGCTGAGTTTGCGTAACAAATCAGTTGTCCTGCGCGCAATGTGACAGGGTTCGCTATCCTGCAGGAATCACATGTCTCCCAGATCTATACCATTCAATTTAGGACACGGAAATTTGGTAATCATGTTGCGGGAGCTGAACCGCAGTAATGCGAGAACGTAATTGAAAATTTCGCACAAGATAAAATCAGTCTCAGTGGAGTTGCAAATGGAGACGGTGTTCTTGCAATGTACTTAATTTTGAAATTGAAATATCTAGAATATTATAATTAGTTGCATCTTTTTTTGTGAGTACTGCGTGAATTATAGACATTTAAAATGAAAAAAACAGAGCACGCTGCTACGTTTACATGATACATTTAAATCATTTTAGAAAACAAAATCAAAGAATTAACGAAACGAGACAACTCGTACGATATTGCACCATGCCGCAACTGTAGCCAAATCAAAGCACGAACTGACTTCCGGATATTTGACTAGCTGGACGAGTCAAGAGTTAACTCTGGAGACTTGTGTTGGTGCTAATTTGTGTGATTAAGGACCTTGTTTTACTGTTGTACTAGGGACGTGTATCGTCACCATTTTGTTTGACATTAACTTTAAATTTATTTAAATTATGAAATTTTCATTATTTTTTTTCTCGCACTCCCGGGAGTAAACAACGAATTTAATCCCTCATTTCAGGGACTTAAGTTTGAGTTTAGTCCCTCCGGGATCTAAAATGATCAAGAATCTCAAGGGACTAAAGTAAAATAAACAAATTTTACTATGACAACTAAATAATCAAAGTACTTACCTAAATGTCAAATTGAATTTTATCATTGGAATTCAAACCTTCATTCTTAATTTGTATTAGCATTATTGCAATTCACACAATTTCACAAATGCATCGTATTGTTGTTCGTAAATTTTCTAGACTTTTGGCAAAATCATTTTACAGTTACCTGTTCCGCAGCCTTATCAATATCAATTTTCCCACTCATCTTTTTGACAGCAAGCTTATTTATTGAACAACTGCTGTAGCCAGTCTTGTTTCTATGGTGAATTTACTCAACATTTTTGTATCAAGTTTGTAGTTGTCAAAATTGTAAGATTAATTAATCTACTTTAGACTATTGTGATTCAATATAATACGGTAGTGCGAAAAATAGCGTAGATAACACATGACTTAAGTGCCTTTAATCCCTCAGGTGAGTATTGCCCTCGACTGCGTCTCGTGCAATAAACTCCACCCTCAGGATTGAATCAAGCACTTAAGTTCCTCGTTATATAATATACTATTTCGCACTGCCTTAAATTCGAATTGAGTTAATGCTCAAATTATTCATCCACTGAATCGAATCATTGTGTTTTAGGTGAAATTTGTATTACTCATTTTTTTCATTCAAGACTACCCTCTTCGTGATTTTTAGAGAGTGGTTTTATTTGATATTCTCTTTCAGCTGATGAAAGCTAACCTCTCTTACATTCAATCCGGTCCTGAATTGTAATTTTTTTCATATAGTGCTGAGTTAAGCCGTTTAAAAGTAGATTTTGTGGTAAATCTATAATTATATAATTTTTGTTTCGGGATCCTTTTGATTTTGTTGCAATATATTCTAGTATCTAGTTCAATTAGTGTATATTATTTGAAATTTATTCCATGTACATTATCGTAATTGGAACAAGTTTTTCAGCACGAAGTTCGTCATATCGATTCTTTTTATTTTTAAACTTAGAAATCAATTTCTTCACAGTGGTATATGCAAAGCATCAATCATGTTAACATCTCTAACTTTTTTACTTAATTGGTGTTAATTTCTTGTTTCAAAATCAATGATAGTACCACATCGAATTACCATTGACCTAATCTCATCTTGTCAAGAACTCCGAATCTTTTCTATTTTGATCTAGATCTGATTTTTATAGAAGGATAATCTAATTTGATCCGTGTCAAGTCCCACTGATAAATTTCAATCGGTGATATTTCCATCTTCCATAGTAAGTTGATTATAGTTATCAAGTCAATGTCAATGTTAATGTGATGTGGTTTCACCACTGATTCCTAAGCTTTGTGTGACTGTGGACTAAATGTTGGACAATAGCATATTTTTCTTGCAATTGAATATGAGCCGACTTTTTGTTAATATATCCCAATTATAAATGAATTAATCTCAGCCGAAATTATAAGAGATGAAGAATAAAATTGGAAAGTACTTTTCTACAAGAAGCACGTTTTTAACATGAATGAAATGAAAAACCACTAAAGCATACGTGTGCTTTACTTGAAGCTTTTAAATGTAGGAGTTTGTTCAGGCTGTGGGCTGCATAGTAAATGAGAGCTGTGGGTATTGTTGACACCTGCGATGGCGAAATTAGTTGCTGTTATTTTTTAATCTTTTGCTTGTAATTCAGCCAGGTTGTATACTTTCAATTTCATTTGTCTATTTTTCAGCGCATTTTGTAGGTTGTGATGGTATTTTCAATCATATTTGGAACTATTATTGCTAATGTTACTAAATCTTGTAATTATTTTATCGTAAATGATTTTATCATCCACTGCTTCAATTATCAATAAATAGTAGGGGCAGAATCATGTTTATCTCAAAATAAGTAACATCTGATTTTTGGAGGGACGATTTAGATTCCTGGGCTGAGTTTAAATCGAGCTCTTCAGTTTTTAGGGATGTCACTCAGCCGGTAACCATAGTTTCAATAGTAGTTTTTTCGAATTATTCAACCAATTTTCTGAGCAAAATGAAATTTGAAATATTAGATCAAATAGTTCACGTCCAATGGCGGGTCGAAGATCATCGGAGATAAAAGCATTCTTGTAAACAAGCTGCTAATGGAGAAAATAATCTCGAGATATTGCCGAAAGATTGAAGACTGTTCTTTTTCGATGATCCTTCAGCCGCTTCTTCGATTAGTCTACTAGATTTACGATTTTGATTTACTATTTTGCACCGGAACAAAAGCTTGGCTTTGAATGCGTTAGAGACATCTAGGACACTTTGACAGACTCCTTGACCAGTACATCAGAACTATAATTTCTAGATAGAAATTTAATTTTCGTATGAGACAGTATTCATATCAAAAAAATGTTAGTATTAAAACTGACGAAGAGTTTCGATTCAATATATTCTGGAATTTGATAATTATAGATGTAAGGATTCAGCATTTTCCCTTCTGTTCCCTCATCTAGCATTGTATCTTGAACTTATTATATTTGAATCATTATAAATGCTTATTCAGGAATAGAATTGATGTGTTCAAAATTGCAGGAAGAAGAGCGGAGACTCCATACATCAGACACTTGACATTAAAATGAGGCAAATAGTGCTTTTCTCTATAAATTGTGACGAATTATGTCCCAAAACTCCGTCACAGTTGCACATTTCAGAGCCTTCTGCTACCGTCAAATATTTTAAAGCTCACCAAAATTAATTCACATCTTGTTCACCTTATAAATTTTGAAGTCTGTTATTCTGTTCAAATATACACCATCGTTCACCTTAGTATTATCAGCTACCAGTTGGAATAAATTCATTTTCATTATTTCATAGCATGTGATGGAATGAGGTTAGGTTCAAAAACATCCGAAATTGAATTCAATCTATATTTGTTTGATCCGTATTTATGTCTTGTGCTTACCGTTAATGAATCCTTAATGTAATCAACCGCTGTTCTGTAAATATGTTGTATATTGTATATTTTGTTTGATGTTCCTCGTGACCTTTGACCATACACAAATAAATATTCGACATTTGACAGTTAATCGACAGAGGTCTGAATCGTAACTACTTTACTGACAGACAAAAAGAATTTAGGACAATTTGAATTTCAAGGAAATGTTTATAAGGACGTATTTAGTGAGAAAAGAATATGGAAGTTGTTGTTGTAAAATATGTAAAATTATTTCTTCTTTTCATTTATATCTCCTCTTTACAATACTGACAGCACTAATGAGAAATTAATTGTGAGACAAGTTAAGTAAGGATTCATCAAAATTGAGGTATAAATAAGGCCTTGTGGCCGACTCAAGTCACTTCTTTGAAAGTCCAGTCTTCTGAGTAGCCTTTCCAAAGTACACTTCCTAGTACCGATTCCGAGTGTCACCTTTAAAGTGTCTACCGTCCAAGTGGAGTTCTTGTGCCACGTCCGTTAGCACAACTGTCTGACACAATCTGTGAGTATGTTTGTTTTTTATAAGTCCGTAAAAGGAACTTAGATTGGTTTGCTCTTGCTGTTTTGAACTCAGAATATTTTTGCTGTTTTCAAATTCAGAATAGTTTTTGAATAACTTACCAAAGAGTCACTGCTGGAGGAGTCTTCATTGATTTCACAGTGTTAGATTGTTCCACCGTAGAATCACCGCTGGAGAAGTCCTTGTTGATTTCGCAGTGTTCCAGTGATTTGACGTAGAGTCACCGTTGGAGAAGTTTTTGTTGGTTTCACAGTGTTGGATTAACTTAACGTAGCGTCGCCGCTGACGAAGTCTTTGTGATTTCGCAGCGTTAGATTGTTTTCACATAGAGTCACCGTTGAGGGGGTCATCATTGGCTTCACAGTGTTGAGCAAGTTAACATAGAGTCACTACTTGGGAACCAGTTTGTTTCCACTAGCGTCGAAGATAAATTAATCCACCGTTTGGGAAATCGCTTCACGATTTGTTTGTTTTAAAGTCTCGTCGTCTGTGACCGCCTGGGTCCGTACTGCGACCGCTGTTGTCGGGTGTCATGTACAGCCGTCCCGTCACCGTCAGCCAAGCTATCTGTGCAAGTTCGTGGAAAATATATGTTCTATGTTCACCGTTCTCGTATTTGTCTGTGAATAAATCTCATTGTGACACCTACCTCCTGATCATTATTTTGACAGCCCTAACTCTTTCTTTCTGAGCTATCCAGCTGTCTGCCTTAGCAACTGCGTCACCGACCGTATTTGCGCCCGAGCACACCGACAGCAGCTTCGACCGCGGCGCTAAAAGTACCAACCCTGCCATCAGCGAGGCTATTGTTACAAAATATGTGAAGAAATACCCTAAAAATGTACGAATGTCGTTTGTCCATTTATTCAATTTCAATGTTGTTCTATATTTGGCTGGATTAGAATCATTGGAATTTCAGAAGTATGCAAGAGTTATTCTCAAACATCTTCAATCTAAGTGCCTCTGAAGATAAAGTAGTTGTATAAAATTATTTTTCGCACGATTGGGCAATTTTTCACTTACCGCCTTTGCCCATGGGCGGTAAGTACGCATAACCATAGTAACCGCAGTTTGCCGGTAGAATCAACATACCATCTCAAATAGAGGGCCAGTAAACACATGACCAGTTTCCTTCAGCCGTGATGTATTCCAAAACTTTTATTATACTCCTGAGGGCAGTAGCATAGAGAATGTCTCCAAGCGAATGAGAAAACGAATACAGGTGCCTAGGTTAATCCTCTCAAAATCAGCTTTTGGTGAATGCGATTTCTATCTTATCCATTTGAACTAAGATTACAATTGCTCACTACAGTATATAAAGTAGTTTGACATAATTCATACCGCAGAGCCGCGTTTATGGCTCTGAAGACTGTTGATTTTTCTCTTAGGTTCGGTTGCAGTCTCTGGTTTATCCTCAACAAGGCTCAATTATTCCAATAATCATCACCTAAATAATTGAGCTACGCTTGATATACGCCAAAGACTGAAGAATCGAACATAATTGAAAATTACTTACTACTCAATGTTGATTTTAAGCACAAAAATGTAATGATGATAACTATGAGCTAAGTGACTATGCAAATAGACATGAACGTAAGTGCCGTAATACAAAAAATGTGTAATATGATATTTATCTCTACGTAAACGATGTGATTATTATCATTTATGAAAAATTTATATGTTGTAGGCAAAGTTCACAATATAACAGAGCTGATATTGCTCGGATCAAGATTGATCAATTGATTCATTTATCTGTCCTATAGAAAAGCCACAGAAACATAACCTTGATAAAAAAAAAAACAGCTGATGAACAGTACATGGCTTTTTTTTTGTTTTCTTAAGATATTTATAAATAATTACGTTGAGCTTTGTCTTGGCGATGTCAACTCTGCCTACTTCTGGGGATTCCATCCGTAACATACATTATATATAGATACACCAGAGACGAACAATGGAGAACGACGACGACAGCTAATAGATGTATGTTTCTATTGCTTTATTCAATTTTCGAAAAGACAAAATTTTCTTATGCTCTTCGCTGGAGTTATTGCATCATAATGTAATTATCTTAGTTTTACTGCTGTTTTTGTACTTATATCTCATGCCTCAATTTTTTTTGCATATTCAGTCCTTTATCAAGTTTTCATGTAACTAAAAGTGTGAATAATTGCCAGAGAAGATTTTATTAATTAATTTTTTTAGGCGAGTTGTGTTCCGATTTTAAAATGTAAGTTATCATGCTTAAGATGGAATAGTATGGATTGGAATGGAATGAATTGAACTGATATGAAATAGTGAGATATTTTCATTCACAGAATTAACTTTGCGATATACTCTTCACCTATTCTGAAGTGTATTAAAATCATCTTCAGGAAAAAAAAGAAACTATGAAAACTGCGTAATCTCAAAGTATGTTTTTATTTATTGAATCCAAAAGATTATGAGTATAATACAAAACCGTAACTACAAGTGAACAGACGTAATCAAAGTTACCTGTACGTAATTCTGGAAGAGCTTATGAACAAACAAATCAATACGAAATATAACATGTAGACTCACTAATTAATTTTCGAACTATCCAAGTAACAAAATAGTTGATGAATTTTCAAATTGTATAACATGATAGATTCATTGGAGAAAATAATTCATGTTTCAAGACTAAATATTTGCTAGAGTCCAACGTTTCAATTCTTTTTTTTATAGTTTCACATTTTCCTAGAGTTTTGAGAATATTGGGAAGGTTTTTGTCGAGTCTGTTGTTTGCATACGAAGCTTCAGTTGAGACTACAATTCAGATCGGACGAAAAAAAGCACTTTTTTCAGGCGATCATCACGAAATAATTCCGAAGACATCGCAATTTTGGATCTTTGTTGCCGTTGGAATCTTTTTTTCTATCATCTATTAGGTTGACCTTTGGAGAGAATGAATTTTTATTTCTAGATTTTTGAGAACTACAGAGGGGATAACGGAAGAATATAACATGCTGCTCGACAAATACTGTTTATTGAAGACATTATCAAACTGCTCATATTGGTAGATGAAAAGTGCCCGACAGATCAGTTTCAAAACAGTAGCATTTGACGGATGTGTACAAAAAAGTGATATTCGATAGAAGAGTACAAAAAATTCAGACTTATGGCGATAAAAAGGGCCATGGAATAACTTTTTTGTAATGATCGCTTGAAAAACCATTTTCTCTAATATTTTACTCAACATATTAGTAAACGAAATAAAAGTATTACTTATAAACCTTGTAATGTGTGACATGAACACTTTCTACATCAAATAGAGCGACAAGCGAGTTACTCTGCTACGCAGACTAAGTTACTTTATATATGGGTTCAAATAGTTTCCACCCTGTTGAGATTTTTTTAACATAGAGTTTCGTCATCAAGAATTTCTTTTGTATTGAGATTCTTGAGACATAAGATGGAAGAATGAACTTCATTCTTCCTGACTATACCGGGTGTTTCAGACCACACGTACCACCCAAATATTTCGCGAAATGCTGAACAAATTAATAAAAGAAAAAATACGTGTGAAATGATTTCTAAGATTCTATTGAATAGTAACAAATTCAAGTCCACCCCCTGAGAGTGCGGAGGATGCAACTTCAAAATTTCGAAGGACAACCCCTACATTTTGATGCAGTTTTTGTCTGAAACTTTTTTTCATGTTCTTGACAGATGGCGCTGTAATCGGAAAGATTAGTTATTTTTCGTAATTACTTCAACGGTTAATACTAAGTAACCTAGGCTTGCACAGTCTTCAAAACACATTTTTTGAGTGTGGAGTACGTCCGAGAAAGCATTCTTGCCATTTCGTGGCGGCTGTTCTGAACCCACCGCGACACTCGTCCAAAACTTGCAACATGTCAGCAGCTTCCCTATTGTTTTAAATCATTCTAACAACAATAAAATTCTTCAAACGCTTTGAATCTTCTGACAAGAAGTCTTGCCGGATTTTGTTTATAAACACGTCTCCTACGCCGCAATTTTAAAAGCAATGTACGGCTGGAATATCTATTTATTACTCAGTATTAGCCGTTGAAGGACTACGAAAAATAACTTATCTTTGCGAGTACAGCGCCATTTGTCAGGAACATGAAAAAAAGTTTCAGACAAAAACTTCATATTTTTCAGTTGAGAGTCCAAATCTGCATTTAAAAGTAGGGGTTGCTATTTAAAATTTGAAACATGCACCCTCCTTACCCTCAGGGGGTGAGGGGGTAGCTTGAATTTGCTACTATTCAATAGAATCTTAGAAATAATCTTACACGTATTTTTTTTTTCCATCCGTTCAGCATTTCGCGAGATATTTTAGTGGTACGGGTGGTCTGAAACACCCGGTATAAAAGGCCAGGAAATTGAATCTTACAGATTCCTCAGAATCTGTATTTTTGAATTCTAGAATATTCTCTAAAAATTCCTCGTTTAGTTCTTCATGACTTAAGAAATGAGAGAGTTTATATGAAGCCTTGCTCTAATAAGTTATGAGAGTGATTTTGTTTTCTGTTTATCTAATAGAATACAAGTGTAAAAAGTTATTCCTTAATGCACGAGCGGCTTGGTTAAAAATAGGAAAGAAATGAGTTTTTTAAAGCTCCATGAGTGCATTAGGGACGTTTTGGATGTGTGTCTCACAAAGTTTTGTCTTCGATCGTCCTAATTTTCGTTGAACATTCAATTATATACGGGTATTTCTATATTGTGAATGTCACTTTGACGGCTTCTATTGGTAACTAAGGAAACGATATTATGGATTGAACTATTTTCGTTAAAGTTGATATTGATGTTCTTGGGTAATTGAATTGAAATATTGGGCTCAAAATGTCGAAGTGTGATTTTAGTATAGTATATGTGCTTCGAAACATTTCTCAGATGTTTAAAATACTGATTATTGGAGGTAATGGACTCTCGCACTGAAATCGTGCATTAAAAGTGTGCAATAAAATTTTTATCGCACAGTTTTTTATAAAAGTCATTTCTTTATAATAAAATTATTAGGTGAAAAAGCTACTGCATTTCATACTATCTTAGATGAAAGTAATTTATTAAACTAGTGTGGGATATGATATATTAGTCATGGGAAAAAAAATTAGCCACGTATCCTGAACGACGAATGATTTACCACATTTTACACAATTGTAATATAACGCTTTATCCAACACCTTTTAAGAACGACTCATATGTTAGCCTATTTTTTGAGACTGACAAAACATTTGATTGTTATTAGTAGAACATAATAGTCATAACACGGTTGTAGTGGTACTTACAGTTGCCCATGATTTGTTTTTTGATATTACTTACTTCAAAGCACCAAAAAAACAAGATCAATCGGTGTTGGATAATAAATATTCAAGATATAAGTAGGAATACGAGTGAAGCAAGTATTTTTGAAAGTTCCGTGAGTGCATTTGTCACTTTTTACACGTTTGTCTTCCAATAATTCATCTCCGGTCGTCCTAATTATCGCAGAATAGTTGATTAATATTTGAATATTTTTCTTTTGTGAATGTAACTTTGACGACTGCTATTGGTAGCTGAGGAAATGATATTATAAGTTGAAATGTTTTCATTGCATTCGACATGAATGTTCTTGAAAATGTGGAATAATATATCAAGTTTAAGATGTTCAAAAGTGATGTTAGTGTCGTAGACGAGTTTTGAAACATCTGCCAGATATTTGAAATACTGATAATTAAAATTGATGATGGATTCTCTCACTTGAATATGCATATTGCACAGTTTACATTAGAAGCCTACTTTTTACATTGAAACTGAAGTAAAAACTGTCACTTTCAATAGGATTGTGGATGAATTATTTTTATTCCAGCAGTTACCAAGCGGCTTGATTTGAATTTCAACATATTCTATTCCATTCGATGAAATTTGTATAATTTGATAAGATTTTGTAGCAGGCACTTGATACTACATTCTAAATAACGGAGAAATAAATTAGAAACTTGGTTGAGTTTCACAATATTTTATTTTTACGACGTACGTTTGGACTTACAAAGTCATCATCAGATAATATATTCATTATTGTGTATTTTCTGATGATGACGTCGTACAAATAAGATATTGTGAAATCTGTATAGTTTGTGTAGGGAGGGATTGTGGGCCTCATGTTATCCTAGATGTTGGTGTGAGTAAATATAATTTGATGATAATAGTATTAAAAGGGGCCACAATTTCGATTGACAGTTTGTCACATTCAAGAAACTTTTTCAGTTATATTATTTTTCTGCCTGTTTTTCTTTCGTGGATTTGTACTCATGTTTTCACATATGCATCTAAATTCGGAACAGCGAGATCATTTTCTGTGCAAAGTTTCAGCAGGTGACGTAGTGCTGTCAGACGAAGTGATAAATGTAGATGTCGTGGTGACATGGGGTCAGGATTGAGGGCGACATGTGCTCTGGCCGCCGCAGCACCAAACTATGTTTCTATCCTATTGAGACCTGAACAGGACCGGAATTACCAGAGTGTAACTTTATGTGTGAATAAATTTCGTCATTGCTTTTCGGAATGGAATATGTTTAACATCTCTGAATGGGATTTATTCTTCATGCAAATCTACAGAGCTAAAATGAATTTGGATTGTCTTCCTGGTTCATTATTATATATATAATGATAGAATTCCTTATCTCTTTGTTTTATATTGTTAGATAGGACATTTGACATAAAAATATATTGCTAGTGAATGACATTTGGGAGTATGGCGCAAAAAATTG
Organism: Dromius quadrimaculatus; assembly: GCA_963989225.1. NCBI lineage: Eukaryota > Metazoa > Arthropoda > Insecta > Coleoptera > Carabidae > Dromius > Dromius quadrimaculatus. Next base: position 53,782,383 of record OZ022325.1, on the reverse strand, counting down.
AGCTGGTTAAGATTTTTTTTTGTATAAAATGATATAAAATGATAAGTACCTATGTTTTGAATAGAGTCATTTGATACGGACATTATAGATAATGGGAGAGTTTAAATTAACCTTTATATTTTTAAATTGGTTTCACAATCAAATTCACCATTGATTTGCAACATGTTCACTAGTTTTTCACTCACAGTATGCTTTGGAATAGCATTTCAATCATACAATTATATCTGTTTAGTTGTGTTTCTATTCAAAAGTTCAAGTAATAATATTAACTAGAGCATTTACATGAACCTGTATTCAATTATTCACTAATACCTGTAACTTTTCATACCTTCAGCCTGGCTATTTAATTTTTTCTCCCAGTAATTCTTCTTCATCTATTATTTTTTTTTTGAATGTAGTTTTAGATGACTGTAATGAGGTGTGACCAATGCGCACGCTCATCAGATAGGAGAACGCAGTAATATTCTTGTCTATATAAGGAAAATTGTCTCCCTTTGTGGGTTTTTGCTCATTTTTAGATTTATTATCTCAAAATGGTCCCAAATAATGGCCTAAAACTTATGGACCTATATTATCGGAAAGTTTCAACAGTTACAAGCCTCATTTAAACCTCTTAGAGCCTTAGCTTTATTCCTAATCAAACGTAAGTTTAAATTGATTCAAAAATAGTTTTTCCCATATATACATATCTTATTGATGGATGTTTTAGAAAATGAAGCTGACTGGTAAGTTGAATGATGATAATTGAGTAAAGGAAATTCAGTCAGGAAGAAAAATGAAAAAAAATTATTTGACTGAGTTCCCTTAACTCAATTATCATCATTTAACTTACTAGTCAGTTTCGTATAATGGAAGATCAACGTAAAGTGTCTTGAAATCAAAATAATTTTTTTTGTCCCTCGTGTTCCATGCAGATAAAGTAGAAGCGTGAACACTTTTTATGTTGATACTTTTACCACTAACCATAAAGTTGGAGCTCTCATCAGAAGGCTGTGTTTCATCCACAATTAATGAGTAGGACATATAGAAATCGATATTTGAAATTTGTCTTTATCTAAACTGAAACTTGTATTAAATAACTATTTCAAGCTTCAATTAGTACTGTAACGATACCCTCGCTGATGGCGTGATTGTTACTTTTGACGTCGCTGTTGAAAACTGCTAACGGTGTGCTCGGGCGCCAATACGGTCGGTGACGCAGTTTTTCTATGACGGACGGCTGGATAGCTCAGGTGGGAAGGATTAGGGTTGTCAGAAATAATTATCAGGAGGTAGGTGTCACAATGAGATTAATTACACCCAAACGATGACGATGAACATATAACATTATTTTACAGAACACTTGCACGGAGATACTTCGGTTGACGGTAACGGAGCGGCTGCATATGACACTCGACACCAGCGGTCGCAGTACGGACCCAGGCGGTCGCAGATGACGAGAAACTTTCTATGAGGGTCGAGCCAAACTTGCTCCCTCGCAGTGATTCTACGTTAAGGTGGTTCGATACTGTGAAGTCATCAGGTGACTCCTCCAGCAGAGCTTCTACGTTAAATCAATCAAACGCCTCGAAATCACGAAGACTCCTTCAGCGGTGCTTCTACGTTAAATAATCAAACGCTTCGAAATCACGAAGACTCCTTCAGCGGTGCTTCTACGTTAAATAATCAAACGCTTCGAAATCACGAAGACTTCTTCAGCGGTGCTTCTACGTTAAATGATCAAACGCTTCGAAATCACGAAGACTTCTTCATCAGTGCTTCTACGTTGAATAATCCAAAAAATATTCCAAGTTCACAAACAGCAAAAATATTCTAAGTTCAAAACAGCAAAAATATTCTAAGTTCAAAACGGCAAAAATATTCTAAGTTCCTTTTACGGACTTAGAAAAGAACAAAGCAAACTCACAAATTGTGTCGGACAGCTGTGCTAACGGACTTAGCACAAAAACTTCACTTGGACGGTACACACTCTGAAGATGACGCTCGGTATCGGAACTGGTAGCGTACTTGGAACGGCTGCTCAGAAGACTTGACTTACAAAGAAGTGACTTAAGTCGGCCAGAAGGCCTTATTTATACCTATATTTTAATGAAACCTTACTTAACATGTTTTAAAAATTAAATCCATATTAGCGCTAGCAATAATATAAAGAAGAAATACAGAAAAAAAAGAAGAAGTAATTTTTCAAATACAAATTTCGTTACAATAATACATTTCTTATTACTCTCCTGTCGAATACATTCTTTTCTGATTTTATTTTCTTAATATTAAAATTGTCCTAAATAATTTTTACATCGGTCGATAATATAGAAACTGTCAAGTGTCGGATCTAGTTTGTGGATGGTCAACGGTCGCGCAGAATGTCAAACAACAACAAAATATACAATATACAATATACAACATATTTACAGGACAACAGTGGATTACATCCGGACATTATTACGGTGAGACATAAGACATAAATACAGATCACACGATCTCAACTTCTTTCAATTTCAGGTGTTTTTAAAAACCTAACCTTATTCGTCCACATGTGAAAGATAGTAAACGGTATTGGAAGCAGCTGAACACGGATGAATAAACGGTATGTGATGTTGTATGTTGATGCAGAGTTACTGAATTTAAATTTTACAGGGTGCGCAAGAAGTGAATAAAATTGTGATGGATTAAAAAATGTTTGCGGTAGCAGAAGGCTCCGGGATGTGCAACAGTGACGGATTTTGAGGCCTAATTCATCACAGTACTGACATTATTTTGATGTACTATTTCATACAGCTTTGGTATCATATATTGTTCGTTTATATATTTTGAACATGCTTATATTAGCTTCACTTGTAACGGAATCTTTGAAAGTGATTTTCACCAACTTCAAAACGTCAGATTGAATTGAAACTTTGAATACTTCTCAGGAAGCGATGACAATACAATAATTGATCAAGTTTGTTCCATTATCCTGATCAGGATCATCAGGATCAACGATTTGCTTTCGGAGAGATAGCCTGATGAACAGCTACCACATCCAAGTAAGATAACTCGGTTAACTATAAGCTTTCGTGTGAGAGAAGCGAGCTCAGTTAACGTAAGGGTGCCGTGCGAGCGTAACGAGCTCGGTTAACTGTAATACTAAATGAATTTTCTATAGCAAATCCAACTAAAATATCAAAAATAAATTATAGTTCAACAAAACTAAGAGACATGCTTCAATGATGGACCAAACTGAAGAGTTTTAATATAGAATTGTAGCAATTAACGAGAAAATTGATGCTACTACATTCAGGAAACGTACTAGTGGAATATTTATAGCAACTGATTCAAGCACCTACGTTTTTTTCACAATAATATCAATTTTCTCATTAATTACTTCAATTTTATATCTAAAATTATTTTTACTTTTTAGTTTGGTCTACCATTGAAGCGTGTCTCTTGGTTTTTTCAAACTATAATTTTTTCCTACTTGTGTTCAATTTATACAATTTTTTTTGTATATTTCACAAATCCTCTTTGAGCAGCAAAATTTGACATTGAATCATCCCTACATTGTAACCAAGTAAGTACTTTCTAATATGAATTGAGTTTGTTTTATTTTGGTGAGATTCCATGATGTTCTCGACTACCTCCAATGAATTAGTTTGTAGCATACATAAATGCTGCTACGTATTCTGAAGATGGTTTGCAATAAGCTGGTACGTCAGTTTGACATCATTATTATCGATTCTTTATCCTAATTTCAACGGATCAAATTGATCAAACATTTGATGAATTGGAATAAGATCAATAAAGCAAATTCTTTCTTAGAAAACGGTATATTTTGGTTATAAGTATTCACGCGGACACCTTTGACTGTAGAAAAAATAGCATCCGTCACTCGTTCGAATCAATCATACCATGCTCATATGAATTCTGCCACTCGACTTCGTCTCGTGGCTGAATTATTCACATTCGCACGGAATGATCTCCATTCTGTACTTGTATCGGAATATACTACTCTATGAGGTTCAAGGATAAAATTATGTTTTCAATATGACGCTTTGCTTTGTCTTTATCATCTATCTGTTGTGTTTCAAATTTACAAGATCAGAACTATACTCAAATTCACCTATTATTCTAGTTGTAAAGATTCTAGCCTCATTGAGCTACAAGTCTTCGATATTTCAGTGAGATGTCATTCTGATATCTGAAAATGAATGATATATTGGCATTCAGAATTCAAAATGATACAGTAATTAGGTCTAGTTTTGATAGAAAAATTAAATATTTTTTTCATAATTTCTAAAGTCTCCTTTTTTCAACATATAATTGAAAAGACTATATAATAGGAAAAATTTGGAAAATATAACACGTATGTTAATTACATAAGTCATTTGAGAAAATACCCCCACTCGACATAACGACTTCGTGGTCCACCGCTTTTCTCGCATGACTTGTTTGTAACAAAAACACACTTGTACCATAAATAACTAATGTTGGCGACATTCTGCTGCCCGAGATTGGTGGGACAGTGTAAGTTCGCAAATACCCTTGGGAAAGTATAAGATACAACCGAATGCATTGCATCAATTGTTGAATACATGTGAAAAATCTGATTTCCAATTTCTCCAAAAAAATAAATTTTTAATGATCTTTTCTGCTCCTGGATACGGTTCACGTCGAAAAAAATTCATCATGTAATAAAAGTGCAACAGAAAAAAGTTTCGTGGAGAGTTAAAGATTACAGGAGATCTCAATAATATGTTTATTCATTTTGGTACATGAAACTTTCCTATGTAGGAGCCTTTACCTAATCCATTCTAATTTTCGATATCCAAAATATTAGTAACAATAAGGCCTAAGTGGAAACTTCTTGATACTCCTTTCTAAGCTTTTGTTGATTATTGCCTATGGTTTTTCCGCCAATGTTACAGGTAAAGCTGTTTTGAATAATTCAATGAGGATATTCTCAAATCAGTGAATAAATGCATAGTCATTTTTTAGGCTCATTTTTCACTATAGGTTTTACATGGAATTAAATTAGGTCATACTTCGATGTTGTTTTTGGAAGATTACATTAATTTTCACATTACCAGAGTCACTGAATAGGAATTAGATTTTTTTTTGATTCTATCATGTATACGCAATCGTTGAAATACTGTAATGCAAATTTCCTTCTGTTAAAAATGCCGTTTTTAGTTATTAGTAAACCCAAAAATGCCACAAATTTTCTTTAAATATAGTGTTCTTCCATAGTTTTACAGGACATATGAGGCTGCGTGAAGTAGGCAGGCCAACATTAGGCAGGAATGTTAATAATTTCCTAAACGTTAATGCTTCATTAGTGCTCGTTACTGCTTCCAAAATTTTTGAAAAAAACCTTATAGTCTTTGAGAAAATTCACAAATGAAAATTACCTGCTCACTTCACGCCAGCAGGCCATACATAGATTTTTGAATTAAATACAGATATAAAATGTTAGTGCTTTGTTAGTGCCCTCTTCTGCTTCTTATTGTTTTTCAATTCGTGTACTCTAACTGGCATCAAAAAATGTTTTGTCTTGGCCTGCTAACTTCACGCCAGCAGGTCACAAACGCGCTTTTTAAGAAAAAATCATCTTGGTTCGTTAGTGCTCCGTTAGTGCTCTTTGCTGCTGTTAATAGTTCTGATATTCAGCTATGCAAGTTAGCAATAAAAGAATATTTCACTTGGCATGCCAACTTCACGCTACCCGGCCAAGAGAATATTCAAATTTGAAAATATAAATCATATAGTTTGTTAGTACTTCGTTAGTGCCGTTTACTGCTGTATATTGCTTTTAAATTAGACTATGCATTCTGCAGAAATAAAATAGAAAATACCTATTTTACTGACTTGATACGGACTGGTTTAAGATTGGTTGTTTTACTTACATAAACAATGTAAAATCTATATGAAATATCAATCGAATTCTTGAACATTGTTGATACATTTTTTATTGAAAATTCCATATTCAAGTGTAGGCAATTTATAACTCAAAGAATGGCGATATGCTTATTTTTATTCAAAATAAAATAAAATAAAATTTCTTATTTGATCAGACGTAACTTGTCCTTTAGCGGCCTAAGACTTCAAAAATTACAATTAATACTCGTAGATCTTAAAAGCTCTAATTTTTTGGCTATAGGTATTTAAATCTAAGGAGTAGAACTTTTTTCTATGCAGCTCTATAAGATATGAGCAACTCGAATCCATAATATTCAATAATATACATATAAAATTTAAATCTTTGGAATACAGAAACGATCAAATTGTGCACCATATAATCCAAAATATATTAAGTCAATTTCAACATCATATTATTCAAAGTTAGATAATAATTAATCTCTACATGTTGTCATCTATTTTTTGAACACAATCTAACGCATTCATATACTCATAGATGAAACTATTGTTAGTGTTCTTCGTACAGAATCAGAATAATTATTTAAATATTTAAATCTGTAAGTACAATTTACCGAATGAGAATAATAGTTTGGAGCTCGAGCCTTTCCAAATATTATACGAAATCGGTACTGTGCTTATTGACCTTGATGCTCACAAAATTCTTTGCACGATTGGAAGATCCAAAAAGTGGATCAAAATTTTCTTTTCCAAATTAAATTACTACTGATGATTGCTTATTTGCTGTCAGCTGTCAGGTTTGACACTTTATTCTGAATATTCAATTACAAATAAAGATAAATGAATGAAATTTTTCTTGTGAAAACTCACAACTTTTCAATTACTGTTTTTGCCCATGGGCGGTAAGTCAGTATAACTATAAAAACCACAGTTTGCTGGTAAAATCAACATACCACCTTCAATAGAGGGCCAGTTAACACATTAAAAAGCCTAATCGTGCGAAAAACAATGATTGAATGGATGACTGTTTATTTATCCAAAAAACTAAAATTGCCGCGTATTCTTATTGCTTTGTGCAGACACATAGTATGTATAGGACTATAGAAATGCACGGCACAGAAGCAAATCAAAATTATGTATGGGCTTTTGGACAGTAGAAGGTGCACTAAGTAATTTTGTAAATAAACTGTTATAAAATCTAAATAGAATAATAACAATAAAAAACTAAATCCACAAAAACTCAACTTGAGTTCAGTGTATATGTTTTTGGTAAATGTGAAATGATTTTAACATGCAAGTGCACAGTTTTCATTGACTACACAAGGTGTCAAATTTGAATATTAAAATAGTGCTCATAGTTTATATCTCGCTGAAAGTAATAAGTAACTGAATTTCGTACTTAACAATTACGCCCCATGGATAAACTATCCATAGTTTCTTATATGATAATTTTTCTACCTACTAATAACAAATTAAGACCATGATTTTGGTATCCGAATTGCGGTACTGGTGGAAATTTGTTGTCTAATTAACCTGCAAGAATACAGTACACTGTACTTACCCTATTATTATTCCTATCTTCATGATGCTTTTTTTTTAATAATCTGTTAGATTGTCACTTTCTGTAGTCTAGATTCAAAACGAATAGTATCTACGCATGTTCTTTGTCGTGCTCTGAAAAATTATATTCAGAAATTTTTTTTCAAGTATAATAAACAAAATTAGCTTTAAGATTGATATATTGGCACAGTTCACAATTAAAAATGAAAAAAATTATATTTTCTAAAGATATAAAAGAAATGACAGATATTTTAATAAAATAAGCAAAACGATGAAGATATTCTGATAGAATACTGCATTCATATATAGAATAAAAAATATATTATGATTCAAACCATGAAGCGTACTAAGATATATATAAAATTGAATGTAATAACACAATAATAAAACGGAGCAATTCCAGTTCTTTGGATTATCAAACAGTCATCCAGTCAATTATTATCTTTTGACACTGTACGAGAATTTCAAATTTGCTGCTTTGGATCTGACAGTACCATTGAATGGGTAAATGCTCCCAACTTAAATTTTGTTAGAAATTAAGCAATGTCGCCAACCTGAAAACCATCATGTCTTTACTGCTACTCTCATTAGGGCCATCTAAATTGTATTATGAACACTAACACTAGTTTCATCTATGAGTATATGAATGCGTTATATTGTATCCGATAAATAGATGACACGTAGATGTGGAGATTAATTATAGTCTAACTTTGAATAATATGATGTTGAATTTTTCCAGCAGTGAATTTGTTGATACTTTAATTTGATAAAATTAGCTTGATATGTTTTGGATTATATGGTGCACAGTTTTTTCGTTTCTGTATTCTATAGATTTGAGTTTCCTAGATTTGAATAATATGGTCTCGCATTCTGTGAAACATAGGTATATTATTGAATATTATGGATTCGAGTTTGCTCATATCTTATAGGGTTGCCTTTCAATGGTTCTACTCTTTAGATTTCAATAACCACCCCTGTACCTACAAACAAAAAATCAGAGCTTTGAAGATCTACGAGTATTAATTGGCCGCTAAAGGACCAGTTACGTCTGATCAAATAAGAAATTTCATTTTATTTTATTTCGAATGAGAATGAGCATATCGCTATTCTTTGAGTTTTAAATTACCTATACTTGAATATGGAATTTTCAATAAAAAATGTATCAACAATGTTTAAGAATTTGATTGATATTTTATATAGATTTTACATTGTTTATACGAGTCAAACAACCAATCTTGAACCAGTCCGTATCAAGTCAGTATAAGAGGTAATTTTTATTTTATTTCTGCAAAATGCGTAGTCTAATCCAAAAGCTATATACAGCAGTAAATGGCACTAACGAAGTACTAGCAAACTATATGATTTATATTTTCAAATTTGAATATTCTCTTGGCCGGGTAGCGTGAAGTTGGCAGGCCAAGTGAAATATACTTTTATTGCTAACTTGCATAGCTGAATATCAGAATTATTAACAGCAGCAAAGAGCACTAACGGAGCATTAACGAACCAAGATGATTTTTTCTTAAAAAGCGCGTTTGTGACCTGCTGGCGTGAAGTTAGCAGGCCAAGACAAAACAATTTTTGATGCCAGTTAGAGTACACGAATTGAAAAACAATAAGAAGCAGAAAAGGGCCCTAACAAAGCATTAAAATATTATATCTGTATTTTATTCAAAAATCTATGTATGGCCTGCTGGCGTGAAGTGAGCAGGTAATTTTCATTTGTGAATTTTCTCAAAGACTATAAGGTTTTTTTCAAAAATTCTGGAAGCAGTAACGGGCACTAACGAAGCACTAACGTATAGGAAATTATTAACATTTCTGCTTAATGTTGGCCTGCCTACTTCACGCAGCCGACATATGACATATCATGGTAGACGTGACATCTGAAACATGTGAAATTTTTTTGATAGATGATCGTCAATAAAATTACCAATACATACTATACTATAATGTAGATAAAATTGAAGTGTCAGTTTGTGATTTCACAATGGAAGCTTATTCTCAGCCTCATATGTTTACTTGCAGGATACTAAAACTGCATTTTTTAAGTTTTTGTCTGTCTGTCTGTCTATTTGTTTATCTGGATTGATCTCCAAAATAAATTTGAATCAATTGAGTTTAAACTTTGAACAGTTGTCGTAGGTTCTTGTGTAAATATTCTTGTCATAGTACTATCAACTAACAATAACTGACGCTCAAGCCGTATTTGCTCGTTCGCACATCGTTTTTCCATTTAAGTCGATGCTGTGTACAATAATTGTTGCTGGCACACTAGTGGAAATATTTCTGACATAGTATTATAGACGTACAATAAGTTACACACAAGTTCGAAATATTCACACTGCATTCCTAAAATGACGAAGACAACCACTAAAAACGGATTTTAAAGTTCTATCTCTAAGAGGTTAAATTGGGGCGCTACAATAGGTTCTTCTGTGTGGAAAATCTGTGACTATTAGTACAATTTCAAGAGAAAGCCAATTGAATCGATTAACCGTAGAATAGTGCAACGAAAAATATCCATAGCAGAGCTCGCGTTTTTTTGAGTGCCTCGATAAATTTTTCTTCTCGTTAATCTTGAAAAAAGAAGGTACCATTGGGCTGTAGTCAATAATTAATTCGAGCTGGTGAAGATTTTCCTAAGGAAAAAGTCAGAAGATTTTTAAGCACACTGTTCTCGGAATTTACTAGTTACCGGTTTCGATCACTGAGTAATCATCTTCAGATTACCGGTGAGTCTACAAAGAGAAGAAAAAAGACGAGTCCAGAACATACTTGCAAGTGGGTATAATTTTTTTTTAGCAAAATCAAAAACATTAGAATGGTAACGAACCACGGCGGACTCTATACCAGGCGGGAGTGTGACCCCCACTACCACAGCATTCGCATGACGTCGGTAGGCTGGTTTTTACACAGTTTCATGCGATGTAATAGTATTAAATTTGTATTTTAGAACTATAATGTTTATGCAGAATGATTATTGACCTACTAACAACAATAATAACGATAATTCTCTTGTCCCTGAATATAGTTTTAGAGTAAAACGCTGTAATGCGATAAATGTAACTCAAAATAACAGTTCGCTATCAATGCTTTCATTAACATATATTTTATCAAGTTGCAAAATCACCCACTTGTTCTCTTCTTTTGTAAGTCTATTTGCAATTACTCTTAAGAAATGATCATTTCCTATTTAAGAACTTGAAGATATATGAAGAGAAGCTGTAAGTTGTTGCAAATATTTAGGATGTGATTGCATATCAATCATGTAAGACCAAATGATAATTTTTGAAGTGTAGCGCTTTCGATCTGAGAAAAGAAGACTTATTTGTTCACTTAAGTACAATAATTGCCCAATTCTCTCTTCACCGCCTTCGTTCTCAGACATCACTATTTAAATTCTAAATAATAGAATAAGTATTGACAAAATCAGTTTCATTTAACATACATCCTGAAATATTTCTCAATTTGGATAATGTATCAAGTTCATTTGTAGATAATGGAGTGTTATTATGCTGTAATTCACTCAAACTTACCAGTTTATTTCTAAAGAAATACTTTGGGCTCAAATTTCTATCTATTTCAATATAAAAGGAACGACTTACTGCTTTGGAATATTTAAATAATAAGGAAGTCCAGGAAAGATTGTTTGAAACTGATTAGGTTTCAAATGCGGTTTATCGTAATGAAAAGTCCTAATTTCTCCTGGATAATTGTATGTATTTGTATAGCTAGTTGCAATGCAATCTTCAGAAATTCAAATGTAGTTACATTTTCTTCTGTACTATCATAATTGCTTTTACAAGCTTAGACACAACATTTGCGAGGTATGTTTAAATTGAATAATATGTATATATTTAGGTTGGTATTCGAAATATTAGAAGAAAATCTACTTCGTATCACGAAGTCATCAAGACTACTGGCTCGCTCACAAAGCCTACTGACGTCACGCTTTCCTCCATCACACTCCCACCTGGTAAATAGAGTTCGCCGTGAACGAACACAATAAAATTACAGGACCTTCACAGAAGAAAAAGGCGTAAAATAGCCCACTGGTGTCATTACAAATGAAATAAATTGGAGAAGTTGTACTGAATAAAGTCAAAAAAATGAATATTTCAGTTAATTCAACAAAAAATCCAAGCTGTAGGGGAGACCGGGGATGGTTGGCCAAATTTCAGTTGAGACGCTTGTATTTTTATTATTTTAGTGTATATAATTGCGATAACCAATATACCCGATTTATATGCTACTAAGCTTTAGAAAAAAATTACGAAAAGCACGCAATCAATTATGATGAAGTGTAAAAGTTTAATTTTGTAGGAACAAGAAATTTGAGTCACCCTACCACATGCCCAGAGGTGGTTGACTATTCAATAGGGACAAATTGACCTGTGACAAATCTAGGGATAGATATGATAGAAACAAGAGGAATTCACACTTATCAATGTTTATTGAAACACACTTGTGAGTCCTGACAATTTCAATAAATACCATAAACTTTGAATAAGAAAAAATAATCAAACTTAATACTAAAAACATGGATCGTTTAACATTACGTACCTGGAGAGCAAATCAGAAAACTTTTCATCGACTTCATTCAGCAACAAACAATCTTTATTAACATAACTGATATAATTATATGTTTGGTGTTTTTCCTTGATCAGGCTTTATCTTGTACGTCTGCATGGTTCTGAAACAATAACCTTCTAATAAATTTTGACAAAAGATCTATTTTATTGCATTGAAATATATCCAGACGATTCTGGGACAGGTTCAGTAGATGGTCAACAAGTCCCAAAATAAATTGGTCTACCAGCACCAAATGAGTTTTTAATTCTTATTTTCGTAATCTTTCCTTGGAACTGCAGCGAAATTAAAAAAGATTATATGTAATCGAACGATTAACAGTCGAACTAATACTTTATATCACTGGAAAGTGAATCACAATGAATATGTGGGCATTACTACAAGAAATATTACTAGCAAAATAATCACTTACATGTGTTGTTTTTCGATTACATGCTCCTTCTTCCGAACAATGAGCGTAGGCAATGCCGCGTTTCCAGACTGAGTAAAATGGAAACTCGGAAATTCTCTTAATAACTGGTTATGTGAACCTGAAATTGAATTGAAGAATCAAAAGTGAGGTGTGTCTGAGGTCCGTTCGGTTATTTAAACTAGAATTAGCATGATTTTACAGCGACTGTTCAATCTCTTAGTTTTCGAAAGAATTGAGGATGTTGCTATTCTTGCGTATGTCTGAAATTTCATAAAGTTTTGAGTAATACCAAAATTATGTTCTTTCCCAATCAAATGATCAGCGAAACTTGATCGGATGCTTTGAAATATTAGTGTACGCGCGGGCTCTTTGATACTCGTTGTAAGTTTTGCCAATACATTCACATGTCACATTTCAATTTGTAGATGCTAGTTCAGATTTGTCCATTTCTTCACAGACTCTTTTTTTAAAGCATGCAAAAGGCTTGAATGCAATGTTAACATTGTATTTACGAAGTAAATTCCTATTCTTATAGTCAATATTACCATTAAATGATAGTTTCCGTTCTTTGCATGTTCTCCGATTGAGTGTTATTTTGTTTCTGTTACTGAATTTAATAATTATTGCTTCTGCCCAATAGCTCTGGTTTCTACTTAGGTATTGTGGAACCGAGAAAATTCACATTTCGAAATTTTGATGGAGCATCCTTGAATCCAAAATCCGTCGAGTGTATAATGTTGAATTTTTTTTATTTAAGACTGGTCTAGAGTCAATTTGTGCACCTTGCATTATTGTTGCAATTGTCAGTACCGGAAGTGCACTTTACTTGAAATTTTTTGGGATTTTCCGCTTAAATCTAGAACAATCAACCGTAGGATGATGATATTCAGTATTTGAGATTGTTGTAGCATCTTAATGGTTGTCTCTTATTTTTGTACCAAAAGGATGAGACGGAAATGCACTTTATATAATAGACTTGTCGAATTTCTCGCATAAATTCAAAACATAAGTAGTCGTAGAATATCGAAATTCTGTATTGATTATTCTATAACATCCAGCTGTGCACCTCGCAGTATGATTGCAATCGTCTGTACCAGAAGTGCACTTTTTGAATTTCACGCATGAATCCAAAACGATTGAACTTAGAATATTAGAATTGTAGTATCTATGTTCTAGATGTTGATATCCTATTTTCATTGAGATCGACTGAGCCGGTCTTTTGAAATTTTTCGCATAGATTTGATACGATTGACTGTAGAGTAGTCTGCTGTAGCATCTGAATGATAGCATACTATTCTCATAACAATCGACTAAGCCGGAAGTGCATTTCAGTTGTTTTTTTTTCTAAATTTTGCGCATAAATTCAAAGCCGTTGAGCCGTGAAATTTTGGAAATCAGTATTGAGGAATGTTGCACTATATGAATTATGACCTACTGTTTTCATAGCCACTGGCTGGGCCGTAAGCGCATTTCTCTTGACAGATTTTTTGAATTTTTTGGATAAATCCAAAGAATCAGCCGTGAAAGGATGAAATTTTGTGTTTGATTATTGTATCATTATATATCCAATGATGTGCAAGTAAGTCACGTGATGTCCACGTGAGATCTTTTTGATTTATTATCAGATCTGATTCTTTCTTACTTCATTGAGCATTACCAAATCATAGATTTTGAGCGTATAAGTTTCATTAGAATTTATATTCATCCAATTTTCATTTGTTTCCATTGCTTACCGCTGTGCTTTATGCTACTTTTGGTAGGCGTGCAATTGTAACTGAATGCGCTAAGGATAAAAACTGGAGTGGAGCAGTGTGCTAAACACCAATCTGTATTGACCAAAGTGGAGAATACGTAATTATAGGTAGGATATATTCATCCCGCCTCTGGAATTTTTGAAGGACGACCAGTTGATTTAACCTCTAAAATTGAGGAGCTTGTTAAAAATAGGTTCAAAATTGGACTACAACACCTAGTCTAGCTTAATTGTGCTTCTACCTGTTGTTTGCACCAGGAAATGCTTTACATTTAGCTAGATTCTTCCAAGCGTATCAGAATTGTAAGAACCAGGTACTCTGTCATGCATTTTGTGGTAGTCTTCCTCAATGTTTGGAATTTTGTGAGTGTGAGGACAAAATTTTGGCAGGGATAATTGGATTTTGCGTGCACAATTTTCCATCTGATTCAATATTATTCCACATTAACTTAAACACCGTTAGTAATCGAAACCTTTGATTTCTTTGAGCCCTTATTTCTCATACAGATCATGTAACATTGCTTTCATAAAGACCCAACAAGCTAGTAGCGTCTTTTAAGGTGAGACATATTTGATTAACTAAATCATTGACGAAACTTTAAGTTGGAATAATTAGCCCATACGGCGAAATTTAGTTGACTATTCCACTTGTCCCTATGTTTGATTCATGACTTTTTGCTATTTTTCAGCGGTAAAATTGTTACCGTGAAATTTTTCCTTAAACCAATTAGACGTTTGACTAACCAACCATGTGACCAGCCAACATCATTTTGATAAGTGGCAAAATTCAATGATCGTTCACACAATTACCTGTAAGCAACGCGTGAAGCTTCTGTCAGTGTCGAAATTTAATTTTCAGAACTGAATGCTTAGTTGAATTCTGAGGACTATTCCATTCGTAGTATTTATAACGAGGTTAACAATGCTAAATCGCCATAGAAACGGTGCATATCAGTGGGTATTTGGACGTGTAGAAATACCATCGGGTATTACACTAGTGGTCCAAGTGAGTATTTTACTCAAAGATGTGGATACCTCCAATTTGTGCTTTCTTCGTATTTGATGGAATATTTTTCTGAATATCTTCATCAATTTTATCTTCTGATCTATCACTAAACCTTTCTGGGGCTCTATTCTCGAACCGTTCGCAAATTTTAAGAACACTTATCTCTACTAGTTGTGCATACTTATCAAATTATTGTATTCTCGAACGTGTGTTCCGTTGAGTATACATATATTTTTCATTCGCAACGCTACGAGTGGTATTTCATGTGAATAACTGATTTAAGTATTCGTAAGTCCACATTTAGCAAATTTAGCTGCAATCGCAGCCCTAGAAGAAGCAGAAATTGAATTTATGCATCCCAGGCGTTTTCATACTAATGAAGATGCATTTGAATTATCTGAAAACGCATCTCTAAAATTATTTAGGTTGACAAAATTTTTGGTTCGCAATATTATACATCGTGTAGAACCTCATATTATTGGTCAATCTAGGGCGTCTGCGTTAAGTGTTTCTACAAAAATATTTATTAATATATGTGCTAAATGTATGTGGTGAAAATTCTGTGATTTTAAAACTCAGGTATTAACTACGTTATGATTTTTCGCAACTGGGAGTTACCAAATGGATATTGAGTACAATATTCTTTTAGCAATCAGTCAGTCCTCCGTGTCTCGGTGCATACACGAAGTAGTAAATGCTATGACTGCTCCTGAGATTATGAATCAATGGATAAAATTTCCAGACATATTGCAAGAAATGAGACAAATAAGACGAGAGTAAACGTATATTTTATTCATTGATTATAGATTTTACGGGCGAATTAAATTTCATAGATTTTTTGCGAAGCATAGGTTTCCGGGAGTGATAGGCTGTGTAGATTGTACGCACGTATCCATATTTCCGCCAAAAACTGAATATCCCTCATATCCGGAATACCTATATGTAAACCGAAAAGGATATCATTCGACTAATGTTCAACTGGTAATAAAAAAAAAACAACTTTTCCAATTATTGATTGCATTATTTCAGTAGAATAATATTTAGATTTGCGACTGGCGACTAAAAATAATGAATATTAACGCTCTATTGCCTGGCAGTACGCATGATGCCTTTATATGGAGTAATAGTCAAGTTAGTAATGCAATGGAACATTTATATCGTAATCTTGGACAAAATAACTCTTACTTATTAGGTACAAATTATCCATCACACCAATGTTTCACATATAACTATAATTTTCCACATTATTTCACAGGTGATTCAAGCTACCCACTTCGTCCTTGGCTCTTAACACCCTTAACAAATGTGCAACCAAATACCCCAGAGGCGGCTTACAACGAAAGACACATGAATACACGTTCCATTATTGAAAGGTGCAATGGAATATTAAAAATGCGTTTTCGGTGTTTACTAAAACATAGAGTTCTTCATTATTCACCAGAAATTGCATCAAAAGTAATAAACACATGTGCGGTACTGCATAACATGTGTATATGTAATAATATGCCTGCTCCCGATATTAATGATGATTTGGATGTAGGAATGTACAATAACAATATAGACTTAAATGCAGATGTGAATATCAATGTCTGAAGAATTAACGTTGACTTGGTAGCGGGTAGAGCAGTTCAAAGAAGTGTAATAAGAAATTACTTCACTTGATATTAAAATATTAATAATGGTTTTGTTAAATTATTTTATTAAATCAAACTGAGATTGAGTTAAATTAAATTAAACATAGAAATTGAATTAAATTGAACATAGAAATATACTTGAAGTATATAATAACGTGATAAACTAATTATTGTGTTCAAGATGCTCAGCAATTTTTTGTGAAGAATATGCGATTTTTTCTTTCCATTCCACATCTCTCTTCATTAACCCAAGTTTTTCGTCATAATACTGATTTTTTAAATGCAACTTCCTTTCATAGTATTTTTCTTTTAAATTGTAAGTTTTCTCTGATATAATGGCTGAATTGTTTGTTGCTTTCAGTGAATTTTCCAATCTTTCTGAGGCTACACGTCTTTTATTTTTTAGTCTATCATTTTTTATACTTGGAGCTTGACTTGGAGTCTTCGTAAATGTCTTTGCCATTTGGTTCGATGAACCTTGTACTTCTATGTCTATATGCTTTTTACTTTTTACATAGTCACACGTAACCATAGGAGCCTCATAATTTCATCTATTTGAATAATTGGATTGGTTGATTATGATAAATTTTCATGCAAAATTATGGCCACATCCATATCATCAATATTAAAAGTATTTTTATTTTGTAATATTTTCTCCTCAGTATCTGTAAATATTTGTTTAGAATATTGCCCACCACCAGTTTTATTTATATTCTTCGTTGCTTCAGATTTTTTGAAGGTATATGCATCATACAGAGAGCAGTAGCTTTAATCTATTATAGAATTGTGTAGATAATAAAGGTTCAAATTAAATAGAGAAATCTTTCTGACTTTTTATTTTACACACAAAAAACATTACCAGTCATAAGCAACATAGATTATATTATTATTATTAAATTGACAGTGATGTGTAACTGACAACTTGATATTAGAATGTCATTCCAATACTCCTCCTCATTCTAATAATCAATTAACTCCACAAAGACTTCTTAATAATTTCAAACGTGAACTTGGTAATGGCTTAGTTAGTAAATCTGCAATCATATCTTCTGTTGGACAATACTGACATGTGACAATTCCTTTATCAATATAATCCTTGACAAAGTATGCACGTACATCTATATGCTTGGTGCGCTGTGATAATTTCTCCTCCTTAATTAATTTCAAACAGCTCTGATTGTCTTCAAAGATTATTGATGGTTGGTGTATATTTTGTTCAAAATCATTCAATAATCGACGAATCCAAAATGCTTCTTGACATGCTTTTGACAAAGCAATAAACTCCGCTTCTGTTGATGACAGCGCTACACAATTCTGTCTTTTACTGCACCAGCTTATAACACTGTCAAGATACATGAAAACCAAGCCACTATTTGATTTCCGATTGATTCGATCATCAGCCCAGCTTGCGTCAGCATATCCTACTAGTTTACTTGAACCATTCTTTTTACCGAGAGAAAGTTGAAAATTAGCAGTGCCTTTTAGGTACTTCAACACCCGCTTCAGCTCATTCCAATCCTCTTGATTTGGTTTAGACACTTTCTGAGCAAGAATTGAAACAGCAGCTGATATGTCAGGTCGAGTGTTGACAGATATATATATAATAAACATCCAAGTAACTTTTGATATTTTTCATTGTTTAATAATAAACTTGTATCGCCACCTTTTCCATATTCAACTGATATTGGAATTGGAGAATCTTTTGCATCAAACAAACCAAATTCTTTTGCAACTTTGATAATGTATGCTGTCTGATTTAATTCATAATAGTCATTCATATTTTTGTTAACTTGTAGACCCAAGAATTCTTTGATCATTCCTAAATTCTTGATTTTAAATTTTGAGCTTAAAATTTTCTCACATTCAGAGATTAAATCATCATCTTCACTTGATATTAGAATATCATCAACATAAATAAGAATATAACACACTTTGTTATATCTTTTGTACACATACAAACAAGGATCATTTTTACTTTGAATACAGCCAGCATTCAACAATACCTGATGAACAGTTTGATTCCAGTTCCTTGCAGATTGTTTCAAACCGTATAAACTTCTTTTCAACAAGCAAACTGAATGTTCTTTATTTTCTACTTCAAAACCTGGTGGTTGACGCATATAGATTGTTTCTTGTAATTCACCATTGAGAAAAGCAGTTTTTGCATCTAAGTGGAAGACTTTCATATTCTTATTTGCAGCAACAGTGAGTAAAATTCGAAATGTAGTTTGACATACAACTGGAGCAAAAACTTGATCATAATTCTCTCCAAATTTCTGCGAGAATCCTTGTGCTACCAACCTTGCCTTATATCTCACAATTTCATTTTTAGAATTATGTTTCAACTTATAAATCCACTTACGTCCAACTATGTTTGCTCCCTTTGGTAACTCAACAATTTCCCATGTTTGGTTTTCCATTAGTGACATCATTTCATCATTCATTGCTTGAATCCATAAATTCTTTTGATCACAGCTAACAGCTTCTTTATATGTCTTCGGTTCTTGTACTACCACAGTATTTGCTAATCTTATCTCATCAATTAATCTTTTCGGTGGTACACCTTTATTAGAACGATCAGATCTTCTTATTTCTTGACTTTCGGCTTCTGTAACATGAAATGGCTCGAGTTCAACTTGATTTTCATTTAAATTTATTTCACTTTTTCTTTCTTCACAATTCAAATACTCTTCAGTTGATATTTCATTGGATGTACTATTTGTTCTTGAGTGATTAACAATTACTTGTTCTTCTTGATGATCTGCGTGTGTTGATGACATATTCTCTTTTTCAATAAATCTGACATCTCGACTAATCTTCACTTTGCCTGTAGACGGAACATAACAACGATATGCTTTCGATTCCCAATCATAGCCAACTAAAATTGCTTGAACAGCTTTGGAATCAAGCTTATGTCTCATCTCATTTGGGACATGCAAAAAACATACAGAACCAAATTTTCTAAAATACTGAATGTTTGGCTTCTTACCGAACCAAGCTTCATAAGGTGTTGTTTCCGTGCCCTTAGTTGGTAGTCGATTTTGGATATAATTTGCCATCATCACCGCTTCACCCCAAAATGTTTTATCCAAATTAGCATTAATTAGCATACAACGTGCCATTTCAACCAGTGTTCTGTTTTTCCTTTCAGCTGTACCGTTTTGCTGCGGACTATATGGAGCAGTTCGTTGAATTTGAATTCCATTATTTTCCAAATATTTATTAAATTCATGACTAGTGTATTCTCCTCCTCTATCTGTACGAATACACTTCGGTTTCTCTCCAAATAGAACTTCTACCATCGCAATGTAATCTTTAAATTTGCTAAAAACTTGAGATTTATTCCTTATCAGAAAACTGACTGTATACTTTGAATGATCGTCAATAAAAGTCAGAATATATCTGTTACCTGATGCTGTAGCAACATGCATCGGACCGCACACATCTGAGTGCACTAAATCCAAAACTTTAGTTGTCATGTTATTTGACTTAACTGGAAACTTTATTTTAGACATTTTACCTTCCAGACAAATTTTACGATTACTATTTATTTGACAATCAGCAGAGCAATCATCAATCTTGATGCCTTCAATTAAATTATTCTTTGCTAATGATTTAACGACTTCGATATCTCGATGACCAAGAACTTTAAGCCAATAATGAATGCATCTGCTTGACTTGCTTTCAATTGAATAAACTTTTTGTAGTTCTCTCAATTTATAAAGATTACCATCAATATCACCTACAGCAATTTGTCGATTCTGTCGCTTGATCTCACACTTTCGGCCAGTAAAATTTACTTCATAGCCCTTTTCTGTCAACTTCTTGACAGAAAGTAAATTTCCGTGTATGTCTGGCATAAACAGTACATCAGTAACTTTTACTAAAGTTGCTTGACCCAATTCATTCAAGAATTTGACTTCAACAGTACCTTTTCCATTTGCTGTTAACTCTTGTCCACTGGCAACACTTACTTTCTCTTGACAGTTCAAATCAATGTCAACAAAAGCGTCTCTCGATGCTACAATATGACATGTCGCACCGGAATCCAATATCCATCCACCACAAACATTTTGTGTAATGAACAAACAATCACCATTGCTTTCAGCAAGATTTGCCTTATGATTATTTCTTCCTTTTTTCTGTAACCAAGCTTTATATTTCCTACAATTTTTCTTGATATGACCTTTTCATAATAGCATTCTAGTCCTTTATTTATATTTGATGAATCAACTTTCAATGCAACATCATCTGTTGTACCGTCACGATCCAAACGTCTTCTGTATTCTACTATAATCTTTGATCGTACGAAACTCGACTTTAATTCCTCTTCTTTTCTTGCTTCGAGTGCAGTGACAAAACTGTCATAACTTTCTGGTAATGAAGCCAACAAAGTAGCACTCATGAAAAACTCTGGATCAATTTCACCACCAAGAGCTAATAACTTCTGAAACAATTCATTCATCATATTCACATGTTTTTCCGCATCTCCACCTTCTTGTAGTCTTTGTCGCATTATCATTCTTAAAATGTGAACTCGATTACTTGGTGTATTTGACTCATAAATGTCTTTCAGAACAACCCATGCTTCTTTTGCCTTTTTACAACCTCGGATATGATGAATCTGATCATCTTCTATATTTAGTGCTATTGTTGCATGTGCTTTTTCATCTGACGCAGTCCAGGATGTAGTAACTGGATTAGGAACTGCTTTATTGACTACCATCCATAAACCCTTTTCCTTTAATAGCATTTCCATTTTATATTTCCAAACAAAATAGTTACTACTATTCAGCTTTGTAATGCTATATCGTGAATCTACCAACGCCGATGCCATATTCAGGTTTTTGCAACCAAGACCTCTTTCTATTTAAATAACCAAATTTCCGGAATATCTGCCTTTATCGCTATCTGGGCCCATAACCTGAAGGTATATGCATCATACAGAGAGCAGTAGCTTTATTCTATTATAGAATTGTGCAGATAATAAAGGTTCAAATTAAATAGAGAAATCTTTCTGACTTTTTATTTTACACACAAAAAACATTACCAGTCATAAGCAACATAGATTATATTATTATTATTAAATTGACAGTGATGTGTAACTGACAACTTGATATTAGAATGTCATTCCAATATTTTTCATTCTTTGTTCGGAATGTCATATCTTGCCACGTTTTTTTCAATTCTTTCCATGTTTCATTAGCTCCATTGCCACTATTCGAAATTTGGGATATTTCTTTTTTGCATCTGAATACTTAAAATTTCCATTAAATCTTTCGCATAATAATTGTTCATGTTTTCCTATGAACTGGATTCACATTTTTTTTTTGTTCCTCTGTAGTATTTGCACCACGTTTTTTTCTTGAATTATCCATGATATTATTATATTATAGAAATTTAATCATGACAATTCAATGATATTGACATAAAAATATAACTTGTAAATATCTCATGTGTCTATTTGACGTAAGAATGCAATGTTGTCACATAGTTTCTCCATTCACGAATGCTACAAATATAAGTATACGTTTCTATTTGCGAAGAGTAGCCGAGAATACAATTTTCAAGCGAAAATTTCAAGTATACGTATTTAAACCGTTCTTAGCGTAAGTATACGTAAATTTGCGAACGGTTTCGAGAATAGAGCCCCTGAACTAGTTTCCATATCAAGACGCAATATATTTCTCTATTATTCGTCAAAGAAAATGTAAGAAATTCTAATTTTTCAGTTTGACAGAAGTTTGTTTACTCGTTCCTATGAAAATTACGTAAGTTGTTACTAGATTCATAGGAAACTAATTTGAAGAAGTGGTTTCACTCCTGGAATAGTCCTCCATATACCATTTGTAGTTAAAGTATTATAGACTATTTTTGTGGTGCAATCACTCATGTTTATTGTGCTTGTGAATATGGTATTCAAACGCAAGCACAATAAACATTCGTGATAGCACCACAAAAATAATCGATAGTACTCCAACTACTTATGGTATAATAAATGAATATTTGTGAGTCATAATGTCCAAGAATCAATTGAATGCTTATTCTTTGAAAAAAATCGAACAGAATATTGAGAAACGTGTGACTATCAACAAAAAAAATCCACTAAAGTATTTGGCATCAATTTATCGCATTTTGTGAGGTCAGACGGTAGAACTTACTGATGAAAGAATCAGTAGAAAACGCAAATATATCTGAAGATTGGGCGTTAATATTTTGTTGTGTAATAATTATCACTATTGTCATTTTATTCGTGGAATGAAGAAGAAATCACATATATGAAATTTCGCACAAAAAAATTGTGGAATATGTGAAGTACTATGGAACATTCAAAAAATTGAATAATTCTTAAAAGAATTGTTTTTCATAAAAATTCGAACCTAAGAGTCAGGGCTGGAGACACCATCATCTTAGATCTTAAAAATAAATCACATATAAAGAGACTTTTTTATGTTCTAAAAATAATTTTATTTAATGATACATCATTTAAGTTCCTTCACTTCTCTACATGTATAAAATTTTGAGCTCTATTTCTTATTCTAGATACCTGAGATAAGCATATAATATATAGGGGTCTTTTCCGGGAACTACAAGAGTTACAGCTTGAGTTAAATGGAAAAAGTTTTGCGGAGTTATTAGCCTGTTTCAAATATCAATGGGAATTTTTTGTAACTGTTTCCTATTCGCTCCCGCATTTACTGAGAATCACGATAAGCTAGAATTACAATATTAACTCAGTGATAAAGCAAAGAAATCAAGGTAATGTGAAATAACATAGCGTGGCATTACAAGTGTGGCGATAATTTTATGTGATAAGAACACTGATACACTAACCCTTTTCTATTCTGTGCATTTGCTGTGGTTATATGGGGCTAGTTCACGAACTTACGAATAGATGTTAGACAACTATTTCACAATATCCTTTCTCTTGTAGTACTCGACTTTGTACACATCCACTTCACTAATCTCCACTGTAGTGTGTAGTATAATAATACGAGTAGCGTAATAGGAAGTCAGTAAAACTATATGATTGCATCTTTTGAGAGGGACACATTTACATCATTGGATGAGAGTCAGTATTTGAAATCATTTTGATCATAATCACTTGAAAAGTCATATATTATTGAATAGGGATATATTGTAGATTTTTGAAGGAAAATTGAATTGGAACATGAATCATCGACAAGAATCCAATTGAATATACAGTTACAATACGCGTATCAAATTCTATAATTAAATACAGCGCATTCAAATTCAAGATGTCGGTTATGCCAAGCTAAAAGTAATAATAACATAAAAGGTATTTGCGAGATAGAAGAAAAAACACAATATGAAAAAAAGGAGTGTGATAATTCAAGAGATCCGGAGGAAGAGAACTCTGGTAAATTAAATTATTTATGACACACCTACTGTACTGCTCCTTGAATAAATATGAATTTCATATGGGATATGAGTGAAAAATCGGTCATAACACCAATTACCGTTCAAATTTCAATTTGGAGTCTCTAATCACGTCACCGTCACAATTTTACAGACATATCCATTTCTCAAGTTATTTGCCGCAAACCAAATACTGAGAGAAATTACATTATCAATTTTTTTCATTTGTCAGTTGGCTTCGATTGGGTACTATGCATCTGAGGCTATGTTATCTATAATTTACTTACGTACATTTCGTCACAAAAACCGATCAAAGAAGTTTAACATCGATAATAACTTATTTATATATCGTCAGAACAAGATTAATAGTTTCAGGCTTCACATACAAGTGAAGATAATGTTGAGATTTTGGATCCATTCGCTTCTGTTAAGATTTTTTACAGGCCATACGCGTAAAAACTTTGGACGATTTCGATCGAATTGAAAAATTTCAAGTCTAGGGTGCCATTGTAACACTTTTTTTCATGAATCTTCAATTCAAATGCAGTGGATTGACCATGGCGGATTCCAATCAATTCATTCACATATTGATGTATTCATGCGACCTCTATTGACAACAGAAATTATTATTGTTGACTACACAAAATGTGTGAGAATAATCTGACAGGTGCCAGTAGATTGTTCGCTTTCGTCCTGATCTCATGTTATTTGTGCCACAAATTTTGCCGATCAATATCATACAGAGCATCAATTTCAACCTTTTTTACATGTTCACAGAAGCTGGTCAAATTTACTCAATGCTTTGATTGGAAATTTATATAACGTGAGTAATGTCTTTGTTAGAAGACAAGAATCAGACAAAAAAAAAGTTAGAATCAAGTGAAACTCAAAGCTTACTTTAGATGGTAAAAACCAACATACACCAAATCAAAGATAGAAGATACAACCAAGATAGGTACTAAAAGAAAATCGGGAGCCCTATTGAAGATTGAACAAAAAAAAATTATTGAATCAAAACCTATTAGAATTTGAGAGATATAAGAAATTAAATCTGTAGGAAGTAAACGAGATACAAAAACCTAGTCGGAGATATTACTGAAGTATATTTTTTTATGAAGGGATCTGGATCTTTACATATTTGGAGAATCTTCAATCATTAATATTAACAATTTAATAGAAAAACATCATTCAGAATAACTTGAAAGTTATCTTTGGTATCTGTTAAGAACACATTCTCAATTATAATCAATTATGGATTTTCTACCTTCAGTTACAAACTTAACTTCATCTATCAGTTGAGTCTCACATCTATGAGGTAGCACATAAAACTTGTTGAACGTCACCTCTGTACGGCATATTTTTTCGGTGAATATATGAAGAATAGGATCATTTGGATAGAAGATATTTTGTGGTTGGGTGTATAAGTAATTAATGAAATAAATTGTTCTTTACTACATTTTCTTCCACTAGTTGGAAGAAATTATGAAGCAAAATCAAGAGTTTAATTTGGAGTCAATTGGATTCAATTACTTATGAAAATATATAGAATATCATTCAATATTTACTTTCGAGCATCATGAAGAATAATAACATGTTGTAATTGTCAATAAAATCAACAAATATCATCAAAGCATGCTCCGAAACTGATTGACTAGTCCTATACAAAATCAGTAAATAGATTCCTTCCACTGATCACTGGACTATTACTTATTGTTTTGTTTAGTATTTGAGATAAAAAATAGCTCATCGATTGATAGTATTTTATTACGGAAATAATAATCAAATCATGCAGTTTGATAATCCCAGGTTGTCATCATATCCAAAATGAATATCTGATTATAATAAATCCACAATTATTTCATCATAATATGGTATATGGATGAAATTTAATCCATGGTATGAATTGAATTTCCAGCTATAATTATAATATTTGAATAGCAAAGGATAATTTTTGATGAGCTATTGCAAACTTTTAAAGTACTTTGACATATATTCCAAATCATGAACAGATGACGGGATATCTCGAGGCTATACGGTTTTTTTGAATACTATGCGGTACTTTCGTCGTATTAGAACTACGCAACAGGTAAAAAATATCCTTTCACCTATCACCACCAAACTCTGCAGAAACAGATTAACTAGTGCTTCATACAATTTTTATGTGGGTTCCATTCGTAGTTTATTTAATAGAAATCAAAAACTAATGAACTATTTTTGGTACATATGTATAGTATATGTAGAATATATATTTATAATAGAATAGGATAGCATTAATATTTTTCTTTTTTAATTGAAAATAGAGATAGAGATTTAGTTAAACAAGCAATACTGTGCAATTTCGTGGGATGATTCAAATGCCGCCGAAAAATTATCCAAATTCGGAATGGTTTACAAATTATTTCAAAAGAATGGGAAATCGTATATAACTAAAAACTCAAGTTTCTTTGTGATTATAGAAGAAATAGAACAAAAGTTCTATAGGAGAGTTGCCCCTTTGATAACTGAAACTTGAGAATGATACCAAAATGAAATTGAAGATGGTGGTTTCCGAGATATGAATAGTAATTTTTTCATTTCTAATAAACGTCATATTGAATTTTCGCATTATTGATGTGGATATTTTTTCTATCTTTCAGCCATGTATATCAACTTAAACCTGGGTTGAAAATTATTAGAGCTAATAATTATTCTTATTGCAATTCTTAAGGTCACGTAGCCATGACAAATGCGTGGGGAACTAATTTTGGGAACGAATAAAATAGAATGAAACGCATTATCATAAGTAAATACAGATAATTACAATTAATGTTCACAGTGCTTGCCGTTTTGAGCTATACACGATTGATACAACTTTGCAACTTTGTTAGAGACTTCGTCAAAATCCGTTACCACTCCTTCACTCAGTTCATCTATATTCTTATCATACAAATTACTGACATACACTCTCCTTGTTGAAATGCCCCACAAATAAAATCTGCTTATCTAGTGGCCACTGATAAGAGAAGGCGTATTGGGAAAAGCAATTACTCCATTGTCAAAACGGTCATTTGAACATCTGATAAACATATCAAGAATTGAGCGCAGGAGTGCTATTTCTTTGATACCATATTTGAAGATTTTGTGCCATAAGTATATCATCCAATGAATCTTCAAGAGATGTTTGGGAACTTTCCACATAACGTGGCTCTTCTCAAGGTTCCTTGAAAAATTATAGCACTTCACAATATTCCACAAAAAACATGAAAGTCCAAATGAATTTGATTTTGCCGTGTAATCACTAAGTGTGGATTTTCCAGTGTCCCATAGTATTCATTATTTGTAAGTGGTTCTTGTCACTACGCAGTCTCGTGGTCAAAAATATAACTACTGTAATTGGGTGAGCTGACATTAGTCTAGAGCTAATATATTTCGTGAATAAGTAATATATTCTTATCATTGAGTGAAGTGTTTGACTTTTTGAATCTACATGTAAAAGTAGTGATTTCGTGGAAGAGAAAAAATTATTAATGTTGTCTATTTGAGTTTTCCTAGCTTCATTGATCCAAATTTTATTCAATATATTGTCTTAGCATACTGCTCACAATCATCGACTTTTTGAGATAAACCACATGAAATTGACAGAATTATCGATAAAAATGAAAGAATAATATATTTCATTTATTTAAAAAGAAATTAATTCATAAAGAATTGATTTTTCATTAATTTAAAACGTATAGCCATAATTTATATTTTGAAATATCAAAATATAGATATGTGCTATTATCATCCATCTCATAAAATGTAATAACTTCCTATAAACTTGCTTGCATTTTGTGGCCATTTTTCCTATTTTTAAAACATGCTCCTACATTTTCCTGCAGCCTAGTTTTTCACATTCACCAAGAGAATTTTGATATTTTCCAATGTTTCGGACGATAATTTAAACGAACGCCTAAATTATAACAGCATTTACTATTACATCCGTGGACACAACAAAACATTTTTCTACTCATTTTCTTGGGAGAAAATCAGGCTCCAATATATTTTCAGAAATATCAGACTCCTTAGTAATTTTCTATTAATTTGATAAACTACTTTTTCCAATAGTAATAATATCTTATCTAACTTGTGCAGTAAAATTAGACAATTTTTCTTTATTTGATTTTCATTATGGTTATGACAGCTAATCCGAGTGTGTTGTTACCATTGTGACCTCCAGTTAGCGCAATTATACCACTTACACATATCAATGGCGATTGAATTATTCACAATCAGAAAAGTAGGATTCGTCAGTCAATAAGACGTGACTGACAAAATAATTATTTCAGTCGTAAAGCCTGTGCAACGTGCAATGTATAGGATGAAAATTCTGTTTGTTTAAAGCACTTGACCCTCTAGATTAAGACAGGTTGATTTATCCTTCAATATCTCGAATTTTCGAATTAACATGCGCACAAGCTTGATTTAATACTTCTTCTTCAGGGATCAAATTTGTCTCGATTGGGTTTTCTAGAACATTCATAATGCTACATATTCGAGTCTAATCTTGCAAACACTTCAATTTCCGGTAGTCTACGTTCTGAAAACTTTGTCGCGTATGCTTCAGCAGCAAGATGGAGGTTTTTGTGTCATTGGATCATGTATAAAACATATCATATTGTTTAAATGTTGGAAAAGACACCATTTATGATAATTTGGAAGATAATTCCAAAATTCAAACGCCTAATGGAACATAAATCATATTTTATTTTTAATAGCTAAAAAATGAGAGATTTCTTTCTTAAAACTCCAGCTTCCGACTTTGTTGTCTTAAGTCTTAAGTCTTCCTCAAAATAATTTCATGCGAGAATTTTGAGTAAGAGTAACATTAGTTGCTTTAACGAATTCTTGTTAAACATTTTGAAAAATAAGTTCAAGCTCATGCTTTGTATACAAAATTTAGTAACACAATTTATTCTCCTAAATATCAGCTTATATTTGCTGAGGATTTTCATAGAGTTGGAAGATCAACACATTGTGTATCGTGACTCTAATAACTTCATCTGAGAATATGGCAGGATATTTCCTGATGAAATTCGTATTTATTTTGAAGCGAAAAGAAAAATATATAATTTCACGGAGCAAGATATTTGAACAAATCCTTTAGAAGCATGGACATATTCAAGCATTTGTTTGTTCGTCGATTCGTTAGGCCTTGTGCAAATTATGATTATGACTGATCATAGCACTGATTTAATTTACATAACTAATAACCTTATATTACTTTGCAATTTTCTATACTGTTTCCGGCAGAGATCAAGAGTTTGATAGTTATCGCCACACTTGCTCATTTTCCAATTTTATGAGTGTACCGTATTTGCTCAAGTAATAAAATATCCTTCTGTATAAATAGGAGCCCCAGACAGATCGTATCGTCAACTAATCGATAATGGGGACAGAGTTCTCCTTTTCTTACTACTACCTTTTTCGCAGAGTATATTTACACGTTCTTTTGTAAACGTTCCTTGTTATTCATTGGGATTCAAATATAAATTTAGCTGGAGTTGCTCGATATGAATATTCTACAATACTTTCTCTCAATTTATAATTTATCTAATATGATCGTACATAAAATTTGGCAGCGAATTAATGTCAAAGCTGCAGTGATGTGATACCTTTATATCTTACAAAACCTATGTGCTTCAAAATCCCAGAGCGCAATAATATCAGAAAATTTTCACCGAAATTATCTCATCGTTATCCACTTCAGTCAAAACAATGAATGTCGAAATTAGGTCAGTCCTCATAACAAATGTTTAAGATTAATAAATGCTATTAGATTCTAATGAATCATCTATATTAGTAATAGCCGTAGTTTCATCAGACAATTCCCGAGATTATTCGATCGATTTTCATAATTGTATAGGCTATGTGCAAGGGGGCGGAGTTTGATCAAATATCGATGCGAGCGCTCATGGTGAGCACCATTGTAAGTTTTGAACACTATTTTGCAGAATACGTCATTGGGCTTTGTAGTTTGGGAGTAGAAATAATTGCATATGAAACATAGAAAAACGCTTGTTGTGTTCCAGGCTGTTGTGTTAAGGATGATTCAAGTAAAATATAATTTTACAGATTTCCTGTACGGAGTTATAAGATCAATAAACGAGTGAAGAGGTCAAAGCAGTAAATTGAGTATTATCTGTCTTCCGTTATTAATCTATATAAACAAAGATGTTTCTTATTCAACTGCGTAATTAGAAAAATTCATCATCGATCTGGGATCCATAAATTTACCTCTATCTCTAATTTGTAAGGTGTTTCAGTGATAGAAGTTTTTCGGATGCACTTCGCAATAATTTCGTTGTTAATATTGTCAGCATCATAATCTTCAACATATTTAATATGACAAAAAACTAATTTCATGCTTTTCTTCAATGTTCCCTCGGTTAAAAGGATACAGTGTTTGATACATTCATCGGCGCCATAGTTTGAGGTCATGCTATCAATTTGAACGAATTAGAAAGTTTCCTCTAATAAATACGTCATAATTGAAGTAAGAAATACCCGAAATAAATAATTTCAACGTACGTTCTATACTTTACAAGTTATATTATACGCACACAGCTGAGTCAAATAATATTAGTACATTTAAAAAACAATAGGTATGGAACAATGATAAAATGGGAGTTCAATTGTTCTCCATTGCCCGCGCCAGAGGCGCTATTAGACTTCATGCACATATCCTATACGATTCGGTCTCCAATTCAATTGTACCAATTTTTTTTGGCGATCCGAACATCGAAAGTGAATCAAAGTGGGTACTTGAATGATCTGCAAAAATAACACTGGTCAACAATTTACGATTTTATAAAATTTTCCCGAAATTCTGGTGTCAATTTCAATGTATTTTGATGTGGACTCCATATATCATACTAAATTTTTCTTGGCAGCTCTAGTTTTTGAGATATTTGAATTCTTCACATTCATTAACATTTAGGAAGTAGATTTTTACCTAGCATATCTGTTAATTCGATAGTGAATTTTACAATGACTACGGAAAGGAGACCTTATACGAACGATCCAGACAGTTTTTGTTTTGTTTGTGGTGAATATACCTTAAAACAGTATCGTAAATATATGACAAATAAATGGAACCTTTGGACTCTAAGAATGCGAACATCGAGAGAGTCACAAGTGATTGGTTATCAAAATATGATAAATCCACATTTAGT
Source organism: Dromius quadrimaculatus (assembly GCA_963989225.1). Taxonomy (NCBI): domain Eukaryota; kingdom Metazoa; phylum Arthropoda; class Insecta; order Coleoptera; family Carabidae; genus Dromius; species Dromius quadrimaculatus. Next base: position 53,751,002 of record OZ022325.1, on the reverse strand, counting down.
GAATCGAGATCGAATTATATTACCACCGTTCCATATTAAACTCGACATCAGGAAACAATTCATTACGGCCTTTCACAAAGATGGTGAATGTTCTGCTTACCTATCAAATCTCCTGAGCTAAGTGCAGAAAAATTTAAAGTAGGTACTCTCGATGGTCCACAGATTAGACTGTTGATCAGAAATCTAAATTTTGTTGAGCACATGAATGAGCTCGAAAAGAAGACATGAAAATAATTCGTTTTTAAAATCCAAAAAGTCAGAAAACTATTTACATTTGGTACAGGACATGTTGTCTAATCTAAGAGATTTTCAGTGTAACAAGAACATTGAAGCTCATCATTTACATTCTCATTTGGATCGATTTCCTGAAACTCTTGGAGATTTTAGTGAGAAGCAGGATGGAAGATTTCATCAAGATACGAGTTATGGAAGAACGATATGAAGGATGATAGGACAATTATGTTATGGAATATCATTGCTGGAATCTTTGTTGGGACCTTGAGCAAGCTCCTTATCCCAGAAAGTTCTATATTGTATGAGTTCAAATCAACTAAAGTGTGTAAAAATATACATTTTCGTAAGAATTCATAGCCATTCAATAACAAGAGCTGCTAGAAAAAACTAGTGCTAGTTTCGTAATCAGCACCCTCAATTTAATCAAAAACTATCAATAGAATTCTGGAAAAATTTTCTGTGTTGACCAGTTTAATCATTCGTCAGATTTTTTTCCAATTTTTTATGCAGTGTGTTCAATTTGAGTTGACCACCATTGCTAAGTTAAGAACCATGAGAGCTATGAGGCTGATTGAATAAGCAAAGAAGTATGATTTCGCATGAAAATTGCACTGAACTCGACAAAATGAAATTTCGACCAGTTATTTTTAAAATATGGTATGCAACTACCTTATTTCAAATAAGAACATACCTATACTACATTTTTTCAATGTCTTCACTCGAGAGAAAGTCTCATTCTGAGTTCAATAAATCATTGTTAACTATCCTTACATAGAACTTTTTTTTTGAGAAATTCCAGTTCAATTATAATTTATTTCACAGTAATTGCACCGATTGTTTCATTTCATTTTGATTTAATAAGTAATGTACTGTAATTGAATTAATATTTAATTAACATTATACTTTCTAATGAATTGCTTTCGGTTATAGATTCTGTTGGAGTTCTTAATAAAAAATACAGAATTTATAACCAAAAGCAATTTATTATTCATTTAAAATAGTGGAATAATGTATGAATTAAAAAGTATACTTCCTGCCTCCTAAAACACCATAGTCTAGTTATGAATAACAGAAGCTGTTGAATAGGCTTTAGATTAGAATATGCAAAAAAGTTGATTTCGGCATCAACATTTCCAAATTTGTACGTAATTTTGATTCAAGTCGTCGGAAGAATCGGTGTTCGCCTACTTCCCTATCAGGATAGCGCTCTCCATTTATATTTAACGCAGCTCGAGTAATTTTACAACACCGAATGTAAACTTCTACATATCAACTTTTTCTTTGTTATTAAAATCATTAATATTTTAATGTAAATATTAAAGAATAATCCAATTGACTTTTAATTATGAAAACAACGAAACGAAGCAAATTAATTAGTTTCATCCGTTAAATTCATAGCACTCTGTTGTTGCTAACCGATTTCAGTTGAAAAAATGTGAATTTAGAATACATATTTCTCAGAAATTTTCTTCCACAAAGATAGTAAGCGATTGATTTATCAAAGTTAGAATAAAATCCCCTTCCGGATGAAAAAATTAAAAATATTTGTCCTCATTTGAGATGAGAAAGTTGTATCCCATATTTTGAGAGCCACTGACCGAAATCAGTCTAAGCAATATTCCTGTAGAATGATACTTCTTTGCTCATTTAATCAATTCCATAGCTCTTACGGTTCTCGAGATAACAATAGAATTGAACTCTTGTATACATATTAACTTCAATCAAAAAATCAACAAATCTCTCACAAGTGACATTCTCCAATAATTTTGTCGTCTACAATATATTGGTAACTGATATCGAACTCATGATTCTTTTTCATGCGTTTAATTCTACGAGCTTTTTTTCCGTGCGTATAGTTTTTTATTGATTTTTGTGTCTCTAACGTAGTTCATTGCAACTGATATTGAGCAGTTTTTTTGATGAATAAACAATGCTTCCATAAAAGAATTAGTCAATTAAATCGGTTATCCCTGGAATGACAAAATAGAATATATCTTCGCACGGATGCTACAGTCAATATATTATATTTATTTCTTGTTTGATCTCAAAAAGTACGTCTATATGCAAGCATAGCCGTTGATTATCTTCTATCTTCTATGATATTATCGGTCATCATTCAATTTTTACTATCATCAGAATGAAATGAACTTGGGAGAATCAAGCTTGAAATCATCGGCTGGAGCAAACCTATGCTGGAAATACGTCAGAAGAATGACAATGAAATATTTCAAAATCACTTCAGTGGAGCAAAATCTACCAAAATGTTACACCCTGAATCGGACATAACAAAGGAGGTAGAGGTTATTGCAAATATATAGAATGCCAAATTTGTATAGCAATAATATATATTAAAGAATGAATAACAAAATAATAGTCAACAGTTGAACAGACAACCAAAGTATGGACAAATTATAAATATGGTAACTTACGACTAGTCGGCTAGTTGCAGGTGCGGAGCACTTGATTCCATTACGTTCTAATACTTCTTCGTTTCTTCACTATATACTTTACATATCGTACTATATATACTAAACAAATGCTGATTTTCCCTAATATCCACCTTTGGTAGTGTTGCAAATATTTTATTTTATTATTAATACAAATATGGATAATCCACTTCGGGATACTGACTCGAAATTTAATAAGTGTGTCTCTGGTATAACCAATTAGCCTTGTTTACAGAATTAGAGAAAATAATTTGTATTGTGATAGCTCAATAGATTTTGCTTATTTGTACATGGTAATATACATTAAAATTGTAGAACTTTTGTGTATGATACATTAGACATGTGAAAATGTACATTAAACTTGAGTATGTCATATGGCCTTGAGTGTTTGAACTAGTTGCATGTATCTCAATTTCCTGCTGGTGCTTTTTGGTCATAAGGGCCGGCGATCTGCTATGTTTACCTCTGAATTCATCTATTGAGTCTTCAAAACTGTTATACGGCGTACACTAACAGAAGAAATTCATGAATAATAACTTCAGTCTCTGTGCAATATGGAAGAAAGTACATGTATCTGTTATTCGTATAATGTGTGGTTAAATATAATATAAGACTCTTTCTTTTGCTGCTCAAATAAAGACACAAATCTACTTGACTGAGACTTGAAACTTACTTAATATGTGCATAGTTTAAATTTCAGCAAAATTAGGACAGAATCAAATGATTTACCAGAAAGCGATGGTAATAATAAGGTGAAAAAGTAATTTAAGTGCAAATTAAGAGAAGAAAAACTGTTATCGGTCAATTTACAGGCCAGGAATGTTTGCCGGTAGAATTGCTCAGGTAACCATTTAGCACAAACAATCTTTATGGCCACGCACCGTTATTCACACGATCACTGCAATAAATATCTTTATATCTTGCTAGATCTTAGTTTCGGTGGGTACCTCCTGCCTGCGGGTGTTCTACCCAGCCGCGCTGATATATACTCTGGATATTAGTGGATAAGTAATGCTGAAGGTTACAATTTGAATATCTTCTGATATAAGATATGCTTTCTCTTCTCATTAAGTTGAACACATATTTTTTATCATCATTATTAGGCAAATCGAAAGGCAGTAGGTACCTACATGATTAGTGATACTGAAATACAATAAACGGCGCCTATGAAGAATTTGATATTATCGGAGAGGAAAAATTTTGGTCGAACAAGCCGCTGCAAATTGATAATTAAGTTAGAAAAGAATACCTTTCTATATAGCAATGCATGAAGATCTCAAATCATCTACTATTGGATTGGAACAGTGATCAAGTACAACGAATTTGATTTGGGTGGGAGAATCATTGTCAAAAGCTGAAGCTCTAAAAAATCATCGGCTATGACTTTTTGAATCAAAATTTCAAGCTGGTTAAGAATATGTTTTGGCATAAGGGTACCAGAGCTAGAATTTGACTTGAATATATATCGGTGAATGAAGTGAGACTCCTGATTTTCTCATACCAAAAAAGGACTTCGCACGAGGCCCAATGATTTTGGACCTCAGTGAATTAGGTCCAAATACTGAAAAGTAATAGCTCTTGATGTGCTGATCAAAAGTCTTAATGATGAGACTACCGCAAATTCAATGGTTTTCGATTCAGAACTATTTAAAGTTAATTAATTGAGTTCAATATCTCTAACCCGGAACAGATAATATTGAATGTAAAGAATATGATGCTTCTAATATATTTTGTAGCACTCAACTATTACACCAAAATAGAGAAGGCCGTGGCGCGCATATAATCGGTAAATGTTTCTCGATTAAAAGTCCGGATATGTATTGAATCATGATTGAAATTCTGTGTCTGCAGAAAACATATTGTATACTTTTTGCACCTGCGGAGAACATTCAACTCCAAAAATTTTGTCCTAGGTTCAAAATCATAAGGTTTTGTGCGAGGTCCTTTTGAAAAGCTCTAAATCGAAAATCACTGATTCTCTGATTGTATCACCATTAGAACTTTTGTTCAGCACATCAACATCTGTTGATTTCCAAAATTTTGGCCCAATTCATCAAGTTCCAAAATCATAGGGCTTCGTGCCCCTTTCTGAACTTTGTTACAGATCTTTTTCCGATATGTTTATTTTTTCGTATCACACTCAATAAATGAGTGTTATTAGAATCAGTAAACAAAATAAGTGCTGACAAAAATCAATTGTAATAAACCAATCATCACATTATCTTGAAGAGCAAATTCTAAATATGGGAAAATTTTGATGTTCATAAAGGTTCACTTATTTCTGTGTCAACGCAATGGCATATTGATCCTTATGCTCCGGTATCCACAAACTGATTCATGTGATTGATAAAAGTATCATTTTCACTTACTTGTACTAAGTACAAGAAAGTATTGTGAAACCGACAAAATTCACCTATCGAGATTGACTATTTTTAGCTTGATGTCGGTACGTATGTTCGTGCGTTCGTGCGTGCGTGCATGCATACATGCTTAACTCGCAAATCTCAAAACTGGTTGAACGTATAATGTTGAAATTTTGTATTTGAGACTGGTATAGGGTCTAGTTGTGCACCTCGCATTATTGTTTCAATCGTCTGTACCGGAAGTGTACTCTACTTGAGACTTTCTTAGAATTTTTCTGATAAATCCAGAAAGATCAACCGTAAGATGTTGAGATTCAGTATTTGAACTTGATGTTGTATCAAAATGGTCATCTGCTATTTTTGTATGAATCGACCAAGCCAAAAGAGCACTTTACTTGGAACTTTTTCCAAATTTTTTCCATAAATCTAGAATTATCAGCATATTGAAATTCAGTGTTTGAATAGTTATCTACTATTTTTGTATCAATCGGCCAAGCCGGAAGTGCAATATAACATACATTCAGAATTTGTGGTATAAAACAATCAGTTCAATTTAAATGATATACGATAGGCAATGATAATCTATTGTCAATTTCTTAATTTTGTTTGACATGTCAAAATATTTCCCTTAAATTTCATTTTGTAAGCATGACAAAAGCGACAGAATTGGACCAGAACATGGTTTTTCATACAAATTTAAAATTAATTTTTATTACGTTGGTCACACGGTCCAGCTTTAATTTCAGCATTATTAAAATCTATATATACATACTTATCATTCCTCTTGAAGGCATGAAAAACAAAATGATGCACTGAAATCTACGACTATCTGACGGTCTGAAAATACAAGGAAATAATAAAGACTGGTATAGGATCTAGGATCTTGATGTGCACCTCGCATCATGGTTGCAATCGTCTGTATTGGAAGTGCACTTTACCTGATACTTTTTTTTGAATTTTCCACATAAATGTAGAATGATTAGCCGTGGGATACTGGAGTTCAGTATTTGAACTTGATGTTCATCTACTGTAGCATCCAAATGATCATCTCCTATTTTCGTCCCAATCGATTAAGCCGGAAGTGCGCTTCATACTACAGACTTTTCGAAATTTTCTCATAAATTCAAAATAATCAGTCGCAGAATATTGAGATTTCGTACTAAGCACTTTTATAGCATCTTGTTGTACACCTTGCATAATGATTGTGATCGGCTCAGCCGGGAGTGCAGTTCACTCGAAACATTTTCAAATTTTCCACATAAATCTAAAACGATTGAACGTAGAATATTACAATACAGTATTCAAGATGATAGTACTATCTAGATGCTTATATCCTATTTTCATTGATATCGACTCAGTCGAAAGTGCACTATACTTGACGATCTTGGAATTTTGCGCATAAATTTAGAACTGTTAGCCGTAGAATCCTGGAAATCAGTATTTAGAAATGTTGTAGCATAGGAATGATGACCTACTGTTCCCATAGCAACCGACTAACCGTGAAATGATAAGATGTTGTGTTTGATTATATATATCCAATGATGTACAAGTAAGTCATTTTTTTAAATCAATTTTCCACGTAGCAGTTCAGCGCTTTGCCGCATTGTTCATCTTTACCTGCTTCGTGGCTATGTTCCACTCGCTCCTATTATATGACGGAATAATTTTAAATAGTAGCAAAATAAAAAGGAATATTATGTCTTTTGTATTCTGTATTTTCTCCACAAATACCTGAAACAAATTTTTTTTTTCGGTGTGAAGTGTTTAATATGAAAACACATCTATTCGATCAGGAAATAATATCACAGTAAATGCACGAAGCAGAAGTTTGCCTCCATCTCTCCCGTATATACTTCTGTTTTTAAAGGTCACTAAATTCATAAAATTTGATTTGATCTTATTCATGTAATGATTATGACAGTCCAAAGAAATGAAATTGAAGAGAACTGTACCATTTTCTTGATGAAAATTTCAAGAGTTCAGGTTTTACAGAATTCTGTATAAATCGTATCTTAAAGCTGATTTTTTTATGCAGTTTTTACTTGAACAGACAATTCTTTTCAATGCTCACGGACAGGGAGTATTGGGAAAAATTTCATGTGTAAAAAGTTTGGGAATCTAGATGTTGTTGAAATATCAAAGCTTTAAATTGAAAGTCATGTACCACTCCTCAAGATTTCAAGAATTTTCGGCATATGGAATAGTACTTATCCCAAAATTTTAACCATGTACTTATCTCTGGGATCAGAATCTTTGGCTAATGCAATAATTATCAAGATTTTCTCAACATTAATTTCTATCAGTATTCAGTTTTATTCAGATAAAATAGACCGCAAAGATTATGAATCATTAATAAAGAGAGACAAGAATTCACTACGAAGTTAACATAATTTGTTTTCGTGTGGCTCTATTTGGAAGGCGAGCCAAATATTTATTAATATTGAATGAAGTTAGCGAACAGGAATTATAAATTCATTATTGAACAGTATACAGAGTTAAAGTTGGATAAGGGACCAATAAAATTCATCTAAATATTTATGCATTAAAGGAACTACATCAAAGAAGAGTAGATAGCTTGTTTCTGGAATAAGTATTTTACTTTTATACTTCTATGACTGTTTCAATATCCTCTTATTGATTCATCGCAGATTTCTCTTATAATTATAAATCGAGTGCAGTGGAATATTGGAACAAGTTACTAGAATCGAGTGAAAACATTTATTCAATTTGCTATCTAATAGATATTTTGGAATGAATATTTTCTTAATAATAGAGAACAATAAAGTGGAAAAAAACTTTGCCAATATCTTTGAGCTATTGTATACGAAGTATCAGTTTTCCAAGTTATCATGGACTTATTCTGTTCTTGTGAACTGAACACATTACAATAAAAATTTCCAAAATCAATGCGAGTACTAGTAATTTGCTGTTGATATCGCGAGATGGTTTAATCCCTTGGGTTGTCATTCGTTTGGATGATAGGTCATAATAGTCAAACAACAGAACACACACTTGTATTATAAGTGTGTCATAGAATTTAATGAATTTCTGTATGAAGTGATGAAAAGCATATTAAAATTGATCATCAGTCCTCAATACAAAGCTCCTTGATCAAAATTAATAATATTTCTCTGAAACTCTGTGTGCGGCTTCATTTAGATGAGTCCGACAAATTCATTATCCGCAAAAATTTTCCATTGAACAACCGAAGAAGACTTCGGTTCTATAATTTGTTCCAAATTATTGATATCAATTCTTTTTATAGTTTAATTGTAAGATTATAGAGGATGAAACAAACAATATTTTGTCCGATAAAAATGTTGAGGAATTCGCCATAAGCTCCATCCCCAAAGTGTAAATTTTGAAGTTATGTTGGATAATCAACATTCAGTTCAATTTTTAAGGATTGTTATTGCTAGTAAAGTTGAATGGTGATCTTGTCCGACAAAATTCATGCTGCATATTCTCACTTTCACTGATGCGACGCTCTGAAAGTGTTAATTCCATCAGATCAATTTGCTGATTGACACTCATGGGACAAAAATCCCTCTGTATCTAGTTGAGCATGTTTCTCGACCAAATTATATATTGTTTGACAAAAAGAATGCGCCGTATTGTCAGTCCGAATAATAACGTGAAAAGTAGCTCGTTCTTAGTTTGCACAAGATTAAATCTGCATTTCAACCAAAGTAAATGATAGTAATAATAATATTGTTCATTTAGCGAGAGCTTATATAATACAAAAATGAAAAAGTATAATAAAACAGACAAACTAATAATCATACAAATTGTTGCAAATATTTTCAAAATAATGATTTTTGTGAAGGAAAAAACTTGTCAGAATTCATTTTAATGGAACATATTAATTATTGATTTTCGTGTTTTCTTCTGGATACATTAGTAGAAATGTTCTTCAAATTATCAGGTAAATTATCCACCAATATGTGAGTTCTGCATTTGCCGTGTACTATAATTATGTTTTCGCTTAACAACTCCAATTTTTTCATCTATTTGTGAGTTAAAAAAATTATATTCTTCAAAACTCTACGCCTTCATTTCCATAACTGAGTTCAAAGCGATATTTCAATTCGAAGAAAGACTTTCTTCTTATTTCTTACGCAACTGTGCAACAATGCAACATTAATAGAAATCAATAAGAATATCTCTATGTGAAACTAATCGCTCAGTTTGAAAATATCATTATTGCAGGGAAAATGTCCCAAGAAAATTGAAGAATTGAGAATACATTGTTAAAAAAAAAACATAGCAAGGTGCTCAGGGAGTAATTTTTTCAATATAGAAATACATTGGATAAAAACGTTGTCGGACTTATCGAAATGAAAGCTCACATGAAGTTTCAGAGGAGTGATAATAATCTGGATGAAGGAACTATGTACCGTGGACTATATATAATATGAAACTCAAACGGCTCGATTAAATAGTTTCACCTTTATCAACAATAGTACAAAAAAATAAAGACAAGGATATAATATATCCTAAAAAATATGACAATAGGATCATAAAAAGATTTTGTGCTGAGTCATGAAGACATTACAATTCAATAATAAGATCAAATTCAAAACTGATTCAACAGCAGCCGATATCTTTACTTCAACCATTTGAATTGATGAACCATTCGGTAATTGGTAAGAGACACAAAAAAAGATAATGTACAAAATATACATAGTCATTTCACAAAATATTTAATACAAGATTTTGAAGATAAAAGATTGTTAAGAAATTCTTTTTTTGGCATACTTGGACTCAAATAAGTTCTATTCATTTCTTGTCATGTTTTCTATTCTCATCATTTCATTCAAATTTTGTAGAACTCCTGAGGAGGGCTCAAGTGGAGCCGAAATTGCTTGAGTGGCTTGACCAATAAAAAATTAAATAAACTTTTATGACTGAATTCAAATTTCAACATCATTTCCTACATTTCAAGCAACATATATATTTCCAATCTTATGGATGTTTCCAATTATTAAAAAACCAAGATATCTAATGGCATGTGTGTTTGATTTGAATTCCACATATTGTAAATACATTCAGTAGTTATGATTCAATACATGATTGCGTGGATATTATAAATAGTTCAGGAGCCAACTGCACCTTATCTTTCCTGGTCGTACTTACGGCCAAACTGTATATGAATCGATCGGGAATATAGTGATCAATAGAGTGACATCCTTTATTAATCCAGGCTCCTATTCTAAGTGTCGTAGAAAAGGCCAAAGCCAGTCTATTTTTTTGAGGTTACCTTCCTTGATATGATAATAATTGATAGCGAAGGTCAAGTACTTCAAGACAAAGCCAGGGTGTCACCTCTTTGTCTTGTCCGGAGCTACTATGTTCTCCTGGACAGGTCAGAGGCTGAAGCTCTGGTAGTTTCTTGAAGTACTTACCTTCCATATCGATTAGTTTTAGTTTCAATTGTAAATTCTATCAGGAAAGTTGCCTCGAAACAATTGACCAGAAATAGCCTTTTTGTGATATTTAGAACAGGATCCTAGGTTTTATAAGGTATATTAACCATTATATTTCTGATCGACTCATATACAATTCTGCCGTAAGTTTGATCAGGGAACATTAATTGCAGCCGGCTCCTTGACTATAAGCTAGACTGGTCAAAAAAGTATCTGAGAATTATTTATCAATCATTGATGAGTACTCATAATTATAAGTATTTTATCAAGCATATTGTTCTCAAGTTGTTAGGTCCTACCAAGCAATATGCTTTTATAGCTGTCAGAGAATGTTTGATAGATTCTCTATTTGACATATTTAGAGACCAATAAGATCTGTCAATTTGTAGTCATGCGTGTGATGTTGACGAATTAACTCAACATCACACGGACAGCAGTCTTAGGGTTGCTTTCCATCACTATAGGAACAAGAAGTCAAACATCTTGCGTGTATTTGAGTGAGTGAAATAATATTGGGAATTCAGTCAATTTTTTGATTATATTTCTTTCCTACTTCACAGTTTGGGCTGTACCTCAGCCATCTTCAGAAGTGAAAAGAATTATTTTGTGTAAAACTCAAACTGTACATTTATGTGTGATTGAAACATAATGTACACTTTCAGTATTGAACAAAATAATTTTTCTCATTTCTGAACATGACTGAGGTACAGCCAAAACTATGAAGTAGGAAAGAAATATAATCAAAAAATTGACTGAACTCCCAAAATTGTTTTACTCATAGAAATTCATTCATCCAGTCAGCTTCAACAATTTTATCCAATCTTGTGTGAAATTCAAATTTCACCAATTATATATTCAATACTTGAGTTTCAAAACATGGATATAATTATTTCACTGAATTGGACCGATCAAAAAGATTACTTGTAGAATATTATTGGTTAATACTTATAATAATGACAGCTTCCTTAAGCATGTTGCTTCCAGGTTAACAGTCCTACCGCAGGGCATCAGGCTATTATCTTGCAACATGCTTTCGAAACCTATCAGCATTATCTTGTAGTTATCTATGACCAGGGATATTATAGATGGTAAGCTAGGAGTCCCCAGTGCTTAGTGTTCCTAATGGATAGTTTGGCACGGTTTCACACTACCAAGTAACAGTTTGATTTTTAATTAAGACTTGACGGTAGTTTCAATATGATATAATTAATATTATTACTTCCTGAAACGTCTTATCGTATCAAAGAACTTTCGATATAGTCCAGTCAAACGGTAGTTGCACGTTACAAAAAATATGCACATAGAGTTTCTTTTTCGCATCCTATGTTTTTTGAATCGCTGAATCCGAATCTGAAAAGATGCAACAACATTTCCCGATGCGTTTTGAGATATTCGTCATAATCAATTAGTGTAAATGGCTATACACTCAGATATGTAGATAATTCTTATTCTCTCACTTGTCACACATCGCGATCCAATATTACATCTTTCAGTGAATAGATGCCTTTTTTTTGACCAAATATTTGCGAATTTCCATTTGATCGGCTTCTCGTGCAAAATTCCCATAAGTTGTATTTTCCTAATTCTCACTCACAACTCGATATTCCACTGCTACCTGGGGACTTGTAAAACTTTTTAGCATGGAGTAGATAGTCAAGTTGAATTTATAAGAAAAAGATAAATCGACTATTTGAGAAAGTATGGTAGATTTTGTATTGTAACGAGTGTAGCATCTCTGTCGAATTGTGTCTAAGACCTAGTAGTGAAGATGAATTCCGGAAACTCTGATATATTTAATTTTTAATCAGTTACTGCTGAAATGTATTCATCTTTCATTCTAATTTTTTCAATTTGATGTTGGAGAAGACACCACAGGACTATAATATTAGCTTAAGCTTTGAAGCTAGAAGATGAGCCCTCACGATATTCTACAGTTTTATTTAGTACAGAAACTCTTAATTGCGTCATCGACTACGGCTCTGCGAACTTAGTTCTAAATTCAATCTTTATTGGAAATAAGACCTCATTGTGGAAAATTAAACATGTACATTGATGTTTGATATCGAGCTTGATAAAATAGCGGAAATTTTTCTTTCCCTTTGTTTAAGTTCAACGTCTTCCACAGATGTAGGTTGTGGCATTTGACAAATGGAGAAAAAAAAATCCGCTATTTTAATAAGACCTCATGTTATACTTTCTTTTTCTACTATAAAGTTGAATCTTATTATTCGATTGATATTTCATATGGTATGGTCCACCATACTACTTTTCCAGTACATAATAATCCAAGAAAAACTTGTTATATGAAGCTAGGCTCTAGATCTTTAGCTTGTGTTGAAATATATTGTCTTCTGCAACGCATATCGTAAAGTACACAGTAACATGACAGGCAGTCTATATTCGCCCTCAATAAACCTTTCTGACAGGGAGAAAGTTGTTTTAATAATGGAGGCTTTCAGTTTACAATATTTACGGATTATTGGGGCTCTGCTGTGTAATTTTCTGATTAACCCTTACATTTTAGTTTGAAATTTTGTGGATCTACCGATTTATTACTTGTTGCATCTTTGTAATATTGGATGGTATAGAAGCTTGTTCTGCTTGAGAGCGACTTTAAAGCCCTCGTCACTCGCTGCTGCACTGCTTGCTTGTTGTCGCTAATGGATATCAAATAAGCGAAATTGGCTTCACACGAGGTTGGTAATGCACATGTTTCCGAAGCGATTAGTATTCAAAAATCAAAACTTCAAAGTGTCACGTCACCATTTCAATGCTTTGAAATGAATATTGATGTTCTTTAAAGATTTCATAAAAAATTAGCTTGTCCTTCAAAATATTGCATTTATTTCAAACTCATATGAAGTGCGACGAAATAATAGTAAATATATTATTATCAGATATTTATTGATGCGAATATGATGATATCTTGTGATTTTCTAACTTTTCGATTCGATGGTCATTTCCATGATAAATCCCTATCAAGAGATAAATTATTTTTGTTCATAGATTATATTTGAAACAAAACATTGAATGAAAGTCAGTCTGGCGTTCTCGATGGTAGGATTCTATTTACCGAGTTTGTATGAGAATATTCAATCAATTTTGAAGTTGCCTGAATGATATTTTTGAATTCCTTGACGATCATAATATTTTACTATCCTTGAAGATGCTTGAAAGTGAAAATATTTGGATGATACTAACATATTTCAATTGATTACCGTATCAAATTGATTTCCACATTACTCTTTATTTTGCTGCATAACTTCTTTTCGACCACCGGCAAAAATTCAGCTAGTAGTTATTTATTCCATTATTTATATACCCGGCCACAAAGCATTTTGCTTCAATGAGTTCATCCATTTCAGGCGGTTTGAAATTATTATTTCACATATAAATATGAATAAAATTGATTTATGATTACACTTTTAATTCAATATAATTGAAGAAATAATTCATTTACTATTTTAAAACTAAAACATGGTACCAATTTCAAGTGACAAATGTCAAAACTTGAATTCCATGTGCTTATTTCTAAGTAATAAATTCCACTTGAATGACTGATGCATCAAATTGATATTCAATTAAATACTAATCTAGATCAACTAGTAATTGGAAAGTGCAAACTATGTAACGTGATTTACTGTTTAAACTTGCCTTAAAAAAATAATGCTTTTTGTACAGTTGCCATGGCAACTTGTTGAAATACCAAAATGGACCACTTTTGTCTGTAGTGTATTGTGACAATATAGAGTCTAATTCAAGTGATGAAAGAAAAATATTTTTTTACGATCCCTAAAAAAGATTTTTTTTCTGAAATCATGTGTATTCTTAGAGAATATTTCTCACATTGTTTCTTGAATATGGGTGTATTTCTCATCTTATTTCAAATTTATAATGCTGCATATATTTCAACTGGATGGAATATGTAATTTCTATTCCCACGGTTAATTCTTTTGATCAATACGTTTTATCATTAGAATCGCCTTGGAGGTGGCACGACACACATACATTAAATACGGAATATAAAATGAGCTCTGTAATAATAAATTCAATGATTACATACAACAAATAATATTCACAAACCATTAAAATAGTGACAGCCCTGAATCATCAATCTTCATGAATATATCCAAGTCAAACAACAAAATATAAGTTTTATGCTGATTTAAATGTGGTTTACATTGTGATCCATTGGAGATTAAGAGTCTTAGTTGAATACTGAGCCATGGTTCATTTTGATCGTAAATACATAGATACCAATTTTTTTCTTCAGTACCACTCTCCAGCAATTCCAAATTTATTGGTCTTTATTTGCTGTTTCTTGATTTTTCCAGTAGTCGGTGTAATACAGATATTAATACTAAAATTTACCACCTAGTATCATCTTATATATTTTTGCGATAATTATCTTAAGCTCATACCCATATCGTCAATGTTTTTATGATATTTGCATAAAAAATATTTTGACGACAATTTTGAGAGAGTGATACTCCAAGTTTTCATAGGAACTGTAAATGTGCATTTTTCAAAATGGATGGACTCTATGAGTCGACCGTTTGGCTCTGTTAAGTCGGTATTGAGTTATTGGCTTTAACTGTAATTGCAAATCCAAGGGAGAGTTCCGTTTAGTCGGCGTCACGTTTTATCTTTTCAGAACTCATCAATTTTAAACGGATATCAAGATTTTTCAATCTTGATATATTGCATTGATTTCCGGTTTCTTTGAGTTCAAGTTTTGTCTCAAGCGCGTGCAGCGTAATTAGGCACTATTCGGGGGATATTTTACAAAAGCGCTAGCGTAGCGCGTTAACCTAATATCAATTGAGCACAATGTTCGAGTTTTTGGGCTTCATACTTGTAAATAAATTTGATTTATATTTTTTTGACCTATGAGAGAAATTGAATTACAGAAATAATACTGAGAATGTGACAGAATTGTGGTCATTGAGAACACTGCAAGTACACATATCTAATTGGTTTTTAGTTGCGAAAGACTTTTTTGAAACTTCTCATCAGTTGAATGACATTATTCATCGGTTTCAAAGTTTCAAAGAGAACATCTCGAGGTAATATATTTAATGGTCGACTGCACTGCTGTCACTCCAATTTCAGGTGCCGCTTAACTGAACAATATCATAGCTCAACTCAAAAATCTAATATGACATGAACATTGCTGCCATTATTCCACGTGATATTTTTATTTGAGTGAAGCTTGAAATTCAAGCTAGGCTGGTCATAATCCTAATTCATTGAAATTCATAGTGCCACTTGGATCGCCACAACTCGGGGCTTCGGGAATTAATGATTTGTTGGAGCCTATCTCATAGAATGATTTGAGAAGAGCAAGTATACCTAATAAATAAGGACAAATATTATGTGCCCTAAATTTTTATAGTACAGGTTCTTATGATTACCATTTAGCAATTAGTCCGAGTTGCGTGAGCCGTATAATCAGAGAAGTAACTAACGAGATAGGAGCTCATTATTTTGAGTGATGGATTAGGTTTCCTCCAACAAACGATGGAATAACAACAAACATGTCAGAATGCCATTAGAGCTCTGAGATTTTTACGGTTCAAACTTCTCGATTAGGTTGAATCAGTAATTTGAATTATATCAGTTAGTATCTTAAGAAATACAAAATGGATTGGAGTTATGGATATAATTTGATTCTCAATTTGCATATATGCATGCATACTCAGCTTTTTTGCGTATTTATATATGCGCTGATATTTTTGTGATAGGATATTAGAGCCAATCGAAATAATTTAAAATTGAAGCACGAATATTTATTTGGAACATTTGCAGATTGATACTGGTCTTGCAATAAAGGATTATAATCCATGTAGATTGGTTCCAATTCACTGGGCTTTCATGAAAACACGCTCTATGTTTAAAGAGACACTCATATTCCAATTTTTGCAAGAAAAAATTACTAAGCCATAATTTGTCAATATTTATCCTGAATAAAACAAGCAACCAATATCGCTGTAGTTTAATGAAAAATTTGACGTGAACATCACGTGACTCATTTGTACATATATACGATAATCAAACACAAAACCTTATCTTTCCACGGCTAATCGATTTGGATTTATCCGAAAGAATTCTACAAAACTGTCAAGTAAAGTGCGCTTTCGACCCCGTCGATTGCTATGGAAACAGCAGATCATCATTCTTATGCTACAACAATCCTTAATACTGATTTTAAAGATTCTACGTAATATAGTCCTGAATTAATGCGCAAAATTAAAAAAAATCCAACTGCAGTGCACTGACAATACATTCGATTTTTATGAAAATAAAACGCAATCATTCAGATACTACAACAGATTTAAATATTGAATTTCAGTACACTACGGCTGATCATTTCGAATTTATACAAAAAATTTTAGAAGTCTGTCAAGTAGGGTGCACTCCCGGCTCTGTCGATCTTAATGAAAGTAGGATATGGGCATTTAGATGTTACAGTCGTCTTAAATACTGAAGTGTACTTCCTGTCCAGTCGATTATCAAGAGAATAGTTGGCAATCATTCAAATGCTGCAACAAACTATAATTTCATACTTTACGGCCGATCGTTTCGAATTTATGCAAAAAATTCGAAATGACTGTCAAGTAAAGTGCACCTCCAGTTCAGTCGATCCCAATAAAAATAGGATATGAACATCTAAATGATACAACCGTCTCAAATACTGAGCTCCATCATTCTACGTTCACCCGTTTTAAATTTATGCAAAGAATTTAAATGAAGTTTCAAATAAAGTGCACTTCCAGTACACACGATTTTTATTTTGTACAAGTAGGTGAAAATGTGACATGGACTTCATGTGACTTGTACATCAGGATATATTTTTTGCATATAATAATACTATAATCAAACACAAAATCGCATATTCCTATGGCTAATAGTTTTAGATTCATCAAAGAAATTCAAAAAATCTGTCAAGTCAAGTGCGCTTTCGACCCAATCGGTTGCTAAGGCAACAGTAGATCATCATTCTTATGCTACAACATTTTCAAATACTGATTTCCAAGATTCTACGGCTAACAGTTCTGAAATTATGCGCAAAATGAAAAAAAAATACACTGAAGTGCATTTCCGGTACAGTCGATTGCTATGAGAATAGTAGGCAATCATTGAGATGCTACAGCAAACTGAAATAATGAATTTCAATACTTTATGGCTGATCGTTTCGAATTTATGTGAAAAATTATAAAAGGCTGTCAAGTATAGTACACTTCCAGCTCAGTCGATCTCAATGAAAATAATATACAAGCATTTAAAGGGTACAATCGTCTTGAATACTGGATTTCAACATCCTACGTTCAACCGTCCTGGATTCGGGCAGAAAATTGAGAAAAAATTTTCGAATAAATCCTTCGGGACTTATTCAGAAAATTCAAAAGATGTTCCAAGTATAGTTCACTTACGGTACAGACGATTGCAATCATAATGCTAGATTCACAACTAGACCATAGACCAGCCTCAAATACAAAATTTCAACATCATACGTTCAACGGGATATAAGATTCGCGAGTAACGAACGCACATACGTACCGACATCAAGCCGAAAATAATCAAAATGTATTCAAGGATGCTCAAACTGGATATCTCAATTAAGGTCTCAAAATGTGAATTTGGTCGATCTCATAATATTTGTACTTTGTACTTTGTATGAGTAAAAATGGAGAGTTCATTGATTATTTTACGGTCAGTCAAGGGATTTTTTGAAAAATATAATAGGGAATGAAAAATCTCAATAGCAATATGCATTCAGCGGCACTCAACTGCCAACCTATATAGGACGATTGTTGTTAGATATAAACATAAGAATTGTGACGAATTATGTCCCAAAACTCCGTCACAGTTGCACATCCCAGAGCCTTCTGCTGTCGTCAAACATTTTAAAGTCCATCAAAACTAGTTTACATCTTGCACACCCTATAAATTTTTAATTCTGTAATTCTGCCTAAACATACACCACCACTTACCTTAATTTCATCAGTCATCAGCTTGAATAAATCTGTTTTAATATTTCACATGTGGTGGAATGAGGTTAGGTGTTTTGAAAACACCTGAAATTAAATTCAACCGACATTGCTTGATCTTTATTTATGTCTTGTGTCTTACCCTTAATAAACTCTGAATGAAATCAATTGTTGTTCTGTAAATATGTTGTATATTGTATATTTTGTGTGATGTTATGTTCGACTTTGACACAACAAAATGAAAGATCCGACACTTGACAGTTTCAAACTTGCCGACAAAGCATTATCTATGTCACCGACAGATAAAAAGATATTTAGGACAATTTTAATTTCAAGGAAATATAATCATGAAACGATGAATTCAGCAGAAAAGAAATAGGAAATTTGTTATTGTCAAGAAATTTGTATGTGTGAAATTACTTCTCCATTTTATCTATAAGTCTTCTTCACATTACTGATAGCGCTAATATGAATTTAATTTTAAAACATGTTGAGTGAGGATTCATTGAAATTTAAGTATGAATAAGGCCTTCTGGCAGACTCAAGTCACTTCTTTGAGAGTCTTCTGAGTAGCCGTACCAAAGTACGCTTCTAGTTCCGATACCAAGTGTCATCTTCAGAGTGTTTACTGTCCAAGTGGAGTTTAGCACAACTGTCTGACACAATCTGTGAGTTTGTTTGTTTTTTCATAAGTCCGTAGAAAGAACTTAGATTTGTTTGCTTTTGCTGTTTTTGAACTTGGAATATTTTTTGAATAATTCAACGTAGAATCACCGCTAGCGAAGTCTTTGTCGACTTCGCAGTATTTAAATAATTTAATGTAGAATCATCACTGGCAAAGTCTTGATTGACTTCACAGTGTTTGAATAATCCAACGTAGAAGCACCGCTGGCGAAGTCCTTGTTGACTTCACAGTGTTTGTACAATTTATTGTAGCGTCGCTGCTGACGAAGTCTTCGTGATCTCGCAGCGATAGATTGTTTTAACGTAGAATCACCGTTGAGGGGATCTTCATTGGCTTCACAGCGTTGAGCAAGTTAACGTAGAGTCCATTTTTTGGTTTTACAAGCGTCGAAGATAAGTTAATCCACCGTTTGGGAAATCGCTTCACGATTTGTTTGTTCCAAAGTTTTTCGTCATCTGCGACCACCTGAGTCCGTACTGCGACTGCTTGTGTCGAGTGTCATGTACAGCCATCCCGTCACGCGTCAGCCAAGTATCTCCGTGCAAGTGTCTTGTAAAATATATGTTCTATGTTCATCGTCATCATTTTCGTGTGAAAATAAATATCGTTGTGACAACCTACCTCCTGATGATTATTTTGACAACTCTAACCCTTCCCTTCTGAGCTATCCAGCCGTCTACCTTAGAAACTGCGTCACCGATCACATTGGCGCCCGAGCACACCGTCAGCAGTTTTCAACAGCGACGCCAGAATTAACCACCCCGCTATCAGCGAGATATCGTTACAGAATATAGCATATAAGATAAGTTCATGCGATTACCTGCTTCTCTGCATAGTTTATGGCAAAAACAATGGATAATCAATTTGTTAAAAATCAAAAGATGCATACCAAAGGATTCATACATCTTTTCAATGTATCTTGAAAAGTTCATCATTCAGTGTCCGTGTTGTCATAAGTTCCATATATGCAGCCCCCACAAAAATTTTATCTGCTATTTCACATTCGTTTATACGCAAATAAAACTTCAGCAAGAACTTCTTCTATAGATTTGAGCAATTATTTGATTTTCAAGTAGTTCTAAATTCATTTCAATAATACAACATAGTGCAATCTGCTTTTGAAATATTTACAGTGGAGTTATAGAGATTAGTGTTTTTCTGAAGATGTAGTCTCTTTAGAACTTTTATTTCATTTTGTTGATCTTCTGTTATATATTTTATCGAAAAAGGGTTCCGGATACGATAAAAACAAAGATATTTGATTGGGAAATTGAAAGACGAAGCTTCTTTCTGATTATTATCTATAATAATGACAATAAAAATAATAAAATTGATGATGATGAAGTTTTTGATCGATAAAGAATCAATTACAGGATAATGAACAACAATCAAATTAATAATAATCAATATATAGCACATACAAATTGAATGAGTAAGAAAGTGAGAGTGCTGCAATATTGTATAATGTATATATTGATATCAAAATTGATTGTTTTAACAGAAGATGTCTTCAAATATTGACGTGAATTTTATGTCAGAAATAAATGGGTATGCACAGAACCACTTTGTTCTTGCTGAGCGGAAGTGACTCACTTATTATTATTATCGTATTTTTTCAAGTAAAATGTTATTTCATAAGTATTAATAGCTAGTATTCATTGTACCATAGTGTAAATCAATTCTTGTTAGGGTGCATGTTGACAGATTATAGTACTGATTTTCATGTTCACTGGTATTTTGATCATTCCAAATGTGATCTAAATGCGGTTTTTGCGATGTCACTTTCAGTCTTATGACCTATATGCAATTATTTTGTTTTCCATACGCCAAAGTATACGTGTAGGTCTTGTCATATTTCAAATGAAAATCAGTATTTCCTACTGCCTTTAAAGTTACTTACAGAATAATTTCTAAATAGTCAGATTTGAGATTTTGAACAAAAAGTGACCTAATAATTATTTAGAGATGGGGAGTTTCAACATCCTCATTTGTATAATACATCACGACACAATAATATTAGAACGTATAAGAATAGTGTATCCTACAACAAGTATTGGAATGATTCTTATTCCAAATAAGCAAAAAGTTTGCAAGTGTGGAATTCGCCACTTCAAACATATTGTAGACTATACTTTTTCTAACAAGATTTTGGAGGTCTATTAAGAATTAGAAACAAAAATTCAAAATTTTGAAACGTAAGAGCAAAGACAGAAAAGAATATCCGAATTGATAAGACTTAACCATCATCATCAATCTGATGAAATGATTCTAAACGGCATACGAAATAGTTCTGAATGATTTATTAGAATGTCTCTTGTTCCAACATAGTTTTAATTGTTGAATCTGCAGATTCCAAAACAGTGTTCGAGGAAATCGATCAAGTAATTCACTAAGTAAGCATCCTTTTGAAAAGAATAATTTCTATGTAGGTATTGAATTATGAGAATTCAGTAAAAATAATTGTATGTGGGACCTAGACTGTAGAATAGAAGAAAATATTGAAGAAAATTTGACTAAACTCCCATAAATAAATGTGATTTGCCAGCAGAAAACTGATTTGCATAGTGATTCATTTGGCATTCTTCAAGGGTTTTTCTGTATTTCATTATCCATATTTCAGCCGTGTATGAGACCAAATGCATTATTTTGAAGTTGCACAGTTGCATGTAAGTATTCAATATCTAACGAGCATACTTTTGATGAAGCGAGCAAGAATGGCAATATTATTCGCAAATTGCAGGATGAGTATATTGTGAGACGAAATGAAAGATGGTTTTCCTTATCCTTGAAAACGAGAATAATTTTTCATATTGAAGATTTGAAGAGAGAATAATGGAAAGATGCACTTTTTTGAGACGGCCTAGAAGTGATTGATTAGAGATCAGTTAGAGTGTTGATTAGTTTTTCTTGTAGAGATTTTGTAGCAGTCTTGATATATTTCCGCTCATCTCTATTATATTTTTTTGTGTAGCACAGAATCAAATTATTTCTGGAAGCGAACGAATATTATATTTTCATAAGAGAGCATGCCACATCTAATGATTGTATTCATGAAAAATATTCCTTCATTCATATTGAAACTATAATAATGATGAGAGGACTGTGAAGAGGAGTTACATTGATAATGGATTTGAATATGTTCTTATATGCAAAATTGGAGGAGTTTTATGAAGAAAAAGGAAAGATAAGTAGTAATTATTATTAAAAGCAATCTCTATAATCCTTAACTATGGCCATATTAAACTTGTTCATTCCCATCCCTGTATTAAGATCACATTTTTTTGTAAGAAAACTGATAGATTGTGACGATTACTTGTTGGGCGTTACTTAGCTATAGTTGGTTGAAACTAGTTTTAGGTATAGGTGGGGGAAGTAATGGTTTCCTTATGAGAGTTAGCTGAACTAATATTTTGAAGTTATTCATTTAGAGCAATTTCCTTCAGCCTTTTTGAATATGGAACCCTTTTAAGAGTAAGAAAATTTTAACGACTCCTTAGGACCGTAAAATTATGAACCCTATTCCAGGTAATGTGTTGAAAACTCGACTATTCAGAATAATTCATCAAGACATGAGTACGTTCAATCAAAATCTATTTAATCATACAGAGGTCAGGTGACTATTCAAAAGTATGGTGTACACGATTTTTGCTAGATCTGAATACTTACACAAATTATTTTTGCTACCTAATTTGGCTATTAATAATAATAATAATGATGATGATTCATTTGCTCAAGTAAAATTTATACAAAGGGTTAGTAATACATTATAATTGTATATTTTATGAACATTTTATTTTACTCTAATTCAAAGATATGGATGTAATGAGAGTGAATAAGTGAAATTGAATATTTTCTGCAAAAGCTTTAAGCTTGAGTGCAGTAGTGACAAAGTTGAATATGTCGTAAATCTTTGTTGTTGGAAGGTCGGCCAGTAAGATTTTATTGAAGTCTTCTGGATGAGCATTTTTGAGATACTTCAAAATGAATGCATTTCTTGGTGCGTCATAGAAGGGGCAGTTGAATAGAAAGTGGCTCAAATTAGCTTGATCGTACTTGTTGTGGATTTTACAAATTTCTTCTGGTGTGAATTTAAAAATAGTTCCTTTATTATATATGATAGGATATTGAGTGTTGTGTGTGCGGATTTGGGAGATCAGTCTGAGGATTTTAAGAGCAATATTAGATAAAGTAAAAATGTTGTTGTATTGGTGATCTTGGTAGAATGGGTTGTATGACGAATGAATGATTATTTAGATATCTATATCGCATGAATACTGATTGTAGGAATTCAGTATACTTTTTGTCTCGGCCCTTATGATTAAAAAGTTTTTGTTTGGCTATTGAAATTGGCATTACTCGCTGATATTTTGAACCATCTAAATACTCTAACCAAGAGTCTTTAAGGACAAGAAGTAGAGAGTTTAACGGCCAAGAATGAAACCAAACGATTTCTCATAAAACTTTACAAAAAATTATGTATTAATCCTCTCTTTGCATTTAGTAAATCTACAAAGAAATTGTAATGGACCAATCGCTGATAGTGAGCTCTCACATTCCTTGCATGATACAAAGTTTACTAAAATTGGAAGATGAACTAATAAGTTATTATCCAGAACTGAACTCTGAAGCTAACAATGGGCATAGATAAATAATAAATGCTTGTTTAGATACGGCAGCACAACTGGCTGAGCTGACCAAGAAGATGAAGGAGAATTTTATAGATTTAGCTGCTAATGGCATAATGGAAGTCAATATGCAAAAGATTGGCGTCTTCTTGATGAAAAATAATGGATATATCCAGAGCTCGTAAGAGAGACTTTGAAATTATCAGCGCCATTTGCTACTTACCTCTCCACAAAAACTAAGAGTACCCGTAGCCTGACGACTGGTAGCCAAGTAACTGCTGATGAAATATCAATTAATCTTCCAAGTGCACTATGATTGTCGGCCTCACCCGTAGCGGGTGAAAGGCATGTTTGTTATATCTTTCCCATTTGCTACTTTCTACTCACGTGATTCAACGTTCTATTTAATAGTGAACATACATTAATACTAAGAAGAGAAAAAAAGGCTCAAATTGGAAAATGATTTGGTTGTTAACGTCCCAAAAATGGAACAACAATTCCGCAAATTATCAACAGCCTTCTCACTGAAATTGTTGTATTTTCGTTATAGTGTAGGACCTGCAATCCTCGCTCTTTACTTTCATCTGGATTGCGACCGCGACCCTCCGAGCAAGACTTTGCGACCCCTCGGGGGTCACGAACCACAGGTTGAATAACACTGGTGTAGAGGATTTCAGGAGAAAGAGGAGAGATATTATAGTTGAATTGATTAAAAATTCACTCTGTTACAGTTTAAATAACAAAATTGGCCAATTTGTTTGGAATAGTTTTTTTTTATGTATGAGACGGACTTTATTTCTACAGAGATAAAATTATCAGATTGATCTGTACATGATATTAGATTTGAGATTGGAGTTACAATAATAAATTAGTTTTGAATATTCTTCCATAAAACCACAGTTATTAATAATTATAGACTGTCTTATATGTCAGTGAGCGTGGAATTCAGAAGATTTGCACAAAATTTCAATAACATACCAACGATTTACATAGCTCAATAAAAAATCTGACGTGAACATCACGTGACTTACTTGTACATCATTTGATATATACACAAATTCATTTAATAAAGTTTTCCGTCACTTCAGATTATAATTAATATAATTTTAATAATATTTTGACATGTACAATGTCAAACTAAATCAAAAAATTGACAACAGATTATCATTGCCTACCTTATCATTTCAATTAAACTGATTGTTTGATTCGGCAAATTCTGAATGTCTGTTATACATATAAACTGCACTTCCGGCTCAGCCGATTGATACAAAAATAGTAGATAACTATTTTGATGCTACAAGTTCGAACTTTAAATTTCAATATGCTATGGTTGATCATTCTAGATTTATTTTAGATTTGCGAATTACGAACGAACGCACGCACAAACGTACCGACATCAAGCCGAAAATAGTTGAAAACGGATTCAGGGATGCTAAAAACTGATAAAATCTCGATAGGTGAATTTTGTCAGTTTCACAATACTTTCTTGTACCTAGTACAAATAAGTAAAAATGAGGTCTTAGAAACAATAAGATGTACAACAAAGAATTGAATTTCACACTCGTGTTATCGCAGCTTCTCTCTTCGTTTCGTTCTGAAATGGGCGATTTTTTTCAATATACTGATATTTAAATGTTCATGATACTGTTTTAACAGATTTAATCAGAAGAAAATGCTGATTTTTGTAGCTTCATCCATATCTATCGCTTGAATTATCTCATTCATTGATTGATTTTACTTCGTATATACTGAATATTCAAGAAAGAGATTCTAAATCGTTTTGCTGTATTAGGTGCCAAGTGTAAGAACATTTCAACATAATTTGGATTGAAACTTTGGAGTTATATAAGCAATAATTACTCGAAAACAATAATGGAAAGAGCGCGATTCAATTCCAAGTGGTGTAAATTGGAATCAGCTATTTACGTGCTGTATATTTTCTTCGATGCTTTTTGGAAATAAACTCAACGGTCCATTTGCAACGGAAGCTTGAAGTTTGTAGAAGCTTGTGAAGGATCAAGACAAGAGTATTTCAAACATATTGTGTGTTAAACATCAAATTGATCGTGAAATTGGATCGTGAGATGCCTCACGGCGACGGTAGCTAATTCTATTTCCTGTAGATGTTCTCTAGAATCAATTTCATTCTAACAAAACAGATTGTTTGTTTATAGATTCCAAAGATTGCTTCCAAATCCTATATTCCTTTCAATTGAATAAATCCTGCTTAACGCGAGAAGAAAAATTGCGCATCATGATGGTCTTCGTACCAATCAGCATGTTTGTATCCAGAAATTCAGAAACGCAGAGCCTATGGAGAACCCACGTAACTAGGACATAGTTTTATATAGTTTTGACCTTGAAAAGTGGGATATTACCTCAAGAAAACTTCCAAACTTCATATATAAGGGAAGGTCAATACTCGCGCAAAAAAGGGAATAGCGGCAAACTAGAAAGATATTAAATGGAAACACCTGTTGTGTAAGTCATTGATAGCCAGCTCCAAAAAACTTTTCTAGTTCAGCAGACGCTGATCGTTTGAAAATTTATAAATCATAAAACTTATTTTCTCAGAGCACCATTGAATTTGCCATGATGCTGACTAATCCATTACATACTCTTGGGTCGCTTCAATATTTTACACACTGTGACGTACTGTTTTTTGTTTTCTGTTGTTCAATATCAACTAAAACATATGTAGAAAGCAATATTCATTATATTCTATTAGAAGCCTCCTATTCCATTAATTTTTTCCATATTTGATGAATTTCCATAAAGGCAACGACCTCTATGAGGTATCATATCTCTCGGAAGTATTATGATCGCAGAAAAAGTTTGAACCGTCGAAACTTTTACTTGCTTAACGTCGTTAAGGAAATTATTCTTATATTTTGAAAAGATCTTATCAAAGAATATCACTATTGATCACATTTTGATAGATTTCTTATATATTTTTAACTATACACCATTCATTGAGCGAATTATTTTCTATTCATTGTCATATCATTATAATGGTTGTGGATAGAATCTTATTAAATATTGCCCTTGAAACTTGACACATAATGAAGATATGTTAATAATATTCTCAAAAATTCATCACAGAATAGATTCAATATTTCTGTTGCTGTCGTGTGCGTATTTAAATATTTTTCTTACTGGAAGAATAAAAATTGATGCCTTCTTGTGAGAGTCCATCCCGCTACAAGCGATTGAAAAGACCAAATCATCAACAGTAGTGAGGTAGATGTCAAGTTTGACAAACAGAAAAAATAACAATTAAATTTCAATTTGGTACTTCAATATAGGATGCTCAGAGTGTTCTTTGTATAATATCAATATATTATGATAAAATATATATATTACTTGACTGTAGGATAGATATTGGAAAAAAATTTTTTTTCTTTGGAATCAGTCATAAAATTTATTATATTATAGGTCAAACCACTCTACCAGTTTCGGCTCCACTTGAGCCCTCTTCAGGAGTTCTATAAAAATTTAAATGAAAAAATGAAAATGGAAAAAAACTTACAAATGCAATACGGAAAACTTACGGATAAGATTTATGATTACCTACCTGGCAACTTCAATGTTTGTCATAGCGTGTAGCGGTCGAGAACATTAATTTATTTGGACTGATATTATTCACTTTATGGGTAGTCATAGCAACAAAGTCGATACAAATCGTCATTCCATTTATTTAATCGGGTACATCAATCATAACAGTCAATACCTATCGAAATTATGATAATCAGTTCTGATTACACAGTATTTATTTTTACTTATAGAGAAATACGGTGCGCTAAATATTACTCCGTATATCGAATTGTAGCATTTAATCATAACAAATGTCACTGCCAATCATCGTATTAGGGCACATTTTGATGTACAATTGAGCTTCACAATCACAATTTTGAACAAAATTGAACAAAGAGGATTATTATATGAAAAACAGCTCAATATAAAGCTTTCTATATAATCTATCCATAATCGATCTCATACAGATTCATCGTTATCATGCGAAGCGCCTAATCGTGTCTTGCGAGATAAATAAAATACATTCACCTGAGGGTGAGATATTTGTTTTCTAAATGCTACATGAATAAAATCAAAGGTGAAGCGAAGAATTATGTGAGAAAATAATCGCAATATACTCGTGGCCTACAGTAAAAACAAAGATCAATATCGAATAAAGGCAGATGCGTGATAACCGTAGTCCTTGGGAGCTAAATTACGTAGCAAAGAAAATAAAGTGAGTTGTAGATAAAGAAATGTCAGTAGATAAGCTCTAAATAGTTGGACACTGACCAGTAGATTCTTGAAAGCGAACAAACGTGGTTATCGCAGACTTTCCACTTCCGGAAACGTATCGTGCGATCAGTCACTGACAACTTGATGTCTTAAGCCTTAGACGTAGTTTTATTATCTCATTTCAGCCATTTTTGTATAATTCTAGATCTAAATTATCCATAAATACTTTCTAATTTATCATGTATATAGTTCGCGATTTTTTTTACTCGAATTATAGTACAGCTGTTAGGAGAACCAAACATGGCAATCATAGGGGAATGAATAATTGTTTTCTTATTAGGAATTCGAAGCCTTTGACGTTAGGAATTACAGCTACACATGAAATTGATAATAATTATACACATATTGATTTTTTATAGATATTCTCACCATTAATTTAGAGTTCACGGGAAAGTATAATCGTTTCTGCATCACAAGTCTTATGATATCCTAAAAGTATTCCCAAATATTTCAGGAGAGTCTCTGTGATTACTTTAAGCCACAGTTCAAAATATTCAATGTTTGATAAGGGACAAATATCAGAAAATATCTCCTGCGTCTTGATGAAATAGTTTGAATTAGATTAAACTGATTTTTTTCGGACATTGACAGAACTCGGAAAAGATACATCTGATGAACGCGTGTGTGTAATAAATATTACTCTTAAAATCACCTGAGGGTTCAATTCAACACAGATATTTCATCTCTCTACTTCAGTTGCTCCACATTTTCACGAATTGATTAATCCAATATTTTCATTTTACCGAACAGTGAAATAACAGAAAATATCAAAATTTCTTTTCTTTGTATATTTATTACATCAGATAATATGTATTTGTACTATATTATATGAATATTCATGAGAGACTAGCATTTTCCGATTCTTCTGTTCACTGATATCAAACATTAAATCTGTGAAAATCGAGTAACTCATCAAGTATGAACAAGCGTTTTACAATTTGGGAAACATGAATTGTATATTTCATAGCAAGTGGAGTACGATAAGTGCTATAGAATTATGACGATCGCGTGGAGCAATTTGTTGAAATATGTGAAAGTCGTGCGAAATAAATTAAGCCTGGAGGTTACTAGAAAATATTATTTTGACCATGTGGTGAGATTATTTTGTAACTAGAATTATCCACGATTGAGCACGCATATAGACGAACATTTTGGAGTCAATAAAAAAAAAAATTGACTGCAGCATCCGGACGAACCGTGGGCTCTATCATTTATTATTACCGCGATACTTATTGTTGTTTTATTTCAGAATGGATCGATTTGATTGACTTTCTTTGAAAAATATAGTTATCAACTGCAGCAACTAGAGAATCATATACTCTGTACGGCGATCATCAAGAGAGGTTATATGGAACTTAGTTAGAGCAGCATTGTAGTGATAATTATGTGACAGTGAATTAGTAAATTTGAAACAACAATATCTTGCAAATTTTTTTTGAATCGATTCAATTGCTCTAATCGAGTTCTTGTACAGGGAATTCCTCACTAGAAAACAATACTCAAACTTAGCACGTACAAAACAGTTATATAGAGATTTGAGGGTACTAAGATTGTTGAAATTACGTGAGTTACGAATGATAAAACCCAAATTTCTATAAGATAGGACGATTTCAGCCACATGATATGTAAAATGGTATTTGGGATCGAATAATACCCCCAAATCCCTATTTCGAGAAACTCGAGGCAGTGTTATGTTCTGCATTTGATAATCAAATATAACAGGTGAGCGTTTCATAGAGTATGACATAATTTTGCATTTATTTATGTTTAAATACAATTTCGAAGTAGAAGACCAAGCCAGAATAGCACTAATATCTTGCTGCAGCAGAAGGCAATCACTTATTGAGTTTATGATTCTGAAAATTTTGATGTCGTCAGCATATAGCAGATATTTAGAATTTATAATAGCATTTGTGATTTCGTTTATGAATAGATTGAACAGAAGTGTATCGAGATTAGATCCTTGCGGAATATCAGAGGTGGCAATGAAAGGAAGCGAAGAATGATTATTGTAATGCACAAGTAAATTACGATTAATTAAATAGGAGCATAAAAGTGAAGCTAAGTTATGAGAAAAGTGGAAGTTGGAAACAAGTTTGTTAAGTAGAATTTGATGATCGACTTTATCAAATGCCTTTGCAAAATCTGTGTAAACAACATCAATTTGAGAATTAGTATGTAAAGAGTTCATTGAGAAATCCGTAGAATTAACTAAGTTGGTTGCCGTTGATCTTCCTCTCATGAAGCCGTGCTGGTGTTCAAAGATTTTCTGGTGTACGTCATGGTATATATAATTGAATGAAATCTTTTCAAACACCTTGGATATATTGGCAAGAATAGCTATAGGGCGGTAGCTACAAATGTTTGATCTATCACCAGATTTAAAGACTGGGGTAATAAAAGTAGTTTTTAATGTTGATGGGAAAGTATTAGTTGACAGAGAAAGGTTAAATAATATATGCAAAGGTTTCACAAATATATCACAGCAGTCTTTTAAAATATAAGAGAGAAGATGATCAGGACCGGGATTGCAAGAAGGTTTTAGTTTTTTGATGGACATGTAAATATCAGATTCTGAGATGAAGTTCATAGAGAAAAGATCTGAAGAGCTGATATTAGTATGGGATAGAGTTGAAGGAGGTAAAGAATTACTAGGCTCATATATAGAAGAAAAATAATCCGCAAATGCTTGAACAGAAGAAGTAGACTCGAAAACTTGACCATCAAAATACAATTCACCTGGTATGCGTGAAACATTCTTCTTACTATTTATATAAGACCAGAGTTTAGTTGGTTCATTTAAGATGTTAGTTTCAATTGAGTTCAAATATATTTTATGAGCCGTTTTAGTATCATGTTTTATTTTAGAACGGATATTTTTGAATAGATTATAGTAAATTAAATTATAAGTTTGTTTATACAATTCATGGTATTTATGTTTTAATTTAATGTCTGAAATAATGAGCTTATTGAACCAAGGAGGGTAGTTGGACGTTCTACGAATCATTTTGGGGACGCATTGGTTAAAGATGTTGTACAATATTCATTTATTATACCATAAGTAGTTGAAGTATTATCGATTATTTTTGTGGTGCTATCACGAATGTTTATTGTGCTTGCGTTTGAATACCACGAGTGTGCAGCACGAGTGGTATTTACAAGCACAATAAACATGAGCGATTGCACCACAAAAATAGTCTATAATACTTCAACTACAAATGGTATATGGAGGACTATTCCAGGAGTCAAACCATTTTTTCAAATTAATTTTCTATGAATCTAGTAACAACTCACGTAATTTTCATAGGAACGAGTAAACAAACTTCTGTCAAACTGGAAAATTAGAATTGCATTTTCTTTGACGAATAATAGAAAAATATATTGCGTCTTGATATGGGAACTAGTTCAGAAAGATTTGGTGATAGATCAGAAGATAAAATTGATGAAGATATTCAGAAAAATATTCTATTAAATACGAAGAAAGCACAAATTGGAGGTATCTACATCTTTGAGTAAAATACTCACTTGGACCACTAGTGTAATACCCGATGGTATTTCCACACGTCCAAATACCCACTGATATGCACCGTTTCTATGGCGATTTAGCATTGTTAACCTTGTTATAAATACTACGAATGGAATAGTCCATAAAATTGCGAATAAGCATCGTCAACATGAACACAATCAGATAATACACTTCAGTCGGTAGCATTCAAGAGGTTGTAAAGAATTGTATAGTTAGCTAGTTGGAAATTATAAACAGGTAGTGAAATATTGAAAGAGGAATTTGAAAAGGAAGATGAAAGATGAACAGTAATATCAAGTGCAGGATGATGAGTATTCTCGTTCAATAAAGGACACGAGTCCCGGGCGACTGAACAATATATATTTGATAAAACAATGTCCAAAGGCCTGCTGTTGATGTTGTGAATAAAATTGTATTGAAAAGTGTTCAAATAATTATAAAAATTTACTAATGAATTGATAATAACGTTGGTATATGAATGCGAATAAAAATCAGACAATTTAGAAATATTCATGTCACCTAAAATAATAAAGTTGCCATATAAAATATTAGGAATGGCTTCAATGCACTCATATATATAGTTTTGCTGATCTATAGAAATAGGAGGAGGAGAGTATGCTACCACGATGTAAATAAATTTGCCAGCAGCAAAGTTGATTTTTACACAGATAATAGGCGTTTTCGTTTTTCGCTGGGAGTGATCGGTTAGATCCAAGCTCTGACGTCACAGGTTGCTCGGAGCAATCAGTTTTTCAACGCATTTACGAACGCACCGGATAGATTACCTTTTGACGTATAATTATTTGGTTAAAATCAACAGTAATAAAAACTTAGAAACCTAGTTACTTGATGCGTAGCACAAAATAAACATTGACCACAAGAAATTAGTACTTGTTTGATAAATATTTTTGTACAAGAATCAAGCGAAGATGACTTGCCAATTCTTGAAATGGCAATAAAAATGAAAAAAATAATATAATCCATAGAAATTGCATACTTGCATCAACTTCCTCTGAGCACTCCATGTTTCTCGTGATACAAAACATAAAAACTTGAAATTTCGCGCGCAATTTTGACTAACCCTACAAATGATCAGGGTCGAAAAATTTTGCTCGGAGTACCTGACCGGGTTGCTCTGAGTGAATTCACGAACGCATCAGGTTAACCCGAATTACTTTACGAACGCATAAAATTTGTTCAGGTTAACCCGAGCGAATAAACGAAAACGCCTAATATCAGCAATAGAAGAGGCATTGAGATCAAGATTCACTGAGGACGACGACTATTTACTGTCTACAGCACACAATACTCCTGCCAGCTCTAGCAGGGTTACGATCACACCTGTATACTTTATAACTACTGTTAAACAGCTCCATATCATAAACAAAGTTATGAAGTCACGTCTCTGTCAATGTAATAACATCAAAATTAGAAGAGCTTGAATTAGTGGAAAAATCATCCAACTTGGTATTCATACCACGAACGTTATGGTAATATATATGCATAGAAATTGCGCTAATAAAAGAGGTAACAATGAATATGAAGTATTTGTAAGAATACAAATACGTTAGTGCGTAATACTAATAATAATATCTCGAGGAAGTAAATTGAGGTTTCAAATTAGAAACAATTATTACTTAAGTTGTAACACTCAAAATTGATAAATTAACAAGAACTACGAAATATATTCTAGTTAGAGTAGAGAAAAAGTGGAAAAACAATACGCAAAGATTTACAGTATCGGCGCTGTTACAAAATTCGAACAAATAAGGTATTTGTAATGACAGATTGACGAGAACAAGTAATTGAACTGAACAGCTTCACCCTGTATATATTCGCCGTCTTCCTCCTCTATGCATTGCATCGATTTTTGTTTCAATCCGAGATTGAATTGATAAATCAACGCTCTATCCTCAGCTTTGATGTGGCCATGAGTATTACTCGAGTTATTCATAAATAACTCGGTTTCGGTAAAATGTAATCATTTTTGACGTTCAATTTATTCGATTCTATGTAAACAGTGATAAAAAATTTAGTTACTCCACTTTATATGAGTTTGGAGTTTATAAGCTATTTGACGTGTCCAAATTCATTGATTTTTGATTACTAATTTGTACTTTTCTTATATTTATATCTGGGAATGTCGTGAGTAGTAAAGTAAGTCAATATTCATCTTCAGTGAATATCTGTCCTTGTTCAGGAAATCGCTTTCAGCAACTAAAATGAACTGTAGAAGAGTCTTATAGTTATTTTCTCTGAACTTCGAATCTTCTCAAATGCCACTAAGAATTGAGCAGATTCCGCCTTGGCTATTCGTGTGCCTGAGTCAATCAGAAAACTTTCGGCAGAATTCGGCCAAAAATATCTAATACAAAAATAGGTACTTGCAGAATAAGGTAATAAGCATGATGATATAGCCACTATTCTCAGCTTGAGGAACCTGAAAGTTTCTGGAATTAATTTTAGAAAAGGATGAAGCAGGATAAAATTAGCTATGAGATCATTGGATTAATTGTAGGAAGCACTGAAAGAGTCCAAGGTGATGCCATAAAATTTAACGGAGAAAATTTGGAGGTGAAACCTAAACAAGAAAAAAATTAGATACGTCCCGATGACTCATACACTGATTCAGCTAGTTACAACGGAATAAATAGGCTACATACAACATTTTTCTTTGTTTAAAATCTTTCGCGAGTCCCTTCGTAACTATATGCGCCGCTAGGCACGTGCCGACTTTGCATTAGAGACAATCCGCCTCTACCCTGGATAGTACTTTCTATGTAATGTCACTGTGTTGAAAGTTCAGACTCGAAAATATGCTTGTTGACTCTATCAAATGTGTTTTATGTAGTAACGTGAATTCAAAACATTGTTCAGTATATTATATTTAAAAGCAAAGTATTTGTGACGCATTTTAGTCAGCTGCGAGGTATTTTGAATATTATATAGTTTTGAAGTAAAAATTTTTGGTGATTTTATTTCACAGATTATGAAATTTCAGTTTTTGACACTACAGTCAATTCGAATGTCCAATAAATAGTTATTTACATAATTAGTGATGAAAAGTGCCATATTGTTTGACGAAACGTAATATTTGCCAAAACAAGCGTAGCGAGTTTTGCAAATTACGTGAGTCAAACAATATGGCTTTTCATAGCGTATTCTGTACAAAATTTCATCTAATTACGTCAGAATAATTTTATCTATATTTTTAAATGAGAACATCTCTTGTTATATCACAAAATTCAGATGACTGTGATCCATGACCATCTATTGTTATTACAGAAACAAGAGTGCACTGAAATAAACAAATATCGAATTTTCACAAAATGTCAAAATGATTTTTAAAAAGCAGTGATATCCTGAGTGAAATAGTACCTTTTGATATTAAAGACTCTGCCAATGCTGCATACTGTAAATGATAAATCATTCTTCTTATTGTATGCAGATAAGTATAATTAATTAGCTCTGAAACATGGCCAGTTATGTGAAGTCATTACGTAACTTCTTTACGCAACTGTTGCATGACAGTAATGAAAAATGGGACGTTGCATAACGTCAGAAATTGATGTAAAATTTTACTTTTCAAAACGGAATTAGATAAAAAATATTACATAATTTCAAATAACATAGTTTTAAGTTTTCTCTGTTGTCAGCAGTCCTCAATGACTGCTATTTTTTTCTCTCGTTCGATCGCCGGTATGTAAGGCTTTTTGCGCGAAAATATGGTAGATTGAAAATTATTCTCCTTTGAATTTGGAAATTAGGAAGAACATTAGACTCTAAGATATAATGGAGATTTCGCTTGGTTTTGACCCAACTATATATAAGTATACTAGAAGAGAAATAGAATAATTGGTCACGGCTTCGGCTCTCCCACCTTCGTTATATATCAAACTTGCGAAAGTTGACGTTATGTGTATTCTATATAAGTGTGTGTTTTTTCAATCACAGATGTTCTCAAGGAGAGCGGATAGTTTTTTTAAATTGAAATAAGTATTCACATATTCATGTTATTTCATAATTTTGTTATTCCCCTATTAATATCATCATACAGAATGAAACTTATATAATTAAATATTTCAAGCGGACGGTCTGCCGCACACGAACCTAGCGGCAAACATCTGAACTGCGCATTCAACTGCTATAATTTTTCCTACAGAATAAGGTAGGGAATGAGAATACCCATATCGTGATACCAAGTGAAACACTGTTCACATGGAAAATCGAATACAACACGAAGCTCATATAATATGTTTCATTTTAGTTTCTTCTGACTTTCGGCTGCACATTAGTGATATTCGTCGTTTTCGGGTGCTGTGGATCCTAATGTTATTTTTCAACGTAACTCTGCGTACCATCTCAAATATTCTCCAGTACTACTAGTTAAGAGCCACCATAGGTGGAAATCAAAGCAGAATTGAACATCCATCATTTTCAACAGTTAGCAAATAAATAGGTAGCACGAGGAGAGTCTACTCGTAGTTTGTTAATCACGAAACTAGAATTCAACCAACTCCAATTACTCGTTCATTTCTGATAATTGTCCATCCGAGAACTTCTCACTACTATTCCATTAATGTAACGCGTTTATGGCCAATCAACCTTCAGCAGTAAGTAATGCGAATTGCTACGTCATTATTGTTCCAAGTGTAATCAATGCAGGGTTATCAAGTAGTTGGTATTCTCAGTAAACAGGTAGGTTTGATTGAGGAATATTTATTCGTACAACTGGTTATTGGAGCAGTATTTTTGTCTTCGATTGGAATTTGAGCTATATGATTGAACATAAAAAGTATCAATGAGATAGAAGAGAGAAATCACTCGTACAAGGTATATGGAGAGCTCTTCAAGATGGGACTCTAATGTATATTATATATTTCTTTCGAAATTTCGAATTTTTATGTCAGCAAAAAACAGCTCGCATCTACTTGAGACTAATGAAAACTCATGAATACCCCATTATTATTTTGCTAGGAGTCACTAGTGGGCTTTTAATGTATACATAAAACAGGAGAATATGATGGAGGTTATACGGGATTAGCGATTAATCGTGTGCGTAACGGATCCGTGCTGAGAAGCGACTGAAATCATGATTGCCGTGCCAGCAATACGTAAATAATGAGGTTTAAGGTTACGTTATAGTTGGTAATATGCTTAGAATCGTGTATCGCTCGCACCGACTTGTAAGATCTTGCCACTTAGCTAACACTGCTGTCATTCATGTCCCTCCATGTTATCAGTCGGAAAATAATTTTCGACTTATAGGCTCTTTGCGAATAGATTGCAGCGCCAGTAGTGGTTCATTTTGACAGTGCTAGCAGGAGAACAAAACGTTATCATTGTACATGATTTCAGAATATATGTACGAAATTTAAATTATAAAGCAATTGATAAACCAGTTTAATAGTAAATTAAAATATTTCGTGTTGGTTATACAAATTGTAGCGTTTCAAACTGTAAAACAGTTACGGAAATACAAAAAAATATAAACATTTCTACAAGTTTCCATCCAGAGAACATGAAATAGGAATGGGAAGAAATGGATTCAGGCTATTAAACGAGTAAAAAAAGTGAAAAGAAGTCAATAATAATTATAGTATATGTATTAAATATAGAAATTACTTGATGGAACTAGAAATTTTATGTAAGAAGTTAGGTTAAACCATTGTAAGCTATAGCAATTTTGTATGTATTATTTTTATGTATCGGATAAGTTTTTGGAAATTCATGCAAAATATCTTGCGTTTCATCAACCTAAGGCAATGTGAAAAAATATACTTTCATGTGACATGTTTTAATTCGTTTGACAGACATATAGCAGCCTATAATTGATTTCTTCAAAATAACATATCTTACTTCGATAAAAACTTTAAATGGACAAGAATTAATCGACATTTGCTCTACAACAAGCGCGGAAATCAAACTCTTATCCAAAAACAGTTTTTCTTCAACATTAAACACATGCTTACTTCTTGCACTAATTTTCCTCTTCCTAATATTGTACTCCGGATACAACCAGATTATATGAATTGGAATCCTGTTTCTATTATAACTCCATTAGTCATCATTCACTTGTGTTTTTAAACTTGTTTCAAGCTTCAATATAAACTTTTTAGCTTTTATTCACTTATTCCACGTAATGACAATTCAAATTTTTTCCTGCAGCTACTTTCAAAATTAAACACTCCAAGCGCTAGTGTCGCTCTCCAACGTTTGCGCAAAGAGCCTATATTCTACTTTACTACCAGTATTTCATTTCGGCCAGAGTCGTTACAATTTTCTGACTGAATAAGATTCTTTGCTTCCACTAAATCTGCTATTTCAAGCAATGATTGTTTGCATTGTAATTTGTATTTTCACGAGAAAATCTTATGTTTCCAGCTTTTCGAAAGACTAGATCGGTCAAGTGCCTGTAACATTGTTTGATTCTAACAAATATTGCATATAAATTTCGGTGAGAGGTCATATATGACCAAAATGACCTTTACTTATATTAATGTATGTATATACGTCACTCACTCAATCGTATAATTTCTTGTGGAGTTATTCTCTTTCAGATTTGTCAGTCGAATTTGACAAGAAAACATTCAAAATACCCGTATGGTTCTAATAATTGTTCATCTTATGAAGAACAATGATGACTTCTCCAAAATTCCGGCGAAGGAATACCGAGTGATCAAAAATGACTGACCATCACATGACATGCAAAAGTTTGCATCATGATTAAAACCATCTTCACGGAATAAAATTGGCATTAATTTATTTATTTTGGTAGCTACGTTACCGACATTTGAAGAATTGAATGACGTTTCACGTGAAATTCATGTGGGCATTTTGCATATTTCATATAGATTTTGAATTCTATGACACAAATTTATCCATAATTTGATTCGAGAGACAAAAAAGTGAGTGAATAACTGTATTATTTAGTGATTATTGGTAATTAATTATAATTTTCTCAAACTGTCAGATTAGGATGGAGTTTTCAGAGGTACTGTCGTCTGTCACTTGCATTTCATTTTTTTAAGCAGGCAGAAAAGAAAAATCAGAACAAGGCGGCACAGTCAATCATTTTCGATCACTCTGTATTTTCTACATGAGTAAAATTTCAGTTTATTTGGTTTTGTGCGATCATTATCACAATATTATAGTGATTTTAATCTTCCTGTGAAACCATACTCATTAAAAAATATCAAAAATATCAACTGATCAACATAAGACCAGGTCAAAACGCGTTTATATAAATTTAAGTGAAGTTTAAGGGATCTGTTCATCACACTAAGATCTTACTCAACCTACAATCAATTGTGACTCACTTCTAACTCAAATTCGAGCAGTTAAATGTCTTTGAATTCGTTATGACACTCAATCTGTCAGATTGAGTGAAAGGTGCGTATAAGCTGAGTATGAGTCACGTCTCTGAATTTGGCCCTAAGATATATGTTCCATAAGACATGGTTTTAGGGTACGCATTTTCTAATAAAAAAGTGACAAAAAATATCTTATGAAACGTGTATCTAATACATTGTTTTCTATTTGGGTTCATATATGTTAAAGAATAATCAACTTTTCATTTTGAAAACATCGATAGACAATATTAAATTTTTTATTTAACTCTTGGTAACATTCAGAATTGACAGGTAAGTGATTTGTGTGAATCGAAGAGCATACTTTTCAAAATCTGGTAATATAAATGTTACTTTTTAGAAATAAATGAATATGAACCTGTACAATTTAAAAACTTTCTCCAAAATATATTGTATTTTGATATATCGAAATGAAGTTAGGTTATCTAGCAACGTAGCTCCAGCCTAATAAAAATTAGGTTTGTGTTCTATACTCAAACAAATTTCATTAAGTACACTTAATGACACCCAAATAGAGAGAATCCATCACAAAATTTGTAAGTATTTCTAAAGGCTATTGGAACCAAATAAATTACTCCTAAATTTTCCGTCAAATCTACCTTTGAAATGGCCTTGCTCAATATCATCAAAAATAATTAATAATTCCAGAGCCGGACTGGGTTGCATCAAAAGTTAGCATTCACAAACTTAAACTTCACCAAAATAAATATTCCGGACGCTACTTAGAATAAATCTACATGAAACAAGAAATAAGGGCGCTACGCAATTGTGAATTTTCCGTTCCAAGGTACAAAATTGCAAAAGTACCTGTAAAAAAAGAGACTGTAGGATGGACGGGTAGAATATTAGCATTGAAGGACAGATAGATTTATCGGCGTCGATCGAGATGCCGCGGAACATGAAATAAAACAATTACTCAAGCCACCGATACTTACTCACCAGCCTAAATAAAATACTGAATAAATCACTTTCTGAAAATTAGAGTGGAAGGTATGATCAAATTAACCGAAGAAGTAGATATTCAATCAAGCTTACAGAAAAAGAATTGAATGCAAAATAGCAACAAGGTATAATAATGCTAAACAATAATTCAACATATATCGTCAGAAGGTATAATCAATAGAATGTAAAACAAAACGACGGCAATTCGCATTCCTGATGCAGTTTTCAACAAGTCTTGACTGAATTAAGTTCGGAGCAGAAACGTTCATAAACCTATACCAAAAATAGTACAAAAAATAAGAATCAAGCCCGAGATCAATCGACCTGGTTCATAACTGGACATAGGGTTTATAACGTATACGCAAAAA
The DNA here is from genome assembly GCA_963989225.1 of Dromius quadrimaculatus. NCBI lineage: Eukaryota > Metazoa > Arthropoda > Insecta > Coleoptera > Carabidae > Dromius > Dromius quadrimaculatus. Next base: position 53,710,717 of record OZ022325.1, on the reverse strand, counting down.
AAGCGACATCTAATGTTTTCCCTAGAAAATGCTATACAAAAAAATTAACAAAATTCATGATCAGGTAAATTAGCACCTACAAAAGTCTAAGTAGAAAAAAATTGTAACTGAACACTCAGCTGGTGATGTCGCTGGATCTATCTGCCTGGCATCTGAATCTTGGCCTTCAGATCCAACTAGACTGAATTCTAGCCGGTCAGAATACTCCCACAGAATTGTGCCCTAGTTTTGAACGACGTAAAATCTTAGATTTAACCGATAGATAATGGAACGATCACAATTTCAACCTGTACCTAACAATTGGGCTGTTTCTACGAATAAAAAAAATTGTCAAACTGTCCCAAAATATTCGGCCGAAACACAGCTTGTTCCAAAAAGATCCCTGAACTTAGGTTTGCGCACACAAAAAAATCGAGAAGAAAAGGAGAAGAAATAATCGTCCGTCCTAAACGAGGACTGACTCCCGATATATGTAACAAATGTAAGTTATAAAGAGAATCAAATCAAAATCCTGAATTAACACAAATTAAATTTTAGAAGCAAGCCCAACAAAAAAAATCACCAAGAATCAACTTGGTTGCTTAGAATAAATGAATTATATACAGGTGTTTTATTTATCGTGTTGACCGTTGCTTGCTTTTGTATGTGAAGGGATATAATACTGGCATGATTTTCTTGACTTCAGTATCGATGAACTTTTGACATGAAATCCGACCTATTCTACTTTATATTTGATATAATTTGGTTCCGTAACAACAATTTATCATGATCTATTCAATATGTCGGATCCAAATAACTCTCAAATACATTTAACACATGAAAGCGCTGTTGATGAATTCACGTATTCAAATCGCGTATGACAAGTTACAGTATAATAATTTAGAATAATCTGGGTTGAGGAGTGTTTTCCATAACGATAATTCTCAATTCATGTCGTTATTAACCAATGAACTTGATCATTTAAATGAAAGCATAACTCTTATACACGGTTCCACGAAAACATGTTTAACGCTAGTGGAATTTATCTAATGGTTAATCTATACGAAAACTATTGTTGATACAATTGTAACTATAGTTACTAAGTGAAAATAACCGCCAGATAAATTTAACTGAGTTTGGTGAAATCTTATGTTTGTTAGCATCTTTGTGAAATTAACAAACTGTAAAATTTTTTGTACATTACCTGAGAACAAATCGTCAGTTTAACACTGTTGTTAAGTAACACGAGTGCTAAATTTTTTTTGTGGATATTTTATTCTTTTTGGTACTTTTTACCTAGTTAGTGTCAATTTGAGGGATCAAATTCAAATCGTTCGCAATGTGAGTATTGTCTCATATCCAAAACTTCATTCTATAATCTATAATTAACATCTTTAAAATTTATCTTGATATACACTCTTTTCGAAGCTCGGAAATGAGTTCTATATTATATTATAATCTAGTTCAATCAAACAGTAGAATACAAGACCTCCCGAAAGCTGTTTTTTTATTCTATTTATTTTTTGCTGTGTGATAAACAATGATTTGAAGCCTGATGAGTTACTCTCTTTTATTCGCAAAACACTGGATTTACTTGGATTCAGGTGGTCTCCTAGTACGCTTTAAAATGTACCATTTGCGTGAAATCTGAAATTAACAACAAACTGTTCAATTAGACCAGCAGAATTAAGTACTTCTGTCGATGCTATTATTCAAATTCTTATAAGTATACTCGAAAATTGCAACAACATTATTTTAATCAAATCAAAATCTCATTTTGAATATTAGTATGAAGAAAAATTTGACGTAGACATCACGTGACTCACTTGTACATCATTGGATATATATATATAATCAAACACAACATCTCATCATTCCACGGCTAGTCGGTTGCTACGGAAAGAGTAGGTCATCATTCTTATGCTACAACATTTGTCAAGTATAGTGCACTTTCAACTCAGTCGATTTTAATGAGAATAGGATATGAGCATCTCGATAGTACTATCATCTTGAATACTGTATTCTAATATCTTACGTTCAATCGTTTTGTATTTATGCGGAAAATTAAAAAATGTTTCGAGTGAACTGCACTCCCGGCTAAGCCGATCACAATCATAATGCAAGATGTACAATTAGATGCTATAAAAGTGCTCAATACGAAATCTCAAAAGTATTTTAAATTCATGAGAAAAATTCAAAAAATCTGTAATATGAAGTGCACTTCCGGCTTAGTCGATTGGGAGTATTGGGACAAAAATAGGAGATGATCATTTGGATGCTACAGCAATTTCAAATACTGAATTCCAGTATCCTACGATTGATTATTCTAGATTTATGCGGAAAATTCAAAAAAATATCAGGGAAAGTGCACTTCCAGTACAGACGATTGCAACCATAATGCGAGGTGCACATCAAGATCCTAGATCCTATACCAGTCTTTTATACAAAAATTCAGCATTATACGTTTGATAAATTCTGAGATTTGCGAGTTTCGCACATCCACACATACATTCGTACATACGTACAGACATCAAGCAAAAAATAGTCAAAATTGATTCAGGGATGCTCAAAGCGGATAGAACCATCAAAATCTCGATATGAGAATTTTATCGTTCTCACGATATTTCCTTGTACTTTTAGATCGTCAGATAGTCGTAGATTTCAGTGCCCCATTTTGTTTTTCACACCTTCAAGAGGTTTGATGAGTATGTATATTTGGAGTTCAATAATGCTGAAATTGAACCTGGAACGTGTGACCAACATAAAATAAATAAATTTTAAATTTGTATGAAAAAGCATGTTCTGATCCAATTTTGTCGCTTTTGTCATGCTTACGAACTGAAATTCAGGGAAAAATATTTTGACGTGTAAAATGTCAAACAAAATTAAAAAATTGACAACCAGATTATTATTGCCTATCTTATCATTCCAAATAAACTGATTGTTTTATACGGCAAATTTTATACTGTCTGTCATACTCATAAACTGCACTTTCGGATTGGCCGATTGATACAAAAATAGTATATTATTATTTTGATGCTTCGACAAGTTAAAACACTCAATTTCAATATGCTATGGCTGATCGTTCTAGATTTATGCAAAAAATTAGAAAGGAGTTTCTTTCAAAATGCACTTCTGGCATATCCGATTCATATAAAAATATCAGATGACCATTCTGATACAACATCAAGTTCAAATACTGAATTTCAACATTCTACGGTTGATCATCCTAGATTTATTAGAAAAATTCGAAGAAACCACCAAGTGAAGTGTACTTCCGGTACGGACGATTGGAACTATAGTGCGAGGTGCACATTTAGACCTTATACCAGTCTCAAATACAAAATTTCAATATTATATGTTCAACCAGTTTTGAGATTTGCGAGTTACGCACGCACGCACATACGTACCGACATCAAGCCAAAAATAGTCAAAATGGATTCAGGAATACTCAAAACGGATATTTCCATCAAAATCTCGATAGGTGAATTTTTTTGGTTTCACAATACTCTTTTGTACTTAGTATAAGTAAGTGAAAAATCTGACGTGAACATCACGTGACTTACTTGTACATCATTGGATATATATATATATATATATATATATATATATATATATATATATATATATATATATATATATATATATATATATATATATATATCATCGTTCCACAGTTAATCATTTTGGATTTGCACAAGAGATTCTGAATATCTGTCAAGTAAAATGGGCTTTCAGCCAAGTCGGTTGCTATGGAAGCAGTAGGCCATTATTCTTATACTACAATATTCCTAAATACTGATTTCCAAAATTCTACGAATACCAGCAGATCTGAATTTATGCGCCAAATTGAAAAATAAATTTCTACTGAAGTGTATTGTTATGAAAATGGTAGGCAATCATGCAAATGCTACAGCAGACTGAAATACCAAATTTCAATATTCTACCCCTGATCATTTCAAATTTATGCGAAAAACTCCAAAAGACTGTCAAGTAAAGTGCACTTCCGGCTCAGTGGATCCTAATTTAAATGGGATAGGAGCATCTAGGAGATATAATTGTCCTAAATACTGAATTCTTACAATCTACGTTCAATCGTTTTGGATTTATGCAAAAATTCAAAAAATGTTTTGAATAGAGTGCTCTTCCGGCTAAGTCCATAGCAATCATAATGCAAGGTGTACAACTAGATATTATAAAAAGGCCTAATACAAAATTCAAATATTCTACGACTGATTGCTTAGAATTTATGCGGAAAATTCAAAAAATCTGTCATATAAAGTGCACTTCCGGCTCAGCCGATTATTACAAAAATACTAGATTACCGTTTAAATGCTACAGCAATTTCAAATGCTGAATTCCAGTATCCTATGGCTTATCATTCTGAATTTATGGCGAAAATTGAAAAAAAGTTTCGAGTAAAGTGCACTTCTGGTTCAACGGATCGCAATCATAATGCAAGGTGTACAATAGGATGTCATAAAAGTTCTTTATACGAAATTTCAATATGCTATGGCTGATCATTCTATATTTATGCAAAAAATTCAAGAAAAGTTTGAAGTAAAGTGCACTTCTGGCCTGGCCGATTTTCACAAAAATAGCAGATAACCATTCCAATACAAGATCAAGTTCAAATACTGAATCTCAATATCCTACGGTTGATCATTCTATATTCATTAGAAAAATTCGAAAAAAGTTTCAAGTAAAGTGCACTTCCTGTACTAATGATTGGAACCATAATGCGAGGGGCACAACTAAACCCATATAAGTTCAAACAGTTTTGAGATTTGCGAGTTATGCACGCACGCACGCACGCACGAACGCACGCACGCACGCACGAACATACGTAATTACGTACCGACATCAAGTCAAAAATAGTCAAAATGGATTCAGGGATGCTTAAAACGGATATTTCCATCAAAATCTCGATGGGTGAATTTTGTCGGTTTCACAATACTTGTACTTTACAAGTAGAAAAAGATTTGTTCTGTCCCTAAAAACTCTAAAGCGTGCCAGAAACATTATAATATTCTTTAAAATCTCTTAATCCAAATCATATCGTAACGTGCTATTTATCACCAAGTAATAATATTAGTTGGAATATCATGTTGTTAAATCAAACAAACTTTTGTGAAATGAATTTCATGATTTAGCAGATTGTCAAAGTGCTTAGCAGTTTGTTAAAATTTAGCAAAGTGTCGTGAAGTCGGGCATTAGACATATGAATCTAGGTTTACTCAACTCAGTCATGAAACCAAGCTTGAATCTCATCAAAGATAGTATCTAATACGTTCATTGCACCAAAATGATGTGCCATGTACCATGTCACAATTATTTTTGTTTCAAAATTACTACTCCACATGAATTTATTATCAAATTCAATTTCAAGTTATGATTGTATAGAAGAGTTTATGAAATTCTAGACAATAAAATTAATAGAAGCTGAAATTAATAATTCCAAAGGGATAGGTGATAAACTACTATTATGGTGCTATGCAGATTTTTTGAACTACATTGATCTGCGTCACTCTATTGATTATTTCCAAAATCACGAGTTTTCAACATATTCTGATAAATATGAGTTTTAAATGTTATTTTGTTCTAATTCTTTTGCCAAGCCCAATTCGACGGGAACCTTAATGAAAAAGAGCACTTTCAGCATTATATTTATATAATTATAGCGTGATTGGTAGGGGCTCAAACTTCAACGATGTTGGCTCGGGCTTGCTCTCGATTCCCACATTCTTCCAAGTATCTCACATGAATTTCAAATATTCATCTGAAAGCTGTTGATACATAATTTTAAAGCCATCATACTGCTTATTAAGTACTGCGGTATGTGTTTTATTATCAACTACTGCATCAGCCTCAAGTTTGGTAGGAAGAAGTAATTAAAAGTTGGGTAATTTGCTGAGTAATCAACATTTGATAGCTATTCAAAAAGTAATTTTTCAGAGAGTTTCACCATTCTAAATTTTCTTCAATATTTATTGTGACCTCAATTTGAATTTGAAAAATTACATGCATCTTTACCCTGTTTGTATGACGACACGGTACAGAGAAGTTTCTTGAATTTTGTATGCATAACAAATAAAAGAAATCCGAATCTCAGGCCAAAATCATCTAGACTTAATTTTTTTCTAATAATGTAGAGAGTGTAGCTTTCAAAACGAAAGTAACGGGATTATTACTTATCCATCAAATCGAAACGACACTTTATCAGAACATGAAGTATCAAGGACGGTTAAATTCTATTTTTACCTCATATACTCTATTGAACGAACTAAATTCATTAAATTGATTTTCTACAAAGAATCTTTTTGATGTTACTCAAATGTTCATTTTGGGTGTTACTACATAGATATATACTTTCCTTATATTTGATGGAGTGGGTGTCGTAAAAACTGGACATGGCACGCGACCACTCAGCTGTCACTTATATCTTATTGCGTGCGTCTTTGTGAACATGCAACCCTACCCACTTGACATTATTGTCCCTCACTTTCCGACCCTGTTAGACAATGGGCAGGGTTTATAGGAAAATCGACATTTCCTTCTTTGATATTCTGAAGGTAGGCATAAAGAAAACGAACATTCCAACTAGATAAATATTCTTTTAACTTAGTACCTTAAAATAAAGAAACTACATTATACAGATCAGAAATATTTGTATAACTTATAATAATTCTCAGGATTCCACTTAAGATTTGATCCATTTCGAAATTAGTGTTCCGAATGACAGATGTCTATATCCTATATATGCATTAATAACGAAGTCCGAGAAGTAAGAAACCAAGATTATAATATCGTGTGTTACAATAATAAATATTTCTGAGACGTTTCATGCGGAATATAGCCAATGATTAGTGAAAAATTTTTTTGCCGCTCATGGGTATTATAGCATCAATTTCTCGATTATAAAAAATTAATGATGTTTTATGAAATCAGCATTAGGAATTCCAATTGAAGAACAAATTATGAGAGCTGCGATACACAAAAATGAATGAAAGATTTGTCAATCACACTTTTTACCTGATGAAGGTGTGGCAGACACTATTTCAGCTTATATTAGTAAATTGATTATACTTCTTTTGCCGTAGGGTGCTTTTATCAGTCGTTACGCGAGGGGTACTTTCAGCTTTTGTGTGAAGTACGCCATGAACTGAATTATAATTCTATCAAAACTCTAATTAGTCTACGAAAAATACCATTTTCATGAACATATGCTGTTGATACAATCTCATATTCCATGTAGACCGATGAAAAGAAGATACTTTATATAGTGAATTTGAGAAAATGCTTTGAGCCTTACAAAAATATGATTTGATAGACCCTCAAAGAGCAACTTCAATGATCTTTGACATCAATAATAATTCAAATTGATGTTTGTACCAGTGGCAGTTTTAAGGGAAGGTGGGATCGAAAATTTTTGAGTATAATAATAAAACTGAAGAATCTATACATATAAATAAAGCTGGAGTATCTATCTGTAATTCCGGAGGAAGACCTTTTCTCAATTTGAAATGGTTATTTGCAGGATACCAGAATCAGAAAATGCGTACTTGTGCAATATCAGCGTTCAATTAATGGCGCACGGATCTCATTTATTTATTCGCGCATTGTTCTTCCGATCAAGTTGAAACTATGTACATTTGTTAATGGCAGTTGTTGGATAATTTGTGACATAGTATTGTTAACGTACAATAAGTGGCGCACAAGTTGTATTTGTTTGGACGAGTCTCGTGCACCCAATAGAGAAAAACATTTCTACAGTTATTGTTGGCACTTGCGTGAAAGTTTCTGACATAATATTATTGACGTACATTAGATGGCGTGCAAAATATATCGGATAGCTGATTGTTCGCGCATCATTCTTCCGACTGAGTTGAAACCTTGAACAGTTTTCTTGTTGGTACTTGCATCAAAGATCCTAACATAGTACCATCAAAGTACGACTCGCGCTATAGTTTCTATATTTCTCCTAATTATTATCTCGATGAGTGATATAAAATTTCATGATAATTTTTTTTTTTAATTCATCCATCAGAATACTTATCATTTGGAAGACCAAACTACTAGATCTTGAGTTCTGAAATTTTGACACTGCATTCCTATAATGACATAGAGAGCCCTCTAAGAGGGACACTACTATACATTTGTGTGGAAAATCGTATTCTTCGCGATTATTAAAATATATTTTCATGAGAAAGTCGATTAGATCTATCAATCCTGGGAAAGAACAGCAAAAATAGCTACTAGTGACCTAGTGCTGACGTTAATTTTCATTACTTCTTCTCATTAATTTAGAAAATTTACCGCAGGTGGAGTCCGTGTTTTTTTTGGGTGCTGTGGTCAATTATTATATTTTCAAGAGAGAGTCAATTGTATTGATGAGATTGAAGGTGAAACAACAAAAAATATTGGAAGCACATGACAATCGCATGAGGGCTCCGCGGTTATCGCCAGTGCTGCAGTGATTTATTATATATTTCATCATATATTTCCAAAATTACATCCATGTGCGGGTGAAACTGTGAGTGAAAGCTTGTTCTGATTATAAATATCAGTTATTGTTCAACATTTTGTGATCTACTAATTTCATCCAAAGTTTATTCAGCTTCTTGAAACACTTCTAAAAATGTCGCTCTCCGTTTTCAAATAGTTTCATAGCATAACGAACTTTATTGTTTCTCCATCTGATCAAAACCATATACAGAATAAGTTTTACAAATTTTATGGATATAAGAGACAGACGAATTGCTCTGATACCTAATTTTAATGCTGTCAATTCCATTTTAATAACTACACAATAATAAAAGAATGAATTGTCACAAAAGAATTCCATGGGAATTCCTTGATGTTCATTCTGAAATCTGAACCTTGATTTGTCTCAATGATAACTTCTCTAATTTCTGATTATTGTTTTTGAGAATACGAAATCATTATCACTCTCATAGATAAAAAAGATTTCAAGGGAGTCAATTCTGTTAGGAACAGACGGATTGCGGCGATTCCTAATCTAAATTTTGTCAATCTTATTTTAATAATAGCACAATAATAAAGGGATGCATTGTCACAAAAAATCTCTTGGGAATGCTTTGAATTTGCTCTTGAAAGTCAAATTCAATGTTTCCTCAATGATAATTTTCTTATTTCTAGATACAAACTTTAAAATATGCCTTATTATACTTGAAGATACGGAACTCAAACAATAAACTGATAATCAGAGTATTTTTAATCATTTTGTGATTTAAGTAAAATTTATTGACTTGATTTGTTTGGTCTGATAATATTCTTGGGTGAGCCAGTTTTTCATGGATATCTAGCATCGTCTAGAAATTCAATCGAATTTCTGTCAATTTCATTTCCGAGCACTGCATTCACTTACCTCCGTGTTTGTAATAGAATGGAAGTATTTTCAGCTCACAAATAGTAGTTCAGCTTCATTTACATCATTTACAAACGATTGGCTTGAAAAAAATGACATTCCAAGTGAAACTGTTATAAAAGTGCGTGACTTCAATATAAAATGGTAAGACAAAGGAGACTACGGCAGTAGAAAAATGAAAATCAACGTAGATATGAATGGATACAAAAAATAATTCATGGATAAACTTACCCGTATTACGAAGACTACCAGGACTCTAATAGTTTTTGAAGTCCTTAATGATTCTAGTGTCACTTGTGAAGTACATTATACCTTAAAAATTGCGAATAACAGTATTAGCTCTATCAAATCTATGGTTTTAGTGAAGAGAATACCAACATTGTCAAGAAAATCAACTATAATTGACCATTCAGTAGCGTAATGGCTGGATGTATAATAGTAGAGGATCCGAATTAAGAACGACTATCACCCATCTGTTACAGTGATGGAATTTTTTTCATCAAATTTAGATTAATAGAGAACACATCGCGAATGGGTTGGCTAGAAAATTCCTGACGAGGCTACTATTAATTAAAAATTTAAAATGACTTTTTATCTAACATTGCATTAATGATTTTAACGGATAAAAATACCAATAGAGAGTATGAAGCCTATAGAATATGCAAAAGTTTGGTTGTCTATTTTTTCCTGGCATTACTGTGGGGCTAGCACGTACAGTTTTTTTTTTGTAACACGGGCACCGAATGCTCTCTATCACAGAGCTGAATTCTGCTCCGAAAGTTCTTTATTCCAAACCATGGTAACAATTCTCAATAATTCTCAGTTGACAGGGAATTATTGGATATTTTTGTCCGCTGGGTAAAAATAAATAAATTGTGGGTCATGGATGCCTTTGGAATTATTTTATTTTATTGGTATATGTCAAATTAATATTTGAAAGAAATTTGTATTATAGGAGGCAGAATAGGAGGTGTTCGTTATAGTGTGTGCATTGATTGTGAACGAGATAGCACAGAAAATGTGAAAAATATCAATCAATAAAATAAATTATGTAAGTTATGTTTCATTGAATTAGTTTAGTGTAATATGATCGCAATTGCAAAAATTTGTTTGTCAAACTGATAAGATGGTTTCAATACATCTAAATTTATTTGAAAAGCTCAGTTATGGGGATACTTCGGTGCACTTGTTACAAAAAGTATCGTATGCAACACGGACACTGAACGACTGTCATTATTGTCACAGACAAATTTGGCTGCACGATGATACGCCTTGGGCTTCACCCTCATCTGCGCCCTTGCCTTCGCCTCGTACTTCGCCCTTGCCTTTGCCTGGGGCTTTGCCCTCGTCTTCATCAAGTGCAGCCAAATTTATCCTGGACAAAAATGACAGTCGCTTGGTCCTTGTTACATAATATACTATTATTACACAGTAACATGGATACAAAAATTATATGATGAAAAAGCTTCAATTAATAGGTAATTATTGTTATTCTGCATCTGATTCATCGGAAATAAATTTGGATCCTCGAATTCAGTAGATTCGTCGTTATTTCGACAATGCCTTGTATTTTCGAAAGCGTTTTTTCGCCAATAAATCCTGTTGGCTTTAAATAATCATTTAAATGCCAACCACAGTTTTCAGGCAGGAATTTAATACATTTAGAGAGTCTGTTGCATTAAGCCACATGGAATTGATGGAAATTGTTCTCAAAATTTTTGAAGGTTTCATCATTAAAATCATTCAAGGAATCATCAGAGTCGCACAAAAAACACATTTCAACAATTTTTTATCACGATACCTAGTAGCACGTGTTCTCAATATTGATATTACTCCAAAATATTGCTGAGTAATTACTAGACTAGTGTATCACTCTCATTCTCTATTGCAATGCTGCATCATCTTCTATCGCACGGTGTACTTAACTCGGACCTCTTAGTTACAAGTTTCCATACGCTCTAAAATTCTACTTTTAAAAATTCAACAACCCTCATTTAAACCGGACTTTTAGCAGACAGCCTTATATCATCGTGTTCGCAATTAAATAGCGCTTATTTTCATATAAGATTTATTAAAGAAACAAATAGGCTAAATAGCCAGTATTAATAAACCTGTACATACCTGCCAACCCAGCATTTATGCCAGGAAGAATATAGACAACCCAACGTTTGCATATTCTATAGGCTTCATACTTTCGATTGGAATTGAATTTATTCGTTAAACCATGAGTGGAATGTCAAATAGAAAGTCATTTTCCAATTTTTAATCAATCATACCCTTGCCAGGAGTCTTTCAGCCAACCCATTTGCGATGTATTCCCTAATATACTAAATTTGATTAGAAAAAATTTCATCGCTGTAACAGATGGGTGATAGTCGTTTCTAATCCGGATCTTGGACTATAAGATAAATTATGTAAATGACTATTTTAAAATTGAAGGTACTGTGAGTTAAAAGAATTTTGGCCAGTTTTATGTTACATGGTTCTGATGTAATCCTGCAAATTGTTGTTCACAAACAAATTATTGACTATCTGGATATAAACAATATATGAGAAGTCTGAATAAAATGGTTGAAGCTGGTTGGTCAATGTAGGTTTTGAGAATTTGAGAAATTCGGTCAAATATGATATGATACTTTCTTTTCTGACTGACTACAGCTTCAGCTACACCTTAGCCATCATCAATCTGCATTATTCATAGAATTTGGCTGTGGCAATTGACAAATGAAAAATTGAAGACTTCCTTATTTCACTATTTTACTTTATTGAGATATTTTGAAATACATGTATAAATAACTCTAAGAAAATATATTTTTTTGTCTCCTAAAATGGCTTAGTTATAGCCGGAGCTGTAGAGTAATCTGACTGAATTCCCTCATTTCTAATATTTTCATATTGAAAGATTTAGAAAGTTGAAATTTGTCTTGAAGGATCGGGATGAAATAACAATAATTGCAGACTAATTTCATGAGATTCAATTCGATGTTATAGACCGTCAGATAGTCGTAGATTTGAGTGCCCCATTTTGTTTTCTCTGCCTTCAAGAGTTTTGATAAGTATGTATATTTAGAGTATAATAATGCCAAAATTAAAGCTGGACCGTGTGGCCAACATAATAATAATTAATTTTAAATTTTTATGAAAAATCCTGTTTTGATCCAATTTTCTCGTCTCTGCCATGCTTACGAAATGAAATTTAAGGAAAAAAGAGTCAGCGAAAAACGATAGACAGAAGTGCGAAAGTCTGAATGTTTTCGTGCATATCTTGACTTGGCCATTCGAAAAACTTATGCCATTCGTTTTTACGAGATACTTATGATATCAACTTTCATATGGCCAAACGGCAGAAACGAGAAGAACGTGAAAAATTGATATATTTTTTTGCATAATCGAGCCCTCATTCCAAACCCTTGGCCAAGTGGATCACTTCTGCCTATCGTTTTTCGCTTTCTCTTTTTTCCCTAAATTTCATTTCGTAAGCATGGCAGAGACGAGAAAATTGGATCAAAACAGGATTTTTCATAAAAATTTAAAATTAATTATTATTATGTTGGCCACACGGTCCAGCTTCAATTTTGGCATTATTATACTCTAAATATACATACTAATCAAAACTCTTGAAGGCAGAGAAAACAAAATGGGGCACTCAAATCTACGACTATCTGACGGTCTATTATTAAAATGGACGTTGCGGTTGTCAAAGCACCAATCTTCAGCATAAGAAAAACTTGAAGCTCAATTCTATGATAGAAAATTGCCGTCAAAAATGTTGATGTTTTAAAATGATAACTCTTGCAAAGCACAATTATCAGACCAGTGGGAAACCCTTGGTAAGAAAGTGTGCTAGAGATGTAGAAAAATATTTAATCAGAAATACGTGCTATCACCTCGAGTGACTGATCAAAAATGACTTCAAACCAAATTTGTATCTTCTAAAATTTAGCAAGGATGGGCTCAACTCTTTCAACTTACATATTGAAAGATGTTCAGTCTGGTCTTCTATAAAAACATTTATCTGTAACGTCACTAATTTGTTTATCAAATGGTTGGAAAATAATATTTGGCGATCGTAGGTTATTATTGTTGTTAGCAACTGTCTCTGTGGACCTCATTTGGAACGCTAAAACAATTTTAATCAATTAATTTTCAGTCTGGGTAGTATATGATGAAGTTGCCGAGGTAATATTTAAGCCCTTCCCCTATATAGATATAAGTATACTTCAAAAGAGTGTTTCAAGGATTGAATTATCTATAACTTAATGATCTATCAAATATATTTGAAGCAAGTATAGTACATATATTCACAGATGACACACTCATCTATATAGAAGGCCCAGATTAAATTCATGTTGTCAATTCAATAAATCATGATCTGAATAATTCAACTGAGTGCATTAAGTGCAATATTGAACGTTGATAGAACAAAATTTACGTTCTTATCTCCAGAATGGAATGAAAATGTTGAATTTGGAGTCAATATAGGTTTTATGTATCTAGAAGTAGTTAACAAAACGAAGTATCTTGGCGTTATCATAGATGTTAGATCGAAATTTGATAAACACGTGATTTATATTAGCAAAAATATCGGATATCTGTCACGAATATCTAAACATATTTCTACTCATTGACCGCCATTATTTTGCCGCATTTTGATCAACCCTGAAAACTGTAAGATAGATTACCTTCATAAACTACAAAATAGAGCTGGAAGGATAAATATTCAAATGTAATAATTATACTGGTATCAAGAATATTCATGTTGGATACGTTAGGAAGGATGTCATAACTTCAACAAAATATAATGTACATGTTTCTATTAATAGAATATGAAATTATCACGTATCAACTTACCATGAAAAAATGTTAAATTTTTACGTGAAATGCACACATGTTTAAACAAGACTAGTGAATAATTTTTGAATTCCTAGAACATCAAGTCGAAACATTTATATCTATATTTCATGGAGATTTAGTTTTATACAATCATATACCAAACGATGGTCTTACTTTTATCGAAATATAAATGCAAGCTGAAGACAGCCCTGTAATCAATACTGTATCTGATAAATGTAAGTACATATGTATTTCGTATGTACCGTGAATTGATTTTCTGTATTAGTATTTATACCATTGTTGTTTTTAATAAGTAATTGTCTTTGTTTATTAGCATCGCTATTCATTTAACATACAATTCGAACTGGGTAATGAAGATTTCTACTATTTGGAGTAATACATCTTTTTCGACGTATATTTGTGTGTCTGATGATTTGCATATTTTAGAGACTTCATTTCGATTAATCAAAAGTCTCCATTTACTATATCTATAATATATAGCGATTGATCATTGACCCTATTCAGACAGAGAAGAATCAATAACAGTAAAATTATCGAGGAACTATACTAATTTTGCTACATACGGTATAAATGAGTATAATAGACCAGTAGCTTATAAGATTAGAAACCATTCTCCGCAAATCTTGTAAAGATTGTTTCTCGTTCCACAGCTTTTATTCGTTTAACAAACTTCCGTTCATTGCTTTGGTTTTGTTGTCGCTCTACGATTGTAGACTACACAATACAAGATAGTGAACGTTAGGGGGCTTAGGGGACGCGAAGAGTAAACACGCAAAGCTTTCCTGAGCTCACGCAACACTCTGCTCGAGTATTCGTTGTTTGAAAAACTCTGACAACTCAAGGTGAGGATCGTGACGTTCATGAATTTTAAGATTTGGCACACCTAATCGTGTTTGGTTTTCGAAAATTGTATATGCTTGCCTGACAATCACCGGTAATTATAACTGACAGCAATACTAGATTAATTCCAGTTTTAATCTTGTGCTAGCTATTCCACCAGAAGCTTACAAATTTTCATATAAATAATTGATATACAGGGTGTAACAGAAATAAGTACATTAATTTTAATCAGTGATAGAACCCGTCAAGCATAACAATTTTTCTTTATAACTTTTTCTCGAATTCTCATCTTTTTTTAGCATTTTTAAACCCCTATGATTTAACGAGTCGTTCAGGTGCATAATTGTCGGATCCAGTAGCAGTTACAACCCTGGTTACAACGAAATAATTGATTTCGACATATGTGGGCTATCAATTCCTTCAAATGAATTTGGGAAAAAATCATCTAATTATTATTGTCACAAAAGTTGAAACCTGTGAAAATGTCAAGCTCTTCTATCTGCGATTTCGCAGGCAGTGTGGGATTAGCTCGGCGAATTTATTTGGAACGATTTCCGAATTGTCATTTTTCACTAAAAATAGAATTATTGTGGCTATGCTCATGTATTTAATGTCAAAATACTGTGCACTTATACATTATGATGAGAATACTATGAGATATTGAGAACTTATCGTTTACCTGGAACGTAAAACACCAGATGAAATGAATAAAATACATTAATTTATAAATGAAGCAGCTGTGAATTAGCTTTTTCCCATATTATTACTAACTTCACACTCAGGTCGTTTCAAAGAAGTATGCCTCGTAAATTGATCTGTTGGACAAATAGAATATTATATCTCATATTTTAGAAAATATTTAAAATGAATTACCAAACTCAGTGTGATACATTTGTAGGTTAGGTTTTCTGTTTTTCAAGAATAAGCTCTTACAATTTTTGCGGGAATATTTTCAGTTGAATTATTCATTAAATTGATTATTTTACAATTGCATTCCATATAATATTTCACCGTTCACTTTAAATAAATCGTTGGATGATTTTCACTTAATGTTTGAGAGCCAACAATAATGGAGTAAGTTGAGAACAGCAACTACTTTTTGAGTTGATCGTAGATGGCAGCACAATCTGACCCATATTCTAACTGTACTCTAGGCTGTATTCAGACTATTCAAATCAGCTGATTCAAGTGCGATGAACTTGTGCAGACAATCTAATGTTCAAGAAATGTACCAACTATTTGAAAATATACGTGAAATTCCTAAATAGAAATGAAATTTCTCAATAATAACATATAAATACGACCAATATACCAAAATGTTGGTTTTTAAGATAAATTTAATCTTTCTTGCAAAAATAGAACTATCAAGGTGAGCGAATATCAATGTATTATCAAAATATTGTTATTCTTTCAGTTTCAAATGAATGATTAATGAAACTATGATAGTTTAAAGTTTCAAAATAATCATTTCAATCGACAGCTGTCATTCTTCCAACAAATGAGAAACATTCAGATCTAACCATAGGCGCACTATGAAATTTTTGACCAAACTTTGATGATTTTTACTCGATAATCAGAAGACTTAAAGAAAAAAGTCATGAGGAAAAATTGTTAGGCTTGAAGAGATCTATTACAGGTTAAAATTAATGTACTTATTTCTGTTACACCCTGTATAAAAATCACTGTGCTTATGTATATACATAAAATGAATAAATCAAAAATTAGGAATTGAGTCTGAAAGCTGATAAAGTTTCAATTGAATACTGTATGTATATAAAAATGTGATTTATTCCTGTTTTATTGCCTTGATGGTTGAAATTGATTTTTCATAGTTCTTGAATCATTGATATTATTCTAAATTATTCGCATGACAGAATTGAATAGGTACGGTGAAACCGACGGTTAAAGCAAAAAATTGTCGTTAGAGAGAATTACTCGCACTCCAGTAAATACATTCATTCTTATTTTCCGGCTCTAGCGTTGAATTTCCTTGAATAATAAGTCAAAACTATAAGCAAGGTGATTGTAGAGAAGTATTTCTGACTGAAAACATTTCAATGAGGTAATTCTACTGACACTTATGGAGGAACTCAGTTTTAGTTTCATTATATCCATTGTGAATTTTTCCACATAACAGTATGATTCATCTTCTAATCGATTGGCTATGGTTCAATACAAAGGAATACTGAATATTTTGCAAGATAGTCACATTTCAATTGCAACTAATAATTTAACTTCAATCAAATCTCTGTACAGAGGAATTAAAGATAAAACTGAAATATAAGAACGTAAAAATCTCATATACAAGGGTGATTGAAATAATTGTAATGTATGATACATTAGAGAAATTTATCAAACTCACTCTGAGAGATTGTTACAACATAATTATAACTCACTCTGAAAGATTGTTACAACATAATTATAACTGTAGTATCTCATATCCTGACCATAGCGCCCTTTCGAATCACCACCAAGAAACTGGTCAGAAATTCAATTCTAAAAAGGCTCAGATTCTGTCAATGGATAACAATAAAGCTTCAAGATTATTACACGATTTGCACATAAATTCAAGCCGTCAACAATTTATTGATTATCAAACTAACCCTGGAGGTAATATGAAGTTTTCTAAAATTTTTTCAGTTCACATACATGGCCTGTGGCTATGGTGTTTCTGTTTCAATTGTAATTTCCTCATTCTCCCACCATCCATTTTGGTGGTCGGAGCTGTCACAATGTTGCATCTTGTACATTTGCAGATGGCATTATGAACTCGATTCAACTCTGACATTATGAATAATGTAAACTGTGTCAAATTACATTCAAGGTGAATATCGAAGTCCTTTTGTAATTTATAGGTTCTTGAACCTTGTATATGTTTGTAAAACATTCATGTAGCTTAAGATGGATGGGTCACTATTCGAAACGTCTAACATGTAATTGATTCACAATTGTATAAACACTGAACTACAATACCTTCAAATTTCTTCCAATATATTTTCTAGGTCCTTCAAGTTTTACAAAACAGAAGAATATAATTTGTCTGTTACGGTGTGATAATCAAATACCTCAAGTCTATCTGCTGACAGTTATAAGATCATCATGCCAGTGTTTCTTCATATCCACTGTCGTTTTTCAACTTTATTATGCTATCATTAGATCTATTGTATTGCATCCGGTAACAGGAAAAAAAACCCTAGGGAAATAAAACCCCGGAAAAAAAGCCCCGGAAAAAAACCTCCGGAAAAAAACCCTCAGGAAAAAAAACTCCCGGAAAAAAGGCCCCTGTGCTAGAAACCGCAGAAAGTTTATATAACGAATATTATAAATTAGCTATATAAGAGTGTTTTCATTATGTTTGATAATAAAACCTTTATAAACAACAATTCTAAATAACGCGTAATGTATAACGTAATACAGATATAAATACAGTCTCTCCTATTTTATTCATTTTTTAGCGTCAATAATAATTAATAATATAGTGAAGTAAAACATTTACATACATTTATTATTTTCAATTGTTTTATATTATTCGAAAATATAAAGGCTAGATATTAGCATAAGTTGAGGCATTCAATATAATTCAACATAAAATACAGGAATTGTGTAATCTACCATGTTCTACCAAAACGAAGAAAATGAATTTCATATCATTGAAGTTTAAAAAGAAAAATTAGTAGTTTTTTTGCTGTTATTTTTATGTATTAGTTCTATTTGAAAAATTATAACTTTGTGTCGTATTTAAAAAATATGCCTTACAATGAAAATATTTACATATACCACTGTCTGGGTAATAATAATATTCAACTTTTTTACTTGAAACCTTTTTTCCTATGCGACAGTGTAGAAATTATTTACAGAATAAACAATCGACCAAAATCAGTTTCTCTGGAAACTTTTTAAAAAACAAAAATATTCTTGAGATCGTCTTTTAAACATGCACAAAAATTGAATGTATGTAAATGTCTCACTCCACTATGTTATTATTGACGCTAATAGATGAATAAAACTTATAGGTACACGTTATACAGAATTGATGTTTATAATTCTTGGCTTTATTATGAAACATAATGAAAACAGCCTTATATACCTAATTCATAATATTCGTTATATAAACTTTCTTCGATTCCCATCACAGGGGGCTTTTTTCCAGTGGTTTTTTTTCCTAGGGGTTTTTTTTCCGGAGGTTTTTTTTCCGGGGCTTTCACTCCGAGGTTTTATTTCCCGGGGTTTTTTTTTCCTAGATTCATTGCATCCATTATTTTTTAAAAGAGATTATATTGTCGGAATGAACATGAGTTGTTTCTAAGCCTTAATGAGCAACCACTCATTATATATCGCTATTTGATGTTTCCAGACTTTTCTTCTGAGCTATTCTCAAATCCAGTTTCAGTTGATGATTAAAATAGATAAGTTGATTTCCATACTCTGTTTATTAGTTCAGAAAAGCATTCAATCACGATAGTCCGAAGCTTAAAAGCCACAAGATAAAGCTATTCTATCCAAATGTGTACATAGAAAGTATAGTTTAACCACCGAATGAAAGTTGACTCCTAAATTATTTTATGGATGTGGTTTTCTTTTAACCCTGGACATGCACACTTCATTTGTTGTTGCATAAGTGTCACACTGGGGTCTCAGAAACCCCAAACAAAAACATAGTTTTTCTGAGAATTGGATGTTGTTTTGACTAACTTTCATGATACGTAATTTAGTCGGGATGATCATGAAAGGAGTAAGAGAACATTGAGTTCTTAAAGAAAACAATTCATTGAGAAAAAAGACAATGCATAAAAAAGTACAAATTTTTCGAACTTTTCTTATTCAAAGCATAAAATACTAGATCTTTCATGAATCCACGTTCAAGTTTATCATTAATCAATGCAGAAAGATCTGTGAATTCTGAAAGAGTCAATTCCTGCTGAAATGTCAAAATGGCGAATGATAGTGAGCTTTCAGCTATGCTAATAAATCTAGCGCAAAATCCCAAACGAAAACGTAGTTTCTCTGAGAAATGGATATTGTTTTGATTAGTTTTCATGATATGTACTCTATTCAGGATGATAATGAATGAAGTAAGGAAGCAATTGAATTTTTTGAGAGCACACTTTATTCAAAAAAAGGACAATGCATAAAAAGTACATATTTTCCAAATTTTTCTTGTTTAATGCATAAAATATAAGATCTTTCATGAATTTCGCGTTCAAGTTCATCATTTATCAACGCAGAAGGGTTTTTGAATTCCGAAGTAGTCATTTTCTGCTAGAATGTCAAAATGGATAATAATAAAGAGCTTTTAGTTATACCAAAAAATCTAACGCAAACAGTCACACTGGGGTCTCAGAGACCCAAACACAAACAAATTCATAAATTATGATCCACTTACTTCAGCTATCATCAAAATACATATAGCACATACTGAAGACATTATTAAACTAAATTTACGAGGTAGTCACATCGTACTTGTGCACAAGATAAAAATTGGAGCATGGGGTTTCTGAGACCCCAGTGTGCAGTTCCAGGGTTAAAATATCTAGTCATGACTAGAATTGTAAAAAACTGATCTCTACAAGTAGCCACTGAAATATTGGACTAGGAATCCCCAGAAATACATCAACATGAATGTTCTTAATACCATTAGATTACTGGAGACATTGGAAATGATCTTAGCAACAGGGTTTGAGGGATGTATTAGGACTCATTTGTCTCATTACCAAAGTATCAGGCAGATAGATAACTCAGGTGACAATTTGAAAAATGTAGCAACCGTGAGATTTTGTTGATTCTGATAGAAATTAATCTTTTTTTGAACCATTTCTAAAAGACGAACACAACATATTTTGATAGAATCAAAATAAAAAATAAAAAATATTTTTAATGCACCCCTGTCTTGTTCTCTACTATTCTGTAATTATCGTAGTCATCCATCTATCTCAAGAAAGTTATACAAATGTATTTTTGGGAACTCCTAACCCAGTATTTGAGTGGGTACTTGCAAAAATTCTCGGAGCCTGAATTCTAATCTATGTTAACCATTCTGTTATAAAGTTTAGTTTCCTTTGAAATTTAAATAAAAGCCAAATGCTCTGAAAAAAAACCACATCTACAAAATAATTTAAGAGTCAACTTTCATTCGATGGTTGAACTATCAAGATGATAACCAGTTTTTGCAAGCCACTGCTAATGATACGATATCGCTCAAGTAGAAAAAAGATTTCTTAGCGCATGCTTATCGAATAAAGTTAACGTTACGGATAACAGTAACGTTACAATAATTCTATTCGACAATATCAGAATTCGTACGCACACAAATCGTTCCCAACCTTAGCGTCAACGTATTATACCGGTATCTTGCAAAAACTCTCTATGCCCTATTAAACTGTTTTGTGAATACAACAAAATTCTCCAATATCGAAACCAAGTTTTGCTATGATTTTTTCAACTCTTGCTATCAAAAAATATAAAACAGGGTGAAAATATCAGTAATATAGGACTTTGAGAGGATCTACAAAGGAATTATCATGATGAGGGCTCGACAGTTCACTTTGGCAACTGTTCTGTTTGAAGGTGGAATTTGAAGCAGACTGAGAATTTAGATGCTGCATTACATTGTAGATGTTCCTAGCTTATGACATTTTCATTATAACATACTCCAAATTTTTATGCCATGAGTTCTCGTGAGTTCAAATGGACATGAGTTTCACAAACTATAATGGGTTGCTCCTTGGGTGATTTTCAATCTTGGACATATGTATTTCGAAAATAGCTGTTTGCAGTAATCCTAGATTTTTTTTTTGCATTATCGTGAGTATTCTAACTCAGTGCAAATAATCTGAAGGTTGTGAATTACAGACAAACCGTCAGTATGATTTTTACTGAATTTTATTGTACTTTATGGCGTATTCTTCACGAAAAATGGGAGCACCGGTAGCTTGACGACTGGTAATCGCATTCCACGGCTAAGAAAATATGAATTGATCTACTAAGGTGCACTATAAGTGTACCACACTTGTATCGGATGATTGATATCTATTTGATATCACTTCAAAATGATATTCATTCAAATTGTAAAGTCATAACATGAATATTTTCTATTTGCATATTACATTTGAGGATGAGAGGGTCTAAATCTTATTTATACAATAGGAAAACTGTGACAGAAATGGTGAGATTATCCGATATAAGAGAAGCAATATACTCATAATCAAATTTAGTCTTCGGTTCTATCATTATATGAAATTGGAATCTCAAGTGTAGGTTCGAAATATCTACACAAGATGTTATAATAAAATAAGGTAGAGTAAGTTGCTCTGGGACTAGTAAAAAATACAGAGGGACCTCTTGAAAGATGAAATGTATACAATTAAGTAAAATGACATGTTTTTCTTGTGTGATCGCAAGCAATTTCCTCAGGCATAGGGGTTACGTTATTTCCAATTTATCTATTAGCCTCAGGCCCAAATAATCAATATTGTATCATTATATAAATTGGAACAAGAGTCTTGTAATCTACTTTGCATGGCTCCTGTTTTGTTGTGTGATTCAACAAAATTGTTAGCATTATAATGTTTCCTGGTATTAGTAAAATAATCTTAGCACATGTCCGATATTTAATATTCAGTCATTGGAAAAAGTTCTTAGAGAATTACAAATTATAACAAGTAAGAGGTCTATTTTTACAATTCGTAATGATGACACACCAAAAGATCGAGGAATTAATTTTTGACATTTATGTATAATCTACGAATGTCACTTGAAGAGTTTTTGGCTTCATGAAGAGATGTGATAAATTGTGTCCATTTTTACCTACTTGTATAAAGTACAAGGAAGTATTTTGGAACCAAAAAATTCACAGTTCAAGATTTTGATGGGAATATCCTGAATCCATTTGGACTATTTTAGGTTTGATGTCGGTACGTATGTGGTATGTTCGTAGCTCGCAAATCTTGAAACTTGTCAAACGTATAATGCTGGAATTATGTATTAAAGACTGATATAGAGATTTTGAGCAATGTTCGAGGCAGAACTCCATTTTCTGTCTTGATTCTATGCTTTTGGTTAATTATTCACAGAACAACTGTTTCTGTTAGTTATAGAGATCATAACGATAATTCAATTATTTTTATGGAAAAATTGTATCTTCTTTTGGAAAATAAAGCAAGAATCTCATTAATTTACTTTATCTCACAAAATTGTGTGATTTGCAATCACTGCTCATAAAAAAATGAAACGATATTTTTTGTCTTCTCGTTCAAAATTTGAATAGAGAGTATTTTCAGAAATATACTTAAATATGGTGATGAGGAACAGTCTATATTATTAGAATCTTATTTTTGATATTAAGCCTTTCCATCTTTGAATCAAAATCAATAAAATAATAGAGAAGCAGCATCAGTTCATATAAAAATGATAAATCTTTGCTGTTGATTGAATTAGCTCATCAAATTCAACGATATTCAATTAACAACTGTTGAATCTATCATTCAGTTCATCCGATTTATCGGTATTTGATTAACTACAGCTGTCGATTTCTATAATTGAGCCAAAATCATTCGTTTCACAAGGATGATGATTATATACATTTAACAGATCTAACAAAGATCAAATCAGCACATAAGCTGAACAAACTGAAAATTCAGATTGTTTTTTTGTCGAATACGACAGTAAAATATGCTATCAGTAACTCTTAATATTATTTCTTTGTTATCTATGAAACATATACTTTGAGACTGAATCAAATCAATAATCTGAGGCCTGATGCAAAGTAGAATATAATAGTGAAGATACAAAAACGCTCATTAAATTAACTTGTATTTTATCATGCAACAGGCTTCTGGAGCTTTCATTATTCATAATTATCATTAAAAAAAAAACAATTCCATTATCCAATCAACTTCCAATCATAATCACTTCCCAGAGAGCTTACGTGAGTGTCAGTATGTTCATTCCGCGAATTAAATATTTATTTGTAGAGCTTGAAGTTCTACATGTGCTAGTACGATGGAACATCCAGTTCATTGTGATAATAGACAAATCAATTTATCAATAAAAACATAGACATGACAATCATGAGGTGCAGTTTTTGGAACTAAGGATAATTTCTTGTAACTCTGAAGGAAGCCGTTTAACGTAATGATATATAACTGACTACTATTTGAGACGGCACGAAGTAGACTACTACACGTAGGTAATGGTTGCTTTTGAGATAGCATTAAGAAGGATAATTCACTCGACTTGATGCCTATTGAGAACTTCATCGATAGCATAAGCATCGTCTTGATTGAGAGCACAACGCGCCAGAGTAATGGAAATATTGTTCTGATGCATTATTTTGGACACGGTTGCCCTTAGTCCAAGCCTTGAGACAAAGTACGACAGCATCTCAATCAATGAGTTTTCGAATTCTCCAACTATCCAACTTTTTAGACGTTGGTCAAAGGAGCGCAGAGATACTAGTTTCTTTGGGACTTTCGTTATCCAGTTAATCATCATATTGATCTGAAACGCTAAATTTTATGTGCCACTTGTTTTTTATTTGGTTCTCATCTTTAAGCATCAATTCAAATTTTGGTAGAATTCTTAGAAGCTATCACTTGGCAATACCGGTAGGTAATTATTCGGTTAGTTTTATGGAGTAGAATAGAAAGGAGCTATAATAGAAATTTGTGGGCGTATATCGGGCTAAAATGAATAATATATTAGGAAAAAAAAAATTATTGAAAAAATATATGCCTATATCTCCGACCTTTGACACATAATTACCAATTTATTCATACCCTAATGAAAATAAATACCTACATTTGTTATTCAAATTCGAGATCAAATATTGTGAAACCTTGTCACTGAATCGATGTCATTCAAGTAATAATAAACTACTCAAAATAATTAAAGGGTCAAGTTTTCTTCTGTCTGCTAGATTTGTACGTATTGCACTACAATCTTGAGCATCTGGTTGATTATTATTATGACTATCAATTATGTAGAGTGTCAACGGATAAAGGTTCTGTGTTTCAATATTCAAACTTTTAATGAAGTTCAAACCTCATCAGAAATATTTACCATTGCTAGAAAACTTGACCCTTCAATTATTTTGAGTAGTTTAGTAAGGTAGCCAATCGTTCCAAATTATTTTTGACACAATATACCAATCCTTCTTTTGTCGTATGATGACAGATTACTGCTGGTCTTCACAAAGAGTTTGTTTACATTAGTCTCATGTGAGAGAGTTTTGAAGATGTTGTTCAGTACTTTTCAGCTTCTAAGGAAAGAAAATAATTACCTGAATATAGTAGCTAGAGCCAATTTGGGTCAATAATTTGTAGTTTCATAATTGGCAAAATGAAACCATCCCAGAATCACTCTAACATCAAGGTTAACAAAAACACTATTAACTAGTGCTATCTAAGCTTTGCTTGAGAATAATTCTGAATGCTGGTGAGAACCACATCAGAATCCATCTAGTATTGCCAAAATTCCTACCGAATATAGAGGCAGATGAGCTCATCGACTTTATTTTATACTATTTAAAGATGTACTGTCACATCTTACTTTGACTAGAGATGCGGAAACAACCTCGGGGATGACTTGCACATTGAGGTTGCTACTGCGTGTCCTATAGAGGTGAGAATATTTCTATAAGTTTGTTCTGGATCCATAATTATTAGACAGAACTTACAATCATTCATTGTCCTAGAAATTTCTTTCTGATCTCAATATCAAATGTAGCCTGTTTTTGAGTATTCTGTCAAGTTTCAACACGTATGAAATCTCAGATTATTAAAACACCGAAAGAGCTACCAATGTGGATGAAAAAATATGTCGTACGGATTGATAGTTTTGAAAATCGTCATCTATGGAAATAGAGTATGCAAAAATATGGTGAATTTAAGGGGGGTCTCTTGCAATCATTGACCATCTAAGGTCTTGCAGGTGTAAAGGGGACGGTAACAGAAAGCAGCATTGTGGGTGGGGTTAAAAATGAGTATTGACTGATAAGGAGGGAGGATCGTCAGTACCTCATCAACCAGAGTGGACGCACGCCAGTTTATGGCACGCCGTTTTGCTATTTAATAGCAAAAATTTATTCCACCTAAATTTAAATTATACATATTTTTTATCTTGCAAGATAATTTAATTCATTGGATTTTTATGATTGAATTAAAATTATGTACATAATGGAAATTCAGAGTTATTGTTAACTTGCAAGATAATTTTGATGCATTGAATTTTTTTACATACATAATGGTAATTCAGAATTATCATTATCTTGCAAGATAATTTCAATTGATTGAATTTTTATGATTGAATTAGAATTATGTTCATAATAAAAATTTAGAATTATTATTACTTTGCAAGATAATTTTAATGCATTGGATTTCTATGATTGAATTAAAATTATGTACATAATGGGAATTATGAGTTCTTATTATCTTGCAGTATAATTTTGATTCATTGAATTTTTTTGATTGAATTAAAGTTATGTACATAATGTAAATCCAGAATTATCATTATCTTGCAAGATAATTTAAATACATTGAATTCTTATGGTTGAATTAAAATTATGTTCATAATGATAATTCAGCATAGAGACTATCTAGCAGAATTATACGGAACCGTTGAATTTTTATAATTGAATTAGAGTTATAAACATGATAAAAATTCAGAATTTCTATCATCTTGCAAGATAATATTAATGCATTGAATTTTTATGATTGGATTAAAACTATGCACATAATAGAAATTCAGTATTCTTATTATCTTGCAGAATAATTTTCATTCATTGAATTTTTATGATTGAACTAAAATTATGTACATGATGGAAGTTTAGAATAATTATTTTCTTGCAAGATAATTTCAATGAATTGAATTTTTATGATCTAATTGAAATTATGTAAATAATGGTAATTCGGAATTCCTATTATCTTGTAGGACAATTTTGATTCATTAAATTTTTTTGAATGAATTAAAATTATGTACATATTGATAATTCAGCATAGAGACTATCTAGCAAAATTATACGGAACCGTTGGATTTTTATGACTGAATTGAAATTATGAACATTATAAAAATTCAGAATCATTATTATCTTGCAAGATAATTTTGATGCATTGAATTTTTATGATTGAATTAAAATTATGTACATAATAGAAATTCAGTATCCTTATTATCTTGCAGAATAATTTTATTTCACTGAATTTTTTCGATTGAATTAAAATTATGTACATAATGGCAATTTGCAATTATTTTTATCTTGCAAGATAATTTTAATACCTTGAATTTTTATGGTTGAATTAAAATTATGTACATATTGATAATTCAGCATAGAGACTATCTAGCAAAATTATACAGAACCGTTGAATTTTTATGATTGAATTAAAATTATGTACATAGTAGAAATTCAGAATTATTATTATCTTACAAGATAATATTAATCCATTGAATTTTTATGATTGAATATAAATTAAATCAAAATCATGGACATAATTTCAATTCAATCGTAGAAATTCAATTGGTTGAAATTACCTTGCAAGGTGATGATAATTCTGAACTTCTATTATGTACATAATTTTAATTCAATGAATTAAAAGTATCCTGCAAGATAATGAGAATTCCGAATTCCCATTATGTACATAATTTCAATTCAATCATAAAAATTTAATGTATTGAAATTATCTTGCAAGAAAATAATTATTTTGAATTTCCATTATGTACATAATTTTAATTCAATTATAAAAATTCAATGAATTAAGACTATTCTGTAAGATAATAAGAATACTGAATTTCTATTATATACATAATTTTAATTCTATCATAAAAATTCAATGCATTAAAATTTCTTGCAACGTAATAATAATTCTGAATTTCTATTATGTACATAATTTTAATTCAATCATAAAAATTTAACGGTTCCGTATAATTTTGCTAGATAGTCTCTATGCTGAATTATCATTGTGTACATAATTTTAATTTAATCATAAAAATTTAATGTATCAAAATTATCTTGCAAGATAATAATAATTATGAGTTTCCATTATGTACATAATTTTGATTCAATAAAAAAAAATCAATAAATTAAAATTATCCTGCAGATAATAAGATTTTCTGATTTCCATTATGTTCATAATTTCAATTGAATCATAAAAATTCAATGCATTAAAATTATCCTGAAAGATAATTTTAATTATGAATTTTCATTATGTACATAATTTTAATTCAATGAAAAAATTCAATGAATTAAAATTATCCTGCAATATAATAAGAATTCCTGATTGCCATTATGTACATAATTTTAATTCAATCATAAAAATTCAATGCATTAAAATTATCTTGCAAGATCATAATATTTCTGAATTTTCAATCATAAAAACTCAATGAATTAGAATTATCTAGCAAGATAATATAAATGTATAGTTTAAATTTAACTCGAATAAATTCTTGCTATTAAATAGCAAAACGGCGTGCCATATCAGTTCTTTGTTTGAATATTTATGTATTTAAAATCAAGAATCATCATAGACTAGATTTTATGCAGAATACATGTTTTTGTTTCTTGGTATTATATTTTTTTCATACTTTGTCGAAGAATATTCATAAAGAAGATGGTTACCATCTTTTTGAAATTAATTTTCTCATTATAATTCTCGTCTTGCTTAAGCGAACCGTTGTTAATACTATATTAAAAATTTGATATTCAAAAATATCACAACACTTAGAAAAATCAAAAACCAACAAAATCCACAAATCAACCACTTTCACTTTCAAACGGCAATCGAGTGACGAAAAGTAAAAATCCTGGTAAATTCCTCAAAAATCAACAAAATTCACATTTATACCGCTTTAACTTTCGAGTACCTAACAGTTCATTCAAAAATTCGTTGCTATGGAAACAAATTGGGAGGCGGAGTTATGCCAAAGTCTAGTCTTCCAGAAAATATATCACTTCACTAACGCCATCTATGGGCCAACAAAATAAATAATATTTACAATTTTATTTTGCTAATTACCCCGAATACATGGATTTTTTGACAAATATATGGCGAAAAAATGAGAGATAAAGGTTGAAAGTGAATCAACATATAGGTATTTGAACTGATTATCTGATTTTCATACAAGAAAAATAGGTTTGAATAGTACCTATTTTAGTGAATTTCATAATTTTTTTACTGAAGACTGGAATAATTTTTTGAAAATTCCATACGCTAATTTGAAGCCAACAGTAATATCTCTCATATAGTTAATTTTCATAAGTGTGAGTCAAATCATGTTTGAGTTAAAACGATTTGAAAAGCCTTGAAATCAATATTTGTACTATGCTTAGGGGCGTTTTACTCTGGAACTAGAAAAGATTATCAAATTTTGATACGTACAGTTGTTTATAAGCCCCTAATCTTCAAAATAATATATAACATTTGCCATTCCAATGATAAATGAAAGCTGTATAACGATTTGGAAAGTGACAATTATCGCCTCTTACGCAGAGACCCGCCTTAAGAGGAATATATCGCAAAAACGCAGGACACTGCAAAGTCACCTTTAAAGTTGGATCGGGAAACAGAATTTGATAAATTGCTAGAAATCAAAACTTGATAAGTTTTACAAAAAAATATATAAATTCAGTAGTCAATTTTCACACCATCATTCTGATGAGGGCAGCAACCGTAGATACGTGTTTTGTCCTTCTTAGGACTCTTCAGTACGGTACATAGTTGTCTACGGTTGCTGCCCTATTTAGGATGATGGTGTGAAAACAGACTCTTGATTTTATATATATTGTTGTGGAATCAGGTTTGATTTTCAACATTTTATAGAATATATCGTACTTCGAACTTTTTGATTTCATACAGCTACGCATGAATTCACTGCAATACATATACCAAGTGATTAGGAGCTTCAGGTACTTACTACTACAGTATGTAGTACATACCATACTGATCACGCTACTGGAAGAAATCTCCTCAAATTCATAAAATTGGGGAACGTTCTAACAAAAAATACATTCATATAGGTTGACATTCATTTTTACATCGGTAAATAACAGCATTGCATTAAACAACACGAACTGACAATCAAATTATTAATTGCAATTTCTTGAATCGAGTAACATATGCCTCTGGAGTACCTGGAATTCTGAATCATCCTGGGTCTAGGACATTTCAGCGCTGCTGGTTTGTAGCCGCTAGTTCGACGCAGCCGTTTCATCACCGAGACAGTTCAACACTGGTTGGCTCATAACCAGCCAGTTCAGCACCGCATATGAATGAAGTATTGATTAATCTGGAAGTAGTCATGTTGAAAATTGAATAATTAAATAAGGATATATTCGGTGACCATGGCCAGGTTGGATAAAAATCAAACCATCAATGAGAGGTCAATTCAATCAAATTCCAATTTCTCCCCAATATCTTCGCCTTCTTCAAGGAACTACAAGAATATAACAATAGTATAATTTTACTTTAAATAAAGAATGAATTAATCAAGTTACTTACAAAATTTGTTCGACAGTTGGAAAATTTTTCGTAAGGACCCAGAGAAAATATTTTTTGTTCCATATTACGTCACTACATTTCAAAATAAATCATAAAACCAGTGTTGATTTGATAAAAAGAAAACACGTGTGCTCCTCTGCAGCCGAAGCTCTGAAAGTGTCAAAACAACATCAGGTGTACTATTGATTAATACTCAAACTATGACTTCAAGCTTGACGTGTGGAATCTTGCGGAACAGTGGTTTTGTTTTCAACCGGCGCTGAACTAGTCTGTATTGAACCGGCTGATGCTCCTGGCCGAAGACGAATCGGCGGCGCTGAGTGGTCTCATTCCCATATTTTCGGGTGGAACATAATATTGTATTAAGAATACTGGAATGTGGAAAGGTCTCTTCTGCAAATAATTCATCAGTAAACGATATGGATTTTCTGTGTAAGGCTGAAAAAAATTTAAACCGCTCTCCAACGTGTATAAGGTACTTTATACATACATTCATCCAGAGAACACATCTCCTAGCGATGTCCTTCGAGGCGTAGAACTATGACATAATGATAAAAATATTAATAATGATGACAATATTGATTATTATCATTATTGTATCCTAATCCTACATAAAAATCCTGAATTTGAAAATTGTATGTTATTGAGTTCAAAATTCATTTACATGATTTTTGTTCAGAAAAAACGTTTGCAAAAAATTTGCAATCCGTTGGAGTTATCTGTATTGTGATCAACAGCAACTCACTACTTCCATTTCAAAACAAAATAACTATACACGATTTCCATTAAAACTAATGAATATTCATTAGGAACATGTCTGTCATCAATTTTAACATGCGGGCTGAAAGTGGAATGATTGTTTTAACTCCAGAGAGTTCATCACGATTGAGAATTAAATATCATTCTTATTAATATATCACATGTCAACTTTCTGGAATAGGTATATACATACTATAGAAGGATTGCATCCACTATAACGTAAATAAACTGGTAGATAACTTTTAGTTCATCACAACAAAGAGAAACAATTAGATAGTCAGCTACGAAAGAGTTGTATATCAGCCCAAAAACAAAAATAGGAAAAAGGGACACATGAGGTAAAAATAGAAGTTGCAAAGCGCTAAGAGAAGAAAAAGCAGTCTTTCCAGGAGTAAACATACCCATAAAAATTATCCCGGTCACAGTAATAATTTCAAAAATTATTTGATCCTAATGATGAATAGATTTCAATACTGCTTATTCATGAAGAAGAGTTGATTCCGACAGTATTTATTGTTTTTATCATCATGGACAAAGTTGTTAAGCCCCTGTTGGAACTAACCAACAGTGGAAAGAATAAACAAAAATAAAGCAGAATTCACGCCTGTAATAGTTTGTCTAGAATCCAACGGTGTAAATTTTATATTACTATATTTGAAACGAAGTTATTATATTGCTATTATGATGATAAATGTTCACCGTTAGTTAGTTCAATAATATAACTAATACTACAAAAATGAAAGAATTTCGTCATCTGATAACTTGATTTGCCTAACTATCGGCTATATTGACAATTTATCGTAGTCAAATCTTCTGCGTGATACGCTTGAGAAAAAAATGGATTGAATTATGAACAATATGGCGCAACTTCTTATTCTACAAATATCTGACGTCCAACGTGTATGTACATTCTTATTTCAACCCATTGAAATTTCATCTAGACGTAAGTCAAACTACATGCAGCCATTTGGCAAAAGGAAATTTCCTATAATCGTTTGTAGCATCTAGTTAAAATGTTCCAATGCATGCAAAGGATCCGTCCGACTATCTTTCTATTATATAGAATACATTTAGACTCGGAGCTTTCTGGGATGGTATGCATTTAACTAATATCTACCTTTCAGAGTGAAAATGTCATACACAGCGAGCCGCAGAAGGATTGTATATGCATTCGTATTTTTGAGATAGCGGACGGTTATCAATCCAAATACTATTTTTCACAGAACATCCTTGACATTATCAATTACAATACTGTTGCATATACTTGTCCACCGTACCGCTGTGTGAAACAAGCCACAACAGTAAATTTATAGTTAACATATATATATCGTTGAATCAATATTCAATGGTAGATAACTTCATTATTAATAATAATAATCACGTGATATTTGTCATTCTTCGACTGTATTGCAAATTTTGCGGAGTACTTGTTAGGTGTATATGAAGTCAATCAATCAGCCAGTCAATAAGTGACAGGTTTCAGCAAGTCATGAAGTCATGAATTAGGGTCGAGTTCTCAGCTGCATAGTGAGTTCAATTATTTATCTGTCTATCTATTTGTAGTTATATGCCTCGTTATCTACTATTTGACATATGCTTTTGTTGTAAAAATTTTGCATGTTTCATATTCACCATAACTTCATCCTCCACCCAGACCAAATTCTTCATTATATCTGATTGAGGGTGTAGCCGCGTTAAATCTAGTTGGTTCTTATTCTCATTTCTGATTAGGATTCAGAAGACTCACCATTTTTTGAAGGAGAAAAGTGACGTAGAGAAATCTAGCCCCAACTTCCCCTTTTCCGGAGGTACCTGTGATTGTGTATCATAATTTTTGTTTTTCAAACGTCTTTTTTGAAGATATCTATTAAATGACAATAAACAATAGATTCATGTTGACAAACCTAAAAAACACTGTGGTTGAAGAGATTTCAAGTAACTGTAAGATCTCAAGCTCCAGGAAATGTAGTCCGATGGGCTAACGAAACTATCTTGGTTTATCTAATTTGAAGACAATATCCTTATAAGATAAAATTGATGAAGCTAACTGGATGAATGAATTTGTGTGAGTAAAAAGTCATGGGAATTCAGTCAATATTTCTGTTTTCATTTCTTTCCTACTTTACAGTTTCGGCTGTACTTCAGCCATCTTCAGAAGCAAAAAGAACTATATTGTGAAAAATTAAAAATGTACATTGAAATGTGATATCGAGTTGGTAAAATAGCGGAAATTTTTTTTTTCCATTTGTCAATGTCACAACTTACATCTGTGAAAGACTTAGTCAACGTCTTCCACAGATGTAGGTTGTGGCATTGACAAATGGAAAAAAAAAAATTCCGCCATTTTACCAACTCGATATCACATTTCAATGTACATTTTTAATTTTCCACAATATAGTTCTTTTCGCTTCTGAAGATGGCTGAGGTACAGCCGAAACTGTAAAGTAGGAAAGAAATTAGAACAGAAATATTGACTGAATTCCCAAGACTTTTTACTCACTCAAATTATCCTTATTATTCTGAAAATCATGCAAAAAGTCAAGAATCAGAATAATATCTACCGCTGGATTGATTTCAATCGTAATCTGATATGGTCGAATCACAATTAAATTATTTCAGTATACCTATCAAATTTCAACTCGATTGGATCAAACGCTCTCGTAAGAGATCACATGTACACAGCTACACAGTACATAGCCCAAGAGACCGACTCCACTGTGGAAATCATTTAAATCGTCTTAGGGGACCTCAAAATAAGTACGTATTTCCTTTGATATCCAATAGAGGTTATTCTATAATAAACGATAGAACAGATTGTATAACTGTATGATAATTTAATGTTTTCAAACAATTTCGTAGGCTGAGGCTTTCTTAAGTTATGTCCAAATCAAAATTTCATTTCTCTCTAAAATGTGAAGTTAAAATAAATTCCATCCACCTCTCTTTTGAGTGGATGATTTATTTCCAACACCGATTCACAATTAGCTTGTTACTATAGTCGCTTGAAACAAATAATAAGAGAGAGAAAAAATCACAGGAAACAGTTGTACCACAACAAATACGTCATGGCTACTTTGTAATATCTGTTTTACTCATAGCAACAAGGCATTAGTAATTAGTATCAAAAAATAAACTTACATATAAGAACGATTTGAGTCGATTGAAAATGACGTTGCATTGCACTTGTGCGGAATGTGATTGGTCACTAAGGAAAAGTGAACACTTGCGTTTCTAACGTAATGGCTAAGCTTATTTTGTGTTTACCGTATCACATGCCACACTTGTACAATAGATTATCCACATTATTTTTATCCAGGTAATCTTGTAGAATGAAAAGTTGGCATGAGAATGATAGGCTGCAGGATTGCTGAAGGAACTCTATAGAAACAAACCTGATGACCAAAAATAAATAATTTTCTCATGATCTCTAAGAATCACTGAGCCCTTTGAGAAAGTCAAACTTGTCTAAGTATGGCATTTTCAAGTATTTAACTGAAGAAAGATCTTGTATTTCAAGCTAAATACGCTGACTACTCTATCAATCATCCACATTTTGTCTCATAGAGATCCTTTATCGAACTATATAGAGATAAATGCATGTTACCTATATCTCAGTTCATTTTCCACTCGGTATAAATGTTGACACATAAATAAAAATAACAAATACGTTAGACTGATAACTTGCTCAAGCACAAGGAGTTTGTGAGGAGTTCAGACCTATGTATGTCTCCTTCAGTTTCCTGCTCAAGTATTTAGTCGACCTAGAATGTAGATTGTTTTAAAAATCAACTTTACTGTGCATAACGTACACAGTTTTTTTTTCGTGTCACTGTTCTGTTTTATCTCGTCGGATATTCATCTCCACAATAGGAGTTTCACTTTAAGAAACATTTATGTAAATCACAACAAAGGTTCAAAGGGTTTTTCATTTGACTCAAAGCACGCACGGACAAAGTCTACTCGAGTGCCATCGGTTATTGTTCTCAGTTATGGTAAATTTCATAGCATAACATCTCTTTGAACTGTATTTCAGTAACTTAAGGAGTGTGGGAGTCATGTAGATATATTTTTCATATTCGGTTCAAAGAAGCTGTCCTTTGCATTGAAACGCTTGTTTTATTAATTGATAGCAGAAATAGTAATTTATGCATGAAGTGTGTCGTGAAATCGCTTGTGAGGATGAAACTGTGGAATTGGAATTGATATATTCATTCAAATGTACTTTGTAAACTTGGGCATGAGCTGAAATTATGCTATCAGATTCACGAATGAATTTGAAGTTGCTACATAAAACAATTTATTCTACAATCTTTCCAATTTAACAGCACACAGAAGTTCACTATGACAAATTAGACCCATGAGCTTATTATCCATTTCCTGTGATATTCAGTACCTACTTATTTAAATATTAGGATCAGAAAGTACAGTTTATCGATTAAGAATAACAGTTTGGAAGCCAAGCCTTGGCGAGATCTCCAAATATCATGCGAAATCAGTACTATACTTATTGGCCATGATGATTACAAAATTCTTGCACGGTTGGGAGATCTATCCAAAGAACGGATCTGAGTTTTCTCTTCCAGATGAGTGATTGTTCACTCGCTGTCAGCTGTTAAGTTTGACATTTTATTGTGAATATTGCATCACAAATAAAGATTAATAAATGATTTTCTTTGGGAAAGTCCACAATTTCTAACTTATAACCTCTACTCATAGACGGTAAGTTAGCATAACTATAGTAACCAAAGCTTGCCTTTTAAAATCAACATATCGTCTCGAATAGAGGACCGGTAAACACATTCAGTCATGCAAAAAGTTTTTTAAGTAGAACTAATGCATACTCAATTAATAATTATCATTTTTACTTAATTGTACAAAGTAACAAGTGAGTATTGTGAAACCGACAAAATTTACCTATCAAGATTTTGATGGAAATATTCGTTTTGAGCATCCCTGTATCCATTTTGACTATTTTTGGCTCGATGTCGGTACGTAAGTTCGTTCGTATGTGCGTAATTCGCAAATCTCAAAACTGGTTGAACGTATAATGTTGAAATTTTGTATATAGGACTGGCATAGGGTCTAGTTGTGCACCTCGCATTATGATGGCAATCGTTTGAACTAGAAGTGTACTTTACTTAAAACTTTTATCGAATTTTTCTAATAAATCCAGAATGATCAACCGTAGGATGCTGAAATTCAGTATTTGAAGTTGATGTTGAATCAGAATGGTTATCTGCTATTTTTGTATGAATCGGTCAAGCCAGAAGTTCACTTTACTCGAAACTTTTTTGGAATTTTTTGCATAAATATAGAATGATTTGCCATAGCACATTAAAATTTCGTATAAAGAACAACTATAATATCTTATTGCACATCTTGCATTATGATTGCGATCGGCTAAACCGCAAATGCATTTTACTTGAAACTTTTTCTTAATTTTCCGCATAAATTCAGAATGATCAGCCATAGGATACTGAAATTTAGCATTTGAAATTGGTATAGCATCTTAATAGTAATCTTTTATTTTTTATAACAATCGGCTGAGCCGGAAGTGCACTTTATACAACAGACTTTTTGATTTTTCCGCATAAATTCCAAACAATCAGTCATAGAATATTTAAATTTTGTATTGGGCACTTTTATAATATCTAGTTATACACCTTGTATTATGATTACTATCTACTAAGCCGGAAGAGCACTTTATTCCAGACATTTTTCGAATTTTCCGCATAAATCCAAAACGATTAAACGTAGATTGTTAGAATTTAGTATTTTGGATGATTATACCATTTTAATGCTCATATCCCATTTTTATCGAGATCCACTGAGCCGGAAGTGCACTTTACTTGACAGTCTTATAGCATTTTTTGCATAAATTCGAAACGATCAGATGTAGAATATTGAAATTTAGGTACTTCAGTCTGCTGTAGCATCTAAATGATTGCCTACTATTCTTATAACAATAGACTAAACCGGAAGTGCACTTCAGTAGGAATTTATTTTTTATTTTTGCGCATAAATTCAGATCTGTTGGTAGTCGTAGAATTTTGGAAATCAGTATTTAGGAATGTTGTAGTATAAGAATGATGGCCTACTGTTTCCATAGCAACCGACTTGGCTGAAAGCGCATTTCACTTGACAGATTCTTAGAATTTTATGGGTAAATTCAAAACGATTAACTGTAGAACGATGAGATTTTGTGTTTGATTATATATATCCAATGATATATATGATTAAACACAAAATCACATCGTATTATACATAGATATCCAATGATGTACAAGTAAGTCACGTAATGTTCACGTCAGATTTTTTTTTCTAGCCAATATGATGCGCAAATTCCAATCGCGCAAGTTCCATATGATGCACATTTGATAACACTAATAACCTAAGTCTTCACGAGATGTTGGGAGGGATGAATTCAGTAAAAGATGTTATATCTCCTGTAGAGTTTAATGACATTAAAAAAACAAGCGTATTCCTATTGAAAAAGTGAAGTTCACCATTAAAAATACCGTGAAGAGTTAAACCAACTAGCATTTATGTAAACTCGATTTTTGATCCAGTGCCTACAAACTAGATTACGGGTGATGCTTTAATTTGAGACACGTTATATACGTACTGAATATAATACTCTTGTCAAGAAAAACTTTGCGAACTACCTGAAACACATAGAAGATTCTTATTATTACAAGGTTTCTAGGTTTCTATTCAAAACTAAAACATATGGCACGTAGAATTCTATACATAGTATAACACTGTTACACAGTACATTGTTTTTGTCATCAGTTTCAATTCTTTCATTTTAAATCCATTATAAGACGATCTCATTATATCGTTAATGTCCGACTAGTTTATCATTGTTGTTATAATAATATTGATTCCAGGTTTATTACGTAACAAATAATACCCGAGGGCATTATTTTGAAAAATAACAAACAAGTTTTCTAGTTACAGCAGGTATCCAGAGTAATTTCAACTATCAACTGTCAACTATCAACTATCAACTATCAACTATCAACTGTCCTAATCAATATTTACCTTCTATATATAAGTTCCAAAATAAATGCCGATATAACAATATTCATTATTGACGTCAATTGTATTTGCAACAGTACAATTACCTGTACGACTTGCTTTAAGTGGACAGCAGTTTCCTGATTTCATAAGAGCTCAGTGAACTTTGAATTTGCTGACTCTTACAATAAGCAGAAAAATAAATAATCTTCAAAATTTCTATTACAGTTTGAATTTTGATTATTGATATAAGTTGACAATGAATCGTTCGGGAATTGTGGCAAATATTGAATATTTCATATTCCTTCGAGAAAAATCGATAAATTAAATATTAAAATGTCTTCATCATTTGAAAGACATGACATACTATTTCCATTATCGCCGCTGAATAAAAATCAAATTTGATGAATGAGTTTGTCGTTTAGTTTGTATTTGAATAAATCTGAATAATGAATGTACAACAATACAGTTAGATTTATGAGAATAACTTAAATTCTGCACAAAAACGATGAATTATTCTTCCAACCCGGTAATTTGCACATGCCGAGAGGGCTGGCCGGAAGCCGGGAAGGCGAGAACGGAACAGAAAATCATATCATCACGTAACAATCGTCCACATTAAAAGCTAATTATTTTGCTCGACCGTTCTGATGATGCCTAAGTTAAAATGAGAATATTATTCTGTGTGCACAATACTGAATTAGTAGTTGGTGTTAGTAGTTATAGTTACTCGTAGATTTTTGGTATGTGTAATCGTGTCCTTTTGTTCAGAGAACAGAAATTCGTTCAACACTGCCCTGCGGTAACCGTAGTTGGCACATCAGCATTTGATAAATATGTATATGATATATATGTTGATCAAATGACAATACGCTACAAGCTTCAAACTTTCTGGTCAGTATTTCGTGGATGTAACCAATCAGATAAGAAGAGAAAAAATATAGTTTTATACAGGATATAACAAAAATAAGCTCATTGATTTCAACCTGTAATAGAACTCGTCAGCATAAAATTCTTTCTATGTAAATCCTCTGGATATCGAGTAAAACTTCATCAAAGTTTTGTCAAAAATTTCATAGTAGGTCTATCGTTAAAACTGAATGTTTCTCATTTGTTGGATGAATGACAACTGTCGATTGAAATGAGTATTTTGCATCTTTGAACCATTGTAGTCTTGTCAATCATTCATTTGAAACTGAAAGAATATTAGTATTTTGGAAATACATTGATATTCACTCACCTCCATTATTCTATTACTGCACATGTTGAAAGAAAGATTAAATTTGTCTCTGAAATAAACAATTCGGTCCACTAGTCGTAATTATATGTCATTGTTGAGAAATTCTCTATTTAATGATTTCACGTATATTTTTGGACAGTACTTTTTAAACATTAGATTGTCTGTACAAGTTGCTGTTTTTAAACTTAATTCATTATCGTTGGTTCTCAAACATGAAGAAAAAGTACTCAACGATTCATTTGCACAAAACAGTGGAATATTAAATAGAATGCGATTCTAAATTAATTATTTGATTGAATGATTCAAATGAAAGAATTCCCAAATGGATTCTTGAATATTTCATTACTATTCATAGACATAACCTATAAATTTATTAAACTGAATTTGGAAACTGATTTAAAATATTATATGGAATATAAAATACAATATTTCATTCGTTTTGCAGATCAAATAACGGAGAATACTTCAATAAAATAACCTGACTGTGAAGTTTGAAATAATATGAGAAAAAACTAATCTACAAGTACTTTATTTATAAATAAATGTATTTAATTTATCTCATCTGTTGTTTCGCATTTCAGATAAACGATAATTTTTAAATAGCTCATAGTATTTCCATCAAAATGTATAAGTGCACAATATTTTGGCATTAAATACATTAGCATAATCAGAATAATTCAATTTCTAATGAAAGATGACAATTCGGAAATCGTTCCAATAAAAGTTCGCTGAAATAATCCCAAACTGCCTGCGAAATCTTTGACTGGAAATCTAGACATTTTCACGGGCTTGAACTTTTGTAGCACTAATAATTAATCGATTTTTTTTCTGGAATTTATTAGAAGGAATTGATAACTAAGTGAAGATTAATTGTTACATTGTAACTGTTACTGAATCCGATAATAATTATGCACCTGAACGAGACGTTCAGGTCTCGTTTAATTATAGGGGATAAAAATACTGAAAAAAGATGAGAATACGCGAAAAAGTTATAGAGAAAAATTGCTATGCTTGACAAGTTCTATCACTGGTTGAAATAAATTTCTCTCGAATCCTCAACTTTTTTCAGCATTTTTTATTCCCAATAATTCAACAAGTCGTTCAGGTGCATAATTATCGGATTCACTAACAATTACAATGAAATAATTGATTCTCACATATGTGAGTAACAATTCCTTTAAATAAATTGCATCCTGTATAACAATATTGATAAGTATAATTTTGCTTTCATGTTGAGAGATATTATTATTTGTCTTATTGATCGATTCATTAATATGAGGATAGAAAACAGCTCTGAAGCTCTAGATGGATAATAATATTGTGAATATTTCAAATTTGAAAATTGAATTTCCTACCTGTTGTTTTACGCGGCAGTTCATAATATGTTTTCGCAACACAACGTAGGATTGCTGCGAGATCGCTTGAAATAATTACCGCCATAATACTGATGCAATATTTTGCACGAGCAATCATCCAGATATATCGTTGATTCAACTAATATCAGAAATTAAAGGAATATGTGTAAAAACTCACTCATTTCACACCTTCAGAGGTGTTGAATAGATGGTTATACACGTCATGTTAAACACTATAATTTTTCTTAGACCACAGTTATTGTCACATAGAACAGCTTATTATTATTAATTGTTTATTTCAAAGAATCTGACGTGGACATCACGTGACTTATTTGTACATCATTGGATATTTATATATATATATATATATATATATATATATATATATATATATATATATATATATATATATATATATATATATATATATATATATATATATATATATATAATACGATGCGATTTTGTGTTTGATCGTATATATCATTGGATATGTATGATCAAACATAGAATCTCATCGTTCTACAGTTAATCATTTTGAATTTACTCAAGAGATTTTAAAAATCTGTCAAGTAAAATGCGCTTTTAGCCAAGTCGGTTGCTATGGAAACAGTAGGCCATTATTCTTATACTACAACATTCCTAAATACTGATTTCTAAAATTCTACGACTACCAACAGATCTAATTTTATGCGCAAAATTAAGAAATAAATTCCTACTGGAGTGCACTTCCGGCTCAGTTTATTCTTATTGAAATAGTAGGCAATCATTTAGATGCTACAGCAGACTGAAATACCAAATTTCAATATTCTACACCTGACCGCTTCGTAGTTGTGCGAAAAATTCTGAAAGACTGTCAAGTAAAGAGCACTTCCGGCTCGGTGAATCTCAATAAAAATAGGATATGAGCATCTAGACACTATAATTGTCCTAAATACTGAATTCTAAAAAGCTAAATTCAATCGTTTTGGATTTATGTGGAAAATTCAAAAAATGTTTTAAATAAAGTGCTCTTATGGCTCAATTGATTGCAATAATGCAAGGTGTACAACTGGATATTATGAAAGTACCTCATACAAAATTTAAATATTCTACGACTGATTGTTTAAAATTTATGCGGAAAATTCAAAAAGTTTGTCATATAAAGTGCACTTCCAGCTCAGCCGATTGCTACAAAAATAGGAGATGACCATTAAGATGCTACTGCAATTTCAAATGCTGAATTCCAGTATCCTACGCCTGATCATTCTGGATTTATGCGGAAAATTAAGAAAAGTCTGAAGTAAAGTGCACTTCCGGCTTGGCCGATCGCAATCATAATGCAAGATGTACAATAAGATGTTATAGAAGTGCTTCATACAAAATTTCAGTACGCTATGGCTGATCATTCTAGATTTATGCAAAAAAATCTCAATTAAAGTGCACTTTCTTCTTACAAAAACAGCAGATGACCATTCTGATACTACATCAAGTTCGAATACAGAATTTCAACATCCTACGGTTGATCATTCTGGATTCATTAGACAAATTCGAAAAAAGTTTTAAGTGAAGTGCACATTCGATACAGACGATTGAAACCATAATGCGAGGTGCATAACTAGAACCTATACCAGTCTTAAATACAAAATTTCAACATTATACGTTCAACCAGATTTGAGATTTGCGAGTTACGCACGCACGAACGCACGCACGCAAGAAAATACGTACCGACATCAAGCCAAAAATAGTCAAAATGGATTCAGAGATGCTCAAAACGGATATTTCCATCAAAATCTTGATAGGTGAATTTTGTTGGTCTCACTATACGTGTTACTTTGTACAAGTAAATAAAAAATTGTTATAAATCTTATATCTCTTAGACCTATTGTCGCATTTTGCCAATTTGCGAAATTGATATATAGAATTAATTAGTACAAGAAAGTATTGTGGAACCGACAAAATTCACCCACCGAGATTTTGATGGGAATATCCGTTCTGAGCATCCCTGAATTCATTTTGACTATTTTTGGCATGATGTCGGTACGTATGTGCGTTCGTGCATTCGTGCGTTTGTAACTCGCAAATCTCAAAACTTGTTGAAACGAATAATGCTGAAATTCCATATTTGAGACTGGTATAGGGTCTAGTTGTGCACCTCGCATTATGGATCCAATCGTCCGTACCGAAAGTGCACTTTACTCGAAACTTTTATCGAATTTTTCTGATAAATCCAGAATGATTAACTGTAGAATGTCGAAATTCAGTATCTAAACTTGATGTTGTATCAGAATAGTTATCTACTATTTTTGTATGAATCGACCAAGCCAGAAGTGCACTTTACTTAGAACTTTTTCCGATTTTTTTGCATAAATCTGGAATGATAAGCCATAGCATATTGAAATTCAGTGTTTGAACTTGTTGCAGCACCAAAATAGTTATATACTATTTTTGTATCAATCGTCTGTACTGGAAGTGCACTTTACCTGATACTTTTTTTGAATCTTTCGCATAAATCTAGAATGATTAGCCGTAAGATACTGTAATTCAGTATTTGATATTGCTGTAGCATCCAAATGATCATCTCCTATTTGCGTCTCAATCGACTAAGCCGCGAGTGCACTTCATATTACAGACTTTCCGAATTTTTCTCATAAATTTAAAATAATCAGTCGCAGAATATTGAGATTTCGTATTAAGCACTTTTGTAGCATCTAGTTGTACATTTTGCATTATGATTGTGATCGGCTAAGCCGGGAGTGCAGTTCACTCGAAGAAATTTTTAATTTTCCGCATAAATCCAAAGCGATTGAACGTAAAATATTAGAATACAGTATTCGAGATGATAGTACTGCCTAGATGCTCATATCCTATTTTCATTAAGATCGACTGAGTCGAAAGTGCACTTTACTTGACGATCTTAGAGTTTTGCGCATAAATACAGAACTGTTAGCCGTAGAATTCAGGAGATCAGTATTTTCAGGAATGTTGTAGCATAAGAATGATGACCTACTGTCTTCATACCAACCGACTAGCCGTGGAATGATGAGATGTTGTGTTTGATTATATATATCCAATGATGTATAAGTAAGTCACGTGATGTCCACGTCAGATTTCTTCTTTATTAATTAATTGAGTCTCATCATAAGACAAAATCTTCTGTGAAATTTCATCTGTCACCATTGGAAACAAAAATTATGCAGACATAATAACATATACAATTTCTAGTAATTACAAAAAATTTCTAGTAATTACAAAAAATTAAAAAACAAACATTTGTATCAAGTATTACAATTATCATCAACTCAGTAATGATAAAAACTTGGATAGGGATGATGGACACAGACATTAACATATAAGTTGATGATACACCGATGAGAGATCTCATTTCTCATTATATAGCACAGTCAGATTGGGGTTTAACCTCGGAATGAGAGATAATAAGCTGGAAACTCATACAAACCTCCATTTTGACATTCTAAAAGTCGTCTTGAAAGTCTCATGTCTGCGTCTTGAGTTATTCAAGATCAATGATCGCAGAAATTGTTTTTTTTTTACGAATATCTCAGTTCTCATGATGTTGGAATTTATTACAAAAAATGTGGAGCATATAATTCTCAACAAATATTGTCTTGAACATTTTTTCATGCGCTCAACCGTTTTTGAAACATAGCGCAGAGAACATGCAGCGTGCAGCGCTCAGAGATACATACTGTAATGCAAGAATAGGGTTGGGTGCTGCAAAATGAATTTTTGAACCAATGACAACAATATTACCATCGGCTTCAGATGAAAACAATGTTTGCAACCGTGAGAAAGCTTGCCTCAATGATGTGTAATCCGTATTAACAGCATTAATATTAAATCGAGATATACTACGAGTATTTTATGA
Source organism: Dromius quadrimaculatus (assembly GCA_963989225.1). Lineage (NCBI taxonomy): Eukaryota > Metazoa > Arthropoda > Insecta > Coleoptera > Carabidae > Dromius > Dromius quadrimaculatus. Next base: position 53,665,932 of record OZ022325.1, on the reverse strand, counting down.
GTTTCTAATTACACAAAATAGGAGTATTATTGTAAATATATTTTATTTATTATATTTATGTGGAATGTTATAAAATATAATGTATTGACCAATAAATGATACTAATTATTCATGACATTACCATTGCTTACAGTTAAATATTTTGACTCTTTTAGTTCGTCTGATTTAAAAAAATGCAATTCACCTAAGTAGTTGTGGAAAAGACTATTGTTTTTAAAAATTACTGATGATATTTACTAAAGAATTTTTTCTGCTGCGAAGCAGGTGAAATTGAACTTCCTTTTCTGGAAAAATAATGTCTGTGGAGCAAGCATTCATGCGAGTTGCTGGTAAGAAAGAACTCATTAATCAACTTTATATCACTTCCACAGTATTTCCGGTAATATTTGGACTAAAAGAGAATTTCTAATTCTTTTATGTCATTCCAACCCACATGCTAATATAACCTCATGATAAATTTCATGCACGTCTCACTAAACACGTATGCCAGAAAACACAAATGGCTTAAAGCTCCAAAAAAGCATATGCTAAATGCAGACGTGTCAACGAGTCTAGGCCATTACCAATTCCTCAGGATAAAGGGTCACGTAAAGTAGTTGCGCAGGTAACCACAAACACAACAGATTCAAAGTTCCGTGCGTGCAACTTCACGTTTCGACTGTATCCAGCACAATTCTGCGGACGCATGTCTAGTTGCATAAGTAATTTTGTGAGGACTCTAAAAAGTTGTATATCATTATTCTCTTTTGTTCAAGATTAATGGTGGCCTTCCTATGTTCCTATTTTGATAGTGTTGAGATGTTAATAGTCTTTGGAATAGATTTAATCATTAAACATATTTTTCATAATACCTGCATTGAAACAACGCGTTTCAACGCCTATTTTGTCAGTCGAAACAAGACAATTGCAGACAAATGCGAGTGTATCCGGGCAGAAACAAGCTTGTTTCTGCCCGCTGAATTGATTTTTTACATCGTTTTATCCCTGGCAGAGTCGCATTTGTTCATTGTCGATCTCTAAATGAAAATCATATAACCTTAATCAATTGGACAGTTGTTGTACTCGGAACTATAAATTGAATTAAAAAGACGATTAGTTTTAAGATAAAAAGTATAAATATGACAATTTCAAGTACATCACAACATCTTATTGATAAAGCACAAGCAGCTACTCTTGATTTGTTACCTGCAAAATCAAAAGGAAAATTTTCACTTTGTTATGACAAATTTTTAATGTGGAAAGTTTCAATGCAGGTATTATGGAAAATACAGTGTGTGGCATGGGACAAAATACGATTTCAGCCAAGGGTGATGCCAGCTCTCGCTTCGCTCGTGCAAGTAACGCTCACCCTCGGCTGAATCGTCTTGTTTCGTCCCTAGCCACACAATATACTATTGATGATAATTTTTCATTTGTAATTTAATAAAGATAAAGACATTGGAGTGAATTGCTGCACATCAAATACTTCTTGCTCGGTCGTGACATTCAACGGGGTTACTTGAAGTGTTCATATCTCTGTGACATATTACACAGTGGAATCACAGTATCTTTGGGATTCTGCACCACGGAAAATACGTAATCAACACTTGAGTAAGTACTTTGGTATTTACGTCATGTCACAGGTACATATGCTATCCAACCAGTCTTGTTTGGAACTGTATCACATCGGAAATTTATTATCAATAATATTGTGTGTTTTTTCGATTGATCAAGTAATCAATTTGAAAGTTTAAAGGAATGACTGATATTATGAATATCTGTGACTATAACAGCAAAGCTATCGGAATGGTTATATTTGACTAGAGACCTATGTCAATTTTTACCAGTAGTCAAATGCAAGTATAGAGCAGCTTGAAAAAAACTCACTCACAACTTTGGGTAAGTATATTGTTTGACCTTTTTGTGATATAGAATTCCTAATTGAAAGGGGGAGAACGCCCAAGTGTAAAAATGAATGAAGGATAGTAAGGTTTTAAATGAAAAATTGAAAAAGTCTTGTCTAAAATGTTCTATTTTAGCTTGAATTGCTAATAGTAATTTAAGATAAAATAGAGCAGTGTCGACTTTTTCAATTTTTATTAAAAACCTTACCATCTTTCATATAGAATTCTCCTGATAATAAAAGCAATGCAGACTGCCTTACTGTTGCTCTTATTTTGACATACTTCCTCTGCTCGTTTTTTTTTGGAGTATTTTTCACTGTAAAATACTCAGCTCTTATCTAAGGATCATGGATTTATTGTCATACACTTTTATTATTATAGCAATGTTTTCTGAATGTGATTATTCGATAAATTTGATGCAGCATCTTCGTTCATACACAAGCAAGCGCATGCTACTGTCGACTGAGCTGCTCATATGACTTGTCGTTCGGTGAAGAAAACTTGCGAAGTTTTCCTAAGAACTATCAATGCCTTTGGTTGACAATAGTACTCCAGATTGATAAGATAAAATTTAAAGTCGGATTCGTCCCGGACAAACCGTATGCGGAATATAGGTCACTTTTTCGATTTTTGAAATCGAGATTTCTCATATAAAATTATTTGTAAGTAGTGAACAAATATCGAAACCTTTACTTTGTGGCAATGGTTCTTGCGATGATACCTATCGTTTGAGTGATATATACTTGAGATCTATCTTGTGACTTTTAACCTTGTATAATTATTTCATTAGAAGTGTGACCGATAAGCAAGTTATGGAATTTTTTTAACAATGAAATATTCGAAGTCCGAACTAATTCTCAGCTCTAAGCGAGTTACGGCGGTGTTGAATGTCTATTATGATGTAATTCTCAAGGTTTGGTCGATATCTATGAAACTCTGATAGTTAAAGTTTTTCTGTGACACAATATATTAGTATCGTTCTATCATATTGATTAGAAACAGCATCAAAAAAAATTCTAATAAGTAGCTGCTCTGCATTAGGTAATAGAGTGATTTTGATTTCCATGCAATATTTTATATGAAAAATAGAGCTAGCGTGAAATGTGATTTTCTAATATATGTATATATATTCAAACAAATTCTACGTACAAGAAAAGGAATAATTCATAAGCATATTTATTATTTAAATATATTTGAATAATAAATATGCTGTCTCATTCTTTGTTGGTCTTGAAAATAATCTAACAAGAATATAGCGTGCTATGAAAATGATTCGAGAATTCAGCATTTGACTTGTGTCGCCTTCAATAAACCGCATTATCCTATTTTAATAATACTTTACTGCAAAAGGGCTTTATCCTGTATATTATTTGATTACTGAAAAATCATTATTGTCACTTAGGTTACGGAATTTTTATATCTAATTCAAATAGAGTATAAGTGAAGAACGAGTTCTTACATTTTCGGAGTAAAAAATGAAAAGCGACTTTTTAAACTTATTTGTTGAGACTGGATATGGCGGATAATTTTCGGAATTCATCAAAGGTTACCTACGATGAGACGGATGTAGCGTCGCATGTAATTGTTTGATCTTAGTAGTAGCGGTGAATTTAATTCGAAATGTTTAACAAAAGCGAATTCTCACAGCAATGTTCTTTCAAAACATGATGCCTCAGATTGCTTCCGGGCACTTCCGGAACAAAATAAGTGGCTGCAAGCTACAGTATTACAGATCTGAGAATTAGGATTACAGAAAATTTCTAGAAAATTATCAAAGCAAATGTTGACCAGTCCTAGTGATTCGAGTAGTGCTTCTTTTGAGAATCACTAGATGCTTACCACTTTTTTGTAGCAGTACAAGAATGAAGCCTGCAAAGATATTGCTGGGTGCAAAGTGGGCTTGACAAATCATTTTGCTTTTCATATATGTTTGTTCCACAACTGTTCCTCTTCTTAAGATCAATTTTAATCACACACCAATGTCGACTCTTTTATAATATTGTAACGTTATTTATCTTAATTTATTTTGATGCTTTATTGAAACAATGGATAAGATGACCAACACTATTTCTGATAAATAATTCTAATTGAAACTAAAGATTATTACACTCCACCATAATTCAACTTTAGTTATTCATGTCGATATTGAAACTCTGAATAACACAATTTATTTCAACCACTAGCAGTCTATCTTATAAGGTCTCTGAGCCAAAATCAATAGTCTCTTTGTTGAGTCAATCACATATATATACCGTGGGTCTCTTCTCACTACGTTTTTCCCGCAAAAGTCCAGGCTTTCCTAGAAAACCAGCAATTTACTAAAAAACAAATATATTCGCTTCTATTTCTTGATGTAAAATATTTTCACAATAATTCTAAGCACCAGTGAAGCCGAAATAACTGATTTATAGACTTAAATTCGTAATAATATTATTGGTCGTGATCTTTCCAATATCTATTGTCACTACTAGTACCCTACCGTTATTCGTTGTAATTCTCATACATATCAAGAATATTTGGCGATCAAGTCAATAGATCAGATCTTGAATAGAACTTTAATCGATCGCACTTCATCCTGGAGCTACAACACTTTGGTTTGAAGTGTATCTGAAAGGATTACTTCAATATAATTCTGTTATCGACGTGGGAGATTAACAATTTTTTGTTTGAATTTCTTTGATGATCTATGAGGGTCGTATCCTCTAATAAAATAAAACTGAGAATGAGATAGTTACTTTTTCAGGCGATCATAACAAAATAGTATATTCCGATACAAGTGCGGAATGAAGATCATTCCATGCGAATGTGAATAATTCAGCCACAAGACGAAGTCGAATGGCAGAATTCACATGAGCATGGTATGATCGATTCGCACGAGTGCCGGATGTTATTTTTTCTACAGTCGAAGGTGTCCGCGTGAATATCTATAACCAAAATATACCGTTTTCTAAGAAAGAATTTGCTTCATTGATCTTATCCCAATTCATCAAATGTTGATAGAATTACACATATTGACTCCATTTTGAAGAGAAATGATAGGGAATCAACAAGAATCAAAATTATGACAGTTACGAAATATTTTTCTCGCGACGCCACGCGGCTTTCTTAGAAACCTCAGAGCGTGCGGAATGACCAGTATTCCGCAAGCTACAGCGTGTGGAATGGGTACATTCTATGTTGACTGTAGAAAAAAGACGCTTTCCTACAGTCACTATATAATGATACGCATTCCACACGCTGTAGCGTGCGGAATAGGGATCATTCCGCACGCTCAGAGATCTCTAGGAAAGCTGCGCGGCGTCGTAAAAAAAACTATTTCATTGCTGTCATAATTTAATTTCTTTGTGACTTCCTCATCATTCTTCTTCAAAATAGAGTTAATAAGAGAAATTTTATCAATGTTTGATGGATTGAAATAAGATGAATGAAGCAAATTCTTTCTCAGAAAACGGAATATTTTGATTATAAATATTCCCGCGGACACCTTTAAATGCAGAAAAAATAACATCCGTCACTCTTGCGGATTGCTCATTTCATGCTCATGTGAATTTTGCCACTCGACTTCGTCTCGTGACTGAATTATTCACATTCTCATGGAATGATTACCATTCCGCACTTATATCAGGATATACTATTCTATGGCTCCATTTGCGGCCGTGAAGTTTTACTTTTTGGATCAAATCTATCAAATTTTACTTTTTGGGACTGATCTGTCAGATATCACTTTCTTGGGACTGATCTGTCAATTACTACTTCATAAACACTTCATTCATCTATATAGGCTGCTTGATGAACTCTTAATGGAACAGTTTTCGCCGAAATACATATTATATTCTTCCGTCAACCTTTATAGTTCGTACAATTTAAGAAATTGGAACGCATTTTTCACAAATGTCAGTTTGATAGAGGCAGTTCCAACGCAACTAAGATTCACAGTTGCAATGTTTTAGAAATAAATAGATAAAATGGTGTGATTTGGAATTATTACGTGATGATCGCCTAAAAAACGTTGTGTGCACCTCGGCCTACAGTTTTTTTTTGGTCTCACCTGAATTGCAGCCTCAGCTATGCTTCGGCCGCAAACAACAGATTCGACCAAAAAACATAACCTTTACGGTCTTGATATACAAATATCTATATAATTGTTCAAATGAATGTTGTTTGAACTTTGATATACGAGAGATTAAAGATGAGAAAAATAAATTAGGAGTTACGGATTCTAGAGAAACATATAGTCAATTAGGTTGAATATTCTGGTTTGTGCTATCTCCTGAGAGTTTTTGAACAAGGATCTATCAGATTTCTCTTTCAATCAATGAGATTGAATATCGTTTCATGATAAGGTCCCCTATTTGGAAATCTTTCTGAAAAATTTATTGATGCTCACACACTGTACAAATTGGGAGGACGATGTCCTATTACTATATAATTATCTAAATACATTCTTTGATGTATGAATACCTACCAAAAGTGACCAAGTCACAACATCTGAAATGATGTGCAACTTTTTTTGGAGAATATTCATTTAACAATCAAAATCGGATGGTGTCTATAGATTGTTGTTAGATTTGTCATTATGATCCAAAAACATAAGTTTGGAAAGTTAGAACATGACATCTTGGCTGGAAAATCGACTCTGTCAAGTTGGCCCCCCACTTAAAAATTTATAGAAAAATCAATATGGTGTTCGGATGCGCTCTCAATGCGCTCATGCGCCACAAATATTTTTTTGCGCTAGTCATGTTGAGCAGTAATTACGACAATAAGTTAGGGATGGCCAACTTGAAGCTAGCCCTCCATTTCGGAAAATATCGTAATATCCATTATTATTTCAATAGTACTTCATATGCGCTGCTGATATGAAATTTTGCGCTCTGATGCAATTTGTTTAATTGATATTCAACTTGACGATTTTTTTTCCAGAATATTCAATATTTTTTGATTGCAATTATATCTGAATTCAATGCGCTCTTGGGCGCCTTAAATATTTTGTATGCGCAAGTCATACTGAACAGTAAATACACAAGTTAGGGAAGGAGGCTCGTATATACAGGTCTGGAAACTCGAGGCTATTTCTTATATGAGAAGTGAGTCCGTTAAGTGTCGACTGTCGCGTAGTACCAAAAATCATCATGGGTGGCGCAAGAGTCGAAGGATGTTCTCGACTGCCATTGTGTATTATGTAATATCTGAGTAGAATATTGCACTGAAAATATGCGGTTATTATTAACCGGAATCTTTGTTTGGTTGGACTTAAAATTTAAACGACTTAGAGCTTGATCGTATATTCAACCGTGGGGGAGGGGGGAAACTTGACGGCAGCCCCAACTTTTGGGAATATCATAATTTTTATTATTGTTACAATAGAATATAAAATATCGCGCTCGCATGCAATTTGTTTGATTAATCATCAAAGTCGGAGAGATCAACATGATAAAAATTCAGTCTGAACTATTCCATATTTTCCAAATTTCGATCAAATTCAATGCGCTCTTATGCGCCACGAATATTTTCCATGCGCTACTTTGCTTTTGCGGAAATCAACTAGGAATTTTTAGAGTGAGAAATTTAAATGCGTTTCACTTCTCTCGGTACCACCAGCTAAAATTCGATAAGAATAATATATTTAATCATTCCAAACAGCTTGAATATCTTAAATTGAATGTACATGTTTGTATTGCTATATGTCACAAGAAATGTGACTGAGTATTATTTGTCTAATTCAGTGCTTATTTCACAAATTTCAAAATAATTCAATTCGAATGGCCACTGTCAAATGAAGCATTATACCAATATTGATTGGTTTGAAATAATATATGTATAGAATAATTTGAATTTAATTCATACTACCACATACTTATGTTGGAAATTCTTATTGTTTGATCAATTAAATCATTACAATTTGTAGTTAATATCTATTTTCAAATTTATATTGTGTTATCTATTCAATTATTCAGTTTTTGAGCTTTCTAAGTACAGGCTACCTGCGTGTACCTGTTTCGGAATTACTTCTGTAATTAGTTGCTGGTTTCAATAAAAAATGAAGAGATAGAGAATAATTTATTGAAATCATATAGGTACCTAAATGTGGTAATTTTGACTATTACTTGCATCATGTTGGATCATAAGTAACTTATGAGAGAAAATATGACAAACGGTCGGAAGTCTCATCTATTATTTATCATTTAGGCTGATTTGTTTTACCTTCAACAGAACATGGAACATTTGTTGAATGAATCAGAGATTGCTGTCCCTGTTCTCCAAAAACTGAAACCTATTAATTCTACATGATATTCAATCATTCTTTTCAGCTTTGGTCATGACACGATCACAAAAAGTCCTTTTAATTTTGAATCTGGTGATAAATGACACCGTTTTCATTTCTTGGAGAAATCTAAACAGAGCTTCGTTTCTGCACAAAAATGTTCCAGATTCCTATTTTTCATCTCGTATTGCTGTCATGCCCAAGTATATGAATCTGTCCACAAATTGCTTTGCTCAACTTTTCACGTGTTCAAAGAAAATTCTTGTCAGTGATTATTAATATCTGCTAAATGAACGTACACATATTGCAATATCACAAAAATCTGGAAGAATATTTCAGTTCTATTTTTGACTTGAAATACGAGCAAACAAATCAAATATTTGTTTCTGAAAAATATGGATCATGAGCAGTTCCATCAATCTTTGGCTTCAGGAGAGATAAAAAGAACGGTACTCAGAATCAAACTTTTGCTATTCATAAAAGTGTATGTCGTGATAAAATATGACTAATAATCCAGCAAAAAGTTATAGAAAGTTGAAATCTCAAGTGAAAAAATGATTTCCAATAACCTCTTTACTATTCGCATATTGATTTATATCGCCAAGATATTGAGAAAATTCAGATCATATTTGGTCAGAAATTATTTCTTATGGTATTGCTTTCTCGCACCATATCATTTGATTCTCTTAAATGATAGTGCTTTATAATCAGAGAATGGGAAAACCCAAGTGTGACAGATATCAGAAATTGGTAAGGGCTTTTTCAATAAACGTGAAAAGAATGGGATATATCTTTTTATATCCTCTTATATTTTTTATTGCTCAATTACCGCTGTTTTACACATTTTTTTCATCTATCATGACGGACTACTTGACGCCGTTTTCTTTTGTGAAGTTCCTGTAATTTCATTGTGTTAGTTGAAATTTTATAATTTTCTGATTTTGTTCAAATTTCTACCTGCTTGTTTTAAGTTGTTATCTCCTTTCTTTGTAGTCTCTCCGGTAGTCTGAGGATGACCACCCAGTGATCGGAGCCGGTAACTTAATTGAAACTTGAGAACAGTGTGATTAAGAATTTCATGATTTTTTCATTGAAAAATTCCTTATCAATTCATTTATAATTCGTTCCTAGACCATCAGAAGATTCTAATATTACTTTCCTAGGTGAATTGCGTTTCAAATAAGTATTCAAAACTCTTAAATTGTTTTTGTTATTGCTCAAATCTTGCAGAAAATTTCATGGTAAAATGAAGGAAAAAAAAAACCTGAGAGAAGAAAAAGGGCAACAATTACAAATTTCTCTCGTTCTATTGGAAAACATAATTCGGCAATTTTTCGTTCCATTTGCACTCATTGTTCTGTTCATAAAAGCCTGCTAATCCCTTCAGTTTGAGGAATTTTTTCTTGCGTAACAAAACAACCAATAATATCCATCAAACTACAAACAGGTCAATCTTGAACTCTGAATTTTTCCTAATGAATTTTTTCACAAATTTTTCTCTCGGTATTTGATCCACTTGTTTAAGTCAACGTTACGGATTAAGTCTGATTTTCAAAACAATACATCAAGCTGTCAAGTGATTCAACTCACCAAGCTCTGTTTCCGAAACTAGACCCACTGTTGAAATGAGATAGATTGTTTTCAACTTCAAGTATCATAACGATTATTTTTCACAACTGTTCCTCATTTCAACCTAAAATAATAATGTCATCTGAATACGCTAACGAAGATACTATAATTTCAATTATATTGTCACGAATGTGGAATATTCAGTCATTAATATACATTATTGACTATTTGAATTCGTGATTTATTCAAAAATTTATTGTAATTGTGATCCTAGTTAGCATTGAGAAACAATCTTGTCAGTGTTCAATTGTCAGACATATAAGTGACAGTCTAGAGCTACTCGATGTTCGACTACCAGACATTTGAATGCTGGCTCATTGTTGTTCAACTGTCAGACATTTGAATGTTGGCCTGTTGTTGGAGTAGGGTATATAAGGCGCGTGAACTAGCGAGAGAGAAATCATCCAGTAAGAGTAACTGTGACGTTTGGAAAAAATAGCCATTTTTATATAATATTGAATTATCTAGGTTTGTGAATGAAATAATGCTCAAACAACAAAAAAATCTTCTTGCTATGAAACAAGTTTGAAAGTATGTGAAACTTGATATATTAATAAATGAGTGAGGTACATAACAAGAAGAAATGAAAAAGTTGTTGAATATTAAAATACAGTTTACAGTTTACAGTTTTTAGACCTGACCTTGGTTATAAAGTTATCGTGTTTCCATGGATCAATTTATTACCGACAAAGTGACGTTTGGTTTTTAGTTCCATATCAGAAGCTGAATGACTACAAAATTTCAACTTGAAGTTGTTAGACTTTTGCTTTCTAATCAGTGCTTTTATTCCAACTCGCAGAAACAGTTCATTTTCAAGACTCTTGACACTTGTACCACCTGGCAGACAATTATTGCAGGAGTGAATGCATGTTGTCATCAATGAAGAGATTCCTTATAACAATAGCACAAAATTGAGCTATTACAAGTAATTATGAATAAGGAAAATCTCTACTCTACGGCCATGCGTAAAGTAGATACTTAAATTACCGTAATCGATGCGTTAAGTTGGGATTTCACGCGTTTAAGTTTTAAGTTGAGTTTTAGGAATCTATGTCCAAGTTTGTAGCAAGTTTCGTTCATCTCTTTGTCTAGAAATTTGTTGAACTTGAATGTCCTTTTGTACTTTAGATTCTTCTGGATAATACTTGATTATTGTCAAAGTATGGAAGTTGACGGGCGTGAAAAAGATTTTGTATGCAATTGGCAGAATGCGGTACATGTGGTAGGGATAACTAAATCGTCTGCAGCGTAAGTAGTGGACAAAATTAGCATTATTACGAGCTTTCAGTGAATTTTTTCACTTTTCAGACTTTATTATTATTATATTATCTACTTCCAGAAATTCTGAACTCATTCTCCATCATAATGTTCATTTCTCTCATTATTATTAACATCTTGAATAGTCTAACCTCCACAAATGCGGAATAATATAGATCATACCTAAAAATATTATTCATACCCACTTCTTCTATAATAACAGTTCTAAGCTCTTTTTATCGCTCTTTGATTTCAGTAACTCTCAACTTTTACTGAGTCCTGAACACTTTTTACCTCGATTCATAATCATAACTACCAATGTTGCTACATACTAACAGAAACGGAAAAAAGTGCGTTATAGACGGTATTGTCATCACGCACTTAGTCAATAAGACTATAAAAAGCATTACAACTTCCAGCCAATAATTTCTATGACTCCTCAAGACTCGTCACCGAATACTTGGTCTCATGTCATAATGCTCAGCTTTACACTCTTATTGCACTGATTACTATTTTGAAAAAAAAGAAAACTGCCTAACACAGACCACTGAAGAGTGGAAAATAGGTATTTTTGAATCTTTTATAATTTTCGACAACTTGAAGTCGGCTTTAATGTAGTAAACAAACAAGATGACAGAGAGTTTCTGCAAGCAATCGCTAATGAAACGTTAACGCTATAACGTCAAAAACGATTTTCCTTGGGCATCCGTAATGAAATTGTCAAATAAGTTTATTGTAATGCTGGGGCCACACTTACGCTTAATGCCATTAATTAAGGCGTTGCTTAACAATAAACACATTGTCAATGACAATATATCAATTGTCACATAACGCCTCAATTAATGGCATTAGACGTAAGTGTGGCCCCTGCATAACGTTATTATTGTCTGCTAATCCTTGAAGTTTCTTGTGGATACTTTGTAATTCAAGCTAGTATAATTGAGCAAGCATTTTCAAACAAAATATTTTTTTACGTTAGCGTTATAATATACATAAGAAATATTCGCAAGCCACCGCTAATGAAACGTCAACGCTAACGTCAAAAACGATTTTCTTTGGGTACCGTTACTGGAATTCACAAATATATTCATTGTTATGTTATTGATGTTTGCTAACCCTTGAAGTTTCTTGTAAATACACTGTGATTCAAGCTACCACTTTTGAGCAAACATTCTCCAAAAAAATTGTTTTCTATGTTAGCGTTATCGTATCAATAGCGGAGGCTCACAAAAACTCCCTAATGAATCTCTTCTACTTTTCATGTGCCAACTTAAATATGTCAAATGTCATTGGAGATTTAAAAACACTTATTATTTACTGAACACTTGATTAATTTCCGACATACAAAGTCATCATCAGGTGATATACGCACCCGATGATGACTTGATAAGTCGAAACGTACGTCATATAAATAAAATATTGTGCAACTTAACCAAGTGTTTAATTTGTTTTTATGTTTTTTGAAATATTCCACCAAGTGCCCACTGCAGAATCTCAACAAATTGCTTATTATTCACCTCCTAGTAGTCTGTGTTGGACTCGGTTCCTATTTTATTTTGAAGAGATCTAATTTTTTACTTGTCAATGGTCCATGTTGATGCTGATTCATTTCTCTTCAAAAGGTTTTCATGCCATGATTTTTGTAATTCATTAAATTGAGGAAGCTTTGATTAAGATGAACATTTTTAATGCCACTGTGTATTTTCTTATTCTTTTCATAATATAAGGGATTCATCAAAATGAATGATTGTTTCCAAATGTTTTGTTGTAAAGTTCTTCTCCCTAATTTTAGAGCTGTAGTGATATTCAAAGAAATTCAGGACACTGTTTAGTGGCCTTTAAAGTTTGTTGATGACACACAATATGATAAATTATTGAAAAATCAAGACCTGATGAGTCTCATAAGGATACAAATTCAGGAGTCGGTTTTCATATCATTGTCCTGAATAGGATAGCAGCTGTAGACACGTGTTTCGTCCTTATTACGACCTTTCGGTACAGTATAGCAAGCCGCAAATAGTCGGACTGGTGGCCGCGAGACTAATGTAACGTGAGTTGATACATGGCATGCGAAGATAAAAATATGCAGCAGTGCCATCTACCATAATACAGCCGAAATGTCAGATCTGAAGAAATACAGGACACTGTGAAGAGACCTTCAAAATCTGTCCGTGAAACAGAATTCGTTAAACTGTTAAAAAATCGAAACCTGATAAGTTTCAAAAAAATTATATATATAATATTCATATAAAATAATCTTTTATAAATCTTCAAAGAGCAAGATCCCAGGGCTGCCAGACGTTACTTATTTTCTGAGAAACAAAATTTGTGGAATAGAGTAGTGTTAGTATGTACTTTGATCATACGCATACTTGCTAGTTTGTGCCGATGGCCAATTTACAGATACGAGGTGTTAGAGGTACGTTAAGACATTATTCATTTATCTTAAAATCTTTTGTGCTGATTTTTATGTATGATTTAGAGAATATTGTGGAAAATTGATGAACAACACCGCTAGACATTTTCCATCGGTGGTAATTTCTGTCAGACTCTTCAAAGCTCGCAAAGAATAACATAATCCTGCCTATAGTCCCAGTATTAATTTTTATATATAATACTCAGGAAACAATTTCAATACTTTTTGTTGACAGCCAGATCAATTGTAGGGCTAAACATCTCCCAGACACAATTAAAATATCGCTGTGAGTAAAAACGCGAGGACACTATTTGTAGGTTTGATTGTAAGCGAAGTATCTATGAGCATCCAACTCTTCCTTGGTCTGACTGTTCACAAAAAGTATTGATATTGCTCCCTGAGTATCATATATAAAAATTAGGACTCAGACTATAAGTAAGATCACGTTATTTTTTGCCAGCTTTTAAGCGTTTATTAGGAATTTCTGCCTATGGAAAGTGTCTGACAGTCATGATTATCACTATTCAACAATATTCTCTAGGACATACATAAAAATCAGCACTCAGACTTTAATTGGCCGTCGGCACAGTTTAGCAAATATGCGTATGATCAAAGTACCGACTAACACTACTCTAATCCACAAATTTTGTTCCTCAGAAAATAAGTAACGTCTGGCTGGTCTGGGATCTTGGACTATTAGAACGAGAGCAAGCGATCAAAATTTGTTTGAAAATTGCAAAAAGGTATAGCGAAGATTGGGAGAAACTCGGTTGAAGTAAACACTTTTGTTGTCACTGTGCTTTTCTGAGTATGTGACAAATTTTATCATGTATGTATAATACAATATAAGATATTCATTGAATCAAATAATTGTCCTTATACGATAACGATAATAATAATAATAGTGATAAGAAATTGATATAGGACCATCTTCAGAGCTAGCTCAATAGAATACAATTGGAACTATCCGAATGATTCCAGCCGTTATCGAGAGATCGGCTAACATGTTTGAAATAAATAGTTTGTGTCTAAGACCGCACGAACGAAATCAAAACTTTTTGGTCCATCTATTCTTTTGTGAATAATGTCTGAACTGACGTGAATCGAAAAAGAAGTTTCAAGTTCAAAAGCTGCTCAACTAGTGGCCCACGTAAACATTTTGCTACATTTTCGAAACGCCACACAAAGATAGTTTCTCTCAGATAGAACTAAAACTCGAGAATAGTATCGAGAAATTACATATTTATTTTAAATTTCAGCGATATTAAACTAATTTCCTTTTTTCTGGTACAACATGAAAAATTCCACAATTTCTATATTTTGTATTATTGAATTACAATCAATGCACTAATGCATGCCAGTATCTCACTTTTATATTTTTCAACTCAGCTCATTTGTCACCAACATAAATTTATAGATTATATATTATTTGCACCAACATTTAATATTGAAGTCCCTTTAAATATAACTATGTCATGACGCCGTCGATAGAGATTGCTCGCTGTCTCTACGGGTAAAAATAGGCCCCCAGGATTTTTTAGCGCTCGCACATTATTTCCAAAGTCCCATCACCATTTCTATATATACAGCAAGTATATTCCAATTACTTGGTCGTATAAATCATAGAGATAGTATATTTATCATTCAATTATTCTATTTCGCAATCATTTGTTTGAAAAAGAACTGCAAATATCCCAACAAAATTACATTATTTTTTTATAAAAAATATTCAACTCCATTTATGAGTCCAATTTATAATATATGTTCAACAGATTTTGATCATGTGAATTTCGTGAATTCATCGGATACTTTTTTTGATCTGTATGGAAAAGTAGTACAGTCAACGGCTGAGAAATATTTATTGTTTATCACAGTTTTAAAATAATGCTCCATCAGTATAGGTTCATTAAAGATGTGTGATTCAAGTTTCACCTAAATGTTATGTTCATTGTGTAGTAACATTGTAAATTTGAAATTTGCTGTTGTGTTGAATTGAATGCAAGAAATTTTGCATTGCGGAGCAAATCAATGTATTTTTCGACATTTGTTCAGGATGTGAGTTATGGTGCATTTAGTTCACAAAATATCCGATTCCAGTAAAAGTGTGGTAATAACCAAATATTCGGTGATAATATATTGCTACAGAAATGCAGAGAACTTTGATTTATAATATGAAAACCAATGAAGTTCGCAAGCGCGGACTATAGCGAGTACTGCAAACACAAGTGTGCGAGTTTTACATGTTATTTATGATATCCACAATATCGTCACAGAAAAAAATTGTTCCAGATGTCGACTTCATGAATTCAGAATAGATTGAAACAGCAGTAATTTGCACGACAAGTAACTGAAACAATCCTTTTCTGTAATTTGAATTCTATGCGCGGTAGCGTAGCCGAAGTTATCAATCAAACAACTGGGAGAAACAATCATTCTACTTGCTGCATTTGGTATTTTTTTTGCTATTTTTTGAATGTTCATGATAAGAATTGCTCTTTTATAATTATTGTAGATTGGAAAAAATACTGATGAGGTCTTCCATCTACTATCTGAATATCTTGAGAATGCGATCAAGCCACCAATAGCTCCCTCATTCTGAAATATATTTGTGGTTAATTATTGTGATTTATTATATTCTGTCAGAACTCGATGAATTTTTGATCCAATAGTTAGCCCAAGTTTTGGAAAAGCATATTGAGTTTATTGTAGAATATTAATCTGAGCTATACGGTCTATAAATCTTCACCTAGATCTTTTTTGCATCTTCAATATGTTTCTTTGTGGTCATGTACTAACTCAATACATTTATGGTATACATAAAAATCGTGCAATCAATCTCCTTGAGTAGGATATATGATAATCATGATTAAAACGGAATTTGACAAAGACAACTTTTTTATGCTGACTGAATTCTTGTTAGGTATACACTTGTGGAAGTTAGTGATAAAAATCAGCTAGTAATGGGAGGTTACGTGTTTATTACGGTAGGATACAGTCATGAGATCATGACATAGTAAAGTAGAATGAACGGTGAAGATCTACTCCGTACTTTGTTGCAATAGCAGATAGTATGATCCATTATGTTTTTCCTTCCAATTGTAATGATCTATTTTTGTAATTCATCATCCAATATACTAACTTGTTATTTAGGATGTTATACTATTGTGTAAGAGATTCTGGAAAATTCATGCTGAATCTAAGTAACTAATATATCTGAGTCATTCACAAAAATGAGATTTATTGTAACTTTTGGATTTTTTTGATTATTATATTGTAGAATGCTACAGATGCTTGCCCACCCACGATGCTTTCACACCACACCACAATCGGCAGTACGCTTGGCATGACAATCTGCTCGAAAACTACTGCCCTTGCCATACTGCCAACATTTTAGTCTTCTACTACTGAGAAATTACAGTTTTTTGGCAATATGTTCAAGCCGCAATGGACAGTGCAATTTTTACAAAAATCTGCTTGAAGATAACTCTACTCCACACTACCAGCTCCTAATTCATTTGTTTACTCTCGGTGACATTGGTGAAATTAAGAAGAGCCCCGCTCTGGCTGCCGATTTCCTTTTAAAGTCGTGATCCTCCTCATTTTGGGCTCTTCTTCTTGTTCTTCATTTTCTTCACTAATTTTTTTGCTTTTGTAATCGTCTCAATCTCAAGATCTTTTGTTTGCCTCATCTCATCTTCTTTGAACTTGCCACTTGCAAAGCTTGCCCAATTTTATCATTGCCCATATCATCCATTGACAGTTTCACTGCCTAATTATCCTATATGGACCTAGAACAATTCACAAAAGCTTCCCAGATCAGACCCTGCACAACATACACGAACGTTGTCAAGTCTCATTCGTGCAGCTATGTACGGCTCCGTAGATATCTATGTAGCAATTCTTCCATGTGCTCCTTACCGAACCGCATTCCTAATTCAGATAGCAGTTTCAATAACTTAAGCGTTTTTTTTCAAATAAATCCGAGAGGATAGTGACCGCTATTTTTCGGAGCATTTCAGTCAATATAATTGCTCTTTATTTCTAGCTCCAGCCATTATCTCTTGCAATTATCCCATATCAATTAGTGTGACTGATAAAAGAAATAGGTAAAAGTTTTTCAATGTAAAAACAGAATTCTCAATCACGCTGTTCTCCAAATTGATTTAGTTCCCAGTTTCGATTACTTAGTGATTATCTTCAGACTACCGAAGGAACTACAGAGAAAGGAGAATGACAAAATAAAACATACATACCACAGTTGTAAAATTTCAACAGAGTTAGAAGAATATAAAATGGTTATTACACAGTAAAATAACAGGACCTCCACAGAGAAAAGCAGTGGCATGATAAGTGGAACAAAGTTTTGAAAAGCAGCGATAAAGCTATAAGAAATGAGATAATATAGAAATGATTCATATCCCACATCTGTTCACCAACAAACCAAACTACAACTGAAAGAAACTGAAAAAAATGGAAATTCTCAAAAAATCTCATGGAAACCAGAATCAGCATGGATTTTTAAAGACTTTTGGATCTCCAAGTTTTCCAGAAAATCAAGCATCCAATCATTTTTGCGTATATGTGAAATTTCAAACTTCTCTTCGAATCTCGTTATGAATTTTCAACCAGTCTTGCCAATGAGATTCAGTTTATCTTTCATTGATAATATTAGCTACAAGGTTAGGAGCTTCTTTAATGACTACAATGTTGACATTGCTTTCAAGCCTTTGACATGTTTGAAGAAAAAAAATTGTCAAGAAGTTGACAAATCTGAACTCGGGGCACAATCTGGCGTATATAAATTGAAATATGACACGTGTGAATGATTTCACATTGGCAAGAATAGTCAAAAACTCAGGTATATCGGTAAGTATTATGAGGCCGATAAAATTCACATTCAGAGATCTGGATAGAAAAATCTGTTTTTAGCAATATTGAATCCATTTAGACTATTTTCGGATTGATGCCAAAACGTACGTGTCTATATTTGTGCGTTCGAATTTTTTTCAAAAATTCAAAAGGATTGAACGTAAAATATTGGAATACAGAACTGTACCATCTAGATGCTTATATCCTATTTTCATTAAGATCGACTAAGCTAGAAGTGCACTTTACAAAACAGTCGTTTCGAAACGATCGAGCATAGAGTACTGAAATTTGATATTTCTGTCTGCTGGAGCATCTGAATGATTGTGTACTTTTCTCAATAGACTAAACTGGAAGTGCACTTCAGTTGTAGATTTTCTCTAATTTTGCACATAAATTCAGAACTGTCAGCCGTAGAGCTTTTGAAATCAGTATTTAGGAATTTTGTCGTATGAGAATGATGATTTTCTGTCTCCATGCATAGTAATCGACTAAGCCGAAAGGGCACTTTACTTGACAGTTTTTAGAATTTTTCGAAAGATACGAAACGATTAGCCGTGGCAAGACGAGATATTTTGTTTGATTATCCTATGAAAAAAATCTGACGTGAACATCACGTGACTTACTTGTACATCATTGGATATATATATGATACGATGTTATTTTGTGTTTGATTATATATATATCAGTGGATATATAAAACCAAGCACTAAATCTCATCGTTCCACAGTAAATCATTTTGGATTTACCCAAGAGATTCTAAGAATCTGTCAAGTAAAATGCGCTTTCAGCCAAGTTGGTTGCTATGGAAACAGTAGGCCATTATTCTTATACTACAACATTCCTAAATACTGATTTCCAAAATTCTAGGACTACCAACAGATCTGAATTTATACGCAAGATTGAAAAATAAATTCCTACTGAAGGGCACTTCCGTTTCAGTCTATTGTTATGGAATATTAGGCAATCATTCACATGCTACAGCAGACTGAAATACCAAATTTCAATATTCTACACCTGATCGTTTCGAATTTATGCGAAAAATTCCAAAAGACTGTCAAGTAAAGTGCACTTCCGACTCAGTGGATCTCAACAAAAATAGGATATGAGCATCTAGACGGTATAATCGTCCTAAATACTGAATTCTGACAGTCTACGTTCAATCGTTTTTCGGATTTCTGCGGAAAATTCAAAAAATGTTCCGAATGAAGTGCTCTCCCGGTTTAGTCGATAGCAATCATAATGCAGGGTGTATACGAAATTTCAATATGCTACGGCGGATCATTCTATATTTATGCGAAAAATTCAAAAAAAAAATCAAATAAAGTGCACTTTTGGCCTAGCCGATTCTTACAAAAATAGCAGATAACCATTCTGATACAACATCAAGTTCAAATACTGAATTTCAGCATCCTACGGTTGATCATTCTGGATTTATTAGAGAAATTCGAAAAAAGTTTCAAGTAAAGTGCACTTCCGATACCGACACCAAACCAAAAATAGTCAAAATGGATTCAGGGATGATCAAAACGGATATTTCCATCAAAATCTCGATAGGTAAATTTTGTCAGTTCCACAATACTTGCTTGTTACTTTGTACAAGTAAGTAAAAATATATTCAATGATGTACAAGTAAGTGACGTAATGTCCATGTCAGATTTTATTGCTTTATTGCCTCTTTTCAGAACTATTCCGCTAATCATGACATTAGCGGGCTACTTGACGTCATTTTCTCTTGTGAAGGTCCTGTAATTCAATTTTGTAAATTGCATATTTTCTGATTTTGTTTAAATTTTCAGCTTGCTTGTATATATGTTCAATTTTGTCATTTTGTTTTCTTTGTGGTCTCTTCGGTAGTCTTCTCAAGTGTATCAGGATCACACTTCCAACACCTTTTCATCACATTCTCTTTGTAGTTTGATGAGTCTCACATAGATTGCAGTATAATTCTCATTTAACCGATTGCCGCAATATCAATTTTTGCGCTACTATAACTTTCTCTAGCGCCTCTGATTTTGCATGATTATCAATCAATTAAAGCGTCACCAGGCAGGCAGCGAACCAATCAAGAACAATTTTCTTCCATCACATGACAATGAGGTCTTATAGAAAACCAAAAACTTGCATTCAATTTTAATTATTATGGTAGGAATAATTTTGAACATCTTGTTACAATAAGATATTATATGCAACACTTATCATTAAACGTCAGATTCATGGAAAATATAAATAGTCATACATATATGAATATGAAAATATTCCAAATGAGTAGAATAATTGTAGGTTAGACAAACAATTCAACCGATAAGTGCGATAGTATGTCGCAATATACTACTGGCCAGCTGTCAATTTAAGAATTGTATTTGATGTAATTGTACTTAGTGTCTTTGAATGATTGAACCCGATTTCATGTAATCTAATTCTATTTTCAAAACAAAAATGCCACCTTTCACAAATGTTGACAAAATATGATATCTATCCGTCCATCTGATTGATAGATACAGAGACGGTTCTAGCCTACTTACTGCCCGGGTGCAAAGATGGATGAATTGCGCCCCACCCCCTCCTCCACCTGTACATATTTTTTGGATGAATCTTTTGGAAAGTTTGAAGGCTTGCCTTCCAGGTCATGTAAGTTAATCCAACGTCATGTCCATCGCATTCCCTACCACACGCCTTAGCAAAAAAATAGAGTGTTTGCGACGATTCGACGCAAAGTTATGCATTTAACAAAAAGACATTTTGCGCTTTTTTGGTCAAAGCTCGGCTAATTGAAATTGATGAACTTCTGGGTTTTGATAATTTCAAAGTTTTCTCTACTATTTATTAAAAGTGACAGTAAAATGCTATCAACAAGGCAAAGTTCATCAATTTTCGTGCAAGATTAGTCAAGATGGCCAAAAAACCGCAAAATGTAGTTTTTCTTGTTTAATTCATAATTTTCTGTCAAATCGTCACAGATCTTCGACTCCCGCTTAGGACGCTCCTGGATAGATGTGTAGTTCCTACTATGCTCACTGCAGCAGTCAAAAGGACTAAAATTAGAAAATCGTCAATGAATTTGACAGTTTAAAAAAATATATCTGAAGATCTATAGACTTTTTGTGAATTTGACAAATTTTTGTTATTATTTTGAGTCGGTACCACATTATATTTTCGGACCATGAATTATAACTTCAATGTCTTACAACTTACAGAAGCATTTCTTAGAATACTCTCAATGTCCACCTAGATAAATATTACAATAAATGGTCATATAATTAACAAAGCTGAATAGATATATACTAGTAAAGCTCAAATGTATAATCTCAGGTATAGCTTAGCTAAACCAATCTTAATTACAATGGTTACGATAATGAAATAATTTTTATTGTATTATGGGGACAGATAAAGATAAAAATCAAAATGACTGGCCAGAGCAATAATGTGACCAATCAGATTTAAATAACTGGAAAAAAAAATACTATCTAAAAAATGCTTTTCCAACTCATCTTCCACCATAACTTTGTATTTTCAATTCAACAAGAGGGTCCGCTGAGATTTATATTCGATGCCCCTGGGAGTTGTCCTCCCTTCTTCCAGCCAGTCTAGTGGTTGCTGTTGTGGAGGCACATTCTTGCTGCAAAAAATATTGATTCAATTTCTGTTTGTGTCAACGATAATTTATAGTGGCTGGACAACCGGATTCCAAATTCTTGGGATAGCAAAAAAGAGATAACTGTTTACTAATGGACTAACCATGCTGTGAAGATTTTGTTTTATTGTTTGAAAGCAACTAGAGGCAAATTGATTTCTGTTGCGTCCTTTTAATTTGACACACACATACAGATACACAGACATTCACGTAGTTGTTGTCACACGGAAGAGCCATCTAATGTTGAATAGAGGTGAGGAATGGCTTGAATGAAATATGGATGAACAATTTTTTCTCTGGAACATTTATGTAACGGATGAATTACAGTAGTAATTCAATTAATCTAGTTTAGTACTAATATATTTTACAATAAGTATGGACTGGAAAAAAGTTTGTGTTCCGAGTCGAAGTAGTATACTATACTTTCTATAACAAGATTTGGGAAACCTTGGAAATCATGAAACGTCAATCATAAAGCTAGAAATGAATACCTGAATTGTTAAGAAATAACCATGATAATCAAGCTATTAGCTTCTGATTCGTCAAAAACGATGATTGAATGATTCTAAACGGCATACGGAATTATTTTAAACGACGTGTTGGAATATCACTTGTTCCAAAATAATTTTTGGTTATGGAATATGCAAATTTCAAATTAGTGTTACAGAAAATTGTGACGAATTCTACCCCAAAACTGCATCACAGTTGCACATCTCAGAGCTTTCTGCTACCGTCCAATATTTTGAAGTCCATCACAACTAGTTTAACATCTTGCTTGCCCTATGAATTTTCAAAACCGTAATTCTATCCAAACACTGCACCACCGCTTACCCTAGCATCACCAGCTATCAGCTGGAATAAATACGTTTTGATATTTCACAATATGTGGTTGAGTGAGGTTATGTCTTTCAAAAGTTAGTTCATCGAGCCACCTTCCAAAGTTCTACTGTGCTTACCGTTCGACGTCCGTTCGAAGTTTTCGTACTAAATTCGTTTGGTTTGATTGTCAAGACAAAATCGTAAGTTTGATTATTTTCTTTTGTCTTTTATAAATCCGTAGTTTATTTTATTTTTTTTGCTGTTCTTGCAATTAGGATATTTTTGCTATTTTTGAACTAAGAACATTTCTGCAAAGTGTGACTTAGAGTCATTTCGTTTAACTTCCACCGTCCGCTCCACGAATGTTGGATTGACGTAACGTAGAGTCACCGCTGGAGAAGTCTTCATTGATTTTCCAGTGTAAAATTGTTTCACCGTAGAGTCACCGCTGGCGAAGATCTTGTTGATTTCACAGTGTGAAATTGTTTTACCGTAGAATCACCGCTGGCAGAGTCTACATTGACTTTTCAGTGTTTGAATGATCTAACGTAGAATCAACGCTGGCGGAGTAATTGTTGACTTCACAGTGTTTAAAAAATCAAACGTAGATTCATCACTGGCGAAATCCTTGTTGATTTCACAGCGTTTGAATAATTTAACGTAGAGTCACCGCTGGCAAAGTTTTTGTTGACTTCACAGTGTTCAAATGATTGAACGTAGAGTCACCGCTAGGGAAATCATTGCTGGCTTCACAGTGTCAGAAATATTCAACGTAGAATCCCTGCTGGAGAGGTCATCTGGTAGCTTCACAGTATTGATTCCGCGAATGTTGATTGTCTCTGGCAGTCGTCGCATCGTCATCGTCAGCATTAAGGTTGTTAAGAAGAGGAGTATGGTCAAGCTATGGTGGGAGCCCTGCTCTATGCTAAATACATAGGATAAACATTCATTGCCAACTTCAAATAAACAAAATTTCAATTATTAAAACTAATGGAAATGATTTTGAATAATTTAGTTCCATTTTATTTTCTTTTGAAGAGCTTCCATCCGTTGAAATATTCTTTTTTCATATTTTAACAAAGCCACCAATATGATATGTATAGTGCGCAGCGCTGTAGATTTTCGGAAGTATTTTTGACATCTGACGTTTAGTAGTGGTACTGCGTTTCATAACCAAACAAACTTATTGTTGATAAATCTACATCAAAAAAATAATATCGATGGAAGAATAAATGGGTTACTCAATCAGTGTACCGTCAATTCAGGGAGATGATGAAAATCTTGTTTATTTTAATCACACACACTCTTCCCATTTCATCTCATGCGGCGACGTTGCCAAGCGTATGATAACTTGCTAAGTTTTAGTAGCTCTTGTACAATTTTTTTGACTAATAATTCAATCTTCTCTATGAACAAGACTTTTTTGAAACTTGGTACACATGTATATAAGACTTTCGTAAATATTTTGACGATTTTTTGTAATGTTGTCATTTCAGGTAGTCGAGATAATGACGTATGAATCAATGTGAAACACGTCGCGTGCATTAACGCAATGTAATAACGTGTCACCGAACAGTAACTTTGACATTTCTTATCTCGGTAACTAGGAACAAGATTGAGTTCAAACTTTGCCAGAATATTCTTTACTTAACAAATGATATACTGTAAAAATTTAAATAAATTCTCATATACTTTGATTTCCTTCTCAACAACCTTAAGCCCAGCTATCTCCGTGAAAATCCCTGAAATATATGTGTATGTTTGACAGCTTCATTTTTGTGTGTGAATAAATATCATAGTAATACTTACCTTCTAAATATTATTCTCATAAACACCCTGGCCCTTTCCTGTGAGCTACTTAATCAGGCAGTTTCAACAGCGACGCCAGGATTAACAACCCCGCCATCAGCGAGGTATCGTTACAAAATATTGTAAGAGACATATTCTTGGGATTTCAGTCAATATTTTAATTTTATTTCTTTTCTGCCTCACAGTTTCGGCTGCACCTCAGCCATCCTCAAAAGCGAAATGAATTATTGTTTAAAAAATTGAAGTTATACATTTGTTTAAATTTATATTAATATTAAAAAGCGAAGAAAGCAAAAGAAATTTTCTCTTGTCATATGCCACACCCGACATCTATGGAAGGCGTTGGCTAACTGACTGAAATCCCAAGAATATATCTCTTACATAATTTACATATCCAGTCAGCGTCAACCATTTTATCCAATATACTGCGTGTTACAAAATATATTTATACAGAGTGTCTAATGGATGTAGATTTGTGTCTATAAGATCTGATTCATAACATATTCAATTTACGAGTCTAGATTCCCTTATTTATAACTCCACCCAACCGCAGGTACTGGCCGCCATGTTATAATTTTGAAATTGATAACAGCCAGAGGTGGGATTGTGAAATCATGAATATAGTGGAAGAGCACCCAGATTTATAGGATAAAAGCGATGAATACCACCGAAATTCAATTGTTTGTGCAAATAAGTTATTTTAAATATGTGAGATAGTTATTCAAAAGGTCAATCTTAAGATATATTTCAGAAAATAAACGAAAATGGTAAACTATCATTATACATCTTTTATGAATGTAGATTCCTGAATTGAATCCTTCATAAACCAGTCTTAAATCTCAATCTCATGGGTGCAATGAGTTTCGAGAAACTGAATTACTGTTCTAGATGGATATTGTGATACAAAAAAAAAACTGAATGAAGAAATATCACACTTATGACCAGTTGCACCACCGTCACTCAACTTCAAATGGAGATTAATATCTATGGCGACCATTATATGGACCATTGTTACTATGGTTATTATTCCTCCCTTAAAGTTAAGTGGCGGTAGTGCAACTGGTCATTAAAGGCATAAACAAGTACCTAAACATATGTGTGTCAAATCGCATGAATTTGTTACTAAAAATGATATAATGGAAATAGTACTTGGAACAAAATTTTATACAGGACAGAGTATTTGGATAGGTGATTTCATTTATAATTTGTACATGGTTATCTTCCAGGAAATATTCGAATGCTCCATGAAGCTCTAACTCATATTGTGGTGTATACATTATTGTATTATATATCTGTCTACGACATGGAAGACATGTCAGAAGAATCATTATGCTAGCTAATGTAATATTTCTGCACATGAAAAGTAGATGAATGATTGGAGTTTTGTTAATGGCTGCTTTCTTCATCCACTTCATCATGAAATATTTTTCATGAAATCTAAACACTTTCTATGCTTGTGCCCTGAAGACTTGTGTCTAATAAGTCTATAAAGCATACTACACTCTTCTTGCAAACTCAAATTGAGACAACAGAAATCAATCAAGAAACCATTTTGAAAAATGTGCTCAATATAAGAAATGATCGAAACTAGCAGTAGCTTGTATTTTATCATTAACCTGTGGGAACTCCAAGTCGTGCTTGATCGAAGCTTTTTCAGTTAGCGACACAGTACTTGGCTCTAGACTTTTTCAGGCTTTGATGCAATACAAATTTTGTCATTGTTTGTCATGCCAGGAAAATAGGCTGAGTGATTGCATTAGCTGAATATCAATCTGATGAAACGACACCTGTTTGAGTTATCTACCGCATTTGCGTATGCTATTTCACGCCTTAACCAAGCAGAGCCATAAAACTGTCCAGTATACACCGTCTTTTCATCCAGACTAAGATGACGGATCGCGGCATCACCTTGCACGACTCAGCAGAAAATCACTGGTAAGTTAAATTTTTGCATTTCTTATTCTATTAAGCAAACTTTTGTGTTGACAATGTTGCTCTGCGTGAGCTGAATATTCAGTTTTTCGGGTTCAATTTTTTGTTGTTGCATAGTTTCTTCAATCATTCAAGTCACGTTAAATTATTCTTGGCTTATGCTTCTCCTTCAACACACTTCTACTCTTAGATAGGCTTTCTTGGTGATCATCTTCCTATTGTGCCTTGAGACGAATCTTTTCGAAAGTACTAATCGGTTCCACAAAGCCAAGCCTTTACCAGAAGGAAGAAATAGTTAATGTTAAAGTGTCACACCCTTTGAAGACTTTTTATTAGCTACTGCGTTTGTACAAAGAGCTCTTCCTTCATTTTCTCATTCTGATTTCATCAGGAGTGAAAAACTCAAAATTATATATTTTTCACAGCATTTTATTACTTATTTTGACAATAATAATCAAACTCACAGCAATAGAATCTTTAATACAACTAGATATTCAAGTTCAACACATAACTCAACAAGTGAATCGGTGATTAGTGCTACAAAATTTTTGTTACAGAAATACTGAATATGGGGAACAAAGCATGACTGTTAAATAAATATCTGGATAATGGTGGAGCGATGCTTAAGCGCAAAATTTGTTTTTCATGCTCTCAAAAATTTGCTGTGGCTACATGAATTTCATGTCCAGTTTTATGAATTCAGTGTGCCACATCAATTAATAGCATAATTTCAAAATGACAACTATCATTCTTCAAGTGACAGCTATTATTATCAAAGTGACAGTTATCATTGTCAAAGTAACATCTGTCACTGCCAAAGTGACAGCTATCATTGTAAAAGTGACATTGCGATAATATATTCTAGTCATTAAGAGACAAATGAGAATTTTTTCCCGGATTTTTGGAGTCCTCCATTTATTGGAATATACAGTTTTGACATTCGATTGCCGGAAGTGTAATCTGAAAATAATGACGTGGATTTCACTGATGTTTTGACTTATATTTCTACTGAACTTATCTCCCCGATAGTTTTGAACCTATATCAAACAAGACATCATTTAAAAGACTTGATAAGAACAATTGATACTCGTTTAGATATTCTTTCTGACACTTTTATTAGAATTATCCCTGCAGGAGCTTTAATTTCAGACCAAACATGATAGAACTGAACTAGCTCTTTTTAAATAGTAATTGACGAATGTTTTCATGTGATATCTGAATGTAGAAATTCAAATATGAAATTCAATTCAAAAATGGGTACGCGCTATCAATTAATCGTGCTTTAAGACATACAGACTAACATTTTTTGAAAATGTGTTTTTTGCGTACAGTATAGGATCTAAAACGTGAAGATCCATAAATATCTCGAACTATCAAGAAATCACGACTCCTACCTTATTATGAAGGTTGGGGAAGTGATCCACAGTTTTTATTTCAATAATATACTGCAGAAGATATTAAAAACTGCATGAGCTCATTTTATTCTCAGAAAATCTCAATGAATTCTCTTATCCTCAAAAAATCTGATCTCCGATTTTGATTGATTATTACAGTACTTGTATGAACAAAAATTAAGAGCTAAGACTGCTAGCTATTTCCTAATTGAACTCACTGTCATAATATTTCGTGAATTTGATGTGTCATCCTTCTAGTCTTTGGAAACAAAATATCACCTAAAATTGCTGGAACATCATAATAAACTTGGCGTGTTATATATTTCCTTATACCAGGACACAAAATTAATTTGCCTTATGCTTCTACCGCTTAGATATAAGTTGAAATTTGTCCTCAATAGAAATTCAGATCATGAAGAGAACAGAATGTAATAAACTTTGAGAATATAGTACGAAACTTCGCGAAACTTTCTCATTCATATGGCGTGCAGAAACAAATTTCCAGAGAAATCTTGAAAAAACATTTGCAGAAATTTGACGCGTATCATGGTTTTCACAACGTGCAAATTGAAATCATTTCGACATTTGTCAGGAAAGTTTCTAGTAGGTAATTCTCTGAGAGCGATTATTGAAATAATAAACAAAATTCAAAACATTTCCTGAAACAATATAATATTTCTGGAGGTAAATAGGGAATGGTTTAAGATAAAATTTATATAGTGTTCTAGTTAAAATAGATCTAAGGATTCTCATGGGACTACGATTCAAGCTCTCTGATTGGCCAGAATGTGATCCAATTTCACATTAGCACAAAAATCGCACCAGACTATCTGTCAGCTATGTCATTTGTCATTCGTTCATCAATTATCTTGAATAGATTTGTGCACTTCCAAGATTTGAATTTGTATCTATTCAGGTGATATGTGAATATAGTTTTCGCTTTTATTTCTTGAATTAATTTTTAGCAGATTATTCTGAATCCTGTATCTGATAGTGTTCGAATTTTGGCCAATAGAAAGGCTTAGGTAGATCGTAGTTCCATAGGAGTCCTTGGACTGTTCTCAATTGGAATGAACTACAGATTTTCTAAATTATAAATCCAGCTAATCGCACATACTGTTTGATAGAATATCAATATTATGAATGTGATAAACCTTCCCGATCTCGAAAAATTAGTGTGAGTAAAAACATCCAAACGGTCAATTCTTAGTTATATTCAGATAAAAAGAATAAGAATGAGGTCCTGAAAGTATAGTTCTGAGTTTCTGAATGTGAAATCCTACATTGAATATATCATGCTACAGTCCTGATAGTCGCATCTGCTTATATATACTACAGAAAGTTTGAGAAATTTTCATAAATATCAAAGCACATGCAAAGGACAATAATAAATTCCAGAGTTGCCGGAAAACAGAACTGGGCACAAAGAGTTTCTTTTATCTTGCGCTGAGAAGTTAAAAAGTTATTTCTATATGTTACAAAAGTATTAGATGTTTCTGAGTCTGGAAGAGAGCTGATTTGTTTTCTGACGAGATGAAGAGATATCTTAGCGCACGGACTGCGTCGGCCAATTTGACGGTAATTTCTTTTGGGACTAGTACAGAAAATTGTCAATGTTAGACCGCATTTCCAATTTCATAGATTCAACTTTCCATAATACAAGCGTACAATTCCAATTTCTAAGATAAGTAATGAGTTTATTACTTGTCTTGTGAACTCTTAGCTGCTCCGAGTCTCATTCTATTAGCAAAATTCTTCCTGTTTATTGTTTTTTTTAGTTTGGGTGTCTCATAAGTTTTTGATGACTCTTAATATACATAATACAAAGGTCAAATCTAGACACGCGTAAGTTCAAGTTTTATTCGAACCAAGAAAAAGGAACCGACGACGCAGCAGTCGTGTGTTGAATTACACAAACCATTTAAAGACACTTTTGACTTCTTAATAATAACTCAAAATTTATTCAACATAAACACATGAAATTTTGCTTATTTATTAAAACTCCCTTGAATAGCTAGAACACCAAATTTCACGGATACAGCTCAAACGGTTATTTGGGTATTAATTAACGTCTAAAAATCAGCATTTTTATAATGCTGGGGCCACATTTACGCTAACGTTTAATGCCTATTATTGCACCAGATATCGCGTCAAAAATAAAGCTCTAAGTTGTGCGTCAAATTGAGTGGCCACACAAGCATTCAATGATAAATGTTATCATAAATGTCACTAAATTGGCCGTCAAAGCACTGTCCTATGAACAAGGTACCTTTTGAAACACTTCTAAGAATGCGATGGCTATTTCATTGCACCACTCCATTCTATAACTTTGATGATACCATTATTCCAATGAAGAACCTAGGCACGGTATTTCAGTCCTCGGTTTAACTTAAGCGGAGCTTAATTGCCTTGATAACAATTATTCTAACAATCATTACTATGGAAATTAAGCTACGTTTAATGTAAACCTTGGACTGAAATACTGGGTCTTACTGAATTTAAATTCGCACATTTAAAATTTACGATGACAGTTGACAGAGACAAACGCTAGTGTAGCCTCAACATTGCATTAAATAACGCGCTTGATCCCTTTGATGTGTCAAATTGAACCTACAACCGATCTATCGCTTAACGCCTCACGTCATTATCAACGTCGTGAATAAATTATCACGCTAAGACGTGGCTATACCTACCTTCAATGTCAAATAACACCTTAATTAATGGCATTAGACGTAAGTGTGGCCCCAGCATTCTGACTGACTAACTGACATATAGATCAAAAGCCCAACCCACTTCCAGATGACCTAGAAAGTTGAAATTTGGTATCCAATATCTGAATACTGAATTTTTACAATTTTAAATATTTTCCAAGCATGACCTTGACGCGAACCGAACACTCAATAATGGAAAATGATATAAAATGGAAACAAAAATTTACTATTTATTGATCAAAATACGAAATAGAAACAATCAAATGTTTCAAAACTCAAATGATAAATGATAATAATTTCTCTACAAAAAGTTATGATATTCCATACGAAAGATGGAACACAAATGTAAAAGTTCAATATTAAGAATATGTGTGGTTTTCGACTTTGCCGACAAAAGAATTGAGTTCTAAATGGGTGCCAAAGTTCTGTAGATAATCTTGAAATTTATATATAAGAACATACAACATTCTAGAATGAATTTCAAACAAAATTTCTTGTTTTTATCTACTTGTACAAAGTGAGAGTGAGTATTGTAGAACCGACCTAATTCACATATCAAGATTTTGATGGATATATCCGTTTTGAGCATCCCTGAATACATTTTGACTACTTTCGGCTTGATGTCGGTATGTACGTATGTGCGTATGTGCGTTCGTATGTGAGTAACTCGCAAATCTTAAGACCCGACGAATGTATAATTCTGTAATTTTGTATTTCAGACTGGTATAGGGTCTTGATATGCACCTCGCATTATAATTGTAATCGTTTGTACCGGAAATGCAGTTCACTTGTAACTTTCTTTGAGTTTTCAACATAAATCCAGATTTGATTAGCCATAGGATACTGTAATCCAGTAAATTAAGAACAATCAGTCATAGAATATTGAAATTCTGTATTTAGCGCTTCTATAACATCTAGTTGTATACTTTGCATTATGATCGCAATCGGCTGAGCCAGAGATGCACTTTACCTGGATCATTCTTTGAATTTTTCGCATAAATCCAAAATGATTGAACGTAGAATGTTGCAATTCATGTATTCAAAACGATATTACCGTCTGGATGCCCATGTTCTATTTTTATTGAGATCGACTAAGCCGGAAGTGTACTTCACTTGACAGTCTTTTAGATTTTTTTGCATGAATTCAAAACGATCGGATGTAGAGTATTGTAAAGATTAGTCGTGTAACGATAAAGCATTCTGTATTTGATCATCATATTATTATATACAAAAATATATCCAGTGATGTACAAGTAAATCACATGATATTTACTTCATATTCTTTCTTGGTACGATAAGGTTTGTTATCTAAAAATGTAACTTCGTGATTTGGAACATTCGAATTATTTACACAAAGCAGAATACTTAGGATAAATTCAATTTTTTTACCAGCAAACCAAATTTTTGAAAGAGTAAGATATGTTGACCTTACAATATAATAGCAGTAACTTGCGTATAATGTGAAAAAAGATAAGTTGATCAGCCGAATATATGATGAGTTGTATGTGAAAACTAGCCAAGTCTAATCTTGAGCTTCAAAGCTATCTACTTTGTGTAAATATTTGAACTGTTCCAATTCAAGAGGACATATTTCTTAATATATGAATTCCAGGATTATCTACAGAATTTGGCACCCATTTAGATCTTAATTTAACACAACCGAATTACAGTGGATCACACTGACGGTGGTTTAATAGTCTTGGAAATTACCAACCTGCTTTTATTCGTATAGTCGTATTATAAGAGGAATCACGGACGTCATTTTGATCAGCAAAAGCACACAAAAATTTAAAAAGAATACATAACAGCATTGGTAATATTTCTTCCAAATTTTCGTAGATATCTGAATTCATTGTTTTGTAAAATATGAAAATATCATTGCAAGATGAGAAGGTATTCAATCAAGCAGTATTAAATTGATAAATATCTATGTGAAATTACTCAAGATTTCTACCGAATGAAGAGGTGTCTTAATATTGATTTAACGAAAAATTGTGTTCTATCAAAAAATCTTATTCGATTTCAAGTTTATATATCAGTTGGCTAGACCAAATCATTTAGAGAATATTGGAATAATCTGATATTCCAAATAGGTATATTAAAATACT
Organism: Dromius quadrimaculatus; assembly: GCA_963989225.1. Classification (NCBI taxonomy): domain Eukaryota; kingdom Metazoa; phylum Arthropoda; class Insecta; order Coleoptera; family Carabidae; genus Dromius; species Dromius quadrimaculatus. Next base: position 53,633,209 of record OZ022325.1, on the reverse strand, counting down.
CAAAACATTTTTTTTCCACTTTGAGTAACTTGGGGTAGTAATTCATTTGGAATCAGTCTTTTTGGAGCTCTAATTTGATCAAATATAAGCTTTTGCTCAATAAATTTGGCTTTATCGCAGGTCACAAGAACAATATTGAGTGGACAATAAAACAGTCATGGAATATAAGAATGAGACAGTTGAGCTTCAACTTACTGGAGAGTATGAAGTTCAATTTGTACAATCATCCATAAAATTGTTGAATATTAATTGGATAGGAGAAAACCGATGGACAAGACTAGAAGAAAGTACCAAAATATGTGACAATAGTTGATCCCACATCTCAATATGTCACAACTGTTTTTCCAAAAATCGTAACTTTAATAATTAAAAAAAAAAACAGATATGCAACGAAAAAATTAGGACGTAGAGAAAAATTCCCAGGAATGGTTACAATTCATTGATTCAAAGTCGCAGATTATAATGAGAACGATGAGCCCTCAAGACTCACTTATATAACTATCATGATGAACAATAATCAAATATTGAACAGAAATATATTATTATTTACAAAATGAAATTGCAATGTAATAATCAACGATTTCAAATAATTCGAAGTCATAATAATGAATTCTTATAAAACACATATTTTGAGCTTGGGTTTGCGGTTCATGCGTTTTTTTGATTATCCTCAGACGTTCCGCTCAAGGTACTGACTGGACGTGTCTTGAAAGGGCTGAAAAACAGGACGTCCTGCCTAAAGCGGGATATTTTGCAGCACTAGTCATAGAGTTCAAGTGCATATTCTTGTTTAGTGAACTAAACATTTTATGGCTAAACGTTGTATGAATTTGACGAATATTGTAGTCAATTCGGTTTACTTAGTTTAGTGCTACTATAATCAATACATGCATCATCATTGGGTTCCATAATCCAAATATAGTTCTCTATGAATTAATGTTGGGAGCATTGCAGATGTTTGTTAAAGCATTCAAAAATAATATCTAAATGTGGACTTGTGGAGCTGTTTGCTTCATGCTCAATAATATGTGAATCTAGGATATAGAAGAGGAAATTGGAAATATCGCTTACCCACTTTCCTAACAAAATTGCAATTCAAATGAGTTCACAATCATTATCGAGAAGAGCTCAATTAATCACTGCGTGCATTCAATTTACTTCAAAAGTATCATTGAGGCCTAGAAAAAGTATCATGTACGTATGAACAAGTATCACGACACCAACCAACTTCTTCCGTAACTCGAAAAAATCTTATTATTTCAAAATATTTTACCTTGTTTGGACATGAGTGCTGCATGGATGAGAAATTTATTTTACCCCCTCTTAACTTGCTGCAGATGCAAATGCGAACAGTGCGTGAACTTAACCTTTACGCATTCATTGTTTCTGTGGATTCATATGAGTAGCACTGTGCACAACACCTGTCATCGATGCATTTGTTGAATTATTCATGGAATCTTGGTGTCAGTTTTTGCTCTGTGTTCACCTACTTTATTGAAATTGAAGGAATTTTGAAAGAATCTAGTATGTAACATGTGCGTGAACCAGTATTATGAGTAACAATTCTTGTGACTCGACAAGCCTTGTCTCAAAATATTTGGCTTTCTGTCAATAGTTGAGTTCACACACTTGTTACATAAATTACTATTAAACTAGAACTGCATGAAATTGGGAGTCTTGTAAGAGTAATGAATGAAAACAATAATATGATTGAGAATTTCTGATTTTGTGAATTGCGATGAATAAATTATGATGAGATTCACTTTTCTCTTCTGCATTACTTCGTCTCTTTTAAGCAAGACTGTCACAAATTCCACTTTCAAAATAGGAAGCAAAAATGATTCAAGGGAAGAAAAGTGAAGCATACAAGTTATGACAGCATACGAATAAGTTTGTAGTATGAGGGAAACGTAAACAAGATACAAAGTCAAAGGCCGCTATGAATAATACATGACAGCAACACACTTGAATGCTGTTGCTACTAAAAACAGTGGAAAGACAAGTACGGTTATTCCAACTGCAGGGAAACTGGAGTCTCAACCTGCTTGGTAATAAGAATTGCAAGTTTCTTGTCTCTGTACGTTCTGTATCTGGTGTCAGATGTCTTTCAATGTTTTATTAAGTATGACGCTAGTAATGTAAAGAAGAAAAATCCTATAATAAGTTTTTGCAATAACTGTAAGATGAAGCTGACAAAGCCAGATACTTATTTCGTTCGTTTAAATTCTATAGAATGGAAATTTCCAATCTCATGTTGTGCTACTGCTAAAATTATTGAATAGTTTACATAAGTGAATTAGAATCTAGATGTTATACCAATATAGGATCCTTTATAACTACAAGATACCAGACGTTCACCTGGAAATAAAATCCCACATACTTTTTTAAACTCCTTTATTTTTTATTGAGGTGTATAGTATTTTCAGTGTGACGAAAAGTTAAAAATGAGATTTTTGATCGAATGAGTTTTATTGTTGATCTTTAAATATTTCTTAATAGTATTATGGATACTGGTTGTTGAGCATGATCGTAGGGATCTAATATGTAAAATAACTTCAAGCTAGTTGAACCATTAGACATCTGAGTCAAAATCAAAATATGTATACAAGACTATCTCTACATTTTACATAAGGCTTTTAGTTTACAAGTTCTCTCAGACAAATTCCAATATCTCTGTTTAATTGTAGTGATTCCAATGATTTTTTTTCCTGTGAAATATCGACAAAATGTCATTAGGACAAGCTCTTTGCAAGAATATATTTTCGAATGTTGCACGTTCTTCATTACGAAATATCACTTTGACTGGAGATAGTGACAGAAGAATACAGAACATATTTTCATGAAATATGGAAATAAATCTACATCTAGCTCAGCAATAATTTAAAAACAGGTGGTGAAATTTGAAAATATAGCTAATTCAAGATACAAATGTGAAAAGTCATCCTTCAATGCATGAGCAGCTTGGTTAAAAATACGAGCGAAGCGAGTGTTTTTGGCAGCTTCGTGAGTACATTAGAGATTTTCTACAAGTGTATCTTACAACACTTTATCTTCAATCATCCTGATTTTTGAAAAATAATAATTTGTATATGAATTTTTCCTCTTTTGTAGATGTCATTTTGACGGCTACTATTGGACTGTTTATATTCAAGTTGATATAAATGTTCCTAGGAATTTTTATTAAAATATTGAGTTCAAAATAACCGAAATTGATTTTAGTGTTTGAGAGTTTGGAGAAATTTATCAGAAAAATTGAATCTGCATTGCAAGTGTAATGCAATGATTTCTTCTATGGACAAGTGCCGTCGAGTATATAGGTGTGCAACGAAACGACAAACATAGGAGTTCAACATAGGATTTTAAAATTGTGTGGTTATTGGCTCTCCTGTATATTTAAGAGCAAAAGGACTAAGTTATTTGGAATACATTTTTACTTATAGAAAGTCTTTATCTAATGCAGTAGAGTGTAGAATATCTGTAGCATTAGATATTCAGAAAATATGATATTTTCGTCAAAAATCAGATAGCAATGGCAATGAAAAACGAATGGAACAAGCTCTCATTCTGAGAGTACGAGTCCGTGTTATTATTGTAATTTTTTTTCAGATGCTACGGATATTCTACTGCATTGAATCAAGACTTTCCACAAGTAAAAATTGATTTTGAACAACTTTTCGTCATTGTTAATTGTTGTTATAACAGGAAATTGAACTGTAAGCATTTGGAACAGTCAAGATTGATGAGCAGAAGTAGGGCGTAAAATGAAACTTAGCATTTTGAAACTATGTTTAATGATATGTTTTACGTGCGCTACGAGATTCACTTCAGTATCAAGAAAAATATTTCGATCCTTGTTAAGTGTTACTCAGCCTGTAGCTGTCTGATCCATGAAGTATTCAAAAGTAATAGACGTAATTTTTCGTGAGAATGTTAAGGCATGACATTTGTTGAAGTTGAATTTGAATTGATTCACTTGAGACCGTTCAGCAACATATTTTAGATCGAACTGCAATAAAGTACAGATTTCTCACCAAGCTGAAGGCGAAAAATACATTGATCTATTTGGTTGAATCCCCAATTTTTCAGGATTATGTGGTCAAATAGCAAAAGCACTACCCATATAATATCGTCATGTCCGGCTGTTCGTATGTCACAATAATTTTACTTGAAGACTATAGACATTATATGAATGAAATTTGGAAGGAAGATGTTTTCTATGAGCCGAATGATGTAGTGAAATTACAAAAAAAGCAATCAGGAGTGGCACATCATACAAGTAACCAAGAGATAAAGATACAAGTTCTAGTGCACATAGCCGTGTGTAGTACCTGTCGTTGAATAGGTCTTAAAAATTGTGAAAGAAGTTTTAAGATACTTTTTCAGTCAAGTGGATAGTTGGTAAGATATACGTTTCTGAAGTCGCAAGAAGTGTGTTCCCTTCCCCTCTAACTTATCAATCAAGAAGATTGGTTTAAATAGTTCTTGGAATATGTGCTATTTTCTGTCACACGCTGTTTTGAGTGATGATTTATGAGCTATTGTGTAACTTATATCTGAAAATGAAGGTCAATAAGTTCTTATTGACATTATTATTGACTTCGAACTTCAACGGTGAACCTTATTTCCCACTACGGTACTCTTCAGTATACGTGATTCAGCACTTGGACGATTTTTTCGTCATTCGGGACAAGGGCCATGGTGTGCTGCAAAGCGAAGAGGGAGAAAAATCGTCAAACAACAATTAATTCAGTCACGACAAACTGAGAGCTACTGAGTATGCTACACAAATTTCACGTTATTCGAGCTGCGATTGAGTCTGTCAGTCAACAGTGTGTCAATAAGTATCATGTCGAAAAAATAGTCATTAACGAGAGATACACATCAAAAGCTCAAGTAAGCAGACCCAGAACATAGTCGTGAGCACATCGATCTCCCATCGACAATTTTGACAAATTATCTTCCACAATCTTGAGAATCTACCCAGTAAATCCAAATCTTACATTATAATCGTGTCATGCAAATATTCAATAGTTTTTTCAATCAAAACAGAGCAATATTCAAGGTATTTTCCAACAATCGCACTTTGTATTCATCAATGTACTTTCTGATTTGTATTAGAGTTTTCCATATTAATTATGCAGTTGATTATCTGGATAAGTTGCCAAAAACTGTATCATAATCATAACTTTTTCAGCCTGTACACAAGTTTTTGCCTCCAGATTTCATCATTTGGTGATCATAACATCTATTTAAATAGAATAATAAATACTGTACTACTGCAGTTTGGTGCAGATTATTATTTAAGTATGCCTGAACCTAGTAGCTACATTTGTTTGTAATCCAATTGTTCCATCGTAAAATGCACGTGCTGTGCAAATATTGCGTTAGTCTTTGTTCTATTTGTGACAGTATTTGCATTTTAACGTGTAATTCCAAATAACTTTTGCACGCACATTGCAACAAAAATATGTTATGTTTATTGTCCAATAGGATTTCAGCGTCGATTGATTAAATTTTTGTTATTTCATAGGCGGATAATTTGTATTTATATTCCTGTTCCGGTAAATATATTTATTTGATGATTCACGTTATTTAATTTTGAATTTGTTTGTTGATCGTAAAAACTACATCCGATGGAATCACTGCATCATCAAAAAAAAGTACTATGATGTGAATAAGAAAATATTTGGTTACATATAATAGTGTCATTTTGCATCAGTTCTTTGCTTCACTATTGCAATCTCATAAAAATATACATTCGGAAATGATTTAAGAAATATCTTCATTATGAGAGAGTTCTGTTCGATTATCTTTTTGTCTATTAGAGGCGAGTGAACGTGGGAGCAACCGAGGCTCTATTTTGAAGTTTGAACTCGAGAATAGATGCTTCTTGGATCATTTTTCTTCTTCTTTCACTTCCATTGAAGCACATCAATCTGGTGCAAAAAATTTGAATCCTTGTGAGAGTAGATACTCGTCCAAAATAAATAAAACTAGAATTTATGTTATATTCAATTAGTATTAATAGAAGCTATTAGCAATCGTCTGAATAGCAGAAACTTGCCCCTCCGGGACTTTAAATATCCTTGGAAGTCCAATATCTTAGCTACAAGGTCGATTCAGAAAATGAAGAAGCATTTCGAGCCACGGGTAAATGAAAATATTTGGTGGGATGCAATTGGCAGCATTACACTAAATATAATCTCAGCCAAAACTATCTGTTCTTCGATTATTGATGTCCGGTTTACTTTTCGTGATACTATTTGAGTACGACATGTTTGTTTAGTATTTATTTTGCGTGGAACTGTAAAAATTCTTACAGAAAGCTGTATTCATGTTTACGACATTAAAACAAGAGTTCAGTCATCACAGCGGGCTGGCTAATGATCTCTACGCCTCAAAAATACATGTTAATCTGGATCCAGTCTCAAAGTGATGCTTACTGTTTTTTTGACTTCAATGAAATTGTGCATCTTGGATTTTTGCCTGAAGGTGGGACAGTGAACCATGCGCACTACCAAGACATTTTACAGTAATAACGTGAAAAAATTTGCAAAAGAGACCAGACTTGTGAAGGGACAATTTATGGTTCTTGCACTATGGCAATGTGCCTACGCACTCAGCTTACTTAATCTGATAGCTCTGTCTCTCTTCTCACTGGACTTGGATGCCTATAATTTTTTTGTTCCTAAAACTAAAATCAGTGCCTAAAAGATACCGTTTTGAAACTATGGCTGACATCAAAGCAAATTCGTCACAGACCAATACTCAGGTTTTGATCTTTCAATTATCAAAATCTGTTTCTCTGGAAATTTTCAGAGATCATCCTGCAGTATTCTATATCTCCAAACCTGCGACTCCGGCCGCATTATGGTAGGTGGCACTGCTGCAAACTCATATTCCTACAGACCATGTATCAATTCCATTTTTATTGCTTTGCGATTCACAAATTCGATTATCAGAGGCTTGCTATACTGTACCAGAGAGTCCCAATAAGGGCAAAATACGTGTCTACATCTGCTGCCCTATTAATGATGATGATGATGTGAAAATCGACTTCTGAATATGTAATTCTGTGGAACAATCAGGTTTTGATTTTCAATAATCTATCAAATTTTGTTCCACGAACTTTTCCTAAGATCACTTTACATTGCTCTGTATTTCTTCAACTTTATTTTCATAGCTCTGCCGTTCACAAATACGATTATATAAAGCTTTGTTACACTGTACTGTGAAGTCTCAATAAGGACACGACATCTGTCTACATTTGCCGCTCTATTCAAGATGATGGCATGAGAACCGATTCCTGAATTTGTTGTTTTGTGTAACAATCAGGTTTTGATCCTCAACAATTTATCAAGTTCTGTTTCACCGGATATTCTGAATGATTACTTTTTAGTGTCCTTTATTTCTTCATAACTATAGCTGTGAAACTTTGAATTTGGGCTGTAGGGCTTACCACCAACAAACAGACTACAATTTTAATTTGAAAAGCCTCGAATCCTATTGATGGATCTAAATAATATTACATGAAAGTTTGCATATGAACTTGAATATGAACTATGTACATATATATGAGTAATGATGATTGATGTCATGCTAGGATAACATTACATTACCTATATAAAATATGCTTATAGCACGGCAAAACTATATCCAAACCTTGAGATCACAATGATAAATTCAGGGTTGTGCGAAAAATTATCTTTCTTCTCATAAACCATACTACCTACTCATGCTAACGAACATGAAGTCAACTTTACTTTTTTGAATGTTCAAACATATAAACACCTTTGATTAATGAATAAAGAAGATTATCATTTTTCAAAGAATATAAGACATGTCACCTATTGAAGCCGGCCGGGTATGCAGTGTTGCAATTTTTCACCGTCCACGGTTTTCTTTATTGATAGTCATGATTTAACGGAAAACAGTAAAATAAGAACTTAATTGGTTTTTCAACTAATCGGTCATATATCGTAGGGTTCAGAAAAAAACTGACGCTGGCATCACGTGACCTATTTGTACATAATGGGATATATTTATATACAAAATTTTATTCAAATGATGGAGAGATGTACTTACTCGTTATGAATCATAAACTCCATGTAAATTAATTTACAACCAATTCGTATTTTCAAACTGATTTATGTATACTTACCCAAAATTAATATTTATAGAAAACGGAATGATTTTGTGGTAATCAATAAACATTTGCAATTATAAAAACATGCATTATATGTGAAATTCCAATTCCAGTTTATTGGAAAATTGCAAAGATTCAGTAAACTGCACAATTGGATGGTATAGAAGTGTTTCATACGAAATTTCAATATTCTACAATTTGATTGTTTTGAATTTAAGCAAAAAATTGGAAAATTGCATTTCCGGCGCAACCGATTGGTACGAAAATAAAAGATAATCATTAAGGTGTTACACAGTAATTTCAAATACTGAATTTCAATACCCTACGGCTAATTATTCTGGATTTATGCAAAAAAGAATTGAGTAACGTGCACTTCTGGCACAGACGACTGCAATCATAATGCGAGGTGCACAATTAGACACTAGACCAGTCTAAAATACGAAATTTCAAATACGTTCGACGGGTTTTGGGATTTGCGACTTACGTAACGAATGTACATACATACGTACCGACATCAAGGCGAAAATAATCTAATGATTCGGAGATGCTCAAAACGGAAATTTTCATTAAAATCTTGAAATGTGAATTTTGTCGGTTCCACAATACTTACTTTTACATAAAAAATGATAATAAACCCCTAACCTCGCATAAATTTGTAATATATATGTATATATACATATATTTCGAAAACTAAGTTCTCATCATCAGTAGAATTAGGCGAATCACATTAACAGCAGGCTGCAGTTTTCCTCTAAAGATATGCTCTCCATCGAATAGGCTGAAGATTGCTACAGGAGATATTATCGCCACCAGAGGTGTTTTTCATTACCTCTGGTACAGACGATAGCAATCATAATGCGAAGTGCATGGCTAGATGTTACAGAAGTGCTCAATACAAAATTTTCATATTCTACGACAGATTGTTTGGAATTCATGCGGAAAAATCGCAAAGTCTGTTATATGAAGTGCACTTCAGGCTCAGCTGATTGGTACAAAAATAAAAGACGACCATTGGGATGCTACAGTAATGTCAAACTTTACGCATAATCGTAGAAAAATATCTTCGATAAATTGGAAAATTCCACCCATCGGTATAGAGTAATATGTTAGAGGCTAAATTTGGTTGAAAGTATTCGCTCCGTGCATAAGTGGCAGATAGTGCCTCTCTTGGATTGAATTATAACAAGATGTTGTATACAATACCATACAATGGGATGTTACAAATTATAATTTCATGGAAAAACTAGCAAAATAAGGAAAGTAAACTCAACATAAAAGTTTTAAGAGGTAATTGTTTTCATTTACAATGAAGTTTTGAGTCAATATATATATATATATATATATATATATATATATATATATATATATATATATATATATATATATATATATATATATATATATATATATATATATATATATATATATATATATATATATATATATAGTGCTGAAACTGAATAAGTGATTTGACATATCAGAATGAACCAAGTCATAAGAACCGGTTCTCAGTCAATTACTTTCAATATAGAATTTGAGCCTCAAGTAATTAAAGGGAGAATGTTGGGAGCGTCTCATGTGATAAGGGTTGAGGAATTGGATGGATTTGGTAATCGAATACCAATGCCAGGTGATTTCACATGGACTACATCTGTTATTCTACATCCATACAAAATAAAACTACATATATAAACTGTTAAAAACTCCATTTTCATCACAAAAATATGCTTATGCATAAACATTATTAATCTTCCTACTTAGTTTCCAACATTTCGTTTATTGGATCTGTCAAAAACGAAAAGTTATAAAAACTGCCGTTGGGAACGCTGCGGTCGAATCTTGAGATGTGCACGGAGCGAATAGAGCATCAGTCTTTACCAGACACCGAATAGTTCCGGTTCGAATCAGATACTTACTAATTCCAGTTCTAATCGAATAATACTTAGCTCCGGTTATAATCAAATATCGAGTACTTCAGGTCACGGTGTCAATCTGCAGATCTAATTATCCGAACAATTCTATAGTTTTGGAACCGGAATCGAATTGAATCGTGTTCCCAAAGTAAAATTAGGTAGATGCTATTGATGTTACATTGATATTTTACTGGCTCTGTCGGCTAAAACTAAGTACGACACCGGATAAACGATATGAAAAACATCTCACAATATAATGTCTTCTAATCGACATATGGAAAGAAGAGGAAATGATCATTATTTTATATTCATCTTACAAACTGAAGAGTAGAATCATTGCAGGACTTTATAGAAACAAATAATTCTTGTAAACTGTACCCCTCATCATCATATTCGATTGATTCTGTTCGTATCTTGGAATAGAAAGCTGGTATTTAAATCTAGAAAATAGAGTTTCATAAGAACAGTAGCAATACTGCAAATTGTGTATTCAAAATAAATATCTTCATGTCCAGTGTATCAATTAATCCATTATAACTTTCTGTAAAATTCATTCAAAGATATTATCTGTTGGTCAAATCTAATTCATGATTATTCAAGCTTCAATTGAAAAAATACCAGCAAACAAGTTTACTTTGTTGTATCCATATTATCAATGCCGCTTATTCGGAAAAGTGGGACGATTTGCGCCTGCTCTCTATGTATGAATGTGTAATAACATGCACCCTAGCGAGCTACGGCGTAATTGCATACATGATTAGCACAATGCTAATGCAAGAGCTGAATTTTATACTAGAGTACTTATAATATTCAAGCTATGAATTCAGTGTTCGTGGACAAATATTTAATGGAGAAATTGAAATTAACATTGATTAAACAAATTTCATAATCCACCTGAATTTGTGTTTTCCGCTTTACGAACATAATATTACTGTTATTGAAAACTTATAACTAAATATTGTTTTCCGGATGATTTCATACGATATGCGGATATTACATTACATCCGAAAATACTCGTCTACAGCATAATATAATATATTCTGGTGTACAAGAGATATACAAACCATGAATAGATAGTTATATCCTCAAATTATTAGGATCTTGGGAATAATTTACATGATTATTCTCGTTGGGAGCGAATCATGACTTAGTTAAAGGTTACTATTTGCGTTCACTTGGACTATCTGTCAAAAGCATCAACTATTAGTCGGTCATCTATTACAATCAATTAATTCATATTCACTTGTGTAAATGTATTTGTTGTATTTAAACTAAATTCACCATCAAGGTAGCTCTTCTAGATTCTGCATTTTATGTGTGGGAATGTTGTATTCAATATACAGATATATTAAATACAATTCCACTTTCACTAAGTCTCTTCAAGTTCAGTCAACTTACCATTTATGAATGATCCGGTATAAATTGGACTTGATTTCTTGCCTATTTATTGCTGGGAGACTGAGCCGGAGTCGGAAATATTCACAGTTCAAGTATTTCAATTTATTCCTTCTTCCAATCCCGTTGTTGTTATCATCTCTATTTTGTTTCTTATCATCTAAATGATGACCAGAAAATAAAGGGACTCAAAGAGCCCCATCCTTCTCTATCGACATACGCAGCCGTTTAGTCATTTTGTAGGAGCTAAACAGAATAAAACGACCCCCGGGACTTCTACCATCAACTCAAAGAAACATTATCATGGTATGTATGTCTTTGATTGTCTTCTACGTGGTTTGTGTATCTTGAAAGTATAAATTATAATGTCGTTTTCATATGTTTTTATTACCTACCGTTCTCGCTCTATTTTGCAGACACCTGTATCTCTCCACAAGAATAATTCTGTATTGATTATCGTAACAGCACTAACTTGTAACAACGGTAAAAGTGGTAAATTTCAGCTCCGTAAGATCTTCCTCCTAAGTGTAAATAGGACAGAGACTCGAGTGGTTTGGTTGTTTTCTTAAACATGAGAGTAAATCAGACCTATACAATTGAAGTCTTGAACAACTGAAATCCTCAGTAGACAGTTTGGGTCTGACCACGCCGGAACAATACCAAATAGTTCGTGCATACGGTGTAACCTAAGCTGAGCGGTCTTAACTATTTTCTTTTAGGAAGACAGAGAGATGAAAGAGATAGATAAAAGGCAATGAGCCAACTTAAAGTTATTATCGCCCAAATAGTATTTCGAACACAAGTGATGCTCGAATGGCTTTTGAAGTAATCAGAAATTTGTATTTCAAATTCAAGTTACAGAAATTTAAGAAACATATAAACTTATGCGCTGATTTAGGAATAATTTCACTTAGTGGTTAGCATACAAAATACCAATTTCCAGATTAATATCTAAAATTGAGCTTATTACAAGTAAGAATTGGTTGTTACAGCAAAACACTTGAGCTGTCTTTCGTCGAATATGATTTTTGTTAAACAAATCCATGTTGATATTTTAAATTCAAGGTAAACGTTATGTCCGATATTTCACGTGTCATTGAGATGCGACTAGATACATTCGGAAATTTTTAATCTATCAGAAGGGACAATTCGAATACCGAGCCATAAATCAAGATTTCTGCGCGTAATTTTCTTGATTGATCCATCATGAACGAGCCATTAATCATTTCAATTTATCATCGTGTAGTAGACCAAATTGGAGAGAAATAGTAGCAGTATTACAAAACGAGCTCAATCAGTGCTAATATTATACCCAAACAAAATAGGCCAAGGGCAATGAAAATGAATTCTTCCTTTGGAAATGTTCACAGAATTGAATGAGATGTCATAACAAATTATGATTTAAGATATTTGGCAATACATATATGAATCAATTAATCGTTGGCTAAATTTAACTGAGCTTTGGTGAATATGTCAGAGACTAGTACAGAATAATCATGATCACACCTCATCACTTTTATGTAAATTAATTATCATGATATGAATATGAGTGTGCAGCCATTATAACGCTTTTATTATCATAATGGAATCTTTGAACGTGAGTTTTACCTGTTTTGGAACGTCAAATTGAATTAAAACATTGCACACTTCTCAAGGACCGATAACAATACAATAATCTATTTAGTTTGTCGCATTATAAGGATCATCAGGAATGAAGATTCGCTTCCGGAGAGGAAGCCTGAGAAACGGGTACTACATTCAAGGAAGGCAGCTCGGTTAACTGTAAAGCTCGCCGCACACGATGCAATTTTTCAAGCAATTTTGTTCATTTGGCGCCGCACTGGGTACCACGCTTGCTCCGATGCAAGAAATTTGGTGCGATGCGGGGTACTAGACTTACCACGAGACTTGTTTTTCAAGATAGGTTCGGTGCTATTTTTTGCACTTGCTGCGCCACTGACTGCTGTCCACAGCCAATCAAAGCAGACGACGAAATCACGTGATTACATCACTGAGTTGTATGTCGCATCAGAATGCTGTGCCTCGTTAGTACATTGTGTTTTGTGGTGTTTTAAGATACAAATAAGTAAAAATCATGGCTAGTGGAAATTAGGTAATGTTTACGTACTCTAGCTCAGGGTGTATACCAAAAAATTAAATGAAAATTCCATGACTTCCAGGTTTTCCAGGTTATTTTCAATAAAATTCCAGACAGTAAAAAACAAAAGTTTGATACAAGTTTACATATAATCACAGATTAATGGGTCGATTCTGTTCACACTTTTACGATCTGTATCGCTAATCGTAAGCCCCACAGTATGCATCGGATAAAATCGCAATTCTGATCACCTCAGTAGCTTACAGATTTCTCATAAGCTCTTACGGTTCTCGTAAGTTTTCACAGTTGAATAGAGAGTAGACATAAATGCTATAGATTTTGACAGTTCAAAATAAAGTAGGGTGTAGTGCACCAGTTTATAGGTCTTTTATCAGAAAAAGATAATAAAAGGTGAGTGACAGAGATTGGGATGTTACTTCTTGGAATATGTATCTGACATTATTTGACAGATTGATTCAATAAAACAGTTTCTAGAAACTATTCGCGATTACTACAAAGAAACTTCAGAGGCACTACAAACCTGTTCGACGTCCCAGAAAATAATTTCAAAAAAATGTTAGGCTTAACAAAATTACAGTTTATGAATTAATTCAAACACTTGGACCATTCATACAACAATTTCAAAAGGATCAAATTACTGTACATCTAAAGGTAGGCACCTAGTTGTCGAACAACAGTTTTTATTAAAATTTTTACCGATATCGAATTTATTGATTTTAAGCTCTACCTCTGAATTTAAAAAAATCATTTGTACCTGCACTACTTCCTTGAATTATCATTGTTTTGACAATAACAATAAGTAATGATGCTTGAAGAAAAAATCTAGTAATAATTACTCACGTCATAATATTTATTACTAGATATTTAACTTCCTCATAATCACACGTCTATACAGATAAAAATATATGAGATTTGACGTTTGAACTTTGAAGTATTAAAACAATTGTTTAATGAATAGAATGAAGTTAGCTTAAGATATGTTTAAGAGATAGTCTTGATATTTGGGATCTGTAACAAGGTTTCCTATAAATGTATGAATAGAATCGCCACATTTGTAAATTTGTAAATTGTTCTCTTACGAACGATCTGTAGCTTATGAATTCATAATTTTACAAATTTATAGGACAGTGAACAGAATCGATCCATAATGTTGCAATTCTGTGTGAACCCTATAAATCTGTAAATTAAAAACAAAATCGCAACGAACTTGATATCCTTATGAACGAATTTACATTAATCGACAAAAGTAAATGTACTTTAATAAATTTTTTTTTCATGAATTTATAGATCTGGAAGACTTATAGATTTGCACAGATGGCCCTAGTATCTTAAAGAGTGAAAATATACTTTTATGAGTAATAATGCATAAATATCCTATGATGTATTTTTTCCAGACAAATATCAGAAATTCTCTGACGATTCCATGACATTTCCAGTTTATCTAAATTCCCTGACATTTCCAGGTTTTCTACGTTTGGTATACACCCTACTAGCTCGTCAAACAAAATGTTGAAAACTCTGCGGCCTTGATTCCTTCTAAAAAGTCACTCTCTTGACCAAAGTTTTTTGTTCTTTTTTTTCTGTCTCGTAATTCGCAAGCTATAGCTGCAGCAAATGCTCCTGCTCTTCTCCGACGATTAGTTTCGGCCACATCCATACTTGTAATGTGAAAATCTACCAAGTCTACGTTCTAGTGTTAGAATGAGTGGCGCAGCTTGCATCGTGTGATGCAAGAATAAGTGTCACACTAAGTGTACCTCAAAGTGGCCCAGTGCGCAAAAAAACTTGCTGCAAATTAAGTGAACAAAATTGCATGGAAAATTACCTCGTGTGCGGCGGGCTTAAGCAAACAAACCGAGCTAGGTCAACAGTAGATAGCCGTGCGAACGGAGCGAGCTTGGTCAATGGTAAACTGTCGTGCAAGCCAAGCAAGCTCTGTTAACGTTGATCCTCCGTGCGAGCTAAGCATGTTCGGTTATTTTAATAACAAATAATTTGAACTAAGAGAAAGAAAATTATTTATAGTTTATAAAAACTAAAAAACACACTTTAATGGAAAACCAAACTGTTAAGTAAAAAATAACTTCCAATATAAAAATAAAGTAATTGACGAGAAAATTAATAGGGAGTTTTTGCAAGCCTCCGCTATTGATACGATAACGCTAACGTAAAAAACTATTTTCTTGGGAAATGCTTGCTCAATAATGCTAGCTTGAATTACAGTGTACTCACAAGAAACTTCAAGGATTAGCAGACATCAATAACGTTACAATGAACAAATTTGTCAATTTCAGTACGGATGCAAAAAGGAAATAGTTTTTGACATTAGCGTTGACGTTCCATTAGCGGTAGCTTGCAAAAACTCTCTAATGTTATTGTAAATAAAGCGTGGGGTACTTTTTATCATATTTTCATACTCACTCTACATTCAGAAATCATACCAATAGAATATCTACAACAACTGATATCGAGCACCTCACGCTTTTTCCACAATCACATAAATTTTCTCGTCAATTAATTTATTCTTATAACTAGCAGCCCGTGCCGGCTTCGCACGAAAGGACATTTAATGATATTGTAACATGCGAGAGTGTGGAGGCTCATAAAAGTGGAGTAGGCTTGGACTTGACCGCGCCAGGGCGGAGCTATTTGTCCCCTCTGTATTGCGCTGCACCGCACCACATCACCCCTCCCGATGGAAGCCTCTAGCAATATTCTAGAAATACGGTAAAACTTTCGAGAAATGGATATTTCTATATATCAAGACAAGCTAAAGACTTGAGTAATAATAGTGTAATGGTGACGCTAGAGCAATGAATATCAAAAAGTGAAGTGAAAATATAAATATCTGCGACATTTTTTAAGTTAGTATCAAGTGATACATAAATAATATAGTGCTGTTAGTGATATTCTGAGGAATAAAACTTTTATTTCATTTTAAATTATTAAACAGTGACTTTGATTTAATCACAAACTATTTCTTCAAGCAATAAGCATCACAATATCAAACAATTTTGTACGAATCTTCAAAGCTATCGATGGTATAAGATGATCATTAAGAATAATACCAAATTTCTTGCTTGAATAACACAGTTTACATATGACATTAACTGTCAAAATTATTTGATAAATGCGTAGATCTATGTATTGATAGCATTATCAGCATTTAATTAAATGAATTACGAAAAATAGAAGATTATATTGCAGCGCAGGAAATATAAGGAATTTCATCGATCATTCTTTCATATCTTGGGTTACAATATTATAGTTTTCGTAGATAACCCTTTTTTTGAGAGTAAACTATAGTGCATGTTACTAAGTGATAATAGGTTTAGGAAAGAATCCTTAAAATCGGTCGCCATGCAAGCGCCAGCAGCAACTATGGAAATTTCAATCAAATCGATTGAACGGTGCTCAAACGAACAAATACCGTCAATAATACTATGTCAGAACCTTCAAGCAAGTGTCAACAACTACTATATAATATTCCAAGTCAATCGGATGGATGATATGTGAACGAACAAATACGGCTGGTGCGTCCCTCAAAGTATGTTGATCGTACAATACAAAGAACTTTCTTGAAAGAACCAACAACAACTGTAATAGGTTTCAGCTCAGTCGGATAACCGATGCGCGAACGAACAAATACGGCTCGTGCGCCAGGTTGATGATACTACAACTATAATAAGAATCCTCACGAATGTTCCAACAACACCTATTATAAGTTTCATTCCAATCAGACGAACGATGCACGAACGAACAAATACGGCTTGTGCGCCAGTTATTGTACGTTGATGGTACCATACTAAAAAATTTCACCAACAACTTTAGAATGTTTAAACCCAATTGGCTCGTGCACTACTCAATGTATGTTGATAATTTTCCACTCAAACCACCACTGTATTGAAGCGAACAGAATAAAAAATAAATTATTCTAATCGGTCAAGCCGTTTTTGAGTTTTAGCGAGACTAACGAACAGCGTTTTATTTTTATTAAATTAGATAAGAATGATTCTTCACTTTCCAGTTTGGTTTACCATCAAAGCGTGTTTATTAGTTTTTTTAAACTATATATTTTTTTTGTTGAGCCCTAATAACTTGATCGATACAAACAAAGAAGCGTTCTATCAAGAATGATGTACACTATTTCTTCTTTAAGCTAATTGAATTTTCATATCTGACAATACAACAGCAGTACTTATGAACATCACAGCTTCTCGAGACATTTTATTGAGGTTGAAACTGCACAATGAATTGTCAATATTTCCGATAGCTGGATGAACTAAGGATACAATAATGCCTTGATTTACCAAAAAAATGTATTTAACGAGTATAACAATAATTTCATTATTATAATCAAGATACCATAACTTTTTACTAGAAGCATGAAGTAAACAAAAGCGTGATATGAATAATTGTACATCGTATCGCAATCTCCAGATTATTTTTTTTGTTGACTACAAAAATGACTTCTACTTTGAGAATAATTTTTGGTTTGGAAAATTTTGTACTTACTTGAAGTTGTCATTATGTGACTGATACAAAAATTTGATCTTACTATGGCTGGCTGATTTCGTATCTTCCAGCTACCATCAGTTGAAATTTTGAAAGTTGAGAAAAATATTGTAAAGCAAAACGTAGTTCACAGAGAGAATATAATATCTATCTCTAATATTTACAACTCTGATGAAAGTTGGATTAATTATGTACAAATCTTTGCCGGCGATTCGCAAGTTTAAACATTCAGTAACCATGGAAATGAACGCCGCATTCACGGATAATGTACCAGCAAATGACTGTGAATAACAGATTAATTATTTGGGAATGGGGTGAACTACTTTTCTGGTGTATGGAAACATTTTTACCAAAATATATTCCACATTTTATTTGGGATAAAAACACTCGGCTAATCGCCTCGTGATTTAACATCACACACGTTTCATTACAACGGCTATATCAAACTTGTATCATTAATATCTATTCTGTCATATGGAACGAATACATTCGAAAATACCGACTTCATTGTGAATAGTCTTTTGTTTCTCCTTATTTATTATTGTTATTGTTGTTACCTGCAAAACAATTTGCGATAAAGTCGATATTTTCGAACATATTCGTTGTATATGATGGAAATAGAATATTAAAATTTTAAAATAATGAATGAAAGCTTCTGTTTATATGAACTTTATGTACACTAGAATTTATATCTGTATTTGAACTTAAATAAACCTACTTTCCGATTTCAGTAAGAAAATATACTGCATATCGCATGAAAATAAAAAAAAATGTACTGGTTGTCTATGCTAGCAATGCTTATGGCTCAGTGCGGCTATGTTGGATCGTGAAGTCACGATGTCAGATCCCAATATCAATGACTATTTGATCAAAAAAAATGCTTGGAAACGCATCGACAAAAATAAAAGACTACAAACAATACATGTATACTCGTAAATAAACTGCACGGATTTGGCTTTGATATTGGATGTAATCTATACAGAGTTTATTTCTTTGTGATTTATCCATACCATTTACTAATGAATAACTCTGGGATATCGATGCACTCTTATTATTGTTTATAGCTCTTCATATTGTACTGATATGAAATATTATTAATGTTGATAATTTTTATTGTGCTCTTATTCATCCTGGCTCCAGGAGTATGAATAATGACGTATTTCAACAATACAAAATGCCATCTTGCTTTTCAAAGTTTGGTTGAACACTTATTCAACTATAAAATGAAGAAATGCAAGTTCACACTTGATATAGTTTATACACTCAAAGTAGAAAAGAAGCGAACACATGACTTATATTTGCGGTACAGACACTAACTACTTCTTTGATAAAAATTTTCCAAAAAACAAGTTCAGAATAATATATGAAAGTGATCAACATATTAACAACAAAATATGTCATTTTAATTAGCACGTGAATCCCAGATTAACTTTTTTTGATTCGATATCTAAAGTCATGCTCTTCGTGGCACTTTGCAAATGACGCATTGATACAAATCCTCTCTCGGTGGATAAATTAATTTTTCTAAACAATAGATGAGATCCTCATATTGAGTGTAGCTCCATACTTTGTCCCAAAATTGATACCTTTCACTGCAATCTCAGAATCGCTGGCGTGCTTCATCTACGCAAACCTATTGATCAAAACAAAATATCATGTGTTAGAAAGTGCAAAGGATTAAATAATTAGTTTACTATATGTCATTAGTTTTTCGTGATGTTTCCAATACTAACAAATCTCGATTCGCGATTGACTACTCTACAAACTTTTCTTTGATCATTATAATTTTAATTTAATTCTTAGAAGTGACAGCTCATCTTTACTACGTTCTTAAACATGGTAATCCATCAGACATATTATTGCTTTCCTTCGAAAAATATTCATTCAATTTTTTAACTTGCATTGTAATGTCGAATTGTGTTCTTAATTGTGTTGGCCAACTTTGATCTTATAGTTTCGATCTAGGGATTATTTCAAAGTAATAAACAAAAATGCCTTATGTGATTGATTATGTACATTTGATGCGTACATACGGCCGCACTTCACTGAATATTTTCTTATAAATGGAATATTCAAGACAAGAGATTCAAAAATTATTCATTTACAGCTTATCTTTCCGTTCTTGTGGAATAGAATATGATACGGTGGGATTAATTCTGACCAAAGCTATCATTTCGAGGATAAAGTAGTGAATATAGCATGTGGATCTTGGTTATTGATAAAGTTTTAAGCTAGTCTCATGCACAGGTAGATTATTTCAAAGTGATTAAATCTTATGTGGATATCATGTGACTTACTTGTACATCATCGGATATATTACCATACAAAGATTCATTCAAATGGTGTTAATATGCTACTACTTATACCTATAACCTATGGTGTTAAGATACTACTTACTTATGAGTCATAAACATATAAATTAACTTAAAACCATTCTGTATTTTCAAACTGATTCATGTGATACTTACATAGAATTAAAATTCGTAAAGAACGAAATAATTTTCTGTCGATTGAAAAACATTTTTAATTGTAGAAACATGCACTTCATGCAGAATCTAATTTCAATACATTTCGATTTGCGCGAAAACTTGGAAAACCTGTTCACAAAATTGAATTTTCGGTTCAGCCGATCGTGATCATGATGCGAGCTGTACAACTAGATGTTATAGAAGTGTTTAATACTAAATCTCAATATTCGAGGACTGATTGTCTTGAATTTATGTCAGAAAGTTCAGCCTATCAATACGAAAATAGAATACAACCACCAAGATACTACAAAAATTTGAAATACCAAATTTCAACATCCCCTAGTTGGTCATTCTAGATTTAGGCAAAAAATTCAAAAAAAATCTCAAGTTATATGCACTTTCGGTAAAGACGATTGCAACCATAGTGCGAGGTGCATAACTAGACCCTAGACCAGTCTATTTCAATATGATACGTTCGACTGTTTCCAAGATTTGCGAGTTACGAACGAACACACATACATACGTTCCGACATGAAGTCGAAAATAGTTGAGATAAATAAAAGGAAGCTCAAAACGAATATTTCCATCAAAATCTTGAAATGTGCATTTTGTCGGTTTCACAATAGGGGTAACCTAGGAGAGTAATGACAGAGGAGGGGTGTGACAATAGTCGATTTCTCGGAAACTTCAATCGTTGACAACAACGCGCGTTTGTTGTTTCTGAGACTCGCTCTTTGATGCAACACGCGTCAATGGTGCACATTTGTGAGTGTACGACATCTGCATACAAAAAATCGCAAAAAGTTCTCCACCAAAATTTTGACTGCAGACGCGTCATGTTTACATTGTTATGATCTTTCTTCTGAAATGCTTCAGTCTTCCAAGTTTATTATTCTGACCAGTTTTGTAACTAGGCAAGTTGTGAAAACCCTCCTATTTTTGTTTATTCATCTGGCAAGGTTCTTTTTCTGTAATGTGGTGTGATATTGCATGCTGAGTTGTTATTTTTTTGCTTCAGAATGCCAAATAAATACTAACGAAAAACTTATAGGGACATGGATAGTGTCAAAACTTATGAACTGGCCCTTGAAGAAGTCACAATTTTAAGCCTAGTCAAGTCACTGTTGCCTAATCCAGAAATTGAGGAAAATCAAGAAGAAAGAATCTCCACTTCAAATTCAACTATTTGGTATTGTTGAAAACGATGACATTGCTGTCAGAGAATTCAATATAGAAGCAAAAAATCCTATTCTAAGTGTGTTCACAGAATCAGACATGACATCTTGCAGTAGTCCATTCACTCTGAGCTATAACGCCAAAGAACCCGTTATTGCTCCCACGTCTACACGTTAGTCCTCTTGCCACTATTTCTAATGTGATCTCGCCAGAATCACTCAGGCCGTTGCCAGAAGCTCCGCCAAGAGGAAAAAAAAGCAACCGAATAAACACAAGATAAAATATGCTGCGCTCACTGACATACCTACCAAAGATGAAATTGCTGCCATAGAAGCAAAATGAAAAATAAAGAATGTGAAAAATCGTGTTTTAAGTAGGGAAAAGAAGAAACCGGCAAAAATGAAGGAGAAAACTGATAATAAAAGAAAGTTGATGATGAAGACGAGGAAGATGCAGAAAATAGTTGATTTTGCTTACGTTGCCTTGAGCCCTTTGTCAATAGCTAATTGAAAGATAAGTGGATCCAGAGCCTCAAATGTCAACATAATGGTATTATTTATTCACCAAATGGTCTAAATACATGGGTGTCACAACTTAACTTGTTATCTATCTATTTTCATTGGTGACAATCTTAGAAAACGTTGCTTCAATCGTTTCATAACATAACTGAAAGGGAGGGTGAAGGGTAGACACTATCACTAAACTAAGCATTCGGATTGGATAAAGCGATAGAGAAAAGGAACTCCCTCAAAATGTCAAGATCAAGAAATATCAAAAGTTCTTGAAACAAGACAAGAAATGCGTCGCCGAGAAACGGACAAGATAACAAATTTTAATTTTCTTGTCTTGATAATCAAAACAAATAAGAAATGATTATCAAGACAAGAAATCTTGTCTTGATGAAACACGTGGCTCACCTCATTATTAGGAGAGTTGTGATACAGGGAATAATTCCGGTTTTGGTAGATTTTCTCAGACACCTTAATACTTTCATTAATTTTATGATTGTTTCGTAAACAGTATGGATTGAGCAACATTGACTCATACAGCTCTAAAAGTTGAATGTTTCTCAACTGAGATAATGTTGATCGAAGTAAAAACTGTCACAACCCCTCTTGGTATCTTCTACTTATTTTTACTTGTTACAAGTAAGTGAAAAAATAGACGAGAAATATATGCAGTCACGACGCGCAACAAAACTGCCTTTTGAATCGGAGAACTAAGATAAGAAGTTTGTAATCATTTACCACAAACAAAAATATGTATGTAAAGTAGTAAATCAAATAACATTAGAATGCAGAATAGTTTATATCATATCAAGAATACATAGTATCTATTATTATTAATCAATAATACTAATATTCTGAAGAAGATTATTGGTCAAAGGATCGGAATGTCAAAGTTTCAAATAAATATACAGAATTTAGAATCAAAAGTCGTTTTCATGGTATCTATTGTTTTATGCGACAGTTTTCAATATTTGCAGCACGATGTTAGGAGTTCACGCTCGTGATATGAACTCGATAGATTCAATCAGAGAATCAGGGATTATCAAGTTAGAAGAACTTATATTGAGAGATATGGAATTATCATCATTCATTATTGCTAATCATTTCTATAGCAGTAAAATGTAAAATATTGTCTACACATTTTTTTCTTGTAATATTCATCATTTGATCGTTTTGCATATGGCAA
Organism: Dromius quadrimaculatus; assembly: GCA_963989225.1. NCBI lineage: Eukaryota > Metazoa > Arthropoda > Insecta > Coleoptera > Carabidae > Dromius > Dromius quadrimaculatus. The sequence continues at coordinate 53,609,782 of OZ022325.1, read as the reverse complement.
AGTAATCTACCGTACATAAATAAGCCTTACTTGCACTCTGTCTTCCACGTATAGCTCTTGTTTTAATTACAGTAATGAGTTTACCTTTCCAGAATGACTTGAATTTCTGTAACAGCATGAGGACATTACGACCATAAAACAAAGAATTAGCTTAGTCATACGCACGTATTTCAAATGTTATCAAGACTCTAGATCATTATAATGGTTGATTTCTGTTCTTCGAGCTAATTATGACGTGTAATCTGCTCCTCTAGTCATAGACTTGAAAGGTTATCAGATTAACCAAGACGAATTGAGTTTATGAGCAGCGCACTTAATTTTAACGCACGTAACATGGAAACACTCGTACAGGACTATTAGGAGTATACAAAGTCAAGATGAGAGTTAACAAAAATAGTTCATTGAATAAATCAAAAGAATAAGGTCTGATATTTTAGTGTTCAGATTTTGAAAACTATAGCTGAGTTTTCATAGCAACGATTGTAAAAAAGATCATCACCATGGTGATTAAGCTTAGTTCAACTAATCTATGGATGAAATTGAATTTGAAATATTGAGCTTTGGACCTGTATCATTCAGGTATGTTATTATTATCACTATTTTCGGACTTCCTCCTCCCTAAGCCTTTGAATGTGGATATCTGAAGAACTGACATCTAGCATACAAATTGTTTCTATGCAGAAGAAAATCTGAAATACGATTGCAAGGGAAAGAGCTTATCAAACAAAGGTCGGTTTGATAGGATGAAAGTAGTTGGTTTGCACCATATAATTAACTGAATGATACACTTGATACAAATTGAGCGATTATAATAATTTTCCAAGGGTATTGACAAAAAGATGAAAGTATGATTTTTTTATTTGTGTCAGTGAAAATTTCGTATGCCTTACTCTCACGGTATCTAATCACCTTATGTGTCAGGTGAGAGGTCTGTCTATTACAGGTCAGATGCTATACTCTCACGACTTTACAATCCCATAGGTCAACAGAGACTTTGATAAATACAGTCTTATTAAAAATGACGAGCTGGCTCTGAAACTAGATGGACATGGTAAAATAGTAATTCTTCTGTTGTCGTTCGGGGTGGCAGACGCTAGCTGCAGTAAAGAAGAAATTTTCCTAATTTAGTCTAGAAACAAATATTCATCACTGAGCGTCACATGGTTTTGCTTTAGTGTTGCGTTTGGCAACAGGTGGCAGGCGGACCACTAGTGATCCGTGTTGTAATTTCAATTATTTAAATTAACTGAACCCATTTACAAATACTACTGTTACCTTATTGGAGCCAGGAATTGGTAAAATAACTTCAAACCAAGAGAAGCAAATGTTGCGCAATTATTTTCTTTTTGCATATATTGCCATTTTTTATCACCTTATTCGTTACCGTCAAATAAATACGACAAGAATTATCTTTTAATGAGTATATTAATGTACCTTGGAAGTAGGCTACATAAATTTGGATAAAACAAGTTGATTCAATAATCTAGAGGAGACAATTCAAATTCAGTAGCCCGGATTTACTAATCCCAACGATACATTGAATTGCCATTGATTATTGTGATTGCTATTTGCATCAAACGCTGGACGGTAGTAGAGAATTAACAGTGATTGTAGACAGAAGTATACGGCGAGTGGTATTATAAAGAAAATACATTCAGGACAAAAAAAAAAGCCATTGCATTCACTCAAGATTGAAGGAAAGCCCACGTGAAAGAACCTCAAACATAGAAATATGTCACATTCGGTACAGCTCCGCATATATTAGCAAAATACACGACATTATAACAAGACAGCGTATAGCGATACTCTTTGCTATTGGTTTGGCGCACAAGAGAAAGTAGAATTTGACCAAACGAAAACTTTGACAACAATCACAGTGCAGCTTCCAGGAATTGAAAGAATCGGCATCAGCCAATTTGATGTTGACAGTATGAACGATAATGTCAATTAAACATCTGTTTCTCTACTGTCTAGTTCAAATAAGTTAGGGCTCACTCTAGATATAAAAATTATAGCCAATTGAATCAAATGATGGGTAATGTTCATAGAAAATAAAGATAAAATAAGAATAATATTGATGTAGTAGCAAATGTTTTCAAAATTCCCTATATATAGATTGAAATCCACTGAAGTACAACTGAGTAAAATTACATTCACCAACACTTTCCCTAGAGAGACAACACGCCTTTCGCCGTTCAGTGCTAATGAATCTGAGTTCATATGGAAACAATGAAAAAAAGAATCGTACGTGGTAACAGACAGGTGGAATCTGGAAATGCAATCACAGTATCGAAAGAAATTTCTTCTGAGATGAATCGCTGGCAAGGGCAGTGACATTTGAATCCTCCCAACAAAACATGGATTCATGGAATAGTCAACAAATGGAACTAATCACACCAACTGATTAATTATGTTAGTCATGCCTCCAAGAAAACAATTCAAAAAGCTCAATGTTTCTACATTCTCTGAAGGGAGAAGATTACACACTACAACGTGAATAAGAAGTGTGAAACACTGTTGAATCGCAAAGTAGTTAGAATCAGTAAATTCCTCTGTGAGTCTCCGTCAAAGATAGGAAAACCTCATTTATCGCAATAATGTGGAACAGAGAAGACAATTCATACCTCTAGTTAGTTATTTCCAAATGATTCATGAATCATTAGGTATAATAAGTGATTTGTAATTACTTGGAGAAAATTAAGTACCACAAAAAATGCTCTGAAGTAATCTTCGAGAACATAGAATCAAATCAATATACACTTCAAATTCAATGCATACATACAATCTATATGAATTATTCATTTGGTCCGTAACATTCATTTCTAGAAATATATAAATTGAGATATTTGCTTGTGGTGATAGCATGTGATCGTCAAACAGAATTAACTTGGTAAGTACACTCAAATAATTATCAGTTTAGTTCTTAATGATGAAATGACCATTCGTATAGTCCTATGTGTAAGGCATGGTTTGTTGATATTTAAATTTTAAGTGTATGTGTCTTGGAGATATATGGATTACAGTAATTGTGTAGTATGTAATTCATATCCTTTCTTAGTTAATCTAGAAGTGGAAACCGAGGCACATAACTAGTTACCCTGGTACCAACGGTGCACTGTTTGCCTTAGTTATCCAATTTTTGCTTATATACGTGTGGAGAGGATGAGGCTAAATTATTACTTGACTTTTAATGGGTCATCTAGAATCTAGGTGCCTCAGCTAGCCCACTGTTGTCAGATGTTGAGTTGGGATCGAATATTTTGTAGAGGTATGGGACCTGAAGCAAGACTTAGACACGTTAGCAAGCCTAGGACTCGCTTGTGTGGATATAAGATTTTCAAGAGCCTCTCCGATTTTTAATCTTGTTATAGTGCAGGCTCCCATGACAAAAAAGCTATCCCATCGAACACCTCAAAATTATAAATTGAGAATGGCTGAAAAACAAGTAAGAAACATATTACGCCCGCCGGACCAGTGAAACTTTGTTAACTATTATTTTTTATGAATTTTTGAAATCAGCTAAAAAAATGTTTTTTTTTTTCGAAACACCTGTTTGAAATTTTTACAATTTGTAGTAATTAATGAACTATTTAAAAAAAAATTGTCTGACTGACAATTTTTGTAAATTTACTTCTGACAGACCTCTTGTAATGAATAATTTTTTTTTACAAAAATGCACTTCATAACACCTTTTTGGTTTTTTTTTCTCTTCTATCTATCATAACTTGTCTGACTAACAATTTCCGTTTCCTAATTTCTTAGAGACCGTTTGTAAAAATCAATTTTTTTTTATGAAAGTGCTCTTCGATTTTTTTTTTCACATGAAGTTTAAGATTGTTTCTATTCATTGAACCTTGTCTGCCTGACAATTTTTGTTAATAAATATCTCTGATATTGACCAGGGTCCACGCCGTAGAGTCTACGGAGTAGACACATTGACTCTATGGCAACTCCCTCCACTATTAGTAGTCTATCATTCAGTTTACGATTAGTACCAATACCAGCAGGGGTAGGCAAATATTTCTAAGCACGGGCAAAATTCTAATTCCAGGAAATCCTTCGGGCCCGCAGAGATACCGCGTACATATACCATTATTAAAATTGAGTGTAACATATTCTTATAATTATATATGTATTGTAATGTAAATGGAATCAGAACAAAAATTAAATTGATGCTTTTGACGCGGCCATTATGAAAGCTTATTTTCAAAAAACAGGTTCGATACTTACAAATTAAGTCTGACATAGTAAAAAACAATATTTTATTGTTTTAGAATTGCAGAATCGAAAGTTTTCGGTTAGCAACGATTATAACCCATTTTTTTATTGAAAAATCGGGGCGCTGCACTTAAAATCTTAAGTCTGACATAGTAGATAACATCTTTTCGCTGACTGACCAATTTGTATGCATGAAATAAATGTCAAACTTTCTTTTAGAAAAAAATTATGGTGGTGTTTTGACAAGGCCCTTGAAAAATTTTATGTTCTTGCTGTCACGGCGCTTAAAAATTGAATCTGACATGGTTAAAAACATCTTTTCAATGACAGGCAGTTTTTTATATTCAGAGGACATCCCAAACTTCAGTTGCTTTTTTTCAACAAGGTGTTTTGAGATGCCAATGATTGATCTTGATGTATTGATGCTGGGCATTCAAAATTGAGTCTGCCAAATTAATTAACAAAAATTGTCAGTCAGACAACTAGTAATAGATAGAAGGGATCTCACATTTTATTTTGAAAGAAAAACCAATATGAGGTGTTATGAAGTGCATTTTCATGAAAAAAATAATTTTTAATAAAAGGTCTGTCAGAACTTAAGTAACAAAAATTGTCAGTCAGACAATCTTTTTCAAAAATAGTTCATTAATTTGTACAAATTGTATAAATTCAAAATTTATAATTTTGAGGTGTTCGATGGGGTAGCTTTTTTGTCATGGGAGCCTGCACTATTACACGACTGAACTGAGTGCGCTGTGGTTGAATTTGGACTTGTCCCATTTAGCTTTTAGCTTGAGCGATAATCCTTTTTTGGATAATCACAAAAATGTACTGCGTCAGCTCCTTAGCTATTCACAAGTACTTTTATCGTGAATTAATCAATGATAATCAATAATTGCTAATCGAAATCTTGTTGTCTATTAATCTTGTCTTGACTGGCTTGTTGCAAGATAAAATGTTTTATTCTTGCAGTAATCAAAAGACAATCAAGAAATTATAACAATAACAAGAAGTTTGTAGAACTTGATCAAAGCATCACGTGGCTTAGAAAAATCCTCCAGCAAGCATAAATTTTTTTCAGAAATATATACACTCACTCGCAAATTTATTTCCGTGAAATTTCAAGTTGAGTGGACGAAAACATCACAGAATTTTTGATTAGCATGCATTCAAGACTAAATTATGTAAACTTGAGCTACCATGCTACGTTTAACAGGAGCCAGAACTTGTTTTTCAACATGATGACCACTTCTGTGTGACATCGTGTTCGGCTTCATTTTGAGGAGTTTACCACGTTTTTATCTGCGAAAATTCTCGTTAACGCGATGTTTCCGAATGAGTAATTGCGAAAAACGTGCACTCTGTGATGTTCTAAGCCCTTACGACCATCACTTTGTTTTTAAATTAATTCAAAAGATATTCAAATGACAAACGACAAAAAGTATGTGCCAAATAGAAATACTGTAACGATCAGTAATCCGTTAAAAGAACGACTTATTACAATTTTATCACTATCCACCTGATTTTCCAATAATACGTTAATGAATATTTCAAATTCGGTTATAGTCATATAGTGCGACAAAATTTGTTCGTGATATTTTGAATCCGAAGCTCTGGAAATGTTAGTTTAGTTCAATTATTTCCAATAACCATTTTCATTTTCATATGTTTATTTTTTACTATTGGATATAAAACGTAGTGAAACAGATAACTGACCATAAAATTGCTGCATATCTCTGGAAAGTATAAAAAATATAGGAATTTTTAATTTGATTGTACCTATGACTACTGTATCAACGATAGTAGATAATTGATTACGATTCCTCATAAATAGTGAAAATGACGCATTCATGTGTATTATGAGCATATAAATCGTATGTTTATTTGAATTTTTCATATATATGATGCTAAATACTTGCACCTGTTGGACATATTATGAATTTGTAGTATAAAATAGCTAAACAAAAGCAGCAAATCATACATTTTCTATGCACAATATATTTGATGTTTTCAGATTAATTGTGTTCAGAAATTGAAAATTCATCGTTTCATTTTATGGGTTATCCATTTTGTTGTTTCAAGACTGCATTTCTAGTTTAATTTGAATTAATTCTAGCACCTTTCATGGACACGAAATTCTGATGTTCTGGAAGTTATGCATGGCAGAATATGGACTTCCATTATAAACTTCATACTTTCGATTGTTAATAATTAGCTACTGAATTTTTTTTTCGGAAATGTACAAACAATATCTTAGCCTTATTTTGAGCAATATAACTGGAGCAAATCGAAATATATTATATATTGCACAAATTATATCAAAATAATGTTTGAACCATTTCAAGAAATGAATTCAGAAAAACTTAAGTGATATATGTGTTACATGTTGATAATTATATGGGAGTACGTCGTTTCCAATCTTGGGACTTAGATGCATACAGGAAGTTAAGTACTCTGCACCTAGATCTCTTATAAATAAATTATTTGTCAATTATTTCATTTTCTCAGTGTCAAGAATCAGTTATTATTTGTACAGCTTCTTTTGATCTATATTTGAGCTGTTACACTTATTTGGGAAGCAGACAATCAATAAATGGAGTGAAATGTAATATTCAAGTATAAACGACAATAGAGGTGCTGAAAACCAGAGTCTTAATCAAACTGTTCTCTGAATAATATATTCTGTTATTTCAAGATCGGTTTCGACCATTTCATACATTTGGCTTCATTCTCTTCTTACAATTTTTGAAATACTCTAGTTTTGTAGGTCCCTCGTATTTTATCCAGTCAATTGAACTTCAATTCAGCAGGAATCCAAATTTAGTTAAATATACAGTGTGTTCCGAATAGAGTAAGATATCATGGGCACCTTTCTTATTATTGGAGATACATATTTGTTGGATAAGAAATGTAGTGCAATTTTGTGGGTCGATTTAGGACTTAGCGGCCGTCAAAAAATAATTTAAATTGGGAATTATTTCAAAATTACTGGAATTCGTTCATTTTTAAAAACTTATATTTCTTTGCAATTATAGGAGGAATAAGAAAAATTACTCTAATGAGGCAAATTTGAAAATGAAATTCAAGATGACGGTTTCGCGGGATGAGAATTGTAATTTTCTCATTTTAAAGGCGCTATATTGGATTTTGGCATTATAGAATACATTATTTTTTTCTGCCTTGTTCAACAAATCATTCCTGGAATGAGAATTATCAAATATAATAATCATTCTAATCCAAAATCAAATAGTCATGTAAAACAAAATTCTCATTTTGTTATTAGTTCATTGAAAAACTCATATTACTCAGACTATCTTTCAAATTAGTACATAATTATATCGTCTTCACCAACATTTGAACACTATGATACATTTTGAACTTACATTCAATGACACAAAAACTCCCACCTTGACCCTAAAACATAAATGCGACAAACTTTCCAGAACGTAGACCACCGAACATTGAAGTGTTTGCAAGATTAGACTAGAATATGCATCATTACGGATGTCTTAAAACCTAGTCAAGACATATATTTGCTCCCTGAAGTGAAGGAATTAACTTGAGCTTGTGTGGAAATTATTTCGAAAATTTCGACTCAAGAAATTGAAGCTCAAATTAACGTGTCTACATCCAGAGCAATAAGATGTTCAAAAAAGCACAATATTCACCCTTATAAATTGCACGTTTCACAGACTTTATGACTAAAAAATGATAGTATCTATAGAACAGCATTTTGTAGATGGTTTTTGAACAAAATTGCACAAAATTTAGATTTTATTAGTCGCGTTTTATAAACTGACGTATCCTACCTCTCTTATTCTAGATGATTTATTCTCCATTATGAACACTACTGGACACACTGGAAAATTAGAGCAATCGCTACTAGGCATTGAGTGATCCGCCAGATCCGCAGATGACGCCACTGGACTTTTATTTGCGAAGCACTTGAAGTAAAGTGTATGGCAGTGATTTCCATTAGAATAATGCAGATGAACTACGTGAAGGAGTAGTGGCGGCTTTTACCGGTGTTAAACGCAATATAAATTGCAATAAGCTAGTAACAATATTACAAAGCGGTTTCGATTGTGTATAATTCAAAACAGCCAGCTCTTTGAACATTCGTGGTAACTCATTGTATTCACTTATGATAATGGTTCATTTTCTTACATTTGTTACCCAGATAAACTCCACACGCATTTATCTTTCTTCGCTACTTGATCAAAAATTTATCCACTATTATTTTTGATGATTTGATGTAAGCTATTTAAAAATGTAAAAGTCTAATATTGCATCAACTAAGAATCTGACGTGAACATCACGTGACCTACTTGTACATCCTTGGATATATATAATCAAACACAACATCTCATCATTTCACGGCTAGTCGGTTGCTATGGAAACAGTAGGTCATCATTCTTATGCTATAACATTCCTAAATACTGATTTCCAGGATTCTACGGCTAACAGTTCTGAATTAATGCGCAAAAATCCAGAATCGTCAAGTATAGTGCACTTTCGACTCAGTCGATCTTAATGAAAATAGGATATAAGCATATAGACAGTACTATCATTTTGAACACTGTATTTTGATATTCTACGTTCAATCATTTTGGATTTATGCAGAAAATTGAGAAATGTTTCAAGTAAACTGCACTCCCGGCTTAGCCGATCACAATCATAATGCAAGGTGTATAGCTAGATGCTATAAAAGTGAATAATACGAGATCTCAATATTCTGCGACTCATTATTTTAAATTTATGAGAGAAATTGGAAAAGTCTGTGATATGAAGTGCACTACCGGCTCAGTCGATTAAGACGAAAGTAGGAGATGATCATTTGGACACTTCGGCAATTTCAAATATTGAATTTCAGTAGTCTACGGCTAATCATTCTAGACTTATGCGGAAAATTCTAAAAAAATATCAGGTGAAGTGCACTTCCAGTACAGACGATTGCAACCATAATGCGAGGTGCATATCAAGATCCTAGATCCTATACCAGTCTTTTATACAAAATTTCAGCATTATACGCTCGACGAATTATGAGATTTGCGAGTTACGCACATACACACATAGATACGTACATACGTACCGACATTAAGCCAAAAATAGTCAAAATGGATTCAGGGATGCTCAAAACAGATATATCCATCAAAATCTTGATATGTGAATTTTGTCGGTTTCACAATATTTCCTTGTACTCTTAGAATGTCAGATAGTCATAGATTTCAGTGCCTCATTTTGTTTTACATGCCTCCAAAAGGTTTGAAAAGTATGTATATTTGGAGTTCAATAATGCTGAAATTGAAGCTGGACCGTGCTACCAACATAATGAGAATAAATTTTCAATTTGTATGAAAAAGCCTGTTCATTGCTTGAATAAGACTCCATATTGTAATACTGGACCACAAGCGAAAGTAGTCCATTTTTGTATTTCAACAAGTTGCCATGGCAACTATACATAAAGCATTTATTGTTTTGAACAAATACAAGAAATAAATCACGTTACTTACATAGTATCTTGCAACTACAGTTAATCTAAAGATTGATATTCTATCAATCAATGATTTGATATGTCAGTCATTTCAGTGGAGCTGGCTCATATTGGTAGCTCTCAATCTCTCATTCCAAGTTCATTGAAATTTGCAGGTTATAGCTCTGTAACTATTCAGAAACATGATACACAGGTCATTTAAATTTCAAAAACAAATTAAGTGCATGAAGTCATCATTCACTGTAATAATTAACTTATTATCATCAAATAGACACATTGAGTTCAAATTTTGACATTTGTGACTCAAATTGTTCAAAGTTGATGGTATAATGTTTCAGTTTCAGACTAGGTTCTTGATTAATTCTTCAGTTATATTGAATTGTGAATAAGATTAAAAATAAATTTAATTTGAAGAAAACGAAATCTGGGAGTTCAGTCAAGAGTATTATTTTAATCTAATCTACTAAGTAGATTAAAATAAAACTCTTGACTTAACTCCCACATTTCGTTTTCTTCATATCATCTAACAGTCAGCATCATCCACTACTTCTATAAATTTAATTCATGTTCATCAGTAATATAATTCTTGTGAGACTCCTGGAATAAACTTATGATCGTATCATATGATAAAAGAATAAATATTATGTCATTTTGGGACTCTTACTCATCTCAAAATCTTGCATTTTTGGTGCTCAACACAAATGATTCAACCTGTTACTGCGTCTTTTTTTCACGTTATCGTGCCTATTAGACTAAGCTGAAATTCACAATTAGATGAAGAATGGGAATAAGACTATATAACGTAATTTTTGTGAATTGTCCTCACTTGGATGTGGCTGCCGGCTTCTCAGGGAGAAGGGAGTGGTTCGAAGGTACTTACTATGGCGCCACGTGATCTGCCAAGTTTCAACATCCGCTAGACCACGATAGTGTCTGCAGGGTTGGGTAGAACTCAGAAATAAAAGTACCGGAATCTCGATTCCGGCTGAGGACTCGCAACGGTCACTACTTTAGCGCGCCAAAAAAATCCCCTCTTGGGTCTCGGAGCGAAATATCAAAACGAAAATTAAAATTTCCACTCGCGAAATTTAGCCAAAATTTCTCGTCCCGAACAATCGGCGTCAAAGAATATATAAGTATCACGAAATATGAGAAAAATTAGCTTTTCAGCAGCAAATAAAAAAATGACCGTTAACCGAAAAGAAAAAAAAGAGGGTAGAAAATAATTCAAAAACTGCGCTAGAAATGCACGGACAGCTACAAAACAAGATGAATAGAAGGAGGATAAAAAATACCAAAAACACAAAAGAGGAGGAGAGATAGTTGAGTAATCGTAAACTTCCCGAAGATGCGCGAATAGCGAAAGAATAAAAATAGAATAAGGTAAAGATGATACGCCAGTGAGAGACAAAATTTCAGCACACAAAATAACTAAATCAAACAGGAAGACGGTTGGAGTTGAACAAAAGTAACTAGATCCATTAATGACAGGAGTGAATATTGAAGATAACCTAAAAATTAAAGATGAGGTAATTAATTCAAGGAGAGGACGAATATGTGAGTAGAAAACAGAACTTATGAATATACTAACGAATAGGATAAAAAATTACTCATTGTGGGTACCATTAGATCAAGAGGAAGAATATCAACCAAGAAAAAAGGATACGAACAAATAGACACGTAACAGATACTCTTCAATTTTAGCCTCCGAATAAATTTTTCTGATTATTTCACTCATGTCAACTATATTGATGAATTTTGCATAGTATAGTGACAGTTATAGTAGCAAGTTGCTTGCCAATGGTAATTTATCGTATATAAAATCACAACAGACTGTAATTTTATCAATAAATTTTTCTTGAAGACATTGATTACCTAGCAACATCGTGAGAGTCATCTGTCCGATTAAATCACGAGAGCGTAGCTCGAGGGATTTCATCTGAGCAGATGACTCGAAGGATGTTGCTTAAAGGTTATCAATGTTTGAAAGAAAAATTTATGATAAAATTAAAGTCACGAGTGGTACATGTGGAGAATATTTCTCGAATAAAATTGCTGCTATAAGTACCTTTTAAATAATGTTAGTTGCAACTACTAACCTTTTTTATTGAAAAATGCACTGAATTATCTCCATATACTCTTGTATTTTTAGACTTTTTGTTTTCAATCTCATTAATTTCGGCGAAAAATGCATTCCCAGAACGATTAAATTTTGACATTTCCGAGAACTGATTGTTTGTTTATATTAGAACTGTGTATTGTTTCTCCATGACAAAGGCAATTTACCGCGATACATCGCTTGCCAATGGGAATTTACCTCGGTAAATTTCCGTTGGCAAGGAATTTATTATTATAATTGTAATTGTAACTATGCAAAATTTGTCAGTATAATTGACATGAGTGAAATAATCGCTGTAAATTACAAGACCATTTTATTTCGACAAATTGCCTTTGTTATGGAGAAAAATACACAGTTTCAATATAAACAGGAATATAAGCAAACAATCTGTTTAATGTCAAAATTCAATCGTTCTGGAAATGCATTTTTCGCGGAGATTTGTGATACATAGAAAAATATCAAATGAGTATCTGAAGACAATTTGATGCCTTTTGCAATAAAAAAGGTTAGTAGTTGCATCCAACATCATTGGATAAGTACTTATGATAGCAATTTCACTCGAGAAATATTCTCTACAAATACCATTCGCGACATTAATTTTATCATAAATTTTTCTTTCAAACATTTTTTTTTCCTTTAAGCAACATCCTTTGAGTCATCTGCTCAGATAGAACCCTCGAGCCACGCTTTCATGATTTTCTCGGACGGATTTGCTTGGTAAAAAAAAGATTCCAATAAAAATTCATTCATAAAATCACAGTCCCTTGTTATATTATATACAATAAATTTCCCACTGGTAAACAGACCACTTATGAATTTATGTAAGACCTATTGAAATTTGGATTTTGAAATAACATTTCCTGAAGAATATTATTATAATGGGAAATTAGTCAAATAAAATAAGAGTCAAAACTTTCTTGGGAAATACAGGCTTTATTATTGGAATTACTGCCTAGAAGTGAGAGGTGTAATCTATTTCAAAAATGATAGATGTTATATAATTTGTTTCACGATGGCATCTTTTATTTGTTATCCCATTCTTTGTGGAGATTGGATTTAGTATTAGTTTTGGTATTACTTGCATGTATTCGGATCATAACTGTTCCAGCTTCCATCGATTCATTAATATGGTATCGGCTTCCTCGTTGTCCGGTATGACAATGTGGAATGGGACCCAAATTAAAGTAACTTTGTCATTGTCGGAGAAGAGGGTTTGTAAGATATCTCAAATATTAATGAACAGAGGGTGCTTCGGATATATTGTGGTGGTGAATTGATTGGGAATAAGGGAATCAGAACATATGATTTAGTCTGTGTTTTTGATGAAGAGGATAAATCTATATATTAATACTTGAGGAGAAGACTTTGAACACATTTTTAAGCACACCGAGCGCACAAAAGAGTGTGAGATCTAGCATGCTCATTTAGAATATATAGAGAAGGAGTGCAGAATGCTAAAATTATATACAGGATGTTTCATTTTGATTATCTACTGAAAACGATATTATTTCTTGCTGGAATATCTTGGAAGATATACGGCGAATGAAAAAATGTCAGACAACTAATTCTTACTGTTCAGAGGGGTGGAGAGACGGGTAGAAGGGAACCATGTTGAAATCTTAAATGGGAACCACTCTTTTCATTTCAGACTTGGATAAAGCATGGAACGCTAAGTTAATTCTACCTTAAACCCCCGGAGATGAAAGGTTGAATTTAGTAAAGTTCAAACTTGAGAATTTATAGAATTTCGATCAAATTGCGATCAATGAACGACCAACCAGTATAATATCAAAGGCTGAAGACTATTTCATGTAATTTGACCAGCTAACTGTTGCATTGTCCAGATAGATGATACTTGAATGTATCATCGTCCATAATGAAAGCTGTCCCTATTGTACTGTCAATTTTTGATGCATCAAGCGACAAAGCGACTTTCCACATGATTATTTCTCTTATTTGTTGTATTACTGTTATCATATTAGCTAAAATCTAGTCTTATTTCTAGTATAATGAAGAAGGAAGACAAGTATGTTAAGTATAGTGAAATTGGTTTTTTTTTTTTTAATGTTGCTTTGTTCAGAGTTTGGATAATTGAGCTTGTTCGATGTGTTTTGTTAGGACTTCTGAGGTCAAGGGTCGGATATTTAGGCGGGAACGGGTGTTCTAGTCGGCTAGCAAGTTTACTCATGTTTGATGTAATAAGATATTCCCACGGTGATACATTGGCTTCTACATATATAATTCCTATTGGACTTGTCCTAAATGCTCCAGTTATAATTTCTAGTGTTGAATTATGTATTGTATCCAGGGAGTGTGCAATAGATTCTTGTGCTGTAAAGTACACTGTTGAGCCGTAATCTATTCTACTTCTGATGTACTTCGTTCCTTATTATTGATTTGTATCAAACCATCTTTCCTGCCTGATCTACTTCTCGATTATAGTGGGATATGCTTTTCAGTATATCCATATGAACTGCAATGAACTTGTTATCCTAATGAACGAATTGACAATAATCAGCAAGAGTCGATGCGCTTTTATCAGTTTCTCATGGATTTATAGATTTGTAGAAGTTGCAGCATTAGTCATTCATGTTAAATTTCCATATTCAATTTCCCTTAGAAAGACCACCAATGTTCTACGTGTGATTTGCATGTAGGTTTTGTAGGTAATCAGCATTGTCATTACCTGCATCAGTTTTATCGGTAAGTGTTTCAAGATACAAAACCTACATGGTAATATATATATATATATATATATATATATATATATATATATATATATATATATATATATATATATATATATATATATATATATATATATATATATATATATATATATATATATATATATATATATATATATATATATATATATATATATACTCATATATAATATGATATAATATGTATATATTTTACTATGATGAATACAGTTTTTTTGGTTCATCACTTTAATAGAAGTTTCCAAGCTTCAACTCACTCTCATTTTCTGAATAATAAAACGTCGTAACATTTGGCAAAAATAAAAAAATCAATATAATATGAATGAAATGAAAGCATATTCATATAATTTATAATTCATCCGCTCAGAGTATATGAGCACATCACGTTATTCCAGAATTGCTCCTTTCTTAATTGCTATTGATTGCTTGCTGCAAAACTGGCTGTTCCATCAAAGATAGGCACAATTCTCTGCTATATCTTGGTTGTGATGGAAGAATGATAATACATAATGGAACAATAACAATCTTTGTTTATACAGGTTTAACCTATCAAGACTTTTAAAGGTCCCTCTGCTCCCTATATATTTAGATTTCATTAAAAGAATGTAAGGACTATGTCGCAAAACAAGATCTTCTGCAAGTTATACTACTAGGAAATTAATGAATGTCTAAATCCACCATAGGATTAGAAAGTCATTAAGGGTTGAAGGATTAAAGGCTTAAAAACTGCTCAGTTCGACATCGTCTGATGGAGCGCTCACTTCTTCTTCTCGATTTTCATGGAAACATTCTATTTTATCAGGTTATTGTCATTGGAAATAAATTAAGAAATCGGATTGAGTACTTTCCGAAGGTTCTTATTCTAATATGGGTCATTTCTACTTCACAGTTATTTGAGAAGTATCCTGAGCTCATCGTGCAATTGTTATTAGCAAAAGCTACAGTGATATCAAGTTAAGTGAACAAAATCTAGGAATTCAGTCAAATTCATTTATTTTTTCTTTCCTAGCACGATTGATCTGGCTACACCTCAGCCATCTTCAAGAGCGAAAAAATCTTGGAGATTAATATAAAGCATCCAAAAAATTTAGCATTCAGTTAGAAGCTTCCATAATATTCGGTTGTGACAAACTTAAGACAAAATAAAAATTTATCCTTTTCACTTTATACATCAGGCTTTTAAATTTTTATTTTAAATGTCCTGTATTATTCTCCAAAGTTCATTTCGCTCTTGAAGATGGCTGAGGTGTAGCCGAAACGGTCATGCTAGGGGACAAAAAATAAATAAATTTGACTGAATTCCCAGATTTTGTTCACTCACATTCACTATTCCAGTCAGCTTCGACAAAATTATCCAATATCCAGTTATATTTATATTTATTAGTGCTAAAAATATCCTTTTCATGATATCTGCATTGAAACAACGCGTTTCAATGCCTGTTTTGTCAGTCGAAACAAGACAATTTCAGACAAATGCGAGTGAAGCATAAACAATTCTGTTTCTGCCCTAGGAGAGAAACAAACTTGTTTCTGCCCGCTGAATTTGTTTTTTTCATCATTTTTCCCCTGACAGAGTCGCATTGGTTCATTGTCAATCTCTAAGAGAAAATTATATATCCTCAGTTAAATTTGACAGTAATAGTATTCGGAACTGTGAATTAAAATAAAACGATGATTAGTTTGAAGAAAAAAAGTATTGATACGACAATTTCAAATACACCACAACATCTTATTGATATAGCACAAGCAGCTACTCCCGACTTTTTATCTGCAAAATCAAGAGAAAAATATTCACTTTGTTATGAGAAATTTGTAGTATGGAGAGTTTCAATGCAGGTATTATGAAAAATACAGTGTGTGGCAGGGGACAGAACACGATTCCAGGGTGAATGCTGCTTGCCCTAACCACACAATAGACTACCGTAAACCGGGGCTACTTTGTGACGATTATTAGTATTTTTCTCTCAAATTGGATTTGTTATGATACTATTTACTTTCAATTTCATATGAATATGAAGTTTGAACCTTCCTCTTTCAAATGCCTAGTGACGCGTTGCAATATTATATATACAATAAGAGATATAGATTAGATAAATTGTCACAAAGTCTCCTCGCAGTGTGGGGTGACTTTGTGACAGGCATGTTTTACTATGAAAATGCCTCTGAGTAGACTGCTGACACAAAGTAACCTCCTAATAACGTCACCAGAAAAAAATATATGTATGAGTAAAATTATTCGAACCATGCCGTGTAATGAATATGAAGCAAATAAAATCAGGTACCTAGTTGATGATAGAAAATGTGTTTTCTGCGCATATGTATTACAAAATAGAAATGGTAAATCAACATGTCTTTCAGATACAACAAACACAAGAAAAATCTTGGAACAATATTGGTAAGCTAGATGAAATGATTCAAAAAAATTCGTGCATTACTGAGACATCAAATAACTCTTTTTTATTTGCCTTGTTTGTGTTGATTCACTCAGTGCTTAACTTGAATGCTCAATAAAACGAGTTCCCAAACGGTTTAAGACTTGCTTTTTGTGTCACAAAGTAGCCCCTCAAAGCTTTGATTTTTCATTTAACTAATAACAACATCAAAACTAATAATAGCAGAACTAAACTCCAAAGTACAAAATGATCTCTATTAGATGTGAAACAAATTGAACCTACTCAATTTTTTGATACCCGATTGATTATAGTCTCATTCTAGAAAGTATACAGACACACTTCAAACACCTGTTTTTCTAAGCACGAAAAACTGCAATCACACATCCATTTGTAGTCGTATGTAGATGCCGCATCCTCTTTATAGATTGCGCCAAAGACTCTTCTAGAAGTAGTAACTTCCCAAAACTGAGTTTGGTTGATGGTATTGTATCAAATCAAGATTTTGCTTTATGAGGTCTGGTGTCATAAAGTTACCCCTTCAGTCACAAAGTAGCCCCGGTTTACGGTATATTATTATACCTGCATTGAAACAACGCGTTCTCATGCTTGTTTTGCCAGTCGGAACAATAGAATTTCAGACAAATGTGAGTGTAGCCAGGCAGGGACAAGCTTGTTTCTGCCCGCTGAATTTGTTTCTTAGATCGTTCCATCCCTGGTAGAGTCGCATTTGTTTATTGTCTATCTCTAAATGAAAATCATATAATTCGATAGTTGTTATATTCGTAACTGTAAATTGTGTAAAAAATATGATTATTTTCGTGTAAAAATGTATGAATACGACAATTTCAAGAACACGACAACATCTTATTGATAAAGCACAAGCAGATACTCTTGACTTGTTACCCGCAAAATCAGAATAGTATATTGTGCAACAAGTGCGATAAGTTGTCGATTGCCCACGAGAGCGAAGATATCAGCATTCGCTCAAGTGGGCAATTGACAACACTGCGTGAGTTGCAGATACTATTTTTTATTAGGAATGCGAGATAAGTATTATTATGCGCTTATTTTTCCGAGCGATAGATAGTTTGCGTGCGACAATTTATAAAACAGTAATGAAACTTGACACATAATTCGTAGTCGGGAAAGTACTCTGATGGCCACAGCAGATTTTTTATTTAGAGCTCATAGTTGCCCATGTGAAAATATCAGTTTCATATTTCATGGAATGATGATTTTTATACTTATTATTCCTTTTGCTGTATATATTTTTTTTAATCAATCCAAAATCGTTAGCAATCTGTTCCTGAAAATATTTTTTTTCTTTCATAGTAATATTGTCGGTTTTCACATCATCCATTTCATATTTGTAATTATCAATTAATTGATATCTACATTCACCATTCCAATCAGCATCAGCAGCCATATCCATTATCAATTATATTCAATATTTCCACACTTTCTCATACCGTGTAATTCGGCTCCAATATTCCGCTCGACATGATATTTTACTAATCCAAACAATTACATTTGCGGCAAAACTCAAAACTGTTGAATAAAAAGCAAATGTATAATTGCCAACTTGATCATGTCAATTCATATAGAGATTTATTAAATTGAATTTGTTCAAAGCCTATCTCTTGTAACAATTATGAATTTCAATTTAAATTGAATAGGTCAGTGTTGGATAGCTCTTAGTTAAGTGCACGATTTTGAGACTGAGATTGAATAGTTCTATTCTTGAAAGCAATTGATCATTGCATGATTATACATCATGATTAACAAACTGATGTGAGCCTACCATTTAGGATCAATATTTCAGTCAATATTTCACTTTGAACATCGCTCAATTCGCATAGTAATGATTTGTAGGACGATTTTTACTGACGTCACTATGGCTTGCCTAATAAACCGTAAACTGAAATGCAGCGCTAAGGCTCAGCATTTGTTTATTCTCCATAATAATGATTATCAGAGCAATTATTACTAAGATAATTGAGCTTCGATTAAAATATACCGAGGACTCAAATACCGGCCCTTAAATTATGTGAATAGGTGACGTGAGGTGTGCACTTTTGGTTTTAATCATATAATGTGATTCAATTCGTGGACTGTTCAATCCACTAATGAATTTTTAACATGTGATGCTTGTGCTCAAAGAAAAATCTATCTTATTACGAACCACATTTGGATACACTTTTATCGTCGTTCAATCTTATTTTACATACAAAAAAAAATCATAGAAGATTTCTGAACATTCACTCTACCATACAAAGGAAATTTATCAACATAATACGTTTCCAAGTTATTTATTGCTCGACATATTCTTATTTTCCAACGACTTCTGCATTTAGGAGGATAAAAATTATCCGTGAGTTTGAAGCAGTCAACAGTTCCTAAGGCAACAAGAACTAGAAATAAATAAATCAAAGCAATAATGGGACAGAACAGAATTAAATGTTGATTCCTGCCATCCTAATTAGAGCCTCATGAATAAGTGAATATTTCAATTTGTGGTGATATTCTCCAATTACATAAAGAATATGTTTATAAAAATAAACGCTCATACTTTGTATCAATTCTCATCATGTGACCTCCATTATGCACAATAATACTCTAATTCAGAGAAGCATTGAAATAATATTTCAAACAAAATAAGTACAACAGAATCCGATATTTTCCTGGAATAAATATCATAAACGTAGGTACGGAAGTATCAAGTAACTCTAAATTATCGTGACGTAGATGAATTAAATAAATTTTGACTATGAGCGCCAAATAGGCATGCCCGTACTGATAGTCGATACTTCGCTCGATCTCAGACTTGAGAATTGCGCAAGTATGCGAATATTATCAATAGTCGCTGCTTGGCTACAGAGTAATACTTCAAGCTTGCTTGACTCCGGCTTTACTTGAGTCTACTACAAGGCTATCTTGAGTCGTGCATAAGTATTCTTCAGTTATTTCTGAAACTCGTATTTCCAACACAGATATATACCATAGAGGTATACATACTTACTGACACTTACCTTTCCAATCAAATTGTCCAAAAATAGATTGAATTCAGTAAACAAACAGAGAGTTTTTCGCGAATACTGTCATGAACGTCAAACATATCAATCAAATATATGTGAAAAACGAGAGATCTCAAGCTTCGCCAAGAATTCACGAAGTATCGACTATAGGATAGATTTTCAAGTAAGTATCTATGGTGACTTCCCTCGACTTGGCCAAGTAATACTCAAGAACGAGATTGAGTTTCGTATAAGTACGAGCATTAGTTTTTGATATCTATCATTCATTTATATAGAGCAAGATCCCAGGTCCGCCAGACGTTACTCATTTTCTAAGAAACAAAATGTGTGTAATGGAGTAGTGTTAGTATGTACTTAGATCGTATGCATATCTGCCAGCCTGGGCCGACAGCCAATTTACAGATGCCAGGTGCTAGAGGTTCGTTGAAACATTACTCACTTTTCTTAAAGACTGAGTGCTGATTTTCATGTATGTTTCAGAGAAAATTATTAAAAATTGATAATCAACACTGCCATACACATCTTATTGGCAGTAATTTCTGCTAGATGCTTTAAAGCTCGCAAAAAATCACGTATTCTTACTTTTGGTCTGAGTTCTAATTTTTATATTAGGAATAATTTTAATATATTTTATGAATAGCCAGACTAATCGTGGAAGTCAGACATCCTCCAGACAAAATTAAAATGTTGCTGTGAGTATTTGAGTATGAGCGCAAGGTTATTATTTGTACGCTTCATAGTAAGCGATGTATCTATGAGCATCCAACTTTTCCTTGATCTGACTGTATCGTAATTGTTCCCCGACTATCATATATAAAAATTTGGACTCAGACTATAAATAAGATTACATCATTTTTTTGGTAGCAGTGTTGGTTATTGATTTTTGACAAAATTTTTCAAAACATGCATGAAAATCAGCATTCAGACTCTAAGAAAAGTGAGTGATATTTTAACGTGCCTCTAGCACTTGGTATCTGGAAATTGGCCGTCAGCCCAAGATAGCAAGTATGTGTACGATCAAAGTACATACTCACACCACTCTATTCCACACATTTCGTTTCTCAGAAAATAAATACCTATCGTCTGGCAGCCCTGGGATCTTGAACTAATAGGAATGAATTCAAAACTCCCTTCATAAAAAAGCTTAAGATTGGAGAAGGTATTTTCACTTCTGATTTACTTGCATGAATTATAAGTATGGCTCTGATGAGTTCATTTTCTGTATTATAGATGAATTGTATCAATAAAGCTAACTTTGCTACTTGGAAATTCACAGCTGTACTACATACATGAACATATTAAATGCAAGAGGAAAACTTTGATATAAGAGGGTATCATTCAAGTTTTGTGACAATTTGCACCACGTCATCGTCATTTCTGTCCGATTGCAAGATTCAAATTTCACTCTATTTTCTTTTCTTCAAAAAAAAATTGGAATAACCGTAGCTGATATTTTATCTTTCACATTAGTCATACTCATTCCACTCATGTGCGTAGACTTCTGCTGGGTGACGTCCAAACACTATGTCCTTGATAATAACATTGATGTTATCGTACTAAGAAAGCCTTTTTTCAGAAAGCGCTTGAATACCAAAATCATCAAACTATTAAATCTTGATGCGGATACGACATTTGTTTTATGTGTCTATAAATGTTGCCAGTGGAATCTTAATCTTTTTTTAAAGATGCTCTTATCTTTCTATCCTGTTTTCAGGCTTTTTTTACCGGAGCCTGCAATATTCTCCTCCAGAACCAACTCCATAGCCTATTCTCCTCTTCTCGGTGATTTAGATTAAGCGGTTGTTGACAAATACTCGTTAGCAGATTTCTCAGAGATCCTATTTCATTAAATCTATGAGAATCTGTCCTTCTTAACTGTTTCATTCAACTGCGGCAAGGCAGCCCTATCAGAGCCAATGCCTCAAGTACATGCACTTTCGTTCATTTATCGAATCATCCTGGTAAATTTGATATCCTGATTTGTGCGACGATCTTAGATCAGATCTGAGCGAGCGGCATCAGAAAAACAGCTTATGCTACTAACTACTTTAAATACATATTTTCATGGTTCTAATATACGGTGCTAATGCACTTAGCCATAGGATCGAGTGACTTCCTAATGTATGGGGGTAAAATCACAGATTTCTGTTATTTCTTGCTTTTTAGACATAAATTCAAATGTTCAAAATAAAAAGAGATTACAAAAACTATTTTATTGATTTTGTAAAAGAGTTGCAATTGCATTCACGTTTGTAGCAAACTGATAGAATGAAACATAGTTTACATGACATTTTGTATAGATTAATATTACATTCTGCTAGAATCACAATAAATGCGGTCAGAATTTGGATCTTAATACCAATATATCCTTATATATGATGATTGTGAGACACAAGTCTCTTTAATTTCAATTTTCAATTAAAATGCTCTATATTATCTGCACAGATGTCACAATTTATTGTAATGTCCATTCTATCTACATACCGTAGCTGGTTCAAATCTCGATAGATGGTGTTGCATGTAAATTTCACCTGTGCTCATCATATATCATCATAAGACAATATTAGTTTTGAGATTCAATTTCTGACTATCTGGATTTGGCTATACTGTACTGACGAGTTCCAATGAGTACGAAACACGTGTATACAATTTTTCGCCTGCCCCAGATGATGGTGCTGAAAACCGATTCTTAGATTTAAATTCTCTTTAATTTTGATTACATTCTGTTTTCCACATTTTTTGAGCTATCACGTTTGCAGCGAATGCAAGCACAATACAAAGTTATCTCATGATATACATTTCTTCCCAATACAGGGACGAGGCCAGGGATGGGCCCGAAAATAGGTTGTGCCCACCCGAATATTGCATTTAATGCAGGTCAGCAGGCTAAGTCCACATTCGCTTATATATAGGTGCCTACCCAACAGCTTATACTGCCAATTCGTGCTCATCCATCAATTTAATCTTGGTGCCGTCCCTGGTCCAAATGACAGTGAAAAGAAAGAACAACAAGGACATGTATGATTAATAACCATAATTATAATTTTCATTTCTCTCTAGCAGGATGATAATAAATGTTGTTTCCTTTAAAATGAGAAAATATTGATTATCATTTCACTGTTCTAGAATTGATACTTTTGAAGCTAGAGACAGTTCAGTAAAGGGGTACTTCCTGATCACACGTTCAGAGAATTATATTTTATGGATCACATAAGCTTGATGCTCTCACCAGATCCTGAAAATTTGTAATTTCAAACGCTACTCAGCTACTCAGAGCAATATGACTGAGGTATAGTTGTTTTAGAGGTAACTGAAAGGATGATTGACTTACTAATTGGAAAGCCCTTCAGTCACAGCACAGGTTGTCGGTACTTGTTGGTTACAGATGTATTCAAAATAATTTTGCAATTGTGTGTCGTTACAATAAATGCAAATTTCCAAATCTCAGTTCAAACTAAAAATTATTAGTTACAATTTGTTTGTGAATATTGAAACTTGTCTGATGTAAATACATACAATGTTGATTTTTTATCGATAAACTTTTTGTATGTTCATGACATTGAATATGTTTGTATATGACTTTGTCTATTCTATAATAAATAATTATTATTACCCAGTTGACTTTATCTTAGACTCTGTGGGAGAAAAACCAAGAAAATATTAATTTTCTATTACAAGTGTGGTCTGTTCTATCTTCCTATACCTGGATATTTTTGTGATATCTGCTTGATAAATGTCCGCTATAATGCTCGTTTTAATGTTCTTATAGTTTTCTCAAAATTCTTCATTTAAGTATACACCAAATCAATGATGAAAAATTGAGTAATGCTTATCTTGGCAAGAGTACCGCCCTGTCTTCAGAAATTCATAAATTATACAATAAATGCCTTTTGCATATTTTGATATACAGCTGAGAGAACGAGAGTACTTCCCTGTCTTAAGATATTCATAAATTATACAATAAATGCCTCTTGCAAATTTGATATACAGCTGAGAGAACGTGATGTGTTGTCAGGAAACATAACGACACCGTATCTGAAGATGTGTTTTCAGGTAACACAATCATTACGTAGACGGTATTCCAGATAATTTCCGAAGCTCAAGATGTATGAATTAGATTTTCATGTAAACATTCATTCATAAATAAAACACTGCTAACGTTGTTAGTAATTCTAGAATATCCATTGTATCGTATACCACAATTAGAGAAGAATTGATTGGATTCGACAAAAATCACTTCAGTATACAAATAAAACAAGTTATAAGTTTGATTGATCATGACAATGGAATCATCAGAAGTTATGATCATATTCCTGTGTTATCAAATAAATTAGCACACAATTAATATAGATTGGACTAAATCAAATTTGCGGACAGTATTTTTCACTGATTATAATAATGAAACAATCAAAAGTACAATATAAATCATCAAACACTGTCACAAGAGATTCTGTTTTTTGACTAAGAAAATTATCATAATTATGTTATATCAAACATTACGATCTATTCTCACACTTAAAATTATATGAATGATTGTCAAAAATGTATTAATGAGGGTCCTCATCTTAGATTTCTTCGACTCTATAATCTATTTTATTTGTTTTGAGTGAATTTGCTCTATTGACTATGTGCACGACCGTGGCGCTGCCAAGGGACCAAAACATTTCGGGACCTGTGAATTATTTGACAGTTATCTGATAGGCAATGTTTTGATAATTTCAATTAGAGTCAATTGAGGAGCTCAAAGAAATGTGTAAAATTGTCAATTTCTAAGTGCAATTTATAATATTCATGAGTTTAACAAATGGACATTATAATAAGAACAGGATTTGAATGCATGAAACATGAAACATCTTTTTTGAAAACTGTCATTTAAAGTGAACATTCACATGATAAGTAGGAATAAGTGATATGATTATTTTTGTCTGTAGGACGCGAAATACTTCGATCCAGGATGCAAAATATTTCGCATTCTGCAATAAAATAGACTGTTTCATATATAATATTTTACATTCTCAAATATTTTTTTGGTTGCTCCGTTCACAGAAAACCTTTTATTCTTGAATGTAAGTATAAGTGACACTTCCATGCAATTCTGTGTGAATTTATAGGTCTTATAAATCTATAAATTATAGATAAAATCGCAACGAACCTGTCATCTTCATAAACAAATTGAAATTAATCAACAAAAGTCGATGCGTTATTATCAGTTTTTTATGAATTTATGAATTTATAAGTTTTATGGATTTGCACAGAATTGCAACTCAAGAATCAGTAATAACTATTACAATCTTTAACTGTAATTGAAGATAATAAATTAGCTTCAGCTCAACATGGGAGAAATGTTTAAGAACTGAGAATACACGGCCAAAGCTATAAAATATGTAGCTTGAATCCGCTTGTTCGTCGGATTTTTTGTCTGGAATAAAATGTGCACTACTTACCTATTGTGTTTTGAAGTTATAGGAATCATAGCAATCCTTTCACAATGAATTGATCTAAAAAATAGTCATTAATACTGTTAATATCGTGAAAATTCAATTGATTCAAAGAGTTTTCAATGTGAGACTATGCCACTTATTTATTCTTTTTTATAGCAGCTATCCATTTCTTTCTTTGCTCCAATTTGTAGGCCGATTATGGAAAAGTGTGAAATTGATTCAAACTATTTGTCCATTATCTGGGCAATTCATGACACATCAAATATTGAGGCACATTCTCTTCTTGAGCTCGAACAACAAATTTTATATGGATTTATTGAATCAAATTTAACAGTCCCGAAATATTTCACGTTTCTGCTACATCATGCGCTGTGATCGATTTGACTGTCCCCACCATGTACTTCGCACATAGCCAGTAACTCAATCTAAAGTTCCCGTTCTAGTAGATTATAAACCATGTGATCAATATCCCGTTTTATTCAGCTTCAAAAACTGAACATTTGAAGCGACTGTGTTTGAAGTTCTTCCCATGCTCCAGCTTATCTTTCAGTTTTAAACTTATTAATACATTTCAAATTTCTGTTTGTCTATCTCATTTTGTTGTTCTGGCCAATATTTCACTTGTTTGACCTGATTAAATCATCAAATACTATTTAATAATAACTGTCGAATGTCAATGCATATCCAAAACATACTAAAATCCATAAGTCAGATTCCTTCAATCTGATTTCAACTCAGTTTTGCTAGACCTAGTTTAGAACTGGTTCAAATATCTTTATCAATTGATTTATTTATATCAGTCTTAAGCTAGGTCTAGTAAACTGAGATTAAATCTGGCTTATGTATCTTATTATAAGACTGCTCAAGTTTATTTGAATAAATTTGTACAGTTTGTCGGTCGCAAATAGTATATTATATAACAAGGGACTCAAGTGCTTGATTTAATCCTGAGGGTGGAGGCGAAGTGAGGGATTAAAGGTACCTACGTCATGTGTTATCTACGCTATTTTTCGCACTACCGTATTCTATTGAATCACAATAGTCTAAAAGCTGTTAATTAATCTTACAATTTTGACAACAACAAACTTGATTCAAAAATGTTGACTTAATTTACCACAGTAACAAGGCTGGCTACAATAGTTGTTAAATAAATAAACTTGCTGTCAAAAAAATGATTGACAATTTTGATATTAATACGGTTGCGGAAGGGGTAACTGTAAAATTATTTTCCCAAAAATCTAGAAAATTTACGAGCAACAATACGATGAATTTGTAAAATTGTGTAAATTGCGATAATGCTAATATAGATCACCAATAATAAATATTTCAATTATAATGAATAAATTCAATTTGACATTTAGGTAAGTACTTTGATTATTTAGTTGTCATAGAAAAATGTGTCAATATTTCTTCAGTCTTCTGAGATTATTCATCATTTTAGATCCCTAGGGACTAAACTCAAACTTAAGTCTCTGCAATGAGGGATTAGATTTGTCTTTTATTTCCAGGAGTGCGAAAATATATATATTCATATAATTTTGCAACGACCGACCGCTGTAGCCGTCAAAGACTAAGTAATTGATTAACAATGTGCGTGTACACGTAACAGAAACTTGCAAAATTGCACACGGAAATAACAGTCAATTCTTTATATCACCCAGTAGAAAAGAATCATATGAGGATATTAGAAAGAAATATGTCTAGACTCAAGATATAAACATCAAAATCATTTCAAAATGTTATTGTATATAGTACACAAGACCAGAGTGTCTGTTGTCTATTGATATTATTTTTATCTTGTTTTATATTTGATAGTCTTCTATTCAAATGAGTTCCATTATGTAGGATACGTGTCCCATCGAAATTAAATGAATGACCAGAATAAATGTAATAACCTACAAGCGCACATTTAGGAGCATATCTTTTTCCCTTTTTCCAGTTGCGTTTATGTTCATCCAGGCGAGTTTTCAAATAAAGTTTAATTTGTCCAGTATATATTGAGTGATTGCAAGGCAATGAACTACTGATGAATATAACTGTCTCTTCCAGCGAGGGGCGGATTCCAAATACATGCTTGTCAAAATCATTAGCTCTTCTGATCTCTGAATGAGGACTCTAATACTTTTTGCTTTCTATATATTTTAAATTCGAGTTTGTAAACCTGTACTCGTATTTAGCTGATATAAATACTACTCATATATATTGTTCCAATATATTTTTTGTTTTAGCATTGGTAAACCTGTGGATAGTATGGGACGCCAGTGAGTATACCTAACCTATGAGCTAAAATACATTTTGAGCTTTTAATATTAGACTCTTGCGTACGTATAATAGATCATCTTCTCAGATGGTATGATGACAATATGAGAGTATATCTTATATTTCTCATTGAAGTTGGTAATCGAAATACATTGATTCTCTTTTGGGAGTCGTGGAGTGTGCTGCCCTGAAAGTATGTGACTTCGTGGTTATGTGTGTACTGAAATTTTTTTCCGTTGATAGCTAGGGATCTTTTAGTCTACAAAATATTGACGTAATTGTTTGTAAATAATAACAATGGTATACAAGAGAATCTTGGTGATACATCCCCAGAGAGTTGGATTCGCAGAGAAGAAGTAATAAATCGACCTGCACAATTGTCCGGCTCAACACCGTGTGACTTCTTTTTTTAAAAGTACTTGAAAAATGTTGTAAATAAAGGAAAACTTCAAACTATTGGACGATTTAGAACTACGATTCCAAGCAAATGTGGAAAAATTTATTATTGGAACGTTCAATATAAAATAATGTTATTCTTCTCATGGTTTCCTGTTTTTAACTTTTATAGCTCTTGTTCTAATTTCGGTTTCATTTTGAATGTGATATGAGCTACGTATTCTGTATATGAACCATATATTTATAAATTTGAATGCAGAATTCAATTCAGATAACTCGTTTAATTGATTCAATATCAGAAACAAAAAAACAGAATTTAATTACTAATTCATAGGCAGAAATCTAATTTCTACAATATTTACTTGAAAGATATTCGTCCAGAACAATTTTAGAGCTTTTTCGCAAGGAGCAGCTAATTTCTCATGTTAACAACGATCTTCATATATCATATTTCACAAAATTCGAAGAAATTATTTCCATGAACTAACTTTCCTTAAATCTCTAGAATATATTAATCACAATTCAAATTTCTTGAATATCAAAGAAACTTTTTCAAATTTGAATAATCTGTATGCATGATTATCAAAACAACCAATAAGGAAAAAGGAGCGCTCATGACCTCTATGCTTCCAAATTTCCTTTCAAGCAGAATGAAAAATGGAGCTTCGATCAATAATTATTATTAATAGTCATTGCAGCTCAAGAATAGAGAAATAATCAAGTAGATCGCACCGCACGCCTTTGTCGGCGAACATGCGAACCAGTAATCACGCCATCTCATAAATATGTTAACACCGGAGCTCGAAAATGGTTTTTGGTATTTCTTAGATTAAAAAATCTTTCACACATGGCGTCGGTTCATTCAATTGGATCTCCATCATGAATTTCATTCATGCTACTATCAAGACTCTATTCATAGATTTCTTCCTACAGATAATGATATTCTACTTCAGATAAATAATCTTGAGAGGAGAATCAAGTCCATTCACAATGAGGTCGTACTGTCTATCATTATATCAATGTCGATTTCAATACTATCACCTCTACTTTTTGTATCACCGTCAATTCCTGCCATTTATTACAATTTTTTATTGTGACATTGTTTTTTTTTCTCAATACGCATGATAATATACTATTCTCATCATGAATAGTGATTTATACAACAAGAGTGGGAAGTTGAGCCAAATATTTTGTTTTGAACCTTGCCTATTCATTGAAAATGTTGACCGAATAACCTAATACTTGTTTACACTCGTGTTGTATGAAATATTTTTTTCTACGGCCCTCAAGTTCAATATTTAAACAATTATTGAGCATGAAGCAAGGGAACCTAGAAGACAGATTGACATTCGAGCCTAATAAATAACTAAACAAATGGATCAAAGAGAAGTGCCATAAACATTAATTTCCTAATTCATGCTATGGGACTGTGAATTCAAGCACTTTGACATGGAGGCAAGTATTTGATTACCCGGCTTGCTGAGTCATTCAAACTGTAGACCAAATGTCAAAGTGCGTATACAAAACAAATGCTGCTGTCCTAAATAGTAGCTGCAAAAACAGATCCAAGTCAAATACCACATCACTATTTAACATACAGATTCTACACATAGCCTGAACAATAATTCGATGATAGATGTACACAAAGTTAGGAGCTGCAAACTTATCTCTGAGTTTTCCTTCAATATTCACATTTTGACACTAATGGGTGCCAAAAGAACTGTAAAAGGCCCAGAGCCACAGCTCAAAGTTTGACAGCTCAAATCAAATGTCAAGTATGAGAAAAGGTAATATTGATGGTAGTACCAGTGGTAACTTTGGAATGCGTAAAGAGATAAAAATGCTGAAAATGCTGACCACGCAAACGATGTGTGAAGTTCTAGCTTCACATACTGTCATTAAAGTATTTTTCGCACTCCCGGGAGTAAACAACGAATTTAATCCCTCATTTCAGGGACTTAAGTTTGAGTTTAGTCCCTCCGGGATCTAAAATGATCAAGAATCTCAAGGGACTAAAGTAAAATAAACAAATTTTTCTATGACAACTAAATAATCAAAGTACTTACCTAAATGTCAAATTGAATTTTATCATTAAAATTCAAACCTTCATTCTTAATTTGTATTAGCACTATTGCAATTCACACAATTTCACAAATGCATCGTATTGTTGTTCGTAAATTTTCTAGACTTTCGGCAAAATCAATTTACAGTTACCTGTTCAGCAGCCTTATCAATATCAATTTTCTCACTCATATTTTTTTGACAGCAAGCTTATTTATTGAACAACTGCTGTAGCCAGTCTTGTTTCTATGGTGAATTTACTCAACATTTTTGTATCAAGTTTGTAGTTGTCAAAATTGTAAGATTAATTAATCTACTTCAGACTATTGTGATTCAATATAATACGGTAGTGCGAAAAATAGCGTAGATAACACATGACTTAAGTGCCTTTAATCCCTCAGGTGAGTATTGCCCTCGACTGCGTCTCGTGCAATAAACTCCACCCTCAGGATTAAATCAAGCACTTAAGTCCCTCGTTATATAATATACTATTTTTCAGTTAATCGGTATTATTGACTGCATGAGCACTTCTATCCTGTTGCGAACATTACTTAGAATAAAAGAATATACGAATGGAAAATATGTACATGTATTCAAGAGACTTTTATACGTCCAAAAGATATATGCAAAAATAAAATCAGCGCAATGACCCGAAAATTCTTACGATACTTTTCACTTGGTAAATGTATTGTAAATACTGATGCCTTAAATTACTATTGATAGTTTTGAAAATGAGGTTAATGTATACTGCTCAAAATGCAGAATATCGGCAGTAGCAGTGGTATCTGTAATAAAGAAGTATACACATTCCAATTATATTTGCAGTGATATTGGAGTCAATACAATATGTATGTTGTTTGCAAAAAGAGGAGTTTTTGCAAGTTATTCTCATCCATTAATATGTTCCAAAGGTATCACCATCGAAATATTATTCAAGAATTGAGGATTAATAGTGAAATTCATTTCATCTCTTTGATTGATCGATATGCTCTACAGAATGATTATATTATTTATATTATCATTAATAGGAAACAGTATTGTCGTTGATATTGGTAGTGACACTGGTAGTATGATCTTGTTTTGAATAGATGCTTCACCTATTATTCTACGTACTTATGCAAAAATTCCCTATTATTCAACATATTACTCAATGCGTAAAAGATAGTGACACTTTTTTGTTTCCGTTTCAATTAAAGCCAGGCCTCAATAAAACCTATCATTTAAATTGAAAATTAGAACTGTGATATCTATTCGAATGGAAAATAGAACAAATTCTAGTTCTAGTCTTGTAATCCCTTACAAGTATGATATAATACGGATATTCCGGCTTTGAAGCAAATTGCGCGAACGACAAATATGTAGAACTCAATTAACGATAACGATAACTAGATGTTGTAGAACGTACCCTCTGATCCTCTCAAGCACGTTATTTGAATACCGTAAAATGAAATACTTCACCTTGTAAACTGCTCAGGCTATAAATAATATTTGGATACAATAACGTTAACTCCGCATGATGAATGAGTGTTCATCAAATTACCATGAGGCTTGGGCTGCCCGAATAAGTAGAGCCGTAAACTGAACACATTAAAAAGGTCTGTATCTTGTACCGTTCTTAGGCAGAAGGATCTTTTTATGTTCTACAGAGTATTACAAACAGAAACATAAGAATTTATTTTCTACACTTTATTACAATGCTTTTCATTAAATCTTCAGTAACGAACATGGTAAGACCAGAAATGTCAGATAATGCGGCAAGATCAGCGCTTAATTTTACGGTGAAAGTACTAATTAGTTAACGTCGTCAAGAATTAACTTTTTATAAACTAATAGAATTTGAATTGAGAAACAGAAACCACATGATGAATGTTGAGGAATTAAATGCGATATCCTAGTATATTTCATATTAAAATAGACTTTTTTTCCGTGCCGCGCGCTTCAGATCGTGAGATATTCATTTTGAAAATCCAAATCATGGATTGTACCCATTTGTAGTCTGGATAATATCTCTGCAAATCACATCTGTCCTCTCCAAATAGCTTCCGTAAGATTTCGTTGATACCTTTGCGACCGACAGATATCATATGGCAGCATATAATTTGGCAGTGTATAAATTGGTAGCATATAATTTGGTGGTGTATAATTTGGTAGCATATAATTTGGCAGCGCATATCTTGGCACGCGTGATAGTTTGGGCGGTGTAAAAATTGTCCATAGGAATACGATTCATTATATGTAGTTTATAATTTTGACCTATGATTTCCAACACAAATGGTAATTTTCAATGAGCACTTAGTATCAACTGTTCAATTTGCTCAAGGAACACTTGATACGATACGATATACAATATCACAGTTTGATGATGAACAAGGGAGGAGAAATTATATGTTACGAACATGATGTAAAAAGAGGTCAACAACTGCACCACTAGCAGCCCGTTTGCTGTCTTAAACGATTTTTGGACGACTCATATAGTCCAGCTTGGAGTTACTAAAAATGTGTATCAGTGCACAGAATTACTGATTGTTCCATGGAATTGAAAATTCAAGAGTCGGCTTTTACACTTCTATTGTGGATAGGGCAGCAACTGTAGACATGTGTTTCGTCCTTATCAGGAGTCATATTCTTGCGATTCACAAGTCCGACTATCTGAGGCTGACTAGACTGTATTGAGAAGTACCTATAGGTACGAAACACGTGTTGAAGAATCGGATTCCAAATTTAAACTTTGAGGAATAATCTGGTTTCGATTTTTCTCAATCTACCTAATTTTTTTAAAGATTACTTTGCGGTGCCTGTATTTCTTCAATTACTAATTCATCGACCGAATAAGATTTATCTTTCAGTTTGAGTGGCATTCCAGTCTTCTTTGACCCAACTAAATAAGAAATAGAGAAGAAAAATATTTTGAAGTTTGAGTTTTTTGATTTCCTAATTATAAATTTTGAATTATATGCTTGAGTGCCTTACACTTCAGTTTTTCTTAGTGTATCTATATATGATTTCATTTAATTTTTTTTTTGTCTGATTTTCCATCTGTAACAAATACTCGATATTGATTGAGTCATCTTTCAATTCTTTTAATTTTTTTAATGAATTTTGAGTATTTTTCTCCGTTATTTATTTAATACTTTTAACTGGGCTTTTTCAGTTTTATTTCATCAAATTTGTAATATTTGAGGATCCATGTTTTTTTTGTGATATAAATGTTATTTATAGTTATATTGAACCAGGCCTATGGAGAGATAATTTTTTTTATCTCTTTAGGGTATAATTCTCATCGTCATACTTTTAATTCTGTATATGATGTAACTATATATTGTTTCTGGTTAAATGGATAAATAAAATGAAAAATTCAAATTAATGATGCCTCTCACTCGACAAAATTGGGCACTTTTAATTTTTGGTGCAAATTGATAATGCATTGCTCGGTGCAAATATATTGACTTTGTGATCAGGAGGTCGTGGGGTCAATACCTGCTTTGATCAAAATGTCGGTATGATTTTCTCTGATTTAAAATATTTTGCACCATACTTTTCACTAAGATCGAGAGTATTCATGACTTGACTGCCTAACACATCTATAGGAAGCAATTCATCTATCTACTTATTTATCTTCAAATACTTCAGAATAACCACTTTACAATAACTGGTGGAAAAATCTTCTAGTTCCGCAAAACACTATCGAGATAGGCAAAGTCAAATGAAAGAATGAACCCATCAGCGATGCATGTACAGCTACAAAGCTACCAGTCGTTGTGGAAATGTGAAGGATTTGCCTGGTGAAAACATCCAAAGAGTTTCAATACGCAGGAAAGTTATTCGTTAAAATATATCTACAGCATATTGGAGTGTTAATATTTTATAGCATTTTAATTTTTTGTGAGCTCTCTGTAGAAATTTTATTTAATCAGGAATCCATTAATTATTTCGCTTTGAGCTCTGTGTATTCAAGTATATTAAGCAAACTTCATGATACTGAAAATGCTAAATATGCCAAGTTCACCAAGTATTCACAAAAATTGAGTGATTTATTTGCAACTTGCTCCAAAAAGAACAAGAACGTGTTGCGTATAGCTCATGCGGAAGAGAAATGAGTTGACATATTTGTTTTCTCGGCAACAAGAACTCACTCTCGATTTGTGTCGAATTTCGTACACTCAAAAAAAAAAGTGATAAGGATAGCAATTTTGATTGTACCCTATAGCAACTTCAAGTTTTAAGGTCAATGTGATTGTATGTGGTGAAGTTCTTCAGCTAAAATGGCGAGATCTTAATACTTAAGTGTTAAATAGTACCACTTGCAGTTGTAGGACAAATAAAAGATCGAACGTCAAAGTTGTGAAGTCAGGAACTATATCTCTATCTTTATTCAACTACATTCGTTTGTACAAAATTTGAATATAAGAAATAGATTTAAAACTAAAAGTCTATAAGCGGTGATCAGATTTTTTGTCAATAAGATCTATCTACTTTCTATCTTTGGAATATGTTGCGATCGATCCACAATTTTGATGGTTTAATGCAAGACCTTCCCATCCATAACTTTAATTACTCAAGTTGTGCAATTTAGTTTTTTCAGTGTACTTTAAGTAACTGCAAGTTCATCTGACGTCAGTACACTATCACTTCACTCCTATGTACCTATATAAATTTATTGAGCGCACGATACCTTTATTGAATATTGCGGCAAAGTTAAAAAAAAAAAACTTGAAATAAAATTATGACAATTTGTTTGTGATAAATCCTACTTCATCTATCGGGCAGAATACGGATATTATAATCGAATGTGATATTCCTCGTTCACTTTTCAAAAAAAAACCACAACATCAGTTATGATTCAACAGTAGTATAGTAAAGTTGAGAATAGAGCTCAAATATATAATAAGTCTTCTACCTACAATAGTAAATATTTACGGAGCGTTGATTATATTTTTCGATAACCTGGAGCTACAATTTTCACTTTCCCCTGGAGTCTACTCCAAGATGTGATCATGTGTGGGGATTTTTTTGTGAATAACGATAGATCATGTACTGAATTCTGTCTGATGAATAATATTTTCACCTCTTCTAGTTCACTTTGAGCTCGGATTTGTACCAAGAAACTTGGTTGTGGATAGATAAAAAGACGAGAAGTCTATTATACACTACAGCGTGCAGTGAGTGGGCATGAGGGTGGCAAAAAACATGTATATGCAGGTTTCAAAGAGCAGAGTTTTTTGAGTAAATTGATGGAGAGAGAAAGCTCATCATCAGGGCTTTGTTCAGACACAAACAGCATTACTCCTCTTGGAGACAGGCTGTGGATAAGTCTCCATTAAATTCAGGGCAGCATAAAACAAATCTTGTATTTCCCGGTATGTTAAGTGACAAGTGATTGAATTTGTTATCTGATTGATTAAGATACATACGATCATCAATAAAAAATTGGATGCTGTAGACAGGCCATCTTATCCTTGCGTCATTATTATTATTATTACTATTGATTAATAATAGCAAACTGCTAACAAAGAGCTAACAAAACGTTGTGTGTATTGGATTATAGCATTCATCTGTTTCATGAACTGTTGTGAGCAGTTCAACAGGAAATGACTTTTTAATTTCATATTTTCACGTGGTTGCCAGAACACATTCAAATTGCTTTTTGATCGTATATCCACCAACAACTACCTTTTGACACAAATTCATCAATACAGCTTTCTGATGTATAAATCACATGAAATTTTTTGTACCACATTATCGGATGACAGTAATCACAGAGAAATTCGCTTTTCTGTTCAATATGAGATCATAGGACTCATTCCATACATTTGAGTACTCATTTTTTTGAATGAATAATGAAATCACAGTTTTTGATATTGAATCTAATTTAAAGAAAAGTGTTCAAGATGATATTAGGTCAATGCGGCATAGTATGATTAACATATGGATCTTGAGTTTTTAAAAATGAAACAATATTTTAGTAAGTCGAATCACTTATTGAATTCAAGAGAACTTATATTCTTGTGAAGAAATCGTGAGAGTTTCACAGAATAATTTAGAATTTCTGGCTCATATTCTCACCTCTTAAAATCGCACCTCCTCCTGAAAAAAATTGCTGAAAAAGTGCTTTTTTAAGAGGTGAGAATACGGACCTGTGATCTGGACGGTACAAAATACATCCTTACGTTCGAAACTATGCTGAATTTTAATATTTTATATTCCCACACGTAACTCAACTAAAACAGAGCTAAGCAGAATAATTTTGTCTTATGTGAAATTTTTTGTCATCATATCAAGTTTTTTCACCGTCTAGACACTGTATAAATATGAGTTGGTCTAAATAGAATTTATAATCATGCTCTGATAATTGGAACAAAGGCATGGGTTGAGTTCTTCAATATTAACAGAAGGTATATTGACATGTCCTAAAAAAATCACCAAGATTACTCACAACAATTCTAAAAGAAAATCAGACTAGAAAAATTGTTTCATGGCAATTAGATCAATAACATACGACAAGAGAATGGAAAACTATAAAATCTGTATTACTTATTTATAATTGCTACGATGGTATGTGATTTTTGTACTATTTTTATAGCCCTGAAACTTTTATTGTATTAGATTGTTGTTGTTTGTTAGTATTCTGAGGATGGTTTTAAATAAACTGAAACGTTAGTTGGCATTTGAATTGGTTTTTTGCTGTGCTATGTCCTCATTTCGACAAATCAACAAATTAACATAGCCTCCAGGACACGTTTCTCTTTCAATTATTAATTCGCTAAAAAATACTGACAAGTCTAGTCAAAATAGGCATTTACCCTTGCATGAGCTCCTAAGATGCTGGAAATTGACATGAACGTTAGAAATACCATTATGGAGTTGTAAAAAGGCCCCATCGATCCTGTGTGTACGAAAAATTTCATTCGAGGCCAATGTTCGCAAGAATGGCTTTTTTAATTCTTTCAGTGAGACAGCTAGTTTTATGATGAAAATTACTGTTACTCGACAAGATCCACCTTAACATACCTAGGCCCGTGCATTAGACTCTTTTTGTATGAAATACCATTCCATCCTCATGTCA
Source organism: Dromius quadrimaculatus (assembly GCA_963989225.1). Taxonomy (NCBI): domain Eukaryota; kingdom Metazoa; phylum Arthropoda; class Insecta; order Coleoptera; family Carabidae; genus Dromius; species Dromius quadrimaculatus. Next base: position 53,572,577 of record OZ022325.1, on the reverse strand, counting down.
TGTCTTCGATTCGTTAACAATATTAAATTTAGTACCTCATAGCTGCGACTAATAATATGAACTTGGGCTTAGTAACAATGAATTCTTAGCTTTTTGATTATTATATTGCTAGCCTGTTCATGGAATCCACTTATTAATACGTACTTATTCTCAAATTTATTTGTACACAATCACTTCTTAGTTTATTGAGGCATCTTGAAGTCTATCATTGGAAATGTTTGCAATAGTGGAGATGTGAATAACAAAATGAGGAGATCTGCAAACCGAAACGAATAATATGGGTATTGAAATCATAAGAGGAAGCAATTATTTATTTTATTTCTTCCATGAGCCTACAGTTTTTGTAACATTTTGACTAATTTTGGGAGTGCTGAAAGATTACTTTCTGGATAAAACTGAAGGACAATTTTAAAATATAATCTCAAACCAACTGGAGTGGTTTCTCTGGTCATTCGTAACAATCGAAAATCAAGGTGATTATTGACCAAGTGCAAGTCGATCATCATACTTCTACAAATTAGCTCACGTAGGTAAAAATGATCAAGAAGTGAACAACGATATGTCATAATATCACGTGAATTGAGAAAATCAATTGGAATCGTTCCTATATATGGTGCTGAGGACTATATTGTCAAATTTAATCCTTCAGCACTATAATATTTTGAGATGATTTTTACAGTTTAAATGGACAGTTCCGTCGCTTAAGCTCAAATTCCAAGTTTCGCTTAGACAAAAAATATTGAATCGGAATAATGACAGCAATGTTCATGTACCATTTAACTTTGGAGTCTTGATACGATATTGTCCAATTGGGCGACAATTAAAATCTAGGGTACAGCGGTGCAACTGGCCATACATGTTATAATGTTCTGTTGTTTATTTTTTGCATTATGATTCCATTCTTCTTCCATTGTTCGACCTCAATAACTGACTATCATCTACGTGTGCTTATTTGCAATTTTTTGTGATGCTTTGCACGCACAATTTTTAGTATCTACTTCGTACCTTGATTCACATGTCTGATTTCACGAACGTATTTTAGTTCAGCGGTTCCATAAAAATAAACAATAACGGATAATATTTTCACATGCTAAGCAATCTATTTGACAATTAAATTCGATCTGATATTGTTAATTTTTTTTGAACCAGTAGATCAAATAACGTTTTTGAAACCGGTCATCAAACTCATTTGCAAAATACGGACAAAATGAAGCTAATGTTTGTAATGAACTCTTTCCAATTTTATTCGAACAAAATTTGTCAGGATAATTAAACGTTAATCATCATTAGTGTAATTTGGGCTTCCGTACTAACCCTCTTTTTGTTGAAGTGGAAACGGTGTTCCCATAATTTGATTAATCACTGATTCAATTGGCTTTCGCTGAGAAAAAACCTGGTGCGATATTTGTAGAGGCACGTTACGAGCAACCTTTCCTATTATTGATTTTATGAATAGAGCAATTATCGGAGCGACTGTTTCTCAGAGAATGCTGTGAGTTTTTCAAATGTTACATTCATGTAGTATCTCCCTTCATTTCTTCCAGCTTCATAGCACATTTCGGTATCCCAGGAGAAAGTTTGAATATCATCTCGTTCTCCTTACAAAGTAAATTCTTCGTATTTTATCCTCATAATATTCCGAATAAATTCATCTTTGATGTGACTTGTATCAAATTGCCATTTGAATTCTTTTTTGTTCTGAAACTCGTGATCTGAATAGATAAGTCTTTTAGGTTTCCCTGTGCCAGAATTCCAACATAGCATTGTTCCAATCTATTGTGCATTCTTTGCTCACAAGATTGTCATTCATAAAATCATCAGCGGGTGTAGACTGTTTGAAGGGCAGGTAGAGCAAATCCCACTAGACCCTGAACGAGCCCCCTATTGGAGCTTGAGTAACTAAACGGTTTACAGACATGAAACTGATGAGAAAATTATTTGAGTGATCGGTGGCCTACGGTAACTTCATTCATTATTACTTGATGCCGTTTGAGACGATACGCTATTCTCTTTTATTCAAAACTATGTACATAATTTTAAACAAGAATAATTTCATAAATTTCTTGCAACTTCTAGTACATTATTTTGAGATTCTGTGTGCTACTATTACATAATTCTGTACATTAATCTGCACACGCATATGCGCAAAAGCCACTCGATGTGAGATCTATCAGATTGCATAAAAATATTGAGATGGAGGACAGTAATGAATCTAATTTTATATCATTCATAGTGACATTTTTATAATATGCAAATTTTACTTCATACAAACATAGTTATTTCTGAAATTCCTTTAGTAAAATCATGATTTCATTTCTGGAGAACGATATTCTGGATATAGTTATAAATTTCACACCAACAATTAATACATTGGCAGAAAATTTCAGGAAAAAAAGAATGTCCATTTATGCCAGTGCGCATTCGTACTGCGCACATTTTAAAGGACAATATGTAACTAGCTCTGTATTTTTTTCTGCAATTCTTTAATTACAGTACAGTTTCTTGATTATAGTTTTGAAACATGAAAACGTTCAGCTTTTTCGAATAAACTGTGAATTGTGTCATACGACCTTTAGATCATGCTTCATAATACACAAAAAGATGAAGGAAAACTAAAGAATAATGAAGAGAAAAAGAATTTCCATGATGACACAACTGAAATATCAATTATTTCCAAACTAGAGCAATTTGATCGCTCACAATTCATCGAAAAATATGTTCAATAGGAATAAGCCAATGTGGATTGAATCAAGCGCAGGTCGGGTCTTGGCTTTCCACAGATGTGAGAAGATTGCGGGATGCAAGTGTGTAACGGTTGCAGGATTTTTTCCTCAGGTGCAGAATGAATGCAGATTGTATTTCGCAGGTACAGAATGAATACGGAATGTTTTTCGCAGACGCAGAATGTATTGAAATTATATACTAGTATAATGCCAGAGCTTTCAGCCGGGAAATATATCCCGATTGCATTACATTTGTTATTCTTCACATTTTATATCATTCATTTTGTGTTGAACTTTATATATTGAATTCAATTAGTGAATTTCAAATTGCTCCAAGTCAGAAATCATTGATATTCATCTTGTACTCTCTAAAAGATTTTTGATCAGCACATCAACATCTATTGGTTTCCAAGCTTTGGGCCAAATTCATCTAGGTCCAATATCAGAGGGTTTCATGCGCAGTCCTTCATGTTTCAAATTTTCATTCAAACTATCATTTGCTTATTCATAACAATGTATTCCTTGGTAACATATTGACAATTCATACGTATAGTGAGACTCATCAATTGCACAATTATCGATAATAATCAACAATCTATGAAATGGGAATTGAGCTGACTTGGCAGGTTTTCTAATGAAGACGTTTCAAGATTTAGCAAAATGTTACTGCAAAATACCAGCATAGCAAGAAATTGCAGACATATTGGCCCAGCTTCAAGGCTTGGGGCAATTCATCAAACTAAATCTATCATTATTCTGTTTCATCCTTCCAAACCTTCATTTTAGAGCACTTTGAATATATTGAATTAACGAAAATCGATTGTTAGGTTTTTTCAAGATAAGAGGTCAAAATTTCAATATGTTATAATTATATTCGAAGCACACAACCCCATTTTTATGTTTATGTGTAGTGATTAATAGTTCAGTCTCTAGTGTTTTACATGCGATAATTAGAGGAACTCGTCGATGTTCAAATTTCTGCGAAGTTTTCGTGATGAAGTCCAAGGTTGGATTATATAAGTCAATGTTTATACGTAACATAGAAAATGAAGAAAATATTTCCATCAGCTCATACCAGGAAGTTAGACTCTGTATAAATAAAAATTTTGACAATTAAGTACTTCCACGGCTCCACAAGTACAATTCTCACATAGTGCTTGAAATGCAATTTTATTACTTGAAATAAAATAAAATTCAATCTTTTCTGGTTTTGATCGACAAATTGGGTTGAGGAATCAATAACACTCTGATTTCCAGATTTTATGAAATGCATTTCATAAGAAGGTTAACTTTATTCTGCTGCTGATTTAACACTAGCGATAACCTAAGGTAAAGTGTTATTGATCAGAGATCTAAGTGACATTTTGCAATTTCATTCATAAGAGCTTGAATTTTTGCGTAGTTTCTATAAGCTGCTCTATGAATGCGAAACTTGATATCATGAGTAAAGACTACTTTTCTAACGTAGTAAATTCTTGATTAGATTATAGCAGATTCAATGAGACTCTGTAAAAAAATTGCGGTAATTTTTAATGATGCATACTTGAAGTCATTATTTGAATTAGGAGAGGCTAGATTTTTCTAGTGGAATTTCATGCACAATCAATTTATTTATTTATTTATTTCAATCGGTCCTACAAAATGAATATTCCAATTACAGGACGATTTTACAGAGAAAATATAACATAATAGTTTCCCGAGAGAGACAAATATTAAATAATATAAGGTTATGCCTGGATTATTATTCACATTTGAACTATGATTTGAACATTAAATGTGTGTGAGATGAGTGTAAATTAAAAAGAAGGAAAACTGCTTTGTAGATAGTGTCTGAATTCTGTCAGTGAGATACCAAAGATGTCAATATCAGGTTTACTTGAAATGTGGTCATAAATTATACTGAGCATTCGGATAGGTGATTTAGATTCATAATTTGTGTGTGAGAGACTGTAATAAAATGTCCGAATGCTTCGCGAACTGAGCCTAGATACTGCAAAATGTATCAGTTGAAGTGTTACAGGATCGCTTATGTAATTATAGAATAATTTATAAAAGTAAAAACAGGATGAAATTTTCCTACGGTTTGCGAGATGAACAAAATTGAAATTAAAGAGTAGTGTTTCGTACAGGCAGTCACAATCAGTTCACTGCCCGTGAAGCTTAAAATAACAATATTTGAGGAATTTACGTTGGATGGATTCAACCAAAGAAATGTATTTATCGTAAATTGGATTCCAAACTTGCAGACAGTATTTTAATTTTGACCTCACAAATGAAAAATAGATTTTGTAAAGTGTAGATATTTTCGTGAAAGATTGAGTGTTTCGCATCAAGAAGCCTAGGTTTCTATACGATGATTTTACAGTAATATTGATATGGTCGTTAAAGTTTAATTTTCCATCGAACAGAACACCTAAGTCTTTGAATTGATTCACTCGCTCTAGACGAGAGCTATCAATTCTATACTCGTATGTATACATTTTTTGACGAAATAACTCATGATATTGCATTTACTGTAATTGAAAAACAGATTAGAGGATAAAGACCAGGACAGTAGGTTATTAACATCTCTTTGCAGCAAAACTGCATCCCCGATCGAATTAATTGTTCTGAATATTTTTAGATCATCTGCATATAGCAGAATATTTGAGTTTTGAACTGAGTTAACGATGTCATTGATGAACAGCAAAAATAACAGGGGTCCAAAATTCGATCCTTGAGGAACACCAGAAGTAGCAACAAACGATTAGGATTAATAACTATTATAGTGCACACGCAGTTCACGCTGATTAAGATGAGTCGACAGAAAATGAAGTAGATCAGAAGAAAATTGAAAATGTGCATTCAATTTATGAAATAGTAATCCGTGGTTAATGCGATCAAATGCTTTTGAGAAATCTATATAAACTATGTCAACCTGCGTATTATCATCTACTGAATTGAGGGTGTATTCAGTAAAGTTCATAAGATTAGTTGTTGTTGATCTGCCACTCATGAATCCATGTTGATGTATGGATATTCTGTGTTGCACAGAACTGTAAATATATTTAAAGAGGACAGACTCAAACACTTTGGACAAATTCGAAAGAATTACTATGGGTCGATAGTTTGAAATATCAGAAATATCTCCGGATTTGAAAATTGAAGCTATGTATGAGTCTTTAAAGGAATATGGAAATGTATGACGGAATATAGAAAGATTGAACAGATAGAATAAAAGTTCAACGAAAATGTCCATACAACCTTTGAGGATATATGCTGGAAATTTGTCAGGACCAGGATAAGGGGATGATTTTAATGATTTAATAGCACCTAGAATATCTTCCTCACTTATCTGAGTAATGTTCACTATCTCAGCATTATTATGACTGATGTCTTCGTGAGGATCGAGTGTATTGTCTGTATATACACTTAAGAAGAAATCAGCAAAGCCTTGCACAATTTTAGGAGTAGAATCGTATATTACATTACTCAATTTCATGGAACCAGGTATCCTAGATTTATAACGTTTATTATTTATGTAACTAAAGAGTTTCTTAGGATCGTTAGCTATTTAATTTTCAATATCGAATATATATTTGTCGTGCTCTACTATTATTTCTTTTTTGATTAATGCTGCCAAACGTTTGAATTCATTCAGGTACTTTCTATCGCCGTTTCGTTTGTACAGCTTCTGGTATTTTTCTTCAGATTTCAAATTATCGATAATTTGACTGTCCAATAGTGGAATAAAACTTTCGATAGAGTCAAGTACAAGTGTTGATTGTTCAAGTACAATTTCACTGGATAATGGAATGAACAAACAACAAGCGATAGTTGGTACGATGGATATATGTGTTATTCTTATCACGATTGTAATTGTATTCATAGAAATTATTTAAAAGGTGTTTGTGCATATTAATAGCATGTCTACACGCGACAAAAAATATAAAAATTAGTGACATACTTGGCGTGAGAAGTATTGATCGATTTCAATTTGGAGCTCCCTGGTTCAAATTGATTAGTAGAACGAGCAGTTCGTTCAGTGGATTATCCAACAAACATTGATTGCTAACTTGAGAAAGTCTGAATGAGCGCAAGATTGAAAAAAATGTGGCAGTTGAAAACTGACAGCATTAAAAGTGAAATTTTTAATGAAGTGTATTTGCATCTGTTATTGATTTATATTACAAATCATTTCCGTCAAAGTTTGGGTGAATTTTTCTTAACTTAATGTATTTCTTTCTTGTTAGCAGATTTTGCACCGACACACTTTTTTTTAGCACTATTAATGGGAGAAATGTGTTTGTAGCTTCAATATCTTCGGCCGCTACAAAATTCTAGTTCTCTACGACATTTCAGTCACAAACACTTCCCACAGGCTTTTCAGATGAATATTCAACGCAATTTCTGGTCATTAGGCGTTGATCTCTTCCAGATGGACCGGAATCGTGACGTGCAAATGTAATTGGAATTTTTTTTCATTCACGTTAATATAACACATTTGATAAAACTTGACAGTATGCTCACGAAATGCATCATAATCAACTTGTTAACTTATATAATACACTAAACCATTGTTTAATTTCACGAAGATGCATTATATTCAATGAAATCAACAAAGATGTTTTAGAACTTGAACAGTCATAAGTGACATCTCTCAAAAATTCTTCTCTGAAAAAAAAAAAAATAAAAGATTATTACCAATAAGAAAAAACTGTCTTCTGGATACTTGATGGGAATTATTAGGTCTGATATGTGGAAATCAGTGGTAAAATGTGATAGGTTTCTAATAAGCAACACTTTTCCAATCAGCAACAAAAAATTATGAACAAAAAACGCACTATGACACGCGCCCAAATGACATTTTATGATCTAACTGAGTGAAAATCACAGGTCAAACATATAAGAAAACAAAAATTGTCTCGATCTCGCCGACGACAAATGTGAAGTCGCTTTTTTAGCTGCATCCAGAATTTCACGAGAATCTTCAGCTTCTGATGCTTCTGACAGATTAATTTTCAATATTGTTTATTTGTTACTATCCTTTTATTTAGCGGTTGTCAAATCCGTTACTACGTTTTTGCAAGAACACAACCTTGATGAGTATTTCTGTAGAGAATTATTCTTTCAACACTGTTTCAGAGCTTGCATATTCCATAACCAAAAATTATGTTGGAATAGGGCACATTCCACACTTGTATGAGAATATTTATTCTGTTACCGTGTAGAATCATTTCGACGAATTATAATTCAATTATTTTTATCTGGCTTTACGTTTGATATTTCATGGTTTTCAAAGTTTCTTCTGAAATATTGGTGATTCCAAAACCTTGTTAAAGAGAGTATAGTCTACAACATGTATTAGAATGGCTTATTCCACACTAGTGAACCGTAATCCTCGCCTTTGGCTCGGATTATAAACCTTTTTCCCAATTCCAATACTTGTTGTAGAATACACTATTCTATTGTTGGCGTCTTCCACTCAAGTTTTTCCATCAAGTATACAAGAGAATAGCATCTTCAACACGTAATAAAAGCGATATTACTTTGCTCGTGTGAATTTGCAATATCTACACTTGGTAGTAAACTCTCACTTTTCTCTACTTGTTAAACAATCTACTATTTGGTCTATCTCTCGTAATGTACAAGCAAACGGTACTAGGGACAGAAAAAGAGCTTTACACCCTCTTCAAATTTTAAGCTTCACGAGTTCACTCCTAATCTCAAAACTTGTAGTATCTCATGAGAAGTCTCACTCCAATAAAATTGGCAAATACATAGATTATAAATCTCAATTAAACTTATCACATGAACAATTTTGTTATTGTAATTTCTGATAGCATACTTCTTCTAATGTATTGTGTATCAATTCAATTGAAATTTAATGGGGCTTCACGAGTTGCATATTCAGCATACTAACATATGAATTCACCGCAACTACAACTGTTTCTTTGATTCAGCAAAAAAATCGTGAGTACCAAAACCTATTTCTCACGAGTAGCGCCAGCCTTATACAAATTAAGCTATTCGATTTGTCCTCCGTTTCAAACGGAATAGCTTCTACATATGACACAAAATTTTGGACTTTATCCAGGTATCATTCGTATCTCATATTATCACAAATGTGTCCTCGATAGGCCTCCGAAAGTCAGCCGATCGGCATTCGATGGGCTCCCGATTGGTTACCGATGGGCTTCTCCCCGATGGGTCCCTCATATATTCTCTCGACCAAAAATATAAGTTGAAGGTCAATTGCTTCACTTTTAAGGACTTGGTTTAAGAAATACATCCCATAAAGTACCATCCTCAAAGTGCTCACAAGATAGACAAGTTAGTTTCTAAAAGAAAGGATATTCCACAATACAAAATATGAACTCAGTTCCTAGTTTTGGTGAAACGCTGGGGCCACATTTACGTTAACGTTTAATGCCTATTATTGCACTAGATATCGCATCAAATATAACGCTCTAAGTTATGCGTCAAATTGAGTGGTCACACTACCATTCAATGATAAATGTCACTAAATTGGCCATCAAAGCACTGTTATATGAACAAGGTTCTTTTTGAAACACTTCTAAGAATGCGATGGCTATTTAATAGCACCACTCCATTATATAACTTTGATGATACCATTATTCCAATGGAAAACTTAACATTTAAAATTTACGATGACAGTTGACAGAGACAAACGCTAGTGTAACCACAACATTGCAATAAATAACGCGTTTGATCACTTTGATGTGTCGAATTGGACCGCCAACCGATCTATCGCTGAACGCCTCACGTCATTATCAACGCCGTGAATAAATTATCACGCTAAGACGTGGCTACACCTACCTTCAATGTCAAATATCACCTTAATTAATGGCGTTAGAGGTAAGTGTTGCCCCAGCATAACAAATAAAAAAATATGCTTGAAATAATTTCCACACTCATGAAATTTCATTACCGATCACATTGTGGAATCTACTAGAAAATTACATCGACTATATTGTTCAATGCCAAATTGATAGGCTTCAATAATACAAATTAATCTTGTACTACTCCATATCCACTAGTTTTGAATAGCGTCCAGCAACAATTTTCATTTTTCTTATGAAAATGTACTCAACTAGTCCTCTCGAAAGAAAAAATAGATTTTTACATATTCTCACTTGTAAAAATTCTCAAATATAGTGTGGACAAATTTTTGTGGCTATGAAATGAGCTAAATCTTCAATTAATATCATATCATCAATAATCATAAAATATTTGCTGTCACTCACGAACTTGAACAGTTCTATTCCTAATTATTGTTCTTTCAACGAATCAAACACAAGTTGAAACTGTCAACTCATGCAAAAATTGTTCATAACCATTCTGTAGATTATCAATTGTCCAATTAAGTCTGAGTTATGTCCATCCAAATTAAGCTTACCACTTCATCTCTTACTCCGACAGTAAGAGATGTAATTTTTATGCCGAAACAGGGAATATAGTTTCTGATCAAGTATGATGTATAGCACACAAATAATATCTAAAAGTTTTAGTCCATTCGTCCTCGTTACAACAATTTTGAGACATGAATGCGGTGTTACATTGTAGCCTTGGTAATACTCAGACGTCTATAGCAGAAACCTAAACTTATTCCTATGTTTGTGCATGTACACATTTATCATGAGTTATATCCTCCCAGGATTCTATTCCCCGCGGTGCCATTACTAAAATATTTCTTTATTAGGACATTAAATATACTTTATGATCACTTGACGCTTTGGGAATTTATAACATTGTTGAGTTGATAGAGTTTGGTACATTATACTCCCGGATTAATATCCTCGTTCATTAATTATACATTATTTATGAATATAAGTGAGGATAAATGATAGATAATGTTAAAACCAGTTTTACAGTTCATCGTAATTAGAAGTTACTTTACTTAAAAATTAAGATGCACATATCTTCATTCCCAGATGTTAACAGAATAAAATATGACCAAGTTTGAGTTTTTCTTTTATTTCATATAACAATGATACAGCAAAAGTACCACTATGTATAACCATACAGATAATTTTATATTGAAAAATTCTTAGGCGGAGTTACGAAATTTTGCATATTCATAGAGCATTTTGAATAATTCCATGGAATCGTAATAACAATTATTATAATTCAGTTCAACAACAAAGTACATGGTATGTATAAAGTCAGAAAAAGTGAAAAGTTCATGACATTTGAGGTTATTCTGTAACTCAATCGATAAATTTTTGTCGATCATTATCTATTTCAGCTAATGGATGTACAAAAATTCTGGATATTTGCTTGTAACAATTGTTTCTATTTGTCAAAAATTATATCGATCGATAGTAAGATAATGATTGTGTTACAGAATACGGACAATTATTCAGCTGGATAATTATTTATCGATAAGTGTGAATTATTTAATTGATAGAAATTCCTTGTATTCTTCAAGCTTCACACAAATATTTATCTCGCAATTAGTTCGTCTAATGAAAGAAAATGATATGATTGAATAGAAATTGTGGTCGTAGACAAAGTATAGTGAACAATATTTGTCAGGCTACCTATTTCATAATAAATTGTGTGACTACAGCACTTGATCACCAATTATGCTAAATCTCTCACACCTTGTGTAAAATTAATAATTTTTTACATTTGTTGTACAATATTCTATTGTTAGGATCCTGTCATATTTATTTGAATGAACAAAAATCATTGTCAAATCTTCCTATTCACATTATATTGCATTTCAGTTAAGAATGGCTCAAGGGCTTTTATGGAATTACGATTCAAGTTTTCTGATTACCTATGACTCTAGTTCAAGTATGGAACAAGACTTGTTATAAAATATAGTCTGAATGTGGTAACTCTTGTTTACAATAGTGAATTGGCATGCATGCATATGTATAAATCACGCTTACTCCTTTGAATTTGGTTCACATGAATCTCATTCAACATTTAACTGAATATTCCAATGTGAGCAAACTTCTTCTGCATCATACATATCCATGACTCCATTCGTACAAGCTCACTTATTTTTCTTTTCCTGAGACTTCTTCTAGCGCAACAAATCAGCAGAGAACCTGAAATTACGTTGTGCAACATAACCGTCACAAAAGCATTGATGACAGTTAGCAGATCTTGTATGCATAAACAGAATAAAAGGTGGAAAACACTTCCTCATTCATTGCTTGCGATTCGTGAATGAACAAGATCAAAAGCTATCCAAGAGAAAAGATATTCAAGAAAAAAAGTAGGAAATAGACACTTGGTGTGAGTTTCACAATGAAAATATATTTTCTTCATCGATTTCCTCTTCTCAAGCCATCATAAGAAGAACAGACGTGAATACATAAATACAGAAAATTATTTTATGCAGTAAGTTGACAAAATCACGCCTATAGTGACTGGATTAATCAGAAAAACCCTTTATAAGAAATTATAAGTTGAAAGTATTAAATAAGCTCACCTGGTCATTCGAGATGTATGTTTTTTGGATTTCATGAGCTACTAGAAAATTCTCCTCCAGATCTTTGTCTACAATATGTAGAATTTTCAAGCTATTGATGTCGCACGAGTGATGTGTTTCACTTAAGTGTATTGCTGAAATAAAATCTGATTCAATATTTGAATAACATCGCATATATTAGGAAAATTTAATATTAACAGTTTTCTCTGTCTCTGTCCAATTGAAAAAGCATCACAATCGTTACATCCAACTTGATATATACCACATTTATCATACAGATTATTGTGAAGAGTTCTTCTGATTGGTCCTTTTAGTGTAGGCGTGGCTTTGTTGACTTGATGTATATTATCAGAGATAGATTTCTTCATTTCTGTATTTATTTTCTTCTGATGATTGCTTGAGACACCGAAATCGATAAGCATTAGTATATTGTGTGGCTAGGGACGAAACAAGACGATTCCAGCTAAGGGTGAATGTTGCTTGCCCGAGCGAAGCGAGGGCTGGCATCATCGTCGGTTGAAATCGTGTTTCGTCCCGCGCCACATACTGTATTTTCCATAATACCTGCATTATATTGTATTTTATATTTGGTACTAGCTGACCCGGCGTGCTTCGTAACGCCACAGAATTGATGAATTCAGACCTCAAGATACTTGAGCCTACCTTCTATATCAGGACCTTATAATCCGGAAATGATAAGGACATGTCAAACTGTGAAAAGATCTTCTTTTGTAGGAAATCAATCGAAATAGGAGATTTTTGTATTTGGCCGAGACTTTGCAGTTCCACTGAATGTCTTTTGAGTTTATATTACTTTCTTTTCTGTTGATTTAATGATGATTATACATTAAATATATAAATCTCACATGACATGCTTATCCAAGTGATTATATAGAAGTGATTATTATATTGAACATAACTTGCCTATTTGAATATGAACCTGACTAAAATGTAACAATGAAATGAATATGCATGTGCTGGGAGTAATCCAAGTTTACCAAACTTGCTTCGTTCATATGGCGGTTCACTGTTGACCGACGTCGCTTCGTTTGCACGGCTGCTTGCCTTTAACTGAGTTTGCAACGCTCGCACGACGTTCTACAGTTGATCGTGCTCACTTCTCTAGCACGGTAGCTTGTAGTCAACCAAGCTTGTTTCACTCGCACGACAGCTTGCCGTTAACTGAGCTCTTTTTGCTCGCACAGCAGCTTGGCATTGACCGAGCTTGCTTCGCTTACAAGGCAGCTCACAGTTATATGAGCTTGTTTTGCTCGCACAGTGGTCTACTGCTGACCGAGCTCGATTTGCTCGTACGGTGGTTTACCGTTGATCAAGCTTGCTTCACTGGCACCGCCGCTTTCCGGTTACCAAGTTTGCATCTCTAGTAAGGCGTTTTAACATTGATGGAGCTCGCTTCGCTTGCATGGCAACTCATTTTTGACCAAGCTTGCATCGTTCGCATGGCAAAAAGAGGCAGCCGATAGGACCTGAAATTTCCAAATAAATTTTCGGGTTCTATCGGCTATTTTTGTTTGTTCCATCCTGGGGCAAATCTTATTCTTCTTGATTTATGAATGGTGTAAGTAACCTGACTTTGATAATACTGATCTCAATCTAATTTTCGATATAAACTTTGATGAAGTAATAATAATAGTTGATCATTTGTGTATTGAGTCATTCTCAATATACATTCTTTCCACCAAAGCAGAAACATTCATTGGGAAAAAACTCCATTTATATATGGATTTTTTGTGCCACAAACCGTCTTGTACGTCCCTAGAACACTATATCAAAGTTTTATCACAATCTGATCAATGGTTTCGGATCGTATGTGGTACAAACATACAAACATTGATTTTTATTCATATAGATTTGATAGAGCTGTATTTATTCATCACATATAACAATTAGTAGGAATATCTAATCAACTTGAATTGAATTTTAAATTCAGGAGTTTTTGTTGTTTCTCTGTTTCAGTGTTTATAGTTTTTTGGTTCTCTGTAAATTGCCGAATTTATGGTCGCAGAGAAAGATTAGTCTAAAACATGTTTGGAATGGCAATTGAGCACTCGTGAACTCGTCACACTCGCCTACGGCTCGTGATACAAACTTTCCACTCATGCTGAATAAGCTTCATTCTAAGCTTGTTGCAGAATATACTATTCTTTTGATTTTGCAGATAACAAATCGAGAGTAGCTGCTTGTGCTCTATCAATAAGATTTTGTTGTGTACTTGAAATTGTCGTATTAATACTTTTTCTTTCGAAACAAATCTTATTTTTGATTAAATTTACAGTTCCAAATACAACAACTGTTAAATTAACTGAGATTATATGATTTAAATTTATAGATTGACAATGAACAAATGCTATTCTGCCAGGGATAAAACGATGTAGAAAACAAATTTAGCGGGCAGAAACAAGCTTGTTTTTTTCCTAAGGCAGAAACAGGTTTGTTTCTGCCCGGCTACCTTCGCATTTATCTGAAATTGACTTTTTTTGACTGACAAAATAGGCGATGAAACGCGTTGTTCCAATGCAGGTATTATGAAAAATATATTTTCATTAATGAGATAACGTGTTTTAAAGTCTGTTTTGTCAGTCGAAACAAGACAATTTCAGACAAATGCAAGTGTAGCTGGGCAGAAATAAGCCTGTTTCTGCCCTAGGGGAGAAATAGGCTTGTTTTTGTCCGCTGAATTTGTTTCTTACATCGTTTTTTCTTGTCAGAGTCGAATTTGTTCATTGTCAATCTTTATATGAGAATCATATAACCTTAGATAATTTGATAGTTGTTGTATTCGTAATTGCAAATTTGATTGAAAAGACAAAAAAAATATAAATACGATAATTCCAAGTACACCACATTATCTTATTGATAGAGCACAAGCAGCTACTCTCGACTTGTTTCTGGAAATCGAAAGAAAAATTTTCACTTTGCTATGATAAATTTGTAATATTGAAAGTTTCAATGCAGGTATTATGAAAAATACAGTGTGTGGCACGGAACAAAATACGATTTCAGCCGAAGGTGATGCCGGCCCTCGTTTCGCTCGGGTAAGCAACACTTATTCTCAGCTGAAATCGTCTTGTTTCGTCCCTAGTCACACAATATACTATTTCCCTGTGATACTTACCCCAAGTGTTTATTTTCAACTTTTTTGACAATATTTCATCAATACAGCTGAACCGTTCGATTTCATTATAGATACTTGAGAAATGGGATATTTGAAACAATTTTTTCACCGCCAAATTTGTTTGTAAAATATACGAAGTTATCAAAAGTTGTAATCATGAGTAGGTGGAAACATCAGACAATTGTAATTTTTGGAATTGAATCTATAAAATTTTTGTTCATATACTCTACGAATATTGATTGGAATATTTAACCGTATAGAGGATATTCAAGAAATTTCAAATATTGGACTTTTTTGTGTCCTGAACATTTCAATATACAATAACGTACTTCATCAAAGTATAAAATCTGTCTGGAACATCTTTGCTTCAAGGCAAAGAATATGACATTACAGTTGAATCCAATGTGAATTAAATCACTCGACGGTCCTTATGATTGGTAGAGGTTCATATACCGAGATTGTTATGAACATATTTCTTACATATTTTTATTATTTGTTGTAGTTTACTCGCATGTGAATCTCAGAGAATCACGGAAATTGAACATACAACATGTGCTAGTTTCTATCTGATAATAAATGTAATAGTTATTAGATCAAAAAAAGCTTCTTGGTGAGATGTGATAAGCTTTGGCAATAACTCTAGGTAATGGCTCAAAGGATTTCTTTGTATGACTGATGATAGAATATGTATCTCTTATTATAAACTGATATTCTTGACGCTATTTCATAATAGGAAATTTTCTGCTATGGCTTAAAGATAACGACACAATATAGCTTATTCAAATCAATGTTGGTCTAGATCTTGAATACTCTCATAATAATAATGTTTATTGATAATAGCTGAGAGGCTATGCAAGAAAGCTATACAATGAATTCATGACCAACGGTAAATGAAGAAACGATCAAGTGTATATCAGACGACGCACAGTATCCCATATTTTATTTATCTATTTAATTATTGAATAGATTCCAACAGGCAAAATGCCCAATAACAGGAAATTAAGTAATATAATATACAATTCAAAAATACAGACACAAATTTAATAACTAGGAAAGACACATGTTAATTGAATGAACTAATCAATTGGATTTCAGAAATTTTTTCTTGAAAATGAATAATGAATCATAAAATATGTCAACAATATTTGGATGAGAATTTTAAGAATGACACATTTTTTGTAGAGGAGCTGAAAGTTAGATATTTGTTCTCGGCATCGGCAAATAAGAACTGTTTCTAACTCGTGAACGTAATGGTCCTGAATTAAAACAAATAGAACCTGAAAATTCAGTATCATCTATATTATTATTGATAATTTTATGTAAGTAGCAAAGAATCAGAATAGTTCTTCTATGTTCTAATGAAATTACATTAAAGGTGCTGAGTAATACATCATAAGGATAATTCTGTTCTGGATAAGACTTGTTTAATTTATAATAAAGAAACAAGAATGTTCTTTGCACAGATTCTATTTGATGATCGTGACATGAATACATAGGACTCCAAATGATAGCATAATATTCAAGTTTGGATCTAATTGAAGAATAATATAAAGCGAGTAACGCCTGAATATTAGTAAAACTACGGGTATTCCTGATATTGAAACCCAGTGTTCTATTGGCTGACGATGTTATTCTATTAATTTGTGGATGAAAACAAAATTTTGGATCAAATGTCAGCTCAAGATCAACAATACTGTCGACGCGTACTAAGTCAGTATTACCAATTTTCAAGATAAAATCAACGGGATCATTTTTCCTCGTAAATGTCATTGATTTACATCTCTGTATATTTAATGATAGTTTATTGTCAAGACACCAGCCATGCAATTCATTCAAGCCATTCTGTAAAGAAATACAGTTGCTGATAGAATTGATAGTGCAAAAGATTTTTAAATCATCCGCAAAAAGAAACACTTCATTCTGTAATACACTAGTCACATAATTTATGGAGATGAGAAAAAGTAATGGACCTAAATTCGAACCTTGAGGTACACCGGATTTTTGAGTAAATATATTAGAATCATGTCCTAGATAGTGAACGTATAGTGATCTATCTGATAAATAATTAGTAATAAGGGATATCAAATTATCAGAAAATCCGTAAACATTTAGTTTGTGCACTATAATATTATGATCGATACGATCAAATGCTTTGGAGAAGTCAGTATATAGAACATCAATTTGGCCACGATTATCAAGTTCTTGTGAGACAAACTGAGTGAAGTTACACAAATTAGTAGAAGTAGATCTTTTTTTGACAAATCCATGCTAATGTGGAGATAGATAAAAGTTAGAAAATTTCGAATAAATGAATTGGTAGAGTATTGTCTCAAAATTTTTACTGAATACAGATAAAATTGTTATTGGTCGGTAGCTATCTACATCATTAGTATAACCCGCTTTAAATATTGGGACTATTCTGCCAATTTTCCACATATTTGGATGAACTGAGGTTTTTAAACCCAAATTAATTATATGAACTAAAGCAGAAGCTATAGAAAGGACACAGTCTTTAGAAATATAATTGGGAACTAGATCTGGAATTGAAGAATTACTTCCTTTGAGTGAACGTGATATATATTAATAATAGTATATCATGCTGCAAGGACTGAACGACTGTTATTTTTGTCCAGGACAAATTTGGCTACATTCGGTGAAGCCAAGGGCGAAGCACGAGGCGAAGACGAGGGCAAAGACCAAGGCGTAGCTCCGTGCAGCCAAATTTGTCCGTGACAATAATGTCAGTCATTCAGTGTTACATACAATACTTTTTGTAACAAGTGCACCGAAAAACCCCAATTACTGAGCTTTCTAAATAAATTTGGATATATCGAAACTATCTCATCGATTTGACAAACAGATTTCTGCAAATGCAATCACAAAACAGTAAACTAATACAATGGAACATAAATTACATGATTTATTTTATTGATTGATATTTTCCACATTTTCTGTGTTATCTCGTTCACGATAAATGCACATACTATAACGAACATATTATATGATACAAATTACTTTCAAATATCAATTTGACATAATGAAATTAAAAAAATCCAACGGCATTCATGATCCACGATTGATTTACAATTTTATATTCACCCAGCGGACTTTAATATCCATTAGTTCCCAGTCAACAGAGAATGATTGAGAATTGTTACCATGGTTTGGAATTGAGAACTTTCGAAGCAGATTCCAAATCAGTAATAGGGTAATTTCGGTGTACGTGTCACAAAAAAAAATTTTTTGTGGAGCTGTTCTACTACCTCAAAAATTTCAAGAGCTTCCCACCATTCAGTGTACCTAATTGTTCATAATTTCATAGCATTATTGTATAGTGGTTTATTATGAAGCACCATCTCTTCAAAATTCGTTTGCATAGAGCTCATATTCTCTTAGAAAAATAATAATGATACATTTTTTCTAACAAGCTGCAGCCGAATTACAGTAAAAGTATAATAGCGAAGAGAAAAAAAAGTATGCTTTAAGGACCGAACAACTGTCATTTTTGTCCAGGATGAATTTGGCTACATTCGGTGAAGACGAGGGCAAAGCCCGAGGCAAAGGCGAGAGCGAAGTACGAAGCGAAGACGAGGGCGAAGCACGAGGTGAAGATGAGGGCAGAGCCCAAGGCTTTGTGCAGCCAAATTTGTCCATGACAATAATGACATTCGTTCAGTGTCCGTGCTGCATTCGATACTTTTTGTAACAAGTGCACTAAAGTACCCCCATTACTAAGCTTTTTGAATAAATTTGGATGTGTTGGAACTATCTTATCGATTTGACAAACAGATTTTTGCAAATGCAATCACATTACAGTAAACTAATACAATGAAACATAACTTACATGATTCATTTTATTGATTGATATTCGTCACATTTTCTGTGCTATCCCGTTCACAATAAATACACACACTATAACGAACACATCCTATAATACAAATTTCTTTCAAATATCAATTTGACATATATCAATGAAATGAAATAATCCAGCGGCATCCATAATCTACAATTTTCATCTCACTCAGCGGACAAAAATATCCATTAATTCCTTGTCAACTGAGAATTAATGAAAATTGTTACCATGGTTTGGAATTGAAAACTTTCGAAGCAGAAGTTAGTTCAGTGCATGTGTTAAAAAAATATATTTAGAAAAATAGCAGGAAAAAAGAATAAATATATTTAGAAATCAACCAATGATATGATCGTGGTATATTGAGCATACATATGTTTGATAAGTCATTCCTTTTGTAGGTATCAAGTAGTGATAGAATAGTATATTCTACAATAAGTATTGGAATGGTCTATATTCTGAACGAGCGAAATTTGTAGTCTCAGCCTTAATTTTTGGTTATGGAATATGCTAATTCCAACAGGTGCTTTTAGGAGTATGTTTGATTTGGGGAGTTCACAATAAAAATTCAATGTGTGACGACAATTACACCGAGACACACAATTATATAGCAAAGAGAACAAGAATTCAACTGACATTGAAAACCGTCTATCATATAGGGAAGTAAAGTTGGATTCAGAAAGCAATAAATGATGCTCATAGCCTCTCTGTAGATAATAACTCTTGCAAACATGAAACAAAAATTGGAAAAAACTTCTCTGAACATTTTAGAGTAGATCAATCTGAAAATTATGAATTGGGTACACAATTATACTAGCATATTCAAGTTTTGATCTCACAAGTAAAAAAAGTTGTGTACATAAGGTATGGACGACAATTCGCGAACAGAAATCCATACGTCCTAAGTGATTGAGACAACTTCTTGAATATGTGGTGTCATATTAAGTTTTTTGTTAAATAATATCCCAATGTGATTATAGGTTTCAACTGGATGTGAGTAGCAATCGTTGACATTATAAGAGCCTTTAACAGTAGTTAGTTTTCTGCTAAAGGACATAATATTGCATTTGGAGATGTTTAATGATAAACAGTCCATAGTACACCACTGCACAATACTATCTAGGTTATCTTGCAGATTATCGCAATCATTCATAGTCTTTATTTCAGTTATCAATTTATCATCATATGCAAATAGTAAACAGATGATTGAGATATATAGCTATGGCATACGGACAGACGGACTTTACGATATTATACGGGTCCTAAAAATTATGAATATGTAGAATTACTTGATTATATTATTGCAATAACAATACACTCTTATAGTTGAGTCCTGAAACTGAATTAAGCTGTTATTCAATGATCTAATTCCAATGGAATACGTTAGATACTTTATTGCTCATTTTCAATATCTTTAGTATCATAATGTCAGGGAATGCTCTTTTGAACATATTAAATTTTCAATGAGAGTGAACGTAGACGACAAATTTGAAAGATGAACGAACTGCCGTCACGTTGCTATCTACAATACGAATCATAAAATTTTCAGGGCATTTTCCACAAACTCAGTCAAGAAAAACCGGAAAAAATATGAGTTTACAGAATATTTAATGTACAATCAACAGCAGGTTTTCTTTTGTTTTTTAGAGGAATATTTCTAATTAGGATAGAACTTTCTAGTAGAGGACTTGCCACGAGTTCAATGACAAAATTGACATCATTTCAGTCTGAAGTACGTTTCGAAAATGCGAATTTCTCATCTTGAACCAATATATGTATTTATAGTCATCACCATATCTAGTACAAAACAGAGCTGCCTATTGGCTTTATTGTAATTAAGCTTTGTTTCAAAAGTCTGACCTCAATTAACGTGACATTGATTTTATCACGAAACCGTTCAAAATGTTGCTATATTGATAGAATTTATAATTATTTCACTTAGACTACTCGTTTTGAGGATGAAACCCTAAATTTGAAATATCTAGAAGACATTAGACCACGTATTTCTTGAAGAGACTTGCTGAGCCAATAAAATTTTATGATCGGATGTCATAATGCTTGTATATATATTTGTTGCATACAAGATATCTCCTACGATGTCAATAATGCCCGTACTTATGTCGAAACTCAATCTCGTTCTTGAGTATTACTTGACCAAGTCGAGGTGAAGTCACCATGGATACTTACTTGAAAATCTATCCATAGTCGATACTCCGTAAATTCGTGGCAAAGCTTGAGATTTCTTGTTTTTGACTTATATTTGATTGATATGTTGGACGTTCATGACAGTATTTGCAAAATATTCCTAGTTTGTCTACTGAATTTGATCTATTTTTGGACAATTTGATTGGGAAGATAAGTTTCAGTAAGTATGTATACCTCTACGGCGTATATTCATGTTGAAAATACAAATGTCAAAAATAACTGACACGAATACTTAAGCACGACTTAAGGTAGCCTTGTAGTAGACTCAAGTAAAGCCGGAGTCAAGCAAACGCGAAGTATTACTCCGTAGCCAAGTAACGACTATTGGTAATAGTCGCATACTTGAGCAATTCTCAAGTCTGAGATCGAGTGAAGTACGGGCATAAGTGATGTCTTTGAAATATATCGAAAATATCTCAGCAACTGAGTTTCTTAGTAATAGTTTACCAGTTGTTTCATCTGCAGCTTCTGCAATGTGTTCTCAGTTCCATCATAGATCTCTTTTTTCTTATAATTGATTCCGTAACGGACAGTTATTACATGAATATAAGGATTCTTTATTTGAATGTTGATGAATGTAAAGTTTTTGTGTAACTGATAATGAGAAAAATAGGAAAGATCGGAAGTAGAATGAATTATTGTATGAAAGATGTTTCATTGAAAAATAGGGCCAGAAGAGTGGGGATAAGTCAATCACATTGGTTCGAGTATATGGAACAAATGACGAATGGGAGATTTCTAGAGAAATATTAGTAAATGAAATTCAAGCTTGTAAGGTTGCGTGAAAATGTGAGTGCTTGGATATGACTGACGGTTCACTGATTGAGAAAAAGCATCCAAATGAAATGTATGAAGGAGCATAAGTGAACAGGAGCATAAATATAGATAAAGCGAAAGAGATATGTTTAGATAAAGGCGTCTGGCAAAAAATGTATGCTAGTTGAATGGTTAATGGGGTTCGTTCCAACCTCATTTGAGAAATTGGCATGATTCATATATTTGTGTATCTGCATGTAGATATGTACATATGTATGTAAGCATACATGCGTGAAGCACCCAGCAAGAAAGCACAGATCACAAGTTGGCATTCAGACAAAAATAGCTCAACAAATGAATCAGAGCCATTTATTATGTAAGAGCTACATACATGGATCCATAATCTGAGCCAGAGGCGGATTTGAAAATTTTTTCAAGTATAGACTGTTAGATGTTTGCTGCTCTTCTACAAATGTCAGTTCGAAATTTTTAGTAAGTATTTCTATTTTCACAAAAGCAGTTGTTGAATTTGGTTTGATAAATTATTCATTCCAAATTATCATTCCTATGCTTGCTTCATCAAAAGAGACAGAATAACAGAAGAAGCATGAGGAGTTTTTTGGAATACTATTTGGTCCTGAAGTTTGCCGCCCTAGACTCAAGTCCACTTAGCCTGCTGGTAGAACCGCCACTGCTTGAGCCCATGATTGGCACGCTATTACATAGTGGTAGAGCTAGGATCGTCTGTCATGTGTAGACCGCCACAATTTCTACTCATTTCAACTGATAGTTATAGAGAACATTCCATTTATTCACATTTTTCCATGAGCGTGAAATTTAATATATGGCAGAAAAGACAAAGTATATTATTCAGAGTGATAAAACAGAAACTTTGTTATGTTCTCCTAATAACTTCTACCATCAGTCATATAATAATTTTATGCGCGCAACTTGTGATGAAAACTATTATATGGTCCCAATCATATTCATTTGGATAAGCGCTTCAAAAGAAAATTCAATTCGATATCTTCCTTTATATCATTTCTCCGAGTAAGAAATGCCAGTATCTGATGATATATTATTGTTATCACATGTCAAAAATTTACGAGTCAATTGAAATCATACTGAAAACAGTCTGAGCAATATTTTAAATTGCGAAGAAACAAAGATGTCATGCATACGTCATGTAGTTTTAATTTGATTTTGATAATTGAATACTCAATGACGAATATATTGCTTTACCAGGACAATTGTTTCCTGTTGAATGTCCTTCATCATCGATGAACTCTTATGAAGCAGTCTCAAGCATGTACTCCAGTGATAATAGGTTATTCACTCAGAACGCTTCCAAAAACTGCGAACTCTATCCCACTATTATCATTACCTGAAAATATCTTAGTTGAGCCAAGCTTCTTGAAAAATTTCAATTTTAATTGTTTTAACTCTCCTCTTAGAGGAGAAAATAGAGACCTATATTTCTCACATTCCTTAATACCTTGAATTTGACGCATGAAAGTGAGGCCGCAATTTCTCTGTCGAATATTAATACCTTGCTGGGCAAAATTTAATAGAAAATTCAAGTTGCGAAAGCATACTTTTATACAGAATTTAACAATATAAAAAGTAAGTGAGTATCGAGATCTTGCCGCATATTGAAATTACAATCAAGAATTGTTATCTCTTAATGTTGTAAATGAGTGAACGGAATTTGGAGAATGGACAATTCCATCAAGGTTTCCTGTTAGATGATAATAAGTTGAAAGACTAGTCTGAAAAATTGTTGTTCAACGCGAGTTCATACTCAATTTCTGTTTGCTCTCTTTTCCCCAAGATGTGACGTTTAGATTGTTTTCAAGTGGAGGTTCAAATTGGAATCAATTCGAATGTTGTCTTAAATTCGTGAAGAGAACAAAATAAATCTGGATTATGTGAATTGAATAGCAGAGGGTGATATAAAAGGAGATGAATCTGCATCAATTCAGTTCAATTCAAACTGAAATTAGCTATTGTTGTAGTAATGACTTTCTACTTTTCAGTTTTATCTCCCTTATCTTAAAAATTCCGAATTTATAGTTTTTTTGTACTACTGTAATGCAATCCGCTATTCAATTTGCACAAGTTCAAAATTTCTTTGTGTATATTACTAATAACTCAGTAGCTCTTTGATGAGAATAGATATCCATGAGAAGAATCAACTTCTTGTATACATGACGTAAAAAAATCATGTCATCCATTGATTTGTATAAAGAAAGAATGTGTTTGCATACATCCTCTCTAAGAGCCTCAATCACCTCCCTGTATAATTATTCCACTTTTTTATTGATCTGGAAGGTAGAACTATGTATTTTTTTCTGGCATAAGTGCTGTAGTACGACTGCTGGCAGAGCATTAGTGCCTTCCATAAATAATTCAAGATTTAACATTATATCTTGGAATCCAATTTCGCATATCTGCTCCATTTTGTAATTCTATTGACACAAACTCTCAAGAATACTAATGAATCACCTCACCTATTGAAAGATTCTCAATTTTTCCTGGATGCTGCAGAGAATGTTCATCATAGATAGATCTATCTGTTATGGGAATATATTATTGCTGGACAAATAACTTCGTTCATGCTTCCGCTTTGAAATTTCAGTTCAATATAAATATGTAACAGTCAATGACTGCTTCTCTAATATCAGGAAACGAGAAAACTTGAAAAATGTAGACTGAGATCTCAAGAGCTGAAAGTAATTGTCCTGTGTGCTGTGATATTTGGGTTGAACAGGATGGTAGGTACTGCAAGATGTGCACTGGATTCAGATTTTCTGTCGGCCAATACAATCAACCACACAGAAGGTTTCATCTTGAGGGCTGCAGATGTCCTAGGATTGTTAGGGGCTAGTGGACATATTTTAAACCTGTGTTATCAGGAAGTTTATCAAATAATCCGTCATAATGCGATCACTCATAGTTTCAGGCATTGATTAAAATTTTATGATCATACACATACTCAAGTACATAGAGTCTTGACTTATTACACGCTCCACGAACTACGTATTTTTTCTCAATTGATTTACAGTTTACATTATCTATACGTACTATCATGATTTATTAACTACACTTCTTTGTTGTTGACATCCGATTTAAATTTTATAATCAATATTCAATCTACTTTCCGTCGTCCGATAGACATGAAATTTTGCATGCTTATGAAATTTCAATAAAAATATAGGGATAATTAGGCTTAGAAGAAAAGAATCAATAATTAATTACTTATGATAGATTGCTGATACTTTATATATAGAGACTTGTAAAACCTCCAAATAAGTGGGGTGTAATTTTTCATATAGTAAGGTACTTTTGGAAAGGTGGTGGTACAAGTAGATAATTACTTTTTTGAAATTATAAATTCACACAGACTGAACAAAAAAACCAATTAAGTATGTGTTTACTGTATTTAGAGTCTTGATGCAAATGATTATATGTCGAACATAAGACAAAAAAATTTGACGTGAACATCACGTGACTTACTTGTACATCATTGGATATATATGTATAATACCATGTGATTTTGTGTTTGATCATATATATCATTGGATATATATATATATATATAATCGAACACAAAGTCTCATCGTTCTACATTTCATCGTTTTGGATTTACCCAAAAGATTCTAAAGATCTGTCTAGTAAAATGCGCTTTCACCAAGTCGGTTGCTATGGAAACAGTAGGCCATTATTCTTATACTACAACATTCCTAAATACTGATTTCCAAAATTCTACGATTACCAACAGATCTTAATTTATGCGCAAAATTAAAAAATAAATTCCTACCGAAGTGCACTTCCGGTAAAGTCTATTGTTATGAAAATAGTAGGCAATCATTCAGATGCAACAGCAGACTGAAATACCAGAATTTCAATATTTTACACCTGATCGTTCCAAATTTATGCGAAAAATTCCATAACACTGTCAAGTAAAGTGCATCTAGACGGTATAATCATCCTAAATACTGAATTTTAACAATCTACGTTCAATCGTTTTGGATTTATGCGGAAAATTAAAAAAATGTTTCGAAAAAAATGCTCTTCCGGCTTAGTCGATAGCAATCATAATACAAGGTGTATAACTGGATATTATAAAAGTACTTATACAAAATTTAAATATTCTAGGACTGATTGTTTGGAATTTATGCGGAAAATTCGAAACTTCTGTCATATAAAATGCACTTCCGGCTCAGCCGATTGTTATAAAAATAGAAAATGACCATTTAGATGCTACAGCAATTTCAAATCAATCTAAAATTATGCGGAAAATTAAGAAAAAGTTTCAAGTAAAATGCATTTTAAGTCTAGCCGATCGCAATCATAATGCAAGATGTACAATAAGATGTTGAAGAAGTTCTTCACACGAAATTTCAATGTGCTATGGCGAATCATTCTATATTTATGCAAAAAATTCAAAAAAAAATTCGAGTAAAGTGCACTTTAGGCTTGACCGATTCATACATAAATAGCAGATGACCATTCTGATACAACATCAAGTTCAAATACTGAATTTCAACATCTTACGGTTGATCATTCTGGATTTATAAGAAAAATTCAAAAAAAGTTCCAAGTAAAGTGCACTTCCGGTACAAACGATTGGAACCATATTACGAGGTGCACAACTAGACCCTATATTAGTCTCAAATACAAAATTTTAACATTAAACGTTCAACCAGTTTCGAGATTTGCGAGTTATGCACGAACGCACGTACGTACGCACGCCCGAACGTACGTACCGACCTCAAGCCAAGAATAGTCAAAATGGATACAGGGATGCTCAAAACGAATATTTCCATCAAAATCTCGATAGGTGAATTTTGTCGGTTTCACAATACTCACTTGTTACTTTGTACAAGTAAAAATGTACAATTTTTCTCAAGCACAGCGTTGCTGTAATATTTGTTTTTTGTTTTGCTTGTGTTTGGTGTCTTGGTTTCTGATTGAATTCCAGTGAATAATTTCCAAATACTCATATGTTCAGTAGGTCATTAGTAGAATTCGAATTGATTACACTTACTTATTATTCATGAGATTTTTGTAATGCTTCATGTATTGAAATGATATGAATTGGAAGAAATGCAATGTAGTTCTTTGATGCCCATTAATTATATTGTTAATGGCATTTCGTGTGGTCATCCACTTTTTATTAACTCTATAATTAGCTATAATATTATATGAAATGACTACAGCAATTAATTGACAGTTTGCCAATGGATCTTACAAAGTTTAACAAAGCACTAAAGCAAATTGTCTATACGAATGGATGACGTAATAATCAAGTTTTGCAATTGGTAGTATGGTAACAGTCATGCATGTCTTTTTTGTTTGAAAATAGAATGTCATTTTGGATCGTGAATTTGTAATAGCTCCCAAATACATCCAAAATATACTACAGTTGTACTTCAGGTATAGTATTCGACTCGCAAATTTACATTTTTTATAAACTTCAGTGTTCTTGAAACCACCCTTCATTTGAATTTGAATCGTGCTCTTATCTAATGAAGACCGTGGGTAGAGACAGGCGTTGCGAAATCAAGCTCTGAGCATATTTGGAGGCTCCACGTTGATTAGATTTTCATCCACGAAGCACACCAATAACAAAAGAACCAGCAATTACGGGACGATGATACCACGCGATGGCCTTCAGCATCAAGTGTTCGAGCTGATAACAAACATACCAAATATTGTGCCTTTAAACGGAGCCAGTTGTAGCTAAATATCCTAAAAGAGAACAGGTAGGGGTTTCTCTTCCCACAAACTAATAAAAACAATCCAATAACTCAATTTAAACTAATAAACGGTGGCGTTGGAGTCGACTGGCCTTGGTGGAGGCGTCAGGCCAAGATTATTCAGAGGAATGGCGTCAAGTTTAAAGGTCCTGGGATGGTCGGCTGAACCCAGGAGTCGATATCCACGTCATCGTGCCTGACATGTACTTCACCTTGATGTACTGCGAATTTTCACATAATATCATGATGGCAAGTTTATGAAAAATCCTCAAACTTGGTCAGCTCAATCGCGGACTCAGTTCCATAACACTTCACGCGGTCGGAGCAACGTCCAATAAATTTTTAATCCCGTAACACTAAAGTTTAGGGTGGGACAAAAATAATAACAATTCTTTTTCCTCAAGTAACCGTGAAAATACCGTTCAAGATGATTGAAAAGAAACTCTGGTGCAGTTTGAGCTCCTTATAATGATATTAAGAGGTGACTTTCCGTGATTCCTAATTTCCTATTCAAATAGCACGAAAAAAAATTTTTTTGAATTTGGAATTTTATTGATGTTGACCGATTGAACATGTTGTGAACATGAATACATTTTCTTGTAGGGAATTGAACGATCTCCAAAGAAGATCTGAAATGGTTTTCTGCTAGTTCGACTCGTTCAAAAATTATTGGAGGTTAAAGTTTAACCTTAAATGGTATATTATGATGATCCAAAATTTTTCTGAATTTTATTCTGATTATTATCAATATTTCGTGAAAATTTTGATGCTCTATAAAACAATAGTTTACGGTAAATATGATGTTTATTGTTTTTAAGCTATCATTCTCTGGAAAAATATCGATATTAGAAGCTCAAAGTCTATCAGAATTATTTTCATCATCTTGAAAAATATTTTTGTGGTAATTGAAGAAAAAAGATTGTTATCATTACCCTAGGAAGCATAAGATAAAATCAATGCAATATGATTAACTTTTCTTTGGAACCTTTTGTTTTCCAGTACTTTCTGACTCTACTTAACCTAATTCAAGTTTTCTGATCAATTGAAGAGAAAGACTGTTTTTACTCACCTTTCATATTATCTAGTTGGTCCAGATAATTACGTGAGAGTAAAGAGAGAAGTGAAGAACGGAAAGGATTATGAGGGCCAATGACTTTCATTGCAAGTATTACTTTATTCTATTGTCCTCATATTTTGTGATGTGCTGTGTTAAATGTGATTATAATATAATTCTAAGTTTTAAATAACATGTTCTAGAGATTTAACGTAAGTAAGTATTATAGACTATTTTTGTGGTGCAATCACTCATGTTTATTGTACTTGTGGATACCACTCGTGCTGCACACTCGTGGTATTCAAACGGAAGCACAATAAACATTCGTGATAGCACCACAAAAATGATCGATAATACTTAAACTACTTATGGTATAATAAATGAATATTCAATTACAAATAGAGATTGATAAGTGATAATTTTTTGTGAAAATCCTAAATTTTTTGCTTACCGCCTCTACCCATGGGCGGTAAGTCAGCATAATCATAATAACCACAGCTTGCATGGTGAAGTCAACATACCACCTCGAATAAAAGGCCAGTAAACACATGAGAACGCTTAATCGGGCAAAAAAAAAGAGTTATCAATTTGTCAAAGACATTAACAAACGCTATATGAATGAAATATCCTACTTATTTGTAGCAACATTTATTAATGCATTTGAATTGTAATAAAAGAAATGTATAACAGGCTGGGATGTGAAAAATGGAAGAATGGAAACATACTGCAAAATTGGAATGTAACACTATGCACATTGGTTATCATGATAAATATGCTTGCAGCTCGATAGCTCCATGCATTCAAGAAAAATTTGACTGTGACCGGCGAGCAGTCACACAGATGGACAGATGGAAAATAGAATTGTCCTGATAAATGCTTATCTTTTCTTATAAAAGTGCGTTTCTGATCATAAAACACGGAGCTTCAAGATTATGTTTATGATAAAAAAGGACAATAAGAAAAAAAAAATTAAAAATGACAACGATGGTTCCAACGCTGATTCAATGTATTATATAAAATTGACTAATATTTTTGTTTGACTCAAAGTGCTATTTTCTACCGTATGAAATCTTCCTCTGCTATTTAGTAAGCCTTGAGACTATGCTAAATAACCAATATTTTCTGGAAAAAATTTGACGCAATATTATAGAAAAATCTGTTAAGTGCAGGTATGTCTGCGCACCTAGGTCTCCATATATTCAGTACATGAGATATGTTATGCATTATAATTGATACACTCTAATGAATTTAATGGTATTATATTGTTGAAACTGACTGAAATAGGGCATGTAAGTGAAATGATTTGACTGAATTCTTGAATTATTTGATTTATAGTGCTTGATTCCCATATCACCACGGATAAAAAACTTTCTTTAAACTTGAATCATAGAATAACTCAATTTCTACAGGAATTCGTAGAAAAAAAAATGGAAGAATTATCTAGATGATGAAAGCGCATTTTTGACAGCCCATGAATGCTTGTTACTTCAGAGATTTCTCAAATTACCATCTCTCACAATTACTGAGCTTGAAATCAAGCAGTTTGGGCAAACTTACGAAACAGCAGCTTCCATTTAGTACTAGTTTCAAGTTGACTATTTGATAGGTACATAATTTATGCACGTACAAACTCAAAAATACCTTTGAATCTTCATTGTTTAGTTATTGACTGACGGGAGGTCAAGTGCTGTACCTCAAAATGATAATTTGATCTTTATCAAAGCTATATAAAAAAAATTCACTGAAAGTAAACAAATTTTCATCCAATATTAATAATTCATTCTAATAAGCTTCATATTCGCGTCAAATTGAACTAATCCCGGACAAATTTGACAGCTGTACATAATAATAGTAACAGCCGTGGCGAAAGTTGTAACTGAATTTTTATCTACTTCAATAAATTTCAGTTGCGATATTCCTAATGTCATATTATATCTATGGGCCTTGTTTCACTTGTAACAAGTAATTGAATAATTTAATCTTCCACAATTACTGAGCTTGAATTAAAGCAATTTGTGCAAACCTACGAAACAGCAGCTTTTATTTAGTACCAGTTTCAAGTCTGTGATCAGTATAGTTGCCGAGAACTCAGCGTCACGCCAGCCAGCCAGCCAACCAGACAACCAAAGTAAATATAATAGCGCTTTTTTATAAAAAATGCGCTAAAAATATTGAAATGTGAATCTGCATCTTGTTAGCATTAAAATTCGGACTCAATGTTTGCCGACTACAAATTTTGGTTGTGAATGGTTACTCCTAGGCTTGTATGCTTAGCTCTCAATTCCAAACTGGCATGAAACTGTGCTTTGTTATGTTTGAAGTTATCTGTGAGTCTATCTTGAATCGAATATCAAATGATGCATTTCAATGCAGAGAGAAATGCATAGTGTTATGCATAAAATTTTGGGAATCGAGTTCTGATTTTATGTGACACGGTGCAGTTTTCTTTGCATAAAATGCAGAGCAAATTGCAGTATTTGATCCACTATGTGAAAAGTCCTTCAAAAACCAGACTAGAAAAATAATTGTTAATTCTCAAATTGAACTTCATTCAAAATATGTTGAGCCATTCGAGATTCAGGCTATATTTTTTCATTATTTATAGTTTGAATTTGACATAATATCTAGGAGAGTATTCTTACCCAGTGAAGAAGCACTATTTCTTGGAACTCTTGCCGGAATAGTATCTCTCTGAGAGGCATGAGAAAGAGCAACATAATTGAGTTGAACGGAACATAGATATGAAATTATAGTGAAGATAACTAGAAAAATATGAGCAAGCAATATCAATGGTTCGGAACAATAGAATGAAACTCATTTTTGTTTTCTTATGATAATCATAGAAATACATCACAATTCCAGCACACATTGTTGGCTCGGGTCTGAAATTATCGTATGAAATTCATCTCGCAAAATGAGAATTGAATGGGCAACATTATTCATATGCTACGTGAATTTTTGTATGCTCTATTTGTTACAGTTTGCAGCGGCATAAATGCACATTGTTCACGTTACATTGAATATAAAAAATACGTGTAAGTACGTAACAATTCATGCAGAAACAGTTGCTCACTTTGAATTCATGAATTCTTCTTCTTAAAGTTTTCTCGCTCGAATACTCTTATGCCAGATTTTCATCCCTGTATGTAACAAGAAATTGCTCCTAGGCTATGTGTACGACGGAAAGATTGAAACTTTGTGACACATAACGTAATTGTATAAGAACCGAGATGTTTCAACTCTACAGTAATGGCGCTACATCTTCAGACGTCAGTACTAATTTCTGTTTTTTTCTGTCAAAAACCGTGCACTTCCGATACAGTTGATCTCAATGAAAATAAGATATGAGCGTCTAAGATACTGAATTACAAGTCTCTACGTTCAATCATATAGGATTTATGAGAGAAATTCGAAAAATGTGCACTTCCGGTACAGACGATTGCAACCAAAATGCGAGATGCACAACTAGACCCTTCGACGGGTTCTGAGATTTGCGAGTTACATACGAACGCACGCACATATAGATGCTCATACTTACATACGTACCGGCATCAAGCCGAAAATAGTCCAAATGGATCCAGGGCTGCTCAAAACGGATATTTCCATCAAAATCTCTAAATGTGAATTTTGTCGATTTCACAGTACTTACTTTTACGTTGTACAAATAAGTAAAAAAGTATGGAGAGCTTTCTCGAATTGAATTTCATGAAAAACGAATATAAAATGCAATCTTAGATCATAAAGAAATCATGTAAATGCATTTGGATAGACCAGTTTAACTGGAATTTGTATCGTTTAGAACATATTATGACCTAATTCTGAGTCTCACGTTGAATGAATTATATTAACTGAATTGTATATGTATCAGTGAAAAAAGTGAGAGAATTGGAGCCACTTTACAATTATCAGCTCCTGAGAACGAGGAACATGACAATAACGCTTGAAATTCAAGTCTTACATAAACTTATTGGCGATCTGCCAGATCACATTTTACTCTGATGAGGAATTTTAAATCAGAATTGAAAAGAGAACAAATGTTCTATGGAGTAAGCGGATTATTCCAGTATCCTCATTTTCAGAGAAGAGAAGTCAGTGCGACTAAAATGCGGTAATCTGCTGTTTGTCAGACCAGTATTTCTCAAATTTAAAAGGTCGTGACATAAAATAGAAGAAGTATGAAAGCCATTTCCTATGCATTATCCACATAGATGTTCACATTCATCCCCATGCTTGAATCTAGATGCAATAATTTCCTGTATTCTCAATGAACTAATCCCAACACAATCAGCACTGTACAA
This sequence comes from Dromius quadrimaculatus, assembly GCA_963989225.1. Classification (NCBI taxonomy): domain Eukaryota; kingdom Metazoa; phylum Arthropoda; class Insecta; order Coleoptera; family Carabidae; genus Dromius; species Dromius quadrimaculatus. The sequence continues at coordinate 53,539,345 of OZ022325.1, read as the reverse complement.
CAGTAAAACCAGATTTAATACCTACTTCAATCATTTTACCTAATTTGTATTTGGCCAAGTACCACTTGCTAGCTTGCTTCTAGTATCATCCTGTATATATATGCACTGTTATAATTCTTCTCAAGCCTAAAAACTCAAAGCTTCGTTATGATAATAATTTTTATCATTATCCAACAAGTGTACACAATTTCAAATATTTCAGTCAATGAAACAAAATAACCTTCCTAAAATTCACAGCAGCGGAAAAACCACGTATTATTACATCGATAGGTATCAATGTTCGATTCGATCTGCGCCCATTTGTCAAGCAATGGTTAAGTGACCGCTATGGTATGTTTCATATTTCTTTCCACTTTAAGTGTTTCTCCACACAGAAAATTTCAAAAACGATATTTCTCATTTGACAGTTGAATGAATTCCTTCTAAATCGCACGAGTGCTTTCCTTGAGCCAAAATACAAAGTGTTGCTGTGGGATCCCATTTGTTTTATTTATGTGAATAGCTTCAATTTGTCTTAGGTACGTCTGGTTTTCCAAAGATGTGTTTAATTGTTATTCTGTATTGCTTTCTGTTCCAAAGACACTACAGCAGAAGATTTGTGATGAAGAAAATTAGATCGTTAATATTATATTCACCTCTGCAGTGAAAATCTAAATATAGGAGCGAATGAAGCTGCAATTCAATTATAACATAAAAAATTAGCACTATCTTTTATTATCTTGATTTCTGCTGATCAGCATATTCCTGATAAATATGAATACGGGTCATGTTGATCGTGATGAATAATTTGTTCCACAGCCACAAATATAGACAGGAGAATTCATAGGATTGAAAAAGAATCTTTCAGGTTCACAAAGAGATATTACAAATGTAATATTCTGTTATGCGGGGAACAATCTACGTAGATTTGTAGTTTATGGAACATTCATATTATATTATTTATAATATTTCTGAGCTCTAATTTTATTAGAATACTCCCTGCATAGCGGAATATTACATTTGTGATATTTCTTTGTGAATTTATTCATAAGTCAGATATAGCTTTATGCACTAGATGGTGTTGTACGTAGTTTTTACCTATGCAGACCATTCCTCTTTGTGAGATTAAACACTTGGAGTTCCAAGCCCTGAATACCTTGGGCTCTAGCTATGCTGTACTGATGAGTCCTAATAAGGACGAAACACGTGAATACAGTTGCTCTCCTATTTAAGATGATGGACATATATCCGACTCTTAGATTTGTAGTTCATGGAACATTCATATTATATTATTTATAATATTTCTGAACTCTAAGTGCCTTCCAGGCTTTGGAATTGTAGAACGAGTATTAGGTTATGAATGGAATCTTGACATTTTTTATGATTTGAGCTTGAACTATGAGGCACAAGACAAACGAGCATGAAGAATCATCTTGAAAAACATGATTATCCTACAAAAAAGGCATTAAAAATTTGGAGAATAAAGAGAAGTCATGGAGATGAACAGAAGGCATGAAATTATTATGAATATAGCATTCTATTTGGGTGACAACTACAAAGGCAATAACACCGCTCCGAAACAAAAATAATATTCCAGTCATATCGCACTTCAGAATTTTCCAGAACAAATACATAGAAGAAAAAACTTGTGCCAGAAACAACTAATTATTAAATGCTGTTCTGAATGTTCTGATGGAAAGTTTCTGCTTCTATCAGTTAATTTATTCTTGTGAGCAGAAAAATTTCTCTCCATGCCAACACTTGTAATTGGAGCATATTCAAATTTAAAAAATAACGCTGGATCCATAATATAGTCAGGAGCAAGCTCAAAATTTTTGATGAATGCAATTCTTTGTAATGTTGCGTGACAAATATTCTTATGCAGAGTGTCCTCGAATTTATTCTTAATTATCTGACCAATGTGTTTCTGTAAGTTGTATATGGCAATTTCAAAGTTGTTAGTTATATGTATTGTTGTAACCAAAGTCAACCCTTCTACTCAAAGAACTTTATTGAATTACTTACATAATTGTGATTGGTTCTAATAAATGTCAAATAATTTCATGTAACTCAACACGGTCTGAAAATCTTACATGGCAGCATAACTCTTGTTGCTCAGGAAGCATTAGCTAATGTTATAAACATGTATTGTTCCTTATGAGACCACTGGTGCTAGGGATAATCGGGTATTTGGAAATCTTTCTTTGAATACCTCCACTCTCAAGGAGCATTAACAAATATTTGTTTCGCATATCTTATCTATTCATTTACTAATGGAGACTGCGATTTCATAGTTCTTGCAATTCATTGTATAAAATCCAATTGAGAAATATTTGAATTACATGTAGCTTCTAACATACATTTCGCTGCGTCTGACATAAGTATGATTTCTTCACTGGATATTGGCTCTTATAACAATATATGGTTATAGTTTTATTATGTTATTATTTGTTTGCTTCATAATTCCTGCTGCTGGTGCAATGACTTCTTCAAATGCTGAATTATGTGATATTTGTTGCCATATTTATTTATTTATTTATTTATTTATTCAAATACATTGTCCTACAGGCGTACCCAGAATATGGACAGTAGAACAAATATACATGATAGATACAAAAATCGAGAGCAATCTGTAAACGTAAACTAACAAACATAAAGATATTGAATACAAATATTCCTCAATAACAGATATTCTGATAACATATTGATGGGGTTATTCAATAATAGCAAATTCGAAAAGAAAAAAAAAACACGGAAAGTTGTAGTAACAGAACAGGCTAACATTTACGACTGAAAACACAAAGCCAATGAGGCTTGCAATTTCCTGAAATTATCATTGAAAACATCGCATTGATGCTGCACTTTGGAGTAAGAGTTGATCATAACATCAACGGGTGAATTAATCATAATATTTATGCGAGATCTTAATGTAATATTTGATATTAAATGAAATCCATGAGCGTTAATTTATTCCATGATTTTCATTGAATTACGAACTAAACACAGTATAACATGCCTTGCGACATAATTACTGGCGTTCACAATCTAATTCCTTGTAATCCTTAATTCATATCTCAACGTTGATTTTTGTTTAGGCATTATATTATAATTTTACTAAGTCCTGTCACATGAACAACTTCATAAAACAAATGAATGAGTTTGAGACATGAAAATGACTAAACGATACCGCAGTAACATAGGAAAACACTATGAGACGACGCAAGAATGAATTACAATTTCATTCCTGAACAATTGTATAGTGGCAATATTGGCGTGGTAGGACTTGAACAAATAAAATTATTCCATTAGAATAAATTCTGGGAAATTTATGACAAAATTGTAGGAAAAAAATCTAAATGAGCATGAAAATTAACAAAAAACGTTCAAATTTGAGATTGTGAGAAGAGGGCTTCAAAAAGTGAATTTTAATATATCACTTTCTGATTGAATAGTAAGATGCCTATAGGCGGTAAAAATAATACAAGGATGAGAAGTTTTCAGAAAATGTTGTAAATAGCAGTTCTTCACTTCATTCATCTATTTATTCATTCATCCATTCATTTATCTATTTATTAGGCAGCTGTTCAACAGAATGTACGTCTTAATAATAGAACAGCACAAATTTAACAGAATTTTATCCAAAGCATAGCTAACAAAAATAATTGAATCTAGTAATTTCATGTGCATAGTAGCATAGTAGACAGAAATAACAATAAACGTAAAATGCCTTCAATCTGTTATTACCATAAGAAAACATGTCTGGGAAATCAATATTATTCGAGAGCATGTTGTACAAATGAGGAAGGCGATTTGAAGGTGCATTTGTAGCTGACTTAGTCCTATTAAATTTCAATATGAAAAAATCAGATGTTCTTGTCGTGTAACTAGATACACGAACAAAGATTCGAGTAATTAACATTGGAGAAATGAGAGGTCAAGAAAAACTCTTCTCTAGGCTCATTAAATTATGAATACAATTAGGAAATCTAGATAATAAAAATCTAATAAATTTATCCTGAATTCTTTAATTTCTTTTTTATTTTAGTTTCGTACTGCGGAGACCAACAAACAGTTGCAAATTCAAGTTATGATTTTATGAGCGATATATACAGGGTGCATCTATACCTATGTAACAAACTTCAATGGTATATAGTATTTGGCGTACTAATCATAAGTCAAAAAGAATTTTCTCAAAATTAGTCAAATTAACAGTACTCAGCAGAACATGAGAATTTTAGGTAGCACTGTTTTTCATCTTCATATCCGAAAATATAAACACAATTTTATGTAATGTTCATGAACGTAGTCTATTTTGATGAATTTAAGGTAATCATTCTTAAGAGTAGCCCTCAAACCAGTGTCCCGAAACCTTTCATTTACTTTATGACTTTGCAATCCTTGAAACAACTTACCTTGCGATAGATTTTTGAATCATCCGCGTACAATAGAAATATACAATGTTTGAAATACTGAGATATATCATTGATAAAGATATTGAAGGGAAGTATTCCAAGGTGCGATTCCTGAGGTTACGTTAAAATATCTGAAAAGCGATCCCGATAAAGATTGAGCAAACATGTACACTGAAGCTTCAACAGTATCAGGAGATTATTTTGTTATCAAAAAAAAAAAAACTTGCGAGAATGTGGACCAAAATTTATTTATTGTTGAATGAAGAAATATCCAAAATCACAGAAATGGCTGTTTATGAAACCATATACGGACCAACGTTAACCCGTAACCGGTATGGTGGGGTCTACCAGACCAGCAGCTAGATGAAACTGAAAACAGTAATTGATTGATAACTGTCAACATAATAATGATGGAATAAGATCCTACCAATAATTTAAGAATTGATTTGTCCATTTTTCGATGATTTTAATTCATGATATTCTTGTTCTAGTTTAAGCTTTGCACAGAAAATAGATATCTGTTACATTGTTCAAATATATGTTTTTTTCACATTATGATGAGTTTTTACCCTATTTCTCCGCAAGATTTTCAATGCAATGAACATTCCGAATTTTTTAATAAATCTATTCTAGAAATCCTGCCATAAACTCTAATTTTTGTAGCGAGATCAAATTGATACGCCGTGCCAGTTCTCGTTATTCCAAGCACCGCGCCCGACGGAAGCTTGTTTTTAGCGCATTTTTTGAAAAATAGCGCTATTATATTCACTTTGGCTGTCTGGCTGACTGGCTGGCAGGCTGGCGTGACGCTGAGTTCTCAGCAACTATACTATTTACAGACTTGAAACTGGTACTAAATAAAAGCTGCTGTTTCGTAGGTTTGCACAAATTGCTTTAATTCAAGCTCAGTGATTATGGAAGATTAAATTATTCAATTACTTGTTTCAAGTGAAACAATGTCCATAGATATATATGACATTAAGAATAGGGCAACTAAAATTTATCAAAGTAGATTGAAATTTAGTAACAAATTTCGCCGCGGCTGTCACTATTATTATGTACAGTTGTCAAATCTATCCGAGATTCATTCAATGACTTGTTTGACGCGAATATGAAGCTTATTAGAATGAATTATTATGATTGGATGAAAATTTGTTTACTTTTGGTGTATTTTCTTTTATATAGCTTTGATAAAGATCAAATTATCATTTTAAGGTACAGCACTTGACCTCCCGTCAGTCAATAACTGAACAATGAAGAATAAAAGGTATTTTTGAGTTTGTACATGCATAAATTATGTACCTATCAAAAAGCCAACTTGAAACTAGTACTAAATGGAAGCTGCTGTTACGTAAGTTTGCCCAAACTGCTCAATTTCAAGCTCAATAATTGTGAGAGATGGTAATTTGCGGAATCTCTGAAGTAATAAGCATTCATGAGCTGTCAAAAATGCGCTTTCATCATCTAGATGATTCTTCCATTTTTTCTTCACTCTGTCGATAATCTCAGTGTTGTCAAAGTCAAATATATGTCCCTCTTCGACTGTGTAACAGTGAATATAGGTTTATACCTACAATAAAGAAATTCAGTCCGGGGTTAAGAAGATGTTTAATAATTCTAATATCAAAATTGCTAACAACAATAACTGCAACACCAAAACATTACATTCTAACCTCAAAGACAATATTCTCAAAGTCAATGCCAGAGATGTCATTCACAAGATTAAATGTATACGTTGCAATAAATTTTATTTTAGGGAGACATCCCAACCGCTACACTTTGACAACAATAAGATTATCGACAGAGTGAAGAAAAAACAACACCTACTTTTGTACGAAACTTTATGCATAAACGTGAAAAAAAACACAAATTTCAACTCACAGACAGACTACAAAAATAACATGAAGTACGCTGACATTATTCTAACCAACTTCAGAAATCCTATCTAGTTACTTTTTGTATTCAATTATAAGAATGTTGTCGATATTATTGGTTCCTTTTCATGTATTGAAAGGTTTGTCTCCAGTGGCACGCCACTCAATCATGTAAATGTGTTCAATACGAGGGATCCATTTTCATTTATGGACTTCCCAGAGAAAATTTTTTTTTCTATTGAACAATATGTTTTTCAAAACCAATGTACCTGGATTCCACCTCTGTATTTACCACAAATTATATTTTGTTCAACACAGTATTTAAACCGTTGAGGATAGTACTCAGATATATTTTTACAAGTTCAAGGTATGTCAAGGTATGTCAAGGCATATATTTGTTATATAGCTGAAGATGGGAACAGTAGAATCTCGGAACGTTCTAAATTAAAAAGATCATTCAAATACAAAAATAAATAAAATTGGATCTCTTAAGGCCTTTTCCTATTCCAAGAATCATTGATCGCATCCTCAAATTTTGAACAAGTTACCTTATATTCAATGTACGGTTCATACTCCTGAATTAATGCAACTGACTCAATCTTATACCTCCAATCCGATTATTCCCAGATCTACTTTTTTTGTACGTCCACTCAATCCATACGCCATATCTGCTAATAAAATATTTACTCACAAACATCAAGCAGAAGTCTAATTTTCACACCCATCTTTTCGTTGACACATAGTCACACCTAGAATTTACTAGCTACATCACTGTTGTGAATTATTCACACTTGAAATTACATCTTTAAGAACAGACACATTATAGACAAACACTCCTAGCGCACCCAGAAATAGAATAGATTTTTCTCATTTCCTCTAGTTTTTGAGATATTCAAGTTCTTCACATTTATTAATATTTAGAAAGTCGTTTTTTTTTCAGTTTTACTGAGCACATCTTTTAGTGAATAATACAATGACCACGAAGAGGAGACCTTGTACAAACGATCCAGACAATTTTTGTTCTATTTGTGGTGAATATACCTTAAAACAGTATGGTGAATATATTACAAATAAAAGGAGCCTTTGATGGACTCCATGAATGCGGCCATCGAGAGAGTCACTAGTTATTGGTAAACAAAATGGGATGAATCCACATCCAGTGATTCGTGATCAAATTATATTACCACCGCTTCATAATAAACTCGGTATTAGGAAACAATTTATTAAGTCCCTTAACAAAGATAGGGAATGTTTTGCTTACCTATCAATCTCCTGAGCTAAGTGCAGAAAACTTGAAAGTAGATATTCTCGATGGTTCACAGATTAGACTGTTGTTCAAAAGTCCAAATTTTGTTGAGCAAATAAATGAGCCCAAAAAGAGGACAAGGAGATAATTCGTTTTTAAAATCCAAAAAGACAGAAAACTATTTACAATTAGTACAGGACATGTTGTCAAATCTGAGAAATTTCGGGTGTAACAAGAACATCAAAGTTCATTATTTACATTCTTATTTCGATCACGAGAGAAACAGCTCAGCCACTACGCCTGAAGGCGAGTTACTACTTTTCGTCTAAATCAAGCTTAGATATTGTTTTCTCATACTAGTTTGTCAGCTATCAAAGAAATATTGGAAAATAATTATGACAGGAAGATAGCCAAGGACTGTAAATTTCTAATAATCAGATCTAAAGCTTCAGAAAAAACCGAAGAATATACTGCTCAATGCATAAAACGCAAACTTACAATGAGTGACATTGAGCTTCACATAAAATTTGCTTCAGTTTTTGTTTATACTCAGTTCACATTCTTCAGATCAAAATCTTACAAAAAGATAATACAAGATGTATCTGTATTTTATATGCCTCTATCTGCTTATGATAGTTTGTGTTACCGTGACTCTGCTTTTATTCCCTTACTGAGTAACTAATGTTGGATATCATTCATTCAAAGGATTCTAATAAAAAGTGTATTATGAATCGGTGTTGGATGAAAATATTTCCATACATATACTTTTTCATTATATATTCCTATCGCATCACTAGTATAATATCCAATTCCAATCACGATCAAGTTCAATCTTGTCCCTGTATTTTTAATTTTTGATCACGTTCATGGCTCGTCGCTATTCTGATGTAGTGACTAAACAGATTTTACAGCCCTCTAACTCCTCATGAATAAACATATTCAGGGGATGTTATTTCATTAATCATAATTTCAGAATGTTAAGGTAGTATTGTTATATGGCTTGATTCGATTTTTTTTTACTTGATCTTATGCATTTGTAATTTTTCTATAATACAAAGTTGTTTATGGTAATTCATAGTATGAAAGCTTGGATTTGTTCTACTACTTTAATCCAGATGAGAATTTGAATATCAGTTCAAAATAAATCAAAACATATTGCAGCTGTAGTTCTAAAATATATAGACAACGACAGCTAAAAAACTTGGTGCAATCTCTGGGATCTGTCACTTCTGTAGCTCAATAGTTCTGGATTAAATAGTCTGCATGGGCTTTCTGTAAGCCAGGAGCAAAGTTGTGGTATTCTAATTGATAAAATAAAATAAAGCCCTGTTTCTAGATAGAACTATTCAATTTGATTTACTACTTTTGGCCTTGGTCATACCAGCTTTATGATAGTGTCAGACAGCTTATTGAATTTAATTCAATAAGTCCTTCCATTATCCATGAAAGGCGAGTTTGAGGGAAAATAATAGCCCCCTGTCCCAAAGAGTCCGTTATGTTTAATTAATGGTGATATCATGAAGCCGCCGATTTACACATGTTTGAATATTTTACAGCTCAAGCTGGCTAAGGAATCTTCAAAATATGAATTTTGAACGGACAACAACAAAACAAAATTATGAATTGAGACAATCCTCTTATGGTTGTGATAAGAGAATGAAGGTCTATACAGATATATAAAACTGAAGTGTCTGTATGTGATTTCAAAATGAATGCAAAAACTCAAATGAGAACTGCTATTTGAACGATATCCAATCATAAATGATTATTTTTAGATCTTTTGTCTGTCTGTCCGTCTGAAAGTTTGTCTTGAACAGGTTTCGAAACGACTCAACAGATTTTGATGAAAAAGATTGAAACAGGAACTCCAACTTCAGTTTTTGTGTATGTCGAATATTGATATCTTGCAAGGTTCAGAAGATATGAGTATGAATATTTATATGATTCGTGTCTGTGCCAGCCATTGTCAGTGTTACTGCGGAAATGATAAAATGTTTGCGCATGTGCATGCATAAGGCGGAGGAAGACAAGAGACTTCCTATCTCATCATGAAGTAAGCGAAATCTACGTATCATTTGCGCGAGCGACCAGGTTATTCTGTTACAGAATTCAATTCCTCTCTTTGATGACTTTAGTTTTCAGAAATTATGCGCGAGCTATGTCTAATTTCAAACCAGTCAGTTATTATTTGTTGAAGCACATGTTCAATAGTCAGAAGAATTACAACAGATCCTATTACATTTTAACTTATTCTAAAGTACTCAATATAATCCACATCATTGAAATTTTCGATTGAGTTCAAATAATTCTGGTTTTAAGGTCCTATTCTTCCTTGTAAAAGTTATCCAAAATTATCATCTTCAGAGTCACTTGATGAAGACGATGTAATTTCGTAAACACTACTAAGCTCACATAACTCATATTTAATAGGTTCGCAGAAATTTTAAAGTTTACTTTGCAAAGTTGATCACTGTCAACAACCTCACAATGCGCATGCGGGGATTTAGTACTTGTGGATAGTCAGAAAACTTTCCTGGAACATCTAAAATCAGACTGCGCAGACTCCGGACAGTCTTGGACAGTTTTGTGCTGCTGTAGGAACAAACCTAGTATCTTACTCCTCAGACCCTTCTTATTTGATACCCGCGTCAATAAGATTATGAAACCAGTGATCCGTCATCTTGAGGCGTTCAACATAATATCAATATTATTAATCCATTATAGCATTGGCTCGGATATAAGTAATCTATCAAAATTGCGATTACAGAATTTGTAACAAACAGAGCTTATAAAAATTAGCATATGGAAGAAAGCATTTGGTTCTAAAGCTAGCATTTTTCGTATCCTAGTTTTATCACTATTTGAATGCGTAAGAATCAAATTTCTGTGAATTTATGTTTGTTGCACCTTCTACTGATTAATCCTTTCGGATATTTGTTAACTCTAAACTCCGACTCATGCTCTAGGTCCCCTTGTGTGATCAATAGTTGTCATAATATGGAAGTAAGAAAATCCGCTATCTTGAGTGTCTGCCATATCAGATCAAAAACGATGTTAGTTATACCATACTGCATTGTCACTGGTATTATAGGTACATATACAAAAAATTATATCAGGAATCGCGAATCGGCGATCATGAAGTTCATGCGGCCTTTCGCGCAGATACTGTAACTCTTACAGACATAGTGTAATATTTTCTACAAAATTATAAGATTGGATTGAACTGGAACAAAATTCATTGGTAGAAGAAGAGGAACTCAAAAATTTTGATTATTAGGTGTTAGAGAAAATTGGGTTGATTGAAAAATTGTGCGAATCGAAATTGCGAGTCCCTGAATTTTATAGATGTGAGAAAGAGCAGAATATCATCTTGTTATCATGATCAAAATGATTCTTCATCTCCATAATGTCCTTGATCTTATTACTAGCAGATTCATACCGAACCGAGAAAGATAATCGACAGAAGCGTCACAATTATTCAGGATTATATCACTATAGAACTTTATTTCAGTCTTATAATAAATGAAGATGATGTGCGGCATGCCAGACAACAAAGAAAAAACAATACATTTTTGAAGATATCTTGTAATCGAAACGTAATTTATCATGGATTTGGTATGAAAAACTCCCAGCCAAATATTTTGGGTTCTCTTTATACTCTCAGTACTCTTATAATAATTATCCATTCAGTATCATCACTTTCAAGAAGCTCAATCTCCGTTATTTTCTTTGGATATAAAGGAGATACCAATGATATCTTTGATACTTATGATCTAGAATGTATTTTCCAATAACAAATCCAAATTCATTAAGCAAAAAGTGAAATTAGTAAAAATATAGTTTTGGAGCTTGCATATTCCATAACCAAAAACTAAGTTGAAACAGGAAAGATGTGATATTATCCCTGAAGGTGGAAATGACCCCTAAATTTCAGAATCCAGTACTGACCCAGTTGTTGGATAAGTTTATGAATATATTTTTGAGGTAGCAGATAATGAATCTCGAGTCAAAATCTGTAAACTCACCATTTCATCCCTATGGCCTATAGAACAGATGTCAAACGGACAGCTATATTTTATTTGCTTCAAATATGTAGAATTTTATTTGCAATTTCTTATATTTTCGGACATAAATCTTATATTCTAACAAGAAAAATGGATTATGGATAGAAAGTTGCTCTCTAAATAAGACTGATATATAATGCATGAATCAATCATCATTATTGTATGTCAGCTGGATTACATTAAAAGTATAACAGAAGCTTCTATAATACATATTTACACAAATGCATACACGCATGTGATGTCCAACGACTTAAAAAATGGAAGAATCATCTAGATGATGAAAGCGCATTTTTGGTAGCTCACGAATGCTTGTTACTTCAGAAATATCGCAAATTACCATCTCCCACAATTACTGAGCTTGAAATCAAGTAGTTTCGGCAAACTTACGAAACAGCAGCTTCCATTTAGTACTAGTTTTAAGTTGACCATTTGATAGGTACATAATTTATGCATGTACAAACTCAATAATACCTTTTAATCCCCATTGTTTGTTTATTGACTGACGGGAGGTCAAATGCTGTACCTTAAAATAATAATTTGATCTTCATCAAAGCTATACAAAAACAGATACTTCAAAAATAAACAAGCTTTCATCCAATAATAATCATTCATTCTAATAAGCTTCAAATTCGCGTCAAACAAGTCATTGAATGAATCCCGGACAGATTTGACAATTGTACATAATAATAGTGACACCTGCGGCGGAAGTTGTAATTAAATTTTCATCTACTTCAATAAATTTTAGTTGCCATATCTATGGGCATTGTTTCACTTGAAACAAATAATTGAATAATTCAATCTTCCACAATCACTGAGCTTAAATTAAAGCAATTTGTGCAAACCTACGAAACAGCAGCTTTTATTTAGTACCAGTTTCAAGTCTGTAAATAGTATAGCTATAGAAAACTCAGCGTCACGCCAGCCAGCCAGCCAAAGTGAATATAATAGCGCTTTTTTCCAAAAAATGCGCTAAAAATGTGCATGAATATCAAAACTGGTTGGAATGCTTGATTATCTCTCCATAATTGTAAATATTGAGATTTTACAGCCAGACTAGTAGTATCGGAACTTGCTTGAACGAAGTGCGTTTCTTATTCAAGTTATATCTCTTCGTAATGAGCGCTTAAAATACACAAGAAAAGAGTATTGGACGTCTTTTGATATTTTTCAGGGTCAGGTTGATCAAAACAGTACAAAGACTGACATTTCTTCTATATTTATTCTCAATGCGTCAGTTTGAATGAAAACTAGAGGTAAAAGCTCATTACAGACACTATTATCTCCAAAAGAATGTGGTTTCATCAAGAAAATAGGAGACGTGATATTTTTGTTAGCTTACCGTTTTACTATTACATCAACTTTAGATGTTTCCCTGCTCATAATAAATGATCAGTTACAGTGTTAACTCCTTATAACGTTATTCTTTATAATATTAAACTCCTCATGATGTAGAGGAGATCACAATTTGGTTGGTTTAGCTTGAAACCCATATATCGACAAACTCTTTATAGCGCAACAGCCATATTCTCTATATTACGGAGAGATATGTTTATAATGTAAGATATATATTCTTGAGATTTCAGTCAATATTTTAATTTTATTTCTTTTCTGCTCTACAGTTTCGGCTGCACCTCAGCCATCCTCAAAAGCGAAATGAATTATTGTTTAAAAAATAATTTGGCCAACGCCTTCCATAGATGTCGGGTGTGGCAAAGGACAAGAGAAAATTTCTCTTTTTTCCGCTTATTAATATTAATAACAGTTTTAACATATGTATAACTTCAATTTTTTAAACAATAATTCATTTCGCTTTTGAGGATGGCTGAGGTGCAGCCGAAACTGTAGAGCAGAAAAGAAATAAAATTAAAATATTGACTGAAATCCCAAGAATATATATCTTACATTATTTACATATCCAGTCAGCGTCAACCATTTTATCCAAGATATGTTTATATTTAGACGCAGTAAATATTTATTATCCCATCTGAACTGATTCTTTGAGATTCCGAAATTTCTAAGGTGTGAACAGCCGTCTTACTTTTGTTATAGATTGCCTTAAACATTATGATTGGTTTGCTTGGAAATTATGGTCTTAGACTGATTCCATCAGATACCTATCGTATTATCAGATGTGAGCCCTTGAGAATAACTCAGTTACCTACTTTATCAAATACATATTGAAAATTATAATGAATTTATTTTTTTTCTCCACTCCATATAACAGTAACTCTCGGTGATGATAAAAAATGTTCGGTCCCTTGAGTCTCGTTATGAAGAGTCTGCATTGTATTTCAAAAATATTCAAATTATTCTAATTTTTATATCTTCTAGATGATGAGATTATACAATTGAAAATTTTTAAACGTATACAAAATAGAATGTAGATCGTTCCTGGATCCAAATTTTTGTAGTTCATGTGATGAGGATTTCAGGCTTTGAGGGATCCTTGATGAATTTGTTATAAATAAATGTCTCGGTGATACAATTACTTTCGTAGTAGAACGTTTCGTGGGCCAATCACTCACATCATCAGCAATACCAATGTATATGTGCTGGGCTGTAGCGAAATACTTCCCATCTTAGATGTTATATGATTCATCAGCTCAGGATCACATAGGAACAATCACTTTTCAATCAAAGTTAGAACTGCAGGTATAAAATGCATGCGAGACTGAATCGCAATTTATGCCACACATAAATGTAAGATTGAGCAATATTTTCATCTAAGGCTAAGTATTTTGAGATAATGCTTACCATGTAACAAAAACTGTTGTGCGAATACCATAATACTTGATTTTTGCTTACGGTTTTAGATTTCCATATTTTGACAAATATCAAGAGCACAGTAGAAGAGCACCAAAAAATTCACATAGTTTATACAAATAACCTAAAATATAGATAGCTTACAGAAGGGAATAATGTCATAACAGTGGTGGAATAGCTAAGCTTTGTAAGCGCTAACTTTACGCATTGATCGGGATGTTAAAAAAAACAAATTGATAGATAGCCGCAGTAGAAGTTATGTTATACATATAAGACCTCTTCCCTTTCATCTCAAGTAGGTATAATATACTCATCTAATCCCACTTATCAAATCCAGCCGCATCATTGGAAAATCTAATAGTAATGAATATTGTGTAATTACAGAAATGAACTTTGAATCAGTAATTCATTTTTAAATATCGTTTAACAGTCAACATGCGACTATTTATTTTTTGATGTTCATAATATTGAAGAATAAATTGAGAACAGCATTATTCAATATAATAATTGTATCAATATTCAATTGAACATTACAGTAAAACAATATCCATCTATAATTGGTGTACAGGGGCCGCCAGTCTCAAAGTGTAGATTTCATGTATTCTGAAAATAAAATATAACATAAGCAAACTACTTGCCTTGTGAGAAGAATCACACCCATATACAGGATATACACTTAAGGTTATATACTTAATACCATCAACACAAGATCACACCAGTACTAACACGGTAGTACTCATTAGAATATTCACATACTCTGAAACCACCCACAGTGGCATCTGTCAGAGTATGTAGAAACAGTGCTCAACATCTTTCGAACCACATGCCTCACTGGGCTCTCCGGAGTATGGATTGAGAGCCAAGCTAAAGCCCATCACTCTGCCCGCAAGTGGCAGGTGTTGGGCACCTCTTCATACATTCATACGGTGACACGAGGCTAGCAAGTCGTGCTTCGATGGCCACTGCTTAACTATCATTTTCCTTACACTTACACAGAGGACTCTCCTGGAAGTGGACTGTGACGTACAGAAGGATAGCAATCATACAACAACACATAGGATAATTCGGGACACTCACATGAACAACAACAACTCAAGTCACGTTCACTCTCAAACGCTCTCAACGAACACACTGTATACTCATTCAACTCACACACCTAGTAACTGAACTTACATCAACACACTGATTCAACTCACATCAACTCACTGATTTAACTCACCATTAATTCTTCTAAGATATAATTAACACTATAGAACTCCACTCTTCTAAATTAACACAGACTGAGGTAACAAATGGTTGTCAAACCGTTTATAGTTATTTACGATTCAAGTGGACTAAGAGCATTATCAAGATACGCATGTGAAGTTTGCATAACGAGACGATAGCCGAGTTGTGTGCTCACATAAGTATCTTAATATGCCTAAAACACACGTGTACCGTACAAAAATTTATCTACGCTTGTCCAAAGTAAGAAAATTTCAATAATTAGAATTTTTGGTAAAAAGAAAATTAATCCAAGTAGTTGCTGTAAAAATGTTTGAATCCATGACGACCACAATTTGACATAAACAACTTAAACAATTTGTTGATTGTTGTAAGTAGTTACTTTTCATAAATTCTTCACGCATTTTGTGAAAATGAGTGATTCTGTGAGTATTGGTTCAGATATTGAGGAAGAAACATCTAAAATTATTGCTGGCCTTTTACTTGGGAAGTCCAAGTCTAAGTATGAACTTATATATACAAAATATGAAAAATTGTGTATCGAAAAGAAAATTCAGAACCTAGCAAATGAGAAGGTACTGATAACATACTTTGCTCATTTATCTAACACATCGAAGCCTTCATCTCTCTGGGCGTATTATTCTATGATACGTACCATGATTCCAATCAAGAAGAATGTTGATATAAGCAAATATACGAATTTAGTTGCTCTGCAAAGAGATCAAGAGTATTATTGAAAACGGATATTACTAAATTTTTGTAAGAAGCTGATAATGAACAATTTTCATTCTCGAAAGTGGCGTTGATAGTTGGTCTTCCTGGTGCTTGTAGGCGAGAAGAATTAACAAATCTACTTTTTTGTAATGTAAAGGATGAAGGGCAGTGTTTACACTTTTTGTTACCATATACTAAAACCAAAGTATCAAAAGAATTTTTCGCACTCCCGGGAGTAAACAACGAATTCAGTCCCTCATTTCAGGGATTTAAGTTTGAGTTTAGTCCCTCGGGATCTAAAATGATCAAGAATCCCAAGGGACTAAAGTAAAATAAACAAATTTTTCTCTGACAACTAAATAATCAAAGTACTTACCTAAATGTCAAATTGAATTTTGTCATTAGAATTCAAACCTTTATTCTTGATTTGTATTAGCACTATTGCAATTCACAAATGCATCATATTGTTGTTCGTAAATTTTCTAGACTTTTGGAAAAATCATTTTACAGTTACCTCTTCCGCAGCCTTATCAATATCAATTTTCTCACTCATCTTTTTGACAGCAAGCTTATTTATTGAACAGCTGCTGTAGCCAGCCTTGTTACTATGGTGAATTTACTCAACATTTTAGTATCAAGTTTGTAGTTGTCAAAATTGTAGGAATAATCAATCTGCTTCTAGTCTATTGTGATTCAATATAATACGGTAGTGCGAAAAATAGCGTAGATAACACATGACTTAAGTGCATTTAATCCCTCAGGTGAGTTTTGCCCTCGACTGCGTCTCGTGCAATAAACTCCACCCTCAGGATTAAATCAAGCACTTAAGTCCCTCGTTATATAATATACTATTTTTTAACTGCTGGAAATATTGATGGTATAAATATGGTTACAATTGTTCGGGATCATATTGGTCTTCGTCCAAATAATGTCGATCATGATCGATTTTTCATTCAATACAGAAAGGGTAAATGCCTCAAACAGTCTGTGGGAATTGATACGTTTGGCTCTTTGCCCCAAAAAATAGCTTCATTTCTGAAACTTGAACATGCTAAAAAATATACTGGTCATTGTCTCCGGCGCTCATCCACGTCATTATTAGTCGATTCAGGCGCAGATTTGCTAACTTTGAAGCGCCATGGTGGATGGCGATCAAATACTGTCGCTGAGGGCTATAGAGAAAGTACGGTTGAAAATAAAAAAAAGATAGCCACAGGCATTTTGGGTGAAAAAGAAAACAGGACCAGTGCAAATAATCAAGAATTAAATGTAGTCAACAAAAATTCATCCTCTTCATCAGGAGTTAATTAAAAAAATTGTAAAAATTGTACAATTAACATATATAATAAGTAGTTCATTTTGTATTTCAATAAATTCATTATTTTTGCTGCCATTATTCATTTTCAAAACCCAGTGCGTTAATGAAAAATGGGTACGTTAATGAAGCTCTTAACTCACGCGAAATGAGTGGCAGAAGTGGCAGTTAACTCCCGGGCGTAGATAAAATATTTCACGTGCTCTGTAACTCTGTCAAATATGTTTAAAATTATATGATTATCTATCTTAAGTAGAACCTATGACAAATATCCGTAACAATTGAATTGATGTCGATGTCCATATGGGAAAACCAAGAATAGCACGGATTTGAGTACCTCAACATTTCATAATAATAAGTTTACGTGCATTAGGTAGCTTCGCTCTCAACTTCTAATTTACATTTTCATTGTGCTTCTATCTCTTGATCTATTATACTTAATATTAGAGGGAAAATTTTGAATGCATTTCCAAAAAAGTTTGTTTTTGTTTGCCTGTTGGATTTGAGTTGTATTTGCCGTATGGCTATATAGATCTTCGACCCAAAGTCAATATTGTCATATAATGATGATGGTATTCATGATTTTCCAACTTGATGAATCGTGTGGTATATTCTATTGATGCAAGATGAACCACAAATCATTGTTTGAAAATTTCACGGCGCTGGCGCGCTCTTCTAATTCGTCCGATGCGCAACCAGTGTAAATTTGTGATATTCTATTTCAAAATTTCTCAGAGAAGGCTAGGTATTCTTTATATCTAGGGCTCTGTGAGAATGTGAAGTAATGAGGGTGGCGAAAAGTGGTCATAAAATATATGATATATCAGCGGTGACTTTTCCTCTGCACCCTGATGTCGTAGGGCGTGACGAGTAGGAAGAACAATGAAAAAGAAACATGAATATCATTTCGTGTATTACATGAATAATATAGAAATACATGAATTATATGCATGAAAATAATCATCAATGAAAAACATAAAATAATATATATTGAAAAAATATAGAACTACAACAGCATTAACCACAAAACAATCCCACACAAATACAAAATACTGCCTGACAAGGCAAACAGTACAATATTACTTCAAATACTGGCGTCTTTGTCATGACCGAGAACATGATCAGCCTAGCACCCTTAATCCCAATAGGCTTGTACTATAAACAAATGTGGTGTAGATAAAATTAACATAGAAGCACATCAGTGTGTTGCTATTACCAGTTGCAAATGACCGCTATATTGGGATTCGAGTGATGTAAGAATATACTTGTCAAGCATCTGTTTCCGAGTGAACCTCCTATCCACTTCACATGTAAATTATCTTCCGACGATATCTCAAGGCCTTCTAGATCGAATTGTTTTGAATTTCAAGTGGAACTCAGAATTAAAATCTGCTTTCATAGTCAAGCAGATTGCTCAAAATATATTAATATGAAATTTGGACAGACGGACATGAACATAGCAATACAGGCTGACCTACCCTTGATACTTCAAATATACTGGCTGTTCTATGTGACACCTAAATTTGAGAATGAACCAATTGTTATATTTTTTTATGAATTTTTCCTATTATAATAATTTACATCCGAAGAATTTGTTTTGTTGAACATAATGCACAATGACAAATTAGGATTTAGATTTGGTGAAGTGAGACTCCCATAAATTTGGCCTCCCTGAAGTTCAAGGATAAGGGAGCATGAAGAAGAGAACACGGAAGCCAAATAAAATTTCTCATCGTAGATATTGTTATTGAAACTTTTGATATCAGGAGTACATAGAACAAAATTAATGAAAGCATAAAGCATTGACGTGAAATATTGGATATTATCCAGCTGTTTCACATGTACTTTACTACATCAAGTTGAATGGAAATATTATTATTTCTATTCCTGTGCCTTTCTCCCTAATAATGCTTCACTAATATTGATATCAGAAATCTTGGCAAATCAACATTAAATTTTTTCCTGCTCACCTTGTACAACAAAATTGATTCGTCTCAATTTGAATCGAATCCAGATAACAAGCAGATGAATTATTCGAATATTACAATTTGCAAGTGGAGCTGAGTCTGCTTGTAAAGACACTTGTTAAAGAATATCTTCCAACGTAGGTACTTTATAATGACAGCTTTTATAAAGAAAAATTAGGTATTCATACGTAATAGTCCTTGTTGAACAAGAATCACGTAGCCTTGCATAATGAGTTTTTATATATAATTTCCTGTGTTTTAGTTCTCATTTGCATTTCAACGTCATGTCAGTAGTTGACGGACTCGACGAGCAAGACTTTCTCCACTGGTCAATTGACTGATAACTGGACTGAATTAAAAGCAGTAATTTCTTCTCATCCCTATGTTTCGAATAGATTTTGCCCTTTCCGTTTGCTAACTTTAGTTCTTTGAACAATTACTTGTGATACAGTTTATAGAGAAAATAAAGCGTTTTTAGATTTAGTCTTATTTTCATGGTAGTGGTGCTCCACGTTCTTCTATACCTATAAAAAATTGAATTTTGAAATGTCAAATTCAAATAACTTACAGTCTCATTCTGAACATGGAATAAATGTGGTATTTGACTCGCGTATAATGATTATTCGTCAATCGGATGATTACAATACTCGCCTTTGGCCAGTGGCGAATATAGGACATAGGTGCCCGAGAAGAAAAAAAATTGAGATATCTCTGATACAGAAACTCAATAAGACATCAATTTTTCTATATATAGAAGTGGGACTGATAATCTTGGATGCGAAAATATTGACATTATGTCCCCTTTTCATTTTTCTAAATCCGCCATGTGGCAGGTTGTTCGATTGAAAACTGAATATATTGTAAATTGCGGCCTAGAATTATTTTTTATATAGCTCGGGGGCAGAATTTTTAGCGTCAATTTATCTCAAACCTAATTTCTATAGTTTCAATTATTGTAATTGTTGTAATGAAGAAAATTAAGCTATGCTCAGGAGAAACGAGTAATTTGAATATCAGATCAAAATTTATCGCTGCATAAACCTAAAATATGACCCGAAGTTATAAATTAGTATTCAAAGGTCAAATTTGTTCCTATAGCAACACATCTTCTCTGTATAAATTGTCAACGAAACAGTTTTATTTCAAAATGTAAGTCATTTGAAAATTCATGTGTGCCATTGTACTTTTTACAGATGTTTCTCAATTAAGCAGAATTTGAGCTGAACAGTATTGAATATTATTGAAGTCAAATTGTGAAATTCAAAGAAACTGATGTTATTTAAAAAAGTTTAACGGCTGTGTATATACTCATCATAATATCAATTTTTATAGCTGTAGGTACCAAAAATAATTTAGATGCAATACGTATTACGTACATTTCCCGGATAATAATTTGATACAATCTACTGAGTTTCATCCATCAACTTCAAATAAATGAGTTAAATTCAATTCATGAATTAATTAACAAACGCAGTTCTTTTGTAAAATATCAATCAACAAAACTCGAGGGCGATGAAAATATTATTCGTTGGTAATGTGGATACACATATGGGAATAAAATCGTTCGTATGATATTTTTGACATGTTGAAATTTTTTGATGATATCCATCATCATAAAAGCAGCGCAGAAGGTACGAAGCTTCCAACCGAATTCAAGTAGAAATCGAGTCATATTATTTTAACACTATATTCTTCAATTCTTGAATAGTATCCAAATAAGAAGTGAACTTGAATAGCATTGAAATATCTCTATAGTCACAAGAAATTCTTGTGGCAATTCATCAATGTATATTAGCATTATGTTAATTAAATGGTACTTCCAATATATAACTTGAGGTCTCCTTTTTATGATTTTGGAGGAAGTATTCATATTTATTCACTATAATCAGTTGTTTTTGTATTCAACATTTTGAAACGTTACGTGCTAGCATCTTTCACAAGCCTCAAACTTCTTGATTAGGTGAAACGATCATATTCATTAGCTATGTAATTATTTGAATATGTTCCATATGTACATGTATGATTTAAGAAAGAGTTCTGAGTTATTTTGTGCAGATGAAACATAATACATTTTGCCAACCACCAAATTTGCGAATTTCGCTAGATCTATTCTCTTCAATACAAATCTGGGACATTCACTGAATTTGCTGCCTCTCCGTCCCTATTAGTAATTTAAATTATGATAGTTCCTAGAACAATTCTTTAATATCAGGAATCAAGTATAAATGCTTCAATACAGTCATGTGATATTTTTGCATAATATAACCTTGCATCTGAGAGTTCCTCCTGATGTTGAAATTTATTTATCAACATTCAAGTATTGGAAAAAATCATGACTTTCCCTTTGATCGATACTCATCTATAACGATTGTTTTCTTGAATTTTGTGATACATCGATTAATTCACAAATTCAACCAGAATATGTTGAGTTGAAATTAGAAGCAATTGACGAATGAATCAAGCCGGGCAGTCATTTTTCAAGATAATTTTGAGCGTGAATATTTTATCAATTTTGTTTTTATTATCCATTAAAAGATTGTTGATCCTACAAACAATAAAACTGAAACCAAAGTTTATTTGAGCTCTCAACGATAATAAAAGTTTTCCTTCTATTTTATGTACAAACCTTCTTCTTTTATTTGCTGTGAGCCGAAGATGCGCTCCTAGATATTCGCTGAGATCTGTACTAAAATAGTAAGATAATAAAGTTCTTCGAGAGCTAACGGACTACAATAACAATATCCGTATATACTGTGAGCTACACAGAAACATTACGTGGACTTTTGACCTGAAAATTAATTTTCTCCTGCATAAGGTTGTGTAGCAAACATCAGGCTATAAAATTATGTATTGAATGTATAGTAATTTGCCTCATATTCTGAAGACTTTCTTATGCTGAGTTTTATGAAGGACAGAATAGAATTTAAATGACAATGTATTATTCCGACAGCATTGATTGTTATCTCATATGAAACAGTGGTGTCCAGAATTAGATATTCTTAACATATAATACTCCGGAAGATAATTTACTCGGTTTTTTGTGAAAATATAATAGATCTTTTTAAGAATTCAGTGTGAAGAAGATAGGGACTATTTGACCTTGATCTCTGACTGGTTGAATCGCGGACAAAGTTACATAGATGATATTCAGTTGTTCACTCTGAATGTACTTGTAGAACAACTTCTTATGTCTTTTGATGTGACTGTACTTTTAAGTGACTGTCAAAATTGAATAATTATATCTAAACAAGTACATTGTTAAAAATTTCATTAAAAACAGCGCTCACATTATAATTACTTGTTATGATTAACATATTGCTTGTATTATCTCTAAAACTTGTAATGAGTACTTAAAAAATCTTGATTTGTAAACGTCACTAAATGACAGTTGTCAAATAACTAGATTGGAAGTTTTGCATAGTGTGACTCAGTTTTCTAGTAGCAGAATTCTTGAAAAAATCTAACGTGAACATCACGTGACTTACTTGTACATCATTGGATATATATACAGTAGGCCATTATTCTTATACCACAACATTCCTAAATACTGATTTCCAAAATTCTACGACTACCAACAGATCTGAATTTATGCGCACAATCAAAGAATAAATTCCTTCTGAAGTGCACTGCCGGTTCAGTCTATTGTTATGAAAATAGTAGACAATTATTCAGATGCGAAAAATTCTAAATGACTGTCAAGTAAAGTCCACTTCCGGCTTGGTGGATCTTGATGAAAATGGGATATGAGCATTTAGACGGTATAATTATCTTATATACTGAATTCTAACAATCCACGTTCAATCGTTTTGGATTTATGTAGAAAATTAAAAAATATTTCGAATAAAGTGCTCTCCCGGCTTAATCGATAGCAATTATGATACAAGGTGTATAACTAGATATTAAAAAAGTGCCTTATACAGAATTTAAATACTCTACAACTGATTGTTTGGAATTAATGCGGAAGATTCAAGAAGTCTGTCATATGAAGTGCACTTCCGGCTCAGCCGATTGTTAGAAAAATAGAAGATAATCATTTAGATGCCAAAGCAATTTTGAGTGCTAAATTCCAATATCCTATGGCTGATCATTCTGAATTTGTGCGGGCAATTGAAAAAAAGTCTCAAATAAAGTGCACTTCCGGCTTAGCCGATCGCAATCACAATGCGAGATGTACAATAAGATGTAATAGAAGTTTTTTATACGGAATTTCAATATGCTATGGCGAATCATTCCATATTTATGCAAAAAATTCAAAAAAAGTTACAAGTAAAGTATACTTCTGGCTTGGCCAATTCATACAAAAATAGCAAATGACCATTTTGATAAAACATTAAGTTTAAATACTGAATTTTGACATCCTACGGTTGATAATTCCGGATTTATTAGAGAAATTCGAAAAAAGTTTCAAGTAAAGTGCACTTCCAGTACAAACGATTGGAACCATAATGCGAGGTGCATAATTAGACCCTATACCAGTCTCAAATACAAAATTTCAATATTGTACGTTCAACCAGTCTTGAGATTGGCGAGTTACGTACGCACGCACGTATGAACGCACGCACGAACACACGTACAAACATCAAGCCAAGAATAGTCAAAATGGATTCAGGATTCAAAACGGATATTTCCATCAGAATCTCTCAAGGTGAGTTTTATCGGTCTCACAATACTTACTTGTTACTTTGTCCAAGTAAGTAAAAAATAGAGTGTAGCTATGAAACTATTTGGATATGAATATATTGTGAAACTATTTCTGAGTACACAAAGTCATCTATAATGCAAGTAGATAGAACGTTTACGTTGCTTTATCATTGGCTATCATTTCATTAAAAGTGGCTCCCATTACCATCAGTTCTCTTTCTCAGTGCCATTTATCATCAGTTCTTGAGTGAATTGTGATTTTTTCGTCTTCTACTAACTTTTGATCTTGCCAGCACTAGAATTTTGTATCATTAAGTCAAGTGCATACTCAAGTACAATTCAGTCGTTCATTATAATTTGTATAGTCACTATATCAACTTCGCACCATATTTTTTTACCGTATTCAATTTTTAAATATGAGATTAAAATTAAAATCGAATGGAAGTTCCATTTGAATTTATCGTATTGGACTCTAGTACAGCTATCTTTGAATGTGATATTTTTTGATCGTTTCTGTTGTTCAGGTGAGACCAAAGAAGCAGTTCTGGCGGAAGTACACACGCACTCATGCGATCATCATGAAAGATTCAGAATCACAAAATTTAATGTACTCATTCCGAGACATCGCAACTGTGAGTCTTGTCTGCATTTGGAATTATTCCATTCCATTGTCATCTCTCAAGTTGACATCAGGAAGAAATGTGTTCTTATTTCTGAATTTGCAAGAACAAGAGAGGTTGACGACGAAGAAATATAATATGTATTTGTTTCTTGAAGACCTGATCAAACTGCCTATATTGGTGAATGAAAAAGGTTAATGGAGTAGTATTTAACAAATCAAAATGAAATATGATGGATGCATACAAAAAAAAAGCACAGAGTTCACATAAAAGTTTAATTTCACGGCCGCAAAGACAGCTATTTGGTTATAATAGCTGAAAAGAAATTTTTGCCGCAATAATCGCCCTTTCATGTCCAGCCTTATACAAATTCATCGAACTTTCAGTCACAACATTTATTTACATCAATTAAAACACCTACCCGTTGTAGTGCGTGAGTAGTAAGTTTGTTAAACTTTATCCATGATCCTGTAACTTTCACCTTCGTTTAATGTTGTAAATTTCTTTCCTCGACACTTATTAGGAGATGAATAACTATCGAAGTCTTATATGAAATTTTCATTCACACAGATATATCTCTGGGATTCAATAATTTTACTGTTATTGAGTCCATTATATAACAGATGAAACGGGATATAATCCCCACAAATTAGCATTGCATGTAAATTTGATAGAAAATTAGTATATTCCGATACAAGTGCGGAATGGAGATCATTCCATGCAAATGTTAATAATTCAGCCACGAGACAAAGTCGAGTGGCAGAATTCACATGAGCATGGTATGATCGATTCGCACGAATGACGGATGTTATTTTTTCTACAGTCAAAGGTGTCCGCCTGAATATCTATAATCAAAATATACCATTTCCTGAAAAAGAATTTGCTTCATTTATCTCATTTCAATTCATCAAATGTTGATAAAATCACTTATATTGACTCCATTTTGAAGGATATGAGAAGAAAATCAAGGAGAATTAAAATGATGACAGTAATAGAACACTTATTCCACGATGCCACGCGGCTTTCTTAGGAATCCCTGAGCGTGTGGAATGGGTATCATTCTATAGTGACAGTAGAAAAACATTATTTCAAATTCAGTAATCCATTAGATAATATTCTATAACGCGACAAATCAATTTTGCTATCCAGGATGTCACAGAATTTTGTTAATAAGATAGAAACTCATCTAATGCCTGTTTCACACGATCCAATTTATTGATGAAGATATTCATAAAGTTGTCCTTGAATTTTTTCGTGAATTTATTGTCAAGCAGAAAAATGTTGGTTCGCTTTTACACACATGACGATTTTCGTCAATTTATTGTGAAGAATTCGATTGTACCAACCTAAATATCAGTTATCATTTTACTCTGGATGTCGAGCAAGGACAAGAGATTGAAATAGGGGTGGGGTCGGTCAGGGTAGGAATTGTACATTCTGTAATAAAGATATTTCAAAAACATTTTTTGTACTGATTCAATGATTTATAGAAATGATATTTATTTCGGTTCTGATTGCCCATCTCACTCAATAATTTCATGGTATTATTAATTCCATCAACTTACCAGGTGGAGAAACATGAAACGACTTGAGGCTAAACTGTCTTGATTGTGTGAATTGAAAACTAGTAATATTAAATGAGCTGCGTGATGTATAAATCAGCAATTTATCTTATTCTTTTCAGTATTAAGAAATATCAGGTATAGAGGAAAGAATATTGAAAAAGACTGACCAAGATTTTAGGTACGATTGATTTTGCTATTTCTCAGTGAATAATGATAATCAATAAAGACAGGTGGTAAAAAATGCTTCTATCTTTTTGGATTATCAGCAGAATAGTGTTATTGTAAATTTATAAATTTCATATAACTGCATGTTGCCTTGCCTTTCTACTTCATAATTTATATACTTTCTACACGGAATATCGTGATTATTCTTTCTTAGAATACTGATCTTTAATCTCCTCTAAGTGAGCTATACACGAATATTTAGGTATTAATATGTAGAAAAATACTAACGGTACTATACTGAACCTCCTACAAATATGAAATATCAAGTTGTGTCTGTGATTTTTCAACATGTACTTTTCCAGGTCTCAAAATTCTCCTAAATTATTGTGGAGAGAAGTCTTGATCTTCCATATCTGAATCATCAAACCAGAAGTGAATTCGTTTGTTCAGCAGTATCAATCAATGAATATAATTTGGATGCAAATCATCGTCAGAATACATATAAACATTGAATTGATGAAAATTTGAACAAAAACTTCACATTTAGTCTGTCCAATATTTCTCTGTTCCTGAAATAAATATAAGAATAATTATGAATTCATCAAAGTATAAGCAATAATCCCCCTGAGAAAATTATCATCTATCATATCAATGATACTATCGATTAATGTGTAATTAGTGAACATACCTACATGACATTCGACATCTTGATTGTTCACTTTGACTTGTGAATTTCCCATAGGCTTTCACAAATATACGTCCCGAATTGAATTTGAGCTCAAGAAGAGACACTACTAAATATATCCACTGCACAAGTTTAACTCGTTGCCCAATATTCAACGATAGACTTCTCCCCATATCACATAGATTGGCTTGTATTTACACATTTCCAGATTCCATATCAGGAAGAATTATTAGAAGCCTAATTAAACTTTCATGGCAAAATGTTCTCATGGATGCTCTCAAAAAAAGTAAAATAACATTGAAGCTTACGAGAACTTTTAAATATTTCATATTATAATCATAGCATAGTCCACCTAAGTGAAGATTATGTATAGTGAATGATAGATGAAAAATCCAGAATAAGTTTTTTTTTTATGTTTTATTGCTAATGAAAGAGGTCTATACTCTTGTTAATGTATTCTGTTTTATCAAAGATAGTCAAACAGTTGTCTTTATCTGCCTGGATTGAGATTGAATTATTCATTGAAATTTTGGGATTAATGTATTCAATACTTCTTTTGATGATGTCATTTGATAAAAGAGGATCGTTAATAGTTTGTGTAACACTATTTGATTCTGCTAAGAGAGAACAAAACTTTCGCTTGAAATTAAAAATCATAACTCAAAAAGTTTTGTCTTCCATTTGGAAATTCAATGTACAATAGATTCAAAATTCTGTTGCAAAAATTGTAAGGTCAACGTACTGTATCATTTGAACTTTGACTCTTATTCATCTCATTTTTTGTAGTAACCAGTGATTTAAACTTATTGTTCTAATGATTCTTCCATTTATAGTCGAAAGATCTGGAAATTATTCAGTTTATAGTTTATCGTTTGGAATTCCTCAATCTATACAAAATAATATGTTGCATTCTGGTCTGATCTTCTAACTCCACCTGATTTGTTCCAATTATGTTTTGTAGCCTGCTCTATCTGTTGAATCGTATTGCATTTTTGTTGGAACGGTTTTCAATGATTTTTGGAAAAATATTTTGCCGTAGGCAAGGGGTGTTGGACCAGTATCCATTTGTTTTGTACTTATGCTTTGCAACAGTAAGGTTGTGGTTGCCAGACTCGCATAATAGATAATCAAAGCGTAATTTACTAGAGTAGAAATTATATATAGTGAATAATTAGAGATGGGAAATAGATATATTACTTACTTGTACTAAGTACAAGGAAGTATTGTGAAACCGACAAAATTAACCTATCAAGATTTTGATGGAAATATCAATTTTTAACATCCCTGAATCCATTTTGACTATTTTTGGCTTGATGTCGGTACGTATGTGCGTGTGTATGTGTGTATTGTTACGTTCATTGATTTTAAGGTATTAAATAAAAATCATCATAACTATAATTTCTTCTGAATAAAATGAAGATTATGTGACAATATTTAATCATCGATCTGATGGATTCTGTTCAGTTATATTTCGATAGTCGACAAGGTAAGAGATAGAGTTATCAGTGAATTTAGTGTAAAATACAGTGACAGTGATTTGGACTATATTTAAAGATTACGGTGAGATGGTTGTGGAAGGTGTAAATTGTGTGAGGGTATGAATTGCTTTCCTATTTCCCAATCCTTTTTATTATATTGGCGTCGCCTCCTGTTAATAACTCGGCTTACCTCAGCCAGGGGGGAGTGCAGCTGGGTTGCGCCCAACGAAGCACGACTTGCTAGCCTTGTGCCACCGGTGCCCTGCATGTGAACAGGTGCCTTTTCGCTTGATTCTTACGTGGGAAGGTGGAGTAAGAGTTTTAGCTCAGCTTTGAATTCTTACTCCTGATTGCCTTGTATTTAACTCATGGTGATAAGATCAAGCGGCTCAATGGTTTTTGACCGTTCTAGGACACAGCGTGGGTCTGTGTCGGTGAGGGCGGCTGCACAATAGCCCTAGAACTAGAACTAGAACGGTAACGGAAAGCTATCGAGAGCGACAACGGAAACGTAAACGCCGACCAGATGCACAACTGCAGCACGCGAAAGACCTAGAACAACGTTTTGACTGATAACCGCACTTCTTATATAGTTAAATTAGTATTCTTAAACATGGATGACAAAAAATTACAGGTTTTCATGGCATTCTTGATACTTTTTTATAATTATATACAATTAGAAGATCCAAACAGGAAATACGATGATGCACATTCCATAAAACTCTTTATAGAATCAAAATTTGCTCTCTAGGTGGTGGATTAGACCAATTAATCTTGAAAGAAATACAAGAGGAGCATTCGTCAACATATTTAGGCATATGAAGGAAGCTGACCATGAAATGTTCTTCAAATATACCAGAATGAACGTGTGATGTTTTAATAAACTTCTCAGCTTATTAAGGCCAAAATTATTGAAAAGAGAAGTAGAAGGAATATCTATTTCGGCTATGACTTTGAAATATCTGGCCCATGGTAGTTCTTGTCAAAATTTAAGTTGGTTGTTTAGAGTTGGAAATCCAACAGTTTCCAAAGTAATATATAAGACTTGCGAAGTTATTTGAGAAACAATCCAGCCCATTCACATGAAATTACCTAGTGGAACAAGAAAAATCAGTGCAGTCAGAGCACAAGAACAAGAGCAAATAAACCAAACTCTCAACAATCATATTCTCAAGAATAATGGACAATGACATCACGCTTGTTTCTCATTGGTTGTTTAGTACCCCGAGAACAAGAAACTTAAATCTTGACCATCTTTACCGTTTTCATTCCCGGTCGACCTTGGTCTTTCCGTTCCAGGAATCTTATTGTGCATGTGTACATACAGAATAACACTGTTCAAATTTATTCCCGTTCTGGTTCCCGTTGCCGTTTCCGTTCTCGGGCTATTGTGCAGCCGCCCTGACTCACATTCTTGTGACCTTTTGGTCAGCGGTGTGAGGGCTCTCGTGCTCCTGGCTGGCGACCATGTAGAGTGAGGTTTGAGGCCATTTGACTTTGGTCGTCGTTGCGTGTTTAACAGGAGAGAGAGAAAGTAGCATATTCTATCTCAACAAAAACCTAGTATGAGTTCTTGAGTGAAATGAGGTGTTTGTGAGAAGTGTTGTGTTTACTTATTGATATTCTTTTCCAGCTGTATCTCATTGAGCGCCAGCTCATGGATTTTCTTTTAATTTTCAGAGCGCGCCCGGCAAGTAGATCGGTCCACCTTCTACCCAGTTGTCAGGATCGCTCCACCCGGAGAGCAGGACCTTTCCAGATTACATATTATATCTATTGTTGTAATAACATTTTTTTTCTAGGGGATAGATGAATAATAAAATACAGACACGATTTATTATTTAACTCAATTCCACGTTTTTAATAGTATGTGCGTAACTCGCAAATCTTAAGACTGGTTGAACGTATAATGTTGAACTTTTGTATTTAGGACTGGTATAGTGTCTTGTTGTGCACCTTGCATTATGGTTCCAATCGTCTCTACCAAAAGCGCACTTTACTTGAAACTTCTTTCGAATTTTTCTAATAAATCCAAAATGATCAACCGTTGGATGTTGAAATTCAATATTTGAACTTGATGTTGTATCAAAATGATTATCTACTATTTTTGTATGAATCGGCCGAGCCAGAAGTGCACTTTATCTGAAACTTTTTTCAATTTTTTTGCATAAATCTAGAATGATCAGCCATAGCATATTGAAATTTAGTGTTTGAACTTGTAGCATCAAAATAGCTATTTACTATTTTTGTATCAATCGGTCAAGCTGGAAGTGCAGTTTATGAGTATAACAGACATTCAGAATTTGCCGTATAAAACAATTAGTTCAATTGAAATTATAAGGTAGGCAATGATAATCTGTTGTCAATTTTGTAATTTTGTGCGACATTTTACATGTCAAAATATTTTCCCGTGAATTTCATCTCGTAAGCAAAAGCAACTAAATTGGAAGAAAACATGCTTTTTCATACAAATTAAAAATTAATTTTCATTATGCTGGTCACAAGGCCTAGCTTTACTTTCAGCATTATTGCACTCCAAATATATTTATCAAACCTCTTGAAGGCATGAAAAACAAAATGAGGCACTGAAATCTACGACTGTCTGACGGTATAAGAGTACAAGGAAACGTTGTGAAACCGACAAAATTCACATATCGAGATTTTGATGAATATATCCGTCTTGAGCATCTCTGAATACATTTCGATTATCTTTGGCTTGATGTTGGTACGTATGTATGTGTGTATATGCGTAACTCGCAAATCTCAGAATTCGTCAAAAGTATCATGCTGAAATTTTGTATAAAAGACTAGTATAGGATCTAGGATCCTAATGTGCAACTTGCATTACGGCTGCAATCGTCTGTACTGGAAGTGCATTTTACCTGATACTTTTTTTGAATTTTTCGCATAAATCTGGAATAATTAGCTGTAGGATACTGAAATTCGTCCCAATCGACTCAGTCGGAAGAGCACTTCATATTACAGACTCTTCGAATTTTTCTCATAAATTTAAAATAATCAGTCGCAAAGTATTGAGATTTTGTACTAAGCATTTTCATAGCATCTAGTTGTACATCTTGCATTATGATGCCGAGAGTGCAGTTTACTCGAATTTTTTTTTTAATTTTCCGCAAAAATCCAAAACGATTGAACAGAGAATATCAGAATACAGTATTTAAGATGATAGTACTGTCCAGATGCTCATATCCTATTTTCATTGAGATCGATTGAATCGAAAGTGACTATACTCGAAATTTAGCCCATAAATTCAGAACTGTCAGCCGTAGAATCCTGGAAATCAGTATTTAGGAATGTTGTAGCATAAGAATGATGACCTACTGTTTCCATAGCAATCGACTAGCCGTAGAATGATGGGATGTTGTGTTTGATTATAAATATCCAATGATGAATAAGTAAGTCACGTGATGTCGTCGTCATATTTTCTTCACTTACTTGTTTTTTGATAGTGATGAGAAATAGAAAAATCCAGGAGTAGTAATTTCGCTCACATTCTATTGACATTATATAAAGAGGTCGGCCAGTTCCAGTTCCTTAGACCGCTATTTTCAGGACCGAAAAAATTATCAAATTTGGAAAAACAAATGTCATGGTTTCATTAATTATCACAGTCGAGTGTTTAAGTAGTGGCAGAAATCCTAAAATCACTTTGGAACAAATAGGTCTTTTAAAAATATGTGACATTGGAAAGTCTTTCCTGGCAAAATATTCATTTGACATAGTATTCCCAATTCTAAAATCTCACTTTATGAGAATGATAATAAGAATGAATTTATAAAAGTTTTGTGAGAGGAAAAATACATCAACGATTTTACAGATCACCAAATCATAAAAATGATCATGATACTCATGAAAATGAAATAAATACTATTCCGATAGTGTTATTTTTTTATCTACTCTAGTTTTGGCTAACTCAGTATTTTTTCTCAAACGTATATTTTTTCAGTTTGTTGATAATTAATTAAATTTCTTTATTTATATGTATTCTAGAAGCCTGATTTACTGATATGAGGAAACAAAATTATCATAGTATGGGGGTAAGAATAGAATTAACATATAACGTATAACTTCATAGTCATTAATTCCAATTTATTATTCATATTTCTCCAAGATTCATTTCTTCCAAGGAGCCACGTGACCGATCGACCTTTTCCGTATGTTATTCTTCTTGTACTCTAATTAGAAATCAATTAATATCTATGATATCTAAAATTGTACATAAGCAGCCAATGAAACATTTTCTGCAATAAATTGCAGCTCTTAGATATCACCAAAATAATAAAACAAAAAGAGTCAGAAAATTAAGAAGCTATCGCCGTTTTAAAGTAGAGTTGATTCAGATCTTAGAGCTTCGCCCTTTTTGCAGGAAGAATCGATGATTATTTCTTCATTTGTCGGCGAATTGGAAAAAATCAATTCATGCTTCATGTGACAGTTGATTTTTCGAAAATTTTGACCTCGGTATTAGGTAACAACGCGCGTTCGTTGCTTCTGAAACGCGCTATTTGACAATTAGCGGTTGTGGGTGTACGACATCTGCATACAAAAAATAAAGTAAGTTTTACACCAACATTTTGATTGCTCATATATCGTTACATATTATTCATATTGTTATGATATTTTTTCTCAAAGGCTATAGTTTTGCAAGTTTCATAGCGTAATATTCTTTTTTTGTGTTGGCATCTTGTTTCAAAATCACGAGTTATTATTCTGAGCAGTTCACAATCTTTTGCAACTAAATGAGTTGTGACAGCTTGTCACAACTCTCTCATTTCTTTCATTTTTCTGATAAAATTCTCTTATTGTCTTGTGGTGTGATGTTGTATGCTGAATTGCTATTTCTTTGCCTCAGAATGCCAAATAGCATAGCTAGTGTGGAAACTTATGAACTGGACTTTGAAGAAGCCACTATATAATGCCTAGTCAAGTCACTGATCGTACTTGGCCTAATCCAGAAATTGGGGAAAACCCAGAAGAAAAACCCTCACTCCAAATCTAACTATTGTTATTGTTGGAAACGACAACATTGCTGTCACAGAATTTATCATAGAAGCAAAAAACCTCACTCCAAGTATGTCTACAGATCAGAACTTGACATCTCCTAGCAATCCATCTACTTTGAGTTGTAACGCAAAATGCCCGTTGCAGCCGTTGTTCTCACATCTACAACCCGTGGTTCTCTTGCCATTATTTTTAATGGGATCCCGCCAGAATCACTTAGGCCGTTACCGGAAGATCCGCCAAGGAAAAAAGAACGATTGAATAGGTGCGAGATCAAATCTGATGTGTGCTTACTGTCATACCTACTAAGGATGAAATTGCTACCATAGAAGGCAATAAAAAAATGAAGAGTATGAAAAGCGTGTTTTAAGTGAGGAAAAGAAGAATTCTGAACAAGAAAAGAAGCGAACTAATCAGTAAAGAAGAGTTAACGATGAAGAGGATGAAGACGAAGGAGAAGCATAAAATAATTGTTTCTGCTTGTGTTGCCTTGAGCCCTTGTCAATGGCAAATCAAAAGATAAGTGGGTTTAGTGCCTTGAATACCAATATAATGGTATATTTTATTCATCAAATAGACTAATTTCATAGGTATCACAGCTTTCCTCGGAATTAGGAGAGCTGTGATACGGGCATTAGTTTCCGTAGATTTTCTCAGACACCTTAATATCTTCATTAATTTTGAATTTTTTTTTCTCGAACAGTATGAATTGAGCTACATTGATTCACATGCAGTTCGAATTTGAGAATAATTTTATTAAATAGGTGAACCATTTTTTGAAGAAATCATATATTATAAAGTTATTCGAGGAATGGAATAGTACTTATATTTGAAGTGGCATGATTTTCCTCCTATTGGATCGTTTAGAAAACCAAAATGTGCCGAATGATGTCATCTACAGCTCTTGTTTGAAACTCTTTTTCTTCAACACTGCTTTGGAATTTCCATTTCCATTACCAGAAATTTTGTTGGAATAGGTGACATTTCACACGTAGTGTAA
Organism: Dromius quadrimaculatus; assembly: GCA_963989225.1. Taxonomy (NCBI): domain Eukaryota; kingdom Metazoa; phylum Arthropoda; class Insecta; order Coleoptera; family Carabidae; genus Dromius; species Dromius quadrimaculatus. The sequence continues at coordinate 53,504,614 of OZ022325.1, read as the reverse complement.
GGGCCTTGTCCTACCAAAGCTACGCGACAGCGATGCAACAACGACGCGTAGCTTTGGGCCCTACTTGTGTCATGTTTAAAACGTATCGCTGTCGCGCAGCTTTGGTGGGACAAGGCCCTTTGTAAACCATGGGTTAAACACGAAAGATACACGCTGGCGACATCGGGTCGTTGTTGTGTCGCTGTCGCGTAGCTTTGGTGGGACAAGGCCCTCAGAATTATATTCTTTTATTGCGTAGAATCATTTTGACGAATCAGAAGCTGTTAGTTTTGGTAACTATGGTTACGTTCCAAAAATATCCTTCAAAAACAAATCGGCCCCACGTTGGGCGCCAATTCATTACACGCAAATGAAATTAATTAATGTGAACAAAATGGCGGCGATTCGCGTCCTTAGGCAGACTTCAACAAGCTTCAACTGAACAAATACGTCTATAAACCTACTCCAGAAAAAAAAGGTACAAAAAAATGGAAATCAGGCCCAAGATCGATCGATTTGGTTCACAATCGGACGTAGCGTTTATAATGTAACGAAAAAGCATAAAAAAGTATTGGGCGACAACGAATGCCTACCGCAGCAAAGTTATACATAAAAAAAATGAACGAAAATCGTGGTGAAGCCACGAGGTGTCTAATGACTTAATAAGCACCAACAAAAAAATCTGAATAACAAAATGAATAAAAATAGACCACTTAGCTGGCGACGTCGCTGGAGATCCTTATTGACTTGTCTACCTGGCGTCTAGATCTTGGCCTCAGATCTAATTGGCTGGATTTCGGATGGTCGGGAAAGAGAGGTACTTCCACAGTATGTGCCTTGGTACGGACGACGTTCTATCGTAGATAGTAGCGTTTTTAAGCGAAACGACCACTCACAATTCGAAATAATCCTCAACACGTGGGCTGCTCCGCCGAATAAAACCAATGGCCAAACTGCCTCAAAATATTCGGCCGGAGCACAGGTTTTCCCCAAGAGAATCCCCAAACTTGGGATTGCTCACGCAACAAAAACTTTGGGAAAACCCACAAAATTGTAGTAGTAAAAAAAAGCAATGAATTTAACGTCCGTCCTATACAAGGACTAAATGGCTGACTCTCTTTAATTGAGTCAAATCCAGTCGGTTTGACTTAATTAACCGTTTTTCATTAAAAAAAAACCTAGCGGACGCCCTAGTACTAAGATTAAAAAAAAAAAATTAACGTCACTGCCTGCAGCGCGCGCATCACCACAGCGACAATTTAAAACAAAATCATGAACTGAAATTGATTAATACAAGTAAACAAAAACACGCTTTCAATATAACCAAAAAATCTGAGCTTAAAGAAGAGAAAAGAAACGGAACTAAAGACTTGAAAAATGAATGAAACTATAAAATCAAAAACTAAAAATATCCTAAACCAAAAGTAAGTACATAAGGTAAATGAAATTAAACCCCAAATTAACCCAAACTACATTACAGAATTTAACCCAGCAAAAGGTGACCAAAAGCCAAATTGGCACGTCACAAGATATTCCTTTCTGGCTCTACGTTTAACTTTTCATAATTTTCAAATATCCTAAAACCTTGTTGAAGAAAGTATAGCCTACAGCATATATTGGAATGGCGAATTCCACACTCGCGAACCGTAATTCTCGCCTTTGGCTCAGATTACAAAACTTTCGTTAGTGTGGGATTAGGGCCATGCCAATACTTGTTGTAGAATATACCATTCTCTTCATGCAAGCTATTTGTGAAAAACTGGCTTTTCCAAGTTGATTCAATATTTCCCAATTTTTCTCAAATTTCTATATAACAGAAGCTTTGACATGTTAATGTACCTCCTTTACCCAAATTCTTTCCAAGTCAAAGAGATTTTGAAATTCTTGATGGAATTTCACTGCACTGCTTTTTCATAATATCTTTTCTTTCTGTAAAATTAATATCACAACTTCGAATCGCTCAAAGTAAAAGTAAAATATACCAGAGGAATGAAAACTTGAGGTATTATTGACAATTTAATTCAAGTACACTTCTGAAAGATGCGGATTTAATGAGATAAGATAAGCTTTGTGAACAGTAACTATAGTTCATTTTTTTCCTGTGGTGAGCGGCAATATGCTTTTATTCAAATCAGCAGTGAAGAAATTTTTTCATGTAGAGGCATCATGAATAATTCTGAGACATAATTAAAATAAATTTCTGATAGTGAATTTGTGTATACAATATTTTGTGTGGAGCAACTTTAGAACAACGATATATTTTTTTGTAAATGAAATTGTATTTAATTTGAGCAGAATTAGAAGAAATCTATTCTTGCATTTAAATATTTTGCTGTTCAAGATAATTATGAATGAACCCCATTTGCTTGATATAAGCCTTAGAATTTTCCAATCTCTACGATCTATTTTGATAAATTTGAATTTTCTTGTTAATTCTGTTTTAAAACTTCTGCCTGCACAGACTTCTGTACAATTTTATGTACAAAGGTATATCGTCTAGAACTAGCTGTATATATGAATGAAGCATTGTACTAATTTGTGCCCTATAATCACTATACATTAATCAATCCATGACGCATTAGTATTCTGGCGGAATATTTCTATTGTTCGTGGGCTATAGTCCGTTGCTGTCTAACCTCGAATAACTCTATATGATATAAGTTGATGAATTGATTAATCTATTCTTGTTTGTCATATCAATCACCTGATATTCTTTGTCACAATTCATTTCTGTATGAAGAAAAGATTCAATTGATTGGATGATGGCTTTGATTCCAATAAATAACGTTGACACGTCTAGAATTGAAGAGAAGCTACAAATAGAAAATTATTGAGAACTAACATCACCAGTATGGCTCCAACTTTTACCTGCTAATATTCACAATTGATGAAATAAGATAGAAGTTCTTACATAATATAATCGAAGACAAAAAGTACCCAAACTCCCAGCTATGTAAATCTTAACGGCTCTTATTCTTTGTTTTGCGGAATCCTGAATTCAAAGGTATCGAGCTCTATAAAAAATATTGTTCCCACTCCTGACAGGACATAAATCACCCTTAGAGCTAATAAATGGATAAAAACAAAGTACTTGGGGTAGAATTTGATGTAACTCATGTTATTTATGTTTTCGGGATTGCTGATTACGGATGAAAAGTAAGAAATTGACACATTTGGTCGCACTCTTGATGTGGTCAACATAAATGGAATAAAATACATGAATCAATCATCATTATCATCCATTACCTGTGATACATCAGGACTGTGACAATAATTTGTAATATACATTGTATTGTATGTATGTATATATGCATGCGATGTCCAACGACTCAGGGAATGTGCGAGAATATAAGAAAATTATAAAAACTATGATAATTTCTTCTCAATTGGAAGCATTGTGAGATTTTACAACCAGACAAGCAATAATAAATCTGCTAAAACGATGCGCGCTCTTTATTTCGATCATATTTATACTACAATTATCATTCAAGCTGATTATTTTGATGGTTTTTTGATTCATCGTGCGTGAGTTAAATTCAAGCAATTCAGGAGTTATCAGTTTCTCTATATTGCCTTTATTCTCGGTGTCCAGTATCATTCGGCTGAAATTCTTTCTTGCTGAGGATTTAGCCTAGAGGCCAGAATTCGTTATTACAAAAAAATCCCTAATTTTAGGCGTTCAGCTTGAATGCCTAGTTGTATCAACTATCTCAGTAATTGTAACCATAGTAAATAAGTTTGGTTTAACCAAACTGTAGATAAGCTTAGATTGTAAGACCGAGCCTAATTCTAGAATCTTCTAGATAATGCACTCATTGATAATTGCTAGAAATGTCAAGAGCTTGATTTTGAATCATGCGTTTGCTAATTTAGAATTCACTAGAACGAAACTACAGGTACGTTTTTGTATAGAAAATCAAAATATTGCCCTAATTTTCAATGTATCATTTCTATTGTGCAGATACCAGAGTCTTCTAAGCCTACTGTAATAAACTTGAATTTGATTCAAAGTACATGTGGATGGATTTCCTTAAATGAGAGTTATGACTATTTGAATAGCGTGATCTTCTCAGGGCTATATTCGAATGCACTAAACATTGTGGTAAGGATAGCATTTTAAGTATTGCGGGTAGCAATTTGAATGATATCTCTAGCAACTTGAAGCGTTTAGGTCGATGGGATGTGAATGGAAAAGTTTCTCAGATCGAATGATTAAATCTTACCACTCACGTGGTAAAATCACACTACTCACGTGGTGACCGGTAACAGTAGGAGTAGAGAAAATGAGATGTCAAACGTCAAACTCTCTAGATTGGGAGATATATTCTGGTCTTTATCAATCAATATTATATTGTACAGAATTTAATCTCAAATAATAATCCCAAATCCAGTGGCGCACCCAAGAAGAGAGTTTTGAGGGTTCAAATACATCTTGAAATTCAACTCATCAGATCTCGGTTCAGCTCGGTTCCGTTGGAGTTAAAAATCCTCTCCAAAGAATTCAGAACCTTAACCGGAAAAAAATTCTGGGTGCGCCACTGCCCAAATCTGATAGTCTATACCTACCAGGCAAGACCCACTTTCTATCTTATAAATGTGTCGCAATTCACTAACAACTCTAGTTTTCACCACTTAAGTTCAACCACACAAGTGGTAAGACTTTCATGTGTTGAATTATTATGTATATACTTCGACTCATGCTGTCGTTGGCTCTGAGTTCATATGAACAACACCTCATCCTCAAAATGAAGTTGACGCTACCTACATCTAATTATATCTTTTTGCTTATAGCAAATGCATATTTCTCATCATACAAGATCGTTCATTCTTCATACATTTTTTCAATCCAAACATAATTTGTACAGTACGTTTACTCCATTATATACACTGAAATTTCTATTCTCCTACCAAACATACATTTTGTAAATTTTCCCGTCCCACTCAAGATTTTAGAACCATGCCTTACCTAGGCATGTACCAAGGCTCTGTTTTTCAATACAAACCTAGTTCACTTTTGTGGGATTGTTTAATAATAATTAATGTTATCAAGAGGTCATAGTGTCCGAAAAATTTCCTGCTGCGTTGTTTGAGGCAGATAGCTTGAATATGACGTCATCATGCTCACTTGAAAACGCAGTACTTTCAAGAGAAGTCGTAGAGAGAAAGTTTGGTAGATTCGCCAAAAGAAAGCCACTCCCTAAGTTTCAAGTATGTATTGATCATTCAACAGAAAGGGTGCTGTCCCGCGTGGACTAAATCTTCAGCTTACAGTCACTTCTTTTGGTTCTATTTATGAATATAAATTTGTACACAACTCGAGAAATTAATTCCTGAAATAAAATTATATGTGATCTTATATTACATCTTCTCCTCAAAATTTATCCTTACTGCATGAGTTATCTTGAATCAAAAGATCTGAGGGATATCCGTATCACTATTGCCTGATTTTCAATCAAATTCTCACGGATTCTCATGCTAGTGATTTTTCGAAAGGAATTTTTTCCAAGTTATTGTATATATTCATTATTTTATTGTGAAAAGAGGAGTCTCAAAAACACTAAACTTAACTTATACCATATCTACCAATATTAACATTGTTTCATCCTAAAAAATTAAAAGGAAGAGCAGAAATCCCCATAACCAAGGGAGATCTCAAAAACAGTCAAACAAATAAATTTGTTGCTGATCTGTTGTACATTATCTCAAGTAGCCACAATTCAACATCATAATACCTGGGAGACGAGATGAGAAGATTTAGATATACACAAACAATAACACACTCTTTCATAAAAACAATATGCTTGTTTTCATGGACTGCTCTTAACAAATAATTCATAACTCTCTGAAAGCGTATTTTAGAAGCAGAGCAAATTTGCTAGTACAGCTGAATTGATACTATCCACTGATCTCTAATAAACACTGGATTGGGTTTAGGCCGCTGGAATGCGGCCCCAATTGAGCGTCGCCATCTTAGCAAAAACTGAGGTTCTGTGTCAATTGGTGACAGTTCAGTAAGGTGTTGCGACGCAATTTTTAAATCAGGGTGGTCAAATGCATGTTCTGTGTAATTAATATGTTATTTATCATTATATATTTTATACTGAATAAATTCTGTTTATTCATTTAAATGTAGATATATTAATACATAATATTGTTATTGTTTTATTTTATTAGAGAAACTCAACTGGAAAAGTTTGAAGATATAACTTATTCCTATTTTCAGTGAAGTATTACTTTTTACAGGTTTTATGGAGACCTAGAAAGATACATCAATTCATTATGTTAAAGTAATCAAACGATTTGATTTCCAATTTTAGATTAAATTGAAAATATCATGAATAATAAAATCATATTGTTGGGCAATGTTACAAAGTTATGATAACAAATTTGAGTAATATATTAAATTTAATATAAAATATCTTGCTCACAAAATTAATCGCTGGACTGCAAATTTGTGCTTACTTACGAACAATAAAATCTTGATTATTAAATGTATTATTATTCTCCTATCATGTGTAGTAGATATTCAAAATTATTAGTTTTGAATAGGCAATATTATCGCAGAAATGCACTTCATTTATTCATATAGGTAAATTCATAGTTTTAAATTTTAGGTAACAAAAATTTATAAAACTATTGAACGGAATAAATAATATTAAACAACAATGTTTGAAAAATAGTTAAAACACTGACACTAAAAAGTTCACAAATATTTTTAACTATTAATAAATATTTCAACTATTATAACAATTTTTAACTTTTTTTGATTATTAACGTATGTATTTTAATATATATTGAAAATAATTTCTTCATCTTACTTGCATTATACTCTGAATTTCATCGAGTGTCTTCTATAAGTGTTTTGAATTTGCCGCCGAATAGTGACACAAAACCTCAGTTTTACTGTCAAGGCCGCCGTTCAACCGGGGCCGCTTTCAGATGCCAGAATACGGTCTAAGCCCAATCCAGTATTATATAAAGATCAGTGATACTATCTGATTCAATGTGCCGCTTCATAAGAAATAAAGCTGAACTGAAAATACCGATCCAGAATTCGAGTTCTGTTCTCAACAATTTAAATTTTTCTGATTTATCATTCAGTACCAGACCTCAAATTATAATAAATTTGTCGTGTTGATGTTTGAAAACAAACACATTATAATTCAATTCTCATCTATTGGAAATATTAACGAAGGGATTTTGTTCTCTCATTTCACTACATTATTTTCATGTATCACCTGATTTGATTCTTTTTGTATTCATCCCGGAACTTGAATACAAAATAGTCTTGATAGTAATATTGTAACAGTTATAGTCTGCATAATGTAATATATTTTATAGCAAAAAGTGGACAATGCGCCTGAAGAAAGATCATGGAAATGATATTTTGCTGGTAGTTTTTCTATTTTGAAAATTCAAAATTTTGCTAAACTCTATGTGACTAATAAGAAATGAACAATAAAGTGGATTGTCCTTATATTAAATACTCTATCCACAAGCAAGCATTGTTATGTACTTCAAATAAATAGATAGAATACTAGATGATACTCCAAAAATAAATAAAAAATTCAAGTACGTCAACAAATGAACAGTAGGTTTCTGAACGAGCTATTATACTCATGATTTATGAAATCAACTTAAAATATTGAAGAGGAATGAATGTGGCTTCTCCCCTAAGAGGGTAGTAGCGATATCTGAATTTTTTAATCAATTACTAATTTAATTATTAAAAGTTGGGGATTGAAATAATCACGTATAAGTTTTTATGGCTGCTGAAAACGAATCTAATGTCAGAATTTCAGAATTCACGATTGCATCCCTTATATAGGCAATATAATACAAGTGAAATAGGTGGTATTCAGTTTGTTTCGAGTAAGTAGAACTTTTTTTGCAACTTCTCATATTTTGGGACATGAAACATATCCTAAAGAAAGAAATGATCCCTTTCACCTTCAAAAAAACGGTCAATATTATTTGATTATTAATAATACTATAATTATTATTATTAATTTCTTTTTTATCATCTATACTTTTCTTATAGATTGAGTTGAATTTTTTCTTGCGTTTTCGCATCAAATATCTTTATCGCAGGCAATGGCTTGTTCACCGTGTATTGTGTGTAAACGTGGAAATAGACATAATATGCGTGTATTAGGTAAATATGGAGGGGGGAGGGGGTGAAGAGGGTATCCATGTCTACCTATAACACCTAAAAAATAATTGAAATTTCTATATAAATTAAAAAAAAAAACGAATAGTTTATTTTATTTTTTTTTGTAATTTTCCCAAATATCTTCATCGCAAGCTATGGAGCGTTGACGAATATTGTGTGTATATTGAAAATTGATGTATAATATACGTGTGAAATAAGTTAGAGTGAAAGGGTAAAGTGTATGTTCATAACTACTTATATAACTTTTGGGAAAATTATAATTTTTATAAAAATTAAAAAAAAGAGGAGAGAAAAAAGATTCTGTATTTTTGCAAATATCGTCATCGCAAGCAATGGCTTGTTGACCATATTATGTGTATATTGAAAATATACATATAATTATAATGCGTGTGAGTATAAGTGAAGGTGTATAGGTGAAGAGTGTTGTTTATGGCTACTTATATCACATTTAAGACAATTATAATTTACATAAAAATTAAAAAAAAGCCAAACATTTTTTTTTGTATTTTCCCAGATATCTCTATCGCAACCAATGGTTTGATGAACGTATTGTGTGTATACTTAAAATATATGTTTTCAAATACTATTTGACGATGTAGAATTCCTAAAGAAAGAAATTATCCCCTTCACCTTCAAAAACTTCAATATATATATCCAATGATGTACAAGTAAGTCAGGTGATGTTCACGTCAGATTTTTTATTTTGAAAATTCAAAATTTCAAACTCTGTGTGATTAATGAAAAATGAACAATAAAGTGGATTGTCCATATATTAAATACTCAACCCGCGAAAAAGCATTGTAATGTACTTCAAATAAATGAAAAAATACTAGATGACACTTCGACAGTAAATAATGCATTGGTTCTTCAAGTACATCAACGAATACATAGTGGGTTTCTGAGCGAATTATTATACTTATGATTCAAGATATCAACTCCAAATATTGGAAAAAAATAGATGTAGCTGACCCCTGAGAGGGTGGAAACGATATCTGAAATTCATAATCAATAACTGATTCAGCTATCAAAAGTTGGTAATTGAAATGATTACGTATATGTTTTCACGGCTGCTGAAAACGAATCTGAAGTCAGAATCGTGGAAATTATGAGAATTTTGTGGAACATTCTAACTGAAAATTAGAATTGAAGAGACCTGTGCCTCACAAGAGTTCATAAGAATCGGTTTTTAAAATCATCATCTTAGACAGGGGAGCAACTGTATACACGTTAATAATTAATAATAAGGACGAAACACGTGTAAAGAAAGTGGTTTTTGTTCGTTTTGAGTAAGTAGAACTTTTTTTGCAAGTTCTTATATTTTGGGACATAAAACATCTCCTGAAGAAAAAAATTATTTCCTTCACCCTCAAGAACCTCAAAACCACCCATAACTTTGAAACATCTACTAATAAACCGAATCGCTCGGTTGAAATTCAAGAAAACATATTCTTTATGTTTCTGAGATCACTAACAGAAAGTCACCAAGGATCGGCCTCCAAACTTTTATTCTTAATCGGTAAACTGTACTTACTGATCTTAATACTCGAATAACTATTTATTTTAGAATGTAAAAGTGACATTTCGCAAAATAGAATTATAAATAACTATTTCAATCTCAAACTTTGTTAGAGGAAAAGAATCAGTTTCAGCACAACATGTGAAAAATGTTGAAAAACTGAGAATATACGGCCAGAGCTAATTGAGACGTACCTTGGATTCGCTTGCTCGTCAAACATTTTGCCTCAAATACAATAAGCACAACACTTTGTGTCATGGGGTTTCGGGAACCATGGCAAATGTACAACACTGAAATAATTTTTAGAATAGTCATTATCATTTATAATATTGTAAGAATGAAATTTATTCAGATTACGCTACTTATTTTTATTTTTCATAGCAGCTATCCGTTTCTTTCTTTGTTCTAATTTATAGGCCGATTTTGGAAATGTGTAGGATACACATAAACTATTTGTGTATTATTTATGCAATTCACAGCACAACAAGCATTATGACCCATTTCCTTCTGGAGCTCAAACAGCGAATTTCACGTGGAATTATTTAAGTAGATTTAACAGTACCGAAATATTTAAAATTTCTGCCACATCATGCGCTGCAATCGTTTTGACTGTCCCCACCATGCACTTCAAACATAGCCAATAGCTAGGGAGTTTGTGCCAAAATATAGGATTAGATTTAATTGTACCTAACAAAAATATGGAATGAAAGCATCGAAATAAATAACCGATTGGAACAGCCACTGAGCTTGGCTTCTGCTGAACTCTTGACTAAATGAAATCCAATTTCTCAAAATGAAAAAAAAGCAAGACACAATATTAACACTCCGTTGGTTGCTTGTGTATCAGAATAATACACGTGTACCTATTTCACAATAACTTTTTTGAGTCCGAGGGCAGGAAGGGTTTCCTCTGTCACAGTACCTTCCTGTTTTTTTACCATCTATCCCTCAATGGCACTTGTATCTAACTAGTGTAAAGTGTTTGAGGATGCTAGCATTTTCTATCAATTTTATTCCTATCTTCACCCATTTTATGGGAAATATATATTGATTTTCTTGAGTGAGGAAAATAGATTATCATACTGATATTTCTTAAAATAATTTGTTATGTAAGTTTTATTATTGAACGCGATATTGATCTCTTCATAGATTCAAAATATTTCTCAAAAAATGTGTATGGAGAAGTGATAATATGTAGTAAAAAAAGAGAGGGAATATATACAATGATTCAACTCATGAGACTATAATATGATGAAACTATGGACTCATTTTTATTTCAACGTGAATTTTTCGGACAAATGAATTTGTATGATTGAGAAAAATCATCAGTATTCACAATATTTTCAGTTTATTTGATATTTCTTATTGATTTGCATGTACTTAATTATTGAAAGTGAGAGATTTCATTCTCTATTTCCGCCAAAATTCTCAGGAATTGAGAAAGTTCACAATTAAACAATAGAGAAGCATTTTTTATCACCTTATTCTCAAAAATTGTCTTGCTTTGAATGCAGCAATAATAGATGTGACTAGAGCCTGTTTCATTGCTCCTAATTATTTTGCGAGACTTCTGATACAAGATACATTGACACTTATCATGATTACCTAGCTTTCAGTATATAAAAAATTATTTGAGATAATTAGGTTATAAAAAACTGCGACACATTCAGTCGACTTCATTTATATCAATATCGTATCATTAGATAATCTTCTAAGATGAGTGATTCACACAATAGAATCATATAGAAGAATTTTTTATCGAATCAAAAACTTAGCAACGCTTTAATGGGTGAAATTGTTTTTCTGTCTCCTTAATTTGACAACTTCACTTTCTATTTTATTCATACAATTGAATCATATGAAAGTTTCTACCACCAGGTCCCTAGCTAATAGAGCAATACACTTATAACAAAGTAGTTGGCATCTGATGCGTTGTTTTATTATACAGAGTTTTCAGGTATGCTTTTACATGTACATTTTGAAATGTTTATGATGAGTGCTCTGGGAATGAGCACCACGCAAAAATATAATGTAGGCAATATATGATTTTATCATCACTGCGATAATAAATTTTTTTTGCGTACATTATATTTTTGTCTTTGTAAGTTGAATGAGAATGTTGCTAGCAGATGACCCAATTCGGAATTGGCTGCCGAACGAAATTGTGTTTCAAGGGGTGCGAGAATTGAGGATCCATAAGACAGGTGGTATAAATAATCACGTAAAGACAAATTACAAATTGAACAAATTTCATGAATTGAATCAATGAGCAAATTCGTCGATGAACAGCCTCGATTTCTTATTGTTGCAAAATTAGTTTTCGAAGATCATTTAAAGCACTTTGCAAGATAAATTTGTCTTCGTATATTTTGCTGCATGCTAATTAAATTCATACATATTGTTATATTTTGAATTTCAATCAAGTAACTACCAAGTGCACAGTAAGTGTCTACCACTGTGGTAGTACCACACCCGTAACGGGTGACAGACGTGAGAAATATTAAATTTATTTTTATTTCTATTCATATGTTCAATTTGTATCCTGTTAGCATTATTTTCGAAATAGTGGCAGCTGTATGTTTCAACAATTTTATCTATCGTTTGTTTCAATTTTACAAGATCTTGAGTATCACATCGCTTTCAAATTTATGCAGTATTTTACTTCAATAAACCAATTTCATTCATGTTTTTTCTTGTTATGTTCTACATATTGCTATGCTCGTTCACTTCCAATACCTTCAAGTAGCGAATTTTCACATATTTTTTCGCTTGTCATTACTATTCTGTACCATATTTCCAATTATGCTGTCTATTATAGTCCATTTCAGTTGAAAACTGTCTTCTTGGTCTACTATTTAGGCCTTCCTATCGACCGAAATGCGAACCGGCCTCACAGTGGCAGAAAAATTGTATAAATTCCTGATAAGTTTCACAAAAAATACAAATTTAGGAGTCGATTTTCACACCATAATCCTAGAGCAGCAACCGTAGACAGGTGTTTTGTCCTTATTTTCATCAAAAAAACCCTACTTGTTGCCCAGTCAAATGATGCTCAAAGAGGATTTGAACTGGAAGTTTCTAGTGCGATTATTTTGCGTCGCTCATTTTATATTTTTGGCGGTGCTAAACATTGAACTGAAGTGGTTTAACAAATAAAATCTTGGCAAATATAAAAAACTGCAAAAAACACAAAAAAATCTTAGTTTCTTTAAATTTCTATACTATTACATGAAATGTAGGCTCTAAACGCAAACGCATTTGATTGGACGATCTATGGTACCCTCACAAATAGGTATAAATAAGTAGTTCTCAAAAAAAAATATTATTATTTCTTTTCTTGGAACTTTTCCTCCCAGTGAATTATTTCTTTGGCAAATACTCATCCTTTGACGCAAGGATGCCGTCAGTAAATTTGATTGGAGGCAATGCTGGGTGGAAGGAGATAGGAAATTATCCACAAAAAGTATCGCCCTACTATCTGCGAAAATAAAATACCAACTACATTTTGACCTGGAGACATATCTTCCCTGCACATCTATACTACCTGTAGATAGTACCGACGGTAATAAAAACAGATATTTTGGAGAATTGAGTTAGAGGACCATGTTGTAACTTTGAGCGCTTCATTTGCCAAGTTCAAGTACAAGGACAATACCATAGTTATGTTCGATAATTACCCTCAAAAAGACACTAGGTATACTTATCAAGCATGATAATCAGGCTAACAATTTTCAGTAGATTTCATGTTCGACGGAACAATGGTGCCTACAGTGTCACAAGCAAAATTTATGGTAATATGACCAACATAGAACGTCTGATTTTGATGTTGAAAGACAAGATATTTCGGCAGTACCAGACATTCACACAAAATATTCACAAAGAATCGACCTTGCACAAGCAACCACAGTGCCCTCACAGAACATAATGTTAAGGGAGATTATCACTTTGACTTTGAATATGCTGAACTATTGGATGCTATCAGAAAAAAGGACCAAAGATTATGTGGATGAAGTACCGCCGGATGAGTTTACTCATATGTCGGAGTCATATGAAACATCCAAATTATATTTCCTTATATAAGGTGTACTCTTTATAGAATTAGGAATTCCATCTCTTTCACCGCCGATTCTTGAACTATGTGATTTCAATTTGGATAGTCCGGTGTGGAAGGGAGTCCATCGCTCAACTAGTTTCATCCAACAAATAACATCATAGTGGATAACAGAATTTTTATCTTGATCTTCCAATATATAATTATTTGAAGAGCCTTGTTAACTCCAAAACATGATATGATTGTACCGTTGTGGCAATATTCTATTCTTGAATTTTTTGGTTTGATATAACTGCGAAATCCAATTTGTCAAAGATTGTTCACTTCTCTTCTTCCTTCCCTATTCACTTCATTCTCTCTACTGACTTAGTCTGTATTAGCGTATTAATATTTTCTAAATATTCATGTCTCTTCGCCGAGTACTTCTCAGCCGCGTTGTGGATATTTGCTGTATTTTTGCGTTTGAGTTTGATAACCTCTGGCTTGTTTCTTGATTTTCTTGAGGTGAATTTGTCGAATCGAAGAACGAAACTGATAACCCCCCTATATTTGTCTCACCTTTAGTTGAAAGATTCTTGCCGTCTTCTATTGTAGGGTCACCATCGTCGACTGTGGTTTTACCGTTCTCAATAAATGCTCACGTGATGCTTTGTTAATAAAATCCCGTAAGATCAAAGCCCCTAAATCAAATATTGATGGAAAATTGGTTGAATATACTATCGTATTCTTCATGCAAATTCCCGCCGTTTTCTGTTGTCAGCTAGTGGCAGAACCCTCTAGATTCGTGCAAAAATTGCCATTGAAAAATGAGCCTTGTTTTAAACTCCACTAAATCTAGCAGTTTCATGTTTCAATTTCTCCTAAATCCAATTCTAATGTTTGATCCACTGTATGGCAGATTTTATCTTTTCGTAGTGGGTAATGAGCCATAATACTAAATGTAATCTGGAAAGCCATATTGTAAGACATATTTCAATGCAAAAATTAGTTAATCAGTTTTTTCCATTTTCTGCAGATCCAACCAAAATGGATCTAGCGATTTCGCAGGTGGAAAAACAACTCCTCTATTTCGTCAACTACTTTCCATTTCTCAGTGATTCAACACTCCGATTAACCTCCTATCTCAAGATCTTTGGAAGTTGTTCCAAAAGAATCGGTCTTATTTCCTCAAAAAATTTTCCAACCTTCTTATGATTGCTATAGGGCTTGATAAAATTATGAAAGTACTGATTCCTAGTACAAAAGATTTCACTGCATAGGTCACGAATTTTTTTTTCTGCTAATTTAAAGTTTACTTCAATCAAAAAACAGACGTTCTCTGTAGACTGAGAATATTGCATTTATTCATCTCGTAATGTTCTTGATTTCCCTTGAATCTAAGTTTGTCGGCAGAAAATCTTAAAGCCACTATAATAAACTTCAACTTAGTTCAAAGTACATGTTCAAGAGCTCAATAAAAACAAAGTTATGACTGTTTCAGAAGCCTGATCTTCTAAGGACTTTATTTGAATGCATATAATATCAGCTTAATTTATTGACTGTAAACAAACTTGTATTAGATGGATTATATCTGCTAACTCTCTTGTCATAACAGACCTCCTCGAAAATGTGATCCTTTTTGTCTAGTTCGAATTGGCGTAGCTAGAAAATTTTCCTAGGGGCGAGAGGCAGCCGGACAGCTGATCAGCCAGTACAAGGTTTCAATTTCGGTAATTCTATTTAACTTTACATTAGAACCGACGAGTTTTGGAGGTAGCGAAGCAATTTAATGAGAAATACATAGGTGATGCCTCGAAATTATGGAGCTCATTCACTCTCCTGGGGAATTAGCAGCAAAAAGAGGTTTTTATAGAAGTCAGCAAGAGTTTTTGCAGAGAAATAGCTTTTGGGATATCAATTGAGGTATTAATGTCCCAACCAGAATTTGAGGGGTGCACCATAGTTGTATTCGCATTTTCATGCGATTTGTCGCGTTTTTCGGTCCTCTATACACTCTTGTTTTCATGAAAGATCCAATGTTCTGTTCTATACCGTATATTTTTGGGAACGATAAAATACAGAATAACTGACGATTGTCCAATATATGTTGCCGTGATAAAAATCCTGGAATTTCCTATGAGCAATTTGATGAATGAATGCTATTGTACAAAATAATCGAATGTATTTTCTGGAAGAATATCATATTCGTTGTTTCAAAGAGAAAAGTGTACCCTATATTCTGAATAATTTTCTCTCTGCGAGAGGGTATCAAAAGTATTGCTCCGGTCTTAAATAATCATTTCTGATAATAATCAGTTATAATAAATATTTTAAAGCGGTTATTTCTCTGTTATCAACACAAGTGGAACTAAGAAAAATGATCATATCAATAGACGGATGCTTCCATCAATCACAAATATTTAAAAATATTTAGAAGTGACTTCATTATTCCATCAACTTTCGACGTAGAATTTTGGGTGCCAGCGGTCGATTCTCTGAGTAAATTATTCATATATTTGTTCAATTATTGAAATAGGTCAGAGACTCTCATTCCAGCAAGTACTGTTGAAGATCTTGAGTAGATTCAGATAATCAATGACTGATATTTAAATGGATTGGTATCATAGAAATAGGATGAGATTCTGTCACTATCGATAATTTCGAATGTTTCAGAATGAGCAACCATCAAATGCAGGGGAATTTTGGTTAATAACCTCTCTGGGCGAAACGAATTGAGCTCAAACTTCAAATGAACTTAAGTTTTGGAGAAAAATGCTAGTAAATCTGCTCGGAAGCTCTTTTTGCCGCTCAAGGTGAAGTTACTCACGCAGTTGATAGTCACTTAGAATAGCACAAAACGTAATTAATACGTGGATTAGAAAAGATCTAGATATTTATTTGATTTGGCAGTTGGTAGCTCCGCTGAAGTATCCTCTGACTTGAACGCACGTGCCAAGAGTTTCTTCAAGTTAACGTAGGGAGCTTTTTACCATATTATCTAGATTCACCTTGCTCGAAATGTGATAAATCAAAGGCTATATATATTTTCCTGGATTCTGCTCATTCTGAGGCTAAAGGACAATGCACGATGGCACTTCAGCCAAAGACTTCGAAACCTCTTTTCAGATGCCATCATTCTCACGTTGAACAAGAGGGCGCAGAGATAATATCAGTCCTAAAGTTTTCTGTGTCTGATTATCGACCGTTTCAACTTGAAGTTATGAAATATGACTCACACATTTTATTTGCTGTTAGCCTATGACTGGCATTGATTTTTGAACTTCATTCTATATATCTGCTATAGCTCATTATTTCAACGTCCATTTGCTGCTGCCCACCTGTTGTATTATTTGTTCACAGTTTAGCATGATGAGAAGTGAGAATTAGCTGAAAACTATCTATTAAATATATTGGATTGTCAAGTAGATCAAATTATGTTCCATGGCCTAACTAATTATATTTTATCTTGTTATTATGATGTCTTTAAGTTCCACGACTCTGAATGGCAAATGAAAAGGTACGATGGCTTGAGGGGTCCTTACCATATGAGTTGAGAGAATACTTCGAGGAGAGCAGATGGAAGGATAAATGGTTATCATTATGTCTTACAAATTCAATGAAACTAAGTATAAAGATCATGTGATAAATAATTCATACCTACTTACACGTTAATTGATAACAAAATCACACACAAAAAAGGAAATTATAACAGACTCTGGGAAAATTTAAGGTTTCAAGACAAATTGAGAAGAAACAGAAAAGGAGAGAAAATTCACCGTTATAATTGTAAGTCGATATTAAAGCAAATAATAATTTGAAGTCTTTAGTTTTTAGTTGAACATAGTTCCCCAAATACAATATATATGTATATACGCTTGTAAAGTAATACTCAAAATAGTGTGCAGCCAAAAATATCGCATATTTCAAAAACTATACAGCATATCTTATTCAAACTTATTGTAGCCCTAGTATTCGTGGAAAAAGTGCTATACATATTTGTTTAATGCAACACTTGCGATGGGATTGAAAATAAACGAGGAGAAAACCAAATATATGAAGATAGAGTCGGATCATCAAGAAACACAAGAAGATTCTCTCAAAATAGAGCCTAGAGGAGGTAAAACTTACGCATTCGAGAAAGTTGAAAACTTTGTTTATTTGGGTGTTACGGTAAGAAACAACAAAAGCGAGGAGCAGGATATTATAGCACGGATAACGAAAGAAAACAGAAGTGTGAAAGCTATGGGAAAACTATTAACATCAAAAAGTGTGGCAAGAAGTGTAAAAAAGCAGTTGTTTAAAACTATTATAAGACCAGTGGCACTGTACGGTAGTGAAATGTAGGTGTTAAACAAGACTATGCAGAATAGACTAGAAGTGTGGGAGAGACAAATTCTGAGGAAGATTTATGGTGGTGAAAAAGAAAGTGATGTGTGGTTTAGACGAACTAATACCGAGTTTTTAGAACGCTATAGTGAGCCTGGAATAGTGGAAATCGTTAAAACATGAAGATTACGGTGGCTAGGGCATGTGCTGAGACTACCAGAGGACAGAGTAGTAAGAAAAGAGTTAGACGTAGATGTTGTGGAATAGAAAAAAAGGGGAGGACCAAAGGAGAGATGGTATGACGCGGTAAAAAGGACTTAGAGACCTAGGGATCACGAACTTCAAGCGATTAGCACAGGATCGTGAAAAAATTACGAAAAATTGTAACAAAAGCCATAGGACTTCTTAGCCTGCAGCGCTAAATTATATATACTAATTGCGATGCCCAACAAACTAACTTCTTGCATGACCAGAGAAAAATCTGATATTTTATGTATGCATCCATTTTCTATGCTCAACGATTACCAGCTGAAAAAACTGTTTTACTAAATGGGTTCAGCTGAAAATACTTGTAAGAGTTCATTCCAACTATGGATCTGATAATTTATTGTTACCTAGTCGTAGTAGAATCATAATAGGAAATCATGACATATCTCTTCGTATATCAATTATGGATTGATCTCGACAATGTTAATAATGTCACAAATTTTGCTTTTTGGTTGATATTTGGATACAAGGATTCATAGATAAAGCTTCCCGACGTGCAACTTGGGAATTCTATTGGACCAATACGTTTCTAGTTGAAAATTAAGCGGAATATTTCAGATGACCCAGATCCATCACATCAAATCACTACTACATAAATAATCTTATAATTCATTCAGCAAATATTTATATTGCTCTGACTAAATTATTAAATTTAGAAAAACAGCCTTAATAGATTCTTGAGAAATATTGGTCTGAATTGCTAGAATATCAAAACCTGATAAGTTTCTCTTAATACAAATTTAGGAGTCGGTTTTCATACCATCATCCTGAATGGAGCAGCAACTGTAGACACGTGATTTGTCCTCATTAGAACTCTTCAGTACGGTATAACAAGCCGCAGATAGTCGGACCTGTAGCCGCGAGACTATTGAATATATATATATATATATATATATATATATATATATATATATATATATATATATATATATATATATATATATATATATATATATATATATATAATGCAATTTCTTTGAATTTTTGGGGTCTCATCCCAACGCAAAGTGACCGGACATCAATAATACATATTTTGCAAGCCAATAAAAATATTAAACCATCAGATAGTCGTAGATTTGAGTGTTCCATTTTGTTTTTTCTGTCTTCAAGAGTTTTGATAAGTATGTATATTTGGAGTATGAAAATGCCAGAATTAAAGCTGGACCGTGTGGCCAACATAATAAAAATTAATTTTATTGTTTGAAAAAAAAAACATGATTTGGTCCAATTTACTCGCTTCTGCCATGCTCACGAAATGAAATGTATTGGCTACGCCAACTTCAATGTGACGGGGTCCGAAAATTTCGAGGATCCTGAAAGTCAGGACATCGAGCTCTAATATATATATATATATAAGCCATAGCATAGCCAATAAATTTCATTTCGTAAGCATGGCAGAAGCGAGAAAATTGGACCAAAACATGTTTTTTTTATCAAAAAATAAGATTAATTTTTATTATGTTGGCCACACGGTCCAGCTTCAATTCTGGCATCTTCATACTCCAAATATACCTACTTATCAAAACTCTTGAAGGCAGAAAAAACCAAATGGAGCACTCTAATCTATGACTATCTGACGGTTTAATATTTTTATTGGCTTGCAAAATATGTATTATTGATGTCCAGTTACTTTGCGTTGAGATGAGACCCCAAGAATTCAAAGAAATTGCATGATACTCTATACACAAAGGAATGTATGTTTCTGTAATAAAGATCCGACCACTTCAAACACTTCCTGATAGAAAATAAAGGAGTATTTGTTTCTATGATGGTGACTTCCTTGATATTTGAGATGTGCAGGCCCTCATGCATGACTCAATATATCTAGGGTGTGAATAAAAATCAAGGTGAAGAACTAAAATCGATTATAGTTGGATAATGCCTGATAGACCGTCAGATGGTCGTAGATTTCAGTGCCTCATTTTGTTTTTTCTGCCTTCAAGAGGTTTGATAGGTATATATATTTTGAGTAAAATAATGCTGAAATTAAAGCTGGATCGCGTGACTAACATAATGAAACTTTCATAAAAAACATATTCTGATCCAATTTTGTCACTTCTGCCATGCTTACGAAATGAAATTCAGGGAAAAAAAAATCAGCGGAAAACGACAACCATCAGAAGGATTTGGAATGAGGGCTAGATAATGCAGAAAATTATATGAATTGTTCACGTTCTTCTCGCTTCTGCCGTTTGGCCGTATGAAAGTTGATATCATGAGTGCCTAGTAGAAACGAATGGCAGAAAGTTTTCGAATGACCAAGTCAAGATATGCACTAAAACATTCAGATTTTTGCAAGATATTTTTTCAAATAATACATACTTATCAAACCTCTTGAAGGCAGAAAAAATAAAATGAGGCATTGAAGTCTACGACTACCTGACGGTCTATGAGGAAAAATTGTAAACAAGAGTTTGGTTCAATTGACTTCAATCACATTGCCATATATTAGTTTACTTGCAACTTATTTCATTTCCAATTTCCAAATGTGAATAACGAGTTAAAATATGGAGAACTGATATGGCATCACTTGGTATTCTTATTGAGAAGATCATCACTTTCAATCCAACATTATGTATTGAGAATCTATTTGATGGGTACAATTTATTAAGGAGAAGCATTATTTTAGTCGCTGATATCAGAGTAACTTGACCGGTTGAGAAGAAGCATCACTAGATTTTGGGAGCCTCAAAGTGCTGTCTACGTCACTGTACACAAAAAATTTATATACGTGAAGAATGCAGCAATGAACAGATCTTCATATTGCCTTGCTTATCAAATTGTCACTGGTATAGTTTGGACAGACTTCCTCTACCTGATAATTTTCGAAGGATTATTGCAGTCACACAAAGCCCAAAACCGTAATCCAAAAAAATTAGCCTGCAGATAAGATATAGAGTTGAGCAGTTCTTTGGAGCTCATTACCAGGGTTGTATTAAAAGTCTCAATGCCTTAATTTATAATAAGAATTCTTGGAGTAATTACCTATTCTCTTGTAGTTAATTTTGTATATTTTAATAAAACATGATGTGACACACATGATGTTGTTTACCGCCTTATTATTGTATATTCAATCTCGTTGAGCTAATTCAGAACTAGTGAAAGAGCAATATTAGAAGAGAAAATGTATCGCCGCAACTAAACTCAAGTGTCGTTGAATTGATTAGACAAGACATTGAAAATAGTGAACAGAGACAATGAAATAACTGCATTCAATATGTGATAAAAATAGAAGATAATATGTTTCACTTCACAAAGATCTGCAACTACTCATTATAACTTTCAGTGATTCGGATGTGATCGGTATTATTCCTAAGGATGAGGAAATGAACGAGAACAAATGATTGTCCGAATGAATATATTTTTCAGGCGATCATAACAAGAAAGATGTTTCTTTTGCCTCTTTTGCGGCCGTGAAGTATCACTTTTTGGTACACATCTGTAAAATTTTATTTTTTGGGACTAATCTGTCAAATATCACTTCTTTTGGGACTGATCTGTCAAAAATTACTTCATGAACACTTTATGTCTGAAGAAATCACAAACATAATAATTTCACACAAAGAATTGTGAAATAATGTGAAGTGATATACAACATTCAAAAAATGAAGACTCTAAAAAGAATATTTTCACATCTCAAACCTAAAAGTCGGGGCTGAAGCCACCATCACCTTAAATCGAGGATGCAACTGTAGACATATGTTTCGTTCTTAATTAGGACTCTTTAGTACAGTATAGCCAAGCCCAAGATAGTAAAGACATGGATCCCAATGTCTATAAAGTCATTGCGATAAATGGTGCGCAGCAGTAGAAACTGCAAACAACACCTTCTATTAGGCCCAAATGACGATTACACGGCTGACAAGATGAAGAAGAGAATAATAATTTCACACAAAAAAATATGAAATATTGTGAAGTGCTATGGAACATTCGAAAAATGAATAGTTCTAAAAAAAAAAAGAATATTCCCATAGAAATTTTAAACCTAAGAGTCGAGGCTGAAGCCACCATCATCTTAGATCGGGGATGCAACTGTAGACATAGGTTTTGTCCTTATATCGTCCTATATGGGCTGCCTGACGAACTCTTTAAGAAATAGTTTTCGCTGAAATACATATTATATTCTTCCTTCAAGTTCATGCAATTCAAAAAGTTATAATATGCATTTTCTACAAGTGTTACTTTGATAGAGAACAATAAAATAAACAATCACAACGGCAACTAAGATTTCAACTGCTATGTTCCAGGAATAAATTGATAAAATTTTGTGATTTTCAATTATTTCGTGATGTAATCCTAAAAAACGTTGAGTTCACCTAGGCCTACAGTTCTTTTCTGGTCTCTCCTGGATTGCAGCCTCAGCTACGCTTTAGCCGCAAACAACAGATTCGGCCTTGATACACAAATAACTATTTTTTGAAAATGACATGTTGTTTATGGGCTTTTTGGGGGAATTGCCACTATAAATAAAGGTAAATAGTCCGCAATGATAATGCAACATTCTATTAAAGACATGGTCTATACATATTGAGGACATGAGATATTTATTTAATTCTACCTTAATTTTTTATTACGGCCCTGGTTTCCCTTTGGTCTGTGGTTTTGGCTTTTGTGTGACTGCAAAAAAACTCTAATAAACTTTTAGCGATTATTAGGTAGATAAAGTATGTCCAACCTATGCTATAAACGCATTAAACAAACACTGAACTGAAATTTTCTCATATCTCAAAGAATGTACGCAGTGGGTAGATAGATTATACACACCCGGCACTTGGACCATGAAAATCGTGTGAATACTTAAAATCCGATGGGTGTTTTACTTGAAGTATGGATTCACTTATATTTATATGGATATCTTACGCGTAGTAGAAACCAGCTGGAATAAGTCAAACTCAACCTCATAATTATCCAATGAGATCAGCCGAATGACATTTTTCTGTGCTTTCAGCCAAGTCTTCAGGAAATATATACACAAAATAGATATATTCAATCTATGAATATTATTTAAGTGTTTTAGACACGTCTATATTATTTAGAAGACTTTCAGTTGCCAATTTAGAAAAAAAACATTTGTTTGCTATATCTTGAAGAGATTGACAAAATCGATTTTTTCCAATATCAAACAATCCTGTATCTGTAGAGATTATAACACAACAGTAAAACCACTACCTCAAATCAACTATGAAAATTCTATAGGTCAGTGTACGGCCCATGGCAATAGTTGGAATATTCAATTTCAACTTTTCTAATTTCGCACAAAATCATTTGTTTCGAATATTTACGTTTAAAATCCACTCACATGCCAGTGAAATACAAGAACCTATACAAATGAATATTTGAAACTTTTGCCTTGTACTACATAGAGGAACTGAATATTTATATTTAAAAAGTGCTGTTTTGTACGCCGCAAACCATATTTTAAATGCAGCAGAAAAGTACGCCGTACTGCATGATACTTTAAAATGCAAATGCAATTCAGCCCCAAGAGTCATAACACTCCTTTTATGCACTTTGCTTGCTAGATCACCGACAGTTTTTCCTCGCAGCTATTAAACATTTACACATGGTAAAAAATGATAATAACCACAAACCGCCAGACTCATAGAACAAATCTGCTGTTTACTAACTTGGATTCGTTTAGAAGGATTTAATAATAACTAATTTTCTTGTTTAGGACACATTGCACAGCTTAAAAAATAAGATTGATCAGATAATAGATTTTTTTATATAACATTTCCTTTTACACATGTGGGCCTTCTTTCATTTTCCAAAAAATACATTGGATTCTTGGTTTTTCCTCAAATATTGTGAGCTAGGTAAGACTTTTTAGCGCATTTTTTGTAAAAAAGCGCTATTATATTCACTCTGGCTGACTGGCTGGCTGGCGTGACGCTTAGTTCTCAGCAACTATACTATTCACAGACTTGAAACTGGTTCTAAATAAAAGCTGCTGTTTCGTAGATCTGCACAAATTGCTTTTATTCAAGCTCAGTGATTGTGAGAGTTCAATTATTCAATTACTTGTTCCAGGCGAAACAGTGCCCATAGATATATGTGACATTAGGGACATGCCAACTGAAATTTATTCAAGTGGATAAAAATTCTGGCGTGTCACTACTATTATGTACAGTTGTCAAGTCTGTCCGGGATTCATTCAATGACTTATTTGACGTGAATTTGGAGCTTATTAAAATGAATAATTATTATTCGATGAAAATTTGTTTACTTTTTGTGTATTTTCTTGTCTGTAAATCGAGCAGTCAGCTTAATAATTCTAAGATCCAGCATAAGCCATAGTTTGCAATATTTGGCTCATCAAAAGATACCAATACAAGTAAGTGACCCATTGAATTACACTCACCCATTTTTAATGAGGCTAAGAAGTTTGAATGCAGCAATTGTAGAATATATATATAAAAAAATGTTTATTCTAGATTGAAGTTGATATAACTCTCTTAATATGTATTATATTTCAATAATTCAAAGCTTGGTCTTGTAAACTGGGATTATGTCATTGATTACGTTAGTGATAATTGATTGTGCTACAGAATTTATGTTCTGATCTTGGGACAAATAAACTATTCATCTATCTATTTGAAAAAGTAATTCGTTGAAATTCTGCATTACCTATTTGTGACTGTTATAAATGGAAGTCGATAGAGTGGATAGAAGAGCCTGTATCAGCTTTGATACATATTATTTTCAGATGAGGCCATCGTGCAAGCTCATAGCAAATTCACTATAAGACTTCAAACGTTCCATATACTACTTCAATAACAATTTCTCATTTCCAAATGAGCTCGCAGCATAGTGTCATTTCCCTCATCAAATGAACAATAACAGTGTACTTGTCCTAAAGTAAGAATGAAGATAAAGATCAAATAATTATTTTAAGTTGAAGCACATGACCTCCCGTCAGTCAATAACTACTGAACAATGAAGATTAAAAGGTATTTTTGAGTTTGTACATGCATAAATTATGTACCTATCAAATAGTCAACTTGAATCTAGTACTAAATGGAAGCTGCTGTTTCGTAAGTTTGTCCAAACTGCTTGACTTTAAGCTCAGTAATTGTGGGAGATGGCAATTTGCGAGATCTCTGAAGTAACAAGCATTCATGAGCTGTCAAAAATGCGCTTTCATCATCTAGATCAGGGGTCGGCAACCTGCGGCCCGCGGGCCGCATGCGGCCATTTGCAACTGTTTGTGCGGCCCGCCAAAGCACCAATATTCATTTTTAATAATATTTATACTCTTATATGATATAAAAGCACTATTCAAGTTAAATTTTACATTTCAATGTGCGGCCCGCATGAAAAAATTTAGTATGAAAATGGCCCGCCGTCCGAAAAAGGTTGCCGACCCCTGATCTAGATGATTCTTCAATTTTTTTCATGAAGTACTGAAATTGTACTGGAATCATTTAATTATTCAAAGTACAGAAAATAAATGTCATATCAATGCAGGCATGGAGAAAATAAATGATCGCTAGATGTTATCATGTTGAATCAATTCAAATAAATAAAAAATAGAGGACATTTTAAAGTGTGTTACGTTCCAATTTCGCACCTTGTTCCTATTTTTCCATTTTCCAAATCCTAGACTTCTATCCATTCATTCAGCTACAATTTGAAAATATTGATAATTGTTATTTCAAATAGAATCAGATTTACTTACAAAGCATTTGTTATTGTAGTTTGACAGATCGATAAATAATTTTAATTGAGTTGTTGTTCGGACAAGTCCAAGAGTTTTTGAATTTTAGTTGAAATAGTTGCCGTAGGGGTCACTAGCAGACAGCGCGAATTCAGATATTGTCAAATGATTAAACACATTCTTATTTAAAAGTTAAAATTACATTCAAATCATATTTAACAACACACAGCATATAATATGGAAACGATAGAATAAAATAACACTCACAATAAAATTCCTCAACCCTAATAATCCTTTTTTCCGCCATTCCCTCCTCTCTCTCCATTTCTCTCAATTAGCTGAAACCAATAGTATTACTGGAAGTTAAGTAGAAACGGTTTTTTTATTCTTGATTGGGCGGAAAAGATGAATTAAGTTAAGTCGAGGCAGAAAAGTGCTAGAGAACAGAAGGTCGCGCCATAAAGTTTTTGTTGCGCCGATTTTATTCAATATTTTGAATGTTCAAAGCCGCATTTGCGGGATTAAAAATTAAATCAACGTTTGCTACGGTCGCGTGAAGTGTCGTGGAACCAGTCCGCGATCAAGCAGCCCATTGTGGGGATTTTTTCTTGAACTTACGGCCGCAACCTCGTGTTGCGAAAACCGCCAAGTCCATCAAGGCGAGATCCTAGTCGCCCGCCAGGCACGCAGCGACGTGAGTACCGACTCCTGGATCCTGAAGACCATCCCAGGACCCTTAAACTCGACGCCATCCCTTGACCGACTTTGGTCCGACGCCTTCACCAAGGCCAGTCGATGTCAAGCCATTGTTCCAGAGGCCCAGTGGTAACAGCTAAGTGCACCGTCCTTTTTTTTGTTATTTTGATCATTTGTGGTGCTCCTAGGGCAGCTAGGAGCACAATATATATTCTCTTGTGTACTCTTTTACGGTACTGTCAAACGCCCCTTGGGCACAGTAGTTGTGGCGCAGTAGCTGGTACGTGCGCTATACGTCGAATTTGTGAGGCGCAATCGCTTGAGCTGAGCCCCTTATTACGTTTTTTTTGTGAGCTTCGGCGGGTGTGGGGTTAGACGTATAGGCATCGTTTTCTTTTGTTGTTGTTTTCTTTGGGATTGCGCGCTGTCCGCCAAGGTGCGTTGTTTGCATTTTAGCCTTCAGCTGGTACTTGTCTTTTTTTGTATTTAATATTAAATTCATCTGCTTATTAATTAGTTATTTATTTTTTTTGTTGGTAAATTTAGATTCAGTTCATTATTCATATTTTGTTTAACGTTTATTATTCTCTTTTGCTATTAAAGTCATTTAATTTGTTTAAATTAAATTGTAGATTGTTTTATTTGTTCGTGGAAAGAGGAACCTTACCTGTTCTCTTTCAGAGCATTTAGCTACCCTTGGCTCTGTTTGAAGGCGCAATACTTGGTAAGTGAATTACTAGCTCGACCACTTGGTTAATGCTGAAGGCCATCGTATGGTCACACCGTTCCGTTACCCCTTGTCCGACCCAATACCTTTTATTGCAGGTACTTTCGTTGTTGTGTGCCCTGCGGACAAAAAAACAATATCGTGGCGCCCCGGGTATGCCCGAAGTCTAGTTTCATGACGCCTCACTCCACCTACGATCTCCCTGAGATTAAGAGCAATCACGTATTTTTTTTTGAGACGTCAAATTGGTTTTGAATGTAACAAGTGACCTTTGGAAATTGTCCGTGAAACAGAATTCAATAAGTTGTTGAGAATCAAAACCCTGATAGTCTTAAGAAATTTCAAATCCAGGAGTCGGCTTTTATACCATCTTCCTTTATAGGGCAACAACTGTAGGCATGTGTTTCGTCCATATTAGGACTCTCCAGTTCAGTATAAAAAACCGCAGATAGTTAGACTTGTAGCCGCAAGGCTATTGAAAATGAGTTTATACATGGCACGCAGAGACTCCTGAATTTGTAATTTTATGGAATTATCAGGGTTTTGATTTGTACCAATTCATCAAATTTTTTTTTCACGAATAATTTTTAAAGGTCACTGTACTATGTCCTGCATTTCTTCAAACCTGCCACTTCGTCTGAATTATGGTAAATGGCACTGCTAAAGATTCATTTTTTTGCATACCATGTATCAACTCACTTTCATATATCACTTCCTCCTCTGGTCAACCAAGCATCAGGCACTTCTTTTTTCAGCATATCCTATAAAAGTTATTATTTGCATAAGAGCCGCATCAATCGTCCACATAAGATATGCAAGCGGCCCGTGAGTCTTTGCTCTATTACATTGTCTTTGGACTTACGTAAGTCTGTTGAATTCCATCAGTAACAGAAAATAGAAAATACGCAGAAATAAATTCTATTGATTTGCTCAAAATTTTTGGAAATTTCGGGTAAAGTTGATAATAGTGCGTTTGTTCTGTTTGCATCCATTTCCCCTAGTTCTTTTGTAACTTGGTACTACTTGTTGCCCCGGTGAAGACAAAATTCTGCTATTGTTCTCCAGCTTTTCCAGATTTGAGAAAACAAAAATTTTAAGGAATGAATATATGTATCAGGAAAGCTTTTGTTATGCTTTCTGTGAATTCTGAATTCCAATGAATATTTTAATTACATTTGAAATCATTCGAAAGAAAAAACTGTTGCAAATTGAACTGGAGTGCTCATAACGAGTTCAAATTATGAAGAATAGAAAGGAAGATGAATAATTTCTCTTGGACTTTAAAATTATATAATCAAGTAGATCCTGACTGCTGAATTATGCAAATGCGAGAAACAGTATTTTCCAATTCAAATAAGAAGTTTACTTACCTCTGATGTAGTTGTCTTCAAGTTCACTGCATAGATTTACTCAGCTCGTCCTTGTTGCTTTGGAATAATAATTGCATGAAACGAACATTGTTTGAAGTAACTAACACAAAACTATAATAACATCATCATTAGGAGAGGATTTATTGGAATTGCAGTTTCTTTGAACAAAGGAACACATACGCTAAGAGGAATGGAAAATAGGAAATATTACAAAGTATTAAATATTTTGTCCAAACTAAAATTGACTTAGTCGAAGATAATTAGTAGCTAATTTGAAAAATCTGGTCTGTAACTCAACAGATTGAATCGAATTAAACAATAATATAAAAAAAAAATCTATCAATAATGTCTCATACAGTGTGATGCAGATTGTGATGACCATGAGCACGATTTGAACTCTGGTGAATATGAAAAATTCCCAACAGTAGTGACATTTATCAAAAGTACTGATTAAGATTGGCATGGTGGATTTGAATAAAATCACACTCATTTTTGTAAGCTTATTTCAAAAAATTATATATCAGCTTTTCGGTTCTCGATGCAATCATGAAACATTGATATCAGAGAAACAATCACCAAATCTAGATGGCCTAAAATACGGATGATTATTTTCCGAATGTTGCATAATTTTGTTGAAATGGGGTATATACCTCGTTACTCTGAATGATTTGCAAAACATAATCTCCACGTCTGCAATACCTCAACGAATTGTACTCAGAACAGAATATCGACAAAACAGAATTCTTGAATACCTGCATGATTAAACATATTCTGGTTCTTACTAATGTTAATGTATTAATATTCTCACATCAAACTTTGTACTTATTCTGTTCTCTGTTCAATTATTTTAGTTCATCAATTTGGAGTGCTGTTCATGTTGACATATTCCTTCCTTTGAACAATGCTTTGTTTCCAGCACGTGCCGCATTCGATTTGTTACCTGACGCCTGCGGTATCCATAATGTTGTTAGGGGGCTTTGAATTTTCTGAGCAAATTTGCAGCGGTACTCATATTGGTTTTATTTACAAAAATTTTACAGTTTTTCTTACTCATTCTAGACCATTACTGACTTTGTTGTGAGATGAAATTTTGACAAATTCCATGTTTTCTGAATATGAACACTCCTCATTTTGAGTTTTGTTCATAGGATATTTCAAACATTTCTGAATATTGTTGTCCACGAAATTTAATTGTTACTAATGAGTAGAGCTGACAATTTTATGCAAATGCATTTTTCATTCGTACTTACATATTTTAGAGAGATCTGAAATTTCGTGTAGTTCGAATAAAATCTTACTAATTTTTCTAATTTAATGTAGCGTTACCAAGAATTATTTCTGAAAATTTCAATGTGATTTCTTGTACTATTATGTTGGAACAATTTGACTACATAACACTAATGTCGAAAATCAACAATAGTTTTGCACATGTTTTCTAAATGTATTGGAGTTTGAAATCCAACTCAACTAATTGAATAAGCTTACAATTGAAACCGGAAGATTCAAAACTGTTGATTATTAGGCCAATAGTTTGACTGTTTCATCCATTATATCTCTATATATGAAACTTCTTATTACTCAAGACATATACAATTGAAATAGAAGACAAAGACCAATACAAAGACGACACTATTATTCTTAATTTAACGTATTTATTAGTATGTAGTTTGATGAATTATACAGTAAGAATCATAAGTTTGCCTGGCAGCTCGCATAAGATACTCGATAAGCCGTATGAAGCTCTCAAGTTGCTGATCCCTGCATCTTTCACACTATTCACTAAAATGAGGCATCGTTTCCTCAAGGTCAGATTCAACTTAATGAAATCTCATCCTAAAGTAGAATTCTACAACTATTTCCATCCCTACACTGCTTACGTAAATCTGACAGGCCCCAATGGATTCATTTTTATCATTTAACAAGAAACCAAATAATTCAATGTTTACATATTTTACGTATTTTCCTATAATTCGAAAAGATATCGACAGATGCACAGAATACTTCAAACCATAAGATATTCTATTCTCTCCTCATTTTATAGTACTTACCAATTCTTTGTGTTGGTGAAATCCTAAAGTCTTTATTCTCAGGAAATTTCAATACAATAATAAATAAAATAGATATCCCGTAATAAATTATGACAAATTGAAATTCTGATACATTCATTTGTTTGTTCCACAAAATTTCAGATCTGAGAGTCAGTTTTGAGACTATCATCTTGGCTAGGGGAGCAAATGTAGATACGTGTTCTGTCGTTGTTGGGACTCGAGGGTAGAAACTCATAAGGAGTCTTTCATCTCAACAAACCCTTTCATTTGATACCCATATTATGATGGTAGATAAGAGAAATTGTTCATCCCATTGGAGCGTCCACTATATTGAATTTAGTGTGACTTCATTTGACAATTCGGTTGAAGATAGCTGTCTTAAAACTCAGTTGCAAATTAATTAAAAGCTTGTTTTCCAACTACTATGTTACAAAAATCTTCCGATCAAGGAGTAAAAACATC
The DNA here is from genome assembly GCA_963989225.1 of Dromius quadrimaculatus. Classification (NCBI taxonomy): domain Eukaryota; kingdom Metazoa; phylum Arthropoda; class Insecta; order Coleoptera; family Carabidae; genus Dromius; species Dromius quadrimaculatus. Next base: position 53,473,363 of record OZ022325.1, on the reverse strand, counting down.
ATGAGTCTGTTAAACTTCAAAATATCCAGAAAAAATAAGTTATTATCCTTTTCATATTTTGAGAGAAATTAATAGATTTGTTCTTCTCTGCCATGATTTTTGTTTCAATAATAAGTACCATCTGCAAGAGATATCGACTCCAAAGATCTTTCTTTTGATACAGCGCACTGTTTTTCTTATTTAGGCCTAGAGAATTATCGCTTCCACTGAATTTGAGATGTTGCGAATGAATAAATAAATATATGAATCATATAGAGTTTTGTGGATGTATTATTACTCATAAATCTGATCGTTCTCTGACAAATGAAGCATATGCTATGCCATCAATGATCTAGAACCCTCCAGTGAGGTTTCTACACTTGAATATATCAACATGAATCTCATAACCATCATGAGGAGAGTTATGCATTCAACATTCTCCAAATAGTTACATCGTACATATATACATATAATTAACGCCCTCTTGATATGAGATTGGCATGAGCCTCATTCGCATCCAACCACAAATAATTCTTCAATATTTGTATCGTCACAAGTATGAAGTAGGGAGAGAATTATACTATCAATTTAATGAGGCTGGAAGAATTTCATTCATTTCAGTAAAATGATGCTTTTCAAATCGCAAGGTAACGACAATAATATATTAATATAACGGGGGACTCAAGTGCTGATTTGATCCTGATGATGAAATTTATTGCACGAGACGAAGTCGAGGGCAATAATCACCTGATGGATCGAAGACATCTTAGTCCTGTGTTATCGCCACTATTTTTCACACTACGGTATTCAATGACGTATTATTAAAGTAGACCCAGCGCGTCCTATGGCAGTCCACAGTTTGTTGTGATGTTAGCACTTACATGGTGAGGGGCTCTGAGAAGCGAAGGGAGTAAACATGCTTATTATGCGGTTTGCCTGCTTTTATTTATGTTTGGGAAGTGCACGCTTATATTCTGTACTGTATGTTAATATTTATTAAAATAGAAGTAATAATATATTAATTGATTCAAAATAAAAAAAAAAAATTAGATTTTCTTCACATCTCACAATCGATATTTTTTCAAATGAAAAACGCAATCTGCGATACCACCCCACTGTTTATTCCTGCATCAAAACAAATACCGCGTGCTGGGTCTGCTGTTAATACGTCATTGACCGTATTATATTGAATCACAATAGTCTGAAAGAAAATTATTAAATTTTACAATTTTGACAGCAAACTTCATACAAATATATTTATTGAATTCGATTAAGTAACAAAGCTGGCTACAGCAGTTGTCAAATAAATAATAAGCTTGCTGTCAAAAAGATAAGTGAGAAATTTCATATTGATAAGGCTGTACCGCTGCGGATGAGGTGTGGTAACTGAAGAATGGTTATCCCAAAAATCTATACATTTGTAAAATTGAGTGAAATGCAATGATGTTTGTATAAATGTTATTATTAATCAACAAAGAAAAGAGGTTTGAAATCTATCAGAAAAATTTGATTTGACATTTGTGTACCTACTTTTATTATTCAGTTGTCATGGAAAAATGTGTTCACTTCACTTTAGTCCCTCGGGAAATTTGATTATTTCAGATCCCTGTAGGACTGAACTCAAACTTAAGTCTCTGAAATGAGGGATTAAATGCGTCTTTCACTCCCAGGAGTGCGAAAAGTATATTGAACGGACGTTCTTATGCTGGAAACTGGAAACACTCACTTGAAAAACTCATTTGTTTTGATGAACAGGTGGCGAATATAAGTGCAAGATAAACCATGTTCACTTTGAATGAAGCTTCATCTTGACTAGAATTGAACAGCATCGAACAAAGCCAGGCACATGCATTCAAATTGGTAGAGTTGAAGAGGTAGGTGGAATTTTTCCTTAAAATAAGATTTATTTGTTTTGTTACAACACCATTTCTTATAAATATATTATTTTACAGCATTATAGTTCTCATTGATTCAATAATTATAGTTCGTTGAAAAGCATTGGAATGATTTCTTATTTAGATTGCAAAACATATGAATTCAATGTATAAGATGAATCTCTTATAATGACTCTAATCTAATTTTAAAAATATACTCCATACTGTCTACTTATTTCAAGTTTGATTGCAAACATACATACTATTATTCTCAGATTTAAACACATTTCGAAAGTATGCTGGAATCATTTGCAAAATCTACCCAGAATACTAAATAGGAAAATCACAATTTTTATCATAACACAGTGAGAAATGTTTTGATTGAGAGTTTCTGAAAAAAAATTCAGATTAAATCACAAAAATTGATAAAATTATCAGCTTGAAAAGCGGTTTAAATAGCATGAACCAAGAATCCATGGTATGTAGGACAAGTTATCCGAGCGCGTAATTGAGCCTATTTTTCCTTAAACATCGGTTCTCCTATTTTCACAAACTGTTTTTGTGGTCGTACAGAAAAGATTGTTTTCCAGTACTGTACTTCCGTCGTCGAACATTATCTGTCCCCGCCAGGACGAGCCAAGCAGAGCGTAAGGGCACTACCTACCTTTTCCCGAAGAGCTTCGTCGCTATTTTGAGCCCTCATAACTTGAGTAATCGAGTTTGGATCATACCAGATGAATAAAATTTTCAGGATATGATTCTAATAGTAGATTTATCAAGTTTGTGAAGTTTCAATTACATAACTATAATACTTTAGATTTTATTGATATCTAAAAAACTACGATTTCATCACTAACTCACTCACTATTGATCATCAAAATGTTTAGGGTACTTCTTGAAGTCCTTGAAAGCTGAAATTTGGTGTGCTAGCTAGTATTAGTATACAAACAACAAAAAAACTCTAAAATTTGGAGCTTCCACTCCTCAACCCCTTAAGCCAAGGGATGGAATTTTGTATAAAATTTCCGCAAATTTTGATGCTAGAGGCTTGAAAATCAATATAGGGATTTCTATAATATAATAACTAAAACAAAAAAATAAACAAATTAAGAAAATATTGTTATAACCAACAAAAAAAAGTGGAGTCCCACTAAAAACATTTCCATGTAAAATCTTGGCAAGACGAGACCATATGGCTCGCACTTTCAGAAAGTCATCAGATCTCATGTAGAGCCAAGCTTTCAACACTACATGTCCTAAATCTACAAGTCCTAATTTCGCAAACTCTACACCTTAGACAACATTTGTGGCTTGACCAATTTGCTAAATAGGGCATATGGCGAAAAATTTATTTACTGTTTATTACTTTTCTATTATAGAATAGCTCTTGTAGTAACGAAACGGCCAAGCCACATATTTTGACTAAGGTGTGGAGTTTGCGAAGTTAGGGCTTGTGGAGTTAGGGCGTGTGGTGTTAGAAGCTCCGCTCTACATGAGATATAATAAATTTTTGACAGTGCGAGCCATATAGTCTCGTCTTGGCAACATTTTACATGAAAATGTTTTTAGTGGAATTCCTCTTTCAAGAAAAAGTTTTGATATTTTCACTGTCCTGTGACTGAGAATAATGGTCGTACCATCTAATAATATTCATGATAAAAATTATTCTCCAATTACCATCACGCTTCCCTCAAATTAATTATCCTGAGAGGCCACTATTTCCATGAATTTATGATCGAACTTTCTCATTGGAGAGAACAAATATATGATGAAGAAAATGGTGTACCGAAAAACTACCGCTTAAGTAATGATTTCGCAGTACTTGGTAAAAGATGGGACAAGGTAAAATGATGTACCTCTTGCTCATAGATCTCATCCAAAAAAGGTCCACCTCAATTATGCTTATGATAAGCTTGATTAAGGAAGCTAATAATACACAAGTTGATAGTAAACAATGGATTCATATTTCACAATATTGTATGCTTGGAGTTTTTCTGCAATTTGAAGAATGTTCGGTGACGGAGATTACATACCATGAGTTCTTGGACTAAATATCCCACATATTTTCCAAATTCGAGCTATGAATTAAAAAAAATATAACATTAATGATAATTGATTGTCATGTTTGAGAATGTAAAAGTCTAAAGACAAATAATATAGAAAACGATTCTATAAAATTGATGCTCTAAGACCTCAAGCATTTGTATTACAATATTCTGATCTATAATAGATGATTCACTATAAATAGAATTTTGGATGGATTTGTCAAAAGATTCAGCTAGATTGATGATGTTATAACCAAGCTTAACATAGCGCTATAGAAATGTGAATAAGAACAAGATCATATCAATTTTTCTTGTTAAATACATTTAGATTTATAAAGCACCAAAATCTGATGCGAAGTCGGCAACATTCACTGTTCTATAGCGTTATAGAACTCACACAATAATTTCATAAGAATATTTCAGATATCGTATCTATAAAAATTTACATTTCTAAATAATCATATAAGGTAGAATATCTTTGTAGATGTTGCTTGTAACTTTAAACATAGGGCTTCAACACTTGAAATCATATTCTCATATTTCTCTGATTTTCCGAAATAACTATTGGAAAGCATATCATGAAAAATTGAATTGCAGAATTTTAATCAAGACATCAAATGGATTTCACAAGCCTGATGACGACGAACGTAACATATATAAAGTTGCCGCGTTTGACATTTTCAGATTGCATGAATCAACATGGCGCTTCGCAAGAATATTGCAGGAAGATAAAAAGGTGCTCGACCTGAATCTAGTGAAATTGTTGATGCTGCCAATTGGTATGGATTATTTTGTAACACTATCAGTTTATTGATATTGATCGTTGATCTAATCTTTCTCTGACGATAATAAAGCACTAACAGAACATTTGAATATCTATTGTCATAATTGTTCCTTCCTATTAAAAAGCCTCTCCATATTATCAGTGTTTAATTTTTTCAAGGTAATATTCCTGGAAATTATCTGAAAACCAATATTCTATAAGGGCTCAGATGGTTAGCCAGGCTGACGATGGGATTTGAACAAAAAAGCCGTCCATCTTCATAAAAAGTATAGTTCTATTGACAGTTTATAGTCAGAAAGATGGCATTTCTCAAGTCTAGGTGAGAAAATTGTGAGTTTTCAAACAAATTCAAGAGTCTGATGTTCAGATCAGTAACATTTCTGCCTTGAAGCAATAGATACATATGTATTCACGCTTTGATGTGTGAACATCTTGAACTATGGATATGGTTGATAACTTGACTGGAAGGGTGACTTCAAAATGAAAATACAGAAATTCTGCCAAGTCCAGGTGGAACCGAAACTGTAGAGTTAGAACTTGAAATTGAATTATTGGCCCATTTTACATATTTTCAATATCTACATTTTATTCTATATCCCCATGCTATCAAATAGCGAATAATAGTATATTCTACAACAAGTGAGAAATATGTAATCTGAGCCGAAGTGAGGACTACGGTTCGCGAGTGTGGAATACGCAACTCCAATATGTTCTAGACCAGTGATGGCGAACCTTTCCAAGAAGTCGTTCAAATTTTGTTCATTATTTTTTTTAGTACTAGCTCGTGGGTCACTAAGTCAGTGGCGACACTTGAAGAGCGAGAGAGAAACATAGTTCAGAACTAATCTTTCTTTGGTTCTTACTTTTGAAAACATTAAAATTATCCGAGAATGCAAAAGAATTTCGCAATCAAGTATCAAACAACGTTGCTTCGGAAACCATGTCTCAAAATTGATAAGAATATAGAAAGAAAATTTCGACATTCCAAATCAATCAATGTGACTTTTATTATTGCTATGATATCAATAATCAGTAGGATGCAAAATATTTCACACCTTGGCTGCGAAATATTTCGCGTCCTGCAAACAAAACTATCATTTTACATGTTTCTAGTTGCTGTGTAAACGTTAACTTCTAATGACAGTTTTTGAACAAATTTATATATGAGGGATACCATGAATCGATCAATATTTTCAATTGTCTGCTCTCTCTTCTATGATATAAAAATGTGTTTATGAGAATCGGCTCGTGGGTCAGTCAAAAAGCTTGCGTGGGTCAGTGTCTGACCCGCGGGTCATAGGTTCGCCATCACTGCTCTATACTATTCTTTCTCCAACAAGATTTTGGCAACTCAACAATATTTTAGGAGGAACTTTTGAGAATATGAAACGCCAACTGCAAAACCAGAAATGAATACCTGAATAGTATTGTTCATGAAATTTTTTTGGAACTTAGCATGCGTTGACTTCACTATGTTGTTTCGGACAGTTTCGTCTCAATAAGCAGCAATAATAGGACCAAAGAAGTGTCTCAGTATCATATTGAATAAATAGATGATTGATAAGGCAACATTTTTGTATGGTAAATTAGAGAAACATTCTTGCCTTCAATTAAAATGGTGGCTGAAGTGCCACGGACAAAAATAGAGTGGTAAACGAAGAAGAATTAGTGGAGAGGTTAATATTATTTTCTGTATTTGTCATTCTTGTATTATGTATATCCTCGAAGCTATCTCATTTCAATTTTTGTCATCAATTATTATAAATTAAAATATATAACAGCTAAAGTGATAGTATTAATAGCAAATATTAAGCGATTGTGTATCTGCAAAGTGCAAAATTTACAATCTTCGTATGATAGAAAATATCCTAATTTTCAATTTTTTTATTGATATTCAGTTGGGTTTAGCTGTGGGCCGTAGGCCCAGTGCCACCATAAAAATAAAGAGAACAAATATATGTATCCTTTGTTACGTGATCGATATGATTTCGTCCATGAATCACATTTTGCACACTCAGAAAAATATTCTATGTGCACTCCACAGAAAATTTGTGCTTTCTCCTGTCGATATGTGAAGTAAATAGTACATACTATCTTCTTGTAACGATTTTGAACGACTGTCACTTTGACATATTCTAAAACAACACCGTTTAGTAGCTCCTTTCCTGCCTTTCCGATCTCCTATAATTAACTCAGCTTAGCTACAACCTTTTATAATATCAATTATCCCTTTATATTAATAAACTACTTGTATTCAACATTGGAAATACACTTTGACAATATTGCTTCACGTTAACTGTACGAAACTGTCCGAAACAATACAGTGGAGCCAACGCATGCTAAGTTTCGAAAGTATTTCATGAACAATGCTACTGTTAGGCAGTAACCATGGTAGCCAAACTAACAGTTGATTCGTCAAAAATCATGAACGAATGATTCCAAACGGTGGATTGTCACTTGTTCCAAATATGCTAATCCAAAACAGTATAGGGAATAGTATATTGTGCAACAAGTGCGATGAATTGTCGATTGCCCACAAGAGCAAAGTTGGGCGTACGAACGTAGTGAGTGCGCTCATTTGCTCAAGTGGGCAATTGACAACACCGCACGAGTTGCAGATACTATTTTTTATCACGAATGCGAGATAAGTACTATTTTGCGCTCATTTTTCCGAGCGATAGATGGTTTGCGTGCAACAAGTTTACTTGTCCCATCCATTTACCGCCAGAAAAAACGTGCGCAAAATAGTACTTTTTCTGCATGAGTAATAAAAAATTATTCACGAGTCGCTGAAAATTCCAGATTCTTTCGCTTTGGTGTTCGGAATATTTGAAGTTATGATGAAATATATGTAATATTTTCGATGGGAATTTCAATGTTACAATTTGGGATAATAATTGATACATTATTCGCAAGATATGAGGTTGTTTGGTTGCTAGCACAATTCCAACTAACTTTTAAAGTATAACAGCCATGACACTATCTTCATGATATTATTAATAGATGCTAGTCATGAAGCATTCGGATATATTTTATTTATTACTTTGTTCAATCATTGAGATAAATATCGAACAAGTGCTCAGAATATGATTGTGGATCGTTCAATCCCACCACAACTAATCCATATGTTCATGAATTGTTGTTGCCAGCATTGTATCTGTCACTGCTGAGTTTGACTGAAGCAGCTCCGACCAAGCATGATCAAGCGTTAGGTGTTTTAATTTGAGGTGCTATGCAAGTATCTGTTTACTCTACCCCCGATATAAATGTTTACATATCAAAAATTAGTATTCACATCTGTTGTATCATAAGAACTAGCCTCACTAGAAAACGGATCAAATAAGACAATACTTGACTCCTGGAAATGAAGAATTGCACATCAAATATTCGTTAGTTTTTTCGATACATTGCCTATACTAGGCATGCAGATTCTTTCAAGTATACTGGCTCACATAATCTAAACTCTAAATATTCAATAATCATAACGGTAACAAGAAATTACGGAAGTACTATTTCTCATCTGGAAGTCCTATGTTCAAAATACAATCATCATCAGGTTATTCAATATTCTCGTTGAGAACATATCTATTTCCTATATTTACACTAACAGATAATAATGAATTATTATCAAAAGCTTGAGATGAAGAGTGAGAAGGAGTTTTCAATGATCAGCTGATTATTTTATGGAACGTCAAATACACATATTTATACATATTTAAAAGCCTGCAAGAATGAGATTCACAAAAATTTGACAGCAGAGTGAATCTTACTTTGTTTCAATTTCAACTCAAGAGTAGATATTATTCCATATATTTATAGTTTCTACTTGTTAAAAAATGTCGAGTGTCCTACCTGAAATATAATTACATGAAGGATATGGAAGGAATACGTACCTATGAATTCCTTGATACGTTTGAGAAGCAACGTAACATTGATTCTCTAGCTAAAAATGGAATGGATAAAATGTGTTCTTATTCTGAGAACTGAATCTCATCATTTTTGTAATTATATCTCAGTATCTATAGGTATATTCACAGCAAATATAGCGCAGTCTGTTTTATCACTTATATATGAAATAGGCATTATTTACAGAAACTACTTATTTGAAAATGCAGTTCATTATTGATTCCAATAGGTTACACCAACTTTGTTACTCATATATTGATGATTGAACTTAAATATAAAATAAGCGTTAGAACTGGAATTATGACCGTAAGCTGTTGAGGTTGCGATAAAATCCTATAATTATAACCACAAAGGCTCGTTATAAATTCTATACAGACTTTAATTGCAGAATTTTGACAGAAGGCAATTATGGGAAAGAGATCGAGAGTATTCTTGTTGGGCTCCGAACACAAAATCCACGTAGTGCGCCGCGATGACTTTCTTGAGCTTCCGACACTATTTAATTCGTTTATGAAGGATTTCATAAGTGCGGTTGAATATGAGCCGGAGTGTATCTCTTGGCTAAAAATATATATTTTTTTTCTAGTATATACTTTCTTATATAGTTTGGCTGATCGATTACATTGCGTACCAAGTGTTGAAATCTATTTCACACTTGATCTCGATATCTGTGATTGAAATTTCTTGTATTTTCTACCTGTTCTTGAAAATTGTCAATTTGATCACATTTGTATTGAAACATTCTATTTTCAATTAGCATATTAGCAAGTATGCTCTTTGCTTCAATCGTATTTATTTCAGAGCACATGCACCAAAAGTATCTCATTACTGAATTATTTTCAGCTTCGGAAACTCTCAATTCCAAACCGGGAAGATAATAAAAACGATTCCTCCTCAAGGGGAAATGGTAATTATTGCCCTGCTGAAAGAGAAATAGTAGAAATTGTCTTCAAGTCATCATAATTTTCAAGGATTATGAATTCCGTTGATGTTTTCTCATTCTATTGTTATTTGTCAAATGTATATCTCAAAAAGTGCTCATTATAGTGTTTGCATTTGTTATAGACGTGATTGCATTGAGAATGATAAAAACAGAGTTTATTATCAATCAATAGAAAAAAGTGATGTGAGTTATGTTTCGTAGTATTTGCGTGTTGTTAATGTGATCGCTATTACAGAAATCAGCAAAATCGTATTGATGATTTTGTTCCTTTTCAATCATGCAAATGAATTTTTTGAGTTCAGTAATGTGATCCTTGATGAACTGTTACAAGTATCCCATGCAACACTAACTGATCGACATCATTGTCACGGGTGAAGCTATCTGCACAGGACTATGCCATGGGCTTCACCCTCACCTTCTTCAGATGTAGCCAACTGCATCCTACACTATAATGATGGTAATTCAGTCCTTTCGGCATAATATACGTACATAAATTCGGAGTTTGGATAAGCTATCTATGTAAATAAGATCATACAGAATAATACTGACGAAAAAAATTTCTCCACATGGAATATTAATTGAATTGGTATCTCATTTTGCCGAATGATTTAATAAATTTTTGCTAACTATGATGATAATAATCTAGCAGAGAAAATACATTCCTAGTAAGCTTTGAAAGACTGATCTGAATAATGTTGTGGTTCATTACATCATAAATACGATGAAAATGAATTCAGTAGGAGAAAAGTCACGTGAATTATCACATGTGCGAAGAGTTTGTACGTCTCTCTTGAGTTTATAACATCCTCACATCTATATCAAATATTCAAAATTGAGTTTTGAGATACTCATTTTCCATGCTAATGAAAGACAGAATCACAGTCCCATCACACTTCACACAGATGCAGAATGAGAGACTTTCCTCCTGAAGCTAAAGCTATTAAGTTTGGAGAAATCGGAGCACGCACCTCTGTCAAATTAAGGCAGCGAGAGCATATATTACCATGCTAGTATTTTGCGATATTTGACGAATGGTTTCTTTTCTCGTGAATTCATCACTATTTCATCAACCATGTTGTTACTTCAAGGATGAAATTAAGACAATGCAGTTTTAGTGTGTCGCATGTTCTTTTCTAGAAATTATATCAAACGAAGAACATTTGAGAAAGTTGAATATTGGACGAACTGGAGTAACCATCAAAAAGAGAAAATGGAACTGAATAGTACATACACTAAAAATAAAAAACCTTTTGGAATTACTGGCGAAGCACTGGAAAAAAAAAATTCCATAAAATTCCCTTATATTCATACTGCATATTCTTGAAGGAATATATAAGCATCAAATGAATATAATATCAATCAAATGGTATGAGTTCATCATTTAGGAAAGACATTCTAGATGAACTAATATTTTTGTGACATCAAAAATAAATTCTTTCTCCAGGAACGTGCACACAGCCAGCGGACAAAAGTGTAAGATTGTTCATTGAATGATTAAATGACGAGACGTACCTATGTAGCAGTTGGTTTCAGGCAAGGAATTGTAATTAACAAATGAATAAGTTAGCTTATTTAGATAATTCATCTAACAAAATCTGTATCTAATTGCATATTTAGCGAAATCTTAGACTGATGGTTGTATGATGCGCATGTGCTGCCTATGCGCAAAAAATGACTTGATGAGTCATATAACTATATTTCTCAATTTGTTATGTCATAAGTTAATGCCACAAAATTTCACGATGAATTTCATGAATGAAGAATTTCGAGTATACTGAGTTTTTTCAGTGCAGTATCAATTGGTTGACATTGATTTGCAGTTAAAATAGGATAGTCTGTAATCTTTTTTTGTAAAGACCTCATTATTCTTCATTGAAATTGTGCATTGGATTGACAAAATTACAAAAAACAGAAAATATATACTTTCCTGTTCATGCTCTGATATCAAATTATTATTGAGATATATGGAATACCAGAACAGTGTGTGGAGTTAGCAAAAATCATAAATAGACTGATAGTCAGATTATCGACAATTGTACAATAAAATTGATTCAACGAAAATTGTAGAAACTAGCTACATTTCACAAAGAGACAATTTTTACAATAATACTATCTTATGTACACTTTTCGGATATTTAATTGACCTATGATGTTATATTATTGATCGCAGCTCTCTGATTATCTCTGATAATGTATAAAACTTACGGAGTTTTCTCTGCCCTATACCTATATATATATATGTTGCATGTATATGAATACATTTCTCATTCCTATTACATATATTTATGAACAATATAGGCCGTGGATACACACTATCTTTTAATATCACCTATTGGAGAAAAAAGCTATTTACATTAACTTCACTTATTCATTATTTCGGAGTTCAAGCACATTTTAAAATTTTCATTCACTGGTATAGTTCGTTGCTGGGAAATTTCCAATTAACACAAATTGCCAACAAAAATGCGATGCACTCATTTGAAATTAGATAACTGGAAACAGGAGACAGAATATTTTCAGAAATTCTTGAATATACGTCAGTCTTTTCAAACAAAAGTGAGTGAAATTACTCCCAGGAGAATTATTGCTGCACTCGCTGTAACTGGCCGACTCGAAGAGCTCTTCACTGTAAAAAAAATTGAATATTAAAATATATTTTCAACTGCTCCTGTAGTACTGGATACAAGAAATAATAGGAGGAATAAACTGTTCTTATTTACTTATGCATTGGAATTTACACAGAGATTGAATTATTGAATTATGTAAATAGCAATTCGTCTGCTAATTCTTGTGCAAATATTTACAGGGAATGTATACTTTCTCTGCTTCTCAAGATCCTCAAGTAGATTTCATGACAAAAAATTGCGTGCTGGGGTATTACAGTAATATCTCTTCTAGAAGACCTGGTCTAAGCCAGCTAATTTATAGGTTCGATCTGAATTAGTGGCTTGATGTTCAAAATATGTATACCTGAGTTGCAAGAGTATTTTCTACTGGATATCCAAGAAATAAATGCCACCACCTACGCCATCGGAATAAAGTCATTTCTCAATGTTCAATCTTCAGGTCACCTGATGATGACCGAAAGTTTGAGAAGATAACAACATTGTGATAGGAAATGTGTTCTGCTCAGTATAGGCTTTGCCTCAAACTTTACATTTGACATGATCTCAGCCAAACTCTTTTTTTTTAGGAATTTATAAAAGACACCATTTCTTATGATTATTATTGTGACGGAAACTCTGATTTATTCAATAAAAAATATATGATGATAGAAAATCTGATTTTCGATAAAATCATTCCATCATACAAGCAGTTTTAAGAATAATTCAGTGAACCATTACAGAAGAAAGTTGTCACATCACTCCTACCTCATGTGACTCGACCAAAGCATTTGATTGTTCTTTAAATTGCAACATTACTCTGTTACACACTTTCTTTGAATGTGTAAGCAACGCGTAGCCAGTTCATCAATAGTATACAATCAAAAAAAATAAAGGCTTATTTTCGTGATAGAAAATAGTTTATTGTGCAACAGGTGCGTTAAGCCGTCGATCGTCGACAAGAGCGAAGTTGAGCGCATGAACGAAATGAGTGAGCTCATTCGCTCAAGTGAGTATTTGACAACACCGCACAAGCAGCAGATACAATTTTTTTAATCACAAGCCTAAACAGATAACTCCTTGAACCAAAGCACCTCCACCTTCAAATCAGATCACTGGCTGAATATACTGTGGCAGTTACCAGTACCCTGCACTCCTATATACTCTCCGATGTCGGCTGTCATAAAGAATACAAAATCTGGACTCATCCATGAACAGAGCATGTTCCCAAGTGGTAGCGTCATTGAGTCACTGGTTAACACACTCCACTATTTGACATTGATGAGCACGAGTTTTTAAAATCGATCTTAATGATCGGTATGAAGTCAAACCAGCGTCTGTCAATCGGTTTCATACCATTTGATCACTCGCCAGGATCCCTGTGACATTATGAAGAGCTGACTGCAGAATGTTTCTCCGCTTGAATTACAAGAAATGATAAATTTGTCACACGCGAATCATACTTGGCGCACGCAAAATTCAAGGAGCCATTTACCACCCGGAAGAACGTGCGCAAAATAGTACTTATCCCGCATTAGTAATAAATAGTATTATATACGACCAACAGTTTCAGGGACTTGGCCAGCCTCGGAGCCAAATACTCAGCTTCATGCTATTGGTAGCGCACAGCCTGACATCTTTATTGCATAAATCACTTTTTTAACTGTACATAGTTGAGAAAACATACTGCGATATCCATGAATCTTGCACATGCTGCGCTAATAATTTAAAATTTGAGAAGGTGTAACAAATTTTTCATTGCAGTTATCCGATGATTTAAATTACCTATTATTCGCGATCACGTTTAGGATAAAGAACAAAGGCTCAATTTTCTGTGTTCACAAAATCCAAAATATATTTATCCAATAATCTTCAATGCATCAATAATAATAGTTGTGATTCATATAAAATTTCTTATACATACATACATACATACATGCATACATATAAATCACGCCATTTCCTCAAAACGAAGTTGGCATGAACCCCATTTAACATTCAACCGGCAATCATTCTTCGCCAAATACCCCTGTTCTATCAAACTTCTTCTGCTCCATCCATTCATTTGCTATTCATACAAGCTTGTTCATTCTTCTCACTCAGAAACTTTCTCTAACGCAACAAAACAACAATCAAATCCATCAATCTACAAACTGGCCACCCACGCAATCTTTCACCTTCAATTCCACCAACATGAATTTTTTTTCAGAAATCTCTAATTCGAAATTTGTTTCACATGTTCAAGCCAACGCAACTGACCCATGCTTACTCTTTCTACTACATTTTCTACACCTCTTTCGAACACCAAAACTTCACATTTATCACCGTTCAAAATAAGATTAATTTCTTTTCCAACTTCATGTATTCTATCAGTCATTCTTTCCAATTGCTCTTCATTTTAACTCAAAAAAATACATTTTCTGCATACGCTAGCATAGGTACTATACTTCCACCAATAGGCACAGCATCTGAGGCATTCAAAGCCTCTCTTAATAAAACATCCATATCCTGTTTCAAACCGACATTAATACTGAACCAATCACTCAAGCCACCATCTACCCAAAAAAAAAACAGTCACACTTTCTTCATACAACGCACGAATCGTATCCAGTAAATTACCATCTATAGCTATACCATACTAAACAAGCACATTTCTCAATATCTCTCGAAGAACACTATCGTACGCTTCTCTTGAATCGAGAAAGCCACAGAACACCTTTTTGTTCTTCTCAAGTGACTTGTCGACAATCAAATGAAGAGAAAATAATTGATCATTACATCCCCTCTCAGACAGAAACTTACTCTTCTTGTACATCACTTATTTTAGAAATTGGAACATTCGCTCGAACTGCCTTTGCCTTCGAAGAAAAACCAAATTACTACCTTTTTTCAATCATCGGAAGCCGCACAACGTTTCAAATAGAATCTTAACAAAAAAAAAAACAACCATTCAAACATCCTTTCACCCCATACTTCAACATCTCATCCTTTAAACCATCCAATCCAGGCGCCTTTTCATTCTCTGAACGCATCGACTCATACCGAACATCACTTGTATTCAGTACATTTACACTCAAAATTGTTCCCTGAGCATGAGTACTATTCACGGTACCATATAAGCTTCTGAAATATTCACAGCATCTTTTCCTTACATCAGATCAACGTTACAGATTCATATTTCCAAAGATATAAATACTAGCCTCTGTTAAAAATCAACAAACTTCATGATATCAAGTTGAAATTACATCAACCGGTGCGATAAATAATGCCGCACAAAGGTAAAATGTTGATGTGTACGATGTCATTATATTGAAAAAACAAAAACTGCTTCATTATTGAATTTGAAGAACTAAAACTCCCCAAAGAACTCTTTCAAATATCTTACTATGATGAAAAATCTATTATCAAAGTTTTCGAATATTTTTTACTAACTGAAGAATGAGTTGAAAAATATTGTGATGATTCTTCTCGCAGGAATATCGGTTAGTGGTTGAGATATTGCGTTCTAAATTTAAAAATTCATGTAACTTACATTGTGATAATAGTGCTTCTTGCATTATTTCAATATTTGTGAAGATTTTGGATGTGGTGATCAGTTGGAATTGGAGAATTGAAGAATTGTAGACTTTGAATATTAAAAATTTCTCTTCTCAACTATTTTTTTTTTAAAATTATTAAGGCATCATTAGCTCTGAGCCACTGTTAACATAATAGACCGGGAGATCGACGATTTTATACCGCATGCTTTTTGAGGGATCAAAAATTCGATCCTTGATAAAAAAATCTGCAGATTATTGACCAATGCACGATTACCAGTCATAATGCAAACTTCAATTGAATTTAAAAAAAAATATTAGATTCTGTGACGAGATTTTTCATATCTTTGTAGCCTGAAGAAGTTGAAAGTGATTTAAGGCTCAGGACTAAAACGTATACAATTTGCAACAGACCAAAAGGCTTGAATGGTCTCATAAATTTGTAAAATGAGTGTAACTCTGTGTTTTAAAACTACATGTCTATAAAAATAATGGAAGTTTCAGCCATTGAACGCTCGTAAAAACTAGCATATGGTCCTCGTTGGTACAAGGATAAGAAATTATATAAGAGGAATTACAGTCGAATGGTTTTATATTTGTGCAATAAGTACTATTCTGCGCACGTTTTCCCAGGCGGTAAAAGACTCTTTGGCTTATGAGTGCGCCAATTATTTTTTGAGTGCGACAGTAGACTTGTCGCACGCAAACCATTTATCGCTCGGAAAAATTAGCGCAAAATAGTAATTAACTGCGGTGTTGTCAATTGCCCACTTGAGCGAACGAACGCACTTACTTCGTTCGTGCACCCAACTTCGCTCTCGTGGGCAATCAACAACTTACTGCACTTGTTGCACAATATACCATTGTCATAGATGTGGCGTATGATAGGATAAATTAAATCACAACCGTCAAATATCATATCCAAGCTCCACAGGTGGGCCTCGCATGGAGACATGTTTACTTCGTAATGGTAAACGAATATTTGTTGTTTTCGATCAACTAAGTCCTGAAATTCGCTATTTTCAACTATTTTTCTATATACTCCGTCAAAACTAATGACTAACTTCCTATCACAAATAGTTCTTATGCTATAAGAAAAACCAGCTCGAAACTAGTCATGCAATATAGTAGAAATACGTGTGATTTGCATACCTACAACTTATGCACAATAGGGCAAATAAAGCTTTGCTTCACTCGGAACAAAGTATCAGTATAGGAATATGGAGAGTATACACTATTCCTCCTACTTTCTCTAGCAACCACATCACCTGTGAATACGTTGAATATTAAAATTTGGAAAAGTATGCATTTCCAGAGCATACGTATATACGTTAGAACTAATACCCACTTTGACATCTGCAAACAATAATGGGAACAGGAGACTTTCTAACTAACAAATGCTCTGACGATATGTTGTAAATTGAATTATCAAAAAACAATATCATTGACATCAAGGTTCTTAAGCAAAATGCTGACGCCTGTACTAGATGACTGGAATAGCATTGTTGGAAGATTACCGTTTATGAAAAGTCAGATCATTCCTTCATATTAATAAAGTTCCAAGTTTGTATGCTAGTCGCTAGGTGATTGAGCATTTCATATTATGAGAAAAGCTTTATAAATCTAGGTACGCTCGTCCGCCATTGTAGTTCCTACCACGAAACGTGCAAACGATTTTCAACAGATGGTATGTATTTATAATCTTTCATCTATTGTGATAAATTCAAATATAATTTTGTATTCCTGTGTATAACATGAATTCGAAAAATTTAATTACTAATAATTACTGTATAAATCGGTATGCATTTCAGATAATTTGTATCAATGAAATTAAAATTATTGAATCAATTGTAACTATGGTAATTATCCCACAAGTAGGAATATTTTGTTCTATAGGCATTATTTACTGAATATTGTCTATAATAGATGGATTTGAATTGTAGTATGAAAAGAATGAAATAGATTTGTAATACGATAATACTGAATAATTCTAAATCTATCTATATAAATACGTGGAGAGAAAACCTTCCATCCATTTTTTAAGAATAATGCATGCACAAAGAAATGTGGGATTTGGCATGCTTGAAGTTTATATGAAGAAGAAGTGCATGAAACAAAAATTATATGCAAGGTGTCTCATTTCAATTCATATATAATTACGAGAAGTAATTTAAAAAAGTTATCTACAGGCTGTTTCATTTGAATTATATATTAATATGTGAATAGAATGATGTGGACCTCTTTTTAGGCATATTGCATGCACGAAGGAATGTGAGACTCGGCATACTTGAAGTTTATATTGAAAAGGAGTGCAGAAAGCTGGAATTATATGCAGGATGTGCCATTTTAATTCTACATGAAAAGGAAACATTGTACCGCGCGCACGAAGAAATGTCGGATTTGGCATACTGAGAATTAATATGAAGGAGTACAGATAGCTGGAATAATATACAGGCTTTGCCATTTCAATTTTACATGAAGGAGAAACTTTGTAACGCGCGCACGAAAGTATATGAAATTTGGCATATTTGAAGTTTATATGGAGAAAAGTACAGAAAGAAAATATTATATACAGGCTGTCCCATTTTGATTTTCCGTGAATAGAAAAATCTGTAATGCGCGCACAAAAAAATCTGGGATTCAGCATATTTGAAGTTTATTTGGACAAGACGTGTAGAAAGTTGGAATTATATACAGGCTGTTCCATTTTGATTTTACGTGAAGAGGAAACTGTGTACCGCGCGCATGAAAGAATGTGAGACTTCGCATGTCTGAAGTTCATATAAAGAAGTATTGCAGAAAGCTATACAGGGTATTTTATTTCAATTTTATGTTTTCGCTTTGCTAGCGAAGGAATGTGAGACTTGAAGTTTATATGGAGAAGGAGTGCATAAAGCTTGAAGTACATACGAGGTGTCCTACTTCATTTCACCGTTAAAAACGTTAGCATTTTTCGCTGGAATATATCGAGGAATATGCACCGAATGAAGAAATGTCCAAGGTGAAAGTTCAACAATTTCCTCTCCCTCTGAGAAGAATTTTGATCATTGGGCGACCACTAGTTAGGATAGTTTTTTCCTAAGTAGCAACTATTTCTCCAATTTATCCCATCAAGATTAAGAAAAATTATATTTGATGTATCGCATTTTTTTTTTCTTCACATTGCGAAGTACTAGGACAGCCTTGCCTTTTTGTTATGACATCATGTTGAAACAAACACCTGCATTTATAATTACATGGAATACGTGTTAGAGAAAACTGACTGAAAAATGTTAGAATTTTGCAATTCATTAATATATCTGCAAGATTCCTTCGTGTGCCATACTCGACTTAAGCAGCATTAAATCAATAAAATATCAAATTTATTGCTATATATCCAAAAAACACAACAAATATCACGTGGCAACACATCTGACAGTGGGCGCTTGGGTACTTGAAATCGTAATGGCGGATGAGCGAACTCACCTTTATTGAGCTTTAGCATAAGTGAGCCACGTTAGTGCAGCGACCGAAGCCTAAAACGCCGGGTGAACAATACGCGGAGCTTTGTAATGCGTTTAGTTTATGTTTATTGGTAAATCCTGCCGTAGTTTATTATTATTCCTTTGGTTTTCTACTTCCTGTTTGATACGCGCTGCGGTAAGGCAAACACGTGCTGTGGCGGAAACTCTAATTGACATCACGTACGGTTTGTGTACGCGCGGTGGTGGTTACTTCTTTATTGACATTCAATTACTTCTGTCTATTCTCTGAAAATCTCAAGCCTGTTGCATAATAGAATGCAGGTCAATATTATTTTCTTTAAATACTAATTATATCAGCTCCTATCATGCAACTTGGTTATAAATTTTTACGATATGAATAATTTCCATCATTATCTTGACTTGAAATATTATAAAATCAAGTAAGCAAATTTCTCTGGACAGAATTAGGTTCAGTTTATTATTCTTGCAGCTGTGTCATGAAATATTCATATGCAAATATCGTTGGTCGAAAAATTTAATCTGAAAATTATCATGCTGAAGATTTTTAGTAGATATTTCGGTATGTGATTTTTGGAGCTCTCTCGTAGTCGGTATTTATATGGACAAGATAACAATCTCTAATCCCGTCTTTGCAATACTATTCCACAACGTTGATATATCTAGACGAGTGAAGTGTGAATATCCCATCTATTTTGATTTTAATATTTTTCTCTAAGTAGACACTTACCAAGCAATAATGCCTCTCTATTTTCAATAAAAGGTGACAGCCTCTGTACTACACTCTCGCGGTCGCCTTGCCAAAGGACAGGTGAAACACTAGCCACGCATTTGATTCGCATTGAGCCGCCAAGGAAGTGACGGCTGCTTAGTATGAATCGAAGTCCAAGAGTGCTTGACACCAAGCTATGTCGGTGAATCACTGGCGAGAAGCGAACCAACGCATCTTGACTCACCACCTGCAAATAAGACAAACCTGTGAATAATTTTACCAATTCATATCAATATTAGGTTTATCATAAGAAAATAATTCAAGACACAATTTTTGAATCTTGAGTTATAAGGAGTACAGCGAAGCGGTACAAAAAGTACTTTGATGAAACATGCGGAAATAATTCGCTTGGAATGCGGATAGAATAATTTACTCTTAGGCCTATGAAATTAGCGATAACTCCAAAAGAAAATAGCATGGCTCTTCAGCCACTATCAAGAGCTTTTTTAGTGCGATATAAGTGCTTCAATCGTTTATTCGGTTCTGATTTACTTCTTAGACAAATTGGGTGCACTTCAGTTTTCGCTGTCTTCACGTAACTTAGCGTAACTGATTATTACTAGTAAAATCAATATGAATAATATTCATTTTCAAATCAAGTGCATTTGTCGTACAGCAGAACAACAGATGAAAAGAGAAACATGAATGAGTATAATAGTCCATTTGAACTCATGACTACAATGATCTTCAATAATTGTAACTTGACCTTGGTCTTGATATAATGTTGTCAGATTCCTTGTCGTGAACATTTTTATACCCCTTGAGCCTAAATGTCTAAAGTAGGAGTGCTGATATTCAAAGAAGCATCGATATTCTGAGTATCGATGTATCAATTGAAATTATCAAAAAATATCGATCTATCTCATATACCGATATATCGATTGGTTCCTGATTTATCGTTTAGGAAAAAAGAAAAATCTAATGTAGACCCTGGATGACTTACTTGTATATCTTTCGATTGAATGAATGACAGTTAACACTGACACTTACATAAAGCAAAATTCATTGCAACCAGAATTTGAGGTGATTATTCAGATGTTACAATTTAATCAATGCTGTATCAGCCTCAATTATTCAATTTTATCATTCAGCGGCCAATAGTTTCGAATTTATGCAAAAAATCAAAAAATATTGACAAATAGAGTCTATTCTCGGCTCGGTAGATTGCTGTAGAAATAGAAAGTTATCGCCTGAATGCTACAATTGCTTCAAATATTGAATTACATTATTTCACAGCTGATGGTTCTGGATTTCTGCAAATAATTCAAGAACAGTTTAGTAAATTGCATCTCCAGTTCAATAAATCGCAATCACAATGCGAGGTGTACAACTAGATGTTATAGAAGTGCTAAATACAAAATTCCAATATTCTATGACCAACTGTTCCCAATTCATGTGAATAGTTCAAAAATACTGTTGTATATAGTATAAAGCTCACTTCCAGCTTAGCCAATTGATACAAAAATAGAAGAAAAACATTCAGATGCAATTTTTAATACTGAATTTCAATATCCGAAACTGTTAACCATCAAGTTACAAGCAAAGTACACTACCTATACAGACGATTGCAACCATAATGTGTGGTGCACAACAAGACCACAGATCGCGCATACATACATAGATACATGCATACGTACGTACGTACCGACGTCAAGCCAAAAAAAGTCGAAATGGACTGAGGAATACTCAAAATGGATATTTCCATCAAAATCTCGAGATTTCAATATTTTTGGTTCCACAATACTTGTATTTTGTACAAGAAGTAAGAACCATTGATTCCTCTATATCATCAATTTAAATTTCTGTAGAGTATGTATTTGAGTATGTAGGTAAGTAGGATGCCGAGATAGGTCAGCTAAGCAAATAAAAATGTTACTACAAAAAAAAAATGTAATCGCCGAGTTAGAAAAACTTTCTGTATTACTTGATTCGAGTTATTATATGGTATTGAATGTATCTATCAAAAAATAAATTGAGAAATGATACATTAATTTGTAAAAAATGCTGCCTGATTTGAAGACAAAATAAGGTTGAGAGTTTCAGCCGCTAAATGAGTAGGCTGAGTGAATAACGGAGCATCGCTTTGTTCATTAGTTCTGTTTTCCTGATTTTTCCTGTATCCTCAACATTCCGACAGATATGATCTATGAAGTCAACTTTTTATAAAGTTGAACTCAAAATTCTCTAAAAAATAGAAAAAGTCATAATGTAGCACGTAAATTTATTCAATAATGAGTTACGAAAGCCCAAAAATGGGTAGTTTCTATAAAAATTTCCCTATCAATTTTCAGTTCATTTACCGATCACTGGTATGACTTCAAATTTGGCCTTACAATCTCAGCACTCATACTAGACGCTGAGAAAAATTTCAAGAAATAATGTTAAAAGCAACAACGGTGAAAGTGATTCTCAAAAAAATTGGTAGAATTACAAGTAACTTGCCAGCGTTTTCAACTAATTCTGAGCTTTGATGGCACATTGTATTCAAAGCATTCAAAATGCAACTTATTATAAGTGGAGCTCAGGAAATAATTATTTTCAATATTTATACTGCTGACTTTTTTTGAGCGTCCTCTTTTCCATCACTGCCATATCACTAGCAATTTAACAAAAAATGGACTGCCAAGATTATTGATCCAAAATCATCTAGTTCTTTTCTAATGTAGTAAGTTATTTCATACAATCTGCGAGCAATGTATTAACAATTAGGCTCCATGTTACATTGAAAACATATCATAACTTACATGAAACATGAAAATGAGTTTTAACTTTTGTCCTTAGCTATAAATACTGAAATTATTACTTTCTGATGCAATATGACTAGTACTTTTGCACAATCAAGGCAAGCTAGATAAAAATATTGAAATACAAATACTCTTCGATGAATATATAAACTCTATGATGATGTTCTATGAGAGTAGTAGAATTGACAAATCACGTTGTTAATTAGCTCAATTTGATTGACGTTCGGCTAAAATCACTTGATCAAATCTGTGATTGTATATTACTCTCATATTACTACGCAAAAATGATTTTATGACGACATGGTTTGTCTCCACATGGAACTTATGAGATATGTCATATATTATTCAAATATTGCATAGCGTAGGATACTACTTATTCCAAACATGAGAGGAGTCGAGTGGTGGAATAGCACAAACGTGAAATTTGTGACTACTTATGTTGTACACTACATTTTTGCTACGTCCAATATATTCATTTGATTATTTAAGAAATTGATAACTGAGATTTTAGGCGAAACAAACTTCACCTATACTCTATGCTTTGACATATAACAGCTTATTATTACTCTAAGTCATTGTATATCACAAAGAGATGGTAACAGTCCTTTTATATCTCAGATTTGTGTCGACATTCTGACAGTTGTCAATATAATGAACTCAATCAAACTATGGGGTGAAGTATTGAGATTCTCACTGAATGCGAATTATTCCCATGAGATATTCTTCTCTTATTGATAAGGTTTTATTATCAGACTGTGAAAAAAAAATAAATATCATGCTTCAGGGAGCGCACGACCATCATTATTGTTCGAGATGGAGTTGACTGCATTCAACGGAACCAAGATCGAAGCCCAAAGCGTAACTTCATGCAGCCAAGTTCATCTGAGTCAATTATGATGGTCATTTAGCATTCGAGTTGCATACGTTTCTAACTTACTTGTACTAAGTACAAGGAAGTATTGTGGAACCGACAAAGTTCATCTATCGGGATTTTGATGGTAATATCCCTTTTGAGCTTCCCTTAAAACATATTGACTATTTTTGGCTTGATGTCGATACGTATGTACGCGCGTACGTTCGTTCGTGCGTTCATTCGTTCATCTCAGAACTGGTTGAACGTATTATGTTGGAATTTTGTATTCAAGATTGGTATAGGGTCTAGCTGTGCACCTTGCATTATGGTTCCAATCGTCTGTACTGGAAGTGCACTTTATTCGAAACTTTTTTCGAACTTTTCCAATAAATCCAAAATGATCGACAGTAAGATGGTGAAATTCAGTATTTGAACTTGATGTTGTATCGCAATGGTAAATTTGCTATTTTTGTATGAATCAGTCGAACCAGAAGTGCACTTTACCTGGAACATTTTTTAAATTTTGTGCATAAATCTAGAATGATCATCCATAGCATATTGAAATTTAGTGTTGTTGTTATAGCATAAAAATAGTTGTCTACTACTTTTGTATTAATTGGCTGAGCCAGAAGTGCAGTTTATATGTATAACAGACATTCAGAATTTGCCGTATAAAACAATCAGTTTCATTGAATGATAATGTAGGCAATGATCATCTGTTGTCAATTTTTTGATTCTGTTTTAACATTGTACATGTCAAAATATTATTAAAATTATATTAATCATAATCTGAAGTGACAGAAAACTTTATTGAATGGATTTGTGTATATATCAAATTATGTACAAATAAATTACGTGATTTTCACGTCAGATTTTTTTGTAACAAATACACCAAAGTTCTTTACCACTAAGCTGTTGATTAAATTTGGAAAAATTAAAACTATCGCGCTCAGGCTCACAGCAAATGCAAACACTTTTCTAAACGGAGTTGAATATCACGAGCACCAAAATTTTTTCTGAAGTGCAATTCACCATTGATTAGTTTCAATTGTGATATTTAATTACGCTACAATTTTCTGAAAAAGTGAGTATTCTATATGATGGAAGCACTTAAGAAAATTATCTCAATGAGCATATCACAAAGACTATATAAATTTGGATAATGAAAATTGAGAATTACCCGTTCCGCAATTTGAAATAATTTCTCGTGTATGGTGTGCAGCTATATTCATAGACTAGCATGTTTCCCTGTTCTCTGCACATGGGAATTTGATTATAAATACTTTCCAAGATCACCATCTAATCCAGTAGAAACTTCAAATTATTACTACCGTAGTCACGAGAGGCATGCATACGTGTACGCACGCAACAATTTCTTGAATATTGTGTAATGGGAAAAAATGTAGGAGCTTATTCGGGAAATGTTCAATTGACTTATTTTGCCTTACTTTGATCATAATCTTACAACAATCAATTGTTGAAACGGTAATAAATTATAAGAAAGACGCAAATAAAGGCTATCTTGGAGAAATACGAAGGTTCTTAGAAGTCACTATATGCAATTTTAACAAAGAAACAAACTAATTAGTTTCCTAGTAATGTTGCTGGTAATAAAAGAAGATTTATGCTTCATGTTGAAAAAAAGTATCTGACTGTGTGAGTATTTTTGTGAATTGTGTACTTTGTTGATAATTCCAATATACATTTATGGAAAAAAGTTAAATCAATGAGCAACTTAGATACCAGGCACAAGAGGCTTACATTGTCTAAGCTTTTGTGATTAAGTAGCATTTCAAATACGTTTTTTTTAACAATATCATTGAGTATTGTGAAGACGGAAGGTACATATAGGCCAGTCGAATTTGATGGGAAATATAAAAGTAGGATACTAGCACGAACAGATCTCATTTCCAGCTCCTCAAGTAATAGAAAGAAAATTCATCTATTCAGCAACTAAATGGATTTGTACGGATCCCCCAAAAAAAAAATTGAAATGTATCGATTTCGACAAAAAATGATCACGAGACAAGTTGTAGAAGATTGAAAAATTTGGAAACAATGTAGCTTGAGCAAATCGGTTCAGATATTCTCAAGTTATTGTAAAAAAAGAACACAGGGAATCTTTCGTTTGCTTTTTTTCTGTCAAAAAAAAAATTTGGAAGGTTAGGTGTTACCTTAGTATTATTTTATAGATGCGGCTAATTGAGACTTGGAAACTTAGATGGATTTTGAGCAATTGTATTTGTTTATCCCATCTCGATGAAATTGCTCATCTTTGATGTTCTGGTAACTTTTTGAGATGAGCTCAAATATACTACTTCAGGTTGCATTCCGCTCCACGAGATTCATACTTACACTATACATTATATACAACTTTTTTTGTGATATCAATCGTATCTATGCTTGATAGGAAAGGTTATAAGTTTTGAGCTTATATAAATAGGCTAACTTGATCAGTACATCTTTCTCGTATTTGGCATGTATATTATAGATAATATTTTTTACATTCTAAGGGAGGAACGCTCCTCTACAACCATCAACGACCAAGAGTAAGTATTTTTCCCAGATTCGATCTTCCAATTAATGATATTGAAAGCTGAAATTTTCTATATTTTGGAAAATAAATTTGAATCATAGAGTGATATCTATTCAAACACTGAGTGTTCCAAGCTATCAGGACTCTAGTTTACAAGAAGCTTAGATATTTATTTGTTTAGTGTGATGCATCCAAATTCTGCTGCACGGAGTCGTGCACTAATGCAGTCTTTTACCCTTCCTACTTATAGTGTCCAGACCATCTAAACTTTGATTTGCATTTACACAGACTTTTCTAAGGCGTTTGACATATTCTTTTCAAATATTTCATGATAAAAAAGTACAATATTAAGCCCTCTTTTGCATTAATGAGCTATTTCTTGTCTTCCGGAATCAAACATAGCTATTTTTCTTCTCGGTCAAAACTGGTAACATACTGTTCCAGTGTTGACCATTTGAAGTCACAAAATTGCCTTCGCTAAGATCAGCACTGTCTAAATACTTTTTCTCGAAGTAATTCGGCGTATTCCTGAGTATTCTTATCTCTATTTTGTAAAATATTTCAGGTTCCAAGTTCTTATTACTTCACCACGCTCATGTAACATAAAATAATCATTAAATATAATAATACCAAAAGGTAACCCTGTTTCTTTTTTATTATACATAAAATATATTATCATTGATTTTGAACTAGCAATCTTTCATCACTTTCATGATCTCATAAGTTGTAAGCAATAAATATATTCACCTGTTGCTCGTTGATGTACCAGTGTAACACAGATGCAGGATGAGACTTTCCCGACGTACAATTCAAGTTTATCTCGTCTCCTATCTGATATTGAAGTTCTACTCCAGTTATTTTTGGATCTTCCTTTGGTAGATCTGAAAGAATAAATATATATTTATTAGAGTATGTATTTCAAACATTGTTTGGTGCAATTCACAACTTATGGCCTGTTTTCACAAAATATACCATTATCTGTCTCTAGATATCGTAAGGATCTGTATTCCACTTCCCTTTGTTTTTGATAATTCTATTGCAAGTATACTCAACTTGTTAGTATACAAAACAGAACATCCCCATAAATCAATTATAAGACCGAATATTAATGAATTGTGGAATTTCACATCTTAATCCCACGATTCATCAACAACGGTTGTCGACAAAACTCAAATTTGTGAAAATTTCAAGAAAAATATGATGTCAATGTCAATTTGCAGTAGAAACAAGTAGAAAGCATGACTTGGGCCCGGTTGTACAATCCAAGCTTATCTACAGTTTAGTTAATCCAAGCTTATTTACTATGGTTATAATTGCTGGAGTGATTATTACCATAAGAAATGAACTTAGTGTAACTTGACTGTGGATGAGCTAAGATTGTACAATCAGGCCTTGGACTTCATTATTCAATCATAAAAGCCAAAAATATTCTATTTCTACCTTCATTTTTTAATTGCTCCACTTTACATTGGTGCTATTCAAGTCTATCGTATAGAAATACATAATTACAATAGGACGATATGAAAATCGTGTCAAGAACTGTACCCACAATTTTATTCTTCCATAAATAGGAGAACCCATGGCGACACTATCGATTTCTCAATCACGTGTTTACGTCTTGTTTTACTGCATTGTATTCTAAGCTATAATCCTTATTTTTATGGTGAATTTTGATTTTACTCTTATCAATCATTGACTTAAAACTAATGTACTCCACATATTTGTTCGTATAAACATGCTTGCAGCATATTACCTCTCTTCTTGGTCATTTTTCTAATACACAGGCATTTCGCCTCGATTTGAGAGAAATATGCGTGCACTATGTTTTCCTGTCCTTTGGTCTAGCGGTCGGCAACCTTTCTGATATAGCAATTCAAAATTCTCAGGCCATTTACATGCTTTTCAAAGCAATCAATTATCAATAAGAAATTTGTGTGACATTTGCTACTCTTGATTCAAAAGTTTTGTACTCATTTTCATATCGAATGAAGGCAGAATAATATTTCACAGAAAATAAATTCGCAACATGATGTTTTTTTTCTATTTTAATAGTACAGATTCTACAAAATTATTCTTCCACTTCCACTTCCAGGTAGCTCAAATATTATTTGGATCTCTTCGCGGACCACCGGTCGCCGAGTATAATCTATGCTCCAATACTTATTTTTGTAATAAATTAATGAATTACTAGTTCTTGAAGTTCTACACTTGTGCGCACTATTTCAACCCCGCATCGCATTCTCTATTGCTATCTTGTCCATAGTTTGAAGCTTTTGTTCCAACACTCCGCGTAACTCTCTTTTATTACAAGTATCAGTAAAATATTCATGCGAGTCATAATTTTTTTAATTCGGTGGTTAAGACTATGCTGGAAGTTATGATATTCCGTTTATTCACTGTGTTCAATGAGTATATATTAATTTTAAAATCTACCTGTCATACTCTCAATAAAATATATTGCTCATAATACTATTAACAGTTTTCAGAATGATATACATAATATCACCTCGGCGATCAAGAATTTGGAAATTCGTTTCAATACACTTCTAGAAGCAAATTCGCCAAAAAACTCAATACGGTCCAATAGAAGACCGAACTGAGGTATGAACTACTAGCACAGCAAGAAAATAGCATCGTATCTGTTTGGCTGCATCAAAAAGTCACCTTGAGGTATAGATAAATGATGCTCAATTTTGAACAAAAATTTCATTATTCTGAACTCGTTGGTTAATGCTTTGTTGATGTGTCATAGTGTTCCTAGCTTTCGATCTCAACAGCCATGATGGTATCACGAATAATGTTCAATTACTTTCCTGTCCATTTCATACTAGCTGACACTTTCAATATGAATTGAGGAGGTTGATTAGTTTTTCATTGGTGCTCTTCATTGCTTAAAAAAACAAAACTTGAAATTAGTGCCCCGTTTTCCAATATCCCAGCACACTTTATCATGACGTGGTGAGCAACGTCATTTTTTTATGTCAATCTCTCGCCAGCTGTTAGTTTCCAACATTAATAAATGGGCTTTATATAAAAGGTGCCAAAGTTTCATGATTAATCATTTGTATCGAATTGATATTGTCTTTATTATAAGCTACATGGAGATATTACACTATTCAAATATCATTGTGCCAAAAATTCTTATTAATTCAGAGCTCTCTACATAAAATATTGAACAGTTTTTTATTAGCCACTCTACTTTGTGTCATATTCATCTTCAAATCTTCAGGTTGATAATTCCTTTTATTTGTTCTCGAATTAATCACCCAAAGTTGATAATAAAAGTTGCGAATGGGGCATTCAGAATTGACAAGGAGAATAATTTTAACTATCGCTCCAAGACTCCAGTGAAGATGTCAGTGATTAAATAATTATACGTTTTATTGGCGCAAAGATGCATGTCTTCTGGACGACTGAAAATATAGCCTAACAAGTCCCAAAGCATGATTTTGAAAACCAATTTAACAAAATTTTCTCACTAACTTAGTGAGGCTTTCGATAAGTGGAATAAAGTGTGACCTATACGCACTAACATGAAGTATCCTATTTCAAACGATAAGTTCTTACAGTTACAAGCTTTCTAAAGCCTAGACTAGCCTCGAAAACTGAAAATATAGATATATTTCAATATTTCGATATTTAGTGATCATAGTGAGAACGCTACTAGTTCTCGACGTAACTCCTGACACTGAGTTGTTTTACTTGAGAAAAGTAGGTACGAGCAATTCTCCACAGTCAAGTCCATAACTTGATATAACAAATTTCAAGATATGCATATCTTGGAATATATACTGAAGAATATCTATTTTTGTAAACAAAACGTGAATCATTTTCGGAAACATTTTAAACTCTCGTCTATTATTACTGTTCCAAATTGGCTCTGGAGATTTACCTATCATATTTTTCGAGTTTGAAAAGCTGCTTCAAAGTGACACTATCTAGTAGCATCAGTGAAGTTGTAAATTCATCCTAACAAACAAACTATCTTATCCCAAACTTCTTCAAGATAAACTATAATGAAATGAATTATTAAGCGATATTAAAGTCGATGTACCCGATGATAACAAAATTAGGTCATCATGTACGATTAGGGGCAATAATAAAGCTAATTTTCTCTTATATTCAAGCCCGCAAGTTTGTTACTGAGAAACTTTGCTTAATGACAATCTATATTGCTCAGGATCAAATCTCTTTCTCCATTCGTATCATTCTTTGTTTAATGAACTTTGTTGATAGGTCAAGTAGATAATGTTCACGACTGGTTTAGGAATAAGAAAATAAGAGTATAATGATTTTTCCAGAACGGTATAACTATAAGACCTTATCAACAGTATAGACGATTGTGACCATAATGCGAGGTGCACGTCAGAGTCCTATACCAGTCCTGAATACAAAATTTCAGCATTATTCATTCGACGGGTTTCAAGATTTGCGAGTTACGCACATACGTACGCATATACGTACCGGCATCAAGCAGAAAATAGTCAAGATGGATTCAGGGATTCTCAAAACGGATACATTCATCAAAATCTCGATATGTGGATTCTGGCGGTTTCACATTACTTTCTTGTACTTTGTACAAGTAAGTACAAATTTGATGCTTGATTAAAATCTCTCAATAATCATCACAAATTCGAACAGATTTTTAGTTTCGAGATTACCTGAAATTAATTCTATATCAGACAGAATTATCCTCCTTCCCATTATCATTGTTTTAAGTATTCGAATTCATATTTTTATCCGAGATGTGGTATATCATAGATAAAGAATTATGAAAGAGGGAACTATAATCACGTAGCAATCTTAGGAACTTCACAAACTGTAGAGTTCTTCTTGTTGATCACAATAATAATTCAAGCATGGAATGCGTTAACTTTAGCAAACATTTTGAAATTGTAGATTTCTGCATGAATATGTTTGAGGATTACAGATCAATAGAAGAAAAAGAGGAGTTTTTCATATTCAAACGTTTGGCACGTATTAATCATTGCAATAACAAACAAGCTAAAATAGTATATGCATCAAGCACATGCCGTTTGGTTGAACATAATAATCAACCAATTTCCAACGTCTAAGCATCAAACATGATTGAACTCAAACATCATTACATGGGGCCAAGAATAACGAAAACTTTTGACCCCAACAACTATGGGATCTCCACTTTCTCCTTTACTAGCCGATATCTTCATGAATCATTTTGAAGAAATACTTTTTAATTCAAAAAATACATTGAATAATAAGATCTTATGGTGGTATAGATATATAGACGACATTCTAGTCTTATGGCGAGGCACAAACAGATTCACTATCGAAAAAGAAGAAAACAACAAAATCAATTTCCTGGATGTTACCATCACAAAAACATTCGGAAACTTTTCATTAAGTATATACAGAAAACCAACCTATACAGATAATATTATTCCCGCAGATTCTAACCATTCAAATAACACTAAACTACCTTCCTTCCATAGTCTGATTCACCGATTAGTAAACATACCAATGACAGAACTGGATTTCAATAAAGAATTGAATGTTATTTATGATATAGCAATTGATAACGGTTATTACAAGCAAACAATAGATAAAATACTATACAAAAGACAGAAACAGATTTGTCTCAGAGCTATATATCCTTGTCAAGATGTACCACAAATTCCACCTAAGTATAGAAAAATCATTTATATGAATGAATGTAGTTTTGAAACTTCAAAAATTCTCAAGAATTGTGAAATTGTACCAGCTTATTATAACCAAAAA
Organism: Dromius quadrimaculatus; assembly: GCA_963989225.1. Classification (NCBI taxonomy): domain Eukaryota; kingdom Metazoa; phylum Arthropoda; class Insecta; order Coleoptera; family Carabidae; genus Dromius; species Dromius quadrimaculatus. Next base: position 53,441,549 of record OZ022325.1, on the reverse strand, counting down.
ACTACAGATAGATTCCTAATTGATAATAAATTCAGTAAGAAATGTACTTTAGAACAATCGGGTGTATACCAAATTAATTGTAAAAACTGTGATCACATATATATGCGGAAGACATCTAGGAGTTTTAACACTAGATTACAGATTGAATAACCCCAGTAATTCTAACGTAGCCAAACACATGCTGTCTCTAAATCATACTTTTGATGCAACTTGCATAAAAGTCCTCCATTTCCGAAAACGTGGTTTCAAACTTAATTTATTAGAATCTTTGGAAATTCAGAAAGCAATGAAACTTAAGAAAAATTTGATGAATGAACAGCTTGATCTGTACAAATCACCTCTTGTTAAACCCCTATAGAAACTCCTACTGTCTTCCCCCCCTACTATTTTATGTACCTTTGCTCAGTATTTAAGGCGATTGTTATTTCATGTAGAAATTATTGTACTTCTGATGATGGTGTAAAAACCGAAATACGTATAAATTAATTAATATATATATATCAATTTTGAAACTTGGCCAAGTGTTTTCTATTATTTTTATTTAGGATAGCTTTTAACTGAACTAAGTCAAATTCAGTTTGTAGAAGGCTTCATCAAAATAGAGACAGTTAGTACAATTCAAGAGGGATTTGGTATTAATTTGGCGAAAATTCTGGTACTGGTCATTCTTTGCAAAAAAACTGATTATATTGGAGAATTGTATTTGGATCCACGTACCTGAATTCTGTTGGAGTAGATAGTACTGACCTTAGAATTGACAAGGTAATGAATTTCAATATTTGGTTATAGCCAAAGTCTTTCTCTTATCGATAATATCTGGAAGGGATTCACCACAATTAGTGTTTTGAATATCAGTTTAAAAATAATAATAATAATACAGTTGAGAGTGGCTTCGTAACAGATAATACTCTACATCCCAAAATAGAGCAACCTAGTGGCAAAAATTTGTTTCCATCCGATCTAATGATGGGCTATCTTTGTATGTTTCCAAATTAGTCACAAATATGCACTACCGTAATATGATTTTTATTCTACTATACTCACTAACATAGCTTTTTGCGCTGAAAATCACCAGCTAAATCATGATAATGATTAAAAATACGTACCAACCACTCCTAATTTGGAGAAAACAGCCGATTTCATCAATTTATAGAGTTGTGAATATTTTTTTTCATATCTAAATATACTGATTGGGTCAATTAAAATTCTATATCGAACAACGCGTAGATCGTAGCAACAGTATCACTCTCCTATGTGATTCCTGCAAAACGAATTATAATGCGAATTCTCCTATTTATGTAATGTGCAAAACATATAGTTGACTAATCCCTAGTGTCTATTCTAAAATCAATATCATCCCGAATCACTGAGTCCTAGCTAAATTGAGCGTGAGGATTGTTGAAACAATTTTTGCTGAGATAATTAAGCTATGCTTAGGGTGAAAACAGGACCTAATCCATTTGGTTTAATATATCACCACATATTATGTGCTACAATATTTATCTCAAGCTATACTTACAATAAAATACTTGTTTCATATTTATCCCTGCTATTAATCTGATTCCAGATATTCATTCATATTATATATGTCTTTGAATTATTATGGGAGAGCTTATAGGCTCGCTTATTGGTTAACGATTCCAAGATGTATCTGTCACCATCAAGAACCTCTGCTATCAAAAATGGACTCCTGCACCTAGGATCGTGCTTAGTTTGATTTCATTCTATGTTCTTAAGCAAGACATCATCACCCACTTTGAATGTAACTATGTTAGATTCATTCTATTCGAATCTAGTTTTATCATAAATGGCACTGCTTCTTATATTTTGCGTAACATGTTATCGCTAACTAATTCAATCTTTCTCTGTTTCATCATCATTAGAAGATATTAATTTGAATAGTCCAGCCACCTTGTCAACTAATAACTCTGATGGACTAGTTTTGTTAACTGACCGTGCAGTTGATCGCCAATTGCACCTATCCTAAAGCATCTTACCAAGATCGTTGATAGTTTCAACCACAGTCAACATATTTTTGAGCGTACTCATTACGCGCTCTAATTGTCTATTAGCTCAACTGGAACCTGTCGCTATCAGATTAAAATTTATCTGATGCGAGATACAAAAATCTTGTAGGTCTTTATTTGCAAAGCATCTGCCTTGATTGCGATCAGACGAGATGAAACGCCAAATAAAGCTATGATGGACTTTTATGCTTCGATTCATTCACATCAATGTCAACTGTATGACATATTAAAACATATGTTGTAAAGATATCAATAATCACAATAACATATTTTTACTGCTCAGCTTACCAGGGATATCAATGTAAATAGTTTGCCAAGGTATGATGGTATAATAAGGTATGGAATGAAACTTAGCCTGATTTCTACCAGAGCTTAACTTTGAAAATCCACAAGTAATACAGTATCAACAAGTGCATGAATATTCTATGGTTATGATTCATGACCGACTATCCAAATAGAAGGTCGCCAAGGCTCGGCCTCCAAACTATTATTCTCAATCGGTAAACTTTACTTACTGACCTTAATACTTGAATAACTATTCTCTGGTGAAAGCAAAAGAGTGTTTGAAGAAAATATCTAATGAAAATTACCATGTTAGAGAAATGAAAATAGAATGTGAGAAAATGTTACCTGAAAAATCTCTCAGGATATCTACTTTGTTCACCGTATAAAGAAAAGAATCCGCCCAATGGTAGAAGCATCATGTTCAATGGATGAACAGAATATCTTCGCTTTTTTTTTTAATGCGAACTGTGTACACATCAACTCAACAGAACGTAATGGGCGGAATATTTTGATTCACTGCAAATTTTACTCCTAGGTGTTATCGTCAAGATCGTGCCTAATAGTATGAACAGACGTACAAATTTTTGCAGCATCGCCGACTTTGCCGCCATAATGTTGCCGGCTTTAGTCACGATAAATGTAAATTCACGTGCTATATTTATTACATAAAATCAGAATACCTGTAACCAGAAATTTTGAAGAGCAAGACTAGAATAAGAGAATCAAGACGTAAGAACAATAGCTAATTGCATGTCAAAAAGGCAAAATCTATCTGTGAGAACAGTATGATTTTGATGTATGTAAGTATTATTAACGATGATCATCTTCAATACATTCGCTCGACTCAAATTATGATTGTGTAACAAAGAAGAAGGAACTGTGATATAGAAGTTCTTATTTGATACTGCATCTGCATCGGAAATTTCCAGAATGACAAGACACCAGCTTTTACGAACAAGATACGTATTCACTCTACGACCGGCAGAGGGGCCATTGTCCATTTCCACGTTTCTGATGGTATCGTTAGCGATGGTATTAGCAACTGATAGTAATCGGCTTATCGCCATAGCAGATGCGATTATGTAACAAAACAAAATAACTATTCCGTATTCCTGTCGTTAAATGTGCGCCTCCTTTACGCGTTCAGAATTCAAATGTGAATAACGGTATTTAGCTACACTGATTGCTTGATATTCTCCACTACATAAATATTCATGGTTATCTTATCGGTCTCTTAAATGACGCTTGAGGATTTATAGGTATTTTATCTCCAACTCTCTAGATGCAAACTGTTACTTCTTGGAATATTTCACAAGGAACGGTGGAGGCTACAAAATATTACATTTTACGAGTTCACCGACAATTATGCAAGACGACTTATCAGGTAGAGAATCCATTGGACTTTTTTTTATCTATTTAGAAGTTTAAAGTCCTTTATATACTCGTACAACTTTTGGAAGTATAGCTCTAAATAAAAAGTTTACCTGGAAAGTTTACTAGAAGTTTTGGAAATGGATATCTTTATAGATTTTTTGCACGATTGGACATTTTCATGTATTTACCGGCCCTCTATTTGAGGTGGTAAGTTGATTTCACCGGCAAACTGTGGTTTCTATGGTTATGCTGACTTACCGCCCATGGGCAAAGGCGGTATGTAAAAAATTGTGAGTTTTCACAGAAAATCTTTATTTGTAATTGAATATTCAGAATAAAATGTCAAACTTGACAGCTGACAGCGAATAAACAACCATCAGTAGTAATTTCATTTGAAAAAAAAATTTGGATCCATATTTCGGATATTCCAATTGTAAAAAAAATTTTGTAAGCATTACGGTCAATAAGTACAGTACTGGTTTCGTATAATATTTAGAAACTTTGCCAAGGCTCGGCCTCCAAACTATTATTCTCAATCGGTAAACTGTACTTACTGACCTTAATACTTAAATAACTATTGATGTGCTCTTTGCCACCTCGTCTCTTTGCCGCTCGCGCCGCCATATTGAAAAAAATCTGACGTGAACGTCACGTGACTTACTTGTACATCATTTGATATATACACAAATTCATTCAATGAAGTTTTCTGTCACTTCAGATCATAATTAATATAATTCTATCAATATTTTGACATGTACTTACAGTGTCAAACAAATTCAAAAAATTGACAACAGATCATCATTGCCTACCTTATCATTTCATTTTATGGGCGGCCTCGATTTCGGCACCAAACTACCTGGATCTTCAATCCTCTACTAGAACTCGGCACTATACTATGGATCAGGACTAATGACTTATACTTCCTACTTGAGTAAGATTCTCTGGACACATGCGATTTTATAATAATAATTTTTTATTTGATGCATTTCGGGATTTGAACCTGATGGTTATATTACTAATAAACCAGATTCAAATTCAACCGTACAAGTGAACATTCATTTGAAGATTGGATTTCGACTCAACACGAGGAGTTCAGTGCACCCTTTTCAGCTGTCTTGGGCTCAAGTTCTATCTCACAGGAATGCTTTCAAAAGCGCGAACGTAGCGAGCTAGCCTGCAATAATTATTGAAGACTGTATCAGTCTAACATGAGTGATTCCAGAGTTGAATTCACTTATAGAATCAAATATTGCAGGGTGATCGTGGGTTTATTTGAAATTGACAGTGCCAAGTTCATGTGCGTTCCGCGCTAATCGGCTTAACATCGGTGCCGAGTTCAAGTTTTAGATGCCGAATTCGTGTACGCCCTGTTTTATACGGCAAATTCTAAATGTCTGTTATACATATAAACTGCACTTCCGGCTCAGCCGATTGATACAAAAATAGTAGATAACTATTTCGATGCTACAACAAGTTCAAACACCAAATTTCAATATGTTATGGCTGATCATTCTAGATTCATGCAAAAAAAAGATTGAAAATTTCAAGTAATGTGCACATCTGGCTTGGCCGATTCATACAAAAATAGCAGATAACCATTCTGATACAACATCAAGTTCAAATACCGAATTTCAACATCCTACGGCTGATCATTCTGGATTTATTAGAAAAATATGAAAAAAGTTTAAAGTAAAGTGCACTTTCGATACGGACGATTGGCACCTTAATGCGAGATGCATAATCAGACCCTAGACCAGTTTTGAATACAAAATTTCAACATTATACGTCCAACCGGTTTTGAGATTTGCGAGTTACGAACGCACGAACGTACCGACATCAAGCCGAAAATAGTCAAAATAGATTCAGAGATACTGAAAACGGATATTTCCATCAAAATCTCGATAGGTGAATTTTGTCGGTTTCATAATACTTTCTTGTTCTTAGTACAAGGAAGTAAAAATGAAAAATGGAGCAAAGATGACACTATGCTAGCTCTCCTCCCAAAGTCTGATTTATGATTCTATAATCATTTATATTGTATTAAAATCGTCGGATTGTGGATAATAAGAAGGATGAATAATTAGGTCATCTCCTTTATTGCAAACGTTTCGGTATACAGGGTGTAACAGAAATAAGTACATCAATTTTAACCAGTGATAGTTCTCGTCAAGCCTAACAATTTTTTTCAGTTACTTTTTCCAGAATTCTTATCTTTTTTTAGCATTATTTATTCCCTATAATTTAGCGAGTCGTTCAGGTGCATAGTTATCGAATCCAGTAGCAGTTGCAATAGAACAATAATTGATTTTGACATATCTGAGTTATCAATTCCTTCAAATAAATTCTGGAATAAACCCGATTATTAATTAATTATTCTGTCTACGATTTTATGGGCAGTTTAGGATTAGCTCAGCGAATTCATTTGAAACGATCTCCGAATTGTCATTCTTCACTAAAAATTGAATTATTGTGGTTATGCTAATGTATTTAATGTCAAAATATTATGCATTCATACATTATGATGAGAATACCATTGGATATTTAGAACTCTGAACGTAAAATAGCAGATGAGATGAATGAAATACATTAATTTATAAATGAAGCACCTATGTATTTGTTTTTCTCATATTATTACAAACTTCACCCTCAGGTCGTTTCAATAAAGTATGCCCAGTGAATTGATCTGCCGAATAAATAAAATATTGTTTCCGATATTTCAAAAAATATTTAAAATCAATTACCAAATTCTGTTTGATACATTTATAGGTTATATTTTCTGTTCTTCAAGAATAGAGTCTTCAAAATTTCATGTAGCAATATTTCTATTGAACTATTCAGTAAATTAATCAATTTGGAATTGCATTCCATTCATTATTCCACTGTTTTCTTCAAATAAATCGTTGAATGATTTTCTCTTCATGTTTCTGATCTGTTTCTGATGAAGTAAGTAGGAAACGGCAACTATTTTTTGAAATGCTCGTAGATAGCTGCACATTCTGACACTCCTGACACAGTTTTAGACAAATCAGCTGATTCAAGTGCAATGAACTTGTACAGACAATCTTGTACTATCCGAAAATATACGTGAAATCCCAAAATAAAAATCAAATTTCTTAAAAATGACATATAAATACGACTAAAAGACAAAATTGTTGATCACAGTGGCAAATTTAGTCTCTCTTCCAACATAATGCAAAAATAGAGTAATCGAGGTGAGTGAATATCAATGTATTGTCAAAATACTAATATTCCTTCAGTTTCAGATGAAGGCTCAAGGTTGCAAAATACTCGTTTCAATCGACAGCTTTCATTCTTCCAACAAATGAGAAACATTCAGTTTGAACCATAGCCGCACTATGAAATTTTTGACAGAACTTCGATGAATTTTTACTCTATATCCAGAGGATTTACGGAAAAAAGTTATCAAGAAAAATTGCTATACTTGACAAATTGCATAACAGGTTGAAATTGATGTACTTATTTCTGTTACAGCCTGTATATTATACCTTCATCAGTGCCTGAGGGCAGAAAAACACAAAAAATTAACTTACGATTGTATGACAGGCTAAGCCATTAATATCCTACAATAAATAACAATATTGTTTGATAAATACCTGAGAGATAGGAAGCAAAGCCAAAAAGCTGTCATTGTAGAAGAGACATGTTGTCTCTGACATTTTTTTGGTTTTTTCACACCAACATTAATTTTCTCCTCAGTTATTTAGTTTTTATATTTCAAATTATTTTTTACTTTCTAGTTCGGTTTACAATGGAAGCGTGTTTTTGGTATTTTCAAACTATAGTTAATTTCCAATTTTTTTATTTGATCTGCTATGAAAAATATATTTGTTATTCGCTCGCAGGGCGGATCAACGTTGACCGAGCTTGCTCCGCTCGCATAGCAGCTTACCATTAACCGAACTCGCTTCGTTCGCACGGCGGTTTACTGTTGACCGAGCTCGCATTGCTCGCCTACAGTTAACCGAGCTGCGTTTCCTGAATGTGGTAGCCGATTCTCAGACTCCCGCTCTGAGAGCGAGTATTTATTCCTGATGATCCTCATCAAGATAATGGGACTTAATAAACTATTGTATTTTCATCAATTTTGCAAAGTTTCAATTCAACCTGACGGCTCTAAGTAGGTGAAATTCACGTTCAAAGATTATTTCACATAAATACAGGTGAAGCTAATAATAGCGTTATGAAAAAAAAATATTTTTCTCAAATTTTCATTATTACATTTTTTTTTTAAATGTGTATTGGAAATACAAAAATTATCATAGAACAGTTGAATTATTGATTCTTTATTGATCAGACGAATTGTTATTGCTCTCCTTTTGACTCCATTTTAATTACAATGTCCAACTCTTCATCATCTTCTTCTTCAGTCTCCTGTATATTCATAATTTCAGTTAGTGTTGCCGCAAGACTCAAGACTAGTCTTGGTCTCGTCTCGTCTTGTCTTGGTCTTGCCAAGACAAGACCTTCATTTAGTCTTGCCACAAGACCACAAGACGAGACAAGACGCACCTTGAGTCTTGACAAGAAAGTCTTGAAGTCTTGTACAAGACTCTTGACTAAAATTGCCTGCTTTATTTCCACAAAATTTTAATCTCTAATCTGAATTTTTTATTCTGGTTTTTGATGGAATGAATTTCTGTACGTAGCCAATCACATCATATTGGAACTTGAGATATTTGTCATATGTTTTTGAATACTTTGGATTGAAAACAGCAAAAAATACAACTTTTGATTTTGAACTCGTATATTTTATGTGAAACTTTGACGTTTTGATCCTTTGACCAAAGATCTTCTTCAGAAAACAATGATATAAAAAAAACAACGAGGCAAGTAACTAGATACTAAAAATATACTGAAAAAATAAATAAATTGACTCAATCTGATTCGAATACCAGTACTGATTTATTGCAAAAGTATGATGATTTAGTGTATTGTTTGCAATCCTCACATTCTATTGGAAATTGGAAATTGTTAGCAATACTTTATTCTTTTTTATGAATTTGAATGGAATATATTGAATACATTCATCTACATTTGATTGCATCGTAGCTGTGGAGAATTGTGTTTGACGTTTATTCAAGATAAGTCTAGACTTTTTTTCATGTATCATTATTTGTGTAATGAGACATTAAATTTTGTTTATTTTGCAAATGATCAAATACAATTATTGAACTTCGATATGATGCTCTTGATATTTGAAGACAATACACATTAACTTCAGCTTTTGAAATATTTTTCGTGTTTTCTTGAAATTTATTAGCATCTTGGTGGGTCTCAAATCACCTACTGTCCGCGCAAGATATCTTGGCAGTCGGGAAGAATGTAATGCGATCCAGTATGCTTACGATGCGCTGTGTCAAACTCAAACTTTTGCTTAAGTACCGCACTACGCAAAATAGTGAGTCCTACTTTTACAACCATTTATTGCTAAATTTGGTGGTTAGAGGGATAGGGCAGCAGAGAGAATGCATCATAAATGATCAATGAGGTACATTTGAATCTGTCTGTCCATTGGTGTAGACAATAAAAAAATTTCATGTGAAAATATTTTTTTACGCTAAAACATGAAACGTACAAATGATTTTGTTACAATAATTTCAAATTAACATTCTGCAAGATGATTTTCAGTGCCCTTCACACAAACAAATTAGATAATCCCAGAAGAGATATAAAATCTTAAAGCTAATGACAAAAAAAGTACCTATTGATAAGTAAAAATTTATAAACTTCATAACATTCCCCTGAACAAGTATAGATATAACAGAGATTTGGATTGGATTTTCCAATCACCAATAACAAGTGCAATTTATTATTATTCATACAATTTTTTTGGGCACGCCTATGGTTTTTGTTGATTTTACTTATATCATCCCTAAAAGTTTACACCCCAGGACTGCCAAGTTATCTTGCGCGGACAGTACTTGAGAAGGGTCTCGGAAAAACTTCGACTACAGCCCCTAAAACGAGATCATATAGCAATATTCAGTCTCATGTCTTTAAACACTGAAATCACACCAATTTTTGTACTGTCTACATTGAATATTATCTCGAAACACAAAGTTAAACTTCAATCACAACAAATAAAAGAATGTAGACATCCATCCATAAATAGATATTTCTTTATAGGTATTTATAAATTTAGGCCTTACACATTTTTGTATGTTGTGAAAGTTAAGACATCTGCAATACATTAGTTCTCATCCCTATTGTTCATCGCAAAAAGGGGATAAGAAGTATGTGACCTTGACCATGGGACAGCAAATGTTTGTCTATATATTCCAAACGTTTGCTTCTTTATGAATTTGTTTGAAATTACGACCCTTCGTTTCTTCAAATCTCCTACGGCTTGGTCAGGGATGTTTGCCGAGATTGGCTTTTCTTCAACCCTTTCCAAAAAATGTTCTTGGAAGTGGAGTGACTGCTTTTTTTTTAAAGAATTTTTTAAGCGGTTGTAACTAACACTTACATATTGCATTATTTCTTCAATGTTTCAACATCATCTATTCTTCATTTCAGTTACATTTTTTCAGATTCAGGTGAGTATTCATGAAATATTTTGATCTTATTGATGGCGAAACAATAACTGTATCAATATGAAATATTTGAAATCCAAGTTATGATATACTTGCAATTATTATAAAAGTTGATTCAATATTCAAAACTTTGATTTATGATGTGAGTATTTGGGTAAGTTGTTGAGGATTGATAGCTCTTTTATCATAATATTCAGACAACATGGCCATCTAAAATATGTCACGTGAAGAACCCTTTTTTAGGACTCCGTACCCAAAGGGTGTAAATAGGTAGACTCTTGAGATTTCACAGAATATGTATTACTATGACCACTATGGCAACAAATAATAAAAATAAGGTAAATATATGGGATCCCCATACAGATCTTTACGAGTAACAACATATTGCTTCAGCCTTAACTAGATGATTTTCAAAAAAAATAGTAATATAAATATCGTTTGGTGGTACAGAACCTTCCGCGTGCTAGTTCAACTCGCACTTGGCCGACTTTTCACATTATATAATAATATAATTTCAACGTGGAATATGTAACATGTTCGAACAAAAGCTAGAGAAAACTTTTTTTATGATGTTCTTATAATCTTTTCGCACTCCCGGGAGTAAAAGACGAATTTAATGCCTCATTTATGGACTTAAGTTTGAGTTTAGTCCCGAGGGATCTAAAATGATCCATAATACCAAGAGACTAAAGTCAAATAAACAATTTTTTCTATGACGACTAAATAATCAAAGTACTTACCTAAATGTTAATTGAATTTTTTCATTATAATTCAAATCTATATTATTGATGATTTATATTAGCATTATCGCAAGTAACACAATTTTGGGAATGCATCGTACTGTTGTTTGTAAATTTTATAGATTTTTGGAATAGTATATTGTGTGGCTAGGGACGAAACAAGACGATTTCAGCTGAGGGTGAGCGTTGCTTGCCCGAGCGAAGCGAGGGCCGGCATCACCCCCGGCTGAAATCGTGTTTTGTCCCGTGCCACACATTGTATTTTTCATAATACCTGCATTGAAACTTTCCACATTACAAATTTGTCGTAACAAAGTAAATATTTTTCTTTTGATTTTGCAGGTAACAAGTCGAGAGTAGCTGCTTGTGCTTCATCAATAAGATGTTGCGATGTACTTAAAATTGTCGTATTAATACTTTTTTTCTTGAAACTAATCGTCTTTTTAATTTAATTTACAGCTCCGAATACAATAACTGTCAAATTAACTAAGGTTATATGATTTTCATTTAGAGATTGACAATGAACAAATGCGACTCTGCCAGGGATAAAACGATGTAAAAAATTAATTCAGCGGGCAGAAACAAGCTTGTTCCTGCCCGGCTTCACTCGCATTTGTCTGCAATTGTCTTGTTTCGACTGACAAAACAGGCGTTGAAACGCGTTGTTTCAATGCAGGTATTATGAAAAAATAATTCTACAGTTACCTCTTTCGCAACCTTATCAATATCAAATTTCTCAATCATCTTTTTGACAGCAAGTTTATTTATTTAACAACTGTTGTAGCCAGCCTTGTTACTATGGTGAATTTAGTCAACATTTTTGAATCAAGTTTGTTCTTGTCAAAATTGTAAGATTAATTAATCTGCTTTTAGACTATTGTGATTCAATGAAATACGGTAATGCGAAAAATAGCGTAGATAACACATGACTTAAGTGCCTTTAATCCCTCAGGTGAGTATTGCCCTCGACTCCGTCTCGTGCAATAAACTCCACCCTCAGGATTAAATCAAGCACTTGAGTCCCTCGTTATATAATATACTATTTTGAATCCAGATATGAAAAATTTATTCTTTGGAAATATATCAAAATCAGAATTTCACTCGTAAATGCCCATTCCTGATGATATCTTCTCGAATTTCGATTTAATTAATGCTATCAGTTTCCAATGCACTATATAAATTAAAAAAAAATTATTTAAAAAAATTCAAAACAAGACTCTTGTCAAGACTCGCTTCAAGTCTTGTCTTGTCAAGACCAAGACAAGACTATGTTCTGCAAGACTTGCTCAAGACCAAGACAAGACTCAACTCTAGTCTTGTCTTGTCTTGTCTTGTGACAACACTAATTTCAGTCAAGAGACACGATGGATCTACATCTTCAGTAGGCTCTTTACTTTCAACATCATAAAACGCATCGGGTGACACATTTAAACAATCCTGACCGTGACAATTATTGTAAAATGGTAAGCAGCTTAACCCAACTTCTTTGCAATTGCAACTACAGTTCAAGGTACATCGCTTGGTGCAATTACAATAAAAGGAGTTAAGCAGACTTTCAAAAGCGAGTGGAAGAAGGATTTTAACCGGCTTCAGAATTTGATCTTGCCATGTCCATCTCCATTCATCAAGCTCGTCACCAGCTTTCTTCTACCAAAGTTTGTGATTTGCGGCTCTCATAGAATGTTATTAAACTCGCACGCTGGGAGTGAAATTTTTCAATGAATTTGAGCCTATCAATTCGCAAAGAAATATCATAAATGTAATATTCTGTTATGCGGAGAACATTCTAATATGCACTTTATGCACTAGATGGTGTTGTACGTAGTTTCTACCTATGCAGGATAGATGGCGTGGCATATAGTTTCTACCTCTGCAGACCATTCCTCTTTGTGAGATTGGGCACTTGGAGCTCTAAGCCCTGACTACCATTTGGGCTTTGGCTATACTGTACTGATGAGTCCTAATGAGGACAAAACACGTGTATACAGTTGCTCCCTTATCTAAGATGATGGACATACAATCCGATTCTTGAATTTGTAGTTCATGGAACACTCATATTATATTATTTATGATATTGATGAACTCTAATTTGAGTCCATCACTTTGGCTCGCATTCTGACAGCGTCTTATATCCTGTTGCAAAAATCAATGCAAAATAGGTTTACTTTGAAAAACATCCAACTGAATCGCGTTGTCAGAGATTATAAGATCAAAATTGGATTCAGAAAAAATCAAAAGAGGTTCAATGAGCAAATGTCCAACTCAGCCAGTCGAACATAAAGCATATTCAATCTCGGATCGGTCGTTATCTGCTGAACAATAGTACCTAGTTAGATATCTATGAAATCTATTCAGTAACAAACAGTACATAGCCTCTATTTCCAAATTTGTTATAAAAAAAATCAGTCCATTCCAGTGTTTCTTAGCCCTGTTATCTAAGAATCCTTTTACGAAGCTCTCATTTCCAATGTCCTATTTCCAACATTTCCTTGCTTTGTTTCAGTTCATTCCTCCTCTAGCTCCCAGAAAATCTCCTTGGTCAAGTTTTCTTATTTATTCATTCATTACTTCATCGCAACAGGACAAAGTCCATATTCCACTGTGAATTTGAATACAGAAAAGACAGTGCATTTGCTACGTAGAAAAGTTTTTGTTCGTCTACTGGTCTACAAGGACTATCCAACGTTGAATTTGTATATCAAAAATTTATCTCAGTTTCCCATTGACTATGTTCATTCTCTGTATCTACCAACAATATTTTGTTCAAATACTTTGAGTGGTGCCAGCTCCTGCACTACCTACAATAATTTCGTTTTCTCTACAGAAGAATATTATTATCATCGTTACTATAATTATTACCATTATTGTCATTTTATCATCATTATTTCAATTCAATCAGTAGGATGCTTAGACTTTCTCTGAAATTTAATACTACTAAATGAGATACATATCTTCCACCTTGTTTGCTGCAAACTAGGTCTTTTCTCTCATCACAAGGCTGCAGCCGGTCAGTTAAGCCAGAATACCACTGCAAAATTTTCATAAGAATTACCATCCATATTTCCATCATAAAAACAATCATACTGGTAGCAAGAGAGTACCGTATCCCGCAATGATTTTTTTAACATGTTTTCAGAGGATTGTATTCTTCACGTTGTTGTGATTTAGTGTCAAAATTATATTTATCCAACCTATTTGATTGCTTATGTCTGGGGTTCAGTTAATTGTTTTTAGTAAATACGAATTATAGTACAAATAAAAAATTTGAATTACTGTAATAACTAGAGTACTGGGCTATGTAGTTGAGAAAAGATTTAGAAAATCAGAACGCCGTTAGACGAAGCTATGGTTAACAAACGAAATGGGGGACAAAGAATTTTAGTCATGGCATTTTCATTTCAATATAAATCAGTAATATCATGTGTCTACACACTGAAAAGTTTATTTGCGGCAAGTTGAATTTATCTGACGTCAAAGAAAAAAAATTACCCGATCACATTGTGAAAGTGGAGATAATTGTTGCAGGGTATTGAGGCAAATCATGACAGGTAATTCGATGGAATTCATTTGACGTCATCTCTTCGAAACTATCCTGAATTATGTAGAGCCACTTCTTTTCATACGTTCGTAATAATTGCACTGAATCATCTCAAAAGTGGATGAAGGTGTTCAATCGTCTGATGATTCTAGTGACGGAATTGGATATAGCAGAAGTTCTACTCATACAGTCATTTGATGAGCAAGAAACAGAGTTAACGGAAATTCTGTTCGATGAATGTCTATTCTTTTACGAGGTTGATTTTTTCTTCTTGATGATTTCTTGAGCCTCCACTGTCTAGTAAAACAAGTTTAGAGAATGATTTATATTTTGTTATCTTATCACTTTTATTGTTATAGTTATTAAACAGATAGTTCACCAACCATAAATTGTGTAGCTTCACTAACTAGCTAAATGAAATCTGTGCATTACTTGTGCTTTGTACAAAAAATATTACTGCTTGGAAATCTGGACGAAGTAATCTTCAAGCAGAATTTTCAAATTGACTATCAGAATTAATATGCAAGGAATGATAATTTACTCGCAATAACATGCTCCATAGATCAAAAGAATAAATAAGGAACAAATCACAAAGATTACGTGGACGTTCGATGTGCAAAAGAATAGATATTATAATCGTTAACTTGTTAATTGGGAAGAAGTCTTCGGATGGATAGAGTGGTCGATCGTGTATGAATAATAATAATATTGATGAAGTGGAATGCATGGTCATGTCCACCATATTTTTAGTAAGAGGCGTGATTCAAATGCACGTACGCATGTATCTAAGGGTCATTTGACACGATGCATTAAATACTGCATTTTATTTTGCATTCTAATACTGAATTTTGATGTAAAGAAAAATGCACCGTTTCATATAAAAATGTTTTGCATCGAACTTTGGTTTTATGTAGAACATGCTGCTTTTTTTGCAAAATGCAGCATTGGAATACAGAGAAAAATTCCGCATTCCATGCATCGTGTCAAATGGCTCTAAGATCATATCTGCCTACAAGAGCTTGCTGCGGGATAGAATACAAGTCAATTATAACACTTAAAGTACTTACACGTGAAAATACTATAAGTATAGTGTGGTTGAAATTCATATTCCTGACTGAATAAGCCTATAAGGATGTACCTAACAAAAACAAGTACATTTATTCCAATCAATGAAAAAAAAAAAAAGAATGTAAGAAAAAAATTATCAATGACTTTTCCCTGTAGACCTCCTGGGAATCCAGTTAAAATTTCTTGATGTTTTTCAGAAAATGTTTGTTATCTGCTTGAAAAATGATGGATGTTGATCAATATCTGTGATTTTCGTATTCATATCAGTTGTTCACTTAAAACTGGAAGAATATTTGTATCTTGGCAATACATAATAATTTTGTCATACAGATTCTGAAATTCTGGCTTAGTTCTGCACGTTCCACAAGTTGGGTCAGATTTGCTCGACAACGCCTCTAAGATAATATAATGGTCATATTTATGCTCCTATTCTGACTTATTCCAATTGAGGTTTCAAGCATTGTACTAACATTAATGACTTATTTACTCTAAGGAATAGAACGATGGAAATTTCTTTCTCTCAAATATCAAACTATCCAATTTGTTTATGGAAAAAATTTGAAGGAATGGTTAAAACTACGTTTTTAATGCCATTGTCAGACATAAAAACAGCAATAGCATGAAATATACAAAAAAAATAATTCCAACAACATTTATCTGAATCTTTTTTCTTGTTAGCTTGTAAAATTTATAATAAACAAGATGAATTACTTTTGAACAATTATATTACGTATTTTTGTTGAATGTACATGTAAAAAGGCTCCAAAAAGCAAAAAAATGTAGACGAATTACTTGAATAGGGAGGGCTGAAAGAAATCTGTTTGATAATAATAGCCTCACTTTCTCAGAAATTGATTTGATATTTCCATCTCACAAAACTTCATTCTTTCTAGTCTCAACATGGTACCATATTTTTAGACTACTGCGTTCCCCCTACTAACGTCAATTACAGCGTAGGATCCTCGAAGGACCTCAGCTAAAAATGTTGAAACGTATAGGTAACATTTGAGTAAGTGGTTATAATATATAAAATACCTATAATGTTATCTATACGTTTCAACATTTGGGTGAATAGTTATAATGGTAAAATATATTAAAAATGAATACATACTGTAAATATAGAAGAAGACAACAAAAGAATTCTCTTAAATCAAAGAAAACGTATAACATACTGTCAATTTTAGACGTAAACGATGCAAATCACTGTGGTGCCAATAATTTCTTCTCGATGTCTCTTGCAAATCAAGATCTCATGTTGTGAACATCTTATATTTACTTTTTATAGTATGCTCGTGTCAAACAAAATATCAGAAACATAGGAATGTTCATTTCTTCTTGTTATTTTCACTTACAGCTCAATACAGAAGTGTACTTGGAGATAATATACACGAGTTCAGAAAAAAATATGAATAAGTTACAAAACTCACTTGTTGCAAAAATATTGTCCTCATTATCGTCATAAAGAAACAAAAAAATCATACATCAACTTATTGGTTTGTAGAAAGAATGATACACATCAATAACGACGTGAGGTCCCTTGAAGACCCCACACACCTTTTTTGTTCAACAAAAGTATATATAAATAAAAATCAATGTTCGTATGTTTGTACCTTATGCGTTCCGAAACCATTTAATCAGATTGTAGTGAAGCTTTGATAGAGTATTCTGGGGACGTACGAGACGGTATGTGGCACAAAAAATCTATATATAAATTAATTTCTTTTTTTTTTTAATGGATTTACCTCCTTTAGTGAAAAGAATGTATATTAATAATGACTCAATACACAAATAATTAACTATTATTATGACTCCATCAAAGTTTATTTCAAAAATTAGATTGATATCAGTATTATATAAAACAAAGTTGGGTTACTTACACCATTCATAAATCAAGAACGGCTTGATCAATTTTCCTAATCTGCAATTTTTTGGATTTGTCCCCGTCCAGAATAGCAGAATAAGTATTACAAAATCGGAAGGAGGAATTTTGTATAAAACGGATTTTTTGATGATATCATATGAATTTATTTATCTTATTCAGCTCATAAGATTTGTCTCAGGGAGGAACAAACAAAAGCTGCCGATAGGACCTGAAAATGAATCTGAAAACTTCAGGTCCTATCGAGTGCTTTTTTTCGCCATGCGAGCGGAATGAGCTTGGTCAAAAATAGGTCGCCATGCAAGCGAAGCGAGCTCCGTCAACGCTAAAACGCCTTACTAGAGATGCGAACTCGGTTAACGGTAAGCTGCGGTGCCAGCGAAGCAAGCTCGATCAACGGTAAACCACCGTACGAGCAAATCGAGCTCGGTCAACAGTAGACCATTGCGCGAGCAAAACAAGCTTGGATAACTGTAAGCTGCCGTGTGAGCGAAGCGAGCCCGGTCAATGCCAAGCTGCTCTGCAAGCGAAAAGAGCTCAGTTAACGGCAAGCTACCGTGCGAGTGGAACGAACTCGGTTGACTATAACCGTGCGAGCGAAGTAAGCTTGGTCAACTGTAGAACGTCGTGCGAGTGGAACGAGATTGGTTAACGTAAGATGCCGTGCGAGCGAAGTGTGTTCGGCCAACGTTAAGACGTCGTGCGAGCGAAGTGTGTTCGGCCAACGTTGAGACACCGTGCGAGCGTTGCAAATTCAGTTGAAGGCAAGCTGCCGGGCAAACGAAGCGACGTCGCTCAACAGAAAGACCGCCTTATAAACGAAGCGAGTTTGTTAAACATGGATTATTCCCAGCACATGCATATCTATTTCATTGTTACATTTTGGTTAGGTTCATATTCAAATAGACAAGTTAGATCCAATATAATAATTACATCTATATAATCACTTGAATAAGCATGTCAAGTGAGATCCATATATTTAATGTATAATCTTTAATAAATTAACAAGAAAGAATGTAATATAAACTCAAAAGACATTCAGTGGAACTGCAAAGTCTCGGCCAAATACAAAAATCTCCTATTTGGATTGATTCTCTACAAAAGAAGATCTTTTCACAGTTTGACATGTCCTTATTATCTCCGGGTTAAAAAGTCCTGATATAGAAGGTAGGCTCAAGTACCTTGCAATCTGAAATTATCAATTCTGTGGCGTCACGAAGTACGCCGGGTCAGCTAGTTGTGTATAATAATTGTAAAAGTAATAAATACACGGAAAGGGGAAAGAAATTTATCAGAAAGCTACCTAGAAAGTTATCCAAGAAAAACATAATCCAGGATCAAAGGGTTGATACTATAAAACAACTATAACGGTTGCGCGGAATCCTATCTTCAATATCAGATTAAAATTATAAAAAATATAGATAGAGATTAGTAAGTGGAACTTTTGTATTGTAAATTTCCTCTTCTTTGAGAATATTTTTCTTCGATTTTTACTATTTTTTTTTTGTTAATAACAATTGCAATTTTTGCGAACGAAAAAAGTTCTGAGAATATATATTCCCAATTGAATGAGCTAATGCTCATATTTTTGGACTCTTACAACTATTTTTTTCTTAGAAAACTCATTTCTCAACTAAACTACAGATCAATTCAGCTTGATTAAATTACAAAACAACGAAACGTATGAGTTCCATGTTCCATGACACTAATATATTCTTCAGGCATACATCATTAAAGTGTTGAATTTGTAAAAGGTTTGAGGAAAAATGTATGAATTTAGTCCTATATTTTTATGAGGTCTTCATCTAATGAAAGTCAAAAACTTGGCTGAATACAATCTTTCAGGTCTTTAGTACATGTGAATTTCGATCAAAGAAACAAAAATCAACTGAAATATCACCAGTAACATTCCTCCAAAATTTTTCTTGAATTATGATTCTGTCGTCTACAATATTAAGTATGGTCTAGAAAAATAAAGATTCTCAGATTTTTTCGAATTATTCAGGATCTTTTTGAGTTCAATGCATTTTCAATTATTTGTAATACATGGCACAGTTCACGATTTGCACGAGTGTTTTAATCATTAATATTATCATGAAGGAAACGAAGTATTGGAATTCAGCTTCCACCAAGTTCCCACACTTTGTTTCCTCCATCAAATATAACAGTCAACATCAGCCATTGCTTCAATTATTTAATGACAAATTTTTCTAAAAAGTTCATCCGTATGTGACGGAGCCGCGGATAATTGCTAGTTACTTTATGAGTAGAACATAAAAGTACGAAAAGAATAAATTTACTGGGCTACTTGTAATAGACGGAGAGCCAGGGCCAAAAACAGTCTCTTAATTTACTAAGCCCTTAGCTTATTGTGGTTGTGTACCCAATAGGAACATGTGATCAAATTTCTGACAGTGTGACTAAAGCGAGTATTCATGTGATTGGGCCTTGATGTTTTTTGCAGGGGAAGATGAAATGTTATATTTCCATAATGTCAACCTGTCAGCTTGATATAATTGGTCTCAATAGTGTCGCAGGATGGCAACTAACAGAAGGAATCACAAAAACCACCTTGCAGCATCAATAATTCTTTTTATATTCCGGATGATACTGTGTTGTAAGAACCATTTCATATGATCAAACAATGAACAAAACATTGTCAGAACTAAATTATTCTCTAATATACTCAGTTCTTGTAGGTATGGCAGTGCTTTGTTTATCATATGTTGATTTTGCGTTATTATTTTATCGTAGATGATCACGAATTCATGGGGAAATTTAAAAAAAAAAACTTCATGATGTTAGTCACGCATAGAACTTCTGTGCTAGTTGTGCTTTTGCGCAACCGCAGAACGCAACGCTGTCAAGCTGTCAGACTTTACATAGCGTGATACTTAGTAGGAAGCCTTTTTAATTACGCGGTTTACACATTCAATGAAATGACGTGAATTGAATCGCGATGAATCTCGTGCTCTTATTGTTACTTCTGCATATTTGTTTCGAAAGTAATTTATATTTCCAGTCGAAAAAAATATATTGTGGGAAAAACATGGAAATACCATTTACTGCTCTTGCTCTAATTATGAAGATAGCATCACACGTCATCCATGTAGACTATAACTGAAAACTAAAACTGGATTGGATTTAAAAATGGAGTTCATGTAAAACATATGTTCCTGCCCCGCAATTAGTTCGGCTGCATTCATTGCAGAATTCTGTTGAGCAATCCATTATCATGAAATAATTGGGAAATTCACAAAAAAACAATTCTCGCATGCACAGGATTACAAATATCATTAACGAGTCTAAGCGTATAGAGCCGTTTGGATAATTGCGTTTATGGAATCTATTATCACAGACACAATCACCAGTCGATATTAGTGGTTTATCTATTAACAAAAGCCAGAGAATTAAGTGTATGATACCATTGTATATTCAGGTACTTACCAAATTCATTAGATGATCTCTTTAGAGATGTTATTGTATTTGTGATATCCAGAACAGTTACATCAATTACTTGTAGAAGACATTTGAGATACGTAAATAACTAAAATATGATTTTAATGAATGGTTGGTTTATTTGTAGACAAAACTATGTTCAATCTGAAATTTTAGAGGCAAAAAATAAAAAACTTGATAATTTTGGGCATTACATATGTGCTATGCTTGTCATGCCATGCCATGATGGCCGTTTTGACAAGCATGGCACATGGTTCAAGCTGATGATGGCTGGCCATTGCGGCGCTGAAAAGTCCTGTGTCTTTGAATAAACGTAATTCTGTTTACGAAGTTATTTTGGTACCTTCGCCACTTTTATAGTCTCTATATCCATTTATTTGTATCACTACTTATGAAGATAAATGTACAGTAATGTTTTGGTGGATGATCTAAAATTGGGACAAGTTAATGAGTTTGTGTATCTGAGCAGTGTAGTTTCGGATGATGGAAAAATTGATGAGAAGATTGAAGGAAGAGTATCTGCTGGTTGTGAGATATTGGGTGCTTCAGGGATGTTGCATGGAATGTGAATATTTCAAGGGATGCAAGATTGAGTGTATAGAACGGAATATTTGTACCTGCATAAATGTATGGAATAAATTGGTGTATGAGGTATGCAATATTGGGAAAAAATGTTGTAGAGAGAGTGAGCATGAGTCAGTTACGTCGATTTGGACATGTGGAACGAATGTCGAATTGAAGTTTTTTGAAAAAGATCTATGTTGGAGAAATTGAAAGTGAATGATCGCGTGGGTGGCTTGTATGTAGATGGATGGATATGATTGGTTGATTACGTGAGAGAAAGTTCCTGAGTGGGAAGAATAAACAAGCTTGTATGAATAGCATAATGAATGTAGATGAATCGTGAAAACTATGGTTAGACAGGTGTATTTGGCGAAGAATGATTGCTAGTTGAATATTAAATGGAGTTTTTACCAACCTCACTTGGAGAAGAAGACGTGGTATGTATTGATGAATTTATCGTAGTATTCCAGAAAATAAGTTCTTGGCCATTGAATACATATTTAGCAAAGTACTCACAAAGTGAAATATCAACTGTTGTTTTTTTTGCAATTCTAACAATAATTTTGTATATTGAGTGTGGCAGCTGAACGAGCTACCTCAAGTAGCTTGTTTGTTATTAAAGATACAATAAAATACTATGAGACTATCTTATGCAGGTCTATATGGGGGACACTTAATTATGGAGAAATATATTTTCTTGAACTAGTGCTTTGTAACGTTCCAAACTGACTTAAGCTCGTTCTTCGCTCTTAGAGAGATTGTAAATGACGTGAGGCGTTGCAAAGTTAGACTCCAGGCGTATCCGGAGCGCCACGATGTTGTCTTTTCGTCCGCAGGGCACACAACAACGTGAGTACCTGCAATAAAGGGGTGTTTGGTCGGATGAAGGAGTTACAGGAATGGGTAACCGCGTAATGGCCTTCAGCATCCACCAGAGGGTCGACTTAAGCGACACTGTACTCACCACAAGCCACACTCTCAAACGGAGATTGTGGCAGCTAAGCTGTCTGAAAGAAACGAGCAGGTCCACTTTTTCGCACAATAAAACAAAGATTTTAAATGGAATTACTGACTTCAATATATGCAAAAACAAATGAATGGTGGAACAAAAAACCTGATGCCTATACGCCTTGCCCCTTAACTAGCCAAAGCTCACAGTAATCACGGAGACAGGTGCCTAGCCAAATCGATTGTGCTGTGCAGAACAAGCGTATAGCGCCAAAACACTACTGCGTCCACATCAGCTGCATCCAAGGAGCGCCTAACACAAAATAAATGACACGTACGTAGACAAAAAATAACAAACGTAGATTTCTGCTCCAACAATAACTACACCAACAAATGGTACAAAACAGACACTAAGCTGAAGCCACAAGTTCTCCAGAACTGTAGCGATGATGTCTCCTAACCTGGTGGAGGTATCGGTCCAAGAGTTGGTCGTGGATGGCGTCAAAGGTAAGTAGCCTGGAGGTGGTCTCAGGAACTGAATATTTGGTGCTTGTGTCGCTGGGTGCTCTGCGGGCGTCCGGAAACTTCGCCTCAGATGTTTGTGGCGGTTTTTGAAACACGCGGTATGCGGAACGGTTTCCTCTTTGAGTCCCCAAAATTGGGCTGCTCGACCGATGTACATTACCAAAACACGGTTACTCGGTCGGAGCACGATGCTGATTTATTATAAATCCCGCTATGCGGCTTTGATCACTTTCAAAGTTAAAAAAAAAATCGTTGGCTCAAGAAGAATTTATTCATGCGACCGTTACATTTCAAGCATACTGCTCGAATCTCTTACCTAAGTCAGTCTCCGAACAATTACTTAAAAAAAAAACCTTTTTTCTTACTTTTACGTAATTTCATTGGTTTCAGCTAATTACAAACAGAGTAGAGAGGAGTGCCTGGCGGGAAAGGATTATTAGGATTAAGGAATTTTATTGTGAGTGTTATGTCATTTTATTGTGTTTATATTTTGTAATGTGTTGTGTCAAATGTGATTTTTATGTGATTTGAGGTTTTAAATAAAATGTTTTTATTCTGAAAGAGCGCCTTGTCAACTTCTGACATCTTGCAGCAACTAAGTGAATTAGAAATACGAAACCAAAATACGTCATTAATTAGCAATGTGTCAAATATTAACAACAAGTGTGAGGTGAGTGAAATGTTTTATATATCTGAAATAATAGTGTTAATAAGTTTAAATTGTAGCAAAAAGGAATGGAAAAAGTCTGGAATATGGAAAATGGAAAAATAGGAACAAGGTGCGAAATTGGAACGTAACAGCTTCTCAAGCTACAACACAAGGCTATATTTTTTTAAGTGAGATGCTATATACTTTATGGTGTAACTCAATAGTAAATTTTTCTCTTAAATTAACCATGTATTCATTTCATATCCTTACATGATGAAAATATTTCAAAAAATGTGATTGAAATTTGAATAAATTCTATTCTCAGTTATCTTTCAGTACGCTTTGAAGAATTAAGCTTCATAAATACATTTAATTGTTTGTTAATAACTTTATGAATAGTGTTCTAGCTGATTCCCATCTCTTTTTTAACATGCATCTCTTACGCGATTCTTCAAAATTCCGTTTGTTGTTACTGGTGTAGAGTACACTTAACAGCAATTTGTAATTATAGGAGTCATGCCAATTATGCAATAAATAATCCAAATTGACAGATAGCATACTTTGTCTTCCATAGTCCACTGGAAAATAATTATGAAAATAGACTTGATTTGAATTCCAATCTCATTTTTCTCAATATTCTCATCAAGTCAAGCTATAAAACAAATACATGGTTGATTTCAGAAAAAAAAAGCTCTATCGAATGGGCCTGAGGAATATATACCATATCTTTTAAAAAAAGTTACTTCATGTTGTAGCTTAAGAACCACTGGTTCAAGAAAATATTTTCTTCTATAATTGGCTGTCCCATTTGGACCTGCATAAAACTGTCCCTCAGTATTTTATTGTATTTTCAATAGCATAGAAATTTTTCGAAGTAGCTCGTTCAGCTGTTACAGCCTGTATATGCTGGTCAGTCAAATTGAACAATAACCGTAATTTTTGTGAGAGATTACGTAGAGTAGCAGTATGCTTCGTGAATACTTGAAGTTAGCTTTTTGTCATTCGAAAAATATCAGAACGAACCAGTGAATTTAGTCGAAAAATTGTGTAAGCTTGCAATTTCCAAAAAATCAGAAGGCAAAAAGTTGCATTTGATAATGACCAATTTATCGTTCTGAATTCGAAAGTGTCCTTGGCTTTTTGATTCAAATCTATGCTTCTCATTCAGTCGTAGAATTACTGTCCTGGAGACTTCAACATGTCAATTAAGGAGCTCTAGAATCAGCAGCAGCAGGGGTTTGAGAAGTCTCGACAATTTCAATGTCCCGAGATACGAGACAACCCAAGATCATAGTCTCGGGATGCCCCGAGACTTCGAGACTACCCAGAATAACATTAGAATTGAGTCCATTTTTGGCGAGATTTATCTATGGAAAAAGAAATTTCACTGGAAATCAGCATTTATTACACACAAAATCAAATCTTCACATCAATAATTGATTGCCCGTAATGTTGCCACGAGACTCGAGACCAGTCTCGGTCTCGTCTCGTCTCGCCTCAAAAAGTCGAGACGAGACTATAGAATGAGTCTCGAGCCAAAAGTCGAGACCGAGACGAGACCAGAGTTGGGTCTCGGCGAGAGTCTTGCGAGACTCTCGACGAGACTTGTATCATAATCACTTAAGATTCATTTTTATCTCTTCCAGAAGCAATTTTATAGAGTAAGTAGGTGAATACCACCAAACTGCAGTAATAATAGTTGAATTAAGATGGTAACTGATAGATAAGTCTCCGATTGAGACAATCATTTCTTCTACCGATCTTTTAGAATAATCACTTCATATTTAGCCTATATAACAATATTTTTTTGTCGATTGTTTTTTTAAAGTAAGTCATTTGGTTCTATCATGTTTGGTATCAAATTACCTAAAGCTCCTGCAAAAATAAGTTAAGTAGGAGTGTGAAATAGGATATTCAAACGATTGTCAATTGTTTTTTTTTTGACAGGTTATTTTAATGATGTCTAGTTTGGTATCAATCTTGAGCTCTCAAGGAGATAGGCTTAGTAGGAATATAGAATAAATAATCAGTGGAATCCACGTTATGATATTATACTTCCGGTGATCAAATGTCAAAACTGTATGCTCCAGTGAATTAAAGACTCCGAAAATCCAGAAAAGAGCTCATTTTCAAAAATACTTGTTTCATGTAGGGACTTGAATATAACCGCCATCCGTCATTTCAACAATGACCGCCGTCACTTTGACAGTGATAGCTGTCACTTTGATAATGACAGCTATCATTTTGAAATATACAATTCATTGAAGCGACACTTTAAATCTATGAAACAGCGATAAAACCGGCCATAAAACTTTTGGTTAGGGAAATACTGTGTGGCCGCAGCAGCTTTTATATGGTAATATTGTGCAATAGGTGGAGGCCCACTTAGCACAACACGTTTAATTTCACAAAAAAACTATCGACATAATGGAAAAAAAATTATCCTACTATAACTGATTTTAACTGGAAATACGTTACATAAATCGACTCCTATAAGTTTTCTGGTGATATTTCTGTATTTCATCCAATTTCATATGAAATTATATCAGATTAAGCTGGATTGGGCCATAGGAAGAAAAAATCAATACTATTCTTTCATAAATTTCAGTAATTTGAGTCATATAGCTCGTTTTTCACAGTCAATAACATAACCTCATTTGAAAATTTGCTTTTTCTTATCCACTTCTGAATTTTGTGGTTTACACATCGCAAACAATGCGTCTTAGATTTATATGATTAATTCATATGGACGCTTTCGTAACCTGAATTGAGTTTATATGAATTTATCTTGAGAATCGTAGAAGACATATCGTGTGGCGTCAAACACATGTGCGAACTAGTATTATTAAATTCTGAAAATATATTTTGTAACTCAGTGATTCTTGACTTGCAGTATGTAGTCTTAACATCGTCATAATGCTTAAGTTTACACATTTGCTGCATAAAACTATTATCTCTTTATTATCTCGAATCCTCATGACTCTAGATGTCCTATTCTAATTCATAGACAGCTTGTAGACATCGCAGTCTCTATGTCAATATTATGACGTCATAGTTACATTTATAGGGACTTGAATATTGTATGTTGGTGCAAATAATATGATCGACAACTTTATGCTGGCAGTTATTTAAGAACGATGTTTGGAATCTGATTCAAATAAAGTTTAATCCTTCTGATCTATTATCAAATATAATAGTATAATTTTATTCTATCATTACTATTTTATGAGTTACAGATGTCAAATCTGACATCGAAATAAGGAAACTGACTCTATCCTGTCTCTTACTTCTGGAAGGCTGTCTTCAACAATGATGACATTAAATCACTTCTCTAATTGACCGATAGGTAAAACATGTGTCGAAAGTTTATAAAATGGCGTCAAAAGACAATCTTTACAAATTAGAGTTTGACCTCAGAGCGACTTTGTGCACCAAACACACAAATATATATTTTTGGTAGAATTCATAGCAAATAGTAATCAGGTGGAACGAATTGATTCCCACATGTAATAATATGTAATTTTGGGAAATCATGGCGAGACTCTCGTCGAGACTCGAGACCAAGACGAGATTGACCTACTCGAGACCAAGGCGAGACCGAGACGAGACTCAGCTAGACGAGACCACCACGAGACCGAGACGAGACTCACTGAAGTCTCGTCTCGTCTCGTCTTGTGCCAACACTAATTGCCCGTTCTATTTAAAACAACAATATGGCGGCGAGCGCATTTATTGTCTACTCACGTGAGAATAGTAGGGTATCAAGTAATTATTCGTTAAGCTAATGAATGGCGCTTCCAATGGCACAGTGCAGGAAACTAATCAAGTTTATTATGGCTTTTTGAAAATAGAATGATCATAGTATAATTTTGACAACCTTGTCTCAAGTCTCGACTCGAAAGTCCCGGGACCCGAGATAACTAAATTTACAAGAAGTCCCGAGACTTCAGAATACGAGACGTCCTGGGGCCCAAGCCCTAAAACTAAAATTGACTATAAGAACATTGGAAAATTATTCTCGCGAAACAATTGATCTTCTACTTTATTATAGATGAAATAAGAACTCCACCACAGATTTTCTATGGCCTTCACGATCGTGAATATAATATTCACTGAATTTGCCGATATTGATCCTGATATGCACAGATTATTCGCGCAAGTTATATTTGAAAGAAAAAATTACAAATTTTAATGTTGAGCTGAATTGTGATAGTTTTGCATAAAATTATATATATATATATATATATATATATATATATATATATATATATATATATATATATATATATATATATATATATATATATATATATATATATATATATTTATATGCATCCATTCCATTAGAAGTATCATTTTTACCCCTGCCACGATACAAACAAAGCCAGCGGGAGAATTTTGTTCAAGACTGTAGTAGCAAGTTATGGAAACCTATGTATATATTTCCTGGTTTCGAATTCAAAACAGGGAGAAGAACATACCAAGTTGTATTTTAGAGTTCAGGTAATCTGATACGAGCTTCTCAAAAGACATTAAGATAATATTCAGACTGTACGTGGAGCTTTTGCTATCGATGTTTTTGGGATGACAGATGACTTATAATCCAGCACAAAAAGTTTCTGAAAATTAAGTATTGGAACAAAACGTGGTGACAGGTTATTATGCGCTTTGAAAAATTGGTCTATTGGATAATGAGTCATCCATCATCATGGACCTTCACTTTGTCAGGAAGCGAGACATTAAGTCATGGAATATTTATGGATCCTACAAACGTAATATTTCAATGAATACTTCAACAGACACGAAAGTACACATTACAGGAGATTATTGACTAATTGATAGTGAAATTAATTATGCAAGAGAAAAATATAGGTTATTTGAGTTATTGACTATAGACTTGGCTGTAGGTAACAGATGAGTAATTGAAATAGTTTTTGGCTCGTCAGTCGACAAGCTTGAGTGTTTGGTCATGTGTCTGTCATTGTCTCATTAAAAAAATGTCTATATATAAGTCTCAGACAGAAGTCTTTAATGAAGAAATCGATTTTTATTTATATGTTAACCACTGTTTCACTCTCCTTATTTTTTTTAGAGCTATCTCCTTCTAGATTCTTCAACTCAATTTGACTGTAAGAAAAACTTCTGATTCAGTAAAATATCAGTTTCTTGGCATAGAGTGGTTGAAAACTCAACAAATGGGATAATTCAATGCTTTCATCTGCTTTTATCCGATTCTTGACATTTAATAAATCAGTATTACTCACATGAGGGAAAAAAATATGTGACATTCAATTGGAAGTCTTCAACAACCGACATGGGTAAGTGCCAATAACTTAATATATTATTATTTCGATAATTAGGATGAAAACGAATGAAATATAATTTACAGAATGTGTTATTTATCGTGCACATTGTTGTGAGATTTTGGATTTGAATAAAAACGTAGATAATATGTGCCGTATTATGGTCCAATAATGTAAGAACTCTGGCATAGATTTTTCATCTTCAGTATCGACGGGCTCAAGGCATGCGTGCCGACCTACCCGAGTTCTATACAGTGTTTGGGACAATAGAAAAACATTTTCTGAATAAACCTTGCATAAAGAGTTTTGCAACACCAATTTACCGATAACCGCTAATGTAAAAAATTTCTCACACCGGAAAGTTTTAAAAAATGGATTCATACTGGTGTACTTATTCGATATGAATATCTCAATCCATATTCAATTTGAATAGGAATAATATAGCTTTACAAATATTTACTTGGAAATATTCATGAGTCTAAATAGCTGCTCTTGAATAAATGCATGCGGACATCGATTTCGTTTCAAATCGAAATGTGATGATATTTGTAAATTGGCCAACTTCATAATGTACATAATGAAGTGAAATTATAGTTCTAATGCGGACAGTAGGTATCTATTTTTATTACGTCAACTTTCAAGAATCATTTATCAGATTCACGACACTTAGGTTTACTTTAACGAACTGTAAAACCGTGCGACAATGTATCAAACCATGAGATTTCTTTCACAAAGCTTTGTTAAATTTGACAAAATGTTAATTGATCACGTATTCTCGAGTCGTTCTAAATATTAAATAAACTGTTATTCATGATATGTGTTGACTTTTCTAGACTTTTAATATGATTTGAGAATATATTTCACAAAATTAATCAATTTCAAATGAATGATTTGTTCCAATAGTACGAGATCCGATCACGTGATTCCTGTTTCTAAACTGATTTCAAAGAGAGGTATGGTAAAGTCGTAGGCACTACTCCTCAATTGCCTGCAATCTCCTATCATCCAGGTGCAAACATGTATAATTTTGTTGAATTCATATGGTTATACCGTATCAATAAATTATATATGAAGTTTAAGTTAACTTTGGTCTCTACACGATGGTATATGGTTGCTTATATGGAAGGACTATTTGATGTTCTAATAGATAATCCAGATGAGATTTGGATTTTGTAAAAGCACAAAAAGAAATCATCCTATTGTTCTCATGATGAAGCTACTTGTTTATCTTAGATTTCATTCTGCTGATATGAACATTCTACCTTAAGATCAGGTTAGTAAATAAAATAATAATGATTGGATGAAAATAAGTTTTGTATGAATCCTGTTCTAGATAGCATCGTTTGCAATCAACACTTTGTGAATCTGCCTAGAAAATCTCATGACCGGTTCAACGAAATCATGTTTGAATCTAATGTCAGCTAGCATCTTCACCATATTGATGAATTGTTGAATTCTTCCTACGTTTTGAGAAGTCTTTTTGGTCAATTAAACACTATTGTTAAATAACAAAGATGCTTAATTTCATTCTATAATATTCCATTGATTTCATGGATTCCACTTTATTTCATGATTTCAATAAGCTTCAAAATTAATAAATATTATAAATATACATATACATATATATATATATATATATATATATATATATATATATATATATATATATATATATATACATAAATATACATATATAGTGGAAAAGGAGTAATCACAACCGCCGAGTAGTTTAAGAAACAGTAATAGTGGTTGCAGAAGGTTATGGAAATAAGGCAAAAAAAAGTTTCAGACTTATTTTTGCTTTGTCAAACTTCCAGATTCAATATAACTCTACAAATCCACAAAAAGCTCACAAATAAATTTAGGAAAGAGTAGGCATTTTAATTTAAATTTTGTAAAAATTCACAGCTCGATGAGTTCATTTTAAAACATAAAAAGATTGGTGGGTCAAGCATACCAATGACATAAATTTACGCTTGATTCACCAATCTCGCCATGTTTTAAAATGAACTCATCAAATTTCAAATTTTACTAAATTTGAATTTATAAACTTTTTTCTGAATTTTTTAGTAAGCTGAAGGAAGCTTGACAAAATTAAAATGGTCAACATCTTTTTTTTCGAGCCTCATTTCCATAACTGGCTACTTGTAGGCTATATTGAATGAACTTCAACATATTTAGCCATGTCGTAGATTTAAGAAACAAGAATGTTCCAAACATTTTCTAATATTGTCAAAATACAGAAAATCAACAAAAATCATTATTTTGTTACATAGCCTCAAATTCATACGTTTTTTATAGTGTCAACTGATTTTCAGCAATCATCTGATGTAAAATTGCTAGAAACATTTTGCATGTCACTCTGGAAATTTCAAAGCGCGCTGTGATCGCAGTTTAATTTTCACGATAAACAGCTCAGATCGACAAGAGATCTGGACTACTGGATGTCTACTTGGAAAGTGGAATTTTGTTTTCCAACATTCAATCCTTCACGAATCCATCCGTATGAGATGCGACATCACCTCTATCATAGATACATTTGTTATTTTTCGTGAGCGTATATTCAATTCGTGGATTTAAATCTTTTTAAATGACGTTAATTTATGTATCGGTGTTCATAATGACGATCAAAAAGTATAATTGTAATTTTTTCTGAATAATATGAACCTGAATTTATCATGAATATTTAAATAAGACCGAATGAATTCATTCGATTCATAGAAATCAGTTTAAGTTCATAGATATACGATTGTATTTCTAGAAATGTTTTTCAGTACGTAATAATTAAAGAAAGACAAATCATTGAAAGAAAATTTTATAAATTTGTGGAATTTCATTTTCTTCACGTCAAAAACTATTGCTTCCTACATAAATTTAATGATAAACATAAGACAACAAAAAGCATAGTATGTGTATATCCTGACAAAAAATTGATAAATTTGCCAAAACTAGCAGTTTGTTCGAGTGATGCACAAGTCGTTTCTGTTTGTTCGAACATTTCATAGTTGTTATTGGCACTTGCGTGAAAATCTCAGACATAGTACTATCAATGCGCGGTAGATGACGCAAAAGTTGTATCAAATAACTGTTTGTTCGCGCAGTGTTGATCTAATTGTAATGCAACTTGAAGCAATAGCTGTTGGCCCCTGCGTTCAAGTCTCTGACATGGAACTGAAATAGCGCAAGTCGTACCAAATAATTGTTTTGTTCCATATCGTTGGATAAACGATGGATTTCAAAATATAGAGCATTTATTACAAAAATTATTATAAATATATTTTTGCACGATTGGACGTTTTCATGTGTTCACCGGCCCTCTATTCGAGGTGATATTTTGATTCTACTAGAAAACTGTGGTTACTATGGTTATGCTGACCTACCATTCTTAGGCAAAGGCGGTAAGTGAAAAATTGTGGATCTTCACAAAAAATATTCATTTTTAATTGAATATTCACAATAAAATGTCAAATTTGACAGCTGACAGCGAATAAACAATCATCAGTAGTAACTCAATTTGGAAAAGAAAATTTGGATCCATATTTTGAGTAGATCTTCCAATCGTGCCAAGAATTGCGTGACCATCACGGTCGATGAGTACTGTACCGATTTCGCATAATATTTGGGAATTTCACCAAGGCTCGGCCTTCAAACTATTATTCTCGATTAGTAAACTGTACTTACTGACGTTAATACTTGAATAACTACTTATTCAGTGAAACTTTTGAAGAAAAAGTAATAAGAAACACAATGTTTCAACAGCAAGGTGCTGTCTTTTTGAAGTGAAAAGAATGTATAATTAGAATTGATGGATATGTAAAATACAATCAGATAAGTTGCAAAATATGGCAGATAAAAATGGATTTGAAAATTTCGGCTCCTTCAATAAGAAGTTCCTTGAAAATTTATTTTGCTGTGTTGTCAACTTAACACATTATGATACTTATCAGACTACTAAATTTATTATCAGGAGTTCTACCGGCATATCAAGTCATCAATTATTCAGCGTCTAAGAAGCAGGAGCATGTTCTCTGATAAGGTTAATCATTAGTGTAAATCCATCCATTTACGACGCCGTTTCTCTTTTGGACACACACATCCGATTCCTCTCTATTGCTTCTTCCGCTTGAGGCCATTCATCGATTCGGTTTTTCTTCTCTGCACCAAGCTAAAATTTCTCTGCTAGACTAAACGAACTCAGTAAATTTTAGTTTTTGATAATTATTTGCAGGAATGCTTGGGATATGCTCAAAATTAATAAGTGATAAGCTACATTACCATATTTATTTCTCATTCCAAGTAAGCATTTCCGTATATTTCAATATCATATGACTGTTGATAAGTTCAAGAAGTTTTGAAGTGACGAACAATTTTCATGAAATAATTTGCTATTATTTGCTTGGAAGCAAGTGGCACCAAAGTTTAATAAAAAGTAGTTTTTATGAGCTTTTCTCACGAATATAGGCAATGGATCTATCAAGACATGTGCGAATGTAGAATAGTTAAGGCCATCATCTGCTGAAAAAAGTGTTAATGGATCCTGACCTATTATAATAGAAATATACCATAATGTGTTCGAGATTTCAAAATATTCATGGGAGGGAACTTGAACGAGTTTTTAACTCTCATTACATTCATTCGGAAATTTTAATCACACGCGCGCACAAAACAATGTTCAAATTTCGTTTTAACATAAGTAAATTGCACGTAGCAACGAACTGGGAAATAATCGAGTGGATATGAACATATTATTCTGATTGAAAGGAAGGAAAACACCCAAGTGTAGAAATGAATGAAGGATGGTAAGTGTAGACAAGACTCTTTCAATTTTTTGTTGAAAACCTTACCATCCTTCATATTATCTTGAATCAGATAGAGCAAATATTGGATAATGGTAAGACTTTATCGTACTAAAATCTTTTGATGTGAAAAGTACAACACAGTATAAAGGAAGTTAATTAGTTTCTCTTGTGCAGCTATTTACCATAATGGATAACATCGTGAATTGAACCACTAAAATCCAGACTGCACACATTTTTATCATAAAAGTATATCAATGTTTGCTCATGTACCGATATGATCTTCAATACGATTCTTGAAGTAAATATAATTATTGTCTTTGCATACTGATGAAACAAGTTAACTATTTCAAATGAAAATTGTAATGAAACAATGCCTTCTCTCACTACTCCAGAAGGCTTCTTCTCATATATTACCATGTTATCAATTATGTATCGACATTTTCCGCTCTTTAAGAACATAATGTTTAGAGAAACATTACTGTGACACTAGGTTCTACTTGTGCTAGTGACTGACATCTTAGGCGCCAGTGTTCTTGTCTTTGATCAGTTCCTGTAATCATACCCCTAAGGCCAACTATTCAATAGTGCAGTTGGGCAGAGTTCTTCTAGATATTCATTAGAACGAAGATTCGTGAAAAAATAATTCAGAATAAATGGAACAAATAACGGGACAGGATTATATATGATGAATTAAGCTCGATATGACAATAAATAGCGTCGACAAGTAAATTTTGGTCAACGAGCTAACGGAAGCTGATTGAACTTATTCTCGGGTATTAAGCAAATAGCAATGGATGGATATCAGCCTAACCGACAACGGAAAATGAACCGGGCTAATTTTTTTTATTGAAGTAAGTAGCGACAACGAGATTTCAACCAAACGGCGAGCCAAATCTGTATCAGGTTCAATCTATAGGATTGGAAAAACGGAATTCAATCAAACTTATCGAATGGTACTGAGAAAAGTCTGATATTAAAGTCGACTAACAGCGGTAGATAGTTTTTTTGATCAAAAAAAGGACAGAATAACAATCTACGAGTTTTACTGGACGACATGGGTTTGAAATCAGCCGAGTGCATTTGTGATCAGCGAAAAATTTTGGAGCTCTAGGACTCTTACCCAGAAATGATTCACAGAACTTCTGATCCTTAGACCCGAGGCAGCGGCTGTCTGAAGATAGTTGCCAGACTGTTTTTCAGCCGAACACAATCACTTGCAGAGCTGTCAGTATGACTCTCTATGCCAGAAAGTGAATGAATCTGAACTTGGATATCTACTTAAGACTGTCAAAATCTTGTGAGCTCAATTATTCTGAGATTATTTATGCTTTGGTGAGATCGATACAATCCCATAGCGTGATACAATGTTATAATTTATATTTGAATATGATTTAGGTAATCATACATCATGTAGCTAGAGATCTTCGCTATCATATTTCCAAGGTAGGTATGTTAGATATCTCACTATTCGACGTGTTTGTGAGCACGTTTTGCCAGAACGGTCTGACAGCTACAAAAACTCTTTGAAATCTCACAAGATGAAAGCTTTCAGCTTTCGAAAGTATAAAGTGTGTTTCTAGAATTGCATGAGCATAGTTATGGACGCAGTTGATCATCTTAGATCGGTGAAGAATCAACGCCTGTACTATCACCAAATGGCTAACCAAGAATATAATTCAATTGTACTCAAAACAGGATTTCTCTACACACAAATAAGTACGTGGGATCATAATGATTTTGAGTACGATATCAACTAACCAAGCTCATTTTTCAGATAATAGAGTTAATTTGTCACTTTTCATGTGACTTCAATAACCTTAAACTAATCTGATCAACTGATGTGAGAAGTGGAACAGTATCATTGGTTTGGAGTACGTGATTCGCAGAATGAAATAGTAAGGGAAAGGGTGCTTCGTCACAATCATTAGGAGGCAAAGTTAATTATTCGTAGCTCCTTCCCTCATTTTCGATATCTCACTTATTCTTCCAGAAACTTATCACATCCATTTTGGGACAGTGAATTTGATAGACTGAGCTTGATTGTTTTGAGAGTATCTTGGATTTGTCAATTGAACGACTTAAAACTAGTAATACTATTTCATAGCTCTAGTATGATAATAAAAATAAAATCGATAATATGCTTTTTGATGGCCAACAGGTAAGCAAATTACAAGACATACATTACACCCAGATCAACAAACATATATTTCTTGTAAATATGTATGAACAAGTAGAATGATATATGTGGATGTCATCGTGGAAGACTCCAGCATTTCTACACATGACAGAAATTGCTGACCGTTGCAATACGCCAGTCGATATGTTGAAATTCTATGGTGAGACACGCAACAGCAACTCGTGCGCAATCTAACCGAATAGGCATTTGTTCCGTTGAACAACGAAGTCATCGAAGTTTGGGTAATTCCCCTTGCAGGATTACCATCTTTTTTGGGAGATAAAAGTTTCAAAAATTTCCGATAGATTTAGTTTTATGCTAAGCAATGATAATAATAGTAGAAATACAAAACTGAACTTGAATACTATAATTTGCTCACAATGTAAGCATGATATACCGACTTCAACCGCATTATATAACCAAACATTCAAAAAACTCTGGTGATGGAATCTAGACTCAAACTTGCAGATCTGCGAACATTTTTATTTGTTGTAAATGAAAATTATCCAATATCTTCAATTGATTTTCCTCTTGCAAATGACACATGAGGCATGTGAATGACCATCAAATGATATTATTGGATCCATACAATAGGTATCATTTGCTGGCACTGCATAATAGAACCATGCCCTGGATATTCTTTTGGATATATTCAAATATATATAAAAAAAAATACGAAAAACTTTTATGTCACTAGTATAATTCAATGTGGAACTAAAATGGAAATCCAGTACCTCATTTATGGATAAGATAATATTGATAACGACCCTAGTTTCAAATCATTAGGGACTATCAATGCAGCAACAAATTCATGAGGAATAAAACAATTACGGAACATACAAGATTTTGTGGATAAGAAATCAGAAGATCTATTCAATTCCGGGCAGCATCAATATTGGATATAATAGAAAAACGAAATCAATGATTGATAGAGTCTTATTTTTGTAAATTACGCCCACTTGACCATGGATATCAAGGACATCACATACATGCTGAAAGAAACATGCAAGATAAATCTTTATAGATCATCCTCTCACGAACAGCTGTTAATTCTGTAGGATAAAATTCCTGATTGCGGATTGTATTATGAATCAGTCATTCGAAATATTGTCGGAAATATTGAGAATAGTGATAAATAGATAGTTTTTGAGAAAAAATTGGTCGTATCTCTTGAAAACTGTAACAACAAGACCTATTCGAATAAAATCGGTTAGATATTCGTTTTGATAGCCACGATGATAATGTGGCCGAGCGGCTCAGCTAGAATATAACTTCAATCTTTGATAATGTAACCGATAATATGATCTTCACCAGATGCAGTTTTATAAGTAAGAGATGCCAGTTCATGAGTTAATATATCTTCATTTGTAGAATGAACGGATAACTATGAGAGAGGCTATCATAAGTTGGACTTTGCGAGAAAAATATGGATAAATAATTTGCAAGAGCATTTACAGTTTTATAAGTACTGGTATCATCCAAAAATATCCTTCCAGTACCTTGAATTGCGTGAATATATTACCATGAACTAGAAAGATTTCATTTAATATTATCTTCAACTGAACGAACGTAGGAATTGTACTCGGAATTGTAGATTTTTTGCACGGTTCTTTGATCAATACTCTCAACCTTTGAAATTTATTGAGATGTAAAATATATTGTAATTCAACCATTTCTGCCTCAAATATGATGTAATATTCATATTTCTCATGATTTACTTTACAGGTAAGAGTAGGTGTGAAGATAGTGGATATATATATATGTATATATATATATATATATATATATATATATATATATATATATATATATATATATATATATATATATATATATATATATATATGTGTGTCTGTTAATATGATTAAATAAATTGTAGAATATTTCTATAAACAAAATAGCTACTTAGCAAACTTGACAGCTCAAAGTAGACAAAGGTACATAAATATATATATATATATATATATATATATATATATATATATATATATATATATATATATATATATATATCTTGGAACATAAAGATGAATTGATTCAAACAAAGTTTCATAAAATCTATCTGTAACATCATCATCAATCTGATTTTAGCTTAGGATTGACCACTCTATTCTGCAGATATAACTATATAATTGATTGAAATTAATCTTCTGAGAATTGTAGCGGGAGTTATTATTATCAAATGGTAAGTTGAGGAGCTTAGCGGTGATATTAATTTCTATAGTATAATAATAATATAAAAATAATAGGATTGAGTTTTTTTTTTTGAAACAAAGAATTTAATGTGAAAGAACAACTGTTGAGCAATTTTATATTCCCAACTTGACTATTTTTGGAATATTGTTCAAAAAGTTTATCTCTGAATTACTTTCACTTTGGCTTGCCAATTATTGAATTCATTCCAAACAGATCTATAAAATTAGATCTGGAATTTGATTCTATCTCGGGCAACAGATAAGTTTGATTACAAACTATTAGTTCCTACTTCTTTCATGTTGATGAATATAAGAGGCCAATCTAAGTTTTATAAGACGAAAATGAATAGATGTTACATGGTATTTTAATTTAACAAATAAAATATCTACACACTTCTCGGCTATGAAATGTTTGGAAAGTTTTTCATCGACTTCCACTGGTTTTTCTCTGAAAAGTGTATGATCCTCGATAGAGCCATATATCATTATATTGCATGCCCGACTTTCTCACTTGGGAATTATATTCATGATAGTTACGGTAAAAATAGGGGAAAAAGTGTTTAGAAATGCATTACATATATAAACATTTCTGAGATTCTGGAATTCATTTTGCTATTCAATAATAAGATCTCTCAAGCTGTCCAAATTATTAGCAGCATTTATATAATTCAAACAGCTCTGTCCTAACCTACTTTTGTATTTTAAATTTTTCGAACCTAAGAGGTGGATTCATAGACACAATCTATGTGTTGACTCAATTGTCAGATAGAACAAGTAACAAATCTATGCTTCTTCATTCTTCACTTTACAGCAGCTGCATCTATTCATGACAGATTATCTTATTCTAATGTAAAACAAGATGTAAATAATTGAACATTAAAGTAAATTTCGTTTGCACCATTTTAATCAAGAAAGGTAATTAGCAGTCAGTTATTTAATTTGTAACGGACGCAAGAAAAGGTAATCAAAGCAGACTAAATTTGTTCCTTATAATATAATAGAGGGGTGAAAATACAAAAGCGTAGATAACTCATCCCCAATACAGCAAATGAGAAATACGATAGCATCAATAATGAGTGAAAGCCCTGTGTTACAACCTGCCTTCAAAAATTGAAGGACGACAACCACAGAGAATAAAGCAACATGAATTGAATGTGAAGCTGAGGAACATAAGTTTGTATACTATAGTGTCAGACGTATAGTGTTTTGACTATAGAATTATAAGTATGGAACAAGTCCAATGAATCTTTGATGATCACACCCATCTCTATTGTAAATTGATGCTGTACAGCATTCAAGAGAGTTCTATAGCTCCATTCAAGTAAATTGCCATGTGATTCTGTTTGATGTTTCTTGCCTAGCATATTTGTTGCGGAACTCTGAATTTAATTACATCTCCTTGATTCTATATATTTCTATCAATGAATAATAATAAACACAATGCAGGTACATGAATCATAAATAATCCATGAGTTCATCTACAGACCCTTGTCGACTGTTTCCATGAACATCCAATATGAGGGCCAGTCACTTTGCCGCACAAAAAGTGTTACAAACTTTGAAAAAATATTTTTTGCTGTACTGTAAAGAAATGAATAACAACCATCCTATATCTCTCAATGTGAATTTAACTAATGCTACATCTGCCAAACTCTCCAAAGCAACGATCAATTGTATAAAAAGTATATTTTATCTATGATGGTATAAAAAGTGTCGAAATAATAAAATTTCAAACACTCTAATGCCCGATTTCATGACCAGGGGTTACATCAACCTGAGTTGAAGTGATGGGGAGTTTAGCAATCAGCTGGGCTCCGATTTTTTTCAATAATTTGATCAGCCGATGATGACACAAAAATTGCAGGAATTGATATTGTTACCAAGAAGATGAACCTCTTAAACCGGATTAATTTAACTCAAGATCTTGAAATCGGCCAGGAGGGGTTTTTCGAAACCCATCTGCAACACTTAAATCACTTTGAACAATCTAAATTCAATATTGAAATTCAATTCCTTGGTATTTAAATATTTGTTTTTTTAATCTATCTCGCAATTTGAACTTAGGTTGACTTCTCACACACATAGCTATTTTTCACTTTACTAATGTGTTGCCAGGCAACCGGTGCAGACCCATATTACAACAATTATTCGGTACTAGATAGCTTCATTGGGGTCAAGTTGATTTGATTCCCTACTTGGGAAGATAACGAGAGTGAATACCGATCCAGAAAAATCGTGAATAATTTTATAACCATTCGAACTAACGACCTCTGCGTGCAGAGTATAGCATTCTAGTCTAGCTATCTTGTCGTTTAGCTTCCAATAGTAACTGCCAGGTACTCTCTCATAGCTGCCAAGGTGAAGTTTACAAAATAAAATATATTCAATTGACCCTCGACCCACAAAAATAGAACGACCAAAGATAAAATATTGTAAGACACAAGTCTGAAAAATCTCTAATGCATTCACGGAGATCTCAAATCTCAATCAATATTCACTTTTTAGCATTGGTTTCTGCAGCAAAAATGGAACAATATTATTTTGTACGAACTTTATATGCGTGCATTCAGAAATAATGACGAAATATCTAATGCTACCTATACCACACGCAGAGTAATCAAATAATAGTGGTCGCCCAGTGGTCAAAATTCGACTGCAATACATTGAATTTTTGAACGTTATTGAATTACGTCTTTCATCTTTGGAAGTTCTTGGTAAAATCAGCTCAGTATTCAACACTCTATCCGAATCTGAAATAAAAATAGTGATTCACATTTAAGATTTTATGTAACTTCCTTCCACTATTCTCCCTCCTCCGCCCCGCGAAAGTAAGAATTCAATGTCAAACTTTTTTCTAATAGGTGTATATTCTTCGAGATATTCAAGCAAAAAATAATACCATTTCCAGCGATAAATTAAAATTGGACAACTGTTTATAATTTCGGCTGCGTCTGCACTTCTTCTCCATATTTCTTCGTGCGCAATAGTGGTTCACATTCATTAATGTGACTTCTTTCTACTTTTTTCTCTCCTCCCACTGGGGAAATGAATTGGATGTCAGGCATTCTTCAATTCGGTGTATATTCTCGATATATTCCAGCGTGAAATAATATCGCGATCAATCAACATGGGATAGCCTGTATATAATTCTAGCTTTCTGCACTCCCTCTGCATATAAATTCCAGGTATGCCAAATTTTACATTCTTTCGTGCTCGATGGTGGCTTCCATTTGAGATTTTAACGTGGCTTTGTTCTACCTATCCTCTCTTCTTCCTTTTCCCGGGATCGTGAGAATTAGATGTCAGAAATTTTTCCATTTGGAGTATATTTTTTGATGTATTCCAGCGAAAAATAATATCGTTTGATTGAAACCGGAAGCCCTGTTTATAATTTCAGCTGTCTGCCATCCTTCCCCATATGAATTTCAAGTATGCACAATCTCACATTTCTTCGTGCTTAAAAAAACGTACTAATTTTTTTCTTCACGTATTACCATATATAGATCAAAATAATTTCAGGATTTCTTGGTGTCCCGTACTATTTATTTCACTGCTATCTTTAGAAACGGCTGACCATGATATAGATGAATTAATAAAAATCATTCTCAATCTCTTAGTTTCAATCAACGAATTACTGAAAATAAAATTGCTGATTCATTCCAGAGAATATATTTTTCTTACAGACAATAGCATTCGCACCATCAGCATAAATAGTATTTTGACTGTCTGAAATGTAAATTTCGAATTGAAATTGTTCATAGTAAATGAATAATTCAATTGATGTTGACATAATTATTGAATATTCCGTCATTATTGACCAGGGTGGAGCTGGCTGCATACTAGTTAATGATGTTGCTCAATAAAACAAGTGCAGCGGAAGTATCCCATTACTCAACTCTTTTCGGGTCTAAAAATCTCAATGTCGAACGAAAAATGAGAATAGTTATCTCCCTATTAGCAGGAAATAGTAATAATTATTTCTCTTGTTTAGAATTGAGAGCTGTCATATGAAAATAGTTTTTCAATAGAGTATTTTTGGGTAGCATGGTTACAATGCGTGAGAAAATCGGAGAACGATGTTATCTCCCAAACATCCGAACAAATCAGCATCACATGAACTATTTTTGTCAATTCATGAGATTTTCTTTCATCACAAAATTTTACGGAAATATGATCCTCTTTGAGTAATTTGTTCAGAACTTCGAAAAAGTTTGTGCTCTTAGTTCAAAAATCAACAGTTTTAGCCTCTAATGACTCGGCGGAATTTAAACAGGAATACTGTTGTCCAAAGTTTTTGAGGTAGAATTTGACGAACTATTTGTTTCACTAGTCACTTCTTTTTTTTTTCGTCGAAGTCCCTGAATTAAGATGAAAAAGCACACCTACTCTTTTTCAATTTTCAATATTTGTCCCATTCTGGATCAAACTATCCAAAAATATCTGAATTTGAAGCTGCTACAGAATAGATTGTAAGTGGGACCACCATTAAGTGACTGTATTGATAAATTACTGGCTTACTTACCATTGATAAGTTTGATAGTTTTCTGAAGCATATCACATTCAAGATAACCACCCTGTGCGCTAAATCAAGATATTATCAAATAACTTTGGAAATGATCTTGTTATTATCAAAAATCCAAGAATAATGTGGTTATTTCTTTGACATATTCAGAATAATAAATGACATGTGTGAGATCGATTCACTCAATTCTCATCATACGGGAAATCGATCTATTACAATTTATCAGTTGTTACGCAATTAAGATGTCCAACTGCAAATAGATTAATGAGATTCCTTGGCAAAGGCTTCTCATCCTTTTGACGAAGTCAGACAGAAGTCAAGCGCTTCAACGTTCTCGGCTATCGCGTCCATAGTGTATACTTCAATGATTAATGGATAATCATAATTATAAAAGTTTCCTCAAGAATATTTCCGTCAAATTATCTCAGTTTTAAACTTTTGCCAAACAACATGTTTCCGTAAATCATTAAAATTATCTCGTAAGTATCAATAATTTGCGGATATCATCCGTAAGTCATAGATAATCACTAGATTATGCCAATTGTGAAACCTTCAGAAGAAATTGCAGCCTTTAGATAATTCAGAAAAGGTTTTAATTCTCAAACGGAGATAAATTGTTGTTTCAATCACCTTTCCGCTCATGCAACATTTTATTAGCATTCTGTTTTATGACCTGGAGTTTGATTAACCTGGATTCAAGTGACAAAAAAGTGATCTAGAAATAAAGCTTTGACTTATTCAACCATTTCAGCTGGCTAATTATGACACAATAAGCTGACGTTGGACATGATTAAACTTCATTTGTGATTGTAAATAAGTGACAGTTTCTCACATAAGTTAGTTCTTTCAGAAAACAGTGCAACAAAGCTTCTTATTGCACGCTTACTACACGATGTCAGTTAAAGAGACCATCAGAAAGAATATCAATATTACAAACACATAAGATCAGAAACAGATCCTGGTAATATCTCAGCAAGAAGAGCAATATATTTTATTTTTCAATCAGTGAAAGTCATACCTGTTGGATTGAATATGTGATCAACAATTTTAGGCCTCAAATGATCCTTGTGATGTGTTTATTATAAATAAATATCTAGGGATACTATTAATATTGTCAATTGCTCACATCATCAGCAATACTGAATGAATGTATTCTCATTTATCATAAACACATCACAAGGATCACTCAAGGCCTGAAGTTATTTATCACACAAATGGATAATGCTAAGATTGACTAAATGAACGTCAGATGAATAATTGAAAGAGTAAGCTAATATTGGAATAAACAAAAAAGGTGGCTCTCTGTTAACGAGTCAATCTAGCAAAAGAACTTAACTTAAAATTCTCTAGAAACAAATGTTGAGGCAGAGAGAGAGAGGGGATGGTCCATTCGTTTCCCACTAATTGGATTCGCCACTGATGGGGGATATTTTGATTTTGAGAATCACCTATAGAGACTTCCAAATATTCTCAACAAGATATATTATTATGAACTATCGAGAACTTGAATTGCGATATTGACCAAAACACTTAAATTACGATATTGTTCTAAAAATAAGTAATGGAAGCTGTCAAAGTTACATATAATAGAGTAGAAATATCTATGAAAAATTAATCATTTCTAGAAGAACTAGGTCAATGGAAAATAAAACTTTGTAAGACACATTTATAAAACATTCCAATTGAGCTTCCAGGGCTTCCTAACCA
Source organism: Dromius quadrimaculatus (assembly GCA_963989225.1). Classification (NCBI taxonomy): domain Eukaryota; kingdom Metazoa; phylum Arthropoda; class Insecta; order Coleoptera; family Carabidae; genus Dromius; species Dromius quadrimaculatus. The sequence continues at coordinate 53,397,237 of OZ022325.1, read as the reverse complement.
AGCCGTTCGTGCAATGAAGAATGCCTTCTTACATCTATATCTTTAAGACCTTTCAATGCATCAAGAATACTTGGTGATTGGAGAATCGTTATTATCTGACCGTTTTTTTACAGCTATTTCTTCCTGGAATTTTTTTTCCAGTAATACAATTCCCTCTAATAATAGTTCTTGAACCAACCTTACCTGATCTTATTCAATTCAACCCTACCTGAAACCAATAGGTCAAGGAAAAATTATACTGGGGATAAACAGCCGAGGAATAATGCCGTCGTTCATAAATGTAAACATTATTTATTATTTCAAACATCTATAAATATCTCATAGTATGTAAGAATGAGTCATCAGGAGAAACCAGTGAAAGCTTTCAATAAATCAACGGTAAAATTCATACCTCATTTCTAGAATAACGCAAACGGAACAACTATGAACAATGAGGAAATGTAAGTGGTGCTGCGCACGGGAACACCACATTAGGATTGCAATAAATTTCACCTATGGAAATTCTAGATTCGGAACTCTTCTGAATTTTTTTTTATCATCATACCATAATGTTATATGATTTGAAGTAGTTCTTTCGAAACTTTGACATACAACTTTTGCGTTTGAGAACAAAAAATATTGCCTCGTAGAAAAATATATTCAGAAACTCGCTATTTCATTTCATGAGATGAGAGAATCACAAGTATATCCTTCATCTTGGAAGATAGGTTGAAAAATACTGTAGTATGTTCTTATACAAAAAAGATATTCAAGATACAAGTGAAAAAATGTATTTTGAATGATCAAGCGGCTTGGTTAGAAGTACGAGCGGAGCAGTAAACAGGTAGCTTCCAATCTTCTTGTGACACTCTATCAAATGAGAAGCGATAGAGCTGTCATTGATGATAATCATCGATTATGCAGTTTCATCTACAATTTACTATATTTGATTTTTTTCTACAATTTTTTATCTTACTTTTAACTGCAATATGGATATCGGTATGCAGCCAAACAAATGTATATTTTCTTCATTTGTTGACTGATGGCTTATTTACATGAGTTATGCATACAAGATTATATCTATAATCCCTAACTTCTATATTTCGGCAATTATTGAACAGGCTACATGAGAGCCCACAGCAAGAGGTGATATTCGCTATAAAGAAATAATTAAACAAATAGATCAATTACAGTTGCTACAAACAATAATTAACAGCAAATCAACTGCTACACGTTCAAATAGTTGTAAAACTGGGAGACGAAAAACGTAATTTTTACGCACTGCCGCAGAAAAAAGAAATTCCCATTTCTTGTTTGCAGATTGCAGAGCTATTCACATGAAAATTATTCTAATTGGCAAATGATATGGATAGAAATAATGTGCGAATAACTACGTGAAATTATAGCAGAATAAAATTTGATATGTTATACAACTGACGAAGATTTGGCCGAAAATAAAGCAACAGTGTTACAGGACATCTCATATATAATAACAAATAGAAAATATGATGCAACGTTAAATTTACGATTTCATATTGTTCCAGCTATCAAATCTAGTCTACTATTCTTGAAAGACTGACGTGGATATCACGTGACTTACTTGTACATCATTGGATGATAATCAAAAACAAAGTTCCACCGTTCCACGGCTAATCGTTTTGGATATATTCAAAAAATTCTAAAAGTTTGTCAAGTAAAGTGCGCTTTCAGCCCAGTCGGATAAACAGCTTTGAATTTATGCGCAAAATTTGCCAAACATTCACTGTGGCCATCACAGTACTTTCCCGACCATGAATTTCATAGCCAGATTCATCGCTGAAATTAAGAGTGTCGCATCAATTAACTTCATATTTCATAGTGGAAGCTGTCATTGTCAAAGTGACCCGAACTCATTGTCAAAGTGACCCGCACTCATTGTCAAAGTGACAACTATCATTGTCAAAGTTAAAACTGTCATTTATCGTATTCAGCTTACAAAACTGCCCCGGGATAGAACAAACGAATATAGCCGATATTACCCAAAAAGAGAACCGAAGATAACCGACGTCATTCGAGTCTCAAATCTCTGTGAAGATTTAAACTCTTCGGTTTGTTTTGTAACTATTCGGCCGCCCTGCCCGCTGACAGTTTTGTAAGCTGAATACGATAATGGTTAAAGTGACAACTGTCATTGTCAAAGTGACAATTGTCATTGTCAAAGGGACAACTGTTATTGTCAAAGTGACAGCTATCATTGTTAAAGTGACAGATGGCGGTTATTTCTTAGTCCTCACATAAAATTAGTATTTTTGAAAATGAAGGGTCGTTCTCTAGTTTTCGAGGTCTTTGATTCATGGGAACATACAGTTCCGATATTTGAACGTCGAAAGTGTGATTTGAGGGTTGTAACGTCGACTTCACTATCTGATTATTTATTTTTGATATCTACTATGCTTGTATCCCCGAGAGCTCAAAATTGATACCGAACTAGACATCATTTGAATGATTTGTGAAATAAACTATTGACAATCGTTTGAATATCCTCTTGTCATCTCTACAACAATTATATCCACAAGAGCTTGAATTCGATAGAAACACGTTAAAGCCAAATTACTTATTTGAAAAAAAAAATTGCAAATGCTTGCATGTGATTCCAAAATATTAGTGATAATAGTTCTAAAGACTGATTTATGTAAGCTGTAACGTCACGCATTTGCCTCAACCATAAAATAATACTTTTTATCAAACTTGGTACGGTTCATGTATTTCTTAGGGTGAGCCAATGAAGAGTAGGCCTATAAAAATACATTTCACAAGATCGACATGTCAATATCTGTCAAATAATATCAGTTTAGATTGAATACGCAATATATTTTTCTAGTAAAATCAAAAAGTTGTGTATTTGAGTTTGAATAATTATCATAATATAAAGTTTATCTAAACAAAACTTTTCATTCATAATCTTAATATTTTATTGCCGTCATATACATACAACGAATACGTTCGAAAACACCGACTTTATTGCGAATTGTATTGCAGCTAACAACAATTATTATAATAACGAATAAGCAGAAGCAGAAGACTATTCGCAATGAAGTTGGTATTTACGAACGTATTTGTTGTACATAACGGAAATAGAATATAAAAATTCCAAAATTAAGAGTTCAAAGTTTTGTTCGAACAAACTTCATGTATATTATAATAATTATTTGAACTTGAATAAATTCACTTTCCAGTTTCACCGAGATTATATATTGCGTATTGTTCAAAAATCAGAAAAGTGTACTTGTTGCCTATGCTTGCAATGCTAAGCTGTGGCATAGCGCGGCCATGTTGGATCGTGATATCACGATGTCAGATCCCAATATCAGTCCTAAATACAAAATTTCAGCATCATACGTTTGACAAATTTTGAGATTTGTGAGCTACGAACATACGCACACACGTATCGACATCAGGCCAAAAATAGTCGAAATGGATTCAGGGATACTCAAAACGAATATTCCGTCTAAAATCTGAATATATGTGTTCCTTCGGTTTCACAATATTTTTAGCGCATTTTTCCGAAAAAAGCGCTATTATATTCACTTTGGCTGGCTGGCTGGCTGGCTGGCTGGCTGGCTGGCTGGCTGGCTGGCGTGACGCTGAGATCTCAGCAATTATACTATTTACAGACTTGAAACTGGTACTAAATAAAAGCTGCTGTTTCGTAGGCTTGCACAAATTGCTTTAATTCAAGCTCAGTGATTGTGGAAAATTGAATTATTCAATTACTTGTTTCAAGTGAAACAATGTCCATAGATATCTATGACATTAGGGATATGGCAACTAAAATTTATTAAAGTAGATGAAAATTTAGTTACAACTTTCGCCGCGGGTGTCACTATTATTATGTACAGTTGTCAAATCTGTCCGGGATTCATTCAATGACTTGTTTGACGCGAATTTGAAGCTTATTAGAATGAATTATTATTATTGGATGAAAATTTGTTCACTTTTGGTGTATTTTTTTTTATATAGCTTTGATAAAGATCAAATTATCATTTTAAGCTACAGCACTTGACCTCCTGTCAGTCAATAACTAAACAATGAAGATTAAAAGGTATTTTTGAGTTTGTACATGTATAAATTATGTACCTATTAAATAGTCAACTTGAAACTAGTACTAAATGGAAGCTGCTGTTTCGTAAGTTTGCCCAAACTGCTTGATTTCAAGCTCAGTAATTGTAAGAGATGATAATTTGCGAAATCTCGGAAGTAACAAGCATTCATGAGCTGTCAAAAATGCGCTTCCATCATCTAGATGATTCTTCCATTTTTTGGAAAAAAAGCGCTATTATATTCAGTTTGGCTGTCTGGCTGGCTGGCTGGCTGGCTGGCGTGACCCTGAATTCTCAGCAACTATACTATTTACAGACTTGAAACTGGTACTAAATAAAAGCTGCTATTCCGTAGGTTTGCACAAATTGCTTTAATTCAAGTTCAGTGATTGTGAAAGACTGAATTATTCAATTACTTGTTTCAAGTGAAACAGTGCCCATGGATATATATGACATTAGGGATATGACAACAAAAATTTATTGAAGTAGATAAGAATTTAGTTACAACTTTCGCCGCGGGTGTCACTATTATTATGTACAGTTGTCAAATCTGTCCGGGATTCATTCAATGACTTGTTTGACGCGAATTTGAAGCTTATTAGAATGAATTATTATTATTGGATGAAAATTTTTTTACTTTTGGTGTATTTTTTTTTTATATAGCTTTGATTAAGATCAAATTATTATTTTAAGGTACAGCACTTGACCTCCCGTCAGTCAATAACTAAACAATGAAGAATAAAAGGTATTTTATGAGTTTGTACATGCATAAATTATGTACCTATCAAATAGTCAACTTGAAACTAGTACTAAATGGAAGCTGCTGTTCCGTAAGCTTGCCCAAACTGCTTGAGTTCAAGCTCAGTAATTGTGAGAGATGGTAATTTGCGAAATCTCTGAAGTAACAAGCATTCATGAGCTGTCAAAAATGCGCTTTCATCATCTAGATGATTCTTCCATTTTTTTTTACTCTGTACTTTGTACAAATAAGTAAAAATGCATCACAAAACGATGATATTCAATATATTCGAGTACATACTGTTGATAAAATCGAAATACGATGATTTGAAGCTTCGAATTGATTTTCTACATTTTATACCACTATACATTTGGCTTCAAAATCATACGGTACATCAAAAAAATTGATTATCACCCATTCTTACATACTTCTGGAGAGCGATTATCACATTCTCCCAACACTAAAACAATTTTTTGATTACTTACAATCTCCGCTATATTATGATATATTATCAAGGTGATTACAGTAATTCTTATCTATGATCGAGCCAAAAATGACAGTTTCCTACAGCATTTCCAATGTGAAAGGTAGGCATTCATGAAAACTGTGCAATAAAAGTTTTATTTCACACTTTTAATGCAATATTCCAGTGAGAGAGTCCATTAGTTCCAATTATTATTATTTGATACATATCAAAGGCAAGGTTATTTTAATAGTTATTTACATAATTAGTTATGAAAAGTGCCATATTGTTTGACGAAACGTAATATTTGCCAAAACGAGCGTAGCGAGTTTTGTAAATTACGTGAGTCAAACAATATGGCTTTTCATAACGTATTCTGTACAAAATTTCATCTAATTTCGTCAGAATAATTTTAACTATATTTTTCAATGAGAACATCTCTCACGTCACATCACCAAATTCAGATGACTGTGATTCATGACCATCTATTGTTACTACAGAAACAAGAGTGCACTGAATTAAACAAATATCGAATATTCACAAAACATCGAAATAATTTTTAAAAATGTGCTCAAGCAGTAATATCCTGAGTGATATAGTGCCTTTTGATATTAAAGACTCTGCTAATGCTGCATATACTGTGAATGATAAATCATTCTTTTAATTGTACGCAGATAAGTATAATTGATAAGCTCTGAAACATGGACAGTTACGTAAAGTCATTACGTAACTACTTTATGCTACTTTACGCAATTGTTGCATTGCAGTTATGAAAAATGGGACGTTGCATAACGTCAGAAATTGATGTAAAGTTTGACTTTTCAAAACGGAATTAGATAAAACTCATTTACAACACTGAAATCACTTTTGGAAATTTGGAACTTGATATTATAGTTCAAATTTCCAAGAACATTGATGTCAACTTCAATGAAAACATTAAATTCATAATATCATTACCATAGTTACCAATAGTAGCCGTCAAAGTGACATGTACAGAAGGAATAATATCCATATTTAATTGACTGTGTCACGAAAACTGGAACGATTTGAGAAGAAATATGGTAGGACACACGTGTAGAAAGTCTCTTATGCACCGTGAAGCTTTCAAAAGCTGCTCGTGTATCAAAGAATGAATTTTTACACTTGTATCTCAAATATCTATGAGCTCATATTGAAATAGATTGAATAAACATTTTTTTACAATGTAAAAAAAATAATATTAATCACCCGCGAGAGAATTTTTGACCAAGGCGTAACCAAGGCTGATAAATATGCAAGAGTGAGAATCATAACTATAGGTTCGCGATATACACGTAATATTTTCCCCTCAACCTCTTGATGAGAAACGGAAATCTTGGAATGAATGGAGTCAGAATCATAATTATTTTGATTTTTTGTTAGCTTCTAATATAGGTAGGTTGTCAAACATTTTGTGTTTCTGGTGAATGATAATATATTAACAGATAAATGAGTTTCTCTTTAGCTGTCATAAGCAATCGAGAATTTCTTTTTCACTCGTTGCTATTAGAGACGATAAGCAAAGCAAAAACGCGGAAGGTGGTCGCTCGTTAGCTTGTTAACTTTCAGTTATCAAACGTTAGTTGACAGAGCATACACGTTGAAGGGGAGTATAACATGGAGAAAAATGTTTTTCTTCTTTTGCGATTTCCGCTTCTTTCACGGTCCATTTTTCAACCTTCATGAGTCATCAATAAACTTCCATCAATAACGAGAACTATATAATTCATATTATGTCATATTCTATCTCATTGTCTGAAGTGATTATTCAGAGATCCAAAAGTGAGAAATAGGGTCATTTAAACATGAAGCAATTCTTGATTTTATGAATTACCTCCCACTGCTCAATTGATATAATTTGAAGTCCAACGTGATGTGATACATGATATCTCATGCTGTAATTCTGTTTGTATATGAAACTGACAGTGAGAAGTTTATCACAATTTTTCTTCAAGGTTTCAATTTTGCTGAACTCTATTTTTCTCTTTTCCAAAAGCCAAAACACTTAGACTCTAACAATTTTGAACCGTTTTTGATGTTACTATCACTAAGTTGATCGTTGATTTTAAGACAATTCTGACAATTTTCGAAAGCATACAGCCTAAAAGCAACATGCTTGAGGGACCTTACGAAACACAGAGTGATCAAAAATGATTGTCTGTGCCGCCTTGTTCTGATTTTTTCTTTGCCGCCTGCTTGAGATAGTGAGCTTCATGTGACAGATGACAGTTCCTCTGAAAACACTATTCTAATCTAATAATTTGGTAGAATAATAATAAATTCTCAATTATCAGTCAATGATATAGCTATCTACTTATTTTTGTGTGTATTGAATCAGATTATGGATGAATCCGTCATGAAATATGCAAAATATACGCCATTGTGTTCAGCAAATGTCGGTAATGTAGTTTTCAAAATAAATAAATTTATACTAACTTTATTCCATGAAGATAGTTTAGATCATAATGCGAACTTTTGCCTGTCACGGTCACCTGTCAGACAATAAGTATTGATCACTCTATACTTTGTATTTATAAACAATTAGTGTGAATTTTTGGTTTCTTGAGCTCGCAATCATTTATGAGGGCCGTTTAACACACTGCAACAAATGTTGCATTTTCATTCATTTGAATGCTGCATTTTAATACAAACAAAAATGCATAGTGTTTCACAAGAATCAAGAAGTAATCTTGATCTTGTATTGATCTTACCTTAAAATCAAGACAAGACCAAGACAAGAAGTATTTTTTATTCTCCAAGATACGATAAGAAAATACTATCAAGAATCAAGACTTTTTGTTAAGAAATCTTGATATCTTGACAATGAATTTTTGAAATCTGCATATTCATTAATCTATTATTGAAAAATTAAAATCTCTGTGGCCATTACAGTTTTCCCCCCGAAATGAATTTCATGGCAAGTTTCATCACTATTTCATGAATTTAGGAGTGTAATACCAACTTTCAAAGTGACAGCGTCATTTTCAAAGTGATAGCTGTCATTGTCGAAGTGACAGCGTCATTTTTAAAGTGAGAGCTGTCATTGTCGGAGTGACAGCTGTCATTGTCAAAATAATAATTGCAAATACAGATCAAAACATGCAAATGACAGACTTTTCATCTATTTCTATTGGTGGCAATCTTGGAAAACGTTGCTAGAATCGATTCAACATAACTGACAGGTAGGATAAAGAGTAGACTCTAACACTAAACTGAGTGTTCGGATTGGATAAGACAATAGATAAAGGGAATTCCCCCTAAATGTCAAGAATTCTTGAAACAAGACAAGAAATGCGTTGTCAAGAAATGGGCAAGACAAGAAATTTTTATTTTCTTGCCTTAAAAATCAGGATATGATCTTGTCTTGCAGAAACACCAAAAATGCACTGTGTCATACATGAAGTTTTCTGCATTGAACTCTGATTTTGTGAATGAAACGGTGCATATTTCTTTGCATTAAAATGCAGTATTGAAATACAAATCGAAAAGCATGCACTGTGTCGAATGACCCTCACAGTATAAAAATTTGAAGTATAATCAATGAATATTTGAGACTCAATCTGTTCATCCGCTTTACCAATAATCAGTGAAACTTATATTAGATACACATTATGTTGCTTGACATTTTGGATGCCGAAAAATTGAGAATTTTTCTTGAATATAATATTCTTGGGCTATCTTTGTGTAGGAGATAATTTTAAATGTTCCGAAAACATGTTGTTGACAGAAAGCATGACGCCGCGCGGAGAGCCTATCAACCTAAAAGCAAGATTATCGGAAAAACCGTCAAATTCATCAGTATTCATCAATAATGTGAGTAAAATTCTCGCGTGTATATATTTTGATACATTTTGAAGCAAGGACTCAAATCGGAATGAATAGCTGTTCGGTTCTGGTTAACAGTCTTTATGGTAGTCAAATTTTGGGTTCATTTATCGATTATGATGTTTTGATATTTTTATATTGATTTTGGTTTGGATTTGAGTACATGGGAATTGAAAGTATTGGTTTCGTTAAGGTTCCGGTTATCAACAACTACGGTTTTTCGCGGTTAAAATTCGAAGTTGAATTTATTTTTATTTTGAAATGACAAATCATTAACCTCCTGGAAAAAACAGTACAAACATGAGAATCAACAACAAGGAACAAGTAATATGTGATAGTTGAAATCCAGAATTACAGAAAATATTGATAACTGTATACTTGAATTGATCTTATAATTTTATTTCATAGATAATTTTAACTTTTTTGCTCCAACTTTGTCACCATCAGTTTGTGAATTACGTGTAGATGGTGTTCCATGAACTATGCTAGAGATTAATTGCTATTAATTCTGGCCTGAAATATTCCATTACTACTATATGATACTCTATTCAATTTTCTATTTAAATGTCGTTGTTTTGTATTGTCATTATATTTTTTAAATTGTAAGCTCACAATTAGCAAGGAATATGTGCCTGGTTCTTGAATGAACCATCCATATCCCAATTAGGTAACTACAAGCGCTCGAAAAGAAACGAGAAAGTCTTTCTCTTTCTGTCAAAACACGATAACAACAAGCTATCTAATTTCAGTGATGAGTTGACTTCAATGAGCGGCAGAATAAATTAATGAACAGGATGATAAACAACAATATTTAAATGACTAATGAATTTGCCAATGATACTAACGTACGAAAATTCATGATAACAAGTAGCAAAAGGAATATGTGCTTGGTTCTTGAATGAACCATCCATATCCCAATTAGACGAGTAAAATACAACAATCCTGGAGTGCATCCTTGATATTTCCAATGTTTAAGTAAATCATTGTCCTAAAAGTTTTCTGTTTATTTTTTTTTTGACTTGCCTATAGTCACGTTTTGATTATCTCAGTCGAATAGAAGCTGTTGTTACTTTGCTTTTAGGAGTACTATTGGTTTCAGCCAGAAGGGTATATGACTATAGAGTGGCGCATTGAGCGCTGACATGCGTTATCGGTGGGAAGCCATCTTTGTACAACCTACAGTGGGTTGCATTGCAACATTATGCCCACTAAATATTGTATTTTATTTGCACTTCGAGTTTATTAGATATTGCTGACATTAATTCCCTTCTCTCTAACTAATTCCTCTTGAATAATTATCGTGGTCTTATTCTAAGATCATTAGATTTTTTGAGAGATGATTTATATGTAATCAAAAGTCTAATTATTTTTGTGGGTTCGATTTTGCGTTGAAGTTATCTGGGAAAAAAGGCATTGCACCTGGTGGAAATGTTCTCTTATAACTATCTATTAGATGACATTCTGGTGCAAAATGGTTCAAGCAAATTAATAGTCATTCATGCAACAAGAGTGTAGAGTTGAGCATTACCTATGACATGAGGCCAAGTATTTGGTGACGAGGCTTACCGAATCACTAAAATTATCGACCGAATATCATGAAGCTTCTTTACACTTGTATTACATACAAATTTTCTTCTACGGCATTCAACTTCAATATTTTGACGAATATTAGGCATACAAAAAGAGAACTAAGAGCACAAGTTGACACTCAGATCCAATAAATTTCAAAACAAATGGAACATGAACTCAGAAATTTAGCTGCTACGCATTTGGATTCTGATAAAACTGAGACGCGAAAAAGTTTTACTTCACGCGACGTCCACGTTGCGCAATGTACCTACTTATTTTACAAGCTATCATAGAAAAACTTCTTTAAATCACAGTTTCCTAATCTAATTATATTAATTGACTTTTGTCTCCTCTCAATATTTTAGAGAAGTCTGTAGAATATATTATTTATTCATTTGATTTATGAATTTGAATATTATAACCTATGAAATGATTTCAGAGTATTTGCAGCATGTTTATTTGTACAGTCAGAAACTACGCATTCTTCAGTCATTGTAAAATAACGCAGCAGAAATCCTCCCTGGAAAAGCGTTCAAGCTATACTGTCCATCACAGAATATCCTCCTGGTTGTAAGCATGGCTCACATTCCATCGTTCTAGTTGCTACGACTGCAATGCATTCAGACAGTGCGCGATGTGCCACTCTATTTATAATTATATATCTCGTTGGTTTCAGCTGATTGAAGGTAGCGCAGAGAGAATCGAAAATAAGACGGAAAACAAGAATATTAGGTTAACGGTTTTTTTTAGGCTGTGTTTTATCATTTCACTGTTTTTATTGTATGATAAGCTGTGGTGAAAATAATTTGAATGTAATTAAAAAAATTAAATAGAGTGTTTTCCTCAATTTGAAAACGACTAAACTTGTGCACTATCAGTTTTTGACATCTACGGCAAATATATCTATCAGAACCTCTGACTTCACATGGCTCTAGCCCGGTTACCAAGAGTTTCGGCAATCATATATCAACATGTCAAACCAAGCAAAATTTGGTGACAGATTTATATTATTCAATATAAAATAATGAATATAGAATCATCAAATTATAGTTCAGATATGGATCACATATGAGGGAAGAGAGAATAGAAATAATGGGAACAAGATCCAAAACTGAAACAAAATAAATCTACTAATTTTGGTTTGAAAAATAACAGTTCAAGCATAACAAAAAGATTTTACTTCCCTTAACATTGCACACAGAGTGTTTTCAATCTAACACTAATGGAATAGCAGTGTCACTGAATTGTCAGGTTCTAAATTTTTGATTTGATGTTGATATCCATGGCCTTCAATCACAGCATTTGTAAATCTCAAATTTGTCGAAAATATGTAGAATAAGATGGCCAGAGTATTTTAGTGCCACCAGTGCAGCAGTTCTGAACCTTTTCCCAATAAATCAAAAAAATTGTGCGCTCTACTGTATATCCTGATTCCAATTTGCTAGTAGCATAATCTCATAGAGTATATTACCGAGATAGTGAACCAGCAGAATCACGGTCATTTTGCTCTGTAAACGGCCGTGAAAAATATATTCTATCAGATATTTACTATACTATAGTACGTAATGCGACAAGACCGCAAAATATGTTACTATTGACCTAGGGCTGAAATTGTATTCAGAAGTGCTAGGCAATAAATGGATACAAAGATGTAACAGAAAAATAGAGATACAAGTTAGTTGAAGGCAATCCATTCAATAACTCTAGGGAGTAACTTTGATGTTTGCTAGCAGGCAACGTCTGAATTCGACCATAAATAAGTCTTTCAGTAGTGCAGTCAGCATTCTTCACACGTCGCGAAATATTCATGTACAGTGCCGACTAAATTCCAAGATAGTGTTGTATGGTGGTGGTTGGCATGCTCGCCTGGCAAGCCAGGGGCTTTGCATGAATTTTTTAAACTATCCTTCCTTGAAAAAATATTTGCAAAGACACGGCTATAGGGAAAATACATAGTCTGGGTTTGACGTAACCGCTATTAAACATTTCTAGATTCTTGTTTGTACTTATTGATCAAATACCAATATAAATTGTTTTGTACTTTATCTATATTATGTCTGCAAAGAGGCGCTTGAGCAATAATGTATTATCTGTTCTGTCCCAACAAGCGAATCCAATATCTGTCCATCGCTTTGGATTCGTCGTCAAGAACAAGTTTTTTTTTTAGTATGTGCGATAGTGTACTAAGCTAATTCCAGAAATTTTCAGTCGCCAATATCAAGACATAGAAGCATTCTGTGAGTTTTTTTGATGCTTATATCTTGTTATGATACGAAATATTTTCTGGAACACTATTCTAGGATCTGCACATTCCACAACTGAGAACTATGATGAAGCAAATAATTTCCCAGCACATTGCTTAGAATTGATCCGTCTGCCGTTTGGTTTCATACCAACACAAGTACTTCACACACGAGGACCGTAGCTCTCGTTTTAAACCATGATTACAGAATTTTCGCTCGTTTGGGATAAGGACAACTCTAATACCTCTTGTATAATATTCTATTATCCAGCAGTATTTCGGAATCGGCACATTTCACAACCAAAAAATACGTTGGAAATAGTAGATTATGCCCGACCTGTGGAAAATCTGTCATTTCCGCCGTGTTGTGAATTGAGTTGTAATCGCCGGAGTGGAGTGTCAAAATATCGCACTCGCTTTCGGCGAGTGCGATATTTTGACACGGAACGTAGGTGATTGCAACTCAATTCACAACAGGGCGGAATTTGACAGGTTTTTCACACGAGGGACATATGCTATTTTATTTTCGACTCGGTGGAAAATACACAAAACTAAAGACGGAATTGCCTTCATTTCATAGTGCACAGGATATTCTTTCCAATTACCAGCACCGAAAGTGTCGCCTTGTGTGTCACACGCAGAAGCTCTCGGTAGTGATCAGGGCGAGGCCCCTGACAGGTTTCATAGGCGAAGTTGCGGAAGGGTCCAGGGGCGAAGCCCCGGCAGGGTCAAGGGACGGAGTCCTTGCGGGCTGCCTGGGGGGCGGAGCCCCCCGACAAGACCACTTGCGAAAAGAAAAGAAATAAATACTCGCAAAAAAATAGTTTAATACCTGTAAAAAGTAAAACTGGAAACTCTTATAATAACTTATATGGCAAGGAACTGATTGCAATTTGCCTCGCCTGTTTTCATACGTCAACTTTCGATGTTTTTTTAGAGTTTTCTTTTCTCAACATATTCATGAAATCCATTTTTTATAATAAAATTATCGGTGTCATCGTATATTTTTGTTATTGACAGATTGACAGTTGCTAAGATTTGATCATTTTATATTTGTAGAAAGATATAATGTATTACCGGCAGACAAAAGAAATACAGTATTTTCCACGTCGTTCAAACGGAGAAAAGGAAGTATTTTCCACCGAGTCGGAAATAAAGATATAATTCCAGCATATTACTTGGAATAATTGCATATGATATCTAGAATCATTCATCATCATTCTCAACGAATTGGAAGCTGTACGTTTGGTTACTATGGTTACATCTTGAAAATTAAAATACTCAATTGTGGTTCTGAGTTTCTTATGAATACTTGATAAATCTCAAAAATTCTGTCAGAAAAAGTACAGGAGATAGCGTATTCCACACTGCCGAACCGATTACAAACTTCTCTCTAATTTGGAATAAGGATCATTCCAATACTTCATCCAGAATATGGTGTCCTCTAACTCTGTTTGACTGTCTCGGAATTTCCAAATTGCACAACTTACAACTTTGTTGAATCATTGACATTCTGATACATAGTTCAGAATTATTCCGTAAGTCACTTGTGATCATAACGTCATCTTTTCCGGCAAATAAGATGCTTGAAATTCAGGTTATTACTCCTGGCTTGGTGTTTTGAATTTCAAAATCTCATAGGATTTTTTTGATCCCTTAGTGAACTTCCAAGGGCTTATCAGGAGGAAATATAGTCTAGGACATGTTCAAAATGGCATACCTCACACTCATGAATTGTAGTTTTCACCTTCGACTCGAATTGCAAATATTCTGCTTATTGGGAATAAGGGTCAGTCCAATTCCTGTTTTAGAATATACTATTTAGAATTATTTTGAGCTTCCACACATACGTAATGAGATATCGTGAACTACCGCATTATTTCTTGCAGTAATTTCTCAGTAGACTGATATATCCAGAAACTTTGATGTCAAAACTGACTTATTCTTGAAAATTTCTATGTGAAACATCAGAATGCTGAAAAGTTCGAATTTATTGTAAAATTATATGGAAGTGGCCATCAGAACTTTGAAGATTTTGAGAACTTGTCATTTGTTAAAGGGTTGCTGAAAAAAATATGTAGGAACTGAAAAATTTAAATTGATATGAAATACGAAACTGCTAGCAACTTCAAAAAAGCTCTCAAATTTTGTGTAGATATTGATACGAGCAGAACAAAAAAATTGTTGAGATATGTTTATGTAAACGAACTTAAATTAACCCGCTTTATGCTAACACTTATTGCTTCATTTGTTCATATGGTATGAAATTTGAAGACTTCTTCCTTTCAAACTTCAAATTATGTTTTCTCTCCTTCGTGGATAATATTTTGTTGAACACAACCTCTGGTAGTTGGGGCTCAAAGAAATTGTCAAATCTTTCCAACAAGACTGCAATTGTCTTGACGAATGTAAGTATTATCATTTCAATTTATTTATATGCTGCTTCAAACGGGATAAATTGTAGATTCATTTGTTACCATAGTAGAACTTCCAACTAAATCAAACTGACATTGGTGGAACTATCTAGCCTCCCATATATAAATATGAAGGGAACGTTTGCATGCAGGATGACTGATTTTCTATTGCCTGGTTTCTATGAAATAAAAATATCAATCACGTCTTTCATACGAGACGTATGTTGCAAACACCCAAATTTCACATTCGTGGAATGACTATCAGTCCGGCTTTGATGTGTTGTAATATTGGACGAAGAAATAAAAAATGGAAGGAACTTGCGGAATGAATCCAGTCCATGAAGCTATGTTATTTCATGATGCTAAAATTATATACGCAGGATGCGGAGTACGTGGTGGGGGTAACTAAATCGAGTGCAGCGTAAGTAGTGGACAAAATAAGCATTTGGCTGATATTGTGTGTACAGTATTATACAAAAATGGACCATCATAGTTGTTGTGTCGTTAATTGCAAAAATACAAGTAGAAATATCAGTGAATGTAAATTTTATCCTTTCCCAACCACAAACTGAGAGTTAGAACAAAGAAATTAATGGATTCCTGAGATAAAAAGGAAAAATAAAGTAATACATAACCCAATTTCAAGGGCTGCTTGACACATTGCATTAAATAATATATTTTGCTTTGCATTTTGACTGTCCATTTTGATGCAAAGCAGAATGATTCTTGTAATACACAAAATTTTGTGCAGTGTATTCTGATTGCATGTATGACATGACATGTTGCATTTTCTTCCACTTCAAAATAGAGAATCAAAATGTAAAACTAAATGCAGAATTTGATGCACCGTGTCAAACGGTCCTAATATCTATTTATCAAGCATCTACCTGCTGATGAAATTCCAGTCTTCCTAAATACAGAATTTTAAAAATACCTAATGCATTTCAACTTGCGTACAATGATATTTCATAAGAAGCCAGAGTAACTGATATTTGCCTTATCACCATGCATGTTATTAAATGACCTGTGCCAAAGAAAATTTGATTCTTTTATATCACTGATATGTTCTGCTGTTACCAGTAGCTTTCTCTTTTGCATTGTCTGAGGTTCAAATGAAATGCTACGGGTTATGGCCCAGAAACCAGTCTTTATAACTTTGTTCATATTATAGCTGAAAATTATTGAAATTCTTCCAGTAAACTGAATCATTATTCAGTATTTCATATTACGCACTTTTATAGTTCCAGAAGTTTTTTGATTCATTTTAAATATGAAATTTTAACGTTGAGAGAAGACTTTGTACCGTGCGCATGAAGAAATGTGAAATTTGACATACTTGAAATTTATGTGGAGGAGTGCAGAAAGTCTGAATTATATACAGAATGATCAATATTAATTTACTGCTGACGACGATATTATTTTCGGCTGGATTATATCAAGAAATATGCACCAAATAGAAAAATTGCTTAAAAAAAAATTATCTATTTCTTCACCCTTCCAAGGGTTAAAGAAAGGAAGTCACTTCAAAATTTCAAATCGGAACCACTAATCTTAATTGTGGATTCGAATGGAGCGTCAAATACCAAGTCAATTTTACCTGGAGCCCCTGGAAATGGAAGAATAAACCCAATAACGTATAAACTTAGCAACATAATGATTCACGGTCAAATTTTGATTACTAGGCAAACACTATAAATAATAATTATGATACATCAACCATATACAGAAAAGAATACGTACATAAAGTTGAATAATCGAATGAATATGTTTCCCCTTACTTCTACTATCCAATTTTCACCACAGTCTTATTTACCACTAATTCTTTTCACTATCTACAAATTTATCAACGTATTCTTTTTTTACAATTTTTTCACTATCATTTTTATACAACCATTTCCCTTACCACCTACGCTACTTTTGTGTGTAAGTGTATGTTCAACTGAAGATGCCTCGCACCCAAACAAACGAACGAGTTTCACCCGCTCGGACCAAGCTCAACGTGCCATGTTCAATGCTAATCAAATCGCTAGTACAGTCATAAACAGAGGTTTTTGTTTCCAACTGGCGATGCTCTGGATGCAACTAACGGGCGAGCCTCGCCCGCTCTGACAATCTGGATGTGACATGACGCGCTAACTTCCCAATCAAACTTCAAAACTAACCTCAATTCATAAACGATACCAGAAAAGACGAAGAAGAAATTGTTGAGTACTTAAGAGCTATAGGATATAACATTTAATTTCGAATAAGCCTTTATTTTATTGTAATAGTGGAAATAGTGGTAGAGTTAATCAATAAATAATCACTGAATCAAAGTATTTCACGTCCTGTTGACAAAAATTATTTTATCGCGTGTTTCCACTTATCATGAGAGTATTCACTTCAAATGACAGTTTTCAAAAAAGATATATCATATTTCGTGCTTCAAAATCTTGTTCTCATTATGATATCCATTTGTTCAACTTCTAAATATTATAAATCCATAAATTGCACCTGAATATTGACAATTCTACACAATTTTTTCTGTTTCTGTATTGACTTTAATAGAAATTATTAAAATATTGCTTATCACTTGATTGTCAAATAATTCACGAGTCCCGAAATGTTTCGGTTCCTTGGCGGCGCCACTGTCGCGCACATAGTCAATTTTCAAGAATAATGATATAAGTAGAATGACTATAATAGTCGTCTGTTCTATTCCTCCACAAATTTTTGAGAAACAAAAAACGACAGCTGCAATCTAGAACATTTATTTCTGTTCAAATATATAATATAAAACACTAACACATTCAACTCCACTGATTCTTTTTCTATCTATAACAAGCATAATTCTAAAAAAAAAAATGGCACTAGCGATCACGATTATCATGAGAAATTGGTTTATATGTCTAGTTTGAATAATTTAAATCCAATATCTCTCTCGGAGAATTGGCCAACTGTTGCTTTACTTCGAGATGTTTCTCATAAAATTTCATTATATTTTTCCTGAACATCAAAGATAGACTATTAAAAACTGACTACAATAATGACCAGCTTCGATCACCCGAGCTCTTCTTTCTGATGGCCTCTATAACAAGATAAATGCTGGTCTCTTATTCGAAGCTCTCAATAAGGCTTGAATTTAATTTTCAATTCCCGAAATCTCAAGACTTCTACAAAAAGCAAATACCATGATACACGACACATTCTTTAGTTCACTCCTGACTTCAGTGAAGTATTTAATAGGTTATTTTTTTGTAACATAATGAGTTAAAAACTACTATTACTTGTATGCGACTTCCTATATTCCATGCGCAATCGCTTCAGGCTATCAATTCCTTCAATCCCGTACATATTTTAGGATCTACTTCTTGATTTACTTTCATATATATTTGCGCCATGCAGTAAAAAGAAAACACAATATAGGCAAGTCAGTGCATAGCGCTGTACAAGCTGTCTGTAACATTTGCATGTGACATACCAATATAAATAAGTGATATAATCAATTTTTTGATGAAAACTCCTACAGTCTATGCAATATTAGACCCTGAATTTGAGTTTTAGAATCATACAAAATATTTTCTAACTCGACCTCTTTGAATTTTTATTGTTCACTTGATAATAAGCGAGAAGTGAGAAAGCACACTTCGAAACTTACGACATGGATCAATGATCAAATAAAGTGAAAGTATTGTCAGAAATAATTTTCAAAATTCCACAACGAATATCAAAATCAAAACTGATGAATTTTGATTTGAATAGTTGAAATTTGGTTAAAATCTTGATTATCATAATCCGTTTCAAGCGGAGTGACGTCGTTGTGTACATTTAACTTGGATTCTAATATTATCATTGATTATACCATAAGTAGTTAAAGTATTATCGATTATTTTTGTGGTGCCATCACGAATGTTTATTGTGCTTGTGTTTGAATACCACGAGTGTGCAGCACTAGTGGAATTGACAGGCACAATAAACATGAGTGATTGCATCATAAAAATAGTCTATAATTCTTTAACCACAAATGGTATATGGAGGACTATTCCAGGAGTCAAACCATTTTTTCAAACTAGTTTTCTATGAATCTTGTAGCAACTCACAAAATTTTCATAGGTACGAGTTATCAAACTTCTGTCAAACTGAAAAATTATAATTTCTTGCATTTTCTTTGACGAATAATAGACAAATATATCGCGTCTTGATACGGAATCTAATTCAGAAAGGTCTGGTGATGGATCAGAAGATAAAATTGATGAAGATATTCAGAGAAATATTCCATTAGATACGAAGAAAGCACAAATTGGAGGTATCCACATCTTTGAGTAAAATACTCACTCTGACTACTAGTGTAATACCGGATGGTATTTCTACACTGATATGCACCGTTTCTATGGCGATCAAGCATTGTTAACCTTGTTACAAATACTACGAATGGAATAGTTAGGCATATCAGCTTCTAAAATACATCTCAAAAAGTATTTATTATATGCACGCTTTTATTCAATTGCAAAATACTTCTGGTTAGATCAAGCTATATTTCACTATTTTTTGACAAGCCAATTTTTTTCAATGGAATTATATTTATATTTGGCTTAGGCAAGAGATAGCCACCTCTTGATGAATTTATTTGGTGAATAATAACTATGCCAACAATTGTTACCATAGTTACTATTATTATCCACTGAATGAATTTATTAGGAGGTGGATATCTCAGGAGATCAAGAGAAATCGTTAAAAAAAGCATAAATGTTATTATGTTCTTCATTTTGTTCTTGAGAAAAATTCAGCACCACTGTTCGATTCCTGAGCAATATACAAAAACAGCCATAAATAATTCCAGACCATTTCTTGGGGCTATTAATGTTCATTGTGTCATGACTACATATACTACAACGATTTGCTTCTGACACGTTACATATGACGTGATCTGATTATAAAAGTTATTCAAATTTATATCGAACAATGGAAAAAACGTAATATGTACCTAGATATCTTTCATCTATAATTCATGTTATACACAATTTTAACCAATAAAACACCTTCTTATCGGAACTTGATTGCTTCAATCAGTTCAAATATATAACTACCTTCCCTGGAATGAATGCCCACATAAATCCTCCCTATTGAGCAATACTTCATATTACGTCCAACCGTTAGTGAAATGAGAGTCATCAACAAATGCAAATAAGTTTGTCGATAGGACTTAGTTTTAGAAAAAACAGTTCCTTTTAGTCGTGATATCTCATGTCTCTATCTAAACAATGATTGATCTCCCTGTTCATGCATTTCAGAAATATATTAAATACCTTTACTTACGGACGACTTCCATACGTGCTTCGCTTTGGGCGGATGCGAAGGAAGGTGCTTCCGCCGAGACCTCACATCGGTATAATCCACTGGATCTCAAGGTCAGTGCTCGAAGTACCACCTTCCGGCTATCCGATGACGACAACTGAAACGTGATAATACATCGATGTTTCAAGGCTTATTTTATCTTCTACCATAAACAAAGAATATGTGTACATGTATCAAGTACGAAAATGGTTTATTTATTTGTTTCGACATTTCTAGTAGACTAAGCAAGAAGTACACTGCGTTAGGAGAATTGAGAGAAATAAATAACCAAGGTGGTTGCTTCTTTGATGTTGTTGATGAATTTATAAGCTTGTAGTTCATCAAATATTTTTGTGGAGTAGAAGGAGATATGGTAGAGGAGAATATGATAAAACTCGGTGTTTGAATTTTCACCTATTTCGTGTTCTTCTTGTATAATGGCTAGCTTTCAAATATGAAAATTCAGAAAATAGAGAGAGGACCAGTGATTTATAACAGTTTTCTGGTTTATAGCGTGGAACTGGAATGCCTTTGTTGGATAGTATGAAGTCGTGTGTTGAGAGGATTGGCAAGAAGTTTGAAAGAAGTATATCTTCTTGTTATTAGATTCAAGATGCCTTACGGACGTCTATATGGCAAGTGTATGTATCAAATAAGGAGAAAACTGAATATCTTCGAATACATCTTACCCGAATTCAAATAGAATGAATGTTAACAGTTCCATTTCATCACATAGTGCAATATTTCTTTTTGAAGGCATATTTTCTGAGATAACATATGGGTACAATTATTCTTCAAATAAAAGTAATTTCCCAATAGTCCTGTCAATTTGGGTTTTATCTACTGAATGATTGGTACTGTTTTTTTCTGCGGAAATATCTTCGTTTTGGTGTGTAAAATGAGTGTGCAGAAATCATATTGTCAAATTTATCAACTGTTGTAAGTGACTCTTATTAATATAGTTTTTGAAAGTAGAATATTGGCGAAAGGAGTCATGGTAAATGCTGGATTATATTAAATATAATTCCAGGACATTCCGGTGCCTTATATTGGTCACCATCATCAGCTCATTCAAGTTGAGAAAAAAAGGAGTAAAAAGTAAAACATTTTGTTAATAAATGTAAATAAAAAAAAAGAACATAATTAAGTGACAATATTTGTAATGAGTCTAGATGACTTAAGACTGAATGTAGTCATCTAGACTCATTACAGCCACTTAATTATGTTGTTTTTTTTTTAATTACATTTATTAACAAGATGTTCTACTTTTTACTCCTTTTTTTCTCATCTTGAATGAGCTGATGATGGTGACCGATATAATACACCGAAACGTCCTGAAATTTAATTTAATATAATCCAGCATTTAACATGACTCCTTTCGCCACTATTCTCCTATCAAAAACCATATTGTCAAATCATGGTGCTTCAGGAGATATCGAAAGCCAAAACTCAAAAATTCTGTTCTTGATCAGTTAATAAAGTATACATTTTTCTCTACAAAAAAGATTGTATGATTCATTTGCGTATCTATATCCCGTGCAATCATGCATTCTTTCCTGCACCACTACTGGGGTAGAATACAAGGCTAAAAAGATATGAAAAATATAGAGTTCTACATTGTAGTAAAAATTTGACAGCATTTCTAATGGATCGTTCTAAAGTTTCTTCACAATTTTATCCTAGTGTATTCCATTCCAATAGTAGTGCTTGATTCAAATAAAAATATTCTTGTGAATTTTTGTCTCCTACTATTTGTGCAATTTCATTGATATGTGCGAAATCACATTAGGCAGTCAGAATTTCTTTCTGAATGTTTACAGGATGTAAACGGAACTAGGCAACGCAATTTTTCCCGGAAATTATTAGATATATAAAAAACTTTTTCAAATAAAGTTCCTAGTGTTTCTTGTAAGCTATTAATGTGCATTAGAAAAAAAATATTCAATTTTCGGAGATACAATTTTTTTGCTCTCTTTTTAAAATGCAGTTGGGTGGAATATGATTTTTGCTTTGAAAAAATTAGATAAATTATACCTTCAAAACTTAACAAAAGTCGAAATGTTGAAGAAAATATCAATATAGTTTCACTCGAAATCAAAACTGACTATGAAAACAAAATTTGACATTTGTAATACCTTGTTAAAAAGAATTATTGAATTGATGTTAGATTATTATTCGTTTCAAAAATGTATGAATACTCAATTAACGAGGAGGTAGATATGTTGAAATGTTTTCATGCATCAAACAATGATTCAAGACACGACTTGCAATACCACCAACAATATCCTGAACGCTTTCATCAAAATCAAACATACTTTTTCAAATTGGAAAGAAAGCTACGTTGAACTGGTTCCCTCACTAGAGCAAATCGCGAAGTTAATCAAATAAGTGAAAATTTGAAAACTGATGTATAAGCATATTTTAATTTGCATCCGAGAAATTAAACTAGAGAAGCTGCACTAGAATTAAACGTATCATATACACAGGTACACAAGATTTTAAAAAAGCATAAATTCAAAGTTTACAAATTACATAAAATCCATCATATTCATCCTGGTGATTCTGTAACAAGATTTTACTTTTGCGATTACTTAATTTAGAAATGTCGCACAAATCCACATTTTGAAAATAAAATTTTTTAGACAGATGAGAGCCACTTTTCCAATAACGGTATATTTAATAGTCATAATATGCATTATTGGCAAATCACCAACCTAAATCTACGAGAAACATGTAGAACTAATTTTCAAGTACATTTTCAACTAATGTGTGTTGCGGAATTTTTAACAATAATATTCTGGGTTCATATTTTTATGAAGGCACTCCAACTTCGCAAAGATACTTGTTTTTCTACAGAATGAACTAAGAAATTTTTTCGATGATATATACCTCTAGCAGATCGCCGTGGAATGATATTTTAACAAGATGGAGCATCTGCGCACAATTCCACAGACGTATGAAATTATTTAAATCAGGAATTTCCAAACGCCTGGATTGGAACAAGAGGACCTATAATGTGGCCGCAAGGTCTCCCAATCTATCGCCTTTAGATTTCTATCTGTGTGGTGCCATTAAAAACAAAGAACATATCACGCACGTGGTAACACTTGAAGAATTACTCAAAATATAGAATAAGACAACGAGTTAAATAACAAAATTAATAATACTGTGCATCAACATTTGTTGAAAAGGGTTAATTTTTGTATACGACAAAAAAGTGAAAGTTTTGAACTATTTTTATAGTGCTACTCTTACCAGTATTATAATAGAGCAAGATCCCAGTGGAATAGAATAGTGTTAGTATGTACTTTGATCATACGCATACTAGCTAGTTTGTGGCGACGGCCAATTTACAGATACGAGGTGCTAGCGGTACGTTAAGACATTACTCACTTTTCCTAAGGACTTGAGTGCTGATTTTGAGGTATGTTTCAGAGAATATTGTTAAAAATTGATAATCAACACTGCTAGACACTTTTCATCGGTGGTAATTTCTGCTAGACTCTTCAAAGCTCACAAAGAATAACGTGATCTTGTTTATAGTTTGAGTGCAAATTTTTATATATGACACTCAGGGTACAATTTCAATACCTTTTGTTAACAGCTAGATTAATCGTAGGGCTAAGTATCCCCCAGACACAATTAAAATATCGCTGTTAGTAAAAGCGCGAGGTCACTATTTGTAAGCTTGCTAGTTAGTGAAGTATCTATGGGCATCCAACTCTTCCTTGGTCTGGCTATTTATAAAAATATTGAAATTGCTCACTGAGTATTATATATAAAAATTAGGACTTAGACTATAAGTAAGATAACGATATTTTTTTGCGAGCTTTGAAGCGTTTAGCAGGAATTACTGCCGATGAGAAGTGTCTGGCAGTGTTGATTATCAATTTTCAACAATATTCTCTAGAACATACATAAAAATCAGCACTCAGACTTCAAAAAAAGTGAGTATTGTCTTGATGTACCTATAACACCTCGTACCTATAAATTGTCCGTCTGCACAAACTAGCAAATATGTGTATGATCAAAGTACCGACTAACACTATTCTAATCCACAAATTTTGTTTCTCAGAAAATAAGTAAGGTCTGGCGGGTCTGGGATCTTGGACTATAATAATTTATGTACATTTGTATATCTGAGGGCACTCTTCAAAATTTTGGTTTTACTGGTGCAATCGTCTGTAATAAATGTTTAGAACTCAATAGCTCTGTTTGCATAACCAGCTTTATTTTCGAGAGAAATTATTTTGATATTTTCTTCAACATCAACTTCTGTTTAGTTTAGTTTAGAAGGTATAACTTATTAGACTTTTTTGAAGCCAAAATTATATTCTACCAAACATCATGCAAATATACATGGCGTACTGTTGAAGAATACGCAAAAATAGGTATATCTCCGAAAAATGAGATCATTTTTTTCTGATTCACATTAATTTGAGTAACTGACTAGAAACACTTGTAACTTGATTTGAAAGTTTTTTTTTGTATATCTAGTAACTTCCAAAAAACCGCGTTGCCTAGTTTGGTTTACATCCTGTATATTCAAATTGATGATTGAAAGTCATCATTACCCGACCATTGTCTCCCGACCATTTTCTTCCAAGCTAGTTTTCTCCATAACATAACGTAGAATTGATGTCAAGAAAAAATTGGATTGTGGAAAAACGGTTGGGTGATAATGTCATTTTACCAAACTGATTCCAGAGAATTGAAAGTTTCTTATCAACAAAGCAAACAGTATTATATGCTGAACTTTTAATATCTGATTTGTGTTCGAAAGTACCACACATTGTTGTTGTGTTGTTGTGCTATTGATTTATTCTTCACTTTGATAATTATATAAAAATCATGCTTTGGCTATTACTCGAGAACACAGTCTACGGAATCGATGTTTTACTTGGAAACAAGCTCCAACTATGGCGGCGTCGCTGCATTTGCTAGCACCATAATCATTCGGTTTCTCATCTTGACGTTCAAATATTTTCGAAGCTCTGTCTATACAACATATGGTTATTGCATTATTATATGTTAGTATTGCAATTGCAATGCACTTCGCGGACCATCTTTGTATATTTCGTCTCATACACAAAATATTGCAACAGATGAATTGTGGGTGGTACTCACCACCGTAGGGGCATAATTTAACATCAGTGTTTAGCTAACTTCATTTCTGATGGTATTGATATCTTTAAAATGAAGTATCTGAGATCAAATGGTAACTGGAAAATTTATAATATGAATTTAGGGAGACTATTAGTTATAGTACAAGTAAGAATTAGTTCAGTCAATTTTTCCCAATAAATATACCTTGCATCGACTTATTTCACAATAGTTAGGAAACTGCTTGAAGAAGTAGATGAAAAAGCAAATCATCTATATTATATTTTAAATGAAATCTGAGAACTTGCGCAATGAAAATCATTATATGAATTCATGGTTATATTGATTTATTAATAATTATTCCTTAAGTTAGTACTGGTTTAAAAGATTTGATCCTAATACGTGAAATGGATGACATGCCGTTGCCAGGTACAATAAAGTGATCAAGCAAAAAAAGATATGTCTAAATAAGGGTTTAGATTGGCTTCTTATATTTTTGACAGTAAAAATGTCATATTTTCTGGCGTTGATTACTGATATGCAACCGATAAAACAGATCACTTTCTCACAATTAGGCAATATGGTTTCAACACAATAAATCGCTTGTTTACATCCAATGACATGAGATCTATCGTATTTTGAGTCTTTTGTTAGATCGATTTCATAGTTTCATGATAAATCTAAATCTTAGAATCCGTTATGATATTATGTATGTCCTTGCGAAAGTTGTTCGATATTTTTGTATTGGAAAAAGCGATTTTAATATTTTATTTCTCTCATATACCACATATACTTCTAACATCAATAAGATCATAGTGGTCGTGTTAAATTGAGATTATGAAAAATATTCAAAATGTCCGCATAGAAGTTCAATACCACATTCCATTCTTCGTCTCATGGACTGACGAATACGTTCGAAAACTCCGACTTTATTACGAATTATACTGCAGCTATTTTCAATTCTTTGATGGCAGTCTTCGATGTTATTTACTGATGCTGAATAAACTTAGTTTTTGGATGACTGCAAAAATGAGAATCCAGAGGATCTTATTGTGATGGTAAAAGTATGAGTTGTATATGACAGAAATATAATATTAAATCTGCTATAGTAGGTACTGAAACTAGGCATCACCGGATATGTTCATATTGACTACTTTCATTGTCTTTTATCAACCCAAGAATCTGTGACCTTTGTATTTCACACCTTCTATGTGAGCATCATTGAGACTTTCATGATTAATTTGTGTCATACATATTATTTCCTTCAAAATGATTTCTTATTCTCATTATTACGAGAGGTTTTATATTCAGTTTTATTAAGATTGAGACATTCTATACAATGTGATCCAAATGCTATTTCACAAACTTTGGAAACTTCATGCTTCAACATACAAGGAAGTTATGTGAAGATATTTGTGCTGAATATTACACATTCACAATTTATTAGAATAAGAATATCCACTCGTATAAAAAGAATTTGAATTTGAAAGAGATGCTCGAAATATCAATCTTCAGCTTGAATGCATGCATCACATCAACGTATCGCAAGTTCTGCGGAATGGATAATCTCTTTTTGACTAGCTTCATCTTGAATTCTTCCCATTTATCGCAGACTTCAGTTGCACATGAATAAATGAGAGATATTTGAAGAAGCGATATTTATCGTACGACTATATTATATATATATATATATATATATATATATATATATATATATATATATATATATATATATATATATATATATATATATATATATATATACAGGGTGTACAGAAATAAGTACATTAATTTTAACCAGTGATAGTTCTCGTCAAGCCTAACAATTTTTCTTAGTAACTTTTTTCCGAATTCTCATCTTTTTTTAGCATTTTTTATCCCCTATAATTTAACAAGTCGTTCAGGTGCATAGTTATCGGATCCAGTAACAGTTGCAATAGAACAATAATTGATTTTGACATATGTGAGTTATCAATTCCTTCAAATAAATTCTGGAATAATACAGATTATAAATTATAAATACGATTTCATGGTCAGTTCAGGATTAGCTTAGCAAATTTATTTGGAACGATCTCCGAATTGTCATTTTTAAATGAAAATTGAATTATTGTGGTTATGCTAATGTATTTAATGTCAAAATATTATGCACTAATACATAACGATGAGAATACTATGGGATATTTAGAGCCTAACGTTTATCTGGAACGTGAAACAGCAGATGAGATTTTTTTTAAATACATTAATTTATAAATGAAGCACCTGTGTATTAGTTTTTCTCAAATTATTATGAGCTCCACACTTCACACTCAGATCTTTTCAATAAAGTATGCCCCGTGAATTGATCTGCTGAATAAACAAAATATTGTATCATATATTTCAGAAAATATTTAAAATCAATTACCAAATTCAGTTTGATACATTTATAAGTTATTTTTCTGTTCTTCAATAGAATCTTCAAAATTTCATGTAGCAATACTTCTATTGAATTATTCAGTGAATCAATTAATTTAGAATTACATTCCATTCAATATTCTACCGTTTTCTTTAAATAAATCGTTGAATGATTTTCTCTTTATGTTTCTGATGAATTAGGTTGGGAACAGTACTACTCTTCGAACTGCTGGTAGATGGCAGCACAGTCTGGCTCTCCTGACACAGTGACACAGTTTCGGACAATTCAAATCAGCTGATTCCAGTGCAATGAATTTGTGCAGACAATCTTATGTTTAATAAAAGTACCATCCGAAAATATACGTGAAATCCCGAAATAAAAATCAAACTTCTTAAAAATGACATATAAATACGACTAAAAGACCAAATTGTTGATTACAGAGACAAAATCAGTCTTTCTTCCAACATATACAAAAATAGAATAATCGAAGTGAGTGAATATCAATGTATTGTCAAAATACTAATATTTTTTCAGTTTCAAATGAATGATTGACAAGACTACGATGGCTCAAAGTTGCAAAATACTCCTTTCAATCGACAGCTGTCATTCTTCCAACAAATGAGCAACATAACATGCAGTTTTAACCATAGGCGCACTATGAAATTTTTGACAAAACTTTGATGAATCTTTATTCTGTATCCAGAGGATTTACGGAAAAAAGTTATTGGGAAAAATTGTTATGCTTGACAAATTGCATCACAGGTCAAAATTAATGTAATTATTTCTGTTACAGCCTATATATATATATATATATATATATATATATATATATATATATATATATATATATATATATATATATATATGTATTCCATTGTTCAATATGTACATAATTGGTTAATCCTATTTTTAAATGAAATTTTGTTCCTACTTCCGTATCAAAAGACATTGCAAATAACAAGTTTATGCTGTAGATCTCTTCTACAATTCTAATAAGGCTTGTATGGAAGATGGAGTTTTTATTCAGCTTTCATCGGACTTGCGTATGAATCTTGAAATGTAATGACAATGCTATATGAAACTGTGTATTCGACACCAATAGTTCTCAATCTACCGTTTATTCCTGACGTTACAGTATTCAGGCTCTATTCGTTGCAAAAGTCTATGGACCATAATTATAGTTTCTACATATTGATTCTTATCATATTAGTTCAAAATATGTACGTGATGTAACAGTCTATATTCTTGTAAGTTTATCATAAAAAATTTGAAACTTTACCAATGACATCTGTACTGATGTAAATTTGAATTTGCATGCATCAAGATATTTGGTCGTATTCTGTAACACTATCATTAACTTATTATCGATCGATAAGATTTTTGACAAATGGAAACAATTGTTACAAGCGAATATCCAGAATTTTTGTCAGTGCTACCTACGTTCATTGGCTGAAATAGATAATGATCGATAAAAATTTATCGATTGAGTTACAGAATAGCCGCGATTGTTCGAAAATAATTGTGGATTCTCAGTTATTTTAATCCATAGTAGTGCAGAAAGTGACTTGGCTTAGCAAAATGTAAACTTGTTTTTTATAATTTTCCGGATTATGAGCACCCAATTTTCATGTGCGTTGACTTCAACATCAACTTTGCTTTGTTGTACAGTCTGCTGAACTTTGTGGTTTAGTCCCTTCTTTTGGTCTGTCCTTTCCTTGTGATGGATTCCCTTTGTTACGTAGTACATCTGGACGGCGCGTTGATAATTTATTCACTAACATTATATTGAGAGATACCGAGCACAAAATAATGGATCTATGCTTGTGAGATCATTCTGTTAGAATATGGAGCCTGAGGTTGGATTCCAGCAAGAACAAATGAATTAATGAAAACGATGTTACTAGAATTTTCTAGAAAATATTGCATCTGCAATGATCACGATGCCAAAATTGATTCTTTTCTGGAGACTTTTCTGTTAGTCTAAAAACAGCTTTTCCTGTCGTACATAAAACTATGAACAACAATACTATTTACTTTAAAACCGATTGCTTCACACAGGAATTGTAGAGAGAATTCGATACTTCAAATTTTTGTCAGACATTTACACATCTTCTGCGAAGTCAGCTATTTTGACCTAATCGAAAAGATACAAGATAAATGTGAGCAGAATATTTTCGAAACTGAAAATAGTCATTACGATAACTCATTGATGGTTCTTCAAATAGATACGGAGCTGTCTGAGGACTGAAAAAAATTGTAACATCAAACTGTCTTGACGCTTGTCTTCCTGATGTCATCAATTATATAACCATTGAGGCAACAGATCCTGCTCTCGCTCCCAACTTATTCTATGGAGACTATAGAAAATACAAAATTTTCCATACCAAAAGTAATTAAGGAGAAGACAGTATCTCAAAACCGTGCGAGAAGTCATGAGAAATCAAGAAGTTTATTTGTATCAAATATACCTATACAAATTCATTTATAGCAAAGTCGACAGTAATTGTAAGAGCTTTTGTACGTATATTCTGCAAAATAGCACTGACTTGTTTGACAATTATTATTTCCAATCCATGTGATAGTTTATATTTTTGACAGTAATAGATAAAATTTAACAGGAAAATGATAGTCTGGGATCCGTTATAGGCGCCCACCTTCACTGATCAAGTAACCGAATTAAATTCATTCCTCATGAAATAAAATAAAATATAATATCATATAATATGTTGACAAAAGTAACGTTGATGAGTTGCCTAAAGAGATCTGTTCAATGTTATGTTTAATTCAAAGTTCAATAATTGATATTTTTCTGAAATATCTTCACCGATCTTGCGACCGAAACAAGAAACATTACCTCACCAGAAGCTTACATGAAAATAATTGGTGCTCCAGTCTCCTTGCGGTCATCAAGTTGATATAGTATATTTAATCTAATGAAAGATATATTCGACAAACATTTTGCTGGTATTGTTGGAGTAACGCGTCTTCAGTTTCTTTTAGATTACAGATGGTATTGCTGATCCTGCACCTATTTGATCAATCAATCTTTGATTTGTTATGTCCCTTAAACAACGAAATCTAAGAAACTATTACCGTTCATGTTAAGGATGATGAACAACTAAATGAAGATCTATTTTTATTACGCCTGAATTTTCTCGGACTCTTGAGAAAGTCATGTATCAACCTTCGATTTTCTACTATGAATCGTAATAATTTATTAGCAAAGTATCAATCTGGTCTCTGCAAGAATGAATCTACTGAGTATGGTATTGTACTGCCTTTGCAGCATTATTTGAAGACTTGATAGTAGCTATTTTGATCTTGTCAACTGATACTGTTAATTACGACACGCTATTCAAGAAATCATTCCTCTATAGTATTTGTATCTCTCAGTGGTTGAAATCTCATTTACTCGATGGATTTTATAGATATCTGATCTAAAAGCTCTACACACAAGAATTCTACATGGTGGTCCTCTTGGTCCTTCACTTTTCCTACTTTACATTAACGATCTTCCTCCCAATTTTCAAGAGGGTTAATGTTTGCTTTTCTGCAGATAGCACATCTGTTATTTTAGCTGCTTCTTCCTCAATATTTACTAGTGGTCGAATCTGAAAGTCTATTAGTACTTTGCATCATTAGTGTAAATATAACGGAGTTATTCTTAATGTATTTAAAACACAGTTACTTGAGTTCATACTGGAAGAATATGATTTTAGTGTATCGATATCTGTAAGTGGTTTAAACATTATCCATCACTAAGATTTTGAGTTTGAATTGCAATTCTAATTTTCCTCAGATATAGAATTCCAAATGACCTGTTGAATTTCTATATAAAGCTTGGTACATAGTACGACAATTCAAGAGAATAACAAGCATTGCTGCCTGGAAACAATGTAATTACGCTCATGTCTGAATAGATTATCATATAGTATTGTTTGCTAGAATAACTGACCTCAAGCTATATTTGTTCTTAAGGCCCTGAAATCGATAATTAGATACATGATGTTTGTAGTGCTCGTATTACGTGCAAAAATATCTCCTATATAATACTTACTCTTCCGTGCTAATACATTCATATAGTTGTTTCCCTTTTGTCAAACGCAATTCAACTCTGTTCCTCATGAATAATAGGATTCACGGATTCCATTGCACACGTAGGTGAGGATGATCTTCTATTTATTCCAAAAATCCATAGCATTGTGATCAAAATCTTCAAGATAATGTTTCGCACATGTCGATCAAAATTTATAATTGTGTAATGCAATATATATGAGCTGTTGACATTATTCATCTCTTAAAACAGAAACTAAAAGACTATATATTGTTCTAATGTTTCTCATACCATGGATGAGTTTTTTATGTCTTATCATTCTTGAAGTCTTGTTTCTTATTTCAAGTTTTCAATTACTCTATTGTTCATATTTTCATTCACACAGGTCATCATGTTTATACGTTTGTATCTACTCTTGTGGTTGAATATTATTCATTAATAATATTATCACTTATAACAAAGGATTCAAATCTATTTACCTAATCATGATTTACATCTGAATGCCCAATATTGCAATTCGAATTATTATTTCGAATATAAATTTATAAATTAATCATGAACCAGCACATACGTTAATATATATTTTTCAATCTGAATTTTCAAATGTAAATTCCAAAATTCCATCATAAATCAACCTTATAATACATAAGTGTAATTTTATCAAAATTACTAGATGATGTAGTAAAAAATTATACAATTATTGATTAACACAGTTATGCACTATCTGCTGCACTAGAAATACGGACTTATCGCACACCTAGTTCAATTGTGCCATAAATGCAGAGAATGTGATTTTTGAGTTATGTATGAAAATCATTCTATGAAATGTCAGTATTCGACTGCAGTAATCTAGTTCTATTCAGGAATGATTACGGGCTGATAATTAATTCTGTATAGCACGGATGCAGTCATTGGGCGAAATAATTTATCCAACTGTGATAGCATTTAGTATATTTTT
Source organism: Dromius quadrimaculatus (assembly GCA_963989225.1). Taxonomy (NCBI): domain Eukaryota; kingdom Metazoa; phylum Arthropoda; class Insecta; order Coleoptera; family Carabidae; genus Dromius; species Dromius quadrimaculatus. The sequence goes on along the minus strand of OZ022325.1, from coordinate 53,364,089 downwards.
GTATGAATGCCATATAGCAACAAGAAATAATTATGGCCGAATTACATTTGTACTATATGTTATAGATTCAATTTCTTCTATTTGAATATAAAATGCCTTTTTTATCTGATCTTGTTACTCTGCACTCATGTTATAATTGAACAAGATGTGCGTTGTTTTCATTTGCAAGTATGTTTCATAGCTGATTAGCTCGTTGAAATTGAGTATTATCAATTCAAAATTTTGCAGCAATACAAAGTAACACGTTTTAGGCTAATAGAATTCATATTATGATTATTAATGTATGTTTTCCAATGAAACTGATAATAAGACATTTGTTTGAATTAAAATGGAACAAAATAGGATCTAGCCAGTCGTAAATCAGCTTGAAGAGGGTTACAATCGTGGGTACGTGAAATTGTATAGGATATAATTTGGAATAATCTGCATACAAAATAGTTTTCGAAAAATTTATCACTAACATTATATCATTCACAATTAGAATAAATAACAAAGGGCCCAAAATCGACCCTTGTTGTGCACTGGAATACGCGATAAAATCCTTTGATACGAAGTCATTACGTTAAACATATGGAATTCTATTATGTAGAAAGGATTTCATGAGGGAACATAAACTATTCGACAGGCCAATACTTTTCAACTCAAAATATTGGAACGGAATGAATAACCGAATTGAGAGTTTTCGCTCAATCGATGTGAATTACATTGATTTGAAAATAGATTCAATGAATTTCGTTGAATTTGTGATCGTGGATCTGTAGTTTTCAAATCTCTTCTAGGAAGAACTGATAAAATTTTCAGTTTGATACCCGATATGTTGGAACAAAATGGATCAAAAATGTTTGGATAAGGAAATGAATTATAATACGGGACGATAATTTCGAGTATCACCTATGTGTCCTCACTTGGAAAGTGGGCATATTTCCGATGTATTCCATATATTTGAGGATATGTTAGTTTTGATGCTTGAGTTAAATACAGGGATAAAAGATGTATCCACTCATAAAGCAATACAACGCTTCAAATAATGCAAGGTACGTATTTAGGTTCTACAGACTTTGTGTTTTTCGAGGATATGATAGCAGTGGTTATTTCGGTTATTATTATTCTCGACTGAAATCAAACACATCAAACATTGCTAGTTCACAGTTCAGTCATCTACTCGAATAACTGTTTGATTATACACTTAGAAAATAATATAATCTGACAATTTCCTGACTAGTTTAAAGAGCTACATTATTATATCTTATGATAAAAGATATGTTATCAGAATTCCTCTTGTTGTTAACAAAATTCCCAAATTTTATCCAGCTGTCAAACAAATCACTTTGTATAGGGTAGATATAACCATTGTGGGCAGATTTTATCAGAGAAGCAAGCTCTAAGCAAATTTTTTCAAGTGACGGTTCAAAGTAAATTCTTCATAAAGCTTACGATTAAGTTTTTTCTTCCTTAGGGCACTCTATAATCTTATATGCAAGGAGGATAGCTATTTGGTTTAGTAATTTTCTTGCGAATACAGATATCAAATATCTTGGATAACTCACAATAAAATTGTTTTACATCAGTAAATGGAACCAAAATCTCCAGTCAATTCGACCAACCAGATAATAAAGTGATGAAAAATTACCATTTCAGTCATGATAATAAGTATTTGGCTCAATTGTGAGATTGGATTCAGGAGGAAAAATTTTAAAATTGACTTCTACAGTCCATTGGTCAGACCATTTCTCAATTTAACTTGTAGTTGGTTTTAATTACATCAAGAATAATATTTCCAGTATCAAGTATTTCATTGAGTTTAGTCATGTTCAAGAGATTAAAAAAACTATTGGAACATGTAATACAGTTACAAATTAAGTTATCATTGTGAAAGAGCTTGGATGAATTGAATTCATATTGCCAAATAACTAATACATTCGACGAGTGGTCAAATGGATGTGAGCTGATAAATTCGAAAATATTTGAAGATTTTCAATTGGGAATTTCTGTACTTGCTCTACATCTAATTAATAATGAAGTTGTATCATATAAATATATCAAATTGAGTTATATACATTGATATTTCTTCTTATATGATGTTTTCAGTTATTTTGTGTTCTATTCGCTTCTGGTCGTAAATTGAGGCGCTGTAGAACAATGCTCTACTGTCAATAAGGTATGACATGTGTCGCATATTGGAAAGTTTTTATTTTTAGTGGTACTTGTGGATCAATTTGATTTGGTCTATCCTCACTCTTCTAGTGAAGGTATCTTCTAGTGTAGTTTGTATTGTGTTGTACTGTTGAATATTTTGCTCTATAGTTCTCAATTATTCTGTGATTAGCCTATTCAAAATATTCCTCTATTTGACTAATAGTTTCTGTTGAATTGATGTTTTTGCATCATCTGTTTGAATTGACACTGCAGGAATGATTGTTTCTGTTGCTCCTTTTGCTACTATGTCTGCCTGTTGAGTCAATTTATAACAATTTATGGAGGGATCAATATGAAGCTGATGGGTATGCTACTTGAGATGATTTGCTATAGAGTATTAATGGATCAGTCGTTCAAATAGATTGGCGGGAGCTGAAATTGGCATAACATATCGTAAAGGAAGTATTGTGTTTAGCGCTCTTTGCTTTGTGAATTAGATTAGAGAATATATTGAACATTTTTGCTGTGTATATGTTACCTCACATACCTATATATTCTATTCACTGTGACGAATGCTGGTCCAACTTTGTTTTGTATTATTGAAGCATCTGTATATATATAGAGGCTTTCATCTTGTTCTTCTTCTAGCGCAGAAAAAATAATTTCTGATGATACCACAATTAGTATTTAGTTTGCCGTATCTATTAAGAGCTGAATTATTGGTTGACATTTTGATAGATTTCGTATAAGAGATATTGGAGATAAAATGATCCATGGAATTGAGCATTTGAATTATGTGTTATTGAGAGATTGTCTAAAACTTGATATTTGTGACTCGAACCGATAGATCGTAGATAAATCTCTCTTTTAGATGAATCTCACATGTATGAGGTAGCCTATCAAACTTGGCAAACGTCATTTCTGTACGTCATATTTATTATGTGATCATAAAAAATATGGAAATATCCAAGACAGTCTAGTCAACAGATTGAAACACGTGTTAATTTTTGCCACTGCGAATTATAATACATGCAATAGCTCCTCGAACTTCTAATGAAGCCTAGATGAATGTGCAGAAATTTCAAGCCCGCACAAAAACAAGTGCAAAAGTTATAAACAATCGAAGATTTCAGAAATTCGATTCTACCTCTCTACCTTGTACCGTGCTGCAAACCAGGCCCCCACAACTCTCATTGCTGGCCTACTATAAATGTGTCTGCTGACTGCGTCAAGCATGTGGACGTGAGAGGTGAGAGGAAATGTTTCAAGATGGCGGATATGTAGGGCCTAGTTGTCAATTGAAAACGTTTGATTTTAGTGTTTGTGTCGTTGAATACGGTCAGATTATAGTATATAAATAATAATTTTATAAAGTGATAGCCGTGTGACAAATTAACATTCAATTAAAATGCCTGGATAATGTATTGTCTCGAATTGCAATTCTGGATATGACAGTTGTAAGATAAAATATAGTGTTTTTAGAGCTCCATTTGACATGATAGAAATTTGGAACAAAGCAATTCCTAGAACTGCTCGTGAATTAGGTTTAAATGATAGAGTTTGCAAAAGACATTTTGCACAAGATAATATTATTAGAGAATGGATTTCTGCAGATGGTCTCACAAGGGTAAGTTATCAATTATTATTTAAAAATTGGTTTGAACAAGTTAATATACAAAATAATGGGCAATATAATACAGAATAGCAATCAACACTGTGAATTAACTTTTGAAATAATAATAAATTTAAAAAATAAAAAGATTCCGATTTCTGAGGCATAATTTTCCCAACTGCTGCGGCTGTTTCGTTCAAAATGGTATCGGGGACGAGAACATTGTTTTAATCCCTTTCTTCCATCATTTCAGACAATACTTTTCACAATTATAACGCTTCAATTCAAAGTTCACAAAACTGACAGTCAGGGAGTACTCTGACAGCCACATTCTCGAATGTTTGAAAAACAAACACTCGTCGCGATATCAACGAAGCTCTTTTGCAACTGCAATTTGATTATTTCGAATTTTGTTCCTCAGTTTCAAAAATTTACGCAAAATTAAATAAAAGCATGTATACAAACACGTGAATTGAACCTCTTCATTTGATCAAAGAATTAAATGAACTTTCTTCTCGCGAATAAACAGTGGTTTAATTTACTTGTTGTATAAATAACTATTAAATTAGGTCCAGTCTCATAAATGAATTAAACTCTTATTCAAATTTACTCACAAAGTGAATTTGTATCAAATCATTTAAATGAAATTCAAATTTTGACAATGTTAATGAATTAAGTAAACATAATTTGAAATAACATGTTTTTGTTAGAAATAAATATAAGTGCCCTTAATACATAAAAAACTATTACATTGTAAAACATTATGTATAATATAGAAATATAATATTTTGAACTGCATTTAATTTTTGTTCGACTTATGTTTTTATGTTTCCTTTATTGAAAATTCGAACAATTTTCTTGTAATTGAAAAGATATCGTCTATATGTATTCTTGAAAATTAAACACATTGTTAATGTATTGTTCTAATATTTCTCAATTATTGTAAATTGCATGTGATCTCTAAATTTATCCAACTCAGTTTCTTGTATAGGTAAAAATTAAATATCAAATATTACTCAATGCAACACTAATTTAACAAGTATATCAATTTTTAATTAACGTAAAATATATGCTGTACACATTACATATACGGTTAACTTCAATATATAAATGATTTCGAAAAATCTAAGGCCTTACTTGGGAAATAAATTAACGTCAAAAAAAATTTTTTCCATGCATTTGTTATGAAATTGAGCTATTGTTGATCAATGTCTTTGTTTTAAACTCTCATTTACATTAAAAGTTCGATAATTGTTAAACAGAAGGTCTTGAAATTATTTCGCTTAGTGTAGTAACTATACTAAATAAAGTTATCAGCAAGCAGTATTTTCAATTGTTATTGTCTATAAGTTGAAAGTAATTCAAGCAACGAAATAATTCAGGAAGACATAAGAGGGGCTACAATTTTCTTTTCATGGAATTTAATTGCTGTCACCGTTTTTAGATGAACAGTTATAATATAATATATAATTGGTTTCAATTCTTCCAGCTGTTTGTTTGAAATGAATTCATCACATATTTTTGAAGATTTTTTCATTGTCAAATAGTTTGTAGAGCAAAATCATGAATTTAGAACCAGGAAAATCTCATAAGAAAAATTCAACAAATACCATTCAGTCATATTCCAAAACTGATTGAATAGTTGGTACAAATTCGGTAAATAGAACCCTTTCTCTGAAATTGTATTGAGTGATAAAAGTTGATGAATTACTTTGGATTTCTGCAGTACATTGACATTTATTCCAAGCCATTGACAGATGACGGGACACCTCAAAGCAATAATTTTTTTCAATGTCATGCAGTGCTTTTGCTAGGAATCTGAGCTGCGCAACAGGCATATACTTCGGTTATTCATATTCGCCTACATTGATCTTGTTGGTGAAGTCTAAGGTATGAATGGATCTAATTGGCAGATGACCGTTATTCAATATGAGGGGCGCTGTTTCTTATTCATATGGCTACATTAGAATATACAAGTGTTAGATATGTAACACTGATATTTTATTTTCAAGGTAAGATGTATTCTGGTGATCTATCATTCAGTGGGACAAGATCATTCTGTTGGATTATTGTATTTCGATTCTCATAGAATATTATAGACGTTGGAGATTCCAAGGATTATTGCGGATAGAGGTAATTGATACATCAATATTTGCATTTCTCATGTCAATACATGTCTAACCGAGAGGATGTATATGTTTCAAATGTTGAGTGAGACGTAGTAGTTGGTTTTGATTGCTATAGCTCCCAATTCCAATCTGTAGTCAATGTGAGTTGTATGTATTGCTACTTTTTCATACACCCTGCGACAGTTAATCTGCCTTTTATATTGCGAGTATAGTGGTTCATGATAAATTCAAGTTCTATGCTTAGCCTTCTCTCTTATATGCATATTATGGATAGGTTGCTGTTGTTGAATGCGTATTTGTAATTCTGGTATGTGACTTGGTATATTGTCATTATTTTATTGAAGCGGTATCAATTTTTTGTTTCTTCTTTCTTATATTGCTCCTGTTCAAGTTAATGTAGTGGTTGAATCTTACTTTGGTAGTGATGCAAGATAGTCGTCTGTTTCAAAGTTGAAGCTCTTTGAGTTCAGTTACTGATTTTATTTGCATTAGCATTTGTATAAAATTGTTATCAATACTTGTGTATCTTCTTGCGATATATATGTATAGTATATAAATATAATTTTTTTTGTTTTCTTTAACATAAGACATCTGAATATCTCGTAGAATATGCATTTAACAAGAAAAATGTTGGATATGAAAAGTTATATTTTGAAAAGGGACATCCGTCTGTGCTAAAACTAGCCACCTCTACTTCTCCAAATGAGTGGGACGCAGACAACATTGAAATCCTCAATGGGAAATCCTATTTTTTATTGCAGATTCGGATTCCTTCCCAAAATATACCTTCCATTCATAGTGGATGGCGCTCAAATCGCAGGCAAATTGATTGTCCGTAATGGGAATCTTCAATGGGATGTATCAAATCGCGATTTCGATGGTCGTTGGATTGGTGAAGGTGGTCCAGTAGCTTGGCCTGCTAGATCACTCGACCTTACGTCGCAGGATTTTTTTTCGGAGGGTATTTCAAAGACAAGATGTATGTAGAAGTACCTACTATTCGATTGAAAATGATGGAATGTATCGGAAATGCTTTGCAGAATCTACACCAGACATGCTTTTAAGTAAGGTACCTGCATTTCAAGCTCGTATTGATAAATGTATCGAAATGGTTAGTGGACAGTTTAAGCATTTATTGTGAATGACAACAATGGTGAGAGGCAGAGGGACTCACCGAAATACAGCACCTCGATGATGAATTAAATCTTTCCATTATGAACCTCCCATTGGAGATTCAAGCGATTGAAGCGTCGCCTACTATAAATGGTGAAAATGTTCCAGGCAAACCTAAGGTATGTTCTGGCAAAAAATTTAAATCTGCAATAAAAAATAAGAGGTGAAGATGGCTAGTTTTGATCCAGACGTATGTCTCTTATTATTTCTCACACTGAATATTATTAGGATGCATATTTTTTCTTTCTAAATCACAACTTTTCAATTAATACTGCTTCCTACTTTCAGTTAATTTATTAATTGAACCAGAAGTAATTTGGATTTGAATTGGTATTTGTTCATCATTCTCAGGTTATTCATAATGCTGCCATCAGAATGTTGACTATTGTGATTAGGAATAACCGTTCACTATGACGTCATTTACTAATCTTTGATTCGCTCAAAATTAGAATATTTAAGCACTATTCTGGCATTCTATGAAGCTATTGATCTGTGTGTGATATTATTATTCTCAATGAATCTATTTCACAATTCATAATACCAATCGCCAGAGATGCATTGGTTCTAAAAAAATTATACATCCCAAGAGTTTGTTGGAACTGCGAGAAGGAAATTTGATTCTCTATCTCTCAAAATTATCAATTGACTCAATTGTCGAGCGTTGTGCTTCCTGTTCTCACATAATTTCCATGTTCTATCCGTTATAAGATCATGTTCTACTCTCTAACTATTATCTGCTAATTCTAATCTTCTTATGTTTGCTCCTTCTTATTTGATGTACCTCCTACAGAAAACTAGATTGTCGGATATTTTTTCTTTCAAGTAATTCTGATGTACGAATCAGCATCTCGACCAATATTAAGTGCATCAAACTATATATGATAAATTAACGTTATATTTATGCTTAATAACTTGCTTCAAAACGACTAATTCACAAAAATACGCAAACACAATAATGGAAAAGAATTTAGAAACAGAGCTGAGTTCATGCGGAACAAGTTTTAATCACATTTTGATCTCCAAAAAATGATGAAACAAGAATTAGTTGAAATGTTCATGTTAGTGTACTTATATTTCATTTCATCACATACATTACTAAGTTGGCGAGCTTCCAACTATTCATTATAATATTTCCACTTAAAAAGACTAGCTGAAAACGAATGATATAATTATCTGAGTGGAAAATAGCTATTATACCAAATAACGTAATTCAAGTGGAACTATTTCACGTGCAAAATGTTCATCTCTAAGCCATTTAAACTTGATAATTCTGAAGTATATTCCACTGTATTTTTTTGATATATTGAAAGTCCTATGAGATTAGTCATTTTTTATCACATGTGCGATATCGACAATATTGAATTGAGAGGATTATTCATATATTCATTTTGAACTCAAAAAATAGCTGGCCTTATAAAAGGCCAGGTGAATTTACATCATGAGAAAATGTATTTCTTCAAACAAGCTCTTTTAAGTTTGAGTTTCTCTATTTCAGTAAAATCATTGCTGTGTTATCGACTATCATCTATCTGAAAGAGTAAATTCTCTTCATTTAGGCAGTGAACCTGTTCTTCATAAAACTGGGCACAGCGGTACAAAATGATTCAGTGAAAATCTCGATGAATATATTGTCAAATATTCGATATAATAGTCATAATTATGAATTCTCTCAATTATATTACTTGTAATGCTGAATTAACGAGATTTGTAAAACGCACAACACAAAAAATTAACTAAAACTATCGGATGTGCTACTTTTCAATAATATGCAATAGCACTACTGTCTTAGATTACTATACATTTACAATTATTCAGGGCCTGGACAGTTAATTGCTCCACTATTGGAATCTGAAGGAGCTATAAAAGATGTTTCAATGAGAAGTAACAGTTTTATATGATAGATGGTAGTTTCTACTCCTGTAGACCATGTATGCTCATGAGTTTTCGCACTCTGGAATCCAAGCCCTGACTATCTTGGGTTCTTGACTATAATGTACTAACGAGTCCTAGAAAGGACGAAACACGTGTCCACAATTACTCCCTGATACAATATGATGGTGTCAGAACTGATTCTTAGATTTGGAATAAATGCATTTTTGTCACAATCTATTTTGTGTTATCTACTTTAAGTCAGAAGAAAATGATTCTTTCACCTTCCTATTTGTTAATCTATTCTTCAATGATTGATTAGTTCAAGAAAATATATAGAATCTCACGAATTTCATCATGAGATAATTTCTCCTATCTACTTTTGCATGAAATATAACTGCGAATCGCTCACTAATTGAATTTCAGAACAACAAACTGTTACCTATTTCCTATTGAGAAGTCCATATTTTTCAGAACAGCTATATCGATTAATGTGATACGAAATGGATTGTGATGATTTTTTAATTGTTAATTACTCCACACATAAATAAGCTCATAGTATTCAATCTCCATATAATCTTGCATCAACTTAAATTCCATCCACAGATCTTGATGTATATTTTACAAAATAATTTTTCCAGTCCTCACTCGAACTGTTCAGAAAAATTGCATTATCTCAAGTTTCTTCATATTTTTCTCAATATTGCATTCAAATTGTATTTCAAATCAACCTAAATATACTCTAGTTGAGAATGGTCTGAGGGCTTTTATGGGACAACGATTTCAGCCTTGTGACTGGCCGAAATGCAAACCAATTTTACATTGGCACAAAAATCGTGCATGATGGCTAATTGTCAGTTGCATCAACAGTCAGTCGTTCATCAATCATAATAAATCAATTTGTGCAGTTCGAACGTTCGAATTTTGTATCTACTCAGATGATATGTGAATATACTTGTTGCTTTCATTCCTTGAATTAATTTCCAAAAACTTGTTGACATCCTGCATTCAATGAGAGTGCATCGTGCTCATATTTTGGCCAATCAGAAGGTTTGAATAATAGTCCTATATAGTCTTTTGACCGTTCCCAACTATAGATTATAACGACTCGATTTCAATTATAAATTCATGAGAATATCCATGTTATATCCATTCTCTGATTATTTCGAGGAAATTTATGAGATTATCATTTATTATACCATAAGTAGTTGAAGTATTATCGATTATTTTTGTGGTGTTATCACGAATGTTTATTGTGCTTGCGTTTGAATACCACGAGTGTGCAGCACGAGTGGTATTCACAAGCACAATAAACATGAGTGATTGCTCCACAAAAATAGTCTATAATACTTCAACTACAAATGGTATATGGAGGACTATTCCAGGAATCAAACCATTTTTTCAAATTAGTTTTCTATGAATCTAGTAACAACTCACGTAATTTTCATTGGAACGAGTAAACAAACTTCTGTCAAACTGAAAAATTATGATTTCTTGCATTTTCTTTAACGAATAATGGAGAAATATATTGCGTCTTGATATGGGAACTAGTTCAGAAAGGTTTGGTGATAGATCAGAAGATAAAATTGATGAAGATATTCAGAAAAATATTCCATTAAATACGAAGAAAGCACAAATTGTAGGTATCCCCATCTTGAGTGAAATACTCACTTGGACCACTAGTGTAATACCCGATGGTATTTCTACACGTCCAAATACCCACTGATATGCACCGTTTCTATGGCGATTTAACATTGTTAACCTTGTTATAAATACTACGAATGGAATAGTCGTATATAGTATAACAAACGATTGTAATTTTATCGATAAATTTTTCTTGGAACACTATTTACCCAGCAACATCGTAAGAGTCATCTGTCCGATTGAACCACGAGAGCGTAGCTCGAGGAATCTAATCAGAGCAGATGACTCGAAGGATATTGCTTGAAGGTAAACAATGTTTGAAACAAAAATTTATAGTTGAAGAACTGGCGACGGTTTAGCTGATGTATCTACGTAAGGCAAAATAATATCAAATATATCTGTGGGAGTTTTTCCTATTCTAAAATCTATAAATCTGGCAGCATCTGTCTCTTGCGTTTCAGGTATGAGATAGAAATTACATAGGTAAAAATTCAAATTTTGTATGTAATGATGCATGACTGTTTTTGAACTCAATATTATTGGATATTGATTGGGAATCTATGAAATAGTATTCAAATATTCACTGCTTGATTATTTGTTGTTAACATGTTGTCAAACTCATCATATTTTGGAATAGAGCTTCTTCAATGTATCTACGTAAGGTTCGGTATATTCTCCTTTATATGGAAGATAATACATATAGATTGAATTATGAAATGCCAGAGCAAAATTTTGTTGTGAATATTTTCGAAAACTGATTGTTTGTTTATAATGAAACTGTGTACTGTTTCCCAACGGCTAAGGCAATTTATTGCGATAAAATGGTCCTCTTAATTTACACAAGTAAATTTCCTTGGCAAGTGATTTGTGACTGTAATTGTCACTGTAACTATGCAAAATTTGTCAGTTTAATTGACATGAGTGGAATAATTGTGTGTTGTAGCAGGAGTGCTAAGAAATTACCGATAATTGACATGGAAGCTTGTTTATAATCTCATTAATTTGTACAACAAGCTTGAATAAAAATTATCTAGTTAATTTTTAAGCACGAATGTTATTTAGGGAAAATATTTCTGGAAAATCTCTATGAAGTTCAAATTCTCTATTCGAGATGGTATGTTGTTTTTACTATGCAATCTGTGGTTGCAATACTTATATCGACCTACCGCTCGTGTGTAAAGGCGCTAAATAGAAATTTTAGATGATCACACAAGATAACATTCATTGGTATGGAAGTTGGAAGAGCAATTATCACAATTTTTTAGTAAAAGAATAACACCATCAACAAATACTGAATTTTCATTAATATTTGATTTCATTGAGTTTTACACTGCTAAGGAGATCTTGCAATCTTGCAAAAAATATTTTGTATTTCCGTATAATATTTGGAGACCAAGACATGGCCGTCTCAACCAGTAAATAATACTTCCGACCCTAATACTTGAATAACTATTCCATACCTAGTAATACACTCTCCTCGCGTGTTTTGTATGAATACATATTAATCCAGAAACTATCAAGAATTCATTCGTATTTCCTTTGAAATCATATGCTTATGTTTTAGTTGTTAATTCTACTATTACTCGGGTTAATTTCCAGACAGCTTGTTTTAGATCTTACATTTATTGTGAATAAGTTGTGTTCACGTTTAGGCCGTTCTGAACAGAAATGAACTATAGATACAATTCTGACTGCCGTGAATTACGAGACATCAATTCAGTTCAGGATAATTCAATCAACTGTCCATGAATGACAGATTTTAAAAAACCTGTATTGTTGAAAATCGCCTGCTGACACTTGAAATGCGAGTTTAATGATTTGCTCATCTGTATGTCACACTCAACTATTCGAGAAATTCATGTTGATCCTACACATTAAATAGACGAATTTCATAGAAATATTTATGAAATCAAAATTTCGGAAATTATACTCTCTAGAGCTTGATCTGATTTTCAATTTTTTAGTATTAAGTTACGTAATATAGGTAGATGAAAATAATCAGTTATACAGTCGACCCTTAAATTATGAATGTAATTCGATCGATCTAAATGTTTCTGAAGCTTTGATTTCAATTCTAATATGAACATTTCTGTGAATATAATTTCGATAGACAATTTTATTGATCAAATAGGTAATGCAGGAAATTTGAGTTTCAGTCTATTTGTTTAGTGCATGAATATAAATTTAAATGTGTGTTGTAGATAGAACTTACATCAACTTGCAGACCATCGAGTTGGAAGCTGAGCTGCGGTGGACTTGCCTTGGGCAGATAGCGGTAGAATTCCTCATGATCCTTGTACCACTTGACGGAATAGAGCACATCCTCGCCGAGATCGTAGTCGCAGAGAAGTTGCGCCATTTCGCCCGGAATTCGAAAGTGAGGCACCGTCACGCGTACCCACGACAGACCACCGGACACTAATTGAACATGAAACATGTTTGGATGAGCTTTTTAACGATATAATATGCAAGTAACTATAATTCAAAAATATTTTGAGACAGAGCAATGCAAATTTCAGTTTGGAATTGCAACATATGGTAGAAATAATATGAAGGTTACTAAGGAAATCGGAACATAAACAGGATAATAGAATTGACATGTAATATGACAGTGAGATGAGCGAGCTTGGTTTTAATATCTCAGACAAGAATAGCAATATCGCACCTCCAAGCCTAGCTTGAATAATGAAGTTGGTGAATCGGCAGAAGAATACTTGGAATTTTTTTTCACGGCCTAAACTTGTGCTTTATAGAAAATATAGAAATAGATGAAGTGAACAATAAGGAATCATGAAGAAAATAAGAGCCTCTGCTCTGTGAACAACATTTGTTATCAACCTATTTCTTAGATCATTTGTGAAGCCCAAATGACTACGAGTATTGTGTTTAATTAGTTCTGAGAGTTACTATTCAAGGTTGTTTGAAAAATCCAGTATGTAAGGCGAGTACGTGAACAAATTGCACTCTAAAAGTAATTCGGCAAGCTTAGTCACTAAATATTTGGCGTCATGTCAAGTAACTCAACTTGACACACTTGTTGCATGAAAAATAGGTATGCACACTTCACAAACAATCTGAATCATTTTCTGTTCGTTCAGTTTTATTGTAGCTCTGAATAATAAAATTCCTAGAAAATCTCTACGAGGTACATAGATCATAGAAACACGCAACACATGATTTTCAGAATCGTTGAGCATTTAGAAGTTATCCTACAGAAATACTCGGTCAGATCGTGTTTCTGAACAACATATAAGCTTAACAAATCCTCCAGAGTCCAAACAACAATCAGAACAATCAGGTATATTGTTGGCTTCTGGGTTCCAAGGAGATTCAGAGTAATTTTGTCGACAAATAAAGTTATGGCATAGGGCTCAAAGGATTTCGCAGACACTATTAGGGGAGATTACTCTTAAGTGGGTTGATCGACTGATTTTCAAATTATTGAAACCACTGATAAATTAGTCTAAGATCCGTTATAGGTGAACCGATCAAGTAACCAAATGGAATCAATTCCTCAAGAAATGAGATATATTAATATAAGTAACGTTGATAAGTTGCCCAAAGAAATCTGTTATTATGTGTTATTGGAAATTAAATCATTGATTTTCTCCTATATCTACACCAATCTTGCAACCAGAAACATCTGACACTAATTGAACGTATAAGGTCTATAGAATATGATAACATAGGGTTATTCAACTTTTTCTGTTCAAAGCAATATAGGGGCCCAGGTTTGAATGGGTGGAACTAAAATGATACATGGAAAGGTTAAGCAGCCCTATGTTCTATAGGTTTTATACTTCAATCTTTGTACACTTGCTCTTATGTGTTGAGTCAATGGTAGAAATACAGCTGTGGGATGTTACTTCAATCCACTTGCTCTAATTTCTTGATATCAATTGGTTGTACTTTCATCTGACTCTAACAGTAAAATATTTTTTCAGACCTGTATTTTATTGACCAATATGAGAGGTCAAATTATGACAGATGAGTATTTTTATTGATTAATCGGTTGTTCTCTGAAGATTGAATGAGATAGTCTATTATAGTTGAAAGTAGTCCACGGCTCTTATGTTAACACATATCTAACATATAACATAAATGTGAAAATGGGAGTCAAGTTCAATATTTAGAATATGCGTGATTGTCGACTTCAGCAAAAAATGAATTGATATCTAAATGAGTGCCAAGCTTTGAAGACAGTCCTGAAATTTATTTATAAGGGTAAACAATATTCTGAAATAAGTTTTCTTGTTTCTTTCTGTTACAATAATATTTGCTATTTGAAAATTCAAATTTTCACATTAGAACAGTCCAGTTATTTACACGAAGCAGATAACAGGATGAATTGAAGCTCAAAACTCTACTTGGCTAGTTTTCACATATAATTTATCTTATATTTGTCTAATCAACTTATCTTCTTCATGTTGTACGCAACATACTGTTTTTATATTGTAAGGTAAACGTATCTTACTCTGCGAAAAAATTAGATTGCTGGTAAAATCTAACCAAATAAAATCTTGAGCCTCATTTCATCCTAAGTTATTTGCTTTGTACGAATATTTTGACTGATCTCATGTAAAAAGTTGAACATATTTTCAAATAGAAATATTATTGTAGCAGAAGAAAACTAAAAATTTCATTTCGAACTTATTTCAGAATGTTGTATATCCAAATTTTTGAATTGTTTAGATAATCTCAATTCATTTTTCGGCGGAGTCGACAATCACGCATGTTTTAAGTATTGAACTTGGCTTCCATTTTCACATTTATGTTTTGAGTTAGATATCACAACTTTTTGTGGAGAAATCTTATAATTTATTTCAGATAAGGAGTACTAGTTAACATCTGGGATGGCCAACAGGGAGCTAGCCTAATAAATCTTAATGAAGGAAAGCTACAATTCATGCCTCGATCCGTTGATATGATATAAACAAATTAATTCTTCACTGGCTATCTCTGTCTCCTGACGTAAGGTACTCACTTCTAAGAAATAAAAGAAAACAAATCATAAATCAACCGACTAAGTGAGTTGGACTAGTTAAAACACCGTAACACACACGTAAAGAACAAATGCACAAAGTGCAAAACACATGAACAACATGAGAGAGCGCAGACCAAACGGCCTGCTCAACCTCTATCAGGAGCGCCAAAGCTACGTCTAGCTCGACCTGTTCCACCCTGATTCGCTGAGTCCTCAAGACGCATCAAACCCGTAGACTGGTCCGTCTAGGAGTCGGGAGTAATTCAGGGTAACACCCTCTGGCCCCACCGTACAGTGCCCAGTGGAAAATTTGCACAAGCCGTTCTCCTGGCTTGCTCTCTCAAATGAGTTGCGACCAAACGACAACACGAGGAAAATAATCACAATGACTTTGGCTTAACATAGATACAAATAAAGGCCTATAACTACTCTACTCACTAATACGCAAAACTGATATCAACCACTATCTTGAGCACCTTAACAACTCGAGAGACTGAACAAAACTGATGGTACTTATAATTGAACCGTAGTTTTAATAACTCTCGTTTTACCCAATTAATTTGGATTGACATCCAATTTATGATTAGATCATTAGCTCTAATATTATCTAACTACATGGAAATTCATACTTCAACAGAAATTGATATTATTCATCATCCAGAAGTGATCTGTAAAATCAATAACGTCAAGAGATGAGTGGTTAGCAGTGGTGAAACATGATTAGACAATTGGTTGAAAAAAAATACTTGATTGTTCCACAAATTATTTATCACAATGATGAATTCATTTCGACCTGACGGTCATCTTCAGATTGAATATTAGGTGTAGTCAACCTGAATATGATCGTAGGGTCTAAGTAAACTATTCGTTGTAATGTATAATTGAGGTATGCTGGGATGAACTGAAGCTCGAAGGCAAAGCACCTTCCGAGGAATTAAAACGTTGTTAGAATTTTTCTTCCACTTCCACGCTACAATTTGTTGATCTTCTTGCAGGCATTTTTTATCTCTACGTTATTCTTTGCATCGTACTATTTTATATATCAGTATTTGTGTGACTTTAACCTTCTGTAGTCACTAAAACGCTATGTAGAAAAATACAAGCGAAGGTTATGAGATTTTTGTTTCATGAGCAATAATTGGCTTGTGTAGAGCTTAAAAACGATTTGTCAATATACCAAATCAAATTTATATTGACGTGTAAAACAGTAAGCTGTAGAACTAGTAGCATTTTTAAGCGCGATTGTCCCTCGCTCCAAATTAAAATCGTAAAAATCTACTTTTCAGATGTTAACACTCAATTACCCAGCTGTACGCCAAATTTCAACTTTCCAGGTCATCTGGAAGTGGGTCGGGTTTTTGATCTATATGTCAGTCAGTCAGTGAGAAAAATGCCTATCTCTAGACGTTAATACCTCAATAACCGTTTGAGCTGTATTTATAAAATTTGAGATTCCAGTTGATCTCAGAAGTTCCAATAAATTGATCAAATTTCATGTCTTCACGTTGAACAGATTTTAAGTTGTTGAGGAGTCAAAAGTGGCTCCCAATGGTTCGTGTAATATTACAAAGTTTAACCCGGCTTGATACGCTGCTGCGTGTTTAGATTAAGCCTTATTTTGAGCAGCCAAAATGCAAACATGATTCATAAACATTCGATGCAGGCTTCAAAACAAGCTTAATCAGAATTAATTCTGGGAATAGAAGCAACAAATATATACCCAAATGGATACAAATTTCAATGTTTAGACTGCATTAATTAATTATTATGATTGATGAACTAGTGAGAGTTGATGCAACTGGCGAATACCCAAATATAATTTCAGTGCTAATATAGATTCGGTCTATATTTCTTCTTAACTGAAATATATTATAGTGCATGTATTCACAGCGCGCCAGTGGATGATGCGATTGTTCCTATGGAAAAGGTATGCTCCTGATCATCCACTGTTGTATGTGCGTAATAACCTACGATTCGTTGACGATTGTAATATCTGAGTACTCTCAAAGACTTTTGAAGTTTTAATTCTTTTTCCACTTCACAGTTTTGGCGCCATCTGTCTAATGCTCAAGAATAAGAAATATTTGTGCGTATAAAGTTGGACAACATAATTATGTTTGATAGTGCATTATTACATTGGCCCATATTGTGTAACACAATCATCAACTTATCACCGATCGATAAGTTTTATGACAAATAGAAACAATTTTTATGAGCAGATATTCAGTGCTACCTATGTTCATTGGCTGAAATAGATAGTTAACAATAAAACTCATTGGTTAAGTTACAGAATAGCCCCAATATTTTTCTTATCTTATGAAAAACGAAGAAGTTTTTTGATCAGAAAATTGCAGCGGCCGACCGTCGAGAAGGCCCAAACCTTAGTACAGCACCGAACATAATATATGATCGATTACATATATATATAGATACTTCTCACTTCTGAGAAGGGTCCAGATGGAACCAAAACAGTAGAGTACGGAGGAAAATTGGAGTTCTGTGACTAAACTCTCATATTTCAATAACAACATACAACGTACCAGTCAATATCGTCAATCATTCTTCTCATGTTTTTCGAATAGATATGGCGTACAGAGGTGACGTTTGACAAGTTTGATGTGGTTCTTCATAAAGTTATAATTGAGAGTACGCTCCACTAGACATTCACAACGCTTTGCTCACGACCGCGATTTCCGCTGTTTCATTAACTTACGGTCT
The DNA here is from genome assembly GCA_963989225.1 of Dromius quadrimaculatus. Taxonomy (NCBI): domain Eukaryota; kingdom Metazoa; phylum Arthropoda; class Insecta; order Coleoptera; family Carabidae; genus Dromius; species Dromius quadrimaculatus. The sequence goes on along the minus strand of OZ022325.1, from coordinate 53,345,824 downwards.
TTGTGGTCAATTTTTAAATACAAATAGCTGTTAAATGTTATTCAAATTGAAAATTCATTCACATAATCAAAGAGATAGTCATCATCAAGTTCAAGCGTAACTGTAGCAAACAGGACATACAAGTGGAATGAATACAACATGCTGGAGTAAAAATAATGAATTCATGATGAAATCTGTCATATTAACAATAATAGAATATTTGATCAATCAACATAATTTGGGATCAGATTCTTCTCAATGAATTCAAATTTCTTGGAGATTCTCGCGAGAATAAACAAAACGACCGTTCCGACCACAGAAATTGTGAGCCTGAAGCAGTCACGATTAATGAAGTCATCTTTGACGTTGACGATTTGACCACAGTGACCGCAATTGTCTTGTGGAAAGAGGATGAGGTACTAGGAGATTTGCGGTCGTCTAGCGAACCTATTTAGCAGAGCTTCTAATGCTACGCAATAGGCGTACAGCGTCAATATTCGTACGCATTTTCATTTTTATTAGATGTTAGGTGTTGAATATTATATATTTTCACTAAAAGATGACAGACTATCATTTATAGGAATTGTAAGGGATGGAAGTCAAAGAATTACATGGGGATATAGGCTTTAGAAATTTATCTCTTATCAATATTGAAATTAGGAGAGGTAAATACCTAATCAATCATAAAATAATAATTCAGTTTGAAATATTTGAAGTTAGATGCCTTTCATACATATATTGAAACAGTTATATATGTGATAAAAATTCTATGAAAAAATTGAGTATGTTACAGTAAGAGGCTTGTAGAAGACCACGAAGACTAACTATCTGCCAAATGCGAGTTGAACTTGAATGAGTCACAAAATAGTTTGTTGACAGCAAAACGTACGTTTTAAACGATCCATGCAAACTCCAAACAAGCGCAGTTGGTGGCACCAGAAGTTAATCGTATGCGAACTAACTATGAACAATAATAGCCATGATCACTTTGATATTCTATATTTTAATTGAGGTCACAATTCTGTGTCCTAACCTCAACTAGTGGAGCAACGTACATAGAAAATCTTGATACCGATTCTACCGTAACATTTCTGATCTGGTCTCAGATTCATCAGTAATCATTAGAATATTATGAACTCCTAGCGTATGAGTACCTATATTGAATTCTAAAGAACAGAATAGCCTATTCCATAACAGATATTACGCTGACTTTTATTGCAAACGAGCGGAAAGTTTGTAATCCGGGTCGACGGCAGGAGCTATGGTTTTGGAGACTCACCAATATTCCAGAAGAAGCTTTTAGATATATGAAACGTCGAACAAAGAACCAGAAATTAATACCTGAACTATCAGGAGATATGGTAGCTAGATTTACAGCTTCTGATTTATCGTAAATGATGATTGATGGATTCTGAACAGTATACGGCATTATTCTCAACGACGCGACGTGCTAGGATGTGTCACTTCTTCCAATTTAATTTTTTGTCATCGAATATGTAAATTTTGAGACAGTATCAAAGGAGAGCTTTTCTGTAATCTGTAAATATTCTAATATGCCTCAAAGTCTTCAAACTGCGCTTTTTTTAAATGTAGGTACCGTATTGAGAGTATTTTAATTCATTCGGATCAGATATTTTCAGGTAATTAGGTTACTTTTGTTTGATGAATATCGTTGAATATTCAGTGACAACTGCGCTTATACCAGTAATCATTATGAAAAAGATTTTTAGGCAAAAAATTACGAGAAAGCGTGAAAAACCAAAAACGTATGACAAAAGGAATGGTCACACCACAGAGACGAAGGACGAGATTACCTGAATATACACGTGGAGAACTTTTGCCCAAAGATCCAAATGCATATAAAAAATATCTATGAATATACTTACAAATGACAAAGAAACCGGTTCACTCTTGACAGTTCTGTGAAGACATACTATGTATGTGTGCAATGCGAATGCTCGTAGCAAAATTAGCTAGCAGATTGGCTGGAGAATAGAGTATTTTCTATTTTCTCAACATATTTTCGAGCATATTTAATAATCCAGACTACTAACCAATTTAAATTATACTGGCAATCGTGCAAAATTTAGTCCCATAGATGTGATAGAGTGGCTGGCACGCGAGTAATGTACCTATGTGAAAATGAAATCAAATTTTCGAGCAAATGTCAAGTTTAGAGCTCAGTCTCAAAAATATTTTGTGAATTTCACAAATAGTCCAGTATACACATGAATTTTTAGTTTTGGAGTTTGTAAATTTGCCACTTTGTTGGAACTCTTTGAAATACATATTCCTCAGACGATTCGACATTTATAGTTTGAAATTCACATGTCAGAATCTCCGACATTATTGCTCATTGAAGTAATCTTGATGTTAATTGCTCAATAACATTGAATTCCAATAATTTTGAATGGTGGTATTCAATCGTTTATATGAAAATATCACTATCTGATCCGCTAGGAAGTGCGCAGGTTGCGTGAGAACAGCTTTGTCAGTAGGTCTTATTATAACCAGTTTCATAGTGTGAGGCTATTCACCATAATTCTTGAAATTAATCATACATTTATCTCCAATAATCATTGACTTTTCTAAAGATGATTCTTTGTATTTGATCCTATTAGAAATCGTATTATGGTCGGAATACTATTTCCATTGAAGCTTCCATTTCAAATAGCTCTGAATGCCATTCCAAGAATAATTCTTACTATTCGACTCGCAAGATGCCTTAATCGTTGCTCACAATATGAATTATCTGCTTATCAAATAAAATAATATGCCCTAAAATATCCACGTTTTGATACCCTGAAACAGCGAAAGGAAATTCTGAACTATTGGCTACAGGACAAGATACATATAGGCAAGATCTATTGATTAGATTTCAGGTCGATAGCTCTACCTGTTTTAGTAAGAAATGTTTGAGACAGAAACCTGGAGTGACAGTTGCATAAGTCTCTCTAGGTACCTATATAAAGTGTTCCGATAATATATTTCTGGATGATGATACCCTTAAAAATCTCTACTCCTGTGTATTCGCCCTTTATGTCTCTGGTCAACTACTAAATTCGCCAGTGGTGAGATTTCAGCAATACTATTGGGGGGACAACATTTAAGTCTTAAGCAAATATCCGTTTTCACTTCTTGTTGCATGAATAAGGATGTAACATGTGTTACTAGTTACGAAATAATTCAATTAGCACCAATACTGAATGCTTCACTTGTCTATCATATCCAGACAGCACACATAGAAAATGGATTTGGTAAATGATCCTTTGACATATCCTAATTTCGTCGATCTGGATTGAAATTGCAATATGAGATGAACGTATTAAGAATTCTCAATGGAAACATTCTATTATGACAAAGTCTAAATGCATTCTGTGTACGAGTATGGATAGTAGTCATGAATAAAACCGCTCCTGCAACTATGGTATATCATGAATGTGTGCAATAAAGTACAAAACATATATTCTCTGAACGCATGCACATTAAATATTCATGACTGAGATCAATCGACCTCTTTTCCGGTTTACAACGATATGAACAGATTAAATGGCAATTCGAAATTGCTTTATAGGTTTGTGACAACATTTGTGTGGCACAACAATCGTATTTGATATTGCAGTTTTGTCGGAATATCATTCCGAGGTTTATACTTCTTTAAAATATCGGTTTATTTGCTGCATATAAAGTATACAGATGTTTCGCAATTTCAGATGCTCATTTTAACCCTGCAGTACTGGCGTCCCAACTTCAGACGTCAGTACTGGCGTGAAGTCTGACAGATTCACTTCCATTTATATGAGTTTTTGAACCTAATATCTGTTTTTCCTGTCAATTTCAGAAAATATATGATAAAACAAGTATACTTCACAAACATAGTCCGCAGAAAAAATCACAAGACAATTTATTGCAGAATGAAAAATATTTGTAGGTACAAATATCCAATTCTTTCATTCTTACCACAAAGATGAACCAACACTCAATCAAGTTATATCAGTTTTAGGAACCCAATCACATTCAGAGCATGAAAATTCAGCGCGGTTTTCATATAAATATTTTTTGCTTTCTTTTACAATGATAGCGAGTTTTGCTATCCTTACGGGAAAGTAGCAAAGTTCCCTTGAGAATTGAGAAAATTGTCTAACCATTTCGCATGATGCTGAAGTTCCTGCTACTTGTCTTTTTTCTCTGACGTCGGGTGCTATTTCCAGTCATTTGATCTTGTTTGTAAACTATAATCTTTATAATGAATTGATTGGAAATTGAGCTGCAATGCATGAATTTTTATTAAATCTGATTTACCGTACTCATATACTCCAGCAAGAGGTATATTTACTTCAATCACAAAGTAAAACGTTAGTACTGGCGTCAAGTTTAACAGATTTCATTGGTAATAGCGTAACTAACAATGTAAATAATGAACAAACATCAAGATGACACTGAACCTCTAAATGAACAGCTAGACCAAGTAACAAGACCTTAGCTACTCCTATCAAAAAACTATCAACCAATCGAATTTCTATGGGTCTGTGAGACTTGGCGCCAGAGCTGCAGGGTTCACAACAACTTACGAAAATTGTTAATGTGACTATAGCTGAATAGATACAAGTTATTGAGAAGAAGATGACTGAATCTACAGAAGGTAAAAAAGCGTTCCTGTGGAGCAAATGAAATCCATTGAAAAGAGAATACTGAATCTATGCAAGGTGAGGTCTGCTCAGAAAAAAACGAGTAGAATTTTTCAAAACTTTATTATTGAATTCATGATTGTTGGTCCTTGTTACTTTCAAAGTACTCTCCTCCTTCATACACGCATAATTTTTTCCTATATTGTTCCCATATTCCGTAGCTGTCCTAGAAAGCTACCTGTAGAATGGTTTTTAAGGTCTGTGACGTGTTGGCTTTGATGTCAGCAACAGTCTGGAAATGGCACTCTTTCAGCATTGATTTCAATTTTGGAAATAATAAGAAATTACAGGGAGTCCGATCTGGCGTGCTGAGAGGGTGAAGAAGAAGACTCATCTAATGCTTAACACAAAACTGTCGAATTGACCAAGCTGAGTGCGCGAGTAAACTTAAATAGATGCACGGGTCACTGTTACATCTTGGGACAGGAATTGAAAATGCACAGTCTCAATAGGTCAAGAAAAAAACTACAGTTATATTCTCTTTGGAATTGGATCGAGACTGACGAGCTTTTTTGAGACCTAAAGATCCTCCTCCAATCCACCGTAATTATCGAAATTTTGTTTGAGCATCGTAATCGTGAGCCTAGCTTTTGTTCTCTGTTATGATCTTTTAGTTTTTTCCAGTTTCACAAGAAATTTCAGGTGGCCTCCCTGCTTCGAAAAATTTCAAAAATCGTTATTCATAATTGAATACTTTATAGTCGAATGACAATATCACAAAAACTAAACTTCGTATCAACCATCAATTAGAACACGCTCTTCCAACTGCGTATCATTGAATATTTCCAATGGATCAATTTCAATTATTTCTGAATAGATTTCGTATGATAATGGTAGTAGTTGAAGGGATGTAAACAGTAAAAGAAACTATAGCGGAGCAGATGCAACCAATATAGATGATATCCACCGAATCCTTAGTCGAAATAGTAATAGTACAGCCCTATGGAAAAAGGTGTTTCAGCTTCTGCATCCAGAAATACTATGCAATCTACGCCGCGTAATGGTAAGATATTCTACTACATGGATATCTACGGAGCAGTACACAGCTACAAAAATAGAATCTAACATGCGCATGGTATGCAGAGCTTGGCTTAATTAGCAAATTGTCCTAAATCAACGCAGAAATATGTGGTGTTAAGACCATTCATGAATGGTATCTTCGACGACAAGATTGAGTGATTCTCGCAATTAGCAAATTCGAAGTAGGTAAGAGGAACTCTTACGAAAGTCCTGGATATTGGGGTGGTTATGAAAGTACCAAAATTGGCGAAGAGGATGAGGTGGCTGAAGTGAAGAAGAAGAAGCGCTCAAGGTGAGGAGGAATTGGCAACAAGAGCGGCTCCCTTTTCAATTCATGTCAACGTTACCGAAATAAGTAGAAAGATCAGATGCTGACAGTGAGGCCAGGAGGATCATAATCAAGCAGATTGTCGTGGAAAGCAAACTGTCGATAATAGTTCAAACAGATTGACTGAAAAGCTGAGGTGACCCAATCCTAGAAAAATGAGATATTGGCAGTGTGACACAGAGCAGATCGTCGTGTTGATCGCGGTGTGAGCGCTTCGTTGGATTGGATTGGAGAGTGAAGGGTGTTGGGGCTGATTAGATCTTTAATATGAAACCCCAAAGTCATCGATCTTCGAGTCCGGAGGATTTGAATAGCGGATGTTGTTACTGCGGGAAATATCATCTTCTCACTCCAATCCAAAATTTAAGCTATGAAAACTGGTGAGATGCCTAAAACTAAGAAGCTGTCTGGGTTTGACGAGTTATTATAATCGATTTGTCAAGATCTGTTTGCTGATTGCCGGGCCACTATTTGCTCTGACCAAGAACAATTCAAAATTTCAATGAATCTTTGACAGCCAAGAGACTTGAAATACTAAAACCTGCTGTTACGACGTCATCAGTCCTGACGCATCTGAACAAAAAAGTGGATTTTGTGAGATAAAGACGCCAGTTACTTTGAAACTGGGGCTGTTCTCTTTCGGAAGCAACAAAACGTTATGAAAAAGGTGACCGGCTGCTACAGAAAAACTCTACATATGGCCGAGGATACTGGTGCGTTACAAAAAGGTGCTATACAATTATAATTTCTACACCGTGTGATGTCTATTGTCATAATTGCCGGGAGCAAGAAGAACGTACAAAATAGGGGCACGTCACTAGAATAGAAGAATTTGTGCAAGATGGGTTCGTGTTACCATCAAAAGAACTGCAGCAGGCTCAGCTGAATGATTTTTAGGAGAAAAAATTTTAATTCAATTTGACGAATAATCAAGACAAGTACAACAGCGCTACATCCACATTCTGATGGCATGGTAGAACGTTTTGAAAACTATCTGATCGAATTCATCAACAGACACCAAAAATATGGATATAAGAAGATTCACTCATGCCTGCCAGCGTGCAGGCCGTAAATGAATTCACCCATTTCACTTGGCTAGAGTCTATGATGTGTCGAGAGTAGCGATTACCGGTAGATATGGTTGTTGGATATCTAACCGAGGACATCCAACAGCTGTTGCTAAAATGGGTCAGCTATCTTCTGAATAACTCGTGGAGCGTGCTACTTATGGTAATAGGTTGTAGCCATACTAAAGACGAGATTCTAAGTTCGCCGGGGGCTACAAACTATAAGAGGGGAGCAGAATCACAAACATGAAATCTCAAGTTATAACTTCATATTTAAATGCATCTAAATTTATCATTTATCTGATAAATGAAAGGAGTTTACATCAAATTCTCATCTCTATTTTTTTGTTGTTGTTGTATATTACTGTTGCGAGTAAATAAAACGGTATCATAACTAATTCGGATTATTATTGTTAATGACAAACACCAAATAACCTGTGGCATGTGTTGCCTGGCATTTGTTGCCATACGCGTGGCATGTGTTGCCCGGCATTAGTTGCCATACGCGTGGCATGTGTTGCCCGGCATTAGTTGCCAAACGCGTGGCATGTGTTGCCTGGCATTTGTTGTCATATGCGTGGCATGTGTTGCCCGGCATTAGTTGCCATGCGCGTGGCATGTGTTACCCGGCATTAGTTGCCAAGCGCGTGGCATATGTTGCCTGGCATTTGTTGCCAAATGCAAGGCATGTGATGTTTGGTCACTAAATATGAGTGTATAGGATGACGTAATTGATGTATCGCCGTAAGAAACAAATTACGATTGCGAGTCGGTAACATGAAGTATTAAATAATCAGATTCCCCCACAATTTATTAGATACAAACTCAATTATTCAATTGTGGAGCGTTGCATAAGTTTCTATGATTATTCAGGATTACTGGGTTCATAGGCATGTTGGGGGCAGCTCCACAGACTACCTATAAACTATAGACGGGAAACTGCAATGTTATGAGCTGGAACTGTCTTTTAGCGCTGTCTGATGACAGGAATAATAACTAACATCGATTTGAATTGATAGGCGGTAGTTTTTTGAATTTTTAAATGATTATTATTTATGATTTGTAGATTTTTCTTGAAAGTTATGTGAAATATGGATATATTTTTTCCATATTTCGCATATTTAAAAAAAAATCGTACAATTTACACAATAACAATAATAAACACAGTTAATAATCAATATTTATTAGGTAAACAGTACAAATAATTTTGATTGATTTTATCCTTACATATTTTACATTTTTATGGTGACCAAACAAAATTTAGAAGGCATGTTCCAAACATTTTTCATCGCTATGTTATCCTTGTCAAAATCATTCTAAAAGTAAAGATACAATAATTAGTCCTTCTCTTACAGAGACGTACATTGAAACAATAAGAACAATTCAGAATGAATATTACACATGAATTATGTCAATTTAAAATTGATTCTTTGGATCCAACAGCATTCAAAAATCATTTTTGAAACATTCTATATCGTCATTGTCAAAATTATTCCAAAAATAAAGGTACGACAATTTGCCTTATTCTTACAGAGACGTACATTGAAATAATGAGAATAAATCAGAATAAATATCAGAAATTGACTATGTCAATTTAAAATTAATCCTATAGAATCAACAACAGCATTTAAAATTCATTTTCAAAACATTCATTATCGTTATACTCTAAATCATTTCAAAAATAAAAATATAATAACTCGCAATTTTCTTACAAAGATGTACTTTGAAACAATAAGAACAAATCAGAATAAATATTACAAATGAATTATGTCAATTTAAAATTGATTCTTCAGATCCAACAACAGCATTTACATCCATTTCCGAAACATACATTATTGTTATTGTCTAAATTATTTTAAAAATAGAGATATGATAACTCGCCCTTTTCTTAAAGAGACGTATTTTGAAACAATAAGAACAAATCAGAATGAATATTATTAATGAATTATGTCAATTTGAGATTAATTCTTTGGATCCAACAACAGCATTTACATTTCATTTCCAAAACATCCTTCTAGTTGGCAATGTGAACATTTTTTCTAATAAATCATATCCTCTGGCACTTTGTTTCAATAGAGACAGACACATTATCTTCTCCTCTCGTGTGTATCTTCGCACTTTCTTCATCTTTCCTGTTTCTCTCGTCTGGAGTTCAAAGAACATTTGAGCAGATGGTGATAATAAGCTCATCTTCCTAGAATCATTTGTAACTAAGAAACGATCCGCACCCATTAGACGACTTTTGAAAGAATTGGTCCTCCTTCTAGAGCAAAAGGCGATTTTCTTTCACTGTACAGCAGCCTTGTATAAAGTTTTTGCCTTCGGTGTCAATTCATGTTGCTTTGTGACAGAAACACTTCGAAGGTTGAGAAGTCTTATAATTTTGTATGTTCTTATCTACTCCATCCATCTGCTGCGAACATGAAATTAGCTGAACTGGACTAATCACGGTTGGACGTGGAATTTCTGAAATACACAAAAACATTTGTTGTAGCTCATTTTTTATTTTTCAATATCTACTGCACCTAGGACTATTATTAAGTTAAAAATAATTGTATAAAAATACCTGATAGATTAAGAGAAGGCAAAGCATTCCAGAGTAGTCTTGGATTTCCAATGCTCTTGTATTTGGCATCAAAATGGACAGATCATACACGTTTATTATTGTACACCTTCAGTTCATCCATAGAGTATAATTCCTCCATATCCAAAATATCCAGTCATCTTTTGAAACGTTCCAAATCCTGACAAGGATTTGGAAAACGGTGCTGGGACACACCTTTACAGAAAACATGATATTTGAAATCATTATCATGATGCAATTCTGAACAAATCTGCATGTATTTCAAGAAGAACTATTGATTTTTCTGCTTGCATTTCAATCATTCCAGAACTACACTACTCACAGATTTGTTCACAGATCAGCAAAACAATATAGAATTCCTATTTTTTTTTTATTAAAAGTACTCACCAATGGCCTGGCATCCCACGATGCAACACTTCTTATTTGTAACTGGCATTATTTCTTGTATTGAAAAATACAGATTTTATACACCAAGAGGCAACAATAATACACAATTGCAGAATGATGGAGTAAGAAAATAGATACTTCGATGAAACAAAACTGAGCAACTCAATGTAATACACGATATTGACACAATAAACGATTCGAACGAAATGCCGGACATGTCAAATGGACACAACGAACAAGGCCACATGACGTCACGGATCACGTGACGGACAAAACAACAAGAAATTTTGCAGTGTCGACATCTCTTGATAGAAATAAATACTAGAAACGTAGGTCCAGCAACCGTCATATGAGTTTCCAGGGCCTGGGCAGCTCTGTCACAGACTACCTATATACTATAGACGCGAAACTGCAATGTTATGAGCTGGGATAGTCTTTTCACGCCATCTCGTGATAGGACTGACAACTAACACTGATTTGAATTGATAGGCGGTAATTTATTTGAATTTCAAAATAATTATTTATAACTTGTGGAATTTTTTTGAAGATAATGTGAAATATAGATACATTTTTCCATATTTCACATAATTCCAAAAATTCGTACAATTCATATAACAACAATAATAGAAACAGTTAATAATCAATATTTATTATACACAGTACAAATGATCTTGAGTGTTTTTTTTTCAAGTGTATTCTACATTTTTATGATGACCACACAAGATTTAGGAGGCATGTTCGGAGCATCTTTCATCGCTATCCTTGTCAAAATCATTCCAAAAATAGATACATAATTTATCCTTGTCTTACAGAGACGTACATTGAAACATTAAGAATAGATCAGAATAAATATTACACATGGATTCTGTCAATTAAAAACCAATTCTTTGAATCCAATAACATTTACAATTAATTTTCGAAACAATCTTTACCTTTATTGTCAACATTAATTCAAACATAAAGATATGATAATTCGGCTTCTTCTTACAGAGACGTACATTGAAACAATAAGATCAAATCAGAATAAATATTACAAATCAATTATATCAATTTAAAATTAATACTCTACTTCCAACAACAGCATTTACAATTCATTTTCGAAACATTCTTCATCGTTATTGTCAAAACTATTTCAGACATATAAAAATGATAATTCGCCCTTTTCTTACAGAGACGTACATTGAAGCAATAAGAACAAAACAGAATGAATATTACAAATTAATTATACTAAATTGAAATAAATTCTTTGGATTCAACGACAGCCTTTCTTCCGATAAGACGCCTTCGTATAGGCTGGCGCTTGGGTGCTCTGCTTCTATACGTATATTATATTCATATACCAGAACACCTGCTTCTTCCATCTGCTGCGAACATGAAATTAAATGAACTGGACCAGTAACGGGTGAACGTGGAGTTTCTGAAATACATAGAAATATTTGTTGTAACTCATTCTTAATTCTTAAATATATACTGCACCTCGGACTATCATCAAGTCAAAAATAATTGTATAAAAATACCTGTTGGATTGAGAGGGCAAAGCATTCCAGTGTAGTCTTGGATTTCCAATGCTCTTGTATTTAGCATCAAAATGGACAGAGCATACACGTTTATCATTGTACACCTTGAGCTCATCCATTGAACGTAATTCCTCCATATCCAAAATATCCAGCCATTTATTGAAACGTTCCAAATCTTTCTCAGGATTACGAAAGCGATGGTGGGGTACACCTTTACAGAAAACAATAACAGTGAAACATAATATTCAAAATCATTATCATGATGCAATTCTGAACAAATCAGTACATATTTCAGGCAAAATTTTGATATTTTCTGCCAGCAGATTAATAATTCCAGAACTACACTACTCAAAGATTTGTTCATAAATCTGCATTACAATATAGAACTCCTATTTCTTTATTATTGAAAGTACTTACCAGTGGCCTGGCATCCCACGATGCAACACATTTTTTTTGTTATGGCTTGTATTGAAAAATACAGATTTCATACACCAAGAGGCCACAATAATACACAATTGCAAATGAAAAAATAAGAAAATATGTACTTCAACGAAACAAAACTGAGCAACTCAATATAAAACACGATATTGACACAATAAACGATTCGAACGAAATGGCAGACATGCTGTGCAGACATGACAAGTGGACAAAACGAACAAGGCCACATGACGTCAAGGGTCACGTGACGTACAAAACAACAAAAATTTTAGCAGTGTCGACATCTCTTGTTAGGACCAAATACTAGAAACGTAGGTCCAGCAACCCTCATATAAGTTTCCAGGGCCTGAGCTCTGTACAGTCAGTCAAAGTGAGAGGTTGTGTCGAGATTTTTTCTATTCCAATTGGTTTTTTTGTTTTGAATATTGGTATTGGTTATATGTAAGTGGGTGAGTGGCCATAGCTTTGTGTTACCTTACATAATATTGTATTTGTTATCTGAGTTGGCATTTGAGAATACTACTGTCAGTTTTCAGAAGTTTTGATAATAGTCCACTGCTGCGAAATGTGATTATTAGGTCAGAATATATTCAATTGGTATGCTGGCTATTAGATCACACTCTGATTGAACCAATTAGAAAAAGAATGAACAATGGACAAGGGTATGTGACACCAAGCGATTTCACATTGCAGAATACTGTAGCCTGTGTATAGTGGTCAGGTCACAGTAGATTTCTAACAATATTCGACTGATCTCAGACTTGAAAGAATTATTTTTCCAATTGGAATATACAGAGTAAATGCTCACAATACACAAAACCAACAACCACGTTGCACAAACTGAGTACTAGACGTTAAATTACACTCTTTTCTCATATAATGTCAAATATTATAGACTTATCACTTTTAACAGTAAAATTCTTCAAATTTGCTCGAAATCACATATTGTGCATCGTATACCATCAAAGTGATTATCTGAATTTTTGAATTACTGTGTGTTGATAATTGTTTGCCCCACAATTGGAATCGGAATAAAAGTAGGATATTATAAATCACGAGTAACAATAGCTATGTACATTTCGATTTATCTTCACTGAAGTACTCGGAAGAAGACACTTACGAATACACTACATGTAATAAAATTCTATGTTCACCTTGAGATATTCTTTTATACATGTAATCTATATACATATGTTTATTTTATTATTTTGATACTGATCGAACAACCTTCATATAAATCATATCTAGAGAGCGATGGAGTCTGACAATAAACTATGATAAATCATATCATATATATTTGTATCCACCAATCAGGTAAATTCAGCAGGTCTATAGAGCACATAACTCTTCGATTATCCAATTTACTACACACTGATTGTTTGGTTTTGGGGCTTGAATCAGATATTTCTCATAAATATTTGGTTGAGGAGAATTTCGAAATACCTGATTGATTAAAATTGATAATAGAAGCAGTTCGTGGTGCGAACTTTGCTTTTCGTTGTCCATTAATATCACAAAATTCAACATCACCTAAACGTTTGATCTATGTTCAAGAATATTTTCCTCATGTCCTATGAATATCATAAAGCTACCGATTCAACAACTGCAATGCTACATGTATTTAAAATATAGGAGTTCAGTATATGTAACACAATCGTGATAACCTAGGTTAATTCAAATGATAGCTAACTAACAATATCAATTCATATAAAAACTGTTTATTACAAATTATTCAAATATACAAAGTGTATAATCATGACTATTCCATTCGTAGTATTTATAACAAGGTTAACAATGCTAAATCGTCATAGAAACAGTGCATATCAGCGGGTATTTGGACGTGTAGAAATACCATCGGGTATTACACTAGTGGTCAGAGTGAGTATTTTACTCAAAGATGTGGATACCTCCAATTTGTGCTTTCTTCATATTTAATGGAATATTTTTCTGAATATCTTCATCAATTTCATCTTCTGATCTATCACCAAACCTTTCTGAACTAGATTCCAATATATTTCTCTATTATTCGTCAAAGAAAATGCGAAAAATTCTAATCTTTCAGTTTGACAGAAGTTTGTTTACTCGTTCCTATGAAAATTACGTGAGTTGTTACTAGATTCATAGAAAACTAATTTGAAAAAAATGGTTTGACTCCTGGAATAGTCCTCCATATACCATTTGTAGTTAAAGTATTATAGACTATTTTTGTGGTGCAATCACTCATGTTTATTGTGCTTGTGAATACCACTCGTGCTGCACACTCGTGGTATTCAAACGCAAGCACAATAAGCATTCGTGATAGCACCATAAAAATAATCGATAATACTTCAACTACTTATGGTATAATAAATGAATATTCAAGCACTCATACCCGTACTTATAGTCGAAACTCAATCTCGTTTTTGGGTATTACTTGGCCAAGTCGAAGCGAAATCACCATAGATACTTACTGGAAAATCTATTAGTCGATACTTTGTGTATTTTTGGCGAAGCTTGAGATTTCTTGTTCTTGACATTATATTTGATTGATATGTTTGGCGTTCATGACATTATTTGCGAAATATTCTCAGTTTGTCTACTAAATTTGATTTTTGAACAATTTGATTGGAAAAGTAAGTTTCAGTAAGTATGTATACTTCTATGACATATATCCATGTTGGAAATACAATTGTCAGAAATAACTGACACGGATACTTGAGCAATACTCAAGGTAGCTCAGTAGTAGACTCAAATAAAACCGGAGTCAAGCAAACGCGAGGTATTACTCCGTAGCCAAGTGACGACTATTGGTAATATTCGCATACTTGAGCAATTCCCATGACTGAAATCAAGCGAAGTATTGATTATAAGTACAGGCATAAGTAGAGAATATAGCTTCCTGAAATTAGTTATAAGTAACAAGTACTTCTAAGATAGATACATTCAACTGTTAGCAGAGACAAAATAAAAGACCATTACAATTGTATTGTTTGGTTGAAATTATTTGGCGATTGGTATCCCAGCAGACATTTCGCAAGAGGATACGAGGAATTTATGAGGTCACTCTTACCAAGGTAGTATTTAATAAAATATTTTCCCATTGAACTCTCCATTATAGGGTACTGGTACTGCAAATAATAACAAGACTAGAAGAAATATTGCAAGAAACCGAATATTTAATTACAATATGAATATTTCTTGACAAAAAAACAACATTGTTAATAAAAAATATACAAGTATATTTTACATTAACAATATTTGATCATCAACTCATCGCTTGACTGTTCAACAGTTATAATAAAATAATGCACAGGATTACTGAAACTTAAGTAATTATTCTGCAAGTCCTTCACATGCCAAATACTACCACCATGACTTGTGTCACAAATATTGTCTATTCCACACTTAATTAACTCTACATTATCACTCATGGATGATGGAGCATTCATAACGCTTCCTGGGTAGTCGGGGTCGCAGCCGGCAGCTACAATGGAGACGGGAGAGTTCTTACTAAAATAGGGATACATTTAATTGGCAAGCACTATACTTACTGAGGGCGCCACTTGATTTTCATTCGGAAAACCAAGAAAAGAATTGATTCATGAACAAAATGAACTAATCCTGAAAAAGAACGACGCATGCAGCACTAGGTAATGTAATAATGAAATAATAGTAACGCCAAAATTGAGTTTTGAGAAAACTGAGTGAGTGAATGCATTTATTCCACAGATCAAGCAATTTAAAATGTCCAAAATAAATTATGTGAAATATAACTGAGAAAATTGATACCAATAGAACCAAAAGTTGAATGCAATGTAATATAGAAGTAATAAATTGAAAATTAATATCAATAGATCCAAAAGTTGAATGCAATGTAATATAGAAATAATAAATTGATCAATTGAAATATATATCTATATATATATATATATATATATATATATATATATATATATATATATATATATATATATATATATATATATATATATATGTGTGTGTCTGTTAATATGATTAAATAAATTGTAGAATATTTCTATAAACAAAATAGCTACTTAGCAAACTTGACAGCTCAAAGTAGACAAATGAAGCTAAAGCTACTTCCGCTACTGCAATTACAAATAAAATACTTAGTAATATAGTAAGTCAAGAAAATAATTCGCATAGCTATTCTCAAATTGATTAACAGAATCTTTATCGTAGATTCAGGCAAAATATATACACGGCTGCTTGACAGTCCTCCTTCAGGGCCAGCACAAATAGAGTTAAATAAACAAAAATATGGGCTACGACAGATCAAAAATGCACTAAGCTGTATGGTGCTGATTTGATCCTCATCGGTAAGTGGGGTGAGGCGAACGGATGGTATGAAGTTAAAGGTCAGTGAGGTTTTCAGGATACGTGGACTCTAGAACTGCAACAACCACGGTACCGCTAAAGAAACCTCAGAAACAGACCACCAGCAGGGAACCAAATAGTTTATAAATCCTTCTTCCGAAAATAAATCCGTGGGACTTCCAACACTTATTGGAGCACATTCAATAAACACATGAATCATGCCACCTTCAATAACTCCAGGAAATCACTAACTTATATAATCTTTTAATCCTCCTAAAGGAGATCACGCAACACAATTCAAAAACGGAGTATATTAGGGAAACTACAGCTTCCACGGCTTACTTTTAATTCGCGCCTACTAGCACTCTTATTAACAACGTGCTTTTTTTCCGAAGATTAGAAAAGAGTCCCCAAAAGTATTTTTTCCGCTACTGACAAAAATAGGTTTTATTTGCCTTCAAGAAGACAGACAAAGAAAAACAAATAAGTAATTCTAGCGAGTATTTTGTGGACAATACCTAACGCGGAAGAGAGAACAGAAGATCGACAATAAACAAGTGAAGAAATGAGACAACAAAAACAATTTCCTAAATGACTCCTAAAGTTTGAACTAAAGACCACTGTACAATTGGCAATTTCATTAGGATTCAGGATAAGGAATTTATTAAAAATATACATTAAGTCCATTTCCCATTTATCTTATTCAAAAATCATAAATTATTACGATAAAATATTATTTATTTCCCAACATATCATATTTTACTCTTTACAATCATCACGCGATACTGTCAATGTTGCTTTAACTTGCGGCGAAACAACTCTTGTAGTTGTACGCACTCTGACTAGTTCTGCGGAGCTACAGTTGTCGAATAGAAACGTTAACAAACAAAACAGAGTATTCTGAATAAATATGCATCTACTAGAAATATTTGAGTACTAATACCCGAGTAATAATAGGAACGTTTTTATTTTAATTGTTTGATACAAAGAATGATTCAGCATAAAATAGTTTTAGGATCAAGGAAACAGGATAAATGTCGGACATAAGTTAAGTAAGTGAAAAAAAGGAATTCTGGTGCAAAGGATGAAATTGGAACGTAACGAATCATTCTATTTTAACACTTCTTTTTACCCATCTCCAAATTGATTCAATTGTATATAGTACACAATATGTTCATTCTAATACTGTATGTCCCAATTTTCTCAACCACCAAGTTCTCTTTGCACTCCTTTCAATAATTTACTTTTAGGATGGGTTTCTTTGAAGAATATATCATGGTGGTGCAAATATCTCTAAATTTCAGCTCTATTACTAGATTCAATTGGTATTTTTATCGATTTTCTGTGATTATAGCTGGCATTACCCATAATTATCACACTTTTGTCAGGAATATTGGATAACAATTTATCGCAAAATCAATTTTCAAAAATTTCAAACCATATATTATGATGACAGTCCAGGTATGTGCTTTCGATATTGTGACCTGATAAAAGTGAAGATCTGGTCACTCATTCTTGCTTGCCTCCCACATAAAGTAGAATCAATTGTTTACCCCGAAAAGCTGGAATATTTGTAATACAATTCTCACTGCCATCGGTCCAGTTTTTAGGTGAAGTATCATGCGTGTCATACCATGATGTTTAGTCAAGATATATAATTTGGTGATTCTCCGCACGAAACTTCCTCAATTCTGTTGGTTAACGATTGTGTCATTGACATGTTGGTCGTTTTAGAGAAAAATTATATTGGTATATACAAAATTTCCTACTCAATAGATTTCTGAAAAACAAGTGTAATGAAAAGCTGCCGTTAGTATGACTCAAATGTAATTTCAAGAAACGAATCAAAAAAATTACTATATTCTGCTCCTAACACAATGATACTTAATAAAAGCCAGCCTGCAACATAAGCAAGTCGATTAAATCGTCAAATATTTTTTACCAAACTATACGCGACGTCTTGTTTACTCTCAATAAATCATCGACTTAGAAATAAGCATGATATATACAATTCCAATTGATTTACATAATATATGAACATTATTATTACACGCATGAATTTATTATCAATGATCATCAATAATTATCAGCAGTAGATCAAGCGCGTTGATGTTACAGCTGTTCAATCTAGGTGTATATTTCAGTTGTAATAATAGTTTATATCCATTCAAAATGAGTCAACATATATTCCGAACTCAGATATCATAGTTAATTTCAGTAAAGATATTGTAAACAATCGGTTGTGATATGGAAAATTATAGTTTACAGTAAATATTATTCAATCTGAACATACATATCTAATTTTCCGTACCCATATCAAATATCCGAGTTATATCACATATTATGAAGCATAAACATGATGGAACAACAATTTTAGTACATAAGCCCGAATAGTTGGCTATATCCAGATTTGATCTTTCACCAAATCAGTTGGCACGAGAAATATTACAAAAAAAAATAAGTAGAAATTTCTTATGAAAAAGCTAGATTTGTTTCATACTTCTATCATAATTATAGAGATAAGTCAACTATGTAGTATTCTTTGTTCTGACTATCATATGATCGGTCGGAAGTAGTGATTTCGAAGCAACAAATCAATCTTCACCAAGATGAGAACAGAATAAGTCTGATATATTTAAATTTGATTTATTGCTGGATTACATATTTTGTGCTTATTCTCAAGATTGGATATTATTTTGCCATCTTTAGAATCAGATAAGTTCCGCCTGTTTGTAATATACCGTTCCAAAATGCAGGATTCCAATGATTTTGAAACTTATGTTGAACATAATATACTCGTGGATTGATTATAGAACTTGATTTGCGTCCACTCCTTGGAGAAAAGAAAGTCAAGATCACGAGCCAAAATGAAAACTTCATCCTCTACTCAAGAAAGCATTTTTAATTGATCGAAAACAACTTATATATGCCATATTCCATCAAGAATTTCAATCCAAAGTACATAATTTCACATTAAATGATTGGAAATGAAAGTGAGTTTATGTTGAATATTTTTTCAACCACCTCATTATCTATCAATTTGCCATATCTGTAAAATTCTGATTTCTAATTGCGGAACACCATCTCTGCCATATTTCGATTCTTTATTGCGGACTTTCAATCTCTTGTTTACACCTTGATGAACAAATCATCAAGATATTGGAAATAAATCAGAGTTGGTAATAACTGAAAATTTTAGATACTAGAGAGTTCATGACAGATCTTAGGTTGGAAAGGAGAAAGTTCAAGAAATGAGTCTGGAATATTCAAACTCGCTGTCATTTAGATAGACGGAATTAAACTTGAATCATTTCACATAGAATCTCGACAAAAATATTGTGAAGATCCTGAAACGGTTATTATAACGGGTGGGGCAGAAAAACCTATCCGATTTCAAAACGATATAAAATTAAAACCAGTCAACTTGTCAAAAAAATTTCTTTATTAACATATTGCAAATTTTATGCCATTTTTAAATTTAAGTTTTGAAAAGCACATCACTCAAATGTCGTCCTTGGGAGCGGATACACTGATTTAGGCGCTCGCGGTAGCTTTCCATGTCTTTCACCGTCATTTCCACAGGAATTTCTTCAATTGCCCGAGCAATTTCCCTTCGTAAAGCAAGAAGGGTCCTTGGTCGATGCTGGTAAACCTTTGATTTGAGGTAACCCCAAAGGAAGAAGTCACATGGAGTGAGATCCGGTGAGCGCGGCGGCCAGCCAAGATCACCTCTCAGGGAAATGAGGCGACCGGGAAACAGTTCCCTGAGAATGTCCATTGATCGTCGCGATGTGTGGGCGGTTGCACCATCCTGTTGAAACCACACATTTTCCACGCCATTTTCTTCCATTTTGGGTCTAAGAAAATTTTCCAGCATGAAACAATAGCGCTCGCTGTTGACCGTTACGGTTTGCCCGTTTTCAGGTCCTGTTGCTGTCCTGGGACGTCCAGGCGACTTCTTTTTCAATGCTGAACCCGTCTGTCTAAAATTTGACACCCACACTCTAATCGTAGCGTGATGTGGAACAGGATCATGACGCCCGAGTCCGAAATGAATTCGAAAAGCACGTTGTGTAGCAATTATCGAACCGTCGCATTCGATAAACCGCTCAATAACAAAACCACGATGTTCACCAGACCAAGGCATGTTGACTACTGACAAATGGCATAAAACCGGCTTTCTAACGGTTTTTACTCCACTACTCTACCTGCCCCCTCTTCTGAGAAAAAGGGATTTGAAATCGGATAGGTTTTTCTGCCCCACCCTGTATCTACAGGAAAACATGAGGATTGTATGACCGATTTCTCAAAGAAATCTTATAAATGGAAGGCAGACAAAATTTCAGAATTTTTCCTTTGATAAGTCATTTGTTATGCAAGAATCTTGCAACACAAATAAATACAGTCTATACATATATCTACATCAAATAGTCTCACGTACTTCCAGTTTATAGATATTGAGTATTGCATACATACTTGGAAAAACTTTTTCTTGCTTTCAATGATCCTCATTATTTTGTTTGGACTAGTTCTCTCTACCGCAGAGACTCACTATATATTTAGTCGATTCAATTTTTAACTTGAAGACAAATAATACATCACGAACTGTTGGTGTGAAAAATAGAAAGTGAGGGAACAGTCTTCGATTCATACTGATTTCGTTGAATTTTATTTGCTAAGCGGTTTAGGCCACAAAATAGTTTTTGCGAGACTATGAAAAAGGTGTAATATTATAGAATAGAAGAAGAAATTATTATAAACTCTTGCTCATAAACCAAATACTATAATCTATTTTATTATTGTATTCTTATTTGGAAACAGATGCAGTAGCAATTAGATTTCTCCCTTAATTTGAGAGTACCTTAATCATACCGGATATAATCTTATAGCTATACCAACATCAGGTGTAAATCCGCAGATCCGGTGCTCTTTTGTATGCTATCTGTTCGCAAATCTAGTAAGCCCCAGCGAATGGTCTCATCCACAGGGAATTTTACAAATTGGAGAAACATTCTGTATCGCGTTCGTACAACATGCTGTGGCTGTATGTGTGAATATATTTACAGTTGGATTGGCGCTAGACAGACCGCAATATCTATCTTGTCATTTCTACATGTCAAAGTAAAATAACCGTTGTCTGCACTAATTCCGTATGAAAGAAACTCATTAAAATGATGTCACACGTTGCTAGATTGAAAAATGAGAAACAGATGTTCCTATTTCAGTCATTAAAAAATTCGCCTCTAGCTGTCATATTTTGTATACCTACAAAAAAATAATCCCTAAGCGTTGTTATACGAAACACAATCATGCGATATGTGTACTGTTTTGAGGCAAAATTGCTCGAATAGTAATATAGACAATAGATGTAACTAGAAGTCAAATCTAGTGCATAGTGTGAAGTATTGCTTTATTTCTAACTAGGATAAATTATAGCAAATAATTCAATTAGCTCTCATCAACATACGGCTATACTGGTAAAATAATTTGGAGTTAGCATAACATATGCTATAAATATACATGAGCTTTGATCATGTTAATTATGTTATGTTAGAGGTAACCTGATAATTTAATCAATAACAACAAAATGATATCCGTGTACATCATGTTGTCATATTAATTGAATGATACTTGATAATATTTATTATTTCTTCTTGTTGCTTTATGTAAGGTCGCATATAGGATATGAATATCCAATTGATCTTCTCTTTTAATCAAGTTAGAATTTATCCACGTCTGCAAAGAGATATGTGTTCAGTTTTTTGAATAAACAAAATGTGACCGAAATTTATGTCCATCAAAAAATTGTTGATTCAATTCAGGGGCGGACCGTAAATTTGTGGGGCCCAGAGCTAACATTTCTTGACGGCTTACTTAATTATTCAAACTTGGCATTTTGTCAAAAACTTGTTTTCATAATAATGTGTCCGGGATACGAAAAAGATAGGGACAATATATTTTATTCATTCAATATGAGTTTAATTATGTTGGTGATCCTTTATTTGAATTTTTGTATATTGGATAGTAGTCAGGGGATCATGAAAAAAACCTCGTATTGAACGTTTCGACGTCGAAACAGCCAACCATAATCAGCTGAAGATCAATGCAATTTTTTCTACATAATGTAGAAAAATTGTAGTTAAACAATGAAATACAATTTAATTTGAAGAGAACTGCATTATTCTTAAGCTGATGATGGCGGGCTGTATCGGCGCCGAATCGTCCAATTGAACTTGGAGTGATTTTCCACTATAATGCTTATTCTTGATCCCTTGGCCACTATCCAATGTATGATCGATGATCAATTTCATGATGAAATTCAATTATTTTCCAAAATTCGCCCTATTGTCCATTGTCTTCAATAGGGACTGGGGGCCCTTTATACTCACAGAGCTCTGGCCCAAAAAGCTCATGATTATGTAGATCCGGTTCTGATCCAATTGTCAGTTGTCAAACATCAATCATGAGCATGATCACTTCTTATAATAATTATAATAATGTTCATTTATTTGGCTTCAAGCTAATTGATACAACATACAAATATATCAATACAATCAAATGAATGTGTTGATAATACAAACGAAAAAATTACAAAATTGTTCTTCACATTCAAAAATCAGCTTGGTAAAATACTCCCAAAATAAAACATAGAGTGACTGGAAGCAATTACCCGAAAGAAATTAGGGACCTTACAAGAGAAAAAAGAAAATTGAGGCGAAAATGGCAGCAGACGAGAGCTCCACAGGATAAAACTATTCTGAACAATGCTAGTCAAGAGTTACGTGGAGAAATTAAAAGAATAAAAAACAAATCGATTAACGATTATCTGCAAGGCCCAACAGACGAGAAAAGTACCGACTACTCACTTTGGAAGGCTACCAAAAAACTCAATAGGCCAATATTGCAAATTCCTCCAATAAGATCGGATGATAGAAAATAGGCAAGAAGCAACGAGCAGAAAGCAAATATATCTGCAGCTCACCTAGAAAATACATTCCAACCAAATGACGACCAGGCAGATGATGCTGAATTATTAGAGCCCACGCAAGAAGATGGAGAAATTAGGTTCAAATCTCCCAAAGAAGTATTAACTGAGATCAAAAAAATTGAAGCTAACAAGGTTCCAGATTTTGACCTAGTCACCAGGGAAATATTGAAACAACTACCGCGCAACGCGCTTGTTAAACTCACCAACCTGGTTAACGCCGCGTTCAGGTTGAATTACGTCCCGAAACTGTGGAAAGTAGCAGAGATAATTATGATCCCTAAACTGGGCAAGCCACCGCATGGAGTTTCGTCTTATAGACCTATTTCTTTGTTGCCTATAACATCAAAGTTATTCGAAAAAATATATTTCAAAAGATTGAAATCTATAATTGAGACTAAAGAATTAATCCCAACCCACCAATTCGGGTTTAGAGAAAAACACTCGACAATTGACCAAGTGCATAGAATAACAAATACAATAGAGGAAACGCTTGAAGAAAAGAAAGTATGTGCGGCAGTCTTTTTGGATGTTGCCCAAGCCTTCGATAAGGTATGGCACGAAGAATTAAAACATAAACTCGAATGCTTTCTACCTAGTCGACATTCTCAAATCCTAGAATCCTATACCTCTCCAAGTATAATAAGTTACTACTCTATAAGCAAGTACTCAGACCAGTATGGGAATATGGGTGCCAGCTTTGGGGCTGCACCAAAAAAAGTAATATTGATATAATCCAAAGATTCCAAAACAAAGTTCTCAGGACCATAGTTGATGCCCCCTGGTATGTCAGGAACATAAATCTCCACCGGGATCAATCCATCAAGAAGATCGCCAAGTGTCACGAACAACGACTCCACCAACATGTCAACGTCGAAGCCATCCAACTATTGGACAACACACAGATGGTACGAAGACTGAAAAGAACTGAACCTTTTTAGTTGGTGTAGATAAGTAATAAGTGAATAAGTGAAAATCAGACCAAAAGTGCATAGTGTAGAGTCAGTGAAAAACAGAGCAAAAGTGCATAGTGCATAAAGTCAGAGTAAAGCAAAGTATGTTGCGATGTACACGTTAAACCTGTGTAGATATCTCGGAGCCTAAGAAATGTCAATGGATAATTACTTAGTCTTAACATTGTTACCATAGTAAATTAAGTCAAACAAAAATAGCTCACTAGTCTAAGACTAGATTGTTATGTAATTAAGCATTAAGCTTAATATATGAAAAAAAAAAAGTTTTTGAAGAAATTAGTGGACAAAGAATTTTTCATTTGTACTGGAAAACCATTGAAAACTCTCGGAAAATTTCAAAACTTCGAATAAATAAAGACTGAGATACTTTAACTTCATGTATTCTAAGTATTTGCGAATGATTTATTTGACAGGTACAAGAGACAATTTAACGCAGTTTAGCACGAGTGATATTTTCGAAAGACAGATTGAACTGAAACTAAAATATTGTTATCATCAAAATATTTTACAAGCTGCCGATGATCTACTATTTCAATTAGTTTCTCACATAGAGGTCACATAATTACTGGTCTGCATTCTTTGATTTTCATCGTACCATCTATCTTCTGTATAGGAGCGATCATTGATTTCTTCAATTGATTGGGTCTTACACCAGAAAGACATATTAATATATTCTAGTACAGGCTAACCTGAGATACGAGAATGATTTTTCGAAATTTTGCATCAATTCCATCTGTACTGTATTTATTTTACTGTTGGAGAATTATTTCTCCCAATTCATTGATGGAAATCAAGTTGAATTAATTGAAATCATTATTATCAGTAGTAATTAAATCATCTAAAACAGTAATGCTAGCATTGCTACTATTGAGCCAAGATACTGGTTTGTCGCTTTATTAAATATATTGAGTGTCGAATAAATGTTTTTGAAGTCTATAATAGTTATTTGAGTATTAAGGTCAGTAAGTACAGTTTACTGACTGTGAATAATAGTTTGGAGGCCAAGCCTTGGAGAGGTTTCCAAATATTATACGAAATCGATACTGTACTTATTGACCTTAATACTTAAATATCTATTACAGTCCAATAACAATTTGGTTGAAATTGTACAAAAAATGGAGGAAGATGTCATTGGAAAGATCCAAAATATGGGTCCAAAGTCTCTTTTTCAAATTAAATTACTACTGATGATTGTTTATTCGCTGGCAGCTGCCAAGTTTGACATTTTATTCTGAATATTCAATTACGAATAAAGATAAATAAATGATTTTTTTTTTTTTGTGAAAATTCACAATTTTTTACTTACCCAAGGGCGGTAAGTCAGCATAACCATAGAAACCACAGTTTGCCGGTAAAATCAACATACCACCTCAAATAGAGGGCCGGTAAACACATGAAAACGCACAATCGTGCAAAAATAATGTTCAGACCGTGCATCTTTTCATTCCAGATGTGAAATGACTGCAGCAAAGACTACTTTTATTGTTTTTTGACATAGCATTTGGATATAATTTAGTGAAGTATTTCATTACAGCCTCTTTTCTAGCTTCTGATTACCAATTTCGTTTGATTATACTTCAGAAAATTATTATTCTACAAAAGATAGTCTTGTAGATGGTAGTATACACTACCTGTACAGCGATCATTTAGCCCAATATACCTTTTGTATTCACTTCTCTGACAGGAGTCCTATCTATGCAATGAAATCCAGGATCTTCTTCAGATCCAAATCTTTTAAAGTCTCAAAGTACAATTTCTCCGCTCCTAGAGGACCACTTCTGCTGGGAAGAAATGCCTTGCACCAACATATTACATTTCCATGGGCTTCATACTTTTCTCTACAACATATGCATAATAATTTCTATTCCAATCACAATATATGTAGCTGTTCATTTATCGCACAGTGTCTTGTTATAAAATCTGCCAATAGTCAGATATTTTGCCTATCTATCCTTTTCTTGAATATTCTGACAGGTTGATTATGTCCAATGAATCTTAAGAACATTATTGTAGCAATATTTCAATTCTCTGTTTGATTCTTCCTATAAAAATATTTCAGGGAATCGGAATCATGTGGAGTTTAGCTTGAAATATGGTCGCATTTATTTTGAGTCCAATCGACTGGCCGTATCTTTGTCCTTCAGCTTCATGTATTCTTGCCCCGGTTCGGTTATTGGTTCTGGATCTGTATGTATGAACGACATTTATTTGCTTCTACTAATCATTCGTTGTAGGAGCTCCAATTCTGCAGGTTTTAATAATGCATTCTTCTTCCCCCTCTCGATCTTGATCTCGATTATATACTACAGCCAAGTGTAGTGAATAGTTTCCATTGTCAATGTCGATCTGGTTGACATTCTACACACTGCTTAATTTATCCTGACAATGCATTGTCAATGTTTATTGCTATCAAGTAATGCTAGCGTATTCTATAACTGGCTGAATCATGACCGAGTGATTTGTCATCAAAGTTGACAAACTCCAGATTTTACCAAAAATTTGACTGCAGGCCTGTGAGGCTCTTATTGTTTTATTAGTAACTTTCTCTAGGTGTGATATGAATGCTAGTCTTTTGTCTAGGATTAAACTCAAATATTGATTTTCTTGTCTCATCGTTATCAAACTATTATACGGATATAACTGTTTTAGTCCGGTTAAACTTCGTTTTTTTTCTAATTGATACTACTGTTGTCTTTGTGGTGCTCATTGACACTCATTTCTGGTCGTAACATTTCTCTACAAAACTCAAAGCCTCGTGCATCGTTTCCGGTACGATCTCCTAATCATCCTGTTACCAGTTCCATCACATCCGTATCAGGTGGGAAAGTGTGATTGATATTTACTCATGCCCTTTCTCTAGTTTTGCCATGTCAATGGTTGTGTAGACTGCTTCGTTCTGTTTTTATTCGAGTTTATTCACTACACAGGTAGCATAGTGTACCTTTTCCTATTACCAAGGTGGCAGTAGGAAATTAAAAAAGGTAATGTTTCTTCACTATTTGGTGGCAAAAACTTAATGTACTGCTGATTGACACTAAATTTAAGTAATGGAATATCCTACCTTGTAAGTGAAGACCCAGGCTAGCTATTAATAAAAGCACCAGAAATATTTTACCTGAAAAATAGGAAATGGGCGCCACTCCCAGGAAATGATCAAAGGAGAAAAAGGTACTATTCTGGGAGACAATAGCGACAGCAAAAAAAAGAAATAAAGCATAGACGTCGAAATCAATTATAAATAAAATTATTATTAATTTCAAGCAAAGAATTCCAAAAATTATAATTCAAAAAATTTGTAACTTACGAAAATGATTGAAGCTATTATACAAAAAAAATCTCACTGCAACAGCCAAAAGGGAACTGGAGAGCACGTCACAGACGTTCAAAATTACGTTACAAAAACTAGCTAAATGTCCTCTTCAGGCGGAACTCAAGACTAGTATCGGCAGAGAAGATAGATGTCGAATTGATAGCCACAAAAACAACGTCAGACAAGAACGTTCCCTAAATTAAGTAAAGTTGATCTTGCGTCTTATAGGGCTTTGATAAATACCCAACGGTCCTTGAAGGTGGTAAGGTTGGCCGTGCGCTTGGTCGTCAACTTCGGGAGATATTAATGTTCTTCTTAAATTCGTAGACGTGTTGATGTTTTTCTTAATTTGAAGTTGGTCAAAAACTAGTCTCAAGTGGCCACTGGTCCCTAAGATTCCTAGCAGTTTACACTGAAAACAAACAACCCAACCAGTATCCAATTCAACTGAAACAGGAGGTTCCTATAAAAAAATTCGAGAGCTCTCTTCAAACGTGAAGCGTTAAACTTGAATGAATAAGTTTAGATTCAATTAAAAAAACGAATAAACTGTAAAATTTAGTTAAAGTTAAATAAAATAATCAGTGAGTTATTTATTTGTCTGTTTTTTAAATAGTGCACTGAAAATATAACAAAGTAAAAAAAAAACTACGCTGAGCATTAAAGAGAAGAAGAAACACAGAAAATACAAAGTCTAGCAGGACAAGAAAAAGGATTTATTAGCGACGAGTCAATAAATTTACGAACGTGGTTCGTTACTAAAAAATTGGATCAATCTTCACAAACTCGTAGGATTTTCCAGCTTAAAAACGGGAACTAAAGCCCACAACAAAATATTTTAAGCTCTGGAAACAAAAAACTACTAAACAACGTAAGAAACTAAACTACGAGTTGTTGAATGACAAATCCGCAACGCGTTGGATCCAAAATATAGTTAAATTATGTATTATCAACCACTTTCACTAATCATTCATACAGCACACATACTTAGGTGAGGAAAGGTAAAGGGAGGAACGAAGATAGCCACAAATCTCGTAGGTTTTATTACTTCGAGTGTATATATAAAAAAATCGCGTATCACCGAATCGATATCCGCCTGATCGCGTTTGGTAGTAAAAAAAATTTAAAACAGAAATACAAAAAAAAAAACCGGTGAATTACAAAAAAAGGAATGTCTACTCTTGTAGACGGAAAATTATGGTAAACTAGGGCAGGTAGCAACTAGACATGTGTACGAAACACTATCAATAGTAATAATTATCAAAACTAATCTGAATACAAAACATCAGAAATAGTTAAACGAATCTTCCCGAGGAAGGACAACAAACAATAATAACCTCCTGAAGAGGAAAAGACCAGCTCCTACGACCGGAACGGCTATTGCCTACGCTATTATAAAATTTAGAAAAAAAATAAATTCAGAACAAAAATATCAATTTGGTATAGAAGTTTCAAGGTAGTAAAAAGGTGCTGAACACAAAAACTAACAAATAATACAGGATGAAAGAAATAAATTTGGAAAACAAAAGGTTAACCACGCGGGTCGCCTCAAACGAAATCACTAGAAAAATAATACTAAATTTGGAATACGTGAACAAAATAATAAACGAAATACTTACAAAATCATAACACTGATTTTAATTAAATAAAATAATCACCAAATTTAGAACAACAAGAAAAATCACAAGACTACTCAAAAACAAACGTCTGCAACAACAGCTCGGAAGCAAGAGAGCGAGGAAGAAGCAGACGCGTCGACTCCCCAAGAGAGCGCTTCAATCAAGTGTCGGACGAACGTACTATTTTACAAAATTAGTGCGAATCTGCTACATAGATGGCGACAGGTGTATGCAATGGGAAAACAATTGTACAAAAAAAAGACGTCAGACGAATTTTTGTAACAATAGAAGTAAAAAATGCATTATCTTGAATATATTCCTATCTCAGCTGCTTTTCCATGAATTTAAGAAAAGTATGCTCATACTGTTCTTCCCTATACAGAACTGCTCCAAAAGTAGCTTGTTCTTCAATAACTTTTTCAGGTTGGCAAACAACTTCACAAATGTTGCCTGCTTGATAATAATATTGCTGCCTGTGAAGCGGTTAATCGCTGAATAACGTATTCTGAATATACATGTTTGTTAGTCTCTCCAGAATTTCAAATAGAAAGGATGTCAGACTAATCTGCCTTTAGATATCATCAATATATTGGGAGTACCTAATAATCTCTCCATTATTCAAGCCTTGGCAGATTTTGTACAAGAGGTCAAGGGATGATGTCGAATCAAAGGACGTATGATTTTTGAATGAGATTAGGGCAATTTTTTTCAATCAAGGTCGTTTAAAAATCGAACCAATTTTGAATTCACTTACTTTTCCATTTCAATTTTTCGGTATGTATATGCCTCTTTTTCATCACAACAAAATTTTGGAAATGATAATCTGCTCCAATTACCTATCCATAACTCTTCAGATTAAAATCCTTGTCTTCTTTCATATGAAAAAATAACACTACTATATTTAGACTAAGAATATATTTGTATAATGTCTGATACAAATTATGTTAATCACATAAAATATATGCTTTATAATGACTCTAAGAATAGACGAGAACTTTATCACCCGCAAAAAAAAATTGTTACTTAGAATTTTTTTCTCATTATAAAATTATATTGAAGGTACATAATGTATGCTACTTCTCTCATCGAGAAGCTCACGAATAATCATCTTTCGTTGTGATATGTTAATAGATCTATATGAGTACGTAATTGAAGATGTAATGGATGTAGGAAGGGTACATATTTCATATCATTGAGTCTGCCTCAAACCAAATTTGCATATGGTAACGGTTGTCATTGAAAATTTGAAAATGTATATCCACTTACCATGAATTACACCTGCCACTATCAGGAAACAAAACACATTACTCCAACAACACTGGAACATTTTGATCCACATAGCACCACATTATAGAACTATCACAATATACATATTTCTACACAGCTTGATTGTTTCCTTGCGATCACTATATCTAGCCTCATATTTTTCAATAGAATGTTGTCCTCTCATCACTTTATTATAATGTCATTTATATCCAACTCAAACAAAATTGCTCCATTATTATTATTATTATCGAGACTGTCTTTTTCTTCAAAACATTATTTCATAACAGTATGAACACATTTCATCGATTGTAGGCTCTTCACGACAGAAGGAATGAGTCTCCGATTTTTCCGTGCTAGATATCAGTAACTCTGGGAACTTCGTCAGCATCCTGAAAATAGAAAGCAAAATGTTATCTACTATTACAACAAGAGGCTCGAAAATATAGTTGAAAGAACAAGATGTGTTGCTATCAAATATAATTACATGGTGGATAGAGTTTTGTTTTTAAATAATACATTGAACCCGTTCACTGAATTCTCAGTCAATTATCAAGGTTTGAGGCCAGATTATACTGTAAATGAATGTACTAGACCATTTTATTACAGTGAAATTCCCCCAAATATTGGCAGAATTAGAATTGTTCGTCCTTATTCACAGCTGCAATTCAGTCGTTTGCTAGCGAGATATAACTTGTAACGCGATAATAATAATGTAATATGACGTTATCAGAAAAACGTAAGCAATATGACTAGTCTGTTCATTGATAGATTGGATAATCCATGGTTATAATACAAAATTAGCAGAGAAATTAATGAAACACTTATATAAATTCATTAAATTCTTTATTGTTGGAAAAAATAACAGAAAGAATACAGGAATACGAAAACATTATTCAAATAATATAAGGACAAGAGAATTAGGCCACGCCTATTGTTTATACAGACAAATTGACAAAACCTGACGTGGACATCACGTGATTCACTTGTACACTATTGAATATATTTTTCGCATATCATGCTTCGATAATTAAACACAAAATCTCATCGTTTCACGACTGACAGTCGGTTGCTATAGAAACAGTAGGTCATCATTCTTATGCTACAACATTTCTAAATACTGATTTCCAAGATCCTACGGCTAGCAGCTCTTAATTTATGCGCAAAATTGAAAAAAATATTCAACTGAAGTGCACTTCCGGTTGTCGATTGTTATGAGAATGGAAAGCAATCATGTAGATACTACAGCAGCCTTAAATTCTGAATTTCAATACTCTTTGGCCGATCGTTTCGAATTTATATGCAAAAACTCCTACTCAGTCAATCTCAATGAAAATGAGATGAGCATCTAGATAATACAATCGTCTTAAGTACTGAAATCTGATATTCTACATTCAACCGTTTTGGATTTAAGCGGAAAATTCGAAAAACATTTCGAGTAAAGTGCATTTTGGTACAAGCGATTCGAATCATAATGCGAGGTGTACATTGTACGATGTTTCAATATTCTACGACGGATTGTTTTGAATTCATGTGGAAAACTCGAAAAGTCTGTTATATAGAGTTTATTTCTGGCTCAGCCAATTGGTACAAAAATAGAAAATAACCATCAAGATTTCAAATACTGAGTTTCAATATCACATGTCTAACCTTCTTGGATTCATGCAGGTGACCCAAAAAAATACAAGTGGAGTGCATTGCCGGTACAGACGGCTGCAACCATAATGCGAGGTGCATAACTCGACCCTAGAGACCAATCTCAAATAGATAGTTTCAATATTATACGTTTGATACGTTTTGAGATTTACGGAAAAACTTACCGACATCAAGCCAAAAATAGTCAAAATAGATTCAGGAATGCTCAGAACGAATATTTCCATTGAAATTTCGAAATGTTGGTTCCAAAATATGTATTCACTTTTATATTGTACTAGTAAGTGAAAACCTTGATCAGAACTCGTAATCTTCAATATATCAAATAAATCCAGCTGGTCATTCAAGAAATACGAGTTATTGTGAATGGCTTCCATGATATCGTAAGCTTCTACGAAACTCATCTTGGGGCATATATTCACAATATGTGAAATCTACAGACAACTGTTGATACAGATGTAGCTCATCGAATCTCGTTGTATGGCTGAATAAAAGTCTGATTTATTGTTTTGGTATTATCATCACATACGTTCTTAAAACCTCATATCAAATTCTCTACCTCATTGACCAATATACAGAGTGGTCCAATCGTGACATTTTGTATAATGAACTTCTGATACATATTATTATAGTAATTGTAATAGTGTTAAAAGGACAATAATGCCTGAGGTCAACAGTGTACTTTCCGAGGGCCTCTGGCCCGAGGTCTGTACGTTGACCATAGGCATTATTGTCTGTTCAACTCCCGTGGTACCTTCAAGTTTAATGTCTGACTTTTGTAATATTTCAATCAAAATTTTTAGCAATGTATATCCTGTCATTGTGATTTCTGTCAGAGAATTTACTCTAGTTACTTGCTGTAACTAGGAAACTTGTTTGTTATTTTTTTAAAATATTGCCCGAGGGCATTATTTTTAAACATAATGCACTCGGGTGTTACGTAATTACCCTGAAATCAGTGTTATTATGACTACAATAATAAACTAGTCGAACATTAAAAATTAATTAATTTTTGACCAACAGATTTTCGAAATCTCAAGTATTACGGAATGTTGAAACAATATTGTATATTATCAATTAGGAATAAATTTTACTGCTTGTCTGAGCAAAATACATATTTCTACGAGACTTTCTATATTTTATTTCAA
Source organism: Dromius quadrimaculatus (assembly GCA_963989225.1). NCBI lineage: Eukaryota > Metazoa > Arthropoda > Insecta > Coleoptera > Carabidae > Dromius > Dromius quadrimaculatus. The sequence continues at coordinate 53,312,547 of OZ022325.1, read as the reverse complement.
CTACATTCCCAAATATTGGAATCAAAATGAATATGTTATTTTTCTTAAACGCTAGGATGCCAACAATTTTCGGATAACTATAGTTCATGTTCATTTGTTTGATAGTATATAACTCTGACTTATGATTTCAATTCAATTTATGATTCAATAAACTGCGAATATAGCAATTGAATAATGCCATTTTTATATTATGTCTGTAATTGCAGTTCACAGTGATAACAGTATCAGTGTGAGTAGGTGTCCGGTGAATATTGAAATAAAAAGAAATTTCAATGGACATATTGGTCACATGAAGAAAATTTATTCAATAATAGGAAGCAAGAATACCTTTCTTATGGTGCATAAAGCAATGAAAATTCATTTTATAATTACATGAAAGTTATGTTTGATCATTATTTATTTCTGAACTAACAACAATTGAACATTGCAACTACCGATTAGAACATGAAAATGAAACACTTTCCATTTATTTTTATTGGTGGCAGTCTTACAAAAAAGCTGCTAGAATCGTCTCATAACATAACTGACAGGAAGGATAAAGGGTAGACACTAACGCTAAGCTTGAGCGTTCGGATTGGATGAAGCGATAATGATGTAAAGATCAAGAAATATCAGGAATTATTGTAACAAAACAAGAAATGAGCAAAACAAGAAAAGAAATGATCACCAAGACAATAAATCTAGTCTTGATGAAACACTAGTCATACAGGGAGAAAATTCATAACTAGGTTCAAAGAACATAAACGCTTTCTACGACTGAATGAATGAATTTAATATTTCTAAAGATTTCGGAAGTTTCCATATCCATATGGTTCAACTTTAGACTTTTTGGAGGTTTTGGAAATTGAAAGACTCACTGAAAATAATAACGAGCTATGTCTTAATGATTAAACATTATCCAGTGTTACAATCTAGTTTTTATCCTCCATAATTTTTCCATTCATGTTTCATTGACATTTTTTGATCATTTCAAGAATTTATCCCTATTTCATCATATTTTATTTTATTCTATTATCAATATACTACAAATTTGTTGAACTAGTTATCTAAGTTGAAAACCATATTTTGAATCTTGTAGTTTCATAGTGTGAATATAATCATTGGATTACAGATGTGTGTATTTGTTTCAAATACGAATTTCAAGTATTTATGTACGTATCTTTTCATTGTAGTCTTCTTTCAGTAGCCAAAACCGGTAAACAAAATAAATTTTGAGCAGTGTGATAAAAGACTTGAAATTCCTCCAATATTCAATATTTTTTGTATTTGATAGTTGTACTATTGTAATCACTGGTTATGACCAATATTTTGGATAGCACAGTTTATTTTACTTCAGCAAATAGCTATGACTGATGCAAGGCAGCTCTGTAAGAAATAGAAATGTTGCTATCCTGGCGTAAAATTGACATATACTGTAATAATTGTGAATAATAGTATACTACATCTGCCGTGGAAAGAATTTAATTACTGCCGAAGCCTTATTATATGAGTGAGAGGCAAAGCCAGTGGAGCCATTGAGGTCATATACATGAAGCGTAAAGCTTGATGAAATTCTTATTAAATCACAATCATCCTTAATTTTAAAGATGAGAAAATATCTTATCTAATATCGCTCCGTTCCCAACAAAATAAGTTGATGTAGTGATTTGTGAAAGCAAATGTCTTCCGAACAATTTACTTGATTCAACATTTGCTGAATTTGTTAATCAAGCTACTCATATACGTTTCCACTGAAATTGTAGTGAGGATAACAAAAAGTTAGGACAATGAAATGGAGCTATATATTTGCTTTAAGTTCAATGAAAGTACTACGAAGATTTATTTTGCATGAGTCGGTACATTAGAATTTCATATTGAATTTATCAATTCATGATAGAATCGCTTTCCTTCAATATTGATAGTTTCATAGTTGTTTCATTGTAATCATCAGCTATGAATAATACTTCTGAGAGCACAAAATATTTTCTTTCAACAAAGATTAATGTTTGATGCTAGGCAGTATTGCTTCAACATTTTTTGATCAGGAGATGGAACTGTCACATCCCGCCCGTGAGATTGTTATCACAGATAGAGAATACATATTTCTTAGCCTCTGAAATTGCCAAAATACCAGAATGATTGTGAATAAACTATTTTTCCACAATCTCTCTCGACAACGGTCAATTATATCTAATTATTTATCCTGAACAAGAAAGTACCATCGAGATTGAGTTTAAAAATATTCTATGCCAATTGAAATAATCACCGTCCACATAATATGTTTCCACGGAACATGTGAAGTTCAAATAATATTCATGCTAAAATGTTTATTCTGCTAATGTTCTCATGATCTGAATTTACCAGTTGGAGAATTGAATAACTTCTGCTAACTGTTGGTTGGAGCAACATCATTATTCGAAAACTGTAAGACTAGTTTCGAATCCATATATTGCATATTTGTCATTCAAATCATCTTTGTTATTGGATCTTCGTCCTGCTGAGGAGAATAAGGTAAATATCAAATGATCAAATACACGTCAAATGAAGTAGAATATATTGAACATTTGTATTTTTTGTGGTCAATTGGAATACATGAGAGGTCAAAGTATTTTAAACAACAGCAAACTCACAAATATCAAGTTATATTTGAACAAAGCATGCTGAAACAAAAACTGTTTGAGCAGCAAACCACAACTAAACAAGGCAAAAATAACAGATCAAGAGAGAAAAATAAGGGAGAAATTGTTGAACTTCCCGAACAAATATTCGAACAATACGCAGTGAACTGGAAAACAATCCATTGTGATATAAGCAAGATGATATCAAAGAGCTAACGTATACAGAGTCCTCGAACAGAATGTCGATTCCAGAAAAAATGTCGATTATCAGGATGAAATAGTTTCTACATAAGTATTTCAGAATTTTGAATATGTTTAGGCTCAAAATCACTACGAGTAATCACTTTTTTACTGTCCAGGTATTCAGCGATTCCTCCAGAAAACAGAATTTGTTATATGTAGAGCTCTGTATTAACCTTAAAGAATGATTCTGAGTACAAGAAAGATCAACGTATTCATCAAATTCATGAATAAAATCTTCAGTATTCTACGAATCTTTCACCAGACATATTTCTGAACTATCCTCTATTTTCTTCGATAATCCATACAATTCTATTCTATTATTCTGTTCATAAAAAAGTACGTGGATGATTTGATTACAGCAGTGCTAGAATCTAAAATAAATGAGATAGTAACTAGTTTCAATAGCTTCAATGCCCATATTCAATTCACAGTAGAAACAGAGGTTGATAATGAAGGAAAAAACTTTTCAGAACTCATTTTATAAATAAATACGTTTTATTGGGTATAAGTTCAGTAATTTATTAGGAGCACAACGTTTCGACAGCAAAGTGCTGCCTTTTCCAAGTGAAAAGAAATATAAATATAAATAAACAAAATTGTCAAGGCAACAAAAATAATAATAAAAGTACAAATAATAACTAGATAAGTTTAAAATATATCAACTTCTAGGATCGTAGAGCTCTGCCTGTGATTGATGATTTAATATCCACAGGTCTTCAGGAGATAATAACGAAGGTCTAAATAGGGAAAATTGTCAACTCCTTGTGGTTCTAGGTCAACCTGGCTCTACTCTTTTTGGTTTGGCGCATAACTGAACCATCCACAGATCTTCAGGAGGTGGTGATAAAGTAACTCTTGCAAGTAGATTCATAGATACAAATAACTTGAAATTATGAACAAATGATTGGTAGCCATGATCGATTAAGTTCATAACCAGTATTCAAATTCAAATTATTCGGTGATTGAACCAATTGTTCTCTTTAGCCAGAAGCTTCGTATTCTTGAAGTCAATGCCATGCAATTCTTGAATAGCATGCTCAGCCACAGCAGATTTTTCTGGATGGTTCAATTTTATATGACGAGAATGCTCTTTCAATCTTCCCTATTTAGACCTTCATTATTATCACCTGAAGACCTGTGGATATTGAATCATCAATCACAGGCAGAGCTCTACGATCCTATGAGTTAATATATTTTAAACTATTTAAATTATTTTATTTTTGTTGTGTTGACAATTTTGTTTATTTATATTTATATTTCTTTTCACTTGAAAAAGGCAGCACTTTGCTGTCGAAACGTTATGTTTCTAATAAATTACAGAACTTATACCCAATAGAACATATTTAGAGGTTAATAACACCCTACCTTTCCTTGATATGTTACTGATTAAAGAAGAATGTGGCAACATTACCACCAAATGGTACAAAAAACCTTCAGCAAGTACGAGGTATCTAAATTTTCAGTCGAATCATCCAAAAAGTCAACTTCTCAATGTTGCTAGAAAAATGTTTGACAGAGCACTTAAATTGACATCTGAAAAGTAACATAGCGAAGCTAGCAGCACAGTAACTGATCTACTACGTTCAAATAAATACCCACTTGGCATCATAAATGGTATCAAAAATCAAATTATGAATCTTTCATCTAATTTGAATAACAATAACATGAATCATAAAAATCTTTGACCAATAAGCACTTCACAATTCCGTACATAGATAGCGTTAGCTACAAAATCAAACAAGTATTCAGAAATGAAGAGGGAATTGAAATTTGTTTCAAACTGTATAAGACAGTAGGTAATTTATCCTCCAAAATAAAAGATAAAACAGATAAAAACTTAAGATCTAATTTAATTCATAAAATCCCATGCAATGATTGTGGAGCACAATACACAGGGCAAACAAAAGATATTTAAAAATAAGGCTGGATGAACATAAACGAAATAGTAAAAAATTTAATAAAAATACGCCAAAATGTGCTCTAGTCACTCATTGCATGGTTTCAGGAGATACTTTCAATTTTGATGAAACTAGTATTATCCATAACGAAATCAACTTAAACAAATGACTTACATTAGAAATGTTGTATATAAAACAAGACAAACGAAATATTAATGAAAAAGCAGATACTATTGCACTTTGCACTATATACAACAATATTCTTCAAGATCTATGTTAATTTTCCTAATTTTTGTTTATATTTTTGACACCTTGCGTGATGCACAAGCTTGCATCTACTTTTAATTGTTTGACACTGCAACAAACTTATTTCTACCTGTGATAATTTGAAATTTTTTGACAATGCGTGCACGCACGATTTTTTACTCGCACTAAGTCAACGTCTTCCACAGATGTAGGTTGTGGCATTTGACAAATGGAAAAAAAAATCCGCTATTCTATCAAACTTGATATCACACATCAAAGTACAATTTTAATTTTTCACAATATAGTACTTTTGTAAGTATTTCCGATAAAATTAGCATAAATAATCAGTGATAAAAAATAATTAAATTGTAGCGCTTCTGAAGATGGCTGAGATACAGCTAAAGCTGTGAAGTAGGAAAGAAATTAAAACAGAAATATTGACTGAATTCCCAAGAATTTTTACTCACTCAAATTCACTCATCCAGTCAGCTTCATAAATTTTATCCAAGATTATCTATCCTCGATATAAACATATCTCTTCGTACTACTTCCTAAGCATTTATAAGACCGCAGCGCGGTAGACTCATATTGCAAAGACTGATACATAATGATTGATTAGAAGATAAAGATGCATTATCAAGTGGATACTTGTAATGAGGGCTGTCAATGTTGTATTTCTGATTTGAATAATAGTATTTAGTATTATAGGTACAAAAAATGCAAATGCAAAATCAACAAGACAATAGTAATGTTTGTATCAAGGCCAAAATTGTATACTTTTCTGTATTTGTATTCAGACAAAAACTATTTTCTTGAAGAGTTTGTCCAACTACCTAATATGTTGGTCCCATATTGACTTAGCCCCTTGTACTTTTAAAGGTCTTAGGGTGACATCTTTGGTTAAACATTGCAACTAGACCTTTCTTCGCATCAGTACATCGACTAGATCATCACGCGCCAATCAGTCACTGTTGTGCAGGTGTTTATGTGTCAAGGGTTGTGCATTTTTTCATTATGTCCAAAATTGAGTACCGCAGTGTTATAAAGTTTTTATTTAAAGAAGGCTTAACTCCAGGACAAATTAGAAGCCGATTGGATAGGGTGTATGGGGAATCTTCCCCTAGTTATGCCACAGTGAAAAACTGGGTTAGAGACTTTCGGTTTGGACGTGAGACCGTCGAAGACTTGGGACATGATGGCCGGCCGGTGGAAGTGCTCACACCAGAAACAATCGCCCTTATCGAAGAGGAGGTGTTGAGTGATGGAAGGCTGAAGGTGCGAGGAATTGCAGCAAGGTTGGGGCTATCAAAAACATTAGTCCACCGGGCGATGCATGAACATCTTCACATGAGCAAAGATGGGTACCCAAACTTCTGTCAGCAGTTTAAAAAGAAGAAAGGGTGAGGTGCGCTTCGGAGCTCTTAGAGCTCTGTGGAGAAGAACCAAACAAGATTTTTGAACGAATAGTGACTAGAGATGAAACAATGGTGCTCTACTATGATCCTGAGAGCAAACGTGAGTCCATGGAGTGGCGTTACAAGAGGGAAAACCTACCAAGAAAGGCTAAAGTGCAGCAATCAACAAAAAAAATCATGGCCACAGTTTTTTGGGATTTCCAAGGAATCCTGATGGTCGACTCCAAGGAACGCAATACCACTGTGAACGGGGTTTACTATGCGTCCCTAATTCGCCAACTTCGAGAAGCCATCAAGGAAAAACGAAGAAGGAAGCTGGCTAAAGGAGTCCTGCTCCTTCACGACAACGCCCCCGTCCATACGGCCGCTGTTGCGAAGGCTGCCGTTAACGAATGTGGCTTCACAGAGCTGGATCATCCCCCTCACAGTCCTGACTTGGCCCCCAGTGATTACTATTTATTTTCAAAATTGAAGAAAGACCTTCATTGGAAAAACATTTTGAATGATGAGGAGCTGAAGGCGGCGGTTTTGGCACATTTTGAAAGCAAAAATCCGGAGTACTTTTTCAGGGGCATTGAACTGCTTCTCAGTAGATCTCAAAAGTTGTTCTATTGAATTTGCTCAATTCCTTCTTTATTAGGCTAAGTCAATATGGGACCTCCCTTATGTAGATGAGTAGAGATGATAACTTACGACAGATGTATACAAGAAAAGTGGTATTTTACAGATTATGCAACAAAGTAGAACTATATGGCGGCAACAGAGGCCATAGTATTACCTTTTTTTGTGACGATTGTCTAGAAGAATATACCACCAGTGGAAAAAGGCGGTCAGTAAAAAATAATAGATTTTAACACAAAATACCAATTAACGGATACACAAGTTGTAACAATGATCGTCATATGAAATAAAAGTGGAATTACAATACCATCAGCAACTGGGATTTTATTGATATTTGAACACGTCGAATCCGATACTGCAGGATGAGTAAATGTAAGCATCACGATCGGTAAGTATATTTTCATCGATTCGACATAACTTTTGGAAATCTTACCAAGATTCGCTCAACAAACTATTATCCAAAGCCGGTATACAATATTTACTGACCTGAATACTTGGATGTCTCACAAATTACGTTACAACTGTGCAAATAGGGGTGACATAGTTTGCTGATATAATATCGGCCTTGAATTATATAACTCATAGTATTCTTATCTGATCAGTAGTGGTACCACACTGAATTGACAATGTCAATGAGATTCCAGACAGTGAGAAATAGAATGTTTGATTGATATTGATTGATATAGATATTAATAGATCAATGATATCATATAACAGATCCTATAGAATGAAAATATCATGTATTTTCATTAATAATGTACAAATATTGTCACAAATTTTATTCAGAATAATCAATTTATACAGGTTGCAATACAAATATTTATTTTATACACTTGTATGATTACTATTTCGTTCACAGTTACTGGTACAGAACTCCTCTACTAGCTCAAGCTCTCAAGCTGACAATGGGCCAACATTCAATTGTCTAACAGCTGTTGTCTGGCAACCACCGAACATCCACTAACCATAGGCTGTCAATCATGTCCGACAATTGAACATCGATTTGGTCAATGCTAACCAGGTTAACAGTTACAGCGAACTCAAATAAATGATTATGTGAGCTAATGATTCGAAATATTTCGAATTTGTGACACGGCTCTCTTCTCATGGTTCGTCGTCCTCGTGTGCCTTGTACGACAATCTGCTCGAAGATGTCCTTTTTGAAACATTTCCTAAAGTTAATTCCAAAATCTCAATTACAGCATGTATCAACAGTTGTGTAGTATACTACTACTACTCGGCGGATTATAAGATGACTTTCGAAAGAAGATCCGACTCCAATAAATAATCCAATTTATGTACTTTTTCGAATATTTATCATGATCTAAGCGTATCTTCCAAATCTGACCAAGATTCTCATTCTTTGGTCGTTCTGATATGTCTACCATAGGTCGCAAATCTTGACCGATTCCGGAGATTATTTCTTCCATTGATTTTCCAACTCGTCGATCAGTTGAATTATCATATTTGTACTCGTGATATGAACACTATAATATTCTGAACAACTGGGTGGGACAAATGGACATTCTATCCAACTGTTGAGGTGATATGATTTACTTTTATCAAGTTTTTTTTGTTCCATATTCTGCCTTGAAGTTTCGAGATGCTGCATTCTAAACATTATTTCCAACGTTCACTTCAACATTAGTTTGAGAACTTTTTTGATCATCAGAAAAATGTCAGCTCATAAATAGACGAGTTTCTCTTCAATTGTAACCGCTAACAATAAGCAAAATCTACTTTTTGAATATTTAGTTGGACTCAAACTGTATTCTTGATTGATAACATGTTCCTGAATATGAATCATAAATTTGTCTTTCATTGATTCATCTGACATTCATCAAAAACTATATGTCACACAAAGGGGAGCACTATTGCAGCACTTGTGTGACTACCCACTTGGTGTAAGACTTTTACATTTGCTGTAATGACGTTCCTACTCCACTAGTATTGTGTTTGAATAATAGAGAATTTCTTTGTTACACGAATATTTGTTGTAAATTATTAACAAAATGATATCGTATCATTTCGCCACAAGAATATCAGAGATAGGTTGTGTAATATTGACTCCACCAAAGATTTTTCCATAATTTTCAGCTTTTAGCATTCTACTTCCACTTATTCTCATATTATTCTTGATTATAGTGGATGGTATTTCTAATTTCTTCATGAGCATTCAAAAATTCTGGTATGACTCATTCGTTTGAGTTTCTAGATACTTCTAGATGAAATAGCTGGCAGTCAATAAGATAAGACTCTTATCCAAGACAAGACCAATATCTGCAAGATGTTCTCAAGACCAAGATAAGACTAACCTAAAATCTTGTCTGACCTTGATTTGTGTTATCAATAGCCCTGCTATAATTTGGTATAGTATTTTCTCCAGATCTCAATACTAATAATAGTGCAACAGACCAAAAAGGCTACTATCCTCTATTTTAGAATTTTTGTCAGTCTCATTGCGCTTGGTATTCAGACCTCTCGGAACATTCGTTATTATTACCATCCTCATCTAAATGTACAAAGTGAAAAACTACCCAAAGTCAAAATTGATCCTTTTCATTTTTACTCAACGTAACGCCGCGCCGGGATAGTCCAATGTTGCTGAAGAATACATTCATCCACATTGAATATCAAAAAACCTAACAAATATATCAACAATTCTAAAGCACTATAGAAAGTCACAGAATATATCACAATACATTGCCTTCCAATTACACATGCCCACACTGGAATTTTGAGAACGATAAAAGCTCAGAGTTTCGTTAAAAGTTAGACAAGAACTTTCGATTACTAACGGAAAATATAATGAAAATTCTTCTGTTTTGGAGTTTCTCTTAGGTCACGGAAGAACAGTGAAGAACCGACATATGTCGATCATTATTTCTCCTTCAACGAAAATGTGAATTGCTACCATCTACATGGTAAAAAAGGTTTTATTGAGTGTAGTAGAATTCAGATAGCCGCAGCAATATCTCTTAGTGGAATATAAGACCAGGAAATAAATTAGTTCCCGCAATATATTTTTTCAGTACAGTTTTATTCCCTGAGGCTACTAGCAGAAATTTGTCCTGTGTACTTGGATCTTTTTTGCTGTCCCAACAAAATAAATGACGTCTTTCAGCAACGCATATCCATTACTGGATTGATTGAAATCTGTTCCAATCATCTAGATATTTATTGGTCTTATCACAGGTTTTATAAAAAAACAAGTAAACTCAATTATAGACGAAAATTTATCCAATTCAACATATTCTAATCAAGTTGAATTTCTTCATGACAATAGTAAGGAGTAGCTTCACTTACAATTAATCAAGGGTCATCTAAAAGGTTAAATCCACTTATTTATTCACTATTTTCACATAAGAATCAATTTTTTACCATTTTCCACTATTTCTTGGGTACAGTGTCCAACGGACTACAACTGCTCTGTAATCATATTAGAGGATTCTTATTGTCTTGACTTAATAACAGAAAAGAGAAGAAATTCACAAGTGATACAAGAATGTAACAAATATATTTATCTAGCTTGCCGTTTTCTGGGAAATTGAACTATTTTCTGTGATTACAATACTGATAATCAGACCAATTCTTCCGCACAATCGCCTTACTTATCTTGGAGACTAACGGTCTTTCTGCATTCTCACTATTCTCTGTTTGAATATATATATGGTGTGAGTTTCTTGTTTTTCTGAAAAGAATTATATTTTCTTGAGCTCTGAACGTATCATGCCTGTTTTCAAATAGTTTTTAAAATGATGCTTGATAGTATCTACTTATTTCGGTCGCATATATTGATCTAAATGATCATGATGAAGAGAATTAGTAATCAATCAGTGATTATTGGTCCCAATAGTGAATAATTATCTCTTAATATTTACTGATGGCTTTGACCAGTGAGACTGATGATGCATTGAAGTGTAGTTTGAATATTATTTCCTCGAGCATAAATTTCATGGCCAGTTTCATCGCTGTTCCAGAAATTTAGAGTGTCACATCATTAAATTGCATATTTCAAAGTAAAAGCTGTCATTGTCGATGTGACAGCTGTCATTGTCAAAGTGACAACTGTCATCGTCGAAGTGACAACTGTCATTACCAAGTGACAGCTGGCATTGCGAAAGTGACAGATGGTGGTTATTTTTAAGTCCTTGCATAAAATGAGTATTTTTTAAAATGAAGAGTCCATTTCTAGATTTTCAGGGTCTTTAATTCACAGGAGTTCCGACATTTGATCGCACGAAGTGTAATTTGGAGATGGTAACGTGGGTTCCACTACTTAACTTTTTATTTTTAATATCTACAAAGTTTATCTCCCCGAGAGCTTGGAATTGGTACCAAATCATCTAGATGATTTGTGAAATAGACAATTGACAATCATTCAAATATCCTCTCTGATACTTCTACTGGAATTATCTCCAAAAGAGCTTCAATTTGATACCAAACAGGATAGAGCCAGTATATTCAGTCAATATTATTAATTCATCGTTTATCGGTCTCTGCACATACATGAACAATGTTTTTAATGATTGTCACTATGCTTTTGTGTTCACGAATTATAGCACTCAATTTTGGATGAACAAATTGAATAAAAAAGCACTAATAAGTTTGCCGCTCTACTGAATGTGCTCTTCGCTTGGAATATTGCACGATAATGTTCATCATAAATAAAAACAGCCCCGCTAACCGTGTTCGAATGAATAACGACAATAATCGATAGTAACTTCTACGACTACAATCCTTTTTTGGATATTTGACACGAGTACAAATAACAATAAAGAATTATTGTCACAGCAAATGACAACATTTCCAATAAGCAAATAAATTTCTCACTGAGGAATATTCGATTCTGAAATAAATAGTATCAGTACTATCAACAAATGATTCTTGTTCCAACGAACGATATTGTTTTTCACAAACAACAATTTTTTTTTCATGGTCGTATGGCAATGACAAGTATGAAAAATTTCAATTCATGTATATTCCTTGCGGTGCATGAAACTTTTCACATCTATCTCTCAGAATTTACCACCATATTTTTCATGTAACTAATGGGTCAAAACATCTGCAAACAATTTGTTTTCTTCTTTTCCTGCTATCTGCATGCTGCAGTTCATCTTCCCAACTGTTACTAAGTACTTCCTCTTTCGACCCGCTCTGAGATGTGTATAAATGACAATTACACAGAATACATCTTCTCAGTCATCTATAATACACCATCTTCTCAATTATAAACTCTGACGTGATCAGTCCTTAGAGTGAGTGTGAATATCAAAATGTATTCGTGAGCAAAATGTATTTTGTGTTTTTTCGAGGCAAGTTTATTCTATTCTGACAGCTCTCTCGTATTTTAATGTGTAAATGTGCAAGTCCGTATTTGACTTTGACATTTATTTGATGAAAATTGGACAAAATTCATTCAAAAATCACTCAATTTCTGTCATGTTGGAAGAAGCTTTAGACTAGCTCTAACGAAAAAACTAAGTTTGATGCTGTTCTGCCTTCGCATGATAAGGTAATTGTTCTCTCATCAAACGATACGGTGCTTTAGAAGAATTTAAGAAAATAGGTGATTTCAAGCCTTTGCTCTTTTTTCGGCGTATGTGAATTCTTGCGGAACCAGCTGTTTCCGAGAGCATATTTGAAACTGTCTGGATAGAACAGCTTGCAGAGAGCATTCAAACTGTTTTGTCTACGAAAAATTAGCTTGAGCGAGGTGGCTAAGCTTGCAGATGTCGTTATGGAAACATACGGCAAAAGCCTGCAATTTCTGAAGTCGCAATGAAAATTTCTCCTGTACCAAATCTCCGAATCCAGATGAAGACATAATTGTTACTGATGGGTACCGGAGACGAGTTTGGTCCTGATTTCGATATCGGTCTCGCGGATAGGTGAAATATAATGCAGCTCATAAGTGCCAAGAACCATGTAATTCCATGTAATTCCTTAGCGGGAGAATCGGAAAGCGCGATTGGCATTTGTTGATGATGACCAACGATGAACGTTCAACGTTACGCCACGGCGAATACACGATTTTCAATGGGGCACTTGCATGTGACATTTTAATATGGCGATTCCGACGTCAAAACATATGATTGTGGACAAACAAACAATAATTTCCCATTGCATCTTATGTATAAATTTGACATTTGAAGAAAAATTTCAATTGTTCTGTTTCATGATATGTATAAATAACTGAAAATTATGTTTGGGGCTGTATAAAAGTCTTTATATATATTAGATTTGAATGAATTATTTCAACAAATTCAAGAGAATTAGGTAACCTCAAATTGACAGTTTACTACAAATACTAAATGGTGTGTTGAGTGTATAAAATATATAAAACGTAAGGATATACAATTATGTGAAAGATAGAAAAACTTATGGGAATTATATAAATACAACATACTTTGAGAGTTATTTGAATATTTTTAGAATGCTAAGACTTTGTGCTGTAATCGGCTGCTCAAATCGCAGTAACCGAAGACACAGAAAAAATAATTGAAGACAGAAGAGGTAATGGAGGAGTCAAAAAACGAAAATCATGGATATCTGCACTTCATAGAGAAAATTTTTATGATACGAAAATCAGGCATGCTAGGATATGCTCGGATCATTTTTTATCTGGTACAAATATTACAAATTTCCCATAATTCGGAAGATAAATAGGTGCCTTATTTTTCTTTTAAGTAGGTTATATAGGTTATCCGTCAGATGATTCACCGAACCTTGATTATGTCCATCATTATAATATGGAATATAGCAAAGGTAAAAATGCAGCATCGAAACGGGCGCGTTATGATCCTGCTAGAAAGCAAAAACTGCTAGATCGTAGTTTTTCATTTTTTTTTTCCATATTTTCGCAGATTAGAAGTACTATTATCATTGGGATGATAAATCAATAATAATTTAAAAGCTCCAATGGCCGGTTTTATAAAAGACCAAGTAAATTTACTCCCAAAGTAAATTTATTCAATTTAACAAATTCTAATCAGTTTGAGCTTTCTCATGGCAACAAAATCATTACTGTCAAATAATCGACTGTCATCTAACGGAGAAAATTTTATTGACTCTGGAAGTGAAATATTCTGCCCTTCATGAAACTGGGCATAAGAGTATTTTGCCGCTTCCTTATAAATTTATCTGGTGGTTGTATCAAGAAGCTGTGGAACGGATCCTTAAAATTATATTCTGTATTAGCATTAAAGTGAGGCAAGTACATCGACAGTATCTTCATCCAATCCAGCATCTAGCCGATAGTCAAGTGTCAGAGGAAGTCATGTCTTCAGCGAGAAACGTTGACTTATCAGAGTCAGAAGATGAAACAAAAAAACAAACTAATCACCGTTGATTAAACCACTGTAATTCATTCTCTGTAACGCCAACTTATGTTAAGTGTATAAAAGCAGGCTTATTTTTAACTTTGTCATAATTTTAAAAACCTCTGATGATAGTGTAACTTCCAAAATAAATATCAAGTACTTGAATAAAAAAAAAAATTTTGAAACTTCATCAAGTGTTTTTCTCGAATAAATATATCCTCATAGATATATTTATTTCTTTAACGGCCGGTTCTATAAAAGACTAAGTAAATTTACTCTCAAAATGAATTTATCCTACTCAACAAATTCTAATCGTTTTGAATTTCTTTATGACAACAGAATCATTACTGTCAAAGAATCGACTGTCATTTAACAGAGTAAATTTTATTCACTCTGGAAGTAAATTACTCTGCCTTCTATAAAACCGAGCATAGTTTGAACAAACTTGTGATCAGATAACACAAATCGACAACTCGTACTCAAATCTTGAATATAATTTACAAAAAGCGAATCAAATTATTTTTATATCAAATGTCTAATATATCTAAAAAATTAATTTGTGAACCAAACACTACCATAGCGTGATACACAATGTTGGTATCTGATCAGTTTGTCCACAATCAGCTGTTCAGTCGTCTTTTTATTGACCTTGAGTGACGTATGTGCAAGTGCCCTATTTGTAACCGATATTAATCTGTGTTATGTGTTCATTGTTGAAACCAAGACGTCTCCCGGTAGACTAATGCCGCCCAGCCAAGAGCGGATTTGAAGCAATTTTGTGACTGGTCATTGTACGACGGCCAGAGCACAGCTAGGCAAGCCTATGATATATTGTGTTCAAGAAAAATTATCAATACCACGTTCATCGTATGCATGATTCCGCACAATTTTTGCAAGAGAAAATAACATTTTTTATGGTTGATCTGGTGCGAATCTTCAATCAAGTCCCCATAGTCACAGAGAAAATCTCGAAGACTGCATTCGCACACAACACAGTTCAATCTGCTTAGATTCCTAGTCTACGCTTCGCAGCGCAACACTTGCGAAGTTTCATAGATTAAGATTTCAGGTGCTCATATTGACAACATCCTGATGACATCATTAACTCCAGAAAAGTACTTCTTTCATCTTGAAGTCTTCTTCAAACAAACACGAGAGTACGGTGTTGTGACTCAGAACGCTAAATGCGTGTTTGAAAAAATATAAGTGAAATTTCCCGGTTACCAAGTGCAAGAAAATGCTTCTTACCCGAAAGTGTAGACGCTGTCTGCTCTTACTTGCATTCATTCAGTGACCATCCGACAAGTGAGATCATTTTCTGGTGCATTCAAATACAACTTCGCCTCATCTCTTATGCAGCTCAGTCTAAAGTATCACTTAACGAGATGGTAAGAGGAAACCTGACAAAAAAGACCCTAATGGTATAAACTTTCGTGGCTTGACAGCCTCCGATAACTACAAGGGAACACTTTCGCAGATTGTGCTACTAGCGCATCTTCTGCAATTTTAAGCGACACGTCTGATTGTTCGATGGAAGCTTTCGTGCAGCAGAAAGTTGATGACGAGTGAGAGCTTTGAAATACTTCTTAAAGAAACTGAATAGCACTTAATAGAATTATACTGTCTGTGACTGCGAACTGCTGACCATGTACGAGACAGTCAAATATTTCAGTCATATGGTGGAGGGTTGGTATTTTATAGTTTTCACCTAACAGAAACCAACCACCTATTCCAGAAGTCCAGTCAGTACTTCGCGCCAGATTCGTTATTCAGATCCCATCATTTTTGACCAATATTCAATTTTTTTCTGAAGAAGACAAGATTGTCGCCGATTCTTTGTCAAGAATAGAGATCTAATCAATTCCATATCACTATCTGATTCTTAAAGAGATGATCAAGAGCTCAAGAAGTAGCTAAACGAAGACCTACAGTCTACATCTCAAGCTGGAGAAAATCTGAGTGTCTAGAAACAGTGTGTTACTATGGTGCAAGATATCTACTTCAAGCGTCCAACTTTTTGTTCCCACAGCATTCCACAAAGCGATTCACGATTCGATTCATCACTTATCGATTACCGCTGGAATATGTGCGGTGGAGGTTTCAACGTGGCACTATGTTTGGCAGTCTTTGAAATCAGACTGTAGACGGTAGGCGCGAAGTTGTATCGAACTTTAGCAATACAAAGCTACACGTCGCATCTGATCGCACCACTTGGAATCTTGTATCGCCATCTGCTTAATTTGAGTATGTACATCCTGATAATCGTCATCATATCACCATTTGAAGGATATCATCAATGCTTGGAGTAAGTAGACCAGATGAACACATGAGTTTTTTCGATAGAAAATGTAACCAGAATCTTTTATAATCGTAAGATTTCAGACACATCTATGTGTCACATCTGACTGAGGCAGAAAAGTTGTCGAATCAGTTTAAACACCTCTATTGCTTGACCGGTAATCTTCATTTATGTACAACTGCATTTCATCTTGCTGTTGACGACATGATGCTGCGGCTGTAACGACAGCTGGAAGCAGAATTGGATTCAATCTGAGCACAATCGATCTTTGTTTCGATCTGAATATGCAGTTATAAAAAGCGACTCTTCAAAATACATTATTAAATGCCGAATGCTCATTATTCAGGGATCGGTAGTGAAAATAGGTATCGCGATTATTTTGAGCATGAAGCATCACAGTTAATTCATTCATTTTTTCTCCTCTCCTAGCTTTCGGTTACAGTTCGGCTATTTCCAAGAGTGAAAGGTATTCAGTCAGCAACGTCTATATCAGTCCGCTGTGGCATATGATAGAATCCGAATCGAATGCACTAGAATCGATTTTCATTTGGTTGAACATTGAACAGTCGATTCTTTGTTATGCGAATCGTAATTCAATTTTATTTGAACGTGCTCGATAGAGACAAGGAACATTGATGATGATGAGTGTGGATACAATCAATTGAGTAGTAACTGATCCGGTAGTAAAAATATCAGCTACAACACATAGATTTTGTTCTATGCAAAGATAATAAATAGCAGCTCTTTGTACAAACTTGCAATCAAGTAATGGAACACTAAGGCCCAGTTGCATAGGGCATTATTAACATGTAGTTAGCTATAATGTTTTTGGCTCAAAGATGATGAAGACATCATTCAAGTACCTGTGACGTGCCAGCAGCAACCTCCTGCACTGACGTCAATGCCAGCGCCGAAGAACTTCATCATGAGGTCCAGCAGACAAGTTCGCTTCCCCGAGCATTTCCACAGGGACTCCCGTTATCTTTATCACTGACGAGAGGGTAAGTACTGTGGGGACTAGCATCTCCACTTACACTATTTCATGCATTTACATTTACGCGCATATATACACTAATACATGTACATACCTTGTTAGCTCACATTTACACACACAAATAGTGATATCTTTTAACTTGTAATATATTGGTTCTGAGTATTTTGTGTAAGGGTTCCCTTTTTCCACTTTGAGTAAAAAAATATCAATTTCAGGCCTTGCATTTGCTTTGTAATGCATGTATCTTTTCACGACTTTTTCAACTGACTAATGGATCAATACATTTGCGAACCATCTGATTTTTTTAATGTTTCTTCTATCTATATGCTGATATCATTCTCTTCTCAAATTTAGTTCTTTTTTACAACTCCCATTGAGCATCCTTTGATCTGGTCTGAAAGCCGAATGAACGATAATAACACATAATATATCTCATCATTGATCTATAATACATTCTTTTCCTAATAATAAACTACCTTAGTAGTAATAATTAAGTAAATTAATCTCTTGGAATACTTTGATTATCGTTATATCAGAATGTTTAGTGTTCAAGAATTAATATTGAAAGTTGTCTATTCTCTGAGTTCTTGAGAATTGAATGTAAATTCTTAATTTGAGCACACTTATATAAACTCATTGTTCCTACGATAGTTACTGAATATCCAAGACTGAATATTATACACCAAGTCATCTTCAAGATAAGTTTATGATAGGTTCAATTATTATTGTCATGTAAATATTCTTCGATATTTATGCATGGGTCATACTAACGTCTGATGCCGTTGATTAGGGTGTTTTGTTACAATAAACACATTGCTATTGACAATGTGTTTATTGTTGAATAACTCCGCAAATGAATAATAAATGATTAGGGTGTTTTGTTACAATAAACACATTGCTATTGACAATGTGTTTATTGTTGAATAACTCCGCAAATAATAGAATTAGACCAATTTGTAGTATCAGCATGCAACATAACTGTTCCTAAATTTGAACTGTCCTCCATAGGAATTATAGTATAAAGTTGTGATCTCCTAGATCTGAGTGATAACATTCTCTTATTATTATCTGATACTCAAAGACTATTTCTAGGGTACACTAGTCCCTAATGTCTTGAAATCATTTGTTAGTAATCATTAGACATAAGTGTGTCAACGTTGTAATGTCTTATTAATAGAGTAAATGAAAGGTTTGTGTAAACCAATAGTTCAGAGCTGTTCTAGAATCAGGAGCTCCGCGTATGAAAAATAGAAGTTACAGATTTGGAATAGTTCTTACTTGCAAAATTTGAACGCTTAACGAAATATCAATTTAGCGCTGCAGTGTTTGACAACAGATTTTGTTTTGTTCTTGTCTTGAACATGCAAATTGTAATACCAAATCGAGCAAAGTCGGTCCATTTATCCAATCAACATTGATCAATTCTAAATATATATTCAATTCCCAAATATGATAATCATAAGACATAGTTCTCCTAATACAAGTTTTCTGTATCACGATAGAAGATATAGGTGTGAAACTACGACAAATTGACATTGATATTGACTTGATAATTTATTATGGCAGCTCTAACATATCCTTGATCGGAATTCATCACAGGGATTTGAAAATAAGATCTGGATCAAGATGACAAGGTTTGAAGATGAAAAATAAGATGAGTTTATACCAGTAACGCTTCGATGTGTTATTATCAGAACTGTCAGACCGTCCATATGAGAAACTGATAATTCTTAGAATTTGGGATCTCAGAATATCACACTTCCAACGCTCGAAATAAAGTGCGCAAGGGTACTGGTTCCAGAATTACTCGGCGTTCAGGCGTTCAGCGACAGGTCGAGTGGCGGTCTAATTTGACACACCAAAGAGATCTATCTGTCAACTATTTCCAGCACTAATGTCAATTGTGAACTATTGCTGTAAGTAATTATCCTTCACTATCTTTTTTCTACCTCAATTATGATACAATAAGATATTACACAGCTTAACTTGCGTGGTACTTTGTCAGATAATTTGGCAGTATTATTGATGAGAGTCATTAAAAATGAGTATGGCCATGAGAGGAGGAGAGGCAGGAGCGATCCGTCCCGAGCCTCGGAGCCCCGAAAGGGTCAGAACTTGTGACTGACATTGCCACTTTCCTCTCACATACTATCTTTATGCCACTGGTGGCCGTTCAATTCAGCACATTGTTCAAGATAGTATAGTTGACACACATACAGATGTTAGAAGTTAATGTTAGTTTTGCCGCAGCATTAAGAATTATAACAAAATCCTTATACTTAAGTATCGATATTTCAATGTGAGCCAGAATTTTTTCTTCATATACTTAGAGGCCCGTATTTTATCATACATACAATATCTTTCCTTCTTAAGTATAACATTACAAATTACATTACATTCAACTAAAGGATTGAATATTTCCTCGAATGTCAAACTATTCATATTATACCACAATATTTAGTTCATCCTGAATGTAATCGTTATCTGAAAAATTATACTACGCTTAGAGTAAACGAAATATGAACGCATTCATATAGATACATTGTTCTATCATCAATCAGAAATTGAGCCCAAAAATTAATTGATAAAATTTGGAAAATCGTTGGAATGGAAATCAAAAACTTCGAGAGGTACATAATCTTCCATTGAAAATATGATAACACCATATTTTCAATATGCAATTATAAACGGCGATCCCTCAAAATACTTCACTGAGTGTCGAGTGCTCATTAGGCAGGAATAGATATTGAAAATAGATATCGCGCTTATTTTAAACATAAAACATTACTTTTGAAAAAATTGTTCGAACATTGAGCACTAACTATTTAACACTGGATATTTATCAATGAACGCATCTTGAGCATTCTTAGGATACGTATATAATTGTTCAAATCATGATTTGAGCAAGAAAACAGGATAACGATTTTCTCTCACAAATTGTTATATTCTGGTGTCCATTATTCCAACA
Organism: Dromius quadrimaculatus; assembly: GCA_963989225.1. Classification (NCBI taxonomy): domain Eukaryota; kingdom Metazoa; phylum Arthropoda; class Insecta; order Coleoptera; family Carabidae; genus Dromius; species Dromius quadrimaculatus. The sequence goes on along the minus strand of OZ022325.1, from coordinate 53,291,944 downwards.
GTGAATTTATATGTGAATAATTAGTAGATGCTGATATGTTCCTATAAATCAGCGAAGGGGCATTCTCTTGCTGCATGCCTATGGAAGTTCTCATAGCCAACACCCTAAACTGAAGTGCGACAAACAATTTATTGCGGTCGGGGCACATGAGTTAAATTTTGCAATTAAATACAATAACCTACTCTTTTCTGCAGAAATTTCTCTTCTGTTCTAAGACCCGATTGCACTCTCTTTAGTATATTTCAAGAATAGCTCAATTATCTAGGTAATCGAGCTGCATTCAGAATAAACCAAAGATTGTGCAACAAGGACAAAGTGTCCTGTTAACAAGAAAAAAAAAACATTCCACTTATGATTTCCCTCATTTTGTCAGTAAATTATTTCATAATGATATGTAATATAGATTCTTCTGGAACGTATGAGCTACCTGTACAGTGGAATTTCTTAGCTAAGAGAATTGACAATCTACATTCCACTTCACGTATTTTATAATAAAGAAGGAATGGAGGCTTTCCCATCACATGATATTACACTGCTCTTCTATTCAATTATTAGGATTAACTATATTCTCCTAGCTTTTTTTGTAAGAACTAGATATATTTTTGTTAAGCCCAAACTAAACGACAAACTGTCGAACCAGATATAGAATAAGTGTATGAAAAATAGAATTCTTATAACCTATCAGATAAACCATTACAGAGCAATTTTGGTACCACAACCACATACAAAAGATAAAGTCAAAAGAGACTGACACAGACCATGAATGAAAGAGATGGAGTAATTATTATTATCTCGAACAATAGAGAAAATGAGAAAATAGTATGAAAACAAGAGACGATGATGTATTAAAAAGTGAAGCCTTGAAGGGACCTGGACTAATGAGGTTATGCTTCTTCAAAGGAAACTCAGGTACATCGTGTGACATGAATCTGATAGACTAATCATATATTCATTCCAAATTCAAGTTACTTGAAGAAATATTTTTGAAATGTTTGTACTGGGAGCTGATTATCAATGATAACTTTGATTGAAATTCAACAGTGATGGTAGAATTGGATCTCAAAATATGTACGTTCATTATAATTCAACTATTCGTCTCTTGTTTTCGACTCCAGCCTAGTATTATATAAATATAACCTACGTCATACGCTTCAATGGATATGAGGCTACTACGCATATTGGCTGAGAGAACTATGTATTAGTTGTGAATCAGTGTCTCAAATCTTTCGGTTTCTCCACATCTTATAGTATACACTTGACACTTGAGTTGATAATAATAATGATCACAGCCTGTTTGATTGGTATTATTCTACAATTGGAATATAATAATAGACCATCTCAATCGAGTTTCACACAGCAAATTTACGTAATGGAACTTCTTAAAACTCAATGAAACAGGGGTAATTATAATCATTAGTTTGAATTAATGAGAATAACACATAGGCGTACTATAGCGGAGGTGGTTCATTCTGGGTAATTTTTTTTGGAGGCAGCAAAATTCCGCAATGAATGATAACAATGATATCTTGTATTCTGGACAGAAACTTTCAACTATTTCATTTCATATTTCTGTTGTACATGAAATACGGACCGATTAGAATTCGTCAAACATCTCCTCTAACCTTCTAGACATTAGATTCTAATTGATTCACTAAACCGTCCCAGAGATATATCATATCCCAATTTGCAATATTTTAAAACTTTTTTTTTATGTGAAACAGTTTTTTTTCATAATAAAACAGCCAAAGGAAAATTGATGGAACAGCTCTACATATGTTTTTTACTTGTATGAATGGAGGTTTTCGAATTAATATCCACCACAAAATTTGAGAGATTTTGTTTGAAATTTTCAGCTTTCTATACCATGCATTACTTGATGCTCTATATCAGCAGAGCGATGGGAGCAGCAAATTCTGACGGTATTGAAATTCTTCCTGAAGTGGGGAAAGTTTATCAAGTATCATCAGAAAACAAAAAAATCTGATGTGGACATCACCTGACTTACTTGTACATCATTGGATGTATATAATCAAACACAAAATCTCATGATTCTACACCTAATCGTTTTGGATTAATCCAAGAGATTCTAAAAATCTGTCAAGTGAGATGCGCTTCTAGCCTAGTCGGTTGCTATGTAAACAGAAGGTCATCATTCTCATGATACAACATTCCTGAATTCTGATTTCCAAAATTCTTCGGCTAAAAGTCCTTATTCTTTGCGCAAAATTAAAAAATAAATCTTAACTGGAGGGTACTTCTGGTTCAATCTATTATTATGAAAATAATAGGCAATCATATAGATGCTACAGTAGACTGAAGAACCGAATTTCAATATTCTACAGCCGATCATTTCGAATTCATGCAAAAAATTCCAGAAGACTGATGAGAAATCTGCACTTCCGGCTCAGTCGATCTCAATGAAAATAGGATATGAGCATCTGAACGGTTTATTCGTCTTGAATACCGAATTCTAATATTCTACGTTCAATCGTTTTGGATTTAAGCGGAAAATTCAAAAAGTTTCATAATGCAAGGTGTACACCTACATGTTATAAAAGTGCTCAATACGAAATTTATATATTTTACGACTGATTGTTCTGAATTTATGCGGAAACTTCGGAAAGTCTGTTATATAAAGCGCACTTTCAGCTTAGCCGATAAGTTCGAAGATAGAATACGACCATTTGGATGCTACAGCAATTCTAGATACCGAATTTTGGTATACTACGAATAGTCATTCTGGATTTATGCGGAAATTCAAAAAAAATTTAGAAGTAAAGTGCATTTCCGGTACGGGCGATTGCAGCCATAAGCAAAGTTTACATCAAGACACTATCCCAGTCTTGAATACAAAATTTCAGCATTATACGTTTGATGGGTCTCAAGATTAGCAAGATACGAACATACATATACATACGTACGTACAAACGTATCGACATCAAGCCAAAAATAGTCAAAATGAATTCAGGGATGTTCGAAACGAATACATCCATCAAAATCTCAATATGTGAATTTGATCGGTTTCACAATACTTTCTTGTATTTTGTACAAGTAAGTAAAAATAATTTCTACCAAAGCTTTCTTTTCATATCTAGGTGAATTAATTTTAAATCTTTCCTGATACCGTTACAAAATCATTCTAGTTCTAATTAGAAACTAATTTGTGTTTTATATCCTATTTGCTTCTATCCCGAGTTCTGTTCGTTGTGTTCTCTGAATTGGATGTAATAATAACTTAATCTTATCGATGCAAATTATGGGTTTGGCATAATTACTTTCGTAACAAAAATTAAGTTCATCATAGAGTACACGAATATCTTCTCCATTTGTACCCTGTACAATACACAACATAATCTTTCTTCCAAGCAAGTTCTTTAAGATTCCTTGAAATCAGAGCTTTTTGAAGTAAGAGCTAAAAAATGTCTATGAGTTCATATATGTAACACCTCTCATTGATATTTATTGGTTCTTAATGTCAACATGTGGTTTTGGCTCTCTTGCTGTGTACTTAATGATTGTTTAAATATGAAAGTTGAGTGCCGTAGAAAATTTTTGAATGTTATACACAAGCGTTGTGATATTCAGCCAATAATTTTAGAGACTAGGCAAGTCACGTCACAAAATACTTTTCCTCCTGTCATAAAGTTCAACTTTACACTCTTGTTGCATAGTTTACTAATATAATTACCCTTGGACAATTATGTTCACGAATTACAGTGTAAAATTAGATAACATGACATGGGCTTCAGAATGACAATCGCTATTTATAGACATATTTGCAGCAATGTATGATATGAGCTACAAAATGAATATCTTAGAGTAGACTCATAGATCAATTCACGTTCAAACTATTTCAATTTTCATTAGTGAGCAATTTTCTGTACGTGGCATTATCTGTTTATCTCAGCATATTCCTTGTGTACTTTTCTATGGATTCACATTTTCCTGAAGTGTGATCTTTTGTTTGAACTCTCATGAACTCAAGTATGACACTAGAACTTTTTTGTGCGCAATTTCCGTGTGAGCTCTTCCATATGCGTTTCTTTGATAGAAACTCGTGTTTGTTGAAATAACATAATTACGAGTTTTTGAAACGTTTCAATGATGAATTGTATATTTGCACAATGTGAAACCTTCGTCGGATTTGTTTTTCTTTAATCAACGCGAAATTCAAAAGAAAAAAATGTTCTTTGTGTGCCGACAACGTACTTTTTCACTGAGTTGTTTCATTCAGGCAGTCCCACATGAACAAAATAATTGTCTTGAAAATTACCAGAACATACTATCAATCTTAGTACACTTCCCATTTGTTATCAAAGCTGGCAATGCATCTTATATAAATAATTATGGACCTATTGCAGTTTTATCTAATCTTAGCAAAATCCTTGACAGTATTCTGTATAGAAATATCTATAATCAAGTAAAGAATAAAATTAGCTTTGGGCAACAAGGTTCATACCAAGACGATCAACTGTAGCCAAATTGTGTTACTTCACTCATTCTATTTCTTTAGCTTCAGACAACAACTTACAAGAAGACACTACATATTAAGATTTTGTTCATCTCTAATCTCTTTCCTGTCGTCATATCTCATGAAACGTGGATTTCTTGTTCTGCTCCTTCTTCATTCACTATGTCTTCTGGAGTTCCGCAAGGATCCAACCTTGGTCCAATTCGTTTACTTCTGTTAAATATCGACATAACATCAATTTTCAAATGTGACCTACTAGTATTGCAGATGATTTGAAAATATGGCGCACTATTACTTCTCTCAATGATAATTTGTCGCTGCAAGGAGCTCTGGATTCTCTTATTAAATGATGTAACGAGAATAAATTATACTCAAATATTGATAAAAGCAGAGTTCTATCATATTTCCATGAAAGAAATAATTTCAATTATGATTACAAATTGTCCGATTTCATTCAACCAAATGTCAATCAATTCGAGATCATAGGGTTATATTCGATGCTAAACTCATATTCATTGATCATGGGCAACATACATCATCATAAGCTTTATAAATGCTAGTATTCATTATCCGAAAAACAGATCTATTCAAAGATACAAGAGCAATTCTTATATTATATTATTGCTTCAGATCGAAACTTCAATATTACAAGGTAATATGGAGCCCTATATTATGAAATACATACATAGTGCATGCATCAAGTCTGTAGAGCTCAATTTTTTCGGGTACACCTATTTCAAGATAATGGATAAGTGATCACCCCAACTTCAGTGATACTTAGATATTTTATTGAGAATTCTTGATTTCCAATCCCTAAATAAGATGCGTTATATCTTTTAATTGTATATCTCTATGAATCAGTTGATAATATCATAGACGATACTTGCTGCCAATACCAAAATGCTTCTTCAACTCTCTATTTCCAATATGTGCTCTTTTAATATTTAATTAGACCTTATTGTGGACTTATTCTCAGAGATCAGTTTTGTAATTTTTATTAATTTCACATGTTTACAAAGTATTTTTTCATATTTCTTATGGTTATTCATTATTCCGACCTAGTGGATAGTGTATTTTCAAGATGAAATGGAATAAATAAAATCATAACAAAGTGAAAAAAATTATGAATTTTCATCCAACCCAATCAATCTTAATCCTCAGTAAAAATGATAAAAACTTTCAATTGAGCTTCTGCTTTAGACACAGACCGTGTAGCGTCGATAAGGAACGAATAAACAAATGTTAATGTTGAACTGTCATCAGTGGCAGATTTTCATATTTTCCAAATATAGGAACTCTGACCTCTACAATTGTCAGTTCCTAGATTATTTTTGCGATTAAACGATTTGGTTGGAATTGCACAAAAAATAATCTTTGCGTATATTTCTAAGGTAATCAATGCTTTATCATATACGAGTGATAAGGCAAGATAATGTATGCTACTAACAGAATAATGTACGTTCGATAAACGTGATTAAATAATCCTCATTGCACTCACTGATAGTTATAAAATAATAAATTTGATTAAGCTATGAAAGTTTCTTACAATACCTTTTGTGTGATTTTTTGTTCAATGATATCATTGTGAGTAATCTTGTTCATTCATGCCGACTCTATACACAGAAATGCTCATTTTGAAAAAAAAAAGCTTCTCTTATCCAAACAATTTGTCGCTGCAGTACATAATACCAAACGCTATGTCCAAGTTAGGACAAACATTCTGCAAACTGAGTTGCATGATCCAGAATCTGGTTATCCCAAAATTCTTTTCAAAGAGATGCGACTTTGAAAATATATGCATTCTTGAAAATTCTTTCTTAGATTTCTTTCTGCAAGAACTCAGTTAACCGATTTCATTTATTCCTTTTCCTCTATACAGTTCTGACCCCACCTGGGTCATCTTCAGAAGTGAATAGATTCAGTTTTCAACTAAGTCTTGGCCTTGGGTATCCATAACTGTCGGCTGTTGTGATGAATTTTGTTTATATTTATCACATTTTTCATAACCAAGAAGGAAGTTTTACAGTTTTTGATCTGCCAATAGTTATCAGTAGTTATATCATAAGGATCTTGGTCCTTAGAACTATATGTTAACATTTCATCCTAAAACTAGATTCTTCTCATTTCTAAAGATGACCCAGATGGGGTTGAAACTGTAGTGAAGAAAAGAAATAAATAAAATCAATTGACTGAAATCCCTTGACCCACTATTAGTATTCTTAGATGAATGAAACTTCAAATGACCCCAAAAATCTCCTTACGCAATTCTTCATTGAATTTGAAGGAACAATTCTGGAAGCAAAATGCAATTGAGCTCAATAAACTCAGTCGGTGGTATTTCAGAACGTTGAGAAATAAGGTTACATTTTGTTCAAAGACATGAAGTACTTGATCAAGCAGAGTATGAGTGTATAACCAGATCACATCTAACAAGATAAGGACATAATCTAAATCTAGCGTCACTTCAGAAATGAACATTTGAATTTCAAATGCTTATTTCTGGATATGGCAACATCACCACTAAGTGATACAAGGAACCCTCAGCAAGTATATATATGAAATTCAAAATATATGAGTTTTCAATCAAACCATCCTAAACATCAACTTCTCAACGTTGCAAGAAACTTGTTCACTAAAGCAATAAAATTGACATCGGATAAATATCATACTGAAGTTAACAGCAATGTCACTAACTTACTTTGCTCAAATTAATATCCATAAGACATTATAAACGGGATAAAAATTTAATTATCAACAACTCATTTATTGAAAATAACTTTGCAAAAATAAGTCAAAATCCTTTGACAATAAATATTTCACGATACCACACATAGATGGACTTAGTTGTGGCATCAAGCATATATTCAAAAATGTAGAGGGAATTGACATCTATCTCAAACAGTGTAAAACAGTAGGTAGGTTATTTTTTTCAGAATTAAAGATAAGATAGGGGAAAACTTGAGATCGAGGATGGTTTACAGAATACCTTGTAGTGATTGTGACGCACAGTACACAGAGCAAACTGAAGGGGCCCATATATTGTCTATCAAATTGCGCAACATACGCTGTTGCGCAATAATTTGCCAATGTATGGCAGTGTTTGATGCGTTACACAAATGTTCGACTAGTTTCAAACATGTTTGAAATCCGTTGTATAACGGGAACGTTTGCGCAGCGCGTTGTGTTGTGTGTGCACGTTGCGCTCCGTTGCGCAATATTTTTGAGTTATCGGCTGGTTTTCTTAGTAGAAAGTTCACTTGCGACTATGATGACTATTCAAAATACGCAATTTTAGAGAGAATTCTTTGCAATATACAGGAATTCACCTAAAGTATGGAAAATTGAGAGCAAAATCTATGAAAATAGAGATCTAAAAGATTCTGCTTATGATAAGTTGTCAGAAAAATTGAGAGAAATAGAGCCAGGAGCTGATCGAGAGATGATGATTGGTGATTCTATCATCCAAATTCGTTGTCCACTTCTCCGTTTTCTGCTTACATCGTCATCATCTTAGGTTCATATGATACTTGAGGACATGCTTGTCGTACAATTCCTAATTTGTAACTAAAGTTTGAGCAAAATTTATCTGAGTGTAAAGATGACGCATTTGTACAACGCAACGTTGCGCATCGTTTACTTGCGCAATTTCGTTCGACAATTTATGGGCCCCTCAAAAGTTATCCTAAAACATGGCTGGAGGCTAGACGAACATAGGCACAACTCTAGAAACATGAATAATTTGAATAAGAATTAGCCGAGATGTGCCCTTGTTACACATTGTATTGACACGGAACATTCCTTTAATTTTTATGACACTAGTATTATTCATAATGAAACTAATTCAAATGAACTGCTTGCACTAGAAATGTTATTTATCAAACAATACAAACACAATATCAATCAAGGGACAGATACTTAAGCGCTTACTATAATATATAATAATATAATTTAAGTATAAGTTTCAATTCCTGACAGTTCGTTGTTCACGTTCTCTGACAATTCAGTGATGCTTAATCTTGATGGTTGGCTCTACAACAGACTATTTTTCACGCATCTAGTCAGCAGCGTTCCTTATAGTCGTTTGTGGCATGAGACGAAATGAAAACAGCTTCTTTTAAATTCTATATATCAAACTTTTCAACTTTTTATATTTTTTATATCAATTTCTAAAATTCCTATGTGAGTATAATATTGTAACCAGATTTTAATTGCAGTGAATCCAATAATGATCTAACTGTTTCATATTGTAGCACTCTTGCAGATGGCCAGGGTGTAGTTGAAACAGTCGAGCTACGAAAGAAAAAATAGATAAATAATTGGATGATCTCCCAGATTTTGTTTAATTACATTCATTTTTTCAGTCAACTTCAACAAGATAATCTAATATGCCTGGCATTTATTATCACATATTCTGTCAGCTACAAAATTTAGTACAAATCACGTGTGCTTAGTATTTTATAGCGCGCTAGTTAATAGAATATATCGTGATATGAAATACTATTCCAACGCATTTGATTGTGAATAAGTATGTGAATATAGGCATGAAGAAAATTCCACCCAATAATCAATTTTTCTCTTTCCTTCTTAGCTCGACAGTTTCCACTACACCTCAGTCATCTTCTAGAGCTATAAAATTTGAAGTACACTTTGATTATATGCATCTATTGCACATAAAATCTTGTTATCATGGTAATACCTACAGAAGAATTGTTCAGTTTGTATATTATACATTAATTTGGAGGAAAACTATTATTTTTGGCATCTGTTACAACCGACTACTATAGACGCTGTGATTAAATGCGTTGCTGATAATAGTGCGTACACGCTTAATAAAAAATTTACAAACTTACTTACGTGAAAAGTACTCTGTTGTAGGGACAACCAATAAAAGTATGCAGCACGCAATTGCCAAAAACAATAACATGAAATAAAAACTCATATTTCAATTAAGTTATTGTATATTGTGCTAATGGTCAGTTGCACCACCGTCACTTAACTTTAAGGGAGAAATAATAACCCTGATAACAATTGTACATACAATAGGTGGCATAGATACAAAACTCCACTTAAAGTTAAGTGACGGTGATGTAACTGGCCATAAGTGCTATGGTATCTGTCTTTTCATTAATGATGTATTTGTGAATTTCTATTCGTATGCTTTTAAGAATTGAGAAAGTCTCCTGCTTAATTATTTTCCCATTGATATTATTTGTTTACATGAGTTACGACTTTTTCCATACAGACAACTCACCAATATATCAATAGATTTATGTAAGTGATGAATAGATGAAACTTGAAATAATTTTTTTCCACGACTACATCTGGACTTTATTCCTCACGCCTTCCAACCGGTACGTAGGCTAAATGTTTCCCCAATTTTTTCTTTCACGTATATCAGCGCTCTAATAGCAATAGAACGCGTGATAGTTGAGCTGGCGTGACTTGAATTTAGTGTTTCTACACATTCATGATGCCTTTGCACTACATCTGTCATCGATACATTTGTAAGGCTATTGTAAGGATCAAATGTGAACTTGTGCTGTTCTTATCGATTTGTTTAGAAAATTACTATTTAGGACAGTAGAAAAAATATATGTAAACAATCAGTATGGTATTTGGTTAACAATTACTTTTATGAGTTAACAGGTACCCACCCCAAATACTTGGCTTAAGATCATTATGTCAAAGATTACACCCTTGCTGCAGGAATTACTATCTTTATTTTCAATTCATCATATTCATTTTGAATCAATTTTTGATTGCAATATTCTAATGAACTCGTCATCAAGCTGAAGTTGTAAGAAGATCATGCAAAATGTTCTTCAGTAATTCATAAATACTGATAGTTTTGATAAAAGCTTCAAACCCGTTCGTTTTACGTAAGCCGTCTTTGCCTCCGAATTCCGGCTGTAATCAGGCTAATTTTCAATCACTGAATATCATGTCGTTATTATCAAAGACCCAAGACTATCATAACTACTAATAAGATTATCAACAGCTTGAGTGATCAAGATGTCAAACTGTATGTGTTGTTTATATGAACCTCAATAATATCATATTGAATATTTGTATTTTGATTGATAATTCCGAATATAACCGCCCTCAGACTATTACCAAGCAATGTGATATTGGGATTGACAAAATTATTGCATGATTATCAATAATTACCTTAGATAATAAACTTGCCAATCGTGAAGAGATTATTGTACCTCCATGATGTCGAACATAATAATGAGTCTGATTTGAATCTCAGTGATCGTACAATCATTAATTGTATTTTGATGACTATTCCATTCGTAGAATTTATAACAATGTTAACAATGATGAATCGCCATAGAAACGGTGCATATCAGTGGGTATTTGGAAACGTAGAAATACCATCGGGTATTACACTAGTGGTCAAAGTTATAGTATTTCACTCATAGATATGAATGCCTTCAATTTGTAATTCTTTCATATCAAGAAATCCGTACATTGCCTCCATACGTAATCTCGTGCTTTCTTCGTATTTGATGGAATATTTTCCTGAATTCTTCATCAATTTCATTCTCTGATTTATCACCAAACCTTCTTGAACTAGTTTTTATATCAGAACGTAATCTACAATGCAGGAAATTCTAATTTTCCAATTTGACAGAAGTTTCTATTCTCGTTCCCATAGAAATTACGCGACTTGTTACATGATTCATCGGAAACTAATTTGAAACAAGTAAGTAAAAATGGTTTGACTCCTGGAATAGTCCTCTACATACCATTTGTAGTTGAAGTATTATAGACTATTTTTGTGGTGCTATCACTCATGTTTATTGTGCTCGTGAATACCATTCATGCTGCACACTCGTGGTATTCAAATGCAAGCACAATAAAAATTCGTGATGGCATCACAAAAATAATCGATAATACTTCAGCTATTTATGGTATGATAAATGAATATTTACTGATTTATTATCGAGTAAGATTAGCTGATCATACCTTGACTTTTGATGAATGCTAATAATTTTGAGAGTTTCCCTCAACACGTTGCTTCTAGACTAGCTGCTTCTCGCTTCAAACCTCTGACCGTTATCATACAAATATCGAAATAGTTTCCTTACTATAAATAACCTAGTGATATGAGTGTGGAGAAATAATTTCTGCATATCAGCAATACATTCATTAGAGAGAAATTTCGTTGTGATTGATCCTATCGATTCATCTCTTTCGCAAATTTCAATTTATATCTTCGTTTCCCTCATGTTTGGAATATTAAGATGAATTTCTTGCAGTTAGTTGCGAAATTGGTGTGAGCGAGTTTGTGGAGGTTAGCTATTTCGTCGAATAAATTGGAGCCGTAACACAAACTTATGTTATCTTTGATGAATTCATCAACCGTACATCTAAGGATGTTTTATAATAATAACTGATCGTAGTTTACAAACCTTTAGTATGAAAAGACATCTGTTCAAATTTTGATCATACTAGTGCTAATTATTATGACAAATTGATCAGATCATTCTCAACCAGAGTTCTTCAAATAGATTGAGAGCGAGAAAATAAGAGAGTAAGAATAATTACGGCACACTTCGCGGATGTTAAAGTCTGATATAACAAAGTTGTCGGAATGGCTGATGAATCATCCAATGTTTTGCTCTCAGTTCAAATCTCTTGACGTAAGAAACTTTTGCTGACTCTACTGTTCTGAACCAGCATCGCTAAAAATCACCTTAACCTAGCAGTATGCATTCTATTATCTGTTCGTTGTTATGCATCGAGTTTCAAACTTCTGAAAATAGTTATCTGTTCAGCCAGACAGAAAAGAAGCAGATTTACTACTGCGGCTGAAGTCTTACGGCTGAGATGTAGTTGAAGTTGAGAAATCAGACAGCTAAATCGATTCTACACTGGTCAAGAATAACTCATACTCATTTCAGTATTATCGCAAGCATTATACAGCTCATATTACTCATAGGATTGTTATTGAAACATAAAATTTCAAGAATATTATATCCTATGCATTCTCGAGAGGAATGAAATTTGGGGTATAATTGAGAGTATGTAGAACCCAGTTAATTGCTTGGAGCTCATTCCATTGCTGCAAACTTAATCCGTTGTTGGATGATACAATAAACGCAACACGAAGTTTCGAATAGTATACAGAGGGTCAAGTTATATTGAATATGATTTCAGGTTGTCCATTCTGTTATAAAAAAAATTCGCTCGAGGTGAATTTTCCAAGCAATACCTTACAATATTTCGTGCTCGTCACATATTTCATATTTTCTTCAATTTCGAGATCATCGATTGAAGATTTTTGATTATTGTTGTGATCATTTGTAACACTGATACGCGACCTGCATATTCAACCATCCGTTATAACAATTTTGAAAACAATAATCTGAAAACATATTTCTGATTTTTATATATGTCCGTCAGTTGGAATATGCCGAGAGACTAGAACTTTTTTTATCTTCTTAATGTCAACCTCTTGATACATTCTACTATGCCAATATAAGAAAGAAACGAAAGCATACATAAGACCTAGTTTTGAGTGAATAATTGTTATTGCTCTCAGTTCCTCAAATTACAAAAAACACTTGTATTGAAAACACATAGGATACCGACACAATATTCTTGTTGCCTCTAGCGGCGCTTTTCCATGATGAATTCGTTCATTTGAAGAAAAAAAATTATTGCTATCCATATTTCTTTCCAAATAGAGAGAAAAGAAAATGTGGACCATTGCTATAAGGAGAGCAACGTAAATATATTGAAATAAGATTTTCAAACAATGATGGAGAATTCAGAACCAAAAACTTTCTTGTTGATTCTAAAAAGCTATATCCTCATGGATTTTTTGAATAATTCAGGGTGATAAGCATATGAGCAAATGATTTGTGTTACATTTCAATTGCAGAGGAGTTATTCTAAGGAATTTTATGTTTTATCGTATTGTGAATTCACTCCTCCGTCAGTCGTAACTTTTTGAAGTACTATTGTTCTGGGACAATTTCACATTTTTGTGTTTGAATCTACATATCAGGATCACTAACATAACGATTAATCAAAATATCTTAATAACAGCTCAAAATAATGCGATCAATAATGTTAAGACTTGCATAGCTCCAAATGGCATCATACATATTCGTATTGGAACAGCTGTGTTAGTAGCCTATTGCACCACTTTGAAGTTGAATTCTGGCTAATACAGTTGTTATCTGGTACAGTGCAGCATCAGTTTTGATTATCTAAACTCAAATTAGTGACCATAAAATTCGGTTAAGTGTTCTGAAAATTTCTCTCAATCGGTGAATTTGTCTGTCGCTGAGTTTTATGAATTTGATATGTTAAAAATCACATGTGGTGAAGTCATGTTGAGTATATGTATTGAGAGCTTTCTTACTTCCTGAGTATTGGTATCATCAGCTACTAGAGATATCAATGCCATGAGTGCGCATGCCTTGACCGTGTGACGGTGGTGACAATGACCAACCGCATGTACTATGTGTTCTTGTTCCATGAATCTATAAATTTAATAACTTGCTTGTGTTGCAAACATTGGTACGAAATTACAGTACAGATAGTCGTCCGCAGTTTTCGTCTGTGTCTTAGCTATTTAGGAGCTAGTACCATCGGTGTTACATCATTTTGTCAGTGTTGTGCGGGAATATGTCAACCGCATAAACCGTGTGCTTTTGCAAGAAACTGTGATATAGGTACTATGTATATATAGGTAAATCAACCAACTTGCGTTTTTTGTGGGTATCAACGCTCACTATGGTACTAATAGCTCTTTATTAGATGAGCTAGACGACCTATCTTCATTTTACTCTCTGTCTCTGTTAACTCATAAACCTGGATGAGAAATTATTCTAATGTCCGACTAGTTTATTATTGTTGTCATAATAACACTGATTTCAGGGTGATTACGTAACAAATAATATCCGAGGGCATACATTACTTGAAATTTTGATTGAAATACAACAAGAATCGGACATCAAACATTGAAGGCACCACGAAAGTTGAATAGACAATAATGCCTACGGCCAACGTACACACCTCGGGCCAGAGGCCTTTGGAAAGTACACTGTTGACCTCAGGCATTATTGTCCTTTTAACATCCTTGATATCTTAATTACTATAGATATCATCATCATCATATCTCAGCATCTCAGAAAATGCCTATAATTATATAATTAGTATAATTCATAAGAAGTGGAGTTCTATTTTTGAAAAATTATCAAGAATGGGGACAGATCTTTTCTATCCTAATATTCTCTCAAAAGTTATCGTAAGCGACGCATTTAGTCTGATATAGCGTGCCAATCAACAGCCGACTTGAATACACGTGAAAACCGTTCCATCGTGCTAATATAAGCATCTGTAAGCGGTATTTCGCATCAGATTTTGTGAATGATGTTGCAATCAAACGAAGATGTCAGCCGGATGCAATTTTGAATGGCTCGTATCTCTAACTTTATCGTAGGTGATATGGACGTATTACTGAATTTCAGCAATTAATATGCGGTTATCCATAGTTGAAGAGATTCGAACAATGTATAGCTGAAGTAACCATCTTATTATTTTTAATGGTCTCTTGGAATTGAAGAGATATGCTAGAAGCAGATACAAAGTAAAGTATAATTCATTCATGAAATCAATGGAAATCAATTCTAAACAAAGCATATCCCCGCGAGCAAGATACTTATGAAATATTATTCGCGATGACGACAAGAAGCAATCCTGAGTTCACGGTTACAAAAGCAGTGTCATGTATATTGTAAACATGATGAAAAGTCAGTTTCTGCGGCTCGAGCTGGCAATCATCAAGCTTCTTAGTCCTCTCTTGCATTCTTTAGAACAGGAGAGGATGATTATCAAACCCATAATCATACGCACAAAAGATTCAAATTTATCAAGACAACCGCAACATGACTTCAAGTACAGCTGATTAGGCCATTATGACTGTAAATAGAAAGAAAGTATACTACCTGTGCCATTTGCGGAGAATAAGGACACATCTTCACTACCTGCTCCAAAAAACCCAGGCGTTGCGAAAGCTGCCACAATTTACAACCAAGGGATCAAAGCAGAAACTGATATACACACTGTCACCAGCCAGGAAATGTATAAGGTTGAAATACTGTATTTAAAACTGATCTAAGGTCGCGTTTTGCACCTTGCATTATGTTTGCAATCGTCTGTATCTTGTATTTTTGCAGCAAACTAAACCTGAAGTGCACTTTATAAAACAATCCCTTCAAATTTCCTGCATAAATTTAAAATCATCAGCTGTAGAATATTCAAATTATGTATGAAGCACTACTATAACATCTAGCTGTACAACTCGCAATATGATTGCGATCGGCTTGAGCAAAAGTGCAGTTTGCCAGACAGTTTCTACGCATAAATCTAATACGATCACCTGTAGAATCATGAAATTCAATATTTAAAGCAATTATAGCATTTAAATGATGACTTAATACTCTCATACTAATCTATTGAGCAGAAGGTGAACTTTGTTTTCCAATATTTTCAGATTCTTCGCTTGAAAGCTATTGGTCGTTTCAATATAGTTTTGTATCTGAGACTGCTACAGCGTTTTGATAAATCTTATCGATCATCTCAAATTTTCATTGCAATCGATTTTGCCTCATGTCATTGTCAGTGTCAACTGTCAATTATTCAGTTAAAGTGTGTACAAGTAAATCATGTGGTTTCCGTAGAAAATCTAAATATTGTCTTAATGCAATTCTCTGGTATCTATTGATGGACGCGACCGTGACATAATTTTGTAATAATAATATTAACAGGTGACATGACATCTCAAAGATCAAATTTTCAAAAACAGACCGAATTCAGCTTTTACCACCACTGAATTATCATACATCAGGACAAATGTATTTTAGAATAAACATTCCCATGATAATCAGTGGAATTTTTTCAGCTAATGAAGGGAGCTGAATTAGGCCCAATATGCTGTTCTCGTCGAGAATATGAGGTGGACAATAGGCGTGAGCAAATGACATCTAATCGAGTGGAGGCAGATGTGTACTTATTTTTTTTCCCAGAATATTCTGTCTTCGCTTCTATTGGAGATTTACTATTTGACATCATCCAAAATATATGGTTGAGACACACACAATGGTGCACCACCGCTTCGGGAAAGCAAATAATTGGTTGGTTAAATGATCAATTCCAAAAGACAATATTGGTTATGTAGGCATGGTACACTAACATCCACAATATCCAGATTTGAATCCATTGGGAAATTAATCTTAGTGGCCCTGAAGTAGACTTATTGTATGCGTCAGCAGTTATTGAGAGGAATAAAATATGCTGCTAACAGCATGAGAAATGATCCAGATATACGTCAAGACATAGAATCATCAATTCATGAATGTGAAGCATGTATTCATGCCGAAGGTTGACATATAGAATGGTTATGTAGTTATCGAAACAAATTTTCCATCATCAATTTTCATGGATTATCTCACGTTGAATAAACCTCTTTTATCAAATTAGCTATTTTTATCATTGTATTTTCCTATTGTTATCAAGGTTTTCACGGTAATATATTATTACAAATTTCTTGTGACTCAATAATTGACTCACAGGTAACAGTACAATATTTAGTTTACAGAGGTCGCATGATGTAATTCCGCGTCAAATTCGCTTTTTTTCAATTTACGACTACTTATAGCCGATTAGAAGCGTTGCTGAGTCAAAGCGAACCAACAAAATGATTTTCTTGTACCACGCAACAAATACATTTCGCAACAATAGAGTGTCATTCAGTTAAGAAGAGTTTTTTAATATGTTCCAATTACGAAATTGAATCAAATGTGTCAAATCGACTGCTCCCCCACTGTTTTACTTTAGCAGTCTGAATAACTAAAGTCAATGATTTTTTTCAAATTTGTCTAGCCAGTTGTTCAAATCACTTCAAGGTCTTTGCGATAACATGAAATTTGTCAATACATTTCATCACATGGAAAATGTAATTAACGAGCTAATATTGTACTTAGAATCATTGCAGTATCACGTAATTGTGTGCGTGGAGAGAAATCTTGTTCCTAATCCATTGTTTCATTTTCCCTTCACGGCTTGTTGTCTGATGTCAGATTTCATTCTGGAATAATGAACGTTATCGAATAAGCTCACTGATATATTTTGAAACTTCACATGACACTTCA
Organism: Dromius quadrimaculatus; assembly: GCA_963989225.1. NCBI lineage: Eukaryota > Metazoa > Arthropoda > Insecta > Coleoptera > Carabidae > Dromius > Dromius quadrimaculatus. The sequence continues at coordinate 53,274,301 of OZ022325.1, read as the reverse complement.
GGAAGACAAAAATTTCAATAATACCATTCAGAACTTTTGCACCAGTCAAATAACTAGAAAATTGTAAACATTACAAACTGTGAAATTGCTGCCTTGCTGGCCTCAGAACATAAATGATAGGTAGAGCTCTCTAGCAACTTGTTGAATATTGCATAATATTCCAAATTTATACTCGAATATAAACTGTAGCATTAAACTATGTCCTAGGAATATTTTAGACTCATGAAAGCAGGAATGATTTCAGAATAAGTTATTCCACCAAGCCTTGATATCAACAATTATAAGAAACTGGTTGAAGTTAGATTGACAAACTATTGCTTATGAGTAGTTGCGTTTCAAGCTTTCAAGGAGACAGTGTCAGCTGCCCCAGTAACTAGCTACACAGGGTTAATCGGAAGCTAGCAGCCGACTGCAAGTACAGTGCGGCTGTTGCCTACCAATCGCTGCAATCCTACAAAGTATTTGATTGGACGTTTTGTTTGGAATTCATTGTTGTCTCGGTTCTCGCAGAAGATACATCCACGCGTTTTTTTGTCGTTCACTGCTGCATTTGAAAAATTATGTACTCCTAAATGCTCACTCATATATTGGGGCTTGTGGATAGGAAAGATCAAGATTTTGTATTTGACGCAAAATAGTACAAGTTCTATTTCTCTAGAAACAATAATATCTTTGTCCAGGCTAGTTTCATTTTGGAATAAATCAGGCTCACGGAAGGTCACTGATTTTAAAGAGATAGGTAAGAGTTCAAATATCTTGACACTCCAGGAGTAGAACAAATATTTACATAACAAGCGTATAATAGAGAAATTTACTGAAGCTAACCCGTAGCAGCTACAATGTTGATTCAGGCACACTCACATTACAATCAGGTCAAACTGATCGGCTGCATGAATAATTCATTCTCAAATTCCTAGCAATTATTGATAATCATATACCTGAAATTTCAGCTTGAAACATCTATGGCTTACAACACACAGATAAGAAAATATACTAATGCCATTTATTCAAAAATCCAATTCAAATTTAAAAGAGCTCGAATTTAAGTACATTTCATGCAAATATATTTGGAATTTTGCAAGAAAAAAAAATTCATGGCAGTTTCAATAGTTATTTTGAGTAAGTAAAAGATTTTTGGGAATTCAGTCAATTTTTTTGTTTCAATTTCTTCTCTACTTTACAGCTTCGGCGTTGACTAAGGCACTTCGCGTCTTCCGCAGATGTCGGTTGTGGCATTTGACAGATGGAAAAAGAAAAAAACAGCTATTTAATTAAGCTCGATATCATACATCAATGTACATCTTCAATTTTTCACAATATAGTTCTTTTCGCTTCTGAAGATGGCTGGGGTACAGCCGAAACTGTGAAGTAGAAAGAAATTAAAACAAAAAAATTGACTGAATTCCCAAAAAATTTTTATTCACTCATCCAGTCAGCGTCATTAATTTTATTCAATAGTTATATTCTTCTATGCTTTGAAACAGGGCAAAAGTGTGGAAATCTCTGCTCCGCTTATCTTTTCCCATATAGGTACTGACAAGAACAAAAATATGCAAACATCGAGAAAACTTATTCTAGTAACGATATCTATCACATAATTATTTGCTTCCTCGATAACCACTATTGAACTGCTTATTCTTTGTGAATATTCTAGAACCGACGTGTCTACTAATAGCCCAGCGAATTTTAGGAAGGCTTTTCAAATTCTCATTTTTCACTGAAAATAATAATATTGTAGTTATGTTGACGTAAATTCATGTAATAGCTATTTATGTAATTAGTATATAATATAGAACTTTATTGGACGAGCCGCTGGTTATGGACGAGCGAGCAGCGCGAGCGAGTCTAATAAGAAAGGCGAGTCTATAAAGTTTGTTTATGTACGAATTACATACAATGCTTTATGTTCGACTGGTCTAAAGACGCAGGATATCTTCTAAAAATATTTCTTAATTCCCCTATACAAAAATTCGCTAAGTATAACTTGGTGTGCTTTGCTAGTGTCGCTGTTGTTACAATTGTTTTTTACTGTTTGTTTGCAGATGTCAAAAATATTAATTACAATTTAATAAAAGAGATAGATACTTCAGAAAGTGTAGAAGAGAATAAACATGATAGAAAAGAATAAATGGATACTTCAGAAAGTGTACAAAAGAATAAATACGATAGAACAGAATAATTTGTTTGTGGCAATGACAGCTCCGTCCAATTATATAAAGTAAAAGTCCTAGTCCAATTAAGTGGCATATTATGAGCACCAAATGCAACCATAAACTACATGATTATGATGTAGTCGAACATAAAAATATTTTCTGGCTCAAGTACAGGATTTGACGAGGCACACAGATATATTTTTTTCCTACTTAGGCCTGGTTGTACAATCTAAACTTATGTACAGTTTAGTTGAACTAAGTTTAATCCCTATAGTTACAATTATTTCAGCAATTGTAGTTACAGTAAATAAGCTCAGCTTAACTGAACTATAGATAAGCTTAGATTGTACAACCGGGCCTTAGTAATTTTAAGAGTTATTTTATAGTGTTACGCCAATGGTATTATTGCTGTACGAAAAATGTACCATACAAAAAATCATACTATATCTGTGCACAACTTCTGCCTAGGCACACCATGACTTTTCTCATTGTCTCGGTGAGTACTAACGTTTGAAACACATTCCATTCTGTTACCCGATCGGCCGAGTTTTATATTCATACGGATCAAATGGTTAGTTTGTGATGTTGTTTTTTGTGTTCAATGTATCATTCAACAAATTATGATGGACGATAATTGATTATTTGGAACGTCAATTAGAATACACCTTGAAATAGAGGACCATTCCCCATTTCTATAGAAAATTGCTACTGATTGAATCTTGGGCCTCCTCAAAGTTGACATAATAATCTTTATGTTCGACTGCATCATGATCATGTAGTTTATGGTTGCATCTATGTAGTGCCCATAATGTGTCACTTAATTGGACTAGGACTTTCACTTTATATAGTTGGACGGAACTGTTACTGTCTAAAGAATATCACAAAAATATATTTTCTCCATCACTGTTTTGGAATTTGCATATTCCATAACCAAGAATTATCTTGGAACGAATGACATTCTAAAAAATCGTTTAGAATGATTCCGTATGCCGTTTAGAATGATTCTGTAAGCCTTTAGAATCATGTCGACGAATCAGAAGCTGTTAGTTTGGCTACTACCATGGTTACTTCCTAACAATTCAAGTATTCATATCTGGACTGGACGTTTGACATTTGATAATTTTTTAATTTTTCTCTGAAATATTGGTGAGTTTCCAAAATCTTGTTAAAGAAAGTAGAGTCTACAACATGTTTGGAATGGCCTGTATTCCACACTCGCGAACCGTAATCCTCGCCTTCGGCTCGGATTACAAACTTTCCGCTCGTTCAGAATTCAGGCCATTCCAATACCTATTGTAGAATATACTATTTTTATTGACATGAAATAATCAATCAACATATCATTTATTATTGTAATGAATATTTATAACACAATTAGTATTGTCGCGAATATTCAGACTCGAAGATAAATTTTTCTTGTTACAAAAACATTTTTCTCGCAATATTTGTGATTCTTTGGCACTTGCTGCATACAGTTTTACGCTTTCTGAAGTATTCATTTATTCTTTTCTATCGTATTTATTCTATTCTACTCTTTCTGAAGAAGCACACCAAGTTATACTTACCGAATTTTTGAATAGGGGAATCAAGAAATATTTTCAGAAGATATCTTGTGACTTTAGAGCAGTCGGACATAAAGCTTTGTATGTAATTCGTACATAAACAAACTTTATAGACTTGCCTTCCTTATTAGACTCGCTTGAGCTGCTTGCTCGTCCATAAGCAGCGGCTCGTCCAATAAAGTTCTACATTATATACTAATTACATAAATAGCTATTTCCAAGGATCCACAAAGTGTTTGCATAAGATTTCATTAACATTCAATTCAATTAGCTCAATAACTTTTTTCTGCTAACGCTCTAGACATCCAGTTGAAATCAAAGATTTCAATGTGCGCCTGTGATTTGATCCGAATGTTTCACATTTGTTAGAAGAATGACAGCTGTCCATTGAAATAAGTATTTTGTAACATTGAACCATCGTATTCATGTCAATAATTCATTGAAAACTTGAAGGATATTCTTACTTTGGCAATACAATGAGATCTTAACTCCCCTTGGTAGTTCTATTTTCGCATGTTCTGTGAGATAGGTTGAATTTTTCTCTGAGATCAATCATTTGGACTATTATTTATATCTCTCTGTCAAGTCAATGGATTTCTATTAAGAGCTTTTACGTATTGTTTCAGGTAGTTATTACATTTATTACAAATTAGAGTTCATTGCATCTTCACGCATAACAATTGAAGAGAACATTCTGTGAACAGTCATAAATTGTGTTACCATGTATATATCATAGTCTTCTAATATATGTTTCCAAAATAGTATAACAATTTTTCCAGATAACTAATTCCTCCATATTCTCTGGGTAACCAATTGGTATTAGACGAAATTCTGTTTAGAATATCACTATCCGCCATTGATTGAATCTGAATGTTTGAAATTTGTTGAAGGAATGACAGCTGGCAATAAAAAATAGGTATTTGTTCAGCAAGCAAAACAAATTGTTCAGGGATGAGTAAGGAAGTTTGCTAAAATCTAAGGAGGATGGCAAAAAAATTTGAAATGCATCTAGGCCAAAACTGTTTCTAAAAGAGTTGATTAAACTGCCCATATAGGTGGATAGAAGGTATTCATGAAGTAGTATCTGATAGATCTGTCTGAAAAAAGAAGTAATATTTGACAGATGTTCACAAGAATGTGACATTTGATGAATGTGTACAAAAAATAGAAAACTATGTATGATCGCTGAAGAGGCCATCTTCCCTTCTATAATCGCCTGAAAATTGATATTTTCAAGATTGACTCAGAGAGGGATTCAAATTGTAAGTGGCCCTGTCTCTGCCAATTGAACAAGGTGAAGCTTTGTGACCTTTTCTATGATACGTGTTTGCTTTCAATGCGAAGCTTGAAATTATCGTATGGTTTTTCGGTTTCGGATTTGAGAAAAATTAGATAACTGGATCTACATTACTCATCGGTTATTAATATGTTGTGATTATCTAGATGAATTTGCCATGACTTATAAGTGATTCGTTGCAATCATTTATAACAGTTGCTTTCAACAGATAACATCCATATTTACAATTAAACAAAAACAGGTGTAGATGCACTTGATAAAAAATATACAAACTATTCTCTTCACGCAGAACAAAGCATTAACCAATGGCCTGTTACAAAATTTCGTCTGACGTCTTTTTTTTTGTACAATTGTTTTCCCATTGCATACACATGTCGCCATCTATGTAGCAGATTCGCACTAATTTTGTAAAATAGTACGTTCGTATGACACTTGATTGAAGCGCTAACTTGGGGAGTCGGCGCGTCTGGTTCTTCCTCGCTCTCTTGCGTCCGAGCTATTGTTGCAGACGGTTGTTTTTGAGTAGTCTTGTGATTTTTCTTGTTGTTCTAAATTTGGTGATTATTTTATTTAATTAAAATCAGTGTTATGATTTTGTAAGTATTTAGTTTATTATTTTTATTCACGTTATTCCAAATTTAGTATTATTTTTCTAGTGATTTCGTTTGAGGCGACCCGCGTGGTTAACCTTTTGTTTTCCAAATTTATTTCTTTCATCCTTAATTATTTGTTAGTTTTTTGTGCTCAAAACCTTTTTACTATCTTGAAACTTTTTTACGAAATTAATATTTTTGTTCTAAATTTATTTTTTTTTTAATTTCATATGTACACTCGAAGTAATAAAACCTACGAGATTTGTGACTATCTTCGTTCCTCCCTTTACCTTTCCTCACCTAAGTATGTGTGCGGTATGAATGATTAGTGAAAGTGGTTGATAATACATAATTTAACTATATTTTGGATCCAACGCGTTGCGGATTTGTCATTCAACAACTCGTAGTTTAGTTTCTTACGTTGTTTTTGTAGTTTTTTGTTTCCAGAGCTTAAAATATTTTGTTGTGGGCTTTAGTTCCCGTTTTTAAGCTGGAAAATCCTACGAGTTTGTGAAGATTGATCCAATTTTTTTGTAACGAACCACGTTCGTAAATTTATCGACTCGTCGCTAATAAATCCTTTTTCTTGTCCTGCTAGACTTTGTATTTTCTGTGTTTTTTCTTCTCTTTAATGCTCAGCGTAGTTTTTTTACTTTGTAAATTTTTAGTGCACTATTTGAAATCAGACAAATAAATAACTTACTGATTATTTTATTTAACTTTAACTAAATTTACAGTTCATTAGTTTTTTTAATTGAATCTAAATTTATTCATTCAAGTTTAACGCTTCACGTGTGAAGAGAGCTCTCGAATTTTTTTTTATAGGAACCTCCTGTTTCAGTTGAATTGGATACTGGTTGGGTTGTTTGTTTTTAGTGTAAACTGCTAGGAATCTTAGGGACCAGTGGCCACTTGAGACTAGTTTTTGACCAACTTCAAATTAAGAAAAACATCAACACGTCTACGAATTTAAGAAGAACATTAATATCTCCCGAAGTTGACGACCAAGCGCACGGCCAACCTTAACACCTTCAAGGACCGTTGGGTATTTATCAAAGCCCTATAAGACGCAAGATCAACTTTACTTAATTCAGGGAACGTTCTTATTTGACGTTGTTTTTGTGGCTACCAATTCGACATCTATCTCATCTGCCGATACTAGTCTTGAGTTCCGCCTGAAGAGGATATTTAGCTAGTTTTTGTAACGTAATTTTGAACGTCTGTGACGTGCTCTCCAGTTCCCTTTTGGCTGTTGCAGTGAGATTTTTTTTGTATAATAGCTTCAATCATTTTCGTAAGTTACAAATTTTTTGAATTATAATTTTTGGAATTCTTTGCTTTAAATTAATAATAATTTTGTTTAAAATTGATTTCGACGTCTATGCTTTATTTCTTTTTTGCTGTCGCTATTGTCTCCCAGAATAGTACCTTTTTCTCCTTTGATCATTTCCTGGGAGTGGCGCCCATTTCCTATTTTTCAGGTAAAATATTTCTGGTGCCCTTATTAATAGCTAGCCTGGGTCTTCACTTACAAGGTAGGATATTCCATTACTTAAATTTAGTGTCAATCAGCAGTACATTAAGTTTTTGCCACCAAATAGTGAAGAAACATTACCTTTTTTAATTTCCTACTGCCACCTTGGAAATAGGAAAAGGTACAGGCCATATTTCATGCTGTTTTCAAAATTGCTGGAGTCAACGCCTACGTGTAGTTGTTCTTCTAGTAAGAACAATATGTCGCGTAACATCACGTCAAGCAACTAGGGGTGTCGATGTGTAGGTCATTTGTTGTTATCAAACTGAGCAACACGGAAAAACCATGCAAACCTAGGAAAATTGGAGCTAATATTTTCCACCTGTAAGCTTCAATACCAACAGCACAAGTCCTGAAGGAAACAGCATCATCATTACGGAGAAGCTGTGTGCCATAAATCCATGAACTTTCTGTTATATAAGCTACTTTTTATTTTTCTATAATCTAGAAACTTATCAAAGAATTATTTGTGTTTATTGTACTATGTTTTCTTGAGTAGCATTTGCGTATATTTTTCCGGCCATAATAGTACCGAGTAAATTTTGATAGAAAATTTATTTGATAATCATTTTAATATTGAAAGTTAGAGAAAAATCAAAGTCTTGTATCACACTGTTCAAAAATGTATTTTTATATTTTGTTGACCGGTTTCGGCTACTAAGTAGCCATCTTCAGAACTAAGAGACTACAACAAGAAGATACATGAATTCTTAAAACTCTAATTTGGAACAAACATAAATACAAATGTAATTTAATTATTATACTCACACTATATAACTACAGGATTCAAAATATGGTTCAAAGTTTTTAACGTAGACAAATGGTTAAACGTATTACTTCTATAATGCCCAGTATTATAAACGACAAATAAATTCACTTCCAAAGTAATAGTTATTTACATAATTAGTTATGAAAAGTGCCATATTGTTTGACGAAACGAAATATTTGCCAAAACGAGCGGAGCGAGTTTTGCAAATTACGTGAGTCAAACAATATGGCTTTTCATAACGTATTCTGTACAAAATTTTATCTAATTCCGTCAGAATAATTTTAACTGTATTTTTCAATGAGAACATCTCTCACGTCACATCACCAAATTCAGATGACTGTGATTCCTGACCATCTATTGTTACCACAGAAACAAGAGTTCACTGAAATAAATAAATATCGAATTTTCACAAAACGTCAAAATAATTTTTTTAAATGTGCTCAAGCAGTAATATCCTGAGTGATATAGTACCCTTTGATATTAAAGACTCCGCCAAAGCTGCATACTGTGAATAATAAATCTTTCTTTTAATTGTACGCAGATAAGTATAATTGATAAGCTCTGAAACATGGCCAGTTACGTAAAGTCATTACGTAACTACTTTATGCTACTTTACGCAACTGTTGCATTGCAGTTATGAAAAATGGGACGTTGCATAACGTCAGAAATTGATGTAAAGTTTGACTTTTCAAAACGGAATTAGATAAATAAAATTTATTCTGTGAAATGACAGTCGATTTTTTGACAGCAATGTTTTAACTGTCATAAAGAATAATAATTCGATTAGAATTTGTGTAATAAATTAAATTTACTTTGGAAATAAATTTACTTTGTCCTTCATAATATTGGGCATGAATAAAATAAAATATTAATAAATTCGTAAAAAACAGAAGCATATATCTCAAAAAAATTCTTGAAATAATCAAAATTACGTCAATGAAGAACAAATTGACAAAATTATTATAATCATTTTTCCAACTTTCAATATTATTTACATCACACTGGGGTTAAATAATTCTCATCACAAGTATTTTAATATATCAAGTACTTTGGACGATATGAAACGTAAGGTTTGTTAAAAAAGTGTGGAGAACCAATCACGGAACAGAAAATTAGAGAAATGTTGGTTGAATATAACATAAAAAACACCTTTTCAGCTATTTCTGCAAATCTATCACTATCATCTACAAGAAATTATTAGCAGGAGATAAGTTGATCAAGAAACTCTATTTCTTTTGATCCAATATATTTTTCTTCGAGCTATTTATTTCGTCATGCTTTTGCAGATATGTGAACAATTTTATGATCATCTGATGCGAATGAGCCTAGCTATAGAAGAAGGTTGACGATGAGGAAAGATTGTCACTCGAATTGTCATCAGGACAGGGACATTGTAGAAGATACTGAGAATGAGCACAGTTGCTAGAAAATGGATTCAACTTCCAATATTTGTTTTGCTTGATATTATCAACCAGAATTCTGTCCCAAATTTCTGTTCTAGGATGCCGGTTGTTATAATACCATCATATCAACTAGGCATCATAATACTGTGCATTATATTTTCTCAACCATTTATTTCCAAACTGCTTTCGAATAAATTTGCTAAATATTTGTATTTATAATTCAAATTCAGAGCCTCTCAGTTCTTGTTCAGCGAAAATCACAATCTGCTGCTCCAATGACAACTAAACTCCAGAAAACTTCAAGGAAGATGCTCCAGGAAGTCTATTTATTCTTTTTCACCTGCTGCTTGCAATGTTCGAGTGAGACTCCTATTTGATAATTTTTACTCTCTGCAATCTTGAATTTGATTATAATATTTTATTTTTCTCCACGGAAGCAGCCGCCAAAGAACTATTATCTTGTCTAGGTTTTGCTATGGTTTCCTCAGATCTCAAGAAAGAATTTTGAAGAAAGTTTCGTCTTTGTTCCATGCGTCATTATTAGGAGGTAGACTGAAGCTTTGAAATTCTTTCAACTGATATCAAAGCCTCAAAATAGAATAAGTCTCGGGAGTTATCATCCATTATTATTTATGTGAATAAATTGCTCTTCGAAACTCCTGTTATCCTATCATTCTCAAAAGAGTTGTATTTTCGATAATGAAGGAATAATTTTTCAGTTAAGATTGATCCTTCAAAACGTTAAGTCAAAAATATAATCTTTTACTCCAAATTTTGTTCATGGCACAAGAAAAATTATATTTTTTGCCAACGCACAGTGTGAGAAAATCAAAATCTAACGGGATTTAAATCTAAATGTCAACTTTTACCGATTCGTGAACCGATTATATCTATTTGTAGTTGGAAAACTGCTCAAAATAATTGCATACTAGGAAAAAAATTAGGTATCTTAGTGAAAAAGTAGAAATTAAAAAATGTTAAAATGAATTTGATCGTTTGATTTACACTTGACGCGGCGAGAGTTCGCGTAAAGTGTTAACCCAATTATTGAGAGATTTTACCTACAACATTGCTTTATCTTCTGTTTATTGTGAGTCTTGTATCTTCAACCAAGGTTAATACAGGAATATTTAATCAAACTGATAATGATAAGTTTGTGAAAAAACATCTATCGAATCAGAAGGCAAAATAAACATTTTTTATAAGAAGTTATGGATATAATTATGCTAAAGTTTAGATATTCCGCATTATTCCAGTGGTAGAACATATACATATTATAGTATCGAGTCTTGACTTTCAGATAAAGTTACAGTCTCTTGCGCATTTTGGCGACATCCATACATTTCCTTTATTTTCAGAATGGTCTTTGAAATTACGAGAAAACTGATATTTGGATTCCTAACGGAAAAAATTAGCGCTTTGAAGCCATTTTTTGCTCTTTTCAAGAACAAATACCAATCTATCGAGTTTTCCGAAGCTGCGAAAAAAGAAATTAAAGCTTTATGAAAGACCTTGTGTTTCAAATTGGAGCAAAGATAGATTTCAAGTTGTCGACATCGCGAACGTTTTTCAAACACGAACGTAGACTGGTTGAATGTTAATATAAATTTGCCACATACTGTTGCACAAGAAAGCTCATCTTTTTCTTATTCTTTTAAATCAGGTAGTTTGCAAAAGAGAAATGCAAAATATTGTGATAGGACTAAATCGCGAAGAATCCTAAGTTTTTTGGAATCGACTAGCCCTGAAGAAATCTTCGCAAAGCGGGTAAAAGAGACTCTGCTGCTATCATGAATAAATCGTCAATTGGTTCACCGACGACATACGACAATCAAAAGAGCTCGTAAAAGGATGATCAGTGATCCAGTGTCTTTATCTGCAGATGAAGCATTAGGTATGAGTATAGATGCCAATTTATCAACTCACCAATATGGAATAATACGCCAGAGTGTTGATAAATTGGCTAAAAATTTATCACCGTCATATGATCAGATAAAGATGCTGAGAAACAATGCTATCCATAGGGAAAAACTTTAACAGAGTCATCTGCTGGATGTTACTCACAATCGCTAGTTGATCATAGCATCAGGCATCTATGCTTGGTCCAGAAAGAGGTTTTAAGTTTTATCGATGAGTTGAAAACAGGTTTGAAGGATCTTCCATTGTTTATTGAATGGGGCTATGATAAAAAATTTTTCAGTACTTCCATGGTACCTATCCAAATGTGCTCAAATGCTGGGGGAGAGAAAATAATAATCTGGTAGTTTTAGCATTACTCTCCATATCCACCTCCAAAGAGCCAATTTTGTAAGAAATTGTTGAAACGGAAATAGATCATTTTAAAAGTATTTTTCCAATCAATTTCCTATTGTTATTTTCTCAATTGAACTGATTTCATCACTCTGGGGTCCACTTATTCCATCATTTTGACACAAACTGCAACTTGTCATCTGCAGGATATTTATATAGTATCACTGGGAATTAAATTACGCTGGTTTTCTATTTTCCTGCACTGTGCAACGGTCAAAAAAAACATGATATTTTTGTATTGTTATGGATACGCAAGGTTCGTGATTTTTTCACTAGTGAAAAAATTCTACATATTTTTTCAATAGTGGAAAAAGGAAAGATATTTTTTTAGAAGTGAAAAATCCATTATATTTTTGCACACCTAATCTAATATAAATCAGTTCAATAATGCTACAAGGATAGAAACAAACAAGTATTTAACAAAAGAGTAATATGAATTTGTGCACAAAACTACTTATTATTGAATATAAAAATTAATTGTTGACAGTTTTCTATTTATCAAACAACAATTGCACATTCTTTTGGTTACAATACCCAGGTGACTGCAAATTAATTTCTTCTTCCTCCTTTTTACTGAATAAAACAATTATAATTATTGTTGATCTATTATTTTTTGACAGTTGGCGAAAAAATATTGTTTGTATTTCGTGCGCGAAGTGATTGTATTTTTTGTTGCGCTTTCGGATGAATTTGCCACCTTGACCTTACGGTCTCGGTTAAAATTGACATTCTCACGCGCAACAGAAAAAACAATCACTTCGCACACTTAATACAAAGATAACTATTATCTACGGCCGTGTAAGAAGTAACAGTTTTTTTCATCATTTGCAATGTGAAGAAGTAGGCTTCTATAGAAAACTGTGAGAAAGTACATAAGTTTTAATAAGCAGTATTGTAAATATCTGATCAAACTGAGATTCACAAAAGAACAAATATGAATAAAAACTATAATATAAATAAATAATAGAGATTATATGAATTATATAAAAACCATATGAATAAAAGATAATGTTTCATGAAAATAGGAACGATTGAAGATAGAGCATTCAAAACCACACGTGTAAAAAGTCACTGATGCACTCATGGTGAGTTCAAAACACTCGCTTCGCTCGTATTTTCAACCTAGCCGCTAAACGTGCATTGCGAAATGAATTTTTACACTTGTATATTAGATAATAATTTTGATATCATCAATCGATTCTATCATGATAATTGAGAAATAAAGTTTTGAGATAAATATTATCATTTTGCTACATTTTCAAAGTTTCAAAAGTATTCTGTTGGAAATTCAACATTTCTCAAAGTTGTCATTGGAGCGCATGTGGTCTCTACTCTATTAGTTGGCAACACCCGTCAAGCATGTTCTTGCTCATTTATTTGAATAATTGATATTAATTCAGCAATACATCAGACTTATTCAATAAATCATTACTTTGAATTATTTCTAATGGAATTACTAATATTGTATGCAACATAATCATGAATCACGTGAGACTATACTTGTATCTATCTGTATGTACAGAATGTAATAGTAACAAGTACATTTATTTCAACCAGTAGTAGAACTCGTAAAGTAAGACAATTTCCTTCAATAACTTCTTTCAGAGCTCTCATTGTTTTTTCAGGTGCATAGTTAATTGATCCAATAGCAATAATAATTCAACAGCTGACATTGACACATGTGAGTTGGCAGCCCTTTCAAATAAATTCAGGAAAATTTCAATAAATTATTACAAAAGTTGAGACCAGTAGAAATATCTACCTTTTCTGTCAAAACGATTTCGCAGGCAGTTTAGGATTAACCTAGCGAATTTTTCTAGAACGACTTCCGAATTGTAATTTTTCACTAAAAATTGAATTATTGTAGTTATGTTGACGTATTTTATGTGAAAATATCACTAACATACATAATGATAAAAATGCTATGAAGTATTTGGAACTTATTGCTCATCTGAATAGTACAACAGCAGATGTATTGGATGAAATAATCTAATTTAGAAATAAAGTACGTTTTTCTCTCATATTTATTAAAAAATTTAACATTCAGATAGTCTCAATAATGTGTGTCCTGTGAATTGATCTGCCTAATAAATAAAACGTACGTTGTATTGGATCTAATATTTCAGAAAATATTTAGAATCACTCACCAAATTTAGTCTGTAGGCTATGTTTTCTGTTCTTCAAGAATATCGAATCGTTCACCGAATTCAATATTTTAGAATTGAATTCTGATTAATACTTCACCGTTGAAGGATTTTATCTTAATGTTGGAGAACTACAAATTTTAACTGTATTCAGACTGTTTAAAATTTAAATCAACTGATCTTTGTGCCAGGGAAAGTGCAATGAACTTGTGCAGATAGTCTCATCTCTAAGAAATGTACCATTTGAAAATATATGTGAAATTCCCAAATGGAAATCATTTCACTTGAAAATGAGAAATGAATATAATTAATGGACCAAATTGTTAATTACAGAGATGAATGAAATCTTCCCTACAACATATGCAAAAATAGAATCACAGAGAAGCGCAGTATGATGCATTACCAAAATAAAAATATTCTTTCAGTTTCAAATAGATGATCGTGACTACAATGGTTAAAATTTACAAAATATTCATTTTATTCGACATCTGTCATTCTTGAAACAATTGGGATACATTAGGTTTGGACCATAGACGTACTGTAACATTTTTGACAAAACTTCGATGAATCTTCTTTCGTTATCCAGAGGGAATAAAGAGCAAAGTCTGAAGAAAAATTGCTATACTTGAAGAGTTATATTACTGGTTGAAATAATTGCACTTATTTCTGTTACACCCTCTACAATTAGATTGTCAAGAGAGTTTTGGTCTTCTTGTCTGTACACACTAACTCTAATGCTGGGGCCACATTTACGTCTAATGTTATTGATTGAGGAGTTATTCAATAATGAACACATTGTCAATGACAATATGTTAATTGTTACATAACGCCTTACTTAACGGCATTAGACATAAGTGTGGTCCCTGCATAAGGATTTCTGAACTATTTCATATGCGGTTCTCAATGATGTTTGGAGATAAGCTTGAGCTAATATACATGAAAATCGTGACTTACTTGTATATCATTGAATATATATATATATATATATAATATATATATATATATATATATATATATATATATATATATATATATATATATATATATATATATATATATAATCAAACACAACATTAGGTCATCATTCTTATGCTGCAACATTCCTAAATACTGATATCCAGGATTCTACGGCTAACAGTTCTTAATTTATGCGCAAAATTCCAAGATCTTCAATATCTAGACAATACTATCATCTTGAATACTGTATTCTAATATTCTACGTTCAATCGTTTTGGATTTATGCGGAATATTGAAAAATGTTTCGAGTAAACTGCACTCCCGGCTTAGCCGATCACAATTATAATACAAGGTATACAACTGTATGCTACAGGAGTGCTTAATACGAAATCTCAATATTCTGCTACTGATTATTTTAAATTCATGGGAGAAATTAGAAAAGTCTGTAATATGAAGTGCACTTCCGGCTTAGTCAATTGGGACGAAAATAGGAGATGATCATTTGGATACTACAGAAATCTCAAATACTGAATTCCAGTATCTTACGGTTAATCATTCTAGATTTATGCGGAAAATTCAAAAGAAGTATCAGGTAAAGTGCACTTTCAGTACAGACGATTGCAACCTTATTGTGAGGTGCACTGTGCACATCAAGATCCTAGATCCTATACCAGTCTTTCATACAAAATTTCAGCATTATACGTTTGACGAATTCTGAGGTTTGCGAGTTACGCACATACACACATATATATACGTATATACGTACCGACATCAAGCCAAAAATAGTCAAAATGTATTCAGGGATGCTCAAAACGGATATATCCATCTAAATCTCGATATGTGAATTTCGTTGGTTCCACAATATTCCCTTGTACTTTTAGACCGTCAGTTAGTCGTAGATTTCAGTGCTTCAGTTTGTTTTTCATGCCTTCAAGAGTTTTGATGAGTATGTATATTTGGAGTCCGATAATGCTGGAATTAAAGCTGGTTATTTTATACCGTACATCCCAAATTGATACAAAAATAGTAGATAACTATTTTGATGCTACAACAAGTTCAAACACTGAATTTCAATATGCTATAGCTGATAATTCTTG
Organism: Dromius quadrimaculatus; assembly: GCA_963989225.1. Lineage (NCBI taxonomy): Eukaryota > Metazoa > Arthropoda > Insecta > Coleoptera > Carabidae > Dromius > Dromius quadrimaculatus. Next base: position 53,258,482 of record OZ022325.1, on the reverse strand, counting down.
ATTTGAAAGAATGCCAAAAATGCCGTAAAATGTATAAAAATTTCGTTAAATTCCGTAAAAGTTTGTACAATGCCGAAAATACAAGGCAATGCCGCAAAACAGGAAAATACCATAAAATACAAAATAATGTAGTGAAATACAGAGTAATGTTATGAAATATCGGTAATTATCATTGAATATCATGAATATGAAAAATATTTTCCACCGCCACTCTAATTTTTGACTTCATAATTGATTGATAAGAGATAGTAGTGTGAATTTCTGCCATTGCAAAAAATGAAGTATAATTATTATTTCAGTCAAATTTGGTCACATAATATAATAATAAACAGGGCATAAATAAATATAGACAAGAGCATTAGATTCTCACCAATATGTGAAGTAGGTATCTGAGAATAAACTATTAAGAATGGCCCCAACAACAGTTGTCATTTGTCAGACATGGGATTCGAATGATAGTAAACTCGGATTGCTGTTCAAAAAATTTACGCGAAAAATCTATTTAACCTGATCTAATAATTGAAATGAAAGAGTAAATTCAAGCTAAAAATCACAAAATTATTCAAAAACAGTACGAAGTATTGAAAAATTAACTACAAAAAGAGATAATGAAGGAATATTTTATGCACTTGTAGCAAGTTACTCATATGCATGACGCACACATGCTACTATATGGAGATTTGAGACTAACTTTTGCATATGTACAGTTTGAGGAGAACATCTTTATTGTCGTTCCAGTGCCTTGAAAATGCCGGTAAAATTCAGTGAATTTGCCGGTAAAACTCCGTTAAAATGCCGCCGTAATTCCAATCAGTGCCGTCCAAATGCCGTAAGTACTATTCAATACCATTCAAATGCCGATGAATTTTCACAAATGCCGTACAATTCCATCAACTTGTACACAAAAATGCCGCTGCGGTTTTCCCCTCGGTCAACAATATACGTTCAACCAGTTTTGAGATTTGCGAGTTATGCATGCACGCACGCACGCACGAACGAACGAAAATACGTACCGACATCAAGCCAAAAATAGTCAAAATGGATTCAGGGATGCTCAAAACGGATATCTCCATCTAGATCTCGATAGGTGAATTTTGTCGGTTTCACAATACTTTCTTGTACTTAGTTCAAGTAAGTAAAAATGATAGTCGTTTTTGACTGGAATTTTGAATTTATGTAACATTCAATGTTTGCTTTATATCAATCGGTTGACAAATGGAATTGATTTGTCAATTTCAATGTTTGTCTTCATATTTTAATACAAACTCTCTTTTCAACAAATTGTCTATGCATTTATGCACCCTAATCTCCACAATGGCTGCGCCAATTTGACTGTGGTTTCCACTGTTTTATTCAGATAAGCTTGTGCAAACACTTGTTGTTTGTTTATTTCATTTGAATTGGTTGAAAAATAGAAAATATATGTGAATTTCGAGGTGCATCTTCATCAAGAGTCCCGGTCGAGTCTCGAGGCTAATTTATATCCAGTATTATTAACAATAACAAATATTCAATTAAATTGAGCTAAATCTTGCCAAATCTTGCTCAAAAATTGCTCAACGTACGACATGGCGATTGGGGGCCTAATACGCAAATTAGAACAGATCGAAATATTATTTATCTGGAATACATTTATTCATGTCATAGCGAACTGATGTCGGGGACATGGAAGTTTAAATCCATCTTTTCCTTTCAAATACATACCTCGAAAAATAGAAAAGATATGTAAATTAATGTTTCCAAATGAACAATGTAGCAACGTTGCTATCCGTGTTCCACAATCCAATCAATCACTCATGCGATTTTGAGCCTTATTGATCCACAGAAATATATGACAGCCGAAGCTAGCAGTTGAAGTTATAAGTGAACAGAAATTAGTCCAGCCACACAAATAACTAGTTCCAAGCTTGCTACAATTATTTACTGCCAGTAACCAGTTTTTTCGCATTATACACAATGACTTGCTTGATGAAGTTAGAATAGTTTCCAGCATTTGTTAATCACCTGATATAAGCAATTTTTATGTGTGATAATATCAATAATTTACTCACATTGTACCGCAATCTCACCCCTGTGGGTGGTAGGTTTGTTTTATGTTGTACTCTCAACATGCCTAGTTCCAACTGTATTGTTGTATTGAGCTCACTATTATTGTAAGTATAACTAATAAGTACTCAATATTTTAGTTTTTTGGCTGAAGATGTATGACTTTTCATTCGCAACGTCTCTAATGCACTCATTGAGTTTCTTATATTGTAGCGACTTTATGCTTATAAATAAGTCATATCGCCTCTGTTCGCTCTCAAATTATTGTAGAAAAATTCTCTATTGAGCATTAAAAACGGATATAGTAGTATTTTGGAAGTTGCTGGTCATTTACGCGTAAAATTCTTGATCACTTCTTGATTCTTTGAATAGTTTACCAGAAAATCTATAGGATATGAATAGGCAGCCCAAGAGTCACGGCAGCAGTTTTGGTTGACCGTACATAGAGATAACATTCAAAAATAAATAATCTAATTTGTTAAAGTGTGTATATGAGTATTGTTGGTGAAAGCGAGTGAATATAGACAAGTAAATAAATGGAGTTGAGCTATAGTATAGTGTGATAGTTGTATTCCAGTAATTATAAGTTTCAATTCAATTTTAGTCATCAAAAACATAGTGTCAGTTTTATTATCGTCATTCTAATAAACTATTTGAATAAATATTTGTGTCTAGTAACTTTTCACATTTCTTACACTCCATCAAAATAAATAAACGTCACAATAGGCTATGTGCGAGGGGGCGGTGTTTGAACAAATATCGATGCGGGCGCTTATGGTGAGCACCGTTGTAACCATTGAACTTCATTTCTCAGAATACGTCATTAAGCTGTCATTGAGCATTATAGTGTAAAAGTGAAAATAATTGCACATAAAACATATGAAAACGCTTGTCCTGCTCCAGGCTGTTGTGATAAGGATGATTCAAATGAAATATAGTTCCATAGATTTCATGTGCGCAGTTATAACATGAAAAAATGAGTGAAGTGGATCAAAGCGGTAAATAGAGTATTATCTGTCTTTCATTATTGATATATATAACAAAGATGTTTGTAATTCAATTGTGAAATTAGAAAATGTCATCATCGATTCGGGATTCATGAATTTATCTCTATCTCTAATTTGTGAGGTGTTTCAGTGGTAGAAATTCGTCAGATGCACTTTGCAATAATTTTGTTGTTAATATTATCAGCAACATATACTTCATCATGTTTAATATGGCGAAACTAAATTCATGCTTTTCTTCAATGCTTCCTCGGTAAAGGTAATACAGTGTTTGATACATGCAAACCCGATCCGCAAGATCATTGGCATCATAATTTGAGGTTATCCTGTCAATTTGGACGAATTAAGACGTTTTCTCCAATAAGTACGTTATAATTGAAGAAAAAAAATACTCAAAATGAATAATTTCAACGTACCTTTTATGCTATGCAAGTTATATCATACGCACACAGTTGAATTAAATAATATTAGTACATTTAAAGAATTACAGGTATGAAACAATGATAAAAAGAGATTTCAATCGTTCTCCATTTCCCGCTAGAGGCGCTAGTAAACTTCATACATGTAGCCTATATGAACATTTTGGACTACTACACCTACTTTTTATCTAAATCTATCCCTACGTCCCTCAATCTACTTTAATATCATAATAATTTATTTATATTACAGTTATCTGTTTCTTGAAATATTATATTTTTGTAACCTAGCTATCATTATTGGTATTAAGTTAATTATAGCTCTCACTTTGAGTTTCAAATTGTTTGTGATAGATTGGGAAATAGCTAATTAATTATAATTTAATGTGCATACATGGGAGAATATGGGAAAACTCAATATAAAAAAGGTGTGAGATCGAGTGAAGCTAATCCCAAGTCCTAATATAGGAATTCCCAGAAGCACAAAATATTCCAGTATCATTTTTCATATTCCACAAGAATATTGAATGTCCTAAGAGTAATAAATGGAGAAACATTTATTATTGCTGATGCATGTATCAATGATCCTGAAATATTTTGTGCTATTATATATTGCTTTATCAGAAATTAGAATGAGCTCCAAATGATTTTATAGATTTTTCGTATGTAGTTCTTCCATTTTTCCTCATGTAGGCACATTTGTTAACACTAAACTAATTTTTCCACACATTGGAAATATTTTTTTGGGATCCTGGTTTTAAATACATTAACAAATTTTTCAACCAATTGTTCACGCTTATCTTCACAAAGACTGAGTCTATTTGTATATTATTTCCACTGATATTTGAATCAGTCGACAAATGAAAAAGATTTTGTTGATTTTAAAGTGTGTCTTTATAATCCGGGATAATTTTTGCTACCAATGATATTTCTAGTCTTTTTTCGACTATTGATGACATAATTATGACAGTCAAGATATAGGGATGACATCTACCCAAATCTTAATTAAAAATTAGATCATGGACAGATGCTAATGTACACAATGCCTGAACAAATTTGAAAGTGAGTATCCTCATTGCTATAGTGTCAGCGTAGGTCTAGGTGGAAACTATGCGCCAGTTATCTGTATGAATAACTAAATAGGGCATAGAGCCAATTTTGTTGAGCCCATTGAAGCAGTCACTATTGTGGGGAAAGTGGCCATGCACCATCAGGCATAATAATATGTCAAACGAAGATTGCAACATGTTTGGGAAAGAGAACATTTGTCCAGTTGTGATTTTCGATAAATAATTGTGTAAATGAATCCAGTTTTGAAAAAATGTAAAGTTGGTTGTCACTTCTCTCACTTTTTCTGCTTCCTCAGCTTTCATTTAGCTTGACTGCCTGATCAGAACAGTGAATACAACATATTCGCAAACGTATTGCGAAGAGAGGGAGAATACTTTTTGCTCGACCTCGCATCATTTGCTCGAGTAACCAAATAATGTGCACTTCTGTATGAGAACATATCCTTTAGAAAAATAGCAAATTTTTCTGAGAAATCGAGAAATGCCAAGAAACTAGAGCAAGTTCGATTACAAGAAAGGAGCGAGTGGGTGTCATGCCAAGTCCCACATGCCTGAAGATTTAACAGAGTCTCAAAAGTGCATAGTGGACCAATAAAAAAGAACTGAACTTTCTTATATTACTAGAATCCATAATACTGTTTCTGCTGATATTAGTGAAATTATATTTATCATGAAACCCTAAAATAGACAAGGGGGCCGAAAGAACATAATTACTGAACTATGAATAACCAGTTGATAATAAAGTAGAATTTTTGCGATGTGATAATAAAAGGAATATTTTTGAATATGTAGGCACCTCTGATATACCAATATTTGAATTGATCTTTCAGAGTAAATTGAGCTTGAAATAGAAGCCGTGTTTCCATTTTTTTGATAACTCGATAAAGTGAGACCATCCATCGAGTTATATCATAGAAGTATCAAGAAGATACCAAGAAAAAATGCGAAATGATAGTCTCCATCCGTCAAATAAATATTCTGTTAGACTCAATTTTCCAACTAAGTTTAAAGTAAAGTAAATAATTCACTACTAGTAGAAAGCATTTATCGAGAGTTGGAACACAATCTTGAATGTTTGAATAATCTTATCCAGAAACTGTTGGAAAATTTGAATCAAAATCTTTATATCCTGATTCTATTGATCAAAATCCCTCTGGAAATACACTGCTCATTTTCTAAACATTATGATTAAAGCGACAAATAAATCAGTAAATAAGTCGCTAATTTGGCATAAAGCCACTTATTGGAATGTGAATTTCGCAACTACCAAAGCCCCTGTTCAAATTCACGTAGATTATAGATTCAGAGTCTATATGAAAGAGTTAAAGTAATAAGATGCGACAAACAATTTTTATCATTCTTATATAATTTTAAAAAAGTGGTTCATGGCCTTGGTGATCATTCGGAACAGAAGAAAAAAATGTAAATTACACAAGAACCAGAGCTCCTGTTCAATATTCAGTAAATACATGCGTAACTTGATTTTTTTTCTATTTTCAGAGAGATGGAGAGCTTTGGTAATTTCTCAATCAGAAAACAAATTTTCTTCATGATTTCATCTAGTACACAGCCCCGTTGATGCAGTACTACTCAATAAATGCAATCAGATTGATTCTTAAAAGATAAATAACGCATGAAAAATATCCTCAATTAATTAAAAAACAATTGGCAATTCAAATTCATTCCTCTATATTCTGATTCTAGATTTAAAACTCATATGAAAATATACACTTCATTTATAAACTATTCCAACAAGAGCGTCAAATGAATCAATATATTCATATGTACACAAATACAAGGACTACTGATGTTAAATATGAATTGCAGATATGGACTTTATCGAGTCAAAATTCATTTCTTTTCATTATCAAATTAACAAAATTGGTTAGCCTTATACTCTTTAATCCTCTGAAAATGTCAGTTGGAGAGTCAAACGGATAATTGTGTCATTGAAATACAGCAGCAGCTTGTGGCCCTATTCAAATTTTTATCACAGATTTAGAATTGGGATGATCTAATCCAGAGGATGACATGCGGCAATAATTTTTTCAATTATTGTTGTGTAATTTTTGGAGAGATGAATTAAAGGCATAGTATTCTTTTGGAATATTGTTGTGTGTTTAATCGACTTCTTGTTCTAGATGATCCACAATCAAACAAATCATTCTATGATTGGGCAACACAGCTAAAAGAAACGTTTGTACCACTGGGTTTCAGTGAGCATTGAACAAGCCAATTTATTTCAATAGATTAAATAAAAAATATAGTTCAGATATACAAAAGTAACTTGATTAAAGTCGATATCAATGAAACATTGGGCTCAAATTACAATACATTCCATAAATTAGTTAAAAGTAACTATGAATTGGAATGTTACTAAGATAATAACTTTGAAATGGGTAAGGTACAGCCCATAGCTGTTATCAAAGTATATAATAATACTCAATATAAACAGAATTAAATACAAATCTAATCTGCTAACCAATAATCCATAATGCAATCTAGATAGAAATTAACATTTCTACCACTTTTTTATCAATGTTTGATTTAACGTATCGTAAGAAATATATTGCCATTGTTATACAATAGTTTAATTGTAAATGAATTTAATTATCTCCTATTGTGGAATAATGTTGAACAAGGGCGAGATAAGTTTCATCTTACTATTATACCGTGAATTCCTTGGAATTGCGCATCTCTTGTTGAAATGAATAAAATAAAATACAAAATTCTCTTTTCATACATTTACGATAATTCCAGGTTAGATCTATCCCTGATAATTTTTTCATAATACCTGCATTGTAACAACGCGTTTCAACGCCTGTTTTGGAAACAAGACAATTTCAGACAAATGCAAGTGGAGCCGGGCAGTATATGCCTGTTTCTGCCCGCTGAATTTTGTTTCTTACATCGTTTTATCCCTGGCAGAGTCGCATTTGTTCATTGTCAATCTCTGAATGAGAATCATATAAACTTAGTTGATTTGACAGTTGTTGTATTCGTAGTTGTAAATTGGATTAAAAAGACGATGAGCTTCAAGAGAAAAAGTATCAATACGACAATTTCAAGTACACCAAAACATCTTATTGATAAAGCACAAGCAGCTATTTTCGATCTGTCACCTGCAAAATCAAAAGAAAAATATTTACTTTGTTATGAAAAATTTGTAATATGGAAAGTTTCATTGCAGGTATTATGAAAAATACAGTGTGTGACACGGAACAAAACACGATTTCAGTCAAAGGCAAGCAACACTCACCCTCAGCTGAAATCGTCTTGTTTCGTCCTTAGCCACACAATATAATATTTCCTGATATTGGATATGTCTATTCATGATTTTTCATCTCCCTGTTAAAAGAAATGAAAAACATATATATATATATATATATATATATATATATATATATATATATATATATATATATATATATATATATATATATATATATATATATATATATATATATATATATATATATATATATATATATATATATATATATATATATATATATATATATATATATATATATATATATATATATATATATATATATATTTTTTTTTATTTTGAATAACTAGGAATACTTATAAAACAAGGAGACGCCATATAAGATAGGAATAAAATAAATATCTATCTCATCTTCTACGTGTGCGGCAGAGTCTTGAAGTGCACATAGTAGATTGCTTGATATTTCCTCTACCGTAGGGTGCGCTTACCAGTCATCAAGGTACCGATACTCTTAGTTTAAGCGGAGAGTACGCTATAGACTTGCCATAGTATTTTAAGATATTGTCATATTATGCCTATTATTGAGAACTGCAGGAAATGACTGTGATTTGTGTGTATGGTATAATATATAATAGTTCTCAATTTTAATGAATGAGAAGCATGTACAACTATTTGGGAAAGGAATAGAAAACCGTATACTGTTTCATAACTTCGGATTCATACGTTAAGGGTATATGTTTTTTGATATGATGATTACGAATCAGAGAGAATTTTTCTAAAACTTTGGAAGAATATGAATAGTTCTGCCACAACATTGTTTTAATACTGCACTAGATTTGCTGTCCTATCAAAGATACAAGTAGATAAATTACATAATACTAGTGGAACAAACAAACAAAATTCAATTATTTTTTTGTAACAAAGGCACCAAAACTACGCTATTACTGAGCTAAATCTGCTCTGAAAGTTCTCTATTCCAAACAATTTTGATTAATTCTCAGTTGACAGGGAGTTAATCTATATTTTTGTTCGCTGGGTAGAAATAAATAAATTGTAGACCATTGATGCCGTTGGAATTAAATGTCAAATTAATATTTCAAAGAAATTTGTATTATAGGAGGTGTTCGTTGAAGTGTGTGTATTGATTGTGAACGAAATAGCACAAAAAATGTGAAAAATATGAATCAATAAAATAAATCATGTAAGTTAAGTTTCATTGAATTAGTTTACTGTAATGTAATCGCAATTGCAAAAATTTGTTTGTCAAACTGATAAGATAGTTTCAATATATTTAAATTGATTCAAAAAGTTCAGTTATGGGAGTACTTCGGTGCACTCGTTACAAAAAGTATCGTATGCAACACGGACACTGAACGACTGTCATTATTGTCACGGACAAATTTGGCTGCACGATGATACGCCTTGGGCTTCACCCTCGTCTTCGCCTCGTGCTTCGCCCTTGCCTTTGCCTCGTACTTCGCCCTTGCCTTTGCCTCGTACTTCGCCCTCGCCTTTGCGTCTTCTCCGAGTGCAGCAGAATTTATCTTGGACAAAAATTCGTTCGATGCTTGTTACATATTATACTATTAATGACACTTATTTGGAATTAGTAATAGTTGATTATGTCTTAAAGATATTGATATGTTAAAATATGTGTATTACATGAAATTGAGATTTATGATAATTATTATAAAATTGCTTAAAAATACGATGCTCAGTATGCTGCTTTTGATGAAACGTTCTGCACAAACACATGAAGGCTCGGTTGCACAGTCTTTGGTTTATCCAGGTTTATCCTAAGCCTAGCACAATTATCTCAGTAACAATTATCTGATAAATTGTTACCGTCTCTCCATGTGCTAGCTCTATATCCACTCATTTAATATTGCTTTATTCGTTCACGTCACCAATTTTCAAAACTAATCACCAACTTTTTCACAAAGTTAAGTAGGTATGTATTATCCACCAAAAATAAAAATTTATCTGCCGACCGACTACGAACAGAATAAAATAACACCAGTTTACTCACAACGCAATTTAATTATATTGGCAGTTATTCAATAAATGATTTTGTATTATATTATTAGGTTTTGCATGATCATCCACCCAGTGGTAGTAGCAACGAATAATTTTTACTGAGAAAACTGAAATTGACTATTTCAATTTAAAGCAAAAATTTTTGAATTCGTAATCAGTATATCAAACAACATATACCCTTACGTATACACTTGAAGTTGTGGGATACCGGTATTATCACGTTCCATAAACATTTCTTTTGGCATTAAATTTTTATTAACCAGCCAAGCTAGTGCTTAGGGCAATGCGTTCTAAGTTAGGTATCAATAAATCATGCAATAATTTGTCTACAAATACAATTCAAAACAGAACAGATCTATTTGGAAAACTATTCTAAAAAGAATTCTAAACATTTAAATCAAAAATTATAATAGTGTATGCTCAATGAGGCTGTCCCACCTTCAAAACGTATTCAGAATGAAAGTAGTCATGAGTTTGCAAAGATACTTTCTAGTATTATGCAAATCAATGTGTTGAACATCAATCCAATTAGTGATAGGACAAAACTGTTATATTGAAATTATTGATATTATATGATCGTTATTGCGACTGAAACATACTGGCACACTACTTATAAGCGAGGATAATTTTTTTAATATCATAAGATAATGGAGCATTTTGAACGGATTATGGGACTTACAAAGCCCAAAAACTAATACTGATAAATATAAAACATAATTTACCATCATATGGCCGCTACTGCTATTAAGGTTTATAGCGGGTGTAAAACGAATTAGCACGAGTTGTACCTGTGGAAACTTTTGATATGAAGCCTAAGATCTAATTTGATCAAAATCCAATTTCCGTATGTGTCATGTGTGATCCTTTTGTTTGGTACCAGCTCTGCATTAATTGAGCATTAAATCCTTTGGTGCAAGTCATTCCAATTTTCACCTGCTATTGAACGCTGGCGCAGATGCCATATATGATTAGACATTAATACTTGGTTTAGTGCAATTGACAATTGTCTGATATATTGATCTAGAACGCAATTCTGTCAGTTATCGTTAGCCCGTTGACTGGGATTCAGTTGAATATACATTCATGTGCTCGTCCCTTCCATTATTTGTTCTATGGTAAGTGATCTTTGGTGTGTTTTTGTGTCAATATTCAAGCTTGTTCAATTGAAAAGAGCTTCACAGTGAGCTGCATAACCATTTAAGTATGCTTACAGGTGCTGATCCAGGAAAACATAAATGGCATCCGCGATACCAGACAGCAGCTCAGTAAGACGAATGAATAGCGAGCTTCAATATTGGTGTGAACAAGTGAAAAAGCTCAAGATATACCTATATTATTTGTGGCAATATTTTAAACCTAGGGACGCTCGTCACTCTTCAATTAGAAAGAGCTGGACATATCGTTCGTATGAACCTATATTTTCTAATAGAATCACCCTTCAACTATTAAAGTTTTTCGCTATGCTCATAAATAATCCTATATACAAGAAAAAGTATCAGTCTTCAATTTGACAGTCCACCACAATCCGATTTAGAGTGCTATAAGAAAGTTCTAGTAAATTTGTAATAAAGTTTTCATGCGAAACTCTCGAGTTACACAAAAAAATTCAGAAGGAGAAAATATCAATCTATAATTGAATAGCATTCACAGCGAGATACTCAGTATGCAGAAAAAAATCAATGACCCTAGTGGCAAATTGAGCACTTTAATAAGAGAAGTGAAGAATGCGTTCAGAAACTACTTTACGCTTGCACTTGCAAAGTTATTTCACCAAATTGATTCAAACTTTGTTGGATGTTCTGTAACAAATTTTCCAACAGATTATTCTGTATGATCAGCATTTATAGTTCAGGTTTTGCATAAATCATAGTTGCATGGAGCATTGTCGACCTTAATCAAATTGTCAAATACTTTACCATGTGATTCTAACTCCACTCTTTGATATTCAAACATTTTGGCAAGGATATCTTTATTAATGATCCTATAATAAATACTTATCGAAACTGTTTGTCGAATGTTCTAGATAAGCGAGCTATTCCTAAAATTAAGTTGTTAACATGTTAACAATGTTTCATGCAACTGGGCCTTTGAGTTCAAATGAGCAATCTCTACCACAAAAACATTTTGTTGATTTTTTCGAGATTTGAAGATATTTCTGCTGTAGCTCAAAATATTTTTGAATGTTAAAATCATTGACCTTGTTCAAATGAACCGTTCTTCCTCTCAATCTTAACTTAATCTGAATCTGATTATTGCATTTGGATAATTCATTCTATAAAACCGCATTATTAGAGAAATTCTGAAGATGTAATAAATAAAAATCGTAGAATTAGCAGTACCAAATATAGCAGAGTACATCTTATCATTATCATTGGTGGCAGTTTTGCAGTAATCGGTATATGAATTTTTTTTTCTTATTCCTAATACTTCTTAGATCAGTTTCCAACTTATTTTATACCAAACTATTCTGAATGTTAGATCAATATTTACCTTCAAATTCAAAATTTTGTCCGTGAATAGAGAATCACTGACAAATACATAATGCACCACTCACAGTATTCCTAATGTGTCACTTACGTCTGTTTACTTATCTCCGCGAAGTTTGTTCTCTATGCGCTACACCAAGCGACCGGAAAACGACTGCGGCATCGAGAACCGACGGCCGGAGATGACGCTTTCTGTTCCGGAAGCGACATGCGCATGGCTGTTCCACCACCGTTACTTCTTTAGAGCACCAAAGGTAGTGTGTGCAACGTTATGAAAAACCACCAGCTTGAAATAAATTCCATTAAAAATCGTAGATTCGGCACTAAGCGAAGAAAACGGTCCTCTATTGCGAATACTCAAAGTACGTGAAATTCTACTTGTGAATTGCTCTGAAGCATTCTTATATGAGACGAATTTCTGTAGCACGAGTAATTCAGTTACTTGATATTTGATCAAAAAGGGCAGATCACAAAGCCAAAACTATGAGGTTGAGTCTATTTGTAGGACGTCACAAATATAATTAGAAGTTATTCTAATTGATTTCTTTACTGTTATAAATATGATATAAACATTATTCGAGAAGAGTTTCAGGACTAGATCAAAATTTTTATTTAGAATTTTGGTTAATAAGAGCTGAGTTCCCTCCATCAGTATGCAAAAAATATATATCTCATTTATCTCTATGTGGAACCTTATATCTTTATTTCCGGACGAAAAATACAGTTTCTTCAGATTCGATTACTGATCGTCTGCAATCACTCTCATCTACAAACACTTCTCGTCCGCTATGGCCACTACGATTCTATTATTGTATTTGTGTGCGATAGTATATAGTAGATAGACCTTAACTCTCATATTTTGACAGTCAACGCAAGAAAGTATAGATCAAAAGTTGCTGTTCAGACTTCTCAAATAATGCTACCAGTGTAATAATCTACGATGCTCATAGCCGCAGATATTAGTATAATAAAATTGATTATAATTTCACTCGTGTCACCAATGTAATAAAACTACACTATTTTTGGTTTCAATTGAATTTGAAAGTCCAATGGAGTTAAAATGAAATACATAATTTGAATGATAATTGAGGATAATTGAAAACTTATGAGAGTCTGGGGTACGTACTCTAATTGTACAACCAAATTTTTCCAATCCTTTACTATCAAAACGATATTATTACAAGAATGCCTGATCAAGAATAACATGGAATAATACTAATAAAATATGTCTCTTACATATCTTTTGTTATTGTAGCTCGGGAAAAGAATGACACCCAATCTCATAGAGTCGATTGATGATAATTGAAGAAAACGGTTACACGATCTTAATTGAATTAGTTTTATTGATTTACTTGATTTAAAATGAGGAAAATTTATCACCCAAAACAAATTAAAATTAAAGGTCTAAAAGTGAATCTAAATTAGTTGACGAATCGAACTAGATTATCCTTCTGGTGAAGATGCATCTCTCATAAGGAGAGCTTCCCACCATAAGTTTTTTTTGTATCGCTTCAGATAACGGCTGAGTGCCACACTAGCATAAATTCATGAAAAATTTGACGTGGACATCATGTGACTCACTTATACATCATTGGATATATTGATATACTTACAATAATTAATTCAAATAGTGGAAAGTTGTACTTAGTCTTTATGAATCATAAACTTCATGTAAATTAATTCAAAACCAATTCGTATCTTCAAACTGATTTATGTATTACATACATCAAATTGAAATTCATAGAAAACGCAATAATTTTATTTAAATTGAAAAACATTTACGACTATGAAGACATGCACTCTATGTGAAACCTATCCAATAGATTCTGATTTATCGGAAAATTTTGAAAAAATATGCAGTAAACTGGATTTTTGGTACAGCCGATCGCAGTCATAGTTACGAAGTGAACAGCTTGATGTGATAAAAGTGATAAATACGAAATTTCAATATTCTAGGACTGATTGTTTTGAACTTATGTGGCAAATTCAAAAAAAGTTTGCTCCGTACAATATGAAAAAATCGAGTTTAAACAAAGAAATTTTATTGCTCATGCGTTTTTAGGGTGTCCGAATAGTATACACATTGTTAGCGATTCTGAAAATTCTAATTGAGAGGTGACTATATAATAGAGGGTTTTTTTCCGATGTCAGGTTTCATAGCCTCAGATGCGCATTAATTTAATATAAGTCATTGCAGTCATGTATCTTGGATGGACCTTATTTTTCAAATTGTCATCTTAACTGTGAGTGATAATAGTCCCTCAAGAATTCAATTACTTTCATTGATTAGTGGTTACGACTCCAAATGTTTGAGAAATTAGTGACCATATACACAGCCTTTTTTCTGGCCAAGGGCATAACAAAATATTTTCTTGTCTGATACATTTCTCGAATATAATCAGCTATTCTCAGGACAACTTGAATAATATAATATAAAATTGTCACCAGTCTTATTATATTGTCAGAAATTTATTGTGCTCTGATAACTTTACACAGATCACAGTACATACTTCATGAATAGTCGCAAAATTGTTTATCGTCACTCTTTCTCTATCTGATAATCCACGTGGAATTATACAGGTAAAATCAAAAGTTGAACTAATGGTTTCTCTTAGAAGTTATCACATTACAGATAAAGATATATACTGAATTTTAAAGTTGTAGGAGACCAAGAAGCCATTTGATCATATGAAGGAATATTTTTTCAAACTGATGGTTGTTGGTTACAGCACAGAGTTTTTTTTTTAATATAATAGAAATATTGAGAAAATTCAGATGGATTTTACTCCTAAAATTGATGTACAGTAGGTTATGGATGGAAAACAATAATAAAATAGAATAATATATCCTGCAACAAGTATTGCAATGGCCCTTATACCACAGGAGCGAAAAGTTTGTATTCCGAGCCAAGGAGTGTGGAATACGCCATTCCAATACATGTTGTACATCATATTTTCTTTAGCAAAGTTTTGGAAACTCACCAATATTTCAAGAGAAGCTTTGAAAATCATGAAATGTCAAACGTAAAGCCATATAAAAATAATTGAATTGTTGGCAAGTAACCATAGTCACCAAATCTAACAGCTTCTGATTCGTCGAAATGATTCTGCACGGTAACAGAATAGTATATTCTACAATAAGTATTGGAATGGCCTATATTCTGGACGAGCGAAAAGTTTGTAAACCGAGCCGAAGGCGAGGATCACGGTTCCCGAGTGTGGAATACGCCATTCCAAACATATTGTTGACTATACTTTCTCAAACAAGGTTTTGGAAACTCACCAATATTTCAGAGGAAACTTGAAAAATTATTAAATGTCGAACGTCAAATTCAGATATGAATACTTGAATTGTTAGGAAGTAACCATGGTAGTAGCCAAACTAACAGCTTTTGATTCGTCGAAATGATTTAAAGGCTTACAGAATCATTCTAAACGGCATACGGAATCATTCTAAACGATTTTTTGGAATGTCATTCGTTCCAAATTAATTTTCGGTTATGGAATATGCAAATTCCAAAACAGTGTTGGAAAATAAACATTCTTACACAAGTAAGGAACGTGTCCTATCCCAACATAATTTTTGGCTATTGAATATGCAAATTCTTAAAGAGTGTTGAAGAAAATATTGGATAAAATGCGATTGAAATTTTGTTGAATTTCTATTCTCCAAATTATTGAACAAAAATAATCAGAAAACCAAAGATAAGATTGGAATTTAAGATGCACTCGGTGACTTTGGCCTACTCTGATCAATCAAGCAATCAATGAAAGTTCAATTTATTCTTATTCCAATATCTCTTCTATTGTCTTGCACTTCCTACAAAAATTATACAAAATATTTGATGATCAATTTAGAATAAATTGAATATATCCACTCACGAAATTGTTTCGATAAGTTCAAAAGGAATAAGATCTAATTAAAAACATAAAAGTTTAAAAGCCTTAGAAAAACCGGAAGAATATTATTTCCTGCCGCATAATACAATACAACATTATGAAATACATCTCAAAATTAATGCTCATTTTGATCAGAAAATCTTATAATGAGGAAGTACATGTTTCTTCGATGAGAGTTACAATTACTTCAAGATAATTCTTAGAATAATATAACGTATTTTGCGACAATAAATAATTGCTGGTTCTTCAAAAACATTCAAACTTATGGAAACAATGGAAGTATTAGATGATGCTGACTGTTACGTGAAATGAAGAAAACGATGTACGGGAATTCAGTCAGGACCAAAACTGTAGAGTAGGATAGAAATAATAATAATAATAAACTTGTGACTGAATTCCCGTACATCGTTTTCTTCATTATGGAAACAATTTTGTAAGTAGTCCTATTTTGTTTTATCCTGATAAATTACAGAGTGATTTTGTAACATTCTTGTAGCTCTCTGTGATTGCCCAAGACATCAAAAGAAATTAAGAAATTTGATTGAGTTGACATTTTATTGACGGTTAAATTGATAAATCCTTGCAATAGTCACCCGATGCATCATTTATTCCAATTTTATTCTCTTGCAAGTTTTGGGGTGAGAGGCTGTTTAAATGGATAGTTAATCTGTTCAGATTCTGTTCGAAACGTTGTATGGCTTCTGGTATTTGGAAAAAGGCTGTTATTTATCCTATATTTAATGGTAAAAGCAGTTTGAGCGATTGCTTCAGTTTTTCTGACAGAATATATGAATGTTTCTTTTTTATCTTGGTAGCTTCTTGAAAGCTCAAAAAACATTTTGTCCTATAACTTGACCAACGTATTGAAAAACAGCCCATTTCCATTATTGCTGGCAAAGCAGCACATATTTTTGTCCATGTGCCAGACATCTTTCACTGATTGGCTAAAATGGCAACCTTCTGTTGTTTCAGAGAATACCAATAATACCAGGAGTGCCCTGTTCTCAAAAATTTTGCTCAAATTCTTGCACATATAAAATCTTGTGCAATCTCATGTTCTCAAAAAGCTACTAATATGAAGGAATAGTTCGTTTGTTCTGTTCTGATGAGAAGTATTCGGAGCGGTTGACTAAATGGAAAATATAAACATTTATTCCTAGGTCAATATTTCAGTGAGTCTACCCAAAATACAATTATTTTGTGTTCGTGTAATACTTGAGTATTCATGTAAATAGAGTATAATACTATAATCTAGATTGCATCTTCCAAGAGGAAACAATTATCATGAGACCAACTCCGCAAGATTAAACAAACATAAAGCAATTTAGGATAGGTTTCAAAACATGTTTACTTTGTAATTCCATCGTTAGGGATAATTTTATTCGATAATAAAACTAATGGTTCAGTCACTTGATGTCAAATATTACCCAAACTCCAAACTAGTTCTTTAGAAGCTTGAAACTTGCTTCTACGAATTTATTAATTTCAAAATCAACTTCAAATAATAAAGAAGTATGTATGTGTTTCTATCTTCAAGACAGTGGAAACGGTCCCTTAAATTCAAATTGTGATACTTACTAAACTATTAGAAGTTATGAATCAGAAAAGTTCATTTATATGTACCATACAACCTACTGCTAACTTTTTGACTGAATGATTGACAGTTGATACTGACATTGACATAAGGCGAAACTCATTGCAACCAAAATTTGAAGTGATCATTATTTATTAAAACGCCGTAGCAGTCTCAAATACTGAATATTCTACGGCCTATAATTTCTGATTTATACGAAAAATTAGAAAAGCTTGTCAAATAAAGTACTTCCGTCCAAGTAAGAAAATATGAAGTTATCATTCAGATGCAACCATAATTACAATTGCTTTGAATACTAAATTGATTGATTCTGCAGCAGATCAATCTGGATTTGAGCAAAAAATTCGAAAAAATCTTCAGTCAACTGCACTTTTGGTTCAGTCGATCGCAATCATAATGCAAGGTGTACAACTGGATGTTATAGAAGTTCTTCACACTAAACTTCATTATATTTTACGATCGACAGTTCTTGATCCAAGCCAAAAATTCGAGAAAACTGTCATATAAAGTGCACCTCCGATTCAGCTGATCGGTACAAAAAAAAAGAAGATAATCGGTAAGACGATACAACAATTTCAAATATTGAATTTGAACATCCTACGCCTAACTATTTCAGATTTATGCGGAAAATTTAGAACAATTTGCAAGTTAAGTGCATTCACGGTACAGACAAATGCTACTATTATGTGAGGTGCACAGCTAGATCTTATATCAGTCTCTACAACATCATACGTTCGACGGGTCTTCAGATTTGCGAATTGCGTACATACATAGATACAAACGTACCTCTATATGTACCGGCGCGACGTTAAGCCGAAAATAGTGAAATATTATTCAGATATGCTCAAAATGGATATTTACATAGAAATTCTGGAATGTGAATTTTGTCGGTCTCGCAATACTTGTATTTTGTACCAGTAAATGAAAAATCAATAATTAATAACAAAGTACTGAGAATAAATTGATGAAACTAATATAACTCACGTTTCTGAGGTCGCCGATTACAAAAGAAAAGCCGATAGTTAAGAATTTTCTGTTACATGCTCGATATTGCTGATTTCAAAGTAGGAAAATGAATGAATCAATTATCGTTATTGTAGGTAAATCACCTGTAATAAATTGATAATTTGAAAATGCTTTTAGTATACATATTAACTTAAATACCTACATGCATGCAATGTCCTACAACTTTAGAAATGTGCATGAATATGAAAAAGATGTGAAAATTATTATCATTATTTTCAATTGAATATTTTGTGATATTATGCAGTCAGACGAGTTATATCAAAATTTCTGTCATATCCCGTCTGCAATTAGGGCTAAAAAACATCCGACAATAGTTATTTGTGTATCAAGGCCGTAAAGGTTATCTTTTTTGGTCGAATCTGTTGTTTGCGGCCGAAGCGTAGCTGAGGCTGCAATTCAGGTGAGACCAAAAAAGAACTGTAGGCCGAGGTGCACACAACGTTTTTTAGGCGATCATCACGAAATAATTCAAAAGTACAAAATTTTATCTATTTATTTCTAAAATCAAAGTGACATTTGTACAAAATGCGTATCAATTTCTTGAATTGCACGAACTATGAAGGTTGACGGAAGAATATAATATGTATTTCGGCAAAAACTGTTTCTTAAAGAGTTCATCAAGCAGCCCATATAGG
This sequence comes from Dromius quadrimaculatus, assembly GCA_963989225.1. NCBI lineage: Eukaryota > Metazoa > Arthropoda > Insecta > Coleoptera > Carabidae > Dromius > Dromius quadrimaculatus. Next base: position 53,239,037 of record OZ022325.1, on the reverse strand, counting down.
TAGGTATGAAGTGTTTATGAAGTAGTTTTTGACAGATCAGTCCCAAAAAGTAATATTTGACAGATCAGTCCCAAAAAGTAAAATTTGACAGGATTGTACCAAAAAGTGAAACTTCACGGCCGCAAAAGGAGCCATAGAAACAACTTTTTTGTTATGATCTCCTAAAAAAGTACTTTGAAGATCTCTTCATCTTTTCTGAAGTAAGGTAGATCAAAATAGTACAGGAGCTATTAGTTCTTAAATGTTCAACTGGAATGTCTGGATTCAGGAAAAAAAAAGAGAACGTTACGCAATAATTTCATGAGATTGAATTCAGTAAGCTATCAGCTTGATAAGAAAAATGAGGAGAGCACCATTATTTGAATATATAGCTTCAATTTTTGGTCGCCAGTGACTCTTAACTAAGCGCTTCTCTGTTATGTTTTCAAGTCATTTTTATGAAGAAATTCTCGATACATTCATTGTAAAACCTTCAGATAATGCACGCGTAGAAGTAAAAAGAATTTGAGCGTTTATAGGTATGATTTCAAATCACTTTTTCACAGTTTAAAATTACCTGAAATAAAAAAATCGGCACTTTTATATGTATTAAATCGAAATGAATCATTCATTCTCCTTGTACAATATTTGATTTCACAGACATCAGAATACCTCATGCCGAGATTTGAAGCTATTGTGCTGAAATTCGATTTGGTTTGAAGTACATATTATTGGGCGTCTTTTAATATCTCAATTACGACTGCTCAAATAGCATAGCGTGACTTTTCCAAAGCTATGTTTAAATGCACCTAACATTAACTTCCTCTCGGCAGCGATATGTGAATATGTATGTTGTACTTTGTATAAGATGGATTATTTTTGTATACCTATTTGTTATAACAAAATTTTGGAAAACAAATGCTTCTAGCTCAAAAACCAACCTTCTCAACCTCCTATAACTTGGCGGGTATTCAGGCCAAAATAACGTTATAGAAGGTTTGGAAAAGGATTCGATGTTCTACACACTAGTATTTTTTTTTCTATTCCAAATCTCTTGAATCACAGTGTATCTCATCTCTAACTGAACAGCATACTCACTGCTTCCTATTATCTCATATTTGACCCATTTCACCACTTACCACTTACCACCTACCGAGAATATTCAAATTTGAGACTGCTGCAGAATTAGTTTGAAGTAAGATCACCAAATGACTTCTACAGAGATTAAAATCTATTTGTATTTGTCCACTAATGAGGTTTATCCCAGCTTGCTGGAAAATTTTGGACTCAGGAAACATTTTTGTATTCTCAAATAATTCTTCTCATTTATTGTTACATTTGAATTTTTCAAAGTTTCACAGTATAACTATTGTTATGCTTATTTGGTTAAGAGGTGTCGATCAGTTCTAAGGATCAAATCGTTATCGATCTACTCATGAATAATTAAGGAAACATTTCCTATGATGCTAGAATTATATAAGAACTTGATTAAATTTATATAAATATTGTCATTAGTTTCATTGTGATTGAGATTTAATAATTTCAACAGGTTACAGTGCAAATATTCATTTTACGAATTCGTACGATCACAAAATCGCTCACAGTTATCTTATTGAATGACTCCTCTCTCGCTAGCTCACGCGTTTCATATACTCTACTCCAACAATGAGCCCACATTCAAATGTCTGACAGTTGAACAACAATTCGAATGTCCGATAACCGAACATCTAGTAACCACGGACTAGCATTCACTTGGCTGACTATTGAGAACCGACTCGATTGTTGACCAATGCGAACTAGGATTTATAATCACAATAAATTATTGAATAAAACAATAATTCAGATGGACATCAACTTGAAATGAAATCTCAAGATTCTTCATATTTGTAACAATATTATGAATCATGCGTAGGACCTGGTCCAAAACAAATATATCTATATATTAACTCGTGCATTTGGGACGTTAATTTATTGTACTCTGCTCTAGTTTCACGTGATGGTCTAAGATGCTTTTGGTTAGGGCATATGAGATTTGTCACAATATCTGTATTATACAGAGATCATATTCATATACGTATCAAGAGACTTACATATTTGTAAATCATGCCTTCTTTCCAAAATGAATTAGCATAAACCAACCAGCAAACACTTCTATCCAAGTACACGTCGTTTACATGATTTACATTCATAATTACTTCCTTCACTACAAATCAGTATGTTCACTCAATCATCTGCCGATAATTCCATAAAAGTTAAAAAAAAGATCCGTTGAGCATTTGTGCCATATGCTTGAACCAATAAACTAAACTTATTCTTGATCATTGAATCACATATTCCCCAATATCATATTCTCCATACACCAATTTCATTCGCAATAAACGGTGAGATAGTACAGTGGTAGATTGTTAGCCTCTGGACGCATGGGTCGTGAGCTCGAATCTCAGTCAGGGCATGAAATTTTTCACGAATTTTTTGGATCGGTATTCATTCTCATTGCATGTCTAAGCTTGAAGTCAAATTAACTTGGCAAAAATGGAGCTATATGGCACCGGCTAAATGTTGTAACATGGGCCTGCATCAGTTGACTGGCAACACACATGGCAGAAAGTATAGTGGAAAATAGCTGTGTGTGTAGAATATCAACCTAGGGACATAGCCGACACGTTCTAATCCCTAAATTCATTGAAAAAGTCTACAAAAAAGGCTCTTCTGATGAAATGATTGACACCACGTGAGAAACTCTTTTGGAAGCAGTCATTATGCAATATGCTTCTGTAGCCACGCCAATCAATTATTTTCATGCATGCATACATCAATGCAAGTACAACACATAATTATGTGATTATGATCATAGACTAAGAAATGTAGGGTTGACAAGTTTCGCCAGAGCAATAATCAATCAAACAAGTATTAGAAAGGCCAAATCTATAAAATTGATAATCGTCGTTTTATCTTCATCATAACACAATCTCCGTGCAAGATTTAATATATGTTGATAGGTTTCCAATTCATTAGTTCCAATTTTTACGACGATCTGACCTTTGGAAATATGTTAAACTCAGTCCTCAAGTGACATTGCTCAACGATTGTAGTTAAGACTTTGTTTATTATTCCGAGAACTTCCGATGATTTTATGGAAGAGGATTATATTGTGAAGAGTATATTTAGTTAGGATTATTATGAAAAGAATAGAGTTAGTAACTGAACACAGAGAACACGTAGTGAACAGTGTAGATTAACGGATTATAAGAGTTTTATCAAATGACACAAGGCCGTTTCTAACATAGATTAAACGTCAAAAAAGAACAATTTTCGATTCACATAAGAATTGAAATTAAGTTTTGTGAATTTCTTCTTGGAAAAATAAGAAATAAGAGCATAGAAAGAAGATTAAGGAGTGCACAAGAACACAGCAGCGGTGAAATATTTTACTGATATTATGTAATTAGAGTGAGCGGAAGAGAGCTGTAGAGAATGTTGAGACTACAACTGTTAAGAGTCGAACGGGACTAGGAACAAGTTGGCGATAGAGAATGCATCGCGAAGTTGAAGTAGTGCACACACATGCAAAATTGATCCAAGAACGAGTTATATTGTTCACAAGAATAAATATCATAACCTAGAATAAAGAGCAAAGAAATATGACGCAAGCAAGCATCACAAACGCACAAGTGCTGCGGAATGCGTGAGTATCATATCAATGATCAAGAATGAAGGAGACATTCTGCAGGCATGTTTATACGCGAAATTAGGAACGATGCAAATTGCAATGGTCTCAAATGAATTAAAAAGAAGGAGAATCATGATTTTTCACAAGAATTGATTTGAGATGAAGTGATTCATTAGAGGAGAAATATACTACACATGTTTCTTGAACGCCTGATGGAAACGAAATAACCGAAAAAAGCAGAAATACTGTTGATAGACCATCACTTTGCGGGACCTTGACTTATAGCCCTAGCCCTAGAAAAATATAATAAAAATTATTTTTAAAAAATTCTTACATTTTTCTGAAAAATATGAAATTTATGAATATTATATGCATGATGGAAGTCTCAATTATCATAACCCGGGCAAAGTTGAGAGCATCACTATCAAATTAACAAATAATATATTGACACCAAAAAAAAAAAATAATACAATAACATCACATGAAATTATGTTCAAGGAAAATGTATTAAAGATTATTGTTAATATTATTATTTGTTACAAACCTGACAGGTTGAAGCTCAATTAGAAGGTGAGGAGAGCACATCCAAATTATAAATCTGGAGACTGATATATGCAGTGCTTCAAATCGCTGATGCTGCAAAAGAGAATGTCGACGTGGTCTTGTATTCTGTGATAAGGTTTGATCGTAAAATGAATTAGAGATTCGATTAGTGTGTTAGATTCAGAAATTGGCATGTAGAAAGTTTTATCAAGCCTAGGAATTATGAAATGAAGATGTTAAAGAAATAATGCACAATCAATGGTGTTATTAAATATTCTGTATGAAAATATCATCACTTAACAACTTCTTCTCTGATGTAAAAATTGCAGCTTCAAGGATTTAAACAATATAGTATAAGAAGAACTTCCCCTGGGATAGGAATCATCCGAGCTGTTCTAGTTTCCTTTGAAGACTTCCCATGGGACCAGTCATGATCTTTGTGCCTAGGTTCCGGACGATCGAGTTATTATTGTCTACCGAGCAAAATGAAAAGCAGTTTCGAGATGTTTAATTCTTTGAACATTTTTGCATCCCGTTTCATGAAACCGAAGCACCTGAATACTGTGAAAAATTAAGTTTCGATATGACTGTTGTATTATAGTTTCGAATCGAAAGTTACAGCCAGATATAGCTGAACGAATTTGGTCTGTTCAAATTTTAATTGTCGCGAGAGTAATCAAGAGTTATGTGAGGCAATTAGACAAAGTTTATTATTATTACATCACTTTATTATTGAATTTGGATTGTATTGAAGTTTTACACAGTTTTCGATGTTCGAAATGTTACAGAACATTATCATATCGCCTGTGCTCATAAAGTAATTCACATTGATATTGGTCGGGATACCATTAACGAACATATTGAAAAGCAAATATCCTAGAACATACCCTTGCAAAATACCGGATCAATGTAAAATTGAAAAAAACGAAAGGTTGAAGGTTTCAAATAGAAGTGGAATGGTCTAATTTATCAAAAGACCTGAAGAAGTCCATATTAATGACATCGACCAGACAGTTTAGTTCAGAGGCTTCACTGATATATTGTGTCATAAATAATAAATTTCTTGTAGTGAATCTGTCTCTAACGAAACCATGATAATTAGGAGATAATAGATTCGGTATACTATTGTACATTTTCTCGTGCAGAATCGTCTCAAGAATCTTGCTGAGGTTAGAGATAATTGCAATTATTAATATTATTTCTATCGCATTTTGATAGTTCCTAGATTCCAGGTAAAGTATACTTGGATTAGATTGAATCGTAAATCATTACTACAGGCTTCAAGAGAACAGAGACACAGTCTGTAATAAGATATAAAGTAATCAGATCAAGACCAGCTCTTATTTTTAGCTTTAGCTTCTTCTACTAAAAACTGAAACACAACTAATAGAGAGAGTTGAGGAATGAACAACATGATGATGATGTAACGCTTGAGCTGACATTGTAGAAGTTTAAGAAATATTGAGCAAAAGAATCAACAAATAATTATGGGTCATCACGAGTTACATCATTATGAGTTAACACTGCTGAAATGGTGATAGAGGAATGTTCACTATTTAGAAGCAACCAAAGTATCTTAGGTTCATCAGAAATCTTATTTCAAATGTTACTCTCATTTGCTAGCCTCACATCGGATTCAATTTACGTTTCAAGAATCTCAAAATTCAACTTGTCATGCATACAATCTGATTCTTTTATATTTTGACAATAATTTCTGCTCTGGCTTAATTTTGCAGATCATCAGACTTCCACACCAAGGTAGTTGAGATTTTGATGATGATTTTTGAGAGGAATTTTCTGGTGTAGTACATTATATATCAAATTATGAAGCCCGCTCCAGTTCCATTAACATCTTCATGTTTATTTCCAGTCGATTGAGGGGTCTCTATGAAGTGATGGATGATTAGCTTTCCTGAACTTATTCCAATACATCCAGGTTCACGTCAAACTGGTTTCATTCCGGTCAAAATAATCTGAAAATTATCTACTTTTATCATAAATTTTTTGAGAAAACCCAACCTCGAGCTGCTTGGAACAGTGTGTTTAGACAATTTCTAATTCAGGTTTTGTATAGTTTCTTCCAGCAATTGCTTTACTTTTCCCAATGAAGCCTGACTGACTAGTTCAGACTAGTTGGATCTATAATCAACAATCGTTATATTTGCTGAAACTGCCTGTGCCTTCAAAATGGAGACATATTACTGTCATTTCCCAATTATTTTTTCAACTTCTCCATATCCATGATTTGATATTCAATCTGTCGAACCAAACAAATTCAGCCTCTTACTCTAAGAGAGCAAGTATACTATTGTAGTGAGTTTTATCCATTAGAATCTAGAGTTATTCGAGCAAAATTCTGGCATAGCTCTTTCGAATTGTTCGATAGAATTTTGGGTCCGCTCAACAGATATATAAGCACGCGTGATCTCTTGCTTAGTCAGTTGATGAAACACAAGGTCAGTGATGCGTTAAGTGGAAGAAAGTGAAAAAAATGTTGTGATTGACATCTATAGGAATGTGAATGAGTTTTGTCAGTTCAACTATGAGTAACCTGACCATTTTTTTATTTTGTTAAAGCGGTACGACTTCTGCAGATTAATGTGAACAAAAAACTTTGTTGTGTTCTACAAGTTATTTATTGAAAATGAAGCATTAATACTGACCCGAAATAATCAGAGCACTAACAATCAGTGAGTTGCATAAGTTGAGTGACTTCTAGGCAATATTTTTGTATTTTTCGGCTAAACAAATGAGTTGTAAAACATCAGGTATACGGCAGTACAATATAATTGTAAATTTGATTATTGTTTGGTCTTTTTGCTACAGCAGAACTTTCATGCCCTCACTGGGGACAGCGGGACAGACAGCCTGAAAGCGGGAATGTTTCGCTCAAAGCGGGACGTATAGTCACGTTACCTATGAGTGATGAGTTAAGTGTAATTATTTCTTCCGTTCAGTCACATAGACTTCGATCAAAACTCATTTCTCCTACAAAGATTTTGGTTTTAGATTTTGTTTCAGGTGAAAAATCAATCGATACTCAGAAAGAGTGCTACCTAGCTTCATGTAAGAATAAATGACCTATATGATTCGCATAGTTTGTGCATTGAGAATAAAGAAAATATCATAACAATGGCTGGACTTAATTATTCACAAGTGAGTGACATTAAACATGATGAAGACTCGTATATAGGACCTAAGTTTTTAAGACAGAGCAAGATCTGCAAAGAATGAAAACACATTCTAGAAACCTCAAAGCATAATAACAAGAAATTTCTAATAAGAAAGAATTTTTTTCTTAAATTTTGAAAAATTATTTCAGAAGAATTTCAGGAGCTTAAAACAAGAGTTAAAACGAGTCTCTGGTGGATAGGAAAACTTTCTAGATGTTTGAAAGCGCAGATAAAAGAAGTTTTAAAGTGATTTGAGATGAACAGACTAAAGCTTCCAAGAATTCCAATAATAATTCCTGATACTATCATCTCTACTGAGCACATTGCTATGTTATTGTTGCACCCGTAGAATGTTTATTTTTGCACCCGTATGAAATCCTCAGTCATCCAATAGAATTTTATTTGTCAAAATATTTTCCTAGTTTTTTATTTATGAGAAAAAATATTTTGTAGATCATCGCGAATAACGCGCAAACCAGGCGCTAACGCATCTCAGCGCCATCGCCATGTGGACAACAACAAAATTTAGAAAATATGATCTAGCATAAGCAGGATTTGTGAGGTGTGCGAATTCAAACGTTCATAAGATCAAAAAATCTTTCATATTCTCATGAAGAACTTTACTATGCTTGACTTACACTGTGAACCATATTTCAAAGAAATTACGTCATATTTAGGGGTGAGTCTGACATTTCAACGGTTTTATGCCGCTTATGTTATTTTCAGAAAGTATTATAATCAACACATCTATCAGAAAAGTACTGGTAAAACAACAAAACTGCGCGTCAAACGTAAAATATGTTTGACACCTCATCCTTTGCAGAGCTACGAGTTCAGTAACGTGGCATCATGTACAATAAAAACCCGTTTATTTCAAAAGGATGGTAACGTTCTTTGAGTGATGGATTGAAACAAATGAGATATAGATTGATTCGTCTTGATTGTGAGAAGGACATACAGTATAATATTTGGATATGGTGTCTACGAATCGAGAAAGAAAGGAGAACAATATTGTTCTGTTGAATTTTTTTAATTACTGTGCATAATACGTGTATATACACACATATACATTTGTACACTTATATATATATATATATAACCATATAAATAACACTAGAATAAAATAATGGATAAAAACTCTATTGATAAAAATAGAGAAATATAAAAACCTTGTTTTTTGACCGGTTTTTTGCAAATATCTCATTTTCCAACGGTCGTCGAGCATTTGAGATCATAAGTAGATGAACACTTTTTTCTGTACGACTTATTTACGTATTCATAACCAAAAACGATCACAATGAATTTTAAACACATCGTAGCTCGAAAAGTATTAGACTAATCTTGGGGTATGAAACAAACCGACAACATAGAAAAAGGATCCTGACAATTTTTCAAGGTACTATTAAATTGGCAAAAAACAACACCTGGACACATGGTGAGAAGAGAAACAGGCATTCATAAATTAGAACTCACCATAGTGAAACAAGTACTCAACTTTTGGCTTAAAATCTTACTGATGCCTGAAGATAGGTACGTAAAAATATGCTACAACAAACTAGTAGAGCTAAACGAAAAACAATCTACGACCATATATGAGAAAAACAAATAAAACACAACTGGGTCAGATAGCTCCAAAATATTCTAATGAAATCCAACTTCATATGGATATGGAACAACCAAAGTTGTGTAGATGTTAGATCACAAAGTGTCAACATAGTTAAAGCCTACGGTGAAATATTATACGAGGAAGACACCAGAAGAATAATTCAGTCCTCATACAATCCATATTACAAACTTTTCATAACCAGCTTTAATTACCTTCCTATTCAAATCCCCTCCTCTTTTTTAAAACTTTTTGGTCTACTTAGAACCGCAAACCCCGATCGATTCCACTACTACCAGGACGGCTTCATTCACAAATTCTATGGAGAAGAAAACTGTAACATCTGTAACCTCCATGAAGCAAATAACTTAGAACACTTCCTATTCCATTGCCCCATTTATAACCCGATCCGGGATGCATATATTACCAAATACTTACAGTCAAATGTTCCAGAAAACCTCGCTCAAAGTCTACTCTCAAATGCAAGTACCCAACTAATGATAGACATCGCCAAATTCTTCCAGAACGCCGCGAAGCTGAGAGCCTTTGCACTAAATGTCTAAATGTCTAATACAGAATCAACTTGTAAATCACACAACTAATTATACATAATATATTCACATGATTATATCACACACCTTAGCAACAACCAATGAAATCAAGTGATTTTGCATGGTAACGTGGTATATCGCGATAATATTTTCTCCTAACTCGATATACCACAGTAGCTTTTTAAAAAATAATAAAAAATATAACAATCAATCAATTTTATGGTTTGTGAAATAATCCTTGCAAATACACCTCAAGATTCGGTATATTATCGCATATACCTTGAATTTAACTCAAATACTTTCTGTCTTGGATAATTTTTTACTCGGCAAATTTGGAGATTTATAATCAACGATAATATCCCTCGAGCTAAAGCTCTCGGGTATTATCAGATTATAAATCCCCAAATTTGTCTCGTAAAAAATTACCCAAAAGACAAAAAGTATATTCGTGAAATTCTTTGGTATATCGATAATACACCTTTCTATCGGTATATTACCGTTGATTATATCATACGCCTTAGCAACAACCAATGAAATTAAGGGATTTTCCATGGTAACGAGGTATATCGCGATAATATTTTCTCCCAACTCGATATACCACAGTAGCTTTTTAAAAAATAATAGAAAATATAATAATTAATAAATTTTATGGTTTGTGAAATAATCCTTGCAAATATACCTCAAGATTCGGTATATTATCGCATATACCTTGAATTTAACTCAAATTCTTTCTGTCTTGGGTAATTTTTCACTCGGTAAATTTGGAGATTCATAATCAACGATAATATTCCTCGAGCTAAAGCTCTCGGGTATTATCAGATTATGAATCCCCAAATTTGTCTCGTAAAAAATTACCCGAAAGACAAAAAGTATAATAGTGAAATTCTTCGGTATATGGATAATACACCTCTCTATCGGTATATTACCGTTGAAAATTGTTCCCAATCTATTTGTATGAGAATATTTTTTTCTTGAAACAAATAAATATTATATTATTATTGTTATTATCATAACCAAGAACGAGATATCGCGCGTAAAAGTGCGACCTAACGTTTTTAATGGAAAGTATAGCTATAGCTAATATATCGAGGATATAGAATAATATTTCTAATATTTCAGTTAAGGTACATGCGCCATTTAAGCCCTATTTTTTGCTATATTGAGATAAATAAGAAAATTGAAATAATTGAGGAAAACAAACTTTATCACAATATTACTAATCCATTTGTGAATAAAGTCAACAAACTAATTAACATATTCGATAGAATTTTTCAAAGGAAACCATTGTTTTCAAGAACCTCTAAGATGTTCTTAGGAACATAGCTTCTTATCATGGCCCATCATTAATTACGTAATTTATAAACGCTATCGAAACAAAAAATATATATTATGCAAAACTCAACTTCACATTTGAGATTCTCATATAATCAGTCTGTAACAATAGTTTTTTTGGTCATAAATTGTACGGTGGGCTATCTTGGGCTCAGCAAAACTTAATCTGACTACAGAACACAAATATCTGAATAAAATCAATAAAGAACACGTTTGTGTCGTTATTTTAATAATCAATTTTAATAAAAATGAGATTTTGTTCATATATTGAAAAAAAATATATTCTCCATAATTTCAGTGAGCCTTATTAGAAGTATAAAAAAAAAACAGTGGAATAGTAGCCAACAAAAACCTATAGCTTGATAGGACTTCAGTTACATTATGGACATAAGAATTCCTCTATGTCGTTCTTAGTTAGTCCAACACATTCTTCGTGGTAACATAGAAAACAACCAATGCATTGTCGCATATCTGCTATCTGATAATAAATTGAACTTCATGTATGAACAATAATACAATCAACAATGAATTTATTGAACTCAATGAAAAAAATTACTTCGATCTTAAGATATGAGAAAAAAGGAAAAAACATTTTTTTTATTTAGCACTACGTTGAGTAGTTCAGTTCATCAAAGAAAATCACAAATTTGACTGAATGAGTACACTAAATATGTAAGAAATTTTAATTTCAAATCTAAAGTAGAATAAAATAGATAGGTATTCTCCTCGATATCTACCTAAGTTTAGAATAAGTTCCAGTGGTCTAATACTGGTAATTTTATCTGAAAAATAGCCAAAATGACTCATTTTCTCTTATAGGTTCCATAGTAGCTATGATATTCTATAGTCCTAATAAGGCCCGGGCTATCTTGGAAATCCGTGTGGTGGGCCTTCATAGAGACTTCACCCGGTAACAAGGACTACTTTTCAAATGAAAATTAACAAGGAATAACACAAACAACACTTCTTCTTGGAAGTGCCCATAAATCTAAGTAACTTAACTAAATTTAAAGAAAAAACGAAAATAGTTTGTCCATCCGGAGAAATACTAAATAGTTTGGGGACATGAGGTTATAAATCGTAAGTCATTTGCAACGTCACTGACAAACTGCCAACCACTGCTAAGATGGTGACTCCCTTCCTTTGAAATGAATTTGCACTTCTGTCTATAGTACTAATCGAACATGAGCGCAAAACTTAAACTCATTAGCATTTATAAAAGTAAGAAATTTTTAAAGTGGGCCATCTTGGAAAGAGAGCCATCCTAGGCGCAAGTAGCTTAATTGCAAAGTTGTGATGCATTAATATACTTATTTTAATGAGAATACCCGTTTTGAGCAACCCTGAATCCATTTTGAGAGTTTTCGGCTTGTCATCAGTACGTGCGTACGTATGTATGTATGTAGCTCACAAATTTCTTAACCCGTCGAACGTATAATGTTGAGATTTTGTATTTGAGAGTGGTCTAAAGACTAGTAGTGCACCCCGCCGCATAATTGTTACGAACGTCTGTACCGGCAATGCACTTTTCTTGGAATCTTCTTTTCAATTTTTTTTATTAATCCAAAATGGTTAGCCGTAGGATGTTAAAATTCAGTATTTGCTGTAGCATCTTGATGATTATCTGATGTTTTTGTGACAACCGGCTGTACCGCAAGTGCACTTCATATAAGAGTAAGATTCAAATCAGTCAGCCGTAGAATATTAAAAATCATAAACTTCTAGAATATCTAGTTGTACATCTCGCATTATGATTGCGATCCGCTTAACCGAAAGTGCAGTTTTTCGAATTTTTCACATAAATCCTGAACGATCAGCTGTAAAATTGTTAAATTTAGTATTTATAGCAATTGTAGCATTCTAATGATAGCTTCATATCTTTTTGGCCTTACATCCTATCGCAGTGGTAGTGCGGGAAAGAATTGATGATTGCGCGTCGATGTACGATGTACGCGCGGTATCTTACTTACGGTTATAAATATACGCAAATAAGTCATGCAATCCTTTATGTTGAGAAAAATATATACTTTATTCTTACTCATAGCCTTAAATGCTTTAATGACCGTTAGAAAGTGAGATATTTGCGAAAAACTGGCCAGAAACAGTGTTTTTGATCTTTGGCGTCTGATATCTCCTCAAGCACCATGATTTGACTATATGATTTTTGCACACTCATTTCAATGCCAAAACAAAGATATTCCCGCAATGAAAAAACCAGTATTGATTATTCGGTAGATAAAAACCTAGATTGACTGGAGTAATAAGAAGCTCAATTTTCTTTATCATTTTGATATTATCAGTGAAAGTGATGATTCTTGATACAGCTTATAAAATTTCAAAAATAGCTAGAATCTAAAACTCAATAACTTGGCGGTGCTGAAAACAATAGATCTACTAACAAAATATCACCCAACATCCGTCTATTACGGAAGTAAGGAAACATTATTAATGATCACGAGCTTTGATTCCACGGAAATATTCTTTGATAACACAATCGTTGTGTCCATCCAGTGGCGTGAATAGGGTCCGTAAAGACCCGCAATGCGGGGGGGCTGTGTAATTAGGAGGGCACAACACAATTTGCCACGAAACTATAATACACCATTTGGATAGAACATCATGAGGTAGAAAACTTGAATTTGAAATTTTTTCATTTTTTGATAACGGATTTTGTTAATAAAAGAGCCCGAGGAACCGATATTCAATTTTATTTTATTTCAAGTATGTGAATTATTCATTTTTCCAATTTGTTCAACTCTTGCATTATGACTTTTCTTCTTCTACATAATCATTGAGTTTTCAAAAGTTTGTCGAGGCCTATATTTTGATTTTCGGGGGGCCAACAAATTCTAGTTGCGTCACTGTGTCTATCCTGTTGAACCTTTACGTAGAGTATTGTTTGATTGGCATTTGTTTAACGTTTACCAAAATAGGTGTCGTGAAAAAAAATATAATATTCATTTACAGTTCAATGTACGTTATTGTACACGCTATTATGGAAGTAAAATTTGTGTTGTCCAATCACTACAGCGCATGAAACCTAATTAATTGTTGTGGCAATGTCGAGTGTGCTGATAATTTTTACGAAACAATTGAATATAGAAAACTTGATTTTTCATTATGCTAACTCACCATATATGTACGTCTGTTTGCAAAGTTAGAAAAAATGAAATATTATAAAGAATCTTTTCAATACACCAGGATTGTGTTAAATTGCTCTAAAAAGAAGGAGATGATTTTTTTTCTGGTTTTCCATGAATGAAAGCGTGACCGCTAGATCATATATTTTATAGAGAACCAGGGAAAAATCATTCTTTTCTTTTTAGTGCGATTTAATATGAGCATGATATTCAAAAATCTTCTTTCATCATTATTTTAATGTGGAAAATTGAACTTCCTCGAAGTTTTTCTTGACAAGATTTCTCCAAATTCTACAGAAAATATTGCTTATATTTTTCTGCTTGTCAAACCCTTTCCTTTGATTCCCATGTCAGGGAGAATTTGAGGCGGCCGCCTCACTCACGTTATCATTCTATCATATCATCATTTCGACAGTCAAGCCCTCTCATTTGCTATCCATATCAAAAAAATTGTGATGAAAACTGTAATTCGTCATCTTATAGCGGTGGTCATTTTGAACAAATTACAGTACTAAATACCTATACTGAATTGTATTGTCACCAGCACTTAAATTATTTACAAAAGTCCGTGGGAAATGGTTCAAAGCTCGAATATCAAATTTGATGTATAATTCAACGACACAGTGAAATCCATTAATCTATTTAATTGATCGTTAGCATTGTTTGTTCATTTCCATCTCATTCTATTCAGATATTTGAAAATCCAACCAAGTGACAACATCGGAGACTCTTATATATTACAAACAAGATCCAGAAAATAAGCTTCTGTACATCAATATAACGATTAATGTTGTATTATTCAGAGCATATTTGAATTGAATTATTCAAAACAGAACAGATATACTTTTCCACATGTCATAAACTTTAACAAGGGCTATAGTGGTTGATGAAATAATCTATGTATTGAACAATATTCATTCCATTAGCTTTCAATTCCATAATGAAGTTGAGAGTACTTCAGTACCAATTCTAACTCTATCAATGTAAAAAACTTTTTGTGAAAGTTATATAAATCTTTGGACTGTTCGTGATGGCTGATAAGAATTGATCATCAGTTAACATATTTCGTAGTTAAATATGAGCTAACAATAAGGAATTCTAATTTTTTAATTATACTTCAGACTGAAGTGAGTCCAATTTGATTATGAAATTAAGATTGAATCGATCGTTGAAGCTGCTATAGTCCTCAAGATTTTGAAAAATCATAAGATCGATATTTAGACCTCATATATCCGGAGTATAAATGAATGAGTTTACTTGTTGGTTTGTTACTGATGAAGAATTACTTATTCAAGTCGGTATAAATAGGAATATGAATATGGATGGAACAGAAGAAGTAGCAGAGTTAGAGATTTGGAACAGGGTGAATACGATTGACATATAACTGTGCAATTGATTGCATTAAGGTCAGTCAGAAGGCTGAAATCATGTACATATGCTGAGCCATTATATATTCTCAACGTGAATGAATTGTTATTCCTAATAGAATGATCTAGTCTAGTTTGGTTGCGCCTTATTTCTAGAGAATTGGAGTAATTGCATGATCAATATTATACACATCGAGAATCATTCTTCATGATATCGTGTTCGTAAATCCTAGTATGTTCAATTAAGCCTGTACTGCATTGCTTGTAATCAAATTTAAATCGCAGATTCTTGGTAATATCTTCAGTAAAATTTAAATTACATCCAGATATCTCTTCTCACAGAACAAAATTGAACTTCCAAACATGATTAGAATATCAAATAACTTGTAATGGAATGGTTAGGAATAATATTTTATGCAAACAATTGTGTACTGGTCTTCTTCGAGAAGTGAAGTCTTAATTAAATATTGAAGTTAAACTTCAGCCGGTAGTAAAAACTCATTCGAGTATATTTCTGCCGGTATTAAGATAAGAAATTAAAATTTATATTCGAGCAAACCAGCAGTGAGATTCTAAACTTTTTACAGCTGAACGTGACTTTTAATTCAACATGCTTTTCCGTAATTAGACTTACAGTGAACAATGATGAAGGCTGTTACATCTTTTTCCAACCTTCTGCATAATTCTTCACGTGCATAAGTACACTAGTAGTGTAATGAAATTTTCCTAGAATTCTGCTTCTTGAAACAACACAATTTCATTGCATATATGTCTTTATGCTTGTCTGGCTATCACAATCATATTTTGGCAAGACTAAAAGTTTGGAAATGTCTTTGAACTTGATCATAAGCGCCTATAGATATAGATTCTATCAAAAATACTCTTGTTCTTCCGCTGATGTGGAAAATAGTTTACACATCGCAGAAAATACTTGAACTTAGAATTCGCGCATCTCAACGCTTCCACAATATCAATATGTTAAATTTGAATTCCATTATCTCAATTCAGTTTTCCTATGGGATCATATCAAGAGCATTCTGTCTGAGCATAACATATGTATCTAATCAGAGGTGGCTCTCTATGAATTTTTTCATTTGGCTGTCATAAAGAGTACTTTATGAGACTTGTTTGGGTATCATCTTCATGGACCTCAAACCTAATTTTCATTAGGTTGGTAGCTACATTGCTAGTAGTCCAGTCAAGTTAGTCTCAAAAATAGGGATACCCTTGCATAAATTCCCAAGAAGCTGAAAATCGACATAAACGTTAGAAATACAATTATAATGAAGTAGTGGAAAGTCCCCAGCGATCCCATGTGTGCAAAAATTTTTATACGAGGTCAAAGTTCACAAAAATAGGCTTTCCGGGTTTTTAAGTAAAACGGTTGATTTTATGATGAAAATAGTCAAGATAAGAATTGTAGATCTTTCAATTCTCCACAAAAATAGTCTCAACCCCTTTCTCCCTAAGATTCACCATTTCTGAGAAAAAGCCATTCTAGAGTTATATTCTTAATAATATGCATGACTACGCTGCCTATGTACATTATGGACGTATAATATAGATCGAACTGTTGGTTTGCGTAACTAGTACTCGTACATTGATATTGAATGACAATTCTAAGAATATGAAATGAGAAGAAACCCAATCCCTCATTTTATGTGACCATGTGTGCGAATGGCCGAGCGTGTTTGTTCACCTATACATGCTGTGACGTCACTCGACCAAGAGGTCGCAGATTCGAATCCACTCACCGACAATGGGTAATTTGTCGTAAAAATAAAAAATGCAGCTACTTGCATCATCACACTCGGGTGCTACAGGTTGCCTACCTATACACCTTAAAATATGTAGCAATGGCATGAAATTCTGATCGGCAGTACGACGGTGTTATACCGCGGCTCGGTGATACCGATTAGGAAGACCTAGGCTCTTACAAGAGCTGTTACGTCAGTGATGCAAATGTGACCTTAAGCAGAATCTGTCTGCTGTTCAATTGTCAACGTAGCAGTGTCCGTCTATTACTTACTTTAAATCACTTGCATATATAAATTACGTTACGTATCTTTTGCAAAACATACACGTTATAAAAAACGTGTTCAATCAGCTTGTCTTCCTCCAACTTGGCTTCTGCTCATCAACATTTTTATCAAGTATATTAGCAGCTTCAAGTGTGGCTTGCAAATCAACTGGACCCAAAAGAATGGGGTTGGAAGCTAATAAATAATATATTAAAATTAATCCACACTCTACTTCCACCTGCACCAGAAAAGCTCCTACATACTATTTTTTATAACTGCAGAAAGAGGAGTAATTCAAAATTCGGCTGCAAAGAAGTAAGCTGACTTTGTTCACCAGCATGCACCAGCTGTCAAAGCCAGTCGTGTTTAAATACTAAATCTTCAACAGAAGATAATCCTTACATCAACGATACAACAATTGTTTAATCGCTATTTGAATAATTTACGTCCACTCAGGAAGATGAAGATGAAGAAGAAGTTGAATAAGAAGAACCAATATTATATTAAACTTCAATAAGAAGACCGTAAAGTAGGCCTTCCGGGAAAACCACATTGAAAAATACGCGCCAATTACACTTACTCATAGGTGGCGTGGAAACGTGTGCATATTATGGGGAATATAACTTGAGAATGGCTTTTCTCAGAAATGGTAGATCTTAGGAAAAAAGAAGTGGAGACCATTTTTGTAGAGAATTGAAAGATCTACAATTTGTGTCTGAGCTATTTATATCATAAAACTGATCGTTCCGCTGAAAAATTCAAAAAACTTATTTTTGCGAACTTTGACCGCGCATAAAATTTTTTGCACACACGGGATCGTTGGGGACTTTTCACAACTTCATTTTAATGGTATCCTTGACGTTCATGTCAATTTTCAGCTTCTTGGGAATTTATGCAAGGGTGAATGTCTATTTTGACTGGACTATAGATAATGTAATGTAATTGATCAGGCAACTATGCAAGATTTCAACTTGACTTATGAAAAAACACAACAACCACAATGACAGTTGTAATTACAATTTATACATTACTCAATTTATATTACTACCTCATTTACTCACATGAAGTTTTATATGCTCGGGCGCCAGGATATTTTTAGTTAAAAAGAAACAAAACATTGGAACTTTTATCAAAGGAAGTCCGGTTCCGAAATGTAAAAATATTTTCCCCAAAATGAAACCACAGAATGAGTTTTAGGAATTTAATTTGATCAAAGGAAAATTATTGAAACAAACGAAACAACAATCACAACAGATTGACTCATGCATCCAATTTGAATAAAGGCAAAGGAGTAAATCTTAAACCAAACAATAATCACAACGGATTGATTTATCATAAACAATTATTTAACGAATAGAAATTGGTTCTAAGAGCAAGGGCGTTTTTAGAAGAATCTAGAACTTTTTTTAATAATTAATAAAATGAATAGAACAACCTATTATAGGCCCTGGGTGATATCATTGTTGAACAAGCGCTTCGCGAAGAAGGTGCTAATTCAAACCCAACAATGCCACTAACCAGTGCACATTTATAAGAAATGAAATAAATCTGAAAAATCTGATTTAATTTCAATTGTCTAGGCCCTGGGTGATTTCACTGTTGAACAAGCGCTTCGCAAAGAAGGTGCTAATTCAAACCCAGCAATGCTACCAACCAGTCAACATTTAGAAGAAATGAACTAAATCAGGAAATTCTAATTTGAATTCAATTGTCTTATCGGAATTAGATAGCGTAGCGATTCACAAAGAAGGTGTTTCCATTATCTGATCCCACAGACTCAGAAAAAAATCAAGAGTGCATACTTAAAGTACTCAGCAACTCTTATATTACATTTGAAATGCATGCCTGCCCTATTGAATCCATCGTGCCTTTATGACAGTAGAACGATTAAGTGTCGTCAGCGCCATCTCTCATCACAAAGTTGAAACATATTCGTATCGCCGCCATATTGGTTACACGCATTTCTGCGCAATGACGCTTTTATCTGTCAAATCTGACAGATGTCCCACAATTATAACTTTAACTTATTTAAACACTTAATTATGGTATTAATAGTTAGTCTAACACTTAATTCACAGTGTTTAACTCAGTAAATGATATTACGTGAGTGAGTTTATCTTCTTTCACAAAATGTTTTGATCCACTATTGTTTGTAGGTTATGTTCACGGCGCGAGCACTAGAAATGTCTAACAAAAATACTATAAATGTTCGGGTCTCTGGGAATTATCCCTTCTTAGGGACGAACGGTAGGCACTAGCTTCGTCACAATAATCTAACTGTCACTCCAATATGTCAAAATACAATATTTCCGAAGAAAATTCTCAAATTGTTAAGGTTTATATCAATTTTTCCCAAAAAGTAACAACATTCCCATTAACATATTTTGAAAAGTATTTTTGATCAACAGAAGTTATTCATCTGTCAAGTCTCATTGTTGCCAAAAGAGTCAAATGAACAATTAAATCATCGATCTTTCCAAACTATGAAATTTATTATTTTTTGACATTGATGAACTTCAATTGAAAGAAGTGTATCAGATACATGTTTCATAAGATATTTTAGGTCACTTGTTCATAAGAGAACTCGTTTTCCTACAAGAATACGTGGCCTAAAATCATGTCCCATGGAAATTATATCTTAATATACTATTATTATAATCTGAGTATGACATCATATAGTCCAGCATCTCAGGCCCACCAGACGCTATCAATTCTCAGAAAAACAAAATATGTGGAATAGAGTAGTGTCAGTATGCATTTCCATCGTATGCATACTTGCTAGCTTGAGCTGACGGCTAATTTAGAGATACCAGGTGCTAGAGGTACAATAAAGCATTACTCACTTTTTCTGAATTCTAAGTATTGATTTATATGTGATGCCCTAGAGAATATTGTTAAAAATTGATAATCAACACTGTCAGGCACTCCTCATCGGCGGTAACTCCTGCTAGACACTTTGAACTTGCAAAAAATAGCGTGATCTCACTTATAATCTGAGTCCTAGTTTTTATACATGATACTCAGACTGTATTTCTATACTTTTTGTGAACAGTCAGACCAATCGTAGGGGCCAAACAATCTCCAGACACTAAAGCACTGATTTATGATTGATAACTGTAAAATGAATGTGACCTTGAGTAGAGCATGATGTCATGAGGATCATAACGCCAGTAATGATGTAATAACTAGGACATGAAAGTCTCTGAAAGCTACACAAATCCTTGGTAAATCCATCTAGGTATCTCTGCTTAAATTTTATTTCATATTCATATAGATGAAAAATTTGACAATCATACGACCTGCCATCGGTTAGTTTCCAGGAAATTCAATTCCTCAAAGATATCGAATCCAGCATCATCCTGCCAAAAACAATTGGAGAGTCACTAACAATAGTTCAAGATTCGATCGCGTGATTACCAAGTCAATTTGGTTTTCTCAATTAAATACTGTTTTTATAGATAATATTAATTAGAGGAATACGGTTCTGCCGGGCTGCCTCAACAAAGTTGTGCTGTAAGTAGTTTTAAATGAAACTCAATTGATTGTTTTCCTGCAAACAATTTGTCGTGCAAATTGTTACATGATTCGACTCAAACAGAAGTATGTGAATCCTTGAAAAGTTTGGTTGTCACTTCTCATTTGGCCGCAGCCTCCTCCGAACTAGGTGTGAGCAAATATGACTGTTAAATTTATACGTTTATAACGTATGTTAATGAATTATATATAAAATTGAAGTTGGTTTCCTATTTAGAAGTACCCAGAAATAGAGGTTATCAACTATTAAAGATACATAAGAGCGAGAGTTCGCTTGCATCGATAAGTGAGGTATTCGGTATTCAACTCAAGGTGCAAGCAGTAGAATAGACTCAAGAATACTTTTTGCAACAATAATTGTTATAAACGTTTCTCACTCAATATATTCTATTGACTCTCTGTTATAATCTCAAATGTCAAGCGCAGCTGCAGTGTAGCGTCCTGTTGAGTCCTTAGTTCTTTTGAATCTGGTTGTTAGCTTAAAGCCCTGAGAGTGTTGAAATACCTAAGCACAAGATTCAGTGAGGAATTACTGGTGTCAACAGTTTTTACACACATCAAGCACCTATACACATTTTTCCCTCGTTGATAACCTGATCAGGATTATTACAGTCCCATTGCTTGATCCCAGCCGTTGATAGCCTGACAAGGGCCACTACAGCCCAAAGCTGCTCGCTGCTTTGTTGATGGCCAGCCACGGCACACTACTGCCCGAATCTGCTCGCTGAGCCGTCGGCAACCAACCACAGTCGCATTACGCATGCCTGGCTTCAAACCGCATCATAGACACTCCACTCTTGCACGCAACTGGCTCCATGCCGTTGTGACGAATTAGGCCCCAAAATCCGTCACTATTGCACATCCCAGAGCCTTCTGCTACCGTCAATAACTTTTAAGCACATCAAAATCTAATTCACCTCTTGCACACCCTGTAAATTTCAAATTCAGTAATTCTGCTTCAACATACAACACCGCTTATCGTTAGTTCATCAGTCTTTAACTACTTTAAATACGTTTTATTATATTTCACATGTGGAGGAATAAGGTTAGGGTTTAAAAACACCTGAAATGAAATGCAATTGATATCGTATGATCTGTATTTATGTCTTGTGTCTTTCCGTAATAAAATCTGAATGTAATCCACCGTTGTCCAGTAAATATGTTGTATATTGCATATTTTTTGTTTGACGTTCTGCGTGACCTTCGACCATACACAAACTAGATCCGACACTTGACAGTTTCTATATAACCGACTGATTGAAAAACTACTTAGGACAATTTCAATTTTAAGGAAATAAAATCAGGAAAGGATGTATCCGATAGGAGAGTAATAGGAAATTTGTAAGTGTGATGAAATTTGTATTTGTAACATTACTTCTTCTTTTTTCTGTATGTCTTCTTTACATTATTGTTAGTGCTAATATGAAATTAATTTAAAAACATGTTGAGTAAGCTTTCATTAAATTTTGGGTATAAATGAGGCCTTCTGGCTGACTTAAGCCACTTCTGTGTAAGTCCAGTCTTCCGAGCAGCCGTTCCAAAGTACGCTTCCAGTTCCGATACCAAGCGTCATCTTCAGAGTGTTTACCGTCCAAGTGAAGTTTTGTGCTAAGTTTGTTAGCACAACTGTCTGACACAATAAGTGAGTTTGTTTTGTTTTTTTCTAAGTCCGTAAAAGGAACTTAGAATGTTTTTGCTGTTTTGAACTTAGGATATTTTTGCTGTTTTGAACTTAGAATATTTTTGCTGTTTTTGAACTTGGAATATTTTTTGAATAATTTACCGTAGAAGCATTGCTGATGAAGTCTTCGTGATTTCGAAGCATTTGATTGATTTAACGTAGAAGCACCGCTGAAGAAGTCTTCGTGATTTCGAAGCGTTTGATTGATTTACCGTAGAAGCACCGCTGAAGAAGTCTTCGTGATTTCGAAGCGTTTGATTGGTTTAACGTAGAAGCACCGCTGAAGGAGTCTTCGTTACTTCACAGCGTTTGATTGATTTTAACGTAGAAGCATTGCTGACTCCACAGTGTTTGAAATACATCACGTAGAATCCCTGCTGGAGGAGTCACCTGGTGACTTCACAGTATCGAATCGACTTAACGTAAAATCACTGCGAGGGAGCAAATCTGGGTCCACCCGCATAGAACGATTTTTTGTCATCTGCGACCGCCTGGGACCGTACTGCGACCGCCTGGGTCCGTACTGCGACCGCTAGTGTCGACCGTCAGCCGAAGTATCTTCGTGCAAGTGTTCTGTAATATATATGTTCTATGTTCGTCGTCATCGTTTTGTGTAATAAATCTCATTGCGACACCTACCTCCCGATAATTATTTTGACAACCCTAACCCTTCCCGAATGAGCTATCCAGCCGTCTGCACTTAGAAACTGCGTCACCGACCGTATTGGCGCCCGAGCACACTGTTAGCAGTTTTGATTGCGACGTCAAAGGTAACAAAACCAAGGGGATCATTACACCGTATCATAAACAAACCACGTTTACACACGCTCAGCGCCAGGCCGTATCATAAGCAGTTTACGCTTACACATGCACACTCAGTAACTCAACTAACAAACCAAATAACTCAACTCACACACCTAGTAACTCAACTCACACACCTAGTAACTCAACTCACACACTTAGTAACTCAACTCACCTAGCACTAGTAACATCACATCACTAGCTCTATCATACCCACGGCCATGGCGTCTTGACTATCTGGACAATAAAACTAAACTGACGGAATAACTTAAAACTCATCATTCAGTCATGAGCGATCACATAAGTAATTGAATTAACAGACTTATCAACTTATGAAATCGGGTGATGATAATTGTATCTCTTGTAACACAATTAAAATGACAAAATATGATTTTGCCAAGTGAATAGAACTGCGAATGATATCTCTAAATACACTTATTTATTCATGGATATATGTTTATCTGCCAAGAAATTTATAACAAATCATGTGTACCAAGTATTCTACAGTGCTTTAGTTGATGAAAATCTCCTGCCTTGCAGCTATTTCCGTAAATTAACTATCACGCTTTGAAATATTGCTTGGACGCACTCGATTTTGAATAACTATTCCGATTGCTAGTATACAAATTGAAAACTACATTCAATAAGAATAATTCACTAAATTCTATCACACAATAATTAACTTGTTATCGATCAATGAGATCTTGAAACTAACAGGAACAGAACTTTTGTTGATGCTACCTACAGGGTCGGATTCAAGCATGGGCATTTATTGGCATTTTCTTAGAGCGGCAAATATTTAGGAGCGACAAATTTTGAGGAAAATATTTGAAATCTGTGAATAATTTGAAATTTTGTTGCAAAGGTATCATCCTAATTTCAGTACAGCAGAAGTTGAATCAAGTAGTTGTCACAGGTAATAAGTACACAGTTCACATTAATAGTCACTGGACTATATCTGGTGAGCACATGTAAAGGATTTCCCATTTTTTCTTTATTATATACATAACGAAGTAGGATATTTTCAACATCTCATAACATTAAAATTAAACCTACGTCACACGACACTTTTTTCGCTGCTGGATTTCTTGTTTGGTTACGCTGATGGGTCCTGCTAGATTGGCAGATCTTTTCAATACGCGTACGGCGCCAGAAATTATCGTTATTATTCAGAATGAAATGTAGCTACCAAATTTCATATAAAACCAACATATGTCAACTCACCAGAAATTCAATGCATCTAGAATCACTTTTCTTAAAAAATAATAATAAAGAGTAAATGTGACATTTTTTTGAAATTGAGTGTCAACGCCACATTTTGAACTCACGTGACTAGGAGCTAGCTTTCTATTGGTCACCGTTTGAATCCATCGGACAAACAAGCATGAAAAATAGCACACGTTCTATCACGGAAACCATGTATAAAAACCAGCAGTGACTGTCACTTTCTATCATAGAAACAAGCTCGGTAGCCAGCACAACTCTAAGCAAAAAAACCATCAAAGAAACAAGCGTCATGTGAGGCGGGCTTCATAAAATAGCATCTATTTTGATATTAGAACATAACAGTATGAATATGTGTAAGCGCAATTGTTCTTCTGCAATTTAAAAATGGATCCAAGTGTCCTAGATGTCTCTGTACAACTCTGCTTGCACAAGACTTTATATCACTCTGCTTGTCTACGACAAATACAGCAATTTGCATCTTTGTTGCTGCCATCCTGTGAGAACTATCTCCAACTACAAGCTCAAGCAAGCCTTCTACAAATCTTTCAAGATTTGGCTAATAAAGGAAAAATATTTCATCTTGCGGACAAAAAGTATATGTTGATATTCTGATGAGATATTTTCGGGCTTCTGCTCCCTTATTCCACGAAAACTGTACATTTCAAATAATTGTTACTAGTAATTTCATTGTGCTCCATCAACAGGAGTTACTCATGCAAGCTATCTGCTCATGTCCCATGTGGAGTCAAGATCATTATTTGATTTGCAACGTAAAGCCTCCTCACCAGTCACTCTTTTTGACAAATCCGCTTGGGGCTGTAGCGCTGGTAGGGACAAAAAATCCGAACAAAGTCCATAATTTTCAATTGATAATGTGCGCATTGATATTTGAAATACGAACATTCTCATAACCAATGTATTTATTGATATTTCATTTATTTGGATATATATCGTTGTTTTGATTTTTGACGGCATTCGTCCCTATCTACTCTTCTATCCTTAGAAGATATTATAAAAATGCGACTAGGAAGAAGATCAATTGAGACAGTTACAGGCTGATCTAAATATCCACGAACTCAATCTAATCCTTTTCACCTAAGATAACATAGTCTTCAATGAATATTGTCGTCATTAAGAGATGATTAGTTCTTGTAAACTATTGATGAAATTTCACTTTCAATCCAAATATCATCAAAATAATCCACGAAAATGGTTCGATGGATAATGAAAGATATTATTCCACTTACAGTACTAGCAATCTTATAGTATTACAGAAATTTTAAGATGTAGAGTAGATAATATCTGTGCTAGACGTAGTGTATATGCACAAGTGGTGAACCCTTCTCTATCTCAAACATGTTTCCGAGTGAACTCACATGAGTACTTTGTGCCTCTGGTTTCTCCTAAACATAGAATTTAAATTGCAAGCAAGCTGGAGAATAACAAGATTGTTTCCGGCTTGCTAGGCAAGCAAAGTTTTGTTCAAGTATATTATCAAATGCAATATGTGGAAACTGGAAACTCAAATATTGTTCTGACAAACAAATACAATGCAAAGTGTGTTGTGGTCACTTAATGTATTCCTGGTTCTATTATTATACAAATGTTATTTGGAATTGACATGTTGCTTCAATAATATCCAGAACTCAAATCACTATTGATGTTGGAGGTTATATTATTTAGGAATGAATTGATCAATTCCACCGACTCATTGAAGCTTTGTGACTTTGCCACATATTTTGACTAGGGTGTAGAGTTTGTGAGGTTAAAGCTGCATTCACAACCACTTTAGACTCTGCTTAATTTACACTTGAAGTTCAAATTACGCAGGGTTAAAATTTGTAACATTCACAACCACTTTCAACATTGCTTGAAATTTTGTAATGCCATCTATGAAAACAAATACAAAATAATGCAAATATTGAATACTTTATTCTTCTTTTCGTTTGAAAGAATGTATTTTCAAATTCAATGCTTAATTCTTTGCGGGGCATGAAGAATAGTTGTTAATACAGTTATCTATTTACTTTTTAAATAATTTACTTGAATGAATATAATAAGTTAACAAACTTTATAAATCTAAATTCAATAATCTCTCGTCCATATTAAAGAAAAGAAATGATCGATTAATGAAATATCAAACCAAGCTTCAAACCATCAATTCACTGTTTGCATATGGCTTTTATTATTCTATTTGATTTGAAACGTCAAAAACACATGTTGAATCATCGGAAGATGCAATGCACATGCGCACATGCCAATTCGCTAGCGACTTGAAGTGAAAGTTTGCACTTTGCAAACATTCCAATCCGAACGTAAAGTACGCAGACTACAAATTTCAGTTGTGAAGGGTGACTACTGAGCTCATACGCTTAGCTTTGAATTTTAAGCTAGCATGAAATTGTGCCATGTTCAAATTCGGTTGTGAATGGACCTTTAGGCTTATAAAGTTAGAGCGTGTAGAGTTAGAAACTTGGCTCTACATGACATCTGATAACTTTTTGACAGTGCGATCCATATGGTTTTACATGAAAATGTTTTTGGTGGAATTTCACTTATTTTTGTAATTATTTATTTTACTATCATTCATAACAAGAAGTAACCATATCAATTCTCAGACCTCCAGCATCAAAATTTGCAGATGTCTCATACAAACTTATATTCCCTAGTTTGAGGGATTGGGGGGTGAGTGTTCCAATTTTTTGTTGTTTTTGAACTAATACTAGTTCACATACCAAATTTCAGCTCTTTAGGACTTCAGGAAGTACCCTAAGAATTTTGTTGATCATCAGTGAGTGAGTCAGTGACGAAATCGGAGTTTTTCAGATATCAATCAAATCTAAAGTATAGAAGCTATGCGATTGAAACCTCGGATGTTGGATCACGGTGTAATCAAAATCACGAAAATCAATGGCAAAATTTAGAAATTTGATAATAGACGTCTAAAAAAATAAAACTCATCTGGTGTAAATATTGCTCTATCTATTAACGAAAATTTTGTATGAAAGCATAATTAGCTCTCTGCTACCAAATTTACCATCTACAAAACGTTAATAATTGTGAAATAACTCCTTGAAGCAAATCATGGAATCTCCAAAAATAGTATAAGTATAAATAGTTTTTCCTCAATAATCGAAGTACTGTAGTATGTGTAATACCAAGTCATACGACAGCAAAGCGAGCTCTTATTTCATGTCCAGCTTCTAATCCATTTGAAACATCAAATTCCATTTCGTCTAGTACCAAATTACATGATCGGCCTATATCGACTGCCGATGAGTATCTTCCGAACGCTTCAAAAAACATTGCATTCGGGATCTCTTGTGTTAGGATACTATTCAACATTCAAAATGATAGCCTGGAGACAGCGACCGCATTATTCACCAGGAATGAGATGCTTACCTGCGTACTCGGAGAACATGTATGCTATGATTTTCAAAACTAAGTTTTGAATTAACTTCAACACAAAAAACACAAAACTAAAGACAAAATGTAACAAAACTCATAATTATATGTTGAAGTTCATATAATGATATTCATCTCTCACAGAATAGAATCGTGTACAGCGCATTTTAACATGGTTTATTTATTTTTCATTCTTCGAATTTTTTCATACAAATTATAGTCATATCTTTTTCCTGGAGGAAAGAGAGTGAGTGAAGAGCTTCACTACTGAATGATTCCTCAAATTATACACTCATCTATTTGATTTTGTTAAGATAGAATAAAGGCACTCACTATCATAATCTCCAATTGCCGGTATCAATCAATGTGACGGAAAATAATAAGAGCTAAATTTTGGGTTGATGATACTGCAGCAGCACAAGTTGCCAGCGCTACCCTTCATTTTAAATTGAAAATGTTCTATTGGAAAGGGGTGGCTGTTTGTAAAAATGAAATATTGTTTTATTATTGTTTACATAATTATATAGAAAACAGTACAACCGTCAATAAATACTTGTTCAAGTTTCCTTTTTGTTTTGTAATTATTAATTCAAAAGATCATCTCAAACTAGTTGCAAGAGAACCTGCGCAAAATAAGTCATACAGGAATGATCGAAGATTCATTCTCCGCTGGGGCTTCGAGACGTTCCCGAAGACCTCCTGAAGCGACAGAAGCTGATTCTTCACACAAGTCACTGGAATCGCTTCAATACAATGAAAACTTCCAGTATCAATCTGAAGGATCTCTTCTACTTGAAACAAAAGTTAATTTAACTGGAACCTGTATATGAAACAGTGAAACATCGTCATTTCTGTTTGGTGGATAGTGCTGAAAAACGATTTCATCAGTGAAAAATTGTCAATTCTAGTAATATCTTCAAAACAGTGTGGGATATAATTAGAACTGAATCGGTAGGAGAATCAACAAAACAGTAACTCTAAGCAGTGCATTATTCTTCTTGATACCGTACTAAAAAGATGAAGTAGAAAACTTGATCAAAAATAAACTATATAAAGAATATGAAATCAGCTGGCCTGGATGAGGTTCTTTTTGAAATATGTGCTTTGGCCATTGCCAGCCCGCTGACCTATCTCTTAAACCTGTTTTTCGAAAGTGGAGAATTCTCACAGAAACTGAAAACTAATAATGTTATTCCGATGCACAAGAAAAGCAAGAAGGATGACATGAACTGTAACAGACCTGTTGCCTTATCGTTAGGTTTCGCAAAAAATTTTTTAAGTATGCTTTTCTGGCGCGAATAAAGTTATTAGCATTAAATCAATTCGGTTTCTGTGAGAACTCCTCCACAGCTTTGGTGATCCATGATACCCATTAGAACATAATATCGAATCTTGAGAGAGGCCATAACCCAATGGAAATATTCTGTGATCTGACAAAAACTTTTGACTGCGTCAATCACAGAATATTTCTGGAAAAGCTTTATACTTACGGTATCAGAAATATATCGCTTGAATGCATCAAGAACTTTTGAAAAAAACGACAGCATTGACAAAGCTAGTTTTTCTCGTTCGTCTCCTAAAAGTGTATATTTCCAGCAACCTTGACATTCATAATATTTCTGTGAAACATTTCTGATGCTCGCGCTGTCCTAGCCTACAAACAATAAGAGGTGAAACAATCAGTGGGAGAAGAGAAACTAACTTACCTGATACACTCCACTGAGCGTCAAGGTGTTGATTAAGTATTAGAATAACTAATGATACCATGATTGAGTGTTCTAAATGAGCTGTAGCTGTAATTATTGAACATCTGTCAAATGACATACCTCTCATATATAGAGGCGCTACTAAGCAGAACTTTTGTGTCAATAATGGCGCTAATGCTTGTAAGTTATCCTTTTGTAATAAGAAATGGCGCTGGTAACATTTTTTAGTGCTATAGTCGTGAAGTCTCGGTAGATTCAATTGGTAGGCTTGAATTTTTAAATTAAATTCAAGAACTGCAATAATACTTTCGGTATATACTCTCCACGTTTCTGAGTCTGTGATGTCAAATGATGGCAGCACCTCTTTTTTCAGAATAATTCTTTTCTTGTAAATGTGGACTGGATGTTTGCGTTGTTTGGTTTGAATAAACACCGTCTCTGAAGCGCTTGTTGAACAGTGGTATCACAAAGGGCCAAGAATAGGCTGTTTTTATTTCCTTCTGAATCATTCCTAATAGTATATTATGCTACAAGGACCGAACGATTGTCATTTTTGTCCAGGATAAATTTGGCTGCATTCGGTGGAGACGAGGGCAAAGCCCAAGACGTAGCTCCATGCAGCCTTTATCCGTGACAATAATGACAGTCGTTCAGTGTCCGTGTTGCATACGATACTTTTTGTAACAAGTGTACTAAAGTATCCCCATTACTAAGCTTTTTAAATAAATTTGGATGTATTGAAACTATCTTATCGATTTGACAAACAGATTTTTGCAAATGCAATCACATTACAGTCAACTAATACAATGGAACATAACTTACATGATTTATTCTATTGATTGATATTTTTCACATTTTCTGTGCTTTCCCGTCCACAATAAATGCACATACTATAACGAACACATTCTATAATACAAATTTCTTTCAAATATCAATTTGACATATATCAATGAAATAATTAAGTCCAACGGCATCATGATCCATGATCCACAATTTCATTTTTACCCAGCGGACAAAAATATCCATTTATTCTCAGTCAACAGAGAATTAATGAGAATTGTTACCATAGTATGGAATTGAGAACTTTCGAAGCAGAAATTAGCTCAGTAATAGTGTACTTTCGGTGTATGTGTTACAAAAAATGATTAAATGCATTGAACTGCCATTTCCCTTGAAATTTATTTCTGTATGATCAATAATCATCTTGATAATCAATATGTTATAAGTATTGTTTTGTTCATATTTTATTCCTTTTTACTTCATTCAAATTAATTTCATCAACTCATTGTGCGGTTTTATTTGTGAAAAAATATATTCACCCTTCAGCACTGGACTCCTTAAGATCAAAAACTCCAATGATTTGCTTCTCTTAATAAAAAGGCCATGGCGCCCGAGTACATATAACCTTAAGTAAGTGAGGTAGAAATCGGATATTCGATAATTAAAGGCAAGAATACATGATTTAGTAAATGTACAAATTGATGTTATAAATAGATTTGTTGTTGTTTTTTTCTAAATTCAATCTGATTACATTACAGGGTGATGATTCTGGCGTCACGACAGTAAATTCAAGTATAACTTAAACGGATGTAGGTCTCCCACAAGCGAGCATCTTGGCTTCTATATTATTCATTCTTTACGTGAATAATCTGAATGATATCTTCACGAAGGACTGCTCTACAACCATACGCTGTTGACACTTCTATTAAAATATCTAATAACTATAATACAAATATTAAATCTGACTGATATAGTTCAGCAATATTTCTCTTTACTTAAATCTGTCTAAGACGGAATGTATACGCTCTCATAATTCGCAATGTAAAACTGATTTAGATATTGAGCTGCAGATTGATCATTTTGAGTTATTAAGAGTTGGCAATAGCAAATTCACAGACAATTGAAGAATATTATTCTTGTTTGAGGTATATGTAGAATCTGCTTCTTCTCTAAACCAAACACAGCATCGATTTTCGAATTTCATCTAGAACCAGTTGTAGAGCATTTTCTACAAAATTTCAGATTTTGACAGTGGTCAGCTTATAGAATCTAGAACAAAAAGTGCATATATTTCAAAATAGAAACGAACTCAATACGAAGGAAAGCAGTTACTCGTTTGACACTCGAAACAAAAGCTGCTTTCGTATTCCATTTTGTAGATTGAATATTTCCAAGAATTTTTCTTGTATCTTTGGAACTCGTATTTTTAATAATTTGCCAACTAATATGAAAGAATGCTTAACTATCAAAGCCTTCAAAAATAGGTCAAAACTATTTTTAGTAAAAAACTCATTTTATTCTATTGAAGAATATTTTAGTCATTCTGCTCAATTCAAACTATCAATTTGTAATTTTATCAGACATATAGTTGTTTGAACAGTTCATATAGAATATTTTTGTGAAAAATGAATGACAATTTTTCATTTCTACTTTTATTTTTTTTCTTGCTATGACGTTTTCATTCTTTGTATTTGATTATACAAAAATACAGCAATATTATTATTATCATTAACATATATTAGTATGACCCAAGCATAATATGATGGGACTATGCGTACTGTATGTGAATAGTTTTACCCAATTGAGCGTTTATATCAGGTAATTTCCGTGAGCATATAAAAGAGTAGATCAAACGGAGTCAGCAACTCCGCGAGCCTGCGAGCTATGCATAATATACGGAGCTTCAAATTATGTTGGAGTATGTGTCACACATAGGTTTACGTACATTTTTGGGAGAAGAGATAAATATGCTGCTCAATTTAAATGACTTTGTAGGACTTATAATTTGAGAAATCCGGATGGAGAAACAAGTAGCACTTTGTATATTTTATCAATTCAGAATGTCATACTCTGGTCACATAAGATTCTCATTACTATAAGTATCTTTTTGTGAAGCACAGCATTGTATTGAGCAGATTCTGCAGTCTTGTAATTCCATTGATGTAATGATAGTTAAAAATAGTAAGCCATCAAGAAAATTGATTCGAGCGTGTAACACGCTTTGAAGAGAAGATCGCTGATCACGCACTCGTTTCCCTCTCAATTCTTTGTCCTGTTTCCGCATCTTGTTCACTGATACCCCCTCCACAGCTCCGCTTCGTTAGTCCTAAGGGAGCTTCAGAAGTCTTGGTCGTGTGGAAGAAGGACAAAATCAGTATCGTATTTTAATGTCGAAGTAAGAGAGAAGCAGACTTTGATTACTTCTTCAGATACTGTTACAAAGGATATCAATGAATGATGAAATGCTAAACGGAGTACGTAATCAATTTCTTTCGTCTTGTAAAACTCGAATTTAACATAGCTTTGATATTCAGTTTTCTGTTCCAATTGCAATCGTTTGATGGAATCAATAAACGTTTGTTCAAACAGTAATGAATATGTAACAAACAAAAAATAGAATCAATTTCAAATCAGTCAAAAGAGAGGAAAATAACGATTTGATGACATCACTGTAAACAGACAATAACCCATGGTATATTCTATTATTTGTCTATTGTGGACTCTGTATTTTATGGATGTAAGTACAATTGCATGCGAATCATTATTCGAACAATACATGAAGTCGGTCTCCTTTTTCTCTCCAGTTCAGGAGCTGCTGAATTAATGACAAACTCCAAGAAGATAAGTTGGTCGCAGAAAAATCACTTTGAAATGAGATGGGAGATCATAAGATTGGCATATTACCAGCTTTGGAAAATATTTGGATCTCTTAATGCAGTATGCACAGTCGTTCGCCAGCGATCCGCCAGTGAATATTCAGTAAGCGATACGTTAGAGAAACGCCACATATTGTGCTGGCGAGACGCCGGCGAACGACTGTGCACACCGCTATTAAAAACACTTATTATACTAATAAATCATTATTTGAAAATTCTCGTTAGATCATTCTGAAACTCAAATACTAAATAGCTTTGTGAATCTATGTAAGGATGTAATCAATCTGGATTTTCTAGTATTATAACTTATTGCAAATTTGGAAAATAAAAAATTCCTATGGGAATTTCAAACTCATTTACAGCTCGACTAAGGAGAGGAAGCTCTCGGAATCATTCTCACCTGGTCAAAATTTTTGACAAATAATCCATATATTAATAGTCGGAGTTTGAATGTGGAGAATATTTGTGAAGAACTTTTGATTTTGTTTCTCTGGAGTCCTTAGAAATAAGCGGCCATTTTTTTTTGTTGGGCTTCAACATTGTTTAATCTTTACTTCTCAGATAGTCACTACGGTTCTATTCTTGGATATCAGAAAGGACCATCAACACATCAATAAGAATAAATATTCCATTTTCCATTCGCAAAATTCAGGGAATTCTCAAATGCACCGAGAGTAACGTGAGAAGCTGAACGTTCTGCATTAACAAAACGACTCGTTGGCGGAGTGGGGAGACAGCGTCGCGCTCGTATTGAATTATCGCATCAAATTCATACCGGATCTAGATGCTACCATTCCCAAAAAGATATCAATGATATCGTGTTATCAATATTGCAGTATGATGCTTATGCTAACTATTCTTATGTAATTTTCTTTCTGCGAAGATATGTTTAATATTATTCAGAGAGGAAGACTTTCATGCAAGCGTACTGCTACTTTACACAATGATAAATAAGATTTCTTCACTCATACATCTCTATCTTTTGTAATTTATTCGTCAGATGTAATATTCATTTGACATAATTTCACGTACAAAAAAAATTATACTTCGAATTTCATATGTCAAACTTCTGATCATTTTCATTTTAGTCTGGAAAAGTTATTGCAGGAAGAAACTTCAATTTGATTGAACATAAGTCAAACCGCTTCTTTCAAGCTTTTCCACAGGATAAACAAAACAAATTCATTAACATTGCAAGATAACTTTTTCGTAATTGGGATAGTTCCGATCGATCCATCGATCACCTGCTTACATCAATCTGATCAGGTCAATAATTCACAGTCATACTAATATCCTTTTCTCATTATTATGCTATTGTTTTTATTTTTATTTATATTTTTACACTTACAAGAAAACGTCATAATCAGGATAGAACATATTACATATAGATAAAAATCCTCAAACAATACATAGACATAATATTCCATTTATAAATTGTAATTACTGAACATAAAATAGGCTCTGCTCGAGATGATGGATTGTGACTCGGGCGCCATTTCTGATATCCTGGATCAGCTTCTATGAACATATCTAAGCGGCTGGATGTTATCGGCGGAGTAGGATAGATTTATCTCCGAATAATGAATCTGGGATATTTACCAGGTTTCTCATTTTAAAAACAAAAAAAATGACGTACAAGAAACAAATATAAAGCGCGAAAGCATGACCGAATACAAAAGCCAAGCTTCTGAAACCAACCGGGATTATATTCTGAGTTAGTACGAAGTACAGCTAAATTCAGCTGAACAGGCTAACGTGAACGCCCCAGGATTATTCAGGGACCAGCGAGATCCTATCCAAACGAGCTAACGGGAACGGATCGGAATTGATCAACTGGATCAATATCAGTGCTTACGAGATTTAGCCAAGCTTTCTGAACTAGGTTTAATTTTCAGTGGTCCATTGCTACGCTTTTTTTTTAATAAACGGACTTACCAGGAAGACCGGTTGAACCTTGGCTCAAACCAAGTAGTGACAGGGGTGAGTGAATGTAGTCAAAGATAGGAGATGCAGGCACCAGTCGGTCTCAACCTCAATAATCGGCCGATAAACCGGAACGGAAACCAAACTAGGATTGGCGGTAACAAAGGACGGGTACTATCTAATTACACGCGAATTCAGATTACCACTAAATATATATTGACTCTGGACCAAATAACTCTTGGAATATGAATGTTGGGAATAGTGAGCCTCCAGGAATTCATGAAGTTCAATTATTTCATATTGAACGTTCCGGATAACAAGTATTTATCATCAGTTACATCCAAAAAAAATTTTCAATATTATGAAGATTTATCAATTATTTCATAATTCTTATTGAAAATACAAAAATGAGTAGTGATTTAATCATTTAACATAGATTTTACATAATAACGATATTTATGATAGAAGAAAATCAGGAAATGAGCTGTGCCAAATCTCCTAAGAACGACGCCATGTTCAATCACATTGAATTTTCCTTGTTTTGTTTATGTATTCTTGATGAGAACTATAAAATTATTAATAAGACTTCATTATATCAGAGAAAAATATATATGAAGCTGATGATGGGTACTTGTTATCCGAAACATTCAATATTAAATGAATATTAACAACTTTATGGACTCCTAAGGGCCTACTATTCCCAACATCAATTTACTCTTGATCCTTTTCATCATTCCAAATCATGGAATATGAATGGGGAAAATATAAATATAGAACAAAGATATAGAATATAATGAATTTCAATCAAGCCCAATCAACGTGGAAAATTTTGAGTGTTTCCCTGTAGAATTCAGAAATTAACGTAAGTACGTTTGATCAAGCTCAAAAATATCTCAATATAGTCTCACCATGATTGTCAGCACAAATAATACAATATATAGTACTTATAACTCTAAAATAATGAGGGATAGAATCGTAGAACAACGATTTAAAGCTCAGGGTATCAAATGAAAACCTTAAATAATGATATGTATATGTTATATGTTATATGGTTTCCTTAAAATATGGCGATAGTGCGTTGCCACTAAAATTGTTCCAGAATAAATGGATGATCAATACAAATCAAATATTCGCGAATACTTATAGAAACTACGCTAAATACATCATAAAAAATAACCATACATTAGCCATGGGAAACGTAAATGACATGGAAATGAAATTGAGACCACGAGGTTTTACCTGAAGATGTTAGACCGCTTGATGCGTTTGAAAACGTCCCGTTTCGGAATCTGATCTGGGATTCACCCGTGGAATAGTCCTTCCCAAGTGTCGTAATACTCTATGTGATCCAAATAATATTTGTTCTCCCAAATTTGCTCAAAATTGCACCAATACACTTGAAAGCTCACGACTTTAGCAAACGAAAGATTTCAGAAGACTTTTTGTAAAAGAAATCTCGCTTCGAACAATTATTCCCACTAATCAGTCGGATAAAAATAGCAGGCGTAGCCCGAGTTAAAAAGATGCTTCTTAGCGGTTTGATCACCCCTCTGTGGCCTGAGCAAAAAAAAGTTGTATGAAAAAGAAATAAAGGAATAGCGTAACACCATGTTGATTTCAGCTTATGTCAATTGAGAAGATTGTTATTCGATGATTATTGGAACAAAACTCAATAAATTGAGATAGTCTAATATCAAACTAACGCTTCCTACGCTGTGAAATCATTTTAGTCTAGTTCTTTCAGTTTATCATACAATAACTGAATGGTGAGTTTCTGCTATTAGTAATTCATCTGAATGAATGATTATTCGTATAAATTACGTTTCAAAGTTCTTTCTCCAGTTTGGAAGCCGCTGATCAGATCATATGAAACAAACTTCAGTACATACTCTTTGAAACAGAAGAATGTAATTGAGACTAGTTTGTGAATCGCAAATATATGGCGAAAATTAGAGAAGAATAATTTAAAGTGAATACTTTTGCTGCCACTGTATTATATAATGTATGTGATAAATCTTATTACTCATGTATTATGAAATTTCAGATATTCATTGAATCGAATCATTATTTTCGTACGTTGCATTAAGAATCTATTTTCCTTGTTTAGGAGCCACTGATCTTGATTATTATGTAACTATCTCCGGATCTAGCTCAATAGAATGCAGTTTGAACCATCTAAATAGGTTGATCCGTTTCCGCGTCGATTAGAGAGCTCCCTCCGGTTTTGAAATCTATTAAAAACTAGCACCTCAAGGCTGAAAACCAGCTTTGTGTAAGATATCCTTGAGGAAAAAATCTGCATCTATCTTCAAGTTTTTAGAAGTTTAGTTCACTTAAGAAAAAATCATATCTTCAATAATGGAATTGTATCTTTGGTCTTCTGTCCAATCGAAAAGATACATTAAAATAGTATTTTTAGTAGTAATAATCTGTACTTCGACAACGAATATCCAGACCTGTCGAACAATAGCAGAGTTGACTTCATTGTGCTGTTGCTGTTTTCATGAGTCCTATTCTTACACGGTTTCATAGCCAAATGACAAAAAGTAAGATTTCATAATTTTGTCATGTTCTTCTGCCCATCTATTCGTCTGTCCGCCTGTCCATTGATTTGTCTGATGTCTGTTTATTCGTCTGTCCGTATGTGCGTCTGTCTGACAGTCTGCCCGTCTGTTCATCTGACCATTCTTCGTCTGTCTGTCACCCTGTCTATATGTCCATCTATCTGTCTGCCCATTCGTCGGTGTAAATTGTGACACCTAAAAACGATAACACCTAAAAACGGTCGTTCTTTGTTCAATTTTTCGATTTGGAGTCTCAGTTCATAGTTATCGACGTTTTATGTTTATCGAAAAATTGTCATTACTCCATTATTTTGAGAAATATTTGGAGATTGAAAAAACTTGAAGCAATTGCTTCCAGTTTCCTAAAACAATTGTATCCACAATCATTTACCATTTCATCAAATAACAAAATAAAGTAACATTTGTATGAAACATTTTTTTCGATCTGTCTGAGAAAAGGTTTTATTTGGATTGAATAACAAGATAAATTTCAACACACTGCAACAAATCGTCCGAAACAAAGTAGACTTGCTGCCACTAAGCAAGAGAATCAAACAAAATAAACAAGAAACAGACAAACAAGAAAATAAAACAAGATCACTAGATTTTATTCTCAAAATGGCCACCATTTGCAGCAACGTAAGCCTTGCATCGTGTTTAAACATAAGAAAAGACACATACTTACAAGAGCTGCCCGATTGTCTTTCATATCTTCTACTGCAGCAATTATTCCAGCCACCAGTTTTAATTCGGTGTTTACTAGTGTCTAGTATACAGGGGATCCAAAAAAAAAAAATCTAGAAGAGAGTGAGGACGGGGTCCCGAGCTGGGCACACAACAAGATATCTTCTTTTAATTCACTCATTCGTATACTCTATTACTATTTTTTGTAGTGCTATGACTTATCGGGTTGTATGAGCCGATGCTCCATCATGTTGAAATCAAAGTATTAGTCCGATGTTTAATGCTCATGAAGAAGCTCTGGCAAAACGTTATTCAGGAGAGTTTAATAATTTTCACTATTCAATCGGTTTGGGAGAATGTAGACTCCAATAACATAGTCCCCTACAATTCCAGCGTTCACTAAAAAACGTCGTCGAGACGC
Source organism: Dromius quadrimaculatus (assembly GCA_963989225.1). NCBI lineage: Eukaryota > Metazoa > Arthropoda > Insecta > Coleoptera > Carabidae > Dromius > Dromius quadrimaculatus. Next base: position 53,200,056 of record OZ022325.1, on the reverse strand, counting down.
ACGAACAAATTTTGCTATTACTTTTGTGCTTTTCTATAACTATCTTCAATATTATAAAGAACAGCTTCTTTAAATGCAGAGGTTCAATGTAATCTCTTGGAATTTCCACCGATTGTTATGTGGAAACTTCCAGTCTCTAACAAACGTCTTTCTATTCTTGTGAAAATGAGACAACTTGGTTGCTGGCAATTGAGATATTTTCTCCGATAAATTCCACGAGCTTCTTGTACATTACACCTTGCCTCTGCAAAAATCAGAAGCATATCAAGATGCTTGGCGTTTCGATAATTATGCATTTTCATATACAAATCAGGCAATATATGCACACATATGATAAACGTGACAAAAATTTTTCGAAATGAAGCAATAAATTCATTTATTTTTTGAGAAGAAAGGCATTTCTGGGGAACAAGATCAGAAAGTTTTCGAATTTGAACGTATAAACTAGAGAACAGGGGCTCTGTCAAGTTGGCCCCCCACTCCAAAATTAAAAAAATAAATCAATATGGTGTTCAGATGCGCTCTTGATGCGCTCTTTTGCGCCACAAATATTTTTTTCTGCGCTAGTCATACTGAGCAGTAATTACGACAATAAGTTGGGTGGGGCCAACTTGACGCTGGCCCCCCATTTCGGGAAATATCATAATATTCATTATTATTTCAATAGTACTCCATATGCGCTCTTATGCGCTGCTGATATAAAATTTTGCGCTCGAATGCAATTTGTTCAATTAATATCCAAAGTTGGAGGGGCCAACTTGACGATAAACTTCTTTTTTAAATATTCAATATTTTTTATTGCAATTAAATCTGAATTCGATGCGCTCTTAGGCGCCTCAAATATCTTGTATGCGCTTGTTATACTGAACAGTAATTACATTAACAAGTTAGGGAGTGCCAGCTTGACGGTAGCTCCCACTTTTGGAAATATTATAGTTTTTATTATTATCAAAATAGAGCTCCCTATGCGCTCTTATGACCTGCTAATATGAAATCTTGCGCTCGCATGCAATCTGTTTGATTAATAATCAAATTTGGAGAGGTCAACATGACAAAAATTCCATATGTTTTAGATTGCAATCAAATTTGAATTCAATGCGCTCTTATGCGCCACGAATATTTTTCATGTGCTGCTCTGCTTTAGCGAAAATCAAATAGGAATTCTTGGCGCGGGAAATTTAAATGTGTTTCACTACTCTCGGTACTACCAGCTAGAATTCGATGAAAATATTTTATATAAATACTCCAAACAGCTTGAATATCGATATTGAATATACAAGTTGATCCATATCACAAGAAATATGACTTAATATTAATTGTCTAATTCGGTGCTTATCTCACAAATTTCAAAATGATTCAATTCAAACGTGTAGTGTCAAATGAAGCATTATATCAATGTTGATTGGTTGAAAATAATATATGTATGGAATAATAATTCAAATTTCAATTCATACTCGTACATTTAATCTCTATTGTTTATCAAATGAACATTTTGTTCCGTGCTTAAAAAATATATTTTCATTTCTACGTATATAGTTCGAATAAACTTTACATATAGATATAATACGTCTTGTGTTCAGAAGTAAATACTCAATTCTTTATATAAATTCAAAATATTACAGATTCGGATATAATAGGTATTACACAAAAGTATAGAATATACAATATTATAATAATTACTTCTATACCTAGGATTTGAAACCGAAGCGCAAGTCGAGGATTAAGCAATTCTCAGAACGCTCAACACATTTGGTAACCGGGGTCTACACATGTTTTTTGCGCAATATATTTTTGAAGGGACGCATTTTCGGGGCCATGATTTTTGTTTTAAATGACCTCTTCAGTAAAATATATGGTTAAAGTGAGTGACAATCAAAATCCCGACAGCTAGAATCCCGACAGGCTAAAATTCTGACAGTCAAAATATCAACAGATTTGAATTACAAAAACTGGAAAACAATTTGTGAAAGTTATATCTGAAAAAGTTTTCAACCGCGGTTAGGTTCTTGAAAAGGTCAGGTAAAGTTGAAATGAAGATGTTAGAGTAAAGTTTTGCAAGGAGAGTCGTAGGTTCAGTCATTTGAAAAGGTAAGTTTCTTTCGTTTCAGGTCCGGCGTACATTTTCCACATAGTTGATTCAGAATTAATAATCGGGCTTTCGAGACTCGGACCAGTCGAGATCTTGACCCTAATCCGGTTAAAGTGTATCGGCTACTTGCGAAACACACCAAATTTATCTCAAGCAACTCAGTTTATGTAGTGTAAACTAACAAATGTACAGTTACTGATTTTGATGCAGAACAAGGTTTACCACATTCTTCAAGATCATCAAATTCTTCCCACAAATCGTTTATTGAAATTATATATGAAGAAATTAATATATATTTTTGAAGCACGAGACAAAATGTTTATTTGACAAAGAATAGAGACTGGATGTACGATTATGAATTGAAATTTGAACTATTCCATATATATATTATTTTCAACCAATCAACATTAGTATAATGATAAGGGAATAGGAAAACCTTAGTATGACAGATTTCAGAAATTGGTGAGGGCTTTTTTTTAATAAGAAAAAAAACCATAAAATTCTTAATCACACTGTTCTTAAGTTTTAATAAAGTTACCGGTTTTGATCCCTGGGTGATCATCCTCAGACTACTGGAGAGAAAAATAAAATTACTGGAACTTCACAAAAGGAAACGGCATCAAATAGCCCGCAAGTGTCATGTTAGGTGAAAAAAATGTGGAAAACAGCGGTAATAAAGCAATAAAAAAATATAAAATGTTATAAAAGATATATCCCAATCTGTTCACCAAGATCCAAACTACTATTTATATGATGCTTCATTTGACAATACAGGTTAGAATTGAATCATATTGAAATTTGTGAAATAAGCACTGAATTGGACAATTAATATCAATTCATATTTCTTGTGATATGGAGCAGCTTGTATATTCAATATCGATATTCAAGCTGTTTGGAATAATTATATAAAATATTTTCATCGAATTCTAGCTGGTAGTACCGAGAGTAGTGAAACACATTCAAATTTCCCGCGCCAAAAATTCCTATTTGATTTTCGCTAAAGCAGAGCAGCACATGAAAAATATTCGTGGCGCATAAGAGCGCATTGAATTCAAATTTGATTGCAATCTAAAACATATGGAATAGTGGAGACAAAATTTTTGTAATGTTGATTATTAATCAAACAGATTGCATGTGAGCGCAAGATTTCATATTAGCAGGTCATAAGAGCGCATAAGGAGTTCTATTTTGATAATATTAAAAATTTTAATATTTCCAAAAGTGGAAGCTACCGTCAAGCTGCCCCCCCCTGACTTGGTAATGTAATTACTGTTCAGTATAACTAGCGCGTACAAAATATTTGAAGCGCCGAAGAGCGCATTGAATTCAGATTTAATTGCAATAAAAAAATATTGAATATTTAAAAAAAAAGTTTATTGTCAAGTAGGCCCCTCCAACTTTGGATATTAATTGAACAAATTGCATTCAAGCGCAAAATTTCATATTAGCAGCACATAAGAGCGCATATGGAGTACTATTGAAATAATAATGAATATTATGATATTTCCCGAAATGGGGGGCCAGCGTCAAGTTGGCCCCTCCCAACTTATTGTCGTAATTACTGCTCAGTATGACTAGCGCAGAAAAAAATATTTGTGGCGCATAAGAGCGCATCAAGAGCGCATCCGAACACCATATTGATTTTTCTTTTGATTTTGGAGTGGGGGGCCAACTTGTCAGAGCCGAGAACAGGTGCAATAAATTAGAAATACATATTTATTAATCCGCACCTGTCTCATTGTTCAATCCCAGCAAAGCAAGCCATCTTTGTTATAAATGATTGTTGCAGTGTGCTAAAATTTGCTTTGTAATTCAATATAATCAAAAACTTCTTTTGGACATATCGAGAAAGATTATTCAGGCAAATGTTATCAGTAGATAGTTTTAGAGTTTTGTGAATGTGTCATGCCCAAAAATCGATCGTTACGAGAAAAAACAGTTGGTGGGTTACACTCATCATTATTATTAGCATTAAATAGCTCCTCTTCACAATTTAGAAATTATTCGGTTCAGGTTTGATCTCAACATCTCTTGTTTCATTGAAATAAAACTACGTCAAGAACTTTCATTGTACATTTAGTTGGATAATTCTTATTCTTCCTGTGAATGTAGAAGAATTTCTGCTACATTCTTTGTACAGGAAGATTTGAGTGAGTAGACTGATTTTCTAGAAATATATTCTTTGTTAGTTCAGCAAAGCTTTCATCTGGAACAACGTTAAATTCAATAACAGCATCATCTTGTTGAGTGCAACTCAGAAACTGTCCGGTATGTATCCTTCGCGTTCTGTTCAAATCGATTATATTCGCAGATTCTGCTATGTACACCGAAATGAGAACTCATTACTTCCAGATTATTCAGATTCAGTTAAATCCTTTCATCGTTTCTTTGTCACAACTGGGTTTCTTATTGTTCCCAAGGAATACAAAATTGTGGGCTCTGCAACGATCTACGTTCTGGGGATGATAACCAATTCCATTATAAAGATTGAAGTATTATTGCGGTGCGTTGAATAGCACTCAGATTCCATGCCATTTGTATTTGTCCCTAACTCCTCTGGATTAACCTTACTTCTACATTCTAATTAAAAAATATCATCAAATTCATTTATTCTTTTCATTCATCTGCTCCTCAAAATGAAAGAGCTGATAATATTTCTCACTTATTCGCAAATACATAGTTTACAGTATCTATCAGAGCTTGTACTTAGTGTCACGTTCCTTTTGAGAAGAGAAGTTTCTGGCCTAGAATGGGAAACAAGCTCTTTGCGCTTAATACAGAGACTATAAAGTATAATGTTCAATTGTAAGGTATGTGATTTCTGCATTAACTTTCGAGAGTTTTGTTGCAAGAGGTATCGTTTCTGAATATGCAGATATAAGGTTCATATTAGTACTTACCATTGTATCCAGATTTAGGCTTAGATCACATCAAATTTTTATCATACTATTGGAAATATAGACGAATATAATATTGTGACATGAAGAATATCTATCAAGTTGGCAGATATGAGCATAATCACAAGTTTTTCTCCTAAAAGAGAAGACTATACATCAAGTGATTCACATGCATATTTCTACGCAAATGTATCGCTTTTCATTTGTCAATTTTCTTCTTGGATACAACCAGGTCATCTTGTTGAAAATCATCAATTATGTACAAATCGAAAATCTATTCCAAGATAATCAAGATTCTCTCTCCATTCACCTGTTCAATCATTTGGATTTTCGCTAGAGGAGTATATCACTTTTCGTCCGCAAGCACTTTCCTCTCGGTGAGACCAGTACCACCGTATTATTGTATTCATGTATACTATCAGATTATAAAAAAAAAATATATGAGATGAGATTATTGAGAATCCAATAAGATTCGTGTATTTGAGATCACATCATTCAATTGCAATTATTGTAATAACACTAAGAACAGACTTAGGCCCGGTTGCATAGTCTTTGGTCCATCTAAAGTGTAGCTCAATTATTCAGGTTACGATTGCTGAAACAATTGTTACTAAGGTAATTAAGTCACGCTTAGAATTAAGACTATGCAATCGGGCCTTAGGACTTGTATTTGGATTCTCGGACCATCATGAAAGAAGCACAATTACCTTAGTTATAATTATTTTATAAATCATAAGTATGAAAATTGAGCTACGTTTGAGGTAAACTAAGGTCTGGAATACTGAGTCCTAGACCTGAATGCACAGTCTTTGGTTCATTCTGAGCATAGCTCGATCTCTTGGTCACATAGGGAACGATTGTTGAAACAATTGTGACTAAGGTAATTTGAGCTTCACGTAGGATAGACTTGAGACTCTGTAGCAAAGCCTTAGATTTGTTTATAGTTGTTAAACAAAAAAAGATGTAAGACATTATGTGCATATTTTTTGTTAAGCCAAAAAACTACAATTTAGTAAACAGTAGCGCCCTTCTTACGTATTTGGTCCAAAAGAAAATTTTCTTCTTCATTTTTAGGCTTGTTGTATCATCCTGATTTTCTTCTCAATATACATCATGTCCAATTTTTGGAGCTATGTTTGAGAATTTGATCAAATGAGCAGAGGTTCTGCCGAATTCATTCAAATCATTTAGACCCCTCCTACACAAATACAACTACAAATTCTCAACGGAATGCAAATTTCAGATGGACATTTGCATGTAAATACTTATACTTTCATGGTTGATGCTTTAATATTATTCATATTGGATTTATTGAGAATGTTTGGCTATTATCTGGTGCGATGCACAAACAGGGCATGAGTTAACAATAGTTGATGGCTCGGAACTCTTGTAATACGATATTAAAATTTGATTGCAGTCCGATTGGGTAATATTATTCAAGTTGATGCTGTTGCAAACAGTTAGGTAGTGAGTTGGAGTGTGCCGCCTAATAACCTAGAACTTGTTGTTCCAACTTCTTCTTGGTCAAATCATGATTGAAAACAAGAAAAATTTGTCATTTTATAACTTAAGAGCAATATACGTACAGGCTGGAATATTTTTTTGCTATACAAAATGTTAGATATATTTGACATGAGTAATAAACGAATTATACTGGCAAGAGAAACAATTTTTCGTGACTCTTTCCACAGTTATGTGAAAATATCATTGCTCGGGTTGTATTTGCTATAGGAGATATGTTATTTTCTATTATTCGAGAAATCGAATTCCACAACTGTAAAGAAAATCGTGAGAAATTATCTCTCATACCAATATGAGGATGTTCGTGTCGGAATTATCCATAAAATTTATTCATAGCCAATTGAGAGTAATTGTCACATAATCTATGCAAATGTATTTTTGTATGTATATTAACTCTTAAATATCAGAATTATACAGATTTTTTCCTAAAATTAGAATCCTCCAATCTCTTTAGCGGTCTCTATTTCTATATTTATGAAAGTAGGTAATGGAATTGTACAAGAAATTGAATTTAAAAAGGAAACTTAATCGATCAATGAGATAATGATCCAGTAACATGAATAAAAAGACTTATAAACGACTTTTCGGCAGAATTAAAATAGTTATTTAAGTATTAAAGTCAGTAAGTACAGTTTACCGATTGAGAATAATAGTTTGGAGGCCGAGTCTCGAGTGAGGTTTCCAAATATTATACGAAATCGGTACTGTACTTATTGACTGTGATGCTTACAAAATTTTTTGCACGATTAGAAAATCCAAAATATAGATCCGATTTCTCTTTTTCAAATTAAATTACTACTGACGATTGTTTATTCGCTGTCAGCTGTCAAGTTTGACATTTTATTCTGAATTTTCAATTACAAATAAAGATAAATAAATTGATATTTTTTTGTGGAAATCCACAATTTTTTACTTACCGCCTTTGTCCATGGGCGGTAAGTCAGCATGGCCATAGTAACCAAAGTTTGCCGGTAAAATCAACATACTACCTCAAATAGAGGGCCGGTAAACACATGAGAACGCCCAATCGTGCAAAAAAAGAAAAATGGAAGAATCATCCAGATTCTAGATGATGAAAGCGCATTTTTGACAGCTCATGAATGCTTGTTACCTCAGAGATTTCGCAAATCACCATCTCTCACAATTACTGAGCTTGAAATCAAGCAGTTTTGGCAAACTTACAAGACAGCAGCTTCCATTTTGCACTAGTTTCAAGTTGACAGTTTGATAGGTACATAATTTATGCATGTACAAACTCAAAAATACCTTTTATTCTTCATTGTTTAGTTATTGACTGACAGGAGGTCAAGTGCTGTACCTTAAAATTGAAATTTGCCCTTCATCAAAGCTATATAAAAAAAAATACACAAAAATTAAACAAATTTTCAACCAATAATAGTGATTCATTCTAATAAGCTTCAAATTTGCGTCAAACAAGTCATTTTTTGGAAAAAAGCGCTATTATATTCACTTTGGCTGTCTGGCTGACTGGCGTGACGCTGAGTTCTCAGCAACTATACTATTTACAGACTTGAAACTGGTACTAAATGAAAGCTGCTGTTTCGTAGGTTTGCACAAATTGCTTTAATTCAAGCTCAGTGATTGTGGAAGATTCAATTATTCAATTACTTGTTTTAAGTGAAACAATGCTCATAGATTTAAATGGCATTAGGGATATGGCAACTAAAATTTATTAAAGTAGATGAAAATTTAGTTACAACTTTCGCCGAGGGTGTCACTATGATTATGTACAGTTGTCAAATCTGTCCGGGATTCATTCACTGACTTGTTTGTCGCGAATTTGAAGCTTATTAGAATAAATTATTATTATTGAATGAAAATTTGTTTACTTTTGGTGTATTTTTTTTTATATAGCTTTGATAAAGATCAAACTATCATTTTGAGGTACAGCACTTGACCTCCCGTCAGTCAATAAATAAACAATGAAGATTCTTGAGTTTGTACATGCATAAATTATGTACCTATCAAATAGTCAACTTGAAACTAGTACTAAATGGAAGCTGCTGTTTCATAAGTTTGTCCAAACTGCGTGATTTCAAGCTCAGTAACTGTGAGAGATAGTAATTTGCGAAATCTCTGAACTAACAAGCATTCATGAGCTGTCAAAAATGCGCTTTCATCATCTAGATGATTCTTCCATTTTTTCGGAAAAATGCGCTAATAAAGGCAAATAGAACAGAAGTATTGCAGGAGCGTCAGAAAACAAATGTAGCTATCAAAGAAATGAAGAAAGAGATGGAATATCGGGACAGAAAGTGGACAGAAGAGAAAGAAGAGCTGCTTGGAAAAATAAATAATCTAGAAACTAAAATTGAGTACCTGGGTATGTAAAATAAGGAGTTTAAACAAAAAATTGGTAATATGAAGGGAAGAGAAGAGAAGGGACAAAAACGAAGAAGGAAAAATATTATTACTGTCAAAGGTCTCAAAATAGACTATACTGAAAATAGTACTGAGAATCTAACCGAATTTTAAAGAAAAGAACTGAAAATAAATGTAGAAATTGCAACATCCTATGTAGTTAGAAATGAACATCCAAAATATATAGTAGGGGCAGAAATAAGGAATTGGTCTGGTAAAAAACAGATAATGGAAAATAAATAAAATACTTCCATAGAAAATGACTGCACCTTTGAAGAAAGAAAAATATATACGGAACTGAGGAAAAGAGTTAAATTGGAAAAGGTTAAGGGAAACAATACTAGAATTTGCTATAATAAGATTGTTATTAACGATAGAATATTTGAATAGGAGAAGAAGAGTAAATCACTGATTCCAAAGAAATAATAAAACTAAAAAGATCTACACAAGAGGAGAACTCGGTACACAACAAGCAATCGACATGGTCAGGTTAAAGTAAAGTGAAAATAATGCAAATATGAATAGGAGATACAAACTTAAAAACTCTAGCAATAAAACTATCAATTCAGCAACATGGAATCTTCAAGGCACAAATGAGACAGGAGCGTTAAAAACTTTAGATACAACACTAAAGACATGTAACATCGATATACCAGCGATTCAAGAAACTAAACAAAACGGGAAGGATATTATAGAAATAGGAGAATACATCTTTTTCAACAGTGGAGGTGGAAACAGATACTTTGGAACAGGTTTTATGATAAATAAACGAATCAAACATTTAGTGATGGCATTGGAACCAATATCTGATAAGCTATGTAAAATTAGAATTTGAGGATTGTACAGGAAAATAACAATAATTATTGTACATGCGCCAACGGATGTAAGAGAAGATGACGAAAAGGATTTATTTCATAAGGAAATTGAGAGAGTCATAGATATGACGCCTAAACACGATGTAAAAGTAGTAATAGGAGACCTAAACGCAGAAATTGACAGGAAAGAGATATACAACACAATTACAAGCGGTCAGAGCAAGCACGAGCAAACTAACGAGAATGTATTGAAGTTAATAAACTTTGCCTTGACTAAAAACTGGAAGATAATGAGCGCACATTTTAAGCGGAAAGATATTTACAAAAGTACATGGAAATCTCCGGATGGATGTACATGCAACAAAATAGACCATGTACCAGTTGAAAAAAAATACGCCACTTTGATAAAAAATGTAAAAGCTCAAAAAAGTGCTGATGGAAATTGGGATCATTTCATGGTCAAAATAACGATGAAGCAAAAAATACCAAAGCTAAAGAAAGGAAATTATAGGAAAAAGCAACACTATAATACACAAGAGCTGAAAGACGATTATACCCTTATATCCTACCAAAATAAATTAGAAGAAGAGCTGCCAAAGGCGGAAAACATGAAAAATACAGAGGACAAATGAGATCATTTCGGAAGAACAATGAAGGAGATGGCAGAGAGCATACTACCTAAAAAAATCAGGGGAAGGAATGTATGGTTCGACAAGGAATGTAAGGCAGCAATAGAAAAGGAAGACAATTCAAACTACAAATACAAACTAGAGAGGAAGAATGCTAAACAAATCTGTAGAAGGAAGAACAGAGAAAAAATGGAAGATGAATTAGTAAAGCTAGAAGAAAATATCCAAAGCAAAGAATTTCTATCAAGATGTTAAAAAACAAAGAACGGGATACCTGCATACAAATATATACTGCAAAAATAAAGAAGAACAACTAGTTACGGGCGGTGATAAACTAAGAAGGTGGATCGAATATTTGGAAGAAATTTCAAACGACAAAACAGAAAATGATAATATTCAACCACTTGGGAATATACAAATTGAGGAAGATGATGAAGGGAACCAAAGTACAAAAATACCAAAATTTAATGATATTATGGAAGTAACAGAAAACATCAAAAGTAACAAAAACCCAGGGATAAATAGAATTTCTATAGAAATGCACAAAAACGGTAGAGATAGATGTTGCGAACTATTGTATCAAATAATAAAGGAGGTATGGATCACGGAAAATATGTCGGATGGATGGAGGGAATCAGTGATCCATCCGATCTATAAGAAATGAGATAAAACATGCTGCGAAAATTACCGAGGGATAGCGTTACTAGACGTGGCTTATAAAATACTAGCAGGATGTATTAAAAGAAGGATACAAAATGGAGCCAAACAGATTTTAGGTCAATTTTTCACAAAAAATGCGCTAAAAAATTATTCGAGAATGCGAAAGAATTTCGTCATCATGTATCAAACAACGTTTTTTCGAAAACCATGTCTCAAAATTAGTAAAAATGTAAGAACAAAATTTTGACGTTCCGAATCAATGTCACTCTTAATGTTGCTGTGATACCAATACAGTTCCTCTAATTATTCCGCATCCTAGGTGCGAAGTATTTCGCGTCCTATATGCAAAACAATCATTTGGCATGTTTCTAGTTGACTTTCAATGACAGTGTTCGAAAAAAGTAATTTCTCGTATAGGCCTTGATGAGAACGGGCACTTATTCCTATATAATGGTAATAGGAACAGTGACCAATATCGAAACACTCGAATCCAACACGGTTACTATTTAGTTTGGACAGTAATTTTCATATATATTTACCATACTGAAAAAAGTATCAATGTGTGCAAGATATAAGACTTGATATCAACTTACCTAGGCAAATTAATTAATTCTCACATATCAAGTTTATATTGACTTTCATGATAAAACTGATATAACAGTTTTATTTTACCACTATTTTTGTTATGTTGATTTTTTTCAAAGTAGAAGCAAAACAAAATTGTTTACATCGCAAGAGAGAAAAATACGCCTCTCGTGTCCTCTCAAAAACAATAACAGAGTGTACATACATCTTGAGTGAGTGAGTATTTCTATGGGACAGGAATACCGTTCTGCGCCTCGGCGGTGAAAGCACGTGTCGTCAATCTGACCCGGCATCTACATTTATTACTTCGTCTGACATCTTTACATCACCAGCTGAAATTTTGACCAGAATATAGTGTTATTGTTAGAATTCAGATACCGGGAAATAAAGTTGGAGGATTCAAGCAATAAATAGTCATAGTACAAGTCGTACATAAATATGTATATTGAAAAAATAGTTCACTTCTGTATCAGGATTGATTTTTGTTCAATTTTCGGGGAGAAATCCCAGTTATACTATTTCTCTGGGAAATGTGTCGCTTGATAACATTCATCAAGCTTACTTACATAGAGTCAGAAGCGGAGACACCAGGCACCAAACAACAAACATCAAAGTGCAAGCAATAGCGCTTCTGACATTGTAAACATATGTATACTGAAAAATTAATACATCATATCATACAGTAATCACAGAGGAGAAAACGTTATAATGTGAATAGTTAGCCACATGTTTCCTATGAAATATGAAAGAGTCGCAATTGGGAAGAAAATAGCAATGGGCGTTTTTTGTATAAGTGGGAAAATTTGGGTAACTGGTTCAAATACAGTCTCACGTCTCAAATTTCCCATTCACGATCCCAAAATCATTTATAGATCACCAAAATATGCTTTTGAGTAAATATAATCATTGATTAAAATTCACGATGAGCAGAATCAAGACCAAAACCGATATATTCTTGGTTCTGTTCCTTGTTTTAAACAATTATTACTGTTCTTGGTCTATCTTGTATACAGTTTGCCTTCTTAATCTCGATCTTATACAGTTAATTTTTGAATTCATCAAAATCTATAAGTACAGATCGTATATCCTATTGAAATGGTATTCTGGACATTCGTTTATAAGTAACATCATAATGCAGTGCTGCAAATATGTCAGAAAATGATTTTTACTTTCGAAATTATATTTCAAATATGAAAGTGAATATATTCTATTAAATCTTGTTATGCACGTAAGTATATTATATCGCACAATAAATTAAGTAATAGAAGAATATAATGTTTTTCAATTCAACTCATTCCTATTTCCTTTCAAATTGTCATTTATGGGATCGCACAACGTATTATTTTTCAACATGCACCTTTGATATATCTCAATTACCTAGTAATAAATGAGCAGAAGTATCACAGATATATTGGATTCGTAATATAGTCTAGTCAAAATGTACATTCACCCTTGCATAAATTCCCAAGAAGCTGAAAATTGGCATGAACGTTAAGAATACCATCATAATAAAGTTGTAAAAAGTCCCCATTGATTCTGTGTGATGGTTGTTATGTAAATACTATGTGTTTTCAGAGCCATTCTTCTATTCCTTTACACACGATCATACTAACAAGCGTTGGTCTACAGTTTTTATCTGAAAGAATCTTACACTTTCATAATGTTCTCCGACAATTCTTGCACATGTGGTCTTGATCTCACGCACTTTCAGGAATTGGTCTCAGTGTTGCTGATGAAATAGTAGTATTGGTCTTGCTATGACGTAAGATCCAGATCAAGCATGCAGAACCATAATTTATTTTTGTTCATCACTGATTCAAATCAAGACGTCATAGCCAAGACTGAGAGCTGTTCTTGTCTTGTGTTGAATTCAGGTGTAAAAACTAAGTGATGATCTTATCTCAATAAGAGCAAGACAAATCAAGACAATACTTAGACCGGTCTTGGGTATTTCGGCAACACTATAGAGACATCAATGAAAGAATAATCGGACAACAAAGCTTACCCTTATTCATCAGCTGCATTGCTATACTGGTTCATAAGTAAATGGTGATGTATCCAAGATAATCAAAAATTATGTAGGTACTTGTAAACTGGATTCCAGCGGACACCAAGATATATAATTGCGATATCCTAGAAATTAATATAATAAATCTTGTGATTCAAATTTTTTCTCGCTTGAAAAACGTTGCGTGCTTCTTAACCAAAAATATTTTTTTGGTTCCACATGAATTGCATTTTCATCCAACGCTTCGGCCACAAACAATTGAGTTATCCAGGATATATTTTCATTATAGCCTTGATACACAAATTACTATTTCTTACAGTCATGAATCAAATAACAATATCCTGAATTTTCTAATTTCAAATTCACGCGCGGCTGTTGAATTACGCAGCCAGTTCTTGTTGTGACTTGACGTTGGCAACAAACATCCAAGTGCTTTGATCTGATTCTTTCGTGAGCGCGGTACTATAAGCTTCACTTTAAATTAGAATGGAACACCTTGTATATAATCTCAGGCTCCTGCATTCCTTCTCCATATAAACTTCAAGTAGATATACCAAATCCCACATTCCTTAGGATGCGCGTTACAAATTTTTCTCTTCACGTGAACCTGAAATGGGACAGTCTGTATTCAATTCCAGCTTTCTGCATTCCTTCTCCATATAAACTTCAAGTATGCCAAATCTTATATCCTTTCGTGCGTGCAACATGTCTAAAAAGTAGTATAAAGTTTTCTCTTCATTCTTTATGTATTAATGCCGCGCAGTGGTCGGAGCTCAGCCGGTATTCATTAAATTGCTAAGTTTGAACATTATTAAATCTAACCTCCCATTCTTCGGGATTTCAGGTGGAATAACTTGAAAATTGACGCTTTATCCGCGTCTAGAATAAAAAATAGTGGCTCTTATCCAAGATTTTAAAGTGACTTCTTAAAAGAATCATTAAACATTCACTTGTGACATTCTCTCAATCGGTGTATATTTCTCGATATATTCCAGAGGAAAATAACCGCGCACAGCTGTTGGATTACGCAGCCAGTTCTTGTTGTGACTTGACATTGGTAACAAGCATCGAAGTGCTTCGATCTGTTAGAACATGAATTATTGTATCGTGTACTCATGCTTCTTGTAGTTTTGTGTTCTCAATCACTTGATGGAATTGAAGTAAAAATAAGGAATATACTGAAAGCTCACTACGAAGGTTATTTTTTGAGTCTAAATGTCAACTAGAACTGTGCAATTTGTCTAAGATTTATTTCTTATACTACTTTTTAGGACCGTACAAGTAATTCTGTATTCAATTCAGTGTAAACAAGCACTATGTTCTTCAGTCAACAGTTTTATTAACTCAGCAAACTTTGTCAACAAATACTTGGAATCATGTGTTATGGATTTTTTTTTTTGGAAATATTGAATAACAATAATTTAATTGCAGATAATGACGTTAGCATAACATGCATATCAGTAATCTTATTCAATAACTGTTTCGTTGAGTCTTGTTCAGTCGTTCAAAGTGAATAGTTGTGTTTTATTGCAGTGCATAGGGCCGAATATTACAATGATACTTACGGTGAGTTATCCATGGTTGACTATTCTGAATATTATGTCATTTGAGTATTGCTATTGTTGTTATTGAGTATGATGTTGAGTGTTAAGCGATTGAGTTGATGTGTTGCCATCCCTTTATTCTTTGTTATGGAGCGTTCCTAGAACTCACTACGGTGAGGGAACGATCAGCTAAGTTGCTCCCAACGATGCACTGGTATAACCCAGAGCCAGCGGTGCCCTCCCGCCATCTTTAGTGTTTAATCAGGAGGTGCCCAGCGATGGAGTGTTCCTAGAACTCACTACGGTGAGGGAACGATCAGCTAAGTTGCTCCCAACGATGCACTGGTACAACCCAGAGACAGCGGTGCCCTCCTGCTATCTTGAGTGTTTGATCAGGAGGTGCCCAGCGATGGAGTGTTCCTAGAACTCACTACGGTGAGGGAACGATCAGCTAAGTTGCTCCCAACGATGCACTGGTATAACCCAGGGCCAGCGGTGCTCTCCTGCCATCTTTAGCGTTCACTCAGGAGGTGCCCAGCGTTTTGGTTGCATATCTTTGAGTGAGCAGGCGGAGACTGAGTTTCAACTTGGCTTTAACTCTTTCTCCGATGGCCTCGCAGATCACTTCACGAAAGTTTGCAAGTGTCGCAGATTCACATCCTCTGGATGTGGAGCGAGGTTTTCCCGAATATTCACGCTTAGCGTGGAACGGAACTCAGTTACTCATAGATGCCTGCGGGCAGCGTGGAGTGAGGTGTTTTTCCTCTTCTAAAGTTGTACTTTATACCAACTCCTGTTTTCTCAGTGTCGCTTGCGAGAATGATTATATTAATGTCTTTTATCTCAATCATGGATCCTTACTGAGTACGATTTACTCATATCTCTGTTTTCTTTTACAGACTTCCTGAACTTCGGACATTTTTATTTGGAGACTTCATGATCTACATATTTTCTGATGTATTAGATAACAGAATTATTATTATGCAACAATATGTACGTATTCTATCTCCTTTATGAATAATGCTTATTTGATTCAACTAAACTGGAATTCTTAACATATGTTATAATGCTGGACTTTACACTCTTATTATGTTATAATAAGAAAAATTGAGTTTTTTGCTTTCTGGTTTTATTAATCTGTATCTGTTGGTTTATATGCATAGTGTCGTATGTTGATAAATTGAAGAGAGATATTAATCAGCAAATGAAGTCATACAAACATAATTGAGACTGAAGTATCAGCATCAGCATGATCATTTCGTTCATCCAAATTTTTTCCCGTCGGACGATAAGACTATCCGCGTTATTTTATTCAGTTAAACACCCAGTAGAACCAAATAAGCGTGGATATAGGCTTTCATTCCTAAATCACCGACAGGCACTTAAGGTTGTGTTTCATGACTGCTTTCGTAAGAAGACATGCAACATTCGTATTTCGATTCAAAAGTGAGAAGCAAACGTATAAATTCTACCATTACAAAGATATCGTTGACGGAAGCATGCACTTCGTTTACCATCACTCGTTCCATCGTTTTATGAGGATGTAATATCAATGTTATAGCTTCTAGTATGAAAAAAACTCCAAATGTTTGATAATTCATACACTATTGAATAAAATTACTTCTCCCAAGCATAAATAAAGTCCCTATATAGCAAGTTTCATGAAAGGCGTAGTTTCACTTCAAAAATTTTATTCATATTTATCAACAGTTGAGAAACATTGCTGTACAGTAATCGAATGTCATCCATAGAAGCAAATATCATTTACTCGAGAAATAAACTAGTCTGCTCTTTATCAAAGTGGGCATGATTTAGTGGGCTCAGCACTTACAATAAATTTGCATAGAAAGAACAGTTGCTGAATTTATCGTGCTGCTGACGATTTATGTAATGCATTAACACTATAGTGTTATAAATATAGTTCATTGGGTGTGTTTTTATTGTGATATTGGCGTTCCATTCTCCCCTTTTGAAAATCGTTTGATCAATATATTGCGTGCAATAGGAATATTCTGGAAATTTAACATTCAGAACGTGCTACCTTCAAGAAATCACATTCATCTATCTTGATTCTAACTTGACATAAAAAGTTTCTTCGACTTCTTGTCAGATTTAATCTGAACAAATTCATGAGACTTTCAGGTAACTCGTATTTTGTTCAGAGCTTCAAAATATTTTTAAGGCATAATATACAAAGTATGTATAACAGGATATTCAGCATATTCCAAGAGGTGATACTATAGAATCTTTTGAGTGAACTAGTTAGTGAATGTGTGTATATATTATCCGTAAAACAAATAATTGAGCAATATTTTTCTCATGATTTTGAATTTTGTCGTCTTCACATTTCTCATTAATCATACAAGTAAGAATGTAACTATTCTATAATGCTATATATAGAATGTTCCATTGGTAACGTACAGAACTAAAAAAAATATCAACACATGTGCAATTTTTTTCAAGACTACCTTCAAATTTGATAAATCACAAAACACAAGCAGTATATAAACTAAGCGTTCATGCATCCAAGCACAATACAAAGGCGTGACAAGTGATTTACGTGAGCTCAACTCCAGTTTCTCGGTTAATTTTTGCTGTTAGCTATGCACAACAATTGCCACCAATCCATTTATCAGGGTACTTTCAACAAGTTGAATCTTAACATCTGCTGTGCTTCTTGACTGCAAGCAACACGTGTATAAGCAGGCATTACAACATTCGGATGAAAATTAGGCCTAATTTTGAAATTATCACATGAAAAAGGTGAGAATGAGTATGTGTACTCATAGCTAAGTGCAAATGTGCTGGCTTTATATTCCGGCGGTCGCGGGGCCGAATCCCACCGGCGGACAAGAATTCAGTACGACTTGTTTCATTTTTAATCCAATATCCCTTGATGATATTGTTGTTATGGCCATTCTTAGGGACTTTTCATTCTAGTTTGAGGAAACTGTTGAATTTATTTTCCTGATTTGGTATTTATTATTTCAGATTTATTATTATGTATCATTCAGTCTCCCAGAGTTCAATGCATTCAAACTATTATTCCTTGTCGCAGCATAGTGAGCAAAGTTCCTTGTATCAACATTTACCACTTCAGTCATGCAGAATGATGAATCAATTAAAAACCTAATTCGATAACTTTTCACAAAACTAATAATAATTTGTAGAGAGGTGCATTATTATGCGAAATCTATACGTCTTTACACCCTTTACTTTGACGTTTCTCACAATATCTCTGCAAGTTCTATTTGTTCATGCAAAATAATATATTATTTTATTTTCTGCTTTGCCTTGTTGTAAGTCATTCAAATAAAATTCCAGAAAATTAAAGCGAGAACTTTTGCTTCAGATATTTTTACGCGAAACTTTATGGAGCCGCAGTGAGCTAGCATGTTTTCCCTGTTTCAATTGTTCTTTCAGTTCTGAATCATCATGGTGCACTACCTTTTATCCATAATTTCCACTTGATAGAAAGATCAAAAGAATATTATTTGATCTATAAATCAACCTGAGCGTATCTTAATTGTCTTCGGTGGGCGTTCAGAAATTAGAAATATCTATATTAGCTAATACTTCCCACTCTTAAATAAGAAAAGACAGCTTGAGAAACACATTTATATGAAATATTCAGAATCTTTGCCACATGTTTCAGTTCAATTCGTCGATCCTATAGATAATTCCATGAAAAGCATCAGCATTCGCTTGGATCGGCGCGTGCTATGCGTCACTGAAATTTTGCGTATTTCCTTGATGCAAAAGTTCTGCACGATTTATTCGCGAGATGAAGGGATGGAATGTTGATTCTTCACGTCTTTCTTATCCTATGGACGTATAAAAAGAAGAGCTTGATACCTACAAGGTGCTACAGTGACATATGTCTTGTACTTACGCATGATTTATCGATCAAGACACGTGTCACGCAACGAGAGTCGGTGCCAGAATCCTGCTGCCTCACATAAAAAAAATCCATGTCTTACGTGCTCTTACAGATTACTCTGTTATTAGATTTAAAGATTATTTTCTATTTTCATTGACATCAAGAGACTAATATTCTGTTTTTCAAGTCTAAGAAAATCAGGAAGTCAATACAACATCAGATTAAAGATTTTTCAAAATACTATACATTCTCCCATACCAGCTTTTCAAATTCTGATATTTAGAATTCAGTTGTCTGCATTGCGTATTGTCTATGGCCCGATTGATATACAAAATCAATAATGATAATTAACGTTGCTGTTATGTATCAATCGTATGCAGAGCAATAAAGATACACAGTTAATAGTTCATTGTTCATACTCGTAATATCTCCTCTCAGTTACGCACCATGAATTTTCATCTGGGAAATTCAAAATTATATATCTCATCAAACACCAATTTAGAATAAATTCGTTAATATGGTCCTTTGAAATAAATTATATCCGGCATTATTCACTCAGTGAAAAAATAGTGAATAGAACACGGGCCTCAAAATATATCATAACAATCATGCAATAACTACTTGGTATTTGTTTGCTCTACTAATAGCATTCAAATATCTTATCAGTGTCAAAAAAAAAATAAAAATATTATCTATGACCGTAGAAAAAGTGACAGTTTCTTATATAATTTTATTTGAAAAAAGTAGGCTCTTATAAATAATAGTGAGATATAGTAATTAGGGTATCAAGGGTGTTGAAAGGACAATAATGCCTGAGGTCAACGGTGTACTTTCCAAGGGCCTCAGGCCCGAGGTGTGTACGTTGACCGTCTTTGTCTGGTCATGTTGCAGTGTTGTTCATGGTGAATTTTGCTAGATTTTTCACTACATGGCTTTCCTGATTCTAGAATTGTTATCTATTGTAATTATTTTTCTCATTATCCTCATGGTAAATAATTAAATGAGCCAAACTCCAAATAATTCAAATTCCGATATGGGAAGAAATAATAAAGCGGAGAAAGAAGGACCTGGAGATAGAAGGCTGGAGAAAACTGCTCTCGAACGGTACCATAAGTTACTTTGATTCAACTAACGTGAATATCATATCAGGCTGAAACATACGTGAATTCTAGAGAAAAAAATTCTCTAGTCCGATTACGTTATAGAATATGATTTCTGGTCACGTTAAGTAATTCATGGTTATATCTAATTCTTTGTTCATTTTTATAGCAACAATAAAAGATTCGTGTGCATAGAAATTCGAAAATACAATACAAATTCAGAAGAGAAAAATCTGACGTGAACATCACGTGTCTTACTTGTACATCATTTGATATATACACAAATTCATTCAATGAAGTCCTATGTCACCTCAGAATATAATTAATATAATTTAAATCATATTTTGACATGTACAATGTCGAACAAAATCAAAAAATGGACAACAGATTATCATTGTCTACCTTATCATTTCAATTAAACTGTTATACTACATTTAAACTGCACTTCCGGCTCAGCAGATTGATACAAAAATAGTAGACAACTATCTTGATGCTACAGCAAGTTCAAACACTGAATTTCAATATGCTACGGCTGATCATTCTGAATTTATTGGAAAAATTTGAAAAAAGTTCCAAGTAGAGTGCACTTCTGGTACAGACGATTGGAGTCATAATGCGAGGTGCACTACTAGATTCTATACCAGTCTTAAATACAAAATTTCAACATTATACGTTCAACCAGTTTTGAGATTTGCGAGTTACGCACGAACATATGTACCGACATCAGACCGAAAATAGTCAAAATAGATTCCCAGATAGCAATAACGTCCTGAGAATATTCTCTAGTTGTCCTGTGAATGCTCTGGATAATCGAAATATTCATGGTATATTCCAACAACCTATAAATCTTCTGGAAATATCCTATTTTGCTTATTCTTGGAATATTCATAATCAATATACATAGCATATTCCTATATACTATGGATCATCTGAGAATAGTCTATCTAAATTATTCCTAGAATATTTGATACAAATATTCAAAGATTATCACATTTTGTATATTCTCAGTAGAATATATGATAGATATTCATGTTATATTCTATTTTGCTTTGCTTTTTAATCTTATTCATAACTGAGAACGATTGTTGTTCGTGAGACCAATGGAGACTTTAATGATTGTGTTATCACAGGTTAGGATGGAAGAGATGAACGACTTCAATTGTAACCAAAACAAGAATTTAGATTTCAACAAACCTAATATAAAAACAGATCACAATTATCGCAAAATTTTATAAGAAAAATTATATCTAAGTTTTATTTTCGTACTTTATGTACATTTCTCGTCGAACAGAAAAGAAAAAATAAATGGAATGAATTTAACATTTTTGTCTAGTGAAATATTGGGAGCATATGAAAATACTCAAAAAAAATTTCATGCTCCCGAAGTCTTTTGTCAAGATTTTAATTCTTTCATTTCTGCAAAAACTTAATTTCTTTATTCAAAATAGTTGAAGACAGGGAAATTTCACATCTATCTTATTTAAATATGCATGTTTTCATTACTTGATCATTGGAATATGGATTGAATAATTGATTGAATATTAGTCTAAATCATTGACACATAAAATTTTCAAATGGATTTCTGTATCAGAGTAGTTTGAGACATGACCGAATGGAAGTATTTTGAAAATGAGAATCAAAAAAGCCTCGTGGTAATTAAGAAATTTTTTTTTAGGTTTGGAAATTTTCCGTGACGTCCAAATGTCTGTTGTCACTCAAACGGTGGTCTTATTCATCATCAAACATTTTGAGAATATACGTGGCGTTATTGTCTGGCTTGTTGAGCATCATCTAAATCATTTTTAAGATTTTTAGTTAGATCACGAGCTAGATAAATTATATATTTAACAAAGTTACTTGTCAAAATCGCGCTTCTCTCGACTAAACAATATCCAGTACTCTGAAACTAAGCTTTCTCTTCTTGCGCATGCTCGTAAAACTCGGAAGTCTGTCAAAATGTTTCTAAATAGCATTCGAAAAATGATACAATGAATGATATATATGTCAACTCTTCCCGTACATTTCCACTGATTTACAAGTACATCAAGTTATAACATAACATAATTTTTTCATGAATAAGATCAAATTTTCTAGGAATTTGTACACCTATGAAGCCCACTGTTTGAGAAACATAATAAACCTTTGGACGTCATCATGACGTCTTATAAGTATTAAATCGATCTTTCATTAGAACAAAGCAATATTGGATATAATTTTTATAACTTATACCTATTATTTATCCAATATTTCCATATTTTCATGAAAGTTTATCAAATTTTGATAGTAGTGGAGTACCTACGCCATTCACGCAGTAAAAGAAGATAAATAAATAATAATAAATGAATGTATAATATTTTCAGACACTACATTCAAGACGTGATATTTTAAAATGTTTTGGAATGCATGGAATATTTTTTGAACTGTAGAAGATGCACAAAGCTCTGCCGATTTTAGTGAAAGTTTTAAAGCAGGGTTATAAAGATGTGAGTCACCGTGTCGTACTTATCTTGGCCACATGGTATCAGATATTTCTTTGTTTGTGTGAATATTGGCTCCGAAAAATGTGAGTATTCTATATTATTTTCATTTTAGCTATTGATTGAACAAAAAATAAAGATTTCTTGACTGAACATTGAAATTATTATTCCCTTATCTTGAATCAATACTCATTTATTTCACTTGGTGTTTGTATGAAACCCTGTAAATATACAGAATAAATGTGTTTCCAGGTATCCGATGGCTCAAATTAAAGAGGAAAATGTGGTCAAATTAATAAGAAGAGTGATGACAAGAATTCTAGCGAATGAATTAGCCACTGGATATAGTTGGCAGGACTATAAAGAGAACAAAATATTCAACAAATTCAAATTGACTACTGCAATTATTGGTAAAGCATTGTTTTAATATAATTAATATTATCTGTTTCAAATGATTTCTCATTTAGGAATCTGCCAAGAAGAGCTATACCGCCAGGAATGTCACAGAGAAATAAATTGGATTGAAAATTACCAAACGGCTGAGCAAGGCTCCTGAACATATGAAAATTAGAGATCAATAGATTA
This sequence comes from Dromius quadrimaculatus, assembly GCA_963989225.1. Lineage (NCBI taxonomy): Eukaryota > Metazoa > Arthropoda > Insecta > Coleoptera > Carabidae > Dromius > Dromius quadrimaculatus. Next base: position 53,176,884 of record OZ022325.1, on the reverse strand, counting down.
TATGATGTATATCTACATTCGTATCTTGTTTTTATCGCAAATATGGTTTAATTTTTTTCATATTATATATATTTCTTTAACTCTGGAAGCTAAGTGCAATACGCAATGTATTTTTACATTTTTGTGAATTATATGAGTGTAATTTTTTTTCTCTCAATTGTACTTATATAAGAATAAATATTTCCTAATAATTGAATTTCTTGTCACAGATATGATTTTATTTCCCAAAAAAATATAGTTTTAATATGGTCATAAACCAGCCCAGAATATTCCCAGAATATGATTTCAATTATCCCTATAATATTCTTAGCATATATTGAACATTTACTTCATAGAGATTCATAGATTATTCCAGGAATATAACATCATATATTCATATCATATTTCAGGATGATTCCTGGGATATTTATAGGATATGCAATATCGGGACATGGGAATATTCTATCAATATCCCACAAATATATACCGATAAACATAGGATATTCCAACAATAGCTGAATATTCGGAAAAAATATTCTCTGCTTATTCTTGGAATATTTCTTTGCTATCTGGGTTCAGGGATGCTCAAACCGGATAATTCCATCAAAATCTCGATGGGTGAATTCTGTTGGTTTCACAATACCTCCTTGTACTTAGTATAATTAAATAAAAATGAAAAATAATGGTTGATATTTATAGTAGGATGAGCTGCACATTTTTCCTCCATTTTATTTTTACTGATCGATTATATCGCGATCAAAACTCAAAATTATCTCTTCTGATTCTCTTGTTAACACGGAAAACCGAGAATTCCATATCTATAGATGAGTTTATCAACAGCCTACCCGTAATCATTGATTTTATTGGAGTCCAAACCAAGTTATAAATATTGCATCTTCTTACCATTTTCATTTGAGAACGCTTGAATTTGCATGTTAGACAATTTTTCACTTTGGAAAATATCCTCACAATGATCATAATTTTTCTAAGGGCAGAGCAGAACAGGTGACAGTTTTAGAATGTATACCAGGCGGCAGAAATTTGGCCCACACCACTGAAGGTCTGTGAGATCGTCAAAAAACAATTATACGAATAATACGTGTAATCAGAAATTATTTTTATCCGAGAACGATAGTTGTTTACATAGTTTTAAAAGTGAAAAAGGATTTCTTTAAAAAGTCTATGCTTCAAATTAATTACTGCACACATATTCGGTATCCAATTTCATTGAGAGAGTTCATCAGTTGCAACTATCAGTATTTCGAACATTTAAGTAATATTTTGGGAATGATCTACAGCACTGAAACTCTTCAGGATATTTCAAGCTTGATATTATAATGTCAACAAAACCAGTTCAATCAATATTACCGCTTCCTGTTTTACAAAAATTAAGACGATTGAAGATACAACATTGAAATATAGGCATGTGGGAAGTCTCTAATGCACTTACGGAGCATTCAAAAACATTCGCATCGCTTATACTTTCAACCAGGCCGTTCGTGCATCTTATATGTTCAGTCGGCCCCATTCATACAGCAAATAATGTAATCGTAAATTATATCACAAGGACCAAACGACTGTCGTTTTTGTCGAGGATGAACTCGGTGAAGACAAGGGTGAAGCCCAAGGCGTAGCTACGTGCAGCTAAATTCGTCCATGTCAATAGTGACAATCATTTAGTGTCCGTGTTGCATACGATATTTTTGTAACAAGTGCACCGAAATAACCTCAATACTGAGCTTTTTAAATAAATTTAGATGTGTTGTAACTATCTAATCGACACCCTGTATATAATTTTTTCATAACAATCACATTATAGTAAACTAATACAATGAAAAATTTATATGACTTATTTCAAGGATTATATATTAACAGAAGATGCAAATGAAAAACGTTGAAAATAAACTCTTGATGTAAGTTTCACAATAAAATTATATTTTTTCCTTATCGATTTCGGCTTCATAGGCCATCATCAGAGAAACAGACATAGATGATGATGGCCTGAGAAGCCGAAATCGATAGAAGAAAAATATAATTTCATTGTGAAACTTACATCAAGTGTTTATTTTCAACTTTTTTGACAATTTTTCATCAAGTGCCTACAGTTGAATCGTTTGATTCTATTAGATGCGAATAATATAACGGACATATCTCATAATACAATTTTTTTTTAATGTTAATTTGACATACAATGAAATCAAAGAATACCAACGGCATCCATGATCCACAATTTTAATTTTCACCTTCTGCAAAGGGAGTCCCTGTCAATAGGGAGTTAATGATTATTCTTTTCATGGTCTGGAATTGAGAGTTTCCGAAGCAGAATTCAGTTAAGTAATAGGATACTTTCAGTGCACGTGTTACAAAAAATTTATTATTTCTGAGCTTATTATCATTCCCAGAATATTTTGAATTTAGGAATTTAGGAATAAACTAGCTTACTCAAGCAAAATTGGAATGAATAATTTTGAAGGATCTTATACCATCTATCTCAGAAAATTAGGATAATTATCTGGATGTAACACGATGAGTGAAACATTGATCTTCAACTTGGAAAATCGCGTTTTTGATTAGGTATTTTGGACAAAAATGTTCCAAGTGAATGTTGTTGAACCTACAATTCAACATTTAAATCAATGAATCTAATTTAGTTTGATCACTTTATAACCAAAGAAATTGAATTAGAGGATTCATTACATTACAATTCAATACTATTAGTTTGATTTTCAAGTTAGAATTGTACGATACTATCATGCTTTATGAATATCAATCACGCATATCACCCGGTATGGGTGTGGCAGACACTTATAGTGCATTTGGTAGATTATTGAATGATACACCCTGTACATTAAAATAGTCTACCGTTCTGGTGTTGTCAGCTAAACAATAACCTATGGTAACTGTTATACATCGTATGTGTTTATCATCATGTTGGCAACATTGCTAAGTAGTGTGACATCGATCTCGAGTTGTTCTCCCATGTAAAATGTCTGACTGTGCCCTTCTATGTAAAACAGTAATCCATCAAAATATAAGTTCTTGTAAACCATCTGCAACATTATATTTCATAAATGAAATATGGAACAGTAACCTGTATTCCTAGCTCGATGAATGTGATATCAAATTGAGATAATATATTTCATATTGTAACAAGTATGATATATCTTGAGACATCTCAGTGTTTACAGTTATAATTGTTACATTTATTTTCTTAGTTGGCGTTTAGAGGCACTCTCGAAAATGTTTTCGTCAATTATTAGATATTCAAATGCTTCTCCATTGTCACAAAATATTATTTTTATGATTGGTCAACCAGCTTATTAGCGGCGTTTCGATTGATTAGAGAATGTTAGACAAGGGTATATAAACTCACGTAATATAAATGATAAAATTAGTAACTCGAGAAGTGGCAACTGGCGATTTCCACATTTTGCAAAAGTTTATTATCTAAAAGTGTACTGTAATCTGTATTGAATAATCAAATCACAATCAAAGTGACAAATTGGTGTTAGGAGCTGTTTCCTGGGAAATTTATCGGAAATAATTTTGAATGAACCAGAATAAAAAACTCTGGCAAGAGCTATCCGTGTTGTCACTGAGCGGACTACAGCTAGATAGAGTGCAGGAGGACTGACTAGAAGCCAAGTTGTCGGTAAACGTGAAGTTTAGGTTTCAATATCAAGGTCCACTTATCACAATAAGATTTTCTGAGAGTAAGAAATGGGAAAATATCAATAAGAATGAGGCAAAGCAAAAGCTGATAGTGTGGAGAATATTGAGGGGACCAATTTTAAGACAGAATGAAGGTAACGTTGGTGGACGATGGTGGACACTCGTACACACAGTGAATGCAAACACTAAACGAACACATACCATAATATAAATTTCTTTCAAATGTAAATTTGACATATAGAAATAAAAAATATCAACAGCATCAATGATCCACAACTCTAATTTTTTGCCTCTGCAGAGGGAATTAATATTCATTATTTCCTTGTCAACTAGAAATTATTAAAAATTGTTTGCATGATTTGGAATTTGGAATTAGTGGAAATTATAAACACAACAACTATTATTTCTGTCACGATTTTAACATATGCTTTTTATTTTTCATCATTTTCATGATAAAATATTATATAAAATTTTAACTGTTTTGACCTGAGAATGCTAATACTGTCGCATAAATCGAACATGATGTGATTAGATACTATCTACTCCACATATTCTAGTAAGCTCTATGGAACTCTGCTCTTTGCAAATTGTGAGAGGTCAACAATTTGAAGCTGCAAAATTCTATTTTATGATATTCATTGAAAAAAATTCTTGTTTCTTGATATGATTGCTAATGCCAAAAATTCAGAACTGAGGCTATTCCTGTGGGATAAAAATTTTAGTCCTGGAAAATACAGAAACACATATTGTAGAGTTTGTTTTACACTAATTATAATTTATTTTTTTCAACTGCCCGAGTTCCGTTGTGTCAGAGTAATTTGTTTGAATTTTTGTTCTACACTGCAAAAACTTTGAAGAGTTTAATGCTTAATCAATTCTGAAAGACTCATTGAATCAATCCTACTTCTATATGATTTTCAGTCTGTAAATGTGAAAATGAACGTATTCGAACATTCGCGATTGAGAGCTAAGAATAGACTATAGAGGAACTAGTATTGAATAACCGGTTATGAGATGCTCAATCATATGATATAAATATATCGATTCGCAATCATTGAATAATTTGCTACTAAAATATAGAATCACAAAACTTAATGATTGTAACCGTATCTTCTAGTAAGCTATCCGTCAATATTTCGATCCTGTCTATCACAAATATGAAAATTTATGTCAAGAGATTGAGCTTCATTGTCAGAATCTGATAGGATAATCTAGAACTCATACTGCACATTATAGATGAGTAATCGCATAGTTGAAAGGGATAATATGAAATAATGGCAATATATAAGAAGAACCTTGCAGATTTCTTCTCGAAATTCAAACACAGAGAAACGAAGATTATTTTATGTAAATGCATCACCAAAGTCAGCAACTTTGACAATCTGCGACTAAAAATTGATTGAATAGAAGATAACATAAATCATACAATTCATCCATAAATATACTGCCGAATAGCCCGATTTTTTCTAGTTATGCTATATTATGGTACGTTTACACCTGACATTTATTGTGTGATATTATAACGATAACCTCCTCGCTGATGGCGGGGTTGTTAACTTTGGCGTCGCGGTCAAAACTGCTGACGGTGTGCTGGGGCGCCAGTGCGGTCGGTGACGCAGTTTCTAAGGCAAACGGCTGGATAGCTCAGAAGGTAAGGGTTAGGGTTGTCAAAATAATTATCAGGAGGTAGGTATCGCAATGAGATTTATTCACACACAAATACGATGACGGTGAACATAGAACATATATTTTTCAGGAGCTTGCACAGAGATAGCTTGGTTGACGGTGACGGGACGGCTGTACATGACACTCGACACCAGCGGCCGCAGTATGGACCCAGGCGGTCGCAGACGACGATAAACTTTAAAACAAACAAATCCTGAAGCGATTTCTCAAACGGTGGATTAACTTATCTTTGACGCTTGTGAAACTGAACTAGTTCCCAACGCTGTGAAGTCAATGATGACCCCCTCAACGGTGATTTTGCGTTAAAACATTCTAACGCTGCGAAATCTTGAAGACTTCGTTAGCGGTGACGCTACGTTAAGTTGATCCAACACTGTGAAATCGACAAAGACTCCGCCAGCGGTGACTCTACGATAAATTATTCAAACACTGCGAAATCAACAAGTGGTGATTCTACGATAAAACAGACTAACACCGAGAAATTAATAAAGTTTTCTCCAGCGGTTAAATCATTCAAAAAACTATTTCAAGTTCAAAACAGCAAAATAAAACAAATCCGAGTTCTTTTTACGGACTTATAAGAAACAAAAAAATTCACAGATTATGTCAAACAGTTGGGCTAACGGACTTAGCACAAAACTCCACTTGGACGGTAAACACTTTGAAGATGATACTCGGAATCGGAACTGGAAGCGTACTTTAGAACAGCTACTCAGAAGACTGGACTTTCAAAGAAGTGACTCAAGTCGGTCACAAAGCCCTATTTATACTTAAATTTTAATGAAACCTTACTTAACTTGGTTTCAAATCAATTTTATACTAGCGCGGTCAGTAATGTAAAGAGCAGATACAGATAAAAAGAAGGAGTCATTTTACAAATACAAATTTCTTTACAACAACAAATTTCCTATTCTTTCCCTGCTGAATATATCCTTATCGGCTACATTTTCTTGAAACTATTTCTGATGATGGCCTATGAAACCATTCCCAAAACCTTTCTCTCTGTCGATAAAGTCGGTAATGTTATGACGGTGAAGATGAGACTGTCAAGTGTCAGATCTTTATTTGTTATGTCAGAGGTCACAAAAACGGAATAAGATATACAATATACAACATATTTACAGAACAAGAATTGAGCACATTCAGAATTCATCAACGATAAGCACAAGACATAAATATATATCAAACAATATAGGATTAAATTTAATTTCAGATGTTTTCAAAAACCCAACCTCACTCCACCACATCTTGTGAAATATTAAATTGTTTATCCTACAATAAGTATTAGAATGGCCTATATTTTAAACAACAAAATTTATTTGACTGGAAACATAGAAAATAATTTTTGGAATTGAAAAAAAAAAACTTTCAGATTCGTAATCAGCATATCATACAACATATACCCTCAATGTATATACCTGAATTTTTGAAACACTCTGTATATTCTAACAATATCATATAAAACTTGAATATATTTGTTTTCAAAAAAAATACCAGGTTAGGCAACTTATTTTATGTACCACTGTAGAACTAACAATAACAGAAATTCTCCTTCTAATAGAATCATGAACGCCTTTAACTCCAAATTTATTCGACATAAAGATAGATAGCAACAAAATCTGAACATTCCGAATTATGTACAAGAATCTTCTTGAATTGTCCATAAGTGAATAACAAAAAGTTGCAAGAAACAGTAAGTAGGTGTCATAACATAATGTCATGGGTACTTTGTAATCGCTATGTTCTGTATCTTTGTTGATTGCATCTCTGGTCACCGCGTGTTAATAATGAAAACAACCAACAAGTCTGTTGACATAATCTCCGTCATGCTTTTCTGAAAATCTAAAATAGTCGAATATATTTTGGATCTACGTTCTATTTTCTGGTGTTAAGTTGCGCTTGACTATGTTCTCGTATATTATTTTCTCGTGTGCGCATGAGCATTCACACATTTATTCTCACATGCTTGTTCAACATGCTCAAAACCTGAAATAAATAATATTATATTCTCTAAATTTATGGATAATTTTCTTCAAATTAATTGTAGTTTTATATCCTATTCTCTGGATTACAATTAGAACTGTAAAAATTCTTAAAACTTCACTACTCTGCAAATCAGGTGAAATCGACATACACTGATGCAATAATTACTTTTATCTCATATGAGAAATGACAGTTTCTTTACATAATTTTCAATGTAAAAGTTAGATTTCATACATAACTCCGCAATAAGAATTTATTGCAATCTTCTAATGCACGATTTCAATAAGAGAGTCCATCATCCTAATTATCAGAATTTAAGACATCCAGAAAATATTTTGGAGCTCATCTACAACACTAGACTAACTTCTTGATATTTTGAACTTGATATTTCTGTTTAAATTTCCTAGGGTATTATTGTCAATCCAAACGAAAAAAGTTCAATTGATAATGTCGTTCACTTAATCATCAATACGGAAATTAGAACTATCTAAGTTAGACTTACGTGTAAGAAGTCTCTAATGAACTCGCTTGGCACTTACCAAGCCACCTGTGCATTGGAGAATAACTTGATTTTTTCACAGATCTGTTTCAGAACGAAACGATCCTCTCATTTGATCGTTCATCATCAGACAATGTCCGAAAGGATAAAATTGAGGAAAAATCAAGTCTTCATTTGTAAAACCTAATAGTTCAAATATTATTGTCTGATGTTATCGCTCGTCATAATGGTAATTTATTTCAAACACCAAATAATATATTCACTAAGCGTTATCATCTGTATTCTTGCTGTTATTGTTGGGACCGTAAAAAAAACAGTATTTATGCACTTTACAAAAGAGTATACTCATTCTTCCAGCGTTCTATGTCCAACAGACTTTTTCCTTCAGCTCCAAATTGCATCCCAGGATGGACCATACATTTCTCTATCTTCATATATGTATAATAGACTATTTCTTCATGAGACTTATCACGCATGAGTAAGGATGATCTGTAAAATTTCATATTGATAAATTCAGTACTTTCATAGAAGCTTCACTGCAACGTACGAATATATAGACACCATAAATAGTTTATCATCTCACGTGATCCATCCGACATCTTATTAGATTTGTTTTGTAAAACATTTCCAAGTTGTCAGTCAGGTTACGATCTCTGGTATTACTTTTACTAGAACAAAACCCCTCCAAAAAGTGCGATAATGATATAATATTTTTGATCAAAAAGAATCTACGTCCTTTGTCTGGACATTCCATTCAAAGCTTTTTCCCTAAATAATCAAGAATAATTTCATCAGGATAAGGGTATCCGTTGCTACAAATTTCTGTCACTAACTAATGACGTACTTACGCAAGTCCATTGTAGTGTAAGTGTTCTGAACACGTTATATCATATGTCATATATTCACTGCGTGATATCTCGTGACGTGACAACAGGGTGTCACCGGCTGTAGTTTACGATCTCACGTCACGTATGAAACTCACTACGATAATACACAAAAGTCGTAAATCAGCGATCCGAAGCGATGAGGCGAACACCATCTACGATATTGAGCAACAGCGTTCTAGAAGAAAATTGCCAATTCAATCTCACTAACAAATTCGTTTATCAGCCCAAGGATTATTTCTTACATCTTGAGAGAAATACACGGATTATTGCGGTGAGATAGATTCCAACGATGCTATTTGTTCGGATTACGCCTCGAAGAATTAGATTTTTCTGATGAATACGGTTGGAAAATTCTGCACGATGCCATCACAATTTTTTTATTCTTGTAACATTTTATGCGATGAATTCAGCGCGGATCCCATAGAGGAAAGAGTTTTTTCTTTATTATGTTTGGGAGCTTCGGTCATAAATCCATATTGTTTTCTTATTAAACAAGATTCACAAGAATTTATTAACAACATTGGAGTTTCTTCTGTTGTACTGATTTGAATATTGCTCAGAGATAAAATTATTTATGATCAAATCGATCTTGAGTTTTGTTGCTTCGATGATAGCATGTGATTTATTGGAATGATGTAAATTCATAGTTAAATAGTGACTACAAATAATTACGGCAATATTAGGTATGGAAAAATATTTTGTCACTGATGATTTAATTATCCAATTATGATGCATGGGAGAGAATCTCATATTGATTGTATCAATAATGTCGTATTCTTTAGGATCGATGTCCAACTATGCATGATTTCTTTCCAGTGGAGGTATAATACAAAGTTTGCTAATCTAAGATGCTCCCTAGCCGTTTTGACATGAATGAATTTACCTTTTTGAATCGGATGATGTCTCTAAATGGAACTCATGAACTTATTATACAGAAATGCAAAAATAATGGAGAAATTTTTCATATGGATTATAAGGTGAAGTCTACTTTCCAGGGATAAAAGTGGACTGACAGACATTATTATGCAATGAAGTATGCAAAAATATTCTGCAAGAACGTTCAAAGGAGAGATTTCTTCCCAATAAAATGCACCCCTCCACAAATCGTTGCTAATTCTGCAAAAAAAAATGAGAAAAATGTTTGAAACTGATTGATTATCCTCAATATTTAACTGATATAGTACTATATCTAGCCTCATACAAAGATAACACATGCAGAGAATAAAACTTTGTTCGAATGAGTTAATATCGAAGAATCAAGAAGAAAGATCTAATGTTACCTCAACCAAATATTCTGTTGATTCAGTTCATATTGGAAAATATGATATTAATCTCACCTATTCATCTATATTCCACTGTTAGCCATATCTGAAGCAATAAAACTAATTATATTCTTCGAAGAAGAACAGCACACTATTAAGTGACCTTCGAAAATGTTCGTGAAACAGAATCGATGAAATATCAGAAACTCAAAATCTGAATGTCTCAGTAAAATACAAAAGGTGTAGGAGGCGGCACCTAAATTTTTATGTTTTAGGCAATGAGGTTTTGAGTTTTCAATTAATTCTAAATTCTGTTTCAAGATCCTTTTCAGAGGTCATTCTATGGTGTTGGGAATTTCTTCAAACTTGTCACTTTCGTTGCAATATGGTAGGTGGTACTGCTGTGGATTTCCAAAATCTGGTTGTTATTTATCAACTTCATTTCATAGTACTGCTGGCTTACAAGTCCGATCATCTGAACTTGTTTAGACTGTACTGAAGAGTACCATTAAGGATAGAACACGTATTTACAGTTCACGCTCTATCAAAGATGATGGTGTAAAAGCCGATTCTTCAAATAGGATAAACAAAGGACGCAAAAAATCTATCTGCAGTTATGCAGTAAGTAGCAAAGTATGAAGTAAATTAAAAGCAGAATCTCAAAATAAGTTTTGCAGTCATAATCCCACTAAGCTGGATTTCCAGTAGTTGTTGGACCTGAAACTTGGTCTTCAGCAACAAGACAGATGATTTTGGACTAGTTTCTTTTGGAACGGAACGATTCAAGAGAGTCCGCAGGAGACTTTGACGACACGTCGGGCTGAAAAATGGCCGGTGGAAAAGGAGGTATCTAGGGTGTAGTCTGGCACTTTTAGAACTGACCGGATCAGAAAACGAGTTGAGTCGCAGATGGTTAGTGCACAAAATTTACCTTTTTCTTGATAATTTCAAAATTCAGTGATTCTCTCGTTTGCCTGCGGACTGCTATACGGCAATTCAATGAGGAGTAAAAAAACTTAGTTTCACATTTCAATATTCTGTTTTGCTTAGTTTAAACTGACTCTTTCATCAAAGGCAAAAGTATTCTTGATTTCAAGAAATTGGAACAAGGAAGAAGAAACAATACAGTTAAGCAACGGACGCAAAAGGACAGATAGATACATCTATCGAAAAATGACTCCAACTACAAGAGAATAAAATAAGAAAAAAAAGTATACGATGAGAGAAGGATAAAGCGGTGATAGCTAAAATTCCATGTTCCTCAAAATATTTCCAGCGCTGCTCTGGAACCATTAGCGGGCGCCAAGGATGACCCTAGATGAGTCATCCTTTATCATTGTGTATTATTTGTTTCGAAGTTTGTAGGACAAAAAAGAGGTACTCACAACAATAGAGATATATTTGACCTACTTCAAATATCTGCAACAAAATATCTTTTATGAACATGTGTCAGTTGAGGTGAAGTCCAGATACTATTTGTGTATTTCATCCTATTCATGATTTTTTGCGAATTTTTTGTAAGTTGATATTATTGTATCTATGTCTTTTTTTCTTTTTTTCATCATCTAGTGTATGTTTTATTATACTTAGTTTGGATTTAATTCAAAATAATACCCCGTCTGTTATTTCAAACATTTATTTGGAAAGTGAACACTGTAACGCAAGCTCTTGCAAATACAAATCGATAATCTGACTTATCAACAAAATTGAATACGTTGATCAACAAAAAAATAAATGTTCCCAATTCACAAAATTAAGTTCCACTTCATCATCTGACCGATCATAACAATAGAATAATGTTTTAATACTCATATAATCATAGTTTTGACATTTCTAATGTTATTACCAATAGAAATATGAGCTGTGTATAATGTGTGATTCTGTGAAAATCCATAAGTTCCACAGATTCATAAATCCATAAAATATATATAAAAATTCATCGAGATTTATTGAATGGTATAGTTCATGAGAATGACAGATCCATTGCGATTTTATAGAATTTACAAATTAACGAACCAGATATATATACAGGTTTGCACAAAGTTGTTACATAAATGTTATATTAGTTACTGCAAATAATTGATGAGCCCGTGGCAAGAATAATTTCCATCACAGAATCGACTGAAAACATTTTATTATAGAATAATGTGATCTTTTTCATTATTTGAATAGACGAAATTCAATATTCAACTGAATTTTGGAATTCTCTGATATAATATGTGCCAAATAATACTTATTTTGCATTTATCTATATATAATGCTACAATAAAAAAAAAGAGTTTGACTCCTGTATAGTGTTCATGAGTATATCCGAGGATATATCAGAATAAGGGATCGAATGCAAAATAATTAATTGTAGGAATTATGTAATTTTAAATAAACAATGGTAAGAAAAGTGACAATAAGTGAGCTACATAAATTTGGACATGTGGAACTGATGTCACAATAAATTCCCAATAAACCACTAGGCTATGTTTCAAAATATTGTAATTAAGAGGTTCATGTACATTTCGATACTAACAACATCGTCCGAAGATGAACATATATAATCAATTCATACAATTGACCTACAATATATTCACAGTCAATAAAAATCAGATACGAGTTCTACTCTTATCCCTAGAAATTTATCATCAAAGAATCACATCCCATTCAGCCCAAAACAATTCAACCCCTTCAATACTCTCCGAGATCACCAAATATACTTTTTATAAATCTTTCTGCACTAAAAGTTAATAAAAAAAATATTGCAACGCTCGCAGACACCTTTCAGTGCACACTCACATCTTTCTAAAAAAAAAAATCAGCTATTCAATCAAAAACTAAAAGAAAAATCGGTTAAGTGCATGTCAAACCACACCCAGTAAAGGATCCCGTAAAAAGATAAATTTTTGCGGTGGCTAAGCTGAAAAAAATCTGACGTGAACATCACGTGACTTACTTGTTCATCATTGGATATATATATATATATATATATATATATAATACGATGTGATTTTGTGTTTGATCGTATATATCATTAGATATGTATAATCAAACACAAAATTTCATCGCTCCACAGTTAATTGTTTTGTATTTACTCAGGAGATTCTAAAAATCTGTCAAGTAAAATGCGCTTCCAGCCAAGTCGGTTGCTATGGAAACAATAGGTTATTATTCTCATACTACAACATTCCTAAATATTGAATTACGACTACCAACAGATCTGAATTTATGCGCAAAATTGAAAAATAAATTCTCACTGAAGGGCACTTCTAACTCAGTACTTATGAAAATAGAAGGCAATCATTCAGATGCTACAGCAGACTGAAATACCAGATTTCAATATTCTACACCTGATCGTTTCGAATTTATGCGAAAAATTCCAAAAGACTGTCAAGTAAAGTGCACTTCCGGCTTGGTGGATCTCAATAACAATAGGATATGAGCATCTAGACGGTATAATCGACCTGAATACTGAATGCTAACAATCTACGTTCAATCGATTTGGATTTATGCGGAAAATTCAAAAAATGTTTCGAATAAAGTGCTTAGTCGATAGCAATCACAATGCAAAGTGTACAACTAGATATTATAGAAGTGCCTAATACAAAATTTAAATATTCTACGACAGATTGTTTAGAATTTATGCTGAAAATTCAAAAAGTCTGTCATATAGAGTGCACTTCCGGCTCATTCGATTGTTACAAAAATAGAAGATGACCATTAAGATGCCACCGCAATTTCAAATACTGAATTCAAGCATCCTATGGCTGATCATTCTGAATTTATGCGGAAAATTAAAAAAAAGTTTCAAGTAAAGTGCACTTCCGGTTTAGCCGATCGCAATCATAATGCAATATATAGAAGTTCTAAATACGAGATTTCAATATGCTATGGCGGATCATTCTATATTCATGCAAAAAAATTAAAAAAAGTTTCAAGTAAAGTGCGCTTCTGGCCCAGCCGATTCTTGCAAAAATAGCAGATAACCACTCTGATATAATATCAAGTTTAAATACTGAATTTCAACATCCTACGGTTGATCATTCTGGATTTATTAGAAAAATTCGAAAAAAGTTTCATGGAAAGTGCACTTCCGGTACAGACGCTTGGAACCATAATGCGAGGTGCACAACTAGACCCTATACCAATCTTAAATACAAAATTTAAACATTATACGTTCCACCAGTTTTGAGATTTGCGAGTTACGCATGCACGCACATACGTACCGACATCAAACCAAAAATAATCAAAATGGATTCAGGTGTGCTCAAAACGGATATTTCCATCAAAATCTCGTCTCGATTGGTGAATTTTGTCGGTTTTACAATAAAAAGAAGAGGTTATAAACAAGTAAGCTGAACACGATAAATTCCTACATACGAGACATTATAGACAAATTAGGTAAATCTAAATATCTCACTACACACGATCCTGGATCCGGACTCCAGCAACTTGCAGTTAACCACAACGATATCGCTAAAATGGGTTCTCCACAAACTTTGGACATCATGAATTCAAACGTATTTCATTTGATTCAAAAAACGTATCTCCACTTCTCAAAGATTCATTTTCTATGAAATCTCATTATAAATAAAATTTACTCTGTATATCTGGATGATAAAACAATTCTATGTAATTCACTATATAGAGACTAGAAGAACATTCAAATAATATCAAAAACCAACATAAAGCTCAATTAAAAATACAATTGGATAAAGACAAACTTCTACGGGAAGAAGTTGCATATCCACTTATAACAACAGACGAATTGCAAAAATATGTTTTTATAATAAAGAATTTGAAATGTGCCCTGAAAAATATAAGAATCTTTGCTCCAATGGTCCCATATTTTCATATCTTGACTCCACAAAAACGTTATTCTAACTAAAAACTGAAGCTTGTAACTATATTTCGGCTCGTTCTTCTAGTTGGGAGTATACAAGGATCATAATTCTCTAATGTTATGTGGCTTAACCAAGCAAAAGAAGCAAATACAAGATGAATTCGTTGAAAGCTTGAGTTTGAAAAATATATTAAAGAATAGAATATGAGAGATGTCAAAAAATTGTAGCAGATACACTATAACGAATAAAACCAGGCTTCAGAATTTGTTATCATAGAAACATCCATCAGCCCACTGCATATTAAAAGAAACAAAATAAGATGTAGGCTTTTCAGAACAAATAACATTGAAGTATTTTGTTTAAGGCAGAGTCAATATGTGTTTTGCGAATTTCAAGTCTCCATTACAGGAACTACAAGCTACATAGCTTTTAATGCCAGATTGTTTGATAGACAGACAGGAACATCCCAACTAGGCCACTAAATCTTTGTTAGTACCCCAAAAATTGATTGTGTGTATTGCATTCCAAATGTCAGATGCAGATAGGAATATGACCCTCAAAATTTATGCTTTCCAGCTTTCGAGCTTTCCAGCTCTCATTTTGATCAATCAAATTTTTATAGCCAATTGAATGATGAATTAATAGGTTGAGCATGGTTAGTACTCGAGTGCAAAATTCAACTCCAGTATTAGCATTGTGCTAATCACGTATGCAATTACGCAGGAGCTCGTTAGGGTGCATGTTGTTATGCATTTATGCACCGAGGAGCTAACATGATTCATTCCATAATTTTTCCGTTATACTGCGTTTTAATATTTACATTGACTATTCCATTTCGGTCTGGGAAAATCTAATGAATCAGAACTGATTATTGGAGGAGATTCAATTAACTAGCGAACGGAACTAATTTTTCATCATCAGTGGGAAATTATATAGATTGGAATTGGATTGAAATTAATGTCTGCGTGTTTGTTTCTTCATCTAGATAGAACTCTATCATTCTCATCCTAATATACTTTGATGGCTCAATAAGGTTTTTTCTATTAATATTCGTAACAAATGTCTGAATACGCAAAATAAGAAATAAGATATAGTGTCACCAAAACAAGACATCCATTAAACATGGACTTGTCAACTTATTATTAACTACACAATATGAAGTCTATAATACTTTGACCAAAGTGTGCTGTAGAAAGTTTTTTGACCGAATTAACAGTTCCGGAAATATAGCGCCAATGTATTGGAGTTTCTAGAGGTAATTCTTGAAATATCACCTAATTCAATGATGCATCACGTCAAAAATCATTTACATGAAGCTTATTTGCTTCTTTATTGTAACGATTTTTTTACAACACTACTTCAGGTGACGACTAATCAAGATCCACAACTTATAATACTTCAACCGGAGATACGTATCATACGTCGATCCACGACTTTGAAGCTAATTATAATGGAAAATACTTGTATAATTATATTGAATGCTTTTAATGTATGTGAAAAAATGTTTAAGAATCTTTTGGAAATCAACTGGAGAAAAGTTACCACTCCAAACTTATTTGTTTCAAACTTGAGAAAGCTTTTAGAGCTCATTCTTAAATTATGAAGATAATTTGGGTTTGATTTATATACCTTAGCCACAGCTTCTTTTTTCTTGTTCATTGAGCTCTCAAATGAATTTTGCTTAGTTCCTCCCGACAATTTGTTGAAGATAAGCTCACCAATGATGGAATTTCTTGGAGCTATTGCAGAAACAAATCTTAGTCATATACATAAATCTTTATCTTAAATGTTCACATTTTATCTTTATAAAACAAAGCTGCTGTCTTCCTATGTCTTTCTTCACTTACTTCTTCTAGATCACGGCACAAACTTGAATTTAATTTTACTAATAGCAAAAACGATGCCCAAGGAGGGTTTGTAAATATAGTCTCTGAATATTTCATACAAAACGGCTGAACCAACGATAAGGCGGAACTATGACGGTGTTTTGTTAAAAAAATTGTTTTCGCAGGCTTACACGGCTAACACTATACTAAAAAAAATCGGTCCTAATAAGGCCCACAGAAAGGCCTGCAATATATATATATAAGATTTTGTGAAGGGCGCTCTATTTTCGCACAATGATATGCAATTTTATAATTTTTGATTTGTTATAGTTTCGAAATGATTAGTACAGGAATGATTCATGTGGAATAAATATAAAATTGCATAACACTGCGCCAAAATGGAGCAATTTTTTTCAATTCGCATCTATAACAAATTAGAACTTTCTTCAATGTCCAATTGCACTGCTATCACTTAACTTTAAGTACGGAGTAATTACGATGAGAACAATTGTCTATACAAAAGTAACCATAGATATCATTCTTCCTTTAAAGTTAAGTGACGGCGGTGCAACTGGCAATAAGAGAAATGAAAATCTTTGAAAATATGCATATGGATGGAAGTAGTGGATGATGCTGACTGTTATATTAAATGAAAAACCATATGTGATAATTCAGTCAAAGAGTTTTTTATTGCTTTTATCCTACTCTAAAGTTTGGATCTCACCTGGAAAATCTTCAGGAGTGCTACTTTTGTACAACAGGGACATAAGGGACAAATTAAAATTAGTGTTTCTGTGTGTTAACATTTGTTGTGTGAAATCGATGTGATGAAAATGAGAAAAACAAGAATATTTCCAGTCAAAGAAAAATAAAAATACTGAGCATGGCCACTACTGACCGTTATGAAGGCTCAAGACTAAGTACTTTTCAAAAAATGTACGTGCCACGTAATGCGGGAAAGCAAAGTGTAGCACAGGTCACTAACATTCAGTTGATGAGGATGAGGACATCTTGTTTGCTCAGCAGATGGAAATATTCCTATGGTCCATTTCAATTGAGAACGGTTCAAGAGTTCTCATGGGATCAAGATTCAAGCCTTCTGATTGGCTGAACTGCGAACACGATTCACTCACAATGAATGCAGGATATAAAACAAGCTTGCTGCAAATGAATGCAGGAAATCAAAGTAATAAAATCACATATTTCCTGAATAAATACAAATTGGAATCTTAGACATTTATGATAATTGATATATGACTGACAAATCATGCAACTGACAGATAGTTAAGTACGACTTTTGTGCTAGCAAAATTGGTTCGTGTTTTGGCCAAAGAAAAGGCTAAGATTGTAGTGCCAATGCCAAAAGAACCCTTCCACTGTTTATAACCGAAATAAACTTTGAGATTGCTCACAGTGTAATATCTCCTTAATACCTTAGTTTTGTTATTGTAGCTACAAACAATCGGATCTCATTGAATTCCGAAATTATGGAAAAAAAATCACTGTAGTAAAGATTTAATTCGTCATTCTCGCTCGAATGACACTTTATTTGCTCAGCAGATGAAAAGACTCCTATTGAAGTGGCAACAAACAGAAAGAAAAAAACTGAGTTGGAAAAGTTTCATTCAAATTTATTTAAATATTACTTATCAATTGATTATCCTAAATTCTTGATTATTAACTTGTGATTTATCTGATTTACCGTTTTTATATACATTAGGAATGGTTATAACTTTGAGATCAGCGCATCTGAGTACAAAAATATAATCAATCAATGTTTTTCAGTAAAATGAATAATATATTAAGGGAATTCTGGCGATGGATTTGAGTTTGTGTTCGTGGGAAACATGGAATATTCAGATTTCTGGCGACGAACTCTCGATGTCGTTAGTAATCCCATGGATTCATTCGGATATGTCTTTCTTTGCAAACTTTGGTTAGAACAAAAGAAATGTCAAAAAATTTGAAATTAATTATCACTGATATTCTGTATTACACTGTCAAACATAAAAAGTTCATTGTTATCAAAGGAAAACTCAGAACTTGCAGCCAAAGCTACTAACGTTGAATTGATAGTAATGACTAGTAAATAACCTAAAAAAAATCAAACTTCAACTCTAATATCATGGAATATTTCGTTCTGGCGAGGTGTTGTAGCTGTGGCGGATGTATGGAAACATGACGTCATTAGTTAGAAAAAAAATTAAGAATTCATGGATTTGCATCCATCGCCAGAATTCGCCTCTTGTAACTTCATAAAAAAGGCCAGCATTGCCGGAGCGTCTAATCATATTTTTAATTCTGATTGATGACTTCCGCAAGTACTCATTCCAGCAAATTTTTCAATTAATTTCCATTGAACTGAAATAGCTTCAATAAATTCTTGAATCACAATGAATAGTAATAAACTCGCTCATAGTGAATTACAACAGTACCTTTTTTTGCTCGTGTTCTAGACTTAATAATCTGGAATAGTTGAATCTATTATGCGCCTGTTCAATAATATATTATATGAATAATATATTGATCTCATATATACGCAGATATATCAAACGGAAGAATTCAGGTAGAACTCGATTTGTTATGTCTGCCAAAAACTTTTTCCGCCGGTCTAAATTAAAGGTAGGGTTCAACTGAATGTTTACAGTAAGAAAATTGAAACTCTTCCAGTCTAGACAGGAGAAATGTTATTATGGAATGAAATTATAAACTTGACGTTTGAATATAACTCTATGATTCCCTGTTATGTTTCTCACCGATTTTGCAATGCATTGAAATTCACATACAGTTTGCTTCAATTATACTCGTCGCCCCTCAACTACTTTAATCAGAAACAAAAAACTTGCACGATATTTTAAGCGAGAAATATGCAAGCTACGATTTTAACCAGTTCAAAAACTTCCTGTGTAGAAATCGCAATATATCTGTAAAATGCTTGCAAAGATAATCACATAATTGATTCCATTATATTTTTGACCGGCGGTAAAATTATGTGTTCAACACGACAAAAAAATTAACTTCGTCTTATCTACGGAGACGTCAGCTACGGCATTATATCTAACTTTTCTATTTTGATAAACAAATAACCATTCTCAATTGAATTATACATAATAGAGTAGTTATGTGAAACGGAGATTGAGAAAAAAGAATCAGCTTTCAGTTATGAAGCGTGACTTATGTACTGTGGAGGGCGCAGGGGCGAGTCTAGTCCAATATCCATTGAAGGTAATAAATCTATCAAAAATTGCACCATTTGGCATGACGAATCAAGTAGAGCTCAAGAATTAAAAATGCCACAAGTTCTCCAATTACCTTGGTCGCAATGGTTGCCATGACGACCACTATTTGATTTTGGGCGGAATATGTAGAGTTGATTCCACCGTACTTTCATGTCATACGATTTGCAAGTTGAATTAAATTGATCACAACAGAAATAATGAGTATAGCCGTTCATTTCGTATAATTTTCCAGGAAATATTTTGTAATGCTGAATTATTGGGATATTTGTTTGTGTCATAGCACTTTTTTTCATTTGATGGGGTTGACGGCTCTTTGAAGCCCTCTTGCATCGACAGCAGCTGTCAGAGTTGCAAACAATAAAAGGTAATTCATATATTGTGGAGTCCAGACATACGGTAATGCGAGAGATGGAGTGGAATGTTTAATAAAGCAAACAATTAGTCAAGAATTTGATTAACTGGTAATATTATTCAGAGATAGTATCTATGCTTATAGAAATTAGAAAAATCAAACTGAACATATTAGTAGTCCATGCGCCTGATAAGGATATAATTACATGATTGAAATATCCATTTCCATTCTGGGAAGAGTAACAGGAACTGATTGAAGTGGAAGAAGAACTAATTATCATTCTATGTGATCTAAGCACACGAATAATCTGGGCATATTTGATTGGACAACTCTCAATAGGTCAACAACTAATTCACTTTTATTCAAGAAACAAGCTAACAATACTTAATACTCTATTTCAATAAGGTTATAAATAGGTTTACTAGAGAAATGAAAAACAGAAAAAAGAAATCAATAAATGATTATGCATTAACTGATCTATACTTTAAATAACTTATAAAAGATGTGAGGAGATACAAAATGAAAAGAAATTTCCGAAGTTACAGTGAATCAAAGGAGTTAGATAGAAACAAGGAAAAAAAAATAAGGATTCATATATTAAAAGAGACGAATATAAGATAAAAATATAGAAGAGAAAAGTATTCAAGTAGAAACAGTATGGAGATTTGAATATTGAGCAATTATGGAGCTACTTCAAAAATATCCAGCAAGAATCAGCTGAAGATACAAACACTATCATTAATGCCAAAACAAATGAGAAACAAATACATTGGTAGAGCGATGAGATAAGGGAGCAAATAAGATCCAAAAAGAGCAAATGGGTAAACCACGCCAATAAGGAGATTTTAGATACAACAGAGGAAGGTAATTGAAGAGCTTATTCAAAAAACATAATGAATATAGAGAGAGGAATTTGGGAGCGAAGTGGATATGAACCATAAAGTCAACTGAGGGTTCTTTCTTAGAAAAAAGAAAAGAATGTCAGTTGAAAAAAAATATTTCAAAAATTTCACCGAACATCTGGAAAGTCCTACAAAAAATAGGGATATAACGATAGTAGACAAATGATAAATAAATTGTGAACATGAAAAGTAGCAGGATATGATGAAATTGAGTCGGTCATATGGAAAATATAGGAGAAGAAAGAATAGAAATACTACATGCCATTACAAGTAAAATATGAAATGCAGAAGTATTACCACAAAACTGAGAAGTGAAAATAATAATGTCAATTTATAGAAAAGTATAGATATCAGTGGATATGCTGCTGTTTAAATCAACAAAGAACTATAAATAATACAAGAAATCAGGCTACGTCACATCATGGAGAAAGATATTATGAACTCACAAAGTGAATTCAGAAAAAGCTACTGTACCCGAGACCACATCTTCAATATTCTTCAAATTGTAGATAAAACTCTACGATCTAATCAAGAAATCTACGTATACCGTACAGAAATCTGAACAATGCTTTTGATAGGATGATCAAGAAATATTTATGTGAAGTACCTATTCAAAGGTAGAGTAACTGATTACGAATTACTGAAGGCTAACAGAATATCTATGTTGACAATAAAAAACAATGTAAGAACTACAAATAGACTTATAAAAAGTTCCAATGCTAAGTAGTTTGAGACAATATGGTACTTCAAACCCATTTTTGTTTATAATATATTTAGACAAAATCACTGAATAAATGAAGAAGAAAGTCAGAAAAGCCTATCCTGAATATCAGTATTTGAAAAATATTCAAGTAACAGAATTTGCATTTGCTGCTGATGATATGGCAACACTAGAGAAGCTCTACAAATTACGTTACATATTTGGAACAAGAAGTTGAAAAAAACAAATATGAGGATCAACTAGGACAAAAAAATTATGATAACTTCAAAAAAGGTAATGGGATTGATATATCTCAAATGCTGTCAATTTGGAACAAGTCGCTGGACTCAAAAATCTTGGGAGTATCAGAGAAAGTGAAGAAGAATGTGACAGAGAAATAAACATTCGTATACAAATAATGACAAGACCTTACCACACAATTGGATCTGAATTATTAAATCTAAAGGCTGCTGCAAAAACACTTAATTGACAGTATTTGAAGCAATACTACAACCAATTTTACTGTATGGTTGCGAGGCATGGGTGGTGAGTAAGAGACACAGGAGCAAAATTACAGCTATAGAAGTGAAATGTTTGAGATAGATAGAAGGCGTAACCAAACTAAATTTGTAATGAAATCATTGCAGAGTATATGAATTTCCAAGCAACTCTAAACAAGAAAGAGATTCACGACTCCAATGATACGGACAGCCTTACAAGACTTTTAGGTAAAAGATAGATTATGATAGTATGGGAAACAAGAACAGTAAGAAAACGAAGTCGGGACAGAAAATAATGAACATGAGATGACAATATGGAAGAAGTAATAGAGAAGAAGAGTATTTCAACTACCTACTGAAATAGGAATGGCAGAGATTCATGAAACTTGAATGAATAGAAACAGATATATCAATTCATAAACTTTGACACCTCTCGAGGGATGATAAAACATCTCTTTCACCAGCATACTCATATCTATATTTCATCAACAGCTCTTGTTTTCTTTGTTTTTCGAACAAAAATTTTGAAAATGCGTGAATATTCCCAGCAAATATGATCATCTTATCAAAGTTTAACTATTTAATTGAATCATTCTTCAGGATTCAAAGCTAGTGGAGCACAATCAATCAGTTCTGAAGTTCAGAATAGCTATAGTCATCTGGATTATATAGTAATCAGTTTCTTGTAATTTGATTTATTAATCATACAAATCACAACAACAGTAATTCTACAGTGATTCAACATGACCAGTAATATAATTCGACAGATGAGTCCTATTATCTGCAAAATCAAATTTGGTAAACCATAAGTTAATGAACAAAAACAATCTGAACAAAGCATGAGGCAGGTTAATGTCCAATAACGCGCAAAATATGTTTTGCGATCGAACAATACTCCATGTCATTGACAATAGAGAGCAACATCTGTTCATACAAGCACACTCAGAACAAAAAATTCATTGGGTAATGAATTAGAACAGCAAATTTTTATCACGAACTTATCTAGGTTAAACTCCACCATTGTTGCTCTAACAAATTTATTGTGCTTAGAATTATCAAATTTGTAACCAAATTTCTCAGCACATCATTTCTCATTACGCAGTTTTCTATTCTCTAGGTCTTCGCACCTCAATTATTCTTGCTACAATATCTGTCCAAGCCATGTTCGTCTTTCAGAGCGTCGCGCCACTCTAGATGAGAAACTGACATTTTTGAAATGAGATCCAAATATCTGAGTTCATTTTGTAAGAATATTTTAACGTATCAAAATAATTGTGAAGTATCCTACTGATCAAATTCAGAGTAATATTTCTTCATGACTTTAGAGGTAAGATTCCAATAGGAATGACGAAAGGATGTGAAAAAATAAAATACTTTAAATAAAGTCTGGATGATATTTCAGAATAAAAATGTAGGACAAACTCTCATGCTCACATCATATTTTTCTCATCTTTATAATTATAATTTTGGGTTATATATATATATATATATATATATATATATATATATATATATATATATATATATATATATATATATATATATATATACATATATATATACATTTATATATATATATATATATATATATATATATATATATATATATATATATATATATATATATATATATATGTATATGTATATTAAAGTTCTTCAAATTGACTCATATTACTTCAAACATCATTAAACATTAGCTCATTGAGATGAAGAATTAAATGGAAAATACGGGTTGAAGAATATCGTATTAGCAATATAGGATGAATATAATAGATTTGATAAAATATTTTTCTGTTTGCAATGCAGTAACTGTTTGAACAGTAACAGACATAAAAGTCTTATTTCTCCAGAGCTTGAAAAAAAAATTACAATTCTTCCAAGAGAAGAGTGACTTGGAAAAATTCAAAGATAATTAAGTCCCGTTGAAAGTTGGTAATGCATTAGGGCATTTTTCATTGAATTCAAGGAATGTCCCAAGAGGATTTCACTGTAAAATGCCTTCCATATGCACTTTATAACCTATAACTCTCTAAATTTATCTAGAATATTGAAAAAGTATTCAAGAAAGCTTCCGCAGGATATTCAGTCCTGAAAAGAAGCGTGTGGGGCATAGCATTGTCTTATTCATAACTCACTTAAGTTTCGAAGGGACGGACTATATCGGTGGAGTCACCATATGATATGAACAAAGTTTCAACTTTCAGTCGTTCACGCAAGAGAATTCTTGAGATAGAAAACTATCCTGGATTTCCAAAAGTGATGCATGATTTAATTCATATATACTTGTAACTTGATGTAACTTTCAAATCGCCAACAGTTACGATGACCCACATCAATTTTCCCAAAAATAATACATCCGATATTCGTTCCACATGCTAAAGCCAAGACACTGATTGATTCCATTTACAACCCTAATTATTTCAATGCAGATGAGAGTACTCTGTTACGTAATATTGCATTCCTTGAAACAGGCACATTTCCTGCAAACATTCTTAACGCACCCGAAATCTTATAGCCACTAGATATTTTTTTTTCAATCTTCTTGTCAATGCACATATCACTCAACAATACATTTCCTAGATATACAAACTTATTTATTTCTCCCAATTTCACGTCATCCATCAAAACAATGCAATCAGCCACCGTTTCATCCAACGCAAATCTTCACATTTATCAAAATTCAAAATTAGATTAATATCCTTTCCAAGTTACATCTATTCTATCAATCATAAGTCTCAATTTTTCTTCCATTTCGCTTGAAACAACATCATCTACATACGTTTACGTATGTTTTGCACTTTCGTCAATATGCATAGCTTCTAAATCATTCGAAACCATCTGCGCTAACACGTCCAAATACAAATTAAACAGCCACGTAGATATACCGCAACTCTGTTTTACACCAACATCAATACTGAATCAATCACTCAATCTACATACCATCAACACGAACAGCAGTTGCACAACCTTCATATAACGTACAAATCGTATTCAATAAATTATCATGTATGCTGTATTCAAGAAACACATTCCACAATTTATCTCAAAGTACACAATCATCACAAAACATATTCTTGCGTCCTTCTCAAGTGACTTCCTAACAATCATACGAATAGAAAATAATTGATTATTAAATCCTCTGGTGAAAGTTCTTTCCGCATACAATCAAAGGAATTAATAGTGCAAATTTTTCCTTACAATTTTCCTACTACTCTCAGTAAACATATTGCATGAAAATTGAAACATTTACTCAAACATCCTTTGCCTGTGAATAAAGCACAGATGTAAGCCTTTTCCAATCCTATCTTAGTCATTATTTTACCACACAATCATTGAATAATATCTGTACTTTTGGATTAGCTGTATATCAAAGGAGATTAATCTATTCCTTACTTTTAAATTCTATTTTAGTTTTGACAATTCACTAATCAAATTAGGTGCATCCTATTTGAAATCCCGATTGATAATTTGATTAAAATACAAAGTCAAGATTCAGAAGGAAGGTACTAATTCGGGGAACGATTGAACTGATGTTATCTTTCTTCAGACTCCCTAGAATTAATGGTATTATAGCTATATCTTCTTATGAATGGCGAGCACTTTAATTTCGTAACTTATCAATTCATGTTGGTAGCACGTTGGCAACAACTGCCACCGATTTGTTGCGTTATTGTTGAAATCAAAATATCAACTAGTACTTTGTGCTCCCTTGTTATGTGCTGGATAATTGTGAAAATATTGCAATTATAAGGACCGAAGCAAAATCTTGTTTGCAAACTTGTTCAACAATTGTCGCAGCTTGACAAGCGTCTTGAAAAAATTCGATTCACCTCATGATGCTCAGGTATCCTATATTCATATGATGCATAAAACACCATTACGCAACTAGTATGTAAACTCGATTATGATAACATGATAACATTTTCAAATCTATTTTTTTTTTATACGGGCCGCACATTCAAATGTAACTTAAATTTTATTGGTGCGTTGGCGGGCCGCACAAAAAGTTGCAAAGGGCCGCGGTTGCCGACTCCTGAGCTACATTATCTAACCAATGTGTCCATATACTAGTAGCGACATCACAACGACGAGACTCAAAGTTCGGAAATATTATGTAGTTACAAAAAGCTCCACAAGATGTGATCAATATACTGTATTTAGGAGAGTTTGTAGTGGAAAATAATATATATGATAAGAAAAAGTGTCTGTGCAGCTATGAAGCTCAGAATGTAAAACCAAAAAGTGAAAATAAGTTTGGCAAGGATGTTAAAAAGTAAAACTAATTCCAAATTATGCTTTCACTAGATAATTCTAGATGTCACTCCAACACCAATATCAAATCGAGTTTCTTATGTTCTGATGAAGATGGGGGTACACGGTATTTACTTGAATTCTTGAATAATTCAATCCTCATTTGAAAGTGAGGTACATAATTCTAAAAAAAAGTTCGATGCTACGAACTGATTTTCTATGAAGTTTATAAACTTATTTGAAAGTAGGGAAGAATTTTCTACAGGAAAGTTCAACGTATTCTTCAAGACCAAAGAGCTTGAATTTGAAAAATAGTCAGGATTTTACGTAAGAAACGACGAGTATAACAGCAATATCGGATTGGAGTTGAAGCTTTGATCAAACAAGTATTAATTTCGATGTATTTTTGATGATCTGAATATCACAATTTGAATGTATGGCTGCAGTCAATTCTAAAAAGACTATTCTAATTTTTCAGTACTTTTTCATGTACACGTTGTCTGTTCAATACAAATATGGGAATCGATTTCAAACTAACTCTCCGATCAAATTCAAATATAGCTCGAAACTGGTTGTCAATACAATATTACTCGATTTCTTGTCTGTCTGTTTGTCTGCGATCTTGTAACGAATCAAAATTTCAGCCACTAGCTAGCTGGCGTGTTCAAACATTCAGGGAAGCTCATTTCTCGATGATAACACAATATTCAATACAATACACTGTAAAGTGACCATTGAAAAAGTTCGTGAATGAGAATTGAATAAATTTTTTACACCATCATTCTCGGCAACCATGGACACGTGTTAAGTAGTGCGCATGCCATGTATCAACTCCATTTTTATTACCTTACGTTTCGCAAGTCACATCAGGAACGGCGCTAGTGGTGTGCCCGTGTTGGCGCTTGCCCACTCAAAATTAGGTTGTGCTCACCCGGATGTCACTCGCATATTACATTTTTATAGCAGGCCAGCAGGCCATGTTCACAATTACTCACATCTAGGTGCCCACCCAACAACTTATACGACCAATTCGTGCTCACCCATCAATTTAATCCTGGCGCCGTCCCTGTGTCACATGAAAGTGTAAAAATCAACTTCTGTATTCTGTAATTGTAATTTTATGAACAATTACGCTTTTATTTGAAAAAAATCTAATAAATTCTGTTTCACGGACATTTTCAAAACTGACTCTACAGTCTTCTTTATCTGTTCAAATTTATTGTCTTGAAATTTGAAATTGAGATAAATATTAATTTATCATTCTTCAGTAGATATCACTGATCCCAAATATTCAAGCTTACTTTCTGAATCTCCTCAAACTTTCAAGAGAAGTGCGTTTAATGAGGGATACCTAAATGTCAATTACACTTATTAGTCAGACGTGTACATTTGTGCAATTCTTTTTACTCCTAAAGATGACACAGGTTGGGTTGAAGTTATAGAGAAAAAATAAATTAAAAGAAGCTTTGACTGGACTGCCTCCTAATGGGAGTGGCTCGGTAAATACTACAAAAAATACTTCCACAGTATTTAGACGAATAATAAAAACTGCTGTAAGTGATGGATATTATAATTTGATATAAAAACTAGCGTTAAACAATACTCTGAAAAAGCAAATTGTAAAAAGAAATGGAAAAATGGACGCCAAGGTACGGAAGGAAAATGGGCTAAAAGTACCCAATTTAGCTAGAAGAAGGGTTCTGAAGAATAGGGATAAAAGTATAAGAATAGAAGTATGAAATTTGCAAATCGAGTAAGTACAAAATTTAAGTATAACAAACAAATAGTCGGTGGTCTTCTTGCTTGCAGATACCGCAGCGGTTCCTCAGTCTGACGTAGTGTGAACTAAGCGGCAACTTTGTTGACAAGACAGTCTTGATGTAAAGGGTGGTCTGGTCGATGAACCAAGTTATGATAAAAACAAACGTGGGAGCTACACTCTGACTTTCCAGGTAGCTAAATAGGACTGGATTCTAGTTTCAGTAACCAACCAGCCTAAATGCCTAGTTTGGAGTTTCAAAATACAAGTGGTAACGACCTTAAATCAATAACATCAGAATCTTTGCCAACTATATATATGAAAATCGTTACAAAAGTACTGGTAAATACAAAGATTATGCAATTCATAAAGTTACGCAAGCAGCAGAGAGAAACTTACACAGACAATGAAAAGATGAAAAAGGTGATAGATGAATGTAAAAGAATGGAACACGATCAAAACGAGCAGAAAAGTTTGAATCAGTTAGAACATTCGACTTTAATAACCGCAAAAAATCAAAAAATGTCAATAAATCAAAAATAGAATGAATTTGCAATGCTTAAAAAAAGCAAACAAAAGAAAATAAACTAACTGCTTTGAGTCTGGAAGATGCGGTCGCAAAAACTCTATTAAAACAAAATGTTAACGCAAAAAAGACCTTACATTCATCAATCACACGACATTCATTCAGAGGGAGCTTAGAAGGGATGATTAGAATGTTAAAATGACTCAACCACTAGAATAGCACTAATTCATGAGAATAATAATACAAATAGATATCCCAAAAATGTTTAATCCCCACAATATACTAAATTATAAATTTTGACCCCACAAAATATGAACAAAGCAAATATTGAACTGAAACAAAACTATATGAAAATATCTGCTGTGGCCACACAGTACTTCCCTGACCATAAATTTCATGGCCCGTTTCATCACTGTTCCAGAAATTTAGAGAGTCGCATCAATTAATTGCATA
Organism: Dromius quadrimaculatus; assembly: GCA_963989225.1. Classification (NCBI taxonomy): domain Eukaryota; kingdom Metazoa; phylum Arthropoda; class Insecta; order Coleoptera; family Carabidae; genus Dromius; species Dromius quadrimaculatus. Next base: position 53,147,579 of record OZ022325.1, on the reverse strand, counting down.
TTCTACTATAATTATTTTCACAAGTGCTTTAATTTAATGCCAGACACGATAGAAATAGATTACTTATTTTAAAGAATTAATTGACGAATGTTTTCATGTGGTGTCAAAATATGAGTGAAAATAATCCTTTTTTCACATTATGATTCCCAATATTTCTTTGTTTTAGAAAAATGTATCGAATTTTATAATAATTTCAACTTTGATAATAACAAATGAACCGCTGATAATTCAGTATAATGTTTCTTGTGAATGTCGTGCCAAATTATTCAAGAATTTATTTCAGCCATTACAAACGCAAAAACTGAAAAGTTCCATTAGTAAAGTTCTAGTACCACTCGTTAAAAAGAGCTCATCCACGAACTCACCCCTAGTTTCTTGATGAAAAACTTAAATATAAGATTTCAGTTGAAAATTCGTACGCGTTCTCAAATTATCGTGCTTTCAGACAGACCGACAGACGAACTTTTTTTTAAACTATGTTTTTCGAGTTCAGTAGTATCTAAAACGTGAAGATAAGTCAAAACCTTGAACTGTCAAAAAATCACGATAACAGTTCTAAAGACCAGTTGCACCACCGTCACTGAACTTTGAGTATAGTTTAGTTAAGACATTAAATACATGAGTATTATCAACCGCCATTCTGTGTCCTTAGGAAGCGCTTTAGCATATATAAACAGTGCAGGAAACGCGATGATTGAGTCGAAATAGTTTAATCTTTAGGGAAAAAATGTGGCAAAATAATATCGGAGTCTATCAGACTATTTATTTTTGGCATGATGTATTATTTGTAACCAAATTACATGCTTCGATTTAGAATTTTCAGTTATCAAATGTTGAATCAAATTATTCGGTTTCCAATCATATATAATTAGAATATCACTATGGAATTTTAATTTATATTGTATAATACAATTTTTGAAAACAATCTGACAAATTTATTGCACTTCGGGATCTCTAAATATGTAGAACTCTATTGTTTATCTTCAAATTTTGTAATCTTTAACTTTCCTAGAAAATCTTTTATGCATATTTATTGGAAGATTCATTATTTTACTGCTCTCACCCAAGGGATAAAAAATATGGAAGTCTATTATTCGCAATTTTTTATATCGCATGTCTTCATAAAAAATTGTTCGTAATATTTTACTTATCGAAGAAATAATAATTGATTATATATTATTCATACTTATAACATATTTATATATGTAAATATATAATATATATTCTATATTATAGGTACCTATGTATAATACATAAATATATTGATCATTTATTGCTAGAAATTGAGGTTAGATTCTATGATCGTGTCTAAAAATTTAGATAAGAATATATATCAAAATGAACTGAGATAACTTCAATCAAAATTTCAATCTGATCATAACTTCAAATGGAAATTTTGACTGAATATACGTACTTTTATATGAAATACTTATAATTCGTCTGTGAATCTCACAGCCACAATTGCCGCTAATAATGATGATAAATCATTCGGCACATTAATGAGTCATTCCGATACTATTTTCTCTAGTTTTTCAAGTTATTATAACATTTTATCCTCGTCAAACAACGCATTTCCTGTAATGTTTACATTGGTTCACATATGCTTTCTTTTATTGACAGGACACCAAATGGCGGATGATAATACCTATGTTTTTAGTGCTCTAGTTTAGTATCTGTGGCAACTATTGTGTGCACAATTGTTACCAAGATTATTATTCCCCCCTCAAAGTTAAGTGACGGTGGTACAACTGGCCATAAGTAAATGAAACAGAACTACTATATCAAAAAACAAAAGTACAAAATTGAGAGTCACGAGAAACTTAGGGACAAGAAAGAAACAGGAAGTCACTTCGTTAAAGTAAAACGAAAAAAATTGGCTCCGCTGTAATCTAGAACTCAGAAAAATAATTAAAATATTCAGAAAATCGCCTGTCATGAGCGCAAAGAATTAGAATGAAAAATTTGTTGTTCTGAATCACAATAAACTATATGTCACTTGAAAGAAAAAACTCTCACAAAGTGAAAAAAGAAAACTCAGTGACGGTCTTGGTCCAACCGGAAGCAGTAACACAGACAGAGTATCAATGACTTAGATACTGATAAATTTTCGAATAAAGTGAGAAGGTCAAATGGAACATATAAAATTGGATGAAATAACAAATTACATCTATCAATATCACATTTTTATTCTAGTTCAGAAAAATTATGTAAATTATAAAATCAGAAAAAAATAATTTTTTCTATTCATTATCCAGAATTCAACTTTTTGTCACATTTTTTGAATAAATATAATTGATCAGTAACAAATAAAAATTCAGAAGGACAAGTTTGCTATGTAGGTAATTTGTAATTTAATATAATATAAAATTTTTTGCCTCTTCGCTGTAAATCATATATATATTCAGTCGATTCACTGTACACATCAGTTTATCTTCAGTATACAGTTCAACATGAAGTACTTCGCTGTTATTACAATCATCTTCGCGGCAAATGCTGCTGCCAGAATTTTGGTAAGACGCATTAATTTTGTTGTACAATCTGCAAATGCTGGAAATACCTGACATACAGGGCTATCCGAATCAACTTACATGAAATTACTTATATATGGAGAATTGTTTGCTAAAAGTTGTTTGAAAATAAATTATAGTGCGTTTTAGATTTTATTAATGTTTTTCCAACGCCTAAATTTTTACACCAAATCGATTAAGGGGCGATTGTACCGATGTATCCATATTTTATGTATCACTTGATCAAAAAATGTTCAATCGAAACAACGACAGCAATATTCACTTGAAATTTGTTTTATAAGATATAAGAAACAGCGGTGCAACCCAGTCTACGACAGTCGCAAAACTATTCACTTGCAATTTATCATTTTGGATCTAATAACCAAATATTATTCAACTTGATTCTCAGTTATTATATTATCATATTTATTCTGATGATTCAATTTTTTTCTTAAAGGTACAGAATATGGAATTGATTGTTAGAAGCTAGATAAGTATTGATTTCAAAGTTATTGTGAACATAATAAAAGCTTGATTATCGGAAAGGATGGATAGTAGTCTACGTAGTCTTTCACCATTAAATAAAAAAAATAAATAAAAAAAAATCTTTTAAGTTAATGGGTAGCGTTTAAGACATGTCGTATACGCTGAAACTTGATTAGAGTAATAACAAACAGGTGACTTGCGATATCGTTGAGTATCTAACAAAAACTCAAAATTTGTGCAAGTTGTTGAGCTCGTTGATAGAAATATGTATTGGAGCCCCAAGATATCACTGCTACTATTACAATTTTCATCAATGTATCCTTCTCAAACTTATGTTTAGATCACTTTTGATCTGTTTCCGATAGATCTTCAGAAATATCAGGGATAATCTGTGTTCAGATACTTTGGTCAAGTATTAGAATTTATAGAATTCAGTACTAACTAATGCACTGACAAAACTTCTAGTTCAATTATATATTATTCAGTAAACGTATGTTAAAAGCTTTCATATTTCGATAGAATGCAGCTCGTATAACGTAGAACATTGTCATATTGACGAGAGTCCAACGCAGTTTACTTTTAAATTATAAAAGCTCATTCACAAATAGGTCATACTGTCAATACCACTACCTACGTCTAATCCAATACTATCATTATTAATTTTAGAATAACCATTAATTTCTTTTGTTCATAATTACAATATCATAAATTTCTTCCTGTATGGCATATCTATCAACTAAAAAAGTGCTACACTGGCTTTCACTATGAATTTTCTCTTATTGCATTTGAATTAGTAGTGGCATCAGGTGTACGATCTCATTGTGCTTGAACTTTTACTTCATTTACAATTTTAGATCTGGTATTAATACGAATTTTTCTATATTTTAGGATGCCCAAAGTCTAGGAAGCGAAAGAAAGGGTAAATATATACTGCAATGATTTTTTATTTGCCATTATTTATAATGACATGTTTGTTACAATCAAGTCAATATAGGTCCTATGGATACTGCCTAAAATTATGATTGTATAATAATCAGGCGAGTACTGATAGGGAAGTCTATCTGATACTATTCATTATAGAACTAATTTCAGCTATCCATCTTTCAACCCTTGAATAGGGTAGTGCGAATTAGTGAAATTAGAAAATAATGAATTACGTAGTTCTAGGTCTACGATTGCGGTACAATCCTAATTATGTTCTTTGCAATTTTTGATCTATGTTTTTAACTTCACAGCTGGTATACCAAATCCTTCAGACTTCGCAAAAATGGCGAATCCTGGAGACCTAATGAAAAGTGCGAGTCCTGATGGTATGATGAATATGGCAAATGAAGCTAAGGATGCAGCAATACAAGTTGCCGGTGAATCAGCTTCAGCTGCGCAACAAGCAGCCGGTAGTGTACCAGGAATGCCTTCTTTCAGACGTTCTAACTGTAAGTAGATAGGTACCACAGAAAATTACAGGATAATAGAAAGCATATTTTGTCACATTCAATTGCTAGATTGCTTCAAAGTTCAAGTAGGTAAACATTTGCGTCATCGACATGACAAATCGGTACGGAATTAATCAAAATGTGAATTGTATACGAAAAGAAAGCTCCAATAAATGTGAAGCAAAAGTTTTATCCAATAAAACGACAAAATATTTTTGCATTAAGTACAAACATTCAATCATACTTAAACGCTTAACACATTCAGACCGATTGCTCAAGATCTAGCAATTTACCAAAAAAGTTCATGTAGTAGCTCTGTGCGAATTCGCCAGTATCACTGATCAATAACGTATTCAATTCCGTTGAATCATAAGAATTTGTTCATGAGGATAACAAAAGCATAGTACATTTGATTATAATTTGGATCTGTAGAGAATTTTCATGTTGTGTAGACATCACACGGAAAGAACTAGATGGATTCTAACGGAATTTGAAGAGATTCCAATCAAATTTGACAGAATGAGAGCTCATATTTTGGGTCACCATTTCGTGTAATTTTATTTCTGGAAATTGGAAAGGTATCTACAATGAATGTATAGAACCATGACATGCTTCGTCTCTGAGCCGAACATTAGAGTGGATTTCCACTGCTACAATGAACGATTCAAGATATGCACAGGCTTGATGTGGGAAGTGAGTGAGTACTTAAGAGTGAGCAAAACTCGGCCGCATACCATTCGCGCGAGCGCCTTGATAATGTGCAGTCGCTCTCTCTAATGAAAAAATCGACTGGCTCAAAAATATGGTTGAGCAGCTTGTTGAACTTATGCAAATCTGAGTTCAGGTGGCATCACCAATTTCATCGTTAAAATGTACAAACCATGGCAAGCACATTTAAATCTGCTTGAATTCAAAACATTGCCTCATAATTGCCTTCAATGCAAAAAACTATAGCTGGCAAGAATAAAAGAATTTTTGAATAGTAAAGTATATTATGCTCTATTGTTTTCTTCAGAGTTATCCATGACTATCTTTTAAATTAGAATTTTTCAACTTCTCTTACTCTCGATTCTTTTAATGCAGGGGCCACACTCACTTCTAATGTCATTAATAACGGCATTAGGTGACAATTGATATATTGTCATTGACAATGTGTTTATAATTGAACAGCGCCTCAATTAATGGCATTAGGCGTAGATGTGGCCCTAGTATAAGTAATAATATATTGTTTCATGATTTGCAAACTGTTGAACTATCATTCGAATATTATCATCATATGAGTATACCTACAAATTACTATTATGTTTATTATAGTTGCAAATGTCGCTGCAGTACCAAACCCTATGGATATGGCAAAAGAAATGATGAATACAGCAGCAAGTATGGCAGCAAATCCTGCAGATATGGCAGATCCTGCAGTAATGATGTCAATGGCGAATAAAGCTCAGGAGACAGCAGTAGATGCTGCCAGTCAAGCAGCTGCAACAATGGCAGAGGCTGTACCAAAACCCTAAATGTAAGTGAGTTCATCAGTAAAAATAAAACTCGATATTCAAGCAAATCTGATTCTCAAATTTATTACAAATCAATTGAGTAACCAAATAGACAATAATTAGACATATTAGCGATTATGTGTGTCGAAAATATCTGTCAATTGAATTTGTCGTATAATATCAATGGTAACAATTGTCAACATTATAATAAGAATTTGGGTAATACTTTTTAATATAATTTTTTTTTACAGAATCAACTGATCAATGAAATTTGTGTATCCAGAACGAATAAAATGTAAACTACAGTTGGAAAATTATATTATATTGGAATAAACAATATGTGAAAATTAAATACGTTTTCTTATTTATTGCATGATATGTGATATAACAATGACGTAATACTATCGCAGTCTAGCCCAGTAGTAAGCTAATAGATCTGTCTATGTCCATAGTAATAAAATAGGAATAGCTTTTTTAGCTATGTTTTCGCATCGCATTTTAGCATATGGATTCTGATAATCGTTTTGACTCACTCGTAAAATACTCACACATAACACAAAAAAGAAGAGATGAATTGGTTAGATGCTTTGTTTATTCTAATGCATGCTTCCAAAACATATAATTCGCTCTATTTCTCCGCGCGTGTAAAACTATGAAAGTTTAACAAAAAGCTAAGAACAAACAAGCGATCAGAGATTCAACCTCATCTAGAATATCCCTATCACCTTCGATACCAGTACCAATCTTTCAAATATCCAACTCTACAAGATGCCTAGAAATTAACTGCGATCACTTTTTGTTGCATGAAGATTGAATCTTCCATTTTTCATCTAAACAAGTGCATTTTCTCAGAAAAAATGTAATTTTGCATTGCATTTGCACATTAAAACAAAAGTGGAAGATTTTATAACATAAAAGGGGATACTTTTCATCTGGGAAGGCATCTTAGCTTCGATCAAGATCATTGACATTTGCAGCTGCGGATTTCAGTATTGGACTTTGCACGTCTATAATCAGTTCTATTTAGTTCAGACATCAGTATTGGAGTTTGCACGTTCAGAGTAAAAGTCTGCAGATAGTTTATTACATCTTAAGCCTCGGTGGTCCAGTAAGGAAATCAGAAGTGTATTCTGCACACTCCACAATGCAGCTGGCCTCAAACCACCACAAACCGACCTCACAAGCCACCAACGGGCCTAAACAAACACCAATCGGCCTAAACTACCATCAATCGGCCTAAACTACCATCAATCGGCCTAATAAGTCACAAATTGGCCTAACCAGTCTCAATTGGCCTCAAACCGCCACAAACCGGTCTCACAAAGCAATAATTAAAATATGCGGGACATTATTAGTTGCCGTAGTCGTTGTATTTACAATTACTTACACCGCAAAGTATTTTCTTGTCCAACAGGACGCAAGGGGAATCTGTTCACAGAGAGCTATTGATACCGAGACTGTGGAGAGTAGCGTCACTGGTCCGTTCGACTCAAAGGATTAAACGTGTCTTCCAGGCATCACTGGACACCACTAGCATCTCCACTACTCATCCTCCAAAGGATATCTAGTCCGCTAAATCAACAGGTCTCCTGCAGAACCGTGAAGTCGTGGCAGGATAGCCACGTCACCGGGTTCCAAGGTTTCCACACTGTCCCTCTTTTATTTAGTATATTCAATCAATGAATCTTCATTAATGATTCTGAAAAGACCATAGAATTGTTTGTATTTGTGATCTGAATATATGTTGAATTGCTTTCTGTTTTCCTCTCACAATCACAACTTTAATCAAAAGAATTCTGGGCACTTGTAGAATCAAAAATAAACACAACATAGGACTAGTTCATCGAAAACAAATAATTAACGATCATAACGCTTGCCGCGTTACACTATATGCAATGTATAATTTCTTTTTAATATCCAGTCTATCGACGTGATACAAATAAACTTAATCTTATCGTATTTGTATTCAAATGAATAGTACCTGATATCAGTACAGGAGTTTTTGCAATACAGTCTATTTTGTAGGAGTTGACGTGGACTTGATTTCTTTGTTTCGTTTCTTGAATCCAACTTCCCTAAATACCCGCTATCTCCAAAAAACGGGTTTTGGACACTGAGCCTTTCACACACAATTATTATTCTGTGTTACACTGAAACCAGAAACGGACTAGCCCATCTTATACAGGATACTTGAGAAATAGTACCTTATACGACCCATATTTGTCCTGAGCACTTGAAGTTATTGGCGCTCAAATTTGAATGTTCTGCCGAAAAATACTTCTTGTTACTACTTATATACATATTTTCGGCTAAATGAATCCTTGAAGGATCTATCAGGGATATTTTTGAGATCCATCGGGGATACGTCGAGGATTTTTGGCCAATTCTGACTTCTGATTGATACAATTTGCTGAACACACTCTTACTTCAAATCGACTAGCTTGATATTAAACCTATTATTCGCTTTCGATGCTTCACAACTCCTACCAATTTTCATTCTGTATCATATGAATACTCCGATTTAGCTCCGTTTTCGCAGATTTATTATTCACATTCAATCATGTTTAATTCCTAGGTACAATTTTGTTTCAGCTGAATACGATTATCTAAATTAGTATTTTCATAGTTACTTCGCCTAATTATTAATTGTCTGACCTAATAGAAGGAATTCAGGTATCATGTTCAACTATATAAATTAGTTTAACGAACATCAGAAATCAATATTGCATTTGTACATTTTTAAACATTAAGGGCCAGTTCCACCAAAGCCAGTTAAATTTATCCAGAGGTTATTTTATACGAGAACTATTGTTGATACAATTGAAACTATAATTACTAACTCAAAATAACCTCTAGATAAATTTAACTGACTTTGGTGAAACCGGGCCTTAGTGTGCAAAATCTGGAAGAATTAAATACGACTCTGATACTTTCTGAATATTCATCCCCATAAATAATGCTTCAGCCTCTTAGCGGGCATCCGCTGTAAGGAGCGTCACGGTAAAGTTCTGGACAACCTATGTAGTCTATTTCATTGAAATTCGAGGGATCGTCATGAAACGATTAAACGCCCCTCATTTACGTTCACAAAGAAACTAAGACTGGTTTCACCAGGTTTGCACAGAGCTGGACTTTTATATTCCATATATTATATGAAATCATATTGATTTTATTTTAAAAGTGGAAAATATTCGAATACAATTTTTAATATCATTCTTACAACAACATTAAATTTCAGTACTATCACATTATACATTTTCAAAATTCAAAATTTATATCCGAATAATACTCTGCAAGTACATGATATATTTTATACTGAGAGGAAGAGCGAATTCCTAATGAATCCCTGATCAGACCCGGCATGTGGTAAGATTATTGTCTCACCACGAGAAACAGGTGTTTGTAAATTATATTTTCCGGACTCATCAACCTAAGCTTTCTGTATTACATCATGAGCGTCATATCAAGTTTCGTCAAGATACACAATTGACCTATTTCTCTCCCCTTAATTTCTGAATTTTCTTAAAAATATCATAGCCCAACGAGCAATTCTGGAAAAAAGCCATAATCGTTTTTCTGTCGCCCAATTTTTTTAATTTGATGTTAAGTGACTCCAAATACCTGAAAAAATTGGTAGTGCCACATAGCACAGGTATTCTATTTGCGTTCACACTTTTTAAGAGCATTAGTTTTGTTGTAATTCATCATAATGGTCTGAACTTGTGCAGCGTATTGGTGTAAGTCCAAATATGTGAAAAGAGGATCAGTATCTTTGCACGTGTATGTATATAAATCTGAATAATTGAATAAAGAGTTGATATTAATTTAATATACTCGTGAAAAACGTATTTCATAGAATGTTTAAGTGACTGACATCGAGTGAGACATTACTGGAGAAGAACAATCATATCTCTATCCTGTCCTGCCAGCTTCAAAACGAATAGCTACTTGCTTTGTCTAGAATCTAGAGTATATGTTGTCTTTGGTACTAGTTGTCTTTGTCTAGTCTAATCTTGTTTCGGAGTAAGTCAGGCTTGAAGAAGGTCAGTGATCATGGCGGGATGGACAAGAATTTAAATATTTTAACATTTCACAAATAAAACATTGTATAGAGAAATTTGCTAAAATTAATGCTCACATACAAAATAAGTTTCTTGAAGGTATAAGATGTGAGGCCGCGAATTATTCAGCAGCTATATTATTATTAGATAAATATAGAAATAAGTTTTTTTTTTTTTCTTTTTCGCAGGTGATCTACAATATTTTTGAGATTTATAGAAACACTAACATGTATATTAATGATAGATGAAAATATTGCAGCATATACTATATTATTTTCTCAAGTAATACAAATACGGATTATTCCACTCTTACATGAGCATTGCATGGATATCTTATGCTACTAGTGGGGTAGAAGCATTATTACAGTATTGAAGTGTAAATTATTGCATGGTGGAGTCGTAGACCTAATTGTATAAACTCGGAAGTGCTGTTATAATGCACTAATTACAGAATTAATCACAAAAAAGACAATTCTGTAAATGGAAAAGTCATTCAAATCATGATATATATCACAGAAAATTTATTTTTCAATAATTATTATTGACCTACTAATTGCTTTTCAATTTTCTGGAGCTGACTCTTGTGATAGAAATTCAATTTCTGCTTTTGGAGAAGTGAGAATGACAGATCCCAATAATAAGTGATGGAAATGAATACATTCTGTTGCAAAATTCAACTTCAAAACTATTTTATTTATTACTCCAAATTCTCATCTGTACAATTACAGCCATAGTATAGTAGCATTCAGAATCTGGAAGAAAAGTTTCACAATTTAAAATTTTTATGTATTTAGTCTAATGGACTTCCTGTAACAGTGTTATATTCAGCTTCGTCAAATTTCTTGGAATCGAAATCGTCCTTATAAATTTAATACATCACCAAACTATAAGTTACATGAAAACTATCTCCAAAACAAAATTTAGCTAGGTGAGGCTGTAAGAAATGTCATATTTTCATTCGTGATGCTGAGGTGGTGCCATACTAAAAGTACAGATGGCAGCATGCAGCAATAGAAAGCCATACGCACATCACTAGAAACATCTTATAGTCCAAGATCCCAGATCCGCCAGACCTTACTTATTTTCCGAGAAACAAAATTTGTGGATTAGAATAGTATTATTCGGTACTTTGATCATACACATATTTACTAGTCTGTGCCGACGGCCAAATTATAGATACGAGGTGTTATAGGTACATCAAGACAAAACTCACTTTTCTTGAAGTCTGAGTGCTGATTTTAATGTATGTTCTAGAGATTATTGTTAAAAATTGATAATCAACACTGTCAGACACTTCTCATCGGCAATAATTCCTGTTAAACGCTTTAAAGCTCGCAAAAAAATATCGTTGTCTCACTTATAGTCTTAGTCCTAATTTTTATATATAATACTCAGTGAGCAATTTTAGGACTTTTTATAAATAGCCAGACCAAGGAAGAGTTGGATGCCTATAGATACTGCACTTACTATCAAGCCTACAAATAGTGACCTCACGCTTTTACTCACAGCGATATTCTAGATGTCTCTGGGGGATGTTTAGCCCTACGATTGATCTAGCTGTAAACAAAAAGTATTGAAATGCTACCCTGAATGTCATATATAAAAATTAGCACTCAAACTATAAGTTAGATCACGTTATTCTTTGTGAGCTTTAAAGAGTCTAGCAGAAATTACCACCGATGGAAAATGTCTAGCAGTGTTGATTATCAATTTTTAACAATATTCTCTGAAACATACCTCAAAATCAGCACTCAAGACGTTGAGAAAAGTGAGTAATGTCTTAACGTACCGCTAGCACCTCGTATCTGTAAATTGGCCGTCGTCACAAACTAGCTAGTATACGTATGATCAAAGTACATACTAATACTACTCTATTCTACACATTTTGTTTCTCAGAAAATAAGTAAGGTCTGGCGGGCCTGGGATCTTGCTCTATTAGAATATTTACCATAAATTAATATTTATTGTTGCTAAGATTCAGAGAAATATCGTAAAAAATACTCATGATTTTTGAATGAAATAGATATACTACTTTTGTTAATTTAATTTCATTTTCTAGTAAAAATCTATGATTTGAACAAAAAAAAATAAAATTTCTCTAAAACTTGAATTCTCACGGCTTTCAAAGAAATATGTTATCTGCAAGAGATATTTAGCCACGGGATATAATTACGTTTGTTGAAATTAAATGTTTAAATTTTGATATAGATTGGAAAAAGGGGAGAAGGACATCAGAGAAGTACCTAAAATATCGATAATTTTGAGCCTGAAATTCAGTGACCGATGTAAAAAAAAATTATAATCCAAATATATATACTTTTTGAATATAAATATTATACTTTTAGATGAGCGCAAAAAAAGAATATTTATTATTAAAAGTCGATAATTCTTGCACAGCACTCTGAATAATAATGTCATCTATAAGTCTATCAAAATTTGTCTCAAAAAACTGGATAGTCTCAGAGAAAATGGTATTTTTAGCACCAATTATTTTTTCTCTCGAAATTGTCACATTTAATTTTTATGACAATGTTCATATTATAACTACAAGTACAGAGTGATCAAAAATGATTGACTGTGCCACCTTGTTCTTATTTTTTCTTTACCGCCTGCTTGAGATAGTGATCTACAAGTGACAGATGACAGTTCCCCGGAAAACACTATTTTAACCTAAAAATTTGGTGGAATAATAATAAATTTTCAAAATTCATTCAATAATACAGATATTTACTTACATTTTTAATTCGCAAATTAGATTATGTATAAATCCGTCATAAAATATCCAAAATATACGCTACTGTATTCTGGAAATGTTGGTAACATAGTTATCAAAATGAATAAATTTATGCGAACTTTTTTCCATGAATATAGTTTTGATCATAATGTAAACTTTTGCAAGTCACGTGACAGTCAGTCATTAATGATCACTCTGTATAATGCGTATCAAAGTTTCTGTGATATGGGCTTTACATGCTAATTTTATGTGACCATATGTCCTTAGGCAACATTTGTCTTCATCTGTTTAATTGACAACAAGGCAGTGCTCGTCTGTTACTTACTTTAAATTACTTGCAATGATAAATAACGTTATGTATCTTTTGCAAAACATATACGTAATAAATATGGTGTTCAATTAGCTTGTCTTCCTCCAACCTTGGCTTCTGCTCATCAACATTTTTATCAAGTTCAAGTGTGGCTTGGTAATCAACTGAACCCAGAAGAATAGGGTTGGAAGCTAATTGATGATGTATTGGAACCACTGATCTCTATATAACACTGGATTGGGTTTAGACCGTATTCTGGCATATGAAAGCGGCCCCGGTTGAACGGCGGCCTTGACAGTAAAATTGAGGCTTTGTGTTCCTATTCGGCGGCAAATTCAAAACACTCATAGAAGACACTCGATGAAATTCAAAGTATAATGCAAGTAAGATGAAGAAATTATTCTCAATATATATTAAAATACATACATTAATAATCAAAAAAAGTTAAAAATTGTTATAATAGTAGAAATATTTATTAATAGTTGAAAATATTTGTGAACTTTTTAGTGTCAGTGTTTTAACTATTTTTTAAACATTGTAGTTTAGTATTATTTAATCCGTTCAATAGTTTTATAAATTTTTATTAGCTAAAATTTAAAACTATGAATTTACCTATATGAATAAATGAAGTGCATTTCTGCGATAATATTGCCTATTCAAAACTAATAATTTTAAATATCTACTACACATGATAGGAGAATAATAATACATTTAATAATCAAGATTTCATTGTTCGTAAGTAAGCACAAATTTGCAGTCCAGCGATTAATTTTGTGAGCAAGATATTTTATATTAAATTTGATATATTACACAAATTTGTTATCATAACTTACTTGTGCAGCGTCAAATTTCTTAATGAATAGGCTTTATTTCCACAGAACATGCATTTGAACACCATGATTTAAAAATTGCGTCCCAACACCGTACTGAACTGTCACCAACATATGTCACCAATTGAACACAGAACCTCATTTTTGCCAAGATGGCGACATTCAATTGGGGCCACATTCCAGCGACCTAAACCCAATCCAGTGTTATATTCAGATCAGTGATTGGAACCAATCCATACTCTACTTCCACCTGCACCAGAAAAGCTCCCTAATACTATTTTTTATTCACTTGTACTAAATACAAGGAAGTAGGTATTGTGAAACCGACAAAATTCACCTATCGAGATTTTGATGGAGATATCCGTTTTGAGCATCCCTGAATCCATTTTGACTATTTTCGGCTTGATGTCGGTACGTTCGTGCGTAATTCGCAAATCTCAAAGACTTTTTTGAAATTTTTTGCATAAATCTAGAAGGATCAGTCGTAGCATATTGAAATTTGATGTTTGAACTTGTTATAGCATCAAAATAGTTATCTACTATTTTTGTATCAATCGGCTGAGCGGGAAGTGCAGTTTATATGTATAAAAGACATTCAGAATTTCCCGTACAAAACAATCAGTCTAATTGAAATGATAAGGTAGGCAATGATAAACTGTTGTCAAAGTTTTTGATTTTGTTTGACATTGTACTTGTCAAAATATTATTAAAATTATATTCATTGTAATCTGAAGTGACAAAAAACTTTATCGAATAAATTTGTGTATGTATCAAATGATGTGCAAGTGAGTCACGTAATGTTCACTATTTTTTTAACTGTAAAAAGGGATATAATTCGAAATGTAACTTAAAAAAAATAGGCTAACTTTGTTCACCAGCATGCACCAGCTGTTAAGACCAATCGTGTTTAAATACTGAATCTCCAATAGAAGATGATCCTTACATCAACGACGAAACAATTAATGTATCGCCGTTTGAACAATTTATTTCAACTCAGGAAGATGAAGAAAAAGAAGAAGCAGTTGAAAAACAAGACTTAATATTATAATAAACTTCGATATGAAGACCGTGGAATAGGATTACCGGAGAAACCACGACAGAAAATATGCACCAAGTACACTAGATCTTAGATATTTCTATCATAAAACTGACGATTTCGTTGCAAAATTCGAAAAATCCATTTCTACTATTCGGAACTTCATCATAATGGTATCCCAAACGTTCATGCTAATTTTCGGCTTCTTGGGAATTTATGCAAGGGTGAATGTCTATTTTGACTAGACTAAGCCTACTGTTTTTCTGAGACAAGAACTACCAAAGAAATAGAAGAAATAGAAACTAATATTGCAAATTACTCTTCCATAAGATGCGACTCTCACAACAGGCACACAGGAGGATCAATATTCTTCATACACAACAACTGTAAATTCACAATAATTAAGAACATTATCATGAACAATCAAATATGGTTCAAGGTAGTTGTCGTGCTATGGGCATAGTATCAGAATGTTCCAAATCTTTGTACCCTTATTCAGAATATTATCATATAATAATCCCTTAAATTTGAAGTCGATTGACCATCTCAAACTCTAAATAAACGCAGTTAAATTTCAAATTTTTAACATGGAGAGCAATGGAGAGTATACATTTTTGGCAGCAATTATATCAGTTTTAATTTTTAATGAAAAAATTAACATTCAGATTCTTTTGAAAAACTAGCTGTGAATTGATGTACATGTTCTGCGTACTTGAGAATAAAAAGAAAATTATTGACCACCTCATTGTTTAGATATGAGAGCGCAAAGTTGAACATTTTATATATAAAATACGTCACAACACGTTGAACAGAAACAACTTGGCAACACTGTACATCACTTAACATTGCATTATACTATTCGACCTGCAAATTCAAACGGAAAGAGAATAAAATAGATGCTTAATAATGGTTTCAGTTAAACAATTATATCTATCATGAATAAAATAAATTTTATCTAAGATTTTTTGTTTTAAAATTTGACTTTATATGTTAGATTTTTGGACATGTTTTCTATACTGAGATAACAGTTAAACACATTGTTGCCAAGCTATTTTTCCGGCCAGTAATTGTGTATATCACTACGATGAACGTGTTTGAGATACACTCTCCGACAAAAAATTCAGGCATCCACTAAATTTATTCTAAATTTCTTAGTCTTTATTCATTAATATTATCATAAAAATCTATGTACTGAACTATCTGCATTATGAACACGTTCTGACAAGAATAACAAGCATCTATATATATCAGCTTGCAAAGCATTTTTTGTAGATAGGCTAGACTTTAGGCTGTACTTGTACTACGACAACAGCCTTAAATGAAAGAAAAAACTTTTCAGAGTTGTCTTTTTCCCTATTTAGACCTTCATTTTCATCTCCCGAAGACTCGTGAACATTGAATTATATGACGATCCTAGGAGTTATCTAGTCACCTTTTGTATTTTTGTTGTCTTGACAATTTTTGTTTATTTATTTATTATACTTTTACACTTGAAAAAGACAGCACTTTGCTGTTGAATCGTTGTGTTTCTAATCATTTAATATACAGAACTTTTCCAAATAAAACATATTTATCAAATATGGTTTCTTGCTATTCGATTAACCATATAATCAGAATTTCACTTTGTGTGGTTTATATTGATCTCCAAGTTCCAGTATAAAAATGTCTCTTAACTGGTTTTAAAGATATATGTGATGAACTTTCAGCAAGTCGTGATATAGCCATAGTCATGGAAGATTTCAATTTAAACTGGTTAAATGAAAATGAATATACAGAATATCTAAAGAAAATTATATTGTCAAATCGGAAAAACATAATTTTCTCTACTCATTATCCAGAATTAAACTTTTTGTCACATTTTTTGGATGAATATAATTGATCAGTAACAAATAAAAATATAGAAGGACACGTTTGCTATGTAGGTAATTTGTAATTTAATATAATATAAAATTTTTTTGCCTCCTCGCTGTAAATCATATATATATTCAGTCAATTCACTGTACACATCAGTTTACCTTCAGTATACAGTTCAACATGAAGTACTTCGCTGTAATTACAATCATCTTCGCGGCAAATGCTGCTGCCAGAGTTTTGGTGAGACGCATTAATTTTGTTGTACATTCTGCAGAAGCTGAATATACTTGACATACAGAAATATCCGAAACAACTCACTTATATGGAGAGTTATTTGCAGAAAAATATGTTTGAAAATGAATTATAGTGCTTTTTAGATTTTACTCATGTTTTTTTAACGCCATCTTTATCACACCAGAAATATCAAGGGGCGATTGTATCGATGTATTCATATTTTGTATATTACTTGATCAAGAAATGTCCAATCGAAGCAACGACAGCAATAATCACTAGACATTTGTTTTATAAGATTTGATTCAATATCGACCAATTCAAATTCAACCTTTGCTTAGTTCCAACAGAATCTATTTGCTACTGTCAGTACTGTCACAATTACATAATCAAAGGCACCAAAGACTGGTTGCTTAAATTTCAAGTTCATATGAACTAGTATTGAGCAACTGAAATAAGGAATAACAGTGTAACTCAGACTACGACAGTCACAGAACTATCCACTTGCAGTTTATCATTGTAGATCTAATAACAAAATATTATTCAACTCAATTCTCAGTTTTCATTCCATCGTATTTATTCCAATAATTCTTATTTTTTTTTTCAAAGGTACAGAATATGGAGTTGATTGTTAGAAGCTAAATATTGATTTCAAAGTTATTGTGAACATAAAAATAGCTCGATTATCGAAAAAGTTAAATAGTAGTCTACGTCAATCTCTCTCCAAAATATAAAAAATAAAGAACAGTTTTATATAGTAATGGATTGCTAGCTTTTGTAGCGTTCAAGTCATTTCATATACGCTGAAACTTGATAGGAGCAATAACGGACGGTTACTTGCGATATCTTTGAGTATCAAACAAAAACTCAAAATTTGTGCAAGTTCCTGAACCGTTGATGAAAATATGTATTGTAGCCCCAAGATATCACTGCTATTATTCCAATTTTCATCAATGTATCCTTCTCATTTCTCAAACTGTTGCTCAGATTACTTCTAATGTGTATCCAATAGATCTTTAGAAATATCAGAGTTATCTGTGTTCAGATATTTTGGTTTAGAATATATAGAACTTAGTACTAACGTATGCACTGACAAATCTATTAGTTTAATTGTATATTATTTAGTGAACGTACATATATTGATAGCTTTTATATTTCAAAAGAATGCAGTTCAAATAACGTGAAACATTCGATTATTGTATCCATCCGAAGGAGAAAGAATCTCAAATTTATCTACAAATAATAATTTTGGCGACGCAATTTACTTGTAATGCAGGGGCCTCACTAATGTCTAATGCCGTTAAGTAAGACGTTATGTGACAATTGACATATTGTCATTGACAATGTGCTCATTATTGAATAACGCCTTAATTAATGACATTATACGTAAGAGTGGTCCCAGCATAAATTATAAAGGCTAATTTACAAATAGGTCATACTGCCAATATCACTACTTGTGTCTAATTCAATACTTTTACCATAAATTTTTGTATAATCATTAATTTCTATTTTTCATAATCACAATATGATCAGTTTTTTTTTGTATTCATATCTGTCAGTAAAAAAGTGCCACATTGATTCTACTATGGACTTCCTCTTATTGCTTTTGAATAAGTAGTGGCATCAGGTGTACGATCTCATTGTGCTTAAACCTTTAGTCTATCTACAGTTTTAGATTTGAAATTAATACGAATTTTTCTATATTTCAGGATGCCCAAAATCTAGGAAGCGAAAGAAAGGGTGAATATATATTGCGATAATTTTTTATTTCTCATAAGTTATAGTAGCATATGACAGTCAAGTTTGAAATAGACTCGAATACTAAGGGAGTCACACCAGTCATGAAATATGTCAGAATAGGCAACACAACACAATACATGCAAAATACATAAAATAAATGAAAAAGTGCCAACTCACAAGAACTATGTTTACCGTTGAAACAAACAAATTTAAAATATTACCTTTTATCTTAAATATAAATAAGAAAATCTGAGGATCTGCCCACCGAATTCAGCAGGACTTAGTCTTGGACCTCCATAGCCGTTCCAAAATTTATATATATATATATATATATATATATATATATATATATATATATATATATGTATATATATATATATATATATATATATATATATATATATATATATATATATATATATTAGAAAATGATTGATATATAAATATATAGATATATTATGCAATTCTGATATCATCATGACAAAAAATAGAACTGTCTTCCCTTCCAGAACTTCACGAAATATCAAGCTTCAAAATAAATCTACAATTTTAGTATGTTTCAAGCTAATCAAGCAATTTGTCATTTCCAACTGACTATCCTTTTAACTCGAATAGTTCACATTCTGATCATGATATAGCAGATCCAAAAATGGCTATCTGTAACACGTCGAGGTGGAAAGATTGTTCGGTTATTATTTGAAAGGACACTTTTTTTGGACCTAATTAGGAGAAAAAGTATGAATAAATTTCAAACATTGTCAGAGAAATTAAATACAAATACATTCAAAACTGGAGAAAACGTCGAGTAAAGTAGAAAGCAGCTCATTGCGACTCTAAAATATTATTAACAGAAGGATCTAGAGCTTTCTAAGATCCTCGGAAGACTACAAAGTCTACTATTTGCATGCTTTGGATAAAATAAGAACCGTAGAGTAATGATCTTAACGCTGATAGAAAGCTTGTACAGGCCATTATTGTGAGATTAGTTTCATCCATTTATCTGAAACCCCTGAATACAAAAATCATTATTGTATTATAATTAGCTGAGTATTGATAAGGAAGTTTATCTGATACCATTCATTATAAAACTAATTTCAGCTGTTCATCTTCCAACTCTTGAATAGGGTAGTGTGAATAAGTGAAATAAGAAAATAATGAATTACGTAATTCTGGGTCTACGGTTGCGGTATAGTCCTAACTATTTTCTTTGCAATTTTTGATCTATTTTTCATCTTCACAGCTGGTATACCGAATCCTTCAGACTTCGCAAAGATGGCGAATCCTGGAGATCTAATGAAAAGTGCGAGTCCTGATGGTATGATGAATATGGCAAATGAAGCTAAGGATGCAGCAATACAAGTTGCCGGTGAATCAGCTTCAGCTGCGCAACAAGCAGCCGGTAGTGTACCAGGAATGCCTTCTTTCAGACGTTCTAACTGTAAGTAGATAGGTACCACAGAAAATTACAGAAGAATAGAAAGCATATTTTATCCCATTCAATTACAAGATTGCTTCAATGTTCAAGTAGATGAACATTTGCCTCACCAACATGACAAATCAGTTCGGAATTAATCAAGACGTGAATTGTATACGAAAAGAAAGCTCCAACAAACGTGGAGCAAGAGTTTCATTTAGTGAAACAATAAGGCATTTTTGCATTAGGTATACAAACGTTCAATCATACTTTAACGCTAAACACACTTAGAACGATTGCTCAAGATCTAGCAATTTACAAAAAAAATTCATGTAGAAGATTTGTGCGAACTCGCGATTATTAGTGATCATTAACGTATCCAATTTTGTTGATTAGTGAAAATTTTTTCATAAGGATGACAAATTTATAGTGCTTGTGCTTATGATTTGCGAAGCCATAAGACAGTCATACTTGTTAGTGTTGCCGAATCACGTGTAAACAACTAAACAGACTCTAATTAAATTTGACAAAATAAAAGCTCATATCCTTGGTTACCATTTGGGATATTTCTATTTCTGAAAATTGGAGGGGAATCTACAATGAATGTATAAAATCATGACTTACTTTGTGTATGAGCCAAACATTAGAATGTATTCCCACTGCTCCAATGAACGATTTAAGATATGCACAGCCGCGTACTGTTTGCGCGAGTACCCTGATGAAGCGCAGTTGCTTTCTCTAATGAAAAGTCAACTGGCTCAAAAGTATGGCTAAGAAGCTCGTTGAGCTTATGCAAACCTGAGTTGAGGTAGCGTCATCAATTTTAACGGTCAAATGTCCAAATCATGTCGAGCACGTTCAAAACTGCTTCAATACGCAAAATTGCCTTATGCTACACTCAATGCGAGAAATTATCTTTGGCGAGAATAAAAAATTATCAAAAGTGACAAATGTAATGAATTTTTGAATAGTAAACTATATTATGCTCAATTGTTTTCTGCAGAGTTATTCAATTTCTCTTACTCTCGGATTTTCTTAGCAATAATATGTTGTTTCATGATCTGCAAACTGTTGAATTGTCATTCGAATGTTATCATCATACGAGTATACCTACAAATTACTATTATGTTTATTATAGTTGCAAATGTCGCTGCAGTACCAAACCCTATGGATATGGCAAAAGAAATGATGAATACAGCAGCAAGTATGGCAGCAAATCCTGCAGATATGGCAGATCCTGCAGCAATGATATCAATGGCGAATAAAGCTCAGGAGACAGCAGTAGATGCTGCCAGTCAAGCAGCTGCAACAATGGGAGAGGCTGTACCAAAACCCTAAATGTAAGTGAGTTCATCAGTAAAAATAAAACTTGATATTTAAGCAAATCTGATCCTCAAATTTATTACAAATCAATTGAGTAACCAAATAGACAATTATTAGACATATTAGCGATTATGTGTGTCGAAAATATCATAAAATATGAAAATAAACTATCGTAATCAGCTGTTCTCCTATTATTCAAGTTCTGATTTTTTCTTTTGTCAATTGAATCTGTCGATTATCATACATTGTTACAATTATGTTCACATTATAATAAGAATTTTGTCGATACTTTTTATTGTAATTTTTTTTTACAGAATCAGCTTATCCATGAAAATGCATTTAAAACGAGTAAATTGTAAATTACAGTTGGCTAGTTATATTATATTGGAATAAACTATATGTGAAAATTGAAAATGTTTTCTTATTTATTGCATGATAAGTGATACAATAATGACGTCATACCGTTATATAGTTATATTTGATTCCCAATTATTATGCATTATTAAAATAATCCTCAAGTTTGTACTGTTTCTAATTCGGAGATTTTAGTTGACATAATGCAGGGACGGGCGGCGCCAGGGGTATCCACTTGCCCACCCGCATATTGCATTTTCAATGCAGGCCAGCAGGCCATGTCCACATTCGCTTATATTTAGGTGCTCACCCAACAACTTACATCGCCAATTCGTGCCCACCTATCAATTCAATCCTGGCGCCATCCGTGACACAATGTGCTCGATTCCTCATTTATTGTCAAGTCGTTGATAAGTGAATATTCTTGTTTTCGATGTTTCTTACTTTTGGAGCAATCTTGAGCACCCAGCTTCGAAGCTTATGTGTCGGTGAATTTCACGTACTATCCTCTATCAAATAGTGTTAAAATAATCTGCTATCCATTCTACTGACGCCGTGATAGAAATATACTTGATCTTATGATATTTGTATTCATATATAAATAGTACCTGATATCAGTACAGGGGATTTTGCAGTACAATTTATTTTGTAGGGGTCGAAGTGGACTTGATTTCTTAGTTCCGTTTTTTGAATCCAATCCCCTCAATACCCGCTACCCCCATAAAATGAGTTTTTAACATTGTGCCTTCCATGTACAATCATTTTTTTGTGTTATTCTATAACCAAAAACTGACTGGTCCATCTTATAGTACCCTATAAGACTTATATTTGACCTAAGCACTTGAAAGTGGAGTAATTGGTCCTTAAATTTGGTTGTTCTGTCAAAAAATACTGTTTGTCACTACCTATACAAGTGTTTAATTTGAGTGACGCACCATTGCTATCTCGAGAAGTATAAGAACTAAGAAGTTGGTTAAATCAGCAAACAATTTCTATTTTATATAACTACTTTAATGAATGAACAATAATTTGTATAGTTTAGTTCTCAAAATACGGGGTGCAACTATTTTATTTCAAATGGTGGCCTGTTTCTTCTATTTGCATATTCGATTCAATATTTTTTTTCTGAATTCAACGACATATTATTTTCGCACTCCCGGGAGTAAAAGACGAATTTAGATTATTGGAAAAATAATTTTACTGTTACCTCTTCCGCAATCTTATCAATATCAAATTTCTCAATCATCTTTTTGACAGCAAGTTTATTTATTTAACAACTGTTGTAGCCAGACTTGTTACTATGGTGAATTCAATCAACATTTTTTAATCAAGTATGTTGTCAAAATTGTAAGATTAATTAATCTACTTTTAGACTATTGTGATTCAATATAATACGGTAGTGCGAAAAATAGCGTAGATAACACATGACTTAAGTGCCTTTAATCCCACAGGTGAGTATTGCCCTCGACTTCGTCTCGTGCAATAAACTACACCCTCAGGATTAAATCAAGCACTTAAGTCCCTCATTATATAATATACTATTTCATACCCCTGCATAACAAAAACATGAGAAAAGCTCAATTGACTATTAAGATAATTCAATTTATACCTGATTGTTACAAAAGTGCTATGAAAGAGAACAATTATGAAGATATTATTCATAGTGAAATAAATTCATGAATAGAAATAAATCTCCATTTTTATGTATAGATAAAAATAGTGTGAAGGATCCAATAATGATTAGAGTAATTAGGGTAAGGCCCTCAGGAATCCAATAAATGTTATTCATGTTATGGATTTTTCTTGAGGTATTAAATAACAATAATTTAATTGCAGATAATGACGTAAGCATAACATGCATATCAGTAATCTTATTCAATAACTGTTTCTTTCAGTCTCGTTTAATCGTTCAAAATGAATAGTTGTGTTTTATTGCAGTGCTTATGCCGAATATTATAATGAAACTTACAGTGAGTTATCCATAGTTGACTATTCTAAATATTATGTCATTTGGGTATTACTATTGTTGTTGTTGAGTATGATGTTGAGTGTTAAGCGATTGAGTTGATGTGTTGCCATCCCTTTATTCTTTGTTATGGAGCGTTCCTAGAACTCATTACGGTGAGGGAACGATCAGCTAAGTTGCTTCCAACGATGCACTGGTATAATCCGGGGCCAGCGGTGCCCTCTCCTACCATCTTTAGTGTTTTATCAGGAGGTGCCCAGCGATGGAGTGTTCCTAGAACTCACTACGGTGAGGGCACGATCAGCTAAGTTGCTCCCAGTGATGCACCGGTAACCAGCCCGGGGTCATTCATATTATACTTTTATTTCGAAAGTTTCGAGTCTCAAAGACTCATCATCAGCAGTAATACAGCAATTGGTAAGAAGGTGAGTATTCTCAAAAATACTATATTTATATTCTATTGCAGTTTAAAATTTCTAGTTCGGCGTATACAATAATAAAAATTGATGAATCAACCTCCATTAGCAACGAGTGACAAAATATTCCATTATTGTATACGTCGAACTAGTAATTTTAAACTGTAATAGGATATTAATATACTATTTTTGAGAATACTCATCTTCTTACCAATTGCTGTATTACTGCTGATGATGAGTCTTTGAGACTCGAAACGTTCGAAATAAAAATATAATATGAATAACATTTATTGGATTCCTGAGGGCCTTACCCTAATTACTCTAATTTTCAGGTATACACAACTCAATTCTTTTTAGTAAACTATTACTAACTCGACGTGAATTTCGGCCATCGATGTTGGAAATTATGTTTCAATAGCATTTTTTGAATGCTATACATCTGGATGAGTAGTTTTATAAGCTCCATCTTTAACGTAGCCTCGGAAAAAAAAGTCCAGAGGACTTAGGTCTGGAAATCGTTGATCGTGCGGGTCGCGAAATGGAACCATAAGTGCCAATCCATTGGATTTGAAATTATTCGTTCAAATAATTTATTACTTCACGACAATTGTGAGCTGGTGCTCCATTTTGCTGGAAATACATATCTCTTACAGCTATCAGTGGCAAATCTTCTAAAATTGTGTCAAGCATATTCCTTAATAATTCTAAATATCTGTCACAAGTCTGTGTATCATCATTTAAAATAGCACACCATATATTAATACTGAATTTTTGCTGGATACTCTCTCTCGTACTGTAACAGAATGTTCTCTACTCCAGTAGTGAGTGTTTCTTGTGTTACACATGCCATTATTCAAAAAATTCGCTTAATCTGTCCAAATAATTGATTTCAGAATATGTGGATCTTAATTTATCAGTAAATTACCAAATTCTAAACGTCGCTCACGATCGCTAGGATGTATATGTGTTGAATTGTATCAAATTTAAAAGATTTGTAATTATATTTTTCCAAATAGCGATGAACCGTATACCTTGTTATTAGATATAGTGAAAGCAGTTAATCATTGGTAAGTACGGGACGGCCCCTGCACCTATACTTCAATTGTATTCAGCGGCAGATGTTCTCACTGAAGCTCTTGGATTGGCTTCAAAAAATGCCTTGTCTTTTCTACCGTCCCGATTTTCTAATCTAACACGCTTATATTTAAATACATCCGTATTAGCACGCAATCATAATTCCAATGTTGAGATTAAATCATTTTAGATCGCCCGGTATAACAGTTGGTCAGATTCAGTTTTATTATGTTTAGAGAAGTTATAATATTTTTGTAGTGCTAAGATTGGTAACTGTGAGGGACAGGGAAGGGGATGGTCTGGGACCAAAGCGAACCCTCCATATCTTGTATCGAACATTTATGTCTGAATAATTTTGAAGTGCGTATCGTCTGTCATTTTGTATATAAAGTCTGTGCAATTGTTACAAAAGGCGCTTTTTGTTATCGTTTTCAATAAACGAATTTACGCAAACCAGTGTACTAATTTATTCAACCAAAATCAACGGAGTGTCTAATTAATAACATCCAATTTTCGAAAATATCGGCGACCAGGAGCTCGTCGCTTGTGCTATCGTTACCAATACATATTTATTGCAGCACGGGTATTTTTTAAACACAAGATAAGCACTTCAAACATATCGAGCATTTCTTCGTGAATATAATTCATCTTATTACCAGAAGATATACGGTTTAATTTATTTTGATTGAATTAATATGAAATAAAATTTATTAGCTTCACCTGTATCTATGTAATGAAATCTTTGAACGTGAATTCTACCCACTTAGAAACGTCAGATTAAATATAAATTTCGCATACTTCTCAAGGACCGATGACAATACAATAATTTATTGATGTTGTCTCATTATCCTGATAAGGATCATCAAGAATAAAGATGAACGGCTACCACATTCAAGTAAGGCAGCTCGGTTAACTGTAAGCGAGTAAAGCGAGCTTGTTCAATTATAGACCGCCGTGCAAGCGAAGCAAGCTTGGTTAATGGTGAGCTGTCGTGTAAGCGAAGCAAGCTCGGTCAACATGGATTCACCGTGCGAGAGAAACAAGTTCGGATAATTTTAATAATAAATATTTGTTTTCATAGCAGATCAAACTAAAAAATAGAAAATAAATTAAAGTTTGAAGAAACTAAAAAATACGCTTTAATGATAAACCAAACTGAAAAGTGAAGAATATTTTTTTATATAAAATTAAAGTAATTTACGAGCAAATTTATCTGATTGTGAAAAAAGCGTGGGGTGTTTTTTATCATATTTTCATGCTAAATCTACATTTAGAAATCGTACCAATATAATGTTCAGTACAACTGATATCGAGCGCCTCACATAAACAATAATTAATGGTGCGCCATTTAAATTGAGATCCCTGTATACATATTTTTAGCTAAATGAATCCATGAAGGATCTATCAAGGATCTTTTGAGCACCTATCGAGAATCCGTCGAAGATTTGTTGGCCAATTCTAACTTCTGATTGTTATAAGTACAATTTGCCAAGCACATTCTTACTTGAAATCGACTAGCATGATATTTAACTTATTTGTTTTCAAGGCTCGACAACACCTACTAATTTTAATTGTATCACATATGAATACCTTGATTTAACTCCGCTTGAGCTAATCTAAAATTTTTTTTTCACTATTTATCTCAGCACCAAATTACTTTGTAATAAATATGTCTTATTTTGAAAAAGTTCTGTATATAAATTATTTCGAAAACATTTATACATTTGAAAAAGGCGGAATATAACTGTTGAAGCATTGTTTTTCAAATATTTTATATACAGAATTTTTTCCAAATGAAACATTTATTAAAAAGAGTTCTGAAAATATTTTCTACATTAAAATTACATTTTATTTTAACTCATCGCATATCATAATCATTTCATCATTACACAGAGAATATTAATTTCATAATGACATTTAGGACGAACCATACTCGCAAACTGAAAAAAATTGAATTTGATTTTATATATCAAGTTCAACTCACGAAAATGACAAACTATTGACAATATTAAAGAAAAAAAATAAAAAAGAAGAATATTGGCGAGTCTTGCTAAGCGATACTCTATCTGGTGGCAATTTGAAGAATTACCGGAAGTGTGATAAATTGTAGAAGCATAGATGGGATTCGTGTTGTTTTCTTTAAATTTAAACAAAATTAGGCATTAAATTTCATGTTGTACTATTTGTCAACATGAGTAATGTTTATTGTAAATCCATACAAAAAAGGACAGAAGTTCAAGTTTTCACTCAATCCTAAAAAGTGGTCAATGACAAGTAAAAATGAAAAATAAATATGGTGGAACAGAAAAAAATAGATAAGTAGAAAGCTTGGAACATGAAATTGAAGAATAGAAAACCAGTCAATAGGAAAGTGTATTTTCTTTATTTTGATGAGAATGACTACCTTTATAGAGGTTAGTTATTCCAGCACAGTATAGGAATAGTAAGAGATAATACTTATATTTAAGAGTATAATCTGAAATAAATTTCTTAACAACTTCATTAAAATATGTTTTGGATGATTGAATAAAATCACTCAAACGAATTTTAATGATAATAAGATCAAGTAATTCATTTCAAAATATAATTTAATTTTTTGTAGTCATTCTGCAGGCTCTTGCTTTCGTTAATAATCAAGTGACAAATTAAGCATTTGATACAAAACAAAAGAATAGCCGATTATTTCTGCATGCAGTTGAATATGACTATAATAAAGCACCTGGTAGATAATAAAAGTACTGCCGAGACATGTTTTCAACGGCCGCTTTTTCCAGCTTCGCAAGAGCATATCACGGTTGTAACTTTCAAGTTATTTATTTCATATCTTTTTAGCATCTCCTGTATAATGTGCGGATATTCCACGAGTGCCGATGTATGACGGCAAAGTGCGTAAATATCAATTTCAACTGTTATATTTTTATTCAAAACATCGCATAATAATATATGTCCGGCATCTAAAACTTCTTCTCCCTCGCATACACATCTAGAATTGTGATCTGCATTCAAACATATGAAATATTTCCTCAATTTCTACAGAAAACAGAATATATTTAAAAGGCTATCATTTACTAACATAATGATTCAAAAAACTAACAAAATATTTACTTTTGAACTTCGAAGATTATATATACAAAGTTTAAAATTCTCGATATTTAAACTATATTATATAAAATTAAATCATCTTATAAAATTTCCATGCTTTATAATATATATACAAAAAAAAAAATTATGGAAATAAAGGTAGTGTTTGAATGTTATTGATAATTATATTAATATTACACTTTACGGCCAAACTTACTGAATCACAGCTCCGCTAGTTCCTGATAATCTCACTTGGCGCTGCGAGCTTAATCAGACTTGCCAATAACATTCAATGCAGTGTATCACACGGCTTTTACATTTCATTCGAGTCCTATTCAAACAAACATATGGCAATAAAAAATAATAATGATTCAATTAAAATTGTTGTGGAGTGATGCCGGTATTGAGGAAATAAAATATAACATAAGCCAACTACTGGCTTAGTGAGGAATTACACTTATATACAGACTATATAATCAATAGGATGTTTTGCAATTCATTGTTAATTATACGTTAACGCTGATGTCAGAAATAATTTATTGTACATACGTGTATCCAAATAATTGATAAATAGATTTATTGTAACGTTAACGGTGTTCGGTATTTCGTGTAATGCTATATTTTAATCCAACGTTATTCTATAAGTATGCACAAAGTAATTTGTTTTTTACATTAGCGTTATTGTATCATTAGCGGAGGCGTGCAAAAACTCTCTTCATCAACAAAATAACACGCCTTAAGGTAAGGCTTAGGCTTAGACAAATGCAATAACTGCATTCTGGAAAGCGCCCGCATTGATTCATACCAATGCTGCATACCGCTATGAAGTTTCCAGGTTCAGGAAGACAGATTGATAAACCACTAGTCTGTTTTCCACAGCTTGGCTTACTCTTCGAGCATAGAACGCTCACTATCGTGAAGCTTGTAACTGAGAGCATCACATAAATCCAAGTCGAGCCCACTCAACTCATGCTCTATCCACTAACGCACTAATTCAACTTCAAACCTTCGAGAATATTGGTACAATCGGACTAGACTTATGCATCCAAAGATTTGGTTGCATTAAGAAATGGAAATTAAAGTATAAATAATGGGGAAAAAATGCATAAATATTATATATACTTTTAATAGATAGTGAATATGATCACATACACATCATCAAACATGTTTTCATCAACTGCAATAAATGAACCTCATATGATCAATAAGAATTAGATCAAATATTGTGAACAAGAACTTCATAGATACTTGATGTTTGCTCCTTTCCATCATAAGGATAAAAGATGCATTTTAAATGAGGATGAACCTGTAAAGATAAATGTTATTAATATTTTGAAATACAATCAAGAACTTTGATAACAAAAGAAATCGAGATGTGATCTTGGACAACATATCGAGCTCGTGGACAGTATATACAACTGATTTTTCTTTACTTGTACAAATGTATATTCTTCCATCACAATGTTGCTTAAATATATATAGAAGCTTTAAGAGATTGTCTAAGACCATTTCTTAAATTTTCAAAATTCAGAGGAATCAAATAGCTTTTTCAAGTCATCAAAAGTCAAAAAATGTATGGCTAGTTTACATGAAGACTTTCTCTATCGAGGACCAAATATCGAACTCTCGTACCTCTGCTAATCACTCAAAAAACAATAAAGTTCATACGGCATGCCGTAATATTCATAACTGAATGAAAATCTAAATTGGATAAAATGGCTGAAGCTGACTAAATAAGTGTATGTGAGTAATATAGATGAGATAATTCAGTCAATTATTTATTATTTGCTTCTCTAATTCTATAGTTTCAGCTTCATATTAGCCATTTCAGGAGCAAAAAGAATTATTTTTTGTAGATTTGAATTTATACATGTGTTTTAAGAAGTGTTAACTTAGTAAAATAGCGAGAAAGAGTTTCCATTTGTTAATTGCCACAACCTACTTCTATGGAAGATGCTGACTAAATGTATAAATTCAAATCTACAAAAAATGAATTTTTTGCAGCTGAAGATGGCTAAGGTATAGCTGAAGCTGTAGAGTTAGAATAGAAGAAAATAATAAATAATTGAATGAATTCCCTCGTCTATATAGCTCGAACTTCTTAATGACTATATCGTGTGTGTTCATTGGTATCAGGTTCAAGTCGTGTTTCTAATTTTACTTAAAATTTTAATCTAGGAGCTTCAAGATTTTTTCTAGAGTTAATTTGCTTTAAGTTTGGAATATTCAGAGAATTGAAGCTATATTTGTGGATTATAGAGATTAAAAAAATTAGAGGAGGTTCACTTCGTATCTCTGCTAGTCACATAAAAATTGGAAAAGTTCATCCGTCAAGTCATACTATTTCTTCACCACTTATAAAGTCTTAAGTATCATTCACAATACGAAATTATAGTTAGTGTTAGTAGTTATCGTTAGTGCTTATACTTTGAGGTTTGAAAACAGCGTTCACAATGCTCCAAATTAACACATTATAATCAAAGTTTCTTCAGGTCAAAAAGTCTAGTTTGGCTCCAATATGAGACTTTACAGAGCTTTTTTTGTAGATATTTTCAGTATCAAGAATCAAAATAAAACGTTCAAGATAAGAAAATAACAATCTCAATTCAACTTTAAATGATCAGCATAGTACGTATTTTTTTTTCTAATGTATAATGTTGATCCATTACAAATATATTTCATAGCAAAAATAGAAAAAAGTCATACGTCAAACAAATTTTAAAAAATATATATCCATTTTCTTCTCTCTTTCATCTGATTGGTTGAGCAACTAACTACTGAAAGAAAAATTTGGAGCATTCAAACTATGCACCAACCACGATTAGTGCAGAGCAACCCTGGGCTAATTTTGTTGTGAACATTAACATATCTAGCATAACCCATAACCCATAACAACAACTACTAATTTGGTTGTTGTGAACAAGGTTCAAATACTCGAATATTAAAATGCAGATGAGTATGACCGTCACTTATTCTAGCTTCTAAGTCAAATGACCAATTTTGTGCTTATTTGATATTTCGAGTACTTCTACATATCTATCCCTGGAATTGAGATTAGTTTCTATAAAATAAAACAAGGTGAAATAAGAAAGGCGCTGGATTATACCATCTATTTGGACCTACATAAGACAAAAACTACTGTGATTTCTATAATTTTCGTTGAATTTTTTTTCCGGAAATCAGTAAAAAATTATCGATTTTGAAATAGTACAGAATAATCCAGCATCCGAGTAACGATAATAGACATCTGCGAAATGACAATTTTCATCTATTCAATTTAATTTTATACTTATTTTATTGAAAGTTTAGATTAGACTTGGAAGCTGAATTCTTACCGTGATAATTAATGTAAGCATACATCATATGAGACTGTAAATTCAACAAAATTCCATAAATACTCACGTAGCCAGGTACCATAAGATGACCATGTCTTGCGCGTCCCACATATAATTTCTTTCCATCCTTATTATAGCCGCATTGCACAGCATTTGGAGGTATGTGGCCGTTACTTGCTGATTCCCAACGAGGATGTTCTCGTAAATGATTCACAAGTATCTGTAAATAAATAGTTCAAAAGCAGTTTATATATTATTTTTTAGGCGATCATAACAAAAAAGGTGTTTTTATGGCTTCTTTTGCGGCCGTGAAGTTCCACTTTTTGAGACTGATCTGTCAAATTTTACTTTTTGGGACTGATCTGTCAAATATTACTTTTTGGGACTGATCTGTCAAAAAATATTTCATAAACACTTTATATTTACCTATATGGGCAGCTTGATGAACTCTTTAAGAAACAGTTTTCGCTTAAATAGTACATATATTCTTCCGTCAACCTCTGTAGTTCTTGCAATTCAAAAAATAATCACGCATTTTTTGTTAAATGTCAACTTGATAGAAGACAATAAAATAAAACAATTTCAACGGCAACTAAGATCTACAATTGCAATGTTTTAGAAATAAATAAATAAAATGATGTGATTTTGAATTATTTCGTAATGATCGCCCAAAAAGCGTTGTGTGCACCTCGGCCTACAGTTCTTTTTTGGTCTCACCTGAATTGCAGCCTCAGCTACGCTTCGGCCGCAAACAACAGATTCGACCAAAAAAGATAACCTTTACGGCCTTGATACACAAATAACTATTAGTTTATATATTATTAGCTTCATGATTATCCGAGTTTCGTAGTTGACTCAATCATATTTCTCTCATTATGCTTTTCAACGCAAACGACAGCAGATAATTCTCCAAGTTAATAGATAGACTAAAACTCAAAACGGACCTAAACAGTGTCACCAGAGCCGGACCTAGAGTATTGGCCGCTCGTGGCGAATCATAAAATTGCGCCCCTATTTTTATGAATATGGGGCAAAAAAGATATAATACAAAAAATATATATATACATATTCTTCAAACAAAGTGGTGACATAATAATAACCAAATTATAGTCAATCAAGTACATCAAATATTGCCAACATCTTAATATCTCTATTGAATCAAAAATCGATGTCATTATACAAAAAAATCGGCTGGCCACACAGTACTTTCTCGACCATAAACTTCCTGCGGCCAGTTTCATCACTGTTTCAGAAATTTAAAGTGTCGCATCAATTAATTGCATATTTCAAAATAGCAGCTGTCATTGTCAAAGTGACAGCTGTCATTGTCAAAGGCATAACTGTAAATGTTAAAATGACAGATGGCAGTTATATTTTAGTCCTTCATAAAATAAGTTTTCTTGAAAATAAATAGTCCTTTTCTAGATTTTCGGAGTCTTCAGTTCATTGGAACATACAGAGTTTTGACATTTGACCGCCAAGAGTGTAATTTTAAGATGGTAACGTGGATTCCACTAATTAATATTCATTCTTGATATCTACTAATTTTATCTTCCCGCGAGCTTCAAATTGATACCAAACTAGATATCATTTGAATAATTTGTAGAAGAGACAATTGATGATCGTTGAAATATCCTCTTTGACATTTGCGCTACAATTACGTATCTTCGCAAGAGCTTTAATTTGATACCATACACGATAGAGCTAAATTACTTAATTTAAAAGAACAATTGACGAACGTTTGCATGTGATATCCGAATATGAGTGATAATAATCCTAATTTCACATTATGATTCTCAATATTTCTTTGCTTCAGAAAAACAACGAATTTCATAAAAACTCAAATTTTAATAATGACAAATGAACCGCTGATAAATGCCAAAATGTTTAGGATAAATGTTGTGCCAAATTATTCTAGGATCAATTCCAGTCAATTTATATTTTTTGATAAATACTACCGTTTCTAAAATAAACGCAGAAAATCAAAAATTTCCATCAATAAAGTTTTGGTACCACTGATTGAAAAAATCTCACCTACGAACTTGAACCTAGCTTTTTGATGAAAAACATGAATATGAAATTTCATTCAAAAATTCGTGTTAGAGCAGTGTACATCTTCAATAACCAATATAAACCCAAGTAAAATTTTATAGTTGACCTTAAGATGAGATGGGTAGCAGGTAGTATAACGGTATAAGCTTTCTCACCCAAATCTCGTCATGAAAAATTTATTAAATTAGTATTTGAATGATATGCTTAATAATGCGGTTCATAGAGTTTTGCGCCCCCTAAGAGTCTGCGCCCGTGGCAGGGGCCATCTTCGCCACGCCCTAGTTCTGGCACTGAGTGTCACTTTGTGCTTGGATTAATTTCAGGAGATAATTTAGGACTACATGTAATACTTGCCTTCACAAAAAACTTTTCAGATCATGAGAGTTGGCAATTTGACAAAGTCTTATTGTTATTAGAACTTGAAGATGATTTGAGACAGAACTAATCATGAGCATGATTTCAAATAATATACGATTGGTTAAAAAAAAGTATTGTGTTTTTAATACGATTGAAAATTTCAATGTTACTGGTTAATAAGCGTTACTTTGGAAGGGATCTGTCATTCTAATTTTTTTTGTCATTAATGTAAAATTATTTTCTATCAAAATAATTGGTTACATAATAATTAAAAGTTTCAATTACGGTAATTCAGTATAAAAAAATTTACCACTATTTATGTCAATTGTTTTCCACGAAAAACTAAATAATAAATGTCATCTTTGGAAATGTTCTACAAGATACTCAAGTTATATGATAGGAGATTTGATACCAGGAGAGAATATATTCTGGAAGTTATATTTAACACTTAAAGAAATCATAGACAATAATAATATATGGTACAGAATTGCATCACATAATTCAAGTCAGTTTAGCAAAACGTATTACTGAACATCATCAACAGTACATATTGTTTACGAAACAAAACTTAAAACTGAAATACCATCGTATGATCCACCATCCGAAGATAATAATACAACAGATTGCTCTGTTGCGAAAAAAGTCCAATATGTTCTGAATCCAAATACAGCGAATCAAAAATTACGGCACATGTAACTAGCTCAAGGAAAACATTACTTTTATTCACTACCGACAGTTTTTTTTCAACTTATTATTTTTCATTGAGCATTCACGAAAATCACTATACCATACCGTTCTGACGCTTCAAAATAACCGCCATACAGCCGCGAAAAAGCAGATTTATTTAATAATGCAAAATGATTTGTTACAGTATGAAACTTGAATCATGAAAAATTTATTATTATATATATTTACACAGTGAGACTATTCATATATTTGCCATCCTTTTGGTGGAATGCAAAAGTGGTGCCATATTTGAAAAACGGTCTTTTCCAAAATCTTTTAGGATACGACTATAAAATCATTAATCACAGTATGGACTTATTGTGATGAGTTTGTTCCAATACGAGTGTACCTAAAAAAATATCCCATACTATGACCGTGAGTAGCTGAAACAAATTACTTGAACTCCGCATGAAATGTTACCTTTTTGAAATAATATTTCACGTATTTGACTCATCCCACGGGTATGGCATAATCAGATTTACATTTTTAACCATACAAATAACTGGTAACCGAAGTTTTAGGCTGTAACAAATCGTTTTGCATTATTAAATAAACCTGCCTCTTTCCGGCGGTATGGCGGTTATTTGGAACCGCCGCCGGCACGGTATAGCATATTGATTTTCGTGAACGCTAAATCAAACATAATACCTAAGAGGAAAAAAAAATTGTGTGTAACAAATATTTGTAATAAAATAAGAAAATTCACGTGTTCTAATTGGTATGGTAGCATGTAAGCCCCACCAGAAATGTTTGACTTTTCACTAAGTCGAGTTCATTATTATACGATTTCTGGAAAATACAAGAATCTTTGTGTAACAAATCGTCCAAACTATTTATTTAATCCGTAAAGCCTCATTAATTATCCTGTGACTGAGCTACGACCATTGTATTTCTTCCATCAATTACCCAATTCAACCTCTGAAGATTCGCCATACAAGTAACAAATGACGTAGAATTTCCTGATACTATCTCCTGCCCAATTATTTTTTATCACTGAAACATCAATTACGTACATACTACCGATGATGTTAACAAAATCTTAGTCAAAATAATACTGTAGACCCAGGAAATATGAATAATCTTAATGTTTGATGAACTACAATGTTTTTACACAATTAACTATTTAATTTTGATAAAATATATTACTTTCTTCAAGAGGCATGATATTCTCCTAATATTCTGATTGTTGATATCAAAAATGTTATTCCAATATTTGAAATTATTGTTACTATATGAGTAGATGAATATAATATCACTCATTTCGTGTTATATATCATAAGAACTTTATTATTTGATAAATATTATCATTCGTTTTGTGACGCAAAAGATTCAAATAATTGAATTTTGTTGCCATACGGTGATATTATTGATAGTAATCGTTTATTATCATTAGATATGCCTAATGTTTGTAGATATACCACTTTCTACAGAAAATACTTTGAAAGATTGAGTTTGCATATGAAACAAGTAAATGCTATATTATTTTGATATATTGAAATAAAATCACCATGGTTCGCGATAAGACATTATCAAATTGCGGGGAATGCTCACGTTTCATTTATATAATAAGCAAGTATTTGGATAATTCAAAAATATGCAAAAGACTAGATATGGATATGTTGGTTCCACATTTAGAACAGAATGAATAATAATTCTATGGCATTCATCCAAGGACTGAAGAAAAGCCACGAGAAAGAGTCTCAAACAAAAAAGACTATCAAATATGTGGTGTAATCCTAGAAATTATCATTCATTTCAGTCAACGAACAAGAAGCTCCACTTCTGACGTGTGAACTAATTAACACGTACACTTTTTTGATGTGTGATTCTTATTTGAAACATTTTTGATCAATCTAACAATCATTATCTTATATTAGGAGCATTTGTCATGATCATGAATTTCATGCTGTGTACATGAACAATATGATTTTTTTTTTTCCCGATGAATAAATATTACAGTATCTACCAGAAACACATTGCAAATTTATTGTAAAGATCTTGGAAAATGCAATTTTCTTACTTGATAGTTATTACATTGATTCTCTTTCCCTTGGTAGGCGAAATATGCCACTCTTTTGCGTGGTATAACTTTGGCCAGCATGAGTGCACTATTGTGAGTTACACGGCCTATGTAAACATCGCTGCCATCTAAATCCTGGGAGCAAAGCACGGCGTTATGCGGCACTGAAGAGAATGCAGAATGTTGTATCCAATCATACACTAGAACATAGAATTATAGTGATAATTAATTGAACTTTTCTTCAAACAATACTTGTACATTTGAAATAAACAAAATTGTCTCCCCAACTCCTAAATTTGACGTTGTATTTACTTGAATTGAAAGGTTGATGATCGCATCGAATGGCTACATATTTCCAACAAGAAATAAAACCGTATAGTAAAATTATATTTTTTATATTCTATCATTTCGTTCACTTCATGAAATAACGATTTTTTTGCTAGAACTGTACAAAGTAACTACCCCAAGCATATTGTATATTGTAGGTGTATTCATCTAAACTCGAAGGATCGTCATAAAACGATTAAATGTCTCCCAATTATAAAAATACCAAGGACATCTTTAACGTTTATCGCAAATGTCTACCAGCTCTTGATTTCCAGGGCAGGATGATGTTTTTCCAATTTTATTTATTTTTGTCATACATGACCACGATAATATGTAATACGGAAGCATCCGAACTTCTCCACGAAATCTCAGGTAGCGTTACTCCAAGCTCACTAATAAAATAAAGCTTTGTCAGTGGCACTAAAACAGTGTTTTTGTTTATCACTGGCGGAACTTCGCACAAAAACGAACGTACGGGCTTCGCCCGCTCTGATCGAAGTGGACATGTTGGGTCAAAAGAAGTCTTCAATTTGTCTTTTATAATTGTTTGTTTGAGAGCTACTGCTAACAGTTGCAAAGGTGAAGGTGGAGGAATTTGACTATGGGATTATCGTTCCTACCTTACGGTCGAGGATTAAAACTGCATGCAGGTACAAATTAAACATCTGCATTATTACTGGGATTCAAGAAGTACAATTACAGGCAAATATAATTATTACATATTCACAGATATAAGTTGCTAGTTGAACTTATCCCGATTCCTGATTGAAGCAACCTGTTAATATTTCATATTTTCCACGTAAATATGAGTGCATTAACATCACATCGTTGTTGTGTTTATATTATTGTACCAGTAAACCTATAATTATTCAAGTTTAAATAGAAAGTGATTATTATAACAAACCCATTTACAAATATGATATAAAACTGAATTGTTCTTCTTTGTAGAACAAATGTAATAATTTTAATTGTGACAAGAAAATAAATAGATAGTAGATCATTTGACAAGCGATATGTGGGTGGATATGGGCTACAAAAAATAAAACAATACAATTTTTGGTACTAGGAAGTCAAACTCTGCGCGATTCAATCATAGTATGTGCATTTGTATGGGCATAGCGGAGTTGCTCCACCGGATCTCAGGTAGCTATAATCTCACAGCTGATTTGCGCCACCACCGATAGCCGCAGGGATTTAAATAATTCTGGGAGCTTGGAGGGTATGTTCAGGTCATAAATAATAACGCATCATACAAATATCATTCTGTACAGGGATATTTTATTTACAATGTATCTTGCTTACGAAAGAATCAGGTAAGAATTTGTTGTTCTATGCATAGAACCATCAGCACAGGTACATATTTCGGGAAGAAACAGAGCTTCTTCACCAATATAACTTTCTAGCACATAATCACAAAATTGTATTATTTTGGAATCATTCAAAGGAGCATTGACAAATATTTCCAATACGAAGAAATCGCCTACTTTCTCAGAACTTAAAAGCTGGATACTAAAAAATTGTTTTAAATATTGGCTGCCAAGCGGTATTAGGATTAAAAGTGAAGGTGGAGGAACTCAGCTATGAGATTATCCTACCAACCTTACGATCGAGGATTAAAACAGGTAAAACTGGAGGAACTCCGGTACTCCCATTTATGACGACTAATAATTTAGTTATCTTTTCAATGTAATTAAGAGACTGGTTAATCGTTTTATGACGATGCAATATTTTGCGACCCTTGATTAGGTACACTTCCCAGTTAAAGAGCTCTTATCAAGTTCCATTACGGACAGCAGAACAAGGCTGCTCATCGGCAAAAAACCTGTTGTAAATCTAAATTATATACAAGTCCAGATATTCCATAAAGATCAATTTTATGAACATTATTTCCACAAATCAACATTTTCTTAATTGATAGTGTCAATGGATTAGCTATTAAGTCCAAAAATACAGTAAATTATATATTCAACTAATCAACTCACTTTTGATGACGATCCAAGTTTAAACACCCCAAACACGTAAAGCACTGAACACAAAATAACTAGTATTGGACTTATTTTAAAATGATATGAAAGTATAAATATACTCTGATTTCTGGTTCAAATATTCAAAAGTCGTGGTAATTTATTGTCTGCAACAACCCTTTGCATATAGGAATAGAGAATCAACTAAACGTCTGAACCAGAGCTTGCAGTAATATCTGCAAGCCTCGCCTCTAGTTCCAAGAAGGTCTGACATGAGTCATCTGCTGCCGATAATAAAAGATAAGAAATGAACCCAGCTGGAAACGGGAATTTTTCAATCTATACCTAAGAAACAAAAAAAAGTTGCAAATATCCTATTTGTTTTAAATTTTGATGCCAATCAGATCCTACTCACGACTTTGATCACATTTTTCTAAAAAACATATCCAGAATCATTTTGGAACTAATCAACATTTGAATAAGGAAATGAATTAACATGCTGTTACAAAATTATTCATCACCTGATTTTGTGGTCTAATTATGTTTGTAAAAACTATTTCCACTATTGTGGTTGGCAAATTAAATATATCACAGGAAGTTTGAAGACTATTTACATGTATTGTAATGGTCGGTAACAGGAAAAAAAACCCTTTCAAAAAACAAAAATATTCTTGAAATCATCTCTTAAATATGCACAAAAAGTAAATATATGTGAATGTATTACTCCACTATATTATTATAGACGCTATTAGCTGAATAAAACTTATATACGTTATATAAAATTGTTGTTTATAATTCTTGGTTATCAAACATAATGAAAACACCCTGTTGTAAATCTAAATTATATACAAGTCCAGATATTCCATAAAGATTAATTTTATAAACACTATTTCCACAAATAAACATTTTCTTAATTAATAGTGTCAATGGATTAGCTATTAAGTCCAAAACACAGTAAATTATATATTCAACTAATCAACTCACTTTTGATGACGATCCAAGTTCAGACACCTCAAACACGTAAATCACCAAACACAAAATAACTACTTCAAAAACTAATATTGAATTTATTTTAGAATGATTCTATATCTTATCAGCCACTTTTCCTGTGAAACAGGCGCACCCAGATTATTATATAAATAGTTTGTGGAAGTAAAAGCACAATATGATAACTATTCTAGTAGATATGAATGTATAAATATATTCTGATTTCTGGTTCAAATATTCAAAAGTTGTGGTAACTTATCTGCCACAACTCCTTGCATATAGGAATAGGGAATCAACTAAACGGCTGAACCAGAGCTTGCAGTAGTAGCTGTAAGCCTCGCCTCTAATTCCAAGAAGGTCTGACATGAGTCATCTGCTGCCGATAATAAAAGATTAGAAATGAACCCAACTATAAACGGGAGTTTTTCAATCTATACCTAATGCCTGTATTACACGATACAATTTATTGACCAAGTTTTCTGTCAAGTTTTCAACAATTTATTGTCGAGATCAAAAATATTTTGTACCATATTACACGGTACAAGTTTTCGTCAAGAAAAATCAGAGCTACCAACTTATAATTTTTACGTAACTTCAAAAAGTGTGGTTAGAGAGAAAGTGAGATAGTAGAGATGACAAAAAATTAATGTACTGAGGGCAACTGTATATAAAATTATATTAGTCAACACTAAGATTATCATTTGACGCGAAATAACTAATATGAGTAATGTTGGCAACGACAAAATCTCCCTAGAATACCCCAGAATATTGGTGAAAAATAGAACCAGTTCTATTTCAAAAATAACTTGGTTAATTATTGGTCAAGAAAAATTGTGGAAATTTTAGACATATTACACACAACAATAAATTGAAGGTCAACTTTTAAAAAGAATTTACCAATAAATTGTATCGTGTAATACAGGCATAAGAAACAAAAAAAGTTGCAAATATCCGATTTGTTTCAAATTTTGATGCCAATCAGATCCTATACTCACAACTTTGATCACATATTTCTAAATAACATATCCAGAATCATTTTGGAACTAATCAACATTTGAATAAGGAAAAGAATTAACGTGCTGTTACTAAATTATTTATCACCTGATTTTGTGGTCTAATTATATTTGTGAAAACTATTTCCACTATTGTAGTTGACAAACTAAATATATTACAGGAAGTTTGAATACTATTTATTTGTATTGTAATGATCCTACCTTTTATTTGGATGTAAGGTAATAACACTGTCAGAATGGTCGTATGTCATCGGCGCCAGTGATAAGCTCTAAATCCGATCATACATTTAATCCTACCCAAAAATATGGACATTTGCACTAAACGAGAACCGCTGAATTTCTAGGTATATCTGAGATAAATACGAAGTGTTTTAGAAAAGGCATTATTGAATTTCATTATTATTAAGGTTCCATTTTCACTTTATTCAATATGAGAACAAATTGAAACACATCATATATTCAGCGATGTGTCACACGAATTTTTGCAAAAGGTAAAAGTCTTTTGCATTCCATTCTCACTTTGAACTTTAATTGTTGCTGTTTCGAATTTCAGACAAGTGTTTGTCCAATTCAAAAGTAATTACTTGAATGGATTTGAGCAAATTCAAGCAAATTTTGTTAGTTTATGAATTAGAATTAAGATAATAGGACAGCATGTTTTGCATTTATTATTTATTTATCGCCCGCCAGAATAGGAAGGAGATAATGGGCGCCAGGACTTGAAAGGAAAACAGTAGATCTGAGGAGTCCAACTTAGTATAGAAATAAGAGAAAGAGTAAATGTGATGAACAGCTGATTTTATTTTAATATTGAGTTCCAAACAAATCACGGTAAATTGATACATGCAAAAAAAAAATGATCAACTTAGGTCAAAGTAATAGCCAGCAAAAAAATTAATGGATAACAACTTACACCCAAAAACAAAATAAGGATCCGTACTTTGCTGTTCAGCTATATTCGGACAAGCCTAACCTGTCGCTTGAGAATTTATCTTCTGGAGATAGAAATAGCCTGACCTAACTGTATCTATCTCTCTCTTACTAATGCTATGAAAGAAACAGTTGTTGCATGACGTTTGTCTTTCCAAGCTGAGACATACTCTATTGCTGATGTCCTCTTTAATTTATACCTACCGCCTTGCGTGAAAATATTTTGTTCATTCGCTTCCATGAGCGCATTTAGTAATTTTGTTTGGCTAATCAATAAGGTTTGAGCCATGTGAAGATTGAATATAACTGAATTAAACGCTTCTTTCTTTTCACTTGTTGATTTAAGACATTATGTACATTTCGTATGTAAAGCAAATATTATCGGAGTACAAATTTTTTTCTTAAAAATTATTTATATTTGATATACTGTTTTATCGTGGTTATTGATTTTTGATAAAAAAAAAATTCAATCACGACAAATCATAAATCCATTCTATAAAATGTTCTGACTTTGATGAACAATACATAGATAAACGAAAAGAAATATATAAACGCTTTCAAGAACACAACATATACCATGTTAAATGCAAAGCATCTATTCAAGTCTGCGTTACCTTAAAATTTTCAAGAAACAGGACTCAAATTTTAGATTAATAATCCTAATCTTCAACAAGATTATAATATGTGAGGAAAATAATTTGAATGCTTTAGAGGTAATCCAAATGGAAATCGAGAAGTTGTAATAGATCAAAGCGACGTATCACCTTTAATTATAGATTTAGAGGATTCCAGTGATGATACCGATGACTCCGATAGTTGCTGGTGATTGTAACGGTAACGATATGTTGTCAATAACATTATAAATTATTATTTACGATAACAAATATCTTTTATGACAGTTCTTGCTTTTATCTTTTGATTTTCATTCTATTTTATTATTATTTTTATTATTATTATTTTTATTATATATATGTACATATTCAATAAATGAAGTATTCTCTAATAAATTTAAAACATTTGAGAATAAAATGCGTACGCCGCTGACGATGTCAGTTTCCTATCTTAGCCGATCTTGAATCATACGATTACCAAACTTATCCGATGGGACTCATTTGACTTGTTCGAGTGTAGATGCGTTTTCTTCTGGGTGGAGTCAGAGGTGGTTTCTCAGCTCTTTTTCCCAGGTATGTAGAGAGGTAACAGAAAATAAAACCCCGGAAAAAAACCCTAGAAAAAAACCCCTGGAAAAAAAAGCCTCCTGAAAATAAAACCTCAGGAAAAAAAGGTCCCTGTGATAGAAACGGAAGAATGTTTTTTTCAAGTTATATATGGATGTTTAATCATGTTTGATAATAAAACCAAGAATTATAAGCAACAATTCTATATCACGTGTAATCTTCTGGCCATCTCATTACTTCCCCGAGTTTCATCATTATTTCATAAATTTAGAGTTTCGCATCAATTAATTGCATATTTCAAAGTGACAGTTGTCATTTCTCGTCATTATCTAAGTGGTTTTTTCGCCGTAT
The DNA here is from genome assembly GCA_963989225.1 of Dromius quadrimaculatus. Taxonomy (NCBI): domain Eukaryota; kingdom Metazoa; phylum Arthropoda; class Insecta; order Coleoptera; family Carabidae; genus Dromius; species Dromius quadrimaculatus. The sequence continues at coordinate 53,103,996 of OZ022325.1, read as the reverse complement.
TCGTTGATGTGTTCAAACCGTATTCAATGATGACGTCATTAATTTAGGTATTGCCAAAATGCCGTAGTTTGAATTTTGACGTTTGTATAATTCGACAGCTTTCTGTACTAAAAATCGAAAAGAAAATAAGAATCAACAAATATCAGCATTGTTAAGTTTCATTGATGAAGATCATTAGAAAAATTTACAATTAATAAAAATGTTACGCGATTATGATAATCGGTACTCTCACCTTTCTCACTATTCAAAATATATTTCTTTTTCAAACATTTATTTAACAAAAAATTAACTACCATTTTGGAACTGAAATATATATTTATTTAGATAACAATTATTATTCCATTTCATAGTTTATTCACAAATTTCAAAAAACAAAACAATTTTAGGGAAACAATTAATCTTCTGAACTACTGATTTGATTTTGATAATATATCTAAATCTCAACAATACAATTCAAATATTAAATTGTTCCACTTAAAAAATAAAATATGAAAGTTATTATTGGATCTAATTTATTTTGCAGATTATTTAACAATACATTTATTTTCCTAACTACTTCTGAAAACAATAAAAATAGGTTTTAGAAATGAATACAACTGTAAATTTTGTGGGAATGAGTTTATTTTGGAAACTGGGAAAGGATACAAAGGTTCGAAGAATAATTGCTGAATACTCGATGCTGTTGTGATGTTGGAAGTCTTGTCGCGATGCTGATGTGATGTTGTAAGCCTTGTTCGTCTCCAGGCATTGACTAAAGGGAAAGAGATGAACTCTTCTCCGGGAATTCTCCCTTTGGGTCTAGGAAAACCCCAGCGAAACCTATACCGGAGAAGTGGCTTCTTCGCGGCTGCAACTGAAATAAAAAGGAAAATAGATTAGTATTACCAATAAATACAATCAATTTGAATTATAAAAAAAATAATTAAGCATGATATTGAATTAAATGTTTAAAATAGGTGAGTAATTCTTACTTAGGTTTTGCTAGATGCGGGCCTGAATCAATCGAAGTTTTTGGATCATCTTCACCTTCTTTTACCATAGCTGTCTCTGAAATTGCAGGTGCCACGCTGGATGAGCTTTGCTACTGCTGTGTTGATCCTCTGCAACAGCTTGTTTGATCTTCAGCTGCTTGGCTGATGCTCTGGAGCTGCTGATGTGTTCTTCGGCAGTTGGGCGAACTGTAATACATTCAGAAATGGTTGGAAATTTTCAATATTTTTATCAACTTACGCCCTGATGTTGTGGTGATGACAATGACCTGGAAGAGAAAGCTGGAAGGGAAGTTTGATTAGTAGCTCCCGCGGTGATTGATCCCGCGGTAGGTTGCTCCAGCGAAGGTAGCTCAGCTGATGCTCGATGATTTCTGGGCTGCTGCTCGTTCATTGCAACTGCTATGATCCTCCAACTACTGCTTCAGGTCCTGAGATCAATTAAAACACACAAATATTAGTACAATCGTAATTTAAACATGAAGAAATAATTTAACAGTAATTTAATTTGCAAATAGATTAGGAAACTGAAGAAAAAATAGTTTTTAGTCAACTTACGTCCTGAAGATGATGCTGATGAGCTGGAAAAAAAGGCTGAAAAGGAATTTTCTGATTAGTCATAATCATTCAACATTCATTCATCATTCATTCACTTCTTTTTTCTTTCTTCGCTTCTTTCTTGACTTCTGTCTTCTTGTTGGCTTCTTTCCAACCTCGTTGTCCCTAACCCTCTAAAATCTAAATCTATCCGATATTGCCGAGCTAGCTACGCGAAGTTGATTGCTTTTTGCCTAAATAACGAACGTTATTTCAAAGTTTGAGAGGCATATTATATCGTCGACATATTGAATCTACACCCCAGGAGTCCTTCTGCATATCCCCCTCTTAGCAAATTACGAGCTGTGTCTAGCCGGACAGCCGAATGGTCGCTTACATAACACGGGCATAACTGTTCGTTCCGCAGCTTCTCGTGGTGTTGGGCCCCCGGCCCGCTCTTTGAAAACACGAGTTACGCACTCCCGACAAGACCGTCCAGACACTTAAAAGGCATTTAAAAGGCCTTAAAAGGCCTAGCTTGTGCACCGATCCCTCGTTGGACTCTCACGGAAGAGCCATGCCTCGCCTAAGCGGGAGGACTTTGCAAGAAACAAAAAAAAACACTTGATAGCAAAACGAACAAGTGCACCAGAAGGGTGCACGCAAAAACACTAATCGCGATATCCCAATTTAAATTTACGTTAAACCGAGCTAATTTCATCCTTTATATGCCCCACAACCCCCAAAGTAACGCAATATCACGAGCTACGCGAAAAAGATGTGAATTCAAACACGAATCGTAAGCAACAGCCAGCCGACAAAACTGAAGAGAGTGGATTGAGTTTTATTAGAAGTGTCGACGTACGTTCCAAACTCATCGGCATAAGCACAACGTGCGCTAGAGAGAGTTAGATAGACGCGCCGTAGTAGGCTTCCGCTGCAGTGGATTCATAAGTTTGCTGTTATGAACAAGTTACATCAATTATCCATTTATTTTTAATCAAATAAAGTTTGGCATTGATGGAATAAATGAATATTCTTGTATTTTGTACACAAAATGAATGAAAATATTCCAACTGATTATTTTAAATTTATGAGAAAAATTCGAAAAGTCTGTAATATGAAATGCACTTCCGGCTCAGTCGATTGGGACGAAAATAGGAGATGATCATGTGGATGCTACAGCAATTTCAAATACTGAATTCCAGTATCCTACGGCTGATCATTCTAGATTTATGCGCACAAACGTACCGATATCAAGCCAAAAATAGTCAAAATGGATTCAGGGATGCTCAAAATGGATATATCCATCAAAATCTCGATTTGTGAGTTTGCCTGTTTCACAATATTTTCTTATACTTTTAGACCGTTAGATAGTCGTAGATTTCAGTGCCTTATTTTGTTTTTCATGCATTCAAGAGGTTTGATAAGTATGGATATTTAGAGTTCAATAATGGTGGAATTAAAGCTGGACTGTGTGACCTACATAATGAAAATCAATTTTAAATTTGTATGAAAAAGCATGTTCTGATTCATTTTGTCGCTTTCGTCATGCTCACGAAATGACATGTTAAATGTCAAACAAAATTAAAAAATTGACAACAGATTATCATTGCTTACCTTATCATTTCAATTAAACTGATTGTTTTAAAAGGCAAATTCTGAATGTATGTTATACTTATAAACTCCACTTCCGGCTTGGCCGATTGATACAAAAATAGTAGATAACTATTTTGATGCTACAAAAAGTTCAAACACTAAATTTCAATATGCTATGGCTGACAATAATTCTAGATTTATGAAAAAAGTTAAAATAAAGTGTCAAGTAAAGTGCACTTCTGATTCGGCCGATTCATAATCATTTTGATTTAACATCAAGTTCAAATACTGAATTTCAACATCCTACGGTTGATCATTCTGGATTTATCAGAAAAATTCGAAAAAAGTTTCAAGTAAAGTGCATTTCCGGTACAGACGATTGGAACCATAATGCGAGGTGCACAACTAGACTCTATACCAGTCTTAAATACAAAATTTCAACATTATACGTTCAGCCAGTTTTGGGATTTGCGAGTTACACACGCTCGAACGCACGCACGCACGAACATACATACCGACATCAAGCCAAAAATGGCTTGGCTAAGCATAGCCAAGAGATAAAATTATCCCTTATTGAATAAAAAATTGATATGTTATTAATTTCCGAGACTCATTTTACAAACAAAGCCTATCTAAAAATATCTCAGTATACTATATATGACACGCAGCATCCTGATGGCACAGCACACGGGGAAACAGCAATCATAATAAGAAATAGTTTGAAGCATTATCTTCTTCCTGGATACACCATGGACCATTTACAAGCTACCACCATACTACTTGAGGAATGGGCAGGACCAATCACTTTGTTAGGAATATATTGTCCACCTAGACATAACATCAAAGGGAAACACTTCCAACAATTTATAAATACACTCGGCAATAGATTCATCATAGGCGGTGACTACAATGCTAAAAGTACCATCTGGGGTTCTCGACTAATCACACCCCGCGTACGTGTACTAGGAAAAACCCTCCAGAGAAACAATCTTGACTTTCATTCCACAGGACATCCGACCTATTGGCCCACGGATTGTAATAAAATGCCGGATTTACTGGATTTCTTCACGGCAAGAAATATTCCAACAATTAAAATACACATTCAGACAAGCTACGAACTTTCATCCGATCATTCACCAGTCTTATTGCAATTCAACGCTAACACTTTTACTAAAACAAAACCTCCAGTACTTTACAATAAACACACAGACTGGGACTACTTCAGGGAAAAAATTAATGGAAAAATAAACCTCAACATATCACTTAAGCAACAAGAAGACATAGGTGATGGAATCAAACATTTAACTCAAATTATACAAGGAGAAGCATGGGACGTAACAACCACCGTTGTAGAAAATAGAAACGAAACATTCATACCCAACACTATCAGAGAAGCAATAAATAAGAAACGACGAATTCGAAGAAGATGGCAACAATCACACAGCCCCCCAGATAAGACCATGCTGAACCGAGCCGAAAGAGAATTAAAATACATGCTGAATGAATGGAGAAACAATAACCTACAAGAATACCTGAGCAATCTAACAAATACTCAATCGACTGACTATTCACTAGGGAAGGCTACCAGAAACCTCAAACGACCTACGCAAAGAATTCCCTCAATAAGGAAACAAGGCAACGGATGGGCCGGAAATGGTAAAGAAAAGTGTGAAACTTTTGCTGATCACTTGACAAAGGTATTTCAGCCCTTTCAAATAGAAAATGCAACAATAGAACAAGAAGTAGAAGACTTTCTGCAAACACCGGACCAAATGTCATTACCAATCGATAAAATCCACAAATACGGATTTATAGAAGCGATCAAGAAAACACAATCAAAAAAAGCCCCAGGGTACGACCTTATCACTGGCAAAATCCTGAAAGCGTTGCCCGAAAATGCAATAAAACTAATAAAATATATCTCAAATGCTGTAATCAGAATCAACTACTATCCATCGCTCTGGAAGGTCACGCAAATAATTATGCCACAAAAACCGGACAAGCCACCAGAAAGAACCACCTCGTACCGTCCCATTAGCTATCCAAAGTATTTGAAAAAATTAGATAGATTAAGACCAATCCTAAACAAAGAACACTCGATTCCTGATTATCAATATGAGTTCAGGAAACAACACTCGACAATCGAGCAAGCTCACCGAATAGTCAACAAAATCAGGAACGATTTGAATGAAGAATGATACTGTTCTGCAGCATTCTTGAATATAACTCAGGCATTTGATAAGGTGTGGCATGGAGGCCTATTATACAAAATTAAAATGTCTTTATTCTCCCCATTCTACCAGCTTTTGAAATCATACCTCACCGACAGGTACTTCCAGGTTAAACACCAGAGTGAGCTATCCAATCTAATACCCATCCAGTCAGGTGTCTCTCAAAGTAGCGTACTTGGACCGGTGTTATATCTCCCTCATACAGCTGACCTACCGTCACTAACATCTCCATCCATTAAGACTGCTATCTTTGCCGACGATACTGCAGTTCTAGCCTCACATGACGACTCACAAATAGCCTCAGATCTACTCCAAACATATTTGAACGACATCGGAAATTGGTTAAATAAATGGAAAATAAAAGTTAACCCAACAAAGTCAATACACATAACGTTTACTAACCGAAAAGACACATGTCCGATAGTATCCTTAAATAATCAGCCATTACCGCAATCAAATGAGGTAAAATTCGTAGGATTACACTTAGATAGAGGCCTAATAAACACGAAAAAATAAAAAAAGAACAACTAGACCTAAAGCTTAGAAGCTTGTACTGGATGATGGGTGGAAACTCAAAGCTATCAATTGAAAGCTAACTACTTCTATACAAAGTAACATCAAAACCAATCTGAACATATGGTATCCAGCTCTGGGGCACCGCATCCAAGTCAAATATAAACATGATACAAAGATTCGAAACTAAAACCCTCAGAAAAATATTCAATGCTCCCTGATATGTAAGGAACACTACTATGTATAGAGACTTAAACATGGAAACTGTTCAAGGGGAGATAAAAAACTATAGTAAAACATACTTGGCTCGTCTAGAAAGGCACACAAACCACACGGCAATTAACCTATTAGATAATAGTGTGGGTACCAGTAGATTGCAACGGTACAATTCACTCGATCTACACTACATATTCGACTAAAATAGCTAGAACCAACTTGTATGTATAATAGATATGTATACTATTGAAGGAAGCCTTAATCAACGCCAACTTCCTCACGTTATGTATAAGTTGTATTATAGAATATACTTATTGTTAACTTTAACAGACTGTAAATTATAATTAGCACAATCAAATAAAAAATCTGCAGAATAGCATACACGGAATCTTACCGGTCTATTTTTTAGCTTATTTGTAGAATCTAAATAATAATTTCTGCTATCTACTTTCTAATATCAGGGCTGGAACTATAACGACTTGACATTGACATTGACTTGATTTCTACTATCAATTTGCCATGCTAAGTTAATATTTACCACAGATCTTATTTTAATAGAAGGATAACCTGATCTATTCCCTATTACAAATACTAACTGGAGACATGTACAATTTGTTTGACACATTGACAGTAAAAATCAAGTCAATGACAATGTCAAGTCATTGTGTTTCCACCACTGATTTAAAATCTGGAAATTGAGGGCCATAGAGAAAATCTTGTATGTAGTATGCAACATATGTGCGAACAAGTATCACGATTACCTACTGCTATTCATAGTCTTATAACTATATATGTAATATTCTATTAACGAGTTATCAAGGATAATAATTTGTTTTTGGTACTGTTCATAATTAATTATTCCGCGAATTGAACATGTGCGCATGTTAGCAAAGATAAATAATGTTTCAAGGTCTCTTTGATTTAGTATGGTTGTTTTTGTCTTACTGTGTGCACGTGAAAATATTTTGGTGAATTTTAATTTGCTTTTTCCAAAAATGTTCTGGTGGATTTTATTAATTACTAGTGCAATATTTGTGTATGTAAAATTAGTGGAGCCTCATAAATATTGGAAACGAAAGAATGTACCACACGAGAAACCTATTCCAATTTTGGGTAATATGCTTGATTCACTGTTCCAAAGAAAAAGTATGGCTGATGTATTCCTCCAAAATTCGTTGAAGTATAAAAACTATAGGTAATTTTCTTTCCAAAAGTTTTATTTTATCATCATGAAGTTTTATTCACTTTCATGAAAATTGGGTTTTAATTATATGCTGAAGTTATAAGATGATCTTAAAATCTGCTCTAAGTAATAGGTTGAGGAGAAAAAATTGACATTATTCAAGTATGAAAGTTTTGATAACATTATACCTTCATTAGGACAATAACACACATTAAATTGGGAAGTATTAATCCAATTGCATATTGCAAGACTTATTTTACCACATTGAAAAGTTTTTTTTTAGATTTTTAGGATCTTTAATCCATTGGGACATATAATTTTGACATTTGATAACAAATGGATTATTTATTTTGACATTCAGTAAAGCACAATTGAAAATTTGAGTTTTGAGGTCTGTAACTCATAAAAAAAATATTGACTGATCATTAATACTCAGTTCGCAGAAACAAACATTATTTCCCAATAACTATTTGAAGTTTCAATATTCCAGGACTGGTTCAATAAAAATTAATTAATTAGTGTTGTCAGATTCAGTATAACAAAACTTAAAATTTGAGTTTTAAGGTCTGTAACTCATGAAATGCTATTGACTAATAATTAATATTAAGTTTACAGATAAATACATCATTTTTCAATAATTTTTTGAGGTTTCAGTATAATAGGACTATTGGTTCAGCAGCAAATGATCAATTAGTCATGACAGATTCAATATGACACAATTAAAAATATGAGCTTTCAAGTCAGTAGCCTATAAAAGAATTTTGAATGATGATTATAGTTAAGTTTACAGATACACACATCATTTTTCAATAATTATTCGAAGTTTCAGTATTTCTGAACTACTGGTTCAGTAATAAATAATTAATTAGTCTCGACAGATTCAATATGACGCAATTAAAATTTTAAGGTTTCAGGTCTGTAAGTCATGAAAAAATATTGACTGATAATTATTATTGGGTTTACAAATACATGCATTATTTTACAATAATTTCTTGAAGTTCCAGTATTTCAGGACTATCGGTTCAGTAACAAATGATTAATTAGTTTGACAGATTCAATATGATACAATCGGAAATTTGAGTTTTCAGGGTTGTAACTCATGAAAAAATATTGACTGATAATTATTATTTAATTTACAGATACATAAATTATTTTTCAATAATTACTTGAAATTTTAGTATTTCAAGATTACTGGTTCAATATAAAAAAAATTAATTAGTCTTGTCAGATTCAATATAGCAAAACCTAAAATTTGAGTTTTCAGGTCTGTAATTCATGAAAAACTATTGACTGATAATTGATATTCAGTTTACAGATACATACATTATTGTTCAATGGCAATGTGGATTCTACTGATTATTTATTTTTACTGAGCTTATTTTCCCGGGAGCTTCAAATTGATATAAACTAGACATCATTTGAATAACTTGTGAAAAAACAATTGACAATCGTTCGAATATCATTTCTGACACTTCTACCATTTAATAAATAATACCAATAATGGCATCGTGATAAGAAAAATCTCAAAAATCGTTCCCACTTTTGTTGTGAGTAAAGTGCTGCACCTTTCGACCAAATTTGGAACTATATCCAAAGATTTGGTACTCCCAAACGTAAATTAGCCAAGGTCACTGTGAAAAGGATTTTTGATAGTTTAGCCAAATCATCCCTATCTATCGGCTTCTTGTGAATACATATATTCGTCAAATACCAACGACTGTAACTTCAAACTGATACTAAATACGATAAGCCAAATTACTAATTTTGAAGAAACAACTAACGATTGTTTGCATATTATATTCAAATATAAGTTATAACAATTCTTATTTCACAATAAGATTCTCATTATTTCCTTGCTTCAGAAAAATATAACGAATTTTATAATAATTTAAATTTTGCTAATAACAAATATACTGCTGATAATTTTGAAAAATATTTCAGGCGAATGCTGTGACAAATTATTTAGAAATCAATTTCGGCTATTTCATATTTCATGATAAATTTTAATAAAATAAATGTAAAAATTATTCCATCAGAGGTATGGTACCACTGGTTGAAAAACGCACATTTACAAACTGAAATCCAGCTTCCCAATAAAAAACTTGAATACAAAATTTTAGTGAAAAATTCGTACACGTTCTCAAGATATCTTGCTCTGAGACAGTGAGACAGGCAGACCGAGCAACTTCTTTTTAAATAATGTTTTTGGATTCAGTAGGATCTGAAATGTGAAGAGTCATCAAAACAAAAAAAAAAACGCTATAATGTTCACTTCGGCCTGTATGGCTAAATGGCTGGCTGGCTGGCTGACGTGACGCTGAGCTCTTAGCAACTACAGCACTTACAAACTTGAAACTATTTCGTAGGCTCGCCCAAACTACTTGATTTAAAGCTCAGTGATTGTGGGAGATAGTAATTTGCGGAATCTTTAAACTAATAACCATTTATGAACTGCCAAAAATGCGATTTGATCATCAAGATGATTCTTTAATTTTTTGTTCCAACGATGTGTTTAAATGTAGCCTGCAGAATCAGAAAAACTTGGTGACTGCAATCCTGACTGTTATTTTTCTTCATTGATTTCAGAAATGATAAAGTTTTTCAAATTTTGAATGCTGCTTCAATACTATGCTGCATTTGTTATATGATTCTTCGAGTGGACTTGTTGCACACATGAAGCTACAGACCCTTTTGCTTCAGAAAAAAGGTCATATTCAAAGTTTCACTCTCCCATAGGTCTAGACATTAAGAAATAATGAGAAAATCATTTCTACTGAAGGATTTTGAATTATTCTAATTTCGAGACGTTTTTGTAGCCTTATTTTTTAGCGCATTTACTAAATTTAGTCATATGTTGTAGATTTGTCATTTTTAATAGATTTCTAAGTGCGTTTTCTGAATTCAAACATTTGTAGGATCGGCTGAATCAATTGAATTTCCATAATAAGAACAATGGCTTTTTGCATAACATATTCAATAATCATTTGAAATTCTACAATACAATAAGAAGTAATAGAATATAATAAAAATTCAATGAAATTCCACAGATACTATGGATTTTATCAGTTGTGGATGCCAGTATTAGGAATTCATGATGTAGATCTAATTAAACAGATCACAGTCAAAGAGTTTGACTCATTTACTGATCATTTAGTTTTTGCATCTGAGAAAATTGATCCACTGTTCGCAAACAGTTTATTTCTTGTTAAAGGTAAGAAAATTATTATGAATATATATATACATTTGAAAGGAGGTCGAAATGCGCACTGAATTTATACCCTAAAATATTTTTTTTTTGCCCTGAAGATAAGTTGCATGGAATATGGTCTCGGCTCGAAGAAATATCGATGTATTTTTATAATAAATGGATGTTAAGTCGATTTCTTTTGATATCCTATGTAGAATTATTCTTGATATGATATTCCAACTATTTCTACAAACTGCCTCTTTTCACATAAATTATTAAAACTATCATATATAATAGGCATCTACAAAAAAACTCATTTACTTGCATTTCGAAAAATATTCATTAAAAAAATCTGCCACGAATAAATAATACTCTATTAATTCCAACAATATTTGATTTTTATACATTTTTATCATCGTACAAACGCTCGTGATGATGAATATTTGGAAATATTAATATAGATAAGGAAAAAATTATTCAGAATTCATTATGATATGTTATGTGCGATATTCGAGAGGATATTCATCAATAATGAAATTGTTGAATTAGATGTTTATTTAATGAAGGATAAAAATTTTCAGAACTCATTTTCTGAATAAATATGTTCTATTGGGATGTAAGTTCTGTACAATAATTAGAAACACAACGTTTCAACAGCAAAGTGCTACCTTTTTCAAGTGTGTTTCTAATTAATGTATAGAACTTATATCCCAATAAAATATATTTATTTAGATGTTTATTTACTTCAATCAATCACAAAATACAATGAGTTACATTATAAGTAGAAACTACATATAATTGATATTTTTTCTCTTAAACAGGTCCAAAATGGAGACATATTCGTCCAGCTCTATCGCCTGCTTTTACTAGCAGTAAAATGCGATTAATGTTCAATTTGATGACAGAGTGTGCCCAGCAATTCACAGAGTATTATATTCAAAAAGAAAATAAGCATATAACCGTCGAAATGAAAGACATTTTCACGCGTTATGCAAACGACGTTATTGCTACCTGTGCTTTTGGTGTTAAATGCGATTCATTAACTGAACAAGATAATGAATTCTATTCTATGGGAAAGCGTGCCACAGATTTCGATGGAATTAAAGGATTGAAAATGTTTGGATACACAGTTAATAAATCCTTTATGGAGTTTTTTGGAGTTCGATTGCATGAATTAGATATTCAGGCGTTTTTTAGGAATTTAGTTTTGAATACAATGAAGGTAAGAGAAGAGGAAGGCATATTCAGGCCAGATATGATACATTTATTGATGCAAGCTAAGAAAGGAAGCTTAAAATATGAAGATAGCATCAAAAGTGATTCTGGATTTGCTACTGTTGAAGAATTATATGTAGACAAGGAACATAGGAAAAATATAGGTATGGAAAACATCTCTATTTCAATTACATTACACACATTTTTGCTTCGCCTACTTGCATCATTTAGGTGAATGAGAAAAATTTTTCATACATGTTGCTTACTGATATCTTATACAGTTCAGAATTCTAAAATGGCAAATCAAAGAATTGAAACCTCAAGATTGAATTTAGTGGAATGTCAATAATTAGTTTACTGTGACGGTAGGTCACATTATGCTCAATGCTCATATACGCAGCACACACACACATCTATGTCATACACCCCAATATATAATGATAATATACATTCTCATACACTTATACACAAATGTAATATATGAATTGTAAATATGCATATATTTTTATCTGAACTGTATTTTTCACATCTGTAAATCCTTCAGTCTTTCTTAACTAAGTACGGTTCATCTTTTTCACTCAATAATACCAATCCCACCTTAATATATCAAATTCAATCGCATGTCATAAATTGTTCACTCTGCCTTTCGACAAGTCACTCTCAGCATGTATTTTCCTATTGTTACATTTTATTTCCATTAACTTGCTAGTTCAAGTTCTTCCTAAACTTTTCAACTAGTCAGTAACCTTTTTGACTTGAACTATTCAACATCTCTTTGCTAACAATAAAATTTGATCCAATTCTCATATTGTCAGTTATTTTACTCCGCACCTTAAACAATACCCTAAATTACAATCAAATATAATTCACAAAAAATTGAATACAATTTGAGGTTGTTAATTTCTTTTCCCTTATGTATATGAAAAAAAGCTTCAATAGAATGAAATTGGTGAAATTTGATAAGATATAGTTAAAGTCCTCCCTCCTCATGTCAGATTTATCCCATAATTCTTAAATAATCAAATTCATTTGATATGCTCATATACTTTGCCTCATATATCTTAGAACTTGAGCGTTAATACTAATGTGACGAGAGATTTCCATTGACATCCTCAAAACTAGAACCTTTTATTTACGATCACGTGTGCGAAATTGAGAGACTGAATTACGATTATTCTTCCAATCTCCCCAGGAAGATTGTTAATTTAACATTCAATATTAGTAGATGGTTCTGAGAATTTTTGAAATTTTCGCCGAATAGCCTTTGGTTTTTGATTAATACTTGTTATTTTGATCATTATTAAGGGTATTATTCTCAGGCGAACCATCCTTTGCCTACAGCTTTAGACAAACTACGTGCTTAGGAAAATCCTCAGGATTATTTCTTGTTTATTAATGATCAAATATTATCACATAAGCAATAGCGCCAATACTTGAATGAATCGGTATTCGAAGTAATTTTCTGGTTGATATTAGTTCTCTCAGTCAAACAAGCGGTTTTTCAAAAATATGAAAACAACACAAAAATAATGTTAATAGTTTATTCTCTTACAGATTTGACTGATGACGATTTGGTAGCTCAAGCTTTATCATTTTTCTTTGCTGGTTTCGATACCTCGTCAACTCTATTGTCCCATGTAGCAAATGAACTAGCAATTAATCCTGATATTCAGCTTAAACTTCAAGGAGAAATTGACGAAACTTTAAAGAATTGTGAAGATGGCAAAATTACTTATGATGCTATTACTAAGATGAAATATTTGGATATGGTAGTGAGCGGTAATATTTTCATGGTATATTCCAAGTATTTTCTGGTAATTTCTTGTGATTCTACAGAAACACTAAGAAAATGGGCTCCAGCTGCAGTAACAACGCGTGTTTGTACTAAAAGATATAAAATTGAACCAGTTTTGCCAGATGAAACAGAATTGATTCTTGATCCAGGCTCTATTATAATGATTCCCATATATGCTATACATCATAATCCAGATTATTATCCAAATCCTGAGCGTTTTGATCCTAATAGATTCAGTGATGAAAATAAGAACAACATCAAATCAGGGACGTTTATTCCATTTGGAGTGGGACCTAGAAACTGTATTGGTAAACTATCAAATTTACATATGAATGTTTACTCTTATCTATTCTATATTTCTTTTACAGGATCAAGATTTGCGTTGTTAGAAACGAAAACATTGCTTGTTCATTTATTATCTAAATTCAACATTGCTGTAGATGAAAAAACTCAGATTCCTTTGAAATTAAGTAAAAGCAATTTCAATATGACTGCAGAGAATGGATTTTGGTTAGGACTAGAACCTAGGAATGTGAGATAGATAAAAATATATTTGTTTCAACTTGTGAATTTCAATATCAGGATGTTATTTGAGCTGTCTTATTTAAATAGAAACTTCATTATCGTTTTCAATATCTTAATTAAAAATACATTGAGGCATATGGCTGCTTTTCTTTCCGTCAATAAAAAATGGAACCCGGAAGATACTTTCTACCATCATGACCCAATATTTCCCATAATTATCAAAATATTTACATAAAAAAAATTCTGTGAATCTGATGATTACCCTGTATTTTGTAGATAACTATTGTCTTGATTAATTGCTACCTATCTCAGGAAGGTACTGTGTATTTGAAAATAGATATAATCTGAGATTCCAGTTAAAATTCTGGCAAGGGCCTAGTTTAATTAGATGTGACTATTTGTGGTCAGGTGTGCAACAATGAATATATAAGTTACACTGTTTTTCTTTTTTTTTTAAAGCTTGAAATTTAATACAGAGTGATCAAAAATGATGGTCCGTGCCACCTTGTTTTGATTTTTTCTTTGCCGCCTGCTTGAGATAGTGAGCTTCAAGTGACAGATGACAGTTCCTCAGAAATCACTATTCTAACCTAATTATTTGGTAGAATGAAAACAAATTCTCAATAATACAGCTGTGCAGTGGGGTAAGTGCGTAAACGGGGCAAGTGCATAAACGGGCAATTTTTATTATAATATGAGTGAAATCTCTTCAACCAGTGTTTGGTAATGTACTTTAAGTTAATATGAGCTATTCGCGCAAGAATAAATTTGTCTTCTTCACTCATATCAGTCAACGCTGAACAATCAAGTCTGAAGTACATATGCAACATTGATGTCACTATAAACATGCAATAGTTCTTAAGTAAATCTATATCCTATGATTTTACTTTAGGTGGGTATAAATAATATAGATGTGAATTCACATTGATAAAATAGTTTCTTTAGTTTTTTGTCTCAATTTATTGAGAAAAACACTAGTCTGATATTGCTCCGTGAATTTTATTAGATGGGGCAAGTGCAGACCATCACAAAAAAGGTTCTTGAGAACAAATGTCTCTGATCTTCCTGTCAATTTAATATACGATGGTCAATTTCTCAATAATTAAATGTTATGTTTATATTTCAAACATTGTTCTATTTTTCTCTACTCTCTCCTATTACTCAGCAAATAGACTATTTTGTTTGAAAATGGATAACAATAGAGCTGAACAATATATTCTAATGCGGTAAAAAGCATATTATAGCAGATTTTTCAATTATTCTGCTCTTGTGAAGTGAGAATCGCGGATACATGAATAAAACGGATCCAAAATTAGAAATAAATAATTGTAAGCATTAGAAAATGTAGAAACCTTCACATATTATTCATTATATAAGAGTATTGAATCCCTTTCAAAATTATTATTATTGTTATTAGAAAACAATCGGCAATAGATTGAATAAATTGCTTATTCATTTTTTAATATGGTAAATTGAATTTTTTATATCAATTCACGATGATGATAAGTAATCGACATAAAATCAAGAACAAAACTGAGTGGATTATTATATATATATATATATATATATATATTGTAACAAATTAATTGTTACGTTTAGAATTATTTTCACCTACGCCCATGTATTCACATTTTTTGTGTTCTGTGAAGCCCTCGCTGGCCGCGAGACGAATTAAAAATTTGGTTGGTGGACCTGCCGGAAGTGATGTGATGTTGACGAGCAGCGGGACGAGATAAAATTTGACATTCTTGGTTTAGAGCTCTGCGGTGATAGACACACTAAATCCGCGCTCAGTCTAATCTTTGCTGTTTGTTTTCTGAGCCTTGTTTTTTTGAATATTTGAGTACTTAAAGTACTAGTGTAGTGCTATGTGGCAAGGGTAATTCTTCTGACGATTTTGTTTCTCTCCTGTAAAATCTCCAAAACTACGTCGTTGTGTCCACGTGTGTTTAAAGATGTCGGCCCGGCGGCATTCGTAGTCATCGGTATTTTTCGGTAGCATCTTTGTTATTTTTTGGGCTTTAAGTTGTTGTTAACTTCCCTAACGAGGGTTGCGGGTGTATTTTGAGGGACATTTTGGAGATTTTAGAGTCTAAGCAAAGATTATATTGAGCTAGATTTTGTTGTTGAGTAGGATCTGAACTTAGAATGCATTTAATCCCTCCTTTCTTCCCTACTTACTCCTGGATGGTGTGAGAGTGTGTTGAGTGGACTTTGACTAACTGTGAGCCTTGACTTTGGACGTTTATGCCGCTTTTTTGAAGTCATTAAATTGTTAGCCGAGAGTTTTCTCAATTTTTCTGCATTTCGCGCGTCTTTTGGATTGTTTGCGCGAGCAGGTGTGTTGCTACAATTTTATTACGGTTCACAGAAACTTTGATTAGTATCAGTCGAGTCGCTTATTGTGCGTTTTCACCATTGCGGGTTGTATTCAAGTCTTTTCATCATCATTATCATTTTTTCTTGTCATCAATCACTGTCATTGTATCACTACGCCTCATTCATATTTAAGTTATATTAATTCTCAATTTCTTGTACAATTGCGTCCATCTCTCTTCAACGTTATTGTCACAACTTTGTAGTATTCAGCCCTTCTGGCTTGTTTGTAAAGGACACTATTGCTGTTCTGGGTTTTTTTTTAGGGTTGGAGTCAGGCCGTCTTTCTGGTCGTGTTGAGGAGAACCATTGAGGTACCGGTCGCAGGATCGAGCACTAAACCTGACCAGAAGGCGCTAACAACTGCTGCTCCGACAAACAAACTGCTTTTATCACCTCTTCGACAGCGATCGAGGCTCCGGTCTTGAGGCCCTCTAAAAGTTGGGATAAATCACCATCGAACTAAGCTCAGCTTACATCCAGCCTAGCTGAGAGCTATTTGGAGTACCTTCGCCTACTACCACCATCGCTAATCAGGAGTAACGTCTTGGACACTCGCCGACCGTGAGCTCTGGTTCTCCTTGACACAAACAGAAGGTCAGCGGACTCCAGGGGTTACTTACGAGAGAGTGGAACGCCTACCAAGTCCCTTCGATATTGTTGTAAGTTATATTTCAAAATTAGTTTACAAAGTTTTGGGTGTATTAAATTTTTCTAATATTTTTCATTAAATATTTGTTTTTGAACTTCATTTGTCACTTATCATTTGTAGCCTAGGAATCCCCTAATTCCTAGCA
Source organism: Dromius quadrimaculatus (assembly GCA_963989225.1). NCBI lineage: Eukaryota > Metazoa > Arthropoda > Insecta > Coleoptera > Carabidae > Dromius > Dromius quadrimaculatus. The sequence goes on along the minus strand of OZ022325.1, from coordinate 53,086,833 downwards.
ATTCCCTTTCTTAGGGGTGGCGCCTAAGCAAGTTCTCAGAACAATACTTGCTAAAAATTATCACTTGCTTGATGAGGCGTTAAATTTGTTTCTCAGTTAAGCACAGTAGTTCTGAAAGCTTCTGCTTACTCCGACCCAGCCGCCGTCTGATTTTTAGCTAGCCAGGCACATGTGTGTAGCAGGTAGGTTGTTTTTGAAATATCTTATGTTTCACACCCATATTTGTTACAATATATATATATATATATATATATATATATATATATATAATGTAACAAAGCTAAGTCATCGTAACATATAAAATGCGTAATCAGTATTCTAAATTAACCAATTTGTATTTGTATTAATAGTAAACATTATAATTCCAACACTTGCAAGGTGACACAATATGCTATGCCGACTCAGCGCTTGTTTAGTATATATATAGAGTAATATATGTAAGGTAGGGAAGTTAAGTGAAGAAGTAGAAGTCAAGAAGTATCATAATGTAAGGGAATTAAGAGCTCCACCCGCACCTAACCGATTAGTCGTAGTTATATATAAGTTATATCCAGTATACTTTGTATTCATTTATCTGTTAACTTTTATATTTGTTATTTAATCTTTAATATATTTATTTGTTATACAAATTTGGCATACTTTATATTTACAATAACCTTTACCCTCCACCCAGCAAGAACCCATTTATTCTTTGTTATATCCAATTTAGGGTGTAACAGTAATACATGAATTTCGAGTCAATCCATACCGCGAATAGGCACACATTTTTGTTTGATACATGCAGCTGACCCTGAATTTTAATTTCTATGAAATTCGATATATTCTTCTGAAGCAAAGAAATAATGAGAATCATAATATGGATTTAGAATTATTATTACTTCTATTCAGACATCACGTGCAAACGTTTGTGATCATCGCAGAATAAGTAATTTGGTTTTATCGTGTTTGGTAGAGCTATTTTAATATGGTCCAGTTTGGTATCAATTTTTAGCTCTCAGGGAGATGAGCTTAGTAGGAATATAAAATAAATAGACAGTGGAGTCCACTTTACCATCTTTAAATCACACTTCCGACGATCAAGTAACATAACTGTTCGTTCCGATGAATTAAAGACCCCGTAATCTAGATGAAGACTCTTTATTTTCAAAAATACTCATTTTGTAAGGATTAAAATATAACCGCCATCGGTTGCCATAACAATGACTGCTGTCATTTTGACAATGACGGCTGCCACTTTGACAATGCCAGCTGTCACTTTGACAATAACGCTGTCACTTTGACAATGACAATTGGCACTGGCACTTTGACAATTGATACTACACTTTAAATCCGTGAAACAGTGATGAAACTTACCATGAAATTTATGATCGGGGAAAAACTATGAAGGCCACAGAAGATTTTAATATTTTCATAATAGATTAATAAATGCGGATTTAAAAAATTAATTGTCAAGATATCAATAATGATACTTTCTTGTCTTGTCTTGGAAATTAGAAAATACTTCTTGTCTTTCAATTTCAAGACAAGAACAAGATTATTTTCTGATTCTTGTGTAACACTAGAAATAATTGACATTTTATCTTTCAAAAGATTTACGACTTTTGAGAACGTCCCTTTTTGTCATGAAATTGTGGAGTACGTTCAACACCCTTGAAAGCTGCGACATACGTATTAGACAGTTAAGCTAGAGTCACACACAGCTACTTTTACTGCGCAGTTTTTTAATTGCTGCTACAAAAGTAGCAGGTCGGGTTCACACATAGACCCAAAGTAGCGTGCAGGTAGCGGTTTTTCATGCTGCAGCCTGCTACAAAAGTTGCGAGTCTATAAAAAAGTTGCAGAGCTGTTCACACCGCATAGCTGCATTTACTGCAGGTTCAGTGCTCAAATGCAGCGCACGCTGCAATTAATTTTCTGCGTTGATCTGTATTGCGAGTTTTGTGTGGAATAAATTTGTCAGTTATATTTATTTCATATCAGCTTCTATAGCTGCTGTATTGATTATGAGAGCAAAGAGGAGACAACTGCAAAAACCGCTGCCTGGTCGAAAAATCTCGGTATCTTATGTCTTAATTGCAGATGACGTTGAAATCATACATAATTAAGCCATATTCATTGAAAAATCAAAGTACAATGCCCGAATGTATTTTCAATTATCGTTTATCTCCTGCATGGCGAAAAATCGAGAATGTATTTGGAATCGCTTTTGCTCGTTTTCGTCTGCTTGGGAATTAAAAGAATCGTTTGTGATGTATGTGTTTTATACAATTTTAGAACGTTCTTTGTTTGATCGCGAAGAGTATGCAATTTTTTTTTAAATTTTATTAACTGGTATATTTACTTTACATGCGATTTCGATAAAAGTAGTTCGTTGTTCAGTTTGATTATGATAATCTTCGTGTTCAACAAATTCAAAAACAATTTCTTTTTTCCACCACTTCAATTAATTTCAAAGTCTCTTCACGTTTCCATTTATAAGGTGGCATTGTCTGGAATAATTACTAACTTGCATACATTTCTTATGAAATTCAAATACATATATAACTTCACTTTGTGTACAAAACTGCACATATAGTCGCAGCAAAAGTTTCACCCAAACAAATATTTTTTACTGCGGCTGCAAATCTGAAATATACCGTCCACACACCGCAACTTTTGAAACTGCGCGCATCATTAAAATGTTACATGCAACTATACTGCGATCGCTACTTTTCAGGTTGCAGTAAAGTTCACACGCTATGCAACTTTAGTTGCGAAGTTTTTAGATTGGTATTGCAGTAAAAGTAGCTGTGTGTGACTCTAGCTTTAGCATTGCTTACTGCAATGGCTTACTACTTACTAGGGAACGCCCTAATACACCTACTTTTCTTCTCCCCCCTTTACGCTTGCAAAACCGGAGATGGTACAGGATTGCAAGACACTCGCCTTAATACTTACAAAGAATACGATTTTGGGATTCAAGCGGAGTACAGCGAACTCTCTTACTCGTCCCAAAATCTAGCATTTCTTTACTTGTTAAACAAATAAATATTATATGAATGTTAAATCTCATTCTTCATTAGTTATGAATGAATGCTCGAATGAAAATTTGTAGTCTTCATGATTATCTTGGTAACAAAAATGTGCGACCTTTACCCACCTCCTCTACTAAATTACCTACATATATTGAAGCTGCATCTTCCTTATTGTACTTGTGACAAGAGATTATCTACACTTAACATGCAACCTTTTCGTAAGCGGCATGAAATCTGCGAAATAATGTTAATAACAAAAGTGACTCCACCAATCAAGCTACACTTTTTTCCCCGTTTAACGCGTAGTGAGCAGATATTTACAGTTGTTACATATGATTGCTGCATTGGTTATCATACCAAAATATGTGCTCAAACTTTTATAATTTATTTTTTTAATCTATGTTATTAAATGTATGTCATTCCTGAACGCTCCTCCACATTTAGTTACCATTAGGCAGTCAAGTAGTAGATATTGATTGATTATCCATTTCAGGATACCTTCTTGCCTTGTTTATTTTTGTATCATTTTTTCTGATGAAGACTTTCGGTTAGAGAGTCGAAACGTCAAAAATAAAATAAAATATACAGAATTAAAACCAAAAAAGTCTATTTATTATGATATAATTCTGAAAGAATGTATAGATCATTAATTATTTCTCGTCCGATGGATTATTTTTATGATCAAGTAGTGCTTTTGATAGATAAATTCTTGAAGCATGGTACCTGCCTTCCCGATTTTTACAATTTTCATCCACTTGTTGTAAAAAGAGTCATACATTTTGAATTCTTTACGCACATCTCATCAAGATTTAATCATTTTGCTGTAAGTTGCATATAATGATTATTTTATTGTAGTCCAAGATCCCAGACCCGCCAGACCTTACTTATTTTCTGAGAAACAAAATTTGTGGATTAGAATAGTGTTAGTTGGTACTTTGATCATACACATATTTACTAGTTTGTGCCGACGGCCAATTTATAGATACGAGGTGTTAAAGGTACATCAAGACAATACTCACTTTTCTTGAAGTCTGGGTGCTGATTTTTATGTATGTTCTAGAGAATATTGTTGAAAATTGATAATCAACACTGCCAGACACTTCTCATCGGCAGTAATTCCTGCTAAACGCTCCAAAGCTCGCAGAAAAATATCGTTATCTTATAGTCTAAGTCCTAATTTTTATATATAATACTCAGTGAGCAATTTCAAGACTTTTTATAAATAGCCAGACCAAGGAAGAGTTGGATGCCCATAGATACTTCACATACTATCAAGCATACAAATAAATGATGACCTCTCGCTTTTACTCACAGCGATATTTTAGATGTATCTGAGGAATGTTTAGCCCTACGATTAATCTAGCTGTTGATAAAAAGTATTGAAATTGTACCCTGAGTGTCATATATGAAAATCAGCACTCAAACTATAAGCAAGATCACGTTATTCTTTGTGAGCTTTAAAGAGTCTTGCAGAAATTACCACTGATGGAAAATGTCCAGCAGTGTTGATTATCAATTTTTAACAATATTCTCTGAAAAATACCTCAAAATCAGCACTCAAGATCTTAAGAAAAGTGAGTAATGTCTTAACGTACTGCTAGCACCTCGTATCTGTAAATTGGCCGTCGCCACAAACTAGCTAGTATGCGTATGATCAAAGTACATACTAACACTACTCTATTCCACACATTTTGTTTCTCAGAAAATAAGTAAGGTCTGGCGGGCCTGGGATCTTGCTCTATTGGATTTTTTCTGATAATTTATTGTATATACGTTGATAGTATATGAAAATGAGTATGCATTATTCCAATTTTATTTATTAATGAATATATGAACAAAAAACTGAAAAATTGAGCTTCACACGGGTATCTAATTTATGCTTTTATGGGACTACTGTTTTGAAAAACTATCTCTTAGTACATTGTACATCACTATATCTATGGAATCATGTAAGCGGAATCTCAAAATTGTTTATATTTTTCCAGAAATAAGCGCATTAACTGAAATAAACAAATGTGATTTTGTGACATTCTATCATATTTCAAGATGCAAAAATTCATATATACTCACCTCCAAGAATAGCCTATAGAACGTACTACTCTAATTTTCAACCATTCCACTGTAATTTCAGATAAACGCAAAAACTTGTTGCAAAAAAACAGAATATATTCCTTGAAATATTTCGCCTGTTATACTCAACCTCTGCAACCAGCTTGACACTTTTCTTGAAGCTGTCAATATTATCTGTGAGTTACATATATTTATAGTCCCTGACTACTGGTTCTTTTATTAGACCTTTTTCTCAGAGCGGTCGAATATGTATTTCATTTGATTATTTTCGTCTAACCACTTTCATATAATATCAGAATGAATTTTTATCACAATCACGAGAATTATGTTTATCTATAATAATGATGATGCAAATGCATTATTAACAAAGAAAATATAGTGCTCATCAATAATGTAGATTTACAGGTGCAGATTTTACTTGAAATCCTAGCAAATTTTCTGACAGTGTCAAGATTTCAAAGTCTGATTTGACACATTATGTTCGTCATACTTTTCAAGAAATGAGTAAGATATTTCTTCAAGTATTAAACTTGCCGTAGATTATCAATGAGTTTAAAAAAAATATGGTTTCTATATTCGAAATTAGTATTATTGATTTCCAATGGAATGATTTGATAATAAAATTAAAAATAGAAATGATGAACTCGATTGTTATATGGAATAAACAATTATTGAGTTATTTATTTTTCAATTTCTCTGTACATGTTGGTCGAAGTATTATGTTTTTCGACAAGAAATTAATCAATATTTTAGTAAACTAGATAGTTCGAATTAAAAAATTGACATGTTTGTATGTCATCCTCAAACATAATTATATAGGCCTGTTGCGTATCTTCAAATTTCGACGAAAGCGCCGCATATTATTCAAAAATCTCAACTTCGAGGTGTGATGTCACCTGTCAATGTTTTGAAATATGTCAATCTGCTTTAAAATCAAAATGAAATCCATGGTCATTATTATTTTGTATTGTTTATGTGACTCATCTAAAGGTAATCAATGACAGTTGGATTTATAATGTGCTATATACGTACAGAATTTGAGCGAAATCCTTGGAGAAAAGAGATTTTCCTATCTTGTTTATCTTTAAAACAATTCTTGAATTTCGAGAAGGAAAAATATAAAGCAAAAATTTGATGCTTTCAGTAAATAATTCTGAGACGAATTCATGTGACTGTTCTGTCAATTAAGAAACTTATCTAAGTGGTATTTATTGAGTTTCTTTACAATTATAATATTTAACTCCTCTTAAAGATGGTTGATACTGAGAATTGAATGATATCTAATACATTTTTATAGATTATTGCATAAAATCACACTCGTTTAACTGCTGTTATCCACATTTCTTTTTGTTTCGCTTCATAATCTCTTCTCGGAGACCTATAAACATTAGTTCTGGGCTGTTTGCTTTAGTATTAGTACATCCAACAACACAACAACTTCTAAGTGAATGATTTATACTCACGATTATCGAATAATATGACATACAAAAATGACGTTTGACAATTTGACGCTTTTGACAGCACACCTCGTAGATGTAAAATTTAACCGATAGAGCGGAGCCACCGAGGATACGCAATAGGCGTATAAAGTCGTATTCTATACAATTTCAAAGAATATTATTCTCTTCACTACTACAAATTTGCTCCATAGCATTACGTTCACAGATTCATAATATTTAATCCCGTCCTGAGAATATATACAGAAAATATTGTTTTTTGTATACTTGATGTGAAACATCAGGTTTAATATGCAGAAATCAGTAGAGAAAAGTGCCAGTTTTCCAATTAGCAACACCTTTCTAATTAGCAAACAAAAATAACAAACAAAAAACTTACTTTGACACCAGCTCAAATGACAGCGTTGATCTAATTAAGAGAAAATTACAGGTTAAACATATGAGAAAACAAAAATTCTCTCGATTTTTCCAGAAAATTTCGCGTGAATCTTTAGCTTCTAACGTTTCTGACGAATTGATTTTTAATATTGTTTGTTTGTGACCCTGCTTTTGCTTTGCAGTTGTCGAAACCGTTACTATGTTTTTGCAAAAACACAGCCTTGATAAGTATTTCTGTAAAAAATTATTTCTATTCTTGGCGTCTTCCACTCAAGTTTTTCCATCAAGTATACAAGAAAATAGCATGTTCAACATGTAAGAAAAGCGATATTACTTTGCTCGTGTAAATTTAATTAATTGAAACATTTTTTGCACTCGCTAGTAAACTCTCACTTTTCTCTATTTGTCAAACAATCTGTTATTTAAGTATTCCATATGCAAAATTATATCCATAGTCGAATGATAAAATAGAGAAGATTCTCTATTTAAAATAAGAAACCAATTCAACTGGAAGAAATATCATCTTGAAAATATTTTAATTCAACGAAGCAAGTTTCTAAGCCTTTATTTAACCAATTCAGAAAAATCTCAAGCAAATTTTGAAACACCTGTGAGAGTATCTAAGTTCGTGAACGAGAAAAATTGGAAGAAATTGTCCAATTTTTTTTTTGCATATTCCTTATAGAATGGCTTATTAAATTTGATTATTACCCTCATCACGACCTGGACTTGGCAATTATTATAAATTAGGAATAATTCAACTTTTTAATGAAACCAAGTTTGATTGAAATCATTATGATACATTATTTATATCCCCATAAATTCGGGAAAAATTACTTTGCAGGGTTATCACTTTCTTAGAAAATTCAGTTGATAATTTATATTATACATTTGCGTTAATGTATCTGAAAATTTTTTTCACAAAACTATTCATCGTGTGAAGAAGTGTTGTCTCCTATTTGTATTGAAAATAGAAAATAATATGATTGTGGTTTTGCAAATTTTTAGTGTTACGCTGTCATGCGCAATACACGCTTAAGAAGCAATGTAGTCGTTTCTGCTCTCATGTTCTGCGTGATTATGTGTGATTATGGTGCTTTTTCATATCTTTAACAAATGATTTTTGAAAAACTGTAGACGTGATTTTGATGAAAATTGGTACATATTAAAGTTCTATTTTGAAACTTTCTTATTGCTATGTCAGTCATACGAGATCATTATTCATTGCCATTTCCTCAAGTTACCATTTAAATATGATGTTGAAGTGCTAACTGTAGACACAAATAAGTTGAAATTCTGTGAGTGCATGAAGGAGATGATTGTTTCCATCATATATTTTTCTCGAAATTTTCCAAACGTAAAAAAATAACGTTCAAACTCCCTGAAGTAATTCAATTATTTAGAGAACAAGCTGTCACAATACCTGAAAAGCTGATTCAAAGGCATCGGTGAAAGATATTACTTTACGTATAAAGCAATGTCAAAATGTACCAAATAAAGTATAGAGCAAATCAAAACCAACGAAAAAAATATTGGACTTTTTCCAATACTGCACAGTAATTTTATTTGAATTTTTTTGGTGAAGCAATTTTATTGCGGAACATGAATGGAATACATTATGCCAAATGTGGACTAATTGTTATAAATAAATCAGCAATTTGTAAGTTTTGTGAACTAGTTAATTTATTTATTAATTAGCACGTGTATCACATGAAAGTTACTAGTCTCTCGAATTGGTGCAATGCACTGACTATCCTACAATTCTCATGAATATTGAAAACATTTAAAAAGACAGGAAATGATGGAAATTGTGCATAGAGAAGAAAATAAGAGAATAACATCAGTTTGGCAGAAAGTGAAAGAATGTTGAGCTTTGGGAACCTTGGATAAGGAGGGTCTCGGCACGGCACCAAAAATATCAAAGGTGTCATAAAACGCTTCAATCCAGCACCACCGACAGGGCATTGGGTATAGCGGCATCAATTAGTGAAATGCGATAACAATAACCATAAACCTTATAACCTAAAGTGCCAGATGCTTCTGCAGTGGGTTGGAATTTCAAGAAAGTCTAGAGGACTGGTAGTAAAAAAAATTACTGAATAAATTTCACACGATATTAAAATACAACTTGTGTATAGTGTGTTCCAAGATATTTGCAAACATATCTGCCTTCTTAATGAGGGGCAGACCGCAAACTTCGCCAGCGGTGCTTCTACGTTAAATATTTTAAACACTGTGAAGTCAACCAAGACTTTGCCAGCGGTGCTTCTCCGTTATATATTTCAAACACTGTGAAGTCAACCAGGACTTCGCCAGCAGTGCTTTTACGATAAATACTTCAAACACTGTGAAGTCCACCAAGAATTCGCCAGCGGTGATTCTACGTTCAGTTAATCCAACGTTCGTGGATTGAAATTGAAAAATAAACTAAGTTCGTTTTACGGATTTAGAAAAAACAAGAGAAAACAATCAAATTTACAATTTTGTTTTGACAAACGCACCAACGGACTTAGCACGGAAACTTCGAACAAACGTCGAACGGTAAGCCCAGTTTAAACTTTGGAAGATGGCTCGGAGAACTAACTTTCAGAAGAAGTGGCTTAAGTCGGCCAGAAGGCCTTATTTATACTTAAATTTTAATGAAACCTTACTTAATATGTTTTCAAATTAAATTCATATGAGCGCTATCAGTAATGTGAAGAAGATATACAGATAAAAAGAAGAAATAATTTTACAAATACAAATTTCTTTACAATAACAAATTTCCTATTACTTTCCTGTTAAATACCCTTTCATGATTATATTTTCTTAAAACTAAAATTATCCTAAATATCCTTTTATCTGCTGGTAACGTAGATAATGCTATGTCGGTCAACTGTCAAATGTCAGATTTTTATTTGTGTATGGTCAAAGGTCATGAAGAACATCAAACAAAATATACAATATACAACATATTTACAGAACAACGGTTGATTACATTCAGAGTTTGTTGACGGTAAGGTACAAGGCATAAATACAGATCAAGCAATGTCGGTTGAATTTAATTTCAGGTGTTTTCAAAAACCCTAACCTCATTCCACAGCATGTGAAATATTGAAACGGATTTATTTCAGCTGATGACTGATAAAATTAAGGTAAACGGCGTTGTATGTTTAAGCAGAATTACAGAATTCAAAATTTATAGGGTGTGCAAGATGTAAACAGATTTTGATGGACTTTAAAATGTTTGACGGTAGCAGAAGGCTCTGGGATGTGCAACTGTGACGGAGTTTTGGGACATAATTCGTCACGTTAGGTATCAGCATAAGTTGAGGCATTAAATATAATTTAATATAAAATACAGAAGTTGTAAAATATCTCATGTTGTACCAACACAAAGAAAATAAATTTCATATCATTAAAATCAGAAAAAAATATGTAGTTTTTTGCTGTTATTTTTATGTATTAGTTCTATTTTAAAAATTATAACTTTGTGTCGTATTTGGAAAATATGCCTTTCAATAAAAATATTTCCGCATGCCACTGTCTGGGTAATAATAATATTCAACTTTTTTACTTGAAACCGTTTTTCCCGTTTGCGATAGTTCAGGAATTATTTATAGAATAAAAAATCGACCAAAATCAATTTCTTGTCATTATCTAGTGACCTCTAGAAACTTTTCAAAAAACCAAAAATATTCTTGAGATGTCTCTTGAACATGCACAAAAATTGAATGTTTGTTAATGTTTTACTCCACTATATTATTATTGACGGTAACAGATAAATAAAAGTGAAGGCGCTGTATTTATGTCTGTATTGCATTATATATTACACGTTATATACAATTGTTGTTTATAACTCTTGGTTTCATTATCAAACACAATCAAAACACCCTTATATGCCTAATTTATAATATTCGTTCATAAGCTTTCTTCAGTTTTTATCACAGGGGACCTTTTTTCCGGGGTTATTTTTCCTGGAGGTTTTTCTTCCGGGAGTTTTTTTTCCGGGGCTTTTTTCTCGGGGTTTCATCTCCCGGGTTTTTTTTCTTAGATACAACCTGTATATATGATTATAAAAGCGACGGAATAGAATTTGTTGAATAGATAAGATTATAACGTGGAATTGCAATATTGCAATGTAATTTAATTTGGATTTATCGAATAGATAAGACTATTACTTAGAAGATAAACATAGTTACATACATATATTCATGCGTTGATTATCAAAGTATTTTTAGAAAAAGCTTTTCTGCGCACTTAGGAAAAAATCATGCAAATCATGGTACATATCATCTTTTGAGTATTCTAGGAATAGTGCTTCTGATGATAACACTAACAGAAAAAATTCAACATAAATTATTTTACTTACAATTCTCGAAAATATCTGTCTGCTCTATTATTGAAGTGAAACTTCTTACAGGGCATTACAAGTTTTGAGATCTGGTAGAAAACAACGCCTAATCATAAAAAATCGCGTTAGATATACATTTGAAAACCCTGTTGGGAGTGTTAGTAACAAAAATGTCGTAGAGCAAGACAATTTTGTGGCGACCAAAGATATTGGAGCTGCAAACACATTTCTCTTATTTATAAATAGAGATAAGAAACCTCTGAAAATTCTATTTCATTAATTCGAATCAGTTTGACTTCCCTTATGACATCAAAATTATTGCTGTCGAATGATCGATTGTCATCTAGTAGATTTAATTTTATTTACTTTGGATGTAAATTACTCTGTCCTTTATAAAACCGGGCAGAGCCGAAACTAGGGCGTGGCGAAGGTGGCCTCTTCCACGGGCGCAGACTCCTAGGGGCGCAAAATTCTGTGAACTGCATTAAACAAATCACTTGAATTCAAATTTAAGAAATGTTTAATGACAGGTTTTGGGTGTGAAAGCTTATACAGTTATATTACCTGCTACCCATCTCATCTTAAGGTCAACTATAAAGTTTTACTTGGGTTTATTGGTTATTGAAGGTGTATACTGCTCTATCAGTATCAGCAAATAGTCTAGCTTTTGCTTTTAGTGCATTGTGTTAGGAACGCCAAGCCACCCGCTACTCTTGATTTGTTAAAAAAGAATATATTCTCATCTTTTAACTTTCCATCTGTTATTCAAAACTCATTAATTCTGGTTTTAGATCCCACTAAACCCAAAAGACATAAGTTAAAACAAAAGTCGGTCTGTTTGTCGGTTCGTATGGAAGCACCATAACTTGAGAACGCGTTCGAATTTTTGAACGAAATTTCATATTCAAGTTTTTCATCAAAAAGCTAAGATCAAGTTCGTAGATGAGCTTTTTTCAACCAGTGGTATCAAAACTTTATTGACGATGCTTTTTAACTTTCTGCGTCTATTTTAGAAACGTTAGTATATTTATCATAGAATATAAAATGATAAGAATTGATCCTCGAATAATTTAGCACAACCTTTACCCAAAACATTTTTCGAAATTATCAGTGGTCCATTTGTCATTATTAAAATTTGAATTTTCATGAAATTCGTTGTGTTATTATGAAGCAGAGAAATAATGAGAATCATAATGTGAAATTAGAATTATTATCACTCATATTAGGACATCACAAGCAAACGTTCGTGAATTGTTCTTTCAAATTAGGTAATTAGCTCTATCATGTTTGGTATCAAATTAAAGCTCTTGCGGAGATATGTAATTGCAGTGGAAGTTTCAAGGAGGATATTTGAACGATTATCAATTGCTTCTTCCACAAATTATTTAAATGATATCTAGTTTGATATCAATTTAAAGCTCTCGGGAAGATAAAATTAGTAAATATCAAGAATGAATATTAATCAGTATGGAATTCACGTTATCATCATCAAATTACACTTCCGATGATCAAATGTCAAAACTGTATGTTCCAATGAACTGAAGACTCCGAAAATCTAGAAAAGGACTATTTATTTTCAAGAATACTGTCACCTTAACATTGACAGTTATCCCATTGAAACAGTGATGAAACTGACCAGGAAATTTATGGTCGGGGAAGTATTGTGTGGCCACAGCAGTTTTTCTGTATTATGAGATCGATTTTTGATTCATATATAGATATCAAGATGTTAGTAATATTTAATGTACCTGATTGATTATAATTTTGTTTTTATTATGTCGCCACTTATTTCGAAGGATATATTTTTTTTCTATATTATATCTTTTTTGCCCCATATTTATAATAATTCTCTAAACAAAAATAGGGGAGCAATTTTATGATTCGCCACGTGCGGCCAATACCCTAGTTCCAGCTCTGAAACCGGGCATTAGGCAAACAGAAAGATATAAGTATCTATATTTCTTCCTACATTCTAGGATAAAGTAAAGAAAGGTGTTGTCAATAAGATACCTTGAAGCTTGAAATGGTGAAATCATAAAAAAACTACCAACAAGAAAACAAAAAAAAAATACATTGAAAAAATTTACTCAATTTACATCTTTTTTTCGAGAAGATGGTTCTATCTGTCTGAAACAAGTAAAATATATCCGTTGTACCTCTATTCCATGGGTCCATGGATGGATTAGCGAGTTTCAAAATTCTAACATCACATTTTCAATGATAGTTAAGTGGTGGCGACACCAGCGACACAATAGCAAAATGAAATTTTGGCTAAAACACTGGTTTTGTAATGAAGAATAGGAAGTTGAAACCTTTAAATAACACCGAATTGCGCTGCACGCGTCTATGAGGTCGAACTTGAGTTTGATATAATTGGGAGGAATACATTATAAAACTATTTTTGAGTAAAGTTTTCGAATGTAGTGACTTTTGTCTGAGAGATACTGCTTATAAGATTAGAATGATCTCGTAAGAGTAGTTAACTTGATTATTAGCTTTGGCCAACTGCTAAAAAGAATGATTGAATGTAGAAAGTATGTGAACTCTTGAACTATAGGTAAACAAGAAGACAAAACTGTACCGAAAGTTAAAAATGTAACAGTCGAAATTAGATCGAATGAATCAATTGAATGAACAAAAATGAATATAGGTCGAATGTTTTATAATCATTGTAACCCGCAGTATTATACATACAGCACTGTAGGCAACGATATGAATCATTCATAGTTCCTTAAATTTTAAGTGTCACTTAATTGAACAATATCGTATCAAGACTCAAAAGTCGAAACATTCCTGTCATTATTCCGATTCGATATTTTTTGTTTATGTGAAACTCATAATTTTAGCTAGAGCGGTGCAACTGTTATCAATCTTTTCAGTATCTGTCAGTTGTTGAATATGCTTGTAGCTGCATTTTCAAGTCGCTCCCGTAGCGTCCTATTCATCCTGCAGGAAAATTTCTATTGAATCAGTTTAATACTCTTAATTCATTGTGACAAGATGCAAGTAGCAGTCAAAATATTAAAGAACCTGACAATTCTCATCTGTCAGGAACAATAATTTGTTTTATTGTTATTTCTACATGATTTATCTATGAAAATATCAATATGTTTCGTAGTAAAAATGGTTAAAAATTTATATTTAAGGAATATAAGTTGAATTTTGTTTTCTTCACACAAAATTTAAAATTACCCCAAGATTGTAGCAAATAGCAGTGGCGGGATTCGGCAGGAGCCAGGGTGGGCAGTTGCCCCCCCTAAATCTGGCATGTACGACCACATACGCTCATGTCACATGCGCTCAAATATACAATTAAGTTGTGTAAAGGAAGTAATGCTTATTGTCAATAGTTTGTGTACTGAAATATTTTCGTCTTTCTGTATTTTTTTGATTCACATATTTTCTCTTGCTAGCTGACTTGCTACTCTTACCCAACATAAACCTTTTTCACATCTATTTTCTTCAATGCTATTCTTTATAATGCCTATTTACACTCGTTCCTGTATGTTTCATCGGGTCAATGAATCATTGCAATTTTGAGCCTCTTCGAGGCTTCCTCTTAATAGAATTTTCTCAAATTTTGTATGCAAGTCCATTTTCGAGGATACCATATAACAAAGGTTTTGGAGCTAAAAAATGCTTAGATGTGAATCTTCAATTTATGTTTTCATACGGAAAAATAGGACCAAAAAAAAGAAATTTATTACACTTTCAATTCCATATAAATCCGCTGTGGCCTCACAAACTTCTTCGACAATAAATTTCATGATCAGTTTCATCGCTGTGTAAGAAATTCAGAGTGCCGCATCAATTAATTGCATATTTTGAAGTGAAAGCTGTCATTTTCGAAATGATAGCTGTCATTGTCATAGTGACAACTGTCATTGTCAAAATGACAGCTGGCATTGTTAAAGTGTCAGATTGCGGTTATTTTTTAGTCCTGACATAAAATAAGAATTTTTGCAAATGGAGAGTCCTTTTTTAGAATTCCGGGATCTTTAATTCATTGGAACATACAGTTCCGACATTTGATCGTCGGAAGTGTATTTTGAAGATGGTTACGTGGATTCCACTACTTAATTATTTATTTTTGATATCTTCTGAGCTTATCTCTCCGAGAGCTCAGAATTGATACCAAACTAGACATTATCTGAATAATTTATTAAAGAAATTACAATTGGCAACCTTTTAAATATCCTCTTTGTCACTTCTACTAGAATTATCTTCACAAGAGCTTTTAATTTGACGCTGAACACGATAGAGGCATATTACCCATTTAAAAAAGAAAAAAACAATTGACGAACGTTTGTAAGATTGTAAGTGATGTCAGAATACGAGTTATAATAATTCCAACTCCACATTATAATTCCTATTAATTTTTTGGTCCAGAAAAATATAATTCATTTTATAATTATTCAAATTTTGATAATAACAAATGAATCACCGATAATATTGAAAAATGTTTCCTGTGATTGCTGTGCCAAATCATTCAAGAATTAGTTTTAGTCAATACATATTTTACGATGAATACTACCGACACTACCGTTTATAAAATAAATCCAAAAACTAAAAAATTCCATCCATAAAATTTTGGTACCACTGGTTGAAAAATGCTTATCTACGAACTTGAGACTAGATTTTTGATGAAAAACTTAGATATAAAATTGTAGTTGAAATTTGTACGCGTTCTCAAGTTATCGTACTTTCAGACAGACTGACAGGTCGACTATTCTTAAAATTACATATGTTATTCGGATTCGGTAGGGTCTAGGTCCTAGGACGTGAAGATTCATCAAAATCTCGAACTGTCAAAAAATCACGATTACAATACTTTCTCTAATATATTCTAGGTCGGGAAAGTATTAATTAAGAATGAATAAAAAAGGGTAGTGAAAAAATTGTTCTACTTTGTATCAATTACGTTACTTACAAGCTTTCCACCACAGAGATTTTGGACACGAGCCTGACTGTTAAAGTTGATATAAAAGCTCAAATGTTGTCCCCCCAATAATATTGCTGAAATCCCGCCACTGGCAAATAGAATATATTTTGGCATTGAATTGTCAGCTAAGATATGAGATAATAATCTTAAGTGGAATAAAGATGATTGTAATTGATTGCAATAAAAATTCACTTCAAGGACATCTAATCATCTCTAAACACTACATATAACTTCGCAGTACATAATAAATATAAAAAATGCGAGTAGGCTCCACAGAAATTTATCGCACCTTGTTTTTGTGTTGATTAGTTCCAAGATATTCCCAGCAAACATATTCAGTTTACTCATAAGTGTGTTCCGGTAATTTATATTTGATGCTACCATTCTGAAGAGGTAAGTTTTCAAGATATTTTATTACTATTCCTATTGGTTTTATAATTTCTATTCTAAGGCCACCTTTAAACCTGTTTGTGTGGATATGTGTAAATAAGTGCATAAAATTGACGGTATTTTTTTTTTCACGTTATTTCTTTGCGCTATCAATATTAATACACACTGAGCTATTAATTTGTGTAATCTGAGTTCAGTTTTTCTGGAAATTCATATTAGTAGCACTGTGTATAACATCTGTCAGTGACTAATTCGTTAAATTATTTACTGCCTTCAAAGTTACCATTTTGAGCTATGAAAAAAAAATTGTATATATTATGGTTGAAACCAATGAACTCTATTAACCACTGGATTGGGCTTAAGACGCTAGGATGCGTTTCCAATTGAGCGTCACAATACTGGCAGAAATATCTGCGTTTGTAACGTTATACACATATAAATAAATATTAGAACTAGACAAAAAGTACACAAAATTGTTGAAGATTACACATTGAAATCACTAATAGAATCTAAAACAAAGTTTCAGAAATAATCGAGATACAACAAAATGCCACACATAAAAATGGTACAAAATTCCATCTCCGATAAAATTGTCCTGAAGTATTCCTGATAAATATCAATGGGAAATCAAAAAGAACTGAAAACCTGAGTCTCATCCTCCTCCAAGATGGCGACGTACGAATATTCACACGGAATTGGAGATGTTCTCTCCTGAAATCGAAAAGAAACCTTCGAAATATTATTAGCAGAGAAACATTCTATTGAATGGACTGTATGATAGTATAGTTTGCCTTGATTCGTGAAGACTCAATCTCGCATAGATATCATTTTGAAGTTTTGATAAATATTACTACACTGGCTCTATTGCTAATTGCTAGCTTGTGCTGATTTTTTTATGTAATAATTCATGTCATATTTTCTAGTTCTGAATACGATCATGATTTGGATAATCACTTTTATTGCAATTGTCATATTTTTATATGCAAAAGTGATCAAACCGCATAAATATTGGGAAGAGAAAAATATACCACATGAAAAACCATGGCCTATATTTGGAAACATGATCCGAATTGTCTTACGAAGAACTTCTTTCTCTGAAGGACTGCAAGATTACTGTAATAAATTTGTGAACGCAAGGTAAGATATATTTAGTCATTTGAATCAGTTAAAAGCAACCAAAATAGATTTACCTAATCAAAAAAATTATTTATCTATTTATTGATAGACACAGGCCTGATTGCATGAACGTGCATTAACTAAAAAGTTCTTCAAAAATGAACAATATCAAATCGAATATATTCGTCAAATCAGTTGCTTAGCATTGCTGTCAAAAATTCGATTTGATATTGTTCATTTTTGAAGAACTCATCACAAATATAGATTAGGATGAGTAGCATTATCAGTACTTATTACGAAATTCAATGTTATATTACTCGAAAAATATTGCGATAATACATTCCTAAAAATAGTAAGGTCATGACTGGATAAAAAACAACCTATTTCAAGAAAAGAGTTCAATTACTACTAAAATTAACTGAGATTAATTCTCATGATTTGCACAATGGTTATTGAATTGATTGAAATAACAAATTTTGACCTGTGAGCACATGACGGAACTGAAGTGATATTAATTCCATCAGAATTACTAGTATAACTATAAGTATGAATACTAATGAAACTATAGTTCCAAAAATCAAACAAACACTTTAACTCATGAAATTGGTAATTCAATAAGCACATTACAAAATTATTGAATGCATAGAGTACCTCACTTAATTGCCGAATGCCAATGAGGTGATTTAGAAGCGGGAAGTAATTTCTGTTAGATTTTTCGAGATATATACATCTATGTTATTAAATGTATGTCATTCATAAACGCAAAAAGCTCCACACGCTCTTCCGCATTTAGTTACCATTAGGTAGTCTATATTTCTTCACCATCAACTAGGATTCGTGGAAAAATATGCAAAAATTCTTAAATAAAAGGCCCATAATTATATTGTTTTCGTCAGTAAGTTCTTTGGGAGAGTCCAAACTAAGCAGATGATAATCCTTCACCTTATAAGAATGGCAGAAATGCACTGACCATCTAAACGATCGCGATAATCTGCTAGTCAGCAAGTCTTACTACACTGCACTCCGCTGAATAGCCTTGTTAGATTAAATATTGTATTAAAGTTTACATTAATTAGTATACATGAAAAATTTCAGTTGTTAAGTTTTCGTCTTGAAATCAAGTCACATTTTTTCGATCACGGCGAGAATATATATATAGGGAGATTATTAAATCAGACGAAAATTTTACATATATATTCACAGTATAGTTGAGTCGGGAGTAGATATTTTAATTTTATAATTATTTTGTACATTAAACTGATTTATTCATAAGTTTAATTATATTTTTGAAGTTGTACGTCGAGTTTGGTTAGAGTGGATGAGCCCCGTTTGTTAGTTTGGTGCGAAGCACCGCCTTGAAAATAAAAGCAACTGTTTCAATGCCATTGATACAGTGCGCATATTGCATTACATAATAGCATAAAACGTATGTAGAACATGCCATTACTCATGATTCCACGTCGAGCTTGATTAGAGTTGACCCTTGGGATTAAATAAGAAAAACAAAGATTCAAAATTTACTCTCATTTTTGGTTCTCCTCAAATCAGTGGAATATCAGCGAAGATATGCTTAGATATTCATCCAACCTTTTGGATCCATAGAATTAACCCAGGTGAATCAGCGTATTTTTATCCTGCTCAGTTCTTTAGCTCATAAATCGTTATCAGAAATGAAGAGATGGCAGTTATTACCAAAGACTGGCTTGCAGATCAAAATAGACAATTTTCTCTAATAAGTCTAGAAATATCTCATTATCTTTGCACAGAGTGTGTGAAGTCGAAAATAAATTAAGTTGAGTTAACAATTTTTGTTTCTAAAGTCTGCTTGTTCTTCCTGTACTAGACTAAAATCACCGATTCTACGATATATATTATATATATATATATATATATTCCTAATTTTATTATAATGGTGTATAGCTGATTTTCTTCCAGATATTGTGGGTTTTATCAATTCATGTATCCCTCATTAATATTAAAAGATCCGCACCTCATAAAACAGATTGGAATCAAAGATTTTGAGTATTTTTTGGATCACAGAGTTTTTGTGGATGAAGATATTGATCCAATATTTGGAAAAAACTTATTTCAGTTGAAAGGTGAGAGGATTCACTCTATATAGTAGTGACAGTAGAAATATATATTGCCCTCATCCTAATTATTGTATCCTAAAAACAAACCTTTTTCACATTTCAGGTCAGAAATGGCGTAATATGCGGTCAACCTTATCACCAGCATTTACTAGTAGCAAAATGAAATCAATGTTTATTCTAATTTCCGATTGTGCAGATAAATTTGTGGATCAAATTCTGAGAGAAACTAATGGAAACAAACACACAACAATTGAAATGAAAGATTTGCTCACTCGATTTGCAAACGATGTTATTGCAACTTGCGCATTTGGAATTGAATGCGATTCCCTGAGTAATCGAGATAATCAATTCTATATTATGGGGAAGAGAGCTACGGACTTTAATGGCATTAGGGGACTGAAATTTTTCCTGAATAGTATAAGTCCATTTTTGATAAAATTATTTAAGGTTCGAATAATTGAACAAGAAGTTACCAATTTTTTTCAAGATCTCATAAGAAGCACAATGCAACTACGAGAAGAAAAAAGAGTCTATAGGCCAGACTTGATAAATTTACTAATGGAAGCACAGAAAGGAAAACTGAGGTATGAAGAGAGTGTAAAAAATAGAGAGGACGATACTGGTTTTGCTACAGTAGAAGAGTCTTCAGTTGGCAGAGATAATGAAGCACTAAAAAGAGCCTCAGGTACAGTTGTTGACTTTTACCTATTCAACTCAAAAATTCCAAATCAGCGGAATTTCAGTTGCGGAGATTCCCAGCTCGGCACACTTGCAGGTAGTCTCTGATGATAATGAAATGACTCAGGTACCTGAACGATAGGAGGACTGAGCATTTCTAATGTTTTTAAATAAAACAAAATCAATTTTATAGTTTCTTTTTCACAAAATTTTCTATACAATGATACAAAATCATAAAATAAATATGCTGCGTCATACAATAAGAATCATTTTGTCGTTATTACTCGATCACTGGACTCGCTCATGATATGGAAAATGCTTTGCACTTTCGATTAACACACCGCCACTTCAGTTCACTAAATAAAAATTTTCGACTTGATTTACTGAATTTATGTTGCTCTGCAATCAGTTTTTTACCACGTTGGCTAGTTATTTCGTGAATTGATATCTTTGATGTTGTTGATAGAACTGTTAGATTGATAATAGATAGCTACTAAAGAGAACATTTTGATTTTAATTTTTCTTAGGTGTTAAGCCAATAATAGGGATGGATTTTTCTGCAAACACTTGTTAAAATGTGCCGAGTTGGTCATAAGGATTACTACCAACCCTATGTCCCATCGGGAGATTGAATGTGTCGAGTTGAGATGTGCCCTTTAGTTGAATGCAACAAAAAATCACCGGTCTGATATCTTAGCATCAACAAAATACCAACATTTTACCGATGGAACATTTTAGTTTTTTTGAATTTATTTTATAAAAGATAGCATTTATCATAAAATACAGAATAATTGAAATTGATCCTCAAATAATTTGGAAAAACATCCGACCAAATTTTCATTATACATACTTGCTTTATTTTTCTAGAACATGCGCAGAAAAAAATTATTGAAATCATAATGTAAAGTAAGAATTAGTATTTTCTTCAACCTGGGGTGATTTTTTTTCAATTAGTGGAATTAACGTTACCATCTTTTTATAACACTTCCGGCAATCAGTCAAGACTGTATGTTCCAATGAATTAAAGACCCTGAAAGCCTTGGAAAGGAGTCCTCATTTTGCAAAATACTTATAAAATGTAATTTTTATCGATGAATTTTTAGCACTGTCTTTTTTAGTACTAACTCTTGTTTCCACCGTCTTTTTTACCACTAGTTCTATTTACCACCAACATATTTAACAACGTATTCTTTTTACCACCCAAACTAACAGACATGCTTCGCTCGCTCTGACCAAGCTCGACGTGTCATGTTCAATGTTCATCAAACTGCTAGTACAATCATAAACAGTGGCTTTAGTTTTTAACCAGTGATATTTCGCACCTAATTAATAGGCAGGCTTCGCTTGCTCTAATCAAGTTCAACGTGTCATGCCGATTTCAAACCTAATCTCAATTTATTTACGAGACTAGGAAAGACGAAAAGAAAAATAATTATCCATTTCTACCACAAATCACATACAATTTTATTTGGAATTCTAAGTTCAATATAACTTTCCTTTTCCAAGTTCGATATCTTCGTATAGATAATACTCTATTAAAAATTGTAGAGAGGACTATAAATGGATAAAAAAATAGATGAATGAATTTCACTGATAAACTCGATTTAGTTAACTAGAAATAGCCTGATAAACATGCCTAATTTTGTAGCTTTTCATGAATGCAGTTCTCAAGTAGGAAAATATGTTCTCATGTCAAAATACTTGCAAGATAGAGATCTATATGCGGAAAACTAACTATCACCTCATTCTTTTTACAGAGCTGACTTACGAAGATATGACTGCACAGGCAATGATATTTTTCTTAGCTGGTTTTGATGCAATATCTACACTTCTGTGTCATATCGCTTATGAACTAGCATTAAACCCAAATATTCAAGAGAAATTACAAGCAGAGATTGATGATAGCAATAAATTATGCGAGAATGGAAAAGTAACGTACGACATCATAGCCAAAATGAAATATTTGGATATGATTGTATCTGGTGAGTTGAATTCGTGAATACTCCGTGTTTTTTTCTTCTCATAGTCTAAGATCCGAATTAAGAACGACCTTCATCCATCTGTTACAGCGGTGAAATTTGTTTCTATCAAATTTAGTATACTACAAAATACATCACAAATGGGTTGGCTAAGAAATTTCTGGCAAGGCTATGATGATTTAAATATTGGAAATAGACTTTTTGCCACTTACTTGTACTAAGTACAAAGAAGTATTGTGAATCCAACAAAATTCACCTATCGAGATTTTGATATAAATATCCGTTTTGAGCATCCCTGAATCCATTTTGACTATTTTTGGCTTGATGTCGATACGTATGTTCGTTCGTGCGTGCGTAACTCGCAAATCTCAAAACTGGTTGAACGTATAATGTTGAAATTTTGTATTTAAGACTGGTATAGGGTCTAGTAGTGCACCTCGCATTATGGTTTCAAACGTCTGTACCGGCAGTGTACTTTACTTGAAACTTTTTTCGATTTTTTTCTGATAAATCCAGAATGATCGACTGTAGGATGTTGAAATTCAGTATTTGAAATTGCTGTAGCATCCAAATAGTCGTTTCCTATTTTCGTACCAATCGGCTCAGCCGAAAGTGCACTTTATATGACAAACTTTTCGAATTTTCTTCATAAATTCAAAACAATCGGTCGTAGAATATTGAAATATTGTATTTAGCACTTCTATAACATATAGTTGTACATCTTGCATTATGATTGCGATCGGCTGAACTGGAAGTGCAGTTTACTCGAGACATTGTATTTTCCGCATGAATACACATTAAAATTTCACTTTTTAAAATTCGACAACCGTCATTTGGACCAGATTTTTTGCTGACTACCTTATATCATCGTGTTCACAATTAAATATCGCTTATTGTCATATAAGATTTATTTAAGAAACAGATGAATGAAAATAGCTAGTATTAATATACTTGTTCATACCTGTCAAATCAGCAGTTACGCCAGGAAAAAACTGGACAACGCAACGTTTACATATTCTATAGGCTCGATACTTTCGATTGGTATTAAATTCAGTCGTAAAACTCATGAGTGCAATGTTAAGCAGAAAGTCTATTTTCAATATTTAATTATTCATAGCCTTGCCAGGAATTTCTTAGCCAACCCATTTGAGATGTATTCTGTAGTATACTAAATTTGATAGAAAAAAATTTCAGCGCTGTAACAGATAGGTGAAGGACGTTCTTAGTTCGGATCCTCTACTATTAGAAAATCATAATTCTGCACGCCTGAATGAAAGGTTGGAGTGCTATAATTTTTTCGCATTTTTTTTTTTTGACAGAGCATGAGGAAATCGGTATATTCATCAAAACATGATTCAAGAAATAGTAGAATCACGCAAATATCATGGTATATTTATTATAGCAATAAAATACTGGATAAGTTATATGAAATTTATTTACGATGTTTTTCCGTGGAATTGAATCGTAGTTTTTCAAATATAAGAGTATAAAAGCCAGATTTTAAATTTATATTCATTTTTGCGGAATTAATTGATTTACGAGGAGTGTAATATTGGAAAAAATGTGGTAGAGAGTGAAGACATAAGTCAGTAAAGATCATGTTGATGAAATTGAAGGTGAAAGATTGCGTTGGCAGCCAGTTTGTAAGTGGATGGATATGATTGTTGGTTTGCTGCGTGAGAGAAAATTTCCCAATGAGAAGAATAATTGAGCTTATATGAATATAATAATAAATATGGATGAAGCGAAACATCTTTGAAGAATAATATTATTGTGAACAAAGAAGGAAACGACAGTAGAATTCTTTTTCAATAGATGTTATTAAACTCTTGCAACGGTAGGCTCTTTTCTGTAAATCATTACAGTAACAATCTGATTCCAGAGACTCTTCGAAAATGGCCAACTGGAGTTATAGTTGATCGTATTTGTACGAAAACTTATAAGGTTGAACCAGTTCATCCTGATGAAAAATTATTGACATTGAACGTAGGAGACCATATTTGGGTTCCAGTATATGCAATCCATAGAGATCCAGCATACTATCCAAATCCAGAAAAATTTGATCCTGAAAGATTCAGTGAAGAGAATAAGCATAAAATTGATCCTGCAGCTTATATTCCATTTGGAGTTGGTCCTCGAAATTGTATTGGTGAGTTTCTCTAGAGAGTTGTAGGCCTATTTATAACAATGCAAACACTAAGAGATACCGATATACTGTGTGCAGAAATATTTGTTCAAGGCTGTCACACCATTATACAGAATTATCCGCAGTAGACTCAGTCAGAAAAATAAAACCAGGCAGAGCCATTTTATAATATTGGAATATATTAATATACTTGACTGATACAAGTCTATATTCAAGTTTTCAACCAGTACTCTTTGATACATCAGAATTGACAGTTATTATCCATATACTTACGCTATTTGAAGATAACTTTATTTGAGGTAGTTTAAAATACCCAGGAATTTGATTGAATGATAAATAGAGCATATTTTTATTGAATATTTTCACGAAATTATAAGTGATCCCACACTCGTCATCAGCTTGATCATACGGTTATACAGCGGTCAAGTTGAATAATAAAATACATTTGATTTTTAGAGTTTGTTTTAACATCGCACTGCGAATTACCTGCCACGATAGATGGCAAATGATTCGGTTAGTGGATTATATCAATCAATTAAAGAAATAAATTTGTATTCAAATATTTAAAAATCTATTCAAAGGCTATCGCACAGCAAAATGAAGCGCGCAGAGACACTAATCTGGAACTAACGAAACTTGGGCGGAGTGACAAATTTTAGACTTTAATGTACTTGGAGGCAGTAAGTTTCTGTAAGGAAGCTGCTCTGAATGTCGAATTTTTCATCTTATATTTTGAAGATCGTATGGAAAGTTATTATATGCCCAGTACTAATTAATAATAATGATCTCTTAAAAAATACTGCTATTATCTGAGGCATGTGTCAATTTTTAATTTAAATTAACTTTTTTAGGATCGAGATTCGCCCTCTTGGAAGCCAAAGTATTCATTTTCTACTTATTGTCCAAAGTGCAACTAGTACTTTGCGAAAAATCTCAAGTGCCACTAATGCTCAGTCGATCTAATGTAAATTTAGTTGCAGAGAAAGGATTCTGGTTAGGACTGAAACCAAGAAATAATAAAAAATCATAAAATGTGTATTACAAAAGTCTACTTTAGGTATTTTCAATTCTTTTAGTCTACGGTTAATATAGGAATAATATCGTGTAATGTTGTATTATAAATTATCTTATTATAGTTGAAATTTTTGAGGTAGCGGTGTACGTCACATTTAAATATATTTTATATATGTAATTTGAATGTACCGATTATGAATATAAATACTGTTTCAATATTTTATTGGCTTCTCCGCAACCTGCAATATAGTTTAAAACCAGATTTAGGCATACTATGCGTACATAGCAGTACATGACATCGTGAATTTAGTGACATTATTTGATTACGACATAGTCATTACTACAGCACTAGATAGTCATAGCAGACTCGTCCGCCATCTTGGAGCCCACTGACAAGTCTGTGAAACGTTTAATATCCTTATTTTTATGATTTTGTGTAAATTATGTAGATTTCTAGATGGATAATAACAACATTTGAAATAGCAGGCAGTTGTGCATTTTGTTCTTTAAGAAATTGCATTAAGTTTTTGCACAAAACCTTAAATGTTTAGTATTCAAATTATGAAGTTAAAGTAGGTAGTATGATGATCTCAACAAATAGGTACCTAGGTAAGTACTTAAATATTTGCTTTTGTCAAAGCAGATTAAATAATAAATAATAATAAGTACAAAGAATCAGGTTTTTTTTATAAGATACCAGTCAAGGTAATCATAGAAAATACAATAAAAATTTAAAAAACAGTTCAAATCGAATGAAACACAATAACTTGCTTCTTGTCTTTGTTTTGTTACCTCATTTGGAATTGTAGCTTGTGGTTTCATTTTTGTTTGAAATTTCAAAATTCCTAATCCTCAAACCTCTCACAACAGTGTAGTGCTCCAACAAATAATTTGCAATACTGCAAAACTTCTGAAAATCATGACAATTTAGAAGCAAATCATTAGGAAAATTACTGAAGGACAAAGATTCTTGCAATAATGCTGACATTTACTCTGAATAATGCACTCAGATTCCGACAATCAAACAGTTAAACTCTAAATTCAAATTGAGGTCAAGTAGCTCGGAATATATTTCTCCACATTCAAATGAAATATTGAGAAATAAAAGTTACTCATCTGTAAAATCAGAGCCCGTATCTTGAATGAATAATACAACTGGGCGCAGAACAGCCCGTCATTTGAAATTATTTTATCAAAGTTCACACATCGCTAAACGGCAAACAACTAACAGTGGGCTCCAAAATGGCGGACGAGTCTGCTGTGCTTTATCTAGTGCTATAGTCATTACGTACACCGCTTCCTTAAAAATTTCTAGTATAGCATGAAATATATGGCAGCAAATCTGACGATTCATATATCATTGTAATATCCAAATCTATTATCATAAAAAAAAGAAACTCATGGAATTTGAACTATCAATAACTCAGAATAGTATTTTTCCAATCACTATAAATTGAACGTGAGCGCCTAGCCAAGAGTGGCTATAATGGAATAGCAACAAATGAGATAAACTAAATTGAACGGAAATCACATCAATTACATGAATCATAAAATCAGTCAAATGGATTACAACTGAATTTTTTGGTGAAGTGCTGATAACTCCAATAACTCCAATGAATAACAGCTCTAATGAAGAAAAACTCTCATTTGATGGAAATAAAGATATGGGAAAATCAAGAACTTCACAACTAATTTGCTGTTATCCACTGTACTATACTATCAAAATACTAATCTCTCAACCCTCATTGAGACTTTCATTTTTATTACAGTAAAATATCAAGAAATGAAATACATTATCAAATTCAAAATGATAATATACGTAGAAGTAGTCATAAAGATATGAAATATGTAGCATATCAAACGAATGCTCTATCTCTAACTAAATGTTCACTATATGGGAATTGATGAGAAAAGTTTGTTGCAGAGGGCATCGTAAGATCTACATCTATTAAATATAGATGTAAATTTTGCTACTGTAAATTTATCTACAAAACAATAAAACATTCGATGAAAACTAAAAATGGAATTCTCATCTATACTAGATCTCAAAAATATCCGGAAGCTTAAGCTTATTGAGAAGCAATACGATCTCAAATGCTTAGTCAAAATATCACAGAACCGTCATGATCATTTTCGTCATCGCCTTCATGTATAGGTAATCCCTAAAAAACTGGACGCATCCTGAGAGGAAATATACACGTTACCCAAAATTTATTTACTTATTTATATTGAACAGCGCTACTCGACGGGACAATGTCCCAATTACATAGGGCTGGTAGAGTAAAAAAATATACAAAGAAAAATTACAAGTCATACTGTTTGAAGGCTAATTGAAGATTAGATTCATTCTAATATATTAAACATTAATATGAAACCTCAATAACTTATCCTAAGATTGATTCAGATTATCAGCGAAAATATCAATGTTATTAGAGCAAATAAGATTATAGCTAATGGTACAAAAATTTCTCAAAGGGTTCCTTAACTTATAGTTAGTCCTAACTGTTTCAACCGAGAAAGTAGTTTTCTGTCTAGAGTTGATACTGCGGGGCACATTGACACATATCTTAGCTAGTAAGTTAGAGTCGTCAATTACATCATGTAGCAATTTGTATAAAAACATACAGGCATGTATCGTACGGCGGTCTTCAAGGGAGTTTATCTGGAACTTAGTTAGAGTATCATTGTAGTGATAATTATGTGACAATGATTTAGTAAATTTAAACCAACAATATCTTGCAAATTTTCTTTGGATAGATTTGATTACTCTAATAGAGTTCAGGGGAATCCACACTAGAAAACAATATTTAAATTTAGCACATACAAAACAGTTATATAGAGATTTGGGGGGACTGAGATTGTTGAAATTGGAAAAATGGAATTTGGGATCGAATAATATCCCCAAATCCCCACTTTGATAGACTTGAGACAGTGTTATGCTTTGCATTCAATAATCAAACATAACAGGTGAGCGTTTCATGGACTATGACATAATTTTGCATTTATTTATGTTGAAATACAATTTCGAAGTAGAAGACCAAGCCAGAATAGCATTGATATCTTGCTGCAACAGAAGGCAATCACTAATTACGATTATGATTGTGAAAATGTTCGTGTTATCAACACATAGGAGATATTTAGAATTTATAATAACATTTGTGATGTCATTTATGATTAGATCAAACAGAAGTGGACCGAGATTAGATCCTTGCGGAATACCAAAGGTGGCAACGAAAGGAAGCGAAGAATTATTGTTGTAATGCATAAGTAAGTTATGATTTGTTAAATGGGAGTATAAAAATATAACATATCTACACAAAAATAAAACGTCAAAAATTTACTACAATAGGCACTGGTTTCCACCTGATAAAAATGACTCAGACAGAAATTTAAAAAACTCCTTTCAACACCGAAGATTCGTAGTTTTTTCGTATTCCATTTGGGCATCAGAACATTCCTGCAATGTTCCAACGGGTGACGGAAATTGAAAGAGGCTCATTAATTATAAAAGTTCAGTGGATCATCATGACATTACCATATTTACTACTATATAAATTATATTCATATTATTCAGAATGAACTATATGGTATTAGTCTTCAGGAACATATGATTAGCGTGTGTCGCGAACATCGGTATGGCAATTTGGTACTGATAGCCACCCTGCTTCCACCGGTGCTTCATCATTTTGTTATAATTGATACACCCGGTTTGACGGATCAGAAATACTAGTCAGTGCGGAAACGAGAGTGGTTCAATATTGTGTCCTGGAAGAAAGGATCACTGGATAAGAAATTTCGGACGCCGGTCAGCCAAAATCTAGCACTCAGCATAAGTCGTATGAGTGGAATAGTAAAATCAAACTACGCCGACGCGTAAGGTTGTTAAGAAGAGGAGTGGGGTCAAGCTGTGGTAGGAACCCTGCTCTATGCTATATACATAGGATAAACATTCATAGCCAGCTTCAAATAAACAAAATTTCAATGATTAAAACTAATGGAAATGTTTGTTTTCGGTTGAAAATACATGATTTTGAGTAATTTGGTTCCTTATTCTATTTTTTTAAAGAGCTTTCATCGGTTGATATTTTTTTTTTCATATTTTAATGAAGTTACAATATGATGAGTATAGTACCCAACGCTGTAGACTTTCGGAAATATTTTTGACATTTGACGTTTAGTAGTGGTACTGCGTTTCATAACCAAACAAACTTATTGATGATAAATCTACATCAAAAAAATAATATCGATGGAAGAATAAATGGGTTACTCAATCAGTGTACCGTCAAGTCAGGGAAGTGATAAAGAATCTTGTTTATTCTAATCACACACACTCTTCCCATTTCATCTTATGCGGCGACGTTGCCAAGCGTATGATAACTTGTTAAATTTCAGTAGCTTTTGTACAATTTTTTCTAATAATAATTCAATTTTCTCTGAAAATATAAACAAGACTTTTTGAAATTTGGTACACATGTTCATAAGACTTTCGTAGATATTTTGATGATTTTTTGTTATATTGTCATTTCAGGTAGTCGGGGTAATGACGCATAAATCAATGTGTAACACGTCGCGTGCATTTAACGCAATGTAATAACATGTCACTGAATAGCAACTTTGACATTTTTTATCTCGATAACTAAGAATAAGATTGAGTTCAAACTGTGACAGAATATTCTTCATTGGACAAATAAGAAAATTCTCATATACTTTGATTTCCTTCTCAATAACCTTAAGCACATTAGAGGGAAATCACTATCACAAATGCTAGGTAGCTCCCTGCAAGGTTAACACTAGTCAAAACTCTCAATTTATAGATCGTTAAATTTGCATGATAGGTTCATCCAATTATAAGGCCAAGAACGACAAAGTGTAATAGACGTACGATAAATATATTTAAGTATTTATGACGCACGGGAAGAATTTAATGATCGAGCATGTATTCACCATATTATGTGAACATACAACACTGTAAAACTCACGTCCCAAACTCATAACGAGACAAACTTTAACGCAGAATGAATGCGATACATGAAATAATGTAATTCA
This sequence comes from Dromius quadrimaculatus, assembly GCA_963989225.1. Taxonomy (NCBI): domain Eukaryota; kingdom Metazoa; phylum Arthropoda; class Insecta; order Coleoptera; family Carabidae; genus Dromius; species Dromius quadrimaculatus. The sequence continues at coordinate 53,056,177 of OZ022325.1, read as the reverse complement.
AACATAGACTCAAACTTACTTTCAGTATAGGTACTCAATATCTCAAATATATAATTCCAGAATAATAACATAAAATATGATTATACGTTCAAATGAGATAATAATTGTCCCACTCGTGAACCAATGCAATGAGAGTAAGGCTACAGCAATGTTGTGTCACTTTTACGATAGGGCTGTTGATATTTCTCTCGGACTACGTAAATAGAATATTGAGATGATATATCAACAAAATAACCTGTCTACAAGATCTAACTTGTTGATGCAGATCGGATGAAATATAACGTTTCCAATTTATCTGGCATCTGGAACGGCTTTTAATGGTAATATCGTCCGCAGGAAACAGACTCTGGAGCCTATAGTCACGTTAATGTTCCTTGACAATAATGCCAAAACTCTCAAATAAGGGTTTCTAACGGGATGCCTGATAATAATCAAATATCAATACGTGAACAAAAGATTTTAATGAGAACAGAGATTAAATGCGCAAACGGTAAAACAGAAAATGAAATTTAGAATCAAAGTGAGAAGCCTGAAACAAGAATCACCTGATAATAAGAGGGAGATAGTTAAAAAGTTTTCGATGTGAACATGTTAATCAATCTCATGCGGAAAGAATTTTCACTGCTGGTAGTGGTGAGCTTAAGATAATTAGAGATTATTATCTCGGGTGTTGTGCAGCTTCTAGCAATGTGGAAAATTATCTCGTTAATCTGCCAAGAGAATCAAATATCTCCATAGAAAGTCTTCTTTCACATGCCTTCGAAATATAGTATATTTGTCCAGCGTCACACTTGCACGATCGGTAAGTACTCAACTCAAATGTAACATACTGGAAGACTTTCCAATCACAATCTAATCTTGCATATAATTATCAAGATAGCTCCTAAACATACAGTTCCCATCCGCTTTCTAATCATCTCGCCAATCATTACACAATGACAATCGGCGGAATTAATAGGTTAAATAATGAATGACAGATGAGTCCAAGTCAATTGAACCAAAAATTATGTAGAACAGAAATAAGTTGTAATATTCTAGGGAAATCTGAAAATCGGATTTTGGCTGTTACAGTGTATGCCAACCGCATGTATTGTGCGTTATTGAAGGCCATGGTGGTGTTCTATATCTAGGTAAATCAAACAACTGTTGTGTATCACGTGCGTCTATATTCGCTATTGTATTTCTCTGTTTGGCAAACTCAACGGCCTATCCAATCTCAAAACCAAGAGTATCATTTCTATATCCACTTTTATTCACCTAAACTAAACCTGAAAAATCCTGATAGTGATTAATTGATGTGTGTTGACTCTCTAATTACATCTGCCTGAGCATTGTGGCTCAATCTTAAGTTATTTACAGGAAAATTAGGCTCAACTATGTTCTGACACCTAATCGACTCATTGCTCCTGACAGCAAGGTCACGACAGTTTGAAATTACTAATCAATACGCCCTTATCCACCTGAAAAAATCATGACACATAAATTTCATTTTTATTTTACTTTCTTCGTATTTATTATCGTTCAAAATTAAACAGAATAAGGATCCTATTATAGCAAATACGAATGATAAATTTTTTCTTATTTATCTTCTTGTTCTTATTTCGTGTATCAGTAACTGATATTTAATTTAAGAATCAAAAATATGAATGATAAACATAGTAAGGATCTAGAGTATGTTTATCAATAAATGAGATAAATTTATGTTAACTCATGCTGACAAGAAAAATAATAGTGTGGAGATAAGTTTTTTTTAGAAGAATCTATATTTATATAATTTGTATTTGCTATCTTAATGAGGATTACAATTCATTATGTTTATGTCTGTCAAATTGAAGCACTCTCATGGTCAAAATGAAATAATAAACAAATAACACTTATGTAATCATCTGATCTATTTGCTTTAATATATTCCAATTTAGCTTAGTTTGTATAACATTGCCTTGCAGCTAGTCGTGTGACTTTGAAACCTCTGCATGTTCAGAAATGATTTGGTGGTTATCATTCATTTTAATTGTTTTATTCGTATATCTGAAATATTTAAAACCACTCAACTTCTGGGAACAAGATGGTGTTCCTTACTTAAAATCATGGCCGATTGTAGGAAATATGTTACCTTTCCTGGCAGGGAAAATTCCAATATATTATCTAATGAAAAACTTTTACAATGCTATGCATAAAAGGTAAGATCATTTTTTAATTTTGAAGTAGATACAGTGCTATCCATCTGTGACTAGTTAGAATGTTTGGGTAAAAGTGTTAATTGGACAGACAATAACGATTCAAAATAGCATCACACAATTGTCAAAAAACGTTAACATAATTTTAATTGATTGATACCACAACTATTTTTTTACGTGTGGTATGTCAATTTATTAATTAATAATCATGTTATTTGCATTTCTGTTGTCTTGTCAATTTTGTGTATTTATCTATTATACATTTTCTATACTTGAAGAAGGCAGCACTTTGCTGTCGAAACGTTGTGTTTCAAAGAGTTTTTTTCCCAATAAAACACATTTATGGAAAAAATTAGTTTCGAAAAATTTATCCCTTCATCATTAGATATATTCTTTGCATATAATAATACGATAATCGGACACAAAATTTCATCGCTCCATGGCTGATAATTTTGGATTTATCCAAAAAATTCTAAAAATCTGTGAAGTGAAGTGCGCTTACGGCCCAGTCGGTTACAATGAAAACAGTAAGTCATCATTCTTTTACTACAACATTCTCAAATACTGATTTTCAAGATTCTGCGGCTAACAAGAGTGAATTCATGCGCAAAATTGAAAAAAAACTTCCAACTGAAGTGCACTTCCGATTCAGTCTATTGTTATGAAGATAAAAAGCAATCATTCAGATGCTACAGCATACTGAAATACTAAATTCCAATACTCTACAGCCAATCATTCCGAATTTATACGAAAAATTCCAAAAGACTGTCGAGTAAAGTGCGCTTCTGACTCAATGGATCTCGATGAAAATAGGATATCAACATATGGACGATACTATCGTCCTAAATACTGAATTTTAACATTTCACGTTCAATCGTTTTGGATTTATGCGGAAAATTCAAGAAATGTTTTGAGTAAAGTACACTTCCGGTACAGATGATCGCAATCATGATGCGGATGCACAGTTAGATGTTACAGAAGTGCTCAATACAAAATTTTAATATTCTACGGAAGATTGTCTTAAATTCATACGGAAAATTCGAGAAATCTGATACATAAAAGAAGTTTCAAGTAAAATGCACTTTTGGTATAGACGATAACTACCATAATGCGAGGTACACAACTAGATCCTAGACTAGTCTTAAATACAAAATTTCAACGTTATACGTTCAACGGATTCTGGGTTTTGCGAGTTACGAACGCACACAAGTACATACGTACCAAAATCAATTCGAAAATAGTCAAAATGGATTCAGGCATGCTCAAAACGAATATTTCTATCAAAACATTGCAATGTGAATTCTATCGGTTTCACAATACTTGTACTTTTCACAAGTAAATATAGAAATAATAGCATATTTCAATTACGAGTATAACTCTACCTGAAAATATTGAATATATCTTTGCAAACAAAATTGAATAAAATTCCGTATATATCATGTACTTGATCTCGAATATATACCTTGATGCGTGAATAAATATAACAAACCACATGAGCAATTTTTCTCATCATTATCAAAGTTATTATTACTAATCTTATCTCTATAAATGTGACGTAATTCTGCAGTTTATTTCAATCGGAGAACTGAATTTCATTTCTTCAGTTGAAAATATTCAATTTTTGACAAATAGCTATTACCTTTGGGAGAATAATAACATTTTTATTCTCATCCGTTTTTTCCCCATACATCTTATCATTAATTGGTGATAAATGGATTATTTTCTATAAATATGAGTATGCAACACGCAACACATGAATGCCCTCTCAATATATCATATGGATGAGACTAGTGCCTTCGAAGAACACACATCCTTTCGATTTTTTCCCTCCTCGATCATAAAGACAGTCAATATGTTCTATTTGGAAAAGTTCTGTATATAAAATGATCAGAAACACAATGCTTCAACAGCAAAGTGCTGCCTTCTTCAAGTGTAAAAGTATAATAAATAAATAAACAAAAATTGTCAAGACAGCAAAAATACAGAAGGTAACTATATATAAAATATTAACTGCTAGGATCGTAGAGCTCTGCCTGTGGTTGAGCATATAATTCAATGTTCACGGGTTTTCAGGGGATAAAAATTAAGGTCTAAATAGGGAAATAGTCAACACCTTGTGGTTCTAGGTCAATCTGGCTCTACTCTTTTTGGTTTGGCACATAACTGAACCATCCACAGATCTTCAGGAGGTGGTGTTGAAGTAACTCTTGCTGCCATCAAAACGCTACCTGCAGAGAAGTCTCAAGAAATTCGTCATGAAACTGTGCGTAATTAGAAAAATGATCCAGCTGTCAGCTCGAACATATCAAGAAGTGAACTTCAATGCCTAAGAATAATAAGAAATAATAAGAATATTGTTGTTTTACGAGCTGATAAAGGCAAAGCTACAGTCATCCTGAATAGAGAAGATGACATCAAAAAAGCAAATGACTTACTAGATGATGCAGCTTACGTTCAAGTTAATAATAATCTTCTAAGCTCTTCAAAATATCAAACCAAATTTTTGAAAGAATCGTCTTTACTTCAATAGATTCAGAAAGAGCTTATACCTCAAGATCCTGTCATCTCCAAATTTCATGGTCTTCCGAAAATTCATAAAAAAGATATTCACCTTTTGTTAATTCAATAGGTTCAACAACATATGGATTAGCCAAATATTTGGATGGTTTGTTGAAGCCGTTGATTGGTCATACTTTATCATATGTTAAGGATTCTCGACATTTTGTGGATTTGATTAGAGATATGACATTGACAGATAATGATCTACTTGTCAATTTTGACGTTTCATCTCTATTCACAAAAGTACCTATCATCGATATTTTAGAATTTTGAGAAGATCATTTTGCATCTGATATCAAGCTTTTCAAACATTTTCAGAATTATATCATAATAAATAGACTTTTTTGGTTTTAATTCTGTATATTTAATTTTTTTTTTCTTATATTTTTTTTTTTTTATATATACAGAATTAAAACCAAAAAAGTCCATTTATTTTTCAAACATTGTTTGACTTCTTGTTTCTCTATCTTCAATGATAATTTTTACAAGTAAATCGATGCTGTTGCCATGGACTCTCCTATTTCTCCGTCTATTGCCAATTTTTACATGGAGAATTTTGAACAAAAAGCTTTAAGCACAGCTATGAAGAAACCCATTGTTTGGCTACGTTATGTTGATGATGTTTTTGCTGTTTGGCCTGATGGTAGAGATGAATTGGATGTATTTTTGAATCATCTGAACATGCAACATAGAAACATTGAATTCAGTATCGAGGTAGAAGAAAATAGCTGTCTTTCTTTTCTGGACGTTCACCTGGAGTAACAAGATAATGGTAAACTCATCCATTCAGTATATAGGAAGCCAACTCATACAAATCAATATTTACATAAGTCCTCCAATCACCATCCAGCTCAAAAACTTTGCACCATTAAAACTTTATATCAGAGAGCCTCTACTATATGTCATCAAAGTGAACTGTCTGATGAAATCAAATTTTTAGATTGTTTTCTTGAAGAACGGTTTATAATAAAACGCAGATCAAGAGAGCACTTAGACAGAAGAATTCTATTCCTTTTGTTCAAGATCAAAATATTAAGAAAATATTTGTTACGTTGCCTTACGTAGCTAATATAACTGATAAAATTGGAAGAGTTTTACATAAATATGACAAAAAAACAACTTACACTTCCAATTTGAAAATTCAAAATCTTATTGGTAATGTTAAAGATAGATTTCCTCTACAGTATCCAAAAATATACAAGATTCCCTGCCAATGTGGCAAAGTATATAATGGATAAGCCAAGAGGACTGTGAAAACAAGACTGAAAGAACATTCTTGTCATCGGAGATTGAACCACCCAGAAAAATCTGCGTTGCCATTCAAGAATTACATGCCATTGACTTTAAGAATATAAAGCTTCTGGCTAAAGAGTACAAAAGGTTCAAGAGGCTAATAAAAGAAGCAATAGGATTTGAAAAATCATCTGGTAATTTGAATTTGAAAACTGGTTACCAGTCGTTTGTTAATAATTTCAAGTTATTTCTATCTATGAATCTACTTGCAAGAGTTACTTCAACACCACCTCCTGAAGATCTGTGGATGGTCCAATTACGTGCCAAACCAAAAAGAGTAGAGCCAGATTGACCTAGAACCACAAGGAGTTGACTATTTCCCTATTTAGACGTTCATTCTTATTTCCTGAAGACCCGTGGACATAGAATTATATGCTAAACCACAGGCAGAGCTTTGCGATCCTAGGAGTTATAATTTTATCTAGTCACCTTCTGTATTTTTGTTGTCTTGACAATTTTTGTTTATTTATTGATTATACTCTTACACTTGAAGAAGGCAGCACTTTGCTGTTGAAACGTTGTGTTTCTAATCATTTCATATACAGAAGTTTTTCAAATAAAACATATTTACTAAAAAATGAGTTCTGAAAAGTTTTTCCCTTCATAAAGATGGTCATTTCTAGAGTATTTGAGAAAGATGAAAAATCACCACAATTTTCCTTCCTAAATCTTTTTACAAATCTAAGAAAACGGGAGCAAATGGGATTGCTGGGTGAATGAATAAAGGGTGAAATGGCTAAAAAATCCATCCAATCCATTTCAAACTTGATCTTATCTCATCTCCATCTTAGCCATTAGCTTCTGAACTACAAATAGAATTAGAAATAGACATCTTTCCACAGAAGATGAGTTAGGTCAGCTGTCGAACTAATTCAACCTAGCCCTTAACTCAATCCAACTTAATTGAACTCTCATTCTAATACAGTCCCTAGCCTGAACATAATACAGAGCTATCGTAATCTAACCCCTAGCCTAGCTGAACCTCCAATCATATTATCCTTACCTAACCAAATCTAACTTCTTACATAACTTAATCCCTAAATCAACCAAATCTATGTAGATAGATTCACAAGAAACAAAATTAGAAGATTCAGCTGTTGGCACTTGATGAAACACTATAAAAAAAATAAAAATAAAGAAATAAAATAAGATAAAATAAAATAGATTGATTGTTTCTGAAGAAGACTTCCAAATGAAGGGTCTAGACGTCAATTATATAAACAAATATACAGAATTTGAACAAAAAAAAAAAAAAAACTATAAGAAAAGTGAATAATTGAAAACACTTGATATTAGTTTCACAAAAAAATTATTTATTGAATCTCTATCCATTCTGGCTTATCCGGCCATCGTCGGAAGAATCATTTCAAATATAATTTTACACAATCATATTTGTGGAAATCATTCTGGGTTTGAAGATTTACCGAAATTATTTATTATACAATCAAAAAGAAAATGATATCATAATACTAATCAACAAATGATTTCAGATATTTTGGGATTTGGAATTTCAGTGAACCAGTGCTTATAGTAAGAGACATTGAACTAGCTAAACAGATTTGTATCAAGGATTTCGATCATTTTGTTGATCATAAGAACTTCTTCAATGAAACCAACGAACCTGTTTTCAGTGAGAATTTATTCGCTGCCAAAGGCAAGTATAAGTTTAAATTACTTATCATTTAAATACAAAATATCATCAAAACATCGGTATATATAAAGGAAACATCAAGCAAGGAGAATACATTTTTCAGTTGTGTATGAAATCTACATTGAGCCCGTGACGGACTCTTGAGGAAATTGGAAATATTAAAATGAAAATTATGCAAAAAGCAAGAATATAAATTTACTTCTCGCATCTTACATTCATATATAATTTTTCAAAGGAAGATATTCTTACTGAAAATTCAAATATTAGCAGCCTAACATTCGATTTCCATGAAAACTACCATTGATATTTTTTGCGTACTTGATTATAAAAAAAAAATCTGTTCGGAAAAGCATCTTGTTTGACCTTGCGTTTCTACAATAGAAGTGCTTATATCAAAGGTGCTATTGAATAGGATCATAGTTTCTCGCAAACTAAATTTCAGCCCAACCTGAGGAGTTATTGATTTTATCGGATTCAAGCTCGGTTTCACAGATGCGTGAAGCGCAATTCACCACTATACTTCTTAAAAGTAGTGCGAGTGTAGCAAGCTAACTTCCTTGCATGTTAGCTGCCTATCATCTGACTCAAATGAAAATTTGTTTTGATAATAGGATATATATTAATGTGATGTAGTTGAGATTTGAACTCTACATTTCTACCTGTGCGCATTAATACCCGTATCGCGTATTAAATTTGTAGTTTTCTTGTTACTGTTCAGGTCAAAAATGGCGAGATCTCCGAGCAACTTTATCTCCTGCTTTTACTGGAAGTAAAATGCGCTCAATGTTCACACTAATATCAGAGTGCTCTGAACGATACACCAATTTTTTTCTCAAAACTATGAAAACTGAGACTCTAGATATAGAAGTTAAAAACATTCTCAAGAAATTCACAATCGATGTTATTGGAACTTGTGCCTATGGAGTGGAAATTAACTCTGTGGAAGACGAGAACAACGATTTCTATCGGATAGGACAAGATGTGTCTGATTTTACTGGAGTAAGAGGACTCAAAACTTTAGGATTCATGATTTGTCCAGCACTCATGAGAGCACTGAAAATATCATTCTTTTCTCAAAAACAGATTGGTTTCTTCCGCGATCTTGTTACAAAAACAATAGATTATAGGGAGAAAAATGGCGTTGTAAGACCGGATTTGATTCATCTTATGATGCAAGCTAGAAAAGGGCAGCTCAAGTTTGAGGATCCTGTGGATTATTCAGACACAGGTTTTGCCACTATTGAAGAATCTGAAGTCGGTAAAAATTCACACGTTAAACTAGGTATGTACTTATTTTATTTCTTATCATTATCTCATTGCATATGACACTGACAAAATACTGGGAGATATATCATTATTGACCTCAAGACTAAATATCGAATTGAAATGCAAGCAAGGATCAAGAGATACTGTGCGCTGATCATATATTATTGCTCTCTCATTCACCTAAAATGAGTAAGCTGATATAAATTTGAAGTAGCAGTAATTGTAATATATACTGAGTTTCCTGGTTTTGTTCTTTAGTTGAAGGCACTCAACAGGTGTCTCTCGCGAGACTCTTGACGAGACTTGTAACTTAATCACTTTAAATTCATTTTCAAGTCGAATTCAATAAACTTCTTTCGAAATTAATCTTATAGAGCAAGAATATAAATACCCACATACAGCAGTAATAATAGTTGAGTTGAGACCTTAACTGATGGCTAAGTTTCCGATTGAGACAATCATTTTTTCTATCGCTCTTCCAGAATATTTACTTCATATTGAGCCTATTTAACAATATTTCTTCGGCGATTTTTTTTTCAAAGTAAGTTATTTGGTTCGATCATGTTAGGTATCAAATCAAAGCTCCTGCGAGTATAATTCTAGTAGAAGTATAAAATAGTATATTTGAACAATATTCAATTTTTTTCACAAGTTATTTGAACGATGTATTGTTCTTGGAGAATGAATTTAATTACGATGAGTAATTTTTGAAATCGCACCTGAGTAGTGCAAAACTAAATAAATAAAGGTGATTGGAATCGATAATCTCAAATTATGCGCCTAAGGCCCAGTTGTACAATCTAAGGTTATCTACAGTTTAGTTAAACCGAGCTTATTTACTACGGTTACAATTGCTGAAATAATTGTAGCCATAGAAATTAAACTTGGTTCAACTAAACTATGGGTAAGCTTAGATTGTACAACCGGGCCTTAGTAGTGCAAAAATAAATGAAAGTAATTAAGCTATGCTAAAATGGATTAGAGCCCTCGACGTTGTACTCTAAGTACAAGGAAAGTGAATGAAAATGCGGAACAACTCGCGCGTACGTCTATGCGTATACTTAAAAAAAATACAACATCAATAGATTTGGCCCTTCTTCGATCGAATCTACTTCACAGCTAAGTACACATCATAAATGTTGAAAAGAACAAACTACTTCGTCGACTGACTCTATACAATATATGATAGTGTGGTCCAAATGACCACGCAAAGAAAGCAGTAAACAAAATTAATCAAATTCAGCCGTGTAGGGCGGTTTGACCACCCAAAGCGGGTAAGTAGCAATTAAGAAAAAGGTATCGGCAGTCCGGATAAAAAAAACAAAACCACAAAACATAATGCCACTTAGCTATCCTTCCGGTTGGTTGCTGGAGATCGTTGACCTCTATTGGTCAGTCGCACCAAGATGGACACCTCGAACAGATATTTTCCGCTCCGGACTGACTCAGAAAATCTGGTGACGTCACACTAGGATCAAAGTTTGGAAAAATGAAGTGTCTAGGTAGTATCAGGTACTCCGTAGTTGAGAGTTTTGTCTGAAGTAGCTCAACTACGCACGCAGATGGTCGGAGATAATGCGATAACGTGCACAAAAATTTTGTAATTCTCCAACAATGGAGATGCTTGCAGAATAACACAAAACTGCACCAAGTGCCCAAAGTAGAATTAGATCCCAGAGCGACTGTTGGTATTGCAAATTCGACATAGGCTATACACAGAGTTTATCAAGCACGCAAGCGCGGTGTGCGTGATCACATGATTATAACTTCCAGAGCTGCTCAGCAAGGTGAAAATTTGGAAGACACATTATTTGTAGCGTAATGGTTTTATGGTTCTTAACGATTGTGAAGTGAGCCAGCAGCTCATGTCCGGGGGTTTATGAAATATAACTTTGCGCACCAAACAAACAAATACATATTTTGATAGAATTCATATCAAATAATAATCAGGCAGAACAAATTGAATCCCGCATATAAGAATATACAATTTTGAAAAGTCATGGTAAGATTCTCGTCGAGACTCGAACCGAGACGAGACTGACCTACTCGAGACTAGAGCGAGATCAAGACGAGATTGAGCTAGGCAAGACCACCTCGAGATCAAAACGAGATTCACTGAAGTCTCGTCTCGTCTTGTCTCGTGGCAACATTTACTGTTTCTACAGCAGAAATATTTTGGTAGGAGCAGAAAATTCATATTTAATGTAACAGACCCATTATGCGAAAGTTTTCCCATTCTTCGTTGATAGTATGTTATGCTACAAGGACTGAACGACAGTCATTTTGGTCCAGAATAAACTTGGCTGCATTCGGTGAAGACGAGGGCGAAGGTAAGGTCAAAGCCCAAGGCGTAGCTTCGTGCAGCCAAATTTGTCCGTGACAATAATGACAGTCGTTTAGTGTCCGTGTTGCATACGGTACTTTTTGTAACAAGTGCCCCGAAGTACCCCCATTACTGAGATTTCAAAATTAATTTGGATGTATCGAAACTATCTTATCGATTTGACAAACAGATTTTTGCAAATGTAATCACATTACAGTAAGCTAATACAATGAAACATAACTTACATGATTTATTTTATTGATTGATATTTTTTGCATTTTCTGTGCTATCCCGTTCACAATAAATGCACATACTATAACGAATACATTCCATAATACAAATTTCTTTCGGATATCAATTTGACATATGTCAATGAAATAAAAAAATCTAACGGTATCCATGATCCATGATCTACAATTTCATTTTTACCCAGCGGACAAAAATATCTAATAATTCCCAGTCAACAGAGAATTAATAGAAATTTCTACCATGGTTTGGAATTGAGAACTTTCGAAGCAGAAATCAGCTCAATAATAGGGTACTTTCGGTGTACGTGCTACAAAAAAATATATAGATTATTCTAATTATTTAAGAAACGTTGTGGATCCTTGTATTAAATAATAAAACAGTTTCAGGAGGCTCAAGTATCAATCAAAGGCAATTTTCCAAAAAATATTTGAGAATGATCCTTTATTTCATGGTCTTTTTATACTTGAGCGTTTCATCCATCATCAGCTGCTGAAAGAAAAATATGAGTAAATAAACTATTGCAAAAACAGCAAGAAAAACTTACCACTTGATCAGTGAAAATATTGGTAAAAAAAATTCTTGAATATTAAAATCAATAGTGCAAAACGCATGTTAATGGATGGAAAAAGCAGAGCTTCATAATTATAACCCCCTACAACTGAGGTTGGTGAAAAACTATCATTGGACGAGGCATATAAACCGGATGGAAAGTGAGGATGAATAGCATGGAATCAGACGCAATTGATAAAATTATTGACATGTTTCATATTATTTCTATAATCAGTTTGGAAATCTATCCTTTAATTTTTGATCTTGTTTGCAAATAAAGTTTCTTGTAGTAATCGTTGATCACGATTCATTACGGTGCTCGAAACTTTCGCGTTGTCAAGATCAAAGTAGTGACTTTTTCGATGTGATGTTCTGTAAGCGCGCTATAATCTGAATTCATATTTCTACAATTGTTCTTGTGTTGCGCGATTTTTTTCTTAAGCGGTTGACTTGTTTCACCTATGTAAACCTGATTGCATACGTGTCAATCGACTTGATATAAATGATATTCATCCTGTCAGATGTCAGTATTTTGTCTTTCAGGTTAGTAAACAAATGTTGGGTGGATTTTAAAGTATCATGAGCCAGTTTGATGTTTCAGCTCGTCAGTATTTTGGATAAACCTCTGCTAATGGAGTGTTCGTATGGTATCACGGAATAAGTAACTTTTTCACCTTCATTATCATGAAAAACCATTATGAAATGTTTTTTGGAAAATTACCTTTGATTGATCCTCAAGCCTCCTGAAACTGATTCATTATTCTAATTAGATTTGTGGACAATATCATCCGAGATTATTGTATTTTTATACTCAAAGTTTTAGAATAGTCAAATAGGAATGCTTTCATATTTATTTCCAGCTGTTACAGCCTGATTACAGATTTGATTTAAAATTGATAGCCGCAAAGTATAATCCACACAATATTAGTTATTTATGTATCAAGTTCATTTTTTTTCATGAATGTGGAATGAACCAAATGAGTGGAAAAAAAACTTTCCTGTCGAGGTGCATATTAAATTATTTTATAATCCTGAATTATTAGAGAAAAAATTCATTTAACTACATCCAATTTGTATTGACAATTATTGTCAGTGTTTTCAGTTACACCAACAAACGCATTCTTATTTTGAGAAAGGGGCAGTATTTAACGATTTTCTAATGAATAAACGTAACAAATTAATTACGTTTGACGTTTAATAATTCTAAAAGTCCCTTCTAAAATATTGAAGAGTCTCCAAACTTTTGTTGGAGACAGTATAGTCTACAATATGTTTGGAATGGCGATTTTAATCCTCGCCTTCGGCTCGAATTACAAACTTTTCGCTCGTTTAAGGTCGTATAAGGGCCATTCCAAAACTTCTTGTAGAATATATTATTCTACCATTTCCACCTCACTCCTTTTAGTTCGTTATCTAAATTTGTCGTTCTCATTATCAGTGAGGGTTATTTGTAGTTAGAAGCAGAAAACAGTTGAATAGAAGGATCAAGAAGAGAGTTACTTTCGAAAGAATATCGAAAGGTTAAATATTGTTCAATGAACAGAAAGAGATAATTTCAGGCACACAGGGTGTGAAATATTGCAATGAAAAGAGTTATTACCTTCTATACTTACAACTAATCTTTTTGAATGTTGATGTTAATCGGTTACAATATTGCTTTTTTCAGAGATCACTGACGATTTGATCATAGCACAAGCCATGATATTCTTTATTGGCGGTACTGATACAACTTCAACTTTGATATCATTCGCTTGCCACGAATTAGCAGTGAATATGGATGTTCAAACAAAGCTTCAAAATGAAATTTCTAACGTATATGATGAGTGTAATGGGAAAATTACATATGAAATTCTTGCTAAAATGAAATATTTGGATATGGTTATCTCAGGTATGTGCAATAAATTTTTATTGGAATTAAAGTCGTCAAAATACTGCAAATGATGTAAATAAAATATAATTGTATGAATAGTATAAGGTTTAATTTGAACTGCTTCTTTTTGCCTTTATGAATCGCTTTTGTAATGATTACGCCAGCTTTAAAGCAAGTATAAGTATAATGTATTATATATGAAAATATGATTTAATCAATATTTCAAGTTGCATTTTATGTCTTCATTTTTGAAATCGAAATATATTATGTCTCTTTCTGTTGCAGAAACACTAAGAAAATGGCCTCAAGCATTCTTTTTGGACCGGCTTTGTAATAAGGATTTCACTATTCAGCCTACAGATCCTGGTGAAAAACCCTATATCATAAGGAAAGGTCAATCAGTTTGGTTTCCAGTTATAGGATTACACCATGATCCTAAATATTACCCTAATCCAGATCGTTTTGATCCAGAGCGATTCAATGATGAGAATAAACACAATGTTAATATTTATGCATTCTTACCTTTTGGACAAGGGCCAAGAAGTTGTATAGGTAGGTATTACATTACATTTACTCATCTTTTCTCTATAAGAATCGGATTCTTCTTCTCTGTAGATAGCTTTATTTTCAAATAATATCATTATTTGATCTCTTAGAACGATTAGAATACTTTATCGATGGTCACAGAACCATGAAAATATTTACCAAATTTATTGATTACACATGATATCTTGCTATAAATTCTTCAATTATCATTTTATGTTCCAGGGAATAGATTCGCTCTTCTGGTGATAAAGACTTTCCTATTTCATTTTCTTCATAAATTCAATATTGTAGTTACAAAGAAAACAGACACTACATTGCGATTATGTAAATCAACAATTATGATCGTGCCTACAAATGGTTTTATGCTAGGACTTCAGAAGCGAATTACGTAAATTTTGCATTGATATACATAAATTCTTCATGAATTTTCTGGCATATTTTGGAGCTGAAAATTCATACCCGAAATGCATTGTCACAAGGAAATCTATGTCCCCTTAATATTGATATATTCATTGTATGTAAAAATATAATAATTCTAGGATCGGAACCGGTCGACTTTATTATAAATAATGATAATAAAACATGGAGAGCAGAACTATTTCTGGAGCTTTTTTTTGTTCCCTTGCATAACCATCTTATCAATTCATTATATTGCTATCATTATATACATAATAATTATATATTAATTCTATTATCACCAGAGCAAAAATCGTACATATTATATTTGAGTTTATACATCATATAGCATCATACCCTTGGATATCTTTGTTATTATAAATCTCATTTATATGGCAATTCATTTCTATAATCAACATTTATAATTGTTCAGAATCTATCTGAATTTGGATTATGATTCACGTTATTAAAACGTCGGTTTTTTTTCCTTTTCTACTTTTTAATTCACTTCATCATTTACCACATTTATAATATATTGTCACACTGTTATCACAGAATAAAATTCATACACAATATTATACACCTGTATGATCAATGTTGAATCCAGAACGAAGTTTGATACAAGGCATAATTCAATGTGGCAAATTATACATAACAATAAGCTAATCACAATATTTAGCACAATGCTGGTTACAACACTCCTCGATTATTCGGCTATCATCAGGCATATGGATAGGTGAAGTTTGTCTTTCGATATGTACAGGAATGTTACCGACCACATTGCAAACGGCAAAAATTACAACAGTTGGTAAGACGCAATTGTCGAGTTTTTGGAGAAGAAGGGATTGGGTATTTTGTTACATGAATAAGGAGAAACATGTAACTTTCGCATTCCCTGGAGTAAAAGACGAGTTTAATTCCTTATTTTAGGGGCTTGATTTTGAGATCAGTCCCTAGGGATCTGAAATTATCAAAAATCTCGAGGGACTAAAGTAAAAGAAACAAATTTTCCTATGACAATTGAATAATCAATGTACTCCTACCTGAATGTTAAATTGAATTCTCTTATTAGAATTTGAATCTTTATTATTGATGATTTGAATTAGCGTTATCGCAATCAACACAATTTTACAAATACATCATATTGTTGTTCGTAAATTTTGTGGATTTCTGGTAGAATGATTTTACAGTTAACTCTTCCTCAGACTTATCAATATCAAATTTCTCACTCATCTTTTTGACAGCAAGCTTATTCACTCAACAAATGTTTACCCAGCCTTGTTATTATGGTGAATTTACTCAACATATTTCTATCAAGTTTGATGTTGTCAAAATTGTAAGAATGATTAATTTGCTTTTAGACTATTGTGATCCAATATAATACGGTAATGCGAGAAATAGCGTAGATAACACATAACTTAAGTGCCTCTAATTCCTCAGGTGCGTATTTCCCTCGACTTCGTCACGTGCAATAAACTCTACCCTCAGGACTTAATCAAGAACTCAAGTCCTATGTTATATATATAATATTCTATTTGAACATTTTTATTCTAAAACGTGATTAAAAAGATTTTAGAATACAAAAAATCCAAAAAAATGTTACATGTATACAGTGAATGAACTATTTTATCAGGAAAACGGAGAGAAGAAATTGGAATAGTCTCGACACAAAACAAGGGGCGGTAAAGAGACGATCGTTGAGAGTTATTTTTCTCTGCATATACTGAATCAATCTGTATGCGAAAGGAAATTGTAGTTTTAGTTGGATTATTTGATATTATATACAAAAGAATTGAGATAACGGAAGTACCAAAAATTTTTGATCATATATTTTGTACATAGTCCATCTTTAATGAGTGGGAATCTATATTAAACTTTATGGGAGGAGATCAAAATAAATCCAATTATAAACGAATCAAACTAAAATATCAACAAAGTTACATGAAATGAATGTTAATGCAAACTTGAATACTTCATAAAATGTAACATCAGCGATTTTTACTTACTGGTATAAAGTACAAGGAAGTATAGTGAAACCTACAAAATTCACCTATCGAAATTTTGATGAAAATATCCGTTTAGAGCATCCGTGAATCTATTTTGACTATTTTTGGCTTGATGTCGGTACGTATGTTCGTGCGTGCATGCGTTTGTACGTGCGTGCGTGCGTAACTCGCAAATCTTGAAACTGGTTGAACGTATAATGTTAAAATTCGTATTTAAGACTGGTATAGGGTCTAGTTGTGCACCTCGCATTATGGTTCCAATCGTCTGTACCGGAAGTGCACTTTACTTGAGACTTTTTTCGAATTTTCTGATAAATCCAGAATAATCAAACGTAGGATGTTGAAATTCAGCATTTGAAATTGCTGTAGCATCAGAATGGTCATCTCCTATTCTCGTACCAATCGGCTCAGCCGAAAGTGCACTTTATATGACCGACTTTTTGAATTTTCTTCATGAATTCAAAACAATCGGTAGTATAATATTCAAATTTTGTATTAAGCTCTTCTATAACATCTAGTTGTACATCTTGCATAATGATTGCGATCGACTGAACCGAAAGTGCAGTTTACTCGAAACATTTCTTGAATTTTCCGCATAGAAAACGTTTGAACGTAAAATATTAGAATTCAGTAATCAAGACGATAGTACCGTCTTCTGGATGCTCATATCCTATTTTCATTCAGATCGACTGAGTCAGCAGTGCACTATACTTGACAATCTTTTGGAATTTTTCGCATAAATTCAGAACAATCCTCTGTAGAATATTGAAATTTGATATTTCAGTCTGCTGTAGCATCTGAATGATTGCCGGAAGTGCACTTTAGTTGACATTTATTTTCCAATTTTGCGTATAAATTCTGAACTGTGATCCATAGAATCTTGGGAATCAGTATTTAGGAATGTTGTAGCATGAGAATGATGACCTACTGTTTCCATAGCAACCAACTAGGCTAAAAGCGCATTTAACTTGATAGATTTTTAGAATTTTCTGGATAAATCAAAAATAATTAGTCGTGGAATGATGAGATTTTCTGTTTGATTAGCTATATCCAATGATGTACAAGTAAGTCACGTGATGTCGATGTCAGATTTTTATATTTGTGGAAAATTCATAGAAGCTCACGGTTCCATATTCTTTCTCAAAGAAACTGCAGCAATATTTATGTATTGCGTGGACTCACAGGTCTTACCTGATCGCTGAAGTGTGCTATTGAAATATAGGCCCAAAATTCACCCGAAACAGACGGCGGAAACATGATTGTCTCTCTAAGCTCTTTAGATTTCAATTCCAGACATGTCGGATAACGAATACAAGGCATATTTCGATTGTTTCTAAGACCAGAATATATTTTCGTTCCAGGTGAATTCTATGGTATTTTTTATGAATTTGTATATCAATCGTATTGATTTATCATTCATAATTGCGCCTCATAGACTAATGCAAATTTTAATATGATCTTAATATTTTTTATGTGATTTTTTGACGTCTGCAGAAAAAATGTTGTATGTAACTCGTGCACAAAATTTCTTTTGGGCTTTCAAATGATTTGTGTCTTTGCTGCCGCCTCGATAAAACATTTTCATCCTCAAGCACCAAAGTATAATTTTGTGCACTAGATACATGAATAACTATTCTATACATCAATGAAAGTAGAACTAAAATAGTCCGGACATGCTGAGAGTTCTAAAATTAGGTGAAGGATTAAACCATCATCGATAGGATAGTGGAAGTGGAATTCTGTAAGCATGTCATCATTCAAATAGAGTAGAATGACAATGAAACTATATTTCAAGACTCGTTTTTTTTTTTTTTATTTGCATAACATATATTTACAACTGGCCTCTATGAGCCAACTAGCAAATTGGATAGTGTAGCGTCGTGAATTATGGTGCGGTGATGAAAGGACAAAAGAGCTGAGTCTCATTGTTATTGTTTTGATTGTGATTACATTACCGGCTGACGCGTGATGTGTGGAACTGGGGAAGAGAGGTGATAGTTAGGTAGATAGAATAAAACGGAAGTCAGTGAGGAATGAGTGCTTGAAGTGCCGGGTACCGCGAGTGCGTGAGTAGTGATTTCTCGGGAATACGAATGACTGAAACAGTTCTTTATATAATATGTGTGTATTGTATAATTAGAATAAGTTTTGAATTCATCTTGTAACTATGTATCTTTGAGAATAAATCTGTTATTCTAAAGTTTGGCGACGCTACAATAGTTTATATAGGACATGTGAGAGGTCTACCCCCATCGAGGTAACCTCAGAATATTTTAGAGATATAATACATTAGTAATATTTATGTTTGAGTATTTTTTAAGTCCAATGGCTTATTCCTATTTAGTCTTCTGATGTCACTTTCATTATTCAGTAAGTTCACTGCAAGTTCATTAGGGTGAGAGTTTAGCTTATTTTCATAAGAGATAGCACACTTCTGAATTTGCTCACGTACATATTTAATTTTGAAGTCTTTATGGATTGTTTGATTATTAATGTACCATGGCACATTTGTGATCATGCGCAAAGTTTTGTTTTGGAATCTTTGTATAATATTTATGTTAGATTTGTTCGCACAGCCCCATAGTTGAGTCCCATAGGTCCATATCGGCACAAGTGCCGCTTTGTATAGGTGCAATTTATTTTCAATTGATAGTTGGGATTTATGGCCTAGTAACCAATACATTTGTCTGAGTTTGAGATCTAGATGCTGCCTTTTCTTCCTAATATGTGTTCGATAAGTGAGCCCTTTTTCTAGGTGCATCCCCAAGTATACGATCTCTTCCTTTGTCTCCAAAGACTCGTTGTTTATTTTCAGTTGTGGACACGTAACCCTTCTTTTCGTGAATACAATGTGGATAGACTTATTTTTGTTTATTTTAATTCTCCATTTGTTGGCCCAGTTTTGGATTTCGTCCACAGATTTTTGGAGACGATTTGTCGCTTCTAATGAGTCTTCGTGCGATGCTAATATTGCAGTATCATCTGCATATGTTGCTGTTGTGACGTCCTCTTGACAGGGTAGATCGGCTGTGTACATTTGGTAGAGCAAGGGTCCCAAGACACTACCTTGAGGTACGCCTGCCTGTATTGGATACAATTTAGAAGTATTATCTTCGTATCGAACTTGGAAAAATCTTTCTTCTAAATATGATTTTAGGATCGGAAAATATTGATGAGGTAACTTGCATTTAATTTTATAGAGCAACCCTGTGTGCCATACCTTGTCAAATGCTTGACTAATATCTATGGATGCTGCAGTACATATTTTTTTACGTTGCAGACTTTCTTCTATTTCATTTACCACTCGGTGCACTTGTTGTATCGTAGAGTGTTGCTCCCTGAATTCGAACTGATGAGCAGGTATTATATTTTCATCTTCTACCGGAATCTTTACTCTTTTTAATAATAATTTTTCAAATACTTTGGACATGAGGGGCAATAAAGATATAGGCCTGTATGATGTTACATCTGTTCTTGGTTTTCCAGTCTTGTGTATAAGAATAATTTGTGCAAGCTTCCACGCCGGTGGGAAGTAGGAATGTCTTAGCATAGCGTTGTAGATATATGTTAGATAGAGTATGGCTTTTTTGGGTAGCTCCTTTAAGATTTTTTCCGTTATCAAGTCATAACCTGGAGCTTTGTTATTTTTAAGGTTATTTATTTCTCGTCTTATCTCATCAAGAGTTACATGCTTGATTGGAAGTGATAGCTGTAATGGAGAGTTAATGATATTATTAATTTCCTCTTCTAATGATTCTTGCTCCCCGACTGTCAGCCCTAAAGGATTTGGCTGGAATGTTTCTGTAAGATGTTTTGCGAACATTTCCGCTTTTTCCAAGTCATCCCTGGCCCATAAGCCATCTTCCTTCTTGATCGAAGATATAGGTTGGACTGGTCTTTTGAATTTTTTGGCTGTTTTCCACAGGGAGTAATTTTCTTCTGGTCTTACAGACAGATTTTTCAGATTATCTTGAAATGTTTTATTTTTTATTTCTCGTGCCAGCTTACTGATTTCTTTGGATGACCGGTTCAGCTTGTTTTTATCGTCAGGGTGCCTCGAATAGTGCCATTTATGTCTCAGATTTCTTTTTTCTGCGATTTTGTCTCTAAGTACTTTTGGGTAATTTGTTATAGTTTCTGAATGACTATTTCTAATTGGGGTGGAGGTCCAAGCGGCCTTCTGAATTGCAGCTGTAAGATGCTCGACTGCTTTATCAATATTATCTGGAGTTGCTAGGGGTACATGCAGATTTAAATGATTGTTCAGATTACTTTTATATAATGTTGGATTGATTTGTTTCATTATTATATCGGAACTTATAGTCATAATAACAGGCGAATGGTCCGATGATAAATCAAGACAGGATTCTACTGCAACGTAATTTTGAGAGATTCCTTTTGTAATATAGAAGTCTAACAGATCAGGTATTTTGTTTTGATCAGAGGGCCAGTAGGTTGGTCTCCCTGTACTGACACAGTTATAGCTTTTGGCAGTAACTGCTCTATATAATTGACTTCCTTTTGGATTAATTATTCTAGAACCCCAGAAAGTGTGCTTTGAATTGAAATCTCCACCAGATACGAACCTATTTCCAAGTTTATCAAAGTATTCTTTAAAATGTTTTTGTTGTAGAGCATGCTTCGGAGGGCAATATACTGCAGAGATCACAAGAGTACCGTTTGCTTCTTTGATTTTTATTGTTGTTGCTTGCAAGTATTCTTTGTTATATTTCTCCAGCTCGTGATGTTTGAGTTTTTCGTTAATTAGTATGGCGGTGCCTCCATGCGCCGTTTCATCAGGGTGATTTGTATTATAGAGTTTGTATCTCGGGATTTTGAAGAAATGTTTTTCTGTGAGGTGTGTTTCCGATAGGAGCATTATGTCAATTTTTTGTTGATTTAAAAATATTTCAAGTTCCTTGCGATGCTGCACCAGTCCATTCGCATTCCATAATGCCATTCTAATTGTAGATGTTATCTTTGTTTATTAATAAACGTGGTCAGTAGATTTATTATTGTTGTATTTTGTTGCATCATTTGAGTAAACATGGTTTCGAATTTGTTCAATAATTGTGTTAATAGCAATTCTATCTCCGGTTTTTCTGTTCGATTTGTGTCATTAGTTGAATTGTTGGTTATATTTTTTGTTGCTTGAGAGTAGCTCAGATTTCCAGTTACTTTCCGGGGTGTATAATTTAGGATATTTCGTGTATTTATTGGATTTGTTTTATTCCTTGCTTTTTGTAGTTCTTTATATACCATACAACCCTTGTAGCTAGCGGGGTGCGAACCAGAACAGGGTATACATAGAGCTGGTTCTTTTTTATTTTTAGAGCATGAGATAGTTGGATGGTTCCCTGCACATTTCACACAGTAATAGGGATTGGTGCAATAACTTTTGGTGTGCCCATAGTTCTGGCATCGTATACATTGCGGTATTTCTCTTTTTATTCTTGAGGGTTCTACAGATATTTTTGTTCCTAATAAGTGTTTGACCTCATATATTTTTTTGTTATTGTCTCCTGGTTCTAGGTCCACAAAGAATATTGGTAACGCCTCTTTTGTTTTCTAACTTTTTATGTTAGAAATGTTTCTATTGGAGAAGTTGAGGTCTTCTAAAGACTCTTTTATATCTTCTATAGTTACTGACGGATGCAAGTTTTTAATAACCACTCTATATGCCCTGTCTTGTTCAAGTTGGTAGGTATGATATGCGATTTTATTATTATTGAGTAGATGTATTAGCGTTCTATATGCTGTGGGTGTATTTGTATTTATTTTGACGCCTTGGTTACCGTATGTTCAGCGACATCTTGTACAAATACGGGTGGAGGTTTAGGGGTTGTTTTAATTTGGGCTTCGTTTCGGTCATTTTCTAATACATCGAATCTATTGTTTGTTGGTATGGATGTTACAGTGGTTGGTTTCTTATTATATGGCTTTTTTGTAATTATGTGAGGTGGACTGATTTCTACTTCCCTATTTCTTTTTCCTGGGCGCCTTGTATGTACTCTTTGCCGGTTTTGAAGTTCGCCATTTTCTGATTGTGTATTGTGATGCATGTCTACGTCTGGAGTAGTCATATGTATTGATGATACATAAGGATTTCCATAATCAACTGTATTGTTTAATGCATAAGGTGGTGTAGAGTCTAGTGAAGTAGTTATTGGTTTTGTTTGACATGTTGTTAGGAGTGTATTATGTGATGACGTAGCAGTAGTTGTTACATTTGTAGTAGTGTGTGTCGTGATGTTGTATGCTCCACTTGTTAACTGTATTGGTGATCTTGGAAAAATTGAGTTGAAAACCATTGTGGTTGTTATGGGTGTTTGCATTATATTAGAATTTGTCACATTTGTGCACGTGTTCATTCCATCGCTTTTTTCTTGCATATTGTTCGACGTTTTCAATTTTTGATGTTGTTGGGAACACTGGCTCGACTGAGTCTTGTGCGTAACGTTGAGTACTGCGCAAAGTAATGAGCGCGGCGCGCACTTGCAGACTTAGCACTACACGTGTTTTAAGTCACCAACTGACACTTCTGGGCTTAGTTCGCCTTTTTAACTGGTTATTTCTTACTTAGTTTAGTTCTCTAAGTCACTGATTTTAGTTTTTTAACACTTTGCGAATACTTTGGTGAGTTTTGCGCGTGTTTTATGTATTTTTTTTAGCACTATGTTGAACGATAAGACTTATCATCTATTCACTTCTGCCAACAAGACTCGTTTTACCAATAAATTTAATAAAACAGGTAAGATGACTATCTATTGCATGTCCAGTACTCTCGAAATAACATTTCAACATTGAAAAAAATTCAAATCAAAGATCGCTGGCATATTGAACTCTATTTGCTATTTAGCAATTACAAAGAGTGTTCGATTCCAATTACCAAGCATTCACTTTTAATTGTTCTGCCCGTTTCAGTGCTTCATTAAATAATCATGTCATCAATCAATATAATTTTATTCTCAATTTGTGAGTATTATATTTATTGTAGCGTGTTTAAAGTGAGATCACAAAGCCTGCGGCCAAAATGTATATGAATCGCAGAATCGATTGAGTATTTAGTAATTGATAGAATACCAGACATTATAAATGTAGGATCCTGTCCTGAGTGTCGGAAAAAGGGCATGTTTTTCAACTCAGTTTTCCTGATAGAGCTCGGATTGGAACTAGTACTAATCGGTAGCGAATGTCAAGCATTTTAACAAAAAAAAACAAAGTCAAGGAGAGCGGCAGCCACCCTTAAGTGTAGCCATTTTCGTTTAGAACTTCTCTTAGCTTATGACAATTATTTTTTTCAAATTGAAGCTGGATTCTTCCTGACCACGAAAAAAGCAACGTACCGCCTCTTCAACTACCTGGAAAGGCGTCAGCCACACTTAAAACTATTTGATGTTCAGGTCCCAATTTGAAGCGCAACTGTACTTCTCTCATCGAATGTACGATAATAATGTCCAATTATAGCTTTAGACTGAAAAAGTGAATATCGATATGCTGCCTCCCACTCTGTTCAAGAGGGTGACAGCCCCTCTTATAGTCAATCTGATTTTTATGTCCCAATTACGAACGCAGCTATACTTTTCTCATTGAATGTACCCTGATTTTTTCGTGTTCAGGGAGATTCAAGTTTCAAATTGAAAGAAATCGTAAGTTCAATCAGGAAAGCCAAGTACGAAATTGCGTTACACTTAGAGGTGACTGCCGCCCTCCCAGATAGGGCGAAAGGCAGTACTTCGGTGTTTTCGTGTTCAATTTATAAAATGTAATCGATGAGTTCAAAATTTGGATCTAAAAACCGGATAGACTTTAAGAGTAACTGCCGCCCTCCCGGTGCGATCGGCTCCTAGACTATTAGGAGAAGAGCGTCTCGGCTCCTAGAATATTAGGAGAAAAACGTCTCGGCTCGATGTTACTCGAAATTGAGAATTGAAGCAATAAATCAGGAAAATATATTTTTTTAATTTTTCTGATAAAAACAATAACTCGGGAGATAGAAGTGTTAGAACAAAGCTTTTATCGTTCATTTTATTCTAAAATTGACGCATTCAAAATGAAAATAGAAAAATTTACAGCCTCTGTACAGTGTTGATCAACTTGACCATAACAATGAATTGAAGAAATTTTACTCGTCGACGACAAAATCACACAACATTATCAGCTATAATGCTATAAAGAGATAAAATCCAAACATTAGGTTGCCGATGTGTTTTAATACTGGACTCGAGTATAGAAGCTATATTTCATTTGAATGATTACAACATTTTTGTTAGTCTCATATCCTAAATTTCATCGGCCTGGGAAATATACAATATGATATGCTAATTTAAATTTTTTCTGAAGATATGTCATTTTGTGAGGTATATTATAAAAAGGAATCAGTAATTTCCATGCTTTCACAGAGTTTATATTGGAAAAAAGTATTTAAAGATCAAGATCTCTCAAAGATATCTAAAAATTTTGGACTTCCAACTGTTGAACAATAATTATAAGAAATTACAATATTTATTATATTACCAAATAGGCATGCACAAAGAGGACCAAATTTCTACCACTGAAATAGAGATTGTTCGTTTGAGCCACAAAGTCCTTGAAAATTTTCAAGAAGTCGAATATTTTCGAAAAAAAATTAGGTGCATATGAGAACGAATGCTGCCAATATAATGTGAATAATGGTACTCAATACTTACATTCATATTTCCTCAAACGTTCTTGATCTTGGAGTGTACACTGTCTGGGTCCTGGAATAATTAAAATATTTCCAAATTATTTCTCGCATTGAGTTATAACAAGTTATATGTTCTTACCTCGCGAGTAGAAGAATGGTATGCATTTACATAATTTAATTATAGCTTTCTCCTTACATTTAGGTACACAATTTATGAAACTATAATTTCTTGGTTTCATGGGTCCCTGCAGAGAATATAAGTATATGCATACTTATCAAATAAGAATTTATTCTGAAAAAATCATGTTCAGCGCCAGAAGTCGACTATTATTATCACTTTGAGCGCTAAGTGAGATAAATATGGTCTCATACTTTTTTGGGACTCACGGCCTGTAAGTCCCAAAAAAGTATATGAGTCGCACGTGGGCTTTAATGTATTTGCTACGAATTAATTTGATGTAAAAAGATTTGTTTTGTATGTACATAGTATAATTTGGATTTGTTGTGGCGAGAGAAGCATCAGCGTGCTCTGGACTGCGTTGCAAATACTGAAAGCCTAAGATTATTTTTTTTATGTTGTTATGTGAATAAAATTATCATGAAATATGAATGTACTCGACGAATTGCCGATATTTTAGTATGAAGTGGTTCTCAATAAAGTGAAAATATATTATAACTGTAGTTACTATTAATTTCTGAGCTTGTGATACTCCTGGTCTTTCGAGAGGAAATCAACAGTAATGCTGGAACATTTTGCTGCATGAGTTTGGTTGCGTCTATAATTCACCTCCGAAATGTAAGACTATTTCATGTAAGTATTTTAGAATTACTTTTACGAATCAATACAAAGGATTTATAAGTATAAATGGGACATTCTATGTCATGTTAGTATGCAGAGCTGACATTTATATGCGAATGGGTATCATGTATCTATAATATATCTAAATGAAAATTGGGCTAAAATGCAGCTGACGGAGGCTTCTGTAGTTAGCAGCGAAAAAATCGCAGTTTCACAGTTTCTTGTATGTGTTAGACATATTTTGTGCAATTAGTAATTTAGCTGATTTTCTTAGTTGTTTAATCGTGTGGCATTGAAGCACACTCTTAATTTTTCTTCTATTCATAACGTAATTGAGAATGTCGTAAATATAGTTAAGAGATAATAATAATCTGACACGTGATTCAATGCAATAATATAATTTCTCCAAGTGAAATTTTTAATACAGCAATTCGAAATTCATTGATGTTATTCGAATTTCTGAGCATATTCAAAAAAATGACGATATTGAAATGAATCTCAAAATCAAGAGTTCAATGTACAATCGAAAGAAGTCGTGATCAATTTTAAATTAGTCATTTTCTTTACGATGTTCAGTGAAATCAGTCTATACTTTTAGTGGTATATGATTGTGTTCTGCTCAGTAGTGAAATTTGTAATAATATTACCTCAACATCAAACCAACAGGCTCGTAGAAAAATGGTAGCTTTGAATGAAAACTATTTTCAGCTTTGAGTTTTTTCGTTTATGGAGAAAACGAAAATCATTGGTTCAACATTTATGATTTTGAATCAACACGCAACAGGCTTTTGTATAAAAATATTTTAGGTTTTGAATTCTGAGTTTTGTCTTAAAACTTGATGTACATTCACTCAAATGCTTTTTTATTTGAACTCATACAAATAAAATTAGAATTTATTACTCTTGAATTAAAACTGTAAACCTTTTTCCCAAAGCAATTTCAGTTTTAAAAGAGAAATTAATAATTTTGTATGAATGTATAAAATTAATTAATGTAAAACTAAAATATTTTCTCATAAAAATGGTACTATTTTCATGTAAAATATAATTTCTCATGTTGAGAATGAATATTCTGACTGAAAATGTATTCTATTTTCAAACAAACTTATAGTATCTCGCAATGTTGCAGCCACGTGATCTGGAAATCACCTTTTTAATTTTTTCGCCATCTTGGCTTATCATATGCTATTCATCGTTTGAACGTAGCGGTGTGATTTTTGTGTTGTGTTGTGTAATATTACTTCTGGCTGCAATTAAAAGGAGAGTTTGATATAAAATCATTAAAAGCAATTTAATAAGATCAAATTGTCCAAATAATATGTAATTTGAACCCAAATATTACATTCGCCAGTAAATTCTGACTATATGAAGATTTATTCTCATAGATACAATTATTGTTACAGTATTGTTTATATGAAAATGAATCTCCAGTTTAGGTTTATTAGCGCATATAATACTTGGCCTTAAATTGTACAATTTCTGAAAATGGACTTATTTTTTGTTTCATTATGTTTTGCAGGTACACTGATAACGCGTGAAGTAGGTGTTGCCTTGTGATTTACGATGTGAGCATCACTCCGGCCACTTCTAATCCTAGATTTTCTTCATCCAAAGTCATCGAGTATTCTCTTGGGTTAACAACAAATTTAATTTTTGTGCAATTGTTTTTTTGTGATAGCGTATAAGTTTAAGATGCATTTATATTTAGAAGTTTAAGCATTTTATAACTTCATTCCTATATGTGTGCATCAATTTGCGAATGAGTGATTCTCTGTTAAAGTTTGAAAATATTTTGTATCTATGTACACCTTTATGAATTTGTATTTGTATTTATTTTTATTGCCAAATAGATTTTATAGCTCAAATTTAGTATTTTTCTAACCTATACGAGTATACACGCATACATATGCATCCACACACTCATTCACATATAATTCAAAACAGTTTAATTTCACCACAAAACATAATCAGTTTTCAATGAAAACAAGAACCATTCAAGAAAAAATAGAATTGTTTTGATGGTTCTAGAATCCGATTTTTAAAATTTTGTATGAAAACGGTAATATTCTTGAAATACGATTTTCATTTTCAACTAAATGGTTGTGTTATTTCCATACAAATAATGAAAATTTTAGGTCAAAACTTATGTGAATTAAAACAAAGTAATATATTTGAAACTTTTTATTTCTATATTGGAAACCGAATCGTTTTCGCCATATAGAAAACGAAAAACGTTCTCAGTCAATGCTATTCATTTTGAATCAAAACTTTACTTTTATCAGTATTAAAGGATAAATTAAACAAAGCATAATTTCATATAACACTTGTATTAAACTCAGATGTAAGCGAACGTTGAACAACTGTACTAAGCAGTGCATCGTTGGCACCAGGCCGGTAACTGGTACATCGTTGGGCGCCTCGGCTTCCACCATTACAGTATTACGCGCCATTAGGATAAGGATTAGGAAATATATAAATCACATACCATACAACCACTACAATTTGTCATGTATGAACTTTGTAGTTTTGTTTTTTACCGCCATTATGAAAATGTCGCGCTTACACACACGCTGTCTCGTCGTACTAAAATATAACCAAATATGTAACTGTCAAGAATTAATAAAAGTATAATTTCATTATAATAACTTGAATAATTACTCTTTATGTAAAGTGCTATTCTCCAAACGCTACTAAGAACCTAAAAACATATAACATGGTGGCAGCTGGTTGAAAAAACGCGTAAAGAGGTTATGTAGTGAACAGAAAATTGACAAGAAAAAAATTTAATAATTTGTGCTCTTGAGATAAAAATAAGGAAACACAATGGATCAAGTACAACCCCCAAAAGAAATGTTATTCAAAGGAAACGTAGCTCAAAATTGGAGGCTATGGAAGCAAAAATTCGACATTTATTTACTCGCCAGTGGAAAAATTTCAAAAACAGATGAGGTGAAGATAGCGATTCTTCTCAACTCTCTAGGTGACGAGGGAATACAAATATACAATACTTTTGATTTTGCTTCTGACGAGGAGAGAAAAAAGCTTTCAGTAGTCCTAGATAAATTTGATAGTTACTGTAATCCTATAAAAAACCTTGTTTATGAACATTATAGATTTTTCAAGCGGGACCAGCTTGAAGGGGAAACACTGGATCAGTTCTTAACGGCCCTGAAACAACTTGCGAGCACATGTGAGTTTAAAGAAAGGGACGTTATGATTATGGACAGGATAGTGTTGGGAATAAGGAATCCACGAATGCAAGAAAAACTATTGCAAGAGACAGAATTGACTTTAGAAAAAGCAGTGTCTATTTGTCGCGCGATTGAGAGTTCTGTGGCAAAACAGAAGGAAATATCAATGGATGTAAGAAACGATTTTGTTTCAGTGAATATAGTTAGCTCAAAGGGCGGGAATTATAAACACAAATATTCCAATTCAGGTCGTCCGGTGATTCGTGGAGAACATCATTCTGGAAATGCTGTTGCTGGCACAAGCAGGGGAACAGGACAAACTCCAGGTAACAGTTGTTCAAACTGTGGAATGAATCACCAACAAGGAAGATGTCCTGCATACACACGATACTGCAGTCGTTGCAAACGTAAAGGCCATTATCGAAAATTCTGCAGAAACAAAAACGTGAGCGAAGTTGTAGAATCCGAAGAAAATAGTGAAAATGAACTTGACTATAATCAAGAAGTAGTGTGGACAGTGACAAGTTCAGACTTCCAAAATATGAATGCAAATAATACTCAAGTAAGTGCAATTGAGTGGTATGAAAAAATTGATGTAAATGGTTCAAGTATAAGTTTGAAAGTGGACACCGGAAGCCAGGTGAATATTTTGAACATGAGAGACTTTGACAAACTTAAAATTAGTAAAAGTGAACTTTGTAAGGCTACATCGCGCTTGTACTCTTACTCAAATCATACTTTGGACATTGTGGGTCAAATTACTTTGAAGTGCAAATTTAAAAATGTGAAAAAATACCTATCATTTTACATCTTAAATTCGGGCAATTCAGCTTCTATCTTAGGACTCAGTGCTGCTACTGATCTTGGAATAATAAAGAGTAATATTTCGGAAGTAATAACTTTTCAAACTACTGATAAAATAATTGAAAATTTTAAACAAGTTTTCAACGGAATTGGAAAAATTTCAAAAACTTATAAAATAACTTTATATGACAATAACGTACCACGCATATTTGCTTCACGTGAAATACCATTAGCTTTAAAAAATAAAGTCAAGGAAAAATTGAACAATATGGTTGCTGATAATATAATCGTTCCAGTAACGGAGCCAACAAATTGGGTACACCCGATTGTGATTGCTTCCAAATCTAATGGAGATATTCGGATTTGCATGGACCCCCGTGCATTGAACACATATGTGAAACGAGAATTGTTCCAAATTCCTATCCAAGATACAATATTTTCGGAACTAGCTGGTGCAAAATATTTTACTTAACTAGATGCTTCCTCAGCATTTCTTCAAATTCCTTTAGATGATGAAAGCTCAAAGCTATGTACTGTAGCAACACCCTTTGGACGTTTTAGGTTCGTGAGACTACCATATGGACTTTCATCAGCTCCCGAAATTTTTCAGAGGTTTATGTCTGAAACATTAGAGGGTTTATTTGGCGTTGTGTGCTACTTTGACGATATTCTTGTATTCGGACGAACCAAGGAAGAACATAATACTAACCTGACTAACGTTTTGGAGAGAATTTCCAAGTCTGGTCTTACTTTAAACAGAGAGAAATCAAAATTTTGTGTAACTGAGGTCAAATTCTTAGGACACCTATTAAGTAGCAAAGGAATCGCCTCAGACAATAAAAAAATTGAAGCTATAACTAATATGCAAGCACCTCGAAATAAAAAAGATCTTCAGCGTTTTCTAGGTATTATTACATACTTAGCCAAATTTATACCAAACTTGTCAAAGGAAACCAGTATTCTAAGAAGGCTTCTGTCCAATAAATTTGGATGGCAGTGGAGTGAAAACGAAGAAAAATCGTTCAATAACCTTAAAAAACTTGTGACTTCTACTCCTGTCTTATCCTATTTTAATCCTAGTAGAGAAATCGTTTTATCCGTAGATGCCAGTCCTTCTGGCCTTGGTGCTGTAATATCTCAAGATGGACACCCAGTTGAATATGCGTCTGTATCACTAACTCAGACTCAACAAAGATACAATCATATCGAAAAAGAACTATTAGCTGTGGTGTTTGGCTGTGAACGATTCCATCATTATGTTTTTGGTCAAAAAATTATTATTGAATCAGACCATCGACCTCTATTAGGATTGTTAAAAAAACCATTAGATGAAATATCTCCAAGAATTCAATGGTTAGCATTCAGGCTATTAAGATATCAGTTTGAATTGAAACATATACCAGGTAAAGATCTGCAAGTACCAGATACACTAAGTCAAGATCCTACAAACTACAAGATAAATACACAATATCTTGAAAATAATCTTAAAGTTTTTTCTGTTATTTCTACTTCAAAAGAAAACGAAAAACGGTTACAGAAGGCCATTAATGAAGATTTCACACTTAGTAAACTAAAGCATTATGTACAGCATGGATGGCCTTGTCATAAGAGTAACTCTGCACCAACTCTGAAAAAATTCTGGTCATTGAAAAATGATATTTTTCTTCACAAAGAAATATTTTTTTATAAAAAACGAGTTATAATTCTTGACAAACTCAAACAGGAATTTATTGATCTACTTCATGAGTCTCATCAAGGTGTTATTTCTACAAAACTGCTAGCCCAGGAATCAGTGTATTGGCCAGGAATAATGACTGATATTGAAAATGCTGTTCTAAATTGTTTAACGTGTCAAAAGCATGTAAGAGCTAATACAAAAGAACCTCTTCAACCTCATGCAGTTCCAGAACTTCCGTGGCAAAAGATTGGTATTGATTTTAAATCTCTTGGACCTCTAAATTTCATTGTAGTTGTAGATTACTTCAGTAAATTCATCATTGTTAACAAGCTTGGAAGTAAAACAGCTGATAGTGTAATATCTGCACTGAAAAATATTTTGTCCATCAATGGAATCCCTCAGGAAATATTCTCCGATAATGGACCCCCTTTCAACTCAAGAGAATTCCATAATTTTGCTCATAAATATGATATTCATCTTTCAACGTCTAGTCCTCACTATGCAACATCAAATGGTATGGTAGAACGTGCAATCCAAACCGTTAAAAGTCTATTAACCAAATCGTATGAAGATGGTAAAGACCCATTTATAGCAATTCTGAATTATAACATTACTCCAAAACAAGATTTACCGGCTCCTAGTCAATTGTTGATGGGGCGAAGACTAAGAACAAGATTACCAGTCGCTAAAAGTCTATTAAATCCAAAATACTCCGCGAGAAATGTGAGAGATGTGTTAAAAGAGAGACAAAGAAAACAAAAATCTTATTACGATCGACATTCTAAAAAGTTAACTTGTCTCAATCCTGATCAATCTGTCATGATGCAAACTGACACAAGAAAGTGGAAACCCGGAGTACTAATGAATCAAACCGGACCAAATGTTTATGCAGTAAAGATCGATGATGCAATCTACAGAAGAAACCGTAGATTCATAAGACCATTGAGAACTTCCAATATGGAAAACGAAGAAATCAAAATCGAACTTGAAGACTCTCGAATAAACTGTGACTCTCCCCAATTGGTGCGTGAAACCCCGGTTGTGAATGATTCTAACGCTAATAACAATATTATTATGAATTCAGCTAAAATTGTAACTAGAAGTGGGCGTGTTGTTAATCCACCAAAAAAGCTGGATTTGTAAAATATATGTTCATGTATTTTTATGGTTATATTTAAACTTTTCTGAAGGAGGGGCGTGTCATGTATGAGCTTTGTAGTTTTGTTTCTTACCGCCATTATGAAAATGTCGCGCTTACACACACGCTGTCTCGTCGTACTAAAATATAACCAAATATGTAACTGTCAAGAATTAATAAAAGTATAATTTCATTATAATAACTTGAATAATTACTCTTTATGTAAAGTGCTATTCTCCGAACGCTACTAAGAACCTAAAAACATATAACACAATTCACACACCTCCAATATACAAATACTCTCCAATACACACACGTGACTAACTCACCCTAACTCTTCAAGATACACTAAGGACATTGTAACTTCACTTTCCTAAATAATAATACAACCTGAGATAACAGATGGATGTCGGCCCGTTTAAATAATCTTCGTGTTGTGTAACTTGCTGAAATTGTTAAAAATGATATGATTATTAATCTTACGTAAAACCTATGGAAAATATCGCTAACATCAGTGACGGAGGAGTCCAAAAATCGGAGTTTTTCATCAGCTGTATGTATCGTAGGGAAGAGTTGCAGCAAAGCGAGGTCGCCAGGTTGTACAATTGTAAGAAATTATTCTAAAGTAGGCATGTCCTATATTGGATGTATCATTATCTGGAAGTATGATCAACCTTATTGTTTGATACACTAAAAAACCGCAATTTTCTCTGCAAATGAGCTTCTTCAGATTGTGCTCATAATATAAGTAAATATGAAAAGAAGAAAAACTTCTGGAATGCAATCTGCTTGCGTATAAATGTTTTATTAAACGCTGAGATAAAAGTTTTTTGGATTGTAGTAGAAATAGTTTATTTAATCAGATTAGTAATACATAATTTTCTTTTGTAGTATTGAGCACTATAAATACATATAATAAAACTCTTACTAAAGTTCTGATGGATTGACTTTGCCATCATAATTGAATAAGATTGGGATTGACAATGATATTGTCCTATTTTTTAACATGCATGATATTTTATTAACTTAACAGAGCATAGTTGGAGTGGGGGTTGGCTAAAATTGATAATTTCATTGGTTGCTTAAATTCACACACTTATTCTATTGATGGAAGACAAAATTTTAGAGACGGCTGACAATTCTTAGAAATAATATGGATCAAGATAAGCACGTGCAGTTTGGCAATTTAAGAAGCACTGCCCTATATTATTTTAAGTCATGGTGTCAACCACTTGACCACAAATTTATATAACACGTCACAAAATAAGAGGGCTTAAGCAAAAACACTTAAAGTTTTGGGGTTTTTCAATGAGAACGGCCTGGTGCCCGCCTGACGGCAATTCTGATAATTTATGATATGCACATGACAGGCACGTTTTCGTTATGGAAATTTGTAAAATAAACATTTTTCAGTTGATTCCTAACATCTACCCCGCCTTGAAAAGATTCCCTTTCAATAAACTTAATTAGCAAAAAATCAAATGCATAACTAGATATTGTTTTTCAATAATAGTGGACTGTATTGTTTCATAAAATGTTCATGGTTTGGATTTCACTTCACACTCACTAAACTCACTTTAACTTAATTGTGATGTTGATTGTTCGGCTTGGGTCTCGTCTTCAGCGGCGACAGGAAGTGGTACAACCTTCACAACTGGACGGGTTGTAATTCCGGATGCAGTTCTGATTGACACCACACGCGTTTTGTTGTCACTTCCTGGATGCTTTTGAACAACTCGTCCTAAGCGCCATCTCGTAGGTGGAAGATTGTCATTCTTCAGGATAACCATCATTCCTGGCCTCAATGGATTTGACATGTCCTTGCTCTATTTGGATCTTTGCTGTAACCCATGTAAATACTCACGCTGCCAGCGTTTCCAAAAATGTTGCGTCATGTACTTTAAATGCTGATATCTTGACAACCGATTAACAGGACAGTCTCTAATATTGAGCTCAGGCAATGCCATGAGCGATTCGCCAATGAGAAAGTGTGCTGGAGTCAAGGGACTGAGATCATTTGGATCTTCAGATGAAGGATATAGTGGACGGGAATTCAAACAAGTTTCAATTTGCGTCAAAACCGTATACATTTCTTCGTACGTGAGACGCGTTTCACCAATTACCCGTTTCAAATGGAATTTTGCAGATTTTACCGCGCTTTCCCATAAACCGCCAAAATGTGGAGCGTACGGTGGATTCATGTGCCACGCCATCTGCTCATTATTTGTGAATATTGACACGTCAGATTGAAATTTTCTATCTCGCAACAAGCAACCTAACTCATTCAGTTCATTTCATGCACCGACAAAATTCAAACCATTATCTGAATATATTTTTTGACATCGACCACGGCGCGAAATAAATCGTCTAAGGTAATTCAAAAAAGCTTCTGTGCTCAAATCATGTACTAGTTCGATATGTACAGCTTTCGTTGCGGAGCATACGAATATACAAATGTATGCCTTGACTGTGACTCTACTTCGAGTTTTTCCTTTTAAGAATAATGGACCAGCATAGTCTACTCCACTAACACAAAATGGACGCGTGGAAGTTAGTCGCGCTAATGGCAAGTTGCCCATAATATATTTAATGTCCGACTAGTTTATTATTGTTGTCATAATAACACTGATTTCAGGATAATTACGTGACAAATAATACCTGAGGGCATTATGTTCCAAAATAATGCCCGAGGGCATTATTTTGAAAAATAACAAACAAGTTGCCTAGTTATAGCAAGTAACTAGAGTAATTTCTCTAACAGAAATCACAAAGACAAGACATATATTACTAAAAATTTTGATTGAAATACAACAAAAATCGGACATTAAACATTGAAGGCACCACGGGAGTTGAATAGACAATAATGCCTACGGTCAACGTACACACCTCGGGCCAGAGGCCCTCGGAAACTACACTGTTGACCTCAGGCATTATTGTCCTTTTAACACCCTTGATACCTTAATTACTATAATGGTAACCCCTTGGAGACGAACACAAGTGACACATTTTTTCACGACTTTTTTAACCATTGACTTTGCTGAAATTGGCCAGTATTTTGGACGCAGAGATGACATGAGTGCTTGACATCCTGCATGCATTAATCGCTTATGCTCGTGTTCAATAATCAGCCATGATAACGGATGATTTGCAGGTAATATTATCGGGTGTTTTTGTTCTAATGGTATCGATGCATTCTGTAGTCGACCTCCAACTCTAATGACACCATGTACATCAATAAATGGATTCAACGATATTAATTTGCTGGCTCTTCCTACTTGACCAGTTTTCCGAAGATCGTTTATTTCTTCTAGAAACATTTGTTGTTGCGCTGATTTGATGATGATGATTTGTGCCTGTTTCAACTCATCAGTTGTTAATTTATACTGTAACTAGCAACCCGTGCCGGCTTCGCACGGGTGGACATTTAATTATATTCAACATTTTTATTCGAATCTTTGAAGCATAGTTTTATAGTATAAGATAGTTATCAAGA
The DNA here is from genome assembly GCA_963989225.1 of Dromius quadrimaculatus. Lineage (NCBI taxonomy): Eukaryota > Metazoa > Arthropoda > Insecta > Coleoptera > Carabidae > Dromius > Dromius quadrimaculatus. The sequence goes on along the minus strand of OZ022325.1, from coordinate 53,019,521 downwards.
ATAATACCACATATCTTACTTGAGTAACTCAATTAAAACATAACCTAAGCTGTCAGAATTTCTTGATAAATGCGTAGATCTATGTATAGACAGCATCATCAGTATTTAGTTTGATCATTTATGGTAGATAAAAGATTGCCTTGCAGCGCAGGCAATGTAAGCAATTTTACTGGTCATTTTTTCACATCTTGGGTTAGAATTGAAGTTTTTGTAGGTAACCCTTTTTTTTGAGAGCAAATTATAGCCCATGTTCATAGTGATAATAGGTATGTGACTCTACAGGTGGAAGAATTCTTAAAATCAAAATCAAACGTCTAATGCCGCAAGCGCCAGCAGCAACTATAGAAAATTTCAATTCAAACAGTTGAACGATGCTCGATCGGACAAATACCGTTAGTGTTACTATGTCAGAATCTTTATTCAACAACCACTATATAAAATTATAACTTGATTGGATGAACGATGTGTGGACGGACAAATACGGCTCGTGTGCCACTTGAGGTATGCTGGTGGTACAATACTGAGAACTTTCTTGAAAGAGCCAACAACAACTGTAGTAAGTTTCAAATCAATCGGATAAACGATGCGTGAACAAACTAATACGGCTCGTGCGCCACGTTGATAATATTAAAATAAGAACCCTCGCGAATGTGTTGTGATAAATCTTGTAGGGCTCAGCCTACGTTTGCAATGTAAGCGGAAAAAATGTTATTATTTACGACTGTAACGATACCCTTTCGCTGATGGCGTGGTTGTTACTTTTGACGTCGTTTTCGAAAACTGCTAACGTTGTGCTCGGGCGCCAATACGGTCGGTGACGCAGTTTTTTATGACGGACGGCTGGATAGCTCAGACGGGAAGGGTTAGGGTTGTGGAAAATAATTATCAGGAGGTAGGTGTCACAATGAGATTTATTCACACACAAAAATACGACGACGATGAACATAGAACATTATTTTACAGGAACTTGTACGGTGATACTTCGACGGACGGTGACGGACGGCTGAACATGACACTCGACACCTGCGGTCGCAGTACGGACCCAGGCGGTCGCAGATGACGAGAAACTTTCTATGCGGGTGGAACCAAACTTGCTCCCTCGCAGTGACTCTACGTTAAGGCGGTTCGATACTGTGAAGTCACCAGGTGACTCCTCCAGCAGTGCTTCTACGTTAAAAATAATCGACGCTTCGAAATCACGAAGACTTCTTCAGCGGAGCTTCTACGTTAAATAATCAACACTCCGAAATCACGAAGACTTCTTCAGCGGAGCTTCTACGTTAAATAATCGACGCTTCGAAATCACGAAGACCTCTCCAGCGAAGCTTCTACGTTAAATAATCAACACTTCGAAATCACGAAGACTTCTTCAGCGGTGCTTCTAAATAATTCAAAAACAGCAAAAATATTCTAAGTTCAAAACAGCAAAAATATTCAAAGTTCAAAATAGCAAAAATATTCTAAGTTCCTTTTACAGACTTAGAAAAAAACAAAACAAACTCACAAATTGTGTCGGACAGCTGTGCTAACGTACTTAGCACATAAACTTCACTTGGACGGTACACACTCTGAAGATGACGCTCGGTATCGGAACTAGTAGCGTACTTTTGCTCGACTGCTCAGAAGACTTGACTTACAAAGAAGTGACTTAAGTCGGCCAGAAGGCCTTATTTATACCCATAATTTAATGAAACCTTACTTAACATGTTTTAAAAATTAAATCCATATTAGCGCTAGCAATAATATCAAGAAGAAATACAGAAAAAAAAAGAAGTAATTTTTTAAATACAAATTTCATTACAATTATACATTTCTCATTACTCCCCTGTCGACTACATCCCTTTCTGATTTTACTTCCTTAATATTACAATTATCCTAAATAATTTTCTCATCGGTCGATAATATAGAGATTAGTAGACGGTATTGGGGCAGCTGAAAACGGATGAATATACGGTACGTGATGTTGTAGGTTGATACAGAGTTACTGAATTTAATGTTTACAGGGTGCGCAAGAAGTGAATAAAATTGTGATGGACTGAAAATATTCGACGGTGGCAGAAGGCCCTGGGATGTATAACGGTAACGGATTTTGGGACCTAATTCGTTACACGACATCACATTGGAAACCTCAGAAATAACAGTAATGGATATTATACATATAAACCCTCCTCTACAATCACTCCATCTATCAAAAGAATCCGCATCAAAATCCGTTGCGTAGTTTCAAAGATTTAAGCATACATAGGGATATAGGGACAGAAAAAGCGACTTTGTTTTATACTATGTAGTGATGTTTATTACTTGACGAAATATGGTTTGTGAATAGAATAAAAGTCACTATTTAATAATTTAAATAGAAATAAAAGTTTTATTCTCCTGATGTCACTAATAACACTATATTTATATATTTATCACTTAATTCTAACTTAAACAAGGTCACAGATATTTATATTTCATTATTTATATACACTGTTTACTGTTCGATATTAATTTTACATTACTACTACTATTATTACTACTCTCATTACTACTGTGTTCCACACATCTTTGGCTTGGCCTTATATAGAGAAATATCGATCTCTCGGATTTTCTATTCCTCGACTTTTTCCATTTCTAGAATATCACTAGAGGCTTCTATTGGGAGGAGTGATGTGCTACAACGCGGTGCGGCGTAAGCGAGGACAAGGAGCCCCTCCCCATACTACGTCGTCTTTACGAGCTTCCCCCACTCTTGCACGTCACACTGCCCTCTTCTTAAGAGTGTTTCGTCCCGCACACATCTTCAGGTCTATGCCGGAATCGACACTCGCCGCCCTTGCTGCAACCAGTAGTTTAGTAGAAGTAGCAGTTGACAGTTTTTGGTTCGATCGGGCCTGCTGGGTGGAAACAGCAGACCAATATTTGAATTCCGCTGTTCTGGAATATTACCTCTATTATATTTCGAACGATCTTCCAATCTAATCCATCCAGACCGCAGCTTAATTTTGGTATTGCCAGTTTCAGGATGTCGTTCTGCATTAGATGGCCTCGCATGTCTTGCAGCGTTTCCCACATGGAACGGTAGGTTGGTTTGTGATGAAATTTAACTTTCGTTACTATGTGGTAAATATAGCGTTCCTTGGCTGTCGTATTGTCCCTCAGACAGATGGTCTTCTCTACTGTAGACTTCTGGAGTTCTGGTCTGCCAAACTTCTTCTTGAAAACTGCTGCTATTCCTCGGGACATCTTCAAATCTCCTGATACACAATGGGCCAAGAAGTAGTCGGCCGGGACTCTGAATAGATCCTGCTGTACTTCGGTAGTTATTCCGAATCGAGCCCGACTTCCACTTGAAGAAGTCTTCATGAACTCCTCAAATAAATCTTCCTGCGCATGGATCTTACGAGCACGTGCGTCACTGGGATCTTCATTGTTGTCTCCTGCAAATGGTGCTAGCCGATTGAAGTGCACCACTCTTGATTTGCTCTTGGGGTTGCGTCTGATTTCATAGATTATGTCGTTAATTCTTCTAATGACTTCGTAAGGCCCTTCCCAAGATGTCTGTGATTTTGAAGACAGGCCACGTCGCCGCCCTGGGTTATAAAGCCACACAGAGTCTTCTGGTTGAAAACCCCCGTCATGTGCCTTGACGTCATAGGTCTCTTTCATCCGGTCGCTGGCATTCTGGATGTTCATACGGACTCGGGAGTGGATATCGTCCATCTGACGCCTTAAATTATTAACATCATTTTCACCAGCCAGGTATTCTCCAGGTTTGCAGCCAAACTTTAGGTCGCATGGTAGCCGAAATTCCCGTCCAAAAATAATTTTTGCTGGAGTCTGTCCAGTTGTTTCGTGTACGGATAAGCGATAGGCCAAAAGGAACAGATGTAGATATTTGTCCCAGTCTCTCTGGTGACTAGAGACAACTTTGGCCAGGTGTCTGTTGATGGTCTTATTCATCCGTTCCACCATTTCATCAGACTGCGGATGTTTTGCAGTAGTTCTGGCCTTACGAATATTCAATACTTCGCATATCGCTTGAAAAAGTGTGGATTTAAAGTTTCTTCCCTGGTCAGAATGGAGTTCTAAGGGTACGCCAAAACGACAGATCCAATTCTTCACTGAGACGTCTGCAATAGTAGCGGCCTCTTGATTAGGAAGGGCATATGCTACCTCCCATTCACTAAAATAGTCCATGACCACAACAATGTATCTATTTCCAACGTCTGATTCGGGAAATGGCCCTGCTACATCGATGGCTATCCTCTCGAATGGACTACCGACATTTTACTGTCGCATCGGAGCTCTTGGTCGTTTCTGCGGTCCGTTGCTTGAAGCGCACGTAGTGCATTTCCTGCACCATCATCTAACGTTTTCTTTGCAGTTTAGCCAATAAAACCGCTCACGAATTCTCTGCAGAGTCTTTGTTACCCCAAGGTGTCCTCCACTCACTCCATCATGGAGATGTCTCAAGACCTCCGGAACCCGACCTCTAGGAACAATCAACTGTTCTCTACTCTTGGTTTCATTCGGATCTTTCAGGACACGCTTCAAGACGCCTTCATCCAGGATTATGGAATCCCATTGCGCCCAGTATGATTTGACCATCGGGGAGTATGGTGCCACCTCTTGTCATGCCATTCTTCTTCCATTATTGAATAATTCGCAACTTTGAGTCGCCATCTATGTCCTTTTCTATCTCTTGTGGTTGCCAAGCATCGTCAATGACAGTTGTCCTGAACGCCTTTGCTTCAACCTTAGAGCAATGATGACAATCTTTTGGACATGGTCATCTTGATAAAGCATCAGCATTCTTATGTGCTGTACCGGCTCGATGTTCTATATTGAAGTCGTATTCTTGAAGTCTTTCGAGGGACCTGACCCTCAGGATTCTTGAACTGTAATAGCTATCTCAGAGTAGCGTGGTCAGTTCTCAACAGGAAATTTCTACCCTACAAATATTTGTGGAAAAGCTTGATGGACTTCACTACTGCCAGCAGTTCCCGCCGTGTGACACAGTAGTTTCCTTCTGGCTTTGACAAAACCTTACTGAAGTACCCGATTACTCTTTCTTGACACTCCTGCAATTGGGATAGGACGCCCCCAATACCAACGTCGCTGGCATCTGTGTCCAGAACAAAACGTCCTTCCGTCTTTGGGTAACTCAGGATTGGTGCTTGGACTGGGAGTAGTTTCATTCGCTCGAAAGCGACTTGACAGTCTTCATCCCAGCTGTATCTGCGATTATTTTCCGTCAGTCTGGTCAGTGGTTAGGCGATATTGGCGAATCCATGGACAGAGCCCGAGGAAACTGCGCAGCTGATGTTTGTCCGCAGGTACCGGCCATTCTTGAATTGTCTTAATCTTTTCTGCATTGCATCAACTGCTACGCCTTCTTTGAAGACCACATGTCCCAAATAGTTCACCCGTTTCTGGAATAAGTGGCATGTCTTTGGACTGAGTTTCAAACCAGCTTTCTCCAATTGTTCAGATACCTGCTCCAGAGTCTTCAAATGGTCTTCAAATGATTTTCCCATCACAATTATATCGTCCAGGTATACCAAGCAAGTTTTTCCCGATAGTCCTTTGAGTACGGTCTCCATCAGTCGCTCGAAAATAGCAGGAGTATTACAAAGGCTGAATGGCATAGCCGTAAATTGTCACAATCCACTGCCGATGGTAGATGCAGTTTTTTCTCGATCTTTCTCATCCATCGCCACTTGCCAGTATCCACTCTTGAGATCCAGGGTCAAGAAGATCTTTGACCTGGCCAGGGTATCTAAAGTGTCATCGATCCTGGGCAGAGGATAACTAAAATCGTGTAGACCCGTCTTTCTTCTTCACAAGTACCACCGGAGAGACCCATGGACTGTTCGAGGGTTCAATGATGCCGTCTTGCTCCATATCTTGAATGATGGCTTCAGCGACTTCTCTCTTCACAATCGGGAGTCGTCGTGGTGCTTGTCGAATTGGTCGTGCATCGCCGGTGTTAATTTTATGATTGACAATACTTGTTCTTTCTTTTCGTCCCTCACTGGTTTCAAACACCTCTTGGAATCAGCGTATCAGATCTTCTGCTTGTGCGCGTTTCCGATTGTTCAATTGTTGACCCTTGGATAGTAATAGGGTCGTTAATTCCTTCGAAAGTTTATCGCAGTTAGGTTTTATTTTTGTGTTCTGTTTGGTAGTTTTTATTTTTGCAAGGCGTTCTTTTTCATGTCTGGAGTTATCTTTGGGTAGCATCTTCAAAGATTTCTTGCATCGACTTTTTGATCGACCCAGTTCTCCACAGTTCAAGCACCGAAGTTGTCTGGAATTCTTGAGATCTTTCACTGCTTCCTGGACCTACCGCTGAACCTGGGCTTCTAAGCTTTCCGTGGCATCGGAGTCGCAGGTAACCTCTCGCACTCGAGCACTGCTTCTGGACGCCTGCTTTGCCGCTTCGTATTCCAGTGCATGAGCCAATGCTTTCACCAGCTTCTTCGGCCGCGCCAAACGCAGGGCTTGTTGCGTTTCATGGTCTCTGATGCAATCCACAAATATTCTCACAGCCCAGATTTCCAAGAAATCATCCGGGCCAGTTGGATATGCAAGTCGAACTAGGCGTGCCATATCAGCTTCGAGCTCCTGTAGACTCTCGCTGGGACGTTGGTATTGGTTCTTGAGCTGCGTGTGATATACTTCCTCCAAGTGTGCATGGCCGTATCGCAGCTCCAGTCGCTTGACCAATTTTTCATAATTGCTATCTTCTTCCGGTGGAATAGCCTGTAAAATGTTAACCGCATCTCCTCGGAGAGCAACTGTAAGCGCTGAAACTTTCTCAGTACCATTCCAGCCATTAGCCTTAGCAGTGGCTTCAAATTGTCTATGGTAATTAATCGAAGATGTTTGACCATCAAAGGTTGAAGGTTTGACACGCATTATTGTAGTTGAATCAAGATTTGGTGCAGATAATTCAATTATCTTAGCTTTTGAAGCTATTTTCGGAGATGAAACACCAAATTTGAATTTTTCTTTAAGAATCTTCATTTTTTCTTCCAATTTCGAATCCAATTTTGCATCCAATTCTTCTTTAAACATTTTACAAATATCTTCAAATACTTCCTCCCATACCTTTGAATTTTCTCTAAATTTTTCCAGTTGCTGTTCAACTTTCTATGTATTTTCCTTCATCTTTCTATGCAGTTCTTCTCTCAAGTTTCTAGAATTTTCTTCTAACTTTCCTAATATATCTTCTTCCAAACTCGTAGAATTTTTTTTTAATTTTGATTCTGAATTTATAGAATTTTCTTTTAATTTTGATTCTAAATCTTCTCTTAAAAGTGTACAGTTTTCTTCCAATTCTGATTCTAAATTTGTACAATTTTCCTTTAATTTTGATTCCAAATTTGTACAATTTTCTTTTAAATTTATTGCCAAATCGGTTAAAGTTGAATCTTAACCAAATACGTATCAGGGTCCTCACCGTCTTCAGTCATAGCTTCTCGAAGTCGTTCCATTAAAACTTGTTTGCGGTCACTGGTTTCCAAATTCCGCTCTTTCAATTGATATTTTAACTCTGCGACCTTCAAATCTTTCAACAACTTTGTAGACGCCATTTTCCAATTTTACAAAGCAGCAATCAACAAAATACTAAATTGTTTATAACAACCCCACACTCGACACCACTGTAATGTTTATTGCTTGACGAAATCTAGTTTCTGATTAAAATAAAAGTCACTATTTAATAATTTGAATAGAAATAAAAGCTTTATTCTCTTGATGTCACTAATAACACTATATTTATATATCAATCACTTAATTCTAACTCAAACAAGGTCACAGATATTTATATTTCACTATTTATATACACTGTTCACTTTGCTGTTTGATATTTATTTCACATTACTACTACTATTATTACTACTCTCATTACCACTGTGTTCCACACGTCTTTGGCTTGGCCTTATAAAGAGAAATATCGATTTCTCGAATTTTCTATTTCTCGACTTTTTCCGTTTCTAGAATACCACTAGAGGCTTCTATTGGGAGGAATGATGTGCTGCGACGCGGTGCGGCATAAGCGAGGACAAGAAGCACCTCCCCATACTACGTCGTCTTTACGAGCTTCTCCCACTCTCGCACGTCACAATACGATTCATCAGATTTTTCAATTTTATTACGCGCTGAGCTAACAAATTTAAATCAATATGCGATCACTCGAGTGAGATATGTCCATGATGAAAATTTATTGAATATCTCAAAATCATAATTTGTCGAGATAAGAGCTGTCTGCGTGTTTTTAATTTCTGGAATCTCTATAATTTGTTCTATTTCACGAATCCATCCTGAAATATCTTGCGAGAACCAAAAAGGTCCATGCCACCATAATGCGGAATTGATTAAATCAGTAGAATCAGTTACACGAGATATAAGATCCGCTAGATTCTCTTCTGACGGCACATGGTTCCAATTGGAATTGGTCAGTCTCTGAATTTCTGCACTGTGGTTCGCAACAAATGTTTTCCATCAACTAGACTGCCCCTTTATCCACGCTAATGTTATCATAGAGTCGCTCCAATAGTATTGGTTTTCAATATTTATATTTAATGTCCTTGCTGATTTGTTGGCTAACTTGGCGAGTAATACAGCCGCACATAGTTCCAATCGCGGTATTGAGACTTGTTTTAGCGGAGCAACCTTGGATTTAGCACATAGTTGATGAGTCGCATGATTGCCTGTGTCATCTGTGGATCTGAAGTAGATGCATGCTCCGAATGCTGATTCCGAAGCATCACTAAAACCATGAAGCTCTAATTGCATGTGATAGTTCTCCACTGCTCGTCGTGGAATTTCTATCCTAATTAAATCTATAAGACATCGTTGGAAGTCCTTCCAAGTTGTATGCAGTTCTTGCGGTAGCGATTCATCCCAATCCAAATGCAGCTGCTATAATTTCTGTAAAATCATTTTCGCTCGAATGGTGACAGGTGCAACAAGTCCAAGAGGATCAAATATTTGTGCGATTTGAGATAATATGGTACATTTCGAGATTTTATGATTATTTTGTGGATTAACTGTAATGCATAATTTGTCTGAACTCGTTATCCACTTCAAACCTAATGTTTTAGGATCTTTATCCACTTGAATATTCACATCTTTAGCACTACCTTTGTCTATTATTTGCGAATCATTGGACGCCCATTTACGCAACTCAAATTCACGAGTAGCTAGAATCTCTGCCAGTTCCTGCTTTCATTGTTTGGCTGACTCAATAGTTTCTGTTCCAGTAAGTAGATCATCAACATAAAAATCATTGATGATGACATAGCTACAGTTCGAATATTTCTCTCAGTTTTCCTCTCCAATTTGTCTCAAACATCGTTTTGCTAAAAATGCAGCTGCTCTAGTGCCATATGACACTGTATTCAATTGATAGATGTTCACAGATTGGGAGGGTTCTGAGCGCCAAAGAATACGCTAAAAACGTCGATTATCTTCCTTTATCAATACTTGACGATACATCTTGGTCGCATCAGCTGCAGGGATGTATCTGTGCTTCCTAAATCTCAACAAGATACAAAATAATTCATCTTGTACTTTGTATCCTGTATGTTGGGTATCGTTTAAAGAAAGTCCAGAACTAGATTTTGCTGAACCATTAAATACAACGCGCAGCTTTGTTGTAATCTGCTTTTTGAATACTGCATGATGTGGCAAGTAGTATACTGTATTTTCTTCCTTCATGTTCTGCGGAAGTACCTTTGACATATTCTGCAAGTCCTCGTATTCTTGCATAAATGCTCTATAGCCCGTTTGAAGTTCTGGAAATTTCATGAATTTCTTTTACATGGACAATAATCGCTTGTATGCTAAATTGTATGAATCATCCAATTGCTCCTTATATTCGTTGAATGGCAATGCAACGATAAATCTTCCTGTGGCATTTGTTTCTAATGTTGATGTAAAGTATTGTTCACAAGGATCCATCAAATCTAATAGGGGTGCACCGCTGCGCTGATTTCATTCATCAATGTTCCAAAATTTATCCAATTGTTCATGTAATTGCGAATTTATGACCATATGACATGAAACTTCTCTTGATGATAGCTCGGACTGAACACTTCCCGTAACTATCCATCCTAACTTGGTTTTTTGCAAGAAAGGCTGGTCTTGACTTGTTTTTATCTGACCAACGCATAATAAATCCCAGAATAAGCCAGCACCGATCAACAAATTTATAGGACGGCTTTTATCAAAATAGGGATCAGCCAACTTAATTCCTGGATGAATTTGAATAAAATTTTTGTTCATTCTAATATTTGGCATGTTTTCTGTTATTTTATGAGTGATTAAGCAAGTTATACGAGTCTTAAAACCCGTTGTTTTAGATCTAATATGCAAAAGAGTCTTGAATTTCAAATCTATCTTTGATTGATGTATACCAGATACAGTAGTCTCCGATCGCGCCTTATTTATATTCAATTTATTACATAACTCTTGAGTAATAAAATGAACTTGAGAACCTGAGTCCAAAAGCGCACGACATTCATGGAAATTTCCTTGCCAATCTTGTATTTCTAAGATTGCAGTTTCGAGTAATACCTGCGAAACTACTGTGCTTGATACTTGCGTTGTTAAAGATGCTGGTTGCTCAATCACTTCATTTTCTACTGATGTTGAAGATCTTTGTACATTCGAGTTTTGCTTAACTAAATGCAAAAGTGTATTGTGACGTCGATTACATTTTTTACACGAGCCAAAAATACAAAATCTACTCTGATGATCTAGTCCCAGGCAATTAAAACATAAACCTAATTCTTCAGCTTTATCAATTCTAGCAGGAATAGTAAGTGCCTTAAATGTTTTACATGAATAAATTGAGTGTTTCTCATTGCATACAGGACAATTACTTGTAGTTGCTGCATGCGCTGTAACCTGTTTATAAGATTTTCTATTACCTCTAGTGTTCGACTGCCATTTTTGATTAGTTGATGACGAAATCTGTTGATTTATTGAGGTTTTTTGTAAATATTTACAATTACTTTCAAGCACTGCTATGAAATCTATGAATTTACGTTTATCTGTTGATGATGAGATGCGCTTGTCCCACAACTTTTTAGATTCCACGTCTAACTTCTTGCTAATCAAATATATTAGTAGTGAATCACATTTTGATGTTGATTCGCCCAATTTATCCAATGCTGCTAGATGATAACTCACGTCATCAATAATACGCCGTGAATCTATTTATGATGCTTTTGTCATAGCTGCTAATTCGCACAATGAACGCGTATAATATTCAATTAATTCTCCTGAATCTTCATATCTGTCTTTAAGCTTTTTCCATGCTTGATCATAATTACTTTCCGAAATGCCCAACGATTGAATTGCGCGCGCGGCTTCACCTTCTAGCGCTTGATTTAAATAATTAAATTTATCTATAATCGAGAATGTGATCTGTGAGTGCACAAGTGGAATAAATGAATCACGAAATTTAATCCATTTAGATGAATTACCGTCAAATTTCGGCACGGAAAGTGTTGGCAATTGTTTCAGAATTGATGTTGCTGATGCAGCCGGGTCTTGCTGGATTGAATTTACAGACAAATCAGCCCTATTGCTACCGTTTCTATTTAACAAATCTTCTGCTAATGCTAGAAGTCGATAATATTCATCTTCAAACCCTTCACGTTCGAGCGTTTCCGCGGTTAACAAATTGATATTATCTGCTGCTATCTGCGTTCCTATTTGATCCTGAATTACATAAAATTCCGCGTTGAGTAATGTGAATTTTGATAATCTATCATCAATTTCACTAAATTTTTCATTATTAGCGGAATTTTCAATCAAATTTTTGAAACGTGTGAGTTTCGATTTGATCACACCGCGTTGCTTTTTCATACTCTCTAACGACATTTTTGACTATCAAATTGAAGCTTTATGAGATAAGGATATAAGTATAAAGGAAACTAACTCACTGTTCGAATAACTTATTTGCTCTGGTTTCTGGACGTCGCTGGTGATTGCTCCCTGCTGGCGACGCTGAGCATCAAGCTCTTTGATGCTGCTGAATATGATACCTGTTGACTGCTACCTCAGGATTGCGAATGATTCCTGCGACCTTGATGAGTATTGCACGAATTGCAAGCCACTGATTTGTTGAACAAGTCTTTGCTCACACAAATTTCACGATTACTGAGTATTGCACAATTGCAAGTCACTGATTATTAAATAAGTCCTTGTTCACACAAATTTCACGATTATTGAGTGTTGCACGATTGCAAGTCAATGATTTTTCAACAAGTCCTTGTTCACACAAATTTCACGATTATTGAGTGTTGCACGATTGCAAGTCACTGATTTTTCAACAAGTCCTTGTTCACACAAATGTTCATGATTGAATTCAGACACTGATTACTATGCATCCGGCTCGAAGGACCAATGTTTGCGTATAAATGTTTTATTAAACGCTGAGATAAACGTTCTTTGGATTATAGTAGAAATAGTTTATTCAATCAGATTAGTAATACATAATTTTCTTTTGTAGTATTAAGCACTATGAATACATACAATAAAACTCTGACTAAAGTTCTGATGGACTGGCTTTGCCATCATTATTGAATAAGATTGAGATTGACAATGATATTGTCCTATTTTTTAACATGCATGATATTTTATTAACTTAACATAGCATAGTTGAAGTGGGGGTTCGCTAAAATTGATAATTTCATTGGTTGCTTAAACTCACATACTTATTCTTTTGGTGGAAAACAATATTTTGGAGAGGGCTGACAATTCTAAGAAATAATATGGATCAAGATAACCACGTGCAGTTTGGTAATTTGAGAAGCACTGCCCTATATTATTTTAAGTCATGGTGTCAACCACTTGATCACAAATTTATATAACACGTCATAAAATACGAGGGCTTGAGCAAAACCACTTGAAGTTTTGGGGTTTTTCAATGAGAAGGGACTGACGGCAACTCTGATAATTTATGATATGCACATGAGAGGCACGTTTTCGTTATGGCATTTTGTAAAATAAACATTTTTCAATTGATTCTTAACACAATCAATGGAATTTTTTTTTCGATTTCTACTAGTTTCGACCCCACTTGTATCATCCTCAGGAACTATAAATTATGATACATGCGATTAATAAGTTAGAAATGATTACAAAATTTAGTGAAAATATTAATTGATAATAAAATACATGAAAAGTGGATGTAGATAATATTCCACATGGAGTTATGGTGTAAAAAAGTTTACATTTGTAAACATGAAAATATTTTAAATGTAGTCAAAGTTAAAATTAACTAAAAAATGTCTCCCGTTTCACGAAAACCTTTAGAACATCATTTTTGTACTAGTGGAAACCTGTATACCAGTTTCTTATATATAAAAAAAAAGAATTAAGAACCCCAAAGGACCAATTAGAGTATTGCACTCAAAATTGAATTATATTTAATCAAGTCTTTGTATTATTATATTCAAGTAGGTTATTGTAAATTTTACTCAAACTCATTGTGTCCGTTCTTACATTAATATTGTTCTTATCTGCATTGATGTGTAGCATCTCTAATGTCAATCTCTTATTTAGGTCTTGTTCAGAATTCATTATTTTTGTTTCGTTGAAGTTGAACTTGTGATTCAACTCTTTTGCATGTCCCACTATTGCACATTTTGCTGTCGTCATATATATTTTGCCCGGACAATTTCTGTTATGCTCATTTAATCTTGTCGATAAATATATTTTTGTTTGTCCTGTATATGTAGCATCGCAATCCTCACATAGTATTTTATATATTAAATTTGATTGGTGGCTTTTATTTATTTTGGATTTTAAGTTACTGAACAATTGCCCTACAGTATATTTCGACATTTATTTATTGAGCTGGTAACTAACCCACGAGGATATCTATCTAGTAGTAGCAATTGTTTGATTTTTTTCAAAATGTCTCCAAGATATTGTGGGAAAGTTAATTTTAATGCCCTGTTAATTGAATTTTGAGCTGTATTCAGTCGATGAGTCATTGGATGATTTGAGCAATAGTTAAGATATCTTGTTGATGCGCTTGGTTTTCTGTACTATAATGTGGTTATCTTACTCTCTTCATCATGTATGATAGAAATGTCTAGGATGGAGTTATTCTGTTCTACTTTTACCGTGAATTTTAAGTGTTCATTATAACTGTTAAATGTATCCAATGTATTTTGTATCTGGTTTTCAGGTACAGCCAATATCAGATCATCCACATATTTCTCAAGGAAGGGGAGCTTAAACGGTAATTTTATTATTACCTCTTCTAGTAAGCAATCCATAACAATATTAGCCAGTACTGGAGATAACGAGGAGCCCATGGCAAGACCAAACGACTGAACTTAGTATTTATCTTCAAACTCAAAGAAATTTTCTTTGATACAGAATTTGATTGGTTCTAAAAATTCTTGCAGTGGTATATTATCATTACGAAATATTGCACCAAAATGTTAGTTTTGTACATTGGCACCATATGAATTGTTACAACGAAAATTTCAATTTTTCACTTTGAAACAGAAAAATATACAAATAAATGAATTTCATAACCTTTAAAAGCATAGACACATCACAGATACTAATACTACAGCGATTAATGATTGGTTTATGAATCTAACCAATGTAATTTTCCCGGAAGAAGTCGAAAAGACATTGGCACTTGGTTCCAAATTTAGTATGCCTCTTCAGTCCGCAGAATTACCTATTTTGAAATTAGTAGCAGATGTAGAATACATTTTACAAACCACTGATGATCAAGAAGCACAAGACTCGCTGAGATTCCGATTTACTTATATCATGACGAATTTCTGTAACAAAGACAATAACAACAACACAACAAAACAAAAAAACTTGAGTAAGAAATTTCAAAAAACAAAACAATTCTTGAGAAACAAAGATGATATCATAATTCTGGAAGCTGACAAAACTAATAAAACTGTTGCCATGTACAAACAAACATGCATTGACAAAATGAATGATTTATTATCGGATAATACTACCTACAGAATAATACAAGAAGACCAAACTAAACGAATACAGAATAAGAATAATAAATTGATAAAAAATATGTATGATAAACAATACATCACTAAAAATATGAAGAATAATCTTTCCACTAACAATGCAGTACCTCCTAGAATATATGGCCTCATCAAACTACATGAAGAAAACCACCCGTTAAGACCTACAGTCAGTGGTATAAATTCACCAAGTAACAATCTCGCAAAGTTTCTAGCAAATCTTTTAAAAGGGTTGGAAAATACTACGTATTTTGTAAGAAATTCATACGAGTATAAAGATTTCATCACTGAAATAAGATTGGATACAGGATACATGTTAATTTCACTGGATGTCATCTCATTATATACAAATGTACCAGTAAATTTGGTGATCGCAGAGATAGAGAAAAACTGGGCAGCCATAGCACAAAGTACTAATATACCACTGCAAGAATTTTTAGAACTAATCAAATTCTGTATAATTCAAGGTTCCAGTAATTGAACAAGAAGGTACCAATTTTTTCAAGATCTCATAAAAAGCACAGTGCAACTACGAGAAGAAAAAAGAGTCTATAGGCCAGACTTCATAAATTTACTAATGGAAGCACAGAAAGGAAAACTGAGGCATGAAGAGAGTGTAAAAAATAAAGAGGACGATACTAGTTTTGCTACAGTAGAAGAGTTTTCAGTTGGCAGAGATAATGAAGCACTAAAAAGAGCCTCAGGTACAATTGTTGACTTTTACCTATCCAACTTGAAAATTCCAAATCAGCGGAATTTCAGTAGCGGGGATTCCCAACTCGACACACTTGCAGGTAGTCTCTGATGATAATGAAATGACTCAGGTACCTGAACGATAGGAGGACTGGGCATTCTAATGTTTTTAAATAGAACAAAATCAATTTTTTAGTTCCTTTTTTACAAAATTTTCTATATAATGATACAAAATCATAAAATAAGAATGCTGCATCATACAATAAGAATCATAATTTCAGCATGATCATGGATTAATCTTTTTGTCGTTATTACTCGATCACTGGACTCGCTCATGATATGGAAAATGCTTCGCACTTTCGATTGACACACCGCAACTTCAATTCACCAAATAGAAATTTTCGAGTTGATTTACTGAATTTATGTTGCTCTACAATCAGTTTTTTACCACGTTGACTAGTTATCTTGTGAATTGATATCTTTGATGTTGTTGATTGAACTGTTAGATTGATAATAGAGTGCTACTAGAGAGAACATTTTGATTTAAATTTTCCTTAGGTGTTAAGCCGATAATAGGGGTGAGTTTTTTTGCAAACACTTGTTTAAAATGTGCCAAGTTGGTCATAAGAATTACCACCAACCCTATGTCCCATCGGGAGATTAAATGTGCCGAGTTGGGATTTGCCCTTTAGTTGAATGCAACAAAAAATCGGGCATACCCCAACTCGGCACATTTAATCTCCCGATGGGACATCAATAAAGGGCTGGACCAACTCGGCACATCTTAAACAAGTGTGCAGAAAAACGCACCGCTCTTATCGGTTTAACACCTGAGAAAAATTTAGATTATAATGTTTTGTTTAATAGCTATTTATTATCAACCTAACAGTTCAATCAACAACATAAAGATATCAATTCGCGAAATAACTAGCCAACGTGGTAAAATACTACTGATTGTAGAGCAACATAAATTCATTATTTTTGTTGTATGATGCAACTTACTTATTTTATTGTATTATTGTATGTCAAATTTTGTATGATAATAAAAAAAAAAAACTATCAAATTGACTTCATTCTATTTTAAAATATTAGAATGTCCAGCCTTTTTTTCGTTCAAGTACCCGAATCATCTCATTATTATCAGAGACTATCTGCAAGTGTGCCGAGTTGGGTATCGCTGCAGGTACCTGAGATACTCGTATGTGCCGAGTTGGGGAGTCATTAACAGAGACTACCTGTAAATGTGCTGAGTTGGGAATCGCCGAAAAAATCACCGGTCTGGTATCTTAGCTTTAACAAAATACCAACATTTTACTGATGGAACATTTTAGTTTTGTTTGCATTTATTTTATAAAAGGTAGTATTCATCATAAAATACAGAATAATTGAAATTGATCCTTGGATAATTTGAAAAAAAAAAATCCGACTAAAATATTTCTCAAAATTATTACCGGTTTTTTGGTATTATTAAAACTGAAATTTTCATCACACACTTGCTTTATTTTTCTAAAATATGCGCAGAAAAAAATAATTGAATCATAATGTAAAATAAGAATTACTATTTCCTTCAACCTAAGGTGATTTTTTTTCTAATTAGTGGAATTCACGATACCGTCTTTTTATAACATTTCCGGAAATCAGTCAAAACTGTATGTTCCAATGAATTAAAGATCCTAAAAACCTTAGAAAGGAGTCCTCATTTGGAAAAATACTTATAAAATATAATTTTTACCAATGAATTTCCACACCGTCTTTTTCAGTACTAATTCTTGTTACCACCGTCTTTGTTTCCCCCAATTTTATTTACCACCAACATATTTAACAACGTATTCTTTTTATCACCAAAACCAAGAGACTTGCTTCGCCCGCTTGACGTATCATGTTTAATGTTCATCAAACCGTTAGTACAGTCATAAACTGTGGTTTTAGTTTTCAACCAGTGATATTTCGCACCCTACTAACAGGTGGGCTTCACTTACTCTGACCAAGTGTCATGCCGATTTCAAACCTATCCTCAATTCTTTTACGAGACTAGAAAAGACGAAAAGTAAAATAGTTATCCATTACTACCACAAATCACGTACAATTTTATTTGGAATTCTGAGTTCAATATAACTTTCTTCTTCCAAGTTCGATATCTTTGTATCGATAATACTCTATCAAAAACTGTAGAGAGCACTACAAATAGATGAAAAATAGATGAATGAATTTCACTTATAAACTCGATTTAGTTGGCTTAAAATAGGCTGATAAACATTCCTAGTTTTGTAGGCAATGATATTTTTCTTAGCTGGTTTTGATGCAATATCTACACTCCTGTGTCATATTGCTTATGAACTGCATTGAACCCAGATATTCAAGAGAAATTACAAGTAGAGATTGATGATAGGAATAAATTATGCGAGAATGAAAAAGTAACGTACGACATCATAACCAAAATGAAATATTTGGATATAATTGTATCTGGTGAGTTGAATTTGTGAATACTCCATGTTTTTCTCTTCAAAATTATAATTCCGCACGCCTGAATGAATGGTTGAAATGCTATCATTTTTTTGCATTTTTGTTTTTGACAGAGCATGAAGAAATAGGAAAATTCATCAAAACATGTTTTAAGGAATAGTAGGATCACGCAAATATCATGATATATTTATAATAGCAATAAAATATTGGATGAGTTATACGAAATTTATTTACGATGTTTTCCCGTGGAATTGAAGTAGTTATTTAAATATAAGGGTATAAAAGCCAGATTTTAAATTTATATTCATTTTCACGGAATGAATTGGTTTATGAGGAGTGTAATATTGAAAAAATGTGGTACAGAGTGTAGACATAAGTCAGTTACATTGGTTTGGGCACGAGGAACGAGTGTCGAATGGAATATCTTTGAAAAAGATCATGTTGATGAAATTGAAGGTGAAAGATTGCGTTGGCAGCCAGTTTGTAAGTGAATGGATATGATTGTTGATTTGCTGCGTGAGAGAAAGTTTCTCAATAAGAAGAATAAATGAGCTTGTATGAATAGAATAATGAATATGGATAAAGCGAAACATCTTTGAAGAATAATATTATTGTGAACAAAGAAGGAAATGACAGTAGAATTTTTTTTAATGGATGTTATTAAACTCTTGCAACGGTAGGTTCTTTTCTGTGAATCATTACAGTAAAAATCTGATTCCAGAGACTCTTCGAAAATGGCCAACCGGAGTAGTTGATCGTATTTGTACGAAAACTTATAAGGTTGAACCAGTTCATCCCGACGAAAAATTATTGACATTGAACGTAGGAGACCATATTTAGGTTCCAGTATATGCAATCCACAGAGATCCAGCATACTATCCAAATCCAGAAAAATTTAATTCTGAAAGATTCAGTGAAGAGAATAAGCATAAAATTGATCCTGCGGCTTATATTCCATTTGGAGTTGGTCCTCGAAATTGTATGGGTGAGTTTCTCTAGAGAGTTGTAGGCCTATTTATAACAATGCAAACACTAAAGCCCATATGACACTCAATTTTTTCGTACAATTTTTATGTCAATGTTTTGTGATCAATTTTCCTGTACTCTTTTATGAACTAAATCATTGAAAGCAAGAAATCCTGTATGCAACGTATTTCAATTTTTTGTTGCATGCGCATGCGTATTTTATTCTTATTTCCTGAGAATCATACCGACAAGCTGTAGCTGTCAAACATTTAATGTCAAAAATGGGTTATGTGGAGGAAATTGATATCCTGGCTCTAGTTCTCGCAGACGCAGCTACCAATTTAATTATGAAAAATTTACGAGACATCCTGGAAACATTCATTCAGCAATCTTAGATAATTTCTGAACGAATTTATATCAACAATTCTTCATTCAACATTGTTAAAATACCATCGTTCACTTCTCTATGTCGTCGCCGGCTTCTGCTCCATTTTTTTTTTTTTTTTGTACTGATTTTGTTTTATTCTGTTTTAAATGATACGAATGTATTTTCTATCTTTGGCTACCATTGACAGCGCATTGCAATATAGTGCGCATACTATCTGACCAATTAATTGACGAAAACATTAAACAAAATAAGGGGAGTTCTATTATTTCATTGAACGAAAAATTGAGTAAGACAATGAACATTTTAACCTGTTTGCAACAGTCAATTTTTTCATAAACAAAACATTGAACTAAAAATGTACGAAAAAATTGAGCGTGTCATACGGGTCTAAGAGATACTGATATACTGTGTGCAGAAATATTTGTTCAAGGCTGTCAGACCATTATACAGAATTATCCGCAGTAGACTCAGTCAGAAAAATAAAACCAGGCAGAGCCATTTTATAGTATTTGACTATATTAATATACTTGATTAATACAAGTCTATATTCAAGTTTTCAACCAGTACTCTTTGATATTAGAGCGTAAGATTATTTCGGCTCAATCGAGTAATAAATTGTAACATTTGTACTGAAGGAAACAACGTATATTGAACATATTTAAATTGAAAATTACATGGAAAATGTCAAAAAAAATTATTTTCATTTCATATTCTTGGGTATCTTGGTAACGGTACGAACAACATACGACGCCTATTCATGTGGTCCAAGTTAGCGTCGACATACAACCGTCACTCGCAATACAAATCACACGCTAACACTTCCCCTCGAGTCGGTTGTGGATAAGTCACTAGACCAAAATATTCAATCCAGCCAGTTCCATACATTTTTCATGTTTGACTCTTGGTAAGCCTTCGGTCAGGAAATCTGAAACTTGATCGTCCGTTGAAACGTAGAATAAACGAATCTCGCCTCGCTTTAGTACGTTTCTCACGAAGCGATGACGTATATCGATGTGGTTGCTTCTTTGATTGTCGCAGAAAATCGTCAAGTCGCTCAATTCCTCAGATCTCAACTCGATGAGGAATCTCTTCAAAAATTTGGCTTCCTTGGCACACTCGGACAAAGCCATATATTCTGCCTCTGTCGTTGACAAGGCGACGGCTCTCTGTTTTCTTGAGTCCCATGTTATCGGTCCGCCGTTGAGCATGAATAGAAAACCGGTGTAGGATCTTCTATTTTCAGAGCAACTTTCCCAGTTGGCATCGGCATACCCTCTCATTGGTCTTGTATCTGAAATATAGGTGAACCTCACGTCAATGGAACCCTTGAGATAACGGAGTACCCTCTTCACGGCCTTCCAGTGGTCCTCGCCAAAACAGTTATTATACTGTCCCAGGTAGCTCACAGCATACGAAATGTCAGCACGTGTAGTTGAAGCCAAATAGGTCAGGGCTTCAACCAACTCGCGATACAGAAGTTTTAAATCCTCTGGTGACTGCTTTTCTTTCTTTATTAGCTGGATACCTGAATCCATAGGAGTAGCAACTGGATTGCACTTTGTCATTCCAAATCTTGAAAAAAGATCACGAATATAGCTCCGCTGATTTATTGTCATTTGTCCAGGTTTCTGATCGAGTTCGATTCCCAGACAATGTTCAACTTCTCCAATATCCTTGATATCGAAATTGATAGCTAATTCGCTGACAAGTTGAGAGATTTTCTTTTTATCGCGTGAGGCTATCAATATATCGTCGGCATACGTCGCATTCCTCTGAACCAATGTAAAACAGGCAAGGATCTGAAGTTGACGGAGTAGCACCCATTTTCCTGATGGTTTCGTCTAGCTTGTTGTACCAACTCCTTCCGGCCTGTTTCAACCCATAAAGAGACTTTTCCAGAAGACAGACCTTGTCTCCATGGCGTATATCATTCAGACTCTGACCCTCCAAATCAATAATTTCTTCCAAAATCCTGTCAAAATTCTTTGGTAGTGTCATATTAGACCTCTTCTTTCAAGATCCTATTTAAATAGGCTGTCTCCACGTCGAACTGCCTAATAGTCATATTATGTTGAGCCGCAAGTGACGCTAATAATCGTACGGATCCAATTCGAGCCACAGGTGCGAATGTCTCCGTGGAGTGGATGCCAGGTTGTTGACTGAAATCCTGGGCAACCAAACGCGCCTTCCGTTTCTGTAATACTCCATCGGCTCAAACTTGTTTCTCAGAATAATTCGACTACCAATTATTTTGTGTTCTTTAGGTCGATCAACTAGTGTCCATGTATCATATTTCAGGATCGATGTCACTTCTTTGGCCATTGCTTGACGCCATTCTGATGCATCTGATCCACTCATCGCTTCTTTCATGGATACTTCCGAAACGAATGCCTGCTCAGGTGCTCCGACATTTTCGGCTAACTCAGCAACAACATTAAATTGCTTCTTTGGTCTTCCCCTCGAACCAGACCTGACAATTCTGGGTCGACCACAGCCTCTCCGTTGAATTTCTTGAATTACTTCTTCGGCTTCTCGAGAAAAAGCTTTATCAAAGTTTGATAAATCTGGTCCCAATACATTTTCTTCGACAGCATTATCAAAGCCGAGAAAATCATCTTCTTCATGTACGCTTTCTGTTGCGGGCTGCTGCAGAAATTCGAACTCCATGAATCTCGGAGATTGTGTCGTATCTTCGTTTTTTGAGTTCTCATCCGGATCAGCAAAGATGTTGATCGACGGATTGGATCTTCCATTTTCCATGAATTTGACATCTCGAGATATCAGCACAATACGCTTCTCCGGTGACCAAATGCGGTAAGCCTTGGACTCGACTGCATAGCCCAGAAATACTCATTTTTGTCCACGTACATCAAATTTCCCTTTTCCTGGATTTATGTCGAAGTAATATACCTTGCTGCCAAATACCCTGAGTTCAGAAACATCAGAAATCTTACCAGTCCACGCTTCGTACGGGGTCCGACCATCCAAACTCTTCGTTGGCAGTCGGTTGCGAATATAATTCGCTGTATTGACGGCTTCTGCCCAAAAAGAGTCGGGCAAGTTTGATTCTTCAAGAAGGCACCTAGCTACGCTGATGAGCGTACGATTCTTTCTTTCCGCTTTGCCGTTCTGATCTGGGTTTTACGGCACCGTCAATCTCCTGGTGATCCCTCGCTTTTTCAAGTACTCGTCGAACTCGTTGTTTGTGTACTCGCTTCCGTTATCAGATTGCAAACATTTTATCATTTTACCTTTTTTTTTTCGACGAGAGCTATGAATTCGGTAGTGACCTTGAAAACATCCGCCTTCGATATCAGAAAACGAACGAAATAAATTCGACATAGTGTCTCGCTCCAGACAAGGATGATGTCCTCATTGGTCCGCAGATGTCAGTATGTGTCAGCTCGAGGATTTTTGTCTGTCGATTCCACTTACTTGGGAATGGACTCCGCGTCATCTTTCCCTGCAGACAAATTTAACAGTTTTAACTTCTGATGGAGTCTGACAGCTGTATCCCCCGAATGGCATCTTTACGAATACCATCCATGATGTCTCGCACATTTGCATGACTTAATCGCCTATGTAAAAGCTCAAGTGAGACCTTTCCTTCATTTGAATCAGACGATATGACACGTGCGTCTTGACAAAATTCACGGACATAGTATAAATCATCGACTCTGACTGCATCCAGGATTATATCTCCATTTGAATTTTCAATAGTAGCGCCATCTTTCCGAAAATGAACATCGAAACCGCGATCTGGGATTCTACCGACCGATAAAAGGTATGTTCTCAAACCTGGTACAAAAAGTGCATTGTCTAAAGTCACGTTTCTTTTACCGTCGTTTACACCTGCTCTTCTTCGTTACACAAATGGCACGTCGCGCCACTGTTCAAGCACCATTTCCGATTCAGATTGTTCGAGCTTCGCATCGACACGTTCAAACAGACATTTCCATCCTAATATTGCGCGCTTTCTTTTTTAAAACCGGTTCGACATACGTTTGCCTTGTGACCCCGTTTTTTACATTTGAAACAACGAATTGCGTCGTTTTTCCGTTTTCCGTCATCGTTTTTACTCACTTCTGGTTTGTCTTTTCGTTCACGCCAACCGACATTTTTCTTCGCCAAGAAAGCACCCGACGGCAAATTTCGCGTGTCACTCTTACGCGCGTCATTTTCTTCAATAATTTTTATTCGAAGCGCTTCCGGTGCAGGTAACGCGTAACTATATAGCAGTGAAATCGCAAAACAAATCCGAGTTTATATCGACGCCCATTTCACTTAGTCTGTCCACAGAGTCAAAAAAATGATTGAGGTGCGTGGCTGCGTGCGTACATTTCCACCGTCTGTCATTTTTTGTAAGGTCAACTTCTTCAAAAGTGTCGCATTTCATGCCGGACCCTTGGATTGGTAAACGTCTTCCAGCTTTACTCATACTTCTCGCGATGTTTCGCAGCTTTTTACCTGCTCAAGTTCGCTGATACTGATGGACAGAATTATATCCGAACGAGCTTTCAAGTCATTCTTGCACCATGTTTGAACAGCATCTGCATTTGCGTTGCTTGCATCCAGCTCGGGCTTTACTATAGCTCCACTTACATATTCCCATAAATCGCCCTTAATTAACACGGCCTGCATCTGTAATTTCCATGTATCGAAATTGTCCTTTCCAAGAAGCTCAATTCTCGATGCACTTGCAAAATTCATGGTGATTATTCCAGAACGTTAAACGTGTTAAATTTTATTGGGCACTTACACTCGATTTTTCTGTTTATGTTCACGCGAGCCTGGGCCCATAACCTATTAGAGCGTAAGATTATTTCGGCTCAATCAAGTAATAAATTGTAACATTTGTACTGAAGGAAACAAGGTATATTGAACATATTTAAATTGATTATTTCACTCATGTCAATTATACTGACAAATTTTGCATAGTTACAATGACAATTGTAATAATAAATTCCTTGCCAACGGGAATTGACCTCTGAAAATTCCCGTTGCCTCGGTAAATTCCTGTTGGCAAGCGATTTATTGCAATAAATTGCCTTTGTCATGGAGAAACAATACACAGTTCTAATATAAACAAACAATCAGTTCTCGGAAATGTCAAAATTTAATCGTATTGGAAATGCATTTTTCGCCAAAAATAATGAAATTGAAAACAAAAAGTTGAAAAATACAAGAGTATATGACGGCAATTTAGTACATTTTTAAAAAAAAAAGGTTAGTAGTTACAACTAACATTATTTAATAGATACTTATAGTAGCAATTTCATTCGAGAAATATTCTCTACAAATACCACTCGCAACTTTAATTTTATCCTAAATTTTTCTTTCAAACATTGATTACCTTTAAACAAAATCCTTTGAGTCATCTGCTCCGATGAAATCCCTCAAGCTACGCTCTCGTGATTTCATCGGACAGATTACTCTCACGATGTTGCTAGGTAATCAATGTTTCCAAGAAAAATTTATTGATAAAATTACAGTCCCTTGTGATATTATATACGAAAATTACATGGAAAATGTCAAAACCTATTTTTTATTATTATTTCATATTCCTCGGTATCTTGGTAACGGTACGAACAACATACGACGCCTATTCATGTGGTCCAAGTTAGCGTCGACATACAACCGTCACTCGCAATATAAATCAAACGCTAACATTTGATACATCAGAATTGACAGTTATTATCCATATACTTATGCTATTTGAAGATAACTTCATTTGAGATAGTTTAAAATACCCAGCAATTTGATTGAATGATAACTAGAGCATATTTTTATTGAATATTCTTACGAAATTATAAGTGATCCCACACTCGTCATCAGCTTGATCACACGGTTGTACAGCGGTCAAGTTGAATAATAAAATACATTTGATTTTTAGAGTTTGTTTCAACATCGCACTGTGAATTACCTGCCGCGATAGATGGTTAATGATTCGGTTAGTGGATTGTATCAATCAATTAAGGAAATAAATTTGTATTCAAATTATTAAAATCTATTCAAAGACTATCGCACAACAAAATTAAGCGCGCAGAGACACTAATCTGGAACTAACGAAACTTGGGCGGAGTGACAAATTTTAGACTGTAATGTACTTGGAAGCAGTAAGTTTCTGTAAGAAAGCTGCTCTGATTATCGAATGTTCCATCTTATATTTTGAAGATTGTATGGGAAGTTATTATATGCCCAGTACTAATTAATAATAATAATCCCTTAAAAAATTCTGCTATTATCTGAGGCCTGTGTCAATTTTTAATTCATATTACATTTTTTAGGATCGAGATTCGCCCTCTTGGAAGCCAAAGTATTCATTTTCTACTTGTTGTCCAAAGTGCAACAAGTACTTTGCGAAAAATCTCAAGTGCCACTAATGCTCAGTCGATCTAATGTAAATTTAGTTGCAGAGAAAGGATTCTGGTTAGGACTGAAAACCAAGAAATGATAAAAAATCATAGAATGTATATTACAAAAGTCTATCTAGGTATTTCTGGTTCTTTTAGTCTACGGTTAATATAGAAATAATATCGTGTGATGTTATATTATAAATTATTATATTATAGTTGAATAAAAATATAACATATCTACACAAAAATAAAACGTCAATAATTCACTACATTAGACACTGGTTTCCATTTGATAGAAATAACTCAGACAGAAATTTAAAAAACTTCTTTCAACACCGAAGATTCGTAGTCTTTCCGTATGCCATTTGGGCACCAGAACATTCCTGCAATGTTCCAACGGGTGACGGAAATTTTAAGAGGCTCACCAATTATAAAAGTTCAGTGTATCATTATGTCATTATCATATTTGCTACTAACTTAGAGTATTCAATTATATTCATATTATTTAGAATATACTCTATGGTATAAGTCTTCAGGAACGTATGATTAGCGTGTGTCGCAAACATCGGTAAGATATTTTGGTACTGATAGCTACCCTGCTTCCACCGGTGCTTCACCATTTTGTTATAGTTGATACGCCCGGTTTGACAAATCAGAAATACTAGTCAGTGCGGAAACCAATATTGTATCCTGGAAGAAAGGATCACTGGATAAGAAGTGAGAAGCCTGGTACAAGAATCACATGATAATAGGAGGGAGATAGTTAGGGAGTTTTCGATGTGAACATGTGAATCAATCTCATGCAGAAAAAATTTTCACTGCTGGTAGTGGTGAGCTCAAGATAATTAAAGAATCTTACTTCGGGTGTTGTGCAGCTCCTAGCAATGTGGAAAATTATCTCGTTAATCCGCCAAGAGAATCAAGTATCCTTATAGAAAGTTTTCTTTCACATCCCTTTGAAATATAGTACAGCGTCCAACTTGCAAATATGTAAGTATTCAACTCAAATGTAACAGACTAGAAGACTTTCCAATCACAATCTAATCTTGCATATAATTATCAAGATGGCTTCTAAACATATAGTTCCCATCCGCTTCCTAACCATCTCATCGAAAAGAAAAACCTCACTTAATTAATCTTTCATCCGGCCTTTCTTCATATTCGGGGAAAGCGAGTGCTGCCGTCAATTACACAATGACAATCGGCGGAAATAATAGGTTAAATAATGAATGACAGATGAGCCCAAAGTCAATTGAACCAAAAATTATGTAGAACAGAAATGTGACTAAATGAAATAAGCTGTAATATTGTAGGAAAATCTGAAAATCGGATTTTGGCTGTTACAGTGTATGCCAATCGCATGTATTGTGTGTTATTGAAGGCCATGGAGGTGTTCTATATCTAGGTAAATCAAACAACTCTTGTGTGTCACGTGCGCCTATATCCGCTATTGTATTTCTCTGTTTGGCAAACTCAACGGCCTATCCAACCTCAAAAGCAAGAGTATCATTTCTATATCCACTTTTATTCACCTAAACTAAACCAGAAAAACCCTGATAGTGAGTAATTGATGTGTTTGACTCTCTGATTACATCTGCCTGAGTATTTTGTGGCTCAATCTCAAGTTATTGACAGGAAAATTAGGCTCAACTACGTTCTGACAGTTAATCGGCCCATTACTCCTGATAGCAAGGTCACGACTGTTTGAAATTACTAATCAATACGCCCTTATCAACCTGAAAAAATCATGACACATAAATTGCATTTTTTTTTACTTTCTTCATATTTATTATCGTTTGAAATTAAACTGAATCAGGATCCTATTATAGCAAAATACGAATGATAAATGTTCTCTTATTTATCTTCTTATTTTTATTTTGTGTATCAGTAACTGATATTTATTTGAGCGCAATAGTTTCCAATGTACAAAGAATTAAAAATATGAATAATAAACATAGTAAGGATCTAGAGAATGTTAATCAATAAATGAGATAAATTTATGGTAACTCATGCTGATAAAAAAAATAAAAGTATGGAGATAAGTTTTTTCTTGGAAGAATCTATATTTATATAAGTTGTATTTACTATCTTTATGAGGATTACAATTCATTATGCTTATGTATGTCAAATTGAAGCGCTCTCATGGTCAAAATGAAATAATAAACAAATAACACTTATGTAATTATCTGATCTATTTGCTTCAATATATTCCGATTGAGCTTAGTTTGTATAATATTGCCTTGCAGTTAGTCGTGTGACTTTGAAATCTCTGCATCAGAAATGTTTTGGTGGTTATCATTCATTTCAATTATTCTATTCGTATATCTGAAATATTTAAAACCACTCAACTTCTGGGAACAAGAGGGTGTTCCTTATTCAAAACCATGGCCGATTGTAGGAAATATGTTACCTTTTCTGACAGGGAAAATTCCAATGTATTATCTAATTAAAAACTTTTACAATGCTATGCATGAAAGGTAAGATCATTTTTCTATTTTGTGGTAGATACAGTGCAATCCATTTGTGACTAGTTACATTGTTTGGGTATAAGTGTTAATTGGACAGACAATAACGATCTAAAATAGCATCACGCAATTGGGAGCATAATTTTAATTGATCGATACCACTGTGGCGTCCACGGCCACGTACGCTCATGTCACATACACACACATACATTCACATATACACATACATCTACTGTATAAATTACTCTTTATATATATATTAGTTTCTTGTAAATATTTCGTATATTTTAGACATATTCATTACTTTCATAATTTTGTAGATAACTGTACATATTTCATGTTTCATCTTTCCCATATTCTCTGCTTTTTTAACATCTGTTTTCAACCAACCATTCA
The DNA here is from genome assembly GCA_963989225.1 of Dromius quadrimaculatus. Classification (NCBI taxonomy): domain Eukaryota; kingdom Metazoa; phylum Arthropoda; class Insecta; order Coleoptera; family Carabidae; genus Dromius; species Dromius quadrimaculatus. Next base: position 52,990,771 of record OZ022325.1, on the reverse strand, counting down.
TTCCTAGAATTCCATATGTCTTATGTTACTCACCCTGAACCTTCCTCCCCGCAAGAGTGCAAAACTCCAAGATTTGAGGAGTCCGTTTTCATCTCCCTATTTAGCTTCATCTCAGCTCATAAAATCATTCATTTTGTAAATAAACTCATCAAAACAATTACATTGTCTATTTCATAACTTTACATTAGAACCCTCACTACAGTGGTGATCCCGACGTGATTTTAGTGCGTGTAAAAGTGAGTTTTAGTGTAACAGTTAGTGACAGTGTTTTTGTGTGCACGTCATTCAATATGGCTACATCACAAACAATGGATGATTCTGCCATAGATCGGGTAGCAGTGCGGATTCCACAGTTGTGCAAGTGACCCGGAGTTGTGGTTCTCGATGGTGGAACGCGGTTTCGTAGCTGCCGGTGTAACAGCAGACGCGACTAAGTTTGGATATGTGGTCAGTGCGTTGGATCCACGATATGCCATGGAGGTGCGCGATGTTATTTTGAATCCCCCATCAATGAACGCTTATGGCACATTACGGGATCAGTTGATAAAAAGACTGAGTGCATCACAAGAGCAAAAAACTAGACAACTGCTTGAACATGAGGAGCTCGGTGATCGCAAGCCCTCGCAGTTTTTAAGGCATCTACGTAGCCTCGCAGGGTCAATAGTACCGGACTCGATGTTGCGAACGCTATGGATAGGACGCCTGCCAACTCATATGCAAGCACTTCTTGCAACACAAAAAGATTTACCTCTAGAGAAGGTCGCAGAATTGGCAGATACCGTAGCTGAAACAATAAGACCACAGACGACAATCGCTGAAGCTTCCTCCATACCGCCGTATGCTGCCGTTATGATGAAGCAGATGCAGGAACTCCAAGGTCAAATTGCATCTATGAACTTGGAGATGGCTGAAATAAGGAACGGCAGGAATCGTGACGTCATCAGACCTTCACACAACAACTGGTCACGCTCAAGATCACGATCACACTCGAGACAGCGTGAACATGGAACCAATGGCCATTGCTGGTACCACTGGAAATACGGCAACAATGCACGTAAGTGTTCATCCCCATGCACATATAGATCCACTGAAAACCCGGAAAACTGCGCGGGCAGTCGTTAATGGCAACAAACGACCCTAGCCCTGTGATATCTCGCCGCATTTTTGTCACGGATATAGCATCGAAAACGCAGTTTCTGATCGACACAGGAGCCGATCTTTGCGTATATCCTCGAAGCTATGTGCGTGGTCATCGAGATAAGACTCCATATGAGCTCGTTGCGGCAAACGGAACACCTATCGCGACTTACGGTACTATTACCTTGACGTTGAGCTTGGGTCTTCGACGTGATTTTGCGTGGAGATTCGTCATTGCCAACGTTTCAAAACCAATCATCGGCGTTGATTTTTTGGCGCACTATGGCCTCCTCGTCGATGTTCGTAACCGGAAGTTGTTGGATTCGGCAACACGCCTTACAGTCCAGGGAGAAATTGCAACTGGTGCACAACCCAATATCAGAACCGTCTCTGGCTCAACACCGTTCCATGAGCTGCTATCTTGCTTTCCGGAAATAACTCGCCCAGATGGTGCTCCAAAAGATATAACTCATAGCACCAAACATCATATTAAAACGACGTCTGGACCGCCAGTAGCGCAGAAACCGCGACGCTTAGCTCCAGAGCGACTCCGGGCAGCCAAGAAGGAGTTCAATGCAATGTTGAAGCTTGGCATAGCTCGACCATCAAAGAGTCCTTGGGCATCACCACTTCATATGGTGCCCAAAAAAGGTGATGAATGGAGACCATGCGGAGATTATCGCACTCTGAATGATAGGACAGTGCCAGATGTTTATCCTGTACGTCACATTCAAGACTTTTCTAGTACTTTAAGTGGTAAGTGCGTGTTTTCAACAATTGACTTAGTGCGCGCATTTAATCAAATTCCGGTTGCAGAAGAAGATGTCGCTAAAACCGCGATTACAACACCGTTTGGATTGTTTGAGTTCATGTATATGACATTTGGACTACGAAACGCGGCTCAAACATTTCAGCGGTTTATGGACGAAGTACTCCGTGACCTGGATTTTGTGTTTGTTTATATAGACGATATTTTAATCGCTTCTTCGTGTATTGATGAACATTTAAGACATTCAAAAACAGTGTTTGAAAGACTGAAGAAATACGGTGTCGTCATAAATCCCGCGAAGTGTGTGTTCGGACAAGACAGTGTGCAGTTTCTTGGATACCTCATATCTGCTGATGGTACGCGTCCACTTCCGGAGAAGACTTCAGTCATCAGTAGCTTCGAGAAACCAACCACTGCGAAGGAGCTGCGCCGGTTTTTGGGTATGCTAAACTTTTATCGCAGGTTCATACCCAATGCTGCTCAAATTCAGGCACCATTAAACGAGCTACTACAGAACAACATCAAGGGCAAAGCTCCGGTCAGTTGGACACCGGAAGCAATTGAAGCATTCGAAGCAGCTAAAATTAGTCTGGTCAATGCTGCCCAGTTAGCGCACCCAAAGCTTGACGCACCACTTGCATTATTCACCGATGCATCTGACCACTCCATGGGCGCTGCGCTACAGCAGGAAATCAACGGGGCGTGGCAACCACTAGCTTTCTTTTCCCAAAAACTTAGTCCGACTCGAAGGAAATATTCAGCCTACGACAGAGAGCTTTTGGCTATCTATTCCGCTGTCAAGCACTTCCGACACATGGTAGAAGCCCGACATTTTACTATTTTCACTGACCACAAGCCACTCGTGTATGCCTTCGCCAAGAAAGAGCACCAGCCGACACCACGTCAAACAAGCAATTTTTTACGTGGAGTGTGTCAATATTTAAATTATTAATCATGTGAATAATTGTATTTTTGTTGTCTTGACAATTTTGTTTATTTATCTATCATACATTTTTTATACTTGAAGACAGCAGCACTTTTCTGTTGAAACGTTGTGTTTCAAATGATTTATATACAAAACTTTTTTCCCTATGAAACACATTTATTGAAAAAATGAGTTTTGAAAAATTTCTCCCTTCATCATTGGATATATTCTTTGCATATAATAATACGATAATCAGACACAAAATTCCATCGCTCTATGACTGATCATTTTGGATTTATCCAAAAAATTCTAAAAATCTGTCAAGTAAAGTATACTTACGGCCCAGTCGGTTACAATAGAAACAGTAGGTCATCATTCTTTCGCTACAACATTTCCAAATACTGATTTTCAAGATTCTGCGGCTGACAGAACTGAATTTAAAATTTTCAAAAAAAACTTCCAACTGAAGTACTCTTCCGATTCGGTCTATTGTTATGAAGATAAAAAGCAATCATTCAGTGCTACAGCATACTGAAATACTGAATTTCAATACTCTACAGCCAATCGTTCCGAATTTATGCGAAAAATTCCAAAAGACTGTCGAATAAAGTGCGCTTCTGGCTCAATGGATCACAATGAAAATAGGATATCAACATCTGGACGGTGCTATCGTCCTAAATACTGAATTCTAATATTTTATGTTCAACCGTTTTGGATTTATGCGGAAAATTCAAGAAATGTTTTGAGTAAAGTATACACTTCCGGTACAGACGATTGCAATCATAATGCGGGTGCACAGTTAGATGTTACAGAAATGCATAATACAAAATTTTAATATTCTACGACTGATTATTATGAATTCTTACGAAAAATTCGAAAAATCTGGTATATAAAGCACACTTCCGGCTCAGCCGATTAGTACAAAAATAAAAAGTAACAATCTAGATGCTACAGCAATCTCAAATACTGAATTTCAGAATTCTACGACTGATCATCCTGGATTTATGCGGAAAATTCAAAAAAAGTTTCAAGTAAAATGCACTTGTAGTACAGACGATTACAACCATAATGCGAGGTACACAACTAGACCCTAGACCAGTCTTAAATACAAAATTTCAACGTTATACGTTCGATGGATTTTGAGATTTGCGAGTTACGAACGTATACACGTACATACGTACCAACATCAAGCCGAAAATAGTTAAAATGGATTCAGGCATGCTCAGAACGAATATTTCTATCAAAATATTGGAATGTGAACTCTATCGGTTTCATAATACTTGTACTTTGTACAAGTAAATATAGAAAACATAGCATATTCTAATTACGAGTCTAATTCTATCTGATAATATTGAATAAATCTTTGGAATCAAAATTTTATTAAAATTTCGTATATATCACGTACTTGATCTTTAATATATACCTTGATGCCTAAATAAATATAACAAACCACATGAGCAATTTTTCTCACCATTATCAAAGTTATTATTACTAATTTTATTTCTATAAATGTGACGCAAATCTGCAGTTTGTTTTAATCGGAGAACTGAATTTTATTTCTCCAGTTAAAAATATCCATTGTTTGGCAAATAGCCATTTCCCTTGGGAAAATAATATTATTTCTATTTTTATCCGTTTTTTTTCCATATATCCTATCATTAATTGGTGATAAATGAATTACTTTCTGCAAATATGAGTATGCAACACGCAACACATGAATGTCCTGTCAATTTATTTTATGGATAAGACTAGTGCCTTTGACGAACACACATCCTTTAGATTTTTCCTCTCCTCGATCATAAAGATGGTCATTTCTAGAGTATTTAAGAAAGATGAAAAATCACTACAATTTTCTTTCCCATTTCTTTTCATAAATCTAAGAGAACGGGAGCGAATGGGAATGCTGGGTGCATGAATAAAGGGTAAAATGGCTAGAAAAGCCATCCAATCTAGATCAAACTTGATCTTATCTCATCTTCATCTTAGCTATTAACTTCTGAATTACGAATAAAATTAGAAATAGATATCTTTCCACAAAAGATGAATTAGGTTATCTGTCGAACTAATTCAACCTAGCCCTGAACTCAACCCAACTTAATTGAACTCACATCCTAATATAGTCCCTAGCCTGAACATAACACAGAGCTATCGTAATTTAACTTCTAGCCCAACTGAGCCTCTAATCATATTACCCTTACCTAACCAAAACTAACTACTTATACATAACTCAATCCCTAAATCAACCAAATCTAAGTAGATAGATTCACAAGAAATAAAATTAAAAGACTCAGCTTTTGGCACTTGATGAAACACTGTAAAAAAATAAAAATAGAGAAATAAAATAGAATAAAATAAAATATATTCATTGTTTCTGATGAGGACTTTCGGATGAGGAGTCTAGACGTCAATTATATAAACAAATATACAGAATTTAACCAAAAAATAAAAACTAAAATAAATAATTGAAAACACTTGATATTATTTTCACAAAAAATTATCTATTAAATCTTTATCGATTCCGGCTTATTAGGCCATCGTCGGAAGAATCGTTCCAAATATAATTTTACACAATCATATTTGTGGAAATTTATCTGGATTTGAAGATTTATCGAAATTATTTATTGTACAATGAATAAAAAAATTATATCATAACACTAATCTACACATGATTTCAGATATTTTGGGATTTGGAATTTCAGTGAACCAGTGCTTATAGTAAGAGACATTGAACTTGCTAAACAGATTTGTATCAAGGATTTCGATCATTTTGTTGATCATAAGAACTTTTTCAATGAAACCAAGGAACCTGTTTTCAGTGAGAATTTATTCGCTGCCAAAGGCAAGTATAAATTCAAATTACTAATCATTTGGATACGAAATATCATCAAAACATCGGTATATAATATAAAGGTAACATCAGGCAGGGAGAATACATTTTTCAGTTTTGTATGTAATCTACATTGTGCCCGTGACGGACTCTTGAGGAAATTGGAAGTATTAAAATGAAAATTATGCAAAAAGTAAGAATATAAATTTACTTCTCGCATCTTACATTCATATATAATTTTTCAAAGGAAGATATTCTTACTGAAAATTCAAATATTAGCAGCCTAACATTCGATTTCCATGAAAACTATCATTGATATTTTTTGCGTACTTGATTATAAAAAAAAAATCTGTTCGGAAGAGCACCTTGTTTGACCTTGCGTTTTTGCAATAAAAGTGCTTATATCAAAGATGCTATTTAATCGGATCATAGTCTCTCGCAAACTAAGTTTCAGCCCAACCTGAGGAGTTATTGATTGCATCGGATTCAAGCTCGGTTTCACAGACGCGTGAAATGCAATTCAACTATACTTCTTAAAAGTAGTGCGAGTATAGCAAGCTAACTCACTTGCATGTTAGCTACCTATCATCTGAATCACATGAAAATTAGTTTTGATGATAGGATACATATTAATATGATGTAGTTGAGATTCAAACTCTATATTTCTATCTCGTATCTCGTCTTTCAAGTTTGTAGTTTTCTTGTTACTGTTCAGGTCAAAGATGGCGAGATCTGCGAGCAACTTTATCTCCTGCTTTTACTGGAAGTAAAATGCGCTCAAGGTTCACTCTAATATCAGAGTGCTCTGAACGTTACACCAATTTTTTTCTCAAAACTATGAAAACTGAGACTCTAGATATAGAAGTTAAAAACATTCTCAAGAAATTCACAGTCGATGTTATTGGAACTTGTGCTTATGGAGTGGAAAGTAACTCTGTGGAAAACGAGAACAACGATTTCTATCGGATAGGACAAGATGTGTCTGATTTTACTGGAGTAAGAGGACTCAAAACTTTAGGATTCATGATTTGTCCAGCACTCATGAGAGCACTGAAAATAACATTCTTTTCTCAAAAACAAATTGATTTCTTCCGCGATCTTGTTACAAAAACAATAGATTATAGGGAGAAAAATGGCGTTGTAAGACCGGATTTGATTCATCTTATGATGCAAGCTAGAAAAGGGCAGCTCAAGTTTGAGGATCCTGTGGATTATTCAGACACAGGATTTGCCACTATTGAAGAATCTGAAGTCGGTAAAAATTCACACGTTAAACTAGGTATGTACTTATTTTAATTCTTATCATTATCTCATTGCATATGACACTGACAAAATAGTTATTTGTGTATCAAGGCCGTAAAGGTTATCTTTTTTGGTCGAATCTGTTGTTTGCGGCCGAAGCGTAGCTGAGGCTGCAATTCAGGTGAGACCAAGAAAGAACTGTAGGCCGAGGTGCACACAACGTTTTTTAGGCGATCATTACGAAATAATTCAAAATCACATCATTTTATCTATTTATTTCTAAAGCTTTGCAATTGTAAATCTTAGTTGCCGTTGAAATTGTTTTATTTTATTGTCCTCTATCAAGTTGACATTTAACAAAAAATGTGTATTTATTTTTTGAATTGCAAGAACTACAGAGGTTGACGGAAGAATATAATATATGTGCTATTTAAGCGAAAACTGTTTCTTAAAGAGTTCACCAAACTGCTTATATAGGTAAATATAAAGTGTTTGTTAGGAATTAACTATAAAATGTTTATTTTACAAATTGCCATAACGAAAACGTGCCTGTCATGTGCATATCATAAATTATCAGAATTGCCGTCAGGCGGGCACCAGGCCCTTCTCATTGAAAAACCCCAAAACTTTAAGTGTTTTTGCTTAAGCCCTTGTATTTTGTGACGTGTTATATAAATTTGTGGTCAAGTGGTTGACATCATGACTTAAAATAATATAGGGCAGTGCTTCTCAAATTACCAAACTGCACGTGGTTATCTTGATCCATATTATTTCTTAGAATTGTCAGCCCTCTCTAAAATTTTGTTTTCCACCAATAGAATAAGTATGTGATTTTAAGCAACCAATGAAATTATCAATTTTAGCCAACCCCCACTTCAACTATGCTCTGTTAAGTTAATAAAATATCATGCATGTTAAAAAATAGAACAATATCATTGTCAACCTCAATCTTATTCAAATATGATGGCAAAGTCAATCCATCAGAACTTTAGTTAGAGTTTTATTGTATGTATTTATAGTGCTTAATACTACAAAAGAAAAATTATGTAATACTAATCTGATTAAATAAACTATTTCTACTATAATCCAAAGAACTTTTATCTCAGCGTTTAGTAAAAACATTTATACGCAAACAGTGTTTATGAAATATTTTTTGACAGATCAGTCCCAAAAAATAATATTTGACAGATCAGTCCCAAAAAGTAAAATTTGACAGATCAGTCCCAAAAAGTGAAACTTCACGGCCGCAAAAGAAGCCATGAAAACACCTTTTTGTCATGATCGCCTAAAAAAGTATATTACATTGATATACTGGGAGATATATCATTATTGACCTTAAGACTAAATATCGAATTGAAATGCAGGCAAGGATTGTACCTTTTCCTATTTCCAAGGTGGCAGTAGGAAATTAAGAAAAAGGTAATGTTTCTTCACTATTTGGTAGCAAAAACCTAATGTAGTGCTGATTGGCACTAAATTTAAATATTTGAATATCCTTCCTTGAAAGTGAAGACCCAGGTTAGCTATTAATAAGGGCACTAGAAATATTTTACCTGAAAAATAGGAAATGGGCGCCAGTCCCAGAAAATGATCAAAGGAGAAAAAGGTACTATTCTGGGAGACAATAGCGATAGCAAAAAAAAGAAATGAAGCATAGACTTCGAAATCAATTATAAACAAAATTATTATTACTTTTAGGCCCGAGATATCCACCTCCTCATAAATTTATTTAGTAAATAATAACTATGGAAACAATTGTGCCGACAATTGTTGCCATGGTTATTATTCACCAAATAAATTTATTAGGAGGTGGATATCTCGGGCCTAAGGCCCGAAATATCCATCTCCTAATAAATTTATTTGGTGAATAATAACTATGGTAACAATTATGCAGACAATTGTTGCTATAGCTATTATTCACAAAATTAATTTATCAGGAGGTGGATATCTCGGGCCTTAATCAAATAATTCCAAAAATTATAATTAAAAAAAATTTGGTAACTCACGAAAATGGTTAAAGCTATAATACAAAAAAATCTTACTGCAACAGCCAAAAGGAAACTGGAGAGCACGTCACAGACGTTCAAAATTACATTACAAAAATTAGCTAAATCTCCTCTTCAGGCGGAACTCAAGACTAGTATTGGTAGAGAAGATAGATGACGAATTGGTAGCCACAAAATGAACATTCCCAGAATTGAGTAAAGTTGATCTTATAGGGCTTTGATAATTACCCAACGGTCCTTGAAGGTGTTAAGGTTGGCCGTGCGCCTGGTAGTCAACTTCGGGAGGAATTAATGTTCTTCTTAATTTCGTAGACGTGTTGATGTACTCCTTTACGTAAGGTTGGCCAAAAAACTAGTCTCAAGTGGCCACGGGTTCCTAAGATCCCTAGCAGTTTACACTGAAAACAAACAACCCAATCAGTATCCAATTCAAATGAAACAGGAGGTTCCTATAAAAAAATGGGAGAGCTCTCTTTAAACTTGAATAAATAAATTTAGATTTAAATTGAAAAACAAATAAACTGTAAGTTCAGTAAAAATTGAATAAACTAGTAACTTATTTATTTGCCTGATTTTAAAAAGTGCACTAAAAATTTACAAAGTAAAAAAAATTACACTCAGCAATAAATAGAAGAAAAACAAAGAAAATACAAAATCTAGCAGGACAAGAATTAGGATTTATTAGCGACGAGTCGATAAATTTACGAACGTGGTTCGTTACTAAAAAACTTCAAAGTTGGAAAAAATAGTAATTTTTTTGCTCTTAATACGGTTTATATAAGCCCAAGGTTAAACCTTACTCGTTCAAAACAGTAATGCTAAAAGAGTACTTTTTAAAGTGCTTTTTAGAAAGTAAATTTCAATTTTGCTTCTTTTTGGGCATTTAATCATCGCTCGTATTGTAGTACATTTTTGCTTTTCTTTAGAACAATATATTGCGATTATTTGAATACAATTTTACTTCTTCAAATTCACAAATTTTACCATTTAAACTTTGAAAATTGCTTCAATTATAGTGCAAATGATAGATATAATATGAGTTTCAAATTTAATATTATTGAAGCAAATCTTTCACTACATTAAGGCCCAAGATATTCACCTCCTGATAAATTTATTTGGTGAATAATAACTTTGGTTACAATTGTGCAAATAATTGTTGCTATAGTTATTATTCACCAAATTAATTTATAAGAAGGTGGATATCTTGGGCCTAATAGTGATAGATGTCATTTTAAGTGCAAATTTATAATTGTATACTAGCAAAATATAGTAAAAGAGACAAAAGCTGAAAAAATATAAAAGGTAAATTGGAAATAAGACAATTTAATTCGATCATAACGCTTTTTATTATTGAAAGGTATTGGTATCAGGTACTCCGTAGTTGAGATGTTGGTCTAAAGTAGCTCAACTATGCACGCAGATGGTCGGCGAAAATGCGATAACGTGCACTAAAATTTTGTAATTCTCCAACAATGGAGATGCTTGCGGAACAACACAGAACTGCACCGAGTGCCCAAAGTAGAATTAGATCCCAGAGCGACTGTTGGTATAGCAAATTCGACATAGGCTATACACAAAATTTATCCAGCACGCAAGCGCGTTGTGCGTGATCACATGATCATAACTTCCAGAGCTGCTCAACAAGGTGAGAATTTAGAAGACACATTATTTGCAGCGTAATGGTCTTGTGGCTCTTAACGATTGTGGAGTGAGCCAGAGGCTCATGTCCGGGGATATATGACCAAACTATGAAATATAATTTTGCGCACTGAACAAACAAATACATATTTTGATAGAATTCATAGCAAATATGTAATAATCAGACAGAACATATTGATTCCCGCATATAAGAATGTTTAATTTTGAAAAATTATGTTAAGACTCTCGTCGAGACCCGAAACTGCGACGAGACTGACCTACTCGAGACTATGGCGAGACCAAGAAGAGATTGAGCTAGGCGAGACCATCTCGAGATCAAGACGAGATTCACTGAAGTCTCGTCTTGTCTTGTCTCGTGGCAACATTTACTGTTTCAACAGCAAGAAATATTTTGGTAGGAGCAGAAAATTCATATTTAATGTAACAGACCCATTATGCGAAAGTTCTCCCATTCTTCATTGATAGTATGTTATGCTACAAGGACCGAACGACTGTCATTTTTGTCCAGGATAAACTTGGCTGCATTCGGTGAAGATGAGGGCAAAGCCCGAGGCAGAGGCGAGGGCGAAGGCGAGGGCAAAGCACAAGCCGAAGACGAGGCCAAAGCCCAAGGCGTAGCTTCGTGTAGCCAAATTTGTCCGTGACAATGATGACAGTCGTTCAGTGTCCGTGTTGCATACGATACTTTTCGTAGCAAGCGCACCGAAATACTCCCATTACTGAGATTTAAAAATTAATTTGGAAGTATCGAAACTATCTTATCGATTTGAAAAACAGATTTATGCAAATGCAATCACATTACAGTGAACTAATACAATGAAACATAACTTACATGATTTATTTTATTGATTGGTATTTTTTACATTTTTTGTGCTATTCCGTTCACAATAAATGCACATACTATAACGAACACATTCCATAATAAGAATTTCTTTCGAATATCAATTTGACATATATCAATGAAATAAAAAAATCCAAAGGTATCCATGATCTACAATTTCATTTTTATCCGGCGGACAAAAATATCCATTAATTCCCAGTCAACAGAGAACTAATGGAAATTGTTACCATGGTTTGAAATTGAGAACTTTTGAAGCAGAAATCAGCTCAGTAATAGGGTACTTTTGGTGTACGTGTTACAAAAAAATATATAGATCATTCTAACTATTTAAAAAATGTTGTGGATCCTTGTATTAAATAATGAATCCATTTCATGAGGCTCAAGTATCAATCAAAGGCAATTTTCAAAAAAATATTTGAGAATGATCCTTTATTTCATGGTCTTTTCATACTTAGACGTTTCATCCATCATCAGCTGCTTAATGAAAAATATGAGTAAGTAAACTATTGCAAAAACAGCATGAAAAACTTACCACTTGATCAGTGAAAATACTGATAAAAAAAATTCTTGAATATTATAATCAACAGTGCAAAACACATGTTGATGGATGGAAAAAGCAGAGCTTCATAATTACAACCACCTACAACTGAGGTTGGCGAAAAACTATCATTGGACGAGGCTTATAGACCGGAAGGAAAGTGAAGATGAATAGCATGAAATCAGACGCAATTGATGAAATTAGACGCAATTGATGAAATTATTGACATGTTTATTATTATTCCTATAATAAGTTTGGAAATCTAGCCTTTGATTTTTGTTCTTGTTAACAAATAAAGTTTCTTGTAGTAATCGTTGATCAAGATTCATTACGGTGCTCGAAACTTTTGCGTTGTCAAGATCAAAGTGGTGACTTTTTCGATGTGATGATCTGTAAGCGCGCTATAATCTAAATTAATATTTCTACAATTATTGTCCTTGTGTTGCGCGATTATTTTCTTGAGCGATTGACTTGTTTCACCTATGTAAGCCTGGTTGCATACGTGACAATCGATTTGATATAAATGAAATTCATCCTGTCAAATGTCGGTATTTTGTCTCTTAGGTTAGTAAATGAATGTTGAATGGATTTTAAAGTATTATGAGCCAGTTTGATGTTTCAACTCTTTAGTATTTTGGATATTCCTTTGATAATGCAGTGTTCGTATGGTATTACGGAGTAAATAACTTTTTCACCTTCAAATTACCTTTGTTTAATCCTCAAGTCCCCTGAAACTGACTCATTATTCTAATTAGATTTGTGGACAATATCATCCGAGATTATTGTATTTTTATACTCAAAGTTTTAGAATAGTCAAATAGGAATGCTTTCATATTTATTTCCAGCTATTACAGCCTGATTACAGATTTGATTTAAAATTGATAGCCGCAAAGTATAATCCACACAATATTAGTTATTTATGTATCAAGTTCATTTTTTTTCATGAATGTGGAATGAACCAAATGAGTGGAAAAAAAACTTTCCTGTCGAGGTGCATATTAAATTATTTTGAAATCCTGAATTATTAGAGAGAAAATTCATTCAACCTCATCCAATTTGTATTGACAATTATTGTCAGTGTTGTCAGTTACACCAACAAACGCATTCTTATTTCTGAGAAAGGGGCAGTATTTAACGATTTTCTAATGAATAAACGTAACAAATTAATTATGTTTGACGTTTCATAATTCTAAAAGTTTCTTCTAAAATATTGAAGAGTCTCCAAAATTTTGTTGAAGACAGTATAGCCTTCAACATGTTTGGAATGGCGACTATGATCCTCTTCTTCGACTTGAATTACAAATTTTTCGCTCGTTGGTATAAGGGCTATTCCAAAACTTGTTATAGAATACAGTTTTTTTTTCCTTTCCTTCCTGGATTTATGTCCATTTGGACATGCTTGCCATTTCCTCTTGTTCTATATAAATGGTACTTTTCTTATATTTCTATTGCGTCCTCAACAATAAACTTGTATAACGCCCAACATATCTCCGATTTTGGGTCTGATGTCAATGTGAGAGTATTTATCGGTAGTGTATATTTTCTTATTTTTTTTTCTTGTAAATCTGTTTGTGCCTTCAAATGATTATTACAATTGAAAATTAGATGGTTGATATCTCCTCTTTCTCCGCATTCACACGTATCTGATTGTATGATATCCAATGTGCGTAAATGTGCTCTATTTTTAGTGTGCCCACATCTTATTCGAGCTATTATTTTCTCGGCATTTGTTTGTTGAACCAGTGTTCTCTTTGAAAACTGGGACTATATTCTAGGAATGCTTTTCCTGTCGCCTCGCTTTTTTTTGTATACCACCGTTGCCACTCTTTGAGCATTTTATCCTTGAGAATGTTTATGGAGTCATAAGTTGTTAATTGTATGTTCATTTCTTGTCCTGTAAGATGTCCTTCCTTTGCTGCTTGATTTGCTATTTCGTTGCCTCGTATACCCACATGTCCAGGTACCCACAAAAATTGTATGTACTTATTTTGATCTGATAGTTTTGTAAATAGGTATTTAATTTTATGTATAATAGACTGACTATTATGAACTAATTTATTGTTCAGGCTCGTTAGCAGAGATTTAGAATCTGTAATCAAGATGATTTTCTTATTATAATACGGGATTAGGCTTTTCAGTGAGTATAGTATAGCTTAAGATTCCGTGTTAAATAAGCTAGTTGAATGGTTGATTTTATACACATCAGTAGTATTGTCTACTGCTTTGTATATGACAAAACTACTAGAATTCTTATCTCGGTGAACTGAACCGTCTGTTTAAATTATCTCACTCCACTGTTGATTTTCGATATATTCCTTGAATTTAGTATTTGTTATATGGTTTGGATCAGCTTTGTTGAATTGGTTACAATCTATATTAATTTTCAACTAATTAATTTTTGGGTTGTACTGATAGAACGGTATAATTTGAAGTTTTTCTATATTAATATTTTTCAATTCGGAATGGCTTTGTAGTAATAACGGTTTATTTTTTTTTGTTTCAATAGGGCGAATTAACATGCTCCATTGTATCTTGAATTTTGTCTAATAGTGTGCCATTGTTACACTGCATATTTTTGAGATAAAATTTATCCGAGATGAACTTCCTCCGAATTTGGAGTGTAGGTTCTATACTTTCATAATTTAGTATTTGTTTTGGAGTGCTTCTCATGCAACCTATACCTATTCTTAGTGCTGTGTATTGCATGTTATCTATTTTTTTTTAAGTTTGAGTTAGATGCTGTACATATAAAATTAGATGAGTAATCTAGGTGCGGCCTTATTAGGGCTCTGTAGAGCATTATTAGTGTAGAGAAATGTGCTCCCCACTTGTACTCAGTTACACAACGCATTAAATTGAGACCTTTATGACATTTATTTGTTACCTAAGTAATTTCTTTTGTCCATATTGATTTCGAATCAAACCAGACTCCCAAGAACTTCTTGGTGCTCACTACTTGTAGGGATTTGTTGTTGATTTTTATTAGAGGACTTACTATGAGTCGATGTCTTGTGAATATCATTATTTTACTTTTTTCCGCTGAGATCGAGGGTTGCAGGTTCTCCAGTAATACTGTTAGTTTATCTAACTGTTTTTGAAGTCTTCTCTGGACTTCTTTTAATGTTCTTCCTTTGCTGTAGATAGCTATATCGCCAGCAAATTGTAGTATGCTTGTTTTTTGATCTCGTATGGTTTAGAATTGGTATGGATAGAGAATAATAATGGGCTTAATATCGAACTCTGCGGCATTCCTCTATTTGTATAGTATGGTCCAATCAGTTCGCTTTCATGTTTTATGTAGACTGTTTGGTTTTGCAGATATTTTGTTATCCAGTTTGATACCGAATTAGGGACTCCAATATCTGTGAGTTTATTATATAGAATGTCGAGATTGATGTTGTCGTACGCCCCCTTGATGTCCAGGAAGGCGCATATTATGTATTTATTGGTACTATAAGTATAATAATAAGTAATACTATCTATTTCTAGCTATCATTCTGTTACTATCTGCGTCCATCCACTTGGGTTTGCAGTTGATTCACGTTTTAATTTTATTAGTTTTGACTGGTATTGTTTCATTCGCTGCTTTATTTATAAGATTTGTTAATACGTTATAATCTTCGATCATTTGGTTATCGCTAGAAGAATTTTTGAGGTTATCTATATCTGCTTCGATCATTTGGGTATACTAATCCCAGTTTGCATCTTTATAGCTTTTCCGCTTGATAGTTTCATTGGTTTGTTCGTAAATAGCATTTGCGAAGTTGATAAGTACAAGAATGTGATAGCTGTTGGAGTTATCTTTGATTATTGACCACTTTTCCACATAACCTGCTAATATAGATGAGGTGATAGCTAGATCTAGTAAGCTCTCTCTCCAATTTAATCGTTTCGTCGTTGTGGAATAATCTTCATTAAGTAGGCATAAGTTTTCTTGTTGTAGAATATAGTATTCTATCATTTTTACCTCACGTCTCCTAATTCCTCATCAAAATTTATAGTACTCATTATCAGTGAGGGTTATTTGTAGTTAGAAGCAGTTAACAGCTGAATAAAAGAATCAAGAAGAGAGTAACTTTCGAAAGAATATCGAAAGGGGAAATATTGTTCAAAGAACAGAAAAAGATAATTTCAGGTACACAGGGAGTGAAATATTGCTATGGAAAGAGTTATTACATTCTATACTTACAACTAATCTTTTTGAATGTTGAAAATCTCTCTTTCATGTTAATTGGTTACAATATTGTTTTTTTCAGAGATCACTGACGATTTGATCATAGCACAAGCCATGATATTCTTTATTGGCGGTACTGATACAACTTCAAGTTTGATATCATTCGCTTGCCACGAATTAGCAGTGAATATGGATGTTCAAACAAAGCTTCAAAATGAAATTTCTAACGTATATGATGAGTGTAATGGGAAAATTACATATGAAATTCTTGCTAAAATGAAATATTTGGATATGGTTATCTCAGGTATGTGCAATAAATTTTTATAGGAATTAAAGTCTTCCAAATACTGCAGATGAGTTAAAATATATTTTTAAGAATAGTATAAGGTTAAATATCAACTGCTTCTTTTTGGCGTTATGAATCGTTATTGTAATGATTACACCAGCTTTAAAGCAAGTATAAGTATCATGTATTATAAAAGTAATATGATTTGATCAATATTCAAAGTTGCATATTATTTCTTCATTTTTGAAATCGAAATATATTATGTCCCTTTCTGTTGCAGAAACACTAAGAAAATAGCCTCAAGCATTCTTTTTTGACCGGCTTTGCAATAAGGATTTCACTATTCAGCCTACAGATCCTGGTGAAAAACCCTATATCATAAGGAAAGGTCAATCAGTTTGGTTTCCAGTTGTAGGATTACACCATGATCCCAAATATTACCCTAATCCAGACCGTTTTGATCCAGAGCGATTCAATGATGAGAATAAACACAATGTTAATATTTATGCATTCTTACCTTTTGGACAAGGGCCAAGAAGTTGTATAGGTAGGTATTACATTACATTTACTTATCTTTTCCCTATAAGAATCGGATTCTTCTTCTCTGTAGATAGCTTAATTTTCATATAATATCATTATTTGATCTCTTAGAACGATAAGAATACTTTATCGATGGTCACAGAACCATGAAAATATTTACCAAATTTATTGATTACACATGATATCTTGCTATAAATTCTTCAATTATCATTTTATGTTCCAGGGAATAGATTCGCTCTTCTGGTGATAAAGACTTTCCTATTTCATTTTCTTCATAAATTCAATATTGTAGTTACAAAGAAAACAGACACTACATTGCGATTATGTAAATCAACAATTTTGATCGCGCCTACAAATGGTTTTATGCTAGGACTCCAGAAGCGAATTACGTAAATTTTGCATTGATATACATAAATTCTTCATGAATTTTCTGGCATATTTTGGAGCTGAAAATTCATACCCGAAATGCATTGTCACAACGAAGTCTATGTCCCCTTAATATTGATATATTCATTGTATGTAAAAATATAATAATTCTAGGATTGGAACCGGTCGACTTTATTATAAATAATGATAATAAAACATGGAGAGCAGAACTATTGCTGGAGCTTTTTTTTGTTCCCTAGCATTACCATCTTATCAATTCATCATATTGATATCATTATATACATAATAATTATATATTAATTCAATAATCACCAGAACAGAAATCGTACACATTATATTTGAGTTTATACATCATATAGCATCATACCCTTGGATATCTTTGTTATTATAAATCTCATTTATATGGCAATTCATTTCTTTAATCAACATTTTTCATTGTTTAGAAGCTATCTGAATTTGGATTATGATTCACGTTATTAAAAATTCAGTTTTTTTTCCTCCTCTACTTATTTAATTCACTTCATCACTGACCACATTTATAATATATTATTACACTGTTATCACAAAATAACATTCATGCACAATATTATACACCTGTATGATCAATGTTGAATTCAAAACGAAGTTTGATACAAGGCATAATTCGATGTGGCAAATTATACATAACAATAAGCTAATCACAATATTCAGCACAATGCTGGTTACAGCACTTTTCGATTATTCGGCTATCATCAGGCGTATGAAAAGGTGTAGTTTGTCTTTCGATATGTACAGGAATGTTACCGATCACATCGCAACCGGCAAAAATTACAACAGTTGGTAAGACGCAATCGTCGAGTTTTTGGAGAAGAAGGGATTTGGTATTTTGTTACATGAATAAAGAGAAACATGTAATTTTCGCATTCCCTGGAGTGAAAGACGAGTTTAATCCCTCATTCCAGGGCCTCAAGTTTGAGTTTAGAAATTATCAAAAATCCCAAGGGAATAAAGTAAAATAAACAAATTGTCCTATGACAACTGAGTAATCAATGTACATCTAGCTGAATGTAGAATTGAATCGCAATTAACACAATTCTACAAATGCATCATATTGTTGTTCGTAAATTTTGTGGATTCCTGGTAAAATGATTTTATAGTCAACTCTCCCGCAGACATATCAATATCAAATTTCTCATTAATCTTTTTGACAGCAAGCTTATTCACCTAACAAATGCTTACCCAGCTTTGCTATTATGGTGAATTTACTCAACATTTTTGTATCAAGTTTGTTGTTGTCAAAATAGTAAGATTGATTAATTTGCTTTTAAACTATTGTGATTCACGTGCAATAAACTCTACTCTCAGGACTAAATCAAGCACTCAAGTCCCACATTATATAATGTCCTATTTCAACATTTTTATTCTAAAACGTAATTAAAAAGATTCTAGAATACAGAAAAATTCAAAAAAATGTTACATGTATACAGTGAATGAACTATGTTATTAGGAAAACGGAGAAAATAAATTGGAATAGCCTCGACCCAAAACAAGGGGCGGTAAAGAGACGATCGTTAGGAGTTATTTTTCTCTGCATATACTGAATCAAATCTGTATGCAAAATGAATTTGTAGTTTCAGTAGGATTATTTAATATTATATACAAGAGAATTAAGATAAGGCAAGTTCCAAAAATTTTTGATCATATATTTTGTACATAATCCATCTTTAAAGAGTGGAAATCTATTATAAACTTTATGGGAGAAAATCAAAATGAATCCAATTATAAACGAATCAAACTAAAATATCAAAAAAGCTACATAGAAATGAATGTTTATGCAAATTTGATTTCTTTATAAAATGTTACATCAGCGATTCTTATATTTGTGGAAGATTAATAGAAACTTTCGGTTCCATATACTTTCTTGAAGAAACTATAGCAATATTTATGTATTGCGTAGACTCACAGGCCTTATACCTGACCGCTGGAGGGTGACCATTGAAATATAAGCCCAAAATTCGCCCGGAACAGACGGCGGGTACATGATTGTCCCTCTAAGCTCTTTAGATTCTAATTCCAGACATGTCGGATAACGAATCCAAGACATATTCCGATTGTTTCCAAGAGCAGAATATATTTTCTTTCCAGGTGAATTCTATGGTACTTTTTATGAATTCATATATCAATCGCATTGATTTATCATTCATAATTGCGCGTTATAAACTAATGCAACTTTTTTCTAGATGTATTCTAGGCGAGAAGATTCTGGCTTGATTTTTTTTCGTATCCGGGTAAACAAACCAATGAAGTCCTGCCCTAGCAGCCTGATTTATGGAATCTTCGAACAAGCCAATCAACAGTCTTGGATCAAGTTATCTCGTATTAAATTTTTCGTCTAGCTCGCTTAAACATATTATCAATTCCCATCACCTGTTTTATCTAGTAAATGATGTGAGATGAAATTTAAAGTTCAAGATTGGTGTAGAATTTGCTAATCATAAACTGTGGATTGGTTTATCGGTTTCAATTATTTGTGGAATCGAGCCTAATCAAACTTTTATAAGATTCTCCTAGATCTATTTATTCAAAGGTTTTACAAAGATAATTTTATTACATTTTGTCGTAACAGAAAATGGTGGTGCAATTTTCTTTCTTTGTGCAATAGTTATGTACACACATTCTACAAAAACATAAAAAAATTCTATGATACTGATTAGAGATCCTCCCAAACATAGACCAGTTATTCCTCCAAATGAAGCTGAAACAGAGAACAAATAAACAACTACTAAATACATAATTGCCAATTTCTCTACAAAATGTACTTTAAAATATGAAATAATACTTTTGTGATTCCTGGTTCGATAATCATGATTGAGAAAAAAAAATCCAATCACAAAATTTGAGTCATGAAGCATTGTTAACTTCCACTTTAGAATTGTGATTATAGCGGTCACATATTTTCTTATTGCTCATCACATTTCAGTTGTGCTCGTAGCGATCGAAATTCTTGCCCATTGTTATTTATTTATGCAACTTTATATGGATTTACTTCATGATTCGACTGAAGAAATAAGTATGTTCAAATATTGAATATTTTCAATTCATTTTTTTATTACAAATCACTCAGGAATGATGTAGTCAGTGGCACTAAGACAATGTTGTTCTTCCAATAAATTGATTATGAGCTAGCTCGATTAGCTTGCACTTTCGGGGAATGTCTCTGAATAATGCTGAATTACGCTGTGTGTGTATGTGGGTCCAAATTCAAGTTCGAAACAACCAAGAATTGTACATCACACTCGTAGGGCCGAATTCTAGTTGATTTGAGAGTTAATGCTTACGATTACAGCATACATGTTTTTTTCGCAATCGCGTAAAAGGAGTGTCCATTATGGAATCAAGCTATAAATAAAAAATATCAGATATTTGAACACGCTTATTTCTTCATTCAAAATGGAGAGTGGATCTGAAATAGACTATGTGAATAAATGAATGATGGAGATGGAGTTTTGACTTCTACGAACGCGACAGTTACATGAAAAGAGACAATATTGCGAAAAAACCTGAACAGAGCGACAGCAAAATTTGTGACAGCTATAAGCACTATTTCATGGTAACTGTTATAAAGCCACTAATAACTCATCAATTTATTTAAATTACACTGCATGAAATCATGTTGATTGTTGCTGTTTGTTTTATCGTACAGCACTAGTACATGCAGTCCAATCTTTGGAAACGTCTTGAGTATACAGTCTACGGACACAATGCGTTGCTTGAAATCAAAATTCACCGTTGAAGTCACTGTGTTATCCAGCAACATATCTCGTCCCCTTTAACTGTACACTTATATTCGAGTATTTTTCATGCTTTTTCTGTACATTAATTGAAAATTGCCAATTCACATAAGTAATGTTAATCACTTACCTAATAATATGTCCCAAGTTAGACTCAAATTCTTGTTGTATTCGACGCACCATGAATGATCAAAATATACGTAGAAGAAAACATTATCATCTTCTCTGAAATTGGATATAGAATTAATCTTTGATAGCTGATAAACTATGTTTTTGGAACAATATCTAGCAAATGAGAGCCGAAGCAATTACAAGAGAGCACTATACAATACACACATAGAATTTTGAGCTAGGAAATTGCGTACGTGTCTAGTATGTAGGTAGATAATTATTATAAATAGTCTAGTCAGTACATTAGAATACGTATTAATTCTTGCTACTGCGAATTAAGATACTTGCGAATGCTTGTTGAACTCTTTATGACGTCTAGGAAAATGTGCCAAAATTTCAAACCCGCACATAAACAATTGCAAAAGTTATAAGCAATTAAAGATTTCAAAGAAAAAGAGTCTACTTTTTTGAAAATTACTCAGAAGCTATTTGTGCTAGAGAAGTTTTACAAACAGAATCTTAAAGAGGCGGAAATTTGCAAGAAAAATTTAGTCTCTTGGCACTTGACCTTTAATAGTTAATACTTTTTATTTGATGGCGAAAATAAGATTCAGCGAGGCGAGCGCGGTGCCGTTACGCTACCTTGAAACCGACCGCTAACTACAAAAACTATTTTTACATGTATTGAATATTAATTAAAAAATTTAAAACTACTGTGTCATCTGGCAATTTGATCGAAAAATATATTATCGAAAGACTCTAATGTGCATTTGTTTTTAAATGGAGCTATTGTGAGGTAATGATTTTTTTTAAGCTCTTATCTACATTTTAAGTTCGATAATTGTTACACAAAAGGTCTTAAAATCATTTTGCTCCGAGTGGATCTTTTGATAATCATACTAAATGAAGTTATCAGCATGCGGTATTTTTGATTGCTATGAACTATTAGTTATGAGTAATTTAAAAAGTAAAAAAGTTCTTACAATTTTTTTTAATGGAATTTAAATGTTATCACTGTTTTTAAATAGTGAACAGCTATAACATTTTCACTGATTTCAATTTTTTCAGCTGATTGTTTAAAATTTTTTTGAACAAATGAATGAATTACATATTTTTGAGATTTTTTTTTGCATCAAGTTACTTGAAGAACTTAAAATGTAAATGAGAGTTTGAAAAAAAACATTATTAACAATAGCTCAACATAATGAAAAACAATAATTTGGTCGGCAATATTTTCTTCCTTTAAGTCTCTAGATGACATAATAAATTTTCAAAATTCTTAAATTATTATTTAATACATGTAAAAATAGTTTTAGTAATTTGTAGTCGGTTTCAAGGCAGCGTAGCGACGTAACGCTCACCGCGCGGAGCCTGATTTTCAACATCAAATACAAAGTAGGGAGATCAAGTCCCGGGAGTCAACACTTTTTTCTTTGAAATTTCCTTTTCTTCAAGATTCAGTTTGTGAAATTCTTCTAGCACCAATAGTTTCCGAATAATTTTTCAAAAAGTAGTCCCTTTTCCTTTGGAATCTTCAATTGTTCATAACTTTTACAATTCTTTATGTGCGAGTTTGAAATTTCTGCACATTCTTCTAGATGTTATAACGAGTTAAACAAGCTATTACACGTATCTTAATTCGCAGTAGCAAGAATGAACACGTATTTTAATTTGTTGACTAGACTAAAATACGTCTTTTAAATTAGAACCACACAAGAGTAATATGCTCATAAGAATATTATTTTGTTGGACAAGATATTTATTCCAAATTTTGTTTGTCTTACTTTGTGGTGTTGGGCTTAACGCTATTCACACGTCCCTCATAAATATATTCTTCACACTTAGGCAAGCATTCACATGAAGTAGAATTCTCGACAGGTTTATCTGTAATGTTTTATGGCATTATTACATTTATCTATTTCAATAAAAAAATTAATCTTACCTGATAAGTTGATATTATTGTAGGCAACTAAAAATAAAGACATACGTTGTTGTAAATAGGGATCAGTAGTGTACAAGATTCCTATAATAATTATGTTCTTCAAAAAATGATGACATTTGTACATCAATATTAGTATGCGAAATGTCGCATTGGAGTTGGTTCATCATGACAACGGGCACAAAGTATTTCGTGCACTGATTTTATCTCAACAACGTGCACAAAATACTTCGTCAAGCAAAAGAACTTCACTAATTTTTGTATTTTAATATGACCTCAGTATTTTTTATATAATTTTTTGACGTCTGCAGGAGAAATACTGTAGGCTACTCGTGCACAAAATTTCTTTTGGGCTTTGAAATGATTTGTGTTCTTGCTGCCGCCTTGATAAAACATTTTCATTCTCAAGCATCAAGGTATAATTTTGTGCACTAGATACATAATGAAAGTAGTACTAAAATATTCCAAACATGCTGAGAGTTCTGAAATTAGGTAAAGGTTAAAACCATCATCGATAGGATAGTGAAAGTGGAATTCTGTAATCATGTCATCATTCAAATAGAGTAGAATGACAATGAAACTATACTTCAAGACTCTTTTTTATCAATAAATTTATTAAAACAGATAGGATGACTATCTATTGCATATCCAGTATTCTCGAAATAACATTTCAACATTGAAAAAAATTCAAATCAAGGATCACTGGCATATTGAACTCCATTTGCTATTTAGCAATCACAAAGAGTGTTCAATTCCAATTACCAAGCATTCACTAATAATTTTCTGCCCGTTTCAGTGCTTCATTAAATAATCATGTCATCAATCAATATAATTTTATTTCCAATTTGTTAGTATTATATTTATTGTAGCGTGTTTAGCATAAGATCACAAAGCCTACGGCCAAACTGTATATGAATCGATCGAGTATTTAGTAGTCAATAGGATACCAGACATTATAAATGTAGGATTTTGTCCTGAGTGTCGGAGAAGAAGGCCAAGTTTTTTGACGCAACTTCCCTGATAGAACTTACGATTGGAACTAGTACCTACTAATCGATAGCGAATGTCAAGCACTTTAACAAAAAGAAAACAAAGTCCCGGAGAGCGGCAGCCACCCCTAAGTGTAGCCCATTTTCGTTTTAAACTTCTTTTATCGAGCTTATGATAATTATTTTTTTCAAATTGAAGCTAAACTCAAATTCTCGCTTCTTCAACTGCCTGGAAAGGCGTCAGCTACATTTAAAACTATTTGATGTTCAGGTCCCAATTTGAAGCGCAACTGTATTTCTCTCAAATCAATATTATCAGCTATAATGCCATAAAGAAATACAATCCAAACATTAGGTTGCCGATGAATTTTAATACTGGACTCGAGTATAGAAGCTATATTTCATTTGAATGATTACAACATTTTTGTTAGTCTTATATCCTAAAATCCATCGGCCTGGGAAATAAACAATATGATATGCCAATTTGAATTTTTTCTGGAGATATGTAATTTTCATGCTTTCACATGGTTCATATTAGAAAAAAGTATTTTAAGATCAAGGTCTCTCAAAGGATATTCAAAATTTTGGACTTCCAACTGTTGAACAATAGTTATAAGAGTTAACAATATTTATTATATTACCAAATAGGCACGCACAAGGAGAACAAAACTTCTACCACTGGAATAGAGATTGTTCGTTTGAGCCACAAAGTCCTTAAAAAATTATAAGAAGTTAAATATATTCCGAAAAAAATTAGGTGCATATGAGAACGAATGCTGCCAATATAATGTGAATAATGGTACTTCAATACTTACATTCATATTTCCTCAAACATTCTTGATCTTGGAATGTACACTGTCTGGGTCCTGAAATAATTGAAATATTTAAAAATCATTTCTCGTATCGAGTTATTAGTTATATGTTCTTACCTCTCGAGTAGAAGAATGGTATGCATTTACATAATTCAATTATAGCTTTCTCCTTACATTTAGTTACACAGTTGATGAAACTATAATTTCTTGGTTTCATGGGTCCCTGCAGAAAATATAAGTATATAAGTATACTCACCAAATAAGAATTTATTCTGAAAAAAATCGCGCCGGAAGTCGACTATTATTATCACTTTGAGCGCCAAGTGAGATGAATATGGTCTTATACTTTTTTGAAACTTACGGCCTGTAAGTCCCAAAAAGGTATATGAGTCGCACGTGGATTCAAATGTATTTGTTACGAATTAATTTGATGTAAAAATATTTGTTTTGTATTGTACATAGTATAACTTGGATTTGTTGTGGCGAGAGAAGCATCAGCGTGCTCTGGACTGCGTTGCAAATTCTGAAAGCCTAATTTTTATTTTTTTTTGTGTTGTTATGTGAATAAAATGGTCATGAAATGTGAATGTATTCGATGAATTGCCAATATTTTTGGATGAAGTGGTTCTCAATGAAGTGAAAATATACTATAAGTGTAGTTACTATTAATTTCTGAGCTTGTGATACTCCTGGTCTTTCGAGGGAAAATCAACAGTAATGCTGGAACATTTTGCTGCATGAATTCGATTGCGTCTCATTCGCCTCCGAAATGGCAGACTACTCCATGTGAGTATTCTAGAATTACTTTTACGAATCAATACAAAGGATTCATAAGTATAAGTGCGACATTCTATGTCATATTAGTATGCAGAGCTGACATTTATATGCGAATGTGTATCATATATCTACAATATATCTCAATGAAAATTAGGCTAAAATGCAGCTGACGAAGGCTTCTGTAGTTAGCAGCAAAAAATCGCAGTTTCACAGCTTCTTGTATGTGTTAGGCATATTTTGAGCAAATAGTAGTTTGGCCGATTCTCTTAGTTGTTTAATCGTGTGGCATTGAAGCACACTCTTCATTTTTCTTCTATTCATAACGTAATTGAGAATGTCGTAAATATATAGTTAAGAGATAAGAATAATCTGGCACGTGATTCAATGCAATAATATAATTTCTCCAATCGAAATTTTTAATACAGCAATTCGAAATTCAGTCGAAAAATTTGTCTAAGAAATGCAACTTGATCTTATTTGTATTTCTGAGCATATTTAAAACAATGACGATATCGAAATGAATCTCAAAATCAAGAGTACAATCGAAAGAAGTCGTGATCAACTTTGAATTAGTCATTTTCTTTACGAAGTTCAGTAAAATCAGTCTATAGTTTCAGTAGTATATGATTGTGTGTTGCTCATTTAGTGAAATTTGTAATAATATTACCTCATCATCAAACCAACAGGTTCGTACGGAGGAGTCCAAAAATCGGAGTTTTTCATCAGCTGTATGTATCGTAGGGAAGAGTTGCAGCAAAGCGAGGTCGCCAGGTTGTACAATTGTAAGAAATGATTCTAAAGTAGGCATGTCCCATATTGGATGTATCATTATCTGGAAATATGATTAACCTTATTGTTTGATACACTAAAACACCGCAATTTTCAGTGCAAATGAGATTGTGCTCATAATATTAGTAGATATGTTTGTATTTCGGCCGCAGAATCCTAGAGAAGATTAATGTGTATTGAAAAAAGCAGTGTGCTAATAAAATGAGTACCACATTTATTGAAACTCAAAATCTGAAAAAAAAAGTATTATCAATGTTAGTCAAAGTTGGTAAAATCTATTGTAGTTGTAGATCCCTGATTGTTTACGTAAATTTCTTTGAGAATATATTCAAAAATCAATCAATCTAATTCATTAACAAAAAAATGTTGTTAACAGCTTTTTTTTTTGAAAAACGTTTTCGACAAAAAATGATTGTCTATCATCAACTGGTAATATGAGAATTATTCAATATCTAAATTAAAAAAACATTCTCAACTACACCAAAATAAACGTTCACAATAATTTTGTTTCAAGAACTTATATTTTGTTATCATCGGCATATGTTAAAGGTTAAGTGAACTAACAATTAGAAAGAATCAAGCTTCAATATCTAAAACTGAGGAATAGTTCGTAAATGGAACATATAGACCGGAAAAAGTGAAAACACTGAGATTAACTCAGCAGCATTCGATAATATACATGATAATATCAATTTTCCAGACTAATATTGTTAGTTATTGTAATTCCGATCCCAGAATCATATCATTTGACCCAAATATGATTTTTTCTGATTTCCCCATTATAACCTTACAATTGGAAAGATGCTTCAATCAATAATATACATATTATTTAGAACCATATTTTGATGCTAGTAATAATATGAACTATAATGCTGGAGCCACACTAACGTCTAATGCAGTAAATCAAGGTGATATTCAGCAATGAATACATTGTCGGAATAATATCCATAAGGAAATGAATAAACTCACAAAACACGATGGTATTGGTATGATTGGAGATAGATACTGTGCCGTTTCCAAGTTAATTTCAAAACTCAAACCATGAGTTAATCCTGCACCTTCTGCAATCCAAGGATTTTTAAAATCTTCAGATAACATGTTTTGTCTGCAACAAAAGTTACTGTTTATAATGTTTTCAAAGTGTTATGAAACTTAGTGGAGGCAGTAAATCTTATTTTTCGCCGTGTTGAATAAATTTTATTTGTCAATTCTCTGTAATATAATGCTGATGATCCATTGTACCCTTGTTTCTTCAATTTTGTCACACAAATAAAGAATTGAATGAAACTATAACATGATGAGAGATATATCTTTTTTACACTTTTGCGTATTGATAAGATAATATGAAAGAAGGCATCACTCACCGAGTACGAAAAATTTCAATAAGATATTTGAAATAGATTCCTGTTACCCATCTATTCACCGCAATTAAATCAATCTATATATAATAGGAGCTGGCAAGGGTTTTTGAGAAAAACCAAAAAATCTTCACCAGTTCTTATTATTGTCACCTTGGGTTATTCCACTTCCCGGTGTAATTATATAGTTTTATTGATGCTACCTATTTTTGCAAATATTTCTGGCAAAAACTCCAAATAACAATCAAATTGGCAGAATTAGAATATATTATTTAAGATACGCTGCTATCAGCGCCATCACTTGACAAATTTGATGAATTACAGGATGGAAAAGCCTTTCTGTATATTATCAAAGTATTCACACAAAAATTCTCATAAAGATTGCTTGCATCACTTTTCTGTTGCAAGTTCTGTTCATGGTTTGCTGATATCTTTGTGATCCTTTATAGTTGTCCTATTCAGGCCTCATAAATAGCCAAAACGTTGAGAAATCAAATGGTGTACTTATTTTACTTTAGTTATCATTCATCTACTGTCAAGATTATCAATATTGATACCTATTAAAGTTACATGTTTTCAGTTTTTCTTATCAACTATCATATTGGTACACATAATTTTTAAATCGTGTTTATAAACTACTTATATTGTCATGTGAAACAGTACCGATTAACTTATATTTTGTACAATTCAGTTGGAACTTATATATCGTGCAGATACGTGAATAATTGAATATACTTCTATGTTCAATGATCAAATCAATATCGTTTCATATGAGAGTTTACAAGGGTCAATACATTTTTCATTTCATATTAGTTTTATTCTGCAGGTTATGAGTCCAAGATTAGAACAAAGAGCAATATAATAATCATCGAAAGAGAATTGAGATATTATTTCGGGAGTAGACTTGTAAGTGCTATCAAGAAAACCAACAATATGAATACTTCACAAATGTATCACGTAGTGAGTGCTTAAATAATGAGAACGACGACACCTTTACACCACATATGGAAGCTTTATGTTGTTGAAAAATTAGGAATAACTGTATGTTAGCGACAATAATTTCTATCCAAACTGTTAGACCGTAGAGCTCATTCGAGTATTATTATTATAGGCCTTCATTTCTAGTTGTATATTCAATAAGTGTACTATATGCTGTAGGATAGGTAAGGACGAATACTATCATGAAATTGAAACTGCAGTTATGGGAAGTGCCATATTGTTTGACGACAAGTAAAATTAGCAAGCTGTGCAAATTATGTGAATCAAACAATATTGCTTTTCATAACGTAGTCTGTACAAAATTCCATCTATTTCCATCAGAAAATTTTTATTTATATTTTTGAATGAGAACATTTCTCACGTTACATCACAAAATTAGATGACTTTGATTCATGACTATATATATAGTTAGTTAGTTAGTTAGTACAGAAACAAGAGTGCACTGGAATAAATAGATATCGAATTTTCACAAAGAGTCAAAATAATTTTTACTATACTAAATACAAGGAAGTATTGTGAAACCGACAAAATTCACCTATCAAGATTTTTATGGAAATATCCGTTTTGAGCATCCCTGAATCCATTTTGACTATTTTTGGCTTGATGTCGGTACGTAGGTACACATGTATGTGTGTATGTGTGTATGTGCGTAACTTGCAAATCTCAGAATTCGTCAAACGTATAATGCTAAAATTTTGTATAAAAGACTGGTATAGGATCTAGGATCTTGATGTGCACCTCGCATTATGGTTGCAATCGTCTGTACTAGAAGTGCACTTTACCTGATACTTTTTTTGAATTTTTCGCATAAATCTAGAATAATTAGGATACTGGAATTCAGTATTTGAAGTTGCTGTAGCATCCAAATAATCATCCCGTATTTCCGTCTCAATCGACTAAGCCGGAAGTGCACTTCATATTACAGACTTTTAGAACTTTTCTCATAAATTTGAAATAATCAGTCGCAGAATATTGAGATTTCGTATTGAGCACTTTTATAGCATCTAGTTGTACACCTTGCATTATCATTGTGATCGGCTAAGCCGAGAATGAAGTTTACACGAAACATTTTTTAATTTTCCGCATAAATCCAAAATGATTGAACGTAGAATATTAAAATACAGTATTCAAGATGATAGTACTGTCTTGATGCTCATATCCTATTTTTATTGAGATCGACTGAGTTGAAAGTGCACTATAATTGACGATCTTGAAATTTTGCGCATAAATTCAGAACTGTTAGCCGTAGAATTCTGTAAATCAGTATTTAGGAATGTTGTAGCGTAACGCAGGGGCCACACTTATGTCTAATGCCATTTATCAAGGCGTTATGTGACAATTGATATATTGTCGTTGACAATGAGTTTATTGTTAAACAACGCCTCAATTAATGGCATTAGGCGCAGATGTGGCCCCAGCATAAGAATGACATACTGTTTCCATAGCAACCGACTAGCCGTGGACTGATGAGATGTTGTGTTTGATTATATATATCCAATGATGTACAAGTAAGTCACGTGATGTCCACATCAGATTTTTTAAAATGTACTCAAGCAGTGATATCCCGAGTGATATAGTACCCTTTGATATCAAGGACTCTGCCAATGATACATATTGTAAATAATAAATTATCTATTCTTTTAATTGTACGCAGGTAAGTTGAATTGATTAGCTCTGAAACATTGCCAGTTATGTAAAGTCATACAAGTGTTGCATGACAGTTATGAAAATTGTGATATTGCATGTCATCAGAAATTGATGTAAAATTCGACTTTTCAAAACGGAATAAGATAAACAACTTTTCATCATTGTTAATTGTTGTAATAACACAGAATTGAACTGTCAGAATGGGAGTTTGTTCCATTTGTTTCCTATGTCCATGACTATCCGATTTTTGACAGCAATTTCATATTTTATTCCCCAAATACCTAATTTGCATTGAATGTAGACTTTTCATGGGTAAAAATTGATTTTAAATCAGTTCTCATTCTTGTACTTTTGCTCTTATATATACAGAAGAGCTAATATCCGAACATTATGAAAATCCTATGTTAAACTTCTTTGTACCGCATTTCGTTGCACATTCTGTATATATTCTGATTACTAAATTATATGATTTTCATTTCAATGACCAGTTTTGCATAGATTTTTGACGTCTGATGTTATAGATTACTTGATATATTCACCTCAATATGTACACGTCTGAATTAAATTCGCTTCTAATGCCTGACAATAAGAAAACGATTTTATTCTTCAGCAGACGCATTAAAGTCTTAAAACTGGGCTATCTGAAGCTGCTGTATTATTTCTTTTCTTATTTTGATATAGCGATATTCCAAACTATATTTTAAGATTCACAACTTGCTTATGGATATGTATGTACTTACCTAATAGTATAGTCGTTGTTTCTAAAATAATTGAATGAACAGCAATATCCCAGTCCTGTCTTGATAACCCGAAATAGTCGAGAGCAATTATAAGAAGCATCAGCCCAACGGCAATTTATTAACAAATCTTCGCATGGATGCATTATCTGCAAAATATAACTTTCAAGTAATAATAACAAAAAATCCGCTGTGGTCACGCAGTACTTTCTCGAACATGAATTTCATTAACAATTTCATCGCTGTTTCAGAAATTTAGAGTGTCGCATCAATTAATTGCATATTTCAAAGTGGAAGCTGTCATTGCCAATGTGACAACTGTCATTGTTGAAGTGACAGATGTCGGTTATTATCTAGTCCTTACATAAAATAAATATTTATGAAAATGAAGAGTCCTTTTCTAGATTTTCGGAGTCTTGAATTCATTGGAACATACAGTTTCGAAATTTGATCGCCGGAAGTGTGATTTGGAGGGTTTTTACTACTCAATTCTTCATTTTTAATCTTCCCGAGAGTTTAAGATTGATACCAAACTAGACATCACTTGAATGATTTGTGAAAAAAACAATCGACAATTGTTCGAATATTCTCTTTGGCACTTCTACTAGAATTATCTCCTTAAGAATTTTTATTTGATACCAAACATGATAAAGTCAAAATACTTATTTTGATGAAAGAAATGACGAACGTTTGCATGTGATATCAAAATATTTGTGATAATAATTCCAACTTCACATAATGATTCTTATTATACCTTTGGCTCAGAAAATAGAACGAATTTTATGATACTTTAAACTTTGATAATAAAAAATGAACCACTGATAGTTTTGAAAAATGTTTTGTTTGAATGTTTTGCCAAATCATTCAGAGATTCGTTTCAGATATTCCATATTTCATGATGAATACTACTGTTTATAAAATAAACGCGGGAAACTAAAAAGTTCTACCAATAAAGTTTTGGTACCACTGTTTGAAAAATGCTCTCCTACGAACTTGAACCTAGATGATAATCTTGAATATATAATTTTAGACGAAAATTCGTGCTTCAGACAGACCGACTTTTTTAAAAATTATGCTTATCAGGCGCAGCAGGGTCTAAAATGTGAAGATTCATCAAAATCTCAGGCTATCAAGACATCACGATTACAATTCTTCCTCTATTATATTTTAAAGGTCGAGAAAGTAAAAACGCGATTTACATCTATTTTTATATCAAAGAAAAGGGATAGCTCCTAAATGTAAATATTTTTGCTTTTTCAAGCATAGCTATGTTTCTCTATATCGTTATCCTTTAAATAGTGTTTTCCAAAGAATACGAACACGAACAATTGTTGCATGACGTTTGTCTTCCCAAGCTCCGACATACTCTATTGCCTCTTTAATTTCTACCTACCGTCTTGTACCAGTGAGAAACGTATGTTTGTGTGAAAATATTTCGTTCATTCGCTTCCATGAGGGCACTTAGTAATTTTGTTTGGTTAATCAATAAAGTTTGAGCTACGTGAAGATTGAATATAACTGAATTGAACGTTTCTTTCTCTTCACTTGTTTGATTTCAAACATTTATGTACATTTCGTATGCAAAGCAAACATCATCAGATTACAAATGTTTTTCTTCAAAATTATTTATATTTGATAGAATAGATGCCTGATTTGTCGTAGTTATTGAGTTTAATTCAATTAATTCAACCACGACTATCTGATTTTAGACGAAAATGTCTCGCATTTCATTCTTAAAATATCTGATGCTACAGCATTAAATAAAGAGTTTTTATAAGTAAAAATTTATTTTGAACAACTTTTTATTTTTGTACTTTTGCTCTGAAATATACAGGAGAGCCAATATCCGCACAATTTCAAAATCTTATGTTAAATTCCTATGTTCCGCGTTTCGTTGCATATCCTGTATATATATATATATATATATATATATATATATATATATATATATATATATATATATATATATATATATATAAATATATATATATATATATATATATATATATATATATATAAATATATATATATATATATATATATATATATATATATAAATATATATATATATATATATATATATATATATATATATATATATATATATATATATATATATATATATATATATATATATATGGTCTAACAGCCAAACAAGCTACCTCGGATAATTTTACAATAAAATGGTATAGGGCAATCTTATGCAGGACCAGGAAAAACACCTAATTATGAAAAAAAATATTTTCATAATACCTGCATTGAAACAATGCGTTTTAACGCCTGTTTTGTCAGTCGAAACAAGACAATTGCAGACAAATGCGAGTGTAGCCGCAGGTTTGTTTCTGCCCGCTGAATTAAATTTTTTATCGTTTTATCCCTGGCAGAGTCGCATTTGTTCATTATCAATCTCCAAATGAAAATCATATAACCTTAGTTAATTTGACAATTGTTGTATTCGGAACTGTGAATTAAATTGAAAAAACGATTAGTTTCAAGAAAAAAAGTATTAATACGACAATTTCAAGTACACCACAACATCTTATTGATAAAGCACAAGCAGTTACTCTCGACTTGTTACCTGAAAAATCAATAGAAAAATATTTACTTTGTTATGTCAAATTTGTAATATGGAATGTTTCAAGGTATTATAAAAAATACAGTGTGTGGCACGGGACAAAACACGATTTCAGCCGAGAGTAATGCCAGCCCTCGCTACGCTCGGGCAAGCAACTCTCACCCTCAGCTGAAATCGTCTTGTTTCGTCCCTAGCCACACAATATACTATTTTTCACATCAGTGGTTCTCAAGCTACAACACAAAACCATATTTTCTAGAATGAGATGCTATAGTATATTTGTTTTGTTCTTCAACAAGTTTTTTACCTTCACATTATGAAAGTATTGAGAAAATGCGATTGAAATTTAAATAAATTTTATTTTCATAGTTATTTTTCAGTAGGATATAAACAATTGAGCTGCATGATAGTATATTATACAACGTGGGACTTGAGTGCTTGATTCAATTCTGAGGGTGGAGTTTATTGCACGAGACGAAGTCGAGGGCAATACTCACCTGAGGAATTAAAGGCACTTAAGTCATGTGTTATCTACGCTATTTTTCGCACTACCGTTTCATATCGAATCACAATCTAAAAGCAGATTAATCAATATCACAAGTTTGACAACAAAAAACTATATACAAAAATGTCGAGTGAACTCACAATAGTAACAAGGCTGGCTACAGCAGTTGTTGAATGAATAAGCTCATTCTCAAAAAGATGAGTGAAAAATTTAATATTGATAAGGCTGTGAAAGTGGTAACTGTAATAGTATATTACATCTGAGGTGAAAAGCCGAGAGCATATCAGATATAGCTCAAGGCTGAGATAAAATTCTCACCGAAGTATGTATACGGTTTCATTCAGAATCATCCCTAGTAATAAAATTAATCCAATTTTGCTCATTTTTCAACAAAGTAAATTGATGTAGTAGTCTATGAAAACCGGAATGTTTTGAAAAAATTACTTATTTGACATTTGCTGGATTCATAAATCAAGTTATTTATACGTGCATTAATTGAAATTGTTATTATTGCAGATATTTATAAGTTCTGAATAAGTTATAACAGTGAAATAGAGCTAAATACTCGCCTCGAATCAAACGAAAGTGCTACGGGTGTAAGTTCATAGCGATTTTAATAATTTACAAATTTATGAATTTATAAGACATTCTACATAGCAATTCAAAAAATTCTTAGGGAAAGAGCTTGAAAAGAGAGAAAGGAAGAAAAAACAGCTAAAGTAGGCTATAAGAAAATATACATCGAAGGGCAATGCTGAATATGGAACAGCGAAAGCAGGGCAATTGAAAGAGCAAAAAACTAAGGCATGACAACAAAGAAACGGATGTAATAGGAAATGACCAAGCAATGACCAAGGATAAAAGAATTTTAGAATTATTTAAGAAACATAAAAATGAAACGCTAATATTAGGAACATGGAATGTGAGAGGAACAAATGAATCGGGAACACTCAAAAACCTATCAATGTGCTTAACACAATATAAGACCCGATAAAAAATGATTGGATATAATCGTATACGATCATATACAATTCTTTGGATACAATTTTATCCAAAAAATGAGACGATAGAATCGTTTAAAACTGTATAAAACTCTATCAAATTATATACATATATATACATTTGGATATAACGATATAGGATTGTATATGAATATGCTGTCCTATACGTTTATATAAAATTTTATACAATTCTATAAGACTCTATACAATTATATCAGTTCCAGTTGGACGGTAAAATTGGATAGGGTTGTAAATAGTTGGACTGCAATATTTACATTTGGATATGAATGAGAATATTTTTCATTTTATTGAAATTTAAGAAAAAATACATTGTTCTTA
Source organism: Dromius quadrimaculatus (assembly GCA_963989225.1). NCBI lineage: Eukaryota > Metazoa > Arthropoda > Insecta > Coleoptera > Carabidae > Dromius > Dromius quadrimaculatus. Next base: position 52,955,092 of record OZ022325.1, on the reverse strand, counting down.
GTATTTTCGTGGTAAAACAGACTAATTACTAGACTTATTGTTATAACTATTGAATTAAACATTCAATTCCTTACTATCTAACGTTTACTTTTATAACAGATTGAAATTATAATCCGTACTTAAGTAGCGTTCAATACTCTTAGAATTAATAGTGAGGATTGTACGAAATTCGATGTAGAATTCATTAGTTCTGAAGTCCAACAAATTCATTACTCTACTTATTCCAACAACTATTGAATTATGCCTTGAATTTCGAACAATCTCACTTTCAATAAAAATAATGATAAACTCATATTCTATATTTCTAGTTGATCACCGTTTGAATTAGATTAAATTGAATAAAGAACTGAAGATTGTACAAAAATAAATGCATAGTTTATTGGTTATAGAATTTTTTCTCTCACTGGTTGCCTTTTCCTCAAAAGCGATTCACTATTTGAGGATGTTAGTTGCTTTGATTCTTCTTTTTTGAAATGAACTACCTCACTTCGAAGGTAATCTCGATCATCTGTGATTAAATAGGATTGGTTATTACTCTCAAAGAGGCTATTTTAGCATTGTTGGTCCAGTTAATATCTTTAAAATCATGAAAAATGCTGATAATGCGAGTAAGGGCATGGTTGAGAGCTAATTTGATTCAGAATGTTGTCTAGAAAAATATGCACAGAAATCTTACTCGCACATCATCAATTGCAAAAGTTATAGGCAAATAAAGATATGAAGAAAATTTTAGTTTTTCTTGCGATAGCGTAAATTAGAAAGAAGAACTCAAGAGGAGAGGAAATTTACTATGAAAAAGCTGATTCCCGAAACTTATGTCGTAATTATTAATGATTTCAATTGATTCTATGTTATAGATTCGGGAGTGAAGCACATTTTCGTGGAAAATATCCTTTTCTTCAAGGATTCTTGTGCTAACTCATCCTGAATCTTTATTTTCTTTAGACTTTTGCAGTTTTTAAAGTTTGAGTTGGATTTCTATGCCCATTTTTGTCGGTGCCATTCCAAATTGAATAAGTCCTCAACCATTCGTTTATTTGAATGGTATGTATTTTCCAGGACTTCGAAGATATTAGCTAGACTATAAAAAAAATTAATGGAGAATTTATCTGAAATCAGTTTCATTTCACCGTCCACAAACTTACCTTTTTTCAGAAAAACAAATGAGTTTTTATCCTTTTTTCAATTTGTAATGATCTCAAAAATTAAAGGTAAATTATGTCTGCATACAAATAAAATCATAAAAAACGTGATGAACTCAGCAAAGAAAAATTTAAATTAAATGAAATCAAATAATTAGAACTAGAACTAAAACCAAAACACTTATCTGTTCTCATGCGCGTGCGCATATAGGAGACCGAGCAATCACAATCTGTCTTCTTTTTCTCGTCGCTAGCGCTTCCTTTTCCACTCCGCTTCTCCACCGCTTTAATTCTCTCTCTCCGCTTAGCAACAGCTTACTTTCTTTGCCATATCTTCTTATTTCTATTTCTTTCTTCCTCATTTCTTTATCTTCACCTTATCTTCTGACTCGGCTATCTTCTTATCTGCCTGTACTACCTTTCTTCCAGTTATTTTTTGTTATTTCAACTCCACCGTATCAAATTCAACTGTATTCAATCAACTCCCGTGCTCAACTGCTACTCGCTCGTCTTTCGTAGGTCGCTTGCACTCATCTTCCCCCTTTCAGCACTTTACCCCTTCACATGTCACATCACAGGTCACAACTTGAAACTAATATAAATTACCTATCCTAAATAATTTGGACTATTGAAAATTGTTGGGTTGCATCGTGAACTGAATATGTTCCATTATCGATTATATAATACCTAACAAACAAATACCCAGTGAAATAGTCAGAGGTATCCACTTTTGTATTATTTACTATACTATTTATATATACCTTATGTGTCATATATGAAACAATATCAAACTATTGCTTTTTCATTTAATTTAAGCTTCAACATGTCTTCCAAGAGAGTAACAATCACCCATCATTGACAAAAAAGTACAAAACTTACACGGGCGACTTTACTATCCTGGTAAAATTTGTTATTCCAGTGAATTCCATAAATTTATTTGTCGAACATCAGCTGTACTGATTGTTATTGACAATTTTCATTTTAGACTTCTGAGTATGTTAACCGATAGCAAGGAAAGAAGATGATATATGAGTATAGACACGTATATAACTTCATCCTATGGTACACGGATATATGTATATGGTTGTTTATAACGATATATAACCTTACAAAACGGTTAAAATGAGAATAATGTGTTGTATACAACTTTATATAGTATTATATAATTGTGTATAATGAAAAAAAATTGTGTAGAATCAAATATAGCTTCTCGAACAAATAGGAATATAATTTTATAAACTTGTATGCAATAATATACAAATATATCTGATTGTATATAACTGTATAAAATCTTGAATAGCAAAGTTAAAACTCAAAAAAACATTTTATACAACTCTATATAGTTATATATGATTGTATAGAGCAATATAGGATCTTATGTAGTAGTTGAAATGAAAGAACTGTACTGTATGAGACTTTATACAGTACTATATAATTGTATATAATGTGATAGAATTGGATAAAGCTTCCTGAATTAATGGAAATATAACTATATGACTATATACAGTAATATACGAATATATATGATTGTATAGAGTTCGATAAGACATATTATATATTTTTATATGTCATAGTATAAAACTGTATACAATTGTATATAGCCATATATGATCGTATATAATTGTATGCAGAGTTTGAAAAAATTGTACAGTACTCTGGTCTAATTGTATATAGTCATATACAGGTGTATGTTATCGTATGATGTTCTATACAATGTGCTATATCTGTTTGGATACAATTCTATATAATTATATCAAATTGTATAGCAGTATATAAGAATTCCATATATAATTGTATATAACCATATCTGATTGTATATAATCCGATACAATTCTATCCAATCATTTTTTATCGGGGATTGACATACTGGCACTTCAAGAAACAAAGCAAAAATCAAACGACATAATAGCAGTAGATAATTATATATTTTTCAGTAGTGGACACGACACCAAATATTTTGGCACAGGTTTTATGATAAAAAAAGAATTGAAGCAGAAAGTTATAAAATTCGAACCAGTGTCCGAACGAATATGTACAATACGACTAAGAGGAATGTACCGAAAAATCAGTATTATAAATGTACATGCACCAACAAACGAGAAGGATGAGGAAGAAAAAGATAAATTTTATGAAGAGCTTGGGAGTATAATAAATTCGATACCAAAATATGACCTAAAAATAGTTATTGGAGATCTCAATGCAAAACTAGGCAAAGAGGAAATGTATAAGACTACAATAGATGCACATAGCAAACATGATGAAACAAATGAGAACGGACAAAAGCTGATTGATTTTGCAGTAACTAACAATATGAAAGTCATGAGCACACATTTCGAAAAGAAAGATATATATAAAGGAACATGGATATCACCTGATGGGCGTACAAGTAATCAAATAGACCATGTATTAATAGAGAGTAAGCATGCGAAACAAATTAAAAATATCACAAGCAAAAGAGGTGCAGTACTAGACACAGATCATTTTCTTGTAAAAATAGTAATGAAACAGGAGTTGCCAGAAGTAACACAGGATAAACACAACCGTTTGAAACGATATGACACCTCGCCACTAACTAATGAGAAAAACAGAGAGCAATTTCAAAGTCTACTGTCGAAGGAGCTAGAGCTAGCAGAGCAAGTTTCAGAGGAAAGGGTGGATATAAAATGGAATAAATTGGAAGAAGCAATACTTAAAGTCTCAGAACAGATGCTGCGCAAAAATGTGAGGGACAAAAATAAGGAATGGTTCGACGAAGAATGCAAAAGTGCAATTAGGAAGAGGGATATGTCTAAAAGAAACCTACTACAAAAGAACTCAAATGAAAATAAATTGAAATACAACATGCATAAAAGACGAACGAAACAATTGTGTAGACAAAAGAAAAGGCAAATGATGGAAGAAAAAATGATAATATTAGAAGAAGATTTTAAAAACAAGGAGTTGAGAAACTTTTATCAGGAGGCCAAGAAACAAAGAACAGAGTATCAACCGCCACTAGTGTACTGTAAAAATAAAGAGGGAGAGCTAGTGACAGCAAAGGACAAACTACATGTATGGGAAGAATATTTCAAGAAAGTGCTAAATGAGGGGAATCTGACTTTGGAAACTACAAATGAAACCGAAACAACTCAACAAGAAGGGAATAGTATAGAGCAAAACCCACCAGACATAAATGAAATTCGAGAAATACTGAACCACTTGAAAAATAATAAAAGCCCGGGAATAAACGGAATAACATCAGAGATATACAAAAATGCAGGAGACTAAGTAATTCAGTATATTATGGAAATAATAGAGGATATATGGCGGACTGAACGTATGCCTGAGAGATGGAAGGAAGCACTAATATGCCCAATTTATAAAAAGGGGGACAGACTGAAATGCGAGAATTACAGAGGTATAGCACTATTAGACGTGGCGTACAAAATTTTAGCAGGATGTTTAAAAAATAGAGTACAAAAACAAGCGGACAATATCCTAGGAGAATATCAAGCTGGTTTTAGACCGAACAGATCAACTACGGATCAAATATTTGCACTGAAACAAACTATAGCGAATAGTTATGAACACAATCTAAGCCTGCAAATGTTGTTTATAGATTTCAAACAAGCATATGACACAATAAATAAACAGAAGCTGTATGAAGCACTCGCAGAACTAGGAATGCCCAAAAAAATGATAAGATTAATTAAGATGACCCATGAAGAGACAAAATGCAGAATCCTGGTGGATGGAGAAACATCAGAGAGTTTCGATGTAAACAGAGGACTGAGGCAAGGAGATCCAATATCACCCGTCCTGTTCAACTTGGCACTAGAGTGGGTTATAAGGAAAAGCAGAATCTACCCAAAAGGAACCATTTGTCAACTAAAACACCAATGTTTAGCGTTTGCAGACGACATAACGTTAATAACCAGAACAAAAACAGAACTGAAGGAGGTATGCGAACGTTTAGTCCAAACGGCGGAGGAAATGGGATTAAAAATAAACGAGGACAAAACCAAATACATGAAGATAGAATCGGAACATCAAGAAACACAAGAAGAGTCTTTTAAAATACAGGTTGGAGGAGGTAAAACCTACGCATTCGAGAAAGTTAAAAATTTTGTTTACTTAGGTGTTACGGTAACAAACAACAATAGCGAAGAGCGGGATATTATAACACGGATAACGAAAGGAAACAGAAGTACGGGAGCTATGGGGAAACTATTAAAATCGAAAAGTGTGTCAAGAAGTGCAAAAAAGCGGTTATATAAAACCATTATAAGACCAGTGGTACTGTACGGTAGTGAAATGTGGGTGCTAAACAAGACTATGCAAAATAAACTAGAAGTGTGGGAGAGACAGATTCTGAGGAAGATTTATGGTGGTAAAAAAGAGGGTGATGTGTGGTTAAGACGAACTAATACCGAGCTAATGGAATTCTATGGTGAGCCTGGAATAGTGGAAGTGGCTAAAGCACAAAGGTTGCGGTGACTAGGGCATGTGCTGAGACTACCAGAGGACAGAGTAGTAAGAAAGATGTTAGACGGAGGTGTTGTGAAAAAAAAAAAGAAGGGGAAGACCAAAGGAGAGGTGGTATGACGCGGTGAAAAAGGACTTAGAGACACTAGGGATTACGAACTTTAAGCGATTAGCACAGGACCGTAAAAAATGGCGAAAAATTGTAACAGAAGCCATGGGCCTACTTGGCTTGCAGCGCTAAATTATATATATAAGACATTTTACAACATGAATCCGCTTCTCTTCAATATTAATTGTTTTATTTGAATGATTAGATAATATGATCGATATTTTTGATATCACGGATTATTAATCTTACACTGCATGAATATTTCTTACCCAAAAGATAAAAGTGTCCCTTCTGACCCGTGAGATTGTCATTGCAGTTAAAAATTACATACTTCCCAACCTCCAGAAGGTGAGGAATTGTTATATTATTATAATGATTGTGAATAAAATTATTTTCATAATACCTGCATTGAAACAACGCGTTTCAATGCCTGTTTTGTCAGTCGAAACAAGACAATTTCAAACAAATGCGAGTATAGCCGGGCAGAAACAAACTTGTTTCTGCCCGCTGAATTGATTTTTTACATCGTTTTATCCCTGGCAGAGTCGTATTTGTTCATTGTCAATCTCTAAATGAAAATCATATAACGTCAGTTAATTTGACAGTTGTTGTTTTCGGAACTGTAAATTAAATTAAAAAGAAGAGTAGTTTCAAGAGAAAAAGTATTATTACGACAATTTTAAGTACACCACAACATCTTATTGATAAAACACAAGCAGCTTAAGAAATCGTCTTATTTCATCCCTAGCCACACAATATACTATTTCCCAAAAATCTAGAAAATTCACGAATAACAATACGATGCATTCGTAGATTTTTGACAATTGCGATAATGCTAATCAATAATGAAGGATTGAATTCTCACAAAATAATTTAATTTGACATCTAGATAGGTACTTTGATTATTTAATTGTCATAGAAAAAAATGTTTATTATACTTTAGTTCCTTGAGGTTTTTGATCATTGATCCCTAGGGACTAAGCTCAAACTCAAGTCCCTAAAATGAGGAATTGAATTATTGGTCTTCTATTCCCGGGAGTGCAAATATACATTCAATTCATTCATGAGTAGTGTTCAAGCTAATCTCCATCTCTTTCTAAACATACTTCTAATCTCTTCAAAACTGATTCAAAATTAGCATTATTAATTTTTTTCGGTGATAAAGTAGCACACGTATTTCTTACACATGATTATTAAGATTTACTTTTGTCGTTACTGGTGCAAAGTATACTTTGAGGCAATTTGAAACAATAGAAATTAAGCATTAAATAATTCAAATTGACAGATACCAAATTTTATCTTTCATAGCCTATTGGAAATAACTATGAAAATTAGGTTTATTTAAATTTCAATCGCATTTTTCTGAATATTTTGATCATGTAATTGTGTCAAACGAATACATGGTTGAATTCAGAAATAAAAAGCTCTATCGTATCAGCCTGAAAAATATATAGCATCCTATTTGAAACAAAGTAACTCTATGTTGTAGCTTGAGAACCACTCTTTCAAAAAAATGTTTTTTTTTCATAATTGGATGTCCTTCTTGATCCTGCATAAGATTTTCCCATAGTATTTAATTGTATCTTCAATAACATACAATTTATTCGAGGTATGTAGAAAACTTATTTGTGACCGGATCGGGAGATGATTTCAGTGACTTGGTAGATATTAGATATAATCAAGATGAGAGGATTCTGATATTTTATTCCGTATTCTATACAATCCATATTTGAGGTCCTAATAATAATTATCTCGGTTAATTGTTACCTTCATCATCAGTCGTCCCATTGTGATATTATGTTTCAGTAGAGTATTTTCTATATTTGCATATTGCTCAATGCTTCCTGGTGTGACTTCATCGTTAGGATAAATAAGATCGACCATATTTGCGAAAAAGGTATCAACTGATATTTCTGGAATATTCTCATTCAACCTGGAAGTAAACAGGCAAAAAATATTGAAATATATTTCTTCGTGAGAAGGGTACATTAAATCAAAATTGATATAAATGAAATATCTTCATTCATAGTTCATTATGACTAAATAATGATGTAATATTCAATGAGCGTATGTTAAATTTCAAGTTGCAATCATCCGACTGGAGAATGAGACATTAGATGAGAATGAAATATTTCACTCCATCCACAACATATTGCCTTTAAAATATACAGTGTAAATTCTTGATAAAAATCTCAAGGAACCGATCATTTTTTATTGTTATAGAGAGTTGACGTTGACGTTATATTTGATTGAAGAAAGAGAAGCAACCAAATTCATATTAATTTTCAATATGTATTTGATAAAATGGTTGAATCATTCCCAATGGCTTACTACTGATGAAACGATAGGTACTTAATGTGTTTAGTTCAACACCATCATTTCCAAGCAAAAGAAGCGTGATGATGCACATGCTCAAGGCAATCAGCAATAACAAAAGCAAGACGGATGTTCACGACCTTAGAAGTTACGGGGTCACAAAGATTCAGTGGGCGCCTTTCGCAGCCTGATTAGATAACATGAACAATAAAACTGATAATAAATATTTATTGTGTCTTGTCTAAATATAAACAAATTTTTTCGTTATAAAGAATTACTGTTGCACTATAGAGAGTTTATCAATGTGTGAGTTTTAGGATAAATTCAAAAAAATTGTGCTCACACTTATGTTATAGGGCGTTTATCATTATGAAGAATAACGTTGTGAAGAATTTTTATTGTATCTGCAAAATTTGACATTCTGAAATAATCGTAAGATTGGAACGATAATCCCATAGTTGAGTTCCTCCACCTCCACCTCCACCTCCACCTCCACCTCCACCACCACCTCCACCTCCACCGTCAAGCTCGGTCAGAGCGGGCAAAGATAGGTCTCGTGAAGGTCTTATTTTGTCATAATCATATCCTTACATGAGTTATTGGCAATTGATAGAGCTTATTTATGTGTCTTAGTAAAATATAGTTATTTGTTTCTCAACAATAGAAGAAATCTATAAGCTTAGGCTCTAGCAACGAAAGGGACCTCATGCGGTGGAAATTATAAGCTTCCTAGTAATGCTGACTGACGCTATCAATAATTATATGTGACTGAATGAGGCCACATTGATATATTAACGTAGATAAATATGCTAAACCTGTTGGATGAGTTGAAATCTTCCGGATAAGGTGTAATTTGTTGTGTTCCCAAGTGTTCGCACACATAATTGCATAATGGGGATTTATAATTCTATTCTTTTGCGAATCGTGGATTGGCAATGTTAGCACAAGCAACTGGTAATATATCTTAGAGTATGAGAAATTCAACTGCAGAATTCAGTCGCATGTTGACAACGTCAGCAGCGGAACTGGACAGCTGTTAAAAACAGAAAACCTAATTAGCAAGTTGTTTTTGAAGTTATATTAAAAAAAAAAAAAAACTTAAGAAATTACTAAGCGTGGTAGCGGAAAATTTTCAAAATGTGAAAAAAAAAAAATTACTTTGTGACGAGGGATGGAATTGATATGAGACAAATTCATATTGTATCGAGCACATAAAACTAAATGAATAAACTTACAGCAATGTTTTATATCCAGCCACATATTTTTTGTGCGCCACATTACTACTGCAAACAGTAACTGCAGGAAACGGAATTTGCGTTACCGAGGAAGTGGTAGATTTAATATTAGTTACTATCAATCGTGATTGATAGCGTAGCCAGTGAGTAATCATGAGTTGCCCACATAAAAAGAAACCTAATGCTAGCACAATTAACCAAAACAAAACTTCAAGCTTCGATCTGCTCTCAGATATAATTCCGAAACCATGTAATGAGATGAAACGACAATTGTATTTATAATTTTTCACGAATCGATTCAGCCACATACTTATTTTTGCGCTACGTGTAACTTTCACAAATACCAAAATGTTTATGGCATTTCATTTTCATTCTGATTATTGATTACATTGAAATAAATTTTCAATAATTACTTTGATCAGAATATTGTATGCATGCTTGAAAGTCTCTTGATGATGATGAATATTGTTCTAATTGCTTTTCTTGTTCTTCAGTAACAATAATTTGATGTATAATTTGAGAAATTTAATGAACAAACATAATTATAATATGGGGAACTTTCACCGTACAGTGTATTGAATCACCTTCAATAATTATTAATTATTCAGCAGCAACATAATTATCTTTTGTTTGTTGCCAAACCATCATTAATTTATTTTAAACCGATAGAAATTTTGATTAATAGATATTAGGATTCTCAATCAGAAAAAGGAACAAAATTTCAAAATGGTATACCTAAATGGAATACAAAATTTGGCCACTTTTTACTCACTTGTAACATACTAGTAAGTATTGTGAAACCGACAAAATTCACCTATCGAGATTTTGATGGAAATATCCGTTTTGAGCATCCCTGGATCCATTTTGACTATTTTTGGCTTGATGTCGGATCGTAAGTTCGTTTGTGCGCGCGTTCGTAACTCGCAAATCTCAAAACTGGTTAAACGTATAATGTTGAAATTTTGTATTTAAGACTGGTATAGGGTCTAGTTATGCACCTCGTATTATGGTTCCAATCGTCTGTACCGGAAGTGCACTTTACTTGAAACTTTTTTCGAACTTTTCTTATAAATCCAGAATGCTGAAATTCAGTATTTAAACTTGATGTTGTATCAGAATGGTTATTTGATAATTTTGTATGAATCGGCCAAGCCTGAAGTGCACTTTACTTGAGACTTTTTTCAAATTTTTTGCATAAATCTAGAATGATCAGCCACAGCATATTGAAATTTAATGTTTCAACTTGTTGTAGCATCAAAATAGTTATCTACTATTTTTGTATCAATCGGCAGAGCCGGAAGTGCAGTTTATATGTATAACAGACATTCAGAATTTGCCGTATAAAACAATCAGTTTAATTGAAATGATAAGATAGGCAATGATAATCTGTTGTCAATTTTTTGATTTTGTTTGACATTGTAAGTACATGTCAAAATATCATTAAAATTATATTAATTATAATCTGAAGTGACAGAAAATTTTATTCAATAAATTTGTGTATATATCAAATGATGTACAAGTAAGTCACGTGATGTTCACGTCAGATACCATGTAAGTAGTTTATAGATGTCTCAACAGAGGAGATACGAAAAAAGAGGTTACAACGAATCCGAGGCGTGATACCGCGTGTCGTGTTTGACTTCTTACTTATCTTGTTGTGAGGACCTGTAGACCATTTCAATGTAAATACAAATTTCAATTCTCTATTAACAAAAATCGATATGCATAATTAGCTGTCATCGGAATTAATTCGATAACCTCAAAATAGCTTTAAGAGTTCTATTCAGAGCTCCAGACTAAAACAAAATACATCTCATGTAGTTATCACGTTGTCAAATTACTATGAGATTCTAAATAACATTCAACTATATGAATCTCTCAAAAGAAGCGACAGGTATCGAGCTTGGCATCCATTGAGATACATTTTCATCCATCATTTTGTATGCATTAGAAATATTAGGTTACTTCTTTTAACATGACAATTGTAAATTCAATCAATCAAAATGATATTCACCAAATTTTGAATGAATATTGAATTATCATTATTAATGTCTTCGACCTGACATAATCAAATGCTGTGTCAACAAAAATTTATATGTTAACCCTAGATATCAACTAAGACGTTTCAGTTGCTCGATATAACGTGCTAAAATTAATAAATCACTAAAACAGTATCTTACTACACTTCGCACACAAAAATAGACGTTGAACTGTCAAAAGAAAGAACCATAATAAAGACAAAGACTTATATCTGAGCTTTGACAACACTCATTTCAGCTGCGTTAAAAAATACACTTTTCAAGAAAAAGTCGGCAACATTTAACTTGTAAACCTCTGGCAAATTATCTAAGTGTCTCTTTATGAAGACATCAGAACTTATTTTGTGTCTGATTCTATTTTAAGTCGAATTAATCCACGATCTCAATCTCTCAAGCACTAACTGCTGATCGCCGTAATGCGTGATGACGTCAGAGCGGCGTTTGGCCAATAACAGCGTTGCGTTGATCACGTGATAAAATTTGGAAATTTTTCAATTTTGTATGAGGTTTGTTGAGATATTGCAATGGAAAAAGAATTATCCACAGGATTGACAATTACAAGTTATAAACTTCACGACGAGACACAAGAAGATCATATTAATTTTTTTTCAGGAATACCGTATTAGCACAAGAGATGAAACAGCTATGGGATACGAATTCAGTACTTATAGTTCCAATAATAATAGGTGCCACAGAAGAAATCCCAATCACTCTTTACAAATCACTGGATTCACTAAATGTACAGAAAGATACTTTCAAACTTATGCATTAAATCGCCCTTCTGGAAACAGTTCGTACCACACGACAAGTCCTAAACATTAAAAACTGACTTAATCACAGTACGGCAAAACATATCTCAAGAAGACTTACCATCTCACCGGAAGGATGCAGCCCACTTATTAACGGCAGCAGCGCAGTCCAGGGAGTCCTGTCAATTCAAGGCTCCAGCGCGATCCAAGGAGGAACCATACTGCGTAGCTTGACATTTTCAGGTAATTTATTACAAATATCCACACCCATGAGGTCAGGAGAATTTTTAGTACATGCGTACTTTGCAAAAGGTTTTTAGAGCCTCATCACTAATTCTTCCTTATTGCAACTTATTTTACGTCCATGGTACTTCAGCTACCGTTTCAATTGAAGACAGAAATTTTGTTCATTATTATTCAACAGTGTTGCCTCATCAATCATCTCTTCAATTAGTTTAATACTTGGCCATTGCTGCTTATCGAAGCAAAAAATTCACGAAAGATTTGAATTCGCGGCTATTCAAGATCGAGTATGCGTTCGTCCATGAATTTCATGAACAGTATTATTAGAGCAAGATCCCAGGCCCGCCAGACGTTACTTATTTTCTGAGAAACAAAATGTGTGGAATTGAGTAATGTCAACATATTCCTTGATCATACGCAAACTTGTTAGTTTGTGCCGACGGCTAATTTATAGATACGAGGTGCTAGAGGTACGTTAAGACATTACTCACTTTTCTTGAAGTCTGAGTGCTGATTTTTATGTATGTTTTAGAGAATATTGTCAAAAGTTGATAATCAACACTGCTCGACATTTCACATCGGTTGTAATTTCTGCTAGACTCTTCAAAGCTCGCAGAGAATAAAGTTATCTCTGCTTATAGTCTGTTCTGATTCTTATATAATACTCAAGGAAAAATTTCAATACTTTCTGTAAGCAGCCAGAACAATCGTAGGGTTAAACATCTCCCAGACACAATCAAAAAAGTGCTGTGCATACAATCGCTAGATCACTATTTGTGCGCCTGATAGTAAGCGGAGTATCCATGAGCAGTCAACTCTTCTTTGATCTGGCTGTTTACAGAAAGTATTGAAATTGGTCTCTGAGTATCATATATAAAAATTAGGACTCAGACTATAAGTGAGTTTACATTAATCTTTGCGAACTTTAAAGAGTCTAGCAGAAATCACCATCGATGGAAAATGTCTAGCAGTGTTGATTTTCAGTTTCTAGCAATATTCTCTGAAACATCCATAAAAATCAGCACTCAGGCTTCAAGAAAAGTGATTAATGTATTAACGTACCTCTAACATCTCGTATCTATAAATTGGCCATCGGCACAAACTAGCCTATGATCAAAGTATCAACTAACACTACTTCATTCCACACATTTTGTTTCTCAGGAAATAAGTAACGTCTGGCGAGTCTAGGATCTTAGACTTTATTACAAATGAGAAAGTGTGTTTGCTGGTTTGTCATTGTTTCACGCAGCAACGGAACAAAGAATCGACATGATATTTTTGACTGAAGAATTGGCTATGGTATTTCTATTTCAAGTAGAGTTTGAACAATAAAATGTTTCAAAACAAGTAAAAGTATGTAATATCACAGAAAAATTATAGAACACTGTATAAAATTTCAAAACATTAAAATTGAAAATTGCAGAAATATTACAAGAATTCTATCTCTTATATTTAGTAATCATATATGATATTGTTACAAATGTGAAATATTTCAAATAATTAGTTCACACAAATATTTATTTGAATTCGCTATAACTGTAATCCTAGTAAGTATTGGCCAAAGTCGATGTTCAATTGTCAGACGTGATTGACAGCCTACGGTTACTAGATGTTCGGTGGTTACCAGACATCAACTGTTAGACAATTGAATGTTGGGCCATTGTCGGCTTATTTATATAAGAGCCTGAGCTAGGAGAGGAATTTATTTAGTACGAGTAACTGTGAGCGATATACGAAGTTTGTAAACAGATATTCACACTGTAACCTGTGTTAAAACATTATTCACAATGAAATTTGTGACAGTAAGTAATCAAGCAGTGTTTTAATAAAATGGAGAGCCATGGGGCACGGCCAACATTTGGATAAGGTCTAACAGATCTTTTGTTCATTGTGAAACTGGTGTGAAATAAGCCAATTGAAAAAGTCTAGTTTCATGACGCCTACTTCATTTTGCTCTTCCTAGTTCAAAAATAGAGTATAGTAACAAATTATTTGGAATTTTCTGTCACTACCTCTCGGTCTATATCAGCTAGTACTAAATAAAAGAGCTTCATTTGGTGTTTCCAACGAAGGCAATAGGTGAATGCCGAAACTTTAAAGATCTCAATAAATTAAATGTATAGAGTATTACTCAAATTGAGAATTTCATTTGAATACATTTTTTCCATGAAGCAATTCAGGACTTCATAATAATAAAGGTTTTTCTTATATATTCTAAAGCATCCTGCAAATCATAACTTCTCTACCTCTTCTAAATAAGAATATTCAAATATAATACTCAATACTTCAATGATCTATCGTGCAGAATTTCTACTGACTCGTTTAACATACTGTGAATTGGACAAATGTCGTAGTATGTGACAAACCAAATTTCATGATTTCCATTGCAGGCTACCCATTATCATATCACTATAAATTTTATATGACGGATGTTTCAAGACTGGAGAATGTTCAAATAGAATAATGTGAAAATCCCCAAAAAAACACTACCGGTTCAGCAAGTTGGGGCAACGTGCAAAGGTCTTGAGCGCTTCACTCTTCTTAAAATAGGCAGAGCCGTGCCATAAAATGCAAAAATATTCAGCATGTTGTTACGTCCCAATTTCGCACCTTGTTCCTATTTTTCCATTTTCCAAATCCTAGACTTCTATCCATTAATTTAGCTACAATTTGAAAATATTGATAATTGTTATTTCAAATAGAATCAGATTTACTTACAAAGCATTTGTTATTGTAGTTTGACAGATCGATAAATAATTTTAATTGAGTTGTCGTTCGGACAAGTCCAAGAGTTTTTGAATTTTAGTTGAAATAGTTGCCGTAGGGGTCACTAGCAGACAGCGCGAATTCAGATATTGTCAAATGATTAAACGCATTTTTATTTAAAAGTTAAAATTACATTCAAATCATATTAAACAACACACAGCACATAATATGGAAACGTTAGAATAAAATAACACTCACAATAAAATTCCTCAACCCTAATAATCCCTTTTCCCGCCATTCCCTCTTCTCTCTTCATTTCTCTCAATTAGCTGAAACCAATAGTATTACTGGAAGTTAAGTAGAAACGGTTTTTTTTCTTGATTGGGCGGAAAAGATGAATTAAGTTAAGTCGAGGCAGAAAAGTGCTAGAGGACAGAAGGTCGCGCCATAAAGTTTTTGTTGCGCCGATTTTATTTATTATTTTGAATGTTCAAAGCCGCATTTGCGGGATTAAAAATTAAATCAGCGTTTGCTCCGGTCGCGTGAAGTGTCGTGGAACCAGTCAGCGATCGAGCAGCCCATTGTGGGGATTTTTTCTTAAACTTACGGCCGCGACCTCGTGTTGCGAAAACCGCCAAGTCCATCAAGGCGAGGTCTTAGTCGCCTGCCAGGCACGCAGCGACGCGAGTACCGACTCCTGGATCCTGAAGACCATCCCAGGACCCTTAAACTTGACGCCACCCCTTGACCAACTTTGGTCCGACGCCTTCACCAAGGCTAGTCGATGTCAAGCCATTGTTCCAGAGGCCCAGTGGTGACAGCTAAGTGCACCGTCCTTTTTTTGTTATTTTGATCATTTGTGGTGCTCCTAGGGCAGCTAGGAGCACAATATATATTTTCTTGTTTTATTGTTTCACGGTACTGTCAAACGTCCCTTGGGCACAGTAGTTGTGAAACAGTAGCTGGTACGTCGAATTTGTGAGGCGCAATCGATTGAGCTGAGCCCCTTATTACGTTTTTTGTGAGCTTCGGCGAGTGTAGGGCTAGACGTATAGGCATCGTTTTCTTTTGTTGTTTTTTTTTTTTGGGATTGCGCGCTGTCCGCCTAGGTGCGTTGGTTGCCTTCAGCTAGTACTTGTTTTTTTTTTGTATTAAATATGAAATTCATTTGCTTATTAATTAGTTATTCTTTTTTTTTTGTTGGTAAATTCAGATTCAGTTCATTATTCATATTTTGTTTAACCTTTATTACTATTTTTTGCTATTAAAGTCATTTAATTTGTTTAAATTAAATTGTAGATTGTTTTATTTGTTCGTGGAAAGAGGAACCTTACCTGTTCTCTTTCAGGGCATTTAGCTACCCTTGGCTCTGTTTGAAGGCGCAATACTTGGTGAGTGAATTACTAGCTCGACCACTTGGTTAATGCTGAAGGCCATCGTATGGTCACACCGTTCCGTTACCCCTTGTCCGACCCAATACCTTTTATTGCAGGTACTTTCGTTGTTGTGTGCCTTGCGGACAAAAAGACAATATCGTGGCGCCCCGGGTATGCCCGAAGCCGAGTTTCATGACGCCTCACTCCACCTACGATCTCCCTGAGATTAAGAGCAGTCACGTGTTTTTTTTTTTTTGAGACGTCAAATCGGTTTTGATCGTTACAATGTTTTTCTGAAACTAACAATTCTGTGCCATTGAGAGTCCCGCCATTTTCAAATGCACCTCAATGTTGCATACATTATTAGGTTTGAGGGCTTATATGAAAAAACTTATTTCACTCCACTTTGCAGTATAATTGCATGACTTCAATAGAATTCATTGTGGGCTGTGTATAATTGTATATTCCGATAGAAGCGCGGAATGCAGATCATTCCATGCAAATGCAAATAGTTCAGCCAGGAGACGAAGTCGAGTGGCAGAGTTTACATGAACATGGAATGATCGAATCGCACGAGTGACAGATTTTATTTTTTCTACAGTCAAAGGTGTTCGCGGAAATATTTATAACCAAAATATAAAGTTTTCTGAGAAAAGATTTGCTCCATTGATCTCATTCCAATTCATCAAACTATAACTGATAAAATTACTTATATTGATATTTTTTTTGGAGAGAAATGAGAAGAAAATCAAAGAGAATTGAAATTATGACAGCAATGGAACAGTTTTTTCGCGACGCCACGCGGCTCTCCTAGGAACTTCTAAGCATGCAGAATGACCCCTATTCCGCACGCTACAGCGTCTACAACATGTTTGGAATGGCATATTTCACACTTGCGAACCATATTCCCCTCTTTTGAAGTAAGAGCCATTTTAATTCTTGTTATAGAATATACTATTTTGTGGTAGAAATTTTAGCTATTCGGGAAAAAATCATTTGTGTAATCCAAAATAATTATCTTATGACTGTGGATATTCGAATAAAAAAATTCAGTCCAAATGTAATCAGTTCTGAATGTAATATTATCGGTACATTGTAGAGCATTATAATAAATATTACGTAATTATCGATTCAATCTTTTTGTACTGTCGGAAAAAATTACTTACTCGGTTATACAATTATTTGTTCATTATATTCAGAAAAAGTGTATAACATATTCAAGTATACCAAGAAAAAATTCTTGATTATAATATTGCAATTAGTCCTGAAAAATACTACGTATCGTGTTCATTCGAGAATAAGACTCCGTTCCATTCAGAATATACAAACAAACAAATTTAGTGCATATTGAAGGCAAAAATTCCACGAACATTGTCAGCATCAGGCATAATGCATAATGTTGTAAGTATTTATATGATATTTCTATCCCAAATATTCTGATTTGCACACTAACCATTATAATACGAATCACAAAACATATTGGCATCGGCAACACGTATTATTTTTGGAGATCCCTATTAGATGATAGCTGTTTCACTTCATTAAACGTAGGACGTAGGCTGATTTCTTGAAAGCTCAATTAAATCCACTTCCATACTTCCATGGTAGAAATTTTCCAACAAGTTCTTATTAAAACAGATAAATATTTGATCCATTACGACATAACGATCAAAATCTTCTCAATTTTCATTTTTATGAAGATTTAATATTCCAATTATTGCTGGAAAGTTTCCTATTCTTCAAATTGATACTGTTTTTTTTAATGTGATGATATTACCGTACAAAGAAAATATCAAATTCTTGTAGCCTGATGCTAGGAAGTGAATAAATAAAATCTTGGGCCAGATGTCGTATAACAATAGAAACAACATTCAATAATTTGAAAAGTGATTCAATACTTTTTACTTACTTGTACAAAGTATAAGAAAGTATTGTGAAACCGACAAAATTCACATATCGAGTTTTTTTGGATATATCCGTTTTGAGCATCCCTGAATCCATTTTGATTAATTTTGGCTTGATGTCGGTATGTTTGTACGTACGTATGTTGGTTTTCAGTGTTCAAGATGAGAATACCGCTTCGATGCTAATATCCTATTTTCATTGAGATCGGCTGAGCCGGAAGTGCATTTTACTTGACAGCCTTCCAGAATTTTTTGCATAAATTCGGAACGATCAGCCGTAGAGTATTCAAATTTAGTATTCCAGTCTGATGTAGCATCTAAATGATTACCTACTATTCTCTTAACAATCGACAGTACTGAAGGTGCACTTCAGTTAAAATTTTTTATTTATGCCGCGCATAAATTCAGAACTGTTAGCCGTAGAATCTTGGAAATCAGTATTTAGGAATGTTTTAGCATAAGAATGATGACCTACTGTTTCCGTAGCAATCGACTGGGCCGAAAGCGCACTTCACTTGACAGATTTTTTTGAATTCTTTGGATAAATCTAAAACCATTAGCCGTGGAGAGATGCGATTTCTTGTTTGATTATTATCCTATTATTATATGCAAAGAGTATATCCAATGATGTTCAAGTATGTCACGTGATCTCCACGTCAGATTTTTCATCAATACTTTGGCCCGTCAGCTCATCACAGTGATAATAAATTCTAATCATTCCAATATTTTTTGACATCTTATCACAAATTTTCTATTCTTATGAACTGCTGAGTTGTATAATAGTTATTTATACAGCAAGTTAGTTGAACCACTGTTTATTTGCGAGAAGAAAGCTCAAAATCACGAGCGCGTTTAGCGCGAGTGGTTTAATTCTTCGAGCAAATGAAGACGTTTAATTGACTTGTTTGTATACATAATTTTATTCAATTTTGCGTAAATTTCTGAAGCATGAAACTGAGGAACAAAATTCAAAAAAATTAAATTGCAGTGCTGCAAGAGAGCTTCGTTGATATCGCGACAAGTGTTTGTTTTTCAAACATTCGGGAGTGTGACTGTCAGTAAACTGCCAATTTTGTGAAATTCGAATTAAAGCGTTATAATTGTGGAAAGTATTGTCTGAAATGATGGAAGAAAGTGATTGAAACAATGTTCTCGCCCCGATACCATTTCGGACGAAGCAGCCACAGCAGTTGGGGAAATTATTCCTCAGAAATCGAAATCTTTTCATGAAAACAGTGATTAAAACTTTTTTAAATCAGTAATAGTTCATTTTAAATCACTAGTGAATAAAGATTTACTCATGACTGTTGCTATAGATATAATAATGTAGCTTTGAAACGTCAAAATTGGATAAAATTATATACATCTTGTAACGGATTATTTGTTACCAAAGATTTAGGTTCTCATATTTTAGTCGTTATTTTGTGCAATAAGTAAATACACTGCGTAACTTAAGTCAAATTATAGTAAACAAACCTTAGAATATGCACGAGAGGGTTTTTTTTTGGATTCTAAATCTGTCAAAAACATGAATTTCGTACATAGTCTAGTACTACTGCGCAGTGACACTTCACAGTACGCTAAGAATATCCATCCTCGGGTACTATCGCCGTTCTTCTGTGATGTAAACGGCTTCTTGTTACAATCTTCAATTACAATTAAAAATTTACTCTATACTGTAAATCCTATGCCTTTTATTTCTATCACTTCTAAGGTATACCAAGTGTCAATACTAGAAATATAATCTTTCTCTTTCTTCCCACATTCCACAGAAATATTGTCTCAAAATCTTCTCTTATACGTATGTATGAAGATAACGATAATCACACAATAATTATAATTAATAGGAACAGTTCAATTTACATGATCTCTTAGATACGCTGGTAGATGAACATATGAAGTGGTTCTATCATATTCAAAATTGGCAAGCTAAGTTATCTTCTAGTTTCTATGTTCTTCATGAATTGAGAAATATTGTTAACACCGTTATTCTGAAAACTTATTACTATTTATTGCAAAAGAAAATTTTGAGATATGTGGCCTAAGTTCCTTGAACAATTCATTGTTAACCTCTCTTTGATAGTATGAATATAATGATGATTACCTTTCCTTTTATTCACGAATTCATAATTGTTGTGAAAAATAATTTTTCATAACTCATTACTAAAGCTAGGGTCACATAGCTTATGTTATGTTATGTCTGTGTTATGTTTTCATGGTCAACTGACATAAATAGGTGTCGCTATCATGTGTAGGATTTTAAAACTACATATTTTCAATACCGGGATTATTTATAGTTTTATTAACGCTCTCATGTATTTTTTTTCCTCACAACATGTCTATGATTCTAATGATTTTCATAATACAAAATAAGATTTGGGAATATTTTCTACTATTGTGATTAATAAATGATCCTCCATTTTTTGCGGTTAGAAGAAACGTCAAAAAATTATAATCGTCAACTGCGCCGTCGCAGACATAACACGGCGTCCGAAAGTTGAGATGAAATCAACTGTTATGTTATGTCTAGAGTGCGGATTATATGCATTTTGCATATGTTGTACAGTTGTACATATCAGTATTTTCTCTACAAATGTTCACAACTAATACTAAAATTTATTGTAATTATTGATTTAAATTTTGCATATTATGCATATCTATGGTTTCTTCACATATATACAGTTTTTCGTGCATATAATTATATTTTATGACCAGAATAATCACAAAATCTCTTCTTCTTCTCGTCAATTTTCGTTCAGCTTCGATAATATTTAAACCTGCATTTTGAATTTTGTTGATATTCTCAATATTTGAGCAGATATATTCTAGATAGCAAAAATTCAGCCACCTGTATGATTCTATGGAATATATTCCAAAAAATGTGCTTTCTTATACGATAATAACTCTAATTGTTCTTACTATTTATGTACCTACTTATAGGTGAATATGTTCATATTTAAGACGTGATATGTTTGGTTTCTTGTGACAGTATAGATATGATTTATTTTATTTTTGTATTTGATGATATACTAAAGATAACAAAGTTCAAATTAAGTTGCATATTTGCATATATTTATAAAAGATCACATATATATTTTATTTTATGCATATTCAAGGCATATTTTGATATTCTAGTGCATATTGCATGCATATTTCGGTCATATTCTCCTGCATATATTCCGCACCCTAGTTATGTCAAATGACATTACGAACATGACATCACTTATGTGACATGTTTCATAAGTTTTGATAGGTCTCAACATAATGACATAACACAGACATAACATAACATAAGCTATGTGACCGTAGCTTGACAAAGATTTGTGCACAAAATTGATGTTTACTACAATAAATCGGAATAATTCAAGTTTACCAATTCATAAATCATCACATTATGCGGTAATTACCTATTATTTAGCAGTTAAAGCTTACAATCGTTTACTTCAACACATGAAATTGATTGATAATATTCATAGCTTCAAGGTAGCAGTCAAAACTCTTTTGGCAAGTAAATATTTTTACAATATTCAGGAAAATTTGGAGTAATCCACAAATTGTTTCTGACTGTGTCTTCTGTATATATTTGTATATATCTCTACAGATAATAAAATTATTCTTATTACTATTTTCATCATTATTATTATTAGTATTATTCATTTGAGACGTTTGCTTTGATTAAAATCATTTGCTTCAATTTGTTCATTAATTATTATCACTATTATTGTGATTATTATTATGATTATTATTATTATCACTGCCATCACTATTTCATTTGCATCCTTATTTTTTTTTGATACATTGGTGGTTTTGTAATATTTTATTTTATTTTGTATCTGCCTGTGCTTGAACTTTTGCCTGTTGAGCAGATACTCAAATAAATGGTTGATTGAATGATTAGTTTGAGTTTCTTCGCAATAAACAGAGAATTTTTTTTCGGAAGAACAACTTCTATTTGGGGATATAAACATTGTTACATAGGGCGGTTGCACAATAGCCCTAGAACTAGAACTAGAACGGTAACGGAAAGCTATCGAGAGCGACAACGGAAACGTAAACGCCGACCAGATGCACAACTGCAGCACGCAAAAGACCGAGAACAACGTTTTGACAGATAACCGCACTTCTTATATAGTTAAATTAGTATTCTTAAACATGGATGACGAAAAATTACAGGTTTTCATGGCATTTTTGATACTTTTTTATAATTATATACAATTAGAAAATCCAAACAGGAAGTACGATGATGCACATTCCATAAAACTCTTTATAGAATCAAAATTTGCTCTCTAGGTGGTGGATTAGACTAATTAATCTTGAAAGAAATACAAGAGGAATATTCGTAAACATATTTAGGCATATAAAGGAAGCTGACCATGAAATTTTCTTTAAATATACCAGAATGAACGTGCGATTTTTTAATAAACTTCTCAGCTTATCAAGGCCAAAATTATTGAAGAGAAGTAGAAGAGAATATCTATCTTGGCTATGAATTTGAAATATCTGGCACATGGTAGTTCTTTTCAAAATTTAAGTTGGTTGTTCAGAGTTGGAAATCCAACAGTTTCCAATGTAATATATGAGACTTGCGAAGTTATTTGGGAAACAATTAAGCCCATTCACATGAAATTACATACTGGAACAAGAAAAATCAGTGCAGTCAGAGCACAAGATCAAGAGCAAATAAACCAAACTCTCAACAATCATATTTTCAAGAATAATGGACAGTGACGTCTTGTGCATGTGTACATACAAAATAACACTGTTCAAGTTCCCGTTGTCGTTTCCGTTCTCGGGCTATTGTGCAGCCGTCCTTAGAAGGTACATTCATATAGATAATTTCTAATAAACAAATGAACGTGATTGTTAAAATTAAATAAACTAATTAAGATTCAATAAAAAAAAAACTAGCGGCCATATTTTGATGAACAACCAAGGCCGCAAATGAGGCTATAGAAATACTTTTTTTTTTGTCGCCCAAGAAGTAATATCATACAGATTTGTACAAAGAAGTAAAATTTTACAGCTTCGAAAGTGGCCATGGAAACATTTTTTTGTGATCGCCTCAAAAGAATTTTTGTGAAACATAGGTGAAACTCGATAGTTTGTTATTGCAACAAAGATACTCGCTAGCATTAGTTTCAAGCATGCTGTTGTGAAACCGATCATTATTACTTCTTTTCGGGACAAATTGGACAAAACTTACAAATTTCTTCAACTCGATTGAATTGTGTCCCATTCATTATTCAGTAATACCAGCATTTTTGATTTAGGACTTGATAATATCAAACTATCTGAATTTATCATCTTTTTCCTGATAACATACCAATTTTCTAATTTTTCTTTCACATCAATATATGAAATCTCACTATATGTTTATTTACAGATAAAATGTATGCTAGCTGTATCTATGGTATCATATTTTGCAACAAGTAAAGATATAATAAATAATATGATCAATAGCACAAACAATACTTCATCCATAGGAATGCTTCATTGTGCTTTAGGCACATTAAAGTCAGCATCAAGTCATTTGAATCTAATAGCATTCTCAGAAAACGTTGCCTTGCCTTTGATGTATGTTGCAGTACCAATAACTTTGATGAAATTGTCGGTAAACGATCAATACCAGCAAAATACAAATGATATATTATTTTTTGACTTCAACATAATAATCATTGAGAAAATCATGGAGTATAAGATACTAATTGATATTTTGGCGACTGACAGATATTTCAACAGACGAGGAAAATATCTTGTTATATATACAGGATATGAGGATGTAGAAAATATATTATTGCTATCATGGGTGGAGTATATATTGAATATAGCAATATTTGAATATAAAAATTCGAAAATATATACTTACGATCCATATAAGAATAATGTTTGTAGTAATAGGCAGAATATTTCAAATTCAATGCAGACAATAAATAATATCGACATCAATGATTGTTCTAAGTACGACCCTGAATACATCTTTCCGAATAAGGTAGGTACATACAATTTGGAAATTTGAAACATCCTGCATTTCCCATGGACTATCAATGATGTTTGAGTGTTTTTACTGTTTGTATGGTATTGTTGAATTTAGTAACGCTTATAATTTAACAGAAAGTGGTGCAACTGGCAATCAGTGAAGATTTGTGGAAAATTAATCCCGTCCATGAATAAATGAATCAGATTGGTGGATATTAATAAACAAGCAAGTAATTTTTTCGACAAAGTGAAAATGACATAATTTAGTGGAAGTGTCTGACTGATTAATTGTGTATGGAGGGAATTTGGAAATTGAAACTAGAGGGTCTAGAAAGACTTGAAACCGGTGGTTGGAATTTTTTATTCTCTGACTGATTTTGTTTTTGGCAGAGTTTAACTTAAAGATAAATTGATTAAGACGTCAAAAGCAGTTATAGAACGGTTAGGCATTAAAAGTTCGAATAACAATTATTATACTCTTCAAAACTTTAGTGACTCTAGTTACGAGTACATACTCAGTTGCATCAATGATCTATCACTGAACAGCTCAAGAAAAATAAATTATGTCTAATATATCATTAGCCAAGCTAATCATCTTATTCGTGGTTATATTTGGTTGGATATTGTTTATTTCAAATGAATTGCTTTTTAAACGGCGTTATTGCGATCGGGCATCAGAGATAGATTCATATATTTTCTAAGCTATATTTTACAG
The DNA here is from genome assembly GCA_963989225.1 of Dromius quadrimaculatus. Lineage (NCBI taxonomy): Eukaryota > Metazoa > Arthropoda > Insecta > Coleoptera > Carabidae > Dromius > Dromius quadrimaculatus. The sequence continues at coordinate 52,930,118 of OZ022325.1, read as the reverse complement.
CCATTTCGAGTTGTAGATTATCTATTCCGATTCTAATATTTCAAGATCAAGAGATGGAATGAGTAATATTGTCATGGAGATCTAAAATTTGATGATCCTTGTCTGTAGAAGCTCACAGAATTATCTATGCCTGATTAGAGATTTGAAATAAGCATATCTTACATCATGTAGTGTCATTCTACATGTATCTTCTGCTGTAGTGAACAATTGCTTGTTTAATTATTTGGTACTTTTGTGCGTGTGCGTTACGTCTTGCTTTTAGTAGGTTCTATTATCACTCTCATCATCATTCTCCATTTGACAATTGCTTATATAACAGAACCAATATAAAGGACTTATCACTTTTCATTCAATCAAAATCTTCCCAAAAACCAAATTTTCAAATCCCACTTTATTTTACATTTAATTCCTATTTATGAAAGCTCTTAATTTTTGAAGTCTTGAAAACGCGCTTTGTTATGCATTTATTGGTTAGTTTACTATTGCACAAGCACTACGCAGAAATATCCCTACAACCTATAACACATGTTGTTTATGTTTCTGTAATCATCTCCAGTATTCAATTTAATACATCAATGTGAGCACAAGTATTTCGTTTAATAAAACCAAGTCATACATTGCTCTAAGAATATCCATCTCTTCAAATATTCCTGACGTATTTCGAACATAAAATAAGCAAACATACCTACAGACTATTTTAGCTTCATGTATTCGTTTTATGATTCATCTTAATAAATTTGCACTATTTTATCTTAAGCAAGATATTATCAGCATATTTCAACACAGTAATTATACTTTGACTAATATGCACATGAGCACACAATCTGAGTGATTCAATTCGTCTTGCTGTCATCTTCCAAATGTCGGAATCCCTATTTTTCTCGTCGGAAAATAAATAGAGCAAATGTATCTCAATAAAGTCTGTTTCAAGGTACCATTGGATTTCAATGGATGTACTATAAAAGTAGGAGCAAATACTTACACACCGTTTGTTAAGACTTTGAAAAATACTGACGAAAATTCGACTAACAATGGTTTCGAAGCTGTTCTTATCAACAGTGTCCTGAAAAAGCTGAATTTGAGACCAGAAATATGTGTTACAACTACGAACAAATTTGGATTCAAATACATGAATGGATCGTACGACGCGCCTTTGCAACAACTTATTGATAATGATTGTGATCTAATCTGTGGACACATGACTGGGAATGAGTCATTTCTTGAAGATTTTGATTTGACAAGTACATATAATATAGTGAAATTCACCTGGATAGTGCCTACTGCTCAACTTGGAGCACAATGGAAGAGCATATTTTTGATATTTGATGCAAATTTATGGATTTTCACAGTTATTACTATTTTATCTAATGGATTTATCTGGTATCTGTTTGGGAGGAGAGCTGACGATATAAGGCAAATGAGGGAAATAATTATGTGCATCCTTTCTGCATGGTGCTCTGTATTATTAGGCTCACTAACATTACCTAAGTCATTCAAGCTTCGTGTTTTGGTGATTGCTTGGGTTCTTTTCTCTATTCTGCTCACGACGTACTATCAGTCTAAACTTTTGAGCATTTTGATCGAACCAGTTTATGAAGCTCAGATAGCCACGGTTGAAGACTTATCAAAATCTGACTTGAGAATTTTCTACTTGGGTAAGTTTGATTTTTCTTATTTATTATGTAGGTCGTAGCACAAAAATCTGCTGGAATAAGAAAACTTATCTGCCCATCAGGCACAGTAGAAGTGGAATTTCTAAGAATTTGAGTAACAAAAGTACTAAATAGTAAAGAGCCAAGCTACACTCACAAACCATGTCAATAAAAATTCTTCATTGTTGCAAGAAAAATATGACCACAAAAATTAAGATATGAAGCCTAGTATTTCAAGATGAGTTCTCCTGATTGCTCTTTCATCCAACAAAACTCGAACTGATTCAAGATTATCTAAACTGACCCTACACAATTTCTGACAATCGTAGTCTTGTGTCATATCATGAAAAAGTCTCCGACCAGATCCGTATGAATAGTAAGTTATTGGCTCGTCTCTAGAAATATCACAGCAATTTCAGTGTGGATTGCTTGTCATTACCTGACACAATGTCGGAAGGTATGTAGGAAGTGGATAGTGGATGATCAGAAAAGGGCGATGAAACGCAGAGGAAAAAAAGTAAGGGATTCTTGATGTCCACATTTTTTAAATTCATGCCGGTCAGACTATAAAAGTAACAAGAACAATAAAAGAACTATACTCTCTTAGGATCAAGTTCCGACTTTCTGAGCTTAGCTAGACTGAACTGGTGAGTTTCTTCAAGGATGAAAAACGTACCTAAAGTTGCTGCTCGATCTAAGACAATTCCATAAATCGATTCTCAATTTGTGTTTTTGTGGAACACATCGTGATTAAATTTTTATTTCTGAACGAATACAAAATTCACAATTATGCACAAAAAGCGAGTCGCAAATATATTTGCACTAGAAAACTGAGGAGAGCTATATCACAAAAAAAAAAACTCCATGGAATAGACACTTCTAATGTATCGGATACAAACGATTACTCAAAATATATCAAAGAAACACGCGTATAGATTTACCGATTTTCAATTTTGCCTAGAAAATCAAGAATCCTACTGTTAATATTTAACGTGTTATACATATTTCTATATCAATTACAATTTAAATATGGTTAAGCACTATATTCACATAGCGTGATAGCTATAATTCTTACTTTTTTTGTGTAAGTTTGTTAATTTGGTATTTGAATTAGCGGATGATGTTCATTCAATTATTGGTATATTAGAACTCATCCTTGTATATTCTACTCTTTAGCGTTCCATCATTCAATTTAATGCATTCAAGTATTATTACCCTGTAGCGTATACCATTTGAGTAGTCCAATGAACCTTGTGTTCTTGATCCCCTTGAAATAATTAAAGTTTATTAAAGAGTCCTTTGAAAATTGTACTCTAAAAACCTGCAAAGATAATATTTTGTCCCTAAAGGGTTGTGCTCGCGGGGAGATGCATTCTCGGAGAGTTGCTCAGAAAGTAAGATCACTCAATTTTTCTAGTTTCCACAGAGAGCATTGCTCAAAAACAATTCTGGAGTTTTATTAGAATACCAACTATTTTTCAAGGATGAGTTTTTGATACTCTTTTCCTAAAAATTTTGCACTAATTGTCTTATCTTGGCACAAAACTTCAATCGAAATAATCTTTCTACAATCCTAGACCATGAAATATCCGACAGAAGGAGTTTTAATTTTTTTGACGCCACTTTTCTTTTGTATATTTTTGAATTTTGTGTGCAAACTCACATCAAAGTAAAATATAGAACACTATAACCTTGAACGTCAAAGACTCACCGTTGATGAAATTCTTAGTCTAAGAGCTAGTGAACAATCTGACTAACCTATTTCCCACAAGGCTAGAAATATTCTAAATTATGTTCTATTATAGGTTAATTAAAAAAGAACGGTTCTGGCAGGCAGCTCGCGGTTGCATCATCATCCCTTAAATCTTTGGAAATGTTAATCATTATTACTTTTACAATCCTACTTCCACAAGGCTACAATTTTAATATGTTGTGATTAAAATATGTTTAAGTGTAAAAGAAATTTGACAACTTATTTTGAGGGTTGCAAAATTGTCACCGGGATAGTAAATCATAACCTGCTCCCACAAGGCTGAAATTTTGAGGCCATATTCTTTCAATAGTTTAAAATAGTTATTTGTGTATCAAGGCCGTAAAGGTTATCTTTCTTGGTCGAATCTGTTGTTTGCGGCCAAAGCGTAGCTGAAGCTGCAATTCAGGTGAGACCAAAAAAGAACTGTAGGCCGAGGTGCACACAACGTTTTTTAGGTGATCATTACGGAATAATTCAAAATCACATAATTTTGTCTGCTTATTTCCGAAACATTGCAATTACAAATCTTAGTTGCCGTTGAAATTGTTTCTATTTTATTGTCCTCTATCAAGTTGAAATTTATGAAAAAAGCGTATTTATTTCTTGAATTGCAAGAACTACAGAAGTTGACGGAAGAATATAATATGTATTTCGGCGTGAACTGTTCCTTAAAGAGTTCATCAAGCTGCCCGTATAGGTAGATATGAAGTGTTTATGAAGTATTTTTTGACAGATCAATCCCAAAAAAGTAATATTTGACAGATCAGTCCCAAATAGTAGAATTTGACAGATCAGTCCCAAAAAGGGAAACTTCACGGCCGCAAAAGGGGCCATAAAAACACCTTTTTTGTTACGATCGCCTAATATATTTGAACAGTCAGTGTATTTTGGCGGTTGCAAGTGTCTGCCTGAAGAGTATGGTGGCACTCAAAGTGTTATATACTCGTCTGGCAGACACTTGCAACCGCCCAAACAAGCTGGCTGTTCACATATACATTTTAAACGATTGAAAAAATATGCCCTCAAAATTTCAGTCTTGTGGGAGCAGGTTATAAATTACTATCCTGATGACAACTTTGCTATCGTTTGGCACATACTTGCAACCTTCAAAATAGGCTGTCAAATCTTTTTTACACTCAAACATACTTGAATTACAATATATTAAAATTGTAGCCTTGTGGGAGTAGGATTAAAAAATAATGATTGACATTTTCAAAAATTTGAAGGATAATGACTTCACCGCAAGATGACTGCCAGAACGGTACTTTCTTGATTAACCGATAATAAAACATCATTTAAGGATTTTCTAGCCTTATGGGAAACGGGTTAGTCAGATGGTGCACTAGCTCTCCTAATATCTGTTATCTCCTCTTTGCTGGATGATATGATTTAACCAAGTATAACGTCATATTGTGTGGTTTGATTTTCTTCGGGCAAAAAAAAAAAAATAAGAAAAGCGGTATTCTTTCGTCGATAGAGGGACATACTATGAAAAGATATATAATCAATTAGTATTTTTAAATTTTCAGTCGAGTCTCAAATTGGGTTTACATGACAATAATATATGAGAATATGTCGTGGTTCTGCGTACGCTTGTCTTCAATTTCGCGCCCAGTGGCCGGCGAAGCTACACATAAGGCTTATTCACGTTACACCGTGCCGGGTCCGGGCCGTGCTCCGGACGGGGCACGGTGAAACATCTATTGTATACTTCCATATGAACTAATTCATGCTCAACCGTGCCGGATCCATGCACGGTTGGAGCACGGCCGGGGCACGGCGTCGTAACGTGAATGTGTTAGCCGAGCGGCCAGAATCCAGTCTACGACAAATTTTCGAGCATAGACCGCGGTACAGAACCCTTTTCTCCAGATTATCAACACTCTCTTGAAACTTTGTGAGTGTCTCCATTTTGAAGAGTCCGACAACTTTTTTATCTGCGAAATTTTTTGAGACTGCTAAGTTTTCGGCCGAACAGCTGAAAAAGACGTCGATTCTATGATTTATTCCTGACCACCAACATCACTTTTTTTCATAATTTGATTGTAAGATAGTAAAAGGAGAAATACAAACAACATTTAGTCCGACAAAAATATTGCGGCTTTCGGCGTAACCCCCATCTTCAACATGTCAAAATTACAAGTTTTGTTAGATAATTAACATCCTATCGAATCTCTCGGTATTGATAGACAAACATTAATGGAGCTGGGTGGAAATATTGTCCGACAAAATTTCTGCTGCATATTTTCCGTCCGACACTCTGGAAATTTCAATTCTACGAGATTGGGTTGCTGATTAACACTCTTTTATTTTGAATGTTTTTCTCTTTTGAGTGATGTACAGAATACATTGGTATTATTGTCCGACAAAATATCTGCTGCATATCCATGAAAAATTCAAAAAAAGTATTTCGCAAATTATCATTTATGGTATGTTGAAACTGAGATCTAAAGATTGGTATTGTAATATTCTCCAGTGTAATGTCATAAAAGGTTAAATAATCTTATTCTATCTGATAATAGTCTCTATTTCCTGCTGCATGTGCAACGAAGGTTTTATTTGAACCAATATAGTACAAGCAATGGATGGATGGAGTCAAAAATTCACCCTGAACTTCAAGATATTTCTGATTTGTTGTAGCTGTTGTGAATCTGCACATTCCATCTTTTCCATATTGATTTATTTATTTCCTTCATTCTTCAGGATTAATGCATCCCATTAACAGAATGAAAAACACAATTGAACACATTTTAGAAATATAGTACTACAATATGATAAATGCAAAGTATAAATGATTACATACAAAGATAGAAAAAGTGGAATATAATATCTTACATATCAAATGTTGATATAGTAAATCTAAGAGCTTAATACAGATACATTAGCTCTTGAATTTTCCTTAAATAAAGACAGGCTATCGGATAAATCAAGTTCATTATCGACCTTATTGAAATTGCGACACATAGAGTTGATATGTGCATGAAAAAACGCATTCGTTCGAGCAAGAGGGCAATGAAAAGTCTCAACTCTACGACTATTGAATGGACGGATAGCAAAGTTTTTACTACTAACAAGTGTCGTATCATCAATAAGGTTGTTCACAATTTTGTATAAAAATATGACAGTTAAGTGTTCCCGTCTTTCTTCTAATGATTCTAATTTGAACATATCTAATAATTCATTATGTTCAATATCAGGCCAGTACCTGAAAAGTCTATACAAACATAATTTACAGAACCTCTTTTGAACATTCTCGATTAAAGTGATTCGGTTTTTGTAATATGAGTCACAAACGACGCATCTTTATTCTAGTTTACTCCAAACAAGACAAATAAATAGAGAGCGCAAAGTATTTAAATTATTAAAATTGCAAGAATCACGTCAGGGGCCAATTTGCTATTGAAATTAATACCTAAATCTCTTGTACTTGCAACTCTACTTAAAATGCTATCGCTCATTTTGTAGTTGAAATTGATTATTCGCCTTTTTCTATTGATACTCATGACCTGACATTTGCTAATATTAAAATATAGTTTATTAGATAACGACCATTGGTGAATGCTCTCAATATCATATTGTAGCTTTAAACAATCGTCAATAGAGGAAACAGTGCAAAAAAGTTTGAAATCATCGGCAAACAACAGACATTGAGAGAAGTTCACTTGACATACGATGTCATTGACAAATAATAAAAATAGCAAAGGCCCTAAAACTGAGCCCTGCGGCACCCCTGATGTAGCTAAGTATGTACATGATTGAAAACCATTAAATTTACATACTGGTGTCTATTGTCCAAATATGATTCAACCAAAGACAGAAGTCCGAAAGAAAAACCAATTGATTGTAACTTTTCAATTAATATTGAGTATTGAATATTTGAAGCATATCGGCAAGTGTCATCGGGATAGTTGACCCGGACCTCGTGTGGTCTCGTAATTAGTTTATAAATATGCTTCACTCTATTTGAGTATATATTGAAAATTGTATTACAGACTCAGATAATAATGAGGACGAAGATCCCAGCAGCAGACGATGAGTATGACTTTTATGCAAATAGTGAAGACTCATCAACGGATGATGATATTGAGTAATTGAATATTTTCCTTGAAAAAAATGTTCTTCCAAATCATGTATTCTTCTATATATGTGAATTAATTTTAAACTCAAATCTTCCCATTACTCTCGAAAATCAATATTTTCGAATCGTACAGAAATATCACTTCTACTATAGGTATTCTAATGTTGAAACAATTTTGCCCTAGAAATATTCTTATGTTTCTTGTTTGACATCTTTCACCAATTTTTCGGTTTCCCTTGGAAGCTTTCTCTACAATAATTATATTTCCAAATTTGTATGTTGGATTTCACATCAAGATATTCATTTATTCCTATTTTTACATGTTGCACTACTGTGATAAAGAAGAGAAGAAAAATTAGCGAATAAAAAATCACTGTGAACTTATTTATAGAAATGAAGACGTAGAAGTTTGAGTATTATAATTTGATCTCACAAATCGATGTACAAAATTTGGTTTGAATGTAGATTCAATATTGTGCGCATACAAACACAGAAACGCTACTTCTGATCTTTTTATTTTCGGACTGGCAATATGGCTCACTATTTTTGTCGGACAATATATTATTTTATTAAGAAATATACTTACCTATATGTATGATTTTTGTCCGACAAGTGTTAATCAGCAGACCAATCTCGTAGAATTGACATTTCTAGAGTGTCGGACTGAAAATATGCAGCAGAAATTTTGTCGGACAATATCTCCACCCAGTTCCACTAATGTTTATTTATTAATACTGAGAGATTCGATAGGATGTTAATTATCTAACAAAATTTGTAATTTTGACATGTTGAAGATGGGGGTTACGCCGAACGCCGCAATATTTTTGTCGGACTGAATGTTGTTTGTGTTTCTCCTTTTATTATCTTACAATCAAACTATGAAAAAAAGTGATGTTGGTGGTCAGGAATAAATCATAGAATCGACGTCTTTTTCGGCTGTTCGGCCGAAAACGCAGCAGTTTCAAAAATTTTCACAGATAAAAAAGTTGTCGGACTCATCAAAATGAAGTCACTCACAAAGTTTGAAGAGAGTGTTAATAATCTGGAGAAAGGGGTTCTGTATCGCGGTCTAGCAGTGCACAGTGTAATCGCAAAAATTAATACAGAAAAATTACTAGAATATGTGCATAACTATCCTGTACTGTTTTCTTCGGGTTAGGTGTACACACCATCTTCTTTTTGTAGTTTCAATTACTTCCAATACTTCGTTATCAATAAAAATTGCAATAGCTAACAACTCAAATTGTAAAAATTCCATTAATAACTTATTTGGAAAGGATCATTGTTGACAACACAAGATATAATACCCGGACACGGTGCAATAATCAATACTGTCCGGTGTAGCATGAATGACTGGCCTGGCCGGGAGGCTGTATGAGTTGGGCATTTTACTTGAGATAATCCCTTGCAACCAAAAAGGTAGGCGTAATTAGCTCTTCCAGTTGGGCATTTCTCTACCTGTATTTTTCTGCAGATAAGATAGTGAGTTCAAACTGTTTTTATTTGCGTGCCGTAAAATTTTAATTATCAAGGGAGACTCTGAAGTTATGATACAATTTATAAAGATTTTGTGTATTATGCAATGAAGAATTAGGATATCCATGAAAACTCTTTATGTATGAAATACATATGAGGCATTTTATTCAAGAAAAAATCAGTCATAAGTAAAATATACATCGAGAAAACATAGAATATATAGATAAAACATAATTGGCTATAAAACAACATATAGAATGTCAATAGGTACATATTTACATAAGGATAGGAGATTTTATATATATATATATATGTATATATACATTAAATTTAAAAAAAAAAGATGTCATAAACATAACATTGACGAAATAATTAAATACTGTCAATCAACTGGCTGCAGAACTCAAACATATATACATTGTCAATACATCACAAAGTTAAATATTTTGCAAATATTATAATTATACAGTACCGAGGCGAACAGGTACACAGATAAATCCGATATCTGTGTTGTAAGGGATTAAAATGCTCAACTGCAATACGCAGATTAAGGGACCCTTTACCGAATGCCCAACTAGACTGGAGCGGGCCGGGGCATGGTGAAAACGACACGACACGGACACGGCCCGGTTTCGGTGTAACGTGAATAAGCCTTTACTTGTGTCACCTGCGTTCCGCGCCATCGAGTGATTCCCAAAAAGCGGGACTGATCCTGTACCACATGGGACATCTAAGTTATTGTTAAAAATTTGGACGTCTAACAACGCTGTTTGGCGGAGCCTCCACAGATGGATGCACAAAATATATCACTCTTTGGGGTATTAATGGTAATAAAAGTTATAAAATAGAACTCCAGATATGCAATGAGCCACTCTCGACAAAATTTGGAGAATCATCGTCTTTCCGTTCAAGACGCTCAATGATCTTTTTAGAACTGATAAATCTATTCATTTTGAGCTGTTTCGTCACACATCATGCATTCACTTTGTGGAATTCTTGTGCTGTAATTATGTCGTAAACAAGAGTCCTGAAGAGTTGTGAAATCAACCAGAAATTTCATCCATGGTTAATCTGAGGTTTCTGTAGACAGTTTCTTAGATTTTTTGAATCAGCTTGTCTGACATAATTAGAAGTCTTCCATTCTGTTCGTCAAGAGTAATCGTTCTCTCTTCTTGAAATTCACATTATTTATACAAGCAGTTTCTTCATTGCACTTCCGCCACATATGTTTTTGACACGAGAAAATATTTGTGTGGCACTTCTCCTTCCGCAGACCCATGTGTCCGCACGGACCTCACACTTGGCAGGAGATTTGATGAGACCGTCAGCTGGTTTGCTGGGTGGGACATTGCGACTACATAATTGTTCCAGACTAGAATTGTTTTTTTGAACTCCAATGAGAGTTGAGTTTTGGGAATTTGTTGTTTGTAAAGAGGCAATCAGAATTAGCTCAGTCAGCTGATTCTAGAGAGACATTGCGCGTGAGATAAGAGGTATTTTGGTCACACTTATGATCATGCCTAATTGAAACTCAGGCATTGATTATTGGGGAAAACAGTAATTAGCCGCTGTTATGATGGGACAATAACGCATGATCAATCAATTTGAGGCAAAATATTCATTTACACAATAGTTCTTGCTTTATCCGGGGCTTTTTAGCGCATTTTTCCGAAAAAAGCGCTATTATATTCACTTTGGCTGGCTGGCTGGCTGGCTGGCTGGCTGGCGTGACGCTGAGATCTCAGCAACTATACTATTTACAGACTTGAAACTGGTACTAAATAAAAGCTGCTGTTTCGTAGGTTTGCACAAATTGCTTTAATTCAAGCTCAGTGATTGTGGAAAATTGAATTATTCAATTTCTTGTTTCAAGTGGAACAATGTCCATAGATATCTATGACATTAGGGATATGGCAACTAAAATTTATTAAAGTAGATAAAAATTTAGTTACAATTTTCGCCGGGGGTGTCACTATTATTATGTACAGTTGTCAAATATGTCCGGGATTCATTCAATGACTTGTTTGACGCGAATTTGAAGCTTATTAGAATGAATTATTATTATTGAATGAAAATTTGTTCACTTTTGCTGTATTTTTTTTTATATAGCTTTGATAAAGATCAAATTATCATTTTAAGCTACAGCACTTGACCTCCTGTCAGTCAATAACAAAACAATGAAGATTAAAAGGTATTTTTGAGTTTGTACATGTATAAATTATGTACCTATTAAATAGTCAACTTGAAACTAGTACTAAATGGAAGCTGCTGTTTCGTAAGTTTGCCCAAACTGCTTGATTTCAAGCTCAGTAATTGTAAGAAATGGTAATTTGCGAAATCTCTGCAGTAACAAGCATTCATGAGCTGTCAAAAATGCGCTTCCATCATCTAGATGATTCTTCCATTTTTTGGAAAAAAGCGCTATTATATTCACTTGGCTGTCTGGCTGGCTGGCTGGCTGGCGTGACGCTGAATTCTCAGCAACTATACTATTTACAGACTTGAAACTGGTACTAAATAAAAGCTGCTGTTTCGTAGGTTTGCACAAATTGCTTTTATTCAAGCTCAGTGATTATGGAAGATCAAATTACTCAATTACTTGTTTCAAGTGAAACAATGCCCATAGATATATATGACATTAGGGATATGGCAACTAAAATTTATTAAAGTAGATGAAAATTTAGTTACAACTTTAGCCACGGGTGTCACTATTATTATGTACAGTTGTCAAATCGATCCGGGATTCATTCAATGACTTGTTTGACGCGAATTTGAAGCTTATTAGAATGAATTATTATTATTGGATGAAAATTTGTTTACCATTGGTATATTTTTTCTTATATAGCTTTGATAAAGATCAAATTATTATTTTAAGATACAGCACTTGTCCTCCCGTCAGTCAATAACCAAACAATAAAGATTAAAATGTATTTTTGAGTTTGTACATGCATAAATTATGTACCTATCAAATAGTCAGCTTGAAGCTAGCACTAAATGGAAGCTGCTGTTTCGTAAGTTTGCCCAAACTGCTTGATTTCAAACTCAGTAATTATGGGAGATGGTAATTTTCGAAATCTCTGAAGTAACGAGCATTCATGAGCTGTCAAAAATGCGCTTTCATCATCTAGATGATTCATCAATTTTTTTATTGCATAATGAATCAGAACCACCAACAAATATCTGGCAATATATGTCTTTCTGAGTTTTGCACATAAATAGAATACATCATGTTCTGAATTCCATTCTTCTAAAGAATATTTTGCATCATACTGAACAATCTAATATTACTTATGTTTAGATGTTCACAGCTTCTTCGTGAGGAATTCAGTCAACATATATCAGCAGAGAATATACGAACAAGCAGTAGCAATTAAAGGTGAAGTACTTGTGGCCATGCGGCTGAAATTTGAAGAGGATACTGCTTTCTTGGGTAGCGAAATGTCAACAAAAAGCATGCTTACGAACAAAAAATTTGTATATTCTGATGGACGACCTAAATTGTTTGTTTTCGACGAAGTAGTAAAACAAGTTCTGATCGTAGCATATGTCAAAGAAGGAAATCCTCTGTTGGAGAGAATAAACACTGTCATTGATCGATTCTTAGCGAATGGAATATTCTATAAATGGATAAAAGACATGCTTCAATCTGGACGCAAAGTCAGTTCAGCAAATGTTCAAATCCGTTTGAAATTCACTCATTTGGCAGGAGCATTCATGTTACTGGTTGTGGGACTGGTCGCTGCAATTTTATGGTTTACTATCGAATTGACATTTCATAAATATTTCAACAAGAATTGAGACACATACAGTTTTCAAGATGAGCCCCTCACAATTTTTCTATCATTTTTGGTGGCCTTCGAATTGGGCTCGTCAAACTGAACCAATACGTCAAAGGGTATATCATCTCTGTGCCATGTCTACGATATAAGATTATACAGTAGTGCATCTTGTATATACTTATAGATAGCAGCTGTGAAGTCAACTTCTTTCCTATTTGTTTATCATCAAATGTGCGACGCTACAGACGCCTAGAGCCTAGAGCAACTCTCTATGTGTAGCTATATGTAGAAGTTCAAATGAAATGAAATGTTACTCTTGATAGCTCAATAACATAATAAATTTTGTTCATTTAATTTGAATGTGAGATTATCAGAAGTTTTAACAATAGTATAGTCTCTAGTGTAATAAAGCGTGAGCGAATCATCTGTAATGCGTTTCAATTGGTGAGAAGGTATTCTGTATAATTCATATTTGTGACATTTCGAAAATAGCGGTTCTGTAATGTCTGATGCTTTGCTGCCTGGAACTGTGAAAATGTCACTTTGATGGCTCAAGCTAAGGTCACATAGCTTATGTCATGTCATGTCTGTGTTATGTTTGTATGTTATGTTATGTCAACAGACACAAAGACTTGAAGCCATCATGTGTAGGATTTTAGAACTACATATTTTCAATAACGAGATTATTTATAATTTTATAAACGCTCTCATGTATTTTCTTCCTCACAACATGTTTATAATTCTTATAATTATTATAATAATAAATAGGATTCAGAATTACTTTCTACTAATGTAATTAATAAATTTTCTTTTATCTTTTGAGGTTAGACGAAATGTCAAAGAATGATAACCGTCAACTGCGCCGGCGCAGACATAACACAGCGTCCGAAAATTGAGTTGAAATCAACTGTTGTGTTATGTCAAATGACATTACGAACATGACATAACCTATGTGACATGTTTTATAAGTTTTAATAGATCTCAACATAATGACATAACACAGACATAACATAACATAAGCTATGTGACCGTAGCTTCAGTGAAATGATTTGTTATCCATTATTATTATTGATAAGCTACTTTGGAGTATTTTAAATTTTTCCGCATTCTGCGCAGAAACAATTAACTGGAAGATTTTATTCCCAATTATTACAAATATTCTTATTTGCGGTATATTCGAAAAGTTTTCTTACATCATAAATTACACACCTCCCTTAGCTCTTTCCTATAGCAAAAAATATATTGAACAGAGTTATCACAAAATTACATGAGATTTAATATGTCTTGTGGAGAAGAAAAATTTGAGCATTTTATAGGTCCAGCCAACATTCGTTGCGTAGAATCTTGGCTGATAGACAAATCTAGATGAAATTGATCTGAATTTCAAGGTGGGGGATGCACTTCTATATATTCTCATACTACAACCATAAATTTCCAGCGTTAAATGTTGCAAAGATAAGTGATGAACTGAAGGGAAACTAGATTCAGGATAGTGAAGGAGAGTTTAAAAGTCATAGCTAATGGAATGGTGGCAAACGCTAACATACACAGAACACACACTAAATACAAATATACAGCTGATACTTGTCTGAGAATAAGTTCAACATAACATTTATCTATTCTTATAGAGAAATATACTGTTCTGCGCATGATTTAGATCCTAGAAATTTATTGTAAATCATATCAAACAACTCAATAGTTTGGAGATTCATTGACCTCAAATTATTGATATCGTCACAAAAACATATTCGGAAGTTGGGTATCATCATGAAATAAAATCTGTTCCGCAGAAATGTTATTATATAATAAATAATTATAAACATTTAATATTATTTAGAAATTGATGTAAATCTCTTCCATCGACTTCTAGATGAAGAGAAAGCTCACGTACTCAAGGCGGATTCATGCAGCCATTTACATTTACGTTTACATTTAATTTCCATCTTAATTTAATTCTCATGTATCTATTTTTAAATGTGGCATTCAGGCAGACACACGAATATGAATTAAATAAAAAATGAACGCATGCGCATATCGATATTATGTCATCTAAAATATTTCTGCATTTCTGAAACGTCACATAGTTGAAGGAATGTGTTCGTCAAAGTTTATATTGCTCTGTATCTATTAATTTTGTACAATAACAAAACGATGAAATTTTAAAAGATACGACGTCTGACAGCTGCAAACTTGAACACTTTTCACTGCACATGCGCAGTGTATTCCTCAATTTCATTCGCATTTAAAAGATTAAAAGTTGATCATCTTATAAATTAAATGGAAATGATAGATAAACAAAGATGTACATTTGAATGGTGCATGCATGGCTCCATTAAAGGTGGCTTAATGCAGCCATTCACATTTACGTTTACATTCAATTTTCATCTTCATTTAACTTTCATTTATCTATTTTTGAATGTGGCATTCAGGCAGAAGCACGAATATAAATTGAATGAGAAATGAACGCCTGCGCATATCGATATTTTGTCATCTAAAATATTTCTGTATTCCTGAAACGTTATATAGTTGCAGGTGTGTTCGTCAAAGTTCATATTCCTCTGTATCTGTTAATTTTGGATAATAACAATACGATGAAATTTTAAAAGATGCGACATCTGACAGCTGCAATCTTGAACATTCTTCACTGCACATGCGCAGTGTACTTCTCAATTTCATTCGCATTTGAAAGATAAAAGTTGGGCATCTTATAGATCAAATGAAAATGATGAATAAATGAATATGTGAATTAAAATGGTGCATGCATGGTTCCATAAAGTTACACAAATTTATCATTAAGATCCGGTTTCACCAAACTCAGATAAATTCATCTAGGGGTTATTTTGAGTGATTAACTTTAGCAACAATTGTATCAACAATACTTTTCGTGTAAAAAAATCTTTGGATAAGTTTAACTAGCGTTGGTGAAACCGGCCCTAAGGAAAATTAAATTAAAATTAAATGTAAATATAAATGGCTGCATGAATCCGCCTTCAGTTGCTGACAAGAAGTGTCACTTTTTTGTTCACAAATTCTCTTTACCGTTATGACCACTGGAAAGTTATTCAAGTATAGAGGTCAGTAAGTACAGTTTACCGATTGAGAATAATAGTTTGGAGGCCGAGCCTTGCACGATTAGATCTTCCCAAAATGTGGATCCGAATTTTCTTTTTCAAATTAAATCACTACTGATGATTGTTTATTCGCTGTCAGTTGTTAAGCTCGAAACTTTATTGTTAATATTCAATTACAAATAACGATAAATAAATAAATATTTTTAGTGAAAATCCACAATTTTTTACTTACCGCCTTTGCCCATGAACGCTAAGTCAGCGTAACCATTGGCAACTGAAAGTACCGTTGGCGGCAGCACTGTTCTTACAAAATGGTGGCTTAAAAGTGGCTTACGGCAAGTTTGTAATCTGTTAACAATGTAAATACACTGATATTCAGCAAAGAAATATTCATATTCCATGGAATGATTTAATTCAAATAAAGAAGAAATCACATATACAATAATTTCACACAAAAAATTGAGAAATAATGTGAAGTGCTATGGAACATTCAAAAAATGAATAATTCTAACAAAGAATATTTCCATAGAAATTTCAAACCTAAGAGTTGATTCAATTCAATTTCAATTGTGCGGGGAGGTATAGACTTTCTTCTTTTATAATATATAGTTTTTTCTTTTAAAATCTTTTTATTTATATGTGAATTTTAGTTGTAACTGGAAGACTGAATGAGGTTATGAAATTTAAAGCATAAAGAAAATAATATTACAAGGGAGTATTTATGACATTTTTGTTTTGTACATTTCAGCTTTCAGCTGTCCCTGTACGAATTTTTCTAATCCGCATAGCTTGTTTATGAACTGGATCGTAGTCTCCAAATTTATTTATTACCAGCACTTTCCTTTTCCCCTTTTAGGAAATTTATGGAAACTAAAATCAACAATTCAACTAAATTTGGAATGGCATCTATAAACACAACAATTTTTAACACTTCTTCGTTTAGATTCCATATTTTGAAGAGTAAAATCTTGAGAAAGACTAATTTCAGTATAGCAATGAGGTTATGTAATTTAACAATAAAGTCGAAAGCTAGGTATTTTTCACTGAATTAATTGCAACAAATCCAATATGAACTATTGCAGTATAAAATTTTATACAAACAACCTCAAAAAAGCCATTGAATATTGCTAACAAAGCCATTAACATAACATATGATCATATGGAAATTAAGGTTGAATCCACTTTACGATATAGTTCGGCTTATAACCGCTAGGTGGCTACGGGTTAATTTCAGTTGCCAATAGTAACCATAGTTTGCTAGTAAAATCAACATATCATCTAGAATAGAGGGCCGGTAACTACATAAAAACGCCCAATCATGCAAAAATTGTATTTGTGTGCACTACTGCAGTAGGTAATAAATGACAAAATAAGATTATCATTATTATAATCATTTTAAATCTCTTAATACCCTTACGGGTGTCGAGATTATGCTATAATTTTTTATGTTTGATCTTTTATTCTAGTTTTATACTATATTATTTACAAATTTTCTCCATTCTTTCCTGTTCATTGCTGTTCTTTTTGCTTCTTGTTTGTTAGTATTATTTCTGTGCAGTATTTCTTCTATGTTGTTATCCCACGTTTTTCTTGGTCTTCCTCTTCTCTTTTTCCTTATTATTCCAGCTTTTCATACTTGTTTTGTTTGTCTGTCTTCTGCCATTCTTATTAAGTGTCCATACCATACTAATTGTTTTTTATCTATTGTGTTGTGGACAGATTCTATTTGTAGCTTATTTCTTATTTGTTCATTTCTTATTCTGTCCATCCTAGTGACGCCCTCTATTCTTCTCAAAAATCTCATTTCAGTCGCTTGTATTTTGCTTTTATTTCTTTTGTTCATTATCCACGATTCACATCCGTATATTAATGTTGGTCTGTATATTGTCTTGCATAGTGTTATTTTCGTTTTCGTTGATACTTGTTTATTGTTTAATATTACTTTGTTTATTGCATAGTAGCACTTATTTGCTGCAAGTATTCTTCTATTAATTTCTTGCTCTATACTTCCTTTATCATTCAATGATGCTCCTAAGTATGTAAAGTTACTAACTTGCTCAATTTCTCTGTCGTTTAAAAATAATTTGACTGTGGTATCTTCTCTCGCTATTATCATGGTTTTAGTTTTGTCTGCATTTATTGACATGTTGTGTTTTTGTAGCTCCTCGTTCCATACATTTAAGTTATATTGCATGTCTGTTTCATTTTTAGCTAGTATTGCTAGATCGTCAGCAAATGCACATTCAGCTATCGTTGTAATAGCTAGATTGTGGTATCCAATTTCTACTTTTTTCGTTCTAGTCTTTACTTCCTTTAGGATATTGTCCAAGTATATTATAAACAGGATAGGGCTTAAAGCTCCTCCTTGTCTTAGCCCTTGTGAGGTGGTAAATTCTTTCGATACTTCATTTCCAGTTCTTACATAACTAGTTGTCCGTCTATATACACTCTTGATGGCTTTTATCAGTTGTTCGCTTATATTTCTTTCTTTTAAAATTTTCCACATCTTTTCACGCGATACTCTGTCAAATGCTTTTTCCATATCTATAAATGTTATATAGAGCTTGTTGTCCTGACTTATCGCCGTATTTATAAGTTTTCTAATTGTAAATATGTGGTCCTGAGTGGAGTGTCCTTTCATGAACCAACTTTGGGCTTTCTCCATCGTTGATTCTATTGCCTGTCTAAGTTTGTTCTCCAATATTGCCTCATACACTTTAGCTGTAGTACAAAGCAACGATATTCCTCTGTAATTATCACAATTCCTGGTATCACCTTTTTTGTGTATGGGGAATATCACTGCCTTTTCCCAGTCCTCAGGTATTCTTCCTATAGACCATATCCTATTTAACATCTGCAAAAGAATTTGTTCGCCATCCTCTCCCATGTATTTCACTTGTTCCGATTTGATTTTGTCGTGACCAGGTGCTTTTCCATTTCTTAGTTTTTTAAGTACCGTTTTCAATTCATCTTTAGTTATAGTTTCGCTTTCCCTATCTATTTGAGCTCTGTCCGGTGATTGGTTCTCTTCTATTCTATCAATAGTTTCATTTTCTTTAAGTAAAGCCTCAAAATGCTCTTTCCATCTTTCCATTATATATTTGTTTTCATTTATTACGTTGCCATGTTTATCTTCTAGTTGTTTCAACGACATTTCTTTTCCTCTTCTACAATTTTTGAGGGTTCTGAAGAATAGTTTTTGATTTCCTTGAAAGTTGGTTCCTAATATATTCCCAAATTCTTTCCAGGTTTTCTTCTTTGAGTTTTTTATTATTTCTTTCGTTCTATTTCTTTGCTTTTTATATTCTTCATAGTCCACGTCCTTCTTGGTATTAAGATAATTCTTCCATTTCTGTTTCTTTCTTTTTACTTCTTGTTTAACTTCCTCATTCCACCAATGAGTTTGTTTTCTATTTTTTATGGTCCTGGTTGTTCCACACACGCATTCAGTTGCTTCCATGATTATTCTTTTAAAAATAGTCCACATTTCTTCTATATTGTTTATGTCTGGTGTTGGTGTTTTATTTATAAGTTCACTTACTTTTTCTTCGTATTTTATTCTAGTTTGAATATCTTTCAATTTGTCTACTTTCGGCTTTGGTGTTTCTATTGCTTTTATGATTGCATCATGCTTTTGTTTGCTCTCCTCCTTAACTTTAATTTTTGCTATAGTTAGAAAGTGATCACTACCAATTTCACTTCCTCTTTTAACTCTTACATCCATCACATTTTTCTTCAATTTGTTGTTGGCTAAAAAGTAATCTATCAAAGATTTTTCGTTTCTACTTTTAACTTCTCGAGTGTACTTATGAATGTCTTTATGTGTGAAAAGAGTGTTTAGAATTCTTAGTTCATTTATGATGCAAAGATCAATAAGTCTGTTACCATTGTTGTTTCTAGTTGGTTCTCCATATATTCCCATTACTTCTTTTAATCCTTCGTTTGTATTACCTACTCTTGCATTAAAGTCACCTGTTATATATATCGGTTCCTCTAGCTTTTCAAATTCCAACTGCAGTAGATCCAAAAATTCATCTTTAATTGTTTTACTTTCGTCCTCACTTGGTCCATATATTATCATTATATTTGCTGTAATGTGTTCAACATCTTTGAGTTTTATTATCAGTATCCTTTCGTTTATATATATCCATTCATTTATTGATTTCTCTAATTTGTTATGTATTATGCAGCCCACACCTGCTCTTGCTCTATCATTATTTTCAACTCCGCTATATATTAATATGTGGTTATTTCTTAGCTTTGTCATTCCTTGTCCTTTCCTTTTTGTTTCCGTTATGGCCAGTACTTGCAATTTAGCTTTTTCGAACTCCTCTATTAATTCTTCCTCCTTTCCATTTAAACTTTTAATGTTCCAAGTACCAAGTAGAATTGTCCTTTTCACATGCCTGTTCGTTTTCGTTTTATCTATCACTGGTAGTTGTTTTCCTAATCGTTTTTTGAATTGCTTTGTGTTTCATTTTTTTGGGCTACAATACCATTTTCATGCTCATCCCAGTCATAAACTTCTTCGTCTATTATCAATTTTTGGTATCCTATCTTCACCATTTTTCCTTTTGTCCTTTCCTCTTTTGCAATACTCCGGATTTCTCTTTGGATTCTCCGTTCTTCCCAGGTCAGATCATTATCGATGAAGATTTTTGAGTTTTTTAGTTTACTTTTGTTTGCCATAATCATTTGTTTTTCTTTCCAGTTGGATATCTCAGCCTTTATTATTTCGTTCTTTGTGCCTTTATTCAGTGTCCTCAAATTATTGAGATTTACTTTCACATTCAGATTTTCCCTAATCCATTTTCCAATCTCTTCTTCTGTATTTAGTGTTAATTTCAGACCTTTTATTACAATATTATTTCTTTTCATTTGCCTTTCACCTCGTTCTGCTTTTCTTTCCAGGTTTTCAATCCTATCAATTGGGAGTTTCTTTTCTTTTTTCCATGTTTCTTCTTTCTTTTCCATTTTTATTTTTAGTTTGTTGATCTCCTTTTTTACTTCATTTGTATTTTCGTCCATCTTGGTCATCATACTTCTCATCATCTCCTTCAACTCATCCATTTCTTTAATATTCACAGTATCCAAAACCGTTATATTATTATCTTTTGGCTTATTTTTCAATTCTTCTCTCTTCCTCTGTTCAGGGGAGCGAAGAACTTTTTTGCATTTGCCGAATATACTATTATAATTTTGTTCAATTATTCCCTGTTCATCCTCCCTTTGTCTTTTGTTCATGCCAATACCACCTAAATTTCTAGTTTCGATTTCCAAATTTTCTTTTACACCACACTTTTAAATTTGAGTTAACTTATTAGATCTCAAACTTTAGATAGTAAATACTTAACTCGTTTTTAAACTTATATTTTAATTACTACACCACTGCTTAAATCTTATATTTTAAGTATTAGATTTTATATTTCAAAAACACTGAGTT
Organism: Dromius quadrimaculatus; assembly: GCA_963989225.1. Lineage (NCBI taxonomy): Eukaryota > Metazoa > Arthropoda > Insecta > Coleoptera > Carabidae > Dromius > Dromius quadrimaculatus. Next base: position 52,908,866 of record OZ022325.1, on the reverse strand, counting down.
TTAACTATTATTGAAGTACACCACTGGCGCTAAACAAAATAAGATAAGATAACTAAATTTTAAAGAAACTCCTAATTGCTTACCTAATTGGGGTGACTGCAGGAAACACTATATAACAAACACCGCTTTTCATACAAACCTGACTTTAAAAATACAATTCCGTACAAAAGGCAAAAAGTATAATTTCCACGCAAACTAAAGGCGGATTCATGCAGCCATTTACATTTACATTTAATTTTATTTCAATTTCATTTAGAAGATAAATGTGTGTAACTGAATGGAATCATGCATACACCATTCTAATTTACATTTTCATTTAATTTATAAGATGACCAACTTTTATCTTTTTAAATTAAATGAGAATGAAAAATACACTGCGCGTGTGCAGTGATGAGCGTTCAAGGTTGTAGCTGTCAAACGTCGCATCTTTTAAAATTTCATCGTATTGCTATTGTTCAAAATTAATAGAGACAGAGGAATATGAACTTTGACGAACACACACCTTCTACTATTTGACGCTCCAGAAATACAGAAATATTGTAGATGACAAGAAATCGATATGCGCATGCGTTCATTTCTCATTTAATTTATATTTGTGCGTCTACCAGAATGCTACATTTAAAAAAAGATAAATGAGAATTAAATGAAGATGAAAGTTAAATGTAAACGTGAATATAAATGGTTGCATGAATCCGTCTTAAGTTCTAAGCTTGAATTGAATTTTCATCAGGCTTTCAGCCGAGAAATGGGCCAAATACTAAATTCATCTAGATTTATATATTGTCAAACATGAAAATATGATCTTTACATCAGAATTGGAAAAATCTGCTGTGGTCACACAGTACTTTGCAGACCATAAATTTCATGACAAATTCCATTGCTGTTTTAGAAATTTAGAGTGTTGCATAGAAAGATTGCTTCAGGAAAATATAACGAATTTGTCGAAAATATAAATTTTATTATCATTAAATGAACGACTCATAATTTTGAAAACTATTTCAGGTAAATGTTGTGCCAAATAATTTGAGGATCAGTCTTAGTAATCTCATATTTCATGATAAATACTACCGCATTGGTTGAAAAAAGCTCGACTATAGACTTGAACCTAGCTTTTTGATGAAAAACTTGAATAAAAATTTCAATTATCGTGCTTTCCGACCGATTCTGTTTTTTGGGCTCAATAGGGCTTGAAACGTGAATATCCATCAAAATCTCGAACTGTCAAAAAATCAGGATTACAATACTTTCCTTATTATATAGGATCGGGGAAGTAAAAAGAACAGCAGCAAAAATGAGTAACAGGAAAAAAAGGGCCCGAGAAATGAAACCTCGGAAAAAAAGCGCCGGAAAAAACCTCCGAAAAAAAAACCCCCAGGAAAAAAAAACCTCGGAAAAAAGCCCCCTGTGATAAAAACCCAAGAAAATTCATATAACGAATACTATAAATTAGGTATGTAAGGGTGTTTTCATTATGTTTGATGATATAAAACCTAGAGTTACAAACAACAATTCTAAATAACGCGTAATGTACAATGTAATACAGACATAAATACAGTGTCTTCTGTATTATTCATCTATTAGCGTCTATAATAATATAGTAGAGTAAAACATTTACGTACATTTATTATTCCCAATTGTTTCATATTATTAAAAAAATTAAAGGCTAGGTATCAGCATGAGTTGAGGCATTAAATATAATTCAACATAAAATACAGAAATTGTAAAATATCTCCTGTTGTACCAATAACACAAAGAAAATAAATTTTATATCAATAAAATCAAAAGAAAATATGTAGTTTTTTGCTGTTATTTTTATGTATTGGTTCTATTAGAATAATTATAACTTTGTGTCGTATTTGAGAAATATGCCTTTCGATAAAAATATTCATGTATGCCACTGTCTGGTTGATAATAATATACACCTTTTTCACTTAAAATCTTTTTCCCCATTTGCGACAGTTCTCGGTGTTGATTTTGTAACTAGAAAGAGATACTGAATACGTAATCGTTGACTAGCACCAATCTGAAATCAGCCATTTGATGCTATTCTCGGTTGAATAGGCTTATTCAGCTGGTCGAGACCAGACGAATATGTATTCGGCACAGTGAAGATAGTTCAGATTACACCGAGAATAGTATAAAATGGTTGATTTAAGATGGCGCTAGATAACAAATACGTGTGCAGTATCGCTTTCTAGTTACAAAATCAATACCCAAGAATTATTTACGAAATAAACAATCAACCAAAATCCGTTTCTCGTCATTATCTAGCGACCTCTAGAAGCTTTTCAAAAAACCAAGAATATTCTTGAGATCGTGCCTTAAACATGCACAAAAATTGAATGTATGTGAATGTTTTACTCCACTATATTATTATTGACGCTAATTTATAACTCTTGGTTTTATTATCAAACATAATGAAAACACCCTTACATACCTAATTTATGATATTCGTTATATGAACTTTCTTCGGTTTTTATCACAGGGGGCTTTTTTTCCGGGAGTTTTTTTTTTCTTGAGGGTTTTCTTCCGGAGGTTTTTTCCAGGGCTTTTTTTCCGGGGTTTCATTTCCCGAGGTTTTTTTTCCTAGATTCGCAAAAATCACGCCCAAGGTGTGAGTCAAACATATTTTCTCTCCTAACCTACGCAAAATATAAATATAAAAAATTATTCTGCAATTACTTTATCATGGAATCATAGCCGCAAAACAATTTGAATGGAAAATTAAGTTCAATAAAATCAAGAACCGATTACTGAAAAATCACTCTTTGAAAAGTATGAAACAATAGAATCTAGGAAAAAAAAACCCTGAAAATAAAACTCCGAAAAAAAAGCCCCGGAAAAAAAACCCCGAAAAAAACTCCGAAGGAAAAAACCCCCGGAAAAATTCCCCCTGTGATTAAAACCGAAGAAAGTTTATATAACGAATGTCATAAAGTAGGATTATAAGGATGTTTTCATTATGTTTGAATAATAAAACCAAGAGTTATAAACAACAATTCTATATATAACGTGTATAAGTTTTATTCATCTATCAGTGTCAATAATAATATGGTGGAGTAAAACATTCACATACATTTGATTTTTGTGCATGTTCAACAGACGATCTCAAGAATATTTCTGTTTTCTGAAAAGTTTCCAGAGGTTACTAGATAATGACGAGAAACTGATTTTGGTCGATTGTTTATTCTGTAAATAATACCTGAACTGTTGCAAATGGGGAAAAAGGTTTCAAGTAAAAAAGTTGAATATTATTATTACCCATACGTGAATATATTCATTGTAAGGCATATTTTTCAAATACGACACAAAGTTATAATTTTTCAAACAGAACTAATACATAAAAATAACAACAAAAACCTACTTTATATTAAATGCCTCAACTTATGCTAATACCTAGCCTTTATATTTTTGAATAATATAAAATAATTGAAAAGAATAAATATATATATAAATGTTCTACTCCATTATATTTTTATTGACGCTAATGAATAAAACAGAAGACACTGTATATTTATGTCTGTATTACATTATACATTATGCGTTATTTAGAATAATTGTTGTTTATAATTCTAGGTTTTATTATCAAACATAATGGATGTTGTATACCCAATTATTATGATTCGTTGTACAAATAAACTTTCTTCGATTTTTATCACATGGAGCTTTTCTTTCGGGGGACTGTTTTCCTGGGGATTTTTTTTTCGGGGAATTTTTTTCGGGGCTTTTTTCCGGGGCTTTATTTCCCGGGATTTTTTTTTCCTGTTACCGAAACAATAATAGGATAGCCGTGGTCCGTAGTCGTATGCCACTTTGCCCTAAAGCTTATGATCGCTGTAACTACTGTTAGAATGTATTGTTTAGTTAGAATAGGTGGCATACGACCACAGACTACGGCTATCCTATTCCTAATTCTAAAATTCTTCTATATTTTAATAAAAAACAACTTTGGCTGGAAAATTATCGTCTCAATTCTAAACTTTGCTTATGCGAGAAAATATTTGAAGAAATCATATATCCATATATGAAGAATTAATTCGCCTCATTTAGAAATTTGATCAACTTGGAACAAAAAGGTAGATCTGTTGGGACAAATTTCGTCAAATTATACTTTGGGGCATGTTGGTTGGCAGTGCCACATAGCACACGAACACCTATATCAAACTGCTGGTTGATATTCCAATAGAAACAATGATGGATCGACTAATTATAAAATAATTTATCTACAGACATTAGATAGATCAAAACAGGTAAAACTGTGAGTCATAACCAAAAAACTTGACATGTTAATAGCTTACTACAATCTATGTTTAAAAATTGGATATTTCAATATATATACATCACAGGGTGTTCGCCTACCTAAGAGAAGGAGACCAGTCGAAACATTTGCTTGAAGAATAAAAATGCACACAGAACTCTTGGAGAGGACGAAATACCTAAACTGCATTCGCAAAGATCAGGAAAACTGGACAAAGGCGACAGAAAGCTCTTACAATCAGCCAATTTCAAATACAAATTACAAATAATAAAGTGGGCATAGACCGTTTGAGCACGGCGGTCAAATTTTTAATCCGTATAGCAAGGTCTTCCGTAATCTCTATGTACCACTTGAGCACGGCGGAAGCTTAACAGATATATTAAACAAAGATAGTAAGTAAAATGTAAAATCTTTAATGTACAATGCAGATAGCCGAAATGAACCAATCATGTTAGAATAATGAGAAAAAACACTCAAATTAGACTATTTTTGCGAATGAATAATGTAGGATGCAAATATATAAATTGACACCAAAATATTACATTCTCATCAATATTCATTTATTATTATTATTTACTATTACATATTTATATGACCAGCATTGAATCTTTGAAAAGAAAAGAATATAATAATAATCTGATAGACAGACAGAAAAAGGAGTATAACAAGAAATGACTTTGTAAAAGCTATTAGTTATGACTTTTTGAAAAAGTTTTTGATTCAATTTAATATTGTAAAATGTAATTATGTATATATGACGAGTTTTTAATAAAATGAATAATGTTAGCTGTAAGAAATTGTGAATGTTATATTTTTTCTACCCATATAGTTTTCATCAGTCGTTATTTGTTTATGATAAAATAAAATTTATTGTTATCCAAGCTCGTTTATTATATAGACTCACAATTTTTGGCATTTAGAGGAGATACATCTATTTGGGATTAAAAGATTGAAGTAATAAACTTGGCTGAAACGGTATATAGGGATTAACAGAAAAATGCTCAAATGGTCTGTGGGATTAGGACAGAACTGAACGCCGCGCTCAAACGGTATATCCCCAATAAAGTAAGGTAATGAAGTGATCCCTTGATGGAAACCAAATACATAGAGAAACCTATGTAAAAATAAGAAAGAAAATATATTTCTAATTGTACCGCTCATTCGAATAAACGTAATATGAAATATAGTAAACTAAATATAGTTGTGAACATAGTTTCATAAGGCGAACAAATATTTTGTCCTAATTTTGAAACATGGATAATAGTTCAACAGAAGACTAATTGGTTTGTAAAATTAAGCGATTCAGCTGTAGGCACTTGATGAAACAAAATAACAAAAAGGTTGAAAAAAACACTCAGACTTGAAGACAGAAGAAAAGTGAGTATTTTCTTGATATACCTATAACACCTCGTATCTATAAATTGGCCGTCGGCATGAACTAGCAAATTTGCGTATGATCAAAGTACCGACTAATACTATTCTAATCCACAAATTTTGTTTTTCAGAAAATAAGTAAGGTCTGGCGGGTCTGGGATCTTGAACTATTAGTTGATATTCTAAATGACAACAAACAGTAGAAAAATACAGACCAATTGAAAAAAAATATTATTAAAAAAACACTTGGTGTAAGTTTCACAACAAAATTATATTTCTTTATCGATTTCGACTTCTTAGGCCATTATCAGAAGAATACAAATGGATCTAATCTAATCTAATCTATCATGTGTGCTCCGGTATAGGGACTCCCGTGGGTTCCTCTTCAGAGTGTTATATGAGTGTAAGTGTGCCTAAGCTAAGTTAATGTTTGTGTCATGTGTCCAAGGTAGATCATTTTACAGCCCGAAGACTGCGCGACGATGTCCTTGTAGCTCGGCTTTCGTGAGAGACTGGCACTTGCTGCGCAACTGTAGCACAGCTACTCATCTAGAGGTGCCACTGCTGTCGCTAACGCGACAGACTGACACTCACGTCCACCGGAAGTTACTTCCGAAGGAGTGTGGTGAGAGTTTGGGTGTACCCAAGGGGGAGGAAACGAAAGAACTCCGAGAAAACCCCCGCATACGGCACTAAACACATGGAGCCACCAGGGATTGAACCCGGGACCTCAGTGGTGTCACCACTGAGCCAGGCCGTGGCCCATACAAATAGATATAGAAAATTATCTTATATAATAAAACAATAAGTAAACTTAGTCACGCCTACAAGAACTTAGACTAATCAGTGAAGCCCTTAACAAGGAGTTGTAGGGTAAAAGTATTAAATAGGTCCACCTGGTCATTTAAAATATGTAAGTCATTCCTAGCGGCTTCTTGAATTTCGTAGGCTTCTAGAAAATTCATTCTAGGACGTTGTCTACTATATGTAAAATTTTCAAGTTATTGATGTCACAGGTGTGATGTGTTTTATTTAAATGTACGGCTAAATTAGAGTCTGATTTGTAATTTAAAAAAGATCGCACATGTTCTGAAAACCTAACATTAAATGTTCTATCTGATTGGCCAATATAAAAAGCGTCTGTATCTGAGTTGGGCATTGTACTTGAGATAATCCCTTACAACTGAAAGGATAGGCGTAATAAGCTCTTCCAGTTGGGCATTTCTCTACCTGCATTTTTCTGTATATAAGATGGGCACACCCCAACTCGGCACATTTAATCTCCCGATGGGACATCAGTCAAGGGTTGGTGGTAATCCTTATGACCAACTCGGCACATCCTGAACGAGTGCTTGCAGGAAAACCTATTCCTATTACGGTTTCACACCTAAGAAAAATATAAACTAAAATATTATCAATCTAACAGTTCAGTCAACAACATCAAAGAAATCAATTCGCCAACTATAGCTAGCCAACATGAAAAAACACTTTTGATTGTAGAACATAAATTCAGTAAATCAAATCGAAAATTTTTATCTGGTGAAGTTAGGTAGCAGTGTGTTAATCGAAAGTGCGAAGCATTTTTCCTTATTATGAGCGAGTCCAGAGATCCAGTAATAACGACAAAAAGGTTAATCCACGATCACGCTGAAATTATCATTTTTATTGTATGATGCAGCCTACTTATTTTTTGATTTTGTATTATTGTATGTCAAATTTTGTATGATTATAAAAGAGAAACTATAGAATTGATTTTATTTTATTTAAAAACATTAGACTGCCCAGACTAACTGCAAGTGTGCCGAGTTGGGTATCATTGCAGGTACCTGAGATACTCGTATATGCCGAGTTGGGGAGTCATTAGCAGAGACTACCTGTAAATGTGCCGAGTTGGGAATCGCCGATATAAGATAGTGAGTTCGAACTGCTTTTATTTGTATTCTGTCAAGTTTCAATTATCATACGAGACTCTACTAAAGTTATGATACTATTATTTTTTTTTTCAAACACCAAACGAATCAGCTTGGATGGTTTCTCGGTAAGATAGGAGACTGCTTTTCTTTGGACAACATTACTTAGCGCCTGCCGTTCAATGTTTAATTCTTCTTGGTGATTATGAACCAAGTCACTGTTTATTATTTTAAACTCGCGATTTGTATATACTTTAGCGATACATTAATAATTTTTATTTGTACAACACCATTTCATTCTGTCGTTTATTGTCTAAGACAAGCAAAATTTGAAATTGTTAATAACTAGCAATTCCTTTCTTTCTTCATAAACTTTGCGATTTATTTCCATGATCACTGAATATTAAATAACTGATGAAACGCAAATGTAATATTTTCTTCACTTTCATTCGTTGATGAAAGCAAAGCTATCAGCAAGTGCCGGCCCCCCACGAAAGTCGAGCTACAAGGACATCGTCGCGCAGTCTTCGGACTGTAAAATGATCTACCTTGGACACATGACACAAACATTAACTTAGCTTAGGCACACTTACACTCATACAACACTCTGAAGAGGGGCCCACGGGAGTCCCTATACCGGAGCAAACATACAAGATTAGATTAGATCTATTTGTATTCTTCTGATAATGGCCTAAGAAGCCAAAATCGATAAAAAAATATAATTTTGTTGTGAAACTTACACCGAATGTTTTTTTAATAATATTTTTTTTCAATTGGTCTGTATTTTTCTACTGTTTGTTATCATTTAGAATATCTAAAATTCTTCTGTATTTTGCATAAAAGATTTCCTTATATTGTGAATATTCTTCCATTTTTGTGTATCTTCATGATACAGATGGATAATATCTCAATAATATTTGCTGGTTGTTACCGGCGTACCTTGATTTCAGCTTCAGCTAGTATGACCCACGAAAAATTAGTTTGAGAAAATATGAATTCTGCTTCAGCTTATGTTTAGAAAATTTTAAATTATCTTGTTAACTGCTCCAATATACTCGATGAATTTTTGTTTAGAATACACTCCTATTCCACCAGATCAACGGAATGTACGTGATATGTATTTGCAGAACTAATGCTGCCTCAAATCTCTCTATGAATGTATATCTTATGACGGTGATGTCAAATAAATTATCACCTTTTTTAATTTTTACAAGTGGCTTTCGTTCATTTGAACTTTTATCCTCGAGACAAATATCCAACTCTAGATTCTGATTGTGTTATTAATATTGCTGTAATTTATTTCTCACTATTTTTTATGTTATCTTGTAAACTGAGTGTGTTGTGCTAGTAATAAGGATTGTCCTGTACGACAAACTCATTATGTAAAATTGAAAAAAGATACATGAATGAAAATATAAGCTGGAGCAAATTAAACAATAGGAAAAGTGCCTTGTTGCTCTACCCCATTAAGTGGAATGAAAAAAATATATATATGGGAGAGCAAACTCAAAAAATTGAAAAATGTTCAACATTAATATCACAAAGAAAAATAAAATGACAAACAAAAACAACATTCAAAGTCTAACAATTTGAGTGAATAACAATTCAATCAATGGCCGGTTTTATAAAAGACCAAGTAAATTTATTCCTAAAGTAAATTTATTTTATTAAACAAATTCTAATCAGTCTGAGCTTCCTTATGACAAGAAAATCATTGCTGTCAAATAATTGACTGTCATCTAACAGAGTGAATTTTATTTATTCTGGAAGTAAAATACTCTGCCTTCTATAAAACCGGGCATAAAAAAATAAATCGGTATTAAAGTTTGTAGATCTCGTTATTTCTTGACACAAGATATGATCAATATGAATATATTAGAGTGTTAGAACAATTAAATATAAATTAGATACACTCGGACAGTGGCGCACGCATTTTATTCTCAAATGTTTCAAATTTATTAATAGTATATTCTACAATAAGTATTGGAATGGCCTATATTCTGAACGAGCGAAAAGTTTGTAAACCGAGCCGAAGGCGAGGATTACGGTTCGCGAGTGTGGAATACGCCATTCCAAACATGTTGTAGACTATACTTTCTCTAACAAGGTTTTGGAGACTCACCAATATTTCAGAGAAAACTTAAAAAATTATTAAATGTCAAACGTCAAATCCAGATATGAATACTTGAATTGTTAGGGAGTAACCATGGTAGTAGCTGAACTAACAGCTTCTGATTCGTCGAAATGATTCAAAAGGCTTACGGAATCATTCTGAACGGCATACGGAATCATTCTAAACGGTTTCTTGGAATGTCATTCGTTCCAACTTAATTTTTGGTTATGGAATATGCAAATTCCAAAACAGTGTTGGAGAAAGAATATTTATTGAATATGTACATATATAAATAATCAAAATAATAATAAAATAGAATAAAAATCAAGAGATAGAAGCAAGAATTGTCATAAAAGATATTTGTTATCGTAAATTATAATTTACAATGTTATTGACAACATATCATTACCGTTAAAATAACCAGTAACTTTTGGAGTCATCGGTATCACCACTGGAATCCTCTAAATCTATAATTAAAGGTGATACGTCGCTTTGATCTATTACAACTTCTCGATTTACATTTGAATTACCTCCAAAGCATTCAAATTATTTTCCTCACATATTATAATCTTGTTGAAGATTAGGATTATTAATCTGAAATTTGAATCCTGTTGAAAATTTTAAGGTAACGCAGACTTGAATAGATTTTTTGCATTTAACATGGTACATGTTGTGTTCTTGAAAGCGTTTACCAATATTTTTTTTTGTTTGATCTATGTATTGTTTATCAAAGTTAGAACATTTCATAGAATGGATTTATGATTTGTCGTGGTTGAATATTAAAAATCAATAACCACCATAAAACAGTCATCTATTCTATCAAATATAAATAATTTTTAAGAAAAAAATTTGTACCCCAATAATGTTTGCTTTGCATACGAAATGTACATAGTGTCTTACATCAACAAGTGAAAAGAAAGAAGTGTTTAATTCAGTTATATTCAATCTTCGCGTGGCTCAAACCTTATTGATTAGCCAAACAAAATTACTAAGTGCGCTCATGGAAGCGAATGAACTAAATATTTTCACGCAGACATACGTTTCTTACTGGTACAAGGCGGTAGGTAGAAATTAAAGAGGACATCAGCAATAAAGTATGTCGTAGCTTGGAAAGACAAACGCCCTGCAACAATTGTTTCTTTCATAACATTAGTAAGAGAGAGATAGATACAGTTAGGTCAAGCTATTTTTATCTCCAGAAGATAAATTCTCAAGCGACAGCTTAGGCTTGTCCGAGTGTATGTACTGATGAGTCGTACTAATTTTATTCCATTCAGGATGATTTTGATTATAATACGAACTTTTACTGGTCAATGGAAAGGAAATTATTTATTATCATCATTCTGTATATCAACAATTTACATGTGAATAGTTCTAAAATATGTTCTTGACTATTTGCAAAGATATTCATGTACTATTATTTTCGAATATATGAAAATCTCTAATATGGTCCTGTTTTATTTCAAATTTTTATTACTTATATTATGTTTGTATAGTCAATGACAATTTCAATTGATAATGTGGAGGGTCTCCTAATATAAATAGCACACAAGATATGAACACTTTATTAAAAATATATTATATTTATTGTCAAATTGTGCGAACTAACGGCAGTTTATTGGTCAATGAATGGCATGTTCAGAATTTCTTGTTGCGCTTGGAAGGTCAATGTACCACTTATACACGCGGCACTTGCATTCCTTGTTACTGGTTAGTAGATCTCAAACATTTATAAAATGAATCAGTTAAGATGGATCGTTGGCACGGGCAAGTTGTTGTGGTGACTGGTGCAAGTGCAGGAATAGGTGAAGATATTTGTACCAGATTGGTGGAGGAAAATTTACAGGTAAGAATTAGAAACAAATAATTGGAGCTATTCTGTAACTCAATCGATAAACTTTCATCGATCATTATCTATTTCAGTCAATTAACGTAGATCGCAGTAACAAAAATTTTGAATATTTGTTTGTTACAATTACTTCCATTTGTCAAAAATCTTATCGATAGATAATGAGTTAATGATTGTGTTACAGACAGAAGATTTGTCGTTAAGCCAGGTACGTACAGAATATTGTTTACGGTTACATCAAATTTTTCATTGATAACTGAAGTGCAAATTTCAAAGACACCTGCACAATCTACTGGAAGTGTGGTCTTATTTGCCACAGTTATTTCTGTCAATTTATACTCTACACGAATGTTTTGCAACCAATCTTTTCTGGCAGTCAAATGTACACTACAACCAGAATCGAATACAAAAATCCCTTGGAATTTAAACTTCCACTTAAAAATACTGCACTGAATGCGTTGTTACCACCTTTTTGTTTTCCTTTTCCATCATCTTTTACAATATATGGGCATTTATTCATGGAACGACCTTTCTTTTTGCACCGGACACAAGTGCTATTATTTATTGATTTTACTTTCTTCAAATTTGCCTTGCTGGCAAATGCGCACCCTGATATCTTTTCATTATCTATATGCATATCAAGTAACTTTGATTTGATATCATCCGTTTTGATGTCAATTCCCGAGTAATCGATTGCTAGAATCATTGGCATGAATTTATCTGGGAAACCTGCAAGAAGAAGAGAGCCAACCCAGGTTTCGTCAATTTTGAAACTCGTGCGATTTAATTTTTGAGCTGTTTTAATGACTTGATTGACGACGTATGACTCCACTGTATCACAATTATCAAGTCTTAACGATATGAGGGTTCGAAGTAACCCTATTTTCCTTGTAAATCCATTATCTCCATGAAGTTTTTTGAGTGTTTCCCATTCTTTAGTTGTCCTTGCTTCTTCTTCGTGTAAGTATAAAGAGGGATCCAATGTTTAAAATCAACTTCGCTTCAGATTTTGCAGCTGGTGTTGTGTCTTCTTCAGTTCCATCTAGATATTTCGTTCAACCTTCTAGAACAAAGACATTTTCCACCGCGAAAGACCATTCTTGATAATTTTCCCGGCCTAACAAACGTGGTACACTGGTTAAGTAATTAACCGCCATCTTGTTCCCAATTTTTCCTTTAAAGAATTAATTTCTATTTTTCACTATTCTCCCTGGGATCATAACCTGTTGGAAAAATGACTGGACTGCAACAGCAGAAAAAAGGAACAAATCGGTATTTGTTATTTACACTTGGAAAAATATATTTATTTCACTAATCACTTTGCAACACTTTACAAGATGAGCAACCATGGCGGTTACAGCACAACAACAACATACTCTTGTTTTTCAACAGTACTACCAATGTGGCTAAAGAAAAAAAAGAAAAAACTATGGTGTTATACAAAACACCGACAACAGATGTCACCAATAGTAGATTTTAAGTAATTTTTGAGCTAATTAACTACAAAAAAAGAGTTTGAATAATTCAATTATTCAATTATTGTAGTTTGATATTCAGTTAATAGTACTTACTTATCAAACTGAATATCAAATTACTATTCATACTCACCGCAAAGCCCGGTCGTCCTGATATTAAAAGTAATAGTTTTGGAGAATTTTTGAGCAAATGATTATCGAACAAAATAATCCATTCAACAAAATCAAATATCGATCGATAATGAAGTGTCTCTGTTTTGAGAAACTTTGGATGAAGTGTCTATTTGAGTGCTCATTTTGCAAAACTCATACTCATAAGTCGTTGTTTGCTGTTCAAATAATTAACGATTTGAGCTTTCATAGTTGATTTAGACTACAGTTGAGTATTGCTCATTTGATTACAGGGATAACAATCAAAAAATACCAATCAAAACATCAGCCATAATAACAAGTTGAAATACGGCGGACTTGAAAAAAAACGCTTGCACAAGTTCAATATTGAAATCACGATGCGACGTGGAGTGGAATGCCTTCATTATCGTATAATGGTTTGGAGGACATATAGCTGCACCATGATTTCATAAAATAAGATTGAAATATATTTTCTACGGTGCAACTCGGATCACTCTTCTTGTTTTTCACAGTTGTTTATTGTGATTGAAGAGATAGATTTTGCAGGATAGATAAAGAAAAAACAACACCGACTTTTATCCGAAACTTTATACATCAACATGAAAAAAAATATATAAATTTCAATTCACAGACCGACTACAAAAATAATATGAAGTACGCTGACATTATTCTGACCAACTTCAGAAATCCTATCTAGTTCCTTTTTATATTCAGTGACTAATAAGAAATATTGTCAATATTTTTGGTTCCTTTTCATGTTTTGGAAAGTTTTTTTTCAATTGCATATACTCACAGTCATGTAAATTTGTTCAATACAAAGGGTCCATTTTGATTTATGGACTTCTCAAAAAATTTTATTTACCAATATGTACTTACAAACCATGTACTTCGACTCCACCAGTGCATTTGTCACAGATTTTTATTTTGTCAACACAGTATTATAACCATTAAGGATAGTACTTCGATATATTTTTACAATTTTAAGGTATGACAAAAAAAAAATTTCAGATATTATAAATTTCTTATTACTTATTGTTATAAGTCATGTATTTGTTATATTGCTGAAGATGAGAGCTGTACCGAAACATTCTGAAGTAAAAAGATCATTTAACTACAAAAATAAATAAAATTGGATCTCTTAAGGCCTTCTTCTCTTCCAAGAAAAATCTATTCATGAATAAATCAGTTCGAGAATGATCTCATTAAAAAAGTGAATAATTTCTCTGATGAAGTTATTTTTACTTCGATTCAGAAAACAAAAAGAATCGATTCTCACTAGACCGTCAACATATGGTCAAGGCACGGTAACGTCACGTCAAATTTGCCAGATATTCACATTGGGCCGTCATTGTCACGTCACCTTCACGTCACCTTCACGTCACCGTTCAATGTGGAAAGTGAGGGCATGCAGAGCAGTGAAATTTCACTGCTCTACTCCATTGTTTAATCCAAAAGAACTCGCTATGATTGCACTTCTTCTGGATGAAGAAGAGAAAGGAAGAAGCAGGAATGGGCGAAAAGTTTGAATACGGTAAATGTTAAAAATGAGAAAGAGTGTCGGATAATACCACACACTTTATAAAGAATAAAAAGATGAAGATATAAATTTAAAAGAAATATCACAAAACGCGACATTTTTGTTATATCAAGAACACTTTAAATAATTCGACTCTCAGATTTTTAGTTCACGGAACATTTATAATTCTTTCTGAATTTCAATGACAATATAAGTTTCAACAAATATTGCAAAATGTCGAAATATCAATAGCTGCCGATCCGGTTGTACGTTCAGACTTGCAGAATCGGACCGTCGACGTCACGGAACAGAACGTCAAAACATATAAATGCTGGACGTGTCGTACCGTTGTCTTTCCGTTACATTGCTGTTAATGTGAATGTAGTCATTAAGAAACAATTGGGAAATATTTTGACGAGACGTTGCCGTGCCTTGACGTTACGCGGACGGTCCGTATAGTGGGAATCGACCTATATCCTTCAAGTGACATACCTTGGACAATTTTTCGTGTAAGGAATTGTAGAATTACCTCAGCTGCAAGAGAGCTCAATGTCCCTATTGCTCGTACCATAATATTTATTGCTTCATGGATTATTGATTTTTAGAAAAAACTTCCTTTTCTCACCTACCCGTGGTTCATATATATATACAGGCTGTTCCACAACTTCGGGTACATACGTTAAAGGTATAATGTTGCTTGATATGCTGGTTACGAAACGAAGAGAATTTTTCAAAAAATTCGAAAATTTACAGGTAGGTCTCCCACAGCGTTTTTAAAGTACTGCACTGATTTCGCTGTCTTATTAAGAACTAACAATACAAATAGATAAAAACCTGCATTACATAATATTTTTAAAATAAACAGACAAAATTGAATTATTTGTAATAAAATCCATTTACAATTAGTGATATTTGATCATGTCCCAAAGATATTGATATATAAAAATAAATGCATCACATGGACTTCGGATTCATGATAAATATTATAAAAATTGCTCAAAACATACCATGTCTAGCCGTTTTTGAGGAAAACGTTCGGCATAAATACATTTTGCTACTCTCGCATTTTATCCTGTCTCTCCATATGAGCACTATCCATTAATTCATCATTGCTAAATCCATTCGCATCACCCATTTTTGAAACAAATCACAAACTATTTCACAAAGCTAAGTATGTATCATTCACCAAATATAGAGATTCATCTGCCGGCCTTCTACGAACAGAATAAAATTACATCAGTTTATTCATTACGCAATACAATTATTAGCAGTTATTTAATAATAATTGATATTGTATTATATTATCAGATTTCAAATAACGATCCATCCAGTGGCAACGGAAACGTAAGATTTTCGATTAGGAAAATGGAAATTAATTCTTGGAATTAAAAAATTCGAAATCAAACAACGTATACCCTTAACGTATGTACCCGAAGTTGTGAAACACCTGTATATGTATATGTATATGTATATGTATATGTATATGTATATGTATATGTATATGTATATGTATATGTATATGTATATGTATATGTATATGTATATGTATATGTATATGTATATGTATATGTATATGTATATGTATATGTATATGTATATGTATATGTATATATATATATATATATATATATATATATATATATATATATATATATATATATATATAAATCCTCATATCATTTTGGCGTCCTAATATTGCGCGTTTGCATTTAATCTGGCGTCCATTGTAAATTGGAGTCCGTATATCGGACGCCACTTTAGAATTGCTTCAAAATTTTTTCCTGGCTTGTTCCCGACCTCTAGAGGCTAAATTCAAAATTTCATTTTGACGCCAAAATGATAGGGAAATGTAAATTTCCGTATATTTTTAGTTCCGAAAAATTCCGCTCCAATTTTTAGTGGCGTCAAAAATATACGTGTATATTCCCACTTCATATATTTCGCTATCATACTGGCGTCCAGAAACTTGACAACACTGTCGCAGAACATCGATCGATAATGAAACAGATGCTTGTGCTTCTGACATGGAATTTGTTGGGAGTATGGCTTGAATTTGGAATTGCATTTTTTATGTATGTCATAACATAATATTTCTACCAATATTTTATTGCAGATTGAAGTATTATAGTACAGTTACTTGATGTCAGAAATTATTCTTGCTTAGAAATAATTCTTTATCAACTTAAAATTTGAGCAGTCAATTTTAAATATTAGGAAAAAACAGTTGAGTACTGACTCAAGTATGAGGAGTAAGTGAGCAAATTCATGTACCTCTTTCTCAGAGTTCAAAAGCCGACCGCACCTTAACGTTCCTAGTCAGATTTAGGGCCGAATTGTATATGAATTGATCGAAGATATAGTAGTCATTAGGATGTCACCTTTATAAATCCAGGATCTTATCCTAAGGATCAAATAAAGGCCATATCCGGTCAATAAGTTCGTGGTTAATCTGAAACTAGTATCAATCGGTTGCAGAGGTCAAGTACTTTAGGACAAAATCAGGATAGTACCTCTGTTCTATTCAAAACAGAGGAAAAAGCACAACAATCATAAGGGAAGTTCTAAACGACAGGGCAGAGGGTGATATCTTGGTTTTTTTTTGGAGTATCCGACCTTTGCTACTAACAAGTACCAGTTTTAATTATAAGTTCTATCAGAGAAGTTGACTCTGACGACAAATGACCGTAAGTAGCCTTTTTCTGACGCTTAGGACAAGATTCCAGATTTAAAAAGTCTGTCACCCAATTGACCACTAAATTTTTGATTGATTTATGTAAAATTTGACCGTAAGTTCCATTAGGGAACATAAGGTGCAGTCGGCTCCCCAACTATAGGATCACTATAGAACGTGAGAGCTCGCTATTTCATCCGTGATGTGGTCTTATAATTGTTGTAGAAAAACAAATTATATCGTTTGTACAAAGCAAGTGGAACATTTTTGTTGCAAGTTCATCATTGCTTTCACTAGGACCAAATTGATGAATCTCAAATTATTCATGTTTTTGAAGTCCCTGATGGTCACAAAGTTGCACTCTTAGTGTGATCGAGAGAAAGTTAGAATGGATGGATGAATTATCATCATTACATATCTCCTGTAATACATTATAAGATTAATATAAGTTTGTGATATACAAGGGAATGAAAACTAATTTTTGCTCCCAATAATATAATCTATTACAGGATATCACATTCATCATGGCTGAAAAATGTAAAGAGTTGGTATACAACATACATATAAGTTGGGACTTGGCGGAAACATTATTCGAGTTTTTATTTTTGTTCAATTTAAAATTCACTGGCAACATAAGACTAGGAAAATTTAGTGTGAGAAACGAAAATGTTGCTTTATTTTTCTTGAATCTGTCGGTAACAGAGTACACCAGAAGATAATTTGGGTTACTGTGAAAAGCCACAATTTGGTTCAAGGTACAAGTTGAATTTTTCTCAAATGAGAGCTTTAACTATTCAAGTGCCCGGTTTTTGCAAAGGGCTATATATTGAATGTATTCAACAATAACTGTAGTTTGGAAATGATATGCTCAAACTAATTCCATATAACATACATAGATACTATCTTATATTCCAATTTGTGCGAGTTATCATACCATCGCTTCTCTCATTCAGTTTGTGGATAGATGAACATTGACTCTGTTGTCGCAACTGTGTGAAAACATTTCTTGAAGTCGGGGAGCCGGCCGCACCTCAAGCTCCCTGATCGAACTTATGGTCAAATTGTATGATATGAATCAATCGAGAATATTGTGGTCAATGAGGTGACAGACTTCATAAATCTAGAATCCTACTTCAAGTGTCGGAAAAAGATTACTATTTTTCATTTTTGTTAGGATCAACTTCTCTGTTAGATCTTATGATTGAAACTAGTACCAATTGATAGTGAAGGTCAAATGCCTTAGGAAAAAACCAAGGTGCTACCCCCTGCTCCGTTCGGAAGGGAAAGGAGAAGAATAGACAAGGATAATATTATGTGGTGGCAAAATTATGCTGGTAGCATTTTGAACAATTTTGCATCCCATATTTAATCTTTGATGAAAGATATATCACCGTTTTGCTCGAAAACATGAAAAAAATCTAATGTGAACACCACATGTCTTACTTGTACATCTTTTGACTCAATAATTAACAGTTGATACTAATATTGACTCTAGGCAAGATCGACTCCAACCAAAATTTGAGATGATAATTCAATCATTCAGATGCTACAGTTCATTAATGGTCAGTTGTACCGCTCTAACTCAAATTTCAAACTTCACTTATACAAAAAATGTCGAATCGAAATAAGGACAGCAATGTTCATGCCACATCCAATTTTCAAATTTTGATACGATATTGTTGAGTTAGGTGGCACCTAAAATTTAAGTGACAGCGGTGCAACTGGCCATGGAACGCTTAAGCAGTCTCAAATACCAAATTTCATCATTCTACGGCCTAAGTCTCGAATTCATGCGAAAACTTGAGAAAGATTGTCAGACAAAGCTTACTTCCAGCTAATAGATTGTTTTGAAAATATTATGTTATTATTCGAATGCTACAATTTCTCTAGATACAAAATTTCAAGATTCTACGGTTGATTGTTCTGGATTCATATGAAAATTCGAAAACGTGCTTAGTAAACTGCACTCCTGTTTAATCCGACTGCAGTCATAATGCAAGGTGTAAAATTAGGTTTTATAGAAGTGTTTGATACGAAATTTCAATACTCCACACCTGATTGTTTTGAATTAATACAAGAAACTCGAATAGACTGTGCAATTTCAGCACAGCCAATTAGTATCAAAATAGAAAATAACCATTAAGATGCCTCAGGGAAATTCAAAAAAAGTGCATTTGCGGTACAGACGATTGCAATCATAATAGGGGCTGCAAAACTAGACTTTGGACCAGTCTCAAATACAAAATTCAACTATATAGATACTTATACATTCATACGTACATACCGAAGTCAAGCCGAAAATAGTCAAAATGCATTTAGGGGTGCTCAAAACGAGAATTTCTATCAAAATCTCGAAATATGATTCTGGCGGTTCAACAATACTACTTATTTATACTTTGTACAAGTGAGTTAAAAGAAATTCACTTGGATTACTTCGATACTTATTGCATGTTCATTATTTCATATTATAAGTAGTATCTGACTTTGTGCATCATATTGCAACACGAACAGCGAAGGAAATTCTTAGGGATATACGATATGGAAGACTCCCGACTTTCAAAATTATACGTTTACCAATTTGCATTGTGGAAAAACTAATCAGAGAATGTAGTTGTACATAGTTCAACAAAATCCATTCTCAACGCTTGAACTTTTTGCCTTAAGATTGATATATAAGATAAGAAGAATGAATACTGATAAACGATATGCTCCCAGCAACTTTGAAGGATTTCATTCACTATTTGCACGGCTGGGCGTATTCATATGTTAACCGGCTCTCCTTTCAAGGTGGTATGTTGATTTTACCGGCAAACTGTGATTACTATGGTTATGCTGACTTACCGCCTATGAGCAAAAGCGGTAAGTTAAAAATTGTGGACTTCCACAGAAAGTATTAATTTATTTATCGTTATTTATGATTGAATATTCACAATAAAATGTCAAACTTGACAACTGACAGCGAGTGAGCTATGAGTGGTAACTCAATTTGAAAGAGAATATTAGGATTCATATTTGGGGTAGGTCTTCCAATCGTGCAAAAAATTTTTTAAGCATCACTGTCAATAATTACAGGACCGATTTCGCTCAGTATTTGCAAACCTCGCCAAGGCTCGGCCTCCAAACAATTATTCTCAATCGGAAAACCGTACTTACTAACCTTAATAATTGAATAACTATTTTGGGACTGATCTGTCCAATATTACTTCTTTGGGACTGATCTATGAAGACTACTTGATTAACACTCCACACTCACCTCTATGGGCAGTTTGATGAAGTCTTAGAAACAATTTTTGCCGAAATATTTATCATATCCTTCCGTCAATCTCTATAGATCTTGCAATTAGAGAAGTAGATACGCATTTTCAGACAATAAAATAAGACAATCTCAATGGAAACTAAGATAAACATTAGCAATGTTTCAGAAACGAATGAATAAAATTTAGTGATTTTAAATTCTTTCGTGATGATCGCCTGAAAAAACGAAATATTCTGATACTCTCTTCTGGTCTCAGCTGGCGTTCCGGCCGTGAACCACAAATTCGACCAAAAAAGATCACCTCCATGGTCTTAATACACTAATTCCTTTTTTGTGTCTTCCACGTAACAGGATCGATTCATAATGGTGAAGTGAGTTTTCTCTTAGGTATTCATAGGGATATGTATGAAGACTACTCGATAGACTGGTATTTATCATAAGAGTACCAAGATGAGGCATCTTATGAAAGCAACAAATAATAACTCAGTGCACAGATAAAGTTTAATTTAGTTGCCTGAAACTCCATTACTGTTACTATCCAAATTTCATTCCTAACCAAAAGTTTATGTAGGGAAGATTTCCCAGCATTTCAATAATTCAAATTGACGATTATTGATTGAACTGATAACGCATACTTGAATTAGGGTAGCAACACTAGTTTAGATATTTTGAATGTTGAGAGGAAAGTCGGTAATATGATAATAATTGTAGACAAATATTTTATCCGCTAGAGCTGAATCCAAGGGAAGAACTCTAAGACATGTACCAACTAGTATAGGGTATTTGATAAGGTGAGTAGGAAGTATTCCTTACCAGAGCCAGATTATGCATAAAGTCCGATAGGCACGGGTTCACGGATCTTGGCTTAAGGAGGCCTTAACTTTGGGGATTTCACAAGCATTTGAGTCACCAGCTCATGGATCTCATTGAATTACGACCAATGAGCTTCAATGAGTCTAGATCCGGCATTTGTGTTGATTAAGAGAGGATGTAGACATGATAGTTTCTCAGTGAAAAGTATCTGAACTAAGATTGTGTAGAATTCAATACTCTTCCAAGAAGTTATGAGATTTTTTTGTGTGCCTTACGGCTCTTAGGATATTGCAAAAATATTCTGTACTTTTTTTACAATATGATAACCTAATGAGGGGAGGTTTCCAGCTCCCAGAATTAAGATTTATATTCACACTGACCCTCATCACACGTTTATAAAAAAATTTTGAGCAAAATGCAAGTTTAGTCCAAAATTTTGTCACATTTCCATAGAGCAATTATTATCACAATTTATATGACTTTTGTAAGTCCTTCCTGATAAATTTCCATTCACATACTTCCATTAATGGAGTCTACCAACAGTTCACGGACATGGCAAATACATTTTACTTCAGAACTCTAAAATAGCAATTATCGATCAAAAATCCATATTTTTTCGCAGAATCTTCCAATTAACTATGAGTTCTCTATCAATCAAAACATATTACTACTCTATGAAGATGTCTTGAGTATCAACCCATTTCAAAACTTGAATAATGTCATTCTACGCAAACCTTTGAATATATCGCTTCACATGTGTCATCGATAGAACATTTTACGCAAGAGACGTGCTTATCGAACTTTAAAAACTAAATCTGGCAACAAGGGGGACGCCACTTCAAACATGAAGTGAAAGCATATATATAGATAGGACGCCACTATAAACGCGATATGTAACGTATATTATTGACGCCACATTGATGTTATGATGAAAGGAAGTCATATTGTATAGGAAATGGGAACTCTGTGAATATTGCGTGAAATGGAATTTCTGTGTGAAATCTGAAGAGCCCATGAGAAAATATGTAATATACTTCGATCAGATCTCAAGTATACGCGTTCCTTTCAGTAGACGCCAAAATGAACATCTTTGTAAGGACGTCAAATTGATAGGAGGATTTATATATATATATATATATATATATATATATATATATATATATATATATATATATATATATATTTCCTTTGTCCTAGGTTTTTGGCTTTGCTAGAAGGGTAGAAAAAATTGAAGACCTATCTGCTAAATTGGGAAACAGACCTGGTAAATTACATGCCGTCAAGTGTGATGTCACATCCAAGGATGAAGTCACAGAAGCCTTCAAGTGGGTGCAGGAAAATTATGGACCGGTTCATATTTTGATTAACAATGCTGGACTCTACAAACAGGGCACAATAATAGGTTTGTCTCTCTCTTCAATTATTTATTGATTATCATTGTCCACATCGATTTGTATAAAAAAATATCTTTTAGAACATGTGATTCTCAAGGAACAAAAGAATATTTTGAGCATCCACTTTATTTGAAGATGTGAAAAATAATCCCTGCTTGATATATTAACGATATGGAGAAGAGCACATCGTGAACATCTGCAACTTCCTTTTTTTTTTGCTTTCTGTTCTCAAAAATTGTTTCGACATAACTCTTGATGTTCACGCGTACAAATTTTAAATGTGGGTTATTCAGGCTTATTTTATACATGGAGACATTTAACTTGCAGAAGATAAATTCTCTGACACCATCTACTAGTCAATATGTATTAGCAATAAAGACATTGAACATATAAGTTATTTATATATCAAGTAGAGAAAGTGTCTACTCTGACTGGAGCAAAACATAGACAAACAAACAGGCATGGCCTGTATGAGACACTTTTTACCAAAGTTCACATTTCTGGTTCTTGCAAATCTTAAAATAATAGTATATTGTGTGGCTAGGGATGAGACAAAACGATTTCAGCAGAGGGTGGATGTTGCTTGCCTGAGCGAAGCGAGGGCTGGCATCACCCTCGGCTGAAATTGTGTTTTGTTCCTTGTCACACACTGTATTTTTCATAATACCTGCATTGAAACTTCCCATATTACAAATTTGTCATAACAAAATAATAGTATATTCCGATACAAGTGCGGAATGGAGATCATTCCATGCGAATGTGAATAATTCAGCCATGAGACGAAGTCGAGTGGCAGAATTCACATGAGCATGGTACGATCGATTTGCACGAGTGACGGATGTTATTTTTTCTACAGTCAAAGGTGTCCACGTGAATATCTATAGCCAAAATATAACGTTTTCTGAGAAAAAGTTTGCTTCATTGAATTTATTTCAATTCATCAAACGCCGATAAAATTACTCATATTGACTCCATTTTGAAAAGAAATGATAGGAAAATCAAGAAGAATTCAAATTATGACAGTATTGAAACAGTTTTCACGCGATGCGATGCGGCTTTCTTAGGAATGCCTGAGCGTGCGGAATGACCCCTATTCCGCACGCTACAGCGTGTGGAATGTGTATCATTCTATAGTGACTGTAGAAAAATATTTTTCTTTTGATTTTGCAGGTAACAAGTCGAGAGTAGCTTCTTGTGCTCTATCTATAAGATGTTGTGGTGTACTGGAAATTGTAGTATTAATACTTTTTTTCTTGAAACCAATCGTCTTTTTAATAAAATACAGTTACAAATACCGCTGCATTCTAGTTGGGCATTCGGTAAAGGGTACCTTAATCCGAGTGTTCCAGTTGGGCATTTTAATCCCTTACAGATATCGGATTTACCTGTGTCGGGTACCTAACCGCTTCCATGACTGTATGATTACAATGTTTGCAAAACATTCATACGTTTAACATTTTCCATAACCTTTAGTTTTTAACTTCGCCTATTCCTAATACTATGTACTGTTTGGTCTTTTTCCTAATTGTATGTATAGCTTCAAGAGTTAAAAAGTTCTAGAAAAATTGCATTCAAATTGATAGCTTTGCTTTCATCAACAAATGAAAGTGAAGAAAATATAATATTTGCGTTTTATCAGTTATTTAATATTCAGTGATCATGGAAATAAATCGCATAGTTAGTGAAAGGGAAAGTTATTGACAATTTTAAATTTTGCGTATCTTCGACAACAAACGACAGAATGAAATGGTGTTGTACAAATAAAAATTATCGATATACCGCTAAAATATATACAAATCGCGCGTTTAGAATAATGAACAGTGACTTGGTTCATGATCACGAAGAAGAATTAAACATTGAACGGCAGGCGCTAAGTAATATTGTCGAAAGAAAAGCAGTCTCCGACCTTACTGAAAAACCATCCAAGCTGATTCGTTTGGTGTTTGAAAGAAATTAATAGTATCATAACTTTAGAATCTCGTATGATAATTGAAATTTGATGGAATACAAATAAAAGCAGATCGAACTCACTTCTTATATACAGAAAAATACAGGTAGAGAAATGCCCAACTGGAAGAGTTAATTATGCCTACCCTTTCGGTTGTAAGGGATTATCTCAGGTACAATGCCCAACTGGAATACAGCCACAAATACAACTGTCAAATTAACTTAGGTTATACGATTTTCATTGCGAGATTGACAATGAACAAATGCGACTTTGCCAGGGATAAAACGATGTAAGAAACAAATTCAGCTGGCAGAAACAAATTTGTTTCTCCTCTAGGGCAGAAACAGGCTTATTTCTGCCCGGCTACACTCGCGTTTGTCTGAAACTGTCATGTTTCGACTGACAAAACAGACGTTGAAACGCGTGGTTTCAATGCAGGTATTATCTACTAAGGACATGGATTTGAATTTCCATTTTTAATTTAGTTACTGATAGTAACTGTTCCATTCGCTATTAGCTGTCAAGTTTGACATTTAACTGTGGATATTTAATTACAAAAAATATAACAGGGATATAATTTAACTATTCTATCAACTCTTTTGGGCCCAGTTGCAAAAAGCATTGTTTACTTTTATCACATTGTTAGGTATTCGATCTGGTGTTTCCAACCATACCTTCTGATATTCGAATACAAATTGAAATATTTTCATATAAAATCCTATTTTGAACGTGGTAACCTGAAATTGTTTTACAAATTTTACAAACAAGTTGATCATTCTTAGAATCTAGTATTTTGGATTAAATGTTATTGGAAAATTGAATTAACAACATGTTTGCTGACTTCATGTTAACAATGCCTCATGCAACTGGGTCTAGAGTATCAAATACGAAGTATCCAAATATAATAACTCAACAGTTGCTTTAGTATTGAAAGTCTCAATCCCATTTTCATGAAAAATTGTGATGATTATTCCACAACTCTTATATCAATGGATGGATATTTGTGTATACATCCACTATTTTTCACTTACCACTTTTGTCCAATCGGAGGTGAGTCAACATATCCATAGCAACCATAGCTTGCATGATAAAAATATAGGGCCTGAAAATATGTAAATTCGTCCAATCATGCAAAAAATATATGAATTGAGTTCTTGTGTAATAGAATCGATTTCAAGTTCAAATGATCACGACAGAAAATATGCTTGATTCAGTATCTTGCTCATATCTCCAATAAAGCAAGAATGCGCAGAACGGTAGAAATCAAAATGCTGCATTTGAATCGACAAAAATATATTATTTATTAATTTGTTTTTTAATTCCAGATGGAGATGTAGAAGACTGGCGTACTGTTCTGGAAACAAATGTATTAGGATATACTCTATGCGCACAACATGCAATTCAACAAATGCGCACTCATAATATACAAGGACACATTATTAATGTGAATTCCGTTGCTGGGCATATGGCAGTGGCTGGAACACCTCCTGTACTCAATATCTATAGTCCATCGAAATTTGCAGTCACTTCACTATCTGAGGTATTGCGTCAGGAGATCCAGTTTTATAAATTGAAGATCAAAGTTACTGTAAGTGTCAATAAAATGCGAACAATCATTACAATTCTGTGAAGGCTAATAAATCCTAGATCAGCTTCAGACGACAGATTGTTCTGTACATGAAGCTTAAAAAAATATTAATATATGTAACAAGAATATAAAGTTGAATATTATACCATGAGGCCAAATATTTGGTGACAAGGCTTGTCTGTCGAATGTCATAATGCTTGTTTACACTCTTGTTGTATACAACGATTTTTTCACGGCCCTCAACTACCATATTTTGACAATCATTAAGCATACAGTAAGGATGGCTAGAACACAAGTTGACATTTGTTGTTAACAAACGGACTAGTGCGAGATGACACAAACATGAATTTACAGAATATCTGAATCCAGCGAAACTTAACTGCTTCGCATTGGTGATGAAATTAGGACACAAAAAACGTTCACTTCTAACATCGTTTGCAATGTGTAAACAACTTAATTCACGCCCAGCCGTAAGAAAGAATATATTTTTCTATATGTAGCTACTTTGCGGTTCTACTGATTGATGAGAAAACTATTTCTATTTGGTATTTACTGTACAAACTTTAAGTTGACCAAACAGTTTTTGCTTTGTGTTTATTTCGAGCAACAACCGATTGCAGATCAAAATAGTTTTGCCTGGACCCAACCGATTCGGCCAAGCTTTTTCCTGTAGATCGCACTACGAAAAATAGATTTGTGCTGCCGACCAAGTTCGATTTCAATTACAACTAGTTTCATCTCTGCAAACTTTGTTGGAGTGAAGACTCAGAGCTTCGGATTCTTTTTGGGTACAGGTGATAGTCCGGTCAAGTTAGCCCTAAGAGTAGGTGTTCCCTTGCATGAATTCCCAAGAAGCTGAAAATTGACATGAACGTTACTAATACCATTATAATGATATTTATGATTAGAATAGTTCGAACAAAATTGTAGATCATCCAATTCCCTACAAAAATGGATCCTACACCTTTCTTCCTAACATCAACCATTTCTGAAAAAAAGCTATTCTGAAGTTATATTCTCCCATTTTATGTACACGTTTCCATGCTACTTATGACTTTATGAGGTACTGTACTTGGCACGTATTTCTTAATGTGGCTTTCCCGGTAGATCTACTCCACGGTCTTCTTATTGAAGTTTAATATAAGGTCTTCTTCTTCATCTTCTTCTCCTTCCTCTCCTTCTTTCCTCTTTCATCTTCATCTTCCTGAGTTGACGTAAATTGTTCAAGCGGCAATACATCAGTTGTTTCGTCTTTGATGTAAGGATCACCTTCTGTTGAAGATATTTAAATACGACTGGCCTTGACAGCTGGTGCATGCTGGTAAACAAAGTAAGCCTACTTTTTTTTGCACCCACATTCCTGAATACACCTCTTTTTGCAGTTTCAAAAATAGTATTAAGGAGCTTTTCTGGTGCGGGTGGAAGTAGAGTGTGGTTTGGTTTCAATACATTATTAATTATGTAGTTTCCAACCTCATTCTTCTGAGTCTAGTTGATTATACCTAGTCACACTTGAACATAGTAATATACTCGGTAAAAATGTTGATGAGCAGAAGATAAACCAATCCACACTCTACTTCCACCTGCATCAGAAAAGCTCCTTGATACTATCTTTTGCAACTGCGGAAAGGTTTGTAAATCGAAATGTAGCTGCAAAAAAGTAGGCTTACTCTGTTCTCTAGTATGCACCAGCTATCAAGGACAGCCGTGTTCAAATACTGAATCTCTAACTGAAGATGATCCTTACATTAACGACAAAACAAATGATCTAACGCTGTTTGAACAATTCACGTCAACTTAGGAAGATAAAGATAAAGAGGAAGCAGTTGAAGAAGAAGACCTAACATTATATTGAACTTCAATAAAAAGAAAGTGGAGAGGGCCTACCAAAGAAAACACATCAAAAAATACGCGCAAAGTACAGTACATTATAAGTGGTGTGAAAGCGTGTGCGTATTATGGAGAATATTACTTTAGAATATCTTTTTCTCAGAAATGGTGGATCTTAGAGAAAAAAGTGTTGGAACCATTTTAGTAGAGAATTGAAAAGTTCACTATTTTAATCATAAAACTAGCTGCTTCGCTGAAAAATCCAAGAAACCTATTTTTGCGAAATATGATTTCACATAAGACTTTTTGCATACGCGGAATCAATGTGGATTTTCAACAACTTCATTATAATGGTATCTTGAACGTGCATGTCAATTTTCGGCTTCTTGGGAATTTATGCAAGGGTGAATATCTATTTTGACTGGACTATAGTTGATGGGTCATAAAATAATATATCAAAGTTGCTGTCAGGTAGAATGCTGGGAAAATTTGGAAATCGGATAATCAATTTTGAAGAATCAGTTTTTCACTAACAAGTTGTAGTTAATGTAATTCTGCATATTATGGTGGTTCGTACGATTTTCTAGCATAAAAATTAATTGTCATTCTGAATCAAGTGTAAGTACGTAGGTATATTTTTCAATTTCTCAATTAAGAAAATATCGATAACTTTATAACTATAATTCAGAATCACAAAATTCCATCTGTTCATTTTTTTATGACATTGCAACTGTAAGATTTACTGCACACTTTTGACGCCCGATTTAAGTAAGAGACTTTATCAGATTCAATTATCACTAGTTTAATTACTTGAGGTATATTATAGAACGCACCAAAAACACTTGAGTAACTTTTGAATATTTCAAATTTGATTTTTTGATTCAAATTTTTCCAAGAACATTCATGTCAGCCTCAACAAGAACGGGCGGCCTCGATCTCCAAACTACCTGTATCTTTAATCTTACTCGAACTCGGCACTATGCTATGGATTAGGATTTGTAACTCAATCGTTCTGCCTGAGTGAGATTTTCTGGACACATGCGATTTTATATTAATAATAAACCAGACTCAAATTTAGCCGTACTTTTAAACGAATCTAATCACACGTGTGATATCAACAACTCAGAAGTCCTGCATATCGTAGACAAAATAATTTGTATCCATTTGATGCAAGAAATTCCAATGTCAAAAATACCAAAAAAAAAAAAATGTTTCACTTTGTTCTATACATATTTGTGTTAAGAATTCCAGTTTAGTTGAATCAAATAAGCTCTATTCACAAAAGAAATGAAATACATACATACTGTTGCATGATAATGATTCTGTTACCTATTACATTAAATAATATGTAGATCATAGAGTCTCCAAATCAAGATGTCCGAAGTTCAGAAAGTCTGTAAAAGAGAAAAGAGATGTGAGTAAATCATACTCAGTAAGGATCCATGACTGAAATAAAGAACACTAATAATATCATTCTCTCAAGCGACCCTCAGAAAACAGGAGTTGGTATAAAGTACAACTTTAAAAGAGGGAAAACACCTCACTCCACGCCGCCCGCAGGCATCTATGTGAAACTGAGCTCCGTTCCACGCTAAGCGCGAATCTGCGAAAAAACCTCGCTTAACATCCAGAGGATGTGAATCTGCGACACTTGCAAACTTTCGTGAAGTGATCTGCGAGGCCATAGGAAAAAGAGTTAAAGCCAAGTTGAAACTCAGTCTTCGCCTGCTCACTCAAAGATATGCAACCAAAACGCTGGGCACCTCCTGATTAAACACTTAAGATGACAGGATGGCACCGCTGGCCCTGGAATTACACCAGTGCATCGTTGGGATTCAGCTGATCGTTCCCTTACCGTAGTGAGCTCTAGGAACACTTCATCGATGGGCACCTCATGATTAAACACTAAAGATGGCAGGAGGGCACCGCTGCAATTAAATTATTGTTATTTAATACTTCAAGAAAAATCCATAACATTTGTATGTTTTTGTAATAATGTAGGTATGTACGGACATATGTATGAATAAGTCTTTTCTTTAATATTTTTTTTTCTTCTGAAGTTTTATTAAATATTATTTGCAGTATTATTTTTGATACAAGTTAATTTCCAAATTAAATATAGATACTTATAAAACCAAATCTTACAGGTAGATTGTGCCTTTATTTAAAAATTGACAGTGCCGAGTTCGTGTGCGCCCCGCGCTAATCGGATTAGCATTGGTGCCGAGTTCATGTTCTTGGTGCCGAGTTCGTGTACGCCCACAAAAACAATTTAATTCTTCAAATCGTTTTCTTGATTACAAGCAATAGTCTTCAAAGTGATATTCACAAAAGGAAAAAATATCTATATAATTCACTGTTTTACAAAAATCAGGACGATAGAAAATGAGACACAAAGACACTCGTGTAAAAAGTCTTCAATGTAATTATAGAGCTTCCAGAAACACTTGCTTTACTCGTAATCACAACCAAGTCGCTTGTGCATCAAACAATAACTTTTTACACCTGTATCTCGAATATCTATTTCGTTGTAATGTTTCATGAGTGTAGAATTTTTATCAGGGCTCTCCGTCTGTGAGATATGTATGAGCACGATACTAAATCATATATGTTTATTTCAGAGTATTAGTCCTGGCATAGTAGATACTGATATTTTCAAGACAGCTGGACACGAAGATAAGATTGAAGATTGGCCACACTTAGTGACAAGAGACATCACAGACGCTGTTATCTATATACTGAGTACTGGGCCCAATGTGCAGGTAGTTGAACTGTATGACGCGGGAAAAATCAACTAATAAAAAATTGCATTATATTTTTATGTTAGATTTCTCACATATTAAAATTTTCTAATTAAAAACGACTTTTGATCATAAATTCTATGTATTTATTTGAAACTTTGACGTTTCGATTCTTTGACCAAGGAAACAATGATACAAAATAAAACAAGGCAAGTAACTCAAGAATTTGAAATCAGAAGTCGTTTTTAATCAATAAAATTCTGAAAAATATATAGATTAATTAAAAATTTTCATTAACAGCGATCTCTTTTTTACAGGTGCAAGAATTAGTATTGGCTGCTTTAGGAGCATATAAGAAAATTGAAGACACAGAAGGGATTAGAGAAGATATTAACATCAAATGAAAGAGATAACATATTATTCAACCGCTTGAGATCAACGTACTGAACGATTCTCAATTGCTAGAAACATAATTATGTGGGAGAAGGATACAGTTTTTTATGTTAGGCTTGAATAAACAATAGATATACAAAGAGTTACTTTTGTAATATAAAATCAAATGAAATATATCAACAGTATGTACAAAATGGTATATTGAAAAACATAATTGTTCCATGTGTATATATAAGCAATTATATTGGTGGATTTCAACTCTGAGTTCACATCACATGTCGACATAATAGAAAAAGCACTTCTAGGAGAAAGTACAATTCCGTTCTTGTTTGCGTTATACATTGAAGATTTTGAAATTGCATTCTGTGCCCAAAACTTTAAAGAAGTTTTCATCAATTACTACACAAATATCTTAACTCTACAATATGCCGACGACGTAGTCATATTTGCTCATTACCTAGTTGAAATTTTTGAAATCATTTTATAATCCTCTCCAACTAAACATCAAGGATAATAAAACAGAGACTATGCACTTTCACCAGGATAAACTACACAAGCAGACACTGGATTTATATACCGAGAATAGGCAATGAACTTAATCAAATCTTTAACCTACTTTTCGCTGGAAAATCTAACACAACAGGTCTGACAGAGTGATTTTTACCGAAAGGATATTCATTTAATGTAGGGAGTAGTTTTTTCACAACTTTTAAATCACATGATGATAAGTAGTTATCTTTATTAACGCATCAAAACATTGACAACGTTAATGTTTGATTACGTAGTTAAGATACTGAAAATTTACCCGCTTGGAATAATCTAATAAAGTACTGGTTATATGTGGATAGTTAAGATGTGGGAATAGACATATTTTGAAAAAAATATCATGAAAACTATAGAATACCACTAGAAATTCCATGTTTTGTTTGAAAATAGGAAGTTTGAGACACTGCTATTGATAGTCATACCGACTAGTTAAAGGTAAAATGGTTAAATTAAGGATTATTCAGTGGCCGTGCCCAGGTTTGATACAAATTAAACCATCAGTGAAATATCAATTTAATTTAATTCCAATATATCGCTTAAGATCTTGGGCTTCCTCAGAGAAGTCACTTCCGAAGTTTCGGCGCAGGGAAGCACACGTGATTTTTGAACTAATAAACGCTGGTTTCATAATGTATTTTAAGATATAGTGACATAATATGAGACAAAAAAAGTTTTTAAATGTCCAACGAATTCTCTTCCTGAGGAAGACATTGGGTGAAATATTGGAATTAAATCAAATTGAGCTCTCACTGATGGTCGAATATATACATCCTTATTCAATTATTTTAGCTGCTATTAATGATGAGGCAGAAATCTCAAATAGCAATTCGCGACAAACCTATTTTGTTGCTTGTTCAATATGATATCATCTCAGATACTTGTCAAACTGGAACGTTGCTGATATTTGACGAAGAAATAAATATTGAAGAATAATTTTATTGTTCAGGGAAAACTCATAGAGAAAATATCATATGTATCATGAACGCGAAATATTTATTATTGCCATTTCTATTGCAATGTGCTCCAACGGGAAATGCTTCAATACATATGATCGAAGGGCACAAAATTAAAGTTAGTACAGCTAAATGCACAATAGTTATTCACGGATTTAGAATGCAAAGTTATGTTTGGTTGCTCAATCGTGCATATTGATGTGCAAGACACAGGCTAATACTACAATTGTGAAGAACAACAAAATCACTTTGCGCCCATTTCAAGACAATTAAGCGACCAATATAAATTTTATAGGTAAAAGATCTAAAATTGGTCATCCCTGAAAAGTGAAATCAATGGTATACCCCTTATAAAAAGTCGAAATTTGATAAAAAATATTTTTTGCACGATTAGGCGTTTTCATGTGTTTACCGGCCCTCTATTTGAGGTGGTATGATGATTTTACCAGAAAACTGTGGTTTCTATGGTTATGCTGACTTACCGTCCATGGGCAAAGGCAGTAAGTAAAAAATTGTGAATTTTCACAAAAAAATATTCAATTATTTCATATTCAGAATAGAATGTCAAACTTGACAGCTGAGAGCGAATAAACAATCATCAGTAGTAATTAAGATAAAATTGATGAGGCTGACTAGATGAATGAATTTGAGTGAGTAAAAAGTCTTGGGAATTCAGTCAATATTTCTGTTTTAATTTCTTTCCTACTTTACAGTTTCGGCTGTACCTCAGCCATCTTCAGAAGCGCTACAGTTTAATTATTTTTTTAATCACTAATTATTTATGCTAATTTTATCGGAAATAGTTACAAAAGACCTATATTGAGAAAAATTAAAAATGTACATTGAAATGTAATATCAAGTTGGTAAAATAGTGGAATTTTTTTTTTCCATTTGTCAATGCCACAACCTACATCTGTGGAAGACGTTGACTAAGTGCGAGTAAGAAATCGTGCGTGCACGCATTGTCAAAGAATTACAAATTATCACAGGTGGGAATAAGTTAGTTATAGTGTCAAACAATTAAAAATATATGCAAGCTTGTGCATCACGTGAGGTGTCAAAAATATAAACAAAAATTAGGAAAAGTGAACTAGATATTAAAGAATATTGTTGTATATAGTGCGAAGTGCAATAGTATCTGTTTTTTCATTAATATTTTGTTTGTCTTGTCTCATATACAATATTTCTAATGTAAGTCTTTTGTTTAAGTTGATTTCATTATGGATAATACTAGTTTCATCAAAATTGAAAGTATCTCCTGAATCTATGCAATGAGTGACTAGAGCACATTTTGGCGTATTTTCATTCAATTTCTTACTGTTTCGTTTATGTTCATCAAGCCTTGTTCTTAAATATCTTTTGGTTTGTCCTGTGTACTGGGCTCTACAATCATTGCATGGGATTTTATAAATTAAATTAGATCTTAAGTTTTTATCGGTTTTATCTTTTATTTTGGAGAATAAATTACCTACTGTCTTGTACTGTTTGAAACAAATTTCAATTCCCTCTTTATTTTTGAATACTTGTTTGATTTTGTAGCTAACGCTATCTATGTACGGAATTGTGAAGTACTTATCGGTCAAAGATTTTTTATTATTCATGTCATTGTCAATCAAATTAGATGGAAGATTCATAATTTGATTTTTGATACCATTTATGATGCCAAGTGGGTATTTATTTGAACGAAATAAATCAGTTACTGTGCTGCTAACTTTGTTATGATACTTTTCAGATGTCTATTTAAGTGCTCTGCTGAAAATATTTCTAGCAACATTAAGAAGTTGACTTTTTGGATGATTCGACTGAAAATTTAGATACCTCGTACTTGCTGAAGGCTTTTTGTACCATTTGGTGGTAATGTTGCCACATTCTTCTTTAATCAGTGACATATCAAGGAAAGGTAGGGTGTTATTAAGCTCTGTTTCTACTGTGAATTGAATATGGGCATTAAAGGTATTGAAAATAGTTACTATCTCATTTATTTTAGATTCTGGCACTGCTGTAGTCAAATCATCCACGTACTTTTTTATGAACGGAACCTTAAATGACAACTTTGCAACAACTTCTTTCAGAACCAAATCCATAACCAAATTTGCCACTACTGGAGACATAGAATTCCTCATTGCTGCACCAAACACTTGTCGATAAAGCTCACCATTAAATTTGAAGAAACAACTTTCGAAACAAAATGTGATTAAATTTAGTAACTCATCGAGTGGTATGTCTGTCCGTTTCGATATGATATCATATTTTTGTTTGACAGGTTGAAGCACTAGGTCTATTGGAATATTAGTGTATAAAGAGACCACATCTAATGAAATAAGAACATAATCATTATCTAAAGTTATTTGAGTGACAAACTCTTGGAATTCAAATGAATTTCTGATATAATACTCATCTTCATATAAATCCCTCAGTACTTGAGTTAAATACTTTGATAGTTTATCAGTTGGTGAATCTGTTTTTGTGTAATTCAACAAGACCATAAATTCTAGGAGGGATTGCATTATTGGATGTTAGACTTTTCTTTATTGTTACATCAATGTATTGTTTGTCAAATAAATTTTTGACTAATTTATTGTTACATCAATGTATTGTTTGTCAAATAAATTTTTGACTAATTTATTGTTTGTATTTTGAAGTTTTGTTGTGAGATCTTTATTTATTTTAATATATGTTCCACTATCATTCAATCGTTCTTCCATTTTACTGATGTATTCATTTTTATTTATTGCAACAGTTAGATTTGATTTGTCTGCTTTGATGATAAGAAGGTCTGCATTCTAGTAATTTAATTTGAAGAAGAAAAATTTGACCCATATTTTGGATCTGCCAATCGTCCAAAAAATTTTGTAAGCATTACAGTCAATAAGTACAGTACTGATTCCGTATAATATTTGGAGGCCGAGCTTTGGCAATCGGTGAACTGTACTTACTGACCTTAATACTTGAATAACTATTTTCGCATGTTTGAGGTTTTAAAGAAATGTGTTTTTTGCTAGAATAATAAGTTTTTTAATGAATTTTTTTTTCGCATTTCTCAAATTTTTAGTGCTTCGATGAATATTATGACTCTTCTAGATAACGAAAATAATCTTGAAATTGCTATGCGATGAGTATTTTTTGAGATATGCACGTTTTAAATAACATGTTTTTTTGCGCAAAAAATGCCAAAATTCTTAATTTTTTTCATTTCTTCCTCATTATCTTTGGAAATATAAGTGTTATGAATTGACAATTACTATAGCCGATCGGCTAGACATCTGGCAATCTATATTCCAAAATTGATCATCTCTGATATCTCTTGATAAAAGACGAAATTTGATAAAAAATATTTTCTCGCATTTTTGATGCTTTTGGTGTCAAAATAAATACTAGAACTTGTCTAGATCGCGAAAATTGCCTTGGAATTGCTGTACGACGCGTATTTTTCTGAATTCCGATGGTTTAAAAAAATGTGTTTTTTGCCAAAATTACTAGTTTCTTCATGAATTTTTTTTGCATTTCTCAAGTTTTTAGTATTTAAATAAATACTCTTCTAGAATATCGCTGTGCGATGAGTAATTTTTGTGATATGGATGTATTGATGAACAAGTTTCTTGCGCTAAAAATTTCAAAATTTTCCATTCTCATCTATTTCTTCCTTATTATCCCTGGAAATATGACTGCTATGCAATTTGCAATCTATACCAAATTTCAAGATAATTAAACAACAAATATGGATTTTATAGGCAAAAGATTGGAAATTGGTCATCTCTGAAAAGTGATGGCAAGGAGTACCTCTTGATAAAAAGTCGAAATATGATAAACAATATTTTTTCGCATTTTTAATGATTTTAGTGTCAAAATAAGTATTTGTTAACTTATCTAGATCACGAAAATAGCCTTAGAAATGCTGTTAGACGCGTATTTTTCAGGATTTTGAGGTTTTAAGAACATGTGTTTTTTGCTAAAATTACTAAGTTTTTCATCAAAATTTTTTTTTTCTCAAGTTTTTAGAGTTTGAGTAAATGATATGACTCTTATAGATTACGAGAATAACCTTAAAATTGCTGTGCGATGAGTATTTTTCAAGATTTGGACGTTTTAAAAACCGTGTATTTTGCGCTAAAAATGCCAAAATTCTCCATTTTCTCCATTTCTTCCTCATTATCTCTAGGAATATTAGTGCTTTGAGATTGAAAATTACCATAATCGACCGGCTAGACATCTGGCAATCTACATTCTACATTTCAAGACGATTGAGCTACAAATATAGATTTGACAGGCAAAAGATTGAAAATTGGTTTTTTGCTTCGCTCGGGCAAGCATCACCCTCGGCTGGAATCGTGTTTTGTCCCATGCCACACGCTGTATTTTTCATATTACTTGCATTGAAACTTTCCATATTACAAATTTAACATAATGAAGCAAATATTATTGAATTGATTTTTCAGGTAACAAATCGAGAGAAGGTGCTTGTGCTTTATCAATAAGATGTTGTAGTATACTTGAAATTGTTGTATTAATATTTTTTTTCTTGGAACTTATCGTCTTTTAATGTTATTTACATCAGTTACGAAAACTACAACTGTCAGATTAACCGAGGTTATATGATTTTCATTTAGAGATTGACAATGAACAAATGCGACTCTGCCAGGGATAAAACGATGTAAGAAACAAATACAGCGAACAGAAACAAGCTTGTTTCTCCCCTAAGGCAGAAACAAACTTATTTCTGCCCGAATTCACTCTCATTTGTCTAAAATTGTCTTGTTTCGACTGACAAAACAGACGTTGGAACGCGCTGTTCCAATCCTGGTATTATGAAAATATTAATTTCATAGGCAAAAGACTGAGAATTGGTCATTTCTGAAAAGTGGAATCAAGAGTATACCCTCTATAAAAAGCCGAAAATTGATGAAGAATATTCTGTGGCATTTTTGATGTTTTTGCGGTGTTAAAATAAGTACTACAACTTGTCTAGATCACGAAAATAGCCTCAGAATTGCTGTACGACGCGTATTTTTCGAGATTTTGACGTTTTAAAAAAATGTATTTATTATTGAAATCAGCAGTTTCTTCATGAAATTTTTTTTACGCAATTCTCAAGTTTTTAGTGTTTAAATGAATTATATGACTCGTCTAGATTACGAAAATAACCTTAGATTCGCTGTACGATGGGTATTTTTCGAAATATAGATGTTTGAAAAAACATGTTTTTTCCCGCTAAAAATGCCAAAATTTCCCAATTTTTCCATTTCTTCCTCATTATCTCTGGAAATATGAGTGCTATGCAATTGGCAATTACTATAGTCGATCGACTAGACATCTGGAAAACTATATTCCAAATTTCAAGACAATTGAGCAACAAATATTAATTTTATAGGCAAAAGATTGGAAATTGGTCATCTCCGAAAAGTGAAATCAAGGCTATACCCTTCAAGAAATGCCAAAATTTGATAAAAAATATTTTTTCTCATTTTTGATGTTTTTGGTGTCAAAATGAATACTATAACTCTTCTAGATCACGAAAACAGCCTTAGAATTGCAGTACGACGCAAGATTTCGACATTTTAAAAAAAATGTATTTATTATTGAAATTAGCAGTTTTTTTATGAAATTTTTTTTCTGCAATTCTCAAGTTTTTAGTGTTTAAACAAATGATTTGACTCTTCCAGATTACAAAAATAACCTTAGAATCGCTATGCGATGAATATTTTTCGAGATATGGACGTTTGAAAAAAACATGTTTTTTTTCCGCTAAAAAGGCCAAAATTTCCCATTTTTCTCCATTTATTTCTTATTATCTCTGGGAATATCAGTGCTATGCAATTGGCAATTACTATAGTCGATCGGTTAGACATCTGGCAATCCATATTCTAAATTTCAAGACAATTGAGCGACAAATATTAATTTTATAGGCAAAATATTGAAAATTGGTCATCTCTGAGAAGTGAAATCCAGGCTATATCCTTCAAAGGATGCCGAAATTTGATAAAAATATTTTTTCGTATTTTTGATGTTTTTGGTGTCATCTAGATCACAAAAATAGCCTAAGAATTGCTGTACGACGCGTATTTCACGAGATTTCGACGTTTTAAAAAAATGTATTTATTATTGAAATTAGCAGTTTTTTCATGAAAATTTTTCTCTGCAATTCTCAAGTTTTTAGTGTTCGCATAAATGATATGCCTCTTCTAGATTACGAAAATAACCTTAGAATCGCTGTGCGATGAGTATTTTTCGAGATATGGACGTTTGAAAAAACATGTTTTCTTCCGCTAAAAATACCAAAATTTCCCGTTTTTTTCCATATCTTCCTCAATATCTCTGGAAATATGAGTGCTATGCAATTGGCAGTTACTATAGTCGATCGACTAGATATCTGGCAATCTATATTTCAAATTTCAATACAATTGAGAGACAAATATCAATTTTATAGGCAAAAGATTAAAAATTGGTCATCTCTGAAGAGTGAAATCAAGGCTATACCCTTCAAAAAATGCTGAAATTTGATAATAAATATTTTATCGCATTTTTGATGTTTTTTGGTGTCAAGATGAATACTATAACTCATCTAGATCACGAAAATAGCCTTAGAATTGCTGTACGACGCGTACTTTTCGATATATGGACGTTTTAAAAAAATGTATTTATTATTGAAATTAGCAGATTTTTTCATGAGAATTTTCTCAGCAATTTTCAAGTTTTTAGTGTTCAAAAAAATGATATGCCTCTTCTAGATTACGAAAATAACCTTAGAATCGCTTTGCGATGAGTATTTTTCGAGATATGGACGTTTGAAAAAACATGTTTTCTTCCGCTAAAAATACCAAAATTTCCCGTTTTTTTCCATCTCTTCCTCATTATCTCTGGAAATATGAGTGCTATGCAATTGGCAATTACAATTGTCGATCGGCTAGACATCTGGCAATCTATATTCCAAATTTCAAGACAATTGAGCAACAAATATTAATTTTATAGGCAAAAGATTGAGAATTGGTCATCTCTGAAAAATGATGGCAGGGGGTACCCCTTGCTGTACGACGCGTATTTTTCGATATATGGACGTTTCAAAAAAATGTATTCATTATTGAAATTAGCAATTTTTTCATGGAAATTTTCTCTGCAATTCTCAAGTTTCCAGTGTTTAAATTAATAATATGACTCTTCTAGATTACGAAAATAACCTTAGAATCGCTTTGTGATGAGTATTTTTCGAGATATGGACGTTTAAAAAAACATGCTTTTTTTCGCTAAAAACGCCAAAATTTCCCTTTTTTTCCCATTTCTCCCTCATTATTCCTGGAAATATAAGAGCTATGCAATTGGCAATTGCTATAGTCGATCGCCTAGCAATCTGGCAATCTATATTCCAAATTTCAAGACAATTAAGCAACAAATATTAAATTTATAGGCAAAAGATTAAAAATTGGTCATCTCCGAAAAGTGAAATCGAGGCTATACCCTTCAAAAAATGCCAAAATTTGATAAAAAATATTTTTTCGCCTTTTTGATGTTTTTGTGTCAAAATAAATGCTATAACTCATCTAGATCACGAAAATAGCCTTAGAATAAATGTACCACGAGTATGTTTCGAGATTTCGACGTTTTAAAAAAATGTATTTATTATTGAAATTAGCAGTTTTTTCATGGAAACTTTTTCTCTGCAATCCTCAAGTTTTTAGTGTTCAAATAAATGATATGCCTCTTCTAGATTACGAAAATAACCTTAGAATTGCTATGCGATGAGTATTTTTCGAGATATGGACGTTTAAAAAAACATGCTTTTTTCCGCTAAAAACGCCAAAATTTCCCTTTTTTTCCCATTTCTTCCTCATTATTCCTGGAAATATAAGAGCTATGCAATTGGCAATTGCTATAGTCGATCGCCTAGACATCTGGCAATCTATATTCCAAATTTCAAGACAATTAAGCAACAAATATTAGATTTATAGGCAAAAGATTAAAAAATGGTCATCTCCGAAAAGTGAAATCGAGGCTATACCCTTCAAAAAATGCCGAAATTTGATAAAAAATATTTTTTCGCATTTTTGATGTTTTTGGTGTCAAAATAAGTACTATAACTCTTCTACATCACGAAAACAGCCTTAGAATTGCTGTACGACGCGTAATTTTTGAGATTTCGACGTTTTAAAAAAAATTTATTCATTATTGAAATTAGCAGTTTTTTTATAACAATTTTTTCCTGCAATTCTCAAGTTTTTATTGTTTAAACAAATGATTTGACTCTTCCAGATTACAAAAATAACCTAAGAATCGCTGTGCGATGGATATTTTTCGAGATATGAACATTTGAAAAAACATGTTTTTTTCCGCTAAAAAGGCCTAAATTTTCCATTTTTTTCCATTTCTCCCTCATTATCTCTGGAAAAATCAGTGCTATGCAATTGGCAATTAGTATAGTCGATCGTCTAGCCATCTGGCAATCTATATTCCAAATTTCAAGACAATTGAGCAACAAATATCAATTTTATAGGCAAAAGTTTGAAAATTGGTCATCTCTGAAAAATGATGGCAAGAGGTACCCCTTGCGAAAAAGTTGAAGTTTGATAAAAAATATTTTCTCACATTTTTGATGTTTTTGGTGTCAAAATAAATACTATAACTCTTCTAGATCACGAAACTATTCTTAGAAATGCTGTACGACGCGTATTTTTCAAGATTGCGACGTTTTAAAAGAATGTATTCATCATTGAAATTAGCAGTTTTTTCATAAAAATTTTTTCCTGCAACTCTCAAGTTTTAAGTGTTTAAATGAATGATATGTCTCTTCTAGATTACGAAATTAGTATTAGAATCGCTGTGCGATGAGAATTTTTCGAGATATGGACGTTTGGAAAAACATGTTTTTTTCCGCTAAAAAGTCCAAAATTTCCCATTTTTTTCCATTCCTCCCTCATTATCTCTGGAAATATTAGCGCTATGCAAGTGACAATTACTATAGTCGATCGGCTAGACATCCGGCAATCTATATTCCAAATTTCAGGACTATTGAGCAACAAATATTAATTTTATAGGCAAAAGTTTGAAAATTGGTTATCTCTGAAAAATGATGGCAAGGGGTACCCCTTACGAAAAAGTTGAAATTTGATAAAAAATATTTTCTCGCATTTTGGATGTTTTTGGTGTTAAAATAAATACTATAACTCATCTAAATCACGTAAATAGCCTTAGAATTGCTGTACGACGCGTATTTTTCAAGATTTCAACGTTTTAAAAAATGTATTTATTATTGAAATTAGCAGATTTTTCAAGAGAATTTTTTTTTGCAATTCTCATGTTTTCAGTGTTTAAATAACTGATATGACTCTTCCAGATTACGGAAATAACCTTAGAATCGCTGTGCGATGAGTATTTTTTGAGATATGGACGTTTGAAAAAACATGTTTTTTTCCGCTAAAAATGCCAAAATTATCCATCTTTCCCCATTTTTTCCTCCTTATCTTTGAAAATATGAGTGCTATCACTATAGTCGATCGGCTGGACATCTGGCAATCTATATTTCAAATTCCAAGACAATTGAGCGACAAATATTGATTTTATAGGCAAAAGATTGAATATTGGTCATCTCTGGAATGTGAAATCAAAAATGCCGAAATTTGATAAAAAATATTTTTTCGCATTTTTGATGTTTTTGTGTCAAAATAAATGCTATAACTCATCTAGATCACGAAAATAGCCTTAGAATAAATGTACCACGCGTATGTTTCGAGATTTCGACGTTTTAAAAAAATGTATTTATTATTGAAATTAGCAGTTTTTTCATGGAAACTTTTTCTTGCAATTCTCAAGTTTTAAGTGTTCGAATGAATTATATGACTCTTCTAGGTTACGAAAATAACCTAAGAATCGCTATGCCATGAGTATTTTTCGAGATATGGACGTTTGAAAAAATATGGAGTCAAAAACTCATATGAATAATAAAGATACCTGAATGCTGATAGCATCAATTGATTGGGCATACTATATACTATAAATCTTCCAAATTTCGAAGCGATTGGACCACAATTACAGATTCTATAGAGAAGAAACTCAGAATAGGCAAAATCCTGAATTCAAAGCGAAGAGTGAGCCTTGATGAAAAAAAATAAATTTTTTGAACCCAATTATTTTGAGTTTGGCATGAAATTATATAGTTCAATTCATGTGGATTACGAATCTTGAGAACAAAATTAGATCTGGAGGATATGTTCCAAGATATCGGGAATTTGAAAATCTAGCCCGGAGGCGGAGCCGGAAGCGGGGAGTCAAAAACTCATATAAATAATAGAGATAACTAGTTGCTGATAGCATCGATCGATTAGGCATACTATATACTATAAATGTTTCAAATTTCAAAGCGATTGGACCACAATTACAGATTCTATAGAGAAGAATCTCAGAATAGGCAAAATCCTGAATTCAAAGCGAAGAGTGGGCCTTGACAAAAAAAAATACATTTTTTGATCCCAATTATTTTGGGTTTGGCATGAAATTATATAGTTTCATTCATGTGGATTACGAATCTTGAGAACAAAATTGGATCTGGAGGATATGTTCCAAGATATCGAGAATTTAAAAATCTAGCCCGGAAGCGGAGCCGGAAGCGGAGCCGGAAGCGGAGCCGGAAGCGGGGAGTCGAAAACTCATATAAATAACTGAGACACTCAAATGCTGATGTCATCGATCGATTAGGCATACTATATACTATGGATGTTCCAAATTTCGAAGCGATTGGACCGCAATTACAGATTTTATAGAGAAGAATCTCAGAATAGGCAAAATCCAGAATCCAAAGCAAAGAGTGAGCCTTGATGAAAAAAATTAAATTTTTTGATCCCAATTATTTTGAGCTTGGCATGAAATTATATAGTTCAATTCATGTGGATTACAAATTTTGAGAACAAAATTGGATCTGGAGGATATGTTCCAAGATATCGGGAATTTAAAAATCTAGCCCGGAAGCGGAGCCGGAAGCGGGGAGTCAAAAACTCATATGAATAATAGGGATACCCAAATACTGATAGCATAGATCGATTAAACATGCTATATACTATGAATGTTCCAAATTTCAAAGCGATTTTACCACAATTACAGATTCTATAGAGTAGAATCTCAGAATAGGCAAAATCCTGAATTCAAAGCGAAGAGTGAGCCTTGATGAAAAAAATTAAATTTTTTGATCCCCATTATTTTGAGTTTGGCATGAAATTATATAGTTTAATTCATGTGGATTGCGAATCTTGAGAACAAAATTGGATCTGGAGGATATGTTCCAAGATATCGGGAATTTAAAAATCTAGCCCGGAAGCGGAGCCGGAAGCGGGGAGTCAAAAACACATATGAATGATAGAGATACCCAAATGCTGATAGCATCGATCGATTAAACATGCTATATACTATGAATGTTTCAAATTTCAAAGCGATTTTACCACAATTACAGATTTTATAGAGAAGAATCTCAGAATAGGCAAAATCCAGAATCCAAAGCAAAGAGTGAGCCTTGATGAAAAAAATTAAATTTTTTGATCCCAATTATTTTGAGCTTGGCATGAAATTATATAGTTCAATTCATGTGGATTACAAATTTTGAGAACAAAATTGGATCTGGAGGATATGTTCCAAGATATCGGGAATTTAAAAATCTAGCCCGGAAGCGGAGCCGGAAGCGGGGAGTCAAAAACTCATATGAATAATAGGGATACCCAAATACTGATAGCATAGATCGATTCAACATGCTATATACTATGAATGTTTCAAATTTCAAAGCGATTTTACCACAATTACAGATTCTATAGAGAAGAATCTCAGAATAGGCAAAATCCTGAATTCAAAGCGAAGAGTGAGCCTTGATGAAAAAAATTAAATTTTTTGATCCCCATTATTTTGAGTTTGGCATGAAATTATATAGTTTAATTCATGTGGATTGCGAATCTTGAGAACAAAATTGGATCTGGAGGATATGTTCCAAGATATCGGGAATTTAAATATCTAGCCCGGAAGCGGAGCCGGAGGCGGGGAGTCAAAAACAC
This sequence comes from Dromius quadrimaculatus, assembly GCA_963989225.1. NCBI lineage: Eukaryota > Metazoa > Arthropoda > Insecta > Coleoptera > Carabidae > Dromius > Dromius quadrimaculatus. The sequence continues at coordinate 52,864,089 of OZ022325.1, read as the reverse complement.
ATATGAATGATAGAGATACCCAAATGCTGATAGCATCGATCGATTGGGCATACTATATACTATGAATGATTCAAATTTCGAAGCGATTGGACCACAATTACAGATTATATAGAGAAGAATCTCAGAATAGGCAAAATCCTGAATTCGAAGCGAAAAGTGAGCCTTGATGAAAAAAATTAAATTTTTTGATCCCAATTATTTTGGGTTTGGCATGAAATTATATAGTTTTATTCATGTGGATTACGAATCTTGAGAACAAAATTGGATCTGGAGGATATGTTCCAAGATATCGGGAATTTTCTGAGATTCTTCTCTATAGAATCTGTAATTGTGGTCTCATCGCTTCGAAATTTGGAACATTCATAGTATAAAGTATGCCTGATCGATTGGTGCTACATGAATAAAACTATATAATTCTATGCCAAACTCAAAATAATCTGGATCAAAGAATTTAATTTTTTTTATCAAGTCTCACTCTTCGCTATGAACTCAGGATTTTGCCTATTCTGAGATTCTTCTCTATAGAATCTGTAATTGTGGTCCCATCGCTTCGAAATTTGGAGCATCTATAGTAAATAGTATGTCAGATCGACCAATGCTATCAGCAATTTTTATCTCCATTATTTGAATGAGTTTTTGACTCCCCGCTTCCGGCTCTGCTTCCGGGCTGGATTTTTAAATTTCCGATATCTTGGAAAATACCCTTCAGATCCAATTTTGTTTTCAAGATGCGTGATTTACATGAATGAAACTATAAAATTTCATGTCAAACTCAAAACAATTTGGATAAAAGAATTTAATTTTTTTTATCAAGTCTCACTCTTCGCTATGAACTCAGGATTTTGCCTATTCTGAGATTCTTCTCTATAGAATCTGTAATTGTGGACCCATCGCTTCGAAATTTGGAACATTTATAGTATATATAATGCCAGATCGATTGGTGCTACCAACAATTTGGTTACTTTATTATTTATATTAGTTTTTGACTCTCCGCTTCCGGCTCCGCTTCTGGGTTGGATTTTTAAATCTTTGATATCTTGGAAAATATCCTCCAGATCCAATTTTGTTTGCAAGATCCGTATCAAGTCTCACTCTTCGTTATGAACTCAGGATTTTGCCTATTCTGAGATTCTTTCCTATAGAATCTGTAATTGTGGTCCCATCGCTTTGAAATTTGGAACATTCATAATATATAGTATGCCAGATCGATCAATGATATTAGCAATTTTTTATCCCTATTATTTGTATGAGTTTTTGACTCCCCGCTTCCGGCTCCGTTTCCGGGCTGGATTTTTAAATTTCCGATATCTTGGAAAATATCCTCCAGATCCAATTTTGTTTGCAAGATTCGTTATCTACATGAATGAAACCATATTATTTCATGCTAAACTCAAAATAATTTTGATCAGAGGATTTAATGTTTTTTATCAAGTCTCACTCTTCGCTATGAACTCAGGATTGTGCCTATACTGAGATTCTTCTCTATAGAATCTGTAATTGTGGTCCAATCGCTTCTAAATTTAGAACATTCATAGTATATAGTATGCCTGATCGATTGGTGCTACCAGCAATTTGGTATCTCTATTATTTATATCAGTTTCTGACTCTCCGCTTCCGGCTCCGCTCCGGGGTTGGATTTTTAAATCTTTGATATCTTGGAAAATATCCTCCAGATCCAATTTGGTTTGCAAGATTCGTAATCTACATAAATGAAACTATATAATTTCATGCCAAACTCAAACTATTATGAGTCAAATAATTTAAATTTTTAATCAAGTCTCACTCTTTGCTATGAACTCAGGATTTTGCCTATTCTGAGATTCTTCTCTATAGAATCTGTAATTGTAGTCACATCGCTTTGAAATTTGGAACATTCATAGTATATAGTATGCCTGATCGATCGATGCTATAAGCAATTAAGTGTTTTCATTACTAATATGAGTTTTTGACTTCCCGCTTCCGGCTCCGCTTCCGGGTTGGATTTTTAAATTTCCGATATCTTGGAAAATATCCTCCAGATCCAATTATGTTTTCAAGATTCGTAATCTACGTGAATAAAACTATATAATTTCATGCCAAACTCAAAATATTTGGGATCAAAGAATTTTTTTTTTTTTTTATCAAGTCTCACTCCTCGCTATGAACTCAGGATTTTGCCTATTCTAAGATTCTTCTCTATAGAATCTGTAATTGTGATCACATCGCTTCAAAATTTGGAACATTCATAGTATATAGTATGCCTGATCGATCGATGCTACCAGAAATCCTGTGTCTCTATTATTTATATGAGTTTTTGACATCCCGCTTCTGGCTGCGCTTCTGGGTTGGATTTTTAAATTTGCGATATCTTGGAAAATATCCTCCAGATCCAGTTTTGTTTTCAAAATTCGTAATCTACATGAATGAAACTATATAATTTCATGCCAAACTCTAAATATTTGGGATCAAAGAATTTTTTTTTTTTTATCAAGTCTCACTGTTCGCTATGAACTCAGGATTTTGCCTATTCTGAGATTCTTCTCTATAGAATCTGTAATTGTGGTCCCATCGCTTCAAAATTTGGAGCATTCATAGTATATAGTATGCCTGATCGATTGGTGCTACCAGCAATTTGTTATCTCTATTATTTATATTGTGACGTGCGGGAGTGAGAGGGGAGCTCGTGAATACTACGCAGTATGGGGAGGGGCTTCTTGTCGCCTCTTACGCCGCGCTACGTCGCAGCGCATCTCCCCTCCCAATGGAAGCCCCTAGCAATTCCTGGAAATGGAAAGAGTCGCGAAAATCGAAAATTCGAGAAGGACGGTGTTTCTCTATATAAGGCCAAGCCAACGACGTGTAGGACAGTACAGTAATGAGAGTATTAGTGGAAATAAATAATAAACAGTGACAGTGAAGTAAGAGTGTATATAAATAGTGAAATATAAATATCTGTGACTTTGATTAAATTAGAATTTAATGATTAATATATAAATATACTGTTATTAGTGACATAAGAAGAAGTAAAGGTTTTATTTCATTTAGATTATTAAATAGTGACTTTCATTTATTTACAGAGTGATTCATCAAGCAATAAACATTACAGTGGTGTCAGAAGTGGGATTGTTATAAACAATCTAGTATTTTGTTTATTGCTGTTTCGTAAAATTGGATAATGGCGTCTACGAAGCTGTTGAAAGATTTGAAGGTCGCAGAGTTGAAATATCAATTGGAAGAGCGTGATTTGGAAACCAGTGGCCGCAAACAAGTTTTAATGGAGCGACTTCGAGGAGCTATGACTGAAGACGGTGAGGACCCTGATACGTATTTGTTTGAGGTTCAACTTTCTTTAACCGATTTGGCAATAAATTCAAAAGAAAATTGTACAAATTCAGAAGCAAAATTAAAAGAAAATTCTACAAGTTTGAAAGAAGATTTAGAATCAAAATTAAAAGAAAATTCTACAAGTTTGAAAGAAGATTTAGAATCAAAATTGAAAGAAAATTCTACATTATTAGAAGCAAAATTAGAAGAAAATTTTCTGGAGAGCTCCAAAATTGTAAATGAAAAATTAGGAAAATTAGAAGAAAATTCTAGAAACTTGAGAGAAGAACTGCATGGGAAGATGGAGGAAAATACAAAGAAAGTTGAACAGCAACTGGAAAAATTTAGAGAAAATTCAAAGGTATGGGAGGAAGTATTTGAAGATAATTGTAAAATGTTAAAAGAAGAACTGGATGAAAAAATGAAGATTTCTGAAGAAAAATTTAAATTTGGTGTTTCATCTCCGGAAAAAGCTTCAAAAGCTGAGATAATTGAATTATCTGCACCAAATCTTGACTCAACTACAAAAATGCGTGTCAAACCTCCAACTTTTGATGGTCAAACATCTTGGATTAATTACCATAGGCAATTTGAAGCCGCTGCTAAGGCTAACGGCTGGAATGATACTGAGAAAGTTTCAGCACTTACAGTTGCTCTCCGAGGAGATGCGGTAAACATTTTACAGGCTATTCCACCGGAAGAAGACAACAATTATGAAAAATTGGTCAAGCGACTGGAGCTGCGATACGGCCATGCACACCTGGAGGAAGTGTATCACACGCAGCTCAAGAACCGATACCAACGTCCCAGCGAGAGTCTACGGGAGTTCGAAGCTGATGTGGCACGCCTAGTTCGACTGGCATATCCAACTGGCCCGGATGATTTCTTGGAAAGCTGGGCTGTGAGAATATTTGTGGACGGCATCAAAGACCATGAAACGCAGCAAGCCCTACGTTTGGCGCATCCGAAAAAGCTGGTGGAAGCATTGGCTCATGCATTGGAATACGAAGCGGCAAAGCAGGCGTCCAGAAGCAGTGCTCGAGTGCGAGAGGTTACCTGCGACTCCGATACCACGGAAAGCTTGAAAGCCCAGGTTCAGCGGTTGGTCCAGGAAGCAGTGAAAGATCTCAAGAATTCCAGAAAACTTCGGTGTTGGAACTGTGGAGAAATAGGTCATCCAAAAAGTCAATGCAAGGAACCTTTGAAGATGCTACCCAAAGATAACTCCAGACATGAAAAAGAACGCTTCGCAAGAATAAAACTTACCGGACAAGACACCAAAATAAAGCCTAACTGCGATAAACTTTTGAAGGAATTAACGACCCTATTACTATCCAAGGGTCAACAATTAGACAATCGGCAACGTGCACAAGCAGAAGATTTGATACGCCGATTCCAAGAGGTGTTCGAAACCAGTGAGGGGCGAAAAGGAAGAACAAATATTGTCCATCACAAAATTAACACCGGCGATGCACGACCAATTCGACAAGCACCACGACGACTCCCGATTGCGAAGAAAGAAGACGCTGAAGCCATCATTCAAGACATAGAGCAAGACGGCATCATTGAATCCTCGAACAGTCCATGGGCCTCTCCGGTGGTACTTGTGAAGAAGAAGGACGGGTCTACCCGATTTTGTGTCGACTATCGCCAGCTGAATAACGTTACCAAGAAGGACAGTTATCCTCTGCCCAGGATTGATGACACCTTAGATACCCTGGCCGGGTCAAAGATCTTCTCGACCCTAGATCTCAAGAATGGATACTGGCAAGTAGCGATGGATGAGAAAGACCGAGAAAAAACTGCATTTACCATCGGCAGTGGATTGTGGCAATTTTAAGTCATGCCATTTGGTCTGTGTAATGCTCCTGCTACCTTCGAGCGGCTTATGGAGACCCTACTTAAAGGACTATCGGGAAAAACTTGCTTGGTATACCTGGACGATATAATTGTGATGGGAAAATCATTTGAAGACCATTTGAAGAACCTGGAGCAGGTATTTGAACAATTAAAGAAAGCAGGATTGAAACTCGTCCAAAGAAATGCCACTTATTCCAAGAACGGGTGAACTATTTGGGACATGTGGTCTCCAAAGAAGGCGTAGCAGTTGATGCAGAAAAGATTAAGACAATTCAAGAATGGCCGGTACCTGCGGATAAACATCAGCTGCGCAGTTTCCTCGGGCTCTGTACCTATTACAGAAGATTTGTTTATGGATTCGCCAATATCGCCAAATCACTGACCAGACTGACGGAAAATAATCACAGATACAGCTGGGATGAAGACTGCCAAGTCGCTTTCGAGCGACTGAAACTACTCCTAGTCCAAGCACCAATCCTGAGTTACCCGAAGACGGAAGGACGTTTTGTTCTGGACACAGATGCCAGCGACGTCGGTATCGGGGGCGTCCTGTCCCAATTGCAGGAGGGTCAAGAAAGAGTAATCGGGTACTTCAGTAAGGTTTTGTCAAAGCCAGAGAGAAACTACTGTGTCACAAGACGGGAGCTGCTGGCAGTAGTCAAGTCCATCGAGCATTTCTACAAATATTTGTATGGTAGGAATTTCCTGTTAAGAACTGACCACGCTGCTCTGAGATGGCTACTACAGTTCAAGAATCCTGAGGGTCAGGTCGCTCGATGGATCGACAGACTTCAAGAATACGACTTCAACATAGAACATCGAGCCGGTACAGCACATAAGAATGCTGATGCTTTATCAAGACGACCATGTCCAAAATACTGTCATCATTGCTCTAAGGTTGAAGCGAAGGCGTTCCGAACAACTGTCATTGACGATGCTTGGCAACCACAAGAGATAGAAAAGGACATAGATGGCGACTCAGAGTTGCGAATTATTCAGGAATGGAAGAAGAAAGGAACAAGACCGACATGGCAAGAGATGGCACCATACTCCCCGACGGTCAAATCATACTGGGCGCAATGGGATTCCATAATCCTGGATGAAGGCGTCTTGAAGCGTGTCCTGAAAGATCCGGATGAAACCAAGAGTAGAGAACAGCTGATCGTTCCTAGAGGTCGGGTTCCGGAGGTCTTGAGACATCTCCATGATGGAGTGGGTGGGGGACACCTTGGGGTAACGAAGACTCTGCAGAGAGTTCATGAGCAGTTTTATTGGCTAAACTGCAAAGAAGACGTTAGGGAATGGTGCAGGAAATGCACTACGTGCGCTTCAAGCAACGGACCGCAGAAACGACCAAGAGCTCCGATGCGACAGTATAATGTCAGTAGTCCATTAGAGAGGATAGCCATCGACGTAGCAGGGCCATTTCCCGAATTAGACGTAGGAAATAAATACATTGTTGTCGTCATGGACTACTTTAGTAAATGGACGGAAGCGTATGCCCTTCCTTATCAAGAGGCCGCTACTATTGGAGACGTCCTAGTGAAGAACTGGATCTGCCGTTCTGGCGTACCCTTGGAACTTCATTCTGACCAGGGAAGAAACTTTGAATCTACACTTTTCCAAGGGATATGCGAAGTACTTAATATTCGTAAAACCAGAACTACTGCATTACATCCGCAGTCTGATGGAATGGTGGAACGGATGAATAAGACCATCAACAGACACCTGGCCAAAGTTGTCTCTAGTCACCAGAGAGACTGGGACAAATATCTCCATCTGTTCCTTTTGGCCTACCGCTCATCCGTACACGAAACAACCGGACAGACTCCAGCAAGAATTATTTTTGGACGGGAACTTCGGCTACCATGCGACCTAAAGTTCGGCTGCAAACCTGGAGAAGACCTGGCTGGTGAAGATTATGTCATTAATTTAAGGCGTCAGATGGACGATATCCACTCTCGAGTCCGTATAAACATCCAGAATGCCAGCGACCGGATGAAAGAGACCTATGACGTCAAGGCACAAGACGGGGGTTTTCAACCAGAAGACTCTGTGTGGCTTTATAACCCAGGGCGGCGACGTGGCCTGTCTCCAAAATTACAGACATCTTGGAAAGGGCCTTACGAAGTCATCAGAAGAATAAACGACATAATCTACGAAATCAGACGCAACCCCAAGAGCAAATCAAGAGTGGTGCACTTCAATCGGCTAGCACCATTTGCAGGAGACAATAATGAAGATCCCAACGACGCACGTGCTCGTAAGATCCATGCGCAGGAAGATTCATTTGAGGAGTTCATGAAGACTTCTTCAAGTGGACGTCGGGCTCGATTCGGAATAACTACCGAAGTGCAGCAAGATCTATTCAGAGTCCCAGCCGACTACTCCTTGGCCCACTGTGTATCAGGAGATTTGAAGATGTCCAGAGGAATAGCAGCAGTTTTCAAGAAGAAGTTTGGCAGACCAGAACACCAGAAGCCTACAGTAGGGAAGACCATCTGTCTGCGGCACAATACGACAACCAAGGAACGCTATATTTACCACATGGTAACGAAAGATAAGTTTCATCATAAACCAACCTACCGTTCCATGTGGGAAACGCTGCAAGACATGCGAGGCCATTTAATGCAGAACGACATCCTGAAACTGGCAATACCAAAATTAGGCTGCGGTCTGGATGGATTAGATTGGAAAATCGTTCTAAATATGATAAAGGTAACATTCCTGTACAGCGGAATTCAAATATTGGTCTGCTGCTTCCACCCAGCAGGCCCGATCGAACCAAAAACTGTCGACTGCTACTTCTACCAAACTACTGGTTGCACCAAGGGCGGCGAGTGTCGATTCCGGCATAGACATGAAGATGTGTTTCGGGACGAAACATTCTCAAGAAGAGGGCAGTGTGACGTGCGGGAGTGAGAGGGGAGCTCGTGAATACGACGCAGTATGGGGAGGGGCTTCTTGTCGCCTCTTACGCCGCGCTACGTCGCAGCGCATCACCCCTCTTAATGGAAGCCCCTAGCAATTCCTGGAAATGGAAAGAGTCGCGAAAATCGAAAATTCGAGAAGGACGGTGTTCCTCTATATAAGGCCAAGCCAACGACGTGTAGGACAGTAAAGTAATGAGAGTATTAGTGGAAATAAATAATAAACAGTGACAGTGAAGTGAGAGTGTATATAAATAGTGAAATATAAATATCTGTGACTTTGATTAAATTAGAATTAAGTGATTAATATATAAATATACTGTTATTAGTAACATAAGAAGAATTAAAGATTTTATTTCCTTTAGATTATTGAATAGTGACTTTTATCTATTTACAGAGTGATTCATCAAGCAATAAACATTACAATATCAGTTTCTGACTCTCCGCTTCCGGCTCCGCTCCGGGGTTGGATTTTTAAATCTTTGATATCTTGGAAAATATCCTCCAGATCCAATTTTGTTTGCAAGATTCGTAATCCACATAAATGAAACTATATAATTTTATTCCAAACTCAAACTATTATCGATCAAATAATTTAATTTTTTAATCAAGTCTCACTCTTTGCTATGAACTCAGGATTTTGCCTATTCTGAGATTCTTCTCTATTGAATCTGTAATTGTAGTCACATCGCTTTGAAATTTGGAACATTCATAGTATATAGTATGTCTGATCGATCGATGCTATAAGCAATTCAGTGTTTTCATTACTAATATGAGTTTTTGACTTCCCGCTTCCGGCTCCGCTTCCGGGTTGAATTTTTAAATTTCCGATATCTTGGAAAATATCCTCCAGATCCAATTCTGTTTTCAAGATTCGTAATCTACGTGAATAAAACTATATAATTTCATGCCAAACTCAAAATATTTGGGATCAAAGAATTTTATTTTTTTTATCAAGTCTCACTCTTCGCTATGAACTCAGGATTTTGCCTATTCTAAGATTCTTCTCTATAGAATCTGTAATTCCAAATCAATCGCTTCGAAATTTAGAACATCTATAGTATATAGTATGCCTTATCGATTGATAGTAGGGAAGTAAGGTATGTTCTAACTCAGCCTACATCCTCCCAAATTCACAGGTATAGATTGAATGACATCAGGAGGATGGATCAAAGTTATCAAGTGTTAAATTCAACTCCAAGATCAGCAAAATATTGAACGCACCCGCATATGACCATATGTTTGTAATTAATTATGCACCCCATTAGCAGAAAAGTTCGTTATATTAGGCAGCAGGGTTGATGGTTTTCCACACATAAATAGATTTGGCTCACATCATTCGGTCATCATACTGCGAGCGTTTGTTGAGTGCAGATGAAAGAAAAAATGTTTGTTTGTATGAAGTGTGGGAAAAAATTCGCGAATAAAGATAATTTGAAACGACACATGATGTTTTGCGGTGAATCCAATGAACAATACAAGTGCAGAATTTGTAGCTCGAAATTTAGCCGTAGCGATAATTTTTCAGGACATATCAACAAAAACCATCGAGATGTCCATCTTTGCGATATTTGCGGTCTACAGTTCAATAATGGTAAACAATTCATAGAGCATCACCATGACGATGAAGAACCGTTGATAAAGAAGAGGAAACGATCAAAAAGTAAGTTTACAATTAAGAAAGATTCAAAATCAAATTTATTGTCGACGTGTGAGAGATGTAACATAAATTTTTCGTCCCTGAGAAAATATGGTGGTCATTTGAGATCTCAAAAACATATCATTTTATCGGTAAAGCCATTCAAACAAAATATTGTTGAAATTTCTACAAGCTTCAAAAGTCGAATCGCAAGTTATCGCATCAACGGTTCGGGAATTGATATCAAAGGATTCTTGAGTAACTTGAAGGACACTGTTCATGATTTAATTGCGGACATCATAGCATCTCACAGTTCTGGAGTTAAATTTAATATTGAGTTATTCTGTTATTATATAAATGAAAACAATCCGGGGAGATTAAAATTATTCAACACTAAATTTGAAGTTATAACACAATCAAAAAATGGGTTCTCGGATATTTACGACGAAATGTGTGCAACAATCGGAACTAAATGTGAAGAGTTCCAAGAACGTGATTCAGGCTGGGCACTGAAACAAAGCGCCCATTTGGAACTCAATATTAATCAATATAAACCTATACGCGGGTCATCATTTGTAGATCTTCCGAAACAAATAAAGGACAAACGTGCTTGTATCAATGTTGAAAATAATGACGAATACTGCTTTCTGTGGGCGGTAGTTTCAGCTTTACATCCTGTGAATAAAAATTCTAAGCGTATGTCATCATATCCGCATTTCTCCAAAGTTTTAAAATATGATTCCCTAAATTTCCCGCTGAAAGTAAATGAAATACCTAGATTTGAAGATATGAATAATATATCTGTTAACGTATTCGGACTGGAATATAAGGCTAAAACCAAAAAATTCTCTACAGTTGGACCGATTCATCACACAAAAAAAGTTCTAGAAACGCATATAAATTTATTATATATTGAGGAGGGCCCTATAGGTCACTACGTATGGATCAAAGATTTATCTCGATTAGTTCGCAGTCAGATATCAACTCACTGCGGTAAAAAATACTTATGTGATGGATGCTTAGTATTCTTTTCAACCGAAGCATCATTTAAACAACATAAATCAAATGATTGCAATAAAATATGTACTATCATGCCAACAGAAGAATTGGTTACAGATAGAAATGGGGATATAATTCCTGGTAACATTTTGAGATTCCAAAATTATGAAAGAAGAATGAGAGTCCCATTTGTAATTTACTCAGATTTCGAGTGTTACCAAAAACCTATTCATTCATGTCCACCCAACTCAAATATTAGCTATACAAATAAATCTCATATACACGTTCCATACAGCTTCGCTTATAACATAAAATGTTCATTTGATGATTCTCTGAGTAAATTTTATACTTACACAGGGGAAGATTGTGCTAAGGTATTCATGGAGCAGCTTTGCAAGGATGCTAGAAGAATTTATGATAACTATTTGAAAATTGTGCGCCCAATGTCAAAATTAACTGCAGAAGAGCAAGAAATATTTGACAAGGCTACTACATGTCATATTTGTGAAAAATCTTTGATTGCTGAAGATAGGGTAGCTGATCATGACCACCTCACATCAAAATTTGTAGGCGCGGCACATCAGTCGTGTAATCTGAATTATAAAATTCCAAAAATGATTCCAGTCTTTCCACAACCTGTCAAATTACGATTGTCATCTTTTTATCAAAGAGTTTGGTTGTGATGAAGTAAAAATTGATATTATACCTGAAAATAAGGAAAAATACATTGCTTTCACGAAATATATACCTGTCGCAGAATATATGAATATGAAAGGTGTTTCAAACCAAGTTTACTTAAAGTTGAGGTTTCTGGACTCATTCAGATTTATGGCAAGTTCTCTAGCAAAACTCGCCGAAAATTTGAAAGATGATCAATGTGTTGAGGTTAAGAAGTTTTTCCCTAACGATAAACACTTCAAATTAATAAGGAGAAAGGGTGTCTTTCCATATCAGCATATGGATTCATTTGATAGACTAAAAGATGTTTCACTGCCACATAAGAAACAGTTCAAAGATAGCTTCAGTAATAACAATATCTCTAATAAAGAGTACAGACATGCGAAAACTGTATGGAAAATATTCCGTTGTCCGACTCTGAAGGAATATTCAGATTTATATTTGAAAACTGATGTTCTACTTCTGACCGACGTTTTTGAACAATTTCGTAATATTTGCATAACAGCTTATAAACTTGATCCAGCAAATTATTTCACGATTACAGGCCTCAGCTGGGATGCCATGTTAAAAATTACTGGAATTGAACTGGAGCTTCTTAGAGATATTGACATGTATAATTTTTTACAGAAGGGTATCAGAGGTGGAATCTGTCAAGCTACACTTAGATATGTGAGAGTCAACAACAAGTATATTCCGGACTACAATAAAAATCATCCAAGCAGTTACTTGCTGTATTTGGATGCGAATAATCTTTACGGTTGGGCTCTCTCACAATTCATACCACACGGAAAATTTGAATGGTTAAATGATGAACAAATTTCAAGAATAGACTTTTTACAAATCGATGATGATTCATCTACCGGTTATTTTCTCGAAGTTGATATTGAATACCCTGACTCACTACATGATCTACACAATGATCTACCATTTTTAGCTGAAAACATGATTCCTCCAAAATCTAAATATATAAATAAGAAACTCATTCCAAATTTATACGATAAGTCAAAGTATATTATTCACTACCGTAATTTGAAACAGGCAATTAAACACGGTTTGAAGATTGAAAAAATCCATAGAGTTATACAGTTCCAACAGTCAGCCTGGTTAAAGCAATATATTGATTTGAATACATCTATGAGACAGCTGGCTGAAAATGATTTCGAAAAAGACTTTTTCAAACTTATGAATAATGCGGTTTTTGGTAAAACTTTAGAGAATGTTGATAATCGGGTTGATATCAAATTAGTGAATCATTGGGATGACATTGGCCGTAAATCGGGAGCTCAATCTCTGTTAGCTAAACCAAATATGAAAAATATCACGATATTCACAGAAAATTTAGTTGCGATACAATTTGAAAAATTGAAAGTTCTGTACAACAAACCGATTTACATTGGACTCACCGTTTTGGATCTCTCGAAGATATTAATGTACGAATTCTTCTACGATTTTCTAAAAACAAAATACGGTGGCCAAGTCTCATTGTGCTACTGTGACACAGACAGCTTTGTATTATCAATTAAAACCGACGATATCTACCGAGATCTTGCAGATAATATTGAAAAGTTTGATACTAGTAATTTCAGTCCTGAAAATAGATTTAGAATACCATTGAAGAATAAAGCAGTGTTGGGTTTGATGAAAGATGTATTAGGCGGGAAATTGATGTATGAATTCATCGCTTTGCGCCCAAAAATGTATGCGTATTGTACGGAGGATGGACAAGATGAATGGAAGAAAAAGGCGAAGGGTATCACAAAGAATGTTGTCAATGATATTTTAACTGGAAATCATTACAAACAATGTTTGTTTCAAAATGATATTATATATCAGAAACAGTGCACATTCCGAAGTTATAAGCATACAATATATACAGTGGAACAAAACAAAATCGCACTTACATGCAACGACGATAAAGGATTCATATGTTCAGATGGTTACAGAACATTAGCGTGGGGTCACTATCTGATAAACGATCTGAAATATTAGTACCACACGGAATAGTTACAGTATTAATTTTTATCATTATGTTTACATATTCTATCTACAATTCAGAATTTGGCTGATGGACAAGCTAGAGCAGACATCGAGCTTCAGGGTACCGGGAAAAGTACCTGCCAACTGGAATATTCAGAGGAGCTCCATGTGATGATAAATTGATCTAGAAAATGTGTTATCGTAGAGTAAAATATTGTATTTAAGAATACAATGTATTACATCTAATAAAATACTATATTTAAGAATACAATGTACTACATCCATTAAAATGGAATTTTGTCACAAGAATAGTAGTAAATTTCATTTAATATAACCTAACAATCCTAATGTCAATCGAAAAAATAGTAAACAGAAATTGATCAAATCGAGAACATATATTTATATAGCATCAGTAACAGTTGCAGTTTATAGACATTTCTACATTCAAGCCCAATATGGGGCATATAAATTTGTGTGTAAATATACATGCAACAAATCCAGTAATTTCCACATACAGCATTGAGATGTGTCAAAAGAATATTATTGAGAATAAAACATGATATATCAATGAACAGAAACGCATTATCACACAATTACTTGATGATGTCATATATTCGTTATTCACTGATTAAATAAGCCACATAAGAGCAAGTTCATATCCACAAACTAATGAAGAGGGTAATATAAGGGTATTTGAGCTGTTCACCTATTCAACAGAATTGTTCCAACGCTGTTTATCGGTTCTACAGAGCAGTTTATCCAACCTGTTAAAAGCGGTTCATCAGAGCTGTTTATCAGTTTGTCAGAGCTGTTTATCGGTTCAACAGAGCGGTTCAAAGCGGTTCAAAAGCTGTTTATCGGTTCAACAGAGCGGTTCAAAACTGTTTATCAGTTCAACAGACCTGTTCAAAGCGGTTCAAAAGCTGTTTATCAGTTTATCAGAGCTGTTCAAAGCGGTTCAGAAGCTGTTCAAAGCGGTTCATCAGACCTGTTCGAAGCGGCTCATCAGACCTGTTTATCAGTTCAACAGAGTGATTTAAAGCGGTTCAAAAGCAGTTTATCAATTCATCAGTGCTGTTTATCAGTTCAACAGAGCGGTTCAAAGCGGTTCAGAAGCTGTTCAATCTGGTTTATCAGACCTGTTCAAAGCGGTTCAGGAGCTGTTCACCTATTCAACAGAATTATTCAAACGCTGTTCATAGGTTCAACCAAACTGTTTATCAGTTCAGTTCATCAGATCTGTTCAAAAGCTGTTTATCAGTTCATCAGAGTTGTTCAGAAACTGTTTATCAGTTAATCAGAGCTGTTCAAAAGCTGTTTATCGGTTCAGATTTTTCAAACCGCTACTCTACTGAAGATTTAAATTAATTATTGAAATGTTCTCCTGAATAGTTGTTTGAAATCTAGCAGCATGTTCACATGTCCCGATTGTTGTACTGCATTCAACTGGGAAAGCGGTCTCAGCAGGCATCGATCAGATGCATGAATGTGCGGCAGGGCAGTTGGTGCGAGATATATCGGAATCGGATAATTAAAGATTGAGCCAATACCTTTAACTTGATTCATATCTCGCTCCAACTGCCCTGCCGCACATTCATGCATCTGATCGATGCCTGCTGAGACCGCTTTCCCAGTTGAATGCAGTACAACAATCGGGACATGTGAACATGCTGCTAGATTTCGAACAACTATTCAGGAGAACATTTCAATAATTAATTTAAATCTTCAGTAGAGTAGCGGTTTGAAAAATCTGAACCGATAAACAGCTTTTGAACAGCTCTGATTAACTGATAAACAGTTTCTGAACAACTCTGATGAACTGATAAACAGCTTTTGAACAGATCTGATGAACTGAACTGATAAACAGTTTGGTTGAACCTATGAACAGCGTTTGAATAATTCTGTTGAATAGGTGAACAGCTCCTGAACCGCTTTGAACAGGTCTGATAAACCAGATTGAACAGCTTCTGAATCGCTTTGAACCGCTCTGTTGAACTGATAAACAGCACTGATGAATTGATAAACTGCTTTTGAACCGCTTTAAATCACTCTGTTGAACTGATAAACAGGTCTGATGAGCCGCTTCGAACAGGTCTGATGAACCGCTTTGAACAGCTTCTGAACCGCTTTGAACAGCTCTGATAAACTGATAAACAGCTTTTGAACCGCTTTGAACAGGTCTGTTGAACTGATAAACAGTTTTGAACCGCTCTGTTGAACCGATAAACAGCTTTTGAACCGCTTTGAACCGCTCTGATGAACTGATGAACAGCTTTGGAACCGCTTTGAACCGCTCTGTTGAACCGATAAACAGCTCTGACAAACTGATAAACAGCTCTGATGAACCGCTTTTAACAGGTTTGATAAACTGCTCTGTAGAACCGATAAACAGCGTTGGAACAATTCTGTTGAATAGGTGAACAGCTCAAATACCCTTATATTACCCTCTTCATTAGTTTGTGGATATGAACTTGCTCTTATGTGGCTTATTTAATCAGTGAATAACGAATATATGACATCATCAAGTAATTGTGTGATAATGCGTTTCTGTTCATTGATATATCATGTTTTATTCTCAATAATATTCTTTTGACACATCTCAATGCTGTATGTGGAAATTACTGGATTTGTTGCATGTATATTCACACACAAATTTATATGCCCCATATTGGGCTTGAATGTAGAAATGTCTATAAACTGCAACTGTTACTGATGCTATATAAATATATGTTCTCGATTTGATCAATTTCTGTTTACTATTTTTTCGATTGACATTAGGATTGTTAGGTTATATTAAATGAAATTTACTACTATTCTTGTGACAAAATTCCATTTTAATGGATGTAGTACATTGTATTCTTAAATATAGTATTTTATTAGATGTAATACATTGTATTCTTAAATACAATATTTTACTCTACGATAACACATTTTCTAGATCAATTTATCATCACATGGAGCTCCTCTGAATATTCCAGTTGGCAGGTACTTTTCCCGGTACCCTGAAGCTCGATGTCTGCTCTAGCTTGTCCATCAGCCAAATTCTGAATTGTAGATAGAATATGTAAACATAATGATAAAAATTAATACTGTAACTATTCCGTGTGGTACTAATATTTCAGATCGTTTATCAGATAGTGACCCCACGCTAATGTTCTGTAACCATCTGAACATATGAATCCTTTATCGTCGTTGCATGTAAGTGCGATTTTGTTTTGTTCCACTGTATATATTGTATGCTTATAACTTCGGAATGTGCACTGTTTCTGATATATAATATCATTTTGAAACAGACATTGTTTGTAATGATTTCCAGTTAAAATATCATTGACAACATTCTTTGTGATACCCTTCGCCTTTTTCTTCCATTCATCTTGTCCATCCTCCGTACAATACGCATACATTTTTGGGCGCAAAGCGATGAATTCATACATCAATTTCCCGCCTAATACATCTTTCATCAAACCCAACACTGCTTTATTCTTCAATGGTATTCTAAATCTATTTTCAGGACTGAAATTACTAGTATCAAACTTTTCAATATTATCTGCAAGATCTCGGTAGATATCGTCGGTTTTAATTGATAATACAAAGCTGTCTGTGTCACAGTAGCACAATGAGACTTGGCCACCGTATTTTGTTTTTAGAAAATCGTAGAAGAATTCGTACATTAATATCTTCGAGAGATCCAAAACGGTGAGTCCAATGTAAATCGGTTTGTTGTACAGAACTTTCAATTTTTCAAATTGTATCGCAACTAAATTTTCTGTGAATATCGTGATATTTTTCATATTTGGTTTAGCTAACAGAGATTGAGCTCCCGATTTACGGCCAATGTCATCCCAATGATTCACTAATTTGATATCAACCCGATTATCAACATTCTCTAAAGTTTTACCAAAAACCGCATTATTCATAAGTTTGAAAAAGTCTTTTTCGAAATCATTTTCAGCCAGCTGTCTCATAGATGTATTCAAATCAATATATTGCTTTAACCAGGCTGACTGTTGGAACTGTATAACTCTATGGATTTTTTCAATCTTCAAACCGTGTTTAATTGCCTGTTTCAAATTACGGTAGTGAATAATATACTTTGACTTATCGTATAAATTTGGAATGAGTTTCTTATTTATATATTTAGATTTTGGAGGAATCATGTTTTCAGCTAAAAATGGTAGATCATTGTGTACAGTATATCTTTCTCCCTTACAAATAATATTCATAAAAAGAATCAATTATACACAAAATGTCTCAAATAGTTCTTCCTTTGAAATTTATAATTAAATCTTGACTCTACTAAGCAAATAATATGTACCTAAGATAGATCCCTGCAATATTTGACTCCCATTCGAATAAAAAGTGTTGGATCTGGTTTTTAAATGAATAAAACAGTAAAAGCTTCCTACTAGGGGTTGAGTGATTGCATTTGATCCAATGAAACTAAATTATATTGTTGTCTTGGGAGGTTATAATTGTAGATAATTTGCTACTGGGAAAATGGATCTACGTTTTGGATTATCAGTCTAGAGAGTTTATTTGTCCAAGACATTGGGACAAAATCTCTTATTACATCATATTCAATTATGTAGAATATTATATATTTTGAAAAGGTGATTTTTTTAAGTGAAAGGGAGCTTTTCTTTCTGATTTTTTCAAAATCGGTGTACAACCTCCATGCTCCAAATTTAATGTAAATTATGCGAGAACTATTCAAATTTAGATTCAAAAAAATGCTCTTATTCTGTGGAGAAAAGTCCTCTCTTTCTAAAAAGCTATAATATTTTTCAAAATTTATAATGCAATCAGTTAAATTTTCATTATTATGCTGCATTCAAAAATGTTTCAATTAAAGGCTTCCTTAATCCTTTTCTTCTAAACTTAAGAACTAGAATTTGTTCAACTATTTAATTATAATGCATCCTGTATCATCTATAAACTAATTTGTAATATATTTCAACGTTTCGGCGAATTTTTAGCGCGACACTAACCCGCACTTTCATGGCATATTTTCCATTTGAATATATAAGGATAAAACAATAATAAAAATAACATTCATATTTTGATGACATTTTAAAAATAATATAAAAACAATTTTCAGCTTCTAAATGTATTTAAATCTTACGAACTATGTACTTCCAGTCGTTATTGGAGCTGAGAGAAGAATCTTATCGCTTGGAAGATGGTCCAGTTGTCCTTCCGGTAGTTTTCTGTAAATATTCAACTGTTTTTACAATAAATAAAGTGCAAACTCCTTGTACAGAAAAAACATTTTAATAATTTCTGGTTTTACTTTTGAAATTAATATTACTCATGTCCGATTTTATTTATTTTAGGGTGAATAAAATGTACTTTATTGAATGACAGTCAGCAATAGTTCTATCAGGTATTCACAAAGTTCAAAAAAAAATTGGACATAGGTTCCCCGTCTCCGGGAGGTTTATCAATTAACCCCCCTTCCTCTTGGAAGATAGGCTTACTAATAAATCTCCAAAATATTATTTAGCTATAAAAACATTAAAACAATCAAATATTAAACGCCTGAAATAAAAATACATATAAATAAATAATTGTGGAGATCTTGGTTCTCAACTTTGAATTAGGGGAGTTGATTAAGCCCTATCATCTCGACAAGGTGTCTCCACTTGATAGGGGTGGGGGGGGGGGGGCTGCGCAGGCGGAAAAGGGTGGAAAGGAACTAGAATTCTACCATACTCTGAAAAACAAAAATAATTAAAGCACACACTCAAACATTCAGGTGGCCACCTATCATACACATACACACACCGTCGCGACGCTGGCACTCTCAGCTCCTGAAAAGAAACAATTAACCAAAATTAATCTCAATATCAATGTAATACAATATTCAATAATCATTTCTTAACAATATTTTCATGAAAATCAATAATGTCTACATAGAAAATTGTTTTCATAATTGTGTATTAGGAAATATTGAGGCAATAAAAAGAATTTTCATTTAAATAATTGGAGCATTTTCATTTCTTTACTAAATGGAGCTCGTGATATCAGCACATATTTTTATTAAATATTCAACGAAAAAAAGTATTTTCAGTTTAAACTAATTCTAAAATCAATTAAATTCCATCAAAATATTATTTGAAATTTATTTATTAATTATTCTAAGATTTTTTCAAATTTTGTGACAATTTTGAAATAAAATCAAGTTCAAATTGACAATTTGTTACTGTATTTAATTTATTTATTGAAACTTGATTCAAAATTTAAGTTTATGGAACATAAAATAATATTTTGGGGCAGTTGTTTCAATTGATTTATTTGTAAAATTATTATTTTTTTGTAATTTAAGAACTAGTAAAATAAATAAGTTTGACTTACTGTTGAAGAACTGGGGGTGCCACTGTCTATCTTGGCTTGGCTTCCCTCCGGGCTTGAGTCTCCACTCTCCTTTCTCCTGGCTTAGATAACGACCAGAAAGTAACGTCCTCCTATGAAATCAAATGGAAACACCCAAAATCAATTAATAAAGTCGCGTAGTTGGTACAAAAAGTTTTTCAAGTAAATTATTTTTATTATATTTAATTTTTAATATTTTAAAATGGAAATAATTTCTATGACTTGCCAGTAAAACCGAAAGGCGCCTCTATCTGACCGCCTACTAAGCCCCTTGACTTGTGGACCTGGAACTGCTGGGATTGGCTGCTTGGCGGGACTGCTTGGCGGGACTGCTTGGCGGGACTGCTTGGCTCATCAGCTTCACGTTAGGACTCAACAATTGCCAGATAAACTGTACAATGAGTACTCTCACAGTGTGGTTTAGAACGACCAGACAATAAAAGCCTAGTTTGGAATGAACCAAACCCGCAATCATTTGGAATGAACCAAATAGCGGCCCTCAATACCCAATCTGAGCCGCCCCATACTGCGATACTGCAATAACGGTTTCGTAAAAATACACTAGTTCAATTAGTTTCGTAAAAATCTACCGATAAAGCGTTCCCCATTGCACAATCGTCTCCGATCAAAAGATCGCCCCAACGACCCTCGTTTGCTCATTGCTACCGTATTAACGGGACAGAACTACTAATTATAGTAGCTACTCGAAAAGTACCATGCCCTCATGCCTGTATCATGCAAGTCTCAGAACTTGTGTCGGGGCCCTCAACACGCATTTCTGCGACACTACCAATCATACGCCAGTGATCACCTCAAAGTGGTTACCTAAGCCACTCCATGCAACCGCTATTATGTATGAAAGATTCGACACAGGCTCAAGGGCACGCCCATCCGCAACGAGCAAACAAGGTAAGTGCATTCGGATTGAATACACTGTTTCAACCCCCTGGACTGCTACCCCCTCATGAATGGACTGCTACTCCCTTTCAGTATTCCTCTTCCATAATTTGTTTGTGTGTATGTGCATTCATCCCAATATCAAACACAATTCACATAAAGAATCATCAAAACACACATCTAATTAGGTTTAGGAATAAGAGAAAGGATTTAACGATCCATTGGAAACCTGAAACAGAAAAAAAATCCAGACTGCGCCCATCCATCCTGCACGAATTTGAACTTGGGTGTCATCTAATTGGACTGCAACTCCTTTGAATTATCCAGACTGCGGCCATCATCCTGCACCAATTTAAGCTCGGGTTGCCATCTAATTGGACTCCTTTGAATTATTTATCCAGACTGCACGAATTTGATTATCTTCTAATTGGGTTGCAACTCCATTGAATTATTTCGTCTGTCCATCAGATTTCCTAAAACAAAATTTAAAATATTTAAAATAAAATAAAACATTTAAAACTTCTTCCAAAACTTATACTATAACATACAAAATCTGAATTATTGAACATTCTTTATTCAAATAGTTGACGCTACGGACAAGAAAGAACGAAAAGTAATTACGTAACACATCACGCCATATATTCAAAAACCCAGAAATTAGATTTTAATGTGAAAAAATAGCCCAAATAATCTTTCAAATAATATATTTCAATTCAAAATGTGAATTTCATATTGGAAACGTTTTAAATATAATAATTGCATGAAATACAAAATTTTGCTATGAACAATATAATTTAAAAGCTTCAAATAAATGAAATATGTGAAATCAAAGCATTTAACTTCTAATAAATAGTAAAAAAAATCCACTCACATTCCAAAAATTTTCTATTTTATTATTTATTGAATCAAATAAATTTCTAGTTAAAATATACACTTACTTTGAACGAATTTGTTGATTCCATTTGAGCTATATCTCCAAAAACAATTCATTTCTTCAAGGTACGCCAACCAATTAAGTATTAATTAAGCAGCACTCTACTGTTTAAACGTCCAATATGTCCGACTACTGGCTTGTATATGAACGACTCAATGACGGCAGAAGCGTCGAACTCTCGCCGGAAGCATCACCTCACAACTGAAAGCCAATCATAAACTAATTAAATTATTATTACCAATGAGCAATAAGAATCTTGGCGCGTCATTTTCTCAACCGGAAACTACCGACACAAGCTCTTTAAAATCAGTGGTTCTCAAAATATTTATTTCGAATTAAAACCCACTATTTTAAACACTTTTATTCGATTCTAGCTCTATTCTATCAGTAGCCACACTTTTAAACGTTTTTTTTAATTTTAATTAATTAATCACGATTTCATGGTGATTTTGAGCATCTATTTGCACCACGTTTGTTGCCGTGGATAGGGATAACAAAGACAAAGACGAAGACGAAGACGAAGACGAAGACGAAGACGAAGACGAAGACGAAGACGAAGACGGAGAAGGAGAAGGAGAAGGAGAAGGAGAAAGAGAAGGAGAAGGAGAAGGAGAAGGAGAAGGAGAAGGAGAAGGAGAAGGAGAAGGAGAAGGAGAAGGAGAAGGAGAAGGAGAAGGAGAAGGAGAAGGAGAAGGAGAAGGAGAAGGAGAAGGAGAAGGAGAAGGAGAAGGAGAAGGAGAAGGAGAAGGAGAAGGAGAAGGAGAAGGAGAAGGAGAAGGAGAAGGAGAAGGAGAAGGAGAAGGAGAAGGAGAAGGAGAAGGAGAAGGAGAAGGAGAAGGAGAAGGAGAAGGAGAAGGAGAAGGAGAAGGAGAAGGAGAAGGAGAAGGAGAAGGAGAAGGAGAAGAAGAAGAAGAAGGAGAAGGAGAAGGAGAAGGAGAAGGAGAAGGAGAAGGAGAAGGAGAAGGAGAAGGAGAAGGAGAAGGAGAAGGAGAAGGAGAAGGAGAAGGAGAAGGAGAAGGAGAAGGAGAAGGAGAAGGAGAAGGAGAAGGAGAAGGAGAAGGAGAAGGAGAAGGAGAAGGAGAAGATAGGAGTAGGAATAGGAGTAGCAATAGAAGAGGAGAGAAATGTTTTACTACTATTATTAGGGTAGGGTAATCACTCTGGCATAGCTTTTCATTGACCTGATTTTTAAATGGTGCATACACATTACAATATGGGATGTTGATTTTCATCCAACTTCTGAACGATACGTACAACAACGCTGGAATTTATAACACACATAGGCTTTTGCAAACACTCTGAAATAAAACCACTCGTATTCCGATACATTTCAGTATAGGATATTGACTTTGATCTAACTTCTAAACAGTACGCATAACAACGCTAAAATTCATAATACACATAGACCTTGATAAACATTTCGATATAAAAGCACTTGCATCTTGATATATCACAATATAGGATGTTGACTTCAACCTAACTCTTGAACAGTACACACAACAACGCTGAAATTTGAAACACACATAGGGCTTAACAAATATTTTGATATAAAATTACTTGCATTTTGATTCATTTCAATATAGGGTGTTGACTTTGACCTTACTTCTAAACGGTACAGACAATAACGCTAAAATTCATAATACACGTAGACCTTGACAAACACTTTGATATAAAACTACTTGCATCTCGATACATTGCGATATAGGGTGTTGACTTTGACCTAACTTCTGAAAGGTACACACAACAGCACTGAAATTTATAATACACATAGAACTTGACGAACATCTTATCATAAAATCACTCGCATCTTGTTATATTGCAATATAGGGTGTTGACATTGACTTTACTTCTAAACGGTACATACAACAACGCTGAAATTTATGATGCACATAAGCCTTTGCAAACACTTTAGTTTAAAATCACTCGCATCTTGATCCATTGCAATATAGGGTGTTGACTTTGATCTTATTTCTGAACCGTACGTACAACAACGCTGAAATGTATAATATACATAGGCCTTGACAAACACTGTAATATAAAATCATTTGCATTCCGATACATTGCAGTATAGGGTGTTGACTTCGCCCTAATAACAGAATAAAACAAATGTAATTCGAGATACACTTTTATTAGTTCGCTATTAACATTTTATCGTTTTTTCTTTAGCTAGTAATATGTTACTTATTCAAGTTTCAGCCCTGTATAGCGAGCGCCGGATGCAATTCATATCCGCGTCGCGCTGCCCAAATTAGTCTTTACGCACACATCCAAAGATTTTTTGGTTTATAATTACAAGAATGATTATTTTTCCTGCTAATTGGTCCAACATGACACCTGATGTCACAATAACGACGCGTAGTACCGTGACGCCCGTCGACGCGAGTGATTAATTATAAATTACACTAAAAGACCGATAATTAGTTCAACTATTAGACAATTTTTATAATAAACAAATAAATGGATTATTCAAAGTATAATTGTGCCCAATTTGCGGCCCGTCTGACAAAAGAGATTCTAAACGCTCAACAATCCAAGGCGATGTTGAAAAATGTCAACGTGATAAAAAGAAATACCGGAAAAAGTCGGAGACGAGAAAAAAGCACTAAAAGAACGACAGTCATTTGTTTATTTCATTTTATTCAATATTCTAATGTAATTTCAGATCTTGATAAGCACTGAAAATTAATTAAAAAAATTATCTAGATGCCAAATTTAATATTGCGCAACTTTTGTCTGAAATGATTTAATTATATGAATAAGAATCTATACGAAAATATAATAATAGGTCAACACCAGTTATTCTATTCCGTACCTCTTCAGCGGCAGCAAAGCAGGAGCTTTCAGGCTTAGCCGGCGATCGACACATCGCTTGCCGGCATTGTGTTTATCTGAATATTCCTTGAATCAATACATGAATAATTAATATATACTATAAATCTTCTTTAGAATTTAATATAGAGTTTATTATTGATCAAAAATAATTTATAAAACATTAAATAAGCTCATAATATTTGGTTTTATTTATGTCAACACCAATATTCTTTGCGATACAACTAGTTCATTATTTTGTCAGATATAGCAGCACCTACACCTTTTTGGAACAAAATTTTATTAATAATTAAAAATAGCGACTATTTGGCATATTTATTCAACCTAAAGTATTTTGAATATTTTATTTCGATCAAATTTTAGAGTGATTAAATTACCATATTAATATTTTATTTGATAAATATTTTTTGCTGGCACTCATTGACAGGTGCTGCCACTTGCGGAGAATTTTTGAACTTTACTCTTGACGTTTGAATAAAATACAGACATAAAATTTGTTGTAATAATATATTTAAATTTCAACAAAACAATTCATATTGACTCCAAGAATTAAATATACACTACTTAAAATTATCTTACAAACTAATAAACAAATTATAATTAACCCTGAAAACAATTCAAATTGTATTTACATTAAAAATAGGAAAAACAAGTTATTATTGAATTTAATTTATTCTGCAAACTATTTAACAATACATTTATTCTCCTAACTACACCTGAAAACAATAAAAATAGGTTTTAGAAATAAAACAACTGTAAATTTAGTGGAAATTATTTTATTTTGGGAATAAGGAAAGGATACAAAGGTTCGAAGATTAATTGTTGAATACCCGATGCTGCTGTCTTGTTCGAAGTCTTGTCCGCGATGCTGTTGCGTTGTTGTAAGCCTTGTTCGCCCCCAGGCAATGACTAAGACGAAAGAGACGAACTCTTCTCCGGGAATTCTCCCTTTGGGCCTAGGAAAACCCCAGCGAAACCTAAACCAGAGAAGTGGCTTCTTCGCTCACTGCAACTGAAAAAACAAAATAATTATCACAAGTCGGAAAATTTAAAAATAAATTGAACTCACTTGAACTTTGCAAGCGGCGGGCTGAATTAATCAGTTGATTTCTTTGAAGTTGAGTTGAATCTGGGACCTGGAACAGTTGCTACTGATGTGTTGATCTGCTGCAATTACTGGAGGACTTCTTGGAAGATCATTGGGCTCTGGTTCTGCTGCTGCTGGAAAATTTCTTTGACGGCTGTTGGGATTTGGTTCTGCTGCTGCTGGAAGACTTCCTGGATGGCTGCTGGGCTTTGGTTCTGCTGCTGGGCTCTGATTCTGTTGCTGTGCTCTGATTTTGCTGCTGGGTTCTGATTCTGCTGCTGGGCTCTGGTTCCGCTGCTGGATGATCTAAAAACATAAAAAATACAAATAAATTAATAAATTGAAAATCATTATTTATGTGTTTACAGTAGTTTAAAACAGTTACATAATGAGTAATATTATATTACCTAGCTGATGATGCGGTGATGTTAAGAAGATCCACGGCCGGCGACCTGAAACAGAAACTTAAAACAAATTTTGGTGAATCACATTCAACAAAACAAATATTGAGAGTTGATTTTAGCTGCTGGGCTCATCCTCAGCTCCTCCCACGATGTCCATTCCCTCGTTGTCCACCTCATCAGCTGGGCTCATCCTCAGCAAATGATCTGAAAAAGTACAAATCAATTAGGAATCTGCGGAAAGACAAAACAAGATAGCTGAAAGAAAAAATTGATTAGAACCTGAAAAGCAAAGTTTATTAGTCAACTTACGTCCTGTTGTTAATTTGTTGGAGGTGGTAATGATGAATTGAAGAAGCTGAAAGGGAATTTTTATTGGTCACATACATTCAACATTCGTTCAACATTCAATCGTGTTGTGTGTTTTGGTTAGTGTTCGAAGAGCTACGCGGCGAGTGATTGTTGCTTTATTATTACTCGAAGCTATTTTAAAAGTGCTTAATATATTATACTACTGATATTGACTCTACTTTACTACCCCAATGAATGCCTGAGCGCTCAGACACCCAAGCACCGGTGTGCTCGTCGTTTGCAAAAGAAAAAAATACGTTGTTTGAATACGTGGCCAATGCATATTCCGAGGCCCGCGATACCGCCTAATTACGCGATATGGTAACCTTAAGTATCGGTCTCAGCTAATGTCGTTTCTTGAACTTAATCAAGGACCCCCGCCAGCTACCATATTTTCTGACTTCCGATAGTACATATCGAGAGTATGCCATTACTCCCCAGTTAATTCGCTCGTTCGCCCTAGAACTCATTGCAAATCCACGCGGTGGTGTTCACCAGGGGGGGGTGCCTCTCGTAGCGGTACCTACGTGTGCACCGATTCCCACGTTGGACCTTTCATTACAGGCCTTTGCAAAAAAACCAAGACATTTTATTTATTTATTACATAATAAAAGCTGTGACGATGTTGCTGAGTCACCCTGTAATTTACAACAATTTCTGTACATGTACTGTTGGTCTAGCGGTTAGCGTGCTCGCTTGGTGCACCAGCGTTCAGGGTTCGAGACCGCCCCAAGTAAACTTTTATATTTTTATTTTTGATTCAAAATCGGTATGCAGCAAGTTGAGACTGAAAAATTAATTATTTAATGGATCGGCAGTATATAAAGCCTCCGATTTCGAAGAGAAGTGAGTTGAACTGTAGCGCCTTCCTACAGTTGAGCTCCCCAGAGCTGGGCTGTAGCGACTTCCTACAGCCCACCAGCTCTCAAGGCTAGTGGACAGCCTCCGAGTTAGCAGCCAGTAGCGTTCGTCAGACTAAGGGTAAGCAAACCGATACCTAGTGCCCGACTTGCGTCTTCCAAGTCTCCGTCCTAGTATCCAGCTCGCGTCTTCCGAGCTACACCCTAGTTCCGACTCGCGTCTTCCGAGTTAACGTCCTGTTATCCAGCTCGCGTCTTAGGAGCTATTTCCTAGTGATCCGACTCGCGTCTTCCGAGTTAACGTCCTGTTATCCAGCTCGCGTCTTCCGAGCTATTTCCTAGTGATCCGACTCGCGTCTTCCGAGTTAACGTCCTGTTATCCAGCTCGCGTCTTCCGAGCTACATCCTAGTGTTCCGACTCGCGTCTTCCGAGTCATCGTCCTTCACTTCTGTTTCAGTGGATCTGCGTTGTGAAGTACGTAAAAGTATCCGTCAGTCTGTATACTTCGTCAGTAAGTATACTCCGTCAGTCAGTATACTCCGTCAGTCAGTATACTCCGTCAGTCAGTATACTCAGTCAGTTAGTATACTCAGTCAGTTGGTATACTCAGTCAGTTAGTATACTCCGTCAGTCAGTACAGTCAGTACACTCAGTAGTCAGTCAGTGTAGTCAGTCAGTCAGTACACTCCGTCAGTCAGTATACCCCGTCAGTCAGCACAGTCAGTAGTCAGTCGGTATACTGAATCAGTCAGTACAGTCAGCAGTCAGTCGGTGTACTGAATCAGTCAGTACAGTCAGTAATCATTCGGTGAACTGAATCAGTCAGTACAATCAGTAGTCAGTCAGTATCAGTTAGTAGATTCAGTCGAGTAGTCGATTATTTAGACAAGCGGTCAATCACTTGATTGTTACAATGATTTTGTTGACACTATTTTACATTGTTGAGATGGTCCAACAATAGAAAATATTATTGGTGTTACTTTTGTATTATCATGATGTTTATTTTCAACTATATTAAATAGAAATATTTTATTTTGGTAAAAACTGTTACTCTTTTGTTGCGTGTACCCCGTTCTCCTTTTTCAGCAAGATTTCAGAAACCTGGACATCATACCTCCACAGAGCTATCTTGGCACGTACAACAGGCTGTCGCTCCGTTAAGTAAATGGCGCCCGAGCATTGAGTAAAAGTTAGCGACAGGCCCAAAAGTACGTTACATATTTCTGACGTTCCAAGCGGGACTAACATCGCAAATACGTGCCCCTAACGGACACGCAATGCGGAACAAATTCACCCCAATTTACATATTTAAATACACAAAATTTTGATCTCTACGTTAATAAGCAAAATTCACAACCCCAAATATAATGAAACACTTTTAAAATATTTATATTTTCAACGTTTTTCGCGAGAACAGAGTAACGCACTTCTGTTCTATTCGATATTGAAGCAAACAATGAACAGTACGCAACGATCTCCAACTCAATTTATTTTGAATCTCAGAGCTACGTTCGGCTGTCCATAGCGCGCAATGTGTTAGAAAGAATACACAATATCAGAAGATACCTCGTAGCGCTCATGCAGTATACGGCCAAGCCCGCACGAAACCAAACCAAACAAGATTGTGCAACCTGAAACTTTAATTTAATTAAAAATTTATTTAAAATTGATGAATAAATTTGAATTTTGTATATTTGAAGAATAAAAATATTCAATAAATATTGAAAAAAATTAATTCAAAGTACACTTTAAATCCAAATTACAATTTTGCCAAAATATTGTTTAATGTTATGTGATTATTTGTTGATATATTATTTTTTGAGATGAAAATTAGACAGTTAAACCCTGAAGTATTTGATAATATTTTAAAACTGCTCAAGGGGTGTAGATTTATGCAGCCCTTGATCATGATTGGTACACGAGCCATAAATTATAAATTTAAGAATTAAATATCTCAAAGACAGTTAATAATTTGTTATATTGCACTGCTTGAAATTAATATTTTTTTTGCATATACCGGGGGCTGCAGAAAACTCAAATTGTAGGTACGTACTCAGGATGGATGTACCTATATGTAGAATAATTGGCAGTTCCTAATCATAATTGATGCACGAGCTATAAATTTTCAAATTAAATATTCTAAAAAATATTTGAATTTATTACGTTTCACCGTTCGAAACAAATTTTTTTTTTTGCGTATACCAGGTGCTGTAGGAAACTCAAATTGTAGGTACATACTAAGGAAAGGTGTACCTATATGCAGAATAATTGGCAGTCATTAATAGTAATTGATGCACGAGCTATGAACTTATAAATCAGTTGAAATTTTATTACAATAAACCGCTTAAAATGAATAGATTTTGTCTGCGTATACCAGGTGTTATAGGGAATTTAAATTGTAGATATATACTCAGGATAAATGTACGTATATGCAGAATTATTTGCACGAGCTATAAATTTAAGAAGTAAATATTTTAAATCAGCTAATAAATTTATTACATTTTTACATATACCAGGAATCGTAGAAAAAAATCATATTATGGGTACATTCTCAGGCTGGATGTACGTATATGCAGAATAATTGGCAGTCATTTATTGTAATTGAAGCACGAGCCATAAATGTATGAATTCAATGTTAATCTGTTAATAATTTATTACAATAATCCGCTTAAAATAAATAATTTTTTTCTGTGTACCAGGTGTTGTAGAAAATTCAAATTGTAGGTACGTATTCAGTATTAATGTACGTATATACAGAATTATTAGCAGTCATTAGTCGCAATTGGTGCACGAGTTATAAATCTTTAAATTAAATATTCTAAAAAACAGTCAAATTTATTACATTGCTCCGTTCGAAACAAATTATAATTTTTCTGTATACCAGATGCTACAAGAAACTCAAATTGTGGGTACGTACTCAGGATGGATGTACTTATATGCAGAACTATTGGCAGTCCTTAATAGTAATTTGTGCACGAGCTATAAATTCAAGGATTAGATATTTTAAAAGACAGTTGATTATTTATTACAATTCACCGCACCGCTCAGAACAAACTATTTTTTTTTGCGTATTCCAGGAGTTGTAGAAAACTAAAATTGTGGATATGCATTAGGACTGGATGTATGTATATGCAGAATTATAGACAGTCATTTAATGTAATTAGTGCACGAGTTATAAAGTTATGAATTAAATATTCTAAAAGACAGAAATTTATTATGCGGTAAGAGACTATTTTTTTTTTGAGTATACTAGGTGTTGCAGAAAGCTCAAATTCTTGGTACATATTCAGGAAGGAAGTACCTATATGCAGAATAATTGGCAGTCATTAGTTGTAATTAGTGCACGAGCTATAAATTTATGAATTAAATATTCTAGATTAGTTAATAATTTATTACATTTCACCGCTCGGAACAAATTATTTTTTTCTAAGTATACCAAGCATTGTAGAAAACTCAAATTGTTGGTACGTATTTAAGATGGATGTAGGTATATGCAGAATAATTGGCAGTCTTTAATTAATTGGTGCACGAAATATAAATTCAAGAATCAAATATTCTAAAAGACAGTCAATAATTTAGATTACATTGCTTAGAACAAACTATTTTGTTTTGAGTATACCAGTAATTGTAGAAAACTCAAATTGCACTCATCAACGAGTCTACAATAATTATTCAGTAGCCACAGTTTGAATTTTTCAAATTAATATTTGATAGTATTTTCAGGTTCAACTACCCACATTATTTTATTATTCATACAATAAACTATTCTTTTATGATGATTAGCACCGTTCGTGCAAATGAAAAAGGCGTTTTTAATTCATTTAACATTATACTCTTGCTGCATAAATTACTATTTTGTTAGCCAAAGCCCATAATTTCTTATATCTGAATTTACAATCAAAGCTTTTGACAATTGGTCGTCGAAGATTATTCCCTACCCCAAAAAAAAAATTTTCATATCCTTTTTGGTGCGGATTCTTTGTTGAAAATCCATTATTGGACTGTCCGTTGGTCTTCAAAGTATAGTGGTACATCAATACTTCAATCACAGTACCTGAAGTAAGTGACGTCTAAAATCAATTTTGTAAGCGATCGAGGGACCCATCTTGCGAACAGTTCTCTTATATTGTTATTTAATTGGAATGATCATAGCTAAAGCAATCTCATATCATGCACTTTATCTTAAACTCCCTGTGTATATAAAATTTCGTTATTATGTTTTTAACATTACGTCATAATTATAATTATAATTTGTTAGCTAACTTTAATTTAATATTTTACATGGTGTGATATCAAAAAAAGCATCAAAAGTCATTACAATCGTGTTTGGAATCAGTTGTGTTCAATATTACTTCAAAAGTATCAAAATAAATAATTTGAAAACCTTTTATTCTCGTACCGATTTATTCAGTATTAATATTTTTTACTTGATAAATTCGGTTTTAACAAACGCGCTGTGGTGTTTAAATTGTGCTCAATAAAGGTCTCAATTTTGTCAAATGATCAAATGTCGAGTATTTGCAAAGATGTTTAAATTTAAATGTTTATTTAAAGAAGAAATCACATATATAATAATTTCACACAAAAAATTGTGAAATAATGTGAAGTGCTATGGAACATTCAAAAAATGAATAATTCTAAAAAAGAATATTTCCATAGAAATTTCAAACCTAAGAGTCGGGGCTGAAGCCACCATCATCTTAGATCGGGGATGCAACTGTAGACATATGTTTCGTCCTTATTAGGACTCTTCAGTACAGTATAGCCAAGCCCAAGATGGTCAAGACTTGGATCCCAGAGTCTAAAGACTCATTGCGATAAAAGGTCGGCAGCAGCATTAACTGCTGACAACACCATCTATCGGGCACGATTGACGCCTACGCGACGGACAAGATAAAGAAGAAATCACATATATAATAATTTCACACAAAAAATTGTGAAATAATGTGAAGTGCTATGGAACATTCAAAAAATGAATAATTCTAAAAAAGAATATTTCCATAGAAATTTCAAACCTAAGAGTCGGGGCTGAAGCCACCATCATCTTAGATCGGGGATGCAACTGTAGACATATGTTTCGTCCTTATTAGGACTCTTCAGTACAGTATAGCCAAGCCCAAGATGGTCAAGACTTGGATCCCAGAGTCTAAAGACTCATTGCGATAAAAGGTCGGCAGCAGCATTAACTGCTGACAACAGATCCATCCTTTAAAAGCCCCCAATTTTTAAACAATTAAAACTAATATCAAATGTTCATAATTAACTTTCTTTAAAAAGTATTAGTAAATGGAAATTACTTATTAGTACTTGAATTTTATTTTCAAATTTTGTTTTCATTACACCTAATGGTGTATATTTATATCAAATATTATTTTAACTGTTAGTTTATAAGTATTTTAATGTAAGTATTCTTTTTGCATAAAATCTCGATAATTTGCTGCTCATTTATGTACGCTGCTTCATCCACAAATTTGCCTACAAAACCTCATCAAGTCGACAAAAAGCTCCAATAACTGCTGCTTCATTTTATTATTCAAACATAATAATTTGCAAAAGAATACACTTTTTGTATTATTTTTAAATTGTCTGCAATCTCAGTTTACAAACTTTTTATTGATCTTTTTTTCAAATTTATATAAATTTTTTCTAGTAAAATTTTTCCAAATTTAACTGAGTTTGTATATTCATGAACAAAACTACAAAAAATGTAGTTGACTGTTATTTAAATAATGTTATAGCCATTGAGCTAAGTTTCGTAAATTTGTAGCAGATTTGTGTAATTTTATTCGATTTGTTGATCCTTTGGCTGTGGCATTATTTAAAATGGGCCAATTTCATTAAAAATTGTGCCGTATGCATAAATCTTGTCTGTCCAATAATATTTTCATAACATACTTTTTTTCCAAAATTCTGCCTGATGTGGCGCTTTGAAACAAAATATATGGATTTATGCATTTTTAGTTTTAGCAAATGATTGAATGCAGATTCAGTTCCAAAATATTAATATAGCTTTGTCAGTGCTGTGAATATTAATATTTTGAGGAAATGTAATCGAAAAATGTGCATTTGATGATTTGATTGAGCCCCCTGCCCACCCTGTAAAATATTTACCCAAGTGGACTTGAAAAATCAACAACAAACGCAACTAGAAGTAATTCCAATTATTATCAGTAACTTTGATGCCAGAAGCAAGAAGATAATTGCAAATTGCAAAAAGTACAGGTGAATAAGACAATCCTTTTTTCTAGTAGTCTTGTTAATATATTATATTTTAATTTCAGAAAAGCTTCTGTGCAAAGTTCAAGCTCCCTTGGTTCCACCAACTCGTCTATTACAACAGTATCAACCGTAAAAGTTAGCCCCAGTCCCTTAGTTGTAAGAATAGGAATATAATTTTGAATAATCGGTTGTGCTTCGCCCCTGCAGATTTCCGGTAATATTTAGTCGTATTTTTTGATGAGTTTTTTCGGGAAATAGGAACGACAAATTTATGTCCTTTCAAGCATTGAAAAGAAAATTGTACTACAAAAAAATATCAAGAAATGCAGAATCTCAAGCAAGTGTGTTTCGAATTCTATATCAATTAATATTACGAAAGTTATCCAACAATTTGAAAAATCAATGGCCAAATCAACAGGTGAATAAAAACTTCGAATTATTTTTATATTTTGTTTTGTGATGTAGTTTGTTTTTCGAAGGACCACCGTTTACACGGAATAAAGGACTGAGTCTATGTACATCCTTTAATTATAAAATATTTACACTTTATACAAAAATTGACTGACTTTGATATTTATATTATTTAGATACTTGAATGGTAAAAAATGGTACTAGGTATATATTATTCAAGAACTATTTCTACGATATTTGGTAAAACTGTCAGCTCTATTTGGTAAAACACTGTCAACTTTTACTTCCACTTCAACTTCAACCTCAACCTCTGTCTCTGCCAAAAATTTGTATATATATACAAACTAGTGGTGGGAACCGGTATCGGTACTATTCGATACCGGTTTTTGTAAGAACCGGGTACCCGGTTATTTGAATATGCAACTAACCGGTTCTCGGTTCCGAGTCCGGTTCCGATTCCAGAACCGGTCTTCGATTCCGATTCCAGAATCGGTTTTCGATTCCGATTCCTTCGATTCCAGAATCGGTTTTCAGCTCCAATTCCAGAATCGGTTTCCGATTCTGTTTTCGATTCCCAGTTCACTTCGACTCGATCCCAGAACCGAGAAGAGAAATTCCGATTTTAGACAGTTATTTTCAGTATCCATTGAAAAATAATGTGTTCTGTACCTAACCGTTGCACTGTTTCGAATTAGTAGATTCGAAACGAACCGAAAAAATGCATTTTTTCTTTTTTTTTCACATATAATTAATTTGTGTCACCTATACTGGTTTTATGTTATGAAGACTAATTTTAGCCTTTCGAATCAGTCATTGAACATATGAACTATCAGTATTCAGTATGTGTGAAATATTTCAACATCTTAAACAAAAATATATAGTGTATAATGTAGTTATTTAATTTTATAATCGACGACAAAGTGTGATGAAAATTTAGAGATATTATGACAATAATAATTGAGTGTATTGACAAAATCAGGTAGTTTTAGTATCAAAGACTACCCATGATGCCGCTTGCTATTTCTAGTTTTGGGTAAGATTAATTTTATGGCCGGATTATGAGCAGATGGCATACTACCATTTTTAGCCTCTTTCAGTTCATTTCAATGTAATTGTTTTGCTCAATAAACTAATAGAAAGATAGGATCTCTTAGAAAATAGTAATATTTGATATTCGGGATAATTTGCAATCCTCTTTGATGTTCAGAACTTTACGTTCATTCATGTTTCAAAGTCTGCAGTGTCACCGATAGGAGTAAAGTAGAAATAAGTAAATGTAGTTATGTGTGGCAACTATAATGTACAAAATATAATTCTTAAAAATTCTAAATGTTCTGTTTGTTCTGGGACGAGTCAGTATAATAAAATAAAACGCTCAACTAAAAGCCCAGAAGGTATTTGTAACTTAAACGCAGTAGAGAAATGATATTTGCCAAGAAAGGTTTTCGGTATTAAGAACCGGAATCGAGATTCGAATCGGAACCCAGATTCGGACCGGAATCGAGATTCGGATCAAAATCGAGATTCGAACCGAAATAGAGACTCGAACCGGAATCGAGATTCGGACCGGAATCGAGATTCGAACCGGAATCGAGATTCGAACCGGAATCGAGATTCGGACCGGAATCGAGATTCAAACCGGAATCGAGATTCGGACCAGAATCGAGATTCGGACCGGAATCGAGATTCGAATCGGAATCGAATTTGGACTCGATAACCGGGTACCCGGGTACCCGGTTAGTTTTGGAACCGTGGAACCGGTTCCATTTTATTCCGGTTTTTAACAGCACTAATACAAACACCACCCCGCACTGCACTAACTAAGGGAGGGGGTGTACCAAGGGTTGGTCGGTGGTGAAAGTTTGTTGAGCAGGGGTTCTCAACATCCCGGCCCCCGTTGAGGCCGTGGCGTCAACGATGTTGTCCTGGGTAGTACCTTCCATGGGCACGATGCAGATGTTCCGTACGGCGCGTTTCACTACGCCATTAGACATCTTAATGCTGACCACTCGCACGACGCCGTCCGTTCCTGGATGGACCTCGGTGATGCGCCCGTACTTCCAGGCGAGTGGAGGGGTATTTATTTCCTTTACAAGTACAAGGGTACCTGGCTGAATCGCAGCGGTGTCGTGACTCTTGGTGACCGGTCTCTGTTGTAGCTGACCAAGGTACTCCTTATGCCAGCGGCTCCAGAATTGCTGCCGCATATTTTCAATAAGCTGGTAACGCGATAATCTGTTCTGGTTGATATGTAGAACAGATGGTTCACATGGCGCCGTCAATGCGTTTCCGATCAAAAAATGACCGGGAGTCAGTGCTTCTAAATCGTTGGGGTCGTCGGATAACGGGCATAATGGTCGAGAATTCAAGCAGGACTCAATACATGTCAAAACCGTATACATTTCCTCATATGTGAGCAGAGCACTACTTAAAACACGTCTCAAATGATACTTTAC
Source organism: Dromius quadrimaculatus (assembly GCA_963989225.1). Taxonomy (NCBI): domain Eukaryota; kingdom Metazoa; phylum Arthropoda; class Insecta; order Coleoptera; family Carabidae; genus Dromius; species Dromius quadrimaculatus. The sequence goes on along the minus strand of OZ022325.1, from coordinate 52,827,885 downwards.
TCTCTTGACACCGGCCTCCCACAAACCGCCAAAATGGGGAGACCGCGGTGGAATGAAATGCCAAGCAATATTAATATTGGCTAATTCATTTACAACTCCGTCATTGAATTGCTGTTTTGTGAAAAATTCATACATTGCATTTAATTCCTTTTGTGCATCCACAAAGTTGGTTCCATTATCCGAGTATATATTTTGTACCATACCGCGTCTGCTTATGAATCTTTTCAATGAATTTAAAAATGCATCCGTAGTTAAGCTACATACTAATTCTAAATGTATCGCCTTTGTAGCGAAACACACGAACACACATATATATGCCTTAATATTTCTCTTGCCACGTCCAGTATTTTCTTTTATCAGGATTGGACCGGCATAGTCCACTCCCGAATTTATAAATGGTCTAGAATATTGTACACGCAATGAAGGCAGATCACCCATGATTGGTGTGATTGATTTTGGGTTAGCCCGAAAGCATGCTTTACATTTGTGTAATACTTGACTACGGCCTGATAGTGGCCAATATTACTCACGAACTGCTGCTAGAACTGCTGTCGTGCCAGCATGCAAATTTTTCAGGTGAACATTTTCAATTATTAATTTGGTAATATGGTGCTTTGGTAGAACTATTGGGTATTTTTTATTGAAATCTATATTTGCAAAACGTAACCGACCGCCTACTCTAATAAGTCCCTTTTCATCAATAAAGGGATTCAAACTAATTAATCTACTTTTATTGTTAATCTGGTTTCCTGATTTTAATGCCTGATATTCTGATTTGAAACACAACATTTGAAGAGATTTAATAATACAGACTCTTGCTTGCTCCAGTTCATCTACTGATAAACTGCTTGTTTTTTCCACTGATTTATTACGAACGCGATATAAAGGGCGTAAACAATACGCGGTTACTCTTAGTAGATTTACAAAATTGGAATATTTACACATCCAATCGACTATAGTTAATCCGCACGATATTGTTTTAATTTCGGGTAAATTTTGCGATGCTATTTTGATTTGTTCGCTTGGCCACGTATGTTTCTGGTCCATGAAACCATAAACCATTATTTATTAAATATTTAGGTGTACAACCGCGACTCACCAAATCAGCCGGGTTTTCCTTTGACCGTATATAGTGCCAATTTCCGTTTTCAGTTAATGATTGTATCTCGACGATACGATTTGCAACAAACGTTTTTAATTTGTCTGGTGAGGTTGATATCCAAGACAATACAATCTGAGAATCGGTCCAATATACTATGTTGGTTAACTTAATACTCAATGATTCAATTACTGCCTGCATTAATCTACTTAGTAATAATGCAGCGCAAAGTTCTAAACGGGGTATAGTTTGCGTCTTCAGGGGTGCTACACGCGATTTGGAACAAATTAAGTTCACGTGAATTTGACCGGTTGTGTCCATATTTCTAATATAAATGCATGCGCCATATGCCTTTTCAGACGCATCTGAAAACCCATGTACTTGTATGGAATGGGATGCTGGGTAACTGTGAATAACTTTGCGTGGTATATTTAACTTATTAATTTCTGTTAATTGTTCAGCAACAAGCAACCAACTATCTTGAATACTATCGGGTATTGGGCTGTCCCAGTCTTGCTTCAATTGCCATAATTTTTGAATAATCATTTTTGCACAAATAATTACTGGACTCAACAGGCCTAAAGGGTCATATATTTGAGCGATTTTTGATAGTAATGATCTTTTCGTTAATTTGTTATTCATATTGAATATTTATATTGAAATGTAGTTTATCTAAATTATAATTCCAGCCTAGTCCTAATAACTTGGTATTTCCATCCGGATCAAAATTGATTAAATGGTCTATACTTCCGGAATTTGGTAATAATAATGGATCATTTGATGCCCACTTACGTAATTGGAACCCTCCAAGTGACAATAATTCTTGTAAATCATCTCTTACATGAATCGCTTCTTCAAATGTATGTGCCCCCGTAATAAGATCGTCCATATAGAAATCGCGACGTAAAATATCTGATGCGATCGGAAATCTTTGTTCTTCTTCCAAAGCTAACTGTTGTAAGCATTGAACCGCGAGATAAGGAGCACATGCCGTGCCATATGTGACTGTATTTAATTGATGGACTTTCAAGTCCTCCGTGTTATTATCGCGCCAAATTATACATTGATATTTCCTGTCATTCGGATCCACTAATATTTGACGAAACATCTTATTAATATCTGCGGTTAAAACATATTGGTATGTACGGAATCGAAGGATTATTGAAAATAAATCGTCTTGTAACTTTGGGCCTATCATGAGGGTATCATTTAGGCTTAAGCCGGTACTGGTTTTTGCCGACGCGTCAAAGACTACTCTAAGTTTGGTTGTTTTACTGCTATCTTTAATTACTGCGTGGTGTGGTAGAATATTAATAGGATGCTTACTAAATTCTGACTGATTTAAGTTACCTATTAGTTGCATGTGATCGAGCTCTAAATATTCGTCAATAAATTGTTTATAATTATTTTTAAGTTCTGCATCTCGGTTTAATTTGCGTTCAAGATTAAGGAACCTTTGTGTTGCTAAATATTGGGAATTTCCCAAGTTATCTATATTATCTTTAAAAAGTAAACGAACAATAAAACGACCATTTATAGCTCTTTTGTACGTGGACTTGAAATGTTCAATGCAGGCGGCGTCTTCATTTGAGTACTTACTAACAGTAAAATTATTTGGACACTCTTCTAGTTCCCAGAATTTAGCTATTTGTGAATCTACTGTACTCAAGTTACAAATTACTTTATTGCTGTTATGGCTCGACTGAAGGTCTCCGCCAACTATCCACCCTAAATCTGTTTATTGGAGATGCGGATTATAAACGCTCGCCGGTATACGACCCTCTTTCAGTAAATTCCAAAATATATTTGCTCCCAACAAAAGATCTATTTTGCCTTCAAGGTTAAAGTTTGTATCTGCATAATTAATATTCGATGGGAACTTGTAATGTTCTTTTTGAAAAGGGATTGTTGGTAAATTGTCCGTTATTTTTGAAATTACTAAGCAAGAAGTATTATGAATATTTTGATTATATTTAGATTTAAACTGAATAGCTGTACTGTAATTTGAATTACTACTAGCATTATTGACACCACATACAGCAATCCTACTTTTATTGAGTTTTAGCCCTAATTGATTGCACAAATCCTTTGTTATTAAATTGGACTGTGAGCCAACGTCGAGTAATGCACGAGCCTTGATCCAATCACTCGTGCTATTTTTTATTAATATTTCTGCGGTACACAATAAAACTTGACTGGTGGTTACATTATTTATATTACTGATATGCATTGAACTAGTTGAAGCAATGGGTTGTTCACTCGATTTATTTGGACGACTAGTTGCCGTGGTGGGTTGAGGTCCGTCAGAATTATTAATTGGTTCTGGTTGATTATTATTTGACGGTAAATGTAATAAACTATTATGTTTCTTGCCACAAATTCTGCAAGGTCTAGAGAAGCAATTTGAGGACATATGAGACGAATTAAAACAATTCAAACAGCGCTTAAATGTCTTTATTTTATTTATTCTATCCGGTATGTTCAATTTTAAAAATTCATTACATTTGAATATAGGATGTTCCGACGAACATACCGGACAGTGGTATTGGTTATTTGTTGCTACACAATTAGTAGTTTTTGGTTTATAGTAATTGTTACTTTTATTTGTCTGACTGTATTTGGTAGGGTAATTGTTTTGTTTATCAGATACATTCAACGACTCTAACAGCACACATTTTCTTTGAAGAAACTCGAGTAATTCATTTATTTTAGGTATGTTTGAATTTAACGTACTTTCCCAATCCTTTTTTATTTGATAATCAAATTTTGTGGTTATAAGAGGTATCAAAATTCCCTCCCAATGCTCTACAGGTTGACCTAATGATTTTAATGCTTCTAGATTAATGGTAACGTCATCTTATAATTGTCGCATAGCTGTATGAGAGCTTTTTTGAATGCTTGGTGAATTTATTATTTTAAAAACATGTTCTTGCACAATCAACCTCGTATTTTCAAATCGCTTTTTAAGACTTTCCCACGCAATATTATAATTAATAGCTGAAACTGTTACACCTTCAATTGTTTTGAAAGCATCCCCTTCCAGGCATGACCGTAAGTAATGAAACTTCTCTATTTCGCTGTATAGCATGCTTTCGTGGATAAGTGCCTTAAAAGTATCATAAAATGAAGTCCAAGTTGAATAGCTACCTTCAAATATAGGCAAATTTAATTGCGGTAATCTAACATTATTACTCGAATGCATACATGTGTGTCCGTTTGTTTCAGAGATGGGTGTTTGAGTTTGAGTTACACTATTATTAATATTATCACGACTTTCTATTATGGTCAAAATTTCACTTTCTGTTTCATAATATTTGGTTTCAAACTCATCTCTATCTTCATTATACTTATCTAATTTAGTTGGATCTAATAGTTCTAGTTCGTCTTGTATTTTCTTAAAAGATTCATAAGCTGAGCGCAGATGTGGTAGACGAGCTTTCAATAATTTAAATCATCATTGTTAGTATCAAATTTATTTAAAAAGGTAATCATACGAGTCAAAGAAACTTTTACTTGACGACATTGATCAGTCAATTTTGCGATCTGTTTTTCCATAATAGCAGTGCTACGGTCACATCCAAGAGAAACATACAAAGCGACATGCACCAAGCCTACCTTGAACTACGAAGATGCTGCCCAACTGCTTCACCCTGATGTCACACTGCTTGGCTGATCCGGCTCGTTTGGACCAAAAGATGTTTTGTGATGTAGTTTGTTTTTCGAAGGACCACCGTTTACACGGAATAAAGGACTGAGTCTATGTACATCCTTTAATTATAAAATATTTACACTTTATACAAAAATTGACTGACTTTGATATTTATATTATTTAGATACTTAAATGGTAAAAAATGGTACTAGGTATATATTATTCAAGAACTATTTCTACGATATTTGGTAAAACTGTCAGCTCTATTTGGTAAAACACTGTCAACTTTTACTTCCACTTCAACTTCAACCTCAACCTCTGTCTCTGCCAAAAATTTGTATATATATACAAACACCACCCCGCACTGCACTAACTAAGGGAGGGGGTGTACCAAGGGCTGGTCGGTGGTGAAAGTTTGTTGAGCAGGGGTTCTCAACATATTTATTTTAAACATTTTTTTTTCAATTTATAGAAATGATCAAATCAATATGAAGATATATGGGCCAATTCTTTGACTGTCTTTTTGATTTGAAGGAAGCTTTTTCTGGTGGATACTTCGGGCTTCTTCACTTCCGTTAGGACTTTGCAAACCATAAATGCATTATCGGTAGAAGTTAGTTGCAAGATTAAAAAAAAAAATATATTGCAACATCAACGTCTGTACCAATTTTGAAAGAAAAAACAAAATTCATTTTCGGATGTTCCCTGTGTTCCTGAAACCAGCAGATCCTGAGCTGCAAAGTTCCAGTGTTCCTGAAACCAGATGAGTTCCTGTTCGAGTTGCAGAGTTCTAGCGGACTGCACTGTACATACAGCAAGTCGATAAATATATATATATTTTTTTTGCGTTAGTCATAGAGGCTTTATTTCACACGAATTCAATTGAATTGAAGTTACTAATTGTTTTTTTTTTTCTTTCAGAGGTGCTGTAGAGTACCTAGTGCAAGGTTAGTGTTTAGATTTAAGCTTGTGTCTTTTGTATTCCTCAGTAAATAATATTTCAATTAATATCAATTATTGAGTAAATAACGTGATTATAAATAAACTTTTTAAATATTGATGCAATTAAATTAACAATGCAATCATGATATTTATGACACAAGCGGGATGCGCGTTGACTTTTAGTCATCCTAACTTTTTTATTCGCTTGTTCAAATTTTGTGGGGTCCTAGGGGACTTCACCGATGCGGAATGTCTTGTATGGCCCTGAATAACCAGAGATGTACCGACCAGGGAAATTATTCTGATCAACCAAAGAAAATAAAAATACATAACGCGTTCGCGATTAAATTAAATTTCTATTACAATTTTGCGAATAATTGTTTGTTGTACATGAAGTAAATCAATACACAGTTGATTTTGGTATTTGAATTTGGTTAAATATTAAACTCAATTAGTGATTTCATGCCGCGAAACGTTTTGATTGAGGGTGGGACGTGGGATGTGGGATTTGTTTTTTTATTTGTGCATGTATTCTTTTTCAGGCTTTTTTTTTCACAGATTGTGTCTGCTGGAATTTAAAGTGATCATAGCGTAGTACGATCCTGGTACTACGCATTGCACTTTGGTCATTTTCAGCAGTTCACGGTGTTTTCGCTGCAACCTCAGACTACATGCGTTTCTGAATTATTAGGTAAAGACTTTGGATCGAATTGGTGCTTCACACTGGTTTCATCGCATGGTCTTGGTTCAGGAACATAATTAAGTGACACTTGCCCTCCCGCTAATCTTTTGTAGGTTTCAGGTTCTTTTTTAGGTTTCAGGTTGCGATCCATTAAAATGTGATAGGTAGGGCTAGCTCATATGTTAGGAAGGCACTTTACACCTCGGAGTTTATGGCTGTAAGGTGGCTCTGTTTCAGCGTGTCCAGGATCGCGGACTTGCTGGAACAGGGTTCCTACCGCTCAGTGCTAAAATAAAGAAATCCATTTTTTTTACTTGTAATTTTACGACACTAAAAAAAAAATCGAAAATTTCCTTTTGTTAGTTTTCACACTGTATTTATTAAGTAGAGTCTGTAGATCACAAATCTGTAATTTTTATGTTGATACGCTCACAAATACCTGAGAAAATCAAGTTCAAATGTTGGATGGTCGCACCCTTAAAAATCGCATCGATTTTGCTTCCATTTTAGATCATTTTGACTTGTATATACGATTTCTAGTAAATGCGTGAATAGATTTCAAGTTTTTTGACATTTTTATAATCTACAGAGTTCAATTGATATAATTATATACAATTTAATTCCTCCAATTATAAACTGAGGTCTGTTTTAAGGGGTAGAAAATATAGAAATTTGCCAAACTTTGATTTTGGACGTTCAAAACCATTATTTTGGAATACTTCGGAAACGTGTTGAGATATTTGAATTCTGTTTGCAGATTTGGATTCTACGCGTGAATTTGCAAAGATATAGAGACATTTTAAATCTGTAGAGGATGATTTAGGGTGAAAAATAGAGCATTATCACTTTTTTTGGTAAATTTCAAAAGTAAAAACTTCAAACCTCGATATCTCGAGTATATTTGAAGGAATTTCCCAAGAATAAGAAAATTCTTCGTCGCCTGATATAACCCCTGTAAACCATATACGTAGCATCTAATGGTATAGGTTTTATAACCGTAGGACGTCAATTAAAGAAATTCCATTTTTTGATTGTACCTTTTCCTATTTCCAAGGTGGCAGTAGGAAATTAAAAAAGGTAATGTTTCTTCACTATTTGGTGGCAAAAACTTAATGTACTGCTGATTGACACTAAATTTAAGTAATGGAATATCCTACCTTGTAAGTGAAGACCCAGGCTAGCTATTAATAAGGGCAACAGAAATATTTTACCTGAAAAATAGGAAATGGGCGCCACTCCCAGGAAATGATCAAAGGAGAAAAAGGTACTATTCTGGGAGACAATAGCGACAGCAAAAAAGGAATAAAGCATAGACGTCGAAATCAATTATAAATAAAATTATTATTAATTTCAAGCAAAGAATTCCAAAAATTATAATTCAAAAAAATTTGTAACTTACGAAAATGATTGAAGCTATTATACAAAAAAATCTCACTGCAACAGCCAAAAGGGAACTGGAGAGCACGTCACAGACGTTCAAAATTACGTTACAAAAACTAGCTGAATGTCCTCTTCAGGCGGAACTCAAGACTAGTATCGGCAGAGAAGATAGATGTCGAATTGGTAGCCACAAAAACAACGTCAGACAAGAACGTTCCCTGAATTAAGTAAAGTTGATCTTGCGTCTTATAGGGCTTTGATAAATACCCAACGGTCCTTGAAGGTGTTAAGGTTGGCCGTGCGCTTGGTCGTCAACTTCGGGAGATATTAATGTTCTTCTTAAATTCGTAGACGTGTTGATGTTTTTCTTAATTTGAAGTTGGTCAAAAACTAGTCTCAAGTGGCCACTGGTCCCTAAGATTCCTAGCAGTTTACACTGAAAACAAACAACTTAACCAGTATCCAATTCAACTGAAACAGGAGGTTCCTATACAAAAAAATTCGAGAGCTCTCTTCAAACGTGAAGCGTTAAACTTGAATGAATAAATTTAGATTCAATTAAAAAAAACTAATAAACTGTAAATTTAGTTAAAGTTGAATAAAATAATCAGTAAGTTATTTATTTGTCTGATGTGAAATAGTGCACTAAAAATTTGCAAAGTAAAAAAACTACGCTGAGCATTAAAGAGAAGAAAAAACACAGAAAATACAAAGTCTAGGAGGACAAGAAAAAGGATTTATTAGCGACGAGTCGATAAATTTACGAACGTGGTTCGTTACAAAAAAATTGGATCAATCTTCACAAACTCGTAGGATTTTCCAGCTTAAAAACGGGAACTAAAGCCCACAACAAAATATTTTAAGCTCTGGAAACAAAAAACTACAAAAACAACATAAGAAACTAAACTACGAGTTGTTGAATGACAAATCCGCAACGCGTTGGATCCAAAATATAGTTGAATTATGTATTATCAACCACTTTCACTAATCATTCATACATCACACATACTTAGGTGAGGAAAGGTAAAGGGAGGAACGAAGATAGCCACAAATCTCGTAGGTTTTATTACTTCGAGTGTATATATAAAAAAAATCGCGTATCACCGAATTGATATCCGCCTGATCGCGTTTGGTAGTAGAAAAAAAATTTAAAACAGAAATACAAAAAAAAACCGGTATATTACAAAAAAGAATGTCTACTCTTGTAGACGGGAAAGTATGGTAAACTAGGGCAGGTAGCAACTAGAACATGTGTACGAAACACTATCAATAGTAATGATTATCAAAACTAATCTGAATGCAAAACATCAGAAATAGTTAAACGAATCTTCCCGAGGAAGGACAACAAACAATAATAACCTCCCAAAGAGGAAAAGACCAGCTCCTTCGACCGGAACGGCTATTGCCTACGCTATTGTAAAATTTAGAAAAAAAAAATTTAGAACAAAAATATCAATTTGGTATAAAAGTTTCAAGGTAGTAAAAAGGTGTTGAGCACAAAAAACTAACAAATAATTAAGGATGAAAGAAATAAATTTGGAAAACAAAAGGTTAACCACGCGGGTCGCCTCAAACGAAATCACTAGAAAAATAATACTAAATTTGGAATAACGTGAATAAAAATAATAAACGAAATACTTACAAAATCATAACACTGATTTTAATTAAATAAAATAATCACCAAATTTAGAACAACAAGAAAAATCACAAGACTACTCAAAAACAACCGTCTGCAACAATAGCTCGGACGCAAGAGAGCGAGGAAGAACCAGACGCGCCGACTCCCCAAGTTAGCGCTTCAATCAGGTGTCATACGAACGTACTATTTTACAAAATTAGTGCGAATCTGCTACATAGATGGCGACATGGGTATGCAATGGGAAAACAATTGTACAAAAAAAAAAAGACGTCAGACGAAATTTTGTAACACTATGTGCAATTTTACGACACAAAAAAAAATCGAAAATTTTCTTCTGTTAGTTTTCACACATTTTATCTACTGTATTTATTAAGTAGAGTCAGTAGATCACAAATCTGTAATTTTTATGTTGATACGCTCACAAATACCTGAGAAAATCAAATTCAAATGTTGGATGGTCGCACCCTTAAAAATCGCATCGATTTTGCTTCCATTTAAGATCATTTTGACTTGAAAATACGATTTCTAGTAAATGCGTGAATAGATTTCAGGTTTTTTGACATTTTTATAATCTACAGAGTTCAATTGATATAATTATATACAATTTAATTTCTCCAATTATTAATTGAGGTCTGTTTTAAGGGGTAAAAAATATAGAAATTTGCCAAACTTTGATTTTGGACGTTCAAAACCATTATTTTGGAATATTTCGGAAACGTGTTGGGATATTTGAATTCTGTTTGCTGATATGGATTCTTCGCGTGAATTTGCATAGATATAGAGACATTTTGGATCTGTAGAGGATGATTTAGGGTGAAAAATAGAGCATTGTCACTTTTTTTGATAAATTCCAAAAGTAAAAACTTCAAATCTCGATATCTCGAGTATTTGAAGGAATTTCGCAAAAATGGAAGAATTCTTCGTCCCCTGATACCACGACGCGTATTTTTCGAGATTTCGACGTTCTAAAAAAGAAGTATTTATTATTGAAATTAGCAGTTTTTTCATGAAATTTTTTTTTGCGATTCACAAGTTTTTAGTGTTTGAATAAATAATTTGACTCTTCCAGATTACGAAAATAATCTTAGAATCGCTGTGCGAAGAGTATTTCTCGAGATATGGACGTTTGAAAAAACATGTTTTTTCCGCTAAAAATACCAAAATTTTCCATTTTTCTCCATTTTTGATGTTTTTGGTGTCAAAATAAATACTATAACTCATCTAGATCACGAAAATAGCCTTAGAATTGCTGTACGACGCGTATTTTTCGAGATTTCGACGTTTTGAAGTTTTTGGTGTCAAAATAAATACTATCACTCATCTAGATCACGAAAATAGCCTTAGAATTGCTGTACGACGCGTATTTCTCCAGATTACGACGTTTAAAAGAAATATATAACTTCTAGAAATTAGCAGATTTTTCATGAGAATTTTTTTTTGCAATCCTCAAGTTTTTAGTGTTTAAATAAATAATATGACTCTTTCAGATTACGAAAATAACCTTAACCATTTCTTGCTCATTATCTCTGGAAATATGAGTGCTATGCAATTGGCAATCTATATTTCAAATTTCAAGACAATTGAGCGACAAATATTAACCCTTTAGCCGTGTGGTGGGGTATGACATACCCCATAGATGCTACTCATGTTCGTCTCTTTATTATTTGGTGGATTACTGTCTCAAAGAGGTCAGTAGCTGTCTTACTTGCGTTACAGAATATTTTAGTGGTAGGTTCGTCATTATATTTTCTGCTGTTATCGAGTTGTAGCGTTTCAAAGTTGTTCAGGGTATCACATACCCCACCACACAGTTCGTGTAACAAATTAATGTAGTATAAGTTTAGATTATGGTTAAGCAAATATACCCCTAGAAAGACCGTCTAAGCGTTTGAGTACTTCGAAAAGGTGTAACATTTGTACTAGAACGAAAGATCGTAAGACATTTCATGTTTGCAACAAATGTAATAAGGCTGTTTTTTTAGAATATGCCATTTTTTCATGTTCAAATTGATGTAAAATTGAGAGTTTATAATTTTTTTGTGTTACAATATTTTTGTATCAAAATTTCTCTGTTCTTCTACCGATAGTTTATTTCAAGAAGAATAAGTTAGTTTCCATATTACATTCAAGTCGTAAGATGAGGATGAATAAAATATATTTTTTTAAAACGGTCAGTTATAGATATTGATAATTTTCTCTGCCATTTATTGTTTCTACTCCTCAAGAAAATTATATATGTTTTGTTGTGTTCAATATATACCAAGTTAAGAGAATCATCAGAAGAATCTAATATAAAACTGTAAATTTGTATATTTATTTTGTTTTTATTGCTGGAGTATGTCATACCCCACCTTACAGTTCTTGCAACTTTTTTCCACCACACGGTTAAAGGGTTAATTTTATAGGCAAAAGATTGAAAATTGGTCATCTCTGAAAAGTAAAATCAAGGCTACACCATTCAAAAAAGGCCGAAATTTGATAAAAAAAAATTTTTCGCATTCTTGATGTTTTTGGTGTCAAAATAAATACTATAACTCATCTAGATCACGAAAATAGCCTTAGAATTGCTGTACGACGCGTATTTTTCGAGATTTCGACGTTTCGAAAAAATGTATTTTTTATAGAAATTAGCAGTTTTTTCATGAAATTTTTTTTTTGCAATTCTCAAGCTTTTAGCGTTTAAATAAATAATATGACTCTTCTAGATTACGGAAATAACCTTAGAATCGCCGTGCGATAAGTATTTTTCGAGATATGGACGTTTGAAAAAACATGTTTTTTTTCGCTAAAAATGCCAAAATTATCCATTTTTTTCCATTTCTTTCTCATTATCTCTGAAAATATTAGTGCTATGCAATTATCAATTACTACAGTCGATCGGCTAGACATCTGGCAATCTATATTCCTAATTTCAAGACAATTGAGCGACAAATATTAATTTTATAGGCAAAAGATTGAACATTGGTCATCTAATAAGAGTGAAATCAAGGCTATACCCTTCAAAAAATGCCGAAATTTGATAAAAAATATTTTTTCGCATTTTTGATGTTTTTGGTGTCAAAATAAATACTATAACTCATTAAGATCACAAAAACAGCCTTAGAATTGCTGTACGACGCGTATTTTTCGAGATTCCGACGTTTTAAAAAAATGTATTTTTTTATAGAAATTAGCATATTTTTCATGAAAAATTTTTTTTGCAATTCTCAAGTTTTTAGTATTTAAATAAATAATATGACTCTTCTAGATTACGGAAATAACCTTAGTATCGCTGTGCGATGAGTATTTTTCTAGATATGGACGTTTGAAAAATCATGTTTTTTTTCGCTAAAAATGCCAAAATTTTCCATGTTTTTCCATTTCTTTCTCATTATCTCTGGAAATATGAGTGCTATGCAATTGGCAATTACTGAAGTCGATCTATATTCCAAATTTCAAGACAATTGAGCCAGGATATTTTCCAAGATATAAAAAATTTAAAAATCCAGCCCGGAAGCGGAGCCGGAAGCGGGAAGTCAAAAACTCATATAAATTATGGAGATACTAAATTGCTGATAGCATCGATCGATTGAGCATACTATATACTATGCATGTTCCAAATTTCGAAGTGATTGGTCCACAATTACAGATTCTATAGAGAAAAATCTCAGAATAGGCAAAATCCTGAGTTCATAGCGAAGAGTGAGCCATGATTAAAAAAATTGAATTTTTTGATTCCAATTATTTTGAGTTTGGCATGAAATTATATAGTTCGATTCATGTAGATTAGGAATTTTGCAAACAAAATTGGATCTGAAATATAATTTACAAGATATAAAAAATTTAAAAATCTAGCCCGGAAGCGGAGCTAGAAGCGGGGAGTCAAGAACTAATATAAATAATGGGGACACTGGAATGATAATAGTATCGATCGATTAGGCATACTATATACTATGCATGTTCCAAATTTTGGAATGATTGGTCCACAATTACAGATTCTATAGAGAAAAATCTCAGAATAGGCAAAATCCTGAGTTCATAGCGAAGAGTGAGCCATGATAAAAAAAAATAAATTTTTTGATTCCAATTATTTTTAGTTTGGCATGAAATTATATAGATTCATTCATGTAGACTACGAATTTTGCAAACAAAATTGGATCTGGAGGATATTTTCCAAGATATAAAAAATCTAAAAATCCAGCCCGGAAGCGGAGCCGGAAGCAGGGAGTCAAAAACTCATATAAATAATGGAGATACTAGATTGCTGATAGCAACGATCGATTGAACATACTATATACTATGCATGTTCTAAATTCGGAATGATTGGTCCACAATTACAGATTCTATAGAAAGAAATCTCAGAATAGGCAAAATCCTGAGTTCATAGCGAAGAGTGAGCCATGATAAAAAAAAAAAAAATTTTTGATTCCGATTATTTTGAATTTGGCATGAAATTATATAGTTTCATTCATGTAGATTACGAATTTTAAAAACAAAATTGGATCTGGAGGATATTTTCCAAGATATAAAAAATTTAAAAATCCAGCCCGGAAGCGGAGCCGGAAGCGGGGAGTCCAAAACTTATATAAATAATAAAGATACCAGATTGCTGGTAGCATCGATCGATTAGGCATACTACATACTATGCATGTTTCAAATTTTGAAGTGATTGGTCCACAATTATTGATTCTATAGAAAGAAATCTCAGAATAGGCAAAATCCTGAGTTCATAGCGAAGAGTGAGCCATGATAAGAAAAAATAAATTTTTTGATTCCACTCATTTTGAGTTTGGCATGAAATTATATAGTCTCATTCATGTAGATTACAAATTTTGGAAACAAAATTGGATCTGGAGGATATTTTCCAAGATATAAGAAATTTAAAAATCCAGCCCGGAAGCGGAGCCGGAAGCGGGGAGACAAAACTCATATAAATAATTAAAATACCAAATTGCTGGTAGCATCGATCGATCAGGCATACTATATACTATGCATGTTCCAAATTTTGGAGTGATTGGTCCACAATTATTGATTCTATAGAAAGAAATCTCAGAATAGGCAAAATCCTTAGTTCATAGCAAAGAGTGAGCCATGATAAAAAAAATTAAATTTTTTGATTCCAATTATTTTGAGTTTGGCATGAAGTTATATAGTTTCATTCATGTAGATTACGAATTTTGGAAACAAAATTGGATCTGGAGGATATGTTCCAAGATATAAAAAATTTAAAAATCCAGCCCGGAAGCGGAGCCGGAAGCCGGGAGTCAAAAACTCATATAAATAATGAAGATACCAAATTGCTGGTAGCATGGATCGAATAGGCATACTATATACTATGCATGTTACAAATTTCGTAGTGATTGATCCGCAATTATTGATTCTATAGAAAGAAATCTCAGAATAGGCAAAATCCTGAGTTCATAGTGAAGAGTGAGCCATGATAAAAAAAATTAAATTTTTTGTTGAATAACTCACAATTGACCCTTATGACTTTACAAGTTTTTATACAATATATAGGTGCCTGTGCACATTGAGAATCTAGTTAGTAGTTGTTTGTTTTTACAATGTGTCAAAATGTAATATTTTTCTGATAAGAATAAAATAGTTCCTTGTTCAAGTTTAAACTCTCATTTTCAATTCGCGTGATCTACCAACCTCAATAGGTTATGGGCCCAGGATGCGCGTATCGTGATGTGAAAATTGAGAAGTGAAAAAGTATGAATCGGGCGAGACTTTGAAAAACACACAGTTTAGTTTCGGTTCAAAAAGTTGGACAATTCCATGCTGTGAAAATGGCCTTTTAATACCACGACGCGAATCGACATGCTTATGAAAGATAATTTCGATACGTGGAAGATCCACATGAGGGCACTGTTGATTAAAAATGATGCTTGGGGCTATGTGAGCGGCGTCAAGGTGAAACCTGAGGCAGGGAACGCAGAGCAGACTGCGGCAGCACTGGAATGGGAGGAACGGGACAGTAAAGCCATGTCAGATATTCTTCTGGCAATTCATGCATCAGAACTGAAGCAGGTGAAGGATTGCACTACTTCCAAAGAACTTTGGCATAAACTGCAGACTGTGTACCAGTCAAAAGGGCCTGCGCGGAAAGCAAACTTGCTTAAACAAATCGTGTTGCAACGTATGCAAGACGGAGATGACGTTCGTGACCATTTACGCGCGTTTTTCGATGCAGTGGATCGACTGAAAGACATGGACGTGGAGATTAATGACGATCTCTTATCGATACTCCTTCTGTACAGTCTTCCGTCTGATTTTGAGAATTTTCGAATCGCGATTGAGTCTCGTGACGAGCTTCCCTCGCCGGAAACGTTACGGATCAAAATTACTGAAGAAAGTGACGCGAGATCTAGCAATCGGAAGAGTGTTGTGCAAAACGCGATGATCGCGGGCAATTCCAACAAGTTTCGTAATCATAGAAATTTCGGTAAATTAGAAAACGCGAAACGCGAGAATAAACCGTGGATAACATGCTACAGATGTAAAAAGAAAGGACACAAGGCGTCGGAATGTCGGTCGAATACGAAAAATGTTTACAAGAAAATTGAAAACACGTCACTTTATACAACGATTAACGCAGACGCGAGTGCTTTGACAGTTTCATCAAACGAAAAACTGTGGTGCATTGATAGTGGTTGTACGGCACACATGACCAAAGACTGGAATAGTTTTCGCCGTATCAACACGAATTGCTTGGACAAGTTAAATTTGGCCAATTCCAGTACCACGGAAATAAAAGCCAAGGGTGACGCGCAACTCGCGACTCGAGTGAACAAACGCGACGTGAAAATCGATTTGAGTGACGTATTGTACGTACCGGACTTACGAACGAATCTTCTATCGGTCGGGAAGATTGTTGATAAAGGCCACCGCGTAATTTTCGATGAAAAATCGGCTCGAGTTCTGGACAAAGACAATAATTTGATATTATCCGCGAATCGGCGCGACGGGTTGTTCTTTGTTCAAGACGTTGGTGTGGCGGAGCAAGTTCAGGTAGCACAAGCGAATAATTCAAGGAGCGGAACACTGATGGATTGGCACAGAAGATTGGGGCATCTCAATGAAATGGATATCAGGGGCGCTCTCAAGGACGGAGCAGTACGAGGACTACAGATTGATGATCTGGATGAAAAACTCGACTGCAGCATATGTTTGGAAGGTAAAATGACGCGCAAATCTTTTCCAAAGAAGTCCATGAGAAAATCGGAGCCTGGTGAAATCATACACTCGGACGTCTGTGGTCCCATGAGGACGACATCCAACGGTGGCGCCAGGTATGTTGTTACATTTATTGATGATGCATCACGTTGGTGTGTAGTTGAATTTATTCATCATAAAAATGAAGTTTGCAAAAAGTTCGAGGAGTTTAAAAACACCACTGAGACGCAATTTGGAAGGAAGATCAAGTTCCTACAATCAGATAATGGTACTGAGTATGTAAATGGTCAATTTGATGAATTATTGAGAAAATCAGGGATTCAGCGTCGTTTAACTGTACCAAACAATCCAGAACAGAATGGAGTGGCAGAAAGACTCAACCGAACGTTAATGGAGATGACTCGGTGTCTGCTGCTTCAATCCAAACTTGGCCACTCGTTTTGGGCAGAGGCCATGAATACAGCCTGTTACATCCGGAATCGCTGCCCCACTTCCGCTTTAAAAGGGCGTACACCTTTCGAGATATGGATGGGTGATCAACCTGATATAAGCAATCTCGAAGAGTTTGGGAGTGAAGTCTATTGTTTGAACAGGACGAAGGCAATCGGAAAATTCGATCCTCGTGCGCGAAAAGGCATTTTTCTGGGAGTTGATGACAAGTCCAAGGCTTTCAGAGTGTGGATTCCTCAAGAGCATAAAGTAGAAATTTCACGCGATGTTCAATTCCTGAGGCGAAGCAACAACGATAGTCAGTCAACTCACGCTGAAGTGGAACCAGAATCTCAGCAAAATTTGACAAAGACGTACCAACAGGAATTGATACTAAACAACATAAATGCGTCGAAGCAAAATATGCAAGAGGAAGACCATGGGATTCATGATCTCCAAGAAGAGGTTCAGGAGAACAGGAGTAATGGAGAATTGGACTTTCTGGGCTTCGACAATTTGGTGGAGCAGAATTCCAAGGAAGCTGAAACACCTCCACAAAGGTGTAAACCAGGAAGACCCAGAAAAATTCTTACGGGGAAACCCGGCAGACCGAGAAGGCAACATACAGTTGAAGAGGCCAATCAAGGAATAGCGGACATTGCGCTCGCAGTGGAAATTCCGATAAAATCCGCGTTCTCTGGTCCTGATGAAGATGAATGGATGAAAGCTTCAGCTGACGAATTTACATCTATTCTCAAAAATAACACTTGGAGTCTGGTGGAACGTCCCACTGATCGCATATCAGTTGGAAGCCGCATTATACTCCGGAATAAATATGGTCCTGAAGGCACGATTGTCAAGCGAAAGGCTAGAGTTGTCGCAAAAGGGTATTCACAAAGACCCGGGATGGATTATGGCGAAACCTACGCACCAGTTGCTCGATTCAGCTCAATTCGTCTTGCAATTGCACTTGCCACTCAGCGCGGGATGCAAATGAGACAATTCGACGTCACTACGGCTTTTCTTAACGGGATCATTGACGAAGACGTTTTTATGGAAGCTCCTGACTACACGGAGAAGATACTAAGATACATCGTGGAGAAAAAGTACGGTTCACCAGATAATGTAGCTAAAGCTGCAAAGATGCTGACAGAACTTTCATCAGGAAACAAGGTATGTAAGATGAATAAAGCATTGTACGGGCTCAAGCAAGCCGCGAGATGCTGGAACAAGCGACTAGATCAAGAATTACGAAAATTTGGAGCAACACCAACTGAGGGAGACGCAAGCATCTATGTGACTGGTCAAGGTGGTGAAGATCTTATAATCATCGTATACGTGGACGATATAATCGTGTTGTCACGGGATACTGCAAGAATTGATTGTCTCAATCATTTTCTAAAGAAGTCATTCGAAATTAAAGACATGGGTATTCTATCTTACTGTCTTGGAATCGAGTTTCAGCACAACAGTAAGACAACTACCATGAAGCAACGCGGATATATCCTAGATATCTTGAATCGTTTTGAAATGACGACATGTAACGCAGTCTCGACACCGCTAGATCCGAGCATAAAATTGTCTAAATCGGATGTTTGGAGGATTGAAGACGGAACAAGACCACCTTACCGGGAGCTTGTGGGATCTCTTATGTATTTATCGGTAGCTACACGACCAGACATCTGTCATGCAACCAGCGTCTTGAGTCAATTCAATGACTCTTTTGGTATTTCTCATTGGCGTGCGGCAAAAAGGGTACTTCGCTACCTGAAGGGTACGCTGGATGTAGGAGTCACCTTCAGTTCCAGAGGGGGAGGCTTAACAGGATTCGCTGATGCCGACTGGGCGGCGTGCATAGACGATAGAAGATCCTACACTGGGTTCGCATTCATGATGAGCGGAGGTGCAGTATCTTGGGAGTCAAGAAAACAGCGCACGGTCGCGCTGTCCTCAAC
Source organism: Dromius quadrimaculatus (assembly GCA_963989225.1). Lineage (NCBI taxonomy): Eukaryota > Metazoa > Arthropoda > Insecta > Coleoptera > Carabidae > Dromius > Dromius quadrimaculatus. The sequence goes on along the minus strand of OZ022325.1, from coordinate 52,808,952 downwards.
CGAAGCTGAGTATATGGCTCTCGGAGAAGCATCGAAGGAAGCAATTTATCTTCGTAGATTGGCTGAAGAGTTAGGGCTTGATGCAGCATCAAAAATAACGATCTTCAGCGATAACCAAGGCGCAAAGAAGTTGGCAGAGAATCCAGTATTTCATTCTCGCACCAAACACATCCAGGTACGTCACCACTTTATCAGAGAAGTCTTGAGTGCAGGTGAAATCAAATTAGAACACTTGGAAACGAGCAAGATGCCAGCGGACATCTTCACCAAGGGTCTACCTACCGTAAAACACTGGAATTGTTTGACTGCTCTGGGAGTGGTCAAAGTGGATGATTCGGGTCAAATTAGTTCGAGAGGGGGTGTTGAATAACTCACAATTGACCCTTATGACTTTACAAGTTTTTATACAATATATAGGTGCCTGTGCACATTGAGAATCTAGTTAGTAGTTGTTTGTTTTTACAATGTGTCAAAATGTAATATTTTTCTGATAAGAATAAAATAGTTCCTTGTTCAAGTTTAAACTCTCATTTTCAATTCGCGTGATCTACCAACCTCAATATTTTTTGATTCCAATTATTTTATGTTTGGCATGAAATTATATGGTTTCATCCATGTAGATCACAAATTTTGAGAACAGAATTGGATCTGGAGGATATTTTCCAAGATATAAAAAATTCAAAAATCCAGCCCGGAAGCGGAGCCGGAAGCGGGGAGTCAAAAACTTATATAAATAATGAAGATATTGAATTGCTGGTAGCATTGATCGATTAGGCATACACTATACTATGCATGTTTCAAATTTCGAAGTGATTGGTTCACAATTATTGATTCTATAGAAAGAAATCTCAGAATAGGCAAAATCCTGAGTTCATAGCGAAGAGTGAGCCATGATAAAAAAAAATAAATTTTTTGATTCCTATTATTTTGAGTTTGGCATGAAATTATATAGTTCGATTCATGTAGATTACGAATTTTGAAAACAAAATTGGATCTGGAGGATATTTTCCAAGATATAAAAAATTTAAAAATCCAGCCCGGAAGCGGAGCCGGAAGCGGGGAGTCAAAAACTCATATAAATAATGAAGATACCAAATTGCTGGTAGCATCGATCGATTAGGCATACTATATACTATGCATGTTCCAAATTTTAAAGTGATTGGTCCACAATTATTGATTCTATAGAAAAAAATCTCAGGATCGGCAAAATCCTGAGTTCATAGCGAAGAGTGAGCCATGATAAAAAAAAAAAAATTTTTTGATTCCAATTATTTTGAGTTTGGCATGAAATTATGTAGTTTTATTCATGTAAATTACGATTTTGAAAACAAAATTGGATCTGGAGGATATTTTCCAAGATATAAAAAATTTAAAAATCCAGCCCGGAAGCGGAGCCGGAAGCGGGGAGTCAAAAACTCATATAAATAATGAAGATACCAAATTGCTGGTAGCATCGATCGATTAGGCGTACTATATACTATGCATGTTCCAAATTTTGAAGTGATTGCTCCACAATTATTGTTGTATAGAAAGAAATCTCAGAATAGGCAAAATCCTGAGTTCATAGCGAAGAATGAGCCATGATAAAAAAAATTAAATTTTTTGATTCCAATTATTTTGAGTTTGGCATGGCATTATATAGTTCCATTCATGTAGATTACAAATTTTGGAAACAAAATTGGATCTGGAGGATATTTTCCAAGATATGAGAAATTTAGTAATCCAGCCCGGAAGCGGAGCCGGAAGCGGGGAGACAAAACTCATATAAATAATTAAAATACCAAATTGCTGGTAGCATCGATCGATCAGGCATACTATATACTATGCATGTTCCAAATTTTGGAGTGATTGGTCCACAATTATTGATTCTATAGAAAGAAATCTCAGAATAGGCAAAATCCTTAGTTCATAGCGAAGAGTGAGCCATGATAAAAAAAATTAAATTTTTTGATTCCAATTATTTTGAGTTTGGCATGAAATTATATTGTTTCATTCATGTAGATTACGAATTTCGGAAACAAAATTGGATCTGGAGGATATGTTCCAAGATATAAAAAATTTAAAAATCCATCCCGGGAGCGGAGCCGGAAGCCGGGAGTCAAAAACTCATATAAATAATGAAGATACCAAATTGCTGGTAGCATGGATCGAATAGGCATACTATATACTATGCATGTTACAAATTTCGTAGTGATTGGTTCGCAATTATTGATTCTATAGAAAGAAATCTCAGAATAGGCAAAATCCTGAGTTCATAGTGAAGAGTGAGCCATGATAAAAAAAATTAAATTTTTTGATTCCAATTATTTTATGTTTGGCATGAAATTATATGGTTTCATCAATGTAGATCACAAATTTTGAGAACAGAATTGGATCTGGAGGATATTTTCCAAGATATAAAAAATTCAAAAATCCAGCCCGGAAGCGGAGCCGGAAGCAGGGAGTCAAAAACTCATATTAATAATGAAGATATCAAATTGCTGGTAGCATTGATCGATTAGGCATACAATATACTATGCATGTTTCAAATTTCGAAGTGATTGGTCCACAATTATTGATTCTATAGAAAGAAATCTCAGAATAGGCAAAATCCTGAGTTCATAGCGAAGAGTGAGCCAATATGAAAAAAAATAAATTTTTTGATTCCTATTATTCTGAGTTTGGCATGAAATTATATAGTTCGATTCATGTAGATTACGAATTTTGAAAACAAAATTGGATCTGGAGGATATTTTCCAAGATATAAAAAATTTAAAAATCCAGCCCGGAAGCGGAGCCGGAAGCGGGGAGTCAAAAACTCATATAAATAATGAAGATACCAAATTGCTGGTAGCATCGATCGATTAGGCATACTATATACTATGCATGTTCCAAATTTTAAAGTGATTGGTCCACAATTATTGATTCTATAGAAAGAAATCTCAGGATAGGCAAAATCCTGAGTTCATAGCGAAGAGTGAGCCATGATAAAAAAAAATTAAATTTTTTGATTCCAATTATTTTGAGTTTGGCATGGAATTATATAGTTTCATTCATGTAGATTACAAATTTTGGAAACAAAATTGGATCTGGAGGATATTTTCCAAGATATAAAAAATTTAAAAATCCAGCCCGGAAGCGGAGCCGGAAGCGGGGAGACAAAACTCATATAAATAATTAAATTACCAAATTGCTGGTAGCATCGATCGATTAGGCATACTATATACTATGCATGTTCCAAATTTTGGAGTGATTGGTCCACAATTATTGATTCTATAGAAAGAAATCTCAGAATAGGCAAAATCCTTAGTTCATAGCGAAGAGTGAGCCATGATAAAAAAAAATAAATTTTTTGATTCCAATTATTTCGAGTTTGGCATGAAATTATATAGTTTCATTCATGTAGATTACGAATTTTGCAAACAAAATTGGATCTGGAGGATATTTTCCAAGACATAAAAAATTAAAAAATCCAGCCCGGAAGCGGAGCCGGAAGCGGGGAGTCAAAAACTCATATAAATAATGGAGAAACCAAATTGCTGGTAGCATCGATCGATTAATCATACTATATACTATGCATGTTCCAAATTTCGAAGTGATTGGTCTACAATTATTGATTCTATAGAAAGAGATCTCAGAATAGGCAAAATCCTGAGTTCATAGCGAAGAGTGAGCCATGATAAAAAAAAAAAAATTTTTGATGCCTATTATTTTGAGTTTGGCATGAAATTATATGGTTCGATTCATGTAGATTACGAATTTTGAAAACAAAATTGGATCTGGAGGATATTTTCCAAGATATAAAAAATTTAAAAATCCAGCCCGGAAGCGGAGCCGTTAGCGGGGAGTCAAAAACTGATATGAATAATTAAGATACCAAATTGCTGGTAGCATCGATCGATTAGGCATACTATATACTATGCATGTTCCAAATTTTAAAGTGATTGGTCCACAATTATTGATTCTATAGAAAGCAATCTCAGAATAGGCAAAATCCTTAGTTCATAGCGAAGAGTGAGCCATGATAAAAAAAATTAAATTTTTTGATTCCAATTATTTTGAGTTTGGCATGAAATTATATTGTTTCATTCATGTAGATTACGAATTTTGGAAACAAAATTGGATCTGGAGGATATGTTCCAAGATATAAAAAATTTAAAAATCCAGCCCGGGAGCGGAGCCGGAAGCCGGGAGTCAAAAACTCATATAAATAATGAAGATACCAAATTGCTGGTAGCATGGATCGAATAGGCATACTATATACTATGCATGTTACAAATTTCGTAGTGATTGGTCCGCAATTATTGATTCTATAGAAAGAGATCTCAGAATAGGCAAAATCCTGAGTTCATAGCGAAGAGTGAGCCAATATAAAAAAAAATAAATTTTTTGATTCCTATTATTTTGAGTTTGGCATGAAATTATATAGTTCGATTCATGTAGATTACGAATTTTGAAAACAAAATTGGATCTGGAGGATATTTTCCAAGATATAAAAAATTTAAAAATCCAGCCCGGAAGCGGAGCCGGAAGCGGGGAGTCAAAAACTCATATAAATAATGAAGATATCAAATTGCTGGTAGCATCGATCGATTAGGCATACTATATACTATGCATGTTCCAAATTTTAAAGTGATTGGTCCACAATTATTGATTCTATAGAAAGAAATCTCAGGATAGGCAAAATCCTGAGTTCATAGCGAAGAGTGAGCCATGATAAAAAAAATTAAATTTTTTGATTCTAATTATTTTGAGTTTGGCATGGAATTATATAGTTTCATTCATGTAGATTACAAATTTTGGAAACAAAATTGGATCTGGAGGATATTTTCCAAGATATAAGAAATTTAAAATTCCAGCCCGGAAGCGGAGCCGGAAGCGGGGAGACAAAACTCATATAAATAATTGAATTACCAAATTGCTGGTAGCATCGATCGATTAGGCATACTATATACTATGCATGTTTCAAATTTTGGAGTGATTGGTCCACAATTATTGATTCTATAGAAAGAGATCTCAGAATAGGCAAAATCCTGAGTTCATAGAGAAGAGTGAGCAATGATAAGAAAAAAAAATTTTTGATTCCTATTATTTTGAGTTTGGCATGAAATTATATGGTTCGATTCATGTAGATTACGAATTTTGAAAAAAAAATGGATCTGGAGGATATTTTCCAAGATATAAAAAATTTAAAAATCCAGCCCGGAAGCGGAGCCGGAAGCGGGGAGTCGAAAACTCATATAAATAATGAAGATACCAAATTGCTGGTAGCATCGATCGATTAGGCGTACTATATACTATGCATGTTTCAAATTTCGAAGTGATTGCTCCACAATTATTGATTCTATAGAAAGAAATCTCAGAATAGGCAAAATCCTGAGTTCATAGCAAAGAGTGAGCCATGATAAAAAAAATAAAATTTTTTGATTCCAATTATTTTGAGTTTGGCATGAAATTATATGGTTTCATTCATGTAGATTACGAATTTTGAAAACAAAATTGGATTTGGAGGATATTTTCCAAGATATAAAAAATTTAAAAATCCAGCCCGGAAGCGGAGCCGGAAGCGGGGAGTCAAAAACTCATATAAATAATGAAGATACCAGATTGCTGGTAGCATCGATCGATTAGGCATACTATATACTATGCATGTTTCAAATTTCGAAGTGATTGGTCCACAATTATTGATTCTATAGAAAGAAATCTCAGAATAGGCAAAATCCTGAGTTCATAGCGAAGAGTGAGCCATGATAAAAAAAATTAAATTTTTTGATTCCAATTATTTTGAGTTTGGCATGAAATTATATAGTTTCATTCATGTAGATTACAACTTTTGAAAACAAAATTGGATCTGGTGGATATTTTCCAAGATATAAAAAATTTAAAAATCCAGCCCGCAAGCGGAGCCGGAAGCGGGGAGACAAAACTCATATAAATAATCAAATTACCAAATTGCTGGTAGCATCGATCGATTAGGCATACTATATACTATGCATGCTCCATATTTTGGAGTGATTGGTTCACAATTATTGATTCTATAGAAAGAAATCTCAGAATAGGCAAAATCCTTAGTTCATAGCGAAGAGTGAGCCATGATAAAAAAAATTAAATTTTTTGATTCCAATTATTTCGAGTTTGGCATGAAATTATATAGTTTCATTCATGTAGATTACGAATTTTGCAAACAAAATTGGATCTGGAGGATATTTTCCAAGACATAAAAAATTAAAAAATCCAGCCCGGAAGCGGAGCCGGAAGCGGGGAGTCAAAAACTCATATAAATAATGGAGAAACCAAATTGCTGGTAGCATCGATCGATTAATCATACTATATACTATGCATGTTCCAAATTTCGAAGTGATTGGTCAACAATTATTGATTCTATAGAAAGAGATCTCAGAATAGGCAAAATCCTGAGCTCATAGCGAAGAGTGAGCCATGATAAAAAAAAAAAAATTTTTGATTCCTATTATTTTGAGTTTGGCATGAAATTATATGGTTTGATTCATGTAGATTACGAATTTTGAAAACAAAATTGGAGCTGGAGGATATTTTCCAAGATATAAAAAATTTAAAAATCCAGCCCGGAAGCGGAGCCGGAAGCGGGGAGTCAAAAACTCATATAAATAATGAAGATACCAAATTGCTGGTAGCATCGATCGATTAGGCGTACTATATACTATGCATGTTTCAAATTTCGAAGTGATTGCTCCACAATTATTGATTCTATAGAAAGAAATCTCAGAATAGGCAAAATCCTGAGTTCATAGCAAAGAGTGAGCCATGATAAAAAAAATAAAATTTTTTGATTCCAATTATTTTGAGTTTGGCATGAAATTATATGGTTTCATTCATGTAGATTACGAATTTTGAAAACAAAATTGGATCTGGAGGATATTTTCCAAGATATAAAAAATTTAAAAATCCAGCCCGGAAGCGGAGCCGGAAGCGGGGAGTCAAAAACTCATATAAATAATGACGATACCAGATTGCTGGTAGCATTGATCGATTAGGCATACTATATACTATGCATGTTTGAAATTTTGAAGTGATTGGTCCACAATTATTGATTCTATAGAAAGAAATCTCAGAATAGGCAAAATCCTGAGTTCATAGCGAAGAGTGAGCCATGATAAAAAAAATTAAATTTTTTGATTCCAATTATTCTGAGTTTGGCATGAAATTATATAGTTTCATTCATGTAGATTACAACTTTTGAAAACAAAATTGGATCTGGAGGATATTTTCCAAGATATAAAAAATTTTAAAATCCAGCCCGCAAGCGGAGCCGGAAGCAGGGAGTCAAAAACTCATATAAATAATGGAGATACCGAATTGCTGGTAGCATCGATCGATTAGGCGTACTATATACTATGCATGTTCCAAATTTCGAAGTGATTGCTCCACAATTATTGATTCTATAGAAAGAAATCTCAGAATAGGCAAAATCCTGAGTTCATAGCGAAGAGTGAGCCATGATAAAAAAAATAAAATTTTTTGATTCCAAATATTTTGAGTTTGGCATGAAATTATATAGTTTCATTCATGTAGATTACGAATTTTGAAAACAAAATTGGATCTGGAGGATATTTTCCAAGATATGAAAAATTTAAAAATCCAGCCCGGAAGCGGAGCCGGAAGCGGGGAGTCAAAAACTCATATAAATAATGAAGATACCAAATTGCTGGTAGCATCGATCGATTGGGCATACTACATACTATGTAAGTTCCAAATTTCGAAGTGATTGGTCCACAATTATTGATTCTATAGAAAGAATTCTCAGAATAGGCAAAATCCTGAGTTCATAGCGAAGAGTGAGCCATGATAAAAAAATCGGTTGTCTGTAAAGTCGGTCTACTGACGATAGTTTAACGTGACAACGTCATGAGAAAATACTGATGGAGTGGTTGCATTTTTAAAAAAAAAATCCAATTTTATCGTTTTGATAGATATTTTGTATGGATATAGAGAAGGAGGTAAATGGAAATCAGGAATTGAATTGATCAAGTTGAATGAATACAATTATGTCAATTTTTTTCATTTTTCATTTTGTATCAACATTATTTCTCTCAGCAAGTAAACTGAATAAAAGTTGCTGTTCAATTAGTTACTCAATTATTTTCGCAAATTTAATCGTAACTTGTTGTGAAAAAGTGATAATCTTGAATAATTTATTATAAGAATAAACTGTGATCCAATTATTGTTCATAAATCCTAAATTTAAAATTTTAAATCTAGAAACATCATTGAAATTTTTGTAACTCTAGCTTTTGAAAAGCCCGCCTCAATTGCTGGTACCACGAGCTCTGTTTTTGGCGCTACTAAGAGCGTTGTGTCAAGATGAGAAAATAATCTTCAGATACTAATCACGGAAAACACATATGTCTACAAAATTTATTTGAATATTTTCCTTCAAAATATCTTGAAATATTTATATTGCCTTAACACTGTTCTTAAAATAACACTGCTAGTATAGCCAAAAACAGAGCTTGTGGTACCAGCCAATGTGTTTGATATGGGAGAAAATTGTTCCCTTTGACGGCTGGCTGATCCAACCTGTCATTTCAGACACATTGTTATGATATGTGGAAGATTTAACATTTATGTTCTAATTTTTTGAAATCATAGCTACGCTCGATAATTATTTCGATCCAATAGTGAAGCCATTGATTCTTTACTCATCGTGAAATAGTTCTGAGTAAGAGTGACTAAAAGGTCACTATGACATTTCGCACAATTTTAAAGAGATGGCGATACTGGCGTCTCTGCAGTAAAAACAAATTCTGTCAGGGGCACTAAAACAGTGTTCATGTGTAACAATGGTTGTAGGTTAGCTCGCGACGCTCGCGGCTTTAACAAACATCCCTGAATATTACCGCACTTGCGCTGCGCGCGCCAGTGGGACTGAACTTGAGAGGAAACCACCTCGAAGGGTGAACCAAACTTCTCCATGTTGGACCGAAATAATGAAACTTTCACATGTCATGTTTGAGGACTACTGCTTAGCTACCACTTACTCTGTACATTTCGAGCGCAAGCGCATTATCATAGTGACCTATCATTCACTTTATCCTAGTTCTGTTAACTTATTGTTATAGTTTTGTCAATTATAGCATAACCTACAATCGCTGCACTAGCGGACCGATGCTATTCATTTTATTGATGAAAGCACGAATATTTGACGATATATCACTGAACATATATCTAATATCGAAAGAATCATCACCTTTACCGCCGCAATTATCTTTGCTATGAACAATTGACACCACATTCACTATTCACTGCACTTAATACTTGACGAAAACATGTAAATGTATTATTGTATAGCAGCTGTCCACGCGGACGCATCGCTCACTCAAGTAGGAGAGAGACAGATGTCGAACGCTGCCGAACGCGTAGGCCGATTGTGCCTCTTTGTCGCTCGTTCCGCGCTCTCGCTTGCACTTCAAGCCTTGAATAGAACGCCTCAGAGCGAGGTAACGTCGCATGAATCATGTTTTTTCGTGCGTGCAGCCAGCTCCATTCAATTATAAGACGTTGTCACGTCAAAAACAAATATATCCCAATTAAATGAATCTTTTCATTACTTTGTTGCACCTGAAATCGTGTTTCACGTCCGTCTCATATAAAATCTTTGACACAACTGTCGTCTCTTAACATATTACAGTTGTACATCATAATCTTATTAATTACTTATTTAATTTATTCTTATTGATGAATAATCATTGGCATTAGTGATGACGTAATGGAACGCCTCAGAGCGAGCGAGGTAACGCCGTATGAGTCATGTTTTTTCGTGCGTGCGGCCAGCTCTATCGAATTATAAGACGTTATCACGTCAAAAAATTAAATTTTTTGATTCCAATTATTTTGAGTTTGGTATGAAATTATATAGTTTTATTCATGTAGATTACGAGTTTGGAAAACAAAATTGGATCTGGAGGATATTTTCCAAGATATAAAAAATTTAAAAATCCAGCCCGGAAGCGGAAACGGTAACGGGGAGTCAAAACCTCATATGAATAATTAAGATACCAGATTGCTGGTAGCATCGATCGATTAGGCATACTATATACTATGCATGTTCCAAATTCTGGAGTGATTGGTTTACAATTATTGATTCTATAGAAAGAAATCTCAGGATAGGCAAAATCCTGAGTTCATAGCGAAGAGTTGAGCCATGATAAAAAAAATTAAATTTTTTGCTCCCAATTATTTTGAGTTTGGCATGGAATTATATAGTTTTAGTCATGTAGATTACGAATTTTGAAAACAAAATTGGATCTGGAGGATATTTTCCAAGATATAAAAAATTTAAAAATCCAGCCCGGAAGCGGGGAGTCAAAAACTCATATAAATAATGAAGATACCGAATTGCTGGTAGCATCGATCGATTAGGCATACTATATGCTATGCATGTTCCTTATTTCGAAGTAATTGATCCGCAATTACAGATTCTATAGAAAGAAATCTCAGAATAGGCAAAATCCTGAGTTCATAGCAAAGAGTGAGTCATGATAAAAAAAAATAAATTTTTTGATTCCAATTATCTTGAGTTTGTCATGAAATTATATAGTTTCATTCATGTAGATTACGAATTTTGAGAACAAAATTGGATCTAGAAGATATTTTCCAAAATATAAAAAATTTTAAAATCCAGCCCGGAAGCGGAGCCCGAAGCGAAGCCCGAAGCGGGGAGTCAAAAACTCATATAAATAATAGAGATACCAAATTGCTGGTAGCAACGATCGATTAAGCATACTATATACTATGCATGTTCCAAATTTCGAAGTGATTGGTCCACAATTATTGATTCTATAGAAAGAAATCTCAGAATAGGCAAAATCCTGAGTTCATAGCGAAGAGTGAGCCATGATAGAAATAATTAAATTTTTTGATTCCAATTATTTTGAGTTTGGCATGAAATTATATAGTTTCATTATTGTAGATAACGAGTTTTAAGAACAAAATTGGATCTGAAGGATATTTTCCAAGATATGAAAAATTTAAAAATCCAGCCCGGAAGCGGAGCCGGAAGCGGAGAGTCAAAAACTCATATAAATAATGAAGATACCAAATTGCTGGTAGCATCGATCGATTGGGCATACTACATACTATGTAAGTTCCAAATTTCGAAGTGATTGGTCCACAATTATTGATTCTATAGAAAGAATTCTCAGAATAGGCAAAATCCTGAGTTCATAGCGAAGAGTGAGCCATGATAAAAAAATCGGTTGTCTGTAAAGTCGGTCTACTGACGATAGTTTAACGTGACAACGTCATGAGAAAATACTGATGGAGTGGTTGCATTTTTAAAAAAAAAATCCAATTTTATCGTTTTGATAGATATTTTGTATGGATATAGAGAAGGAGGTAAATGGAAATCAGGAATTGAATTGATCAAGTTGAATGAATACAATTATGTCAATTTTTTTCATTTTTCATTTTGTATCAACATTATTTCTCTCAGCAAGTAAACTGAATAAAAGTTGCTGTTCAATTAGTTACTCAATTATTTTCGCAAATTTAATCGTAACTTGTTGTGAAAAAGTGATAATCTTGAATAATTTATTATAAGAATAAACTGTGATCCAATTATTGTTCATAAATCCTAAATTTAAAATTTTAAATCTAGAAACATCATTGAAATTTTTGTAACTCTAGCTTTTGAAAAGCCCGCCTCAATTGCTGGTACCACGAGCTCTGTTTTTGGCGCTACTAAGAGCGTTGTGTCAAGATGAGAAAATAATCTTCAGATACTAATCACGGAAAACACATATGTCTACAAAATTTATTTGAATATTTTCCTTCAAAATATCTTGAAATATTTATATTGCCTTAACACTGTTCTTAAAATAACACTGCTAGTATAGCCAAAAACAGAGCTTGTGGTACCAGCCAATGTGTTTGATATGGGAGAAAATTGTTCCCTTTGACGGCTGGCTGATCCAACCTGTCATTTCAGACACATTGTTATGATATGTGGAAGATTTAACATTTATGTTCTAATTTTTTGAAATCATAGCTACGCTCGATAATTATTTCGATCCAATAGTGAAGCCATTGATTCTTTACTCATCGTGAAATAGTTCTGAGTAAGAGTGACTAAAAGGTCACTATGACATTTCGCACAATTTTAAAGAGATGGCGATACTGGCGTCTCTGCAGTAAAAACAAATTCTGTCAGGGGCACTAAAACAGTGTTCATGTGTAACAATGGTTGTAGGTTAGCTCGCGACGCTCGCGGCTTTAACAAACATCCCTGAATATTACCGCACTTGCGCTGCGCGCGCCAGTGGGACTGAACTTGAGAGGAAACCACCTCGAAGGGTGAACCAAACTTCTCCATGTTGGACCGAAATAATGAAACTTTCACATGTCATGTTTGAGGACTACTGCTTAGCTACCACTTACTCTGTACATTTCGAGCGCAAGCGCATTATCATAGTGACCTATCATTCACTTTATCCTAGTTCTGTTAACTTATTGTTATAGTTTTGTCAATTATAGCATAACCTACAATCGCTGCACTAGCGGACCGATGCTATTCATTTTATTGATGAAAGCACGAATATTTGACGATATATCACTGAACATATATCTAATATCGAAAGAATCATCACCTTTACCGCCGCAATTATCTTTGCTATGAACAATTGACACCACATTCACTATTCACTGCACTTAATACTTGACGAAAACATGTAAATGTATTATTGTATAGCAGCTGTCCACGCGGACGCATCGCTCACTCAAGTAGGAGAGAGACAGATGTCGAACGCTGCCGAACGCGTAGGCCGATTGTGCCTCTTTGTCGCTCGTTCCGCGCTCTCGCTTGCACTTCAAGCCTTGAATAGAACGCCTCAGAGCGAGGTAACGTCGCATGAATCATGTTTTTTCGTGCGTGCAGCCAGCTCCATTCAATTATAAGACGTTGTCACGTCAAAAACAAATATATCCCAATTAAATGAATCTTTTCATTACTTTGTTGCACCTGAAATCGTGTTTCACGTCCGTCTCATATAAAATCTTTGACACAACTGTCGTCTCTTAACATATTACAGTTGTACATCATAATCTTATTAATTACTTATTTAATTTATTCTTATTGATGAATAATCATTGGCATTAGTGATGACGTAATGGAACGCCTCAGAGCGAGCGAGGTAACGCCGTATGAGTCATGTTTTTTCGTGCGTGCGGCCAGCTCTATCGAATTATAAGACGTTATCACGTCAAAAAATTAAATTTTTTGATTCCAATTATTTTGAGTTTGGTATGAAATTATATAGTTTTATTCATGTAGATTACGAGTTTGGAAAACAAAATTGGATCTGGAGGATATTTTCCAAGATATAAAAAATTTAAAAATCCAGCCCGGAAGCGGAAACGGTAACGGGGAGTCAAAACCTCATATGAATAATTAAGATACCAGATTGCTGGTAGCATCGATCGATTAGGCATACTATATACTATGCATGTTCCAAATTCTGGAGTGATTGGTTTACAATTATTGATTCTATAGAAAGAAATCTCAGGATAGGCAAAATCCTGAGTTCATAGCGAAGAGTTGAGCCATGATAAAAAAAATTAAATTTTTTGCTCCCAATTATTTTGAGTTTGGCATGGAATTATATAGTTTTAGTCATGTAGATTACGAATTTTGAAAACAAAATTGGATCTGGAGGATATTTTCCAAGATATAAACAATTTAAAAATCCAGCCCGGAAGCGGAGAGTCAAAAACTCATATAAATAGTGAAGATACCGAATTACTGGTAGCATCGATCGATTAGGCATACTATATGCTATGCATGTTCCTTATTTCGAAGTAATTGATCCGCAATTACAGATTCTATAGAAAGAAATCTCAGAATAGGCAAAATCCTGAGTTCATAGCAAAGAGTGAGTCATGATAAAAAAAAATAAATTTTTTGATTCCAATTATCTTGAGTTTGTCATGAAATTATATAGTTTCATTCATGTAGATTACGAATTTTGAGAACAAAATTGGATCTAGAAGATATTTTCCAAAATATAAAAAATTTTAAAATCCAGCCCGGAAGCGGAGCCCGAAGCGAAGCCCGAAGCGGGGAGTCAAAAACTCATATAAATAATAGAGATACCAAATTGCTGGTAGCAACGATCGATTAAGCATACTATATACTATGCATGTTCCAAATTTCGAAGTGATTGGTCCACAATTATTGATTCTATAGAAAGAAATCTCAGAATAGGCAAAATCCTGAGTTCATAGCGAAGAGTGAGCCATGATAGAAATAATTAAATTTTTTGATTCCAATTATTTTGAGTTTGGCATGAAATTATATAGTTTCATTATTGTAGATAACGAGTTTTAAGAACAAAATTGGATCTGAAGGATATTTTCCAAGATATAAAAAATTTGAAAATCCAGCCCGGAAGCGGAGCCGGAAGCTGAAAGTCAAAAACTCATATAAATAATGAAGATACCAAATTGCTGGTAGCATCGATCGATTAGGCATACTATATACTATGCATGTTCCAAATTTCGAAGTGATTGGTCCACAATTACAGATTGTATAGAAAGAAATCTCAGAATAGGCAAAATTCTGAGTTCATAGCGAAGAGTGAGCCTTGATAAAAAAAATTAAATTTTTTGATTCCAATTATTTTGAGTTCGGTATGAAATTATATAGTTTCATCCATGTAGATTACGGATTTTGAAAACAAAATTGGATCTGGAGGATATTTTCCAAGATATAAAAAATTTAAAAATTCAGCCCGGAAGCGGAGCCCGAAGCGGGAAGTCAATAACTCATATAAATGATGAAGATACCAAATTGCTGGTAGCATCGATCGATTATGCATACTACATAATATGAATGTTCCAAATTCCGGAATGATTGGTCCACAATTACATATTCTATAGAAAGAAATCTCAGAATAGGCAAAATCCTGAGTTCATAGCGAAGAGTGAACCATGATAAAAAAAATAAATTTTTTGATTCCAATTATTTTGAGTTTGGCAGTAATTATATAGTTTCATTCATGAAGATCACAAATTTGGAGAATAAAATTGGATCTGGAGGATATTTTCCAAGATATAAAAAATTTGAAAATCCAGCCCGGAAGCGGAGCCGGAAGCGGGGAGTCAAAAACTCATATGAATATTGAAGATAACAAATTGCTGGTAGCATAGATCGATTAGGCATACTATATACTAAGCATGTTCCAAATTCCGAAGTGATTGGTCCACAATTACAGATTCTATAGAGAGAAATCTCAGAATAGGCAAAATCCTGAGTTCAAAGTGAAGAGTGAGCCATGATAAAAAAAATAAATTTTTTTATTCCAATTATTTTGAGTTTGGCAGTAGATTATATAGTTTCATTCATGTAGATCACGAATTTGGAGAACAAAATTGGATCTGGAGGATATTTTCCAAGATATAAAAAATTTGAAAATCCAGCCCGGAAGCGGAGCCGGAAGCTGGAAGTCAAAAACTCATATAAATAATTGAGATACCAAATTGCTGGTAGCATCAATCGATTAGGCATACTATATACTATGCATGTTCCAAATTTCGAAGTGATTGATCCACAATTACAGATTCTATAGAGAGAAATCTCAGAATAGGCAAAATCCTGAGTTCATAGCGAAGAGTGAGCCATGATAAAAAAAATAAATTTTTTGATTCCAATTATTTTGAGTTTGGCAGTAAATTATATAGTTTCATTCATGTAGATCACGAATTTGGAGAATAAAATTGGATCTGGAGGATATTTTCCAAGATATAAAAAATTTGAAAATCCAGCCCGGAAGCGGAGCCGGAAGCTGGAAGTCCAAAACTCCTATAAATAATCGAGATAACAAATTGCTGGTAGCATCGATCGATCAGGCATACTATATACTATGCATGTTCCAAATTTCGAAGTGATTGGTCCACAATTACAGATTCTATAGAGAAAAATCTCAGGATAGGCAAAATCCTGAGTTCATAGCAAAGAGTGTGCCATGATAAAAAAAAAAAATTTTTTTTGATTCCAATTATTTTGAGTTTGGCAGGAAATTATATAGTTTCATTCATGTAGATTACAAATTTAGAAAACAAAATTGGATCTGGAGGATATTTTCCATGATATGAATAATATAAAAATCAAGCCTGGAAGCGGAGCCGGAAGCAGGGAGCCGAAAACTCATATAAATAATGAAGATACCTAATTGCTGGTAGCATCGATCGATTCGGCATACTATATACTATGCATGCTCCAAATTTTGTAGTGATTGGTCCACAATTACAGATTCTAAAGGAAGAAATCTCAGAATAGGCAAAATCCTGAGTTCATAGCGAAGAGTGAGCCATGAATAAAAAAAATTATATTTCTTGATTCCAATTATTTTGAGTCTGGCATGTAATTATATAGTTCCATACATGTAGATTACGAATTTTGGAAACAGAATTGGATCTGGAGGATATTTTCCAAGATATAAAAAATAAAAAATCTAGCCCGGAAGCGGAGCCGGAAGCGGGGAGTCAAAAACTCATATGGATAATGAAGATACCAAATTGCTGGTTGCATCGATCGATTTGGCATACTATATACTATGCATGTTTCAAATTTCGAAGTGATTGGTCCACAATTACAGATTCTATAGAAAGAAATTTCAGAATAGGCAAAATCCCGAGTTCATAGCGAAGAGTGAGCCATGGATAAAAAAAATTGAGTTTTTTGATTCCAATTATTTTGAGTCTGGCATGAAATAATATAGTTTCATTCATGTAGATTACGAATTTTGAGAACAAAATTGGATCTGGAGGATATTTTCCAAGATATAAAAAATTTAAAAATCCAGCCCGGAAGCGGAACCGGAAGCGGGGAGTCAAAAACTCATATAAATAATCAAGATACCAAATTGCTGGTAGCATCGATCGATTAGGCATACTATATACTATGCATGTTCCAGATTTCGTAGTGATTGGTCCACAATCACAGATTCTATAGAAATAAATCTCAGAATAGGCAAAATCCTGAGTTCATAGCGAAGAGTGAGCCATGAATAAAAAAAATTAAATTTTTTGATTCCAATTATTTTGAGTTCAGCATGAAATTATATAGTTTCATTCATGTAGATTACGAATTTTGAAAACAAAATTGGATCTGGAGGATATTTTCCAAGATATAAAAAATTTAAAAATCCAGCCCGGAAGCGGGGAGTCAAAAACTCATATAAATAATGAAGATACCAAATTGTTGGTAGCATCGATCGATTAGGTATACTATATTATATGCATGTTCAAAATTTCGAAGTGATTGATCCACAATTACAGATGCTATAGAAAGAAATCTGAGAATAGACAAAATCCTGAGTTCATAGCGAAGAGTGAGCCATGAATAAAAAAAATTAAATTTTTTGATTTCAATTATTTTGAGTTTGATACATGTTGATTACGAATTTTGAAAACAAAATTGGATCTGGAGGATATTTTCCAAGATATAAAAAATTTAAAAATCCAGCCCGGAAGCGGAGCCCGAAGCGGGGAGTCAAAAACTCATATAAATAATGAAGATACCAAATTGTTGGTAGCATCGATCGATTAGGCATACTATATACTATGCATGCTCCAAATTTTCGAAGTGATTGGTCCACAATTACAGATTCTATAGCAAGAAATCTCAGAATAGGCAAAATCCTGAGTTCATAGCGAAGAGTGAGCCATGAATAAAAGAAATTAAATTTCTTGATTCCAATTATTTTGAGTCTGGCATGAAATTATATAGTTTTATACATGTAGATTACGAATTTTGAAAACAAAATTGGAACTAGAGGATATTTTCCAAGATATAAAAGATAGAAAGTCCAGCCCGGAAGCGGAGCCGGAAGCGGGGAGTCAAAAACTCATATAAATAATGAAGATTCCAAATTTCTTGGCGCATCGATCGATTAGGTATACTATATTATATGCATGTTCCAAATTTCGAAGTGATTGGTTCACAATTACAGATTCTATAGAAAGAAATCTCAGAATAGGCAAAATCCTGAGTTCAAAGCGAAGAGTGAGCCATGAATAAAAAAAATTAAATTTCTTGATTCCAATTATTTTGAGTCTGGCATGAAATTATATAGTTTCATACATGTAGATTACGAATTTTGAAAACAAAATTGGATCTGGAGGATATTTTCCAAGATATAAAAATAGAAAATCCAGCCCGGAAGCGGGAAGTCAAAAACTCATATGAATAATGAAGATACCAAATTGTTGGTAGCATCGATCGATTAGGCATACTATATACTATGCATGTTCCAGATTTCGTAGTGATTGGTCCACAATCACAGATTCTATAGAAAGAAATCTCAGAATAGGCAAAATCCTGAGTTCATAGCGAAGAGTGAGCCATGATAAAAAAAAAAAAATTTTTTGATTCCAATTATTTTGAGTTTGGCATGGAATTATATAGTTGCATTCATGTGGATTACGAATTTTGAAAACAAAATTGGATCCGGAGGATATTTTCCAAGATATAAAAAATTTAAAATTCCAGCCCGGAAGCGGAGCCCGAAGCGGGGAGTCAAAAACTCATATAAATAATGAAGATACCAAATTGCTGGTAGCATCGATCGATTAGGCATACTATATAATATGCATGCTCCAAATTTTCGAAGTGATTGGTCCACAATTACAGATTCTATAGCAAGAAATCTCAGAATAGGTAAAATCCTGAGTTCATAGCGAAGAGTGAGCCATGAATGAAAAAAATTAAATTTCTTGATTCCAATTATTTTGAGTCTGGCATGAAATTATATAGTTTTATACATGTAGATTACGAATTTTGAAAACAAAATTGGATCTGGAGGATATTTTCCAAGATATAAAAGATAGAAAGTCCAGCCCGGAAGCGGAGCCGGAAGCGGGGAGTCAAAAACTCATATAAATAATGAAGATACCAAATTTCTTGGCGCATCGATCGATTAGGCATACTATATTATATGCATGTTCCAAATTTCGAAGTGATTGGTTCACAATTACAGATTCTATAGAAAGAAATCTCAGAATAGGCAAAATCCTGAGTTCAAAGCGAAGAGTGAGCCATGAATAAAAAAAATTAAATTTCTTGATTCCAATTATTTTGAGTCTAGCATGAAATTATATAGTTTCATACATGTAAATTACGAATTTTGAAAACAAAATTAGATCTGGAGGATATTTTCCAAGATATAAAAAATAGAAAATCCAGCCCGGAAGCGGAGCCGGAAGCGGGAAGTCAAAAACTCATATGAATAATGAAGATACCAAATTGGTGATAGCATCGATCGATTTGGCATACTATATACTATGCATGTTCCAAATTTCTAAGTGATTGGTCAACAATTACAGATTCTATAGAAAGAAATCTCAGAATAGGCAAAATCCTGAGTTCATAGCGAAGAGTGAGCCATGAATAAAAAAAATTGAATTTTTTGATTTCAATTATTTTGAGTCTGGCATGGAATTATATAGTTTCATTCATGTTGATTACGAATTTTGAAAACAAAATTGGATCTGGAAGATATTTTCCAAGATATAAAAAATTTAAAAATCCAGCCCGGAAGCGGAGCCGGAAGCGGGGAGTCAAAAACTTATATAAATAATGAAGATACCAAATTGTTGGTAGCATCGATCGATTAGACATACTATATAATATGCATGTTCCGAATTTCGAAGTTATTGGTCCACAATTACAGATGCTATAGAAAGAAATCTCAGAATAGGCAAAATCCTGAGTTCATAGCGATGAGTGAGACATGAATAAGAAAAATTAAATTTTTTGATTCCAATTATTTTGAGTCTGGCATGAAATTATATAGTTTCATACATGTAGATCACGAATTTCGGAAACAAAATTGGATCTGGAGGATATTTTCCAAGATATAAAAAATTTAATAATCCAGCCCGGAAGCGGAGCCCGAAGCGGGGAGTCAAAAACTCATATAATTAATGGAGACACTAGATCGCTGGTAGCATCGATCGATTAGGCATACTATATACTATGTATGATCCAAATTTTGAAGTGATTGGTCCACAATTACAGATTCTATAGAAATAAATCTCAGAATAGGCAAAATTCTGAGTTCATAGCGAAGAGTGAGCCATGATAAAAAAAATTAAATTTTTTGATTCCAATTATTTTGAGTTTGGCATGAAATTATATAGTTTTATTCAGGTAGATCACGAATTTGGAAAACAAAATTGGATCTGGAGGATATTTTCCAAGATATAAAAAATTTAAAAATCCAGCCCGGAAGCGGGGAGTCAAAAACTCATATAAATAATGAAGATACCAAATTGTTGGTAGCATCGATCGATTAGGCATACTATATACTATGCATGTTTCAAATTTTGAAGTGACTGGTCCACAATTACAGATTCTATAGAGAAAAATCTCAGAATAGGCAAAATCCTGAGTTCATAGCGAAGAGTGAGCCATGATAAAAAAAATTACATTTTTTGATTCCAATTATTATGAGTCTGGCATGAAATTATATAGTTTTATTCATATAGATCACGAATTTGGGAAGCAAAATTGGATCTGGAGGATATTTTCCAAGATATGAAAAATTTAAAAATCCAGCCCGGAAGCGGAGCCGGAGGCGGGGAGTCAAAAACTTATATAAATAATGGAGATACCAGAATACTGGTAGCATCGATCGATTAGGCATACTATATACTATGCATGTTTAAAATTTCGAAGTGATTGGTCCACAATTACAGATTCTATAGAGAGAAATCTCAGAATAGGCAAAATCCTGAGTTCATAGCGAAAAGTGAGCCATGATAAAAAAAAAATAATTTTTTATTCCAATCATTTTGAGTTTGGCATGGAATTATATAGCTTTATTTATGTAGATCACGAATTTGGAAAAAAAAATTGGATCTGGAGGATATTTTCCAAGATATAAAAAATTTAAAAATCCAGCCTGGAAGCGGAGCCGGAAGCGGGGAGTCAAAAACTTTTATAAATAATGGAGATACCAAATTGCTGGTAGCATCGATCGATTAGGACTACTATATACTATGCATGTTCCAAATTTCGAAGTGATTGGTCTACAATTACAGATTCTATAGAGAGAAATCTCAGAATAGGCAAAATTCTGAGTTCATAGCGAAGAGTGAGCCATGATAAAAAAAAAAAAATTTTTTTGATTCCAATAATTTCGAGTTTGGCATAAGATTATATAGTTTTATTCATGTAGATCACGAATTTGGAGAACAAAATTGGATCCGGAGGATATTTTCCAAGATATAATATATTTAAAAATCCATTCCGGAAGCGGAGCCGGAAGCGGGGAGTCAAAAACTCATATAAATAATGAAGATACCAAATTGCTGGTAGCATCGATCGATTAAGTATACTATATACTATGCATGTTCCAAATTTCGAAGTGATTGGTCTACAATTACAGATTCTATAGAGAGAAATCTCAGAATAGGCAAAATCCTGAGTTCATAGCGAAGAGTGAGACATGATAAAAAAAATTAAATTATTTGATTCCAATTATTTTGAGTTTGGCATGAAATTATATAGTTTTATTTATGTAGATCACGAATTTGGGAAACAAAATTGGATCTGGAGGATATTTTCCAAGATATAAAAAATTTAAAAATCCAGCCCGGAAGCGGAGCCGGAAGCGGGGAGTCAAAAACTCATATAAATAATGAAGATACCAAATTGCTGGTAGCATCGATCGATTTGGCATACTATATACTATGCATGTTATAAATTTCGAAGTGATTGGTTCACAATTACAGATTCTATAGAAAGAAATCTCAGAATAGGCAAAATCCTGAGTTCATAGCGAAGAGTGAGCCATGATAAAAAAAATAAATTTATTTAAATAATATGACTCTTCTAAATTACGAAAATAACCTTAGAATCGCTGTGCGATGAGTATTCTTCGAAATATGGACGTTTGAAAAATCATGTTTTTTTTCGCTAAAAATGTCAAAATTTTTCATTTTTTCGTATTTTTTGCTCATTATCTCTGGAAATATGAGTGCTATGCAATTGGCAATCACTATTGTCGATCGGCTAGACATCTGGCAATCTATATTCCAAATTTCAAAACAATTGAGCGACAAATATTAATTTTATAGGCAGTAGATTGAAAATTGGTCATCTCTGAAAAATGTTGGCAAGGGGTACCCCTCGCGAAAAAGTTGAAATTTTATAAAAAATATTTTTTCGCATTTTTGATGTTTTTGGTGTCAAAATGAATACTATAACTCATCTAGATCACGAAAATAGCCTTAGAATTGCTGTACGACGCGTATTTTCCAAGATTTCGACGTTTTAAAAAAATGTATTTTTTATAGAAATTAGCATATGTTACATGAAATTTTTTTTTGCAATTCTCAAGTTTTTAGTGTTTAAATGAATAATATGACTCTTCTAGATTACGAAAATAACCTTAGAATCGCTGTGCGATGAGTATTTTTCAAGATATGGACGTTTGAAAAATCATGTTTTTTTCCGCTAAAAATGCTGAAATTTTCCATTTTTCTCCATTTCTCCCTCATTATCTCTGGAAATATGAGTGCTATGCAATTGGCAATTACTATAGTCGATCGACTAGACATCTGGCAATCTATATTCCAAATTTCAAGACAATTGCGCGACAAATATTAATTTTATAGGCAAAAGATTGAAAATTGGTCATCTCTGAGAAATGATGGCAAGGGGTACCCCCTGCGAAAGAGTTGAAATTTGATAAAAAAAAATATTTTTTGCATTTTTGATGTTTTTGGTGTCAAAATAAATATTATAGCTCATCTAGATCACGAAAATAGCCTTAGAATTGCTGTACGACGCATATTTTTCGAGATTTCGACGTTTTAAAAAAATGTATTTTTTATAGAAATTAGCATATTTCTCATGAAATTTTTTTTTTGCAATTCTCAAGTTTTTATCTCTTAAATGAATAATATGACTCTGCTAGATTTGGATTGCTTTACGACGCGTATTTTTCGAGATTTCGACGTTTTAAAAGAATGTATTTTTTATAGAAATTAGCTTATTTTTCATGAAATTTTTTGTTTGCAATTCTAAAGTTTTCATTTCTTGAATAAATAATATGACTCTTTTAGATTACGAAAATTTTCTTAGAATCGCTGTGCGATGAGTATTTTTCGAGATATGGACGTGTTTTTTTCCGCTAAAAATGCCAAAATTTTCAATTTTTTTCCGTTTCTTCCTCATTATCTCTAGAAATATGAGTGCTATGCAATTGGCAATTACGATAGTCGTTCGGATAGACATCTGGCAATCTATATTCCAAATTTCAAGACAATTGAGCGACATATGTTAATTTTATAGGCAAAAAATTGAGAATTGGTCATCTCTGAATAATGATGTCAAGGGGTACGCCTTGCGAAAAAGTTGAAATTTGATATAAAATATTTTTTCGCATTTTTGATGTTTTTAGTGTCAAAATAGATACTATAACTCATCTACATCAAGAAAATTGCCTTAGAATTGCTGTACGACGCGTATTTTTCGTGATTTCGACGTTTTAAAAAAATGTATTTTTTATAGAAATTAGCATATATTTTATGAAATTTTTTTTTTGCAATTCTTAAGTTTATAGTGTTTAAACAAATGATATGACTCTTCTAGATTACGAAAATAACCTTAGAATCGCTGTGCGATGAGTATTTTTCGAGATATGGACGTTTGAAATATCATGCTTTTTTTCGCTAAAAATGCCAAAATTTTCCATTTTTTTCCATTTCTGCCTCATTATCTCTGGAAATATGAGTGCTATGCAATTGGCAATTACTATAGTCGATCGGCTAGACATCTGGCAATCTATATTCCAAATTTCAAGACAATTGAGCGACAAATGTTAATTTTATAGGCAAAAGATTGAAAATTGGTCATCACTGAAAAATGATGGCAAGGGGTACGCCTTGCGAAAAAGTTGAAATTTGATATAAAATATTTTTTCGCATTTTTGATGTTTTTGGTGTCAAAATAAATACTATAACTCATCTAGATCAAGAAAATTGCCTTAGAATTGCTATACGACGCGTATTTTTCGAGATTTCGACGTTTTAAAAAAATGTATTTTTTATAGAAATTAGCATAAATTTTATGAGAATTTTTTCTGCAATTCTCAAGTTTTCAGAGTTTAAATAAATAATATGTATTTTTTATAGAAATTAGCATATTTTTCATGAAATTTTTTCATGCAATTCTCAAGTTTTTAGTGTTTAAACAAAAAATATGACTCTTCTAGATTACGAAAATAACCTTAGAATTGCTGGGCGATGAGTGTTTTTCGAGATATGGACGTTTGAAAAATCATGTTTTTTTTTTCGCTAAAAATTCCAAAATTTTCCATTTTTTTCCATTTCTTCCTCATTATCTCTAGAAATATTAGTGCTATGCAATTGACAATTACTATAGTCGATCGGCTAGACATCTGGCAATCTATATTCCAAATTTCAAGACAATTGAGCGACAAATATTGATTTTATAGGCAAAAGATTGAAAATTGGTCATCTCTGAAAAGTGAAATCAAGGCTATACCCTTCAAAAATGCCGAAATTTGATAAAAAATATTTTCTCGCATTTTTGATGTTTTTGGTGTCAAAATTAATACTATAACTCATCTAGATCACGAAAATAGCCTTAGAATTGCTGTACGACGCGTATTTTTCGAAATTTCGACGTTTCAAAAAAATGCATCTTCTATAGAAATTAGCATATTTTTCATGAAATTTTTTTTTGCAATTCTCAAGTTTTTAGTGTTGAAATAAATAATATGACTCTTCTAGATTACGAAAATAACCTTAGAATCGCTGTGCGATGAGAATTTTCCGAGATATGGACGTTTGAAAAATCATGTTTCTTTCGCTAAAAATGCCAAAATTTTCCATTTTTTTCCATTTCTTCCTCATTATCTCGGGAAATATAAGTGCTATGCAATTGGCAATTACTATAGTCGATCGGCTAGACATCTGGCAATCTATATTCCAAATTTCAAGACAATTGAGCGACAAATATTAATTTTATAGGCAAAAGATTGGAAATTAGTCATCTCTGTAGAAAGAAATGAAAATTATTCATCTCTGAAAAATGATGGCAAGGGATACCCCTTGCGAAAAAGTTGAAATTTGATAAAAAATATTTTTTCGCATTTTTGATGTTTTTGGTGTCAAAATAGATAGTATAACTCATCTAGATCACGAAAATTGCCTTAGAATTGCTGTACGACGCGTATTTTTCGAGATTTCGACGTTTTAAAAAAATGTATTTTTTATAGAAATTAGCATATTTTTCATAAAATTTTTTTTTGCAATTCTCAAGTTTTTAGTGTTCAAATAAATAATATGACTCTTCTAGATTACGAAAATAACCTTAGAATCGCTGTGCGATGAGTATTTTTCGAGATATGGACGTTTGAAAAATCATGTTTTTTTTCGCTAAAAATGCCAAAATTTACCATTTTTTTCCATTTCTTTCTTATTATCTCTGAAAATATGAGTGCTATGCAATTGACAACTACTATAGTCGATCGGCTAAACATCTGGTAGTCTATATTCCATATTTCAAGACAATTGAGCGACAAATGTTAATTTTATAGGCAAAAGATTGAAAATTTGGTCATCTCTGAAAAATGATGGCAAGGGGTACGCCTTGCGAAAAAGTTGAAATTTGATATAAAATACTTTTTCGCATTTTTGATGTTTTTGGTGTCAAAATAAATACTATAACTCATCTAGATCAAGAAAATTGCCTTAGAATTGCTGTACGACGCGTATTTTCCGAGATTTCGACGTTTTAAAAAAATGTATTTTTTATAGAAATTAGCATATATTTTATGAAAATTTTTCTTGCAATTCTCAAGTTTTTAGAGTTTAAATAAATAATATGGCTCTTCTAGATTACGAAAATAACCTTAGAATTGCTGTGCGATGAGTATTTTTCGAGATATGGACGTTTGAAGAATCATGTTTTTTTTCGCTAAAAATGCCAAAATTTTCCATTTTTTTCCATTTCTTTCTTATTATCTCTGAAAATATGAGTGCTATGCAATTGACAACTACTATAGTCGATCGGCTAAACATCTGGTAGTCTATATTCCATATTTCAAGACAATTGAGCGACAAATGTTAATTTTATAGGCAAAAGATTGAAAATTTGGTCATCTCTGAAAAATGATGGCAAGGGGTACGCCTTGCGAAAAAGTTGAAATTTGATATAAAATACTTTTTCGCATTTTTGATGTTTTTGGTGTCAAAATAAATACTATAACTCATCTAGATCAAGAAAATTGCCTTAGAATTGCTGTACGACGCGTATTTTCCGAGATTTCGACGTTTTAAAGAAATGTATTTTTTATAGAAATTAGCATATATTTTATGAAAATTTTTCTTGCAATTCTCAAGTTTTTAGAGTTTAAATAAATAATATGGCTCTTCTAGATTACGAAAATAACCTTAGAATTGCTGTGCGATGAGTATTTTTCGAGATATGGACGTTTGAAGAATCATGTTTTTTTTCGCTAAAAATGCCAAAATTTCATTTTCTGCCATTTGTTCCTCATTATCTCTGGATATATGAGTGCTATGCAATTGGCAATCACTGCAGTCGATCGACTAGACATCTGGCAATCTATATTCCAAATTTCAAGACAATTGAGCGACAAATATTAATTTTACAGGCAAAAGATTGAAAATTGGTCATCTCTGAAAAGTGAAATCAAGGCTATACCCTTCAAAAAATGCCGAAATTTGATTAAAAATATTATCTCGCATTTTTGATGTTTTTGGTGACAAAATATATATTATAACCCATCTAGATCACGAAAATAGCCTTAGAATTGCTGTACGACGCGTATTTTTCGAGATTTCGACGTTTTAAAAAAATGTATTTTTTATAGAAATTAGCATATATTTTATGAAAGATTTTTTCTGCAATTCTCCAGTCTTTAGTGTTTAGATAAATAATATGACTCCTCTAGATTACGAAAATAACCTTAGAACCGCTGTGCGATGAGTATTTTTCGAGATATGGACGTTTGAAAAATCATGTTTTTTTCGCTAAAAATGCCAAAATTTTCCATTTCTTTCCATTTCTTCCTCATTATCTCTGGAAATATGAGTGCTATGCAATTGGCAATTACTAGAGTCGATCGGCTAGACATCTGGAAATCTATATTACAAATTTCAAGACAATTGAGCGACAAATATTAATTTTATAGGCAAAAGATTGAAAATTGGTCATCTCTGAAAAATGATGGCAAGGAGCACCCCTTGCGAAAAAGTTGAAATTTGATAAAAAATATTTTTTCGCATTTTCGATGTTTTTGGTGTCGAAATGAATACTATAACTCATCTAGATCACGAAAATAGCCTTAGAATTGCTGTACGACGCGTATTTTTCGAGATTTCGACGTTTTAAAAAAATGTATTTTTTATAGAAATTAGCATATTTTTCATGAAATTTTTTTTTGCAATTCTCAAGTTTTTAGTGTTCAAATAAATAATATGACTCTTCTAGATCACGAAAATAACCTTAGAATCGCTGTGCGATGAGTATTCTTCGAGATATGGACGTTTGAAAAATCATGTTTTTTTTCGCTAAAAATGCCAAAATTTTCAATTTTTTTTCATTTCTTCCTCATTATCTCTAGAAATATTGGTGCTATGCAATTGGCAATTACTATAGTCGACCGGCTAGACATCTGGCAATCTATATTCAATATTTCAAGACAATTGAGCGACAAATATTAATTTTATAGGCAAAAGATTGAAAATTGGTCATCTCTGAGAAATGATGGCAAGGAGTACCCCTTGCGAAAAAGTTGAAATTTGATAAAAAAAATTTTTTCGCATTTTTGATGTTTTTGGTGTCGAAATAAATACTATAGCTCATCTAGATCACGAAAATAGCCTTAGAATTGCTGTACGACGCGTATTTTTCGAAATTTCGACGTTTTAAAAAAATGTATTTTTTATAGAAATTAGCATATTTTTCATAAATTTTTTTTTTGCAATTCTCAAGTTTTTAGTTTTCAAATAAATAATATGACTCTTCTAGATTACGAGAATGACCTTAGAATCGCTGTGCGATGAGTATTTTTCGAGATATGGACGTTTGAAAAATCATGTTTTTTTTTTCCGCTAAAAATGCCAAAATTTTCCATTTCTTTCCATTTCTTTCTCATTATCTCTGGAAATATGAGTGCTATGCAATGGGCAATTACTATAGTCGATCGACTAAACATCTGGCAATCTATATTCCATATTTCAAGACAATTGAGCGACAAATATAATTTTATAGGCAAAAGATTGGAAATTGGTCATCTCTGAAAAATGATGGCAAGGGGTACCCCTTGCGAAAAAGTTGATATTTGATAAAAAATATTTTTTCGCTTTTTTGATGTTTCTGGTGTCAAAATAAATACTATAACTCATCTAGATCACAAAAATAGCCTTAGAATTGCTGTACGACGCGAATTTTTCGAGATTTCGACGTTTTAAAAAAATATATTTTTTATAGAAATTAGCATATATTTTATGGGTATTTTTTTCTGCAATTCTCAAGTTTTTAGTGTTTAAATAAATAAAATGACTCTTCTAGATTACGAAAATAACCTTAGAATCGCTTAGCGATGAGTATTTTTCGAGATATGGACGTTTGAAAAATCATGTTTTTTTTCGCTAAAAATGCCAAAATTTTCCTTTTTTTTCCATTTCTTCCTCATTATCTCTGGAAATATGAGTGCTATGCAATTGGCAATTACTATAGTCGATCGACTAGACATCTGGCAATCTATATTCCAAATTTCAAGACAATTGAGCGACAAATATCAATTTTATAGGCAAAAGATTGAAAATTGGTCATCTCTGAAAAGTGAAATCAAGTCATCAAAAACTGCCCAAATTTGATAAAAAATATTTTTTCGCCTTTTTGATGTTTTTGGTGTCAAAATAAATACTATATCTCATCTAGATCACGAAAATAGCCTTAGAATTGCTGTACGACGCGTATTTTTCGGGATTTCGACGTTTTAAAAAAATGTATTTCTCATAGAAATTAGCATATTTTTCATGGAATTTTTTTCTGCAATTCTCAAGTTTTTAGTGTTTGAATAGATAATATGACTCTTCTAGATTACGAAAATAACCTTAGAATCGATGTGCGATGAGTATTTTTCGAGATATGGACGTTTGAAAAATCATGTTTTTTTTCGCTAAGAATGCCAAAATTTTCCTTTTTTTTCCATTTCTTCCTCATTATCTCTGGAAGTATGAGTGCTATGCAATTGGCAATTACTATAGTCGATCGGCTAGACATCTGGTAATCTATTTTCCAAATTTCAAGACAATTGAGCCGCAAATATTAATTTTATAGGCAAAAGATTGAAAATTGGTCATCTCTGAAAAGTGAAATCAAGTCATCAAAAAATGCCTAAATTTGATAAAAAATATTTTTTCGCTTTTTTGATGTTTTTGGTGTCAAAATAAATACTATAACTCATCTAGATCACGAAAATAGCCTTAGAATTGCTGTACGACGTGTATTTTTCGGGATTTCGACGTCAAAAAAAATGTATTTTTCATAGAAATTAGCATATTTTTCATGAAAATTTTTTTTTGCACTCCTCAAGTTTTTAGTGTTTGAATAAATAATATGACTCTTCTAGATTACGAAAATAACCTTAGAATCGCTGTGCGATAAGTATTTTTCGAGATATGGACGTTTGAAGAATCATGTTTTTTTTCGTTAAAAATGCCAAAATTTTCCATTTTTTTCCATTCCTTCCTCATTATCTCTGGAAGTATGAGTGCTATGCAATTGGCAATTACTATAGTCGATCGGCTAGACATCTGGCAATCTATATTCCAAATTTCAAGACAATTGAGCTACAAACATTTATTTTATAGGCAAAAGATTGAAAATTGGTCATCTCTGAAAAGTGAAAACAAGTCATCAAATAATGCCGAAACTTGATAAAAAATATTATTTCGCCTTTTTGATGTTTTTGGTGTCAAAATAAATACTATAACCCATCTAGATCACGAAAATAGCCTTAGAATTGCTGTACGACGCGTATTCTTCGAGATTTTGACGTTTTAAAAAAATGTTTTTTTAATAGAAATTAGCATATTCTTCATGAAATTTTTTTTTCGCAATTCTCAAGTTTTAAGTGTTTAAATGAATAATATGACTCTTCTAGATTACGAAAATAACCTTAGAAACGCTGTGCGATGAGTATTTTTCGAGATATGGACGTTTGAAAAATCATGTTTTTTTTCGTTAAAAATGCCAAAATTTTCAATTTTTTTCCATTTTTTCCTCATTATCTCTGGAAATATGAGTGCTATGCAACTAGCAATTACTAAAGTCGATCGACTAGACATCTGGCAATCTATATTCCACATTCAAGACAACTGAGCGACAAATATTAATTTTATAGGCAAAAGATTGAAAATTGGTCATCTCTGGAAAGTGAAATCAAGGCTTTACACTTCAAAAAATGCCGAGATTTGATAAGAATATTTTTTCGCATTTATGATGTTTTTGGTGTCAAAATAAATACTATAACTCATCTAGATCACGAAAATAGCCTTAGAATTGCTGTGCGAAGCGTATTTTTCGAGATTTCGACGTTTAAAAAAATGTATTCTTCATAGAAATTAGCATATATTTCATGAAAATTTTTTTTTGCAATTCTTAAGTTTTTAGTGTTTAAATAAATAATATGACTCTTCTTGATTACGAAAATAACCTTAGAATCGCTGTGCGATGAGTATTTTTCGAGATATGGACGTTTGAAAAATCATGTTCTTTTTTCGCTGAAAATGCCAAAATTTTCCATTTTTTTTCATTTCCCTCATTATCTCTGGAAATATGAGTGCTATGCAATTGACAATTACTATAGTCGATCGGCTAGACATCTGACAATCTATATTCCAAATTTCAAGACAAATGAGCGACAAATATTAATTTTATAGGCAAAAGATTGAAAATTGGTCATCTCTGAAAAATGATGGCTAGGGGCACCCCTTGCGAAAAAGTTGAAATTTGATAAAAAATATTTTTTCGCATTTTTGATGTTTTTGGTGTCAAAATAAATACTTTAACTCATCTAGATCACGAAAATAGCCTTAGAATTGCTGTACGACACGTATTTTTCGAGATTTCGAGGTTTCAAAAAAATGTATTTTTTAGTGGAATTGGCAGTTTTTTCATGAAATTTTTTTCTGCAATTGCTGTGCGATGAGTATTTTCTGAGATATGGGCGTTTTAAAAATTGTATTTTTTGCAAAAATTACTGATTTTTTTCCGCTTTTTTGATGTTTCTGGAGTCAAAATATATAGAATGATTAATCTAGAATACGAAAATGACCTTAGAATTGCTGTGCGATGAGTATTTTCCGATATATGGGCGTTTTAAAAATTGTATTTTTTGCAAAAATTACTGATTTTTTCCCCGCTTCTTTGATGTTTTTGGTATCAAAATATTTAGAATGATTAATCTAGATTACGAAAATGACCTTAGAATTGCTGTGCGATGAGTATTTTCCGAGATATGGGCATTTGAAAATTGGATTTTTTGTCAAAATTACTGATTTTTTTCCGCTTTTTCGATGTTTTTGGTGTCAAAATATTTAGAATGATCAATATAGATTACGAAAATGACCTAAGAATTGCTGTGCGGTGAGTATTTTCCGAGATATGAGCGTTTTAATAATTGTATTTTTTGCAAACATAACCGATTTTTTTTCCGCTTTTTTGATGTTGTTGGTGTCAAAATATATAGAATGATTAATCTAGATTACGAAAATGACCTTAAAATTGCTGTGCGATGAGTATTTTCCGAGATATGGACGTTTTGAAAATTGTATTTTTTGCAAAAATTACTGATTTTTTTTCCGCTTTTTCGATGTTTTTGGTGTCAAAATATATAGAATGATTAATCTAGATTACGAAAATGACCTTAGAATTGCTGTGCGATAAGTATTCTCCGAGATATGGGCGTTTTAAAAATTGTATATTTTGCAAAAATTACAGATTTTTTTACCGCTTTTTTGATGTTGTTGGTGTCAAAATATATAGGATGATTAATCTAGATTACGAAAATGACCTTAGAATTGCTGTGCGATGAGTATTTTCCGAGATATGGGCGTTTTGAAAATTGTATTTTTTGCAAAAATTACTGATTTTTTCTCAGCTTTTTCGATGTTTTTGGTATCAAAATATATAGGATGATTAATCTTCAATCAATTTTCAAAATGACCTTAGAATTGCTGTGCAATGAGTATTTTCCGAGATATGGGCGTTTTAAAAATTGTATTTTTTGCAAAAATTACTGATTTTTCTTCCGCTTTTTTGATGTTTTTGGTGTCAAAATATTCAGAATGATTAATCTAGATTACGAAAATGACCTTAGAATTGCTGTGCGATGAGTATTTTCCTAGATATGGGTGTTTTAAAAATTGTATTTTTTGCAAAAATTACTGATTTTTTTTCGCTTTTTCGATGTTTTTGGTGTCAAAATATGTAGAATGATTAATCTAGATTACGAAAATGACCTTAGAATTGCTGTGCGATGAGTATTTTCTGAGATATGGGCGTTTTAAAAATTGTATTTTTTGCAAAAATTACTGATTTTTTTTCCGCTTTCTCGATGTTTCTGGTGTCAAAATATATAGAATGAATAATCTAGATTACGAAAATGACCTTAGAATTGCTGTGCGATGAGTATTTTCCGAGACATGGGCGTTTTAAAAATTGTATTTTTTCCAAAAGTTACTGATTTTTTCTCCGCTTTTTCGATGTTTTTAGTGTCAAAATATGTAGAATGACTAAACTAGATTACGAAAATGACCTTAGAATTGCTGTGCGATGAGTATTTTCCGAGATATGGGCGTTTTAAAAATTGTATTTTTTGCAAAAATTACTGATTTTTTTTCCGCTTTTTCGATGTTTCTGGAGTCAAAATATATAGAATGATTAATCTAGAATACGAAAATGACCTCAGAATTGCTGTGCGATGAGTATTTTCCGATATATGGGCGTTTTAAAAATTGTATTTTTTGCAAAAATTACTGATTTTTTCCCCGCTTCTTTGATGTTTTTGGTATCAAAATATTTAGAATGATTAATCTAGATTACGAAAATGACCTTAGAATTGCTGTGCGATGAGTATTTTCCGAGATATGGGCATTTGAAAATTGGATTTTTTGTCAAAATTACTGATTTTTTTCCGCTTTTTCGATGTTTTTGGTGTCAAAATATTTAGAATGATCAATATAGATTACGAAAATGACCTAAGAATTGCTGTGCGGTGAGTATTTTCCGAGATATGAGCGTTTTAATAATTGTATTTTTTGCAAACATAACCGATTTTTTTTCCGCTTTTTTGATGTTGTTGGTGTCAAAATATATAGAATGATTAATCTAGATTACGAAAATGACCTTAAAATTGCTGTGCGATGAGTATTTTCCGAGATATGGGCGTTTTGAAAATTGTATTTTTTGCAAAAATTACTGATTTTTTTTCCGCTTTTTCGATGTTTTTGGTGTCAAAATATATAGAATGATTAATCTAGATTACGAAAATGACCTTAGAATTGCTGTGCGATAAGTATTCTCCGAGATATGGGCGTTTTAAAAATTGTTGTTGGTGTCAAAATATATAG
Organism: Dromius quadrimaculatus; assembly: GCA_963989225.1. NCBI lineage: Eukaryota > Metazoa > Arthropoda > Insecta > Coleoptera > Carabidae > Dromius > Dromius quadrimaculatus. The sequence continues at coordinate 52,775,298 of OZ022325.1, read as the reverse complement.
GATGATTAATCTAGATTACGAAAATGACCTCTGAATTGCTGTGCGATGAGTATTTTCTGAGATATGGGCGTTTTGAAAATTGTATTTTTTGCAAAAATTACTGATTTTTTCTCCGCTTTTTCGATGTTTTTGGTATCAAAATATATAGGATGATTAATCTTCAATCAATTTTCAAAATGACCTTAGAATTGCTGTGCGATGAGTATTTTCCGAGATATGGGCGTTTTAAAAATTGTATTTTTTGCAAAAATTACTGATTTTTCTTCCGCTTTTTTGATGTTTTTGGTGTCAAAATATTCAGAATGATTAATCTAGATTACGAAAATGACCTTAGAATTGCTGTGCGATAAGTATTTTCTGAGATATGGGCGTTTTAAAAATTGTATTTTTTGCAAAAATTACTGATTTTTTTTCCGCTTTCTCGATGTTTCTGGTGTCAAAATATATAGAATGAATAATCTAGATTACGAAAATGACCTTAGAATTGCTGTGCGATGAGTATTTTCCGAGACATGGGCGTTTTAAAAATTGTATTTTTTCCAAAAGTTACTGATTTTTTCTCCGCTTTTTCGATGTTTTTAGTGTCAAAATATGTAGAATGACTAAACTAGATTACGAAAATGACCTTAGAATTGCTGTGCGATGAGTATTTTCCGAGATATGGGCGTTTTAAAAATTGTATTTTTTGCAAAAATTACTGATTTTTTCTCCGCTTTTTCGATGTTTTTGGTTTGAAAATATGTAGAATGATTAATCTAGATTACGAAAATGACCTTAGAGTTGCTGTGCGATGAGTATTTTCCGAGATATGGGCGTTTTAAAAATTGTATTTTTTGCAGATTACTGATTTTTTTTCCGCTTTTTTGATGTTTTTGGTGTCAAAATATTTAGAATGATTAATCTAGATTACGAAAATGACCTTAGAATTGCTGTGCGATAAGTATTTTCCGAGATATGGGCGTTTTAAAAATTGTATTTTTTGCAAAAATTACTGATTTTTTTACCGTTTTTTTGATGTTTTCTATGTCAAAATATTTAGAATGATTAATCTAGATTACGAAAATGACCTAAGAATTGCTGTGCGATGAGTATTTTCCGAGATATGGGCGTTTTAAAAATTGTATTTTTTGCAAGAATTACTGATTTTTTTTCCGCTTTTTCGATGTTTTTGGTGTCAAAATATTTAGAATGATAAATCTAGATTACAAAAATGACCTCAGAATTGCTGTGCGATGGAAATAATTATTCAAATTCAAATCTTTTTTTGCAGAAGAATTATACTAAATTAATATTTGTGGCTTCCAGCCTCCCCTTCTAGCCATCCCTTATTTCAAAAGTTTTAAAATATGTCGATGGTATTAAAAATTACAAATATTACAAAATTACTACTTTGTGTACATCTGTCATTGATCATAAATTGTTGTATTTTCAATCTTTCTCATTTGGATATTTATGAGTCTGGGAGTGAATGAATTATCGTTTTAATATTAATATTTTGGCACCTCGCGGCAAGAACCCTGATTCAGCATGTCTGCGATCCAGGATACGCTGAAACAGAGTCACCCTACAGCTATTAGCTCCGAGCTGTGAAGTGCATAACTAACACATGAGCTAGCCCTACCTAACACATTTTAATGGATCGCAACCTGAAACCTAAAAAAGAACCTGAAACCTACAAAAGATTAGCGGGAGGGCAAGTGTCACTTAATTATGTTTCTGAACCAAGACCATGCGATGAAACCAGTGTGAAGCACCAATTCGATCCAAAGTCTTTACCTAATAATTCAGAAACGCGTGTAGTCTGAGGTTGCAAAGAAACACCGTGAACTGCTGGAAATGACCAAAGTGCAATGCGTAGTATAGTACAGTTAAAATTATTTGGCGATAGGTATCTCAGCGGGTACTCCGTAAGAGGATTAAAGAGATTTATGGTGTTATATTTACCAGGGTTGTACTCATAATATATTTTTCACATGAGATTTTCATAAAATGATACAAATAATAATAAAAAGAGGAGAAATTTTGCAGGGAACCAAATATTTTATTACAATATACAAATACAAACATTTTTTGAATTGATTCAGAAATTTACACTTAGTTGTTTCAATAAATTTTATTTAATATCTTCACACGTGTTTCGGTTTTTACACCATCATCAAAATTGTGTCACTTATATTGTTTATTTCACTTTTAATTAACTCCACAACATTATCACTTATGGACGGTGTTGCATTGTTTTTCCTAATACTTCTTTTTAATTGTCCCCAAATCAATTCAATTGGATTGAGTACACAGTAATACGGTGGTAATCTTAATACTGTATGCCCCAATTTTTTAGCCATAACGTCGCATATGTAAGTTTTTTCTACAAGTTTTGTTTGCGCTACTTCCAATAATTCATTTTTGGTATAGTTTTCCTCGAAAAATATATCATAGATTTGGTTGGTGTTTTTATTAATTGCCTGGAATGATAGCTGGCGTTATCTATAATCATAACACTGCTATCTGGAATATTTGGTAATAATTTATCGCAAAACCACTTTTCAAAAATTTCAGATGACATATTATCATGATAATCCAGACATGCGTTTCTCATGTTGTGACCTGATAAAAGTAAAGCTCCGTTCACCCATCCTTGCTCATTTCCCGCATGAAGAAAAATTATTCGTTTGCCCCGTGAAGCTGGAATATTTGCAGTACAATTCTCACTGCCATCGGTCCAGCTTTTTGATACAGTGTCATGTGTGTCATACCACGTTTCGTCCAGGTATATGATTGGGCGATTCTCTTCACGAAACTTTTTTAATTCTGATGTCAAATAACGATAGCGCCATTCACACAGTCGTCTACTTTCCATCAAAACTTGACGTTTATCAATTTTTTTGAATTTAAAATTCATACTTATAAGTGCATGACGAACCGTACCAACTGAGCATATAATATCACATTCATCTTTTAATTTCTGATGCAATAATGGGAGCGAAAGGAATATATTTTCACTGTGAAGGGAATATATTTTCCGACGGATGACATCTTTTTCAAACTCATTTAAAATTCGCGAACTACCGGCATCACTTCTTTGTTTTTTCAAACGTACACCTTCACTAATTATCCTTCTAACTATAGTACAAGGAACTTTAGTCATTACTGCAGTTTTTGATATTGGCGCACTTTCGTTATCGTCACTTTTCAAAAAATTGAACACGTTTAAAACTATTTGTTTAGCATCGTCTGATAAATGTTTGCGTTTCTGATCAGCGATTGTGGTGCTTTCTTCAAAATGTTCGTTTTCAGGTTGTAACATTTTTAATGTTCACTGCGACAATACTGTTGAACTAATGAATTTGAGATCTAGAACAACTAAAATGATATTTATAAAATTTTCCCAATTAATAGTCTTCTAAGAAACAACTTTAATGAAAATAAAACGTTAAAATTACCAAAATCCAATCCCAAGAAAGAAAATGAAAAAATTAATTTAATCCGCTCCTGAACACAAGTAGACTTAATACCTGCTGAGTTAAGCTAGCCCTTATCATTAGCGAGTCAAGTCAATCGCCAAATAAATTCAACTGCACTATACCAGGGTCGTACTACGCTATGATCTCTTTAAATTCCAGCAGACACAATCTGTGAAAAAAAGCCTGAAAAAGAATACATACACAAATAAAAAAACAAATCCCACATCCCACCCTCAATCAAAACGTTTCGCGGCATGAAATTACTAATTGAGTTTATTATTTAACCAATTTCAAACCCCAAAATTAACTGTGTATTAATTCACTTTATATACAACAAAAATAATTCGCAAAACTGTAATAAAAATTTAATTTAATTTTTGGTTGATCAGTATTTTTAATAAAATAAATTGGTTCTTGATTTTCATTTATTAGAAATTTCAATATTCACGAAGATGTTTCACATCTGCCAGGCGTTCCATGATGACCAACAATTTTTTTCTCATTGATAATTCGATAATTTAAACAGTAATTACAAGATGCTTCTCACTCTACGGCTAACATAAGATTGTACCTGCCAAACATTCAACACTAACTAATAAATTCGTGTTGCGAACGAGACTAAGGAAAAAAAAATCAAAATCAAAATATTTACCGGTTTGCTGTATGTACAGTGCAGTCCGCTAGAACTCTGCAGCTCGAACAGGAACTCATCTGGTTTCAGGAACACTGGAACTCTGCAGTTCAAGTTCTGCTGATTTCAGGAACACTGGAACATCCGGAAATGAATTTTGCCTTTTCTTTTAAAATTTGTACAGGCGTTTTTAAATTCTTGATGTTACAATAATTTTTTTTTTCAATCTTGCAACTAACTTCTGCCGATGATACAGTTATGATCTGCAAGGTCCTAACGGAAGTGAAGAATTCCGAAGTATCCACAGAAAAAGCTTCCTTCAAGTCAAAAAGACAGTCAAAGAATTGGCCAATATATCTTCAAATTGATTTGATCATTTCTGTAAATTGAAGAGAATTGTTTTAAAATGAATATAAAAATATTTCAAAGTTTTTATTCACCTGTTGATTTGGCCAATGATTCTTTGAATTGTTGGATAACTTCTGTAATATAGAATTCGAAGCACACTTGCTTGAGATTCTGCAGTTCGTGACATTTTTCCGCATAAATCCAAAACGATTGAACGTAGAATATTAGAATACAGTATTCAAGATGATAGTACTGTCTAGATGCTCGTATCCTATTTTCATTGAGATCGAATGAGTTGAAAGTGCACTAGACTTGACGATCTTGAAATTCAGAACTGTTAGCCATAGAATCCTGGAAATCAGTATTTAGGAATGTTGTAGCATGAGAATGATGACCTGCTGTTTCCATAGCAACCGACTAGCCGTAGAATGATGAGATGTTGTGTTTAATTATATATATCCAAAGATGTACAAGTAAGTCACGTGATGTCCAGGTCAGATTTTTAATGCTTGTGGACATAAATTTGTCGTTCCTATTTCCCGAAAAAGCTCTTCAAAGAATACGATTAAATATTTCCGGAAAACTGCAGCGGCGAAGCACAACTGATTATTTAAAATTGTATTCCTATTCTTACAACTAATTGAGACTGGGGCTAACTTTTACTGTTGATACTGTTGATGTAATAGACGAATTGGTGATACCAAGGAAGCTTGAATTTTGCACAGAAGCTTCTCTGAAATTAAAATATAATTTATTAACAAGACTATTAAGAAAAAAAGTCTGTTCTATTCACCTGTACTTTTTGCAATTTCCAATTATCTTCTTGCTTCTGGCATCAAAGTAACTGATAATAATTGGAATTACTTTTAGTTGCGTTTGTTGTTGATTTTTCAAGTCCACTTGGGTAAATATTTGACAGAGAGGGCAGGGAGCTCAATCAAATCATTAAATGCACATTTGTCGATTACATTTCCTCAAAATATTAATATTCACAGCACTGACAAAGCTATATTAATATCTTGGAACTGAATCTGCATTCAATCATTTGCTAAAACTAAAAATGCATAAATCCATATCTTTTGTTTCAAAGCGCCACATCAGGCGGAAAAATTGGAAAATTAATTATGAAAATATTATTGGACAGACAAGATTTATGCATACGGCACAATTTTTAATGAAACTGGCCCATTTTGAATAATGCCATAGCCAGAGGATCAACAAATCGAATAAAATTACACAAATCTGCTACAAAACACGAAACTTAGCTCAATGGATATAACATTATTTAAATAACAGTCAACTACTTTTTTTGTAGTTTTGTTCATAAATATACAGACTCAGTTGAATTTGGAGAAATTTTAATTAAAAAAATTTGTATGAATTTGAAAAAAAATTAATAAAAAGTTTGTAAACTGAGATTGCATACAACTTAAAAATAATACAAAAAGTGTATTCTTTTGCAAATTATTATGTTTGAATAATAAAAAGAAGCAGCAGCTATTGGAGCTTTTGGTCGAGTTGATGAGGTTTTGCAGCCAAATTTTTGGATGAAGCAGCATACATAAATAAGCAGCAAATTATTGAGATTTTGTGCAAGAAGAATACTCACATTAAAATACTTATAAACTAACAGTTAAAATAATATCAAATATAAATATGCACCATTAGGTGTAATAAAAACAAAATTTGAAAATAGAATTTAAGTACTAATAAGTAATTTCCACTTACTAATACTTTTTAAGAAAAGTTAATTATGAGCATTTGATATTAGTTTTAACTGTTTAAAAATTGGGGGCTTCTAAAGGGTGGACCTATCAAACAACCAAATGAACATTTACATTTGAACATATTTGCAAAAACTCGACATTTGATCATTTGACAAAATTGGGACCTTTATTGAGCACAGTTTTAAAAAATTGGCTCATTTAAAATAATGCCACAGCCCAAGGATTTATTTTGGAAACAAAATTTGGAAAATATAATAAATTGAATGAACGGAATTTGGCACAAGGGCTGTAACATTATTTGAATTTTTATTAAGGGCAGAGAGGGCTCAGATTTACAATAAATGGAGGGGATATTTGGTAATACAATTGTATCAGGAGTAATTTTGCTGTCGACTCATTTTGTCATATTTTTTTATTGGAAATTTGTCCGTTATAACTCCTTTTTTCTGGTGATAATTACTTGCTGCTATTTTTGATTAGTTATTGAAATCTTCTATCTTCAATTAAGTACTTTGGTCCGGTAATTTGCTGCTTTTATTTTGCTGTCTCCCATTTCAATTAGACAATTGTTTGCTGCTGATGATGATACCAATACTACTTGTAGATTCCTTCAAACTTCGGAAAAAAAGTATCTTTGACTGACTGAATGAAATTTCTCCTGATTTCGCCTGCCAAAACGTAAATCCATGGAACAAAATTGCTGCTTTTATCCTTTGACTGATAAATTTTGACTGTAATCTTCATGTGGAATAGATTATTGCCTCACCAAGCTCCAATTTTTGATTGGAAATCTGAATAAAAACGAAAAAATTTTGAATTAGTTAAACAGCCTAAAAAATTAGAAATAGAGAGAATAATAAATTTAAAATAAAAATTACACAAATAAAACTTGAAAAAAGAAATGAATATCGATTTTATCTGTACAAAACAAGTTCACATGCGTTATTTATTTAGCTAAAAATTACCACGGCTAACCATATCAAACAAAATAAATCCTATTTTATTTGCATTCAGCATTCAACAATAAAATATTCAAATATAGTGCATTAATATTTATTATTGTGGTTCAAATACTGACCCTTTATTGATTTTTAGGCAAAAAACAAAACAACTGCTGTGATAAAAAGAAACAACCGAACAAAACCAATTGCGTAACCAAAAAATAATTGCCCATCTTACAGCATTTATTGAAATATTTACTTATATTTCTAATATTGTTTGAAAATCAGCTCTTTTGTAAAACTACTATACTTAGATTTCAGTTAAACTCAAGAATATTCGCTGTAATAATTGTTCAATAAACTAATTTTCAAATTTCATAAATTTAAGATAATAATTCCAGAAAAACAATTTACTTGTCCTTGAGATGCCACTAGATCATTGAATCCTAGATCCGTCGGTATTTAGTACATCCTGCTCCTTATTCTGCAATTTTTATCACCTTTCTTCGTTGAAAAACATTACTGAACTTCTAGAAGATCGGCCATGTTGATCACCAATACGCATATTACAAGCAAGCTCAGCGGGTGCTTCTCGTTTGATAGTACCAAAAGCGCATGCGTCAATATCATGAAATTGTTTAATACCAGTGAGCCTCAAACATTTTTGGAGCTATCAAAATAAATATTAATAAAATATTAATTTGCGTCTTTTTCCATTGAAATTAAGTTTTAAGCTTCTTTAATTGTTAGGAGCATGAAATATTACAAGAAATTCATTTGGTTATTTTTGTGCGCGTTAATTGTATTTCAAGCAAGGAAAATGCTTTGAGGTACAGCAAATTAAATTTGTAAGTAAATATTACACAGTAAGTGTTTAATTTTTGTAGGGGAGCATATATAAAATACAGCTTGAACCGTTTTTATTCACCTATCGAGAATTTGATGAAAATATCCGTTTTGAGCATCCCTGAATCCATTTTGACTATTTTCGGTTTAATGTCGGTACGTGTGTGCGTGCGTGCATGCGTTCGTTCGTAACTCGCGAATCTCAAAACTTGTTGAATGTATAATGTTGAAATTTTATATTTAAGTCTGATATAGGATCTAGTTGTGTACCTCGCATTATGGTGCCAATCGTCTGTACCGGAAATGCACTTTACTTGAAACTTTTTTTCAATTTTGTTGTATAAATCTAGAATGATCAGCCATAGCTCAAAGAACAAATTCTTATTAAAATATTTAAAGAATTTTGTTTGTTTGTACAGATTTTGCGTCGTAAATTTGCAATCCGTTGAAATTGGGGTCAAATCACGAGCAAAAAATAACATTCTACAATTGGGTTGAATTTTCTCAACGATTTACAGCATGCAGCTGAATTTTTATATTCCAAAAACAATCTGCTGAGGCTATTACAAATCATAGCGATCATCCTAGCTTTACTGGGTTTGAAGTAATACAGCGTGAAAGTTTCCAACTACAATGAAACGTTCACAAAATCACAGCCCAGCGTGACGTGTTACAATCCTTATTTTTTTAGGTGGAATGCTTCTTACAAAACAAATCTTACCAAAAGATGAGAAAGTACAGGCATTTTTCATGAAAAAACTGATCCTTTTTCCTAATAAGATGGTCTCTAGGCGGGATTAAACTGAACTGCTTCGCTATAGGTTGCACCTTATTGATTCGGGGAGACGCAGCAACCCTCGGAATTACATCGAGGGTGGCGAACAAAGGTGCTAAAAAGAGACAAACAACATTAGTATATCTTTCTCCCTTACAAATAATATTCATAAAAGAAATTAATTTTTCACAAAATGTCTCAAATAGTTCTTCCTCTAAAATTGATAATTAAATCTTGAATCACATTCCAAAGAAAGTAAGCAAATAATATGTACCTAAGACCGATCCTTGCAATATTTGACTCCCATTCGAATAAATAGGGTTGAATCTGGTTTTTAAATGAATAAAACAGTAAAAGCTTCCTACTAGGGGTTGATTGATTGCATTTATTTCAATAAAACTAAATTATATTGTTTTCTTTGGAGGTTATGATTGTAAATAATTTGCTATTGGAAAAATGGATCTAAGTTTTGGATTATCAGTCTAGAGAGTTTATTTGTCCAATACATTGAGACAAAATCTCTTATTACATCATATCCAATTATGTAGAATATTGAAAAGGGGATTTTTTTAAGTGAAAGGGAGCTTTTCTTTCTGATTTTTTCAAAGTCGGTATACAACCTCCAAGCTCCAAATCAAATTCAAATTATGCAAGAACTAGAGCCCCTATTTTATTCAAATTTAGATTCAAAAAATTAAAAAAATGCTCTTATTTTGTGGAGAAAAGTCCAGATGGTCCAGTTGTCCTTCCGATAGTTTTCTGTAAATTAAAAAAATAAATCAATTTAATTTTGAAACTCTTCGTACAGAAAAAATAGTTTAATAGTTTCTGGTTTTACTTTTGAAATTAATATTACTCATGTCCGATTTTATTTATTTTAGGATGATTATAAAATGTACTTTATTGAATGACAGTCAGCAATAATTCAATCAGGTATTCACAAAGTCCAAAAAAAAATTGGACATAGGTTCCCCGTCTCCGGGAGGTTTATTAATTAACCCCCCTTCCTCTTGGAAGGTAGGCTTACTAATAAATCTCCAAAATACTATTTACCTATAAAAACAATAAAACAATTGAATATTAAACGCCTGAAAGAAATATTACACATAAATAAATCATTGTGGAGCTCTTGGTTCTCAACTTTGAATTAAGGGAGTTGATTAAGCCCTATCACCTCGACAAGGTGTCTCCACTCGATAGGGGGGGGCCTGCGCAGGCGGAAAAGGGTGGAAAGGAACTAAAATTCTATCATACCCTGAAAAACAAAAATAATTAAAGCACACACTCAAACATTCAGGTGGCCACCTTTCACACGCACATACACACACCGTCGCGACGCTGGCACTCTCAGCTCCTGAAAAGAAACAATAAACCAAAATTAATCTAAATACCAATACAACACAATATTCAATAACCATTTCTTAACAATATTTTCATGAAAATTAATAATGTCTACATTGTTTTAATAATTTTGATTTAAGTAATTGGAACACTTTCATTACTTTAAAAGATGCTTCTTGAACTAAAAATGGAGCTCGTGCTATCAGTCAATATTTTTATTATTAATTCAACGAAAAAAAAAAGTATTTTCAGTTTAAACTTATTCTAAAATCAACTAAAACTTCATGAAAATATTGTTCGAAATCTATTTATTAATTATTTTAAAGTTTGTTTCAAATTTTGTGACCATTTTAAAATAAAATCAAGTTCAAATTAACAATTTGTTATTGTATTTAATTTATTTATTGAAACAATTCAAAATTGAAGTTTATGGAACATAAAAAAATATTTTGGGTCAGTTATTTCAATTGATTTATTTGAAAAATCATAATTTTTTTGTAATTAAAGGGAATAACTAGTAAAATAGATGAGTTTGACTTACTGTTGAAGAACTGGAGGTGCCTCGGTCTATCTCTTCACTTCCCTCCGGGCTTGAGTCTCCACTCTTGTCCCTCCAGGCTTGGATAACGACCAGGAAGTAACGTCCTCCTGTAAAATCAAATAGAAACATTCAAAATTAATTAATAAAGTAGCGCAATTTGTGAAAGAAAGTCATGCATTAATTTTTAAAGCAAATAATTTCTATTATATTTATCTTTAATATTTTAAAACGAAAATATTTATAAAAACTTGCCAGTAGAACTGAAGGATGCCTCTATCTGACCGCCTACTAAGCCCCTTGATGGGTGGACCTGGAACTGCTGGGCTTGGCTGCTTGGCCGGACAGCTTGGCTCATCAACTTCACGTTAGGGCTCAACAATTGCCAGATAAACTGTACAATAAGTACTCTCACAGTGTGGTTTAGAACGACCAGACAATAAAAGCCTAGTTTGAAATGGACCAAACCCGCAATCATTTGGAATGAGCCAAATAGCGGCTCTCACTACCCAATCTGATCCGCCCCACACTGCGATACTGCAATAACGGTTTCGTAGAAATACACTAGTTCAACTAGTTTCGTAAAAATCACCGATAAGGCGTTCCCCATTGCACAATCGTCTCCGATCAAAAGATCGCCCCAACGACCCTCGTTTGCTCATTGCTACCGTATTAACGGGACAGAACTACTAATTATAGTAGCTACTAGAAAAGTACCATGCCCTCATGCCTGTATCATGCAAGTCTCAGAACTTGTGTCGGGGCCCTCAACACGCATTCCTGCGACTCTACCAATCATACGCCAGTGATCACCTCAAAGTGGTTTGCAAAGCCATTCCATGCAACCGCTATTATGTCATGAAAGATTCGACACAGACTCAAGGGCACGCCCATCCGCAACGAGCAAACAAGGTAAGTGCTTTCGGATTGAATACACTGTTTCAACCCCCTAGACTGCTACCCCCTCTGCTACTTCCTTCCAGTATTCCTCTTCCATAATTTGTTTGTGTGTATGTGCATTCATCCCAATATCAAACACAATTCACATAAAGAATCATTGAAACACACATCTAATTAGGTATAGGAATAAGAGAAAGGATTTGATGATCCATTGGAAACCTGAAACAGAAAAAAAATCCAGACTGCGCCCATCATCCTGCACGAATTTGAACTCAGGTGTCATCTAATTGAACTGCATTTCCTTTGGATTATCCTGACTGCGGCCATCATCCTGCACCATTTGAAACTCGGATTGCCATCTAATTGGACTCCTTTGAATTATTTATCCAGACTGCGGTCACGAATTTGAATTCAGGTTGTCTTATAATTGCAACTCCTTTGGAATATTTCGTCTGCCCATGAGATTTCCTAAAACAAAATTTAAAATATTTAAAATAAAATAAAACATTCAAAACTTCTTTCAAAACTTGTACTATAACTTACAAAATCTATTGAAATTTCAAATAGCTGACGCAACGGGCAAGAAAGAACGAGAAATAATTACGTAACACATCACGCCATATATACAAAAAACCAAAAAATTCTATTTTAATGTAAAAAATAGCCCAAATAATATATTTGGATTCAAAATGTGAAACGTTTAAAATATAATAATTGCATAGAATTAAAAATTTTGCCATAAATAATATAGTCTCAAAATCCATTCACATTCCAAAAATTTCTATTTTATTATTTATTGAATCAAATAAATTTCTGGTTAAAATATACACTTACTTTGAACGAATTTGTTGATTCCATTTGAGCTATATCTCCAAAAACAATCCATTTCTTCAAGGTACGCCAACCAATTAAGTATTAATTAAGCAGCACTCTACTGTTTAAACGTCCAATATGTCCGACTACTAGCTTGAATATGAACGATTCAATGCGAGTAATGGCGGTAGAAGCGTCGAACTCTCGCCGGAAGCATCACCTCACAACTGAAAGCCAATCATAAGCTAATTAAATTATTATTACCAATGAGCAATAAGACTCTTGACGCGTCATTTTTTCAACCGGAAACTTTTTATTTCGTATTAGAACCCACTTTTTTGCAAGTTTAAATTTAAATAAAATTTGAATGAAGATTGTATTGCTGAATCAACTAGTGCTATAATATGAAAATTGTTTACTTATTTTATCAACTTCGTATCTTGTAGTTCTCGATTTAAATTCCATCCATTTTTAATAGTTGCCCCAGAGTCTCTATACTTTTAAATACGACTCTAAATATTTGACGTTTTGAATTAATTAATTTTTTTACGGTCGTGCCTAAAATAGGTACTTTCCGCACAATAGACAATACATAAAGTAAGACATTTTTGCGTCTCAACTTTATTATTATTTAAACTAACGACAGTCAAATTTCAATGAATGGATTGATTCATTTGTTGGGATATTTATTATATCTAAAAGTCATTTGGTCTTTCTGGCTTTCTTGCTGTATATTTATCAATAATTGTCAAAATATGGAAATTGAGTACTGTAGAAAATAGTAATTTATGCAACAAGAGTATAAAGCTAAGTGTTATGACATGCCGAGTCACTAAAATTATTAATTGCTTGTCATAGTAGTTGTTTAATATTTCTATATCTTAACAATTATTGGACAAAAAGCAAAGAGGCCCAGAGTACAATCTGACATTTGGATTTAATAAATATCTTAACTAATGGATCAGTGAAAGAAGGTACAAACATAAATTCACAGAAATTTAATTGCTACGCATTCAAATGGTGATAAAATTGGGACGCAAAAAAGATTCACTTTACACATCATTTGCGATGCGTAAAATACGTACTTTACATACGCCCCTAGAATTTTTTTATGCAATACGAATGCAGAATTATCATTATAAGCGCTGTTACAAACTTTAACAGAAGAAAAAAAAATATTAGTTTTTAGAATAATTGAATTCAGAAACATGGAACTTTTAGTTAAAAAATACAATTAATTATTAAAATTTGACTTGAAAAACTATGCATAGTTTATGTCAAATATATTTAAACATGATTTTTCGCAAATATTATAGTAATATAGTAAATACTTTCATTGTGAATCATCCGGAATGTTTACAAAGTTAAGAGAAGCTACATTGTATAATATTTATAACTTTTAGTATCCACAATTATCCTTTATCCTTTTAAGTTCCTATTAACTTAAGTTATCTGATTATATTGTAATAGGGAGGCAATTTGTCCCCGATTAAGGGTGCAAGGTGGCTTTATCTTAATTAAAAATTGTGATAGGGCCCCTGCCAAAGTAAAGCGACCTTGTCGTGGTGGCAGGGCTTGGTAGTTACATTTTAAAGCTAATTTATTTTAGAATCTAATGAGCTTTCATGTACCAAAGTTTGTATTATTCAATAATTCTTGAATTCTAAAACTAAATTACAACAGAGTTAGCTTACTAGAATTGGAAGCAGACGTCATACCCAAAATTTGAGATTTATGGATAGGCCAGTTTTGAAACAGACTCAAAAAGGCTCTATTGGTTGTAGTCCAAGTTATTTCTTCCATCTTGAGTTTGCAGAATGATTATTATTATATGCAAGGTCCTAACGGAAGTAGAAATATATCTTGAAACTGATCTTAATTTCTGTAAATTACCACAAAATTTCTAAAATAAATATAATAATATTTCAAAGTTTCTATTCACCTGATGATTTGGCCATTGAATCTTTGAATTGTTGGATAACTTGAGATCCTACATTTTTTTGTACTACTTCTTCCTAATGCTTCAATTTGATTCTTCAAAAAATACGACAAAATAATGCCGGGAAAGTACAAGGGCAAAGCACAACCAATTATTTAAAATTGTATTCCTATTCTTACAACTAAGGGACTGGGGCTAATTTTTACGGTTGATACTGTTGTAGTAGACGAATTGGTGGACTCAAGGGTGCTTGAATTTTGCACAGAAGCTTTTGTTGAATTAAAATATAGTTTATTAACAAGACTATTGAGAAAAAATGTACTTTTTCTTGCTTCTGACATCAAAGTTACTGATAATAATTGGAATTACTCTTAGTTGCGTTTGTTATCGATTTTTCAAGTCCACTTGGGTAAATATTTAACAGGGTGGGCAGAGGGCTCAATCAAATCATTAAATGCACATTTTCCGATTACATTTCCTCAAAATATTAATATTCACAGCACTGACAAAGCTATGAATCTGCATTCAATCATTTGCTAAAACTAAAAATGGCATAATTTTGAAAAATTAATTATGAAAATATTATTGGACAGACAAGATTCATGCATGCGGCACAATTTTTAATAGAATTGGCCCATTTTAAATAATGCCACAGCCAAAGGATCAACAAATCGAATTAAATTACACAAATCTGCTACAAAACACGAAACTTAGCTCAATGGCTATAACATTATTTAAATAACAGTCAACTACAGCTTTTGTAGTTTTGTTCATAAATATACAAACACAGTTAATTTTGGAAAAATTTTAATAAAAAAATTTTGTATGAATTTGAAAATAAAATTAATAAAAAGTTTGTAAACTGAAATTGCACACAACTTAAAAATATTACAAAAAGTGTATTCTTTTGCAAATTATTATTTTTGGATAATAAAATGAAGCAGCAGTTATTGGAGCTTTTTGTCGACTTAATGAGGTCTTATCTTGCAGCCAATTTGTGGATGAAGCAGCAAATTATTGAGATTTTGTGCAAAAAGAATACTCACATCAAAATACTTATAAACTAACAGTTAAAATAATATTAAATATAAATATGCACCATTAGGTGTAATAAAAACAAAATTTGGAAATAAAATTCAAGTACTAATAAGTAATTTCCACTTACTAATACTTTTTAAGAAAAGTTAATTATGAACATTTGATATTAATTTTAACTGTCTAAAAATTGAGGGATTTTAAAGGGTGGACCTATCAAACAACCAAATGAACATTTACATTTAAACATCTTTGCAAAAACTCGACATTTGATCATTTGACCAAATTTGGACCTTTATTGAGCACAATTTAAAAAAATTGGCTCATTCAAAATAATGCCACAGCCCAAGGATTTATTTTGGAAACAAAATTTGGAAAATGTAATAAATTTAATAAACGGAATTTGGCACAAGGGCTGTAACATTATCTGAATTTTTTATTAAGGACAGAGAGGGCTTTGATTTACAATAAATGGAGGGAGAGATTTGGTAATACAATTGTATCAGGAGTAATTTTGCTGTTGACTCATTTTGTCATATTTTCTTTATTGGAAATTTGTCCCTTGCAACTGTTTTTTTTTTGGTGGTAATTACTTGCTGCTATTTTTGATTAGTTATTGAAATCTTCTATCTTCAATTAAATACTTTGGTCAGGTAATTTGCTGCTTTTATTTTGCTGTCTTCCATTTCAATTAGACAATTGTTTGCTGCTGATGATGCCAATACAACTTGTAGATTCCTTCAAACTTCGGAAAAAAGTATCTTTGACTGATTAAATAAAACTTCTTCTGATTTCGGCTGCCAAAACGTAAATCCATGAAACAAAATTGCTGCTTCTATCCTTCACTGATAAATTTTGACTGTTTTCTTCAAGTGGAACAAATTATTGCCTCACCAAGCTCCAATTTTTGATTGGAAATCTGAATAAAAACGAAAAAATTATGAATTATTCAACAGCCTCGAAAATTGGGAATAGAGAGAATAATAAATTTGAAAATAAAAATTACAAAAATTGAACTTGAAAAAAGAAATGAATATCGTTTTAAGTATTTTATCTGCACAAAACAAGTTCACATCGGTACCACGGCTAACCGTACCAAACAAAACAAATCCTTAATTATTTGCATTTGGCATTCAACAATAAGATATTCAAATATAGTGCAATAATATTTATTATTGTGGTTCAAATATTGATCCTTTATTGATTTTTAGGCAAAAAACAAAACAACTGCTGTGATAAAAAGAAACAACCGAACAAAACCAATTGCGTAACCAAAAAATAATTGCCCATCTTACAGCATTTATTCAAATATTTGCTTATATTTCTAATATTGTTTAAAAATCAGCTCTTTTGTAAAACTACTGTACTTAGAATTCAGTTAAATTCAAGAATATTTACTGTAAAAATTGTTCAATAAACTAATTTTCAAATTTCATAAATTTAGGATAATAGTTTAGGATAAACAATTTACTTTATAGTCCTCGAGATGCCACTAGATCATTGAACCCTAGATCCTTCGGTATTTAGTACATCCTGCTCCTTATTCTGCAATTTCTATCATCTTTCTTCGCTTCAAAATATTCCTGATCTTCTAGAGCATCGGCCATCTTTATCACCAATACGCATATCACAAGCAAATTTTGCAGAAGCTACTGGCTTGATAGTACGAAAAGCGCATGCGTCAATATCATGGAATTGTTCAATACCAGTGAACCTCAAACATTTTTGGAGTTGTAAAAATTAATATTTATAAAATATTAACTTGTGTTTTTATCCATTGAAATTAGGTTTTAGGCTCATTTGGTTATTTTGGTGCGCAACTGCCAGAAATTCCGATTTGTTAATTGTATTTATAAGCAAGGAAAATGCTTTGAGGTACAGCAAATTAGGAGAGCATATATGAAATACAGCTTGAACCGTTTTTACTTACTTCTACTAAGTATAAGGAAGTATTGTGAAATCGGCCAAATTCACCTATCGAGATTTTAATGGAAATATCCGTTTTGAGCATCCCTTTTCAATTAGATAATTGTTTGCTGCTGGATGAATGAATCTTCTACTGATTTTGTAAGCCTGGGTGCGAAACTCATTTCTAAGCTTACCAACCTGAAGCATGAATTAATGTTGAAAAATTATCATGAACTAATTCGCGAATTCGAAATCAATAACAAAAAATTGTTCTTTGTGAAATTGAATTCAAAATAAATATTTTTCAATAATAAACAAATATTCAGAAAATAAAATCCTAATAAATCTTTCTGCTTGTAACCTGTTGAAGGAAGTTTGTGTAGATAAAAGTTGTTGTGTGGTTTAAATCTTTTGGAGGGCCCTACGAGAATTTTGATCTTTCCCGATTATTTTATTTTATTTTAAACAGACGAAATTATGGATTTATTTCTAAAAAATGTATAATTGGAATACGGATTATTATTTTTAATATAATAATTATGTAACTACTAATGTGCCACAGTAAAAATATGATATTTTCTGAAATATTACATATCATCTTGAATCACATTTCAAAGAAAGCTGTCTAAATCATAAAAAATGTGTTAAATATGAAACAGGACTAGAGAATAAGGGCACATATTTTTATACTGAGCCTTAGCCAAAAATTAGAATTAATAAACAGAAATAATTTTCTCAAAAGCTATGCATACCTTAACAAGTCGAATTTTTTTATCTCAATACAACCCTACAGCTTTCTGGACCACATGAAAGTCTTTCCCACTATACACACTCTAATATTACCGCATTTTAAACACTATTTCCCCATAAAGTATTACTAAAATGTCCGTCTTTCTTGAATTCCTACACAGAAATACCAAGTCTAACTCAGTGAAGCATCACTGCTACGTCACGCGCGCTTGTTCAAACCGAAGTTATCAGTTAAAAATTATTAATACTGAATAAATCGGCACGAAAATAAAAGATTTTCAAATTATTTATTTTAATACTTTTGAAGTGAAATTCAACACAACTGATTCCAAACACGATTGTAATAGCTTGTGATGCTTTTTTTGATATCATACCATCTAAAATATTAAATTAGAGTTAGCTAACAAATTATAATTATAATTTTGACGTAATGTTGAATATACAATTCCGAAATTTCATATATACAGGGTGTTTAAAATAAAGTCCATGATATGAGATTGCTTCAGCTATGACTTGCCAACCAAATATATTTTAATATAAATTCTAATCCATAGAATCGGAGTATAAAAAAATGAATTAAAATTTGCCAACAGTTGCATTATTTTACCCCTTATTCTTTGTGGATTTGAAAGATAGAGAACTGGACTTGGTTTTGAAATGAATAACATAATATAAACTTCCTATTAAAGGTTAATTAATAAATCTGAAATCATTTATTTGGGAGATATAAGTTCTCTATTGAAAAATGACATTTGAAACTATGGTTACTTGTTGAGCAATTAGTTCACGAGAATCAAAGAGATGGCAGCATGTACCTCGTTTTGAGAAACTCTAAAGTAATTTTATTTTTTTTTTAGCTAAATGGCAACTTATTTCGGAAAAATTTTCAAGATAATGTCACCCTTAATTACAAAGTAAACATAAAATATTTTTTGTATTCAGCACTAGTTTGCGGGGGTAGGGATTATTGATTACAGCCCTCACAAGGGCTTAAATCCGAAAGATATTGAAATAAATTATATCATAGATCAAAAATAAATACAATTGATTCAAAAGTTTCTTCCTGTACCTCATAATACTAAAGGTATTAGTATTTTTATAATTTTATGATTTTCTTTTAAATAAGGAACTTTAATCTAAAAATTTTACTTGAAGTACTCCACTTATTTTCCAAAAATAATATGACTTTTTGTCTTCAAAGAACAACCAAATTTTGGTGATTTCGGGATCTATTAATTAATAGATCTTTAACAAAGATAATTGAGAAACCGGGTGTCACAACAACTACGCGTAGTATCGTGACGCTCGTCGACACTAAAAGACCGATAATTAGTTCAATTATTAAACAATTTCTATAATAAACAAATGGATGAATTATTCAAAGTATAATTGTGCCCAATTCGCGGCCCGTCTGACAAAATTAGATTTTAATCGCTCAACGATTCAAGGTGGTGTTAAAAAATGTCAACGTAATAAAAAGAAAGTTCCAAAAAAGTCGGAGACGAGAAAAAATTACTAAAGGAACGACAGTCATTTGATTATTTAATTTTATTTCATATTCTAATGTAATTTCAGACCTTAATGAGCACTGAAAACTAATTAAAAAAATTTCCTAGATGCGAAATTTTATATTGCACAACTTTTGTTTGAAATATCTTTTTATAAAATGATTTTTTTATGAAACGAAAATATAATAATAAGTCAACACCAGTTATTCTATTCCGTACCTCTTAACCGGCGATCGACGCATCGCTTGCCGGCATTGTATTTATCTAAATATTTCTTGAAGCATCATATGAACAAGGACAACATATATATGTCATCCTTGATATGAATAATTAATATATACTATAAATCTTCTTTAGAATTTATTATAGAGTCTATTATTAATCAAAAGTAATTTATTAAACATTGAACAAGCTCGTAATATTAGGTTTTATTTATGTCAACACCAATATACTTTGCGATACAACTAGTTCAGTTATTTTGTCAGAGGTGGCAGCACCTATCACGTTTTGGAACTAAATTTTATTAATAATAAAAAATAGCGACTATTTTGCATATTTATTTACCCCAAAGGGTTTTATATATTTTATCTTGATTGAATTTATTATTTTTGAACGTTAACATTAACAAATAATTTTTATTTAATAAATATTTTTTTGCTGGCACTCATTGACAGGTGCTGCCGCTTGCGGAGAATTTTTGAACTTTACTCCTGACGTTGACTCTGAACAACAATAAAATACAAATATAAAATTTATTGTGATAATATATTTAAATTTCAGCAATACAATTCATATTTACTTCAAGAATTAAATATACAGGACTTGAAATTATCTTACAAACCAATTAACAAATTAAAATTAACCCTGAAAACAATTCAAATTGTATTTACGTCAAAAATAAAAAATAGCTATTATTGAATTTAATTTATTCTGAAAACTATTTAGCAATACATTGATTTTCCTAATTATACCTGAAAACAATAAAAATAGGTTTTAGAAATAAAACAACTGTTAATTTTGTGGAAATGATTTTATTTTGGGATTAAGGAAAGGATACAAAGGTTCGAAGATTAATTGTTGATTACTCGATGCTGTTGTGTTGCTGGAAGTCTTGTCCGCGATGCTGTTGCGTTGTTGTAAGCCTTGTTCGCCCCCAGGCAATGACTAAGGGGAAAGAGACGAACTCTTCTCCGGGAATTCTCCCTTTGGGCCTAGGAAAACCCCAGCGAAACCTAGACCAGAGAAGTGGCTTCTTCGCTCGCTGCAACTGAAACAGCAAAATAATTATTACAAGT
Organism: Dromius quadrimaculatus; assembly: GCA_963989225.1. NCBI lineage: Eukaryota > Metazoa > Arthropoda > Insecta > Coleoptera > Carabidae > Dromius > Dromius quadrimaculatus. The sequence continues at coordinate 52,754,542 of OZ022325.1, read as the reverse complement.
CGGAAAATTTAAAAACAAATTGAACTCACTTGAACTTTGCAAGCGGCGGGTTGAATTATTCCATTGACTTCTTTAAAGTTGAGTTGAATCTGGGGCCTGGAACAGTTGCTACTGATGTGTTGATCTTCTGCAGTTACTGGAGGACTTCTTGGACGGCTGCTGGGCTCTGGTTCTGCTGCTGCTGGAGGACTTCTTGGAAGGTTATTGGGCTTTGGTTCTGCTGCTGCTGGAAGACTTCTTGGATGGCTGCTGGGCTCTGATTCCGCGGCAAAAATTAATCAGTTGACTTATTTGAAAGATTCTGCTGCTGGGCTTTGTATTTTGTATTTCCTGCAGCTACTGGAGGACTTCTTGGACAGTTGCTGGGCTCTGGTTCTGCTGCTGGGCTTTCTTGGACATCTACGAGGTTCTCTAAAGTCTGGTTGTTACTGCTGCTGCAAGCTGCTATCTCCTGGACTCTAAATTTAAATTATAAATTCAAATATTAGACAAATAATTTTAGCTTAGTTAAAAACAGTTATATAATGAGCAATATTATATTACCTAGTTGATGATGTGTTGATGTTAGGACGATTGATGACCGCCAACCTGAAACAGAAACTTAAAACAAATTTTGGTGAATCATATTCAACAAAACAAATATTGAGAGTTGATTTTGGCTGCTGGGCTCATCCTCAGCTCCTCCCACGATGTCCATTCCCACGATGTCCATTCCCTCGATGTCCACCTCATCAGCTGGGCTCATCCTCTGCAAATGATCTAAAAAAATACAAATTAATTAGTAATTTGCAAAAAAGCAATACAAAATAACTGAAAAAAAAAAATTGATTAGAACCTGAAAAGCAAAGTTTATTAGTCAACTTACGTCCTGGTTTTAATTTGTTGGAGGTGGTAATGATGAATTGAAAGACTAAAAGGGAACTTTTTTTGATTAGTTGCATACATTCAACATTCGTTCAACATTCAAACGTGTTTTGTGTGTGTTTGGCGTCTTTTCGGAGAGTTAACGCAATTGATTGTTGCTTTTTAATTTCGCGAGATAATTTAAAAGTGTTCGGTTATATTATGCTACTGATTGACTCTACTTTACTATCCCAATGAGTGCCTGAGCGCTCAGACACCCAAGCACCGGTGTGCTCGTCGTTTGCAAATAAAAAATACGTTGTTTGAATACGTGGCCAATGCATATTCCGAGGCCCGCGATACCGCCTAATTACGCGATATGGTAACCTTAAGTATCGGTCTCAGCTAATGTCGTTTCTTGAACTTAATCAAGGACCCCCGCCAGCTACCATATTTTCCCGACTTCCGATAGGTACATATCGAGAGTATGCCGTTACTCCCTAATTAGATCGCTCGTTCGCCCTAGAACTCATTGCAACCCCACGCGGTGGTGTTCATCAGGGGGGGTGCCTCTCGTAGCGGTACCTACGTGTGCACCGATTCCCACGTTGGACCTTTCATTACAGGCCTTTGCAAAAAAACCAAGACATTTTATTTATTTATTACATAATAAAAGCAAAGACTAACATCGCAAATACGTGCCCCTAACGGACACGCAATGCGGAACAAATTCACCCCAATTTACATATTTAAATACACAAAATTTTGATCTCTACGTTAATAAGCAAAATTCACAACCCCAAATATAATGAAACACTTTTAAAATATTTATATTTTCAACGTATTTCGCGACAACAGAGTAACGCACTTCTGTTCTATTCGATATTGAAGCAAACAATGAACAGTACGCAACGATCTCCAACTCAATTTATTTTGAATCTCAGAGCTACGTTCGGCTGTCCATAGCGCGCAATGTGTTAGAAAGAATACACAATATCAGAAGATACCTCGTAGCGCTCATGCAGTATACGGCCAAGCCCGCACGAAACCAAACCAAACAAGATTGTGCAACCTGAAACTTTAATTTAATTAAAAATTTATTTAAAATTGATGAATAAATTTGAATTTTGTATATTTGAAGAATAAAAATATTCAATAAATATTGAAAAAAATTAATTCAAAGTACACTTTAAATCCAAATTACAATTTTGCCAAAATATTGTTTAATGTTATGTGATTATTTGTTGATATATTATTTTTTGAGATGAAAATTAGACAGTTAAACCCTGAAGTATTTGATAATATTCTAAAACTGCTCAAGGGGTGTAGATTTATGCAGCCCTTGATCATAATTGGTACACGAGCCATAAATTATAAATTTAAGAATTAAATATCTCAAAGACAGTTAATAATTTGTTATATTGCACCGCTTGAAAATAATATATTTTTTTGCATATACCGGGGGCTGTAGAAAACTCAAATTGTAGGTACGTACTCAGGATGGATGTACCTATATGTAGAATAATTGGCAGTTCCTAATCATAATTGATGCACGAGCTATAAATTTTCAAATTAAATATTCTGAAAAATATTTGAATTTATTACATTTCACCGTTCGAAACAATTTTTTTTTTTGCGTATACCAGGTGCTGTAGGAAACTCAAATTGTAGGTACATACTCAAGAAAGGTGTACCTATATGCAGAATAATTGGCAGTCATTAATAGTAATTGATGCACGAGCTATGAACTTATAAATCAGTTGAAATTTTATTACAATAAACCGCTTAAAATGAATAGATTTTGTCTGCGTATACCAGGTGTTATAGAGAATTCAAATTGTAGATATATACTCAGGATAGATGTACGTATCATCATCATCATCATATCTAGCTCTACAGCCCGATGTGGGCCTTGGCTTCCTCCACAACCTGCCTCCATTCCTTCCTATCCAATGCTTTCATTCTCCATCTCTTCACGCTCATTTTCCTCAAGTCACTTTGCACATCATCTATCCATTTGAGTTTCGGTCTTCCTTTTTTTCTTTTGCTATGGAGCTTACCATTCAGTATTCGTAAAGGCATTCTTTCCTCACCCATTCGTAGCACATGTCCAGCCCATCTTATTCTTTGTGATTTTATAAACCGTATTATATTTTGATATTCGGTTAGCTCTTCTAGTTCAAAATTGTATCGTGGTCTCCAAATTTCCCCTTCTTTAATACCTCCAAATATTTTCCTCAAAATTCTTCTCTCGAATACTTGTAGTTTATTCGTATTGGCCTGCGATAAAGTCCAGACCTCACATTCATATGTAACTACTGGTCGAATTAATGTTGTGTAGATTTTGAGTTTGGTTTCTCGTGATATAATTTTATTTTCGAGCATCTTTTTATTGATGAAATATGCCCTATTTCCTTTCATTATTCTGTCTTGTATGGTAGAACTCATATCACGATTATTTGTTATTTTTATTCCTAAGTAAACGAAACTTGATACGCCTTCAAAGTTTTTATCACCTATCTGTAAATTTCGAATTGCTCTTCTGGATTCCACAGCTGACATCTTCATATACTTTGTTTTTGCCTCATTTACAAACAGTCCAACTTCACTTGCTGCAATCTCCATATCTATGTATAGTTGTTCTAGATTCATTATTCTCTCCGAAATTATCAACACATCGTCAGCATAAGCACATATCTGGCTAGACATCATGAAAATTGTGCCTTCACCTGCTATTTTGCTAATTATCTCTTGTAATGTCAGGTTGAATAAAGTAGCTGAAAGATTGCCTCCTTGTTTTACTCCTGTATCAAGTTCAAAACTATGTGTTAATTTATTGCCTATTTTCACTTTTGCTTTGGTGTCACTCAGCGTCATTTTTACCAATCTTATGAGTTTTTGGGGTATCCCTTGTTTTGTCATAATCTTATACAATCCTTCTCGGTTTATGCAATCAAATGCTTGTTTAAAATCTACAAAAAGCATATGCAAGTCGATATCGTGTTCATAGTACTTTTCCATTATCTGCGTTATTATGAAAGATTGGTCAGTAGTACTTCTGCCTGGGCGAAAACCACATTGATATTCTCCCAATATTCTCTCGGTATGAACTTTCAGTCTGTCATTAATTATCGACGCTATGATTTTGTATACTACGCCAAGTAGTGTTACTCCCCTATAGTTGTTGCAGTCAAACTTATCTTCTTTTTTAAAGATTGGACAAATCAGTCCTACTTTCCAACTTTCAGGCATAATCTCTTGACCCCATATTGAATTTATTATCTCATATAGAGAATCAATGATCATTTCTCCTCCATACTTTACAAACTCGGCAGCTATATTATCTTCACCAGGAGATTTATTATTCTTTAAATTTTGTATAGCTTTTTCTATTTCCGATCGTGTAGGATTTTCAACTGGAGCTTCTGTTTGACTGTCAAAAGAGGTGTTATCCCCCGTTTCATTCTGGTTTACATTCTGTGCATTGAGCAGATTTTTGAAATGTTCTGTCCATCTTTGCATTATTTTACTTTCCTCCCCTATTACTATCCCTTCCTTATCCCTACATCCATCTAATTTGGGTTTGGCTCCAATTGTAAGGTTACGTACTGTCTTGTAAAATTCACTCGATTTATGATGATGGCTCAAATATTCTGTTTCTTCTAGTTTTATTGTAAACATTTCTTTTTTCTTTCTCTTACACAGCTTGTTAGCTTTTTTTCGTAGTTGATGATATATCTCTTGATTACCTCTTGTTTTCCTCTGCAGCATTTTTTCTCGTGCTTTAATTTTCTTTTCTATTGCCTCCCTGCATTCACCATCAAACCATTCAGCATTTCTCTCTTTTTGTTTTTCTCCTATTACTTCTTCAGCTGCTTTTTTAATTGCTAGTTCAACGTTCTTCCATTTATCCTCAATATCATCATTTTCCTTGTTTTTCTCGATTCTACACAGCTGCATTTGCAAAACTTCTTGATAGTTCTTCATGTCATCTTCATTGTTGAATTTTTCTAGGTTCCAATATTTCCTATCAGTTCGTTCAATTTTTTTAACTGTGGTTAATCTTTGTCTAAATTGAGCTCCGACTAAATAGTGATCGGAGTCACAATTTGGTCCCCGATAGCTTCGCACATCAGTGATTGATGATGAGTACCTGGCTTTGATTAATACATGATCTATTTGGTTAACAATATTTGATCCTGGCACCTTCCAAGTACCCAGATGTATTTTCTTGTGTTCAAAATAGGTACTTTTGATCACTAAGTTGTGTCTTAGTGCAAATTGGGCGAGTAGTACACCATTTTCACTTGTAGTATCGTATATGCAGAATTATTTGCACGAGCTATAAATTTAAGAAGTAAATATTTTAAATCAGCTAATAAATTTATTACATTTTTACATATACCAGGAATCGTAGAAAAAAGTCATATTATGGGTACATTCTCAGGCTGGATGTACGTATATGCAGAATAATTGGCAGTCATTTATTGTAATTGATGCACGAGCCATAAATGTATGAATTCAATGTTAATCTGTTAATAATTTATTACAATAATCCGCTTAAAATAAATAATTTTTTTCTGTGTACCAGGTGTTGTAGAAAATTCAAATTGTAGGTACGTATTCAGTATGAATGTACGTATATACAGAATTATTAGCAGTCATTAGTCGCAATTGGTGCACGAGTTATAAATCTTTAAATTAAATATTCTAAAAAACAGTCAAATTTATTACATTGCTCCGTTCGAAACAAATTATAATTTTTCTGTATACCAGATGCTACAAGAAACTCAAATTGTGGGTACGTACTCAGGATGGATGTACTTATATGCAGAACTATTGGCAGTCCTTAATAGTAATTTGTGCACGAGCTATAAATTCAAGGATTAGATATTTTAAAAGACAGTTAATTATTTATTACAATTCACCGCACCGCTCAGAACCACGGTACAAGACATAGTAGGTAATCTAACTCGCCCCGAAAATGCGTCCGCTGAGATGGTTATAGTTCGCGCTGTCGCCGCTAGAGACGCCTACATCAGTAAGGCCTGTTTTACAACAGTGTTTAATGTATAATTACACTAAAATTACAAAATTTTACGAAATCATTTATATATTGGAGTCAACCGTATATGTAATGTTTACAGCATATATTTTACTTTAATTAAAAATTGATATACTTGTTAAATTAGTGTTGCATTGAGTAATATTTAATATTTAATTATTACCTATGCAAGAAACTCAGTTGGATAAATTTCGAGATCACATGCGATTAACAATAATTGAGAAATATTTGAACAATACATTAACAATGTGTTTAATCTACAAGAATACATATAGATGTTATGTTTTCAATTACAAGAAAATTGTTCGAACTTTCAATAAAGGAAACATGAAAACATAAGTTAAACAAAAATTAGATTCAGTTCAAAATATTATATTTCTATATTATACATAATGTTTCACAACGTAATAGTTTTTTCTGTATTAAGGGCACTCATATTTATTTTTAACAAATACACGTTATTTTAAATTATCTTATACTTAATTCATTAACATTGTCAAAATTTAGATTTCATTTGAATGACTTGATACAAATTTACTTTGTGAGTAAATTTGAATGAGAATTAAATTCACTTATGAAACTGGACCTAGTTTAATAGTAATTTATACAAGTGAATTAAACCACTGTTTATTTGCGAGAAGAAAGTTCAAAATCACGAGCGCGTTCAGCGCGAGTGCTTTAATTCTTTGAGCAAATAAAGAAGTTTAATTCACGTGTTTGTATACATAATTTTATTCAATTGCTTTGTCCCAAATTTCTATCATGTCAAGTGGAGCTCTAAAAACACTATATTTTATCTTACAACTCTCATATCCAGAATTTCAATTCGGGACAAAACATTTTCCAGGCATTTTAATTGAATGTTCATTTGTCACACGGCTATCACTTTATTAAATTATTATTTATTTACTATAATCTGACTGTATTCAACGACACAAACACTAAAATCAAACGCTTCTCAATTGGCAACTAGGCCCTACATATCCGCCATCTTGAAACATTTCCTCTCACCTCTCACGTCCACATGCTTGACGCAGTCAGCGGACACATTTATAGAAGACCGGCAATGAGAGTTGTGGGGGCCTGCTCAGAACAAACTATTTTTTTTTTGCGTATTCCAGGAGTTGTAGAAAACTAAAATTGTGGATATGCATTAGGACTGGATGTATGTATATGCAGAATTATAGACAGTCATTTAATGTAATTAGTGCACGAGTTATAAAGTTATGAATTAAATATTCTAAAAGACAGAAATTTATTATGCGGTAAGAGACTATTTTTTTTTTGAGTATACTAGGTGTTGCAGAGAGCTCAAATTCTTGGTACATATTCAGGAAGGATGTACCTATATGCAGAATAATTGGCAGTCATTAGTTGTAATTAGTGCATGAGCTATAAATTTATGAATTAAATATTCTAGATTAGTTAATAATTTATTACATTTCACCGCTCGGAACAAATTATTTTTTTCTAAGTATACCAAGCATTGTAGAAAACTCAAATTGTTGATACGTATTTAAGATGGATGTAGGTATATGCAGAATAATTGGCAGTCTTTAATTAATTGGTGCACGAAATATAAATTCAAGAATCAAATATTCTAAAAGACAGTCAATAATTTAGATTACATTGCTTAGAACAAACTATTTTGTTTTGAGTATACCAGTAATTGTAGAAAACTCAAATTGCACTCATCAACGAGTCTACAATAATTATTCAGTAGCCACAGTTTGAATTTTTCAAATTAATATTTGATAGTATTTTCAGGTTCAACTACCCACATTATTTTATTATTCATACAATAAACTATTCTTTTATGATGATTAGCACCGTTCGTGCAAATGAAAAAGGAGTTTTTAATTCATTTAACATTATACTCTTGCTGCATAAATTACTATTTTGTTAGCCAAAGCCCATAATTTCTTATATCTGAATTTACAATCAAAGCTTTTGACAATTGGTCGTCGAAGATTATTCCCTACCCCAAAAAAAAAGTTTTCATATCCTTTTTGGTGCGGATTCTTTGTTGAAAATCCATTATTGGACTGCCCGTTGGTCTTCAAAGTATAGTGGTACATCAATACTTCAATCACAGTACCTGAAGTAAGTGACGTCTGAAATCAATTTTGTAAGCGATCGAGGGACCCATCTTGCGAACAGTTCTCTTATATTGTTATTTGATTGGAATGATCATAGCTAAAGCAATCTCATGTCATGCACTTTATCTTAAACTCCCTGTGTATATAAAATTTCGTTATTATGTTTTTAACATTACGTCAAAATTATAATTATAATTTGTTAGCTAACTTTAATTTAATATTTTAGATGGTGTGATATCAAAAAAAGCATCAAAAGTCATTACAATCGTGTTTGGAATCAGTTGTGTTCAATATTACTTCAAAAGTATCAAAATAAATAATTTGAAAACCTTTTATTCTCGTACCGATTTATTCAGTATTAATATTTTTTACTTGATAAATTCGGTTTTAACAAACGCGCTGTGGTGTTTAAATTGTGCTCAATAAAGGTCTCAATTTTGTCAAATGATCAAATGTCGAGTATTTGCAAAGATGTTTAAATTTAAATGTTTATTTGGTTGTTTGATAGATCCATCCTTTAAAAGCCCCCAATTTTTAAACAATTAAAACTAATATCAAATGTTCATAATTAACTTTCTTTAAAAAGTATTAGTAAATGGAAATTACTTATTAGTACTTGAATTTTATTTTCAAATTTTGTTTTCATTACACCTAATGGTGTATATTTATATCGAATATTATTTTAACTGTTAGTTTATAAGTATTTTAATGTAAGTATTCTTTTTGCATAAAATCTCGATAATTTGCTGCTCATTTATGTACGCTGCTTCATCCACAAATTTGCCTACAAAACCTCATCAAGTCGACAAAAAGCTCCAATAACTGCTGCTTCATTTTATTATTCAAACATAATAATTTGCAAAAGAATACACTTTTTGTATTATTTTTAAATTGTGTGCAATCTCAGTTTACAAACTTTTTATTGATCTTTTTTTCAAATTTATATAAATTTTTTCTAGTAAAATTTTTCCAAATTTAACTGAGTTTGTATATTCATGAACAAAACTACAAAAAATGTAGTTGACTGTTATTTAAATAATGTTATAGCCATTGAGCTAAGTTTCGTAAATTTGTAGCAGATTTGTGTAATTTTATTCGATTTGTTGATCCTTTGGCTGTGGCATTATTTAAAATGGGTCAATTTCATTAAAAATTGTGCCGTATGCATAAATCTTGTCTGTCCAATAATATTTTCATAACATACTTTTTTTCCAAAATTCTGCCTGATGTGGCGCTTTGAAACAAAATATATGGATTTATGCATTTTTAGTTTTAGCAAATGATTGAATGCAGATTCAGTTCCAAAATATTAATATAGCTTTGTCAGTGCTGTGAATATTAATATTTTGAGGAAATGTAATCGAAAAATGTGCATTTGATGATTTGATTGAGCCCCCTGCCCACCCTGTAAAATATTTACCCAAGTGGACTTGAAAAATCAACAACAAACGCAACTAGAAGTAATTCCAATTATTATCAGTAACTTTGATGCCAGAAGCAAGAAGATAATTGCAAATTGCGAAAAGTACAGGTGAATAAGACAATCCTTTTTTCTAGTAGTCTTGTTAATATATTATATTTTAATTTCAGAAAAGCTTCTGTGCAAAGTTCAAGCTCCCTTGGTTCCACCAACTTGTCTATTACAACAGTATCAACCGTAAAAGTTAGCCCCAGTCCCTTAGTTGTAAGAATAGGAATATAATTTTGAATAATCGGTTGTGCTTCGCCCCTGCAGATTTCCGGTAATATTTAGTCGTATTTTTTGATGAGTTTTTTCGGGAAATAGGAACGACAAATTTATGTCCTTTCAAGCATTGAAAAGAAAATTGTAGTACAAAAAAATATCAAGAAATGCAGAATCTCAAGCAAGTGTGTTTCGAATTCTATATCAATTAATATTACGGAAGTTATCCAACAATTTGAAAAATCAATGGCCAAATCAACAGGTGAATAAAAACTTTGAATTATTTTTATATTTATTTTAAACATTTTTTTTTCAATTTATAGAAATGATCAAATCAATATGAAGATATATTGGCCAATTCTTTGACTGTCTTTTTGATTTGAAGGAAGTTTTTTCTGGTGGATACTTCGGGCTTCTTCACTTCCGTTAGGACTTTGCAAACCATAACTGCATTATCGGTAGAAGTTAGTTGCAAGATTAAAAAAAATATATATTGCAACATCAACGTCTGTACCAATTTTGAAAGAAAAAACAAAATTCATTTTCGGATGTTCCCTGTGTTCCTGAAACCAGCAGATCGTGAGCTGCAAAGTTCCAGTGTTCCTGAAACTAGATGAGTTCCTGTTCGAGTTGCAGAGTTCTAGCGGACTGCACTGTACATGCAGCAAGTCGATATATATATATATATATATATATATATATATATATATATATATATATATATATATATATATATATATATATTTTTTTTTTTGCGTTAGTCATAGAGGCTTTATTTCACACGAATTCAATTGAATTGAAGTAACTAATTGTTTTTTTTTTTTCTTTCAGAGGTGCTGTAGAGTACCTAGTGCAAGGTTAGTGTTTAGATTTAGGCTTGTGTCTTTTGTATTCCTCAGTAAATAATATTTCAATTAATATCAATTATTGAGTAACTAACGTGATTATAAATAAACTTTTTAAATATTGATGCAATTAAATTAACAATGCAATCATGATATTTATGACACAAGCGGGATGCGCGTTGACTTTTAGTCATCCTAACTTTTTTATTCGCTCGTTCAAATTTTGTGGGGTCCTAGGGGACTTCACCGATGCGGAATGTCTTGTATGGCCCTGAATAACCAGAGATGTACCGACCAGGGAAATTATTCTGATCAACCAAAAAAAATAAAAATACATAACGCGTTCGCGATTAAATTAAATTTTTATTACAATTTTGCGAATAATTGTTTGTTGCACGGAGAGAAATGCATTATAAGAAATTTATTATAAAAACGAGTATCATAGAACATATAATACAAATAATGAAATTAATAATATAGTATTATTCCTTGTACAAAAGGGTTGTTTATATTTCATATATTTTTGTTGTACTATCATTTATACTATCTCATACAACAAATGTTTTATACTTGACAATGAAATTAATAAATAAATCTTTTTACAATATAATTTTTATTCAGTTTAAAACAATATATTGCAAAAGTCTTCTTAAAATTCTACGTTATACATAATATAATGAGTATTGATACATTTTACATCCCACTCTTTATTTGTACAATGTGCATTGTAAATTTTTTCAAGTGGTATAATATAATATTGTAAACAGTGCTGACAAGCTCCAGCTTGTGCGTAAAACCGTTTTATATCATTTTCAACTCTGACTTAGTGCGGTGAAGTACATTTGGTTTACAGTGCACAATGGCGGATGACTTTGTTAGAAACAAACTAGAAGATTGGCAATTGCAAGAACTTATTGCAACGTTTGAAGGTAAGGTTATATTTAGAATTCATTATTTGATAATAAGTAGCACAAATAGATATGGGAACAAAATTTTTCTTATTCTAGGTGAAGGTATTGAATAAGGAAGCCTTCGATTTGTTACAAGAATCAGACGTAGAGAAAATAGTATCGAAAACTGGTCTGCGTATAAAGTTTTTTGCGAAATTAAAATCATACAGAGAAGAACAAGAGAGTATTGTATGTCTCATAAAACAAAATTCTATATAAACCTTGAGTTAAAAAAACTATTCCATAAAAAACACAAATATTTTGTGGTATAATTGTTCATGATTATCATTTATTGCACACTTTATCTCATTTTCACTTTTTTATTACGATAGAAGTTTCTTTAATTTGGGGAATGTATAAACAGCAGTTTGTTCTCTTTTTTGACGTCATTATTCCGGTTATATTTTTATAGATTAACGCTGAAGAGAAAAAATCTGATAGCACTACCAGTACTCTATCTCTTACTGATGCAGATTTCGAAGAATTATATTTTGAAGTGGATCAAAACGGCACACTACTAAGTAAATCTGCAGAGCTGATGCCACCGCCTCCTCCACCTATGCCAACAGTAGCACCCCTGTATTGTGCATCTCTTCCGTCTGATATTTTTCCCGAAGTAATTATATTATATAAACTAATGAATTCTCTCAATAATAATTTATATTGTACTTCAAGGGACTGGAATCTGTTTTCAAGAACAATTTTGAAGGAAGAACTGCTCTGCTGAAGACTAATGTTGATAACTCATGTAGAAAAGTAATAACAACGGTGGTTGTGGATCATCTATTGAAAATTTATACCAATAACAGGTATTGCATGACTGAAAGTACATTTAGGTGAATTTTAACGAGTTTTTTTTTTGTAGAATTCCTTCTCATGCTTTCATAAAAGCTGCAGAAGAGATCGTAAAGTTATTTCCAACAGAAAAATCTTCTACTTACTTCATACCTTATAGACCAAAAACTTCCACATCACCTCAACTATTGGCCAGGGGAAAACTGTGGTCAAAATATGTGAATTTGACTAGAAAAACTAGAACTGATGTGTCTAGATCACCAGGTAAAAATGGGATAATCACATATAGCAATATTTTATGTGCAATGAATGTATTTCGTTGATTTCAGTTAAATCTCCTATCGAAGATCAACTTGACAATGAATGTGACCACAACACTGAATTAGAAGGTTACCTAACTTTCTTAAAAACCTCATTTGAACCATGGGAAAAAATTAATTCATCCTGGGAGATGACATTTTTGTCTCGAAAAAAATTATTAAAAACTATGAAAGTACATGAGTACATCAATATATTTCCAGTATTGAAACAGCCCAGTGGATATACTCTGGTAAAAGTTTTCATTATCTACTTCTTGAATAAATACAGTTAATGCATGAAATGTTCCATCTATAGTTGATCCGGGATTTTGTTAAATCGTATGAAGATAAAGAGAACTGTTTGTACGAGAAATGGCCAAAATATGCAAGTGCAATTCATTCACTTGCGATGAAGAATGAAGTAAGATTGCTTGATAAATGTGAAGGTATATAACGAATAATGCATAATGTATACACAGACTTAATATTTATTCCAATTTTTTGTAGATATCAACATATCGGCGATAAAACTTCTTCCATACATTTTTCCACTCACAACTCTGAGAAATAAAAACAAAAAAAAGAGCTGGCGTCCATCGAAAGTAGAGGTTCAGAACTCTTTTGTACTTCACATATTAGTAAGTAGATGAATATCCAACTTAATTTGATTATATATTCATTCATAGTTTGAAAAAATTTGATCCAATTTGCAAATAGATATCAAATTGTCTTATCTAACAATTTTTTTCCGTTTTGTTCTTGTTCAATATGGCTATATTTTTAAATGAATTTTGGATGCGAAACAGCGTATTGCCTACATTGTTTGATATTGGGTTTCTTATAATTTCTAGAATTCCGCTGAGATCTCGACAAAAATTGAAGAGAGGAAGAAGAAGCTTAGAGAATATGGAATAAGTCTGCAACCCTTCTTTATCATTGTTGGCCCACTTGATCAAATAGAAGCATGTTACGTGGTTATTGATGACCATAAATATAAAGTTCACACTCCATTAGAGGCTTTGGATGTTTGTGTCAAAATCTTCTTTTCTCTGATGGCAGAATATCCCGAAGAGTCGAAGCAAGTATGGTTATTCATACAGTTACATATTTTTAATATAAAAACAAAGTTCGATAAAGAATATCCCGCAGTTTCTCAAATCGAATCAGACTTGAATATCTATTTGCAAGATTAGAGAATCTTACCTACTTAACATAGTTCAATTTTATTCCTTATATTATCATATATAGACAATTATATTTTATTATTGTGTCATCAAACTGATTTCAACAATGCTCAAGTGTTCCTTATGTTCATTCCATGGACATACAATTCGAGAAATAATATCCCATTTACGTATAGTGCATGCTTGTAAAGAATACGATTCGTACCCATGTATTGCAAATAATTGTGATCGAATTTTTACATCTCTCAATTCATTTCGTAAACATTTCAAATCACAACATCATTCTGAGGCTGATAATTCTAGAATAGAATCAAACATAAACTCCGACGAAAATTCCAAAATTTCCAATATCAATACGTCATTTTCTAATATTAATACTGATGTTGATATAACCACAAAAAGTGACCAAAATGAGTTCAAAGAAAATCTCACACAAAACTTGAACGATTTTTTAATGTATTTTTATTGTAATTCGTCTCTACCAAGAAAACAGGTTCAGATAATTTTTGAAAAGTGTACTGAGTTAATGCAATATCCAATTAATGTTTTACGCGAAACTGTAACAAAAAATGAATGTACATGTTCCACTTCTTCAAATATCAATGATAAAATTGAAACTATCCAAAATGTATTCTGTTCCACAAATTCTGAATATATGAGACTTAAAAATTTAGAAACTTCTGGACATTTTATACCTCCTACTCAATACGTGATTGGTGACAGATACGAAGCAAACAGTTCAGGCATCTTGGAGCATGTTTCGGTTAGAGGTCAATTTATTTCAATATCACGTACATTGCAAAAATTTTTTGAACTGCCCGATGTTTTTCAAAAAATTCTTGCCTATTATAATTCTTTAAATTCAGAAACTTCTACAATCAGCAATATTCTTCAATGTGAAATGTGGAAAAACAAAACTTCCAATTGTACTTCAAAACTAATATTCCCATTGATATTGTACTTTGATGAATTTGAAATCGGGAATCCTTTAGGTACACATTCGGGTATACATAAATTGGGAGCAGTTTACATGTCACTACCAATCATACCAAAATATTTTTCATCATCACTCGACAATATATTTTTAATATCTCTATTCCATAGCACTGACTTGAAACAATTTGGCAATGAGAGAATATTCTCCAAAATTATAGAAGATTTGAAATTTTTGGAGACCACTGGTATCGTTATTAACACACCAGATGGAGAGATGCATATTTTGTTCTACCTTGCACTTATCACTGGAGACAACTTGGGTATCCATTCGGTTTTAGGTTTTACAGAAAGTTTTCGTGCCCGATATGCATGTAGATTTTGTAAAGCTGATAGGAATGTATCGGCAACACTTTGTGTGCAAAATGATAATTTAATGCGAACAATTTCAAATTATATTAGGGATGTAGAAATCAATGACTTTTCAAAAACCGGAATCAAAGAGAATAGTGTATGGAACACATTAAATTCATTTCATGTTATTGATAATATTTTTGTCGATATTATGCACGATATGTTGGAAGGAGTAAGTAATACAGTTTTGGCATTTATATTGAATCAACTAATAATTGTACAGAAAATATTCTCAATAAATGAATTGAATGAGAGAATAGAATATTTCGATTATGGTTTTGAAGTAAAAAATAAACCACCTTCAATAACAATTGAACAGTTAAAAAATTTTTCTTTGAGAATGTCAGCTTCAGAAATGTTGTGCTTAATTAGGTACGCAGGACTCATCTTTGGTGATTTAGTTCCCGAATCAAATGAATTCTGGGCCTTATATATAATTCATAGGAGAATAATTAGTATTATAACGGCACATTACGTAACTCCAAATGACTATATTTTACTGGAGACTTTGATTTCAGAACACAACCAATTATATTTACAATTATCAAATAAAAAGTTAACACCAAAATTTCACCACATGATACATTACCCCATTGTTTTAAAAAAATCGGGACCCTTGATTAACTTATGGTGCATGCGATTTGAATCAAAACATCAAGAATTGAAAAAAGCTGCAAATAATATAGCATCGCGGATAAATATCAGTTATTCTCTTGCGGTACGGAATCAATTGAAAGTGGCCAACAGGTTTTTAAATAAAATTGGTTTCACAGAGAATATCATAATTCCAAAACAAAATAGTATTGTCATACTTAATGATATTATTGCTGATGGCGTGGATTCGAAAGAAAAGTTGAAAAGTGTTAATTGGGTTGAAGTCTATGGCACTTTATATAAAACAGGGTATTATTTATATATTGACATCGATGAGTTACCAGTCTTCGGAAGAATAACTCATATTTTAATTAATAATAACACAGTTACTTTCGTTTGCAATAAATTACATGCAGTATGTTTTTTTTCACATATTTTTGCTTATGAAGTCGAGCCATCGAATCAAAGTGTCCATATTTTACAGACAGATCTCTTGAGTATTCATCCCATAGTAAAAAAAACATATGTGAATGGTAAGGAATACTTGAGCATGCGTTCAAATTAGTCTACTTAGGCCCGGTTTCACCAAAATCAGTTGAATTTATCTAGAGGTTATTTTGAGTTAGTATAACTATAGTTACAATCAATAGTTTTCGTATAAAATAACCTCTGGATAAATTTAACTGGGTTTGGTGAAACTGGTCCTAAGTAGTTTATCGATAGTTACAGTGATAATAATGTATAGTACATTTTTCGTTTGGTAACAATTTTATAAATTGTAACTTGATTATTCATTCCACATTGTCTAGCATCTAAGTGAAGATTTTTTGTTATTTGATTATATTTCTCTATAAAAAATTTATATAAAAATATTGTAAAGCTTATAACGTATTGATACATACCAACAATAAATAAATCATATACAATACAATAAGAATTTATGAATATATCCTATGACGTATAATATCATATTGTACGACTGAGACAAAATATATATATACAGTACAATTTGAATTGTAAAACTTTTTTTAAATTTTACTAAAACAAATTGTACCGTCAAAAATATCTTATATTTTAGATTTAACAATGTTTGTATTGTATCAATTTTTACAATAAAATATAATACAATTTCTACGATGCGTACATTGTATCTTATAAAATGTTTCCATTGTTGTCCCTTTTGTATCATGATTTGTACTAAGAAATATGATATTTATTTTACGTAGTACAATGGTTTTCTCTCCGTGTGTACATGAAGTAAATCAATACACAGTTGATTTTGGTGTTTGAATTTGGTTAAATATTAAACTCAATTAGTGATTTCATGCCGCGAAACGTTTTGATTGAGGGTGGGGTGGGATGTGGGATTTGTTTTTTCATTTGTGCATGTATTCTTTTTCAGGCTTTTTTTTTCACAGATTGTATCTGCTGGAATTTAAAGTGATCATAGCGTAGTACGACCCTGGTACTACGCATTGCACTTTGGTCATTTTCAGCAGTTCACGGTGTTTTCGCTGCAACCTCAGACTACATGCGTTTCTGAATTATTAGGTAAAGACTTTGGATCGAATTGGTGCTTCACACTGGTTTCATCGCATGGTCTTGGTTCAGGAACATAATTAAGTGACACTTGCCCTCCCGCTAATCTTTTGTAGGTTTCAGGTTCTTTTTTAGGTTTCAGGTTGCGATCCATTAAAATGTGATAGGTAGGGCTAGCTCATATGTTAGGAAGGCACTTTACACCTCGGAGTTTATGGCTGTAAGGTGGCTCTGATTCAGCGTGTCCAGGATCGCGGACTTGCTGGAACAGGGTTCCTACCGCCCAGTGCCAAAATAAAGAAATCCATTTTTTTACTTGTAATTTTACGACACTAAAAAAAAATCGAAAATTTCTTTTTGTTAGTTTTCACACTGTATTTATTAAGTAGAGTCTGTAGATCACAAATCTGTAATTTTTATGTTGATACGCTCACAAATACCTGAGAAAATCAAGTTCAAATGTTGGATGGTCGCACCCTTAAAAATCGCATCGATTTTGCTTCCATTTTAGATCATTTTGACTTGTATATACGATTTCTAGTAAATGCGTGAATAGATTTCAAGTTTTTTGACATTTTTATAATCTACAGAGTTCAATTGATATAATTATATACAATTTAATTCCTCCAATTATAAACTGAGGTCTGTTTTAAGGGGTGGAAAATATAGAAATTTGCCAAACTTTGATTTTGGACGTTCAAAACCATTATTTTGGAATACTTCGGAAACGTGTTGAGATATTTGAATTCTGTTTGCAGATTTGGATTCTACGCGTGAATTTGCAAAGATATAGAGACATTTTAAATCTGTAGAGGATGATTTAGGGTGAAAAATAGAGCATTGTCACTTTTTTTGGTAAATTCCAAAAGTAAAAACTTCAAACCTCGATATCTCGAGTATATTTGAAGGAATTTCCCAAGAATAAGAAAACTCTTCGTCGCCTGATATAACCCCTGTAAAACCATATACGTAGCATCTAATGGTATAGGTTTCATAACCGTAGGACGTCAATTAAAGAAATTCCATTTTTTATGTGCAATTTTACGACACAAAAAAAAATCGAAAATTTTTTTCTGTTAGTTTTCACACATTTTATCTACTGTATTTATTAAGTAGAGTCAGTAGATCACAAATCTGTAATTTTTATGTTGATACGCTCACAAATACCTGAGAAAATCAAATTCAAATGTTAGATGGTCGCACCCTTAAAAATCGCATCGATTTTGCTTCCATTTAAGATCATTTTGACTTGAAATTACGATTTCTAGTAAATGCGTGGATAGATTTCAAGTTTTTTGACATTTTTATAATCTACAGAGTTTAATTGATATAATTATATACAATTTAATTTCTCCAATTATTAATTGAGGTCTGTTTTAAGGGGTAAAAAATGTAGAAATTTGCCAAACTTTGATTTTGGACGTTCAAAACCATTATTTTGGAATATTTCGGAAACGTGTTGAGATATTTGAATT
This sequence comes from Dromius quadrimaculatus, assembly GCA_963989225.1. Taxonomy (NCBI): domain Eukaryota; kingdom Metazoa; phylum Arthropoda; class Insecta; order Coleoptera; family Carabidae; genus Dromius; species Dromius quadrimaculatus. Next base: position 52,735,823 of record OZ022325.1, on the reverse strand, counting down.
CTGTTTGCTGATGTGGATTCTTCGCGTGAATTTGCATAGATATAGAGACATTTTGGATCTGTAGAGGATGATTTAGGGTGAAAAATAGAGCATTGTCACTTTTTTTGATAAATTCCAAAAGTAAAAACTTCAAATCTCGATATCTCGAGTATTTGAAGGAATTTCGCAAGAATGGAAGAATTCTTCGTCCTCTGATAACACGACGCGTATTTTTCGAGATTTCAACGTTTTAAAAAAAAAAGTATTTATTATTGAGATTAGCAGTTTTTTCATGGAATTTTTTTTTGCAATTCACAAGTTTTTAGTGTTTAAATAAATAATTTGACTCTTCCAGATTACGAGAATAATCTTAGAATCGCTGTGCGAAGAGTATTTCTCGAGATATGGACGTTTGAAAAAACATGTTTTTTCCGCTAAAAATGCCAAAATTTTCCATTTTTCTCCATTTTTGATGTTTTTGGTGTCAAAATGAATACTATAACTCATCTAGATCACGAAAATAGCCTTAGAATTGCTGTACGACGCGTATTTTTCGAGATTTCGTCGTTTTAAAAAAATGTTTTTTTCATAGGAATTAACAGCTTTTTCATGAAATTTTTTTTTTTGTAATTCTCAAGTTTTTAGTGTTTAAATAAATAATATGACTCTTCTAGATTACGAAAATGACCTTAGAATTGCTGTGCGATGAGTATTTTTCGAGATATGGATGTTTGAAAAAAAATGTTTTTTTTTCGCTGAAAATGCCAAAATTTTCCATTTTTTCCCATTTCTCCCTCATTATCCCTGGAAATATGAGTGCTATGCAATTGGCAATTACTAATGTCGATCGGCTAGACATCTGGCAATCTATATTCCAAGTTTCAAGACAATTGAGCGACAAATATTAATTTTCTAGGCAAAAGATTGAAAATTAGTCATCTCTGAAAAGAGAAATCAAGGCTATACCCTTCAAAAAATGCCGAACTTTGATAAAAAATATTTTTTCGCATTTTTGATGTTTTTGGTGTCAAAATAAATACTATAACTCATCTAGATCACGGAAATAGCCTTAGAATTGCTGTACGACTTGTATTTTCCGAGATTCCGACGTTTTAAAAAAAAAGTATTTTTTATAGAAATTAGCAGTTTTTTGATGAAATTTTTTTTCTGCAATTCTCATTTTTTTTGTATTAGAATAAATAATATGACTCTTCTAGATTACAAAAATAACCTTAGAATCGCTGTGCGATGAGTATTTTTCGAGATATGGCTGTTTGAAAAAAAATGAATTTTTCCGCTCAAAATGCCAAAGTTTTCCATTTTCTCCCATTTCATTCTCACTATCTCTGGAAATATGAGTGCTATGCAATTGGCAATTACTAATGTCGATCGGCTAGACATCTGGCAATCTATATTCCAAGTTTCAAGACAATTGAGCGACAAATATTAATTTTATAGGCAAAGGATTGGAAATTGGTCATCTCTGGAAAATGATGGCAAAAAAAAACTTGCGAAAAAGTTGAAATTTGAGAAAAAATATTTTCCGCATTTTTGATGTTTTTGGTGTCAAAATAAATACTATAACTCATCTAGATCACAAAAATAGCCTAAGAGTTGCTGTACGACGCAATCTATATTCCAAAAACATGTTTTTTTTTTTGCTGAAAATGCCAAAATTATTCATTTTTTTCCGGTTCTTCCTCATTATCTCTGGAAATATGAGTGCTATGCAATTGGCAATTATCATAGTCGATCGGCTAGACATCTGGCAATCTATATTCAAAATTTCAAGACAATTGAGCGACAAATATTAATTTTATAGGCAAAAGATTGAAAATTGGTTATCTCTGAAGAGTGAAATCAAGGCTATACCCTTCAAAAAATGCCGAAATTTGATAAAAAATATTTTTTCGCATTTTTGATGTTTTTGGTGTCAAAATAAATACTTTAACTCATCTAGATCACGAAAATAGCCTTGGAATTGCTGTACGACGCGTATTTTTCGAGATTTTGACGTTTTAAAAAAATGTATTTTTTATAGAAATTTGCAGTTTTTTCATGACATTTTTTTTCTCAATTCTCAAGTTTTTAGTGTTCAAATGAATAGTATGACTCTTCTAGATTACGAAAATGTCCTTAGAATCGCTGTGCGAAGAGTATTTTTCGAGATATGGACGTTTGAAAAAACATGTTTTTTTCCGCTAAAAATGCCAAAATTTCCCATTTTCTTCATTTACCTCCTCATTATCTCTGGAAATATGAGTGCTATGCAATTGGAAATTACTATAGTCGATCGGCTAGACATCTGGCAATCTATATTCCAGATTTCAAGACAATTGAGCGACAAATATTAATTTTATAGGCAAAAGATTGAAAATTGGTCGTCTCTGAAAAGTGTAATCAAGGCTATACCCTTCAAAAAATGCCGAAATTTGATAAAAAATATTTTTCCGCATTTTTGATGTTTTTGATGTCAAAATAGATACTATAACTCATTTAGATCACGAAAATAGCCTTAGAATTGCTGTACGACGCGTATTTTCTGAGATTTTGACGTTTTAAAGAAATGTATTTCTCATAGAAATTTGCAGTTTTTTCATAAAAATTTTCTCTGCAATTCTAGGTTTTTAGTGTTTAAATAAATAATATGACTCTTCTAGATAACGGAAATAACTTTAGAATCGCTGTACGATGAGTATTTTTTGAGATGTGGACGTTTGAGAAAACATGTTTTTTTCCGCTAAAAATGCCAAAATTTTCCATATTTTTCATTTCTTCCTCATTATCTCTGGAAATATGAGTGCTATGCAATTGGCAATTACTATAGTCGATCGGCTAGACATCTATCCATTTATATTTCAAATTTCAAGACAATTGAGCGACAAATATTAATTTTAAAGGCAAAAGATCGAAAATTGGTCATCTCTGAAAAGTGAAATCAAGGCACCCTTCAAAAAATGCCGAAATTTGATAAAAAATATTTTTTCGCATTTTTGATGTTTTTGGTGTCAAAATAAATACTATAACCCATCTGGATCACGAAAATAGCCTTAGAATTGCTGTACGGCGCGTATTTTTTAAGATTTCGACTTTTAAAAAAATGTATTTTCTATAGAAACTTGCAGTTTTTTCATGAATTTTTTTTTGGCATTTCTCAAGTCTTTAGTGTTTGAATAAATAATATGACTCTTCTAGATTACGAAAATAACCTTAGAATCGCTGTGCGATGAGTATTTTTCGAGATATGGACGATTGAAAAAACATGTTTTTTTTCCGCTAAAAATGCCAAAATTTTCCATTTTTTCCATTTCTTCCTCATTATCTTTGAAAATATAAGTGCTATGCGATTGGCAATTACTATAGTCGATCGGCTAGACATCTGGCAATCTATATTCCAAGTTTCAAGACAATTGAGCGACAAATATTGATTTTATAGGCGAAAGATTGAAAATTGATCATCTCTGAAAAGTGAAATCAAGGCTATACCCTTCAGAAAATGCCGAAATTTGATAAATAATATTTTTTTGCATTTTTGATGTTTTTGGTGTCAAAATAAATACTATAACTCATCTTGATCACGAAAATAGCCTTAGAATTACTGTACGACGCGTATTTTCCGAGATTTCGACGTTTTAAAAAAATGTATTTTTTATAGAAATTAGCATATTTCTCATGAAAATTTTTTTCGCAATTCTCAAGTTTTCAGTGTTAAAATGGATAATATGACTCTTGTAGATCACGAAAATAACCTTAGAACCGCTGTGCGATAAGTATTTTTCGAGATATGGACGTTTAAATAATCATGTTTTTTTTTGCTGTAAATGCCAAAATTTTCCATTTTTTTCCATTTCTTTCTCATTATCTCTGGAAATATGAGTGCTATGCAATTGGCAATTACTATAGTCGATCGGCTAGACATCTGTCAATCTATATTCAAAATTTCAAGACAATTGAGCGACAAATATTAATTTTATAGACAAAAGATTGAAAATTGGTCATCTCTGAAAAGTGAAATCAAGGCTATACCCTTCAAAAAATGCCGAAATTTGATAAAAAATATTTTTTCGCATTTTTGATGTTTTTGGTGTCAAAATAAATACTATAACTCATCTAGATCACGAAAATAGCCTTAGAATTGCTGTACGACGCGTATTTTCCGAGATTTCGACGTTTTAAAAAAATGTATTTTTTATAGAAATTAGCATATTTTTCATGAAAATTTTTTTTTGCTATTCTCAAGTTTTTAGTGTTTAAATAAATAATATGACTCTTTTAGATTACAAAAATTACCTTCGAATCGCTGTGCGATGAGTATTTTTCGAGATATGGACGTTTGAAAAATCATAATTTTTTCGGTAAAAATGCCAAAATTTTCCATTTTTTTTCCATTTCTTTCTCATCATCTCTTGAAATATGAGTGCTATGCAATTGGCAATTACTATAGTTGATCGACTAGACATCTGGCAATCTATATTCCAAATTTCAAGACAATTGAGCGACAAATATTAATTTTATAGGCGAAAGATTGAAAATTGGTCATCTCTGAAAAGTGAAATCAAGGCTATACCCTTCAAAAAATGCCGAAATTTGATAAAAAATATTTTTCGCATTTTTGATGTTTTTGGTGTCAAAATAAATACTATAAGTCATCTAGATCACGAAAATAGCCTTAGAATTGCTGTACGATGCGTACTTTTCGAGATTTCGACGTTTTAAAAAAATGTATTTTTTATAGAAATTAGCATATTTTTCATGAAAATTTTTTTTTGCAATTCCCAAGTTTTTAGTGTTCAAATAAATAATATGACTCCTCCAGATTACGTAAATAATCTTAGAATCGCTGTGCGATGAGTATTTTTCGAGATATGGACGTTTGAAAAATCATGCTTTTTTTCGCTGAAAATGCCAAAATTTTCCATTTTTTTCCATTTCTTCCTCATTATCTCTGGAAATATGAGTGCTCTGCAATTGACAATTACTATAGTCGATCGGCTAGACATCTGGCAATCTATATTCCAAATTTCAAGACAATTGAGCGACAAATATTGATTTTATAGGCAAAAGATTGAAAATTGGTCATCTCTGAAAAGTGAAATCAAGGCTATACCCTTCAAAAAATGCCGAAATTTGATAAAAAATATTTTTCGCATTTTTGATGTTTTTGGTGTCAAAATAAATACTATATCTCATCTAGATCACGAAAATAGCCTTAGAATTGCTGTACGACGCGTACTTTTCGAAATTTCGACGTTTCAAAAAAATGTATTTTTTATAGAAATTAGCATATTTTTCATGAAAATTTTTTTTTGCAATTCCCAAGTTTTTAGTGTTTAAATAAATAAAAAGACTCCTCTAGATTACGTAAATAATCTTAGAATCGCTGTGCGATGAGTATTTTTCGAGATATGGACGTTTGAAAAATCATGTTTTTTTTTCGCTGAAAATGCCAAAATTTTCCATTTTTTTCCATTTCTTCCCCATTATCTCTGGAATTATGAGTGCTCTGCAATTGACAATTACTATAGTCGATCGGCTAGACATCTGGCAATCTACATTCCAAATTTCAAGACAATTGAGCGACAAATATTAATTTTATAGGCAAAAGATTGAAAATTGGTCATTTCTGAAAAGTGAAATCAAGGCTATACCATTCAAAAAATGCCGAAATTTGATAAAAAATATTTTTTCGCATTTTTGATGTTTTTGGTGTCAAAATAAATACTATAACTCATCTAGATCACGAAAATAGCCTTAGAATTGCTGTACGACGCGTATTTTCCGAGATTTCGACGTTTTAAAAAAATGTATTTTTTATAGAAATTAGCATATTTTTCAAGAATTTTTTTTTTTGCAATTCTTAAGTTTTTAGTGTTTAAATAAATAATATGACTCTTTTAGATTACGAAAATAACCTTCGAATCGCTGTGCGATGAGTATTTTTCGAGATATGGACGTTTGAAATATCATAATTTTTTCGCTAAAAATGCCAAAATTTTCCATTTTTTTCCATTTCTTTCTGATCATCTCTTGAAATATGAGTGCTATGCAATTGGCAATTACAATAGTCGATCGGCTAGACATGTGGCAATCTATATCCCAAATTTCAAGACAATTGAGCGTTAAATATTGATTTTATAGGCAAAAGATTGAAAATTGGTCATCTCTGAAAAGTGAAATCAAGGCTATACCCTTCAAAAAATGCCGAAATTTGAAAAAAAATATTTTTCGCATTTTTGATGTTTTTGGTGTCAAAATAAATACTATAACTCATCTAGATCACGAAAATAGCCTTAGAATTGCTGTACGACGCGTACTTTTCGAGATTTTGACGTTTCAAAAAAATGTATTTTCTATAGAAATTAGCATATTTTTCATGAAAATTTTTTTTTGCGATTCTCAAGTTTTTAGTGTTCAAATAAATAATATGACTCCTCTAGATTACGTAAATAACCTTAGAATCGCTGTGCGATGAGTATTTTTCGTGATATGGACGTTTGAAAAATCATTGAGCGACAAATATTAATTTTATAGGCAAAATATTGAAAATTGGTCATCTCTGAAAAGTGAAATCAAGGCTATACCCTTCAAAAAATGCCGAAATTTGATAAAAAATATTTTTTCGCATTTCTGACGTTTTATAAAAATGTATTCTTCATAGAAATTTGCAGTTTTTTCATGAAAATAATTAGAATGATTAATCTAGATTACGAAAATGACCTTTGAATTGCTGTGCGATGAGTATTTTCCGAGATATGTGCGTTTTAAAAATTGTACTTTTTGCAAAAATTACGGATTTTTTTTTCGCTTTTTCGATGTTTTTGGTGTCAAAATAAATAGAATGATTAATCTAGATTACGAAAATGACCTTCTTCTGCTACTGTATAAATAAGTGAGCTTTGTAACCCTGGCAACTCGAACGATAACGAAAGCAAACCTTCGTGTTAACTCGTTGCTATGCGTTGCTAACTACGAAAGTAATATTTTCGGGGCCAGGACAAAAAAGTAAGAAGTTTGAAAAAATGCAAATTTATTGGAAATTTCAATATTTATTCAAATAAATAAGTAGTTTATAACAATAATATGATTTTATCCAATCTATTTAATTTAATTTTATCTATCTATTGGTTTTAGGTAATTATGCAATTTGAACAATTGGAACAAGTTATGGTAGGAATATTATTTGAATTATTAACTTCTTCACTTTGTGTTGGGAGATTTTTATCATTTTGAATTACTTCAAAATTCATATTTGTCACTGTTTCTTTATCTGAGGAAATATTAATGTGAATCTCATGTAACACCGTTTTAGGAATTTCAATTTCATTACTTTACGAAGAAGACTTCCATCCGATCTTTAAATCCAAAATATCGGCATCCGAAGCATTACATTTTCGTCAATTCGAGTATCGTTTTTATCAGCAAGCCATTTAGAAAACATGCTGTATGTTTGATTGTACCTTTCTTTGGATTCATCCGCAAGAAGTGAAGCACATGCATTGTTAGCTGCATTTTGAATACCATTTTTATTTTCTGTTAACATTCTAAATCGGTCAAATGCAATGTTCCACTAAATTATTGAAATTCAACATATGTGACAGGCGCTGATGACAGATAACATTGTAAATAATCCGTTGCTATGGATAATTTTAGACACGTAAAACAGCCTCCATAACATCATTCCAAATATAATAATCATTATTAAATATTAATATCTTTATAGAACAGTAGCAGAAAAAATTTAGTACATCACACGAGCTCTTTCGGGTGTTCGGAGATTTTGAACGGCCTCGGCTTCACCTCGGCCATTCAAATACCACCTCACACAAAAAAGTATACTTTCGCATCTTGTAATGTAAATAACTATTGAATTGCTGTGCGATGAGTATTTTCCGAGATATGGGCGTTTTAAAAACATACTTTTTTGGGCTCAAAATGCTAAAATTTCCCATTTTGTCCCATTTCCCTTTGATTATCTCTGGTTATATGAGAGATATGCAATTGGCAATTACTATAGTTGGTCGACTAGACATTTGGCAATATCTATTCGTAATTTCAAGACAATTGGACAAGAAATAAAAAAATGTTTTCGCTCTAATTTCTTCATAATTATTGGGTTTGCTATTTTATTAATATAATATTTATTTTCGACCGAATGTTAAAGAAAATTAAATGAAAAATTTATTATTCTAGTCAATAAAAATAACTTTTAATGAGTTTGACATTGTTTTTATCCTCAAATTATTGCCAAGTGGAAATAATTACTCAAAATCAATTCAAATTCAAATCTTTTTTTGCTGAAAAATTATACTAAATTAATATTTGTGGCTTTTAGCCTCCCCTTCTAGCCATCACTTATTTCAAAAGTTTTAAAATATGTCGATGGTATTAAAAATTACAAATATTACAAAATTACTACTTTGTCATCGATCATAAATTGTTGTATTTAATATCTTTCTCATTTTGATATTTATGAGTCTGGGAGTGAATGAATTATTGTTTTAATATCAATATTTTGGCATCTCGCGGCAAGAATTCTGTTCCAGCATGTCCTCGATCTAGGATACGCTGAAAGAGAGTCACCCTACAGCTCTTAGCTCCGAGCTGCAAAATGCATACCTAATACATGAGCTAGCCCTACCTAACACATTTTAATGGATCGCAATCTGAAACATGAAAAAGAACCTGAAACCTACAAAAGATTAGCGGGAGGGCAAGTGTCTCTTAATTATGTTCCTGAACCAAGACCATGCGATGAAACCAGTGTGAAGCACCAATTCGATCCAAAGTCTTTACCTAATAATTCAGAAACGCGTGTAGTCTGAGGATGCAGAGAAAACACCGTGAACTGCTGAAAATGACCAAAGTGCAATGCGTAATACCAGGGCCGTACTACGCTTTAGTCTCTTTAAATTCCAGCAGACACAATCTGTGGAAGAAAAGCCTGAAAAAGAATACATACACAAATAAAAAGACCAAACCCCACATCCCACCCTCAATCAAAACGTTTTGCGGCATGAAATTACAAATTGAGTTTAATATTTAACCGAATTAAAACCCCAAAATCAACTGTGTATTAATTTACTTTATATAAGTACAGCAAAAATTAACCTCTAATAAAAAATTGATTCAATCGCGAATGCGTTATGTTTTTTTTTTTTTGGTTTCAAATAATTTCCCTCGCTGGTACAGCTCTGGTTATTCAGAGCCATACAAGACCTCCTGCGTGGGTGAAGTCCCCTTGGACCCCACAAAATTTGAACGAGCGAATAAAAAAATTAGGATGACTAAAAGTGAACGCGCGCCCCGTTTGTGTCATAAATATCATGATTGCATTGATAATGCAATTGCATCAATATTCAAAAAGTTTATTTATAATCACGATATTTACTCAATAATTAATATTTAGTAAAATATTATTTACTGGGGAATACAAAAGACACAAACCTAAATCTAAACACTAACCTTGCACTGCGTACTCTACAGCACCTCTGAAACAAAAGAAAAACTAAATTAGTTATTTCAATTCAATTGAATTTACTTATGTGAAATAAAGTCTCAATGAAATAAAGCCTCAAGCACAATACGAAATTAGTAGTTAATGTTTGAGTTATGGTTAGGAACTTGTATATTTGAAATTAGAAATGTGATGACTGAATTTAAGTGGTTTATCTTCTGCGCATGCGTCAAAAATTCTACTTTTTTTTGTGATTTTCACTCAATATTTTTTATTGGTTTTTGATTTTTATTTGCACTCAAAATCAATTCATATTTTCTAACCCAAAGATAATTTTCCTCCAACACTCTGTTGAGGCCGGTGAAGGAAAAGTTTATTACTTTCCTTAATCTATTGTGTTTCGGGTTTAAATATTTTGAATTAATCAACACATCTATTTTAAAAGAAATAAAAATTAACAATGTAAACATAACTATGGGAGGTTACTTTTAAAGCAAAGTAAGTAACATCTATTTGGACTAAGTTGGAAGTGTTGTTGTCGATGTATTCATTGAATGGAATATAATACAGTTTCAAAACACTAGTCGAAGAAGCAAGACGTAATTCGATGGCTGCTTCAAAGGCAGTGTATTCTTGATCACTGCATTAAACTAAAGAAAAAAGAAGAAATTTGGTATAAAATTGGAAAAAATAAATTGGTGAAGAGTTTAGAGCTTTTTTAAAAAAACCGTCAAAATTTTGGATTTGAATTGTGGGTAAATTGGTATCAAGCAAGAAAATCAAGTCGAAATTTTGGATTAAAAAAGGTATCGTATCGTAAAAATATTTAATATATACAGTCCACTTTTTAAAATGTGGCTTATTTAATAAAAGCCACACATAAGATTGTGCGTGCCAAACTACTAATGCCGTGTTGTGAACCAGACTAACAAAAAAAAAAATTGAAAAAAAGGTGTTCAAATGTATATTACAGAAAGCTTAAATGTGCAAATAATTGATCAACAAGTCAGTGAAAAAAATTACTGGTTTCTAGTGATAAGTTTCACTATTGAAAATAATAAATATTTTCTGTGTGGTGTCTATCATTCGCCTAATGGAGATGATGAAATTTTCATACAATTTTTAGATGAATGGTTCGAAAACAATTCAACTTTATTATCAGAAACTTTTATATTAGTAGGTGATTTTAATATAAATGTATTAAAAGATTGTAAATACTCAAAAATGCTGAAAGAAATTATAAGTTTACATGGTTTAAAACAAAATATAACAGATTTTACGCATATTTCATATCAGGGTCAACAGTCATTAATAGATCTAGTTATAAGTAATGTTTCAGTAAATTGTAAAGTTCTAAGACAGCCTGCTTCTAATAATCATTCTTTAATAGAAATTAATTTAGGTAGATCTATAAATATTAAGAGTAAGTTAGTAATCAGAAAAAAAAAATAAGTGATATTCTTTTGTTCAAAAGTGAAGTACAAATAGAGTTAGATAAATATGATTATAGAGTAGAGAATTTAAATACTAAGTGTGAATTGTTCTATAAAGCTGTGATAAATACGCTAGATAAAATAGCACCAAAGTTGATTTTAGATCGTAAGCAAGTCAAAAAATCTTGGTTCAACGCTGAAATATTAAATAATATAAAAATACGCGATGAATTATTCAAAAAATATGTGTACACTAAAGACGGTAGCGATTGGAATATTTATAAAAAGAAACGTAACGATATAGTAACACAAACTCTAATTGCTAAATCAAAATACTACGAAGACACCATTGATGAAAATAAAAATAATCCAAAAAACATGTGGAGAATACTGAAAAAAATTGTATCAAATAAAGAGCAGGAGTATTTTAAAGAAATTGTATTTGATTCTGGTTCATGTACTGATCTTAAACAAATTGTTGAAAATTTTAATACCTATTTCATTGATAGTATTACGGATATTATAAATACAATACCGGATGATGACATTCCAGTAAATTTCAGAGTCAATAACAATAAATTTGAATATTTTAAGCTGATGGATATGGACGAACTGTATAAAATTATTATTGCACTGCCTTATAAAAATAGTAGTGATGAAATTTCAGCTGTAATGTATAAAATATTGTTTGAAGAGATATGCCATCCATTAATAAATGTTATAAATAGCTCGCTGGAAACAGGAATAATACCTGATCAGTGGAAAATATCAACTATCATACCAATAAGAAAATTACCATTTACTAAAACAACTCGAGATTTCAGACCAATAAATACTTTGCCTACTGTAACAAAAATTTTAGAAAAAATTGTATATTACCAATTAATGGAATTTGTGAATAACCATAAAATATTAAGTAAGTTTCAGTCAGGTTTTCGGGAAGATCATAGCTGTGAAACGGCGTTTCATTATATATTGGATGAATGGCGGGATTCTACTGATAAAGGTTTAGTTACACTTGCGGTATTCCTTGATTTAAAGCGAGCGTTTGAAACTATAGACAGACACAGATTATTGGACAAATTGAAAATATATGGATTGGATAAAACAGTATTACAGTGGTTTACTAACTATTTACAGAACAGAAAGCAAAATGTTAGATGTGGTGGGGAAACATCTTGCAATAAAGAAATAAATCAAGGAGTACCGCAAGGTAGCATACTGGGACCACTCTTATTCATTCTGTATATAAATGATGTGGAAATGATTTTTGATAAGTGTAAATTTCATCTGTTTGCTGATGATATGGTAATGATGTAGATATTTTACAGAATACTTTAAATGATGAACTAAGTAGACTATCTCAGTGGTTGAATATGAATAAGCTGAAATTGAATGTGAACAAGACAAAATATATGGTTATAGGAAGCAAATCACAAGATGTTGAGAACTTAAAATTTTTTGTAAGTAATGAAGAATTGGAAGAGACCAAGGAAATCAAATACCTTGGCATAATAGTAGATAATAAGTTGAATTTTCATAATCATATAAACTATATTTGTAAAAAAATTTCTAAAAAGTTGGGTGTACTTAGTAGATGTAGCAAATGTTTAAGTATTTGGAGTAGACAAAGAGTGTATAATTGTATTATATTACCTCATTTTTATTTTGCCGGTACAGTTTTTTTCTTAGCTAATGTTACAGATAGTAAAAAGCTACAAATATTACAAAATCGAGCCATGCGAATTATTCTGAAAAAAGATAGATATACCAGTAAAGTTGATATGTTGAAAGAATTGAATTGGGTTGATGTAGAAGCATTAATCAAATTACAAGTTATTACTTTTATCCATAAAATCAAGTTGGGAATGTTTCCAGAATATTTCAGAGGTAGATTGAAGGAAAAAAGTGAACTACATTGTTATAATCTAAGAAATAAAAATGATTTTATACTTGATAAAAAAAAGTACTACCGGTCAAAACACGATACTTTATAAGGGGTTGCAATTAAATAATGAATTACCCAATGATATGAGAACTTTGTCTCTGAGAATGTTCAAAATAAAAACAAAAAATTATTATATAGATAGGAATATGTAGAAGTGTTGTATGAAAATTTATCTATTTTTTTTTTATATTTTTTATATATTTTTCTACTTTTTTTTGTATGATGATGTAGTATAGCTTTTTTTGCTAAATAAATTTCGAATTATTTATCGGTTTGCTGCATGTACAGTGCAGTCCGCTAGAACTCTGCAACTCGAACAGGAACTCATCTGGTTTCAGGAACACTGGAACATCCGGAAATGAATTTTGCCTTTTTTTTAAATTTGTACAGGCGTTTTTAAATTCTTTGTTGCAATAATTCTTTTTTAATCTTGCAATTAGCTTCTACCCTTGATACAGTTATGATTTGCAAGGTCCTAACGGAAGTGAAGAAGCCCGAAGTATCCACAGAAAAAGCTTCCTTCAAGTCAAATTGTTTTGATCATTTCTGTAAATTGAAAAAAATTGTTTAAAATATATATAAAAATATTTCAAAGTTTTTATTCACCTGTTGATTTGGCCATTGATTTTTTGAATTGTTGGATAACTTCCGTAATATTAATTGATATAGAAATCGAAACATACTACTGCAGCTCCTGACATTTTTTGTACTTCAATCTTCTTTTTAATGCTTGTGGACATAAATTTGTTGCTGCTAATTCCCGAAAAAACTCTTCAAAAAATACGACTAGATATTGCCGGAAAACTGCACAACCGATTATTTAAAATTGTATTCCTATTTTTACAACTAAGGGATGGGGCTAACTTCTACGGTTGATACTGTTGTAGTAGACGAGTTGGTGGAACCAAGGGAGCTTGATCTTTGCACAGAAGCTTTTCTGAAATTAGAATATAATTTATTAACAAGACTATTAAAAAAAAAAGGTTTGTTATATTCACCTGTACTTTTTGCAATTTGCAATTATCTTCTTGCTTCTGGCATTAAAGTTACTGACAATAATTGGAATTACTTTTGGTTGTGTTTGTTGTTGATTTTTCAAGTCCACTTGGGTGAATATTTAACAGGGTAGGCAGAGGGCTCAATCAAATCATTAAATGCACATTTTTCGATCACATTTCCTCAAAATATTAATATTCACAGCACTGACAAAGCTATATTAATATCTTGGAACTGAATCTGCATTCAATCATTTGCTAAAACTAAAAATGCATAAATCCATATCTTTTGTTTCAAAGCGCCACATCAGGCCTCATTTTGGAAAATTAATTATGAAAATATTATTGGACAGACAAGATTTATGCATACGGCACAATTTTCAATGAAATTGGCCCATTTTAAATAATGCCACAGCCAAAGGATTAACAAATCGAATAAATTTACACAAATCTGCTACAAAACACGAAACTTAGCTCAATGGCTATAACATTATTCAAATAACAGTCAATTACATTTTTTATAGTTTTGTTCATGAATATACAAACTCAGTTAAATTTGGAAAAAATTAGTAGAAATATTTGTATAAACTTGGAGAAAAAATTAATAAAAAGTTTGTAAACTGAGATTGCACACAACTTAAAAATAATACAAAAAGTGTATTCTTTTGCAAATTATTATGTTTGGATAATAAAATGAGGCAGCAGCTATTGGAGTTTTTGGTCGACTTGATGAGGTTTTGCAGCCAAAGTTGTGGATGAAGCAGCGTACATAAATAAGCAGCAAATTATTGAGATTATGTGCAAAAAGAATACTTACATTAAAATACTTATAAACTAACAGTTAAAATAATATCAAATATAAATATACACCATTAGGTGTAATGAAAACCAAATTTGAAAATAAAATTTCAGTACTAATAAGTAATTTTCACTTACTAATACTTTTTAAGAAAAGTCAATTATGGACAATTGATATTAGTTTTAACTGTTCAAAAATTGGGGGGCTTTTAAAGGGTGGACCTATCAAACAACCAAATGAACATTTAAATTTAAACATCTTTGCAAAGACTCGACATTTGATCATTTGACAAAATTGGGACTTTTATTGAGCACAATTAAAAAAAATTGGCTCATTCAAAATAATGCCACAGCCCAAGGATAAATTTTTGGAAACAAAATTTGGAAAATATAATAAATTTAATAAACGGAATTTGGCACAAGGGCTGTAACATTATTTGAATTTTTCATTAGGGGCAGAGGGGGCTTCGATTTACAATAAATGGAGGGAGAGATTGGGTAATACAAATATATTTTTTATTGGAAATTTGGTTCAACAGAGATCATTGTTCTTTGTTACTCCTTTTTTTTTGGTGGTAATTATTTGCTGCTATTTTCGATTAGTAATTGAAATCTTCTATCTTCAATTGAATACTTCATGACTTCTATTTTGCTTCGGTAATTTGCTGCTTTTATTTTGCTGGCTGAAGTGTCTCAATTTTCTTGGATCGGTAACCCATAGTTTCCATTTTCAATTAGATAATTGTTTGCTGCTGGCTGAATGAATCTTCTCCTGATTTTGTAAGCCTCGGAGCGAAACTCATTTCTGAGCTGACCAACCTGAAACATAAATTAATGTTGAAAAATTATATTGGCATTGTTTTTGTGACTTGGGTCTACATTATTGGCACTCCCTTGGGATTTATTATTATTTTGGATATTAAAAATTTTTAAATCAATACCAAAAAATTGTTCTGTATGAAATTGAATTCAAAATAAATAAGTTCCAATAATAAACAAATGTTCATAAAATAAAATCCTAATAAGTCTTTCTGCTTGTAACCTGTTGAAAAAAGTAAGTGTAGATAAAAATTGAATTTAAAATCTGTGTTTGCAAACTGAATTAAAAATTGATATATGTTGTTGTAGTTTATATATTTTGGAGGGCCCTACGAGAATTTTGATCTTTCCTGATAATTTTATTTTATTTTAAATAGACGAAATTATGGATTCATTTCTAAAAAATGTATGATTCGATTACGGACTATTACTTTTAATATAATAATTATGTAACTACTAATGTGCCACATGAAAAAGATATAGCAGAAATATGATTTTTTGTGAAATATTACATAACATCTTGAATCACATTCAAAAAAAATAGATTCTAAATCATAAAAAATGTATAAAATATGAAAAAGGAATAGAGAAAAAGGGCACATGCTTTTATACTGAAGCTTAGCCAAAAAATAAAATTAATAAACAGATATAATTTTCCCAAAAGCTATACATACCTTCAGAAGGCGAATTTTTTTATCTCAATACAACTCTGCAGCTTTCTGGACCACATGAAAGTCTTTCCACTATACACACTATAATATTACCGCATTTTGAACACTATTTTCCCATAAAGTACTACTAAAATGTGCGTCTTTCTTGAATTCCTACACAGAACTATACCAAGCCCAACTCAGTGAAGCTACACTGCTACATCATAGCGCGCTTGTTCAAACGGAATTTATCAATTAAAAATTATTAATACTGAATAAATCAGCACGAAAATGAAAGATTCTAAAATTATTTATTTTGATACTTTTGAAGTAAAATTCAACACAACTGATTCCAAATACGATTTTAATGATTTTTGATGCTTTTTTGATTAGTACTAGAATATCACCCCATCTAAAATATTAAATTAAAGTTAGCTAACAAATTATAATTATAATTTTGACGTAATGTGAAATACATAATATCGAAATTTTATATATACAGGGAGTTTAAAATAAATTCTATGATGATATGCGATTGCTTGATTTATGATCATTCCAATTAAATAACAATATATTGTAAGAGAATTGTTCGCAAGATGGGTCCCTCGATCGCTCACAAAATTGATTTTAGACGTCATTCACTTCAATTACTGTGGTTGAAATATTGATGTACCACTATACTTTTGAGACCAAATGACAGTCCCAACAATGGATTTTCAACAAAGAATCCGCACCAAAAAGGATGTGAAAACTTTTTTTTAAATAATAAGTAATTGATAATCGGTATTTTAGTATCTGGTAGACAATTGAAAAATGAAATTAAAAGTTCCCAACAAAATTTTTAATACAATAGCCGTTTAGCTAAAAGATATATTTATTTCTCATTTATTCCAAACGAGCTTTGTGGTGCCATCTCTGCCACAAAATGTAAACTTATAGCTGGACTTTGCCAAAATATCTAATGAAAAGTTCGTATATTGATATCTCGGAAAAATTCTTTAGATAAACTTTTATGAACAATCAGTTGAACTGTCAAACTTCTTCTAGTATTTAATTGTGCTGCCATATCTGTGTTGATCGCAGAACTTTTTCGAATTGTACAATTTGAAGTTTAACTGTTAACAGATTATCATGCACATTTTTCATTTGCAATATTCAATTGATTCTCGAAATATATTTTCTTGCATTCAAAATGCCCCGAGGGAGCTCTTTAATAACTTCAAATGTAAACTGGTTCTGCCATCTCTGTACTAAACTTCATTTTAGTTCAACCTTTGACTCATAGATTATTTTTGAGGTTATCTGTCAAATTGATGCGGTTGTAAAATGTTTCCGTCAAGTACTCAAAAGAAGCATTGAATCAGAACTACGTGAAAATGCTAATTTGAAATGTAAAACAAGATAATACAGCTGTAGGCATTAATTTTATGCTCGAATTATTTATTATTGAGGTTATGTTATTATTAAGAACGTAAATTAGGCACGTGCACGTGACGTCACGGACATTTAAAAATGTCAGCCTGGTGGACCAACAAACGTTCTGTCATATGGAACACATTTAATAAAACCTCAATTTTAGTGCTGTTGTTGGTTGTTTTTAGAAAAGTGAGGCTGTGCAAGATCTATTTTTTCATGGATTTACTTCAGATAAAAACTTCGGAGGAAGAATTATTCCTCTAGTCATTAAAAAACAAGGAAAATGCTCTGATGAGGAGTGCTTTAACTGACACCAAAATTAAGTAAAACCGTACTTGTAACAGCAGGTATTTTATTTATTTGAATCTGATATTTAATATTTCAAGTGAATATAACGTAATTAATCAAATTTATGGCTGCATAAAGTACATAAAGTATCTGAAATTGAGACAGATTTTATAGGTTAGAAGTAACACAACAGGATAAACAAATTGTTCAACCTGAGTATAAGTTATGTTTTGTTGTATAAACTGAAATTTTTGTATAATATCCATTCAATAAATATTAGCATGATCCTAATTTAGACCTAACTATTACACTATATATTTGTAAAATCGCTAAAAACTTCAACCGTAGAATTATTTCTAAATTATAGATAAACTAGCCTTTTGGACGATAGAGATAATCCTGATTGAGGACTGTTTTTAAATATAGGCAAAGCTGCAGGATTCTGCTGTGTGCAAGTCAGTAAATTAAGATTCTAAATTTTT
Source organism: Dromius quadrimaculatus (assembly GCA_963989225.1). Classification (NCBI taxonomy): domain Eukaryota; kingdom Metazoa; phylum Arthropoda; class Insecta; order Coleoptera; family Carabidae; genus Dromius; species Dromius quadrimaculatus. The sequence continues at coordinate 52,717,561 of OZ022325.1, read as the reverse complement.
TTCCAACATTTCAAGCAAATAGCTTAACAGCAAAATGAATGACAATCAATAATAATTACTTGGAATAGAAAATTCAATTTGAATTGTCTTAAGAGATGTTTAATTAAAAAACAAATAAATCATTCGTTTATTACAGACTTCTATAAATATTTTTGAAGATTATAGTCATGTTGGTTAGTGTTCATAATTTAAAGTTTCATGTAAGCTTTTAAAAGTTGTAACATATTCTAGTTGTATTCAGCTTCCTCCGTAAGCTAAATAATCTTTAGTAATTACCATGGAAATGTCTTATTTCTTTCATCTCCACCACATATGGATCTTCATAGATAATAAACGAGATATTTTCTTCAAATACCTATGTTTTATTGTCTGACAGAGGATAATAATCATCGATTAATCGAGATATTATGCTAAAAATAGTTTTTAAAACAAAATTTCACTAAATAAACATTAAATTCACAATACGCCAACCAAGCACAATGGTTTCAAATGCAATGTTTTGGTTTGTTGGTCCACCAGGCTGGCGGGTTGCATAGATTCGACCACGTGATGCACGCGCCTAATATGAAATAAATTTACGTGAGTTTTGCAGAAGATTTCAGCCACCTATGCCTGAATACGTAATTGGAACAGCCTTCCAGGATTTTAAGAGATTTTATATTCATAATTCCGTAATGAATTATCATCCAAAAGAAATAATGTACGTATTGAAGTAATATTTCACTAAATATGTAGTAACGTTGTTATTTTAGAGTCATCTGCGTGTATCTAGATGTAAACATCAATGTATCTATTAGCTAATTTATTGCTAATATCAAAGGTGATACGGAGAAGACTGCAGATATTGTTTCAAATAATGAATTATTGCTGATAAAACAATTGACTATTCATAATCCGTTTAGGCCCGTTTAAGGGCTTCTACTCGATAATAAGGTATAAAATGCTTCATGTTTTGTTTCAATTAGGCGCGTGCATCACGTGGTCGAATCTATGCAACCCGCCAGCCTGGTGGACCAACAAACCAAAACATTGCATTTGAAACCATTGTGCTAGGTTGGCGTATTGTAAATTTAATGTTTATTTAGTGAAATTTTGTTTTAAAAATAATTTTTAGCATAATATCTCGATTAATTGATGATTATTATTCTCTGTCAGACAATATAAAACATAGGTATTTGTAGAAAATATCTTGTTTATTATCTATGAAGATCCATATGTGGTAATTCTACGGTTTAAGTTTTTAGCGATTTTACAAATATATAGTGTAATAGTTAGGTCTAAATTAGGATCATGCTAATATTTATTGAATGGATATTATACAAAAATTTCAGTTTATACAACAAAACATAACTTATACTCAGGTTGAACAATTTGTTTATCCTGTTGTGTTACTTCTAACCTATAAAATCTGTCTCAATTTCAGATACTTCATGTACTTTATGCAGCCATAAATTTCATCAATTACGTTATGATCACTTGAAATATTAAATATCAGATTCAAATAAATAAAATACCTGCTGTTACAAGTACGGCTTTACTTAATTTTGGTGTCAGTTAAAGTACTCCTTTTCAGAGCATTTTCCTTGTTTTTTAATGACTAGAGGAATAATTCTTCCTCCGAAGTTATTATCTGAAGTAAATCCATGAAAAGATAAATCTTGTACAGCCTCACTTTTCTAAAAACAACCAACAACAGCACTAAAATTGAGGTTTTATTAAATGTGTTCCATATGACAGAACGTTTGTTGTTCCACCAGGCTGACATTTTTAAATGTCCGTGACGTCACGTGCACGCGCCTAATTACACTTGAATTGAACTAACCTTTCAAAAATCGGCAGAAAAATCAATCCTCTTGCTTGCATCCATTTTAACACTAAACAGTTCGAATTATAGTGAAATACATCACTCATTGCACTTATTTTCTTATAAAAGTCAGTCTAACAGTTCCACAAAACGAACATGGTACGTATTTCACCAACAAGTCTATTACGTGCAAGTTCATTCGTTTGACGAGGTTTTCCGAAAGCCTCATCGTACCATTACAATTTATTTATCGAATATTGCAATTTAACTCGAAATTTTTGTTTAAATATTACTAAGAAACATTCAAGTAACTGTTTTGATTATTTTTAGTTTCAAAATCACTGTTTTACATCAATAAATTGCTTATTTAAATCCACTGACCCTATGTGGCAAAATAACAGCAAATAACAATTGAATTATGAATATCAACAACTTGTAAGAAGGCTGGGCAAATTTGGCGCCAAACTGAGACCGAATTAAAGAATTAATAATTTATTTTGAACAAATGTTGTATGAATATTATTAATAAACATTTAAATCACTATTTGTACACTTTTTTTGTAAATATTACTGTTTGACGTGAATAATCTGTTATTAATAATCCAAACAATTTCCCCCGCGAAATGACAGCAAATAACAATTGAATTACGAAATCAACATATCCTGAAACAATGAAGTTATAAATATTTTTGAATAATTATAATTGAAGCTTTTTGTACCACAAGTAATCAATAAATTTTTGATACAAGCAGCTGTTTAAATAAATGAATGTATTAACGTTTTATGTATTCCAAACGAGCTACGTGGTGCCATCTGTGTAACAAAATGTCAACTAATAGCTGGACTTACGAAATGTTTATTGAGGAAATTTAAATTATTCTCAGAATTAGTTTAGTAGATAGTAGTTTCCAAAATTCAGTTCAAATAAGTTCCAAGTCAGAAGTAAACTAAAAAACTCTCCGCAAGACAATAAATGCTTCCAAAGAAGTATTTGGAGAATAAAGTCATTCAAATCGTTCAAAAATATCAAATTTTATTAAAATTATATATTTAATATGAATAAATATGCCAAATAGTCGCAATTTTTTAACATTCATAAAAACTGTTTCTGAAATGTGCTAGGTGCTGCCACCTTCAAATGAATAGCTGAACTAGCTGGTCATTTGTTGGGCGACTATGTATTCTGTTTCGGCGGAGTAAAAAAAGGGAATTAAACAATTTCAGTCTTCTTTTAGTTATCATTATTGGGAAATATAAACTTTCTATTGGAAATTATTTTTTAATGTACGGTTATCTGCTGAGTATATAAAGTACGTAAGTGATAGGTGACAGATTCTTGCAATATTTGTCTCTCATTCGAATAAAAAGTGTTCAATCTGGTTTTCAAATGAATAAAACAGGAGAAGCTACTAGGGGCTGATTTATTGCATTTATCTTAATGGAACTAAATTATCTTGTTTCCTTTGGGGGTTATAATGTAAATGATTTGCTACTGGGAAAATGGTTCTAAGTTTTGGATTATCAGTCTAGAGAGTTTATTTTGTCTAAGATATCAAGACAAGATCTCTTATTACATCATACCCAATTATGTATATTCTATATTTTGAAAAAATGATGTTTTTTTGAAGCAAAAAGAAGCTTTTCTTACTGATTTTTCCAGATTCGGTATCCAGCCTCCAAGTTTCAAATTAAATGCGAACTATGCAAAAACTAGAGTCCCTATTTGAATTTAGATTGCAAATTCGGATTCACGAAATTGGCAGTAAAATTAAATTAACAAATGGATTATGATAAAAATCAATAGGGGCACTGATCAAAAGTAATGAGTCTGCTCTCTAAATCATAATGAAAATCAGAAGGGTTGTATTCTGACTAATCTATCAAAAAAGAGAAAAGAATCACTGAAATTGGTTCAGAATTGCGATCTGTAATTTGTCATTCTTTATAGTCGCCACTCACGTAATTAGCAATAAAAATAAAACTTTTTATTGAAATTATCAGTTTTCCCATGAAAATGTTTTTTTTTGTTGCATTTCTCAAGTTTTTAGTATCTAAATAAATAATATGACTTTTCTAGATTACGAAAATGACCTTAGAATCGCTGTGCGATGAGTATATTTCGAGATATGGACGTTTGAAAAAACATGTTTTTTTCCGCTAGAAATGCCAAAATTTTCCATTTTTTTCCATTTCTTCCTCATTATCTCTGGAAATATGAGTGCTATGCAATTGGAAATTACTATAGTCGATCGGCTAGACATCTGGCAATCTATATTCCAAATTTCAAGACAATTGAGCAACAAATATTAATTTCATAGGCAAAAGATTGAAAATTGGTCATCTCTGAAAAATGATGGCAAGGGGTACCCCTTGCGAAAAAGTTGAAATTCGATAAAAAATATTTTCTCGCATTTTTGATGTTTTTGGTGTCAAAATAAATACTATAACTCATCTAGATCACGAAAATAGCCTAAGAATTGCTGTACGACGCGTATTTTCCGAGATTTCGACGTTTTAAAAAAATGTATTCGTTATTGATATTAGTAGTTTTTTCATGAATTTTTTTTTTTGCATTTCTCAAGTTTTAAGTGTTCAAATGAATTATATGACTCTTTTAGATTACGAAAATAACCTTAGAATCGCTGTGCGACGAGTATTTTCCGTGATATGGACGTTTGAAAAAACATGTTTTTCTCCGCTAAAAATGCAGAAATTTTCCATTTTTTTCCATTTCTTCCTCATTATCTCTGGAAATATGAGTGCTATGCAATTGGCAATTACTATAGTCGATCGGCTAGACATCTGGCAATCTATATTCCAAATTTCAAGACAATTGAGCAACAAATATTAATTTCATAGGCAAAAGATTGAAAATTGGTCATCTCTGAAAAATGATGGCAAGGGGTACCCCTTGCGAAAAAGTTGAAATTCGATAAAAAATATTTTCTCGCATTTTTGATGTTTTTGGTGTCAAAATAAATACTATAACTCATCTAGATCACGAAAATAGCCTAAGAATTGCTGTACGCCGCGTATTTTCCGAGATTTCGACGTTTTAAAAAAATGTATTCGTTATTGATATTAGTAGTTTTTTCATGAATTTTTTTTTTTGCATTTCTCAAGTTTTAAGTGTTCAAATGAATTATATGACTCTTTTAGATTACGAAAATAACCTTAGAATCGCTGTGCGACGAGTATTTTCCGTGATATGGACGTTTGAAAAAACATGTTTTTCTCCGCTAAAAATGCAGAAATTTTCCATTTTTTTCCATTTATTCCTCATTATCTCTGGAAATATGAGTGCTATGCAATTGGCAATTACTATAGTCGATCGGCTAGACATCTGGCAATCTATATTCCAAATTTCAAGACAATTGAGCAACAAATATTAATTTCATAGGCAAAAGATTGAAAATTGGTCATCTCTGAAAAATGATGGCAAGGGGTACCCCTTGCGAAAAAGTTGAAATTCGATAAAAAATATTTTCTCGCATTTTTGATGTTTTTGGTGTCAAAATAAATACTATAACTCATCTAGATCACGAAAATAGCCTCAGAATTGCTGTACGCCGCGTATTTTCCGAGATTTCGACGTTTTAAAAAAATGTATTCGTTATTGATATTAGTAGTTTTTTCATGAATTTTTTTTTTTGCATTTCTCAAGTTTTAAGTGTTCAAATGAATTATATGACTCTTTTAGATTACGAAAATAACCTTAGAATCGCTGTGCGACGAGTATTTTCCGTGATATGGACGTTTGAAAAAACTTGTTTTTCTCCGCTAAAAATGCAGAAATTTTCCATTTTTTTCCATTTCTTCCTCATTATCTCTGGAAATATGAGTGCTATGCAATTGGCAATTACTATAGTCGATCGGCTAGACATCAGGCAATCTATATTCCAAATTTCAAGACAATTGAGCGACAAATATTAAATTTATAGGCAAAAGATTGAAAATTGGTCATCTCTGAAAAATGATGGCAAGGGGTACCCCTTGCGAAAAAGTTGAAATTCGATAAAAAATATTTTCTCGCATTTTTGATGTTTTTGGTGTCAAAATAAATACTATAACTCATCTAGATCACGAAAATAGCCTAAGAATTGCTGTACACCGCGTATTTTCCGAGATTTCGACGTTTTAAAAAAATGTATTCGTTATTGATATTAGTAGTTTTTTCATGAATTTTTTTTTTGCATTTCTCAAGTTTTAAGTGTTCAAATGAATTATATGACTCTTTTAGATTACGAAAATAACCTTAGAATCGCTGTGCGACGAGTATTTTCCGTGATATGGACGTTTGAAAAAACATGTTTTTCTCCGCTAAAAATGCAGAAATTTTCCATTTTTTTCCATTTCTTCCTCATTATCTCTGGAAATATGAGTGCTATGCAATTGGCAATTACTATAGTCGATCGGCTAGACATCAGGCAATCTATATTCCAAATTTCAAGACAATTGAGCGACAAATATTAAATTTATAGGCAAAGGATTGAAAATTGGTCATCTCTGAGAGATGATGGCAAGGCATTTTTGATGTTTTTGGTGTCAAAATAAATACTATAACTCATCTAGATCACGAAAATACGACGCGTATTTTTCAAGATTTCGACGTTTTAAAAATATGTATTTTCGGTGTCAAATTAAATAGATTGATTCGTCCTGATTACGAAAATAAATTTATAATTGCTGTAAGACGCGTATCCCCCGAGATATGGACGTTTTAACAATTGTATTTTTTGCAAAAATTACTGGCTTTTTTCTGCTTTTTCAATATTTTCGGTGTCAAATTAAATAGATTGATTCGTCCTGATTACGAAAATGATCTTAGAATTGCGTAAGACGCATATTTTCCGAGATAAGGACGTTTTAAAAATTGTATTTCTTGCAAAAATCACAGGCTGTTAACCTTCATTTATCTTATTTGAAAAGTGATTATCATGAAACTGAATCGGCTCCATTTTTTAAATATGTTTATTACGAAATTATTATTAGCCATGAAATATTTTTGTTGCATTATTCAACCCCTTATACTGCCAGGATTGAAAATTGATTTTATAATAAATATTATTAAATATTGTTTAAAATACCTGTTGCTACATTGTTGCCCTATTATTACGTAATACTTTCAATATTTTTTTGATAACATTACGTGTGAGAATGCGTTTAATGACTGTGAATCAATATTGACCATAGTTCGTACAACGGTTGGATGTGGTTTTCATCGAGTGTTATAAATAATATCTAAATCTAAAATTGGTGTTGAGTAGTAAAAAAGGTTCACCTTCAGACAAAAAGTGAGTTTCAATTTTACTAATACTTCTATATTTAGATCAATATGATTTTAATTGATTTTAAATATACTCTGTAGCGTACTTGTCACAAAAGCTAGGATGACTTGTAGCCGCACCTCACGGCTTAGAAAATATCAATGTGCACTACAATAGTGTCTGCCATACACGTATCGGGCAAAAGGCATGATTTATTTGTATAAATATCATTAAATTTTGTACTTGTTTCGAAATAATTAGGTATTTGCGCTATCTTTTTCGGCTCAACTATGGCCCAAATCAATTTTTTTTCAAAAAAGTCTTATTTATTTTTTGAACAAAATATTATGCTTTAATTTTTTGGAGGGTGAACCATGTTTATATTTCACTTTTCAAGCCCAAATTGAATCAGTTTATTATTTTATAAACCGTTTGAGTCGATATCACACATGCCAATGTAAACGTAGCATAATTTCTAATTAATTATTCTCTGAAAACATTTGTTAATAGTAGGATCATTTCGGAATAATTTGGTTGTGACGTTGAAACTAGCAGTTCAAAATGTCTGTGATGCTACAGAAATGTTTAAATAGTGAAGTTCTTGTTACAAATTTGTGTCAAATTTATTGTTAAAGTATCAAAACTGTCAATAAATCGGATAGTTTGAGATTTTAGATAAGTGAAGTATTTGTTGTAAATTAGGTTATTATTATTTATTCAAATTATTTCAAATCACTTTTAATGTAGAGTTATTCAGCAATAGTTTATAATAAGACAATAAGAGTAACTAAAAAGTTTCAAGTTTTTCTAATAACGTGATAAATATATCATCAAGAATAAATAAGATAGGTCAGTTTAATTATGATTAGATATTGCTGAATATAAATTTATTGAGCGAAAATTATTGGAAAGAATTGAAAATTTTCATCTATTTAATTAGCAAATATTGTATTGTTAATACTCGGGCTCTTTTCCAAAAGATTCTGATGCACAGGCTACTGGACGTCTATTTTATCTCAGAAAGATGAAAGTATTTTTGGTTTGAATCAATGAAAGTTATATCAAAAACTTATTAAATCAAATGCCAGGTGAACACATAATTTCAAAACTAGTTCTGTACAAGAAAATAATAATTTAAAAACATGTGCTATTTACTTGTTGTTATCTAAAATTGAAACTTCAATTCTGCTGAGAAATTGATCAGCAATTCTACGTGAAATATTCAATCAAAATAGATAAATAGACTAATGGGATTTGTTTGATAAATGCAGTCATCATGTTTTTGATACTAATTGAATATGAGGGAATGAGACTATCTTTAATTTATTACACTCATTTGAACAATTTGATGTCAATTTATTAATGATTATAATATTTGAAATTGGATCTCTATTACTATGATAGAGAAACGTAGAGGTATGAAGAAATATATATATATATATATATATATATATATATATATATATATATATATATATATATATATATATATATATATATATATATATATATATATATATATATATATATATATATATATATATATATATATATATATATATATATATATATATATATATATATATATATATATATATCTTATCGAATGATAATTATATTATATATTTGGACTCTTCAGGGTTGAATTAAACGTTTGTTACAGATTCATCGAGCAGTTCAAATCACCAGATTCTTCAAGAATCTTCTGCAGCTGTGGGCCATGACAATCGTCATCAATCGGCGCGGTATGACAGTCCAAAAACCATCCTATTATTGTGTATTTTTTGTGATAATTGAATAAATCGTGTTGAGATATTTGAGCTCTGTTTGCAGATTTATATTCTACGCGTGAATTAGCTATTTACTTGTTGTTATCTAAAATTGAAACTTTAATTCTGCTGAGAAATTGATCAGCAATTCTACGTGAAATATTCAATCAAAATAGATAAATAGACTAATGGGATTTGTTTGATAAATGCAGTCATCATGTTTTTGATACTAATTGAATATGAGGGAATGAGACTATCTTTAATTTATTACACTCATTTGAACAATTTGATGTCAATTTATTAATGATTATAATATTTGAAATTGGATCTCTATTACTATGATAGAGAAACGTAGAGGTATGAAGAAATATATATATATATATATATATATATATATATATATATATATATATATATATATATATATATATATATTATATATATATATATATATATATATATATATATATATATATATATATATATATAAATATATATATATATATATATATATATATCTTATCGAATGATAATTATATTATATATTTGGACTCTTCAGGGTTGAATTAAACGTTTGTTACAGATTCATCGAGCAGTTCAAATCACCAGATTCTTCAAGAATCTTCTGCAGCTGTGGGCCATGACAATCGTCATCAATCGGCGCGGTATGACAGTCCAAAAACCATCCTATTATTGTGTATTTTTTGTGATAATTGAATAAATCGTGTTGAGATATTTGAGCTCTGTTTGCAGATTTATATTCTACGCGTGAATTAGCAGGGATATGAATACTATTGAAATTAGTAAAGTATGTAATAATTTGTCCATTTTCATTTATTTCTGAAATTTTTATGTTGATACGCCCACAAATACCTGAGAAAATCAAATTCAAATGTTGGATGGTCGCACCCTTAAAAATCGCATCGATTTTGCTTCCATTTTAGATCATTTTGACTTGAAAATACGATTTCTCGTAAATTCGTGTTTAGATTTCAAGTTTTTTGACATTTTTATAATCTACAGAGTTGAATTGATATAATTATATACAATTTAATATCTCCAATTATTGATTGAGGTCTGTTTTGAGGGATAGAAAATATAGAAATTTGCCAAACTTTGATTTTGGACGTTCAAAACCATTATCTTGGAATTTCAAGACAATTGAGCTACAAATATTGATTTTATAGGTAAAAGGCTGAAAATTGGTCATCTTTGAACAATGAAATCAAGGGTATACCCTTAATAAAAAGCCGAAATTTGATAGAAAAATTTTCCGCATTTTTGATGTTTTTAGTGTCAAAATAAATACTATAACTTGTCTAGATCGCGAAGAAGAATTGCTGTATGATGCGTATTTCTCAAGATTTCTTCGTTTTAAAAAAATGTGTTCTTTACTAAAACTATCAGTTTTTTTGTGGACATTTTTTTTAGCATTTCTCAAGTTTTTAGTGTTTAAATCACTTGTCGACATAGTAGAAAAAGCACTACTAGGAGAAAGTACAATTCCGTTCTTGTCTGCGTTATACATTGAAAATTTTGAAACTGCATTCCTTGCCCAAAACATTGAAAAAGTTTTCATCAATCACTACACAAATATCTTAACTCTGCAATATGCCGACGACATAGTCTTATTTGCTCATTATTTAGTTGAAATTTTTGAATTCATTCTATAATCCTCTCCAATTGGACATCAAGGATAATAAAACAGAGACTATGCACTTTTACCAGGGTAAACTACACAAGCAGACACTGATTTATATGCCGAGAATAGGCAATAAACTTGATCAAATCTTAAACCTACATTTCGCTTGGAAATCTAAGACAACAGGTCTGACAGAGTGATTTTTATTACCGAATACATCCTTAATTCAATTATTTTAACTGCTATTAATGATAAAACAGAAATCTTCAATAGCATTTCGCGACGAAGTACCTATTTTGTTGCTTGTCCAATATGATATCATCTCAGATATTTGTCAAACTAAAACGTTGCTGATATATGATGAAGAAACAAATACTAAGGAATCATTTTATAATTAAATAAAAGTCATGAAGAAAATATCGTATGTATCATGACCGCGAAATATTATTATTGCTATTTCTATAGCAGAGTGCACCAACGGCAAATACTTCAATACACATGATCAAGCGGCGAGAAATTGATACAGCTGAATGCATAACAGTTATTTACGTATATAGAGTGCAATGTTATGTTTGGTTGCTCAATCATGCATATTGATGTGCGAGACGCAGACTGATACTGCAATCATAAAGAAAGACAAAAATACTTCGCGCCCATAATACACACGTCCTTTTTGCACGGTTCTCCAATTAATTCAAATAAACTCGTATAATTAAGAATAATTTTTCCGCTCAACACCTAGAACATTTAAGCTCCACAAGGACTCCTTCTGTTTATATTCATGGTAGTGTCAGGCGATTGACAAAGTACTTTACTGCGCGTTGTTACTGGAGATGCATGGGGAAGTCTGCTCTGAAGTTAGCTTCTTAGATAACAATAATTTTGTGTTAATGAATGATAGCATGGTTACTCATTCTTCATAGAATCCGTCAAAAAATAAACATTTCCATGCTTAATATGAACAAACATATTCCCAACAAAGGTTTTTTGTTTAGATTTCCTTTATTTATTATCTCTATGCTTTTAATAATCTAAGTTTAGTATACGATATAAATAACAATGTGACAATTGGTAATAAGACAATCGATAGAAGTGCGGACGAAGAATTTGCTGCAGTATTTTTAGAAATACCATAGATACCAAAACCTAAAATTTTATCCACAGCACTGACAGTTTGTAATTCTATTCTCTTCCAATCTTTAGTAGCTTTTACTTTATAACTAAATTCAGATGGTAGTAAAGTTGACAAATTATAATGAGTATTCGAAGGAATCACAACAGTATTATCGTCGTCTTTGAATGTTCCTGAAATTGAAATCAGTTCAAAAATAATAGGATTTTCAAGATGGTCCCTTCTTTCGCCACAGCTGAACTTAGACGTGGTCTGACATGCTGCTATACCGCATATTTGAACATTGTTTCTTTCCACACCCATACGACGTGGGCCATCATATACTATCAATCTGTAATAAAGCAATTATCTATTATTATAGTATATAATATTGGATCATCGAAAATCACAATTCAATCTCGACAAGTCACACAACGTTTCAAATGTCTAAGCAAATAAACTAACCATTCAAAACTCCTTCACTTCCATACTTCAACATTTCAGTTGGTAAACCCGGAGCAGCCCGCATTGTCGAATGTCCGCTGTGTTGAAAGTCCATAGCGTCGAATACCCACTGCGGCGAATTTACCCCCACTACCGCTTTATGTGACTGTCTGTTGACAGGAAATGACTGTACTAGCAGTTTGACAAACATTGAGCCTGGTATATCGCGTTGTAGAACGTAAGTTCGGAGAAATGAAGAACTCATGCTTGGAATAATGATTAATTCGACGCAGTGAGTATTCGACGCTATGGATATTCGACACAGCGGACATTCGACAACATGGGTTTTCGACAGAGCGGTACGCACTCGGGTAAACCATGCAACCTAATCTCATCCTTAAAATGCGTCAATCCATACGTAACATCATTCTCACCATTATCACAATCAGTTTCACTAGTATTAAGCACATTTTCACTCTCCGAACATTACTATCATTCACGCTACTATTTTTACTTCTGGAATATTACATATCGAGCTCATTCTATAATAGTATATTCTACAATAAGTATTGGAATGGCCTATATTCTGAACGAGCGAAAAGTATGTAATCCGAGCCAAAGGCAAGGATTACGGTTCGCGAGTGTGGAATACGCCATTTCAAACATGTTGTAGACTATACTTTCTCTAACAAGGTTTTAGAAACTCACCAATATTTCAGAGGAAACTTAAAAAATTATTAAATGTCAAACGTAAATCCGATATGAATACTTGAATTGTTAGGAAGTAACCATGATAGTATAGCCAAACTAACAGCTTCTGATTCGTCGAAATGATTCTAACGGCATACAGAATCATTCTAAACGGCATACGGAAGCGTTCTAAACGGCATACGGAATCATTCTGAACGATTTTTTACAATGTCATTCGTTCCAAAATAATTTGTGGTTATGGAATATGCAAATTTTTCAAAATAATGCCCGAGGACACATTTTGAAACATAATGCCCTTTCTGTTAGAGATATTACTGTAGTTACTTGCTGTAACTAGGAAACTTGTTTGTTATTTGGAAAAATGATGCCCTCGGGTATTATTTGTTACATAACTATCCTGAAAAAAATGTTATTATCACAACAATAATATACTAGTCGGACATTATTTTTATTAATGCCTGGCTAGCTTATTATTGTTGTCATAATAACACTGATTACAGGGTAATTACGTAACAAATAATACCCGAGGGCATCATTTTTCAAAATAACAAACAAGTTTCCTAGTTACAGCAAGTAACTACAGTAATATCTCTAACAGAAATCACAATGACAGGACATACATTGCTAAAAATTTTGATTGAAATAGAACAAAATTCGGACATTAAACATTGAAGGCACCACGGAAGTTGAACAGACAATAGTGCCTTCGATCAACGTACAAACATTGGGCCGGAGGCTCTCGGAAAGTACATTATTGACCTCAGGCATTATTGTCCTCTTAACACCCTTGATACATTAATTACTATATCGACTCAGATTTTCGACGGTTCTTTAAGAGCAGTCCATCATTTGCATTTTTAATAGCTTCTACAAGCCTAAAATTCACATGTTCCAATCTTCAGACACTCAACTAGAGAACAATCTTTAGACACTCAACTAGAGAAGTCTCTTATTCATTCAAAATTCATTCGTTAACTTTTAATTAATTAGTAAGTAATTGATTGTTTTAGTGTGAAAATGGTCATGAAAGAAAGAGTTTGACCAGGACACATGAAAGGCGGGTAGTTACTTTTCCTGAGTGACAAATCACATTTTATGAGAGCAATACAACTATTCATAGAACACCTCTCTTAAAACGACTGAAATCATTTTCAAATGCAGTTTTTTCTGATACTGATAAGACATTCAAATGTATTAGTGAAACATTAAATTGCAATGTAGCCATGACACTGTTGCTATAGGACTTGAAGCTTGCTGTGATTTTTCCATTTTCTCCTCACGAAAAAACTTAAGCTCGCCGCACACGATGCAATTTTTCAAGCAATTTTGTTCACTTGGCGCCGCGCTGGGTGCCACGCTTGCTGGGTGCCACGCTTGCTCCGATGAGACCACGAGACTTGTTCTACAAGATAGGTTCGGTGCTATTTTTCGCACTTGCTGCGCCGCTGGCTGCTGTCCACAGCCAATCAAAGCAGACGACGAAATCACGTGACTACATCACTGAGTTGTATGTCGCATCAGAATGCTGTGCCTCATTAGTGCATTTTGTTTTAAGATACAAATAAGTAAAAATTATGGCTAGTGGAAATTAGGTTATGTTTACGTATCCTAGCTCAGGGTGTATACCAAAAATTTTAATGAAAACTCCCTGACTTCCAGGTTTTTCAGGTTATTTTCAATAAAAAGTAAAAAACAAAAGTTTGATATAAGTTCACATTTAATCACAGATTAATGTTGCAATTCTGTGTGAACCCTATAAATCTGTAAATTTAAAAAACAAGCCTCAACGAACTTGATATCCTTATGAACAAATTTAGATTGATCGACAAAAGTAAATGTACTTTAATATAATTTTTTTTTTCATGAATTTATAGATCTGGGAAGCTTATATATTTGCACAGATGGTCCTAGTATCTTGAAGAGTGAAAATATACTTTGATGAGTAATAGTGCATAAATATCCTATAATCTATTTATAATATCAGAAATTCCCTGACGATTCCATAACACTTCCAGTTTATCTAAATTCCCTGACATTTCCAGGTTTTTCATGTTTGGTATACACCCTACTAGCTCGTCAAACAACATGTTGAAAACTCTGCGGTCTTGATTCCTTCTCAAAAGTCACTCTCTTGACCAATGTTTTTTCTTCTTTTTTTTTTCTATCTCGTAATTCTAATTAATTCGCAAGCTATAACTGCAGCACAGGCTTCTGCTCTTCTCCGACGAGTATTTTCGGCAACATCCATATTTGTAATAAACAAGTCTACGTTCTAGAGTCAGAATGAGTGGCGCAGCTTGCATCGTGTGATGCGAAAATGAGTGTGACACTAAGTGCAGTTCAAAGCGGTCCAGTGTACAAGAAAACTTGCTGCAAATTAAATGAACAAAATTTCATAGAAAATTGCCTTGTGTGCGGCGGGCTTTATTCTGAATAATATTTATTTTAGAGAACCATAGTAACAAGCTTATTAGGAACTTGATGTTGGGCGAACGTATTTTCCTTTTTCTAATCATTCTCTTCACACATTCATTCAATGCTTGCATCCCATCATGAATTCATTACACACATAGCCGGACGGTGAACAGTGGCCATAAGCAAGAGTCATTTGTATTGAAGTCCTTGTATACGCATCAAAGAAAGCAGAAATATCTATTTCCGCATCCTAAATTTCATTTCTAACGCGCTTTTTAACAAACGTATCCGTACAAGCACGCAATGTAAGTTCTAATTTTCGAAAATGATCGTGGGGAGCTCGCCGATAAGAAAATCGTTTCCTGTACATACTTACTGCATAAAAGGTATTTTTTATAGACAAAATGTAAACTTAATACATATTGAAGTCAATTTTTCTCACGTGGAAAATCCACAAAATCCTAACTTTGACATTTAGCAACAATTAATAATGAGAAAAATTTTTAATGCCATAGAACTCTCATTTGTATCAATTTGAAATTGAAATAAAACAATTTTTATTAGCACTTTTCTCAATATTTTTACGATGTGAATAAGTAAGTGTGTTATATCGTTGTATTCAGAAAAACTGCTGAATCGAATAAGCTAATAAAAGAAGTAGGTTCTAGTTTAAGATAAAAAAGTTAAGAACCATATTTCGAGAGCCACTATTGAAAAAAAAATTGCTTTACCTTTCATAATAGTCTCATGATATGAAAATTATTTGCTATTTACATATATATATATATATATATATATATATATATATATATATATATATATATATATATATATATATATATATATATATATATATATATATATATATATATATATATATATATATATATATATATATATATATATATATATATATATATATATATATATATATATATATATATATATATATATATATATATATATATATATATATATATATATATATATATATGATAGATTACCTGTAGTAATAATCGGCATTTGGAACAGCCGCAAATTGTACTGTGAATGTGCAACAAAACTCATCATGACAGAGCTCAAGATTCTTCAAACTTGTTTCATTTAGTAATAAAGTAGTGTAGTTATGCATATCTTCTTTCATTGCATGCATTTCGTCAAAGTGTGGACCCTCACCTCCTACTTGCACAACTTCCTGAAATTAGAGAAAAACATTAGGACGATGACAAAAAAAATATCCATTCCGAACATTTATCATTTGTCAATAATTCTGATGTTATTTTCTATCTCAACTCAAGCAATAAAGATGGAATCGAGCGTCTCAACAGACGATATCTTTATAAATAAATGAAATTTCAAGACTATGCTTACATAATAACATTTCCTGAGCAGAAGGAAATTCAGTGAAGCATTATGGGAAATAAGCCACAATTATACGTAAAAGCCAATAATTTGTCATAGAAATGTTAATGTGGCAATCAAGTCGTAGAGAGTTCTTTGTCGAAGTGAGATGTACGGATCTGGTGCACTTAATAAATACACGAATTTTTGATTTATTTTTTCTTGATCACCAAGAAAGGTAATTCAAATGTTTTTATGAAAACAGGAAAACTTGCGGATAATCTGCATCCTTTATCTCTCACACTGTTAACAAACCAAGGATAATGAAAGCGAATAGCAGTACTGGGTGGGTAAATGAACGGGAAAATAGGTGGGAAACAATCCAATACAAACCTCACTAAATCCTTAATAGTGAAAATTTATAATTCTGAAAATGGTATGAGTATTTTTTCTGCAAAATATTTCCACACATCAATTTAAGAATCATTTTCAAATGAACTTGAAAGTGAATATGAGTTTTTCTTATTGCATTTATTCATGTATCAAATTAGAATTATTCATTATGAAAGCTATAAGACATTAAGAAAAATTAACTTTCTCCTCTCACCTCTTCAACAGCAAGGAATTATTTGATGGCCACAAAAAAAAACATATTAAGTTAAACAGATATCGCTGACCGATATGCTGCAGAATATGCCGGAAACGATCAGCTCAAGAAGGTTATTAAAACTGCCACCACATGAAGTGATCAACCTACTTCTCAAAAAATGGAGATTGAGTTATCTACAATCTACGAGTGAGACCCTCCAGCTATTCCCAGTAACCCTCAACACAATTAGTACACAGATTAGTATTGGAGTCGATCAGATACCTTGAATGATGATTAGCCCGATGAATAAATAGTGAAATACAATGAAGAGTGGAGAGATAGCACGTGACGTTCAATGAAAGATGAAAGTGTTTATCCCGATCTTGAGTTACAGCGTACTCAAATTCAAATACCAAGTAAGAAGAATACGGCTCACATTGTAATTCCATTTTGTTAACACCGATTTGTTAATCTAAACAAGATGTCTGAAGTTTACTTACAGAGAATAAATTATTATAACACTAACAGTGCTGGTGAGGGAGAAACATATCAAACAGAAAAGATCATCATTTTGCGACACTTTCCAGGTGCATACGTCTCGAAAGTAGTCATACTTCTGCATTCTCATCTGTAGTCTAAGAATATAGCAGTCGGTGTACAACATACTTTATAAGTCTAATTCCACAAAAGCAAAATAATTGAGCGCACCAGCAATCCAAAACGTCGAAAAAAGAAGTCCACGGCAACGATATACCACAAACGACATCGTTTGATAGATCGAATGCCCAAACAGCCATATATCACGACGACAAAGCTCGCAAAACTGTGAATGCAAATTATCCAAAACGTTCGATTGTTATACCAAAGCTATGGATCATAAGAAACGGTATAGGCAATAATTTAGTTTTGACGTTTTGGCGCCGAAGCGGCCCGCCATCATCAGCTGATAGAAATTAAAGAATTACATAATATTATATAGTTATAGGATCCATTGACTACTTCAAAAATACTCATAGATATGGAAAAATAAATTCTAAGAGTTTAAATACCAAAATACAAGAGATCTTCCACCATGAGGAGACATGGTGGCACAGACGATGTTTTTTTTAGCATTGTCATTTTAACGACTGTGCTACATTGCTTCATCATGGTGAAATGTTTGTTGTATTCTCGTATTTGAACTCTTAGAATTTATTTTTCCTAATCTATCAGTATTTTTGAACAGAGGTCAATGGATTTTCTAACTGTATAATATTAGGTAATTTTTCAACTTCTACCAGCTGATGATGGCGGGCCTTTCCGGCGTCGAAATGTCCAAATTAAATATATAGCTTTATTTTCTACCTCTATACCGTATACTTATGGAACCATTGATAATAATTAACCTAAATACCCCAAAAAAAAAAGCAAAACAAATAAAATCGCCTTTTGTTGCAGAATCAGTTATCAGCACTATCACTTGATAGACGATAACTACAATCATTGCTGTCATTGTCAATCGATGAATCAGTTCCTATTTATCAAATTTTATCAATAAAATTGATTTGTGTCAGTAATAAATTAGTATTTAACTGTAGAGTTGGAAAAAAATCCGATTTTTCTAATAAAAATCGGAGAAATCGATTTTTCTGATAAAAATTAGAGAAATCGATTTTTCTGATAAAAATTAGAGTAATCGATTTTTCTGATAAAAATCGGAGAAATCGATTTCTTACATTCACTTAAATTGGATTTTTTTGATTCAAATCACAATTTTTCACTTTTAAACATAAAATTTCGATTTTCTTATTCTATTTCCACCAAATTTTTGTTATTGTTATTTCATTATATTTTCAATTATTATAACCCAATATTTCAATAACTGATATGTAACATTTAATTGCTTGTGTACAAATCATTCTCCACGTTTGGTCTAGTCCACTCAAAAACTGAGTATAACTAGTTGGGGACAGAGAGAGCGGCCAAACTAAGTTACCCATATAAAAGGTTGGATTGGGTTATAACCTGATGATAATTATATTTATCCAATTTTATTTCATGTAAATCTAATAAGTATTTGAATAAGAAATTTTTATTGAAATAAATCGTGATTTTTTTACTTGATTTAAATCATGACAACCCTACTTAACAAACATCAGTATGCTGGTAAAGTATTTTTGAAATATAACAGTCAGTCGCCAGACTTCAACAAAATGCTAATAACTGATACAAATAAAACGTCAAAAATGATCTCAAAGACACGAACAATCCATCAGTTTCATGAATTTTACAATATTCTTTCGTATTATAATGGGGTCTTTTCATATTTTTTTTAAATTTTTTTTTCCGAAAGAATAAACTAAGATATTGATATTCACGTTTATAAAACTGTCGTAACATGTTTAGTTTTAAAAATATAATTTTTTAGCGCATTTTTCCGAAAAAAGCGCTATTATATTCACTTTGGCTGGCTGGCTGGCTGGCTGGCTGGCTGGCGTGACGCTGAGATCTCAGCAACTATACTATTTACAGACTTGAAACTGGTACTAAATAAAAACTGCTGTTTCGTAGGCTTGCACAAATTGCTTTAATTCAAGCTCAGTGATTGTGGAAAATTGAATTATTCAATTACTTGTTTCAAGTGAAACAATGTCCATAGATATCTATGACATTAGGGATATGGCAACTAAAATTTATTAAAGTAGATAAAAATTTAGTTACAACTTTCGCCGCGGGTGTCACTATTATTATGTACAGTTGTCAAATCTGTCCGGGATTCATTCAATGACTTGTTTGACGCGAATTTGAAGCTTATTAGAATGAATTATTATTATTGGATGAAAATTTGTTCACTTTTGGTGTATTTTTTTTTATATAGCTTTGATAAAGATCAAATTATCATTTTAAGCTACAGCACTTGACCTCCCGTCAGTCAATAACTAAACAATGAAGATTGAAAGGTATTTTTGAGTTTGTACATGCATAAATTATGTACCTATCAAATAGTCAACTTGAAATTAGTACTAAATGGAAGCTGCTGTTTCGTAAGTTTGCCCAAACTGCTTGATTTCAAGCTCAGTAATTGTAAGAGATGGTAATTGGCGAAATCTCTGAAGTAACAAGCATTCATGAGCTGTCAAAAATGCGCTTTCATCATCTAGATGATTCTTCCATTTTTTAAATTTTCATCTATTTTCAAATCTTATGACGTCACAAGTCTCTTGTTCCTATTGGCTGAGATGGAGAGTGCGTACTAGCTGTAAGCGGAAACACGTGCTAGGTTCATCGATCCAACCTTAAGCTTACTTACATTCCCGCTAGAGACCTCCACAAAACTTCTTGTTCTAACAATGTATAGCCCGTTTGGAAAACATGACTCGAACAAAAAAATATGAAAATGTATTTAATATATTTCTCTTCAGAAATAAAATTAGTACATAATATATATTATTACGGTGTATATGGGGCCGGATATTATTTTGAGCACAAGTATTGAATTTTCTGTGATAAAAATGTTACTTCTATTTTCTTTGGATATACTATAGATTTGGAGACTTGTGACGTCATTATTCAGCCCGCGAAAGGTTTTTATCAAAATTATGAATGAAATGTTTTATATTTTGGGAACTTATGATTACAGATATGTTTGAAATTCAATATTTTTTCGGAATTTAGCGAAAAAATAAAATATTTTT
This sequence comes from Dromius quadrimaculatus, assembly GCA_963989225.1. Lineage (NCBI taxonomy): Eukaryota > Metazoa > Arthropoda > Insecta > Coleoptera > Carabidae > Dromius > Dromius quadrimaculatus. The sequence goes on along the minus strand of OZ022325.1, from coordinate 52,696,794 downwards.
TTTTTTGGAATGACCCCATTGTCTCTGATTGCAACGTAAAATCAATTGATACATCATTCTTCGATAAGTATAACTTATCAAGTGCACTATACCCAAGTGTACACATCATATTTCAATTATCTGTAAAATTTGACAATGTTTATTATACTTTACCGGTGTTTTTGTGAATTCAGGGTCTGAAGTAATTCTTTGCTTGATTTTTTGAACTCTTGTGACGATAAGTGTAGTTTTTTTGGTCGCAGGAACAATGTAACGTATATTTCCATTGGCTTGATATACACCACTTCCACCTCCAAAATTTTCTGGATCATCAAATCCTGATGCAAGGAGGTTAACACCGGTTGAGCGAGCCCATCCAGCTTGCGTCTGTACCGCTACAATATACAATATTTGTTGACAAACTCCAGTGCAGATTAACATAAAATAGATGATTATAACACATACAATTGAACATAGAACTATCTTGCTTGATTATTGTGAAATATTTCCACATATTCTACGATTGATTATACATTCGTCTATTTGTGGTCATGTATGCGAAATTGATGAATCAGCCGGAATAGCGTTGCAATGTTATTATAGGGGCAATCTCAAAATAATGCTATATGAAACTGCGCAGTGAAAATGGTCTCTAACTTATACCGCTACATAGCGCTACGCCGGGCTGAACGCGGACATTATTATCCAACTGAATACAACATGATTTCGGATGCACTATCAAATGAGATCATTTGAATAATCCTCTTGAATATGCTTCGATAAAGAAGTTATTATAATGAAATATGCGATATACAGTCAATTCCATATTTATTATTAATACATTAAGGCCTAGTTGCATGAACGTGCATTAACTTCAAAAATGAACAATATCAAATCGAATATATTCGTCAAATCAGTTGCTTAGCATTGCTGTCAAAAATTCGATTTGATATTGTACATTTTTAAAGAACTGTTTAGTTAGTGAACGTTCATGCAACCGGGCATCAGTGTCTTCCAAAACATAACGATAATTCCTTTGTTCGTTGCTATGACCACATTATGTTCTCAATTTTATAACTTGATCTAAAATACATGACATCTCCCTTTTCAATCTGAACATTGAAAAGTGATATAATCATTTGAATGAGCAGCTCAATATGGAATATAACCATTGATATAGCTGACTGATTAATGCAGATATCGAGCTTGGATAAGGCATTCCAATTTCGAAAGAAAAGCTCCATGAATTATTTTATTGTTTCAGCCATTGCAACAACATTACTTATTCATCAAAACTAGAAACTAAAAAAGTCTCATGTCTCTAATTTTTCAATAGAACTAATTGTTAATTTGCAGTGAAAAGTACTGTCGTCAAGTTGTTTTTTTTTATAATTCGCGTTAGTTTTGATTGGTTAGTTCTTTCATCCAAAAGTAGAAAGAACGGTGGCTGACGTATACAATGCTGATCTTCAAAAATATTCTCTGTTTACTCCAAAAAAATTCGAAGTGGAAAAATTGAGGCTCTAAGGCAATGGATTTTAGATTCACAAAAAAAAATATGCTCCATGTATTATTTTATTGTCTCAGCCATTGCTACAACACTATTCATTCATTAAAACCAAAAATTTTGATGAAACCTTTTACTGATGCTAATTATCTCTGATTTTTAATTGAGCTAATTGTTAATTTGCAGAAAAAAGTACTGTTAGGTCGTATTATTGTAATTCGTGTTGATTTTGATTGGTTAGCTCTTATATTCAAAAGTAGGAAAAAATATTGACTAAAATATACACTGCTGATTCCCAAGAATATTCTCTGTTTACTTCAAAGAATTTCAAAGTGTGAGAATTCAATGATCGCATTGAAATTTGTCAACACAAGTTGCTAATCATGTTATATTATTGTGAAAAAAAATAGTATATTACATCTGAGGTGGCAAGTATTTCATTACAGCCGAGAGCTTATTATATGACCGAGAGGCGAAGCCTCGAGGATCAGATATAGCTCGAGGCTGATATGAAATCCTCACCGAAGTATGTATACTATTTTATACACAATCATCCCTAATTTACTGAGAAATAATTGATCCAATTTCGTTCATTTTTCAACAAAGGAAATTGATGTAGTAGTCTATGAAAACAAGAATATTTTGAAAAATTTAATTAATTTAACGTTTGTAGGATTTATGATTTATGATTTATGATTCAAGTTATTTATACGTGTATCCATTGAAATTGTGATGAATGCAGATATCAATAAGTTATAACAGTGAAATGGAGCTATGCACTTGCCCCGAATCGAACGAAACGAAAGTGCTACGTATGTGAGTTCATTTTTTTTGTTCATAATTTACAAATTTATTAATTTATAAGACATAGATTTACACAGAATTCCCACATAAATCCGCTTCTTTCCAATATTAATTATTTTATTTGGACCATTAGATTATATGATCGATATTTCTGACAGCACGGATTATTTTACTCCAACAAAGATTTATGACTGATGCTAGGCAACCCTGCATAAACATTTCCCACATAAGAGATGGAAGTATCACTTCCGACCCGTGAGTTAGTCATTGCAGTTGGAAATTACATACTTCCCAACCTCCAAAAGGTTAGTAATTGCCATATTACTATAATGATTGTGAATAAAACATATTTTTGATTTCACATATTGAACAAAATTTTATTACTGATCGCTTATTTTTTCATATACTCAAATTTTCTCCCAAAAATAGAAGAAGTGAGTACATATACTTCAATTTTGATGAGATCAGTATTTTACTACCATTATTCCGATTAAACGATATAATCACATTTATAAACTGTGTCCAACATCATGTTTATTATCAAGACACTTGGGTAATTTTAAACTTGGTAGAATAGTATAATATGATACAATGATCGAACGACCATCATTTTCATCCAGGATGAATTTGGCTGCACTCACTGAAGATGAGAGCAAAGTTAAATTGATTCGTGACAATAAACTATCTCATCAATTTTACACAAAAATTTCTGCAATTGTGATCACAACGAAACATAAATTCCACCACTTATTTTATTGATTGATATTTTTCACATTTTCTGTGCTATCCCATTCACAATCAATGCACACACTATAACAAACACATTCCATAATACAAACTTCTCTCAAGCATAATTATATCAATGAAATAAAAAAACAACGGCATCCATGATCCACAATTTTAATTTTCACTTTCTGCAGTGGACGTAAATATCTATCAATTCTTTGTGAACAGGAAATTTGTGAAAATTTATTATCATGACTTGGAATTGAGAACTTTCGAAGCAGAATTCAGCTCAGTAGTAGGATATTTCCGGTGCACGAATATATTTGAGTATGGGGTGAATAAGTAAATGGGAAACAAATTCAATGATTTGACTTGAGGGAAAATATGTATGAAAAAACGGTGGATTAATTATTATTTTAAATGAACAATTCATCAAACACGAAATACTTATGAGAAATTAAATTTTTAAGTCTAGAAAAATTATTTGGCTATTTGCGAGAGTAATTCATTGAATTCGAGCAATTAAAGAGTACACAAGAACTTGTGAATTTGGAGAAAAGCTTTTTTTCAACATCTAGCACCATCTTTCGTAGAATAATTCATTTGAACTCTATAAGACAGAAAATATCCGATGTGGACGCCACATGATTTAATTGTACACCTTTTGTCTGAATAATGACAGTTGACACTGACAGCCAATAGTTCCGAATTCATACAAAAAATTAAGAAATGTTGTTAAATTAAGTTTAATTCTGGCTCAGTAGATTGCTATGAGGGTATAAAGTTATCATTTGAATGTTACAATTGCTTCAAATACTAAATATGTGCTGATCGTTCCGGATTTATACGAAAAATTCTGAGTACTGTTTGGTAAACTGCACTTCCGGTTCAACCGATTGCATTGATAATGCGAGATGTACAACTTGATATCAAGGAATTGCTTGATTGTTTTGAATTAATGCGGAAAATTCGAAAATACTGTTATATACCTACAGTGCAATTCCAGCTCAGTCGATTGGTACAAAAATAAAAGATGACCATTTAGATTCTACAGAAATTTCAAATACTGAATTTCAACATCTTAGGGTCAATCATTTTGAATTTACGAGAGAAATTCAAGAGAAATTTCTATGGGGGTGCTTCAGCAGATTGTAACCATATTGTAAGGTGCATAACTAAAACTTAGACCGGTCTTAAATACAAAATTTCAACATGTTAGACGGGTTTTGAGATATGTAAGTTACGTATCTACCAACGTACAGACGAGACGGTACCTATAATTTAAATCTGTGATAGTAGTACATTCGATAAATAGACTAAATGTATCAAATACTGATAAATAATTTTAGTATCGAATAATTTTTTCTAATGTATTTTTTTTCTATTAGTTAAATGACAAGTATAACAGTTAGTCATCATGTTCTGACCATCGTTACTAATAACTGGTCAAAAAATTCACTTTTTGCTCTTTCCTTACATTTAATTTAATCTAATCTAGATGACTGAAGTGAATATGGCCCAATTTAACAATTCTTTTATTATTTTTTTGAGACCTATCAATCTATTTCGTATGAATAGAAGATCATCAATTGAGCTCAATCCATTTCTAATTCAGAACTAAAATATTAATTGATCCTAAATATTATTCTCATCATTAAGGCCAACCTGACTGCTTACTCTTCATAGCAACATAATATACAACTAAGTGATCAATAATGATTGTCTGTCACGTGACTGGCAAAAGTTCGCATTATGATCAAAACTATCTTCATGGAATAAAGTTAATATAAGTTTATTCATTTTGATAACTACATTACCGACATTTCAAGAACACAGTGGCGTATATTTTGCATATTTTATGACGGATTCATCCATAATCTGATTTAGAAAAAAAGGAATTAAGAGAATAGCTGTATTATTGGAAATTTATTATTATTCTACCAAATTCTCAAGTTAAAATAGTATTTTCAGAGAAACTGTCATCTGTCATTTGAAGCTCGCTATCTCAAGCAGGCGACAAAGAAAAATCAGAGCAAAGCGGCACGGACAATCATTTTTGATTTTTATTAGATAAGATTAGATATAGTTGTATCTCACCTGTCAAGAATGGTAGCTCGGAGAACCAAGCTGTTGTGTATGCGATATCAGTGACATTAGGATTTAGTTTGAGTAATTCTAGAGCAGGCTTGGAAAACAAAATATCGAAGCAGATAAACGTGCCAAAGGTCACACCGAAATCTGTAGTGAAGGTTGTGATGTCAGGTGTATCCGTTCGATTGAAACCAGGTTCCACAAACAGATTATATTTACGGTATCTGTCAAAAAATCAATTATCATGGATTTAAATCAGGTATTATGCAGAAAGTTGGTAGAAATTAAGCGTGACAAATCAATTGTACAGAAATACGTGAGATTTTTACCAGATGCTTCTATTCTATTAAACTATAATAAATATGATTTGGGTAATGGATAATAAATACACATTCTATCTGAATCAAATAATTAATGGGAATAAATTAATAGTTATCGGGTATCAAGAACAAAGAGTTATCTATTTGATTGAGCCTGAATCTGACAATAAAGACTTTCAGAAACACTTTTTGCTGGAATGCGTATCATATTCTTCCTACAATATCTCTACTTTTTATGGAACTAATCACAAATAAATATCTTTTTCAATTGGTAATTTGACTAATAACAAGAGACAAAGCTATTCTAGCTGCATTCATGATAAATAAGTGAGATTACTTGGAGTATCTTACATTTGTTATTCACTACCTCATACTACCTCAATAGTGAACACAAGTACAATGATAGAATTTCAGTAGCATCGAACTGTCAATACTTATTGTGACCTTGAAAACGTACACAAAAATCCTGATCAATTGGAAATAATCCGAGAATACATAACAGACATCAATAGACTATTAGAGAACATGTACGATCTTCATCACATGCTAACTCATCGTTTTATAAAAGGACGATTCACAAGAATAATAACAAGATTTAGGGCACCAACACATCTTTGTAGTAGAATAGGAAATCTCTCAGTTATTGATTTATCTATCTGCAAAGCTTGTACAGCGGTAGTGCTCCAAAAGTTAATTGGAAAAAAATTACTTATTTGTAAAGAGTTATTTTTGTATTAAGTGTGCGAAGTGATTGTTTTTTTTTGTTGCGCGTGAGAATGTCAATTTTAACCGAGACCGTAAGTTGGAGGTAATAAATTCATTCGAAAGCGCAACAAAATACAATCACTTCGCACACGAAATACAAACAATATTTTCTCGCCAAATGTCAAAAAATAATAGATCAATAATAATTATTGTTTTATTCAGTAAAATGTAGGAGAAGAGTACAAACTATAATTAATTTGCAGTCACCTGGGTATTGTAACCAAATGTATGCGCAATTGTTGTTTGGTGAATAAAGAACTGTCAACAATTAATTTTTATATTCAAGAATAAGTAGTAGTAGAATAACAAATAATATCAAATCGAATTTTTGACAGCAATTCTAAGCAATTAATTTGACAAACATATTTGATTTGATATTGTTCATTTTTGAAGAACTCTTTAGTTAATGAACGTTCATACAACTGGACATAAGACTCAATATTGAATCTGAAAATATAGAGACTTCTAATAAAAACTTGAAATATCATTCGACAGATTCAAGAAAAATGTCACAGATACAGCAAATATATAGAAAACAAAATCAGTGTCATGATAAGACCAAAATTGTGAAAAGGCAATAGAAAGACAAAAAGTTTTGCACCAATTTAACAAACTTAAAACTCCAAATACATTCAAAGCCTCCAAGCAGCCATAATCTATAATACGCAGAGATATAATAAACAGTAGACGAATAGCATGAGAGAAATATGTATCCGAAATTCCAAATACCCGAATCCCAAAAGTTTCTGGAAAAAATCGGACAGTAGAAGCATGCAAAAGCTCTACTCAATCTTCCATACTAAAAATAAACAATAATATTATTATGAATCCACAAGATACTGTGAGCCATTCTGCAGATACAATTTGAACAATATGACAGAAATTTTGTAGATATTTTCTGCAAAACAAACGGGAGGGAGAACTAACCAAAATTATCATAACCGGAAAAACTGAATATCCAGCAAACAGAATCTTCACAAGACAGGATTAGGATAGTATAATGAGCCTATAAAATCATCAAGATATATTTCTCAAATACGATGAGCAAGGTACTAAGGCGAATGCTCAATAATTAGCTAGTATGGTACCTTGAAATGAACGTAAAACCTGATAATATACTTTAACGAATTTCATTAATATAGAATATTCGAGATAAACTTCAGCAATATCTTGATATGTGCTAGAATACTACAAGGCCACCACAGGTAGTGGAGTCCTTTCTTATATACGGGACCGCAACGCTTTGTCGGAGAGTCAGAGTCTATTGAACGTTCAGAGAGTTAACAAGTCAGAGATCAAAATAAACATTGTTTGACGAGAATCTTCATGAAAATAAATATAGGTTGTAAACTATTATTAGGTGTGAAATAGTTATAAGTGTATATTTAGTGCTTTCTTTTATTCAATAAACTTTAATTCCCAGTTATTTTCTGATGAAAGATCTTGTTTTTTTATCTGCGAACTCTGTGAACATTACAATTACAAGGATAGTAGTATTTAGTTTTATAGTTGAATTATAGTGATAGTAGTGGAGGTATATAGGATAGCTAGATTATGCAAACTGAAAGTGAATGATACTACAGACTTGTGGAACAAAGGCAGTTTTGCAACAAGGACTTCTTCAAGCTCTGTTCGAAGTTTGTGAAAACCCTAATGACCACGTTTTTAATACCGATTGGGGCAAAATTACCCGAGAATAACGAGAGAATTCTAGAAATTTGGAAGAAGAATTATAAGAAGATTCTACAAGCCTGAACTCAGGGGAAAATTGAAAGAAGTTGTCTGTAAACAAGAAAAAAGTATCAGAATAATAGAGAAAACGTTATGAGAAAACTCTAGAAGCTCGCAAAAAAATAATTTCTCAGATATTTGCAAGGAAATTCTAGAAATATGAAGGAAAAATTCAAAGTTTCTAGTAGAGTAGAATAATTTTCTGGGAAATTTGAGATCAAGCTGACGGAATATTCTTGAAGAAACCTAGAAAAAGGGGCAAAAGAGGTTTCCACAAGTAAGAGAAGTTTTCAAGAAAATTTTAAGATCAATTGATAGAAACTTCCAGAAATTTGAAAGACAAAATGGAGGTGAGAATTAAAAAACAAGATAAGAAGATTAATATAGAACTCAAACAATGTTCACAGAAATAAGTTCTAAATCATATGTCCAATATCAATATGTTAATAGGGTAGAACAGGAAGTAATGGCAGATTTACCAGACATGAGTCACAGAATCCGCATTTAATCACTGCAGTTGGATCACAAGATATCATTACCCAGATATGCTACAACTAACTATTGTACACCGCTGAAATAAGCTAGAGCTTTGATTGTTGCGCTAAATGACGATTGCGGATTAGAATGATTATCAACAGCTTGAAAACGCGGTATGGCCACGCACATCTGAAACAGGCATATAATTCGCAGTTGAAGCAAATGAAAGTCTGCAGGAATTTGAGTCATAAGACAAAAGTCGATCAGAACTTGCTCAAAAAATCTCGTACTAATTTATAAATTAATACTTTTGAACATTAATTGCTCGTAATAGTTCCTGCATATTCTTAAAATATTCATTAACGACTTACCTAGCAATTATAGCACCGTGTCTATCAAATACTATATTGGTATTGAAAATCAATACATTCTCTGCCTTTGAATCGATCAATTTCTTCTCGGGTAAGTTTACTACTACGTAGATGGAATTTTGGCTTGCAGCACATGACAATTGCTTCAGAACCTGTAAACATCAAATATAACTCATTATTATCAATAATAGGAAGTAGAAATTCAGACTACAAGAGTTGAAAAGTTGAGCATTATGACATGAAACCAAGCATTTGGCTACGACACTTGCCATGCACTAAAATTATTAACCGAATGTCGTAATACTTGCTAACAGTCTTATTGCATATGAGATTTTTCCTACGAATCTCAACGTAGATAGCAAGAGCCTTAACGCATAACATTTAGAATTAACAAATATCTGAACAGATATAGGTGCTACAATCATTAACTCACAGTAACTCAATTGCTACGCGTTCAAATGATGGTAGAAATGTATATCAGTTCTGAGGTGGGAAGTATTTCTTCACAGCCATTATAAGACCAAAAGGCGAAGTATCGAGCGTCAGTTAGCGCAAGGCTATGATGAAATTGCCTCTGCGCGATATATTCTACTCTATTCATAATCATCCTTAACTAATAACAAAAATCTGGTTTAATTTCGTTATTCTAATCAACAAAATAAGCTGACGTATTTATTCATGGAAGCAGACATGTTCTGAAAAATTAATTAATTTGATATTTTCTGGGTTTATGAATCAGCCTATTCATGTATGTATCTATTGGAAAAATTGTAAGCAAAATGGCAACAGAATCAAATTTTTCTGTAACTGAGGATAACTTTTGATACCTTGAAAGGACCATTGAACCTAGTGGAATCTACTACTCCAGGTGGCACAAATCAGACGACCTTATGTGGCTGGTGACTATAAGGAGATCTAAAGTTTTCGAAAAGAACGCAATAAGTCTGCCTGATATAGTCATTCGAGAGCACAAGATTATTCGTAATAGCACAAGCGTTGAGAGATTATAAAATTGGATGTAATTTAAAGTCTTTAATTCATCTAATTTGGAAATCATATTGTTAGCCCAAGCATTCCCTTGGTTGGTAGCTGCTTCAAGCAGAACGAGCCCAATATTCCTTGTTCGATAGCTATTCGGGATAGCACAAGCGGAACTATGTAAATCTGTATCTGATGTGTTATTTTGTACAGAGCTCTCCTCCAGTTGAGCCTTAGAGCAGTAAACAATGGCAACCTAGCCATAGAATTATCCTTTTGACGTTGAGCGAAGTGCTCTTTCGGATATATCTTGGTCCAAATATTCACCATTTCCACCTGAAAAGATGATTCATGTTGCGTATACTTTACTTGCCATGAACCTGTAGTCGACTTTTGAATTTTCAATTCTATTTTATATTTCGCTTGCAAAAAACTGAATGATCTTTCAACAGGTACATCGTGACGGCACCTAGCGTATTCTAACCGAACTAATCCTGCACAAATTTATTTTAAGGACTTTATGAAAAAGAAGAGAAAAGATTCATAGATAGAAATCATTCCTAAAATTCATTTCACTACATAGATCACCCTTAATCAGAGCAGAACTATTCATATTCAATCCTATTTTATAAATACTTTGCAGTTTACTTCCTGGTTTACTCTATTGGCGCGAACTGATTAATTGTGATAATTTGCTTGATCAAAGCGCTAATATAACTATTTTATAGATACTACTAATCTTTCAATTTCAAATTTCAACTTCTGTAAGTGACAATATGTATCTACTTGTCATATTACTGGTAACAGTATACCAGTGATCAATACGTTCCTTGCGCCGTTACCCACTGGACACGGGTGAGGGCGAAGGTGAAAATCATGAAAATCGTAATTTTCTAATAACACCTTTCCTTTTGAATGAGTCAGACACATCTATATATATAATTATGCACCGCGCATTATGTACCAAAAGTGCACTTTGCTTGAAGCTTTTTTTTTTTAATTTTTCGCATAGATTCAAAATGGTTAACCGTAAAAGATTGCCCGTAGAATGATAAAATTCAGTATTTAAGAATGCAGCAGCGTTTGATTGAATTGTTATATCGAAATGATTATCTCAGATTTTGGTAGCAATTGATTTTACCTTATGTCAATATCATAGTATCACTTGTAAATTATTCAGTCAAAAGAGGTGCAAGTAAGGCATGTGGTGTCCATATCAGATTTCTTAGATATGGGATAATGAGATGCACCGTAGTGTTTTTTGTGAATTTAATTCTTATTATGTGTTGATAACATCTGTAATGACATGATCATGTGAAAATAATCAAAAAAATGTACTTACATCAGTCCATTTGTCACTGGTGCAAGGAATTATCCCTTGAGCAGGATCTGGTATGATGGAAGTATATATTTGCAACTCAGAAGCTTTAGAAGGAAGCCTCAAACCTGTTAAACCACATTCAGGGAAGACCACAATATCAGCCCCCTAAAAATTAATTGAATTAATAACATAATAAGCTGCCTTATGTTATATTACTCATATTCCACACAAAATATTTTCTTGTAGAATGGAATGATAAGCTGCATTACATGACACTATCATCCGCTAACTACTAACTGATATATGAATTTTGATGAAAGAGCTATTTTAGGAGTATAAGAGTTTGTGAAAATGATGTACGAAAAAATACAGTGAATCTCACACAGTAAATTCAACTAACATACTGAATAACTGGAACGTAATCATTAGTTCAACTAGTAGGATAAAATAATAATATCAAGTTTATCCCTGGTTTATTCATACTTCCATTGGACAAATTGGCGTTATCTTTTTCCAAGAAATTCCACAGAAAGTACGACTATACTGCATCAAGTGAGAATCAATTATTTATAACAAATAAGCGAAATGAATATAGCTGTTATTGGAAAAGTTTGTTTTCATACTGTTTTTCAATGTAGACTCCACTTAGACTTGAAAAAAAAAATTGGAAAACTGGTAGGATATTCGTAGAGACAGTCAAACATACACACACACACACTTTCTCTCGTATTCTCTCTTTCTTTCTATATGCAATACGAGTGTAAAGCATAATGCTCAGCTTCACACTCACGTTGCATGAGTTACTATTTTGTACTCGTAGGGCTACTTGAGAGTAGAAACTAACCTGCTCAGCAGCTTTCCGAATGTTTATTGCATATTGTTTCACATTTTCTCGAATATTAGCACCAGGGGTCAGTGACTTATCGAATATTGTTGCATACTCCACTACTGCTGCAGTGTAATAGTCATCATTTGAAACGATCTGAAATCAAAAAATTATGAACTCAAGAATATGTTCTATGATTTGTCTAATTATACTCGGTTTCATGAGCGAGAATTGTGTCTATTTTAAATAAATCCGATAAGTTTATGTATAACTTGTTATAGTTACCGTAGGAGTGATCTAGTCTAATAGAATTATTTCTATCCTTGGCAGATTCATGAAAAACATACTTTCCATAATAATTACAGCAAATATTACTTTCTATGAACTCTTTAGACAGAGATGGAGAAGAGATGATGCTCAATGTAGGGGTTTGAGACAAAGATTGATAAAAAAACAATTTAATATAGCCAACTATGCAAAACACTAATTCAGTCACATTACTTGGCACAATGTTATGGTCACAACGCGTTTCATTCTCTCGAACATCATCTAGTGAGTAATAACGAATATTTTCAATTGATCATGCTTATTTATTTGAAATAAATCAATAATATTCTAATATATGAGCTCAGAAGTCTAAATTCGGAAAAAATAGATATATCCTAATTTTTGTAAAACAGTTTGTTACATATTCATAGTTTTTCTATTGTGAATGTTACTTTGATGGCTAATATTGCTAGCTATGGAAGAGATATCATGAATTGAACTGTTCTCGTTGAAGTTGACATATATATTCTTAGTAATTTGTATTAGAATATCAAGTTTGAACTGTCCAACAGTGATTTTATTGTTGAGGAACAATCTCAAAATAAGTTTCAAATATTGATGAATAAAACAATGAATTTGGATTTTCCCACTGGAATCGTGCTATAAAAGTGAGCAGTAAAATTTTTAGTGTATAGTCTTGTATGAAAGCATACTTTTTACATTGAAATTTATGTGAAGAACAGTAACATTTTATTCGATGGTGTAAGAAAATATTTTCTCCTTGAATAGAAATTATCTATTTAAGGGCCAGTTTCACCAAAGCCAGTTAAAATTATCCAGAGGTTATTTTATACGAAAACTATTGTTGATACAATTGTAACTATAGTTACTAGCTCAAAATAATCCCTAGATGAATTTAACTGACTTTGGTGAAGCCGGGTCTAAAAGTTTTGAAGACAATGTTCAGTCCTTCATTTGGTAGTATAACTTGTTATGATTATGTCATACGTAATCTAAAACTTCAAGATAGATTCTGGAGCAAATAGAGGTGCATGGATGTTGGTAACCAAACCGCCGTCATATATTTATAACTTCCATAATACATAATAGTCTAAAAAAGTTGTTCTCAGATATTTGATACCTTTTAGTGATAATATACAACGCAGTCAGTGATGATTTTCTTACGTTATCATATTGAGTCGCTATTTTGGGAGAGTTAGATAGAAGATACCAACCATATACTGAAACTATGGTCAAATGCGCTATAATGGCTGAGTTCCATTGCTATTGATAATTGAGTCTGACTGAATCCGCAATATCTTATTGTCGTCTCTATAAGTAGAAATTGCCGGACACGCGCTCTTAGAATCAACCCTAAAGTATCAAGTAACGTATCTCATTTAATATTCAGCACAATACTCATATAATGACTCATTCTTCAAAAAAAATTCATAATTATCGAGATAATGGCGAAGAACTGTAGTTTATACCATTTCAAGCTTTCAAGGAAGTAGCGGCTCGAATTAAGAATGATTTTCAATATCTCAATCACACATCAAACTAGACGTCTCCATAGAAATTGAGACTTACATTGGTTGAACTGTTTTCAAAGTGAAAGTCTAAACTCCAGGACTATGTCATTTCGATATCTTAGAAAATAAAATCACGGTCTAAATAATAGTAATCAACCGATTCAATGAGGCAAACAATTTTCTTAGTGAAAAAATAAATCTTAATGATTCCATTGGGCTGAGTGTGCCATGAGAGAAGTTATCCTTTCAAAATGTCTAAATAGGAAAGGCCACGGCTAATACAGCAATAAAAGTTTTTTTTTCTTGTCAGTTCTATTTTATCTAATTGATTAATCTCTAAATATTAGATAAGACGTGAAGCCATCAATACTGAGAATCGCACTATGAAGGCATTAGTCCTCAGATTTAGTCAACTTTTTGAACACTATATTACTCAAAAGTTATCGAAAAACTATGAGAATCTGGACAAACTGTGAATACAATCGAATAATGGCCAAAATATCATCAAATAGAATAAATGGAATAACTGTTGAAGTTAAACTGTTTAACAGATACGTTACAGCTGGATTCATTCGAAACCAATTTTAATCTAATTCTCGCTACATTAACATTACATTTCAGCTTGATTCTCTCTACAAAATTTAGATGTTCATGCGCAATTTTCTGCACAGTAATAAATCAAATGCTAACTTCCTTATAATTCGACAGAATAAATTCATAATATCGCACTGATCTATTTAGATCAGCTGGATCCATTTTCAATTGAAAGAAAAAAAATATGGTTCAACAAGTGTTAATTTTGAAGTATTCACACATCAAAACAGATGTGTCCTTATCCATTTCAATCTTATGAAATGCTAGAACATAGAGACTGCAAAAGGAGAACGAACCACGTGTAAGCAAATAGCTTTCCAAAATAAGTTAAATAGGAGAGCACTAATGTTCCGGTCATTATATTATGAGGATCATGAGCCTTAAGTATTTCTTGCAAACGTCAACTTCACATTGGTACTAATAGGACACTAGCTTCCAATTCGTCAGGGTTTTGATACATATTTTGACAATTCGTTCATAAGAATTCGGAATCCTTGTATAGTCTTCATGTATTAGAAGTTGACAAACGTCGTAAATAGTGAAGTGAAAATGCAGTTAAAATGTGAATACATTTGCATGAATATGCCAACTAATTTTTGTGATGTCAACTCTTGAAGATAGAAATTAGATGGGAGTTAGTTTTACATGAGCCGAGATTGAGTTATTTATAAGAAATAGAAACTAAGGATCACTAATTTACACCTAAAATTCAGTAGAAAACGATTCCACTATATAGGCTATGTGCAAGGGGACGGAGTTTGAACAAATATCGATGCGAGCGCTCATGGTGAGCACCATTGTGAGCATCGAACTCCATTTTTCAGAATACGTCATTGAGCTGTCATTGAGCATTGTAGTTAAAAGTGAAAATAATTGCATATAAAACATAGGGAAACGCTTGTTCTGTTTCAGACTGTTGTGTTGAGAATGATTCAAGCGAAATATAATTTCATAAATTTCATATACGCAGTTATGACATAAAAAACGAGTGAAGTGAATCGAAGCGGAAATTGAGTATTATCTGTATTTCATTATTAATCTATATTACAAAGATGTTTGTAATCCAATTGTGAGATTAGAAAAAATCATCATCGGTTTGGGATTCACGAATTTACCTCTATCTCTAATTTGTAAGGTGGAAGAAGTTTGTCGGATGCACTTCGCAATAGTTTTGTTGTCAATATTATCAGCAACATATTCTTCAACATGTTTAATATGGCCAAACATATTTCAAGCTCTTTTTAAATGCTTCCTCGGTAAAAGGGATACAGTATTTGATACATACAAGCCCGATCCGCAAGATCATCGGTGTCATAATTTGAGGTTATCCTGTCAATTTGGACGAATTAAGAGGTTTTCTCTAATATGTACGTTATAATTGAGGAGAAAAATACTCAAAGTAGATAATTTCAACGTACCTTTTATGTTATGCACATTATATCATACGTACACAGCTAAAATAAATAATATTAGTACATTTGAAACATTATAGTTATGGAACAATGATAAAATTGGAGTTCAATCGTTCTCCATTGCCCGCTAGAGGCGCTAGTAGACTTCATGCACGTAGCCTATAAGGCTATAGCTGTTTTAGTAATCTAGAATCTAAATTCAGCAAAACGATTTAATGCTACGAGCGAAGATTGTAGTAAATCTGATTTGTCACATGAATGTGTCAGAGCATTATCAACGTAGGCTGAATAGAAAACAAGAAAAAACAGCAAAACTCAATCTCATCTTTTTCCAAGATGGCGGAGAATGAACCCGTGCTCTAGAAAAAGGGAAATGTGCGGTGCATTTGGGAATGACACCTTCTGAATGACCCAATCAGAATATATATATATATATATATATATATATATATATATATATATATATATATATATATATATATATATATATATATATATATATATATATATATATATATATATATATATATATATATATATATATATATATATATATATATATATATATATATTTTCTTTGTAGATTGCGTCTCTCTTATTCCTTATTGCCTGGCCTATGTATTTTCATTTTAATCTGAACTTTATCGATTCAATTCTTATAATTCCTTATGGATAGATGTTTCGTGAGTCATTTAGTTTTCTTATTATCAATATGAATAATTCAAGTGGAACATGATTTCCCTGGTAGAGAATCGGTAAACTGATATTGACTACAATTTTGCCTGTTTCACCAGTGGATGACAAAGTCAATGAATTGTTGAATCCTATACCTCATGTTTACCAACGCAACTGACTTAAATCCTCTTTTTCAATAACATTCATCTCATTTTTCTTAAGTTTTCAAACACAAAAACATTGATTACCTGTCCAAATGTTGAGGAGCATAGATATATTGACCACAGGAATGCAACAGACTTCATATTATTCTGAACTGCTCTTGTTGCCAAGCACCTGTAAAATAATTTTCTATATATTAGAGCCGATAAATCAGTTCACGATTGATCCTAAGCGGAGCTTCGTTACCTTAGTAACTATTGTTCTGACAATTATAACAATAGAAATTGAGATACGTTCAATGTAAACCAAGAACTGAAATACTGGACTTTAGAATATAAAGTGCATGAATCCAGATAATTGGGAGAATCATAAAAATTTTCAGTAGGCCAGTCGGATTAATTTTTTTTGGATACATTTTTAGTAACAGCTGGTTCAATAATATTTTCATTATATAATATCATGAATTATATAATTTTGCCGATAAGATTTGGCAATTCTTATAAAAGCTTGTTGCTTACCAATTTCGCAAGAGACATTGATGTGTCAAAATCGCTTAAAAAAATGTTTTAAGCGAAAATGCAGTAAGCCCTACTGCCTGACTTCACAAAATGCCATAAATTGATGTCAAATACATGAGTGGATATTCTGTGTGTTTATGGTCACATTTTTTTGCTTTATTTTTTCTAAAGAACAAGCATCAAACCAATTATGACTCACAAATATTCCAAAGAATTCAACTAAACACTCAATTCTGACGGATTAAATATTAATAAATATTTGATATTTTAACATACTCATCTCATTATTCAAATGAAAAGTAGATCAAATTCAAGATATATAGAGGAGTAAAAATAAGGAAATGACATTAACTATCCCTCCAATGAAATAATATATTCATATTGACTAAATAATGAATGAAAACAAAATGAATAGAACAAATAAATTAGAAATAAATTGATAAATGAGCTAAGTGATGTAATAATAACAATTACAAACAGTAAAATTAGCTTTATTTTCACAAATTTATTTCAAATACTTATATATATTTCGATAACTAAGTTATCATCATCAGAGAACAAATACCAAAAATTGGAAAACTTGACATCTATATAAACTAAAACAAGAACAATGATATGATAATTTGTATATGTTTATACTTGTTTTAG
Organism: Dromius quadrimaculatus; assembly: GCA_963989225.1. Lineage (NCBI taxonomy): Eukaryota > Metazoa > Arthropoda > Insecta > Coleoptera > Carabidae > Dromius > Dromius quadrimaculatus. The sequence goes on along the minus strand of OZ022325.1, from coordinate 52,679,090 downwards.
TTTATATAGATATCAGGTTTGACAAATAAATTCAGCCATCCAAAAAATTGCGCTGAAACCAAACCAACGAACCTTGTTATTGATTATATATTCATACTTCACTCGATAATCAAATTGGTGCTGATTAAATGATGAATTATTATGCTCTGAACTGACGACTGCTTGAATTTTATCACACGAAATAAATAGACTATCTATAATCTTCAGACAATGCGTTTCTAACATATTTTTAGCCTCTGTGTACATTGGTGGGATGCTTTACGTGATTATTATATCTTTCTTTATACATCAACCGATACGCTATCATTCAAACATTATGTTAATATATTTTTATAATTCCTTTGTTTCGAATAATCAAATTCTTGTCATTCGTATAGCACAGCGTGACGAATACTATAAAGAATTAGATGAAAATTGTTTGCACCCTCATTTTCATTGTAAAAATTACAGTTTTTGGTATACTGCTGATTTTGAGGTTTAACAGCTACGGTTAGTCTAGCATTTCATCTTTTTCATATTCTGATTGATTTTACAGATTCTTCTCGTAACAAGAAGCTCTCGTGAGACTTTTTATTCAAATATTCTCTTTGTTATTTAATGTTTATCTGTGAATTGGATTCAATTTGATAACTGTTTGGTGAATTTTATGTTGTTTTTGACTATTTAATGAAAAATTTGTATTTTAGAGTATGTCAAATAGTGGTGATACCGCATCAAATCGACATTGAGAGTATACCATTCTATCTTAAGCCTCCTATCCTACGTACTACTCCAATTTTCAACCATTTCACCGTGATTTCAGATAAACACAAAAACTTGTTGCAAAAAAACAGAATATATTCCTTAGAATATTTTGCCTGAGTTATATATATTTATAATCTCTTACTACCTGATATTTTATTAGATACCTTCCTCAGAGCGGTCGAAAATGTATTTCATTCTGTTATTTTCGTCTTGCCACTTTCATATAATATCAAAATGAATTTTTATCACAATCATGTGAATTACGTTTATATATAATTATGATAATGCAAAGGCATAATTCACAAAGAAAATAAAGTGCTCATCGATGATGCAGATTTACAGGTGTCCTGAAGCAAATTTTATTTGAAATCCTAGTGAATTTTTTGACTGTGTTTAGATTTCAAAGATTATGTTCGTCATACTTTTCAAGAAATGAGTAAGATATTTTTCCAAACATGGTGTAAAAGATCAATGAATTAAAAAAAAAATTGTTTCCATATTCAAAATCAGTATTTTTGATTTCCAACGCAAAGTTTTGATGATGAAATTGAAAATAGAAATAATGAACTCGATTGTTTTATAAAATGAACAATTATTGAATAATATGAACATTTTTTAACTTCTCTGAACATGTTGGTTGAAATATTATATTTTTCGACGAGAAATTCATCATTATTTTGAAGAACTAGATAGTTCAATTTGAAAAATTTAATAAATATGTTTTATTGGGCAATTAGTTCTGTATAAATTGATTTGAAACACATATTTATTATTAAAATGAGAACTGAAAAGTTTTTTCCTACATTGAAAAATTTACTTGTTTGTATGTCATCCTCAAACATATAAAGTCGTATTCTATACAATTTCAAGGAATATTATTCTCTTCACTGCTTCAAGTTTGCTCCATAACATTCCGTTCACAGATTCATAATATTTAATCCCGTCCTAAGAATATATATAGAAAATATTGTTTTTTGTATATTTGATGGAAGACATCAGTTTTCCAATTAGCAACACTTTTCTAATTAGCAACAAAAAATAACAAACAAAATACACTATGACACGCGCTCAAATGATAGCTTTGATCTAATTGAGAAAAATTACAGGTTAAACATATAAGAAAACAAAAATTCTCTCGATTTCGCCGGAAACAAATGTAAAGTCGCTTCTTCAGCTGCATCCAGAATTTCGCGAGAATCTTGAGCTTCTGACGTATCTGACAAATTGATTTTTAATATTATTTATTTGTTATCATGCTTTTGCTTGCCAGTTGTCAAAATCTACGTTTTTGCAAGAACACAACCTTGATTAGTATTTCTGTAAAAAATTATTTCTATTCCTGGCGTCTTCCACTGGAGTTTCTCCATCGTGAATTTAAACATTTACACTTACTAGTAAGCTTTCACTTTTTTCTACTTGTCAAACAATCTACTATTTGAGTATTCCATTATGCAAGATTATTCCCATAATCGAATGATAGAATAAAAAAAATTCTCTATTTAAAATAAGAGAATGATTGCCGCCTTTCAATTCAACTGGAAGAAATATAATCTTGAAAATATTTTAGTTTAACGAAGCAAGTTTCTAAGCCTTCATTATATCCCCATAAATTCGGGAAATACTACTTTGCAGAACTATCTCTTTCTTAGAAAATTCAGTTGATAATTTATATTATATATTAGCGTTGATTGGATATTTAATTAAAGGTTTTAATGTAAAAATGTATGGTTCATTTCACATCTTGTTCCTTAGTTGAAAATGATATTATGGAATAATTTTTTTTAAATATCTGCAGATAACATTATGACCACTGAACTAAAGATTAAGTTCAGGTACTATTCGAGTCGAAAAATAATGAACCCAAAACCTAAGTCATAAATCTTTCTATTAGGAGAACTACCTGCTTTAGAATAAATTCAAATATAGACTATCAAATGATTGAGCAAGATATTTGGGTTGCATACACTGAAAACCCCTTGTTCGAGCTGAATAGAAATAAAATTTAGGTAAACGACACTCTTAATGTCCATTTCGAAAGCGCAACTTTATAATGTAGCGAAAAAATTATTTGAATGATCTTTAAAAGCAAACAAAATTCGACATTTTAATTTCTCAAACATTATTGCACTATTCACTAATGACCGATGAACTAGTGATTATTTCCATCAGTGTGAACATATATTTTCTAACCCTTGGCATCTCATAAGGCTGCTCCTGGTATGAAAGTGAAAAAATCGTAATAATTACAGAAATTTCAGAACTATGCATTTCTCGTATTGTTTAATGCACAATATATTTCTTTCAAAATAAAAAAAAAAAAAACAAAATTCGAAAAATATGAGCAGAAGCTCATTCGATTCGGAATAACAGTCAAAAGAAGATGTTTTCAAGGTTTTTTCGCCAACAAAAATTACAACTCAAATATGAAGACAAATAAAAGTCGCCCAGCTTTATTGCAATTACTAAAAAACTATAAGTGATTCCAAAGAAATATAATTTTCCACTAATACTTCACATGGTGGATATACATATAAAAAAAATATTGACAATAATAATTTTTTTCAAAGACAATAATCTTTTTCCAATTTTATACATACTCAAACAATATATCGGTGGAAATTTTTTTTTTTCCAAGTATCAAAACCGCAACCGCTGCGGTAACAATCAGTCAAACTTATTAAAAACATATCTAAACGCAATCCAAACGAAATATTTAAACAAATGACTAATACGTAAGGATCTGCTCGTTTGTCTCCCTTGCATTGCCACCCCGCACTTGTATGAACAAAATAGATAGTGCTTCATTCCTCCGATTATTTCACTCATGTCAATTATACTGACAAATTTTGCATAGTTACAATGACAATTATAATAATAAATTCCTTGCCAACGGGAATTTACCGCGATAAATTGCCTTTGTCATCGAGAAACAATACACAGTTCTAATATAAACAAACAATCAGTTTTCGGGAATGTCAAAATTTAATCGTTTTGGAAATGCATGTTTCGCCGAAAATAATAATATTGAAAACAAAAAGTCTAAAAATACAAGAGTACATGGAGACAATGTAGTGCATTTTTCAATAAAAAAGGTTGATAGTTGCAACTAACACTATTTAATAGGTACTTATAGCAGCAATTTCATTCGAGAAATATTCTCCACAAATATCGCTCGCGACTTTAATTTTATCATAAATTTTTCTTTCAAACATTGATTACCTTTAAGCAACATCCTTCGGGTCATCTGCTCAGATGAAATCCTTCGAGCTACGCTCTTGTGATTCAATCGGATAGATGACTCTCACGATGTTGCTAGGTAATCAATGTTCTCAAGATAAATTTATCGATAAAATTACAGTCCCTTGTGATATTATATACGATAATAGCAACTGCAGAACTTACTCAGTGGGTGTCTCTTCATTACAGTATCATGTATTCAGTGACAGAGTAAAAATAACTACTATGAACTACTATTTCGCGCAGTAGAAGCATCTGAATAGTATGATTCTATTTTTGTGTCTATTGGCTTAGCCCAAAGTACACTTTATATATAGTGTGCTTCAAGATATCTGCAAACATACCTGCCTTCGTAATGAGGAACAAACCGCAAACCAGCAGGATAGTAATATTTCTATGAGTCAGGGCAGGATTAAATTGGAATGCTAAAGTTTATGTAATATGCTCAGTTTGGAGATTACTAGTGCAACAACTGTGTTTCAAACGGCAGTTCTTGTGAAATGCAATAAATGTCTTGGCTGATAGGGAGCTTTCGAGATTAGGAAAATTTTCAAATTGATTTAGTAGGTACAAAGTAACTCACTGCTCTCAGATAAACGAAGATCTTGGAGTTGAAATTTTTCGATCAACCTATTTTCCGCCTCCTAAGGGTCACTACCTATAAGAGAAGTATTCTCATTTGCCCTCCCATTTTCTAAAATTGTTCAAGATGCAAAATATTCCATGAACCAGATTTCAAATATTTTGTTACAACCCTGTTTTTTCACCTTTTAAGCCCATTCAAGAAGCCACTTGCTGCGTAAATCGAAGCAGGTACGTTTGCAAATATATTAAAATACATTATAACAGTCTTTCCTGATTTTTTTTGCATAAATTCAAAACGATCATCCGTAGAATATTGAAATTTTGTATGAGACACTTCTATAACATTTAGTACCTACAATATGAATTTAGTATGTAAAGCAATTCAGTCAATTATTCAGTATTTTCTTGTCTGATGCTACAGTTTTGGCTACACCTTAGCCATCTTCAAGAGCGAAAAGAACTATTTTATTCATATTAAAACTTTTATATTGACATAGTCAAATAACGATGAAAAAACAATTCATTTGTCAGTTGCCACAACGAACTTCTTCGGTGGACGCTGACTAAAAATCTAGACAAAATAATTCTTTTCGCTCCTGAAGATGACCAAGGTATAGCCGAAACTATAGAATTATTAAATAATTAACCAAAGCCTCTCCATTTCTGATACTCACATCCACTTATTCAGTCATCTTCAACTATTTTTCCAATACTATTTTTCCCTCAAATAAACGAAATTAACGCACTGAGCCACTAGCCAGGCTTAGCATATATGAATTTTGAAAAACAAATGTAGTTGCTTCATATGAATCACCAGTTTTTAGGATAGAATACAAAGAATTATCCGACAAAAAACTTAAATACCATCGAATCCATAATAGGAGACTGAATATTTTGTTTCCAAATCATTATGTTGATGCTTCCATCTCTAATAAGCTGAAATAGATAATACATTTCTGGTTATTCAGACCATTTCCTGAAGTTCTAATCGATTCTCTGAATATTTGATCAGTCGAAACTTATTCCAATAGCAACTGAATTCTAGTACCTACATATTTGGTCAATGAATTTTTGGATTCCTGCTCAGGGATAATGAACACCAAATTTCTCGTAATATAATACTTTTCTATATATGATTTTACTTTGGGTAATCCAGAGTCGTTACTTTTTGTTTTGAATAATGTAATTAATTGCTTGAAGAAAATTATAACTGTAATGACTTTTGTTGTTTCAATCGTTTTAGGATTCCTAATGTAATTGATGTTTATTTTTTACTTAAAAAACAATAACTGAGTGTCTTAACTGCACCTGGTCTTACTAGCGGTAAATAAAGAATTCAATTTGTTTGACACTAGAACTCCAATCTCGAATCTTGCTCATATCACAAAAAAATATTTATTATGATAGAGGAAAAATTGTAAGAGTCAATTTGTAACATCCATTTCTACTGATTCAATGGATTAATGATTTTCATTGCAGATATTTTTGTAGATGTCAGATTTTTTTTGTGGAAAAATATACCGGAGCTGCATAAATAATATGTTAGGAATGTATCTACGCTGATGATAATAAGTAGATAATGTTTTCACCTCTTCATTTATTGTTTTATGTTGGAGAGGTCATTAGAACAAAGAATTTTAATGCACGTGGATTTTAGAACATGATAATAATAATAATTTGCTAAATATTTCTTACTGCCAAGTCATACGATAGAGTGACAAATTGATTTAAATTTTTTTTTTCTGCGAATTTGAATTTATTTAGTGTTTCCTTGCTGTGCCTGATCAAATTATTGAGCTTGACTTATTGCCAACTGCCTTCTTACTGGAAGAAAGAATATAAATATTTTGTTTTGATAATGACTCGTTGTATGGAATGAAAAAGATTAATCGTATTGTCACTATCTGCATGGGTCAAGAACTTAACCTTACTATAAGATAAAAATAGAACCAGTAATAATAGAACTAGGCTAGATGTAAATACGCCCGGTTTATTGTAAAGTTTCTGCTGTACTCACCATAAGAAAATAAAACTCTTAAAAGAATATACACTGACATTCACAGAGCCAAAATCACAGATCTTCTCATAAAAGCGTGATAGGCAACAGCGGTCTCAAAACACAACTGGCATTGAAACAGTCGCTGGACATTGGATATTGCATCTATCACAAAACACACAACATAGGCAGCACCGTCTTGAGGAGGAAAGGGAAAAGCACTGTGGTTCTAAAGAGAAATAAAATTGAATAATTCACTGAATTGAAGTGAATAACGAGTAGGAATAAATAGAATGTTCACATATTTTCGTTGAATTTGGCATGAATATTCTTGTAAACTTGAGTTGAAATAAAAATATCCAGATGTGATTTTAGTGTTGTAAATTAGTTTTGAAATATCCCCTAGATGCTTGAAATACTGATAATTGGAAATGACGGACTCTCTCAAGGGAATTGCAAAAAAAAATATTTCCGATGAAATGTAGCCTAGATTACTCTATGAAAAGTCTTCTACCTGCCAATGAAAGTCTCGTTAGAATAAACCAGCTATTTCGGAGATTAGCCTTGACAAACAAATAGACAGACAGACAAAAATTCAAAAAACGCGTGTTTATGCTTTGGTATTCTGCAAATGATCATATAAGATCAAGGAAAAACCATCGATGCGAAATCACAGAAGAAAAATAAAATCTTATTCATTTGTATGGATTGATTAAGGGAAATATTCAAATTGCAGCGCGAGTCATGTGTTCAAAGTACTAAATCAGGAATTTCAATGTGAGCGTCAACAGCAACTATTTAGACTTTCAATTAGATGAACGATGCGTGATCCAAAAGTTTTCCGACATGACTCACGCGCCATCTTTTGTACATTAATGTTTATATATCGGAAGCTTTTACGAAAGTGCTAGTAATAACTGTACAAAGTTTCAACAAAATTGGATAAACGATGGGCGAACGAGGGAATACGATTCGTGCTCCACTGATTGTAAATTGATGATGAAATATTAGGAATCTTGACGAAAGTACCAGCAACAACTGTAAAAAGTTTCAACGCATAGTTGCTATGGTTGGTGTTTCAAGTGTAAATCTAATGCTACATATTAACATTGACTGGATTAATAGATGAGACTTCATCGATTGAGTATATCTCCGAATAACTTGATCAGATCAACTCTTTTTTGTTGGAAATACTTGCAAAATTACTCTGAATAGATATAACTACAATGTTCTACTTGAATAATTGAACAGTAGCGCTCTTTTTCTTCCATTTCAAGTAAAACAGTTCACAGATCATGATAAACGTAATGAAAATTTTGAATGATTATCTCACTCATGTCAATCATATTGACAAATTTTACATAGTTACAATGACAATTACAGCAATTAATTGTTTGTCAACGGGAATTTACCGAGGTAAATTCCCGTTGACAGGCGATTTATCGCAATAAATTGCCTTTGCCAGGGAGAAACAATACACAGTTAAATATAAACAAACAATCAGTTCTTGGAAATGTCAAAATTTAATCGTTTTGGAAATGAATTTTTCGCCGAAAGTAATGAAATTGAAAACAATAAGCTCAAATATAAGAGTAGATGGAGAGGGAGACAAATTAGTACATTTTGCAATAAGAAAGGTTGATAATTGCAACCAACATCATTTAATAGGTACTCATAGTAGCAATTTCGTTCGAGAAATATTCTCCACAAATACCACTCGCGACTCAAATTTTATCATAATTTTTTCTTTCAAACATTGATTACCTTTAAGCAACATCCTTCGGGTCATCTGCTCAGATGAAATCCTTCGAGCTACGCTCTTGTGATTCAATCGGATAGATGACTCTCACGATGTTGCTAGGTAATCAATGTTTTCAAGAGAAATTTATTGATAAAATTACAGTCTCTTGTGATATTATATACGATAATTTTGATGATTTACATCGTGGTGTTCCCTTTGGGGTACCTCTTATATCGTCTTTCAACTATCACCGAATATTTTTGCAGATTATGATAGTAATCACTTCTTAAAATATGCTTGACTTTTTTATATAATTAAAAGTAAGAACGCAGAATTAAAACTGCTCAGAGCTAATCATAATGTTAAAGTTCCTTGGAGTGTACAAATTTCGTGATGAAATGTTTCTCGTGAGTGTTTTGGTCCAAATGTGTTTCTAGTTCTAATTTTTTTGTGATAACAATAATTACTATTTTTGAAGGCTCTGCGGTTTTGTGTCCTTTTCATGATATCAACAATAATCGTCGATCAGTATTTTTACCTAGCAAATGGAACTACAAGGACCGAACGACTGTCATTTTTGTCCAGGATAAATTTGGCTGCACTCGGTGGAGACAAGAGCAAAGCCCGAGGCAAAAAGGAGGACGAAGTACGAGGCGAAGAAGAGGGTAAAGCACGAGAGGAAAACGAGGGCGAAGTCCTTAGACTTATTAGCTTCGTACAGCAAAATTTGTTCGTGACAGTCGTTCACTGTCCGTGCTGCATACGATACTTTTTGTAGCTCACAAGTGCACCGAAGTACCTCCATTACTGAACTTTTTAAATAAACTTATAATCAATGAAAATTCTTACCACAGCTTGGAATTAAGAACTTCCGAAGCAGAATTCAGAGTACTTTCGGTGCATGTGTTACAAAAAATATTTTTGTGGTTCAAATTCTGTATATTCATTAATATTTTTTGATGTATCTATCCGAGAATTTTTGTCTGAACCAATGACACAAGAATAAACGGAATTCAAATCAAAAAAACTTCTTAATTATGATTGAATTCTGAAAAACATGAATAGATCATCTGAAACTTTTACTTTGAGTTTTTATCATCTTTTGTTTCAGCAATAACAATATGTGAGCTGCTTAGTTCTTGATGTAGATATAATTTCATTTTATCTGATTATATCGATAATCTTATTGTAATATTCAATAATTTGGCGAGTGAAAGAATACTGATTTTTCAGCTGATTATTTGATTTAATTTTTTTTTTTCTGTGAGCAATTCATTATTTCAATATATCTGTTGTCAGCACTGGCATCTGAATTTCCAGGTAAGCATTTTTGTGCCTTATTTATTCATCATTCGTCTCATTTGAATCTTTAATTATTGTAATTCATTGATATGTAAATAAATTTCTCCTTGATGAAATTTTAAATATGCTATTTGATTGTATTAACATTCTCCAATTCAAAAGGAAGTACTTTGTCAACATTAATCGTATTCTTGAGGCTCTCAAATTCAGTATCGGGGCGAATTTTGGTCTATTTTTTCTAAGTTGTTATATGTTTGTGAATTTGAACAGTAATTTAGTGAACTTATTCATGTGCATTGAATATGTGATTATTACTAATCGATAAAAAGGTATCTTTGATTATTTATATTTTTGACATTTATTACAATTCAAAATTGGTTGAATAATCGATCTACTGTGATCGATTATCTCACCAAACCTGGAATAGGATTAAAAAAATAGGCTGTTGTCAATTTTTTGGAATGAAATCTTTTTTATGCACGTTGGGCACTTTTTGGAATGGGGAAAAAGCACTGCACTCGCGTGACCGTTACGTTTAAATACTTAAGAAAATTTGCGTTGATCAATGTGCCCCTATCTTTCACTTTTATTTTTCATAATCAAACTAAACGTCATCATAAAAATTTGGATTTGTTGAACTCTTTTTAAAGTGAAAATCTAAATATACAGGATTATACAATCATTTTGATACTTCATAATAAGTGCTCACGGTCTTAATGATAGCGAACCGCCGATTCAATAAGACAGACAATAAAAGTCACAGTTTCAGACTATGATCAAATTAAAGATTAGGCATCCTGTATTAGAAAAAAAAGTGTGCGACGTCTATGCCTATGCTTATTACAAATACCTGGCACACCACTTTCTATTTCTTAAAGTCTCATGCTATTGTCATTTGTATAAATGTTCTATGCAGGTATACTACGCGTGAGTAAATTTGAAAAACTACTGTTCTAGGCCTATAGCAGAGTCCCAAAAAAACAGAGTTTCAAAAAAAGTCGTTTTATTGATTTGAGACCACTGGTTGAGAAAAAAACTGATTATTTGTTCCGAAAGAGCCAATGCGACTCATAAGTCTACTGATACTTCGAGATTCTGTGTCTATAATTCATTAACAAAAATTTATTGACAACTTAATATTATTTTTCACTTACTACTGATATTTCTCAATATTTGTATACAGTTTCATAACTAGAGGAACACTGGTTTTGTGATAAAATTTAGTTTGTATATTGATATTTTAAGATTCTATTTCTATAATTCATGATCAATAATTTATTGGCAACTGAATATTATTTTACTGCTACTATTATCCTTCTTTGATATTTGCACGAAGTTTTATAATTATAGGAGGACTGGTTTAGGATTGAAATATTTTTTTGATTCGAAGAGAGCAGTGCGACTCATAATTTCAACTAGTATTTTCAGATTCCAAGTGAACCTATGAACAAATATATATTGATACTTGATTTTTATTTCGTGGCCACTCTTATTCTTTCGCAATACTTGTGCTAAGTTTTGTCCATGTAGGGTTACTAGTTTAATAATGAATTTAATATTTGTTTGGAAGAAACTAATGACTCCAATTTACTTGAGCATTTTCTAATTTCAGTCAATACAACAAGAAAAAAACATTCTCACCTGAAGTCCCTTGAGATCTCAAGGACATGTTCATACTAGTTTATACTATGTAAAATCTGGCTTTAAACGCAAAAAATTTTTAGTTTTTGAAAGGAAATGAATAAAAACCCCGAAAAAATAAAAATGTATTCATTTTAATAATTTGATGAATTGAGATCGGAAAAAATTAATAGGTAAGTGAACATTTTAGTATTTAGTGTTAAAAATACATTCCAAAAGGTTTCATAAAAATCCGTTCAGTGGATACGGGCTCCGAGATTTGAACCACTAATAATTTGTTTCTGATCTAAGGAGTTGAAAGCCTTCAGTAATCCCAAATATTTGAATTAATATTCATAAACTCATCTTTGAACGTTTTGAGTATACTGGTATACGATGCTACCATCATCAGCTAAATTAATGCAATTGTGTGTAATTTAATTACTTAAATCCTTTGATAAATAGTACAGATACTACATAGGAAGCGCATATAACAAAAATTAGAAGTGCTATATCCACTACAACCGGGACATGATCCAGTTCATAAGAGAAGAGTCGGAAAACTTCTTCCATCATCATTCTCTGGATTCTTTAAGGTAATTTTTGTAATGAGTTTCTTTAAAATTGACCAATTCCTGTGGCATTCTTTGGAATCTTGATTCTCGGTAATCAATAAAAATTGATGAAAACTAACCATCTAGGTCAGTGTTTCCCAAAGTGTGGTACGCGTACCCCCAGGGGTACGAGAAGAGTTTGATGGGGGTACGCGTTGCACCGGAGTTTGGTGGGGATCACGTCAAAAAGTATGATCGGAATTAATAAAGGATTCGTTGCAAGAATTCAAAAAGTTGCTCCAAATGTCATACATACACATTTTTTGATGTTTACATGAGTGGAAATGGCTTTGTAAACTAGCTTACTTAGCAGATATACTCTCTGTTTCAAATTGCCTCAACTTATCGTAACAAGGCAAAGAAATTTCATTGCTTTTCGTTCAAGATAAAGTGAACGCTACCATCGCAGAGCTAAATCTATGGCAAAAGAGAGTTGATGAAGGAGAAATAGACTCGTTTCCCTCTCTTCATGAGTTTGTTACAAGTTCGGCTACTAAAATTGAGACTGATATTCTGAAATGCATATTACAGCATTTGGAGTGTTTGCAAGTTGGCTTGAAAAATTATTTTCCTGATTTGAATGAAAATATTGAATGTATAAGATATCCGTTCAACATTAACACAACATCCATGCCAGAAGGTTTGTCGCATGCGGAATGAGAGCAATTGTTGGAATTAGCTTCTGACGGATTCTTGAGGAATGAACATAAGGAGTGTACATTAACATCATTCTGGTTACAAATGCAACATGAGTATCCAGTTTCAACACAGAAAGTCCTCAAATACATCTTGCCTTTTCCAACTTCATATTTATGCTTTTTCTGTATTTGTTGACATTAAGTAAAAAAAAAAGAAACAGAATATTGAATGTGGAGCCGCATCTTCGACTGAAATTAACAACCAGGGAGCCAAATTATGATGATCTGACATCTCAAAGATAACAATTCCATCCTTCGTATTGAAACAAATGGATGTTCTCTATAATATAACTTCTGTTTATTTTGTGTATGTACCAAAAGATAAAATGAATATATTTTAATTTTAATTGGAGCATATGTTCTTTATGAGGGGTACTTAGCGTTACAAAAATTATAGAAGGGGTACACGTATGTCAAAAGTTTGGGAAACACTGATCTAGGTGATCATAACAAAAACGGTAATACTATAGCTCCATTTGCGGTCGTAACGTTCCACTTTTTTGTGCAAATCTGTCAAATGTTTCCTTCTTTTTTTATACACAACTGTCAAATTTCACATTTTTGGAACTGATCTTCTAAAAATTATTTAACAAATACTTTTATCTTATATGGGCAGTTTTATGAAATATTTAGGGATCAGTTTTTGCCAAGATGCTTATTATATTGTTCCGTCAACCTCTCTAGCTGCCTAAATTTAGGAATAAATACCCATGCATTTTCTCCCGAATGTCAGCTTGATGGATGGCCTCTGTAGATGGCGATGGAATGAAACAATCCCAACAATAATCAAGATTCATAATTTCTTCCTGATCACCGCGAAAATAAACGCACCGATCACTCCGACTCACCTCGATAATTTCGATCACAATAACCGCAATCGTCTTGTGGAATCATATTTGGGCAACACGAGCGTTGGGATCGCTTAGTGGAATGTACCCAACGAATCATCTTTCAATGCTTCGACAATAAGACTACTGTGAATGAACTTTTACTCTGAAGTACAGACAAATAAGGGAGTCATACTTCATCGAGTAGAATAGATTTTATTTGAATCGTAGAGTACTTTGGAATCAAAAGACATATAAAACAAATAATAGTTTGTAAACTGTCTGAAACTGTCATTGATAATATCTAATTCAGCGTGCAAAAATATTATATTGAAATATAAGAAGATAAAATGCCATTTGCTCATACATTTTTTGATCATATTACGAGTGCGGAGTTGAAAGTAAGTTCAGACTTAAAATCTAGTGAATATATGAAAACTGAAATCTTCAGGAAACAGCGCATCTTGAGCAGCACGTACTTTTACATTTCAATAGGTATGTTGCGTATCTCTAATCTACGTCACCTGTCAATATTTTGTAATGTATGTCAATGTACTTGAAAATCTAAAATAACTCATCAGAAATTATCTTGTCTTTAAAACAATATTATATTGATACATGAGAGCTCGATTCATATAATTTCTGATTTAAAACTTATATAGGCTATATAGTGTGTGATGGAATAACCGTTACTATATTATAATCAAATCAGTCGAGAAGTGAGTTTTCAGAGGGAAGAAGAAATTTAAAAGAAGACGTTTCAGAAATTTTTTCGCCGGCAAAAATATCAATTGTTAACAACAAAAAATGGGAACAAAAGAGTCGTCTAGTTTTCTTGCACTAACTCCTAAACTATGAATGATAGTGGAAATCGAGAAAAAGATTTATAAGAAAGAGAAAATTTTCAATGAAATGATTTCGCTTTCTAATCTTTATCATATTGTTTATAGATTTAATTCAATTTTGGAAATAGGGTTTCAAGCAACCTTTATAGTATAAGCGCACCGACTATTGAGAGACGACAGCACATGAAATATTTTTTTTATAGTATTGAATATTAATTTTTGAATTTGAAAAAACTATGGTGTCATTTTGAAGCTTGAAATAATTAAGTTTTGTTGAAAAAATAATTAAAAACTGATTTTTAAAGAAGTGAGGCTATTGTAAACTAATGCTTGGTTGCATCAACGTCCATCAACTGAAGTGTTCTTTAAAAGTGGACAATATCAAATCGAATTTATGTGTCATATTAGTTGCTTAACATTGCAGTCAAAATTTCGATTTGATATTGTTCATTTTTAAAGAACTGTTTAGTTAATGAACGTTGATGCAACTGGGCATAACCATTGTTTTCGAACCTCTCGTTTTTATTGAGAGCAATAAAAAATGTTTAAATAATTCGTCTATAAATTTTTGCTTCTTTGAGCCTTTTATACATGTACACTCAACAAGATTAAGTCATATGAGTGTTCAAAAGTAGCTTATTCTATTTATTATTAATTTTTAAAGTTGATAATAAACTAAAAATATAATGAATGTTGTTGAAATATTTTTTTTTGTATTTGTTATGCTATTGCTGGTTTCATGTCTCACAAAAGCATTCCAAAACCTTGCCTTAATTCTTTCCAAGCCATTTGTTTATATTTTTTGCATGAACAAATTGACATATTTCATATTCGTAGAAAGCATTTTTCCATCATTCTATTCTTTAGACCTTTAGAGTAACGATTGTAAAAAAAATTCTCTAGCAAAAAAAATTATGATCCATAATCTTTCTTTCACACAACCACCATTTAAATTTAAATCCGAATATACTGTAAACTATTGCTGGGGACAAAAATTCATTTGATAGTAAAATAATAGACCCACAAAATTGTCTCGGAAATCAATATTTCTAACTGTAATAATTTAAGAGATAGGTATAAATATAGTAAGATGTAGAGTATGGATTTCTTTCATGAAAAAATGCATGTAAAAATGAAACAATGGCAGACACAGACTCAATAAAAGTTCTATTTGGAGCATCAACTGATGCACTAAGAATCATTGTGGATGCTGCTTACAGTATCTTCTTTAGTATAAAAGATACAGCAGTTTGTCACTTGACAAATCCAGTAGCCGCTCCAATTTTGGTATCGTGTTATATTCACAAATGCTTTAAAAAAGCTTTAGGAAAAAAAGTTATGAAAGTCAAAAATTGTTTATAACTAATCGGGAACTCGGTAGACAATGAAATCATCAGTAAATAAAATAGTCATTTAAGTATTAAGGTTAGTAAATACAGTTTAACGATTAAGAATAATAGATTGGATGCCGAGCCTTGGCGGGGTTTCCAAATATTTTACAAAATTGGTACTGTACTTATTGACCGTGATGCTTACAATAGTTATTCAAATATTAAGGTCAGTAAGTACAGTTTACTGATTGAGAATAATGGTTTGGAGGCCGAGCCTTGGCGAGGTTTCCAAATATTATACGAAATGTACTTTCCAGTACAAATGAGCTATTGCTCAAATCTTTTGGACTCTTAGAACTATATTTCTCAGAAAACTCACTTCTCGATCAGACTAAAATATTTATTGATGTATAGTATAAGATGAATCACATGACTCTCGAAAGTGTAATTTGATGATTATTTCCGTGATAAATCACTATCAGAAGGTGAGCAATTAATTAGAAGTTCAGCGCTTTTATTGAGAGTATTCTATTAACCGAACTTCTATCAACCATTTAATCAGTTTCGGAGCTTGCCAAAACGATATTTGTTGGTTTTTTTTTTTTAAATTACTATACTTTGACTATTTCTACAGATAGGAAGTAGATTGATATTCACATTCAGCATATTATCATAAATTATAGTATCCAATTGATTCCTCATTCATGTTATGGATTTTTCTTGAAGTATTAAATAACAATAATTTAATTGTAGATAATGACGTAAGCATAACATGCATATCAGTAATCTTATTCAATAACTGTTTCGTTCAGTCTTGTTCATCGTTCTAGGTGAATAGTTGTGTTTCATTGCAGTGTTTGGGCCGAATATTATAATGATATTCACGGTGAGTTATCCATGGTTGACTATTCTAGATATTATGTTATTTGAGTATTGCTATTGTTGTTATTGAGTATGATGTTGAGTAATAAAGCTTATTTGATTCAACTAAACTGGAATTCTTAACATTCACTTTAAAATTCCTTCTCAGAAAACGTGAAAAATATAAAAAAGAGCTATATTTTCTATTATTCATATGCCCAAGCACTAAACATCTTCTATTTGAATGATTCCATTCTTTTTATGTTCACCATAAATAGGCGAATGTGCTATATTAATTCAGTTCAGGAGAAAACTTATCATTTTAGTGAGCGAATAATAATAAATAATAAATTGGTCATTCAATTAGAAGTCTGAATAACGCCAAAGTGTGGAAACTAGAAATAATAAATAATTTTGAAGCTTATCTATATTTTCCGCTATCGATTCGTCTTTCATGAATTCTGAGAGAAATCTCACCACACTAGAACGCAAGATATTCCACGCATTCAGGAGCAACTGGAATGGTCTCTGATAAGTAGTGCCGTCAAAAACCGGAATGAAATGGAACCGGTTCCCCGGTTCCAAAACTAATCGGGTATGCAGATATCCGGTTACAGGGTCCAAATTCAATTTCGGTTCAAATCTCGAATCCAGTCCGAACCTCGATTCCGATTCGAATCTTTATTCCATTTAAGACGCGATTCCGATTCGAACCTTGATAACGTTATCTAGAGGCGTTTTTAGAATCAAAATCATTTATCAAAACCATTTTTTTGAATCAATTACAGAAACCGAGACTCAAAGACGAAAACTTTCCTTGCTAGATATCATCTTTCTACTGCGTTAAAGTTGCAGCGTTTTATTTTATTATGGTGACTATCGCTCCAGAACAAACAAAGCAATTAGAATCTTTCAGAATTATACTTTGTATATTACAGTTGCCACATATAACTACGTAAACTCATTTTCACTTTTATCCTATGTTAGTGACACTACAGACTTTGAAACATGAATACACATAAAATTCTGTACCTCGAAGTGGACTGCAAATAATCCCGAATATTATTTGTTTATTAAACCAGACAATGAGATCAAAATTAACTGAAAGAGGCTGAAAATGATATGATATGGTATCTGCACCAATGTAATTCTCTTAATCCGGCCATAAAATTAATCCTATCCAAAACTAAATATACCGAGCGGCATCATGGGTAGTTTTTGTTACTAAACTACCTGCTTGAGTCAACACACACAACTATTATTGTATTAGTATCTCTGAATTTTCACTAAATTTTGCTATCGATTATATTTTTTATTCCATAAATACTAAATAACTACATCATGTATACATTCTTGTTCAAGACGTTGAAATATTTCACACATTCTGAATATAACTAATAGTTCATATGTTAAGTAAATGATTCGGAAGGCCAAAATTATCGTCTTCATAACATAAAACCAGTATACGTAACAAAAAATGTATTATATGTGAAGAAAAAATGCTCTTTTTCGTTTCATTTCGAATCTACTAATTCGAAACAGAGCATCGGTTAGTTACAGATCATATTAATTTTCAACTGATACTGAAAATAACTATGTCTAGAATCAAAATTTTATAATTGGAATAAGAAAATAAGCTACCTCCTGATAGTGATTTATCACAAAAATAATCACCAAATTGTACAGTTTGAGAAGCACAAGATATCATCCTATACATCAATAATAGTATATTCTACAATAAGTATTGGAATGGCCTATATTCTGAACGAGCGAAAAGTTTGTAAACCGAGCCGAAGGCGAGGATTACGGTTCGCGAGTGTGGAATACGCCATTCCAAACATGTTGTAGACTATACTTTCTCTAACAAGGTTTTGGAAACTCACCAATATTTCAGAGGAAATTTAAAAAATTATTAAATGTCAAACGTCAAATCCAGATATGAATACTTGAATTGTTAGGAAGTAACCATGGTAGTAGCCAAACTAACAGCTTCTGATTCGTCGAAATGATTCACAAGGCTTACGGAATCATTCTGAACGGCATACGGAATCATTCTAAACGATTTTTTGGAATGTCATTCGTTCCAACTTAATTTTTGATTATGGAATATGCAAATTCCAAAACAGTGTTGGAGAAATATTTTATTATAATATAGTTACGGTTATTTCTTTACACTATATACCTATATATGTTCAAAATTGAATAAATAATGTAAATTAAGCCTCCATATATAAATGTGATATTTTGAAGAATACAAGATGACATTCGATTTTTTATCCCAGATTCTTGAAGTACATTGACATATATTTCAAAACATTGATAGATGACGTGACACTTCAAAGTTTTGTTTCTTAAATACTATGCGGTGCTTCAGTCGAAAATTAGAGATACGTACTGGGCGTACATATATCTGCATCTAATATGGTGAAATTATAATAAGAGCGGATCCACCAGAGCCACGAAGTAGGCGTTAATTATTCATGCAAGGTTTTCCACAGACCAGTTGAACCAGGTTCTATGGTATCAATTATATCACCAATTGTGACTATAATAGATAGACTCGGCTCAACTAAACTGTTGACAAGCTTATATTGTACAACCAGGCTCTAATATTGCTGCGCTACTAAATTGTGTTCCGCAAAATATATTGACTTGTATAATAAACTGTACAGTACCGATCCCATTATCAACAATTTCTCCGTCAGAAAGTTGATTGTAATTTATTTGAAATAAAAGAAATCGATTTTTGTTTATAACAGAGCCACAAATGTGCACAAAAAGCTTCAGTTGATTAAAATCATAAATCTTAAGGTTCTCGATATTTGAATAGTGGCATGTGATATTAGTTCACACTGTATCAATCAAAATCCATTAGACAAATTGGATTTTAATTTCTGACTTATTATTCATGATCAGCGACCTCAGAAACGTACATAATATTTTCATTGATTTAGTCTCAGTACTTTGTTAATTGTTGATTTTTCAACTTCAGAGATGGTTTTCATTCTTTTAGGGCTTGAAACAATGATTATTCTTTTATACTGAGGTTCAAATTCGGAGCTCTGAAATATAATAGACTTGTGAAAAAAATTTCATATGCTCAAAGCAAACAAAATATAGTTATCCATGGTACCTATATTATATCAGCCATATTACAGATGCAATCGCGAATTCTAGGTTTCTCATTTCAGTTTCACTATCAGTGACCTTGAAAACATAGATATAATATTTCTCAATTACTTGTTTCCAATAATTGAGTCAGTATTGAACTTTGAAATTCAGAAGTAAATCTCACTCTCTTAGGGATAGGAATACATATATTCTCTAATATTTGAGATTGATACCCTAAATTCTAGTCGTTATAAAATAAGTTGAAAGTCTGGGAGCTACTTGACACAAAGTGTCTATACTATCACTTCTCTATAGTCCAGGAGCCGACCGCACCTTATCTATCCGACTTACGGCGAAATTATATATCAATTTATCAAGAATATAATGATCAATAGGATGCCAGACTTTATAAAGTATCAAGAAAAATACCATTTCCGGTAAATTTTTCTGGGTTTGACTTGAAACTAGTATCCTTCGATAGCGGAGGTCATGTAGTTTAAGACAAGACCAGGGTGCCACCTCCGGTCCTCTTCTGTCCAGCATAATCGTAAGTTCGAACAGAAACGTTCAATAATAGAATTGATCTCACTTAGGGGTGAATGCAGCTCTCCCGGAAAAGACAGGAAGTGGCAGCCTCAGTTTGTCTAGAATATCTTGATCTTCGTTATCGATTGGTACTAGTTTAAATTGTAACTTTTATCAGGGAAGTTGATCCCGGAAAAATTAACCGAAAGTAGCCCTTATTTTCGAAATCTAGGACAGGATCTTGAATTTATAAAGTCTGGCACCCTCAGCTCCCCGACTATTGGCACTTTTATACCGAAGGTTATGATATAATGAGAGGTAGCATTATGACTTTTTCTGATCGTAGTCATTATAACGCGATCTGATAGTCATCTCATTTGACCGGGTTGATGTCATAGATATCACAAAAAAAAAGTTCATCAGTTAGTATTAATCATCATCTCAGGTAGGAACTAGTCCAGTATAGTTGACGTCACATCGATTGCTATTTATCATGAATAACATGCGGAATACTTGAATCGTTCAGGCGTTCCAGGTGCAAAAATCTGCTGAGCTCTTGAACTATAGTTATTTTTAATTTTTTTCCACAGTCTAGATGCATATATCTGCATAATCTGCATCCATCTGAGAGATGTGAATTTGTCAAGAACTCATTTTGTGATGAAGAATCTGAATTGTTTATGTATCATTATTTTATGTTCTGTGGTATAGCTGATCCTAGTTTCGATAGTTTGTTGATCATTCTATATGAGATGGGAATGGTAATTGACATGATTATAGGAGAAAAACGTACCGAAAAATAGTAGCACGAGAATTATACATTGATATTTTTTTCCACGATTGTATTAAAAGCACTAGACACTCCTTCACAGAATACTTTCTTGAAACCTATAGCAAAACAGATAATTCTGTCTAAGATGTAGGTACTAATTGAAATTCAATGATAAGATTCGAGCTCAATTTATACACTTAGGTCCAGTTACATGAAACATTGTTAATTTTAATCACATAATCAAATATTTGATCACGTGTTTCCAGCCTAATTTTTTTATGACATCTAAATAGGAGCTATGATATTCTCATGGATAATTTTACAACAAATATAATTTATAATCATCATTTGTACGTTAGAAACTAGTTAAATATTATCGCGATTTATTTTTTCCAGATAAACGGCAATAAAAAAGCTAGTTGACAACATGTTAACTGACAGTCTGTTAATAATTTTTATGCAACTGACCCTTAATGTTACCGTTCGGTTGCCATTACAATTGGAGTTGCTTTTCCAATAGTTCGTTCAGGTGAATTCATTAAGTTACAGTTTTGCCGTCCATCTTAACCGTTTCATGATTTATAAATGTCATTTGACATGAGAAAATTGTCAGCTCACTGATTCAATGGTCTGTTAAAGCTAGAAGGATTTAAAAAACCAAATTTGAAAGGCAGATTGAAGAAAACAAACACTGATTCAAATAATATGAAGAATAACAGTGCTAAAAACTATCAGACATTTCCTCTTCAAGTGGATTTCTTGGGCCTGATTGCACAGTCATTGGTTCATCCTGAGCGTAGCTTGATTACCATAGTAATCGCCACGCTTAGAATAAACCATGGACTGTGCAACCAGGCCTTAAGGCTACAACAGTGGAAGAGAATCAATAAAACATAAGCTTTCGAATTCAAAGAGAAAGATGAACATCAGAAGAAATGTTCTCAATAGATGGTAACGGTAGCGGAACGACAATTGTAAGACTATAAATTAAGGCATAAGGCGACATATATAGGTCGAATAATTTACATTAGAAAACATAATCGGTCAAAAAATATGTTTTATTGAATATATAAGTTCTGTATAAATTAATTTGGAACACAACGTTTAATTGATTACGACTTCCATCATCTGCTTGTTTTTATTTGGACCCAAGTGTCTGACAGACCTATGCGAAAGTGTACAGTGAGGTTTAGAATAATTTCCAGATTATTTTTGAATATAACGAAGAATTGTAGTCGCATCATTTTCACAAGACACTCAAACTTCTATAAACCAGGCGGATAAAATAATTATATATTGCTCAGATTCATATTGACATGAAGATTCTCAGATTTGATCCAAAGCTTAGACTAATGATTAATGACGAGATGTGGATATATAGCTATCTTCATTAGAGATCAATTATTGGATCTAAATACTTGTTATTTAACTTGCATTCCAATTTTTCATGGATTTATCTGATTCTTGAAAAATATAAAAATTTGTTACAAGAAGATATTTATAATCCAGTACCAAATATTTGCATTGATTGAATCATTTAATGATCGACGAAAACTTATCAATTGAGTAGGTATATTTCCGAATATCTGATCTGATCAACATTTTCATGCTGGAAATACTTGCAAAACTTGTCTGAAGAGATATTATTACAATATTTTACCCAGGTAATTGAACAGTAGTGTGGTAGTTTTCTCCCATCTCAAGTAATATAGTTCACTGATCACGTACTAAAAACTTATGCTGATAATTTTGATCGTGATATCCTTTATGTAGTACTTCTCATATCGCCTGACAACTATTTTCACAAACTCCTGCCAAATATTTTTGCAGGTTATGATAGTAATCAGTTGTGTGAATATGTTGAGCTTTTCAATGCAATTAAGAGTAGAAATGCAGAATTGAAACTGCTCAGAGCTATTCATTATTGTAGAGTTTCTTCGAGTGTACAAATTTCGTGATGAAATGTTTCTCGAGTACGTTTTTGTCCATATGTATTATCAGTTTTAATTTTTTTGTGATAACAATAACTATTATTTTTGAAGGTTCTATGGTTTCTTATCCTTTTTTTGATATTAGCAATAACTGTCGATCAGTATTTTTGCCCAGCAATAGGAACCTTATCAAAAATTCTAAGGTTATCAGAGAATTTATCTGGAGTGACTCTATTAGCCTTAGGAAATGGAATGCCGGATATATTAACTGCTGTTACCTCATCTTCGCATGGAGAAACAATACTTATGTTCAATGAAGTTCTAGGTAATATAGTTTATATTAATTCTTAATCAACATGTGAATGATAATCCATTTCCACCTACGAAGAGTGTAAGAATGAGCCTTCTATAATAGTTTATTACAATTGATTGAGGCACAGCGTGGAAATGTTTTCTCGAGGGCTGCCAGTTTTTCACATAATACAATGCAGGGATCAAAAATGCTCTTTTTGTATATTTCTTAGCTACGAATATGTCCAGATTTCGAATGTATATACTGACAATTTAGTGCCCAGCAGTACGAATACCTTCAATTGATGATAAGCAATTGCGAATAATGCGATCAAATTAGAAAGTCTGATACGATTTTTCTGCTCATGTCAACTTGGTTTATAGTTTGATCAATCGAATGGCAAAAATCGTAGTCGGGTGTTCAGCCACCATCAATTTCAGATTTAAGTGTTCTCTAGCAGAGATATTCAGAATTAGGCAAACCCACCATTAATCAATAGTTTTTTGAATGTTGTAATTCCGGAATATTAGAATGTAGAATGATTGTGAGACATTTGAGCTTCAAGAGAGGAGCTCATGAAATTATGAAGAAAGGAACAATATTTACCGCGGGATAGACAGTCATTTTGTAAGCGGGCTCAGTGAGAAATACTCTTTTAGAATAGTCTAGCTTTAAGTTTTAATGTTATATATATATATATATATATATATATATATATATATATATATATATATATATATATATATATATATATATATGTGTATATATATATAAACGCGGAGCATGGGAGATAAACATAGGATTTTCGAAATGTGTGGATATTGGCTTTCCTTTATATGTTAGAGCAAAAGTTCAAGCATGAAAAGCTGTTTGAAATTAATTTTTACTCACGAAAAGTCTTCATTCAATACAGTAAAATATCTGTAGTATTAGATATTTCGGAAATAAAATATGACATTTTCGTCAAAAATCAGATAGCCATGGAAATAAAAAACGGATGGAACAAACTCTCATTCCGACAGTTCAAATTCTTGCTATTACAACAATTAACAATAATAATGGCTGGTACCACAAGCTCTGTTTTTGGTTATACTAGCAGTGTTATTTTAAGAAGAGTTTTAAGGCAATAAATATATTTCAAGCTATTTTAAAGAAAAATATTCAAATAAATTTTGTAGACATATGTGTTTTCCGTAATTTGTATGTGATAATTATTTTCTAAAGTATTTGGAAAAATTCTAATTGCGTTAAAACACATCTTGACTCAACGCTCTTAGTAGCGCCAAAAACAGAGCTCGTGGTACCAGCCATTATGCTTAAGATAGAAATAGAGACAATAATGAGGTGAACTCGATAAGCGTCAGCGAGAAAGCGCCGTTTGTGTCATTGCAAAATTTCTTGTAATTACATGCACACATCACGCGAATTCCATTCATTTATTTCATGGATGTTAGTGTGAATGAATACTTATGTAAAACTAAGGAATATTTGTTGGCTATGTATTTCTTGTTTAAAACAAAAACCTATAAGATAGGCTACTGTGCAACATAATATGGTCGATCTTATGTTCATAAGCAATCCACAGTTTAAATCCCAATTCAAAATTTGAATCCTAATCCACAATCCACAATTTAAATCTCAATCCACAATTTTAATCTCAATCCACAATTTGAATCCCAATCCACAATTTCAATCCCAATCCACAATCCCCAAATTTAATCTCAATTCACAATACACAATCCTCAATAAGAATCCACAATATCAATCTCAATCCGCAATCCACAGTCCGTAATCCACAATTTTGATCCCAAGCCGCAATCCAAAATTTAATCCCAATCCACAATTCACAAACAATCTCAAAGCACAATTCACAATTTCAGTCCTAATTCACAATTTGAATCCCAATAGTCCAAGATTTGAAGAGTCTGTTATATAGAGTGCACTTCCGGTTCAATCGATTAGTACAATAATAAGAGATAACCATCCAAAAGCTACAGCAATTTTTCATACTGAATTCCAGTTTCCCACGGCTAATCTTTCTGGATTAATACGGAAAATTTATAAAAAGTTTCGAGTGAAGTGCAGTTCCGGTACAGACGATTGCAACCACATTGCGACGAGCACAACTAGATGCTAAGCCAGTCTAAAATACAAAAATTCAACATTATACGAATATTTTCATCAAAATCTCGAAATGTGATTTTGTCGGTTTCACAATACTTACTTGTACTTTGTACAAGTAAGTATGAAGCTCACTTAATCCAATTTTCTTATTGGTATGCTTCGATGATTGATTGATTTCATTTCATTTATACATTTGTTCTCTGATTGCTTTTATCAGTTTACCGGAATTGAAACGGTATGCATCTATTGTAAAAACTTAATTACTCTAGATTTGATCATTCTCAGATGATAGGATGGAGGTATATCAAATATTATTCCATACTACACCTTACACTCTCCCATTTAAGGTACTGTTGCATGAAAAATAAATGTATGCAAATTTTATCCAGACTGAAAATAGGTCGCGCGAGCAACCGATTTAATCCACGGTGCCAAGGACTTCTGGCAACATGAGAGTCGGCACCGTTGGTTCTTTGAATTCGTCAGGTCTCTGGCTACAATTTTTGTATAGGACTTTTTCGTCTGACAAAAAAAGGTACTTTATCGATATTTCCAACCACTTTGAAGCCACGGTGCCGAGGCTTGTGGCAGGATGAGACTCGGCACCGTGAGTTTTTTTTGTTTATCATATAAAAATACAGTTTCCAGTGTAATTTGCAAGTGTCTAACATGAAAAAGTTGTTTGTGCGTTAAATTCACATAATGAATAATTAATATTAATTACTTCTGGCAGAATTAAAAATTGCACCGTTGACTTTTAAGAATAATGTTTTCACAACGAATCGTTTAGAATACGTAAGAATCGTCTAACGATTCAAGGTAGTATTTCCGAGCGTGCTCTTGGACTACAATACACAATCTTAATCCCAACCCACAATTCACAATTTTAATCCCAATCCAAATTAAAAATTCACAATCACAATCCCAATCCAAAATACACAATTTTAGTCCCAATCCCAATTCACAACACACAATTTCAATTCCAATCCAAAACCCAAAATCCAAAATCCACAATCCACAATCCTAATCCAAATCAAAAATCCACAATCCCAATCTCAATCTCAATCAGAAATACACAATACCAATCCCAATCCAAAATCCACAACCTCAGTCCGAATCGTAAATCCACAATCCCAATCCCAATTAAAAATCCATAGTCCCAATTCCAATCAAAAATCCCCAATCCCAATCCCAAACTAGAGTCCAAAATCTCATTCAGCTATAAGGAGCCATCTGTAAATTACGTCATACGAATTTCATAATTTTTTGACGTCCTCACCGTCACAGTTGCGAGAGTCCCTCCTTCCTGGTGTGATGTTATATATTTTGCAAATTTACACTCAAGAAACAGATAGAGTTGGAAATATTCTCAAGCTTTTGTGAATAGTTCAAATTTCGTGTTTTAATACTTGAATATATTAGATTTTGGGATGTGATTTCACGAAATTTGGGACTCCCTCTCGCCCCTTGTCATAAAATATCACAATTATTCGTCGACCCCCTACCACCCCCAACGTGTGACGTAATCTATGGATGGCCCCTCACTTGTACACGACGCATAAGTTCTCATAACAATATAGCTAAGTTACGCAGAATCTTGTTTTAATCCAATTTTTCTTCTAAATTAGCCCATACTGTTATTACACTTACTTATTTATTATTCAGGTTTTTCGCACCTCAAACTTTCACAAAAATTGATGCCATAAATTATTTGAACTCGGCATAAAATGCTATCATTTTGTAATATCATTCAACATATTTGACCCATCCTACAGGTATGGCATAGTAGAATTCAAATTTCCAAACAAATAAATATATGGTAACCGAAGTTTCAGGTTATAACAAATCGTTTTGCATTATTAAGTAAATCTGATTCTTTGCGGCGGTATGACGGTTATTTTAAACCGTGAATGCATACTCAAAAATAATAAATCAGGAAAAAATTGTCTGTAACAAATATTTTTGGAAAAATAAAACAATTTACATGTTTTAATTGGTATGGCGCGATGTGAGCCCCACTAAAAAAGTATTGCATTTCTATGGGCCGAGATTATTATTCAACGACTTCTGGAAAATACAGAAATCTTTGAGTAACAAATCGTTCAAACTTGTAATTTAATCCGACAAGTTCAATTGACTACCCTCCGACTACGCCCCGACGACCAGCGCTACGACCATTATTTTTCTTCCATCAATTACCCAATTCGACTCCTCAAGAATCGCCATATTTATAACTATAATTACTCGGATTTTTCTGTCACTGTCTCCTGGTCTATAACAATAATAACACGGAATTGAACTGTCAGAATGAAAGCTTCATTCATTCGTTTTTATTTGCATATGTCATATTGTATTTTCTCAAAATCTAATGCTACAGATATTCAAATGCATTGAGTGAAGACTTTTCAAAATGTGAAAATTCATTTTGAACAACTCTCCATTCTTATACTTTTACTCTAATATATACAGGAGAGCCAATATCCGCACAATCTGAAAATTCCATGCTAAACTCCTATGTTCCAATTCCGTTTTGGGCTGGAATAGTATTTTATAAAAGCGATGATATGTACAAAGAATATAATAATAATTGTAGTTTGTTTGTTTGTAGGTGGTGCTATGTTTGTATCTTGTATTGTAACAGGATGTGTTGCAATAGCCCGGCCATTTTATGTTCAAGAATATTACTTCATCCTCAATTTGAGTTTTGCTCTTGGGTCTGTACTTTGGGTAGAATTAACAACTAGAGATGAAAGAGTTGTTCTGTGGGAAGCTTGTTGTAAGTAACAGCTAGAGTGAAAAATTTTAAGTTCAATTTGAGTTTTCATGTAATACAAGAAGAAATCAAGCTCGTGAAAGTGAAAGTTGAGGGATTTCACACACATGCACCGAATGTGCAGTTTTTTTAGAGTTTATTTACTACTATCTTAAGGTCAATAACCTCTGAGTTATACAGAAAAAATTAATTGAACGGAAAGAAATTTTCAAGTACAACCAAAAGTTTAGTTCAATACAAAAATCAAGTTTCTTGAGGGACAAAAAAAACCTTGAACTATTTTGTAGACCTCTGTAATTATTTACGCTTCATCTGGAAAAACAATGATTTGTAAGTAATCTAGACTCGTAAAAGTGCAGGATCGATAGAAAATTATTTTCGCCCGTTGATGCTTCCTTGTTGAAGATACCCACTTAAAAAAAAAATTGTTTAAAGAGACGTTCTAAGTATTGTGACGGATCAACATTCTGGAATATCATAATACAACGGAAGATCGGTATCTAAAACGCTGTTTTTGCACGGCAATGCTCGGACATAGAAGTCATATTAGTCCAGAAGCCGACCGCACCTTATCAGACTTACGGCCAAATTGTATATGAATTGATCACATAAATATAGTAATCAGTAAGGTTTTTAAATCCAAGATCTTGTTCTAATTTCCTTTATAAAATAATCGACAGCGAAGGTTGAGTACAACAAGACAAAGCCAGAAGCCACCTCCTGTTTTGTCCGAGACAGAAAAATAAAACAGTAATCCTAAGTTTGACCAGGGAAGTTGAATATGAAAATGGGCCACTCTAAGGGATAGCTACCGCCCTCCCCAGACAGGTCAGAGTATATCACCCTAGCTTTTATTTGAAGTACTTGATCCTTGCTACAGATTGATACCTGGTATTAGTTTCAGTCGTAAAGATTTTACGAGGGAAGTTGACTCCGAAAAAAATAACCGGAATCAGCCTTTTTTTGACACTAAGGGCAGGATCTTTAATTTAAAAAATCTGGTATTCTATCAACTACTGTATTTCTGATCGATTCATACACGATTTGGCTGTAAGTCCGATTGGGGTAGATAGAGTGCTGTCGGCTTCAGTTGCTCTGATGAGCATAATTAAAAAAAAGAGAATCATTTTCCGGCCTCCGAAGTCCATAGGAGCTGCACCATGATTATTTTAACAGCAGTTATTGGATCTTGGAATGAGTGAACAAATCTTAGATTTGCTTTTGTGTCATGACACTTTAACTAATTCTATATATATACATATGAGGCATAGTTCAGTTATATATTCTTTTGATCGTGAAGTCTATTGTAACCTCCTAAACTATCAATATTAGATATCAATATTAATGGAACTTCAATTTTGTAGCTTACATTACAATATATATCGTGTATTTGGTCATTATTATTGGCGGATATCTGTTACAAGAGAGTAAGACTACCTATCAACAAATAACAATTTCAAATATTCACTCTAAATATTCCAGGAATCAGCAGAGTAAAAATTAAGGAACAAGAAGTGGATTGGAGTAAATGAATATGAATATGCTCTTCAGGATTTTTATTGAAATTTGATTCTATTGTTTTAGCTGAACTACGTCGGAGAAAAGCTATTACAGATGAAGACGATGAAGACGAAATAGGCTATTTTCTGGAAGAAAAATGTGAGTAAATACTCTCTTGAGTAGTTTTTTCGCCTGATCTAATACTGTTGGTAACTTTATGAATCTGATTGCTTCCGGTGTTACTTATAGGAATTGAGTTTATTATCTTCATTATCTTTTGAAAAACTACAACGAAATCAGTCATAACAAAAAGTTTCTTTTTGAGACTTTCAAATACCGAGAACTAGTTTACTCATAGAATCTAATACCTGTACCAGTACTTCAATGCGCTTGGAGCATATAAATCTGTAATATATAGTCTGCGGTCCACCAAATGTGAATATGAGGCTCAGTATTTCAGTACTATCTTGAACGTAATTTTATTTATATAAATAAGCTTCGCTTGAGATAAATCATGAATACTGACCCTAATAGTCCATGAACGCATATAGAGTTCAAGCAATTTACATTTGAAAAAATCTGACGTGAACATACGTGACTTACTTGTACATCATTTAATATTCCAGGTGTTTCAGACCGACCGTACCACTCAAATATCTTGTGAAATGCCGAACGGATTGAAAAAAAAAATACGTGAAAAATGATTTCTAAGATTATATTGAATAGTCGCAAATTCAAGTCCACCCCCTCAATCTCTGAGGGTGAGGAAGGTGCAACTTTCAAATTTTAAATAGCAACCCCTACTTTTAAATGCAGATTTGGATTCTCAACTGAAAAATATGAAGTTTTTGTCTGAAAATTTTTTTCATGTTCCTGATAAATGGCACTGTAATCGCAAAGATTAGTTATTTTTCGTAATTACTTCAACGGCTAATACTGGGTAATAGATAAATATTTCAGCCGTACATTGTTTTTAAAATTGCGGCGTAGTAGACGTGTTTATAAACAAAATCCGGCAAGACTTCTTGTCAGACTAGTCAAAGCGTTTGGAAAATTTTATTGTTGTTAGAATGGTTTATGACAATAGGGAAGCTGCTGACATGTTGCAAATTTCCGGCGAGTGTCGTGGTGGGTTCAAAGCAGCCGCCAGGAAATGGCAAGAACGCTTTCCCGAACGCACTCCACACTCAAAAAATGTGTTTTGAAGACTGTGCAAGTCTAGATTACTCAGTATTAGCCGTTGAAGTAATCACGAAAAATAACTAATCTTTGCGATTACAGCACCATGTGTCAAGAGCATGAAAAAAAGTTTCAGACAAAAACTTCATATTTTTTAGATGAGAATCCAAATCTGTATCAAAATGAAGGAGTTGCCATTCCAAATTTGAAAGTTGCACCCTCCCTACTCTCCGGGGGTGAAGGGATGGACTTGAATTTGATACTATCCGATAGAATCTTAGAAATCAATCCACACGTGTTTTTTTTTTATTAATCCGTTCAGCATTCCGCGAAATATTTGGGTGGTATGGGTGGTCTGAAACACCCGGTATACACAAATTAATTCACCAAAGTTTTCTATCACTTCAGATTACAATTATTATAATTTTAATAATATTTTGACATGTACAATGTCAAACAAAATAAAAAATTGACAACAGATTATCATTGCCATCTGATCATTTCAATTAAAGTGATTGTTTCATACGGCAAATTCTGAATGTCTGTTATACATATAAGCTGCACTTTCGGCTCAGCCGATTAATACAAAAATAATAGATAACTATTTTGATGCTACAACAAGTTCAAACACTAAATTTCAATATGCTATGGCTGATCATTCTAGATTTATGCAGAAAATTTGAAAAAAGTTTCAAGTGAAGTGCACTTCTGGTTTTGCCGATTTATAAAAAAATAGCAAATAACCATTCTGATACAACATCAAGTTCAAATTCTGAATTTCAACATCCTACGGTTGATCATTCTGGATTTATTAGGAAAATTCGAAGAAAGTCTTGAGTAAAGTGCACTTTCGGTACAGACGATTGAAACCATAATACGAGGTGCACAGCTAGACCCTATACCAGTCCTGAATACGTAATTTCAACATTACACGTTCAACCAGTTTTGAGATTCGGAGTTACGCACAAACGCACGAACGAACGCAAGAACATACGTACCGACATCAAGCCGAAAATAGTCAAAATGGATTCAGGGAGGATTAAAACGGATATTTCCATCAAAATCTCGATGGGTGAATTTTGTCGGTTTCACAATTCTTTCTTGTACTTGGTACAACTAAGAATTGTTGAAAGTTAATTTTGCGGACTGCATTTAGGATCTTTGTAGATGATCGGTCGACCAGGATAAATGTTTTGGTCATCCTTGTTCTACACAATAAGCCTATAAACATAAGCGACGTATGACCAGTTTTCTTGAAGCGTTATTAGCCACATCAAACTACCGTTTAGTTTATATGAAGTATAGTTTTTCTATTATCATTATATTGCCATTATCATTGTATCAATTCAATAATATGAGTTGACTTCTTAGATATAGGCAGTATTTTTTACGAATGACAGTTTATTGTGCTGTTTCCCTCGTATTCATCTAAATAAAACCTCAAAAAGCCACAGAATCGAACATTACACTCCCTAATTCAGCAAATATTCATATTTGAAAAGCTTAAATGAAGAAGAGTTGAGTATTGTCGGGAGAGAAGTTCTTTTGTGATCCGTTCAATTTACAAAGCTCTGGTTGCAGCCTTGACCAAGATAATTAGCTCAACAAAGAATGACTGCCTCGTTTCCTTATAAAATAATACCTTGCCAACCGCTGGTCTTTAAAATCATTGAAATCAACAAATCAGCAATTTGCAGTTACTGAATCCATCAACACCTGTTATGCACTTATTATCCGAAAAATTATTAGACAACATGAAATGACACTAATAATCACAGTAGAAATAAAATGTGATCTCAAAACTCACAGGAGAATGAAGTATATTATATACAACACTAAATCAACCATAATGCCTCTCACAGTTGAATTATATTGTTGAAGCTGACTGGAATGAAAAGATGTAAGTGATATGAGACGGGAAATTCAGTCAAATAATATATTTTTCATACTCTTGAGCAAGCAAGGAAAATAATAAAGGATGATTCTCTGATATTGCGACTTTCAAGAACGGATTTCTTGGATAAAAATAGGAAAAAAAACCTCCTAACCATTAATAATTATTTATGTATCTAGAGCGCAAAATTGATTTTTTCGCATACAAATATTGATGTACAAATGTCATCATTTTTTGACGTCTGTAGAAAAAATACTTTTTCATAGTATTTTGGCGACTGTAGAAAAAAAGTTGTATACAACTCGTGCACAAAATTTCTTTGGTGCTTGAGAATGAAAGTTTTTTTATCGAGGCGGTAGCCGAGACACAAATCATTCGAAACAACTTTTTTTCTACAGTCGTCAAAAAACTATGAAAAAGTATTTTTTCTACAGACGTCAAAAAATGATGACATTTGTACATCAATATTTGTATGCGGAATGTCACATTGGAGTTGTTTATCATGACAACGGGCACGGAGTATTTCGTGCACTGATTTTATCCTGACAACGTGCACGAAATTCTTTGTGCACGTTGTCAAGAAAACGAATTCTACTAATTTTTGTATTTCAATATGATTTCAATATTTTCTTTGAAAACTGTCATTAAAAGTGAACTTTCACAAGGCAACTAGGAACATGAAAAATGATTGTTTTGTTTACAAGACGCGAAATACTTCGCAGCTAGGATGCGAAATATTCAGATAAACTGTATTGGTATCACAGCAACATTAAATGTGATATTGATTGATTCGAAATGTCAAAATTTTATTATTATATTTTTATTAATTTTGAGACGTGGTTTTCTGAGAACCGTTGCTTGATACATGTTTGGGAAATTTTATTCTGGAATGCAAAAGTGACATTTCGCAATCTAGAATCAAAAATAACTATTTGAACGACATGCTTCAATATTTCATATGTTGAACTATCTAAGCCAAGAGACTCCAATTTTTGAACGCATGAATTCAAATCTACCTCACCTTTCTTGATAAAGTTTTCCAGATTCAATAATTCTTTTCCCCAAATAAGATACTTTCTTGAATATCATTGTTGATTTGATTTTTTCATTCTCTGTTTTAGCATCAGATGAGTTGATAGAAAAAGACGATGAGCCAAGTAAAGTAATCGTACCTATCTAATCAGAATCAGTAAAAATCAGTAATTTCTGCTCAACAGATACTTGCAAGAAGCTATTCAAAGATTTTGGTATTAGTGTCAATCCAATCAGCGCCGAATGGGATGAGATGGGAAAATTGGATAAAGTACTCACTGTTATAAGAGTATGATGAATAAATCCTCAGTATTCAGACCAAAATAAACTCTCTCAATTTGTAGGCTCCTTTCTTATTTCTATTAAATTTAATGGTACCTGTGGTTTCAGCAGGGATGAAACGTCGTGGATGGAGTAAATTATTGAACTGTTTGCATTGTATAGTTTTCCCATTTATTGTTATATTTGGTACAAAATGTAAGTGAATTGCTTTGTTAGTCTAATATTCTATTCCAACAGAACTCATATTTGTCAAGCTACTTAAACTATTTCAATATCATACCATACAGTACTTCAAGGCTATTACATCACGATATTTCTGAAATAACCTGTGCATTCTCCCGTACTGATATTTTTAATGTGTAAAGTTACTTCGACTATGAATCCGCTTTTATTGATCACAATGGCATCGCTACAAAAAGAGTCGTTGGTGATAATAATAATTGTTTTATTATATATTAGGCACGAGAAAAAAAATTGAGCCATGACACCTAGAAGAAGAGTGGCTCCTCTTCTTGAGTTACTAAGTACATTACGCATGAATACAATTCAACGTTTTATCCAACACCTATTTCAAAATGACTTCAATCGTTCTCTTATATTAGATTATTTTTTGACATTGGCAGAATATTTGAATGCTACCCTATAATTAAAACATGAGAAGTACAGAGAAGTCATGACACGTTTCATGTGGTATCTACTGTTCTTCCTAATTTTGCTTTTTCTCTCTCACTGCATGAGTAGTGTTGAATAATATTTATTCTGGAGGACCATAGTAACATGGCAAGAAGGGTTAAAAAATACAAGTGTGACAGTATATAGGAAATGATAGAGTTTTTACAAAAAAATCCTATATCACATGGTTCTCAAGAAAAAAATTCAGGATAATTTAGTTACTGTCATCTAATCAGATACCAGAAAAAAAAGGAACTCGAAACCAAGTAAATATATTAGAAATAAACAAAATAAAAAAAATAAAAAAAACAGATATACATTAAAATTACAAGAACTTCACGGAAGAGAACGGAATCAAATAGCTCGTTAATGTCATAGCGATTTTTTGAGAACAGTATGAGAAGAATTTTTTTTATTTTTTCCGTGAAAAGCCCTTGTATTTTCCATATTAACATGTTTATTATAAATCAGTGCTTGCTAAATACAATTATTAAACACCAATTTCAAGAAAACTTGCTACCTTGATCTTTTGAAATAAATGATTGATTACTCTCCGATAGAAAAAAAAAAAACGGAATCCCAGAAAACTGTCAATACCGTGACAAACGCGTAATGGCTACTTTGTTGGTTTTCATGCTCCACTTACAGGATACCATCTATATCTTACCAGTGCTAAAAAAAAAAAACATACCAACTTATGAAAACGATTTAACTCGTTTAAAAAGTTATGTTGGATTAAGCGCTGTATTTTACTCGTGTGCAAAGTATTTGGTCACTCAAGAAAACTAGCCACTCGCCTTTCAGACTAGTTCATCATATTCCACACAATTACAATAAGTTACTTTTATATCTAGATTATCTTTGTTCTTTTATTATTCTCTCTGAATCTAATGGTTTCTGAATTAATTTTGGATTCACAGCTCATCTCTTCTAACGCTCGTTGCACATCACACGTTTTCGCCAGTGTGGTTCATCACCGCACGAAAATCTCCAGTCGACTGATGAACAGTACGAGTCCTTTTTCATCTTTCATGTTTGTCTCTGTAGAGTACTTTAGTTAAGGCACTAAATACATGAGTATTATCATCCGCTATTTTATGTCCTTAGAAAGCGATTTAGCATAAATGTGAACAGTGCAGGGAACGCGATGCTTGAGTCGAAACATGATGAAATAATGTCGGATCTATCAAACTATTTATTTTTGGCATGATGTATTATTTGTAATCAAATTACATGCTCCAATTTAGAATTTTCAGTTTTCAAATGTTGAATCAAATTATTCGATTTTCAATCATACATAATTAGAGTAATATTGAATACTCAAAATATCATCATGGAATTTTAATTTATATTCTGTAACACAATTTTTAAAAACTATCTGACAAATTTATTGCATTTCGGGATCTCTAAATATGTAAAACTCTATTTTTTATCTTCAAACTTTGTAATCTTCAACTTTCCTAGAAAAATTTTTATGCATATTTATTGGAAGATTTATTATTTTACTGCTCTCATCCACGGGATGAAAAACATGGAAGTTCACTATTTGCAATTTTTTATATCGAATGTCTTAATAAAAAAATTTGAGTTTCTAATATTCTACTTATTAAAGAAATAATTGATTATATATTATTTATACTTATGATTTATTTATCTATGTTTATTATGTAAATATATAATATATATCTTATATAATAGGTACCTATGTATAGTACATAAATATATTGATCAATAATTATTGCTTGACATTGAGGTTAGATTCCATGATCGTGTCTAAAAACTTAGATAAAAATATATAATAAAATGAACTGAGATAACTTCAATCAAAATGTTGATCTGATTATAACTTTGAATGGAAATTTTGACTGAATATACATACTTTAATGTGAAATACTTATAATTCGTCTGTGAATCTCACAGCCACAATTGTCGCTAATAATGATGGTAAACCATTCGGTACATTGATAAGTCACTCTGATACTATTTTCTTCAGTTTTTCAAATTATTATAATATTTTATGCTCGTCAAAAAACGCATTTCCTGTAACGTTCAAATTGGCTTACATATGCTTTCTTTTATCAACAGGACACAAAATGGCGGATGATAATACCTATGGCTGGTACCACGAGCTCTGTTTTTGGCGCTACTAAGAGCGTTGTGTCAAGATGTGTTTTAACGCAATTAGAATTTTCCCAAATACCTTAGAAAATAATCTTCAGATACAAATTACGGAAAACACATATGTCTACAAAATTTATTTGAATATTTCCCTTTAAAATAGCTTGAAATATTTATATTGCCTTAAAACTCTTCTTAAAATAACACTGTTAGTATAGCCAAAAACAGAGCTTGTGGTACCAGCCAATGTTTTTAGTGCTCTATTTTAGTGACAAAATCAACACGAAAAAATTTGGGTATTTCGAATATAATTAGAAAAAGACAGCAGTAAAAAGTAAAAGCTTACAGATGTATAATTACGCTTGAATGGCATACTGATGAAAACAAAATTAATTACAAAGCAGTGTTCAAAAACTGTCTTCAATGTCATAGACAACATTTCAACAGATTGAATACAATTTCTGAATTGCGTGTGTATTTTTTGCGTGCGAGTTTTGATCGTGCGGGCGAAAACGTGTATTGTGCAACGAGCGTTAGTTGCTTGGTTTGAAAATCATACCGGCATGATAGCTGGTAGCTACTAGCCACAATTGTAGCTTTAATATAAATTCACCAAGTCATATAGCATAATCTGCATAATGTTTGCAGCATTCAGAAATGGATGGACATTTCTAAATCGATAATTCATTCATAGAATAATACTCTTGAAAAGAATATAGAATTTTAATATGGGTTCGAATGATTGTCAGATTGTCTAAACTGTAGCAACTTCATACAGAATATTCAATCACTCGTAACATAGGAGATTAATGAAGGATCTCAAATTTGCGCGAAAATTTGCCCTCCCGTTCAGTCGACAGTTTGAATGAAGAGATTAGAAACTATAGGATCGATGTATATATTTGAGTTACAAGTATACGAAGTTATTGTTTAATTCAATAGCGGATTAGTTGAAGATATAAGAAAAGCGAATGTTATTCACACTTATCCGTGAGTGCATTATAAACTTTTTGCATGTGAGTCTTACAATATCTACAAATTCGAAGTTCACATAAATGTTCTTGGTAATTTTTCATAGTACGAGAGCTTCCAACGTTTTCCAGAAATAATTTCAGGTCAGCTATTCAGTATTTCTTTTCTTATTGAAGCTTGGTAGGGATGCGGTAAACGTATATTTGACTGTTTTTACGTTTTTACGTTTTAAGTTTACCTGCGCGCATTCCATTTGTAAAAGTACAAATTCTCATTTCGAATCATTTTAGAATAGCTGAAATCTCAATGTCGTCAGCTTAGTTGGAAAACCTCGTAAGTCTACAATTGAAACGCAAAACTTCGTGAGTCCATTTTGATTTGCTAATTACCATTTTGGTAATTGTATCATTCTACCAAAGTACCAAACATAATATTATTGAACAAAATATATTTTCAACTAGAAGGCACCATTTTACTAAATGACTATTCTCATTCACTACACTAGCTTTTCTGATTTGGACTTACGAGTTTTTCTAATACGATAATATGGTACAAATGTGCTATCGGTGAACCTGAAACTGATTTTACAGACAGCAATTCAAATGGTTAAAAAGGAGCCAGACAGATTCAAGTCTGCGAGTTTTTCATCATTAGAGATTAGAATTTAATCACAATATAGAGTAAAATTATTGGAACTATATAGAACAGCTAGTTACACATATTTTTTACACAATAAAAAAAATCTAATTTCTTATTACAAATATATTCATAATCAATTACAAATAATATCATGGTATCGCAATAGAGCATCTTCAAGGTCATCGCCATCGTTATCATCATTATTTGTATCATTATCAGAATTGTTTCTAGGTATCGTTGATTTTTAAAACTTAACTGTCTGTAAGGAGAAATATTCATCAAAGAATGTCAGTAAGTTATTGCGTATTTGATGATTTTGATTTTTCAATAAACATCTACTTTAAACCATGATATCAGCAACAATGGTAATGGGGTACTCCACTACTATCAAAATTTGAGAAACTTTCATGAAAATATGAAAATATGGGATAAATAATAGTTATAAGTAATGAAAATTATATTGAATATTGCTCCGTTTTTATAAAAAGACGATTTAATACTTAAATGACGTCTAAAAGTCTATTGTGGTCCTCAACCAACGGGCTTCATAGATGTACAAATTTCTACAAGATTTGTTCATATTCATGAAAAAATATTGTTGCGTTGCAATTTGATGTACTTATAAATTATTGGAGATATATCGGAAAAGTTGAAATATGTATCATTCCTATTTTTCGAATGCTGTTAAGAAATATTTTGAGAGGCCTCCAAGTTTCACATGCATGCGCATGGAGAAAAAATTAGGCTTCAAACTACTGGTATTGTTTGGTCGAAAGAAACGTGATATTCACAAGTAAATTTGATAACTGTATAATTTAACTTGCTCATGATCTTACTGACAATAATAAAAATAATTTAGATGATGTTAAATAAACAAGACACTAACACCACCTATTTTACTTTACGTCAATGCTCTCAAAATGTTTGATGATGAATAAGATCTACCGTTTGAGTGACACAACAGACTTTTAGACGTCACGGAAAATTTTCAAATTGAAAAAAAATATTTCTCAAGTACTACGAGGTTTTTTTGAATCGCATTTTCACTGATACTTTTATTTATTCATGTCCTATCAGAAAAGAGAATAAAAAAAAACAGTGGAATACCCCATGGATCCTCAGGGAGCCAAATAGCGTCATAAGTTGAAAAAAGTTGTTCATGCATTACGATATTTAGATATCAAAGAATCTAACGCGTGAATATAAAATTTCTCCACTCTTATTCGATTTTTCTTCACAAAATATTATCATTTCTCGACTTTTGTCTTTACAAAAAACTTTTTTCTCACCCTAACTCACCACGACAAAATTAACTTTTCACAATGGATAACATAACTGAAAATATAATAACACAGAAATTCAGTTACATAAACGACACCATCTTCGAGAGTAACAGCTGTGATAGCCTATCTCTTCCCTGACACTCTCTATCGCAGCTATTTCTCTCGCTCAAAAGAATTATACTCTATCGTACTCTTCCTAATTATCTATTATTTCTGTGACTTCGCACTGGCTCCTTATTGAACAAATTAATCTCTGTCTGGAAAACTAATTTTAGCTCCTCTGATAGCATAACAATATCATATTGAAATTTCAGTCATAGGAGAATGATCTGA
Source organism: Dromius quadrimaculatus (assembly GCA_963989225.1). Lineage (NCBI taxonomy): Eukaryota > Metazoa > Arthropoda > Insecta > Coleoptera > Carabidae > Dromius > Dromius quadrimaculatus. Next base: position 52,639,257 of record OZ022325.1, on the reverse strand, counting down.
GATTATTTTTTTCTTGATTACTGAAATAATATCTAGCATGAAGATAACAAGAACCAAATTATCTGGTACTTCGAGTTTATATTACTAGGAATATATAGAACATTATGAATAAGAATCAATCTAAAACTATTCGTTAATAAAATTTGTACCTGTACAAATACGATAGTCAAGTCTTAGAGAGACAACGAAACTCCTGAAAATAACTAAAATAAACATGTAAATAATAATAGCAATGAAAATGAGTACTAGTGATGACGATAAACTTTTAAAGATGTTTCTCTTCACTCAGAGATGGGCATGTAAAATACGTCACGTATTGGTTTTTTAAATGTAAAAAATTCTTTATCAAAGTGCTATTTTCATATCAAGTAAGAAATATAAATGATGATTTTCTATTTCAATGGTTTATTCAATATTTATTATTATCATGGAATGAGGGGGATTCAATTAATATTTGATCATTATTATATGCAATATACCTACCTTCAAAAGATAACTAGTTTTGATTTGGATTATGAAAGCGCATTTAAAATTATAACACAAATATAAAACAACTGAGCTCACAGCTCAGAAGTTCCGCGCTGACCATTTGGTCTGTGGTTGAACCAAAAATCTTGGTAGACATTTTTGGAAAATTGAAATTTTGTACATTAAAATTGAACTGAATTAATACAGGCAGAGTCCCAAAATTATTTGGATCAATGATTCTTTCCATACATGTTCTACATTGATTTATATTATGATTGAAATCGTGATTTGAGTCAAATAATTCAAGCTACGCAAACCTGGCGATCAAAAATAAAACTTTGTGTGATACACGTGTAGAAAATTTCTTATGCACTCACGCCGCTCTCAAAAACATTAGCTTTGCCTGTATTTACAACGAAGCCGCTTGTCCGTTTGAAAAATCCCTTTTTCCACTTGCACTCTACTTATTCTTTAGTCTACGATCGTAAGAAGAATGGCAATTTCTTATATTATTTTCTTTGAATATAATATCATGAGTGATATAATTTTGTCGATAAAACTTAGCAATTAGATTCAAGAGCTTGTTGCTTAGCTTAGAAATTTCGCGAGAGACATTGATGTATCAAAATCACGAGCTGTATGCGATCGGTTTTGCACCATTGTTCTGTATGAAATTGTTTTAAAGCAACAAGCTCAAGTATAATAATCGGCAAATTCTTTCAGAAAAAATATCTCGGATGGTATTTGTCATGACTTTCACGAATAAGCTGACAGTAGTGATAATTAGTACAGAATTGAATATTGAATGCCAAATTTTCTAAAATATTTGCGTTTTTTTCTGATTGGTTTAGCAGAAAATTCTACCTTCTGTCTTCACAAAATTCCATAAAATAGTGCTCAATACTTTAATAGGTTTTTTGTGTTTATGGTCACACTTTTCTTAACGTTCTGTTCTATTTTTTCCAAAGAATAAGCATCACATCGATTTTCGGCCATTATGATTCACAAATATTCCAAAGAATTCAACTAAACCCAAAATGCCCAGTTGCACCGCTATCACTTAACTTTAAGTACGGAGTAATTATCATGGGAACAATTGTCTATACAATGTTAACCATAGATATTATTCTTTTCTTAAAGTTAAGTGACGGCGGTGCAACTGGCTACAAGTCTCTAAACTGACAGAAGTTGCACGCGGTGTTCACAGGTTACCGTGGAAACGTTCAACCAACCATTGAATTTTGCCACTTATCAAAACTATGTTTGTTGGTCACGTGATCAGTGATCAGAGAGGTGAAAACATTCCAAGCTATCTATTTTACCGCTGAAAAACGGCAAATATTATGAATGAAATATAGGGACAAGTGGCATATTCTATTGAAAAACTAGTTCTCACACCCAAGAGCAATGAGTGAAAACCGTGTACGTAATAAGACTTCAGATGATGTACCAGGCTCGCAGAAAGAGCAGAGATGTTAGTATTTATTCTCTAAATATATACATAACTAGTAGCCTTGCCCCGCAAGTACATGCTTCTCCTCTATATCATAGGGTCATTGAAATGATTTGTACCTGACTCTGAAACGGAAAATCTAGGAATCATCCAAGACTGTGAGGAAGTTAATTCCGCAGTTTTCTACAAGCCTTCAAGGGCAATTTTATTGTTTTTTATGATCAAAATTTAGTTTGTTTCTGTCTCGTTTACAGTACATTTTACACAAAATGATAAATTCTAGGAAAACTGTACGTGACAGTAATATGCTTATCACATTCAGACTCAGGACTACAGAATACTTCATATATATCTATTTTACGGTTGCAATATCCGGGAGCCGATTGAGACATTTTGGTGAAGGGAAATATTTATAGGTGAAATTATTAGAAACTGATATTGATTTTAGAGTTATTTTTTTAATTAGTGAGATGTAGATTATATCTATTTGTTGTATTCATTTAAAGATTCCATCTGGGACAATGATTTCCGATTACCTTCTTCAAATTTGTTAAACTTATATAGTTTACCTCACACTGAAGAATAGCCTTCACGGTGTCCACCTCCAAACGGTTTCTTTTATTTGTCCACTGCGATGACATCAGTGAAAATACATGTTCTACAGTTGCTTAATTGTCATGAAATCTGAAAAGATAGTTATAAATCACATCCCCTCCCCGCAGCCTTGCTTGGTAGACAGGTTGTGAATGAATATATTTTTGAAGATTGTAGGGACATTTGATAGCTTGTCTGCCACTGTTAATAACGGTGGCATGTCCCGACGTATCGTGATGAATGGCAAGCTCAATCTATTTCCATCAATGTTACTTGAGAAAAGTTCAAATTTGTCGACCTGTGAATTCATTTTAATGGCTTATGTATCTCACGTTTGTGTTCGAACAGTTTTCCGTTCATATTCACAAAATATCTTTAATTATGTATATTTATATATGAACAATTATTTCTGTTATGAAGAATATTTAATTCTCACCTCTGGGAATTATTGGCTAAGAAAGATATGTCGCGGCAAAATTTGATTGTGAACAAATTTTTATTTCTGTATTTTTGCACCTTATTATGCAGGGAAGATAGTTTCCATTAAAATCCATTTTCATATTGGAAACTTATGTTTTGCGTTTCTGCGTATTCTAGTGTACGATATATTTGGAATGGAAATTTATCTGTACGTAGCTCCGTCTGGATTCCTGGCAGCAATAATTGTTTTTCTCACTTCGAAACAGAATACTCCACCTTGTTATCACAATGTAAGATATTAATTCTTCATATCGCCATAGAAGTCAATATCTCAGATATATGAATTCAAATTGAACATCAAAATAAAGTAGCAGTGTAGCAATTTTAAGTGAGGAAAAGAGTGTATTCAGCATTGTGAGCAAATATCCAGACCTGACTAAGCAATAAAATCAGAATATCGTAATAGTTGCATCTAAGCCAAGCTCTAAAAATGCGGCAATTAGTATCGACATAAATTTGTTGATTTCAACCTACTTGTACGAAGTGAAAATGAGTATTCACATTTCGAGATCTTGATGGAAATATCCGTTTTCAGCATCCCTGCATCTATTTCGACTATTTTCGGCTTGGTGTCGGTACGTTTGTATGTATGTGCGTTCGTAACTCGCAAATCTCGAAGCCCGTTGAACGTGTAATGTTGAAATTTTGCATTTAAGACTGGTCTAGCGTGTAGTTGTGCAGCTCGCATTATGATTGCAATCGTCTGTACTAAAACTGCATTTCACTTGAGACTTTTTTTTAATTTTGCTTAAATTAAAAATGGCTGGCCGCAACATATTGAAATTCAGTATTTCAAACTGTTGTAGCATCTTGATGAATATTTAATATTTTCGTACTAATCTGTTAAGCCAGGAGTGCACTTTACTTATTTAACAGTCTTTTCAAATTTTCCGCATAAATTCAGAACAATCAGTCGTAGAATATTAAAACTTCGTATCAAACACTTCTAGTTGCACACCTCGCATCATATAAATGCGATCGGCTGTACCGAAACTGCACTTTATTGACCAGCTCTTCAAAATTTTCGCATAAATCTAAATTCATTAAAATTAGATGCTAGAATGGATATTTCCATAGTTTTTTAATTTTGTGTATGTATTACATGATTTGAAAATACGAATTGGTTGTGAGATAATTTATATAAAGTTTATGATTCATGACGAATAAGTATATCTTTACACCATTTAAATAAATATTTGTATATTAATCAATGTCACGTGATGTCCACGTAAGAATTTTTTTCTCTATATGAGTACGACGATATACTCCAGGATTTGAAGTTATTGATTGAAACGTTGTGAAATTTGGATTACTTGATATCTGAGATTTGAAGAGAAATATTAAAAGTTATCATCCAACAGTATATTTAATTTCCAGGTGTTTGCATTCATGAGCTTCATGATTGGAATTTTGATAATTTTCAGTACAGTTAAGGAAGTCGTGGCTTTATTGAATTTATTCGGAACTTTATGCCAAATAACCAGAGAACTATTGGGATTAACTGTTTTAGCTTGGGGCAACAGCCTTGGAGGTGAGTTATTAATTATTGCCAAGAGAATATAGGAAGTCTACTGAGATGTTCACTTCATTGACTTCAATAAATTCATATCTTATATAATATATGCTTCCTTGTACAGCGTAGCTTTTTGAAAGCTTATATTTTACATGCCTTGTTAGTATGGATCAAATTTTGCAACTGCTTTTCAAACCAGAAATTTGCAGTGCATTTTACTTCCCCAACTTTTATAATAGGGAAAGTATTGCGGTTGTGATTTTTTGGCAGCCCGAGCTTTGCTGAATCTTCACGTTTAAGACCCTACTGAACCAAAAAAATAAGTATAATTAAGAAAAAAATCGGTCTGTCAGTCTAAATATAGAGAGCATACAAAATTGCAGCGGTATTTGTATTAAAATTGCAAAAACGTGTCAATTGCAGCAATACATCGTTGGTTTAAATATTGAAATTGATAGTCCCAATAATACTAATTCATTTTAGAAATACTTGTTTTAATAAAAATAATGTGAGTGATAAAATTTTTGGCTATTCGGTCATATGATTTAATTTGACTTTTTTTCTGCCTTACAGTTTCGGCTGTACCTCAGCCATCCTCAAAAGGGAGAGGAATTATTTTTTATAGGACTTAACTTTTATAAATTAGTTTAAAATACCTTAAAAATCAGATAAATAAGATTCTGAAAAATGTATAGATTATTAAAATAATGAAATATAGAATTTCTCTTTTTCCGCTATTTTATATTAAGATATTTTCAAACCAATGTATAAGTTCAATTCTATAAGTAATAATTCCTTTCGCTTCTAAGGATGGCTCCAAATAATATATTATGTGACATGAAATGCCTTATTCATGAGTAAATTTATATTACAGTACTCAATTTGACGTAGTGACTATCTGGGGTGAGAATTTTTTTTTTCTCTCTCAATGCCCATTGATAGCAACAATTAAATCAATCGTTCATATAAAAGTGATAGCTGAGCACGTGTAGTTTGGAGAGAAATATTCAAGACAACACATTTACACTATTGTATTTATATTTTGTCATCAGATGCTGTTGCTTGTACACAAATCGCAAGACAAGGATTTCAACGAATGGCTTTCGCTGCAATTTTTGCTGGTATCATATGCAGTATCCTTTAAAATAATATTGCTCACCAAATGGAGAATCTCTCACATTTGCTAAATATGAATTATTCGAGCACAGGAAGTCTAAAAAGCAAACATTCGGTTCCAAAATAAACACAGTAGAGGAAAGTGGAGGAATTGGAAACACTTAGATTCCAATGCAAAGTTACAAACTAAATCAACCTTCATCGCAAGATGAACTTTGCTTATCTATCTACTTATAAGTAACAAATAAATCCTCAAAAATCCAAGTTTTATTGGAAATATCAGAAATGCAAAGAAAATTGTTCGACTCATCGTGACAACATGCCTGCAGGCCTTTCACTCACATTTTTGCGTACGTAATTAGGGACACTGGGTGCGTCCATTCAATAGATGCAGGATGGTGTAGCGCGGCGAGAAGTACTACTTATCTAGCTGTTCTCAATTACCCACTGTTCTCAATTCCTCCACTCTCCCCTAAATGATTCAAATAAGTTAAATGAGATGAATTCAAGAACAAAAACGTTGAGACTGAATACAATAACACAACAGACAATATATGGAATACTTCAAGAAGTATAGACAAGCATACACGAATAATACGTGAAGAATTGAATATTCACCAGGATTATTTTGAAATTTCCTATGAAATCTCTCTGTTCTGAAGTACAAAAAAATGTTTTCATGAGCAAACAGGCTATAACCATATTACTTTTCAATAACTGGATTATTTTGGAAACATACAATAATATAGCTTATAAGAACATCATTTTATAATTGGAGCTCAATTTGAAAGTACACATATCCAAAAATATAGATCGTTGGTCATCGCTCACTTATATAATTACCAAGTTCAGTAACTAGACTAATCATAGTGTATTAGAGAAATTTATTCATTGTCATAAAATGTTTGGAAAATGTAGGTAAGTACATGTAGTCTCATGATATGACGACGCATTATCTGTAATAGTCCAGGAAGTAGCGTTGCATTTTAGGTAATGATTTTACGTGATCGATTGTTATCTTTCTCGATATCAATATCTTTGTGTTTGTTAGTTCACGTTTACAGCTTGCTTTCGATTTTTGTATCTATCATGTATATTTGTTCTCCTGTCCATATTCTGGGTACGCCTGTAGAACAGTATATTTAAATAAATAAATAAATATATATATATATATATATATATATATATATATATATATATATATATATATATATATATATATATATATATATATATATATATATATATATATATATATATATATATATATATATATATATATATATATATATATCTGGTATAATAAGTGAGCCAAGAGTCAGCTGATGCATCCGCAGTGGACGTAGGTGGAAGAGGCTGCGGAAGTAATGAAAAGAGAAAAAAGTCATAGTACGCCGGCTGAAACAGTTGACACCATGGTGAGTTGAAAGCTGCACCGTGAAAGGGGGATTATACGTCATTGCTCGCATAAACTTGTGAAAAAAAATACATGAATTGAATTGAAAGTACGCTGGATAAAATTTAACTGGATGATTGCATACATGATGAAAAACACATGAGCAAGAATCAGCTGCGTGTGTAATTTTTGCGAAAATATACAGTCTGTCCACATTTCATGGTGCCACCAATGAGATTTTGGATAGTATTGGAGATACGACCTTGCACGATTAAGAGATGATCTAGAACATATTCTGGGTTTTTTGAAAAGATTCTATAGGCCACTAGATATTGACGAGAAATTGATTTTGGTCTATCTTTTCTCTTTGTGAATAATTCCTGAGCTTTCACAGATTGGGAGAAAAGTTTCAGGTAAAAAAGGTCAACATCATTATCGTCCAGCCAGTGGCGTAGATGAAGTTTTGGTTCTCTTTGCACGGAATTATTTTCTAGTTGCAATTGAAGATGGAGCTCTTCGGAATATTCGTTGTCATTTGAGGCTACAACGGAATCCGAAAGCGCTCTTGGAAAAGATCAATTTAAGTATATGTTGAATGATGTGTTTGAACGAGTTATTCAGTAGAATAAATGATTATTTATGATGGTTTGAATAGTTGGGTTAGTAGACAACAGAATTCTTCATAGCCCAGTAAAATTCAGGTTTCATCTCGGAATGAGAGATAATAAGTTGGAAACTTGTTCATACATTCATTTTGACATTCTAAAAGTTCTCTCAGAAGTTTCATCGAATCTCGTGACTGCATCTTAATAAGTTATTCAAGGTCAAAGATCGTAAGAATCAGTTTTTTGTAAATATCTTGGTTTCTATGGCTCTAATAATGTTGACATCCATTACAAAATTGTTGAGCACAAAATTGGCAGCAAATTATACACCTTACATTTTTTCATGTGCTCAACCGTTTTTGAAACACAGCGCGGGAAGGCGCAGTGCTCAGCCATACATACTGTAATGCAAGGTCAACAGTGCGTTCCAGTGGATAATATCTCATACAAAGTCAACAGATCACAGAGATATCTCCAATTATGAATGATCTGTATCATTTATTGGTCAATATATTATATTTAATAACATTTCACATGCATATAATATATTTCTCCAATATCACTCCCAATTTGTGTGATTGAAACTCATGAAATACTTATAGTATATTTTGATTCCATATTATTGCTGTTGATATGGATTACACAGCATTGAGGCAAACTTGTCCATTACACTTGCCACGAGCTAAACCTACAGCGTGCACCACAACCATTCTTACAGTTGCAAAATATCGTTTTCAGTAATTCATCTGAAGCTGATGGTTATATTGTTGTCATTGGTTTCAGAAATTCATTTTGTAGCACCCAACCCCATTAATGCATCACAGTATGTATGGCTGAGTGCTGCGCATTCTCCACGCTCTATTTTAAAACGGTTGAGTGCATGAAAAAATGTTTAAGACAAAATTTGCTGAAAATTTCATGCTCCACAATTTTTGTAATAAATGTCGACATTATTGGAGCCATAGAAACCGAGATATTTGCAAAAAAAAAAAACTATATTTGCGACCTTCGACCTTGAATAACTGAGACGCAGACACGAGATTTCATGAGACTTTTGAGACAACTTTTAGAATTCCAAAAATGAGGATTTATACAAGTTTCCCTCTCATTATCTCTCATTCCTAGATGAAACTCCAATTTGTCTTAGCTATATTCAGGTAGAGTTCAGAGTAGATTGCGTGATAGCCAAGTAAATAGAAACGGTGGAAGAATTGCTCCCTTCTATTCCGAACGAAATCTTTTCATTTCTAATTCATTTTTCAAACATGAGTTAGCTCACATGAGTAGGTTTGTGAGATAATAGGTCAGAATAGGAGAAGTATAATTGATTTTATTGTATGATAAAAAATTGGAATGTATACTCTTAGTTGTTAATACGTAAGTGAACAGGGTCCGGCTATAGTAAGAATGATCACTATTCAATTGTCTCAGGAAAAGCTCAATAAATGTGGATAGAAGATTTTTGAGGAATGTTTTCCGTGATATCAATTAACTTTCAAATGATGAAAACAAAAGGTTAGTGGGAATTTTGACAGATTTAAATATTCGTCCAAACATGTTCGAGATGAATATTAGAATGAATAAGTTAAGAGAATAGTCAGAGAAGGAAAAAAATGCGTTTTTGTGAACCAGTATGTGAATATTTGCAAAAAATGACTTCTGTATTAGGCAGAAGACTGTTTGATTTGAATATCAAAAGAATAAGAAGTAGAAACGTATGGCAAATAAAAGTTTCCTAAAGTGCATGTAATCAATTGCTATGAAATAAATATTTATAATATAATAAAAAAACGGTGTGAATATTAAATAGCTCATATAAATATATGAACAGCGATACTGTCCAGAGAATAAATATATGGTAAAATTTATTGTTTACCAATGAAACTGATTTTTATATTAATAAAAATAGACGATCTCAAGGAATGGAAAGGCGAATTGACACTTGTCGTTTCTTTGGGAGCACAGGCAGTTCAATCGAAAATACTAATATTTGTGTGATAAATCAATTGAGTATGATTGTCGAGAATTCACTAGAGAAGAGAAATAAAATTGATGTGGCTTTCTCGAACTACGGAGGGCGTATATTATTGTTCTTCAAGCTGAATTGCAAAAACTCCATAGTCAATGATAGTATATATATGAATGAGTACGATTTGTGCTTTTTACGTACTATGTAGATTCAGTGATTGATTTCGTATCGATGTTGGTGTCCAACAAGGTCAGAGGATGTCTCCTTGATTGTGATATAATTATATGCTATTGCGAAAGATTCCGAATGGCATAGATTTTGTGCCATAATGACAAAAGTGTTAAAATTGAGTTAGCATACACAGATTTTTCATGTGTATTTAAAAAACAATATTGTAAATTGTTATTCACAGAGTTCATGAGGGTGATAAAGAAACGAATCTTGTTCTGGATCTTGACAAATGTTGAGTTTTAGTTTTTGAGGAGGATGGCACGTTGACAGATTGCGATATTGTAGTGAATGGCAAAAAGCATTAACTGATGAATGAGCTCGCATATCTGAGGAATGAATTGTCGAGTAATGAGAAGGAGATTGGAATTGTATTCTTCAATGGATAGATATTTATTTATTTATTTCCTTCATTCTACAGGATTAATGCATCCCATTACCAGAATGAAAAACACAATTGAACACATTTTAGAAATATAGTACTACAATATGATAAATGCAAAGTATAAATGATTACATACAGAGATAGAAAAAGTGGAATATAATATCTTACATATCAAATGTTGATATAGTAAATCTAAGAGCCTAATACAGATGCATTAGCTCTTAAATTTTGCTTAAATAAAGACAGGCTATCGGATAAATCAAGTTCATTATCGACCTTATTGAAATTGCGACACATAGAGTTGATAGGTGCATGAAAAAACGCATTCGTTCGAGCAAGAGGGCAATAAAAAGTCTCAACTCTACGTCTATTGAATGGACGGATAGCAAAGTTTATACTACTAACAAGTGTCGTATCATCAATAAGGTTGTCCACAATTTGGTATAAAAATATGCCCAATTAATTGTTTCCGTCTTTCTTCTAATGATTCTAATTTGAACATATCTGATAATTCATTATGTTCAATATCAGGCCAGTACCTGAAAAGTCTATAGAAACATAATTTACAGAACCTCTTTTGAACATTCTCGATTAAAGTGATTCGGTTTTTGTAATATGGGTCCCAAACGACGCATCCATATTCTAGTTTATTCCAAACAAGACAAATGAATAGAGAGCGCAAAGTAATGTTTCTATGTAACATGTAATTTCTCTCGTAATATGGTCTTTGAGAGTGTAATTCAAGATTTGGATCCTTGTATTTACTGATTAACTATAAAATCATACCATATTTGATCAAGCCAATATTGAAGAGAAAGTTACTTGTTTTATGACGATATTGGCCAGTTTAATTTTTTTCACACATTAACTTGATGAGACAATTTCTTGACCGAAATCAGCTGTGTACTTTTTCTATATTTCTTGAGTTATCTTATCATTCAAACGTGGAATTGTCCACAGTAAAAAACAAAATTATACCACTCAAGGAGCTGTACTTGTAAGTATAGGTGGTGGAGTCTTGCAATTCCTGTGGTTGAATTCAAATTGTGTGATTTGAACACCATACATGCTTGATGACTTAGTATTGGTCGGGAAACAGAATACCTTGTAAAGACTATTGGTTTAAACTATTTTTTATTTGAGAATATATTTCTCAATCTAATAAGATTTAGTTCACAACTGTAAGTATCGTTACAAATCATGTGTTCGGAATCTTATACTCAAGCTACAAGAACTTACCATCAACCATTATATCCGTACCACTTGAATTGCTACTCTTACCACTTAGTTCTCTTAGTGTCGTAATCAATATTTTAAATCCAAAATTTCCTTAACCCTTTCCAAAGATGTGACTTTAAGTATGGGACTATCTTTCCTGATGAGGAATCTACAGGATCCTGTGCTTAATGAGGTATGCGAATTGAATATATTAGGCTTGATACTCCAATAAAGTTGATCCGATCAAAATGCTGAGAAGTAGACCTTGCATAGTGAGATGTATTTAATTGTTCTGCTTGAAATTTTCAAAGAGCTTATAGAACATACTAAACATCATCAAATTTATGAGTATTCACAAATGATTAAAAGATATTCGTAAAAAGAAAGCTTTGCAGTTGGTAATATTCAAATTAGACACATAACAATTGATGTTTTGAGCACTTGAAAACTGATAGTTTCCCTTGATTATCACTGTGATCATAATTTGATCCAACAACTCTTCGCAAGAGATCGTAAATGAACAGATTTGAGTAGACTCTGAACTTGTCTGAAGAATGTCCATGTGATTCTTCTTTTACTTGAATGTCTAATATGGCTGGTATCTTTCTATTTATTAAATATTGTACCAACTTTATTGAGATTCTCAAATATTTACGTCATAACCTACGCCGATGACGGCATTTCTGTTTTAAGTAATAATAAATGTTTTGGATTAACCATGATTCGATGTTCATAATAATGAGCGATTCGCTGGCAAGGTCTTCATTGGCGAACAACTGTTGAAACTAGCGATAGACTCTCATAGATGAGAAACCTATCAGCGAATCACCCGATTCTATAAGCACCGAATGGTGATGGGTCGAAAACATAAATTACTCTCAGAAACGAACGCCGAACTCACCGGCACATTGTTAGTCAATAATAGTGAATCATCAAGAAACAATATATATCATTATTTTTTCAGGCACGTGGAGGTGTTTTGAAGCCAAATTGTTCGGTGTTTCTCGTAATGAGCCTTACATTCTCACTTTTCTGTGTTTTCTTAACGAAATTCCAAGCTAGAAAATCTTATGGATTATTTCTTATACTTGTCTATGTGGAATTTTTAATATTTTGCATACTATGTGAAACTGAAATTATTCATCCCTTGGGAACTGATCATGATTTTTCATTCAGTTTGTATGAAAAACGCCCAGAATCTGATATGAACTAGTTTCAGTGAGTTACAATTTCACACGCAGCAAATTTCATATAAATTTTTTCATTGGTTTTTATATTCTTCATTTTGCTTTGTAATAAAACTATATACCCATATGTCTCCAATTATTTGTGAAACATCTGCAATTGATCATATTTTACCTACAGGAACCTCCAAGAACACATAATCTTCTAACATTTGGAGAGGATATCAATTGAGTCACTATTAGTTAGTGAATTCATTTCCGAATCGTTCTGGTAGTGGATATGGAAAAAGGAATAAATGTCAAGAGCTAGAAAAAATCGTTACGATAGGAATCTACATTTAATCTATTTTAGAAGATAGCTACAATGATTTTTGCCCACGACTACCTTATAATATATACTTTAAAAATGAGTTTTTTGAAGCAAAACGATAGTCATTTTTCAGAGTAAATAATAGCAGTGAATAATCATTATTCACTGGTGAAGAGCTCCTAGGGCACGCGGTATATATTATGAATCTGGCAAACGTTTATCAGTACGTCTAGGCAATAACCAGGCACTTTGATTAGCTACTTTTAAACAAATCACAAAAATCTTGTTAAAATATTACTTCAATCTATTTTTTAATGTACTTAAACAGAGAAGTTGACATTAAATAAACTATATCAAGTAAGCCATTGATAAGACATGACAAGCGAAGCATAAATTAATGTCAATTTGAAAACGTCATAATTTCGATCCACGATACGTAAAAAATGAAAATTGATAGTGAGAAAGAGATATTGTGTACTTGTACTCCACCGGAGATAACAGAAGCTGCAAAAGTCACTTCCCTGAATTTGTTGCCTGAGAAATCCCGAAGTCTTTACATTCTTGTGTACAATATCTTTATGGACTGAAGGGCGACCAACAAAATTTATTCATTCTCAGGATCAGTTTTACTGATATATTTATGGAATTAGCTGCAATATATAAATCATCCACATTATGGACACATTGCTCCATGCATAGGAGTACGCTTAATATAAATCAAAGAGTCGATATAGAAGACTATGCAAAACTGCGGTCACTTTTAAAACGGAGATCTCAGAGCTTTCATCCGAAAAAGCTAATATGTTTTCTTCCGAAAAAATTTACAAATTTCTTATTCAAGCATGTAATGAAAAATATCTTGCAATGAAGGTGAGAAATTAGAAACATTTGAGATCTTGTTCGAAAAAAAATTATGGAGTTGAAGTCAAAAGTAGTCGTGGACAAAGTATAGTATTCTACTCACATATAATAAGCTATGATGCACTCAGATTAATTATACCACTCGCTACGCTCGTGACATTAACTTAACCTTTGTGAATAATAGTCTTTTAGGCCCGGCTATATAATCGAAGTGTATCCACAGCAAAAAAATCACAGCACAAGTTGAACGTTTGAATCAAGCAAATAACTAGACAAACAGATTAGTGAGGGAAACCACTAACATATGAATCCACAGATTAACTTAATTTAGGTTGTAAAATACAATATCTGCGCGCTTGAATTATGGTGAAACTGTGACTCAAGGATGTACACTCTTAAGGCTTAAGCACTGTGTTTCACTCGTGCGTTTGTGCAAACACGCCTGTTACAGTTTTTTGTCTCAATTTATCTAAATAATTCTGTAGTTTAACAAGAAACTTAATGTGATTCTAAAACTACTCTTGTTTATATTAATTTTTTTGAGTTGACAGAATATTCAAATTAAATACTACCCCCAGAACAAATTTCACTATATTCGAGCATCTTATTCCATAACTACTGTGGATTAGGCAAGGATAAAATTGAATCACACTAATCAAATCAGAGTTAGCTGTAAAATATAATTGCTGTATCTAACTTCAGATGGCTTTAGTCAATATACTAACTTTGAACTCGATTTAATAATGAAAAGATTCAATAAAGAAGCTTGGATAGACTGTTATTGTCAAACTGTCGATGTACCACTTCACCTCCGATTTCAAAGAAACTTAGTGGAAAGATTTGTTTCAGCATCACAAATATGGAAAAATATAACTATCTGCGTTAACAATCAGTTGACCTTGAGCAATGTATTTACATTCATTTAATATAACATGTTTACATTGTGCATGTGTGTGTTTTATTTCAATTGGGTTTGTCTAGTAGAGTTACAATAAAAAAAAGAATGAATTTCTAGAGGAGCATTATGGGGTGTATTTTTTTATGCCACCCAACTTTTGCGAGCATTCTTCAAATTATGTTCAAGACTCGAGTTTTTGAGTTTCCGTAGGATGTCCTTGAAGAATTAGTCCAGTCAAAATAGACATTCACCCTTGCATAAATTCCCAAGAAGCTGAAAATTGACATCAATGTTAGGGACACCATTATAATGAAGTTGTGAAAAGTCCCCAACGATCCCGTGTGTGCAAAAATTTTATGCGAGGTCAAAGTTCGCAAAAATGGATTTTTTAGAATTTTTTAGCGGAACGATCAGTTTTATGAGATAAATAGCTCAGATACAAATTGTAGATCTTTTAATTCTCTACAAAAATAGTCCCTACCTCTCTATTCCTGAGATCCACTTTTTCTGAGCAAAAGGCATTCCAAAGTTATATTCTCCCTTTATGCACACGTTGCCACGCCACCTATGAGGTAATGTACTTGGCGCGTATTTTCCAATTGGTTTGACCGGTAGGCCTACTCTATGGTCTTCTTATTGAAGTTCAATATAATATTAGGTCTTCTTCATCTTCATCTTCCTGAGTTGACGTCAATTGCTCAAATAGCGATACGACAGTTGTTTCATCGTTGATATGAGGATTATTTTCTGTTGAAGATTTAATATTTGAACACGACTAACTTTGACAGCTGGTGCAGTGGTGCATGCTTGTGAACAAAGTCATCTTACTTTCTTGCAGCCGCATTTCGAATTACACTCTTTTCTGTAGCTATAAAAAAGTATTGAGGAGCTTTTCTAGTGCAGGTGGAAGTAGAGTGTGGATTGATTCCAATACATTATTAATTAGCTTCCAACCCCATTTTTCTGGATCCAGTTGAACCTGCTAATATACTTGACAAAAATGTTGATGAGCAAAATCCGAGGTTGGAAGAAGAGAAGCTAATTGAACACGTTTTCTATTAGGTGTATGTTTTGCAAAAGATACAAAACGTAACTTATCTATGCAAGTAATTTAAAGTAAGTGAAAGACGGACACTGCTACGTTGACAATTGAACAGCAGACAGATTTTGCTCAAGGCCGCATGGTCACATAAAATGAGGGACTGGGTTTCTTTTCATTTCATATTCTTAGAATTATCATTCAATATTAATGTACGAGTAATAGTTACGCAGACTAATAGTTGTACCTATATTATACGTCCATAATGTACATAGGCAGCGTAGTCATGCATATTATTGAGAAAATAATTCTAGAATGGCTTTTTCTCAGAAATGGTGAATCTTAGGAAAGAAAGGGTTGGGACCATTTTTGTAGAGAATTAAAGGATCTACAATTTTTGATTTAACTATTTTCATCATTTAAACAACCATTCCGTTTGAAAACCCAGAAAACCCATTTTTGCAAACTTTGACCTTGTATAAAATTTTTTGCACACATGGGATCGATAGGGACTTTGGACAACTTCATTATAATGGTATCCCTGACGTTCATATCAATTTTAAGCTTCTTGGGAATTTATGCAAGGGTACCCCTATTTTGAGGGCTAACTTGACTGGACTAAATATATACATGGAATTGAATAGTAATAATATTTATAATAACCGTATTATTGATTACAACTATTGATGTATTATACTTATATACTATTGTAAGCTTCTACCATCATTTTTACTTGTACAAAGTAACAAGTAAGTATTGTGAAACCGACAAAACTCATCTATTGAGATTTTGATGGAAATATCCGTTTTGAGCATCCCTGAGTCCATTTTGACTTTTTTTGACTTGATGGTTCCAATCGTCTGTATCGGGAGTGCATTTTACTTGAAACTGTTCTCGAATTTTTGTTATAAATCCAGAATGATCAACCATAGGATCTTGAAGTCCAGTATTTCAGCTTAATGTTATATATAATAGTCAACTGCTATTTTTGTATGAGTCGGCCAAGCCATAAATGCACTTTACTTGGAACTTTTTTTGAATTTCTTGCATAAATCTAGAATGATTAGCCATAGCATATTGAAATTTCGTATTGAGCACTTTTATAACATCTTATTGTACACCTTGCATTATGATTGCGATCGGCTAAATCGGAAGTGCACTTTACTTGAAATCTCTTTTTAATTTTCCGCATAAATCCAGAATGATCAGCCGTAGGATACTGGAATTCAGCATTTGAAATTGCTGTGGCATCAAAATGGTCATCTTCTATTTTTGTAACAATCGGCTGAGCTGGAAGTGCACATTATATGACAGACTTTTTGAATTTTCCGCATACATTCTGTTTTAGGCACTTTTATATCTAGTTATACACCGTGCATTATGATTGCTATCAACTAAGCCGGAAGAGCACTTTATTCAAGACAATTTTTGAATTTTCCACATAAATCCAAAACGATTCAACGTAGATTGTTAGAATTCAGTATTAAGGACGATAATACCGTCTTGATACTCATATCCTGTTTTTATCGAGATCCACTGATCCGGAAGTGCACTTTACTTAACATTCTTCTGGAATTTTTCGCATAAATTTGAAGCGATCAGGTGTAGAATAATGAAATTTGATACATTAGTCTGCTGTATCATCTGAATGATTGCCTACTATTTTTATAACAATAGACTGAACCGGAAGTGCACTTCAGTAAAAATTTATTTTTAATTTTGCGCTCGAATTCAGATCTGTTCGGAAATAAATATTCACTTAGGAATGTTGTAGTATAAGAATAATGGCCTACTGTTTCCATAGCAACCGAATTGGCTGAAAGCGCATTTCACTTGACAGATTTCTGGAATCTCGAGTAAATCCAAAACGATTAACTGTGGTACGATGAGATTTTGTGTTTAATTATACATATCCAATGATATATACGATCAAACTCAAAATCACATCGTATCATATATATATATCCAATGATGTACAAGTAAGTCACGTAATGTTCACGTTAGATTTTTTGCATCCATCAATAAGTGATCACATCAATCAGAGCACTGATTATAACAATATTCCGTTAATCTTCATGATAATGTAGTTGATTATGAATATATACGCGTAGTTTTGTTATACACATAGCAATTTTTGTTGACTACATGAATTTTTTGTCAATTACAGCAATTGATTCATGATTCTTTGTTTAACACAACAATCATTGAGTTAATCACAGCAATATCATGATAGATTCTATAAAAAAATCTCATTACGACTGTCAATGTCTACTATTATGTATTCATTGTTTCTTCTGTACAGTGTACGCTATACATTATTTGTTGATTACAACAATCAACGAATGGTTGTTTGTGAGCTAAAACAATGAATTATCACATGGAAAGCAATATTTGAAAGATAACAATAAAAATTGAGTTGACAACAATGGATAATCTCAGATTGCAACAATCAATGAATTTATGCTTAGCAATCATCACTGATAATACCAAATATTTGTTGAATATTATGTATGATAACATTGATTATAAGATTAAATCTGTTGACTACCTTTAACTGTATTAGTTGATGGAAATGACGACTTGTTGGGTACTATGATAATGTTACTGATAACAACATAGTGAGATCTTTTATTACATTAATAGAATTTGAGCTACTAAGAAAACACAGAAGTATGAATCATTTAAAATTACTTTTCAAGAATTTAACAGCACCACAAATTATTTGCTTATAAGAAAAATTCACTAAATATCTCCACGAAATGAAAGAGTGAATGATACGGGCACATTGAACAATAGAAAATTTCGCTGCTTTCAATTTTCCCTGCAACCACTATACGTTCGAGAAATATGAGATGGCACATACATCCAACTTTGGGTGCAAAGCGTAAAAATCTGACGTGGACATCACGTGACTTACTTGTACATCATTGGATATATATAAAATCAAACACAAAATCTCATGGTTCCATGGCTGATCGTTCTGGATTTATCCAAAAGATTCTGAAAATCTGTCAAATAAAATGCGTTTTTACCGTAGTCGGTTGCTATGGAAACAGTAGGTCATCATTCTTCTGCTACATCATTCCTAAATACTGATTTCCAAGATTCTACGGCTAACAATTCTGAATTTATGCACAGAATTGAAAAATAAATTCCAACTGAAGTGCACTTCCAGTTCAGTCTATTGTTATGAAAATAGTCGGTCTTGTACATTTGGGCACGGTCGATAGGGCGCAGAGACATTTAGGCGCGGTCGATAGGGCGCTGAGACATTTGGGCGCGGGACATTCGGGCGCAAGAACATTTAGGCGCGGAATTTCCTAAATATTTATGGGTATATTATACAAGAATTATAGGAGTCGAAAAAATTGGCATACCAATTATTATTATCAACAAAAAATTTCCATATTCTTATTCATATTATACTATAATAGTTTTCATATTATGAGACTAGTTGATTCAACAACAAAATAATATTTTTAGACCCGTGATACTCAAAATACAACATTTTATTCTAATTTGGAGCTCACTATTTTTATTCGATCGTTTTTTTTTTATAAATTCAATGATATAACATTTTAAAACATATAATAAAAAAATTGAGAGAATGCAAATAAATAGTCTTAATCTCTTTTTCGAATCTGGATAACGGTAAAAGTGAAAAAATTGTTTTTGTTGTTAAAGGTATTCAGAATTTCACAAGTTCTGCACTTTACATATAAATATGATCGATATGCTTTGAACTAGGCTTTGCATTCCGAATAAGTATATTAATAAAAATTATAATAACGTTAAGCCTTCGCTGTAAATGTTTCTTAATGTATTTAGATTGTAATTCACTCTCTGTTTTCAGGTAGTGGTAAATTCAGTTCATAATTTTGGTTTTCTTTTAAGCTGGTAAATCTTTATTGTTCGTACCAGTTTCTCCTCATCACTTAAAACAAAAATTCACTTGTTTATTATGTATGTACCTCATGCTTGATTTCATTTTCAAGATGCCTTTTTGGACGAACAATATTTTTTTCCGAAATATTTACAGTAGTGTCATTGCTCTTTATATCTTTGCGCCCAAATGGTCCCGCGCCCTGATGGACTCGCGCCCACTTGTCCTCGCGTCCTTATGGCCACGGCCAATCATCCGCGCCCTAACGGCGGCGCCCAATTTCCCGGATCCGGAAAATAGTAGGCAATTATTCAGTTGCTACAGCAGACTGGAATACCAAATTTCAATAGCCGATCGTTTCGAAATTAATGTGAAAAACTCCAAAGGAATGTCAAGTAAAGTGCACTTCCGATTCAGTCGATCTCAATGAAAATAGGAAATGAGCAATCAGACGGCTCTATCGTCTTGAATACTGAATTCTAACATTCTATGTTCAATTGCATTGGATTCACGCGAAAAAGTTGACTTCCGATACCGATTATTGCGATCATAATGCGAGGCACATAACTAGATGTTACAGAAGTGCTTAATACGGAATTTCAATATTCTACAACTGATTGTTTTGAATCTATGCGGAAAATTCGAAGAGTCTGTTATATAAAAGTGCACTTCCGGCTCAGCCAATTGGTACAAAAATATAAGATAACCATTTGGATGCTACAGCAATTTAAAATACTGAATTTCAGTATCCTACGACTGATCATTCTGGATTTATGCGAGAAATTCAAAAAAAGTTTCAATCGAAGTGCACTTCCGGTACAGACGATTGCAATTATTATGGGGGTGCACATCAAAACCTTTTTTACCAGTCTCAAATACAAAATTTCAGCATTATAAGAGTGACGGGTTTTGAGATATGCGAGTGACGCACATACGTACGCACATACATATTTACGTACGTATGTATCGGCATCAAGCCTAAAATAGTCAAAATGGATTCAGTGATGCTCAAAACACATAAATTTCTCAAAATCTTGATATGCGAATTTTGTCAATTCCACAATACTTTTCTGTACTTTGTACAAGTATCTAAAAAGAAGCTTCATAACAAATATTGTTAGGAAAATAAAACTGTGTTTGTAATTCAAAGACGGGTCAAAATGTAGACCCTCACAAAAATTATTGTGCAAGATTACACAGAAGCTATAAACCTTGGAAGGATGTCTTCTTTCTTCGGAAATATAGAACAATTCCGCCACTTATATACTCTGACCATATGATTCTGTACATGCAGAAGCATAGCAGAATAAATTGATCTATTAGCAATAATTTCTACATATTGCACCATTTTGAAAATAAGAAACGTTTGCAAATTAAATTTTATTCAATTTTGTAGAAGATTTTATTAGATAAAAATAGTAATCCAATTATAGTTATGTATTCTTTATGGGAAAATAATAAGATATTTTTGGTTTCGTATAATCTATAACCAATCGCTATAAGCCATTTTATTTCGTGGAAATTTCTAATATCGACAAAATTGTGAAAACTGCTTCGATTCGCAAAAAAATTGAAGGATCGATAATTGTTGAACTATTGTGTTTCAGCATACAGACGATTTAGTTGAGTAATAGTAGATTGTTTGACAAGTAGAGAAAAGTAAGAGTTTACTAGCGAGTGTGAATGCTTCAAAGTTAATTGGCCGTATTCTGTAACACAATCATTAAATTATTATCGATCGATAAGATTTTTGACAAATAGAAACAATTGTAACAAGCAAATATTCAGAATTTTTGTCTGTGCTACCTACGTTCATTGGCTGAAATAGATAATTATCAATAAGAATTTATCGATTGAGTTACAGAATAGCCCCAATTATCAGTTTTCTTACGTGTTGAACATGCTATTTTTTTGTATACTTAATGAAAAAATTTGGGTAGATGACGCCAATATTAGAAATAATTTTCTACAGAAATACTAATCAAGGTTGTGTTCTTGCAAAAACGTGATAACGGTTTTGACAACGGTCAAGCAAAAGCATAGTTACAAATGAACAATATTAAAAATTAATTTGTCAGAAACGTCAGAAGCTGAAGATTCTCACGAAATTCTGGATGCAGCTGAAGAAGCGATTTCACATTTGTTTCTGACGAAATCGAGATAATTTTCATTTTCTTATATGGTTTAGCTGTATTTTCTTCCTAATTCGGGCAATGCTGTCATTTGGGCGCGTGTCATAGTGCGTTTTTTGTTTGTTATTTCTTGTAGCTAATCAGAAAAATGTTGCTAATTGGTAAAATAGCACTTTTCTTTACTGATTTCTACATATTAAACTTGATGTTTTCCATCAAGTATACAAAAAATGTAATATTTTTCATGGAAGAAGCGGAATTTTGAACCTAACGTAACACTTTTATTCTTTGAACCTATACCTAAATTGATTTATCAGCTTGAAATATAAACTCTGAATAATATTTGATAGCAAAAGTGGGAAGTGATTATAAAGCAAAGTCAAGATAAATACTATACTAGCAAGGCAGAGCCAAATGGTGTAACGCTCTAGGCACGGCATTAATTCCAATGGGAAAATCAGAGAAAATCCACATTCCTTATTTCTAATACAGTTACTTTTATTTTACAAAATGTGATCTTTCATTATACTCAAAGAGAATGTCTGATTACTACTTGTTGCTATAGTTGAGAGAAATTCTCATAATCGAAGAATCAATTATTGTAATGAAGAGATCAATTGTCGTAATCAAATTGACAGCCAATAAAACCGAAGGGATACTGATTGGAATAGGAAAAGATGTACTACCTGTACAGATTGTAGGAAATCGCTTATAGTTCTTTCCGCTTTTTAAGCTTATTTATTTCAATAACAATTATTCTAGCATTTGTAACAATGATTAATGTACTTGACTCAACATATTTGTATATAAATAACTAATAATTTGTAACACTTGAAGGAACCAGGAAGTAAGTTGAAAAAATTTGAAGACAGAATTTATTCCTATTTAAAGTTAAAAATATGACCAGTTTCTTGGTGCTACGATCAGGGCTCAAAATTCAACAGTGATAATTATGTTCTTTGTTGGTACAATTTCTTAGAGAGAGTTTGACAAGTTTCTCCAATGTACCATTTATTACAATAATTATTGCAATCAACGTTGACTATGCGATTCTTCTGTTCTAGTGTTTCGGTCTCATCTTCAATATTACTGTACAGAAATATGTTGAAAGTTGGATTTATTAGTGGCCATTAGAGTGTTTCTATCTTGCAAAATATTTCTTATATCCCTCAAAGATCTCATGGTCAAATGATTTTGTGACGTGAGTTTTTTCAGCTATTGGCACAATTTCAATAGATATCCTGTGTTGCAGAGTGTGGATACGGCGTGTTGATGTTCGAATCAAGAAACGATGCCGGGTACCCATTTTTATGAAGAGTGTCAAATAGTAACAATAATGCATGTGTACTTTCCGAGGGCCTCTGACTCGAGGTGTATATGTTGACAATTTGACATTATGCGCATTATGGTACCTTCAATGTTTGATGTCCGACTAATGTACTATTTCAATCAAAATTTTCAGCAATGTATGTCCTGTCATTGTGATTTCTTTTGGAGAGATTACTCTAGTTACTGCTGTAGCTAGGAAACTTTTTTTTTCAAAATAGTGCCCTCAGGTATTATTTGTTACGTAATAACACTGGAATCAGTGTTATTATAACAACAATAATGAACTAGTCGGACATTATATATATATTTATAAATGCTCTGGTGATACATTGGATCAGATGAACAATAACATCTGTCCAGAGCGTAAAATACGCTACTTTTATATTTTCGATTGGAATATGAGAAATGATTCAAGTATCCACCGATGCTATCAATTTATGGAACCAATTAGTTATAATACGATCGTCTATACGTACTTGTACAAATAGTCCAGTCAATTCACATGTTATCCACCGAATAATTGGTACTGGTCTTTTTATTGCCAGAATACCTTCTTCCTTCTGGCATGTACAATGAGTGTGCAAGTCATGGTTCTCCAGAAAATATCGGAGGTCAATGGTGAAAAACAAGGTTATGCGCAAATATTCTCGCAATAAAAAAAAAACAGGTACCATTAATTCAGTATATTCAGTATTTTTTTGCCTAAATTGACTAAACTGAAAGTACAAGGAAGTATTGTGGAACTGACAAAATTCACATTTTGAAATTTTGATGACAGTATCTGTTTTTAGCATCCTTGAATCCATTTTGACTATTTTCGGCTTGATGCGTATATTCGTAAATCGCGATTCTTAAAACTCGTTCAATGTATAATTCTGAAATTTTGTATCTAAGATTAATATAGGATTTTGATGTGCTCTTCGCATTATGGTTGCAATCGTCTGAACCGAAAATGCACCTTACTTGAAACTTTTTCTGAACTTTTCGCTTGAATCCAGAATCGTGAAATACTGAAATTGAGTATTTGAAATTGCCGCAGCAACTGAACGATCATCTTCTATTTTTGTATCAATCGGCTGAGCCGGAAGTGCACTTTATATAACAGACTTCTCAAATTTTCCGTATAAATTCAGAACATTCAGTCGTAAAATATTGAAATTCCGTATCAGGCACGTCCATAACATAAAGTTGTACACCTTGCATCATAACTGCGATTGGCTGAAACAAAAGTACAGTTTGCTCGAGATATTTTTCAAATTTTCCGTATAAATCCAAAACGATTGAATGTAGAGTGCTAGGATCCAGTGTTTAAGACAATAGTACCGTCTAGATACTCATATTCTATTCTCATTGAGATCGACTGAGCCAGAAGTGCACTTTACTTGACAGTCTTTTGAAATTTTTCGCATAAATTCGAAACGATCGGTCGTAAAGTATTGTTTAGTATTCTAGTCTGCTGTAGCATCTTTATGATTGCCTATTTTTCTCATAACAATGGACTGAACTGGAAGTGCTCCTCAGATGAAGCTTTTTTCCTAATTTTGCGTATAAATTCAAAACACTTAGCCGTAGAATATAGGAAATCAGTAAATAGGAATGTTGTAGCATAAGAATAGTGACCTACTGCTACTGTTCCCATAGTTCTCGACTGGGCCAAAAGCGCACTTTACTTGAAAGACTTTGAAATTTTTTTGGATGAATTAAAACGATTAGCCGTGGAACAATAGATTTCTGTGTTTGATTATCGTATTTTCATATGCAAAAAGTATATTAAATAATGTACAATCAAGTCACCTGATTTCCACACCAGATTTTCTACTTCCAAGGTGACATCTAAATAATTAATTTAGGTGTACCAAAGAATGCTCTTTTAGTATATTCTACAATAAGTATTGGAATGGCATATATTCTGAACGAGCGAAAAGTTTGTAAACCGAGCCGAAGGCGAGGATTACGGTTCGCGAGTGTGGAATACGCCATTCCAAACATGTTGTAGACTATACTTTTTCTAACAAAGTTTTGGAAACTCACCAATATATCACAAGAAATTAAAAAAATTATTGAATGTCAAACGTAAAACCAGATATGAATATTTGAATTGTTAGGAAGTAACCATGGTAGTAGCCAAATTAACAGCTTCTGATTCGTCGAAATGATTCTAAAGGCTTACAGAATCATTCTAAACGGCATACGGAATCAATCTAAGCGATTTTTTGGAATGTCATTTACAACATAATTTTTGGTTATGGAATATGCAAATTCCAAAGCAGTGTTGGAGAAAATTATTTCTAACCTACTCTGAAATCTGTAAAAACGTTATCAAGTGGAATCAGTTTTGGCCATGAGAGCTATCTAAATACTGTCATCCACATATCTTCTATAATATAAAATATTGAAACTATGTCATATTAAGTATAATAAGTACAAGACAAAAGCTAATTTGATTCTGAATGATGTGACTACTTACTAACACCAAATTAACAAAGAATCCCAACATACTTTGAACAACAAATATGAAAAATGTATAAAGAGTATTGAAAGAACTGAGTTGATTGTGCAAAATCCATTTTCACCATCGATTCAATAAGGTACAATTGAGCTAAATTTTTCAAAAACGCTTTATCGCGAGAACAATTCGGTAGACAGTTAATTTAATCGTGTGATAACACATCTCTGGTTCTTTTTTCTCTGAGGCCATGTGAAGTCCAAAATGTACATAGATAAGCCAGTTACGATTAAGAAACTGGAAATCAACATTACTCACATGGTAACATTGGTTCTTTTGTATGATAATAAAGATAATCCGATCAAATTGATTTCTCACATATTATTTATTTTCAAAAAAGAACTTCTAGATAAATCTCCCATTTTTACTTCCCCGCATTATAGATAAGGGGAATATTGTGATCGTGATTTTTGATGGTCCAATATTCTGATGAATCTTCACGTTTTAGACCCTAGACCAGTCCAAAAAACATAATTTTAAGAAAGTCTGTATAAAAGTACGTTAACTTGAGCGCGTAGGAATTTTTTATTGAAATTTTATATTACAGGTATAATGCGAAAATTTAAAATTTGTAATGATGCAGCACTGTTTTTATATTCCATATCATCCAATGATAAGCTAGGATCGATAAATAACATTGCCTGCTTGATAATTGTTGTTGTCATGTAGCCATACTCAACTATAATTTATTATTAAAATTTTCTTCATGAATTTTAGATGAAATTCGTATATACAAAATTGGAGTATAATAACTTTTGTCAAAATTATTTCAAAACATTAAGATTGACAGGCAATTCTAAAAATATTGGATCAAACTGATTTTTGCTTATATTTTGGATACTATTATATTGCTCGAAATTTATTATATTACGATAGCAGAAATGGTTTCAGGACAAGTAAATGACTGTGAAGTTAATTCTGGAACATTCATTCATTTGTTCCACAAAATTCCAAATCTTAGAATCGGTTTTGACACCATCATCTCAAATCGGGGAGCAACTGTATACACGTGTTTCGTCCTCATTAGGACTCATTAGTACAGTATAGCCAAGAACCCGAGATAGTCAGAGCTTGGATGCCAAAGTGTTTAAACTTATAAGGATAGATGGACTGCAAAAGTAAAAACTATATGCAGCGCCATCTATCGAGCATAAAGCAAGTTACGGCATGTAAATAAAGTAGATGTCACACATCAATTGTGACAAAATCCATGCTGTGGAACAATTAGAATACAAAAATTCTGGAACATTCATCTATTTGTTCCACAAAATTTTAAATCTGAGAATCGGTTTTGACAGCATCATCTCAGATCGGGGAGAAACTGTATACCGATTCTTAGATTTTGAATTTTGTGGAACCAAAACAAGAACTAAACGACCGACAATATTGTCCAGAATGGAGTTGGCTGCACTTGGTCAAGCGAGGTCGAACAAATTACCTTCAAATATCAATTTGACATATTTCAATGGAATAAAAAAATCTGACGTGGACATCACGTGACTTACTTGTACACCATAGGATATATATAATCAAACACAACATCTTCCCTGGCCAGTCGGTTGCTATGGAAACAGTAGGTCATCATTCTCATGCTTCAAAATTCCTAAATACTGTTTACATTCGTAGCAACATCAAGCCAAAATAGTCAAAATGGATTCAGGGATGCTCAAAACGGATATATCCATCAAAATCTCAATATGTGAACTTTGTCGGTTTCACAATATTTTCTTGTACTTTCAGACCGTCAGATAGTTGTAGATTTCAGTGCCTTTTTTTGTTTTCCATGCCTTCAAGATGTTTGATGAGTATGTATATTTGGAGTTCAATGATGCTGAAATTATAGCTGGACCGTGTAACCAACATGATGAAAATTGATTTTAAATTTGATGGAAAAGCATGTTCTGATCCAATTTTGTCGCTTTTGTCA
This sequence comes from Dromius quadrimaculatus, assembly GCA_963989225.1. Lineage (NCBI taxonomy): Eukaryota > Metazoa > Arthropoda > Insecta > Coleoptera > Carabidae > Dromius > Dromius quadrimaculatus. The sequence goes on along the minus strand of OZ022325.1, from coordinate 52,611,763 downwards.
TGCTCACGAAATGAAATTTAGGGAAAAATATTTTGACATGTAAAATGTCAAACAAAATTGAAAAATCTAACGTGAACATCACGTGACTTACTTGTACATCATTCGATATACATATATATACAAATAATACGATATGATTTTGAGTCTGATCATATAAATCATTGGATATATATAATCAAACACAAAATCTCATCGTTCCACAGTTAATCGTTTTGGATTTACCCAAGCGATTCTAAGAATCTGTCAATTAAAATGCGCTTCCAGCCAAGTCGGTTGCTATGGAAACAGTAGGCCATTATTCTTATACTACAACACTCCTAAATACTGATTTCCAAAATTCTACGAGTCTACGACTACCAACAGATCTAAATATATGCGCAAAATTGAAAAATAAATTCCTACTGAACTGCACTTCCGGTTCAGTCTATTGTCATGGGAATAGTAGGCAATCATTCAGATGCTACAGCAGACTGAAATACCAAATATCAATATTCTAAACCTGATCGTTTCGAATTCATGCGAAAAATTCCAAAAGACTGTCACGTAAAGTGCACTTCCGGCTTGGTGGATCTCAATAAAAATAGGATATGAGCATCTAAACGGTATAATCGTCCTGAATACTGAATTCTAACTATCTACGTTCAATCGTTCTGGATTTATGCGGCAAATTCAAAAAGTCTGTCATATAAAGTGCACTTCCGGCCCAGCCGATTGTTACAAAAATAGAAGATGACCATTTAGATGCCACAGCAATTTCAAATGCTAAATTCCAGTATAGCTGATCATTTTGAATTTATGCGGAAAAAAAGTTCCAAACAAAGTGTCCTTCCGGTTTAGCCGATCGCAATCATTATGCAAGATGTACAATAAGATGTTATAGAAGTTTTTTATACGAAATTTCATTATGCTATGGCAGATCATTTTATATTCATGCAAAAAATTCCAAAAAAAGTTTCGAGTGAAGTGCATTTCTGGCCTGGCTGATTCTTACAAGAATAGCAGATAACCATTCTGATACAACATCATGTTCAAATACTGAATTTCAACAACCTACGGTTGATCATTCTGAATTTATTAGAAAAATTCGAAGAAAGTTTCAAGTAAAATGCACTTCCGGTACAGACGATTGGAACCATAATACGAGGTGCACAACTAGACCCTATATCAGTCTTGAATACAAAATTTCAACATTATACGTCTAACCAGTTTTGAGATTTGCGAGTTACGCACGTACGTACGAACGCACGCACGCACGAACATACGTACCGACATCAAGTCAAAAATAGTCAAAATGGATCCAGGGATGCTCAAAACGGATATATCCATCAAAATCTCGATATGTGAATTTTGTCGGTTTTACAATATTTCTTTGTACTTTGTACAAGTAAGTAAAAATCCAACGACATTCATAATCCACAATTTTCTTTTTTATCCTTTGAAGCGGACATTAATGTCCACTAACTCCCTGTAAACAGAGAGTTAACAAAAATTGTTACCATAGTATGTAATTCAGAACTATAAAAGTAGAGCTCAGCTCAGTAACAGTGCACGTGTAACAAAAAAGTTATTTTAGAATTTCAATTTCTGCTCTTCTCCTGGCTGATTCCCAAGAAATATATGTAGTTTGATCATTTTGATTCGATTTTTTTTTTCAAGAATCTTCGCTTTTTTTTCTCAAGAGTAGAATGAAGTATACGAACAACCCGCATTCTCTTCATGTGGGATAAGGAAGGCAGTAATATACATAAATAAATATAAATGGCCTTTCTTCGTAGCTATTACTTATTTTTAGAGCTCTAATATTGCAATAAACATTAATAATGACCTAGTCCTAAAGTGTATGAACTTATATTGTTCGATGGTGAAACTATACACAGGTTTGAATACTTACAAACCTTTATAAAATAGTTCAATGCCTAAACATCACCTCAAAAAGTTGAAAATGTAAAAAAATAGAAATATATGTTGATATATTTCATGTATTCTCATATACATATTCTACAGAAAGATTTGTTGAATATTTGGTAATTACAATAAGTGAAAAATATTATGTTAGCTACCCACACTTACTGACACCTCTTTTTGTTCAAATATAACCCGAAATTTGTTCAAAAATTATGCATTTGATTCAATATTTGTCCGTTCTATATAATTACTTATATCTTGTCGCAAATAACGACTTAATATTATACTTGCTCCTTGATCAAACATGCAAACAAATTGTAAAAATATACTAAATATCCTTAAGTCTATATTGCAAAAGATGTATTTTGAAACCCAATACTTTGTAATTGGTTTTTTTTGGTATAATCACCATACGTTGCATTTAATAATTACACTTCTTTGAGGTCAAACTCGCGTCCAAATTTTGAATTTCTTATCAAAACTACGATCAAACGAACATTCTCCATGAAGGAAATCTATGAATAATGATATCTTGTCATAGAGCATTTAATATACCTATTGGAAATTTTGATTGCTGCTTAATAGACATACAGATAACATTCACAATGTACATTAAGATTTCTGATTCAATTCTGCTATTCTATACCAACTCATCAATGTTATTATCATAAAAATCCATGAGAAAAGCAGATGAATTACTGCTGCCTGATGTCACTCCGCTTAATGAATCTATCAGATTTATATCTTCGTACATAGTTGCAGCATGAACCATTTAATGAGAGCAAAACAACAGGAATCATTTGCTAATTTCATGAAAATAAATAATAAGTAATAATAAAAAGAAGTAATAACAGAATGGAATATCATTTTCTCTCGTGAATATCATTAGGGTATTCGTCGATAACCAGATCTTCTGGAATTTGACTTTTTGATACGATTCTTGATCCACTTCATGTAGTCTGGCACCTGAAAAATGTTTTGGAATATTAATTCTCTCAGAACTGTTTGTATAAGAAAATTTGAGTACTAAAATTAATGCTATATAATCGTATTCAACTTTTTATTCATTAAGAGTAGAAAATAAGCACTTCGAATCAGAAGTGAACAAACACTTCATCATTTGGATAAGTTATCTCGTAACTAAGCACATATAGAGAAATGTGTATTTGAGTAATCTCAAGTTGAAAATGACCCACACATTCTAATTGAAGCTCAATCAATACAAAAAATTTGAGACAATATTCAATCACTTTTTGCTTACAACAATAAGGCCAAGTCGGCTCAATCCCGTCGAACTAATTGCCAGGAGCACCGTACTTTCAAGCTCGCAAGATCGGAATTGTCTAAGAAGTATGTATATGCATATCGATTGAATTAAGTGAATAATATCGACAATTCTTGTATTCCTAAGGCTCAAGCTATATCACTTGTAGGCTCATTCTGCTGAGCAACTTCTTTGCTGACGCAATTCACGACCGAAATCATCAGCAAATCAATCCACCACCAGAACACTTCTGCTAGCAACAACATGGAGGACGGTTTCAATATCATTGTAAGAAAAGACTAAAATGAAAGAACTGCAGTTTAAAATCTCTCTACAAAACATATTCAATATTTTATCAGTTGAAAAAGGAGATTGTTACCCGAGACAGTCGTATCTATACTATCGTGGTCAGCAAACTACTCTCTACGGTATGTGCAAAAACTCCATCCAGCACTATTTTGATAGTTTTCACTTAGCCAATTCAGCCTGTTCAAAATTTTAGCCGAGGAACTGCCACATCCAAACATAAACCACTCACTTGAGGTACAAAAAAGATGGAAATGGAAATTGTCAAAAAATTCATTTCAGCCATAATCAAGCGAACGCGTTCGGCCAAGAAATCTAAATCAGTTGTGGCTGCTCTGAGACCTAGCCAGAAAGAATCACCAAACACATCAAACGATGGCATGAACTTCAATTCAAAATTGAAACACTTCAACGTTGGATTAATTTGTTGGTCCATTCTATCGGCGATCAATGGACTCACTGCCAAGAACTCAAACATCAAGCTACTGCAAATAAAACTTCAGACACTATCTACACTCATTTCTAGACTCAATTATGGCGGTAAAATAAGTTTGGAGCACTAATTCCATAGCTGACCAAATTAAAGAGTCAGTTTACTCCCATATTGAAAGGCTACATCATGTACAAAAAAAATTACGATGGAAGAGACGATGAGACAACTGTCCTCGTCAAAAACTCTCTTAATCACGTCGTGAACGATTCTCCAGTTTTGAAAGCTCGCGTTGTCGGCCCACATGATAAAGAATTAGAGCAGTTGCAGCCAATCGCTATTTGAAATCTGCCAAATCAAAGTCTTTATGTCACTGACACCTTGGATGCTGTAAGCCAGGATAAGAACTCACACATCATGTTGGCGATCCAAACGCTAAGTATTCTGCATGGAATATCAGAATTACCAATTAATATGGAAGAACTCTGATCAACTTTGCAGTTAATCAGCAACTACAGGCTTGAGATCCGGATCAGCCATTACATTACGGAGGTATCAAGAATCATGCTCCTACTATAATTGATATCACTGTAATCAGGAATATGAGTGCTTATATTAGAATTCAAACACATAAGCGATTGTAAATGAGCTATCATCAGATCATAACCAGATCATCTTGAACGTCATATCAGCGGATGACGACCTATAATATTCGATGAAAAAAGATACTCACTAACAGTGCTTCTCGAAGATTTTAAAGCAAAACTTTAGTTCAGTACATTCAATTAGTCAATGAACTTACAGGTGAAATTAAAGATGCCATATTAAGAGCATATTGAGAGGTTAAATCGCCGAACGAAGAATTTTCTGCGTTGCAGACTGACGAGCAACAAGATGTACTTGGCAAAGAAGTGCCGATCCAGTGGAGAAACGTGAGTACAATAAGCTCAAAGTTCAAATACTTGACATTATCCATACAAACAGAATCGAAAAGTGAAAATCTGCTTTGCAAGCAGAAAATGATAATGAAATAGAGCTGTGCGACATCTCTCGAGGCTTGCGTACACAGCAAGCATTGCATAAAGCTATTCGCGGTATACGTGGACTTACTTTTTCTGCTGATTATAAAGCTAAAGCGACTGCAAACAGTCTTGAAGAAAAATGCTCACCAAGCTTCAAAAATATAGACCTAGAGCGCATTGAAATTGATAGCAACACAAATAATCTCCGGCCCTCTACTACAAATGTTCAAGATGATTACTTCTTATTTGAAAAAATAAAGATATCCAGGTACATCGCCAAGGTGCGCTATCCAACAGAAGAAAGATTGCATCAGGAGTGGTACAGAGCTCACTACTCTCTCTTCCACTCTTCAGCGATTATTTTGCCGACTGATGTCACTCATAGTACCTTAGATATTTACATGCCTGCGGGACATTCTAATCCTCAAATTACTCGAGGAAAATTGATGAACTATCATAATGAATGGTTTAACTACATATATATCATTAGGGATCTCAGTTTTTTTTTTAAATATGAACAACGTATTGCTTGAAAATCTGAGAAGAATCCACAAGAAGATTACAGTTATAGAGCGAGAACTGGTAGACATTTTTTGGGTAGATATTTGAGGCACCGTGAAAATTTGTATAATACTTCTTTTGTAATGTCGAAACATCAAAACGGACACCAAGCTAAGGGTTAGTAGACTTTAAATGGACCATTGTACTTTTAACATCACAAATTTTTATCTACAAAAACATTTTGAGGCATTTTGAAATTCAAATACCTCTGATGAATTGAGAAATTGAAGAGTCAGATTATTCAGTTGGATCTAGAAATTTTTGGACTTTGAATCAATAACAAGATGTAATCGGTAATTTTTAGGTGGGTGTTCTGCTTCTTCATTGTTAACATTCGCCAGATATCCTCCAATTTCTTGATCTTTACCGCGCTGTTAGATGATGCATTTGTGCGTTACTAGATGGTACATTCTGTGCGTTGCTAATTCGTACATTTTATACGTTGCTAAATGGTATATTTTGCGCGTTACTAAATGGTACATTTTGTGCTATATCTTCCTCCAAAACTGGAAGGTTTGGCCGCTATACAGTAACGTGCCGGCCTAAAATGACGTGTAATCTTTCTCTTGAAGCTTGGTTGAATAGTTTTCCTATCCTCTTGATTCTCTGCTTGTTGTACTTGTTTCCTTATAAGTTCTACTCTTCTGTCAATTTCTCAAATTTCGCATTAGCTAGAGCAGTAAGACTGTTTGCTATATAAGAAAATATATTTGAGGTACGTTGAAATTCAGACAGCATAATATTAGTACCTAGAGAAACATATTTCCAGAAAGATAAGTCGTTTTCATGAAACATTTCACCTGCCAAGCGTTCGAGAATAGGTATTAACATGATTACTAGTGAGTCGCAACTATGGGTAAGTAGAAGTTTGAGAGAGAGCGTATATCAGCAGCCTGCTAACAATGAGTCGTACCATTTAGCAATGCAAAAAATGTACCATCTAGCAATGCACAGAATGCATCATCTAGTAACACACAAAATGCATCATCCAGCAGCGCACAAAATACACCATTTGGCAGTATAGGCCGAGAAATTTAAGGATATCCAGCGAATAGAGAAGCAGAGCACTGACCTTAAAATTACCAATTACCTTTTGTTATCGATTAACCGTTCGATAAACTTTAGACCCCACTAAATAGTCTGGCTTTTCAATTTTTGAATTCATTAAATACTAAACTTGAAAGTATCAAAATATCAAAATGCCTCAAAAATATTTATATTTAATATAAACTCGCAAAGTTAAAAGTTCAATAAGCCCCACTATTCTTAGTTTTGGTGTTCAGACATTACAAAAGAAATGTTATGCAAATTTCTACGGTGCCTCAAATATCTACCCAAAAATGTCTTCCAGCTTTTGGTTTATTACATGTGATATTATTATTCATACTCATACTCAATATTTTCGTTCTAATTGTTGGACGCTTCTTCGAAAGAACTCGAAAATTTGGCGATTAATCCTCTCGGAGTTCATTTTGCCGCTGCTTTTTTACGGCCCTGATTGCCACTTTTAGTGCTAATCGGAGTTTGATGAATCTTTCATCAAAAGATTGTGACGTTATCGTCTATTTACTAAATCTTTCTTTAACATTGATGTTTTCTTGATTAGCAAGACTAATTAACAATTTTTAAACTTGTTTACGCGGGACTCATCTTAACGCCGCATAATTGTATTTTTTTCTAGTCTGGATGGCCTATTTTCTATTCTTCATGCTTCAATCATTCGCTTATCACAAAATTTAAATATATTTGAACAATTTGAGTATTCAAATTCGTCACTGGAAGTTCTCTCGGACACCGTTAGGCCTTTACCCTTACTTTTGTGTTCAGACTCCAACCATCACAATTCTTAGCTCCTGTACTCACTATTCCTATGAGAAATATTCTCTTGCTTTTTTTATCTTCTCTCATGACAGGTCCTCCAGAATCTCCCTAACACAAAAAAAAAAGATATTTAATTATTACCACCTTTCTAGATCCTGTATTTAGACAAAAATAAAATATGAAATGAAAATAGTTATTGAATATTAACCACACCTTTCGCCCGATAGGTGTGTATTAGCCACTATTTTAAGTGCACATTCAGTATATTGATTAATATATTCTCAGTCGTGGGATGAGGTTACCAGTCGTTAACCAACAGATATACTTAGTTTTTATGGAGAGTCCGCTATAGAGTATATCATTTTTCAGTGAGAAACATACTGAATTTTCATCTGAAGCTTAGATCTTAACTTATTCAGAATAATCATTCCCTCAGGCAATATGTTTATATTTTGATTCTAAATTGAATGATTCCAGTGGATCTCATGACGTGTAATAGGCTTATCATTTCATTCCTAATTGCTATTATTCTATCGATTCATTTATGACAATTATAGATTATCTATTTCATATCAGCCTTGAATATCGTTATTCTCAATAAATATGTTTTATTTGGAGAGAATGTTCGTATAAAAATAACTGGAAATAGAACGTTTAAACAGCACAGTGCTGCTTTCTCAATACATGAATAAACAAAAACCATCAAGACAACAAAAAAATATAAATAGTGACTAGATAAGTTTAATATATTAACTTCCAAGATTGGTGAGCCGTGCTTATGGTTTAACTTATAATTCAATGTCCACAAGCCTCTTGAACTAGTGTTGTCGCGAGACGAGACGAGACGAGACTTTAGTGAGTCTCGTCTCGGTCTCGTGGTGGACTCGCCTAGCTCAGTCTCGTCTCGATCTCGCCTTGGTCTCGAGTAGGTCAGTCTCGTCCCGGTCTCGAGTCTCGTCATGATTTTCCAAAATAACATATTCTCATATGCGGGAATCAATTAATTCTACCTGATTATTATTTGCTATGAATTCTACCAAAAAAATGTATTTGTGTGTTTGGTGCGCAAAATTATGTTTCATAGTTTAGTCATAAATCCTCAGACGTGAGCTTCTGGCTCACTTCACAATCGTTAAGAACCACAAAAACACTACGCTACAAATAATGTGTCTTTCGAACTCCTTGCATTACACAATTATTCTCATATTGCTAAGCAGCTCCGGAAGTTATGATCACGTGATCACGTAGAACGCGCTTGCGTGTTGGATAAACTTAGCGTACAACCTACGTCAAATTTGCAATACTAACAGTCGCTCTGGGGTTTAACTCTAATTTGTAAAGATTGTCTTTTGACATCATTTTATAGACTTTCGACACGTACCACCTATCAGACAATTAAAGAAGTGATTTTATATCATCATCGTTGAAGACAGTCTTCCAGAAGTAAGAGACAAGATCATGTCTGTCTCCTTAGCTCGATGTCAGATTTGACAGTCGTATATTATAAAATAGTAACAATAGAATAAAATTATATCATTATAATAAATTGATAATAAATCAGGAGAATGATTAAACATGAATTCAATCTGATTTCAAGCATAGTACTAAATGACAGCATATACTTATCAATCATATTGTTTGCACCAACATACAATATTCAAGTTCCTATAGATGTAACTATGACATATCAACATTGGCTTATAGAGACTGCGATATATATCTCCAAGCTGTCTCTATGAATTAGAATGGAATCCCTGAAGCCACGAGGATTCGAGATAATAAAGAGGTGATAGTTTTATGCCACAAATGTGTTAACTTAAGCATTATAACAGGGTTGAGTCAAGAATCGCTGAGTTACAAAACATATTTTCCGAATTTCATAATGCTAGTTTAAACATGTGTTTGACGCCATCACGATATTTTCAAGATAAATTCATACAAACTAAATTCAGGCTACGAAAGCGTTCATTTGAATTGGTGGTAGGTCTAGGATGCCTACATGCTCAGTTTACGCATTATTTGCGATGTGTAGACCATCAAATTCGGAAGTAGATGAAGAAAAACCAAATTTTCAAATGAGGTTATGTTATTGACTGAATAACGGGCTATATGGTTCAAATCACTGAAATTTATGGAAGAATAGTATTGATTCTCTCTTCCTTTGACCCAGTCCAGCCTAATCTGATTCAATTTTGAATGAAATTAGATGAGACACAAGAATATAACTAGGAACCTCATAGGAGTCGATTTATGTAACGTATTTCCAGTCAAAATCAATTACAGTATGATAATATCTTCTTCCATTATGTTGATAATTTTGTGTGGAAATTAAAAATGTTGTACTAGTACTGGGACTCGTCCTGTTGCACAATCTTATCATGTAAAATCTGCTGCGGCCACACAGTAATTCCCCTACCAAAAATTTCATGCCCGGTTTCATCGCTGTTTCATAGATTTAGAGTGTCGCATCAGTTTTGACATTTGATCACCGGAAGTATAGAATCATAACGTGGATTACACTTATTATTTATTTTATATTCCTGCTAGGCCTATCTCTCCAAGAGCTTAAGATTGATACCAAACTAGACATCATTCAAATAATTTGTTAAAAAACAATTAAAGGCATGAAAATGAAAAGTGGCTATTGACCATTTCTGGCGAAATTGAGTTATGAACATATTATCACTCATCGATGTCATCCACATCGTTTAGCATGAGAAGTGCACGTATCCGCTTACTCTACTTTCCAGAAAATGGCATTAGATTATAAGCCAAATCACATTTCAGTATTCATTGAGTTCGAAAAGTATCTATGAACCGGATATGTGCAGTTTTCGTACTAACTATTTCCCGAAATTCCCAACCTAAAATATTGACATTAAGTGTTGTGTTATGAATGATTGTGAATATGAGTAGTATTGGACCATCTGAGGCAGAAGAGTTTGATGTTAGTAACGCTGATCCAGACTATGATGATGAAGTGATAGAGGAAAAAACAAGTAGTCGCAAAAGAAAGAAAAGGCCTGACGTGTGGGAAGAAAATGTACGCGAGTGTAAACGAAACTCAGGCGATGCCTATGTACGTACATGCGGAAAAAAACATACAGAATGCTTATTTATTTGGTCTTATATCAGTACATCAGGTGCTGAGGTGAAAAGTCAAATGCATATCAAATTAAAAAAATTAAAAATGGTCCTTTCACTATTTTCAAGTATAAGTGCTTCAAATATAAGGGCACAGAGATATTAGTTAGTGCGACACACAACTTGAGATCCCTCACTGAAAAATTTCAGTGGCTTAAAAATAGTTGGCCAAATCAAACTTAATGGAACCCTGAGAATCTTTATGACAAATCTATTCTCCTCAACTCTATGAAATTGAAAAATATGCAAGAACAAGAAGTATACATTCAATTGCATATGATTGATTGGTATCATAATTTGGGACAGATACCTAAGAAAGCTGAAGCTGCCGCAGATAATGGAAGTATGAGCGATTACTCTTCTGATTCAGAATAAAATATTTACATACGTCACTGCAATGTTTCTTCCTAATAAAATGTTTCAATTAGTGTTTCTTGTTATCAAAAACTTAAATTTTAATGTACCTATCCTGCAGGCTGAAGAAAAATTAGTATAAAAGCAGCACATATCCAAAATAATAAAAGTGAATAACTATAAAGAAAGAAAAATTATAATTTTCACTGGCTGATTCTTATACACATGAACAAAAAAATTATTTGTAAGAATGTCTTGTCGGTAGCTTTCATCTGTGCAAAGCCAAACAGTTTCTTGCCTTTCCTGCAAAACCAGGTTTTTGGTTCATAGCCATTTTTTATTCTCATGCCTTCAATTGACAATCGTTTAAATATTCTTTTTCACACTTCTATCAGAATTATTTCTGCAGGAGCTTTAGGTAATTTACCTAAACATGAAACCAAACATGATAGAACCAAATGACTCACTTTAAAAAAACAATCAACAAAAAATATTGTTATATAGGCTAAATATGGAGTAAATATTCTGAAAGAGCGGTAGAAAAAATGATTGTCTCAATCGAAAACTTATCCATCAGTAATCATCTTGAATCAACTATTATCACTACAGTTTGTTGATATTTACCTACTTGCTCTATATATAATTGCTTTCAGAAGAAATAAGAATAAATTTTAAGTTATTATGATACAAGTCTCGTCGAGAGTCTCGCGAGACTTTCGTCGAGACTTGACTCTGGTCTCGTCTCGGTCTCGAATTTTGGCTCGAGACCCATTCTATGGTCTCGTCTCGACTTCTTGAGGCGAGACGAGACGAGACCAAGACTGGTCTCGAGTCTCGTGGCAACACTATCTTGAATCAATTATTATCTTTAGCCAGGAGCTTTGTATTCTTGAAATCAATACTATATAATTCTTGAATAGCATGTTTAGCTACCGCAGACTTTTCTGGGTGGTTCAATCATGAATCTGCTTCTTTGCGGTGGAATGGCGGTTATTTGGAGCCGTCGGAACGATATGGTATAGTGATTCTCGTGAATGCTCATTCAAGAATAATAAGTTAAAAAAAAGTGCCTGTAACAGATATTTGAAAAAATGAAGAAAATAAACGTGTTCTATCTGGTATGGCGGCATGAAAGCACCACCAGAAAAGTATGATATTTTACTAGGTCGACTTTATTATTCAACGACTTCTGGAAAATACAAAAATATTTTTGTAACAAATCGTTGAAACTCGTGATTTAAGCTAAGTTCAATCAATTACCCTGCAACTGCGCTCCGACGACCAGCGCTATGACCATTATTTTTCTTCCATTGATTATCTAATTTGACCCCTGAAGGGTCGCCATACTAGTAACTAACTACTTGGAATCTCCTGTCCCTTTCTCCCAGTCTACTATGTCTATCTATGAACTCGAAATTTACTGGTACATGATAAAACAAGGTACCACAAACAAGAAATATAAATTCTCTGTTTGAACAAGTGTGAAACGAAACAAAAGAGAACTAGTCAAAATCAGGTCAAAACTCGAAACTGATCAAGATTGACAGAAAAACAGATATTCATCATTTTCAACATAAGAGAAAAATTAAAAATCCTGTCAGAGAAAAAATATTAATATTAAACCCATTGGAAAACAAATTTTCATTTCAAAATCCATTGGAAATAAAGAATAATAACAAGTGAAGTCTGAATAGCTCGAATGATGTACAAGAGCCTTGTCGACATGCTTTTCTTTCATTTCATCAAAATATAAGAGTTTGAATTTGAAAGTGCCAAAACACTCCTTATTTTATTAAATTAAATTATTAAATTTCGAACAAAAAGCAATAATTGTTATAATCAGTTATTCAAAATTATTTTTAGTGCTACTAAAATAGATGATGATCGATGGAAATCAATATCAAGTTACAAGATAGTTTTATATGTTTGCGTGCTATATCTTGAAAAAAACAGGTCGATATGCTTCTGGAACATCAATTAGACTGTTTAGACTTTGTTTTTTCTACCTCTCTTAATTTTTGGTAGATATTGATTTGAAGTTTTGCTTTCAGCTGAATTTCGGAATTTATTCTCTCTCTTCGATAAGCTTTTGAAGTTTTTCAATTTTTCTCTCTATTTTGGACTTAAGTTTACATTTCAGTAATTGTGAGTATATGCTTGTCATTATCTGTGAGTATACTTTCGAGTTTTGAATTGATTTTGTCCAGTATTTTGTACTTACCTCTCTAGTCTTTGGTTTTCGGTAATTTACGTTATTATCTTTCGATAAGTTTTGAGATCATAGATATATATAGGGAAATTCTAGGCTCGTTGTTCTTTTACGTTTTTAAAGTTTCAATTTTGATTGTCTCCTAATTTCATTGATATTGTTTGTAGCAATAGAATTTGAAACTTGGCTCTCGGTCTATTAGTGCTTGTAAATTGGAAAGAAATACTTAGAATGAAATAAGAACGCATATTTGTTTTTTTGATCGTATGATTCCATAATAATGATCTCACTCACATAACATGAATCCTTTCCTTGACTTTCTGAACAAATAACGTGTTTTGACACATTAATTTTGAGATCTCTCCATGCAAGGAAAGCACATTGTTGATGACTAACTGCTGGAACCTTAATATGATTCAGAAAATCTGATGCTCTGCCATTATTTATGTCGGTAAATCCCCATCCTGCTATTATCAAGTCTTCTAGAATACAGAAACAAAATCAAAGAAATATAGCACAAAAGATGATAAGTATCTGCAGAAAGTAAAGTTGGGGAAAGTTTTGGACGTGTATTTCTAAAGAACTGAGAGACTGTGCAATTATGATGAAATAAATCAGAATGCATTGAGACATTGAAGTGAATGTTACCTATCTGTGAAGGAATAAAATTTTTGTGTAGTGTTTGTGGAAATACTTAGATTGACCGAATGCGGAATGAATTGATGGATGATAAAATGTGATATTGAGGAGATTATGCTTGTTAATACTACTAGACCTTGTTTGCTGCTCTTTTAAAAAATATTGTCGTTGTAAAACATAGTTTGTGGACAGAAGTACCAAGGATTTTTCAAAATTTTCGTGATATGTATGAAAAAAGATCGACGAAAAAAATATAAATGTATGATGCGATTGAAACGCAATATATATATATATATATATATATATATATATATATATATATATATATATATATATATATATATATATATATATATATATATATATATATATATATATATATATATATATATTTTGTTTCGGAAAATTGAGGGACAATATACTCGTTATTGAGTACTGCAGCCTTCACATAAGTCAAGCCCGCCTCACACGACGCTTGTTTCATTGCTGGTTTTTCTGCATGGAGTTGTGCTGGCTACCGTGCTTGTTTTAATGATAGAAAGTAGAAAGTGACAGTCACTGCTGGCTTCGTTGCATGGTTGCTAGCTGGATTCCGTGATAGAACGTGTGCAGTTTTTCATGCCTGTTTGACTAATAGATTCGAACAGTGACCATTAGAAAGCTAGCTACTGATCACGTGAGTATAAAAAGTGACGTTGACATTTGATTTCAGAAAAGTGTCTTATTTGCTTTCCGATATTTTTCAAGACTTCTGGAAACATGTAGAAAAGAGATTCTAGATGCATTAAATTTCTGGTGAATTGACATCTGCCAGTTTAATTCGAAATTTGGCAGCTACATCTCATTCTAAATAGTTTCATCATATTTTGTGTGTCCCAATGGTTTGAACAATGCAAACTTATGGGTTGAGTCTACTGAAAGAATAATTGAAGGACTTTGGATCCAGGGTAGTGAATTTCAATGTCAAGATATAAATATTATAATGTAAGAGATATATTCTTGGGATTTCAGTCAATATTTTAATTTTATTTCTTTTCTGCCTTACAGTTTCGGCTGCACCTCAGCCATCCTCAAAAGCGAAATGAATTATTGTTTTGCTTTTGAGGATGGCTGAGGTGCAGCCGAAACTGTAAGGCAGAAAAGAAATAAAATTAAAATATTGACTGAAATCCCAAGAATATATCTCTTACATTATTCACATATCCAGTCAGCGTCAACCATTTTATCCAATAAATATTATAATCAGGAAATGTAGACATCAAAAAATATGGCAATTCTCTCCGATTATGTGTTATATCCCACATTTTATATATCTTTCATTTATAAATGTCCCTTATTTCTGTGCAAAAACCACAACCAACTTCATCAACGTTTTGATTGTCGACGCTCGTTCTACCAAGAATTTGTTTTTATTAATGAAGACTCAGTAATAATCATTCGTGGCATGGCTAACGGAAATTTTCTTCTAAATAGTCTCCATTTTTCTTGACATTTAAACGGTAATCTCTGGTGCCGTACGCATATCGAAAAGATCTGCTAATCCAATCTAGCATTGGGTGAAGCCAATATCGCATAGCACATATCACAACGTCCAGCGGCGCAGCCATCTAGGAACCAATCAGCGTAGCCCAGCAAGCAATCCAGCAACAAAACAAGCGTCGTATGACACGGGCTTCACTTCTGGCAAAAATCGAGCAATGGGATGGAAATTAATGATCAATTATTCAAATTTATTGTGCCTCAATTGAGACAGTAAGACATTCTCGACTAGGAAATAATCGATGAAATATTTTTAAAATGGAAGATGATTGAAAAGAAACTAATGAAATTATGATTATATTTCTAGGCTCAGATTATTGAATGCTTTGGAATATTATGAGATGATGAAGGAAAAAACTTTCCAGAACTAATTTTTTAAATAAATATGTTTTATTGGGTATACAAGTTCTGTATGAATTAAGGCGGGTCTCTGCGTAAAAGGCGATAATTGTTACTTTTCAAATCGTTATACAGCTTTCATTTGTCATTGGAATGGCAAATGTTATATATTATTTTGAAGATTAGGGGCTTATAAACAATTGTACGTATCGAAATTTGATAATCTTTTCTAGTTCCAGAGTAAAACGCCCCTAAGCAAAGTACAAATATTGATTTCAAGGCTTTTCAAATCGTTTTAACTCAAACATGATTTGACTTACACTTATGAAAATTAACTGTATGAGAGATATTACTGTTAGCTTCAAATTAGCGTATGGAATTTTCGAAAAATTATTCCAGTCTTCAGTAAAAACATTGTGAAATTCACTAAAATAGGTACTTTTCAAACCTATTTTTCTTGTATGAAAATCAGATAATCAGTTCAAATACCTATATGTTGATTCACTTTCAATCTTTATCTCTCATTTTTCAGCCATATATTTGTCAAAAAACCCATGTATTCGGGGTAATTAGCAAAATAAAATTGTAAATATTATTTATTTTGTTGGCCCATAGATGGCGTTAGTGAAATGATATATTTTCTGGAAGACTAGCCTTTGGCATAACTCCGCCTCCCAATTTGTTTCCTTAGCAACGAATTTTTGAATGAACTGTTAGGTACTCGAAAGTAAAAGCGGTATAAATGTGAATTTTGTTGATTTTTGAGGGATTTACCAGGATTTTTACTTTTCATCACTCGATTGCCGATAGAAAGTGAAAGTGGTTGATTTGTGGATTTTGTTGGTTTTTGATTTTTCTAAGTGTTGTGATATTTTTGAATATTTAATATTTAATACAGTATTAACAACGGTTCGCTTAAGCAAGACGAGAATTATAATGAGAAAATTAATTTCAAAAAGATGGTAACCATCTTCTTTATGAATATTCTCCGACGAAGTATGAAAAAATATAATACCAAAAAACAAAAACATGTATTCAGCATAAAATCTAGTCTCTGATGATTCTTCATTTCGAATACAAAAATATTCAAACAAAGAACTGATATGGCACGCTGTTTTGCTATTTAATAGCAAGAATTTATTCGAGTTGAATTTAAACTATACATTTATATTATCTTGCTAGATAATTCTAATTCATTGAGTTTTTATGATTGAAAATTCAGAAATATTATGATTTTGCAAGATAATTTTAATGCATTGAATTTTTATGATTGAATTAAAATTAAGTACATAATGGCAATCAGAAATTCTTATTATCTTGCAGGATAATTTTAATTCATTGAATTTTTTGATTGAATTAAAATTATGTACATAATGGAAATTCATAATTATTATTATCTTGCAGGATAATTTTAATGCATTGAATTTTTATGATTCAATTGGAATTATGAACATAATGGAAATCAGAAACTCTTATTATCTTGCAGGATAATTTTAATTTATTGAATTAAAACTATGTACATAATGAAAATTCATAATTATTATTATCTTGCAAGATAATTTTGATACATTAAATTTTTATGATTGAATTAAAATTATGTACACAATGATAATTCAGTATAGAGACTATCTAGCAAAATTATACAGAACCGTTGAATTTTTATGATTCAATGAAAATTATGTACATAATGGAAATACAGAATTATTATTATCTTGGAAGAAATTTTAATGCATCGAATTTTTATGATTGAAGTCAAATTATGTACATAATAGAAATTCAGTATTTTTATTATCTTACAGAATAATCTTAATTCATTGAATTTTTATAATTGAATTAAAATTATGTACATAATGGAAATTCAAAATAATTATTTTTTTGCAAGATAATTTTAATACATTGAATTTTTATGATTGAATTGAAATTATGTACATAATGGAGATTCGGAATTCTCATTATCTTGCAGGATACTTTTAATTCATTGAATTTTTATGATTGAATTAAAATTATGTACATAATAGAAATTCAGAATTATTATCACCTTGCAAGGTAATTTCAACCAATTGAATTTCTACGTTTGAATTAAAATTATGTCCATGATTTTGATTTAATTTATATTCAATCATAAAAATTCAATGGATTAATATTATCTTGCAAGATAATAATAATTCTGAATTTCTATTATGTACATAATTTTAATTCAATCATAAAAATTCAACGGTTCTGTATAATTTTGCTAGATAGTCTCTATGCTGAATTATCAATATGTACATAATTTGAATTCAACCATAAAAATTCAATGTAATAAAATTATCTTGCAAGATAAAAATAATTGCGAATTGCCATTATATACATAATTTTAATTCAATCAAAAAAATTCAGTGAATTAAAATTAT
Source organism: Dromius quadrimaculatus (assembly GCA_963989225.1). Taxonomy (NCBI): domain Eukaryota; kingdom Metazoa; phylum Arthropoda; class Insecta; order Coleoptera; family Carabidae; genus Dromius; species Dromius quadrimaculatus. The sequence continues at coordinate 52,593,837 of OZ022325.1, read as the reverse complement.
TCTGCAAGATAATAAGAATACTGAATTTCTATTATGCACATAATTTTGATTCAATCAAAAAAATTCAGTGAATTAAAATCATTCTGCAAGATAATAAGAATACTGAATTCCTATTATGTACATAATTTTAATTCAATCATAAAAATTCAATGCATCAAGATTATCTTGCAAGATAATAATGATCTGAATTCTTATTATGTACATAATTTTAATCCAATCATAAAAATTCAATGAATTGAAATTATCTTGCAAGATAATGATAATTCTGAATTACCATTATGTACATAATTTTAATTCAATCATAAAAATTCAACGCATTGAAATTATCTTGCAAGATAACAATAATTCTGAATTTCCATTATGTACATAATTTTAATTCATTTGAAAAAATTTAATGAATCAAAATTGTCCTGCAAGATAATAGGAACTTCGAATTACCATTATTCACATAATTTCAATCAGATCATAAAAATTCAATTCATTGGAATTATCTTGCAAGAAAATAATTATTCTAAACTTCCATCATGTACATAATTTTAGTTCAATCATAAAAATTCAATGAATAAAAATTATTCTGCAAGATAATAAGAATACTGAATTTCTATTATGTGCATAATTTTAATCTAATCATAAAAATTCAATGCATTAAATTTATCTTGCAAGATGATAATAATTCTGAATTTTTATTATGTTTATAATTCCAATTCAATTATAAAAATTCAACGGTTCCGTATAATTTTGCTAGATAGTCTCTATGCTGAATTTTGATTATGTACATAATTTTAATTCACCCATAAGAATTCAATGTATTTAAATTATCTTGCAAGATAATAATAATTCTGAATTACCATTATGTACATAATTTTAATTCAATCATAAGAATCCAATGCATTAAAATTTTCTTGCAAAGTAATAATAATTCTGAATTTTTATTATGAACATAATTCTAATTCAATCATAAAAATTCAATCAATTGTAATTATCTTGCAAGATAATGATAATTCTGAATTACCATTATGTACATAATTTTAATTCAATCATAAAAATTCAATGCATTAAAATAATCTTGCAAGTTAATAATAATTCTGAATTTTCATTATGTACATAATTTTAATTCAATCATAAAAATCCAATGAATTAAATTATCTTGCAAGATAAAAAAATATGTATAATTTAAATTTAAGTGGAATAAATTTTTGCTATTGAATAGCAAAACGGCGTGTCATAAACTGACGTGCGCCCACTCTGGTTGATGATGTACTGACGATCCTCCCTCCTTATCAGTCAATACTCATTTTTAACCCCACCCACAATGCTGCTTTCTGTTACCGTCCCCTTTACACCTGCAAGACCTTAGATGGTCATTGATTGCAAGAGACCCCCCTTAATGAGAAACACAAAGTTTCGACAGCAAAGTGCTACCTTTTCTAAGTGTAAAGAAATATTTCTTGAAAAAGGCAACTCTCCATTTTGTATTCTTTCACCGGAAGATCGCCAAACGATATGGATCATTGATTTGTTTTATGAAATGCTGTGGATTGAGCCTTGCTGGATCTGTGACTGTGCAATATGTGAATGAAAATAAAATTTCTCCGGAAATTGATCATATATTTTACAGTAAATAGATAATTACCTTGATCGCTGCCTATCTGAGCTTCTGAAGTTGGTAGACAGATAGGCTTTACATGAGTTTTCCAAAAATTCACTCCTGGCGCTATTTTCAGTAATGCTATATCATTACTTTCACTCCTACTATTATAATGTCCATGTATCCAGTAACTCTTGACAGCTTTTACAATTCTGTTAGCTGCAAAATGTTGAAAAATACACGATATAATTTGGACAAAAAAATCAAATTGTTACAATCATGATAAAAAAGTCTTCGTATATAAAATAGGAGGTATTGTATCATGAGTTTCTGACAATTTGAGATTTTGCGTAATCTTCACGATTTAGACCCTATCAAATACAAAAATATGATTTGTCTCAAAGCACGATAATATTATGACGACGCGTACGAATCTTTGACTGGAATTTTATATTTGAGTTTTTTATTGAAAACCTGTTTTGAATTTTGTGAATAAGCTTCACTCTATCAGTGGTATTCAGCATAAAATATGAAATAGGAAAATTTACAGTTACTTACATCATCTTTCAAATTATCAGTGGGGTTCATTTGTTAATATTAAAGTAAATTACTATTATAAGAAAAGATATGTTTTTGAGAAACCTGCGAAGAGAAGGAATACTGAAAATCATAATGTGAAAAAATCTGACGTGAACATCACGTGACTTACTTGTACATCATTGGATATATATATATATATATATATATTGTGATTGATCATATATATCATTGGATATGTACCGGGTGTTTCAGACCACCTGTACCACCCAAATATTTAGCGAAATGCTAAACGGGTTAATAAAAGAAAAAATACGTATGGAATAATTTCTAGGAGTCTATTGAATAGTAGCAAATTCAAGTCCACCTCCTCACCCCCTGAGGGTAGAGAGGGTGCAACTTTCAAATTTCGAATGGCAACCTCTCCATTTTGATGCAGATTTGGATTCTCATTTAAAAAATATGAAGTTTTTGTCTAGAACTTTTTTTCATGTTCTTGACAGATGGCGCAGTAATCGCAAAGATTAGTTATTTCTCGTAATTACTTCAACGGCTAATACTATATGTAACCTAGGCTTGCACAGTCTTCAAAGCACATTTTTTGAGTGAGGAGTGCGACCGGGAAAGCGTTCTTGCCAATTTCTGGCGGCTGCTCTGAACCCACTACTCTCGCCCAAAATTTGCAACATATCAGCAGCTTCCCTATTGTTATAAACCATTTTAACAACAATAAAATTTTTCAAACGCTTTGACTCTTCTGACAAGAAGTCTTGCCGGATTTTGTTTATAAACACGTCTCCTACGCCGCAATTTTAAAAGCAATGTACGGCTGAAATATTTATTTATTACCCAGTATTAGCCGTTGAACTTATCTTTGCGATTACAGCGCCATTTTTCAGGAACATGAAGAAATTATTCAGGCAAAAATTTCATATTCTTCAGTTGAAAATCCAAATCTGCATTTAAAAGTAGAGGATGCCATTTAAAATTTGAAAGTTCCACCCTCCCCTCCTGAGGGGTGGGGTTGACTTAAATTTGCTACTATTCAATAGAATCTTAGAAATCATTCTACATATTTTTTCTTTTTTCAATCCGTTCAGCATTTCACGAGATATTTGAGTGGTACTGGTGGTCTGAAACACCCGGTATAATCAAACACAAAATCTCATCGTTCCACAGTTGATCGTTTTGAATTTACTCAAGAGATTCTAAAAATCTGTCAAGTAAAATGCCCTTCCAGTCAAGTCGGTTGCTATGGAAACAGTAGGCCAATATTCTTATAGGTACTACAACATTCCTAGTTACTGATTTCCAGAATTCTACGACTACCAACAGATCTGAATTTATGCGCAAAATTAAAAAATTAATTTCTACTGAAGTGCACTTCCGGTTCAGTCTATTGTTATGAAGATAGTAGGCGATCATTCAGATGCTACAGCAGACTGAAATACCAAATTTCAATATTCTACACCTTATCGTTACGAATTTATGCGATAAATTCCAAAAGACTGTTTAGTAAAGTGTACTTCCGGGTCGATAGATCTCAATAAAAATAGGATATGAGCATTAAGACGGTATAATCGTCCTAAATACGAAGTTCTAACAATCTACGATCAATCGTTTAGGATTCATGCGGAAAATTCAAAAAATGTTTCGGATAATGTGCTCTTCTGGCTTAGTCGATAGCAATCATAATGCAAGGTGTACAACTAGATATTTTAAAAGTGCCCAATACAAAATTTGAATATTCTACGACTGATTGTTTAGAATTGATGCGGAAAATTCAAAAAGTCTGTCATATAAAGTGCACTTCCGGCTCAGCCGATTAATACAAAAATGAAAGATGACCATTAAGATGCTACAGCAATTTCAAATGCTAGATTTCAGTATCCTACGGCTGATCATTCTGGATTTATGCAGAAAATTAAAAAATAGTCTTAAGTAAAGTGCACTTCCAGCTCAGCCGATCGCAATCATAGTGCAAGATGTACAATAAGATGTTATAGAAGTGCCCAATACGAAATTTCAATATGCTATGGCTAATCATTCTAGATTTATGCAAAAAATTCAAAAAAAGTTTCAAATAAAGTGCACTTCTGGCTTTGCCGATTCATACAAAAATAAAAGTTGACAATTCTGATATAACATTAAGTTCAAATACTGAATTTCAACATTCTACGATTATTCATTCTGGATTTATTAGAAAAATTTGAAAACAGTTTCAAGTAAAGTGCGCTTTCGGTACAGACGATTGGAACCATAATACGAGGTGCACAACTATATCCTATATCAGTTTTAAATACAAGATTTCAACATTATACGTGCAACCAGTTTTGAGATTTGCGAGTTACGCACGAACGCACGCACGCATGTATGAACGCACGCACGAACATACGTACCGACATCAAGCCAAAAATACTCAAAATGGATTCAGGGATATTTCCATCAAAATTTCGATAGGTGAATTTTGTCGGTTTCACAATACTTATTTGTTACTTTGTACAAGTAAGTAATTAGAATTATCATAACTCATATTTGGATACCACATGCAAAAGTTCGTCAATAATTCTTTCCCGAATAACGAATTTGGTTCTATCTTATTTGATAATTAATTGAAGCTCTTGGCGGAAAGTGAAAGTGTTAGCAATGATATAATGATTGTCATTTGTATTTTCCACAAGTTATTCAAATGATGTCTGATTTGGTATCAATTTAAAGCTCTCGGGAAGATAAATTCAGTAAAATCTAGAGTTTCCAATTGGTTATTGTTCTCTCATAACTTATCCAGATTATGCAAAGTTTAGGATCAACTAAGGCAAGTGGACAGGAAATTCATGGCCATTGTAAAATAAAATAATGATTTCATTGCCATCTATTACTTTGACAATCTCTGAAACCGTAATGGAACTATTCATATAAGCATTCATGGTCGGGGAAGTACTGTGGCAGCCATAGCAATTCTTTTCTCACTATATGTCCACTTGTATTGATGAAGTTTCAATATAGTAAGTTCATGTTATAAGGATATAATTTATAACATTCTCAGACGCATCGGTTTCTGAGCGAACTAGTGGAAGCAACGAGCGAGACTGATTGATAAGATGACTTGTAGGTTATGTACGAGCTGCATTAAAAAACTTGATACTTGATTGCATTGTAGATTATTGAGTTCTGCATTTTCAGAAATAATCAAACAATCATTCACCATATCATAGCTCTCACATAAAATACTGTTCTTCTATTATATTTCAAACTCGTTCCTGAGGTACAGCGTTATGAAGGTTAGCCGGATTTCAGAGAAAAGGTCAAAAAAATTGAATCACGCCGAATATAAATGGTTAGTAGCAGAATGTTTTTATTGTTTCATGTGTAAAATTTCTTGCGGAATTGAACGGTAGAATAAAAATCAGGGTGTTATATTTAGAACAAGCAAGTTGAGGTCAATTTTCGATCAAACCAAATGTGCTACTGGTTAGAAAATATTTTAGTTGAAATGGACATAGATACCAAATTTTGTAAAATCATTTCGAATAGTATTTGAAATATGAAGAGTGTAAGCTCGTTGTGGGACACCGTGTATAGCTGGAAGTAGAGAACAATAAAAACGAATATTTTTGTGAATCAAACAATATTGTTACGGTGACAAATTTGACAAAAATATGTACATAAAGTTTATTGATGATAACCGTAAGGAGAATATCAAACCCATAGTATTTATATCGTCAAGATGATTAATAGTTACAGCTGCTTGTTCATCTTGACACAATAAACCTGTCCACACAGAAACCATTGGACTCTACTCTAGCTTAGATTGGAAAAATATACATCTAGGTCTTCTAATATTCAAAATAATTTACAAGATCGTGAGAAATAAAACATGACAAATTGGAACGAATGAGATCTCTTGCAACATTTGTAGCAAATACGAATCTATTTTCACTTGCCTTGAAATCTGTCGTTGACTCCTAAAGTCACTTGAAAAAAGTTTTGTGGTAGTTTTTCATCACAATCGAAGAAACAATGGGCTGCACTCAAAAGGTACTTGGGTGCTATTAAAGTTGCACCACAGTAATGGTAATTTGATTTATCATGCAATGAAGCGATCCATGGATATGCCACTGAAATTTTATAAGGATATTGTTTTTCTTCTGAATGAATTCACGAGAAAAGACGCCACAATTACAAATCATTTGTTATAATCGAACTGCTTTGACATAGACTTGTGTGTTTGATTCCAACTGTTCTCGATTAAAGTCAAACGAATCATACAAAAAAAATTTGTTACTTCGCTTCTGTGAAAAGTAGAGTGAAGTTAATCTGTTCTAGCAGCGCAAAGAGTAAATTTATCAAAGCAAATTTCTCAAGATTCAGGTTTATTGCACCAGTAGTGAGAATTTAAATCGGCGCGCACTAGTCCGCTCCTGCGGTCAATTTACTCTATTTGATCATATGCTAGTTCGTTCTGGTGACCGTATGCTAGTTTGCTCCCGTCACATAAGAAGATGAAAGTAATTTTTCGCCCTTTTGTTTGTTTTGGTGCGAAGCATCGCCAGTTGAAGAAAAAGCTACTGTTTCAAGTTACGCGAGACTCCACAAGTCGGGCTCGATTAGAGCAGACAAAGCCCGCTCGTTTATTCTGGTGCGAGGCACCGCCGTTCGAAAACAAAACCACTGTTTCAAGTTACGCGAGACTCTACATATTGAGCTCGGTCAGAGCGGGCGAGGCTCGCCTATTCGTATTGGTGTTGGTTGAAAATAGGGACATCACTGCTCTGATGGTTGCGTGGTTTTCAGTATGTTCAATCACAGTTTCACACAAATTCAAAGTTTCAATGTACTAATAATAAACATAAACATGAGTACCCACCCCTATTGCTCATTATCGGTAGATAACTATCGGCCTTCCTAGAGACTGCAACATAAGCGAACTTACCTACGACTCTTTACACAAAAGAGATTAAAAATTAACTGTAAGAGCTAACTTGTATGCGCCCGTTTAAATGTTAGGAACCAGAGAGAGAGAGAGAGAGAGAAAAAATCTTCACGCATGTGTGATGGCTCATGTGGCTTCTTCCTTTGTGAATTCATCTCTGTTCAAGGATCACCTAGTCTAACAAAGTCTATACGGGATATAGTTATAAATTGAAAAGTATCAATATTATTTATATGCTTGAGAATAAAACTATCATTCTACAAGGAATACTGAGTTTTTGCTCAAATTCGAGTTCTATGAATAGAAGATTTCAGCAAGATAATAAGTGCCGCATGGAAAATTTGTGAAGCATGCAAAGTTGCCCAATTTGGTCTAGAACTTCGAAAAGAAAAAAATCTGACGTCAACATTACGTGACTTACTTGTACATCATTTGATATGTTCACAAATTCATTCAATAAAGTTTTCTTTCACTTCAGAAAAAAGTTAATATAATTTTAATAATATTTTGACTTGTACAATGTCAAACAAAATCAAAAAATTGACAACAGATTATCATTGCCTAGCTTATCATTTCAATTGAAATGATTGTTTCATTCGGTAAATTCTGAATGTCTGTTATACATATAAACTGCACTTCTTGCTCAGCCGATGAATACAAAAATAGTAGATAACTATTTTGATGCTAAAACAAGTTTAAACACTAAATTTCAAAAAAAGTTTCAAGCAAAGTGCACTTCTGGCTTGGACGATTCATACAGTAATAGCAGATAACCATTCTGATACAACATCAAGTTCAAATATTCAATTTCAACATCCTACGATAATCATTCTGGATTTATCAGAAAAAAATCTCGATAGGTGAATTTTGTCGGTTTCACAATACTTTCTTGTACTTAGTATAAGTAAGTTGAATTAGTGGTAAAAAAAAGATAGAAATTTTGAATGAATCTTAACCTAGTGAAAGAAGTATCGAAAATCTTTGTAAGTAGAAGCATATTTTTTGCACGATTGGGCGTTTTCATGTGTTTACCGGCCCTCTATTCGAGGTTTTATATTGATTGTACCAGCAAACTGTGGTAACTATGGTTATGCTGACTTACCGCCCACAAGCAAAGGCGGTAAGTAAAATTATGGATTTTTACAGAAAATATTCATTCATTTATCTTTATTTGTTATTGAATACTCACAGTGAAATGCCAAACTTGACAGCTGACAGCAAATAAACAACCATCAGTAGTAAATCAATTTGAAAAAGAAAATTCAGATCCATATTGATAGATCTTCCAATCGTGCAAAAATTTTGTAAGCATTAAGGTCAATAAGTACAGTACCGATCTCGTATAATATTTGAAGACCCGCCAAGGCTTGGTCTTCAAACTATTATTCTCAATCGGTAAATGGAAAAAATTATAATTGTGGATCATGGCTTCCGTTGGTATTTTTCATTTCATTGTTATCTGGCATGATGATATTAGGAAATAATATTAGGCAATGTGTTCGTTATAGTGTTTTAATTTATTATAAAAGTGATAGCACACAAAATGTGTGAGACAGAATGTAATATCAATCAATAAAATAAATCATGATGATAATTGAGTGAAGAAAATTCAGTCAAATAATATTTTTATTTCTTTTTCTCTCTACAGTTTCAACCCCACCCAGACAGCTCCATCTACACATCCATTAAGATAAATTATAGAAGCTATGTCTTGTAGTGTTTGTTTGATGAAAATGTGGGGAATGGGAATATTCAGTGCTGCCGATTCGTCGCCACCGGTTCAGCGCGGCTATTTTGTCGCAGACCATTTCAACGCTAGCTGGTTCAGCGCTGGTTGGTGACAAAACAATTGTTCCAAGTTTCACAAGATTTCACACGTCGAGCTCGGTCAGAAGGGGCAAAGCACGCTCGTTCATTCTGATGGGAGGCACCACCGGTTGAGAAAAAAAAAACACTGAATCAAGCTACGCAAGATTTCACACGTCGAGCCTAAATTCGTAGTTCAAATATTAATCAATGCTTGATGACGAAACGGCCGCGCCGAACCGGTGGCGCTGAAACTTCCAAGACCCGAGAATGTAGTCGCAGTTGAAAAAATTTGTTTGTAAGATCAATGTAATAAATTTGAAATTTTCGAATGAATTCAAAAAGTTCAGTATTGAGACACTTTAGTGCATATCATACAAAAAGTATCGTATGCAACACGGATACTGAATGACCGTCATCATTGATACAGATGGAAATGACTTCACAAAGTTTCGTCTTGGGCTTCGTCTTTGCCTTTTTTGAATGCAGCCAACTTCACTGTAGACAATAATAGATTATTGAGTTCTGCATTTTCAGAAATAATCAAACAATCATTCACCATATCATAGCTCTCACATAAAATACTGTTCTTCTATTATATTTCAAACTCGTTCCTGAGGTACAGCGTTATGAAGGTTAGCCGGATTTCAGAGAAAAGGTCAAAAAAATTGAATCACGCCGAATATAAATGGTTAGTAGCAGAATGTTTTTATTGTTTCATGTGTAAAATTTCTTGCGGAATTGAACGGTAGAATAAAAATCAGGGTGTTATATTTAGAACAAGCAAGTTGAGGTCAATTTTCGATCAAACCAAATGTGCTACTGGTTAGAAAATATTTTAGTTGAAATGGACATAGATACCAAATTTTGTAAAATCATTTCGAATAGTATTTGAAATATGAAGAGTGTAAGCTCGTTGTGGGACACCGTGTATAGCTGGAAGTAGAGAACAATAAAAACGAATATTTTTGTGAATCAAACAATATTGTTACGGTGACAAATTTGACAAAAATATGTACATAAAGTTTATTGATGATAACCGTAAGGAGAATATCAAACCCATAGTATTTATATCGTCAAGATGATTAATAGTTACAGCTGCTTGTTCATCTTGACACAATAAACCTGTCCACACAGAAACCATTGGACTCTACTCTAGCTTAGATTGGAAAAATATACATCTAGGTCTTCTAATATTCAAAATAATTTACAAGATCGTGAGAAATAAAACATGACAAATTGGAACGAATGAGATCTCTTGCAACATTTGTAGCAAATACGAATCTATTTTCACTTGCCTTGAAATCTGTCGTTGACTCCTAAAGTCACTTGAAAAAAGTTTTGTGGTAGTTTTTCATCACAATCGAAGAAACAATGGGCTGCACTCAAAAGGTACTTGGGTGCTATTAAAGTTGCACCACAGTAATGGTAATTTGATTTATCATGCAATGAAGCGATCCATGGATATGCCACTGAAATGTCTTGTAGTGTTTGTTTGATGAAAATGTGGGGAATGGGAATATTCAGTGCTGCCGATTCGTCGCCACCGGTTCAGCGCGGCTATTTTGTCGCAGACCATTTCAACGCTAGCTGGTTCAGCGCTGGTTGGTGACAAAACAATTGTTCCAAGTTTCACAAGATTTCACACGTCGAGCTCGGTCAGAAGGGGCAAAGCACGCTCGTTCATTCTGATGGGAGGCACCACCGGTTGAGAAAAAAAAACACTGAATCAAGCTACGCAAGATTTCACACGTCGAGCCTAAATTCGTAGTTCAAATATTAATCAATGCTTGATGACGAAACGGCCGCGCCGAACCGGTGGCGCTGAAACTTCCAAGACCCGAGAATGTAGTCGCAGTTGAAAAAATTTGTTTGTAAGATAAATGTAATAAATTTGAAATTTTCGAATGAATTCAAAAAGTTCAGTATTGAGACACTTTAGTGCATATCATACAAAAAGTATCGTATGCAACACGGATACTGAATGACCGTCATCATTGATACAGATGGAAATGACTTCACAAAGTTTCGTCTTGGGCTTCGTCTTTGCCTTTTTTGAATGCAGCCAACTTCACTGTAGACAATAATGATGGTCGTTCGGACCGAATGAAAGTATATCAATGGGCTCGTTCGGGTGTTCTTCAATTCTCACATAATGTTATTCAGAATCTTGAAATATGAATACCGTCACTTTAATTTTTCTCAAAAAATGTTTAATGACGCCGAGAATAATGTTTAAAATCCTGATGACGTCATAGCTACTAAATCGTAAGAATGTTGTTGGACATTATACGTGTACGCTGAGATAAAATGTAAACGTATGTCGAGTCAGTTGCAATGGTGCTACTCAACTAAACATCCCAACTGATTATTAGCAGGAAATGTGTGGTCTACTGTACAACTCTGTGTTACAGCTGAGCAAATTTAGTAGCTGTTATGTCATGAATGGCGCATGTTCCGATGAACATTTTCATTCTAATAATTCGAGTTAAATACTGAGCAAAACATGATTATTTTCATATTTATATCAACAATTAACAACTAACTTTTATGTGCAATATGTAATTTTCGAGAGTTTTTAAATCGAACGAGCCAATTGTGTGTATGAGGAGCAAAATATTGTAATGATTGTTATTTTGGGAGTAAGCTTAAGTCAGTAGTAGTGGCTCGAATATGTGAGAAAAATATTACGTGAAAGACATCTAGAGACAACATACATATGTGGAAGAATCTAAATGTAAGCTTGCAGCACAGTCAATGTATGAAAAAATTATTTTCTGTAGATTTGTTGTGTGTGAGAGCTTTCAAGATGAATGTTATTCATTTGCTGAATGCATGTTACTCTATTATTTTTGCCAATATCATTTAGGAAAAAAGCGTGATTCTTATGAAAGAGAATGACTGTGATAAATAAGAATATTTGAACTGATAAAAATGAGATTCCTTGTTGAAACAATGAATATTACTGTCAGGTGCTCTCTCTCCCCCATTTATGCAAGGTGAGGCGTCAATTGAACTAATTCCACATTGTAAATCATTTATGATTTCAGATGTCGCATGTGTTCCGCTTGAAAAGTTCAATTCTGGAATTGAGAGAAAACATGAGAATGTAGACTGTCCATCAATTCAAATAATATAAATTCAAGCTCATATTCTCTGATTGATGCAAGTCAAAATATTTTATAAACCTAATCTCCATATAAGAGAAGCTATGTGCGTTGTTGAATTCGGTAGAGCAAGCAGATCAAATTGAGACGTATTGTTTTATGAATAGATGATTGCATTTCACATAATAAGTGGTTATTTGTATCGTGAGTATAAAGCTTACTACAAATTTAGGAAAGAATATACCTTTTCTTATCCAAAATTTCTCGTAGAATGAATTTTTATCTCTGAATTTTTTTATGAAGTGCGAGAACTTTGATATCATTTCAGGGCTATTCGAACTTTTCCAATCATGAACTTACCTCCAAGCAAACTCAATAGGAGCAATTCTATCAGGGCATTCAATCTCATTATCAACAAATTACTCTGGCAGTTGTTCGAAAAAACGATGAATTGCAACATAAAGTTCCAACAATAAATTTTTGTTTGTAAACTATCTGACTTGTCCATAAAATATATTGATTTATTATGAGATTTATTACACTCTAGGCCATTGATGATTACATTATGAAAAAATTCTTATGGAGTGAATATTCGTTGCTGATTTTCATATAGGAACTAATTGGAGTGATTTTTACTTGTACAAAGTAACAAGTGAGTATTGGGAAACCGACAAAATTCACCTATCAAGATTTTGATGAAAATCTCCGTTTTAAGCATTCCTGAATCCATTTTGACTATTTTTGGCTTGATGTCGGTACATCTGTGCGTGCGTGCGTGCGTAACTCGCAAATGTCAAAACTTGTTGAACGTATAATGTTGAAATTTTGTATTTAAGACTGGTAAAGAGTCTGGTTGTGCTCCTCGCATTATGGTTCCAATCTTCTGTACCGGAAGTGCACTTTACTTGGAACTTTTTCCAAATTTTTCTAATAAATCCAGCATCATCAACCGTAGGATCTTGAAATTCAGTATTTGAACTTGATGTTATATCAGAATGATTATCTGCTATTTTGTAAGAATCGGCCAGGCCAGAAGTGCACTTTACTTGAAACTTTTTTTGAATTTTTTGTTTAAATATAGAATGATCCGCCATAGCATATTGAAATTTCGCATGAAGCACTTCTATAACATCTTATTGTATATCTTGCATTATGATTGCGATCGGCCAAGCCAGAAGTGCACTGGACTTGAAACTTTTTTCTAATTTTCCGCATAAATCCAGAATGATCAGCCGTAAGATATTGAAATTTGGCATTTGAAATTGCTGTAGCATCTTGAAATGGTCATCTTCTATTTTTGTAACAATCGGCTGAGCCGGAAGTGCACTTTATATGACAGACTTTTTGAATTTTCCGCATAAATTCTGAATAATCAGTCGTAGAATATTCAAATTTTGTATTAGGCACTTTTATAATATCTAATTTTGTACACCTTGCATTATGATTGCTATCGACTAAGGTCCAGTTGTATACAGTCTAAGCATATCCAAAGTTTGATAAAACCAAGTTTAATTTCTATGATAACATTTGTTGAAATAATTGTAACTATAGAAATTGAACTTGGTTTTTCTAAACTTTGGATAAGCTCAGACTGTACAACTGGGCCAGTCGGAAGAGCACTTTACTAGAAACATTTTTTGAATTTTCCGCATAATTCCAAAATGATTGAACGTAGATTGTTAGAACTCCGTATTTAGGACGATTATACCGTCTAGATACTCATATTCTATTTTTATTGAGATTCACCGAGTCGGAAGTGCACTTTACACTTGACAGTATTTGGGAATTTTTCGCATAAATTCGAAACGATCAGGTATAGAATATTGAAATTTGGTATTTCAGTCTGCTGTAGCATCTGAATGATTGCCTACTATTTATATAACAATAGACTGAACCGAAAATGCACTTCAGTAGGAATTTATTTTTTAATTTTGCGCATAAGTTCAGATCTGTTGGTAGTCGTAGAATTTTGGAAATCAGTATTTAGGAATATTGTAGTATAAGAATAACGGCCTACTATTTCCATAGCAACCAACTTGACTGGAAGCGCATTTCACTTAACAGATTTTTAGAATCTCTTGAGTAAATCTAAAATGATTAACTGTGGAACAATGAGATTTTGTGTTTGATTATACATATCCAATGATCTATATGATCAAACATAAAATCACATCGTATTATATATATATATCCAATGATGTACCAGTAAGTCACGTGATGTTCACGTCAGATTTTTTGTTTATATTCATGCTTACGGAATTTCATCTCATGTTACTCTAATTGGAAGAAATTCTATTGAAATACACTTTTTGTTTCTTGTAAGATGAACACTTGAACAAGACATTGTCTCCTCTAATTTTTTCAAATGAATTTCTCTGGATTGTTTCTATTGAATATTGAAGGTACACTTGATTCGTCAAGTCTCGAAGTCTGATCAAAAATAAGCTCTGTGATAATTTAGTAAGAGCTACTGATGACGTTAATGTTATTATTATGTAGAAGAAATTTCATGCGCCAAACCTGTTCTTTTTTTATTACTCATGTAGGATAAATACTATTTTGCGCACGCTTTTCTGGACGGTAAATAGCTCTTTGGTTATTCAATTATTACTATACGAATTTGTATGTGTGCCGGATATAATTTACGTGCAACAATTTCACAAGCCATTTACCTCCTGGGAAAATAAGTGCAAAATAGTAATTATCCAGCATTCGTCATAAAAAATAATATCTGCAGCTTGTACGGTGTTGTCAATCGCCAAACATCATTCTTGTGGGCAATCGACAAATTGTCGCACTTGTTGAACAATATACAAAATTTGTATCTAAAAAGATTTTTTTAGATTTTAGAAATAGATAAAAGTCAGAAAGTACTTGATAATAGCCTTTTTTTGCGAAGTTTTTCCAGATCATTTTCATGAGCTTCAATAGATGATCAAGGCCCGGTTGTACAATCTAAGCTTATCTGCCGTTTAGTTAAACTTCGCTTGTTTCCTATGGTTACAATTATTTCAGTAATTGTATCCATAGTAAATGAACTCGGTTCGAATAAACTGTAGATAAGCTTTGATTGTACAACCGGGCCCAAAAGAGAAATCCTTCACTTACACTATTTTGCTCATTTGCGAGTCATCTTCGTGCAATAAATAGAAGCAGGAACTTTTCCAGCTGATTTCTTACTGTGAAACTTCTTGGGTCCAGGTGAACTAATAGGAAGTTTTGGCAAGCCACCGCTAATTGTATGTTAACGATAACGTGAGAAATAAATTTTCTTACAAATTTCTACTGACATTGACGAATGAGGTCATTGTTACATTGATGGTGCCCAGTTCCGTGGTTTTTCATGCGTACGTCGAAATTTAAGCTAACATTATTCAGTATGCTTACGCAAAGAAACTCGTCCCTTATGTTAGCGTTATCGTTTCTCTAGTGAAGACTTGCAAAAACATTTTATATATTTTCACTCTTTCGACAGTTCTTTTGTTAAATCCATAAGAAATATTCCCTAATTCCAAAATGACGAAATATATTTGCAGATAATACAAAATTCTGGAAAGAAAGCTGGGATCTTTGGAAATTTGAGGAAAATTATTTGACGTCCTCGAATACGCAGGCATAAGTCCTAGAAGTATACAATTCAAAGACACCGACCACAAAGTAATACAAAAGTTGAATAATATTTTGCATAAGTTGGGAAATAATGATAAATAGTAATAATAATAAGAAGTCACAATAAAATCCATAGAATACTTCTTTATTCACTACAATGTAATCATAGGTACTAAGACGATATATACGAGTATGACTCATCAACTTTTTTTTTGTCTATTTAATACAATATTATCTGAATCGTGCAGATCAATATAATTTGTTCAAAAGCACACTTATAACATTCACATTCACAGCGCAGATTTATTATAATCCCGCAAAGCGGCTTTGATCATCGCAAATTTGACAGAATAAAATCTTTGTCACGGAAAACTTTCTTCAACCGTTCTGTGCTAAAACATTTTTTATTTCCATTCGCGACTTCCTGCCTTGACAAAAAACCGTTTTTAATTAAAAGCCCCAAAAAATTTAATCTAGCGGTAGCCCAAGCAACTAACATTCAGAATAAATTCAGTACCGCCACTACGTCTGTCGCTATCCCCGTAGCGACAACTCACAACTGAAATTAAAGAAAAAAAAAAATAGACAACTAATTACTTAAGAACTAATCCCTGTTCACCTATACAGGGTGTTCAATTCAAGTAGCGCACCATTACTATCAGGAGAGGTACAAGAGCTTAAGGGTGTCGTTTACCTAAATCATGAAATCATGGTTTACGCATATCAAATTATTTCTCGTCACATATATTATTTTTGATGATCAACTAGTGCTTCTGATAGATAAATCTTCAAGGAATGGAACCTGCTTCACCGATTTTTAAAATTTTCATCCATTTGTTGTAAAAAGAGTCATACATTTTGCAATTTTTACGCATATATTTCTCATATAAATTCAATCATTTTGCTGTAAGTTGCATATAATGATTATTTCATTGGATTTTTTTCGATAATATATTGTATATACGTTAATAGTATATGAAAATAAGTATGCATTATTCCAATTTTATTTATTTATAAATATATGAACAAAAAACTAAAAAATTGAGCTTTACACGGATATCAAATTTCTGCTTTCATGAGACTACTGTTTTAAAAAACTTTTTCTCAGTATATTGTAAATCACTATATCTATGGAATCATGTGAGCGGAATCTTGAAATTGTTTATATTTTCCGAGAAATAAGTACATTAACTGAAATAAACAAATGATATTTTACGACATTCTATCATATTTTAAGATGCAAAAATTTACATATGCCTACCTCCAAGAATAGTCTATAGAACGTACTACTCCAATTTTCAATCATTCCACTGTAATTACAGATAAACGTAAAAATTTGTTGCCAAAAAACAGAATATAATTCTTAAAATATTTCGCCTGTTATACTCAGCCTCTGCAACCAGCTTGACATTTTCCTTGGAGCTGTCAATATTATCTGTGACTTACACATATTTATAAACCCTTACTACCTGCTCTTTTATGAGACACTTTTCTCAGAGCGGTCGAATATGCAAAAGAGATAAATTTATCATTATGTGTTTCATTCGGTTATTTTAGTCTTGCCACTTACATATTTCAAAATGAATTTTATCACAATCAAGTGAACTATGTTTATCTATAATTATGATGAAGCAAAGGCATCAATTATTAAACAATTAGCTTATAAAATGTCACATTTTTTATTCGCCACTTTCCACGATTGATATTTTTTTAAATATGTTTAAAATAATACTTTTAATCAATGAACTTGCTCATTTAACCAACAATAAGTTTGTATTCATATATATTCTACATATAATAATCTTATACTGAAAAAAAAACACATGGATTTGGAAAACAGTGAAACGTTACCCTATTTTTATTGCAACAAAATTAAGAAATAATGAAATTAACAAATAGAGAATGATAAAAAATTTTGAAAAACACTTTAATCAATATAAATAATGCACAATCATATTCTTATTGGAACACAGTGTGGATGTATAGAATATATTAAATCATTAAACATTCGCATGGATATTGTCTTAAAATTACAACATTGCATTTCACATACATAATTACATAATATGAGTTATAATTTGATTCATTTTGCTGAAAACATAAAAATTGGAGCAGAGTATGAAAAAAATAGCATCAGAATCTTTATTATAACATGGTAGTACCAATCAAATGAGATAATAATAGATCTAAAAATATTCAAGGGCACCGGCAGTAGCACATAAAATTGATTAATCTCGTAATTTCATGTTTCATGTAAATCACAAACAATCTCCCAATTGTAAGACAAAAGTGAAAATGTAATGAATGAGTAACATTTTTGATATTTATACGAATAGTTACTCATTCATTCTGATTTACCCTTCCACTCTTTATTAAATTTATAGAATACTAAAATAATCTCTAAAAGTATTATAACATTTAATCCTAATACATATAGAAGACAAATTTTTAATAACATCTTCAGAGAAAATATAATGCTATTCAATAATGCAGATTTGCAGGTGTCCTCAAGCAGATTTTACTTGAAATCCTAGCATATTTCTCTAAATATGTTGCTCGAAGTATGTTTTTGATTTATTTTTGACGAGGAATTCATCAATATTTTGAAAAACTAGATAGTTCAATTTGAAAAATTTACTTGTTTGTATGACATCCTCAAACATGTAGTCGCATTCTTTGCAATTTCAAGGAATATTATTCTCTTCACTGCTGCAAGTTAGTTTGTTCTAAAAAATTCTATTCACAGATTCATAATATTTAATTCCGGCCTAAGATTTAGACTAAGGCACGGCCCTGATTTTCAAAGCGTGACCCCGTGAGCGTGAGCACTTCTGGAAATCTCTACGTGTTACAGATTATATAGAGAAAATATTACTTCTGATATTCCATAAGCAAAATTATTTCCATAATCTAATGATAAAATTAAAGAGATTATTTAAAATAAGAAAATTATTGCCGACTTCTAATTCAACCGGAAGAGATATCAACTTGAAAATATTTTAGTTCAACGAAGCAAGTTTCTAAGCCTTTATTTAATCAATTTAGAAAAATCTCAAGCAAATTTTGAATCACTTGTGGAAGTATGTAATTTCGTGAACGAGGAAAACAACAAAAAACTGTAATTTTTATTGCATATGTCATAAAATTAGTTATTAAATTAGGTTATTACCCACATTATGATCTGGACTTGGCAATTATTATAAATTACGAATAATTTTAATTTTCTAATAGAATCAAGTTTGATTGAAGTCATTATAATAAATTATTTTATCCTCATAAATTTGATAAAAATTACTTTGCATGATTATCATTTTCTTAGAAAATTTAGTTGATAATATATATTATATATTAGCGTTGACTGGATATTCAATTAACCCATTAATAACCAAAGGTGCGTATACGCAACCTTTTAAGTTTAATTTTTTTTCATGTCAAATAATAGTTTTTTCTCGTAATTTTTTCATCTGGGAATCATTGCAAAGGTTGAATAGATTCAATAATATCTAAATTCAAGCGTTATAAGAAGCCATTTTTTTGTTGCATATTCTTGAACATTGACAATTTTCAATTATGATATTCCTCCATAAATGATTGCATTTTTCAGACAGTAATTGATCAAATTGAAACTTTTTTTTTTAACAGAACTATGTTTCTATATCGCTACTAATTGACTAGTATGGTGAATTCAGATTTTTTTTCTGTAATACACTTGTAGGCATCTTCCAAAATCTAAGGTGCGTATACGCACCTTTGGCTAATACCCTAAGCAGTGACATTATACTATCAGCATGTGTGCCGTAGCTGACAAATCTTAACTTGTTCATTTATTTTTACTTTGCGTTTGTTCCTTGACTGGCGATATTTGTTAGTTCAGTGGACATCTATGAAATGACTCTCACAATCGACCCTTGACTTCACAGGAGTTGATGGCAATACTTGAAGACGTAGATTCAATGAAGAAGATGTTGTATATATTCCACCAGTGGCCGACGAACTGACTGACGAAGAAGATATTGATATAGGTCTTATAGAAGAGGAAAATATAAATGACGAAATTGCAGAAACGTGCGAGATCAACACAGTCACAGCTAATGATAGTGAAGTTGATAACATACCACTGATAGAATTTACTGAAAATAAAAATAAAAAAAGCAAGAAAACTATTGAGAATAAAATAAATATTGTACCAAAATAGGAAGTAAATGACACACCTATCTTCTCTAATACTTTCATGAGTAGCAATCATATTTCATCAGAAAACATCAAAATTCAAATGAAATATCAGGGAGATGCTGTAGCGCTGGATATTGTGATAGGTACAAGAAATTCAAATTATCGGCGTCCATCCAAAAATGGCCTGCCAGACATTATGAGATAAGACAATATAGGACATTTGATAGAGAGAGACGATGCAAATGCAAAGAAAAAATGTAGATCCTGTGAAAACAGCACAATCTACTTATGCAGAATATGTGAAATTCATCTACATCCTGAATTTTTTGTGTCCTTCCGTACAAAACTGTAATTGTTTTCTTGAAGTGGTCGATCCAACATATTGAAGTTCACAGTAAATAACAAGAAATTGTATTACTTATATAATTTTTCCATCCATTTATTTTAATAGGGTATTAGCCAAAGGTGCGCGAGCGCAACCTTTTTCTGCTCAAAAACTACAATTGTTTTTTGGAAAAAAATTTGAAAGTTGTCTTGATTGATATATTTTTAGCGATGTGCGATAGAAAAATTTCAAGAAATAATCTTATTTTAATGCTTGGTCATTAATGGGTTAATGGTTTTATTCACAAAATATCTTGTTCCTAAATTGGAAATGGTGTTCAAGAGTAAATATTTTAAAATATCTGCAGTTAACTAAACTAAAGATTAAGTTCAGGTACTATTTGAGTCGGCAAATAATGACCCCAAAACCTAAGTCATAAATCTTTCTATTAGGGGAACTACCTGCTGTTGAATAAATTCAAATATAGACTACCAAGCGATTGAGCAAGATATTTGGGTTGCATGCACTGGAAACCCCTTGTTCGAGCTGAACAGAAATAAAATTTAGGTAAACGACAGCCTTAAGAGCTACGAAGTTGGTTAAATCAGCGAACAATGTACTGGCCTCTAGGTCGTAACTCAAGATAATCGCTTGTAAATGAGTTTGTGCTCTACAAACTGATCCTTATTCCTAAGAGACCTAAGGGATCCAGCTCCGGGACTGTGCGAAACAGTGAAATATTGAAATAATTAGTGTTTCACAAGACAAGAAATCTTGCCTTGCTCAGCAGTTTCTTGCTCTTGTCTTGCAATGCAAGACAAGATATATATTGAGATCTTGTCTTGCACAATTCTTGTGAAGTAATTTCTCGTCTTGCCTTGCAAAACTCTTTCACATTTCTTGTCTTGCATATTTCACTTTTGAAATGGATGGCGTTACTGGATTTCTTGCTTTTTGTGCAAGACTCTTACTTACAGAATGAGGCAAAAATTTGGAGGAAACTTCAATCAAGATATTCGGAGGCACTTTCACAATCCATTATTTTGTCCATAATAATAGTAGTAAAGTAATGAGGATGAGGAAGAACTTGTAATAACTTCTTTTGACGACTCTGATGTTGACTTCACTCAGATATTCATCCAAAACCAACTCGACTCATCTACTTCGACGTCGTTGCAAGGCATAGACAAATGGAGAATAGAACTATATTCCATATTTTTTAAGAATTCTGTAACCAGAAGACTGAGTCACACTGTAAAAAATTTTCAATTTAGCTATTTGACAACTGTCATTTAGTGATGTTCACAAATCGAGATTTTATAAGTATTTATTACAAGCTCTAGAAATAATACAATCAATATGTTAATTATAACAAATAATAATAATGTGAGCGCAAATTTTAACAAAATTTTCACCAACACAGGTACTCATTTGGATATAATTATTCAACTTTGACAGTCACTTGAAAGTACAATTACATCAAAAGACATTAGAAGTTGTATTACAAGTATATTCAGAGTTAACAACTAATTATCCTCTGTGTAAACTTGCCTGCGATTTAAACCAATCAAAGATTAAGGTCAAATAGGCCCTATCTTCTCCACACTGACTTCTTAAAAAAAAGATCTATGAATCAATATTTTTCTTCCAAAAGAGCAAGCTCATACTTCTATATTTCTTAATCTGTCTAAAATGGCCCGAGATTTTTTGATTATTACCGCTACATATTCTGTGCCATCAGAACGACTCTTCGCCAAGGTGATAAGGAAGCACAGACATCGTTTGAATCCCGATTCTGTTAGAAGTCTTCTGTGTCTAAGCTCCTGGTCGGACTTTTACAGAGAATAATGCACAATTTCATTTTTTTATTCTATAAATTTACAGAAATCTGTTTTATTTTAAGAAATGTTTTTGTAGAGAAAGATTTTATTCTATATTTCATATTCCTATACTCATATACTTTTGAAGCAATAAATTTTTCATTTGCTATTTGTATAGGATACGCTTCTTTATAAAAAAAACTTGTTTGAAGTTGGTCCTATCTATTCATGACTAATGACACGATTCTAATTTTTCTTAAAACTTTAATACCGGACTTATTGATACGTAGTTCTGGCAAAAATGTAAGAGTGATAAAAAAATCTTGCAATACTTGCCAAGTCTTGCATCTACTTGCAAAATCCAATTCTTGTTCTTGTCTTGCAATGCAAGACAAGAAATGAAGACATTTCTTGGCGCGAGACAAGACAAGAGCAATAAAAATGCAAGTCTCTTATGAAACACTAGAAGTAATTCAACGTGTTCAGAACCAAACACTGCAGTCGTTACCAACTAGACCCTACACAAAGACCTGAAAATAAAATATGTTAACGAACAAATCAAGCAAATTGCAACAAGAAAAAAGTATGAATCATCGTCCTACAGCGACTTTTCTTTAAATCTCTTGGAAAACCACGAGAAAATATAAAGATTGGGCAGAAAAAAGCCTATAGACCTAATCTGACAGTCAGACCAATTTAAAAATAACCACAGGAGAGCCATCATTGGTTCACTACTTCTTCTCACGTCACAAACCAAGTACATTAAATTTGCTCGTTGACTTCTGAGCCAGTTGCAGATAAAAAAGAAATCAGAATAAAAAGTGTCAAGACAACACCATAATTTATTCTAATTTCCAATTTTTTTATTTGATTTGGAGAGGTTATTTTATAGACTGTACTCTCTCAACAGCTCGTGCTGTAATGGCCTCGCGGAACCATTAAATTAAGATTATAATTAATAAGAAGAGCTTCAGGAGGTGAGACTTTTTCATAATTTTTTTTTCACACTATCGTATATTTTTCAAATAATTGCCAAAAAACTAAGCGACTTCATTTTGTTCAAGTTATTAGTTAATAACTATTATAATTTTTGATGACAAAAAATCCTGAGAACGACTTTTTTTAATGTTATTCCAGATCGAATGAGCAATTGCTCATATATTTCAACCCTTCGAGCCTGTGGATAACTACGAGTGCATGATATTAAATCTTAGAATTTTACGATCAAGAGCAGCAGACACAACCCCAAATATTTCATTGTCGTCCACTATTTTGTTGACTATGTGCTAATAATTTTGAACTTGGTGGAATGTACGAATGTGGAATCTAGATGGTTTTCAAATTTAATAGTAATGTAATGCTTGACATCACCATTCTTGATATCTGCAAAAAAAAAATATATTAATGATAATAAATCCATATAATTAGGCTAACAAAAATATGGCGTAAGAGTTATAATATAGGCCAAAGGGAAGAACCCATGTCTACACTTGTCAAACTATCCTTATATGTCCCCAAATTGCTCATTATGACTATTATGAGATACTGGGTAGAGAGATCTATATATATGATGAATAGGTGAAAACATTGAAATATTATCGATCAAAAAGAATCCAACAAAGAGAAAACTTCGTTGAAAGATGAAATTTATACAACCCTATATTTGATAGATTTTTCTCTTCTAATCCTGAAAGTGTGTGTATTGAAAGAGTTCTTACTTGAGTAAAAGTTCTCAGACTCAGTCCAAAAAATCCTCCCATAGTGATGCACGCTGGTTTTTGAGCTCGCTGGATTATCATCAATATACTCATTTTCATATTTTTGTTTTCCATGTCCTCCCATGTACTATTATAAGCTGCATTTGATACTGAAAATGCCTGAAAATTTGATGCAGTTATTCAGACTCCATAATTGTCATCTTATCTTAATATAGTATGTATATTTTATATTCATATACTGTATTAAATGCATGTACGTGCTTTATTGGGAGTCAGCTAAAAATGGCATTTCGACGATATTAAGTGCGTGATTATAGTTGATATTTAGAAAAACCATACATAAAATATCATCTTCTGATTGATATAATTCATTCCTAGAATCCGTAGTTAGTTGTTGAGTGAAATTAAAAATTATATCGAATTTTTACATGAAATTCTTTCCACTCGGGTCAATTATTCTATCAAATTATAGACAAATTTCAAAGGCTGCATCTAAGCTCATCGATCAACGAATACTCTTTTGAAATCAGCTGTGGTTCTCGATCTTACATCTATTGCTTTCATCACGATGATTCACTGTGCTACCATCAATGTGAGTCGAATGTGATCAGGAACAATAAGGGGATAACTTACGTCGGTCAATGTCAACGCAGTTATAAATTCACTTATTTAAACACCTTAAATGGTGAGAAAAATGTCGTCATGAGTTATAGAAGTTTAATTTCGGTTCCTTAAATTGAATTCTTTCCAAATCAAATTTCGAAATCAGTCGAATGTTGTTGCAATAAAATGTAATGCACTCACTAGCGAAATTAAACCTATCGAACCATTGAAAAACGATTGTGGTCTCTTGGAACTGAAAATAGAGAACTGAACAGCGATCACATCTCAACAATATGGAAATTAATGATATTCCCGAAAATCATGATAAAAATCTTATTTATGCTACAAAAAATATTGAAGAAACTATTAAATGTCCTATAACTAAAAATTATTTAGATGCAATCCATCATGTAGCGTTGTAAGTACACAACAGTGACAGACCGAAGAATATGGTTGTAAGATTTGTAATTTTGAATATAACTTTGCTATATTTAGTATTTAATGACCACCTCAGCTTTGAGAATACACTTTTTCTTTGTGACACTAAATATACTGCTAATGAAGAAATATATAAATACGTTTGGGTTGGAAATTGAATAGTTTTTGTCAGAGAAATTATTTTTCCTCAATCATTACTATAAATGGCTATAATAACAGCTCAATATTTAAATTCAACCAGTTGCTAAGTAGAAACTGTATTATTGTGTTCAACTGATGATAATCTTTAGAATCTATAATAAAAATCTTCATGATATTATAACTAAACTTATTAACATATACAGGGTGTAACAGGAATAAGTACATTAATTTTAACCAGTGATAGAACCCGTCAAGCATAACAATTTTTCTTAATAACTTTTTCTTGAATTTTCATATTTTTTTAGCATCTTTTATCTTCATTAATCGAGTCGTTCAGGTAGAGCATTAAAAACATAGGCTGGTACCACAAGTTCTGTTTTTGGCTATACTAGCAGTGTTATTTTAAGAAGCGTTTTAAGGCAATATAAATATTTCAAGCTATTTTAAAAAAAAATTATTCAAACAAATTTTGTAGACATATGTGTTTTCCGTAATTTGTATCTGAAGATTATTTTCTAAAGTATTTGGGAAAATTCTAATTGCGTTAAAACACATCTTGACACAACGCTCTTAGTAGCGCCAAAAACAGAGCTCGTGGTACCAGCCATAGGTATTATCATCCGCCATTTTGTGTCCTATCAACAAAAGATTGCATATGTAACCCAAAGTAAACATCACAGGGAATGCGTTGTTTGACGAGGATAGAATGTTATAATAACTTGAAAAACTAAAGAAAATAATATCGGAGTGACTCATTAATGTGCCGAATGATTCATCATCATTATTGGCGGCAATTGTGGCTGTGAGATTCACAGACGAATTATAAGTATTCCATATAAAAATACGTATATTAAGTAAAAATTTCCATTTGAAGTTATGATCGGAATAAAATTTTGATTGAAGCTATCTCAGTTTATTTTAGTTTATATTTTTATCTAAATTTTTAGACACGTTCATAGAATCTAACCTTAATTTCAAGCAATAATTGATCAATATATTTATATATTATACATAGGTACCTATTGTATAAAATATTATATTATATATTCACATATATCAATATATCATAAGTATAAATAATATATAATCAATTATTTCTTTGATAATTGGAATATTACGAACTCACAATTTTTTATCAAAACATGCGATATAAAAAATTGCAAATAGTAGACCATGTTTTTTATCCCTTGGATGAGAGCAGTAAAATGTAAAATAATGAATCTTCCAATAAATATGCATAAAAGTTTTCTAGGAAAGTTGAAGATTACAAAGTTTGAAGATAAACAATAAAGTTTTACATACTTAGAGATCCCGAAATGCAATAATTTGTCAGTTTGGTTTCAAAAATTGTATTACGGAATATAAATTGAAATTCCATAATGATATTCTGAGTATATAATATCACTCACATTATATATGATTGAAAACCGAATAATTTGATTCAAGATTTAAAAACTGAAAATTCTAAATTGAAGCACGTGATTTGATTACGAATAACACATCATGCCAAAAATAAATAGTTTCATAGACTCCGATATTAATTTATCATGTTTTTTATCTGAAGATCAAACTATTTTGACTCAATCATCGCGTTTCCTGCACTGTTCACATATGCTAAAGCGCTTTCTAAGGACACAAAATGGCAGATGATAATACTCATGTATTCAGTGCCTTAGTTCAGGTGCATAATTATCGAATCCAGTAGCAGTTACAACGAAACAATTGATTTCGATATATGTAAGCTATCAATTCCTTCAAATGAATTTTGGAAATATCGTCTAATTATTATTGTCACAAAAGTTGAAACCTGTGAGAATGTGTAGCTCTTCTGTAAATTATATTTATTTGGAACGATTTCCGAATTGTCATTGTATTGTATTCAGACTTTTCAAATCAGCTGATTCAAGTGCAATGAACTTGTGCAGACAATCTTATGTTGAAGAAATGTACTTACCAACTATTTGAAAATATACGTGAAATTCCCAAATAGAAATGAAATTTCTCAACATTGACATATAAATACTACTAATAGACCAAATTGTTGGTTTCAGAGATAAATTTAATCTTTTTTGCAACATATGCAAGTAGAATTATCGAGGTGAGCGAATATCAATGTATTACCTAAATACTGTTATTCTTTCAATTTCAAATGAATGATTGACAAGATTATTATGGTTTCAAGTTTCAAAGTAATCACTCCAATCGACAGCTGTCATTCTTTCAACAAATGAGAAACATTCAGTTCGAACCATAGACGCACTATGAAATTTTTGACCAAACTTTGATGAATTTTCACTCGATATCCAGAAGATTTACAAAAAACAGCTTATCAAGGAAAGCTTTTAGGCTGGAAGACTTCTATCACAGGTTAAAATTATTGTACTTATTTCT
The DNA here is from genome assembly GCA_963989225.1 of Dromius quadrimaculatus. Lineage (NCBI taxonomy): Eukaryota > Metazoa > Arthropoda > Insecta > Coleoptera > Carabidae > Dromius > Dromius quadrimaculatus. Next base: position 52,566,648 of record OZ022325.1, on the reverse strand, counting down.
GTTACATCCCTGTATACACAGCATGTAGTATTCACAAAGGTATGTTTTAATGGCACACCCCAACTCGGCACATTCAATCTTCCGATGGGACACCAGTCAAGGGTTGGTGATAATCCTTATGACCAACTCGGCACATTTTGAACAAGTGTTTGCAGAATAACCCATCCCTATTATCGGCTTAGCACCTAAGAAAAATATAAATTAAAATGTTTTGTCTAGTAGCTGTCAATTATCAATCTAACAGTTCCATCAACAACATCAAAGAAATCAATTCGCGAGATAGCTAGCCCACTTGGAAAAACATTACTGATTGTAGAGCAACATAAATTCAGTATATCAAATCGAAAATTTTTATATGGTGAAGTGAAGTAGCGATGTGTTAATCGAAAGTGCAAAGCATTTTTCCATATTATGAGCGATTCCAGAGATCGAGTAATAACGACAGAAAGATTAATCCACGATCACGCTGAAATAATTATTTTTATTGTATGATGCAACCTACTTATTTTTTTGATTTCGTATTATTATGCTAAATTTTGTATGATTATAAAACAGAAACTATAAAAATTGATTTTATTTTATTTAAAAACATTAGAATGCCTAGTCCTTCTTTTGTTCAGGTACCTGAGCCATTTCATCATCATCAGAGACTACCTGCAAGTGTGCCGAGTTGGGTATCACTGCAGGTACCTGAGATATTCGTATGTGCCGAGTTGAGGATTAATTAGCAGAGACTACCTGTAAATGTGTCGAGTTGGGAATCGCCGATTTTAATTAGTCTACTGTGATATAGTTTGCTTGTATACATTTATTGTTGAACTGTGTTCTTTAGTAGAGCATTTATAATATATCTATTTGAGACAAATTATCATTCTGATATTTATCAATCAATTCAGCAACTTACCTCGTCCTGTAGAAATTGTCCAAGTAGGCAATAGATATAAATTTGTGAATAAATAGTAATGAATACCAAAACTAGTGGTACAACATGTGAGCTGAAAATAAAAAGAAAAGAACTATATAGCAACAGGATAATATTAATTTAGCACTTACATATTATCATGTTCTAACAGGATTCCTAATAATGTGATTACAGCAATAACTGTATCCGTCCCACAAAAGTGTAAAGTTATTATGGAAAATATTTCCTCAACTAAAGAAATAATCCTGAAAATAAAAAATAATGATTTACTCCTAGAAATAGTTAGATTTGTATCATCATCACTGACGCAACAGCCCCTGTTGGGCCTAGGCCATCCAAATCGGTATCACCGAGCCGCAGTATAACACCACCGTACTGCCGATCAAAATCTAGGCTACCTGTAGCACCCGAGCGTGTCGATGCAAGTAGTTACAACGACAATTCACACAGTATCGGTGAGGGAATTCGAATCTGAAATCTCTTCATCGAGTGACGTCACAGTATGTGTAGATGCACATCTGCACTCGCGTATAACTGGGCAAAAATAGCAGATTTACTCGAGCAACTATCATTTTACGCCTGGGTCAAGATCGGGGCTAGTAATTCAGATAAGACATCAAAACTGAATTTTCACTGTTTTGGGCGAAAAAAAATCGTGAGTCAATAATTTATAGCCCCAATCTAGCGATTTTGAATATTTATATCAATGTTATCGCATATCATACATATTAGCCCGAGATTAAATAGTTTTCAAAATATGTGAGGTTGATGCCCGGTTGTAGAAATGTTCATCAAATTTAATCATTCATCAGAATGCTCGAGTCTTAGGATCGTTTTGAGGATCAATTATTTGGGCATATTAACAAAAAACCGTTGGACAGCCTTCATTCAAAGAACATCTTGGGCAGATGATTATAGTTCATCATCAGCAAAAATGACTTTGGCAGAACTGATTCTCAACCACTGAGCCGCAGCATTTTTGTGTGCCGCCAAATTCTTGAAGTGTGTAGCCAAATTTTAGAAATGCGAACAATAAAAATTATTTTGTGTGTTTTTTTTATACTTTTGTCTTTGTAGTACATCTATATATTAATACGTGAAGAGAAAACGTTCCATCCCCTTTTTAAGCATATTGCATGCACGAAGGAGTCTGGAAATATGTGAGACATAGAGTTAATATAGAGAAGGAGTTCAGAATGTGAAAATTACATTCAGGCTGTATCATTTCAATTGGGTTCGATCACGTATATAAAGTAATAATACCATATGAAAGTTTATTTAATTTTGTATTGTGATTATTTTTTACACAATTTTTTGATAAACATTACATTTTTTATGAATAAATTAAAAGCCTCAAGTTTTGAATACGTCGGAAATTGCCGTAAACGCCCGAGCGCAATCGATGTACATGTGACGTCACTACGGTGCTCAGAACACAGAATACCTATTTACTCAGAGTATACTGAACGTTATTGCAAGAATTATATCAGAGAAAAAATTATATAGAGGTTGTTCTGTTCATTTTTATCCCAACACACAAGAAAAATGCCCTAATAAGATTTTTGTAAGCAGAGAGGTGTTGATAGAATCTTATCACCAGTGATGTTTTGACGTTTGACGGATTTGATATTTAGTTGTGGGCTGAAGTACACAAAATTCTTGTGTATAAGCCCACCATAAGATGAAAATTCATAGTAATTGTAAACAAATATCAAGTTGAAATCTTATTTACGTTAAGAATATAGTAAGTCAAATTCAAATAACTGTTAATATTACGCAGCCATATTTTAATTCTCATTGATGAATACTGTAAAATATGAATAATTAATATATTGTTCATATTTATATTAACTGACAAATTTCCAAACTATAGGTATATGGTGTATCAACATAAATGAATATAACCAGAAACTTGAGCAAGTACGACTAGTGCGAACACCTTCAGATGCTTCAACGGTGGAAGGTGATATGACGTTATTAATGAATCACCTCAAGTAGGTAAAAAGTCATGAAAATTATAGAATACATAGGTATCCAGGAGTGATTCTTCCTTTCACAATACAAGTTATATTTTCGCGTTTAATACACGCATAACCTTTAGCATTATTACGAAATTATTCTTGACTGGATTTGTACAAAAAGATGTAACAGCATTTGCATATTGAGAAAATAATCTCAAAATACTGCTCACATTGATAACTTAATACCTCGTACTTCTAAAGTATTGAATTTTTCATACACCACTATGCATTTATAAATCATAAATGGATTAACTTCTGGTATATTACTTGAATTAGTTTTTATAAAATTATCTGAGACACATTGCTTATATTAAAATAGTTTTTTCAATAAAAAATTCACGATATACAAGGAAACTTCACTTAAGTATATATCTACTGGATTGTTCACTATCGAAGTGACGTCAGGTAAATGTCGGACCAATTAGAAAGCGTTTTAACGCTTCTTTCATTTATTCAAAATTCATTGAATTTTAAATATTAATTATAATCAATATACTAATTTATGAATTAGAAGAATAATTTTCACACTAATAGTTTGATATTATCTATTGAAAAAATAATTTAAAATCACAACTTTATTTTCATGACACAACCCAATTATATATTGATACGAGAAGACATAACTATATACTACTTATTTTCAAGCACATTGCATGCACAAAGAAATGTGAGATTTGGCATATTCATAAAGTTTATATGAGGAAGAGGTGCATAAAGCGAAAACTCTATACAGGTGTCCCATTCTAATTTATATATTAATACGTGGAGAGAAAGCTTTATACGGAGACGGAATGGAAGAAATTAAAACTATATACAGCTGTCTTATTTAAACTTACGCAAAGAGAAAACTTTATAAAGCACGCACGAAGGAATGTGAGATTTGACACACTTAAAGTTTATATGGAGAAGGAGTGCAGAAATCTAAAATTATATACAGGTGTCCTATTTCAATTTCACGAGAAGAGAAACTTTGTACCGCGCTCACGAAGGAATATGAGATTTGATATATTCAAAGTTTATATGGAAAAAGAGTGCAAGAAGCTAAAAGTATATACAGATGTTTGATACCAATTTATCGCTGAAGACGAAATCATTCTTTGCTGAAATATATCAAGGAATATGCACCGAATGAAAAATTATCCCTAGTGGAAACTTGACGATTTTGCCTCTCTCCGAGGAGCGAGAGGAAGGATAATCTTGAATGGGAATCACTATATTTATTTCAGATTTAGATAGAGCGTCAGATACCAACTAAATTCTACCTGGTACCTCCAGGTATGGAGGGTTAAATTCATTAAAATTCAAACTTTACAATATGATGGATTGACCACTGGGTGACCATTAATATTATTTTATTTAACATTGAAAATTTATGTCATAAGCTATCTCACACAGTGTATTAGAGATAAGTAAAATTATCCCAAACTTGTCCTATTTTTAGTGTGCCGCCAGATTTTGAAATTGTTAGAAGTGCACCGCAACAAAAAAATGTTGAGAATCACTGCTATTGGACAAATCAACCCTTGATGTTGTGAATTGTTTTTTCCCAATATAGGGCTATGACATCTTTGACCAAGACGTTGGGTAGTCTCCCAACCTCAGATGATATATGGATTAGTTCTCTTCAAAATGTATTTTTATTGACCTCGAGGCATTTATGCTCATTGCAATAATTTTTTATCAAGTTGTTTTATCTGGTTATGGACTAGAATACATCTTCCGAAAATCAGTAAGCTCTTATTCTGATGAGCTACTAGTCAATAAGATATATTTTTAAAATTCTTCAAGAGATACGACCTATAGCGTATCCACTCAAACAGAATTGAGGACAGAGATACATGTCATTTTTCTAAGGCAAAAGGTTTAAATGAATAAATGAAAAAACTAAAAATGGTATCGTGGTCTGGAAGTGTATCTCCTATTTTCGTAGAATAATATCAGAAGTTGATTATTTGTGATATTTTTCAAGTTATAATCATTCCTATTTTCAAAACTTGAGGCTAGAGAGCTAATAAATAATACAATACACAACGTGATGCGAGATGTGCAATATGATAAATTATCCAATGTCCAGGAGTGATAATTTTGTTCCATTCCTTGTTACTAAACAGAGCAGAGCTGGGCAGTACTTACACGAAAAGTACTTGACTACGCTTGCAGATACTTTCAGTACTTATACTTGTACTTAAAATTCTTTTCACGAGTACTTTATCCATCTCTGTTATAGAGCTATCCAAAGGAGAAGAGAGTGAATATGACTCACAGGTAGAGGGAATGTGGCTAAACTTTGAAAAATTATGTAGCACGCCCATTCCTCATATAAAAAAACCATCTCCCATTTTCTTGAATCTCTGCTGCTAATGTCTATTTCGTATCAATTATGTTATCGATTTATCGTAATTTTGCAGTAAAAATTCTTGTGCGAAATCAAGTTTTGGTTAAACTATCGCTACCGGAAGCACAAGTGTCGTTTGGTCAAGTATAAATCTTCGCTCATTTTCAATCTGTATTCAGAACAAAACTACATATGTATTTATTGGAATGTAATCTCTCCAGATTTACTCTGCGATACGAAACCTGATTACATATTACTAATGTAGGATGTGTAACGTTCAAAACTGGGGTAGTGATTCTGCCCCGCCAAAAATGGAATGACCGAGTTTTGACATAGATTGACTCTCTGCTCAGGGTAGTTGTGAGTGTATTGAGGCTCACAATTAAGCACCAGCATTACTTGGGGCCCCACGTAGTTGTTGGTTCGTCCACAGAGCACATAATCACGAAAGTACCTGGAAAATAAGGTGTTGGGTTTGGACGTTGAAGTACGGGACAACGTGACCGCACAATGACCTTCTGCACCCACCAGGTGGTCGGTCTGGTAAGACAACACTAACCATACAAAATATATATAAATCTACCCTCAAACGGAGCCTGTGATAGCTAAGGCTGAAAAAAAAAACGGTTGGGTTCTCTACCAAGCAACAATAAAACAAGTGATTGAATTTAACTGAATGACTTTAATATTGAACGTAAATAAAATAAGTGAATAATAAATATGACAAAAAACTGAGGTTAAAGTAAATGAAGTTAAGAAATCTAAAAAAAAAAACTGATGATAAATTATGACTTGACTATTAAAAAAAAGGTTAACAGAAAAAAAAAGTGAAGTGAAGCTTCCAAAATTTGCACAAGCAAAATAAATAAAGTGAAACACTACGCCTCTTGGACGGCAGCACGCCCTCAAAACCGAAAACTCAACAATAATACGACGCCCTATACGCCTGCGCCAACCACAAAATAACCACAGGGTCTACGTCGTCCAACAGGCTAACTAGATCGACCTAGCCTTTCAAAATCGGACGTATAGCGCGTCAAAAACCAGAGCGCAACAACCAACGCTACTTCCAATCCGCGTAACACAAAAAAATATATTAAAACTAAACAAAGTAATGAAGTTACTTGATACTAAAAGAATCCCGAAATAAAGTAATATGAATGCTGTGCTTCTAGCTCAACTAGGACACCCCAAAGCCTAAGTAGGCAAACAAAAGAGTACAGTCCACTTAGCTGCCCACTGACGTCCGGAACAGTGAAGATGACGCCGACCGACCTGGTGGAGGCGACGGTTCAACGGCTGGTACGTGGAGAAGGCGTTAAGGTTAGGGTCCTGTGGGTTGTCTTCAGGACAACCGGATGTGACAATCGTATGGTTGTGTACTCCACGAGGTCGAACAATTCGCCGCAGATGTTCGTGGCAGAAAAGAACTGACCCGAACACGAGGTGTGAAAAGTTCTTACAAATCCCCAAAATGGGCTGCTTGTTCGCGTTTTTCGTTACTCAAAACACTACGCGACCCGAAGCAAAAAGTCTATCTACATTAATCCCGCAAAGCGGCTTCGATTTCACGAAGTTTCCGTAGATTTTCCGTTACAAAACTTTTTCTCAACCGCTTGTTCTAGAACTTTTTACTAGCTGCCGGACTTGCCTTAACTTAAATCACTTCTTATCCTTAATCGATAAAAAACCGTTTTTACTTAACTTATTTTGAATGTCATTGGTTTCAGCTAATTGAGGAGGAGTGTACAGAAGAAAAGTTGGAAGCAAGATGGAAAAGTGGATTAGGATTTTATTTATATAGATTTTACTGTGTGAATGTGTTTTAATAAGTGTTATTGCAATGTAATTCTAAGTTTTAAATAAAATGTTTTCAATCTGAAAGAGCGCCTTGTCAACTTCTGACATCTTGCAGTAACTACGTGAATTAAAAATACGAAACTAAAATACGTCATTAATTAGCGATGTGTCAAATATTAACAAGTGTGAGGTGAGTGGAATGTTTTATTTATCTGAAGTAATAGTGTTAATAAGTTTAAATTGTAGCAAAAAGGAATGGAAAAAAAGTCTGGAATATGGAAAATAGAAAAATAGGAACAAGGTGCGAAACTGGAACGTAACAGATGAGTAATATTTTGTGCACGTTTTTTGGACGGTAAATGGCTCTTTGACTTTTGAGGGCGGCAAGTATAATTTGCGTGCGACAAGTAGACTTGTCGCACGCAAACCATTCACCGCCTGGCAAAATAAACGGAAAATAGTACTTATCCCGCATTCGTAATAAAAAATAGTATCGGCAACTCGTGCGGTGTTGTTAATTGTCCACTTGAGCGCTCAACTTCGCTCTCGTGGACAATCGACAACTAATAGCACTTGTCTCACAATATATTACTGTATCATCGATACGATGACGTGATAAGAGAATAGACACAAAATATGAGCAATTACTTGTATTGGGGCGGGTTTATTGATAATATTCAATATCAAATTCATATTTATCGCAGAAATATAATATTCATTTACCCAAATATTTGATTCACCGAGGAAGTTTTACTAGGAAGGTATTGTTTTCGTAAACTACTACACACATTTTTTTCAGTTCGTTTTTTTTTGTGACTATCAAATGATTTGTCCATCGATTTCATGCAACAAAAATAAGAGACTCACTTGAGTAATAAATTGTGATGATCGATGCACTCATTAATCCTTTTCATAGTAGTTACTTTCTTCAACGACACTAATCTGCATTTCAAAATTTTCAACTGTGCCAAAATTATTGCGACAAAAGTAATAAATAAACTATCCATTTGCAACAGTCCAGTTAATGATGTATTGAAAAACAGAAACATCTGCATCACAATAAGAATTTCGAAATATGGTGAAGATAGAAGTGTCTCTTTCATTATTTGTGGAATCCAGATATTCAGTACCATATTGTGATTGCCTTTCAAAATTGAAGTTGCACATAGTGTTGAAACAGTGGAAAGCATTGAAATGCTGAATGCTTTTTTAATTATCAAGCAATAGCGATATATTTTTTGGCTTTTCTGATATTCTTCATCACTTAAGCCATACGTTTTCCGAGTCCATACTTTATTATCAATTATTTCTACTAACTGTAGAATATATTGTCTTTTGATATGAGCCATTGCACTTTTCAAGAATAGCTACAACACAAGACACAAGAGTCAGTCAGTTTGAATACAAATAATGCGAGCTATTATTTTACGTTAGGTATATATCTTTTTGTCAATGAACAAGCCTGAGAGTAAAGTACTGAACGGTGTAGTTAAGTGGAAATAAAGAGATTAAACAGATGTTAGGTATCCATATTTACTAATTTATATTTTTTGACACTATGCAAATAGATGCTTTATTCAACTCTAGAATAATTTAACTATAAAGACCATTGCAATAGATATATTTTCATGAATACTTTAATCTATGATATAGTAAATCTCTACAGAGTTCTCATATATATATGCATCAAGCGGAAGGTCCTTTACTCGCCTCGTGTCGCGACAGTCATAGAGCAAAGGAAAATAACTTTATTCACAATCATCATAGTAATATGGCAATTCCTAACCTTTTGGAGGTGGGGAAGTATGTAATTTCCAACTGCAATGACTAGCTCACGGGTCGGAAGCAATTCTTGCATCTCTTGGGTGGGAAATGTTTATGCAGGGCTGCCTAGCATCAGTCATAAATCTTTGTTGGAGTAAAATAATTCGTGCTTCTTAAAAATACCGATTATATAATCTAATGATCCAAATAAAACCATTAATATTGAAAAGAAGCGGATTTATGTTGCAATTCTGTGTAAGTCTTTGTCTTATTAATTCATAAATTTGTAAATTATGAACAAAATCGCTATGAACTCATATCCGGAGCACTTTCGTCCGATTTGGGGCAAGTATATAGCTCCATTTCACTGTAATAACTTATTGATATCTGCACTTATTACAATTTCAATGGATACACGTATAAATAACTTGATTCATAAATCATAAATCCTATAAATGTCAAATTAGAATTTTCAAAACATTTTTGTTTCCATAGACTACTACATCAATTTACTTTGTTGAAAAAAGGACGAAATTGGATCAATTATTCCTCGGAGAATTAGGGATGATTGTGAATAAAATAGTATACATACTTCGGTGAAGATTTCATATCAGCCTCGAGCTATATCTGATCCTCGAGGCTTCGCCTCTCGGTCATATAATAAGCTCTCGGCTGTAATGAAATACTTCCCACCTCAGATGTAATATACTATTCTGCCCCATCGTGAAGTAAGAAATATTGTCAATCACATTGCATCCGGAAAAGAATTATTTGAGCTTATTAGAAGCAATCGTGAATAGCACATGTTCTCTGAATTCTAATTTTAGACGTGCCAAGTGATTCCGTATCAAACATAATAAAGATCTGGAGCATATTACTTTTTTTTCAGCATAGAATGCATGCGAATTGTATGGATTGGACACATAAAGAGTTCAAGAATGTTTTTATGTGTACGTCTCAAAACAGCACTGGTACCACATTGAATCGACATTGACATATTCCAGTCTTGTCTTGAACTCCTAATCCTTATCCTCATTATTCAGGTCTTATTTCTATAGAAAGATAACCTGACCCAGATTCTGTCATGTCTCTATGATAAATATTAACTAGAAACATGTCTAACTTACATGGCAAATTAATAGTAAAAATCGAGTCAATGTCAATGTCAAGTCGTTATAGTTCCACCACATATATCAATTCTCTACGGACCAAAAAAAAATGACTGGTGCAGATAGCCCTTATAGTGTTCTTAGCTAGTGTAAAGTGATGTAAATGAGTTTCTTGCCTCTGTTTCCACTCTCTCAGTAACAAGCCTCATGATGGTGAGCAGTTCATGTTTGCAGAATAAATCTGTAGTTTGAGCTTAGTTTATTAATCTACTTCTTTTTTCCAGAATTTGGAATCCTCATAAATGCTTGCACCACGTATATAAATCGCCGCGAGCGCTTTTCAGAATGCAGTATCTGACTACTAAGTAATTCAGTAGTTTGCTTATATCATATTCTACTCCCAGAATACAAATTTCAAGATATATTTTCAATATTAGTAGTTTATCAAATTATATAGTGTAAATTTTCCATTATAGTTTTTCAAACGAAGATTCTCTGTCTATAGCTTAAATTATCCTAAATAATTATGACTGAGAAATACTTTACCTGCCAAGATCCTGTTATGAAAATAGCATCTATTATCATAGTTCCAAATTCATCATATTGCTTGTTTATCAAATACAAAATTTGAAGAATCCAGTTGAAAAGAGTTAGACTCAACACAACATAACTATACATTTTTGTAAAAATATTTTGGTACAATGGATTATGCCCACCATAACTCATATTATTCAAAATATCACGAACCATTTCATCCGGATGAATCTGCAAGGAACACTTTCAATTAGCCATTCATTAGGATACTATATCGCACCAAGCGTTGTGATCTTCTATCATTTACTTTTAATGAATTAGTCCTACGTTATGTTTAATTTTTGTTTTAAAAAGTGCCCAGAATTATTTTCATTGAAGTCGTGATCGTGAGAGGAGAACAATAAGAAATACAACATATTCAGATCACAAATGTAAACAGTTTTATTGTCTTTTTGGCTTCACAAATAAATATTCATTCATAAAATATACTCAATCAAAGAGGGACGAAGTGGGAGCCTTGAAACCTGTTGACGTGGCTAGCCGGCCACAGCTTAACGGTTCTGCAGGAGACCTGTTGGCTCGGCGGACTTGACGTCCCTTGGTGGATAAGTCTTGGAGATGATAGTGGCTTTTAGGGACGCCTGAAAGGCGCGATTATCTCTTTGAGCTGTCCAGACCAGTGGCACTACTCTCCACAGTCTCGGTACCCCAATGGGTAGTCAGCAGTCCAATGGCTTCCTGTAGACAGATTCTCTTTCTGTCTTACTGAACAAGCAAGTACTTACGGTGTAGTTAATTGTACCTACAGCGACTACGGCAACTGATAATGTCCCGCAGATTTTGATTATTATTGGTTTTTGAGACCAATGTGTAGCTTGTGGCGGATTAAGGCCAAATGTGGCTGCTTAGGCCGATTGGTGACTGTTTAGGGTCGTTGATGGCTTGTGAGGCTTGTTTGTGGCGGTTCAAGGCCAGTTGCTTTGTGCTCCGTAGAAAATCCAATTCTGAACTCCGCAGCTGAACCACAGAGGCTATAGAAGTAATAAACTATCTGCAGTCTTTAACTCCGAACGTGCAAACTCCAATATTGATGTTCGCAGCTGGACAGAGATAACTATAGACGTGCAAAATCCAATACTGAATTCCGCAGCTGAACTATAGTGACAAAGCGTGCAAACTCCAATACTGATGTCCGCAGCTGCAATGTCAGTGATCTTGATCGAAACCAAGATGCCTTCCCAGATGAAAAGCATCATCTTTTATACAACAAAATCTGTTACAAATCTAATGTCTCAATACCACTGACTCTATCTATCTATGTATAGATAATACTGCATGTAGTTTCTACCTCTACAAACCATCTATCCTCATGAGCTTTTAATGCTTTTATACTCTGAGACTCCCCGACTATCCTGGGTTCCTGGCTATACTTTACTAACGAATAAATTAGTCAATAATAATAAGAACAGAACATTTGTCCACAGTTGCTCCCCGATCTAAGATGATAGTGTCAAAACTGACGCTTAGATTTGAAATTTTGTGGAACAAACACATAAATGCTTCAGAATTTCAATTTGTATCGTTCAATATCAATGAATATCCACATCTAGCAGGTGGATTGAATTATATCTATCTAGAACTAGACATAACGCAAAGTTAATCCTTATGGGAATCTGCAGTAATATAACGTAGGCTTGTTGGAGATCCTTCAATACTCATATGGAGAGATAGTTGTTCCAATTATAGAATTTAAAATTGGAATACGAATCGGTGGAGCAAAGTTGCGAACAGTTTCAAAATACGCTTTTGTTCATTACTTATTGTACTGAGTACAAGGAAGTATTGTGAAACCGACCAAACTCACCTATCGAGATTTTGATGGAAATATCCGTTTTGAGCATCCCTGAATCAAATTTGACTATTTTTGAATTGATGTCGGTACGTTCGTACGTGCGTGCGTAACTTGCAAATCTCAAAACTGGTTGAACGTATAATGTTGAAATTTTGTATTCAAGACTGATATAGGGTCTAGCTGTGCACCTCGCATTATGGTTTCAATCGTCTGTACCGGAGGTGCACTTTACTTGAAACTTTTTTCGAATTTCTCTGATAAATCGGCTAAGCCGGAAGTGCATTTTATGTGACAGACTTTTCGAATTTCCAAAACAATCGGTTGTAGAATATTGAAATTTTGTCTTAAGTACTTCTATAATATGTAGTTGTACATCTTTAATTATGATTGCGATCGGCTGAACCAGAAGTGCAGTTTACTTGAAACATTTCTTGAATTTTCCGCATAAATCTATAACGATTGAACGTAGAATATTAGAATTCAGTATTCAAGACGATAGTACCGTCTTCTAGATGCTCATATTCTATTTTCATTGTGATCGACTGAGCCGGCAGTGCACTATACTTGACAATCTTTTGGAATTTATTGCATAAATTCAGAACGATCATCTGTAGAATAATAAAATTTGGTATTCTAGTCTGCTGTAGCATCTAAATGATTGCTTTCTATTTTCATAACAATAATAATAACCGGAAGTGCACTTCAGTTGGAATTTATTTTTCAATTTTGCGTATAAATTCAGAACTGTGAGCCGTAGAATCTTAAAAATCAGTATTTAGGAATGTTGTAGCATGAGGATGATGACATACTGTTTCCATAGCAGCCGACTAAGCTAAAAGCCCATTTTACTTGACAGATTCTTAGAATTTTTTGGATAAATTAAAAACAGTTAGCCGTGGAATTATGAGACTTTCTGTTTGATTATATATATCCAATGATGTACAAGTAAGTCACGTAATGTCCACGTCAGATTTTTTTATAATAAAATCATGTTCTGATTTGCAGAATAATTTGATAATTATTATTCAAATAAATCATTCTATCAAAAAATAAGAACTATTATAACATAACAATAGAACTGAAAACTGATTAGAGTAACTCCAACAAACGTTCTTGCTTAAATAATTTTCCCATGCACCAAGCTGTTTATGATTTATTTGATAGATGATAAATTCACAACACAATTTTTGGTATAATATGACCTATGGGATATTTTGTGATAACAAATCTGAATTGGTCTCTCAAATGTGTACGAGAGTCTTCATTTAATTGGAATCGTAACACTCATATTTCTTGAGATCACAATTGTGGCACGTGAAATTTGAACACATTGTATACTAGAGCGGAACGAAGAGAATTTTTGGTGATGTTATCTTTATAATGGATGAAATTTTGGAAAAAGCTTTTATTAGACATGGGGATTATGAGAAAATTAATCACAATATAATTTGGTAGAATCTAGAAATGATATTTGAAAGAGCGAGCGTAGCGAGCTAATCTTTAACGATCAATTATTAGTGAACTGGATTTCAGCCCAACATAAAGAGTTTAGTGCACCCTTCTCGACTATTTAGAGCACAAGTTTCGTCCAACAGGCGCGCGTAGCCTAATAATTTGGTGATATTCAGAGGTATGAAAGCGCGGGCGTTACAAGTTAGTCTACAATGATTGTTACATGCGAACTCATCTTTATCGACTGGATTTCTGCCAAACATGACTTATTTCGAGTTCAGATCGACACATTATCAATTTTTGTTGAAATTACATGAAACTGGGTGCAGAAAAGTTGCCTATTGATAACAAACTTCACAATAATGAAATTTTCAGGTTCCTCTCTGAATGTGAATTCTCGATATTCCAGAGACTCGATTTTCGAGTCTCTCTTCGAATGAGGTTTCTTCGAAATTCTTTGTCTTTAGGTGTAGTTGACTGCTGAAGTAGAAACTATCCAAGGAATATCAGTCCATGGATTCGTCAATCCTACATTCTTTTTCAAATCCGAATTATGAAAATATTGTATCCTAGGCCTGATATTCCTTGTGCAGTTTTTACTTTTTTTTAATCAATTCAATTCAATTTTGAAGAAAATACACGTGAAATCGTATTTTGAAGCCAAGATTTCTTATTGAAATATCAAAACTTCATAGCCTAAAGATCTCATCGCTGTAAAGTGAGATTTCTAAGAAGTCCATTTAGCACTTTGGACTAAATATGCAGTTCTTTCACCCGAAAAGTTTTAGAGATAGAGATTTTACCTCATTCTGTAGAAAATTGTCCATTCTACAAAAGGAAATCGTCGGTGATTCCTCTCAAAAAGATCAATAAAAACTCTGATATTTTTCCTCGCCTATTTAGTAATAAAAATTTGAAATTTTGGATTATGCTCTCTCACTTGGATAGTCCTTGCTACTTGCAAAGGCACACCATGTGAATCTATTTAAGAAGTTCTCACTATTAATTCAGCTTCTTTTGTATATGAGCTATGTAGCTAGATAAATTGTGAGAAGTCTGTAAATATTTGATCAGATAAATGCTGTAATTATAGCATAACATACAATTACAAAGGCTAGAAATGAATTTATATCGAGATTGATTGACTAAGTCTAAATTACTATAATTATGTATTACAATATCAGGATATAGGTACTAATTTTCAGTTCAACTTGTTACTTTTAGAGATGATTTATGAATAATAGTAGAAATTCTTTGGCATATCTAGAATTCAATCTGATCTGTCTGATAGAACTTTCAGATCTGTTTTCGAATGCTAAGCATCCAAGATGTCGAATTTTTTTTATATCTGCTTCGAATTTCACCAACTATAGACTTATTTATTATATTCAGACTTGGAATCGCGAATATATCACAGAGTTAGACTAGTAAAGAGCAGTAACTCTAGCCGAGTATCCTTTGATCATAGATAAATGTTCATAATTTTGAGAATTTCCTCAAGCGTGTTGCTTTCAGGTTAGCAGCATACTCTTAAAAACTTATCTCGTGATTATAAATTATTTGATAATTTGTTCAATTATCTACTATTGTTTGATGTCTTTTATTCTATTAATATTCGATAGTGACAAGATGTGATAATTCAGAATATTACTTCAATCCTTTAAATTTTTTGCAATATAATACATTGAACAAATAAATTTTTATTACATAGTAAAACGAATGTATAATAGAATTATACCCTAATTTTAACAAAAATACTAACAGAATAATTTCTACGCCAGTTAATATCAAAAGTAGAGCTTAATCAAAAGGTTTATAATCGATAAAATATGTAGGTACTATCAGGACTCAAATAAAGCAACATAGATCCAGCATTCCCCATGTTACGCGATGGCTTGTTTATTCACTTTAGACAATGAGACACGTATTCGATGATCACTTGCATATACTTCTATTTTTTCTTTGCATCTCAAAAATAGCATTTATTCTTATTGTTCATATTTTTTACATATCAAAAATACAATGTCATAACATATCACATAGAATAAGCATGCTAGATGATCGTTGCATCTAATCTCAAATTATTTCCACATATATTCGACAGCTTCGGTCTCCCCTAAGCCATCCTCAGGAGTGCTACAGATTTCGGTACTTTATGATACTTTGGGACATTTACTACAATATCCAACAGAGAGAGCCTGCAAAAGAGTTCAGTAATTTGAATTTGAAGTACATATGTTTAGTGAAATATTAGAACATGATTTCTGTAGAATACAATACAATTTTTTTTTTGTCATCTGCAGTAACCGATAGTTGTGATGACCAAAAATCAAGTAAAAATTGAAAGATGTCTGTGCACGTTTAAGAAAACTGCAGAGTCATTTGCACGCGTAGATTTCGATTCGTCTTTTATTGAAGGCATGTCCAGTGTTGATGCAGTGATCCGAAGCGCATTTGAGAAAATTTCTACTTTTCTCCTTCTGCTGTGGAAATACTTATTTTGCACTAACTAACTCGAATGTGAGACTAGCTCTTGAAACAAGATAAACAAATTAATAATGGAAAAATCGACATCTCAACCATCAGCACTATACATAATAGAATATTAATATAACTACAGAAAAGTGAGTTGGTTCATGGCATGCAGAGCAATGAATCTGCAGCAGTGCCATCTACCATAATACAGCCGATGTGGTAGGTTTGAAGAAATGCAGGACACTGTAAAGTGATCTTAAAAGTTTGACCGTGAAACACAAATTGATAAATTTAAAAAGTCAAAACCTGATAAGTTTCACAAAAATACAAATTCAGGAGGCGGTTCCCACACCATCATCCTAAATAGGGCAGCAACAGTAGACACGTGCTACGTGTTTCGTCCTTATTAGGACTTTTCAGTACGGTATAGCAAGCCGCAGATAGTCGGACTTGTAGCCGTAAGACTATAGAAAAGTGAGTTGGTTCATGGCATGCAGAGCAATGAATCTGCAGCAGTGCCATCTACCATAATACAGCCAATGTGGTAGGTTTGAAGAAATGCAGGACACTGTAAAGTGACCTTTAAAGTTTGACCGTGAACCAGAAATTGATAAATTCAAAAAATCAAAACCTGATAAGTGAGGTGTAACTGGAGTTCATATAAATTGATAATACATATCTCTATTTTATATTAAATACATAGTTAAAATATGAGCTCAAAGTGTCTTTTGCTTTTATAAAACGATTTGACATTGATTTGATAATTATTATAATGACTAGACAGAAAATTTATATTTGTTTCAACTATTTCTTATCAATGTGATTCTATGAAAAATTTATCTCATGACTGATTAGTTCATTATCACAAAACAAAATACTTATATCCAAGCATATCTAATCGAATGTTTACTATTCTTCCGTACTTCATTGAGAACATGTTGAGTGGGTGCTTTCTTTGTGACTTTTTTGTGATAGGAAGTGCTATATTCGGCGCTATTTACTTGTATTTTAAACATGCACAAAGTCATTGGAAGAGACTGAATATTCCTCACATTGAGCCTCGTTTTCCATATGGCAACGGTTATCAAACAGTTACTGGAACTCTACATGTTGGCATTCAACTTGCTGAATATTACAATTATTTCAAATATCTAGGGCACAAATACGGTGGAACCTACTTCTTCACGAGACCATCTTTGATAGTAACAAACCTTGATCTAGTCAAATCCATTCTGATAAAGGATTTTTCACATTTCACGGATCGTGGTTTTTATCATGACGAGGAAAATGATCCTTTATCTGCACATTTATTCGCTTTGGACGGACCGAAATGGAAATCTTTAAGAACCAAATTATCACCTGCTTTCACATCTGGGAAACTCAAGAGAATGTTGGAAATATTGATAGATTGCAGCTCAGAACTCAAAAGCTGTTTAGACGAGCCAATAAAAATAAATGAACCAATAGATATCAAAAATATTTTAGTGAAATATACCACAGATGTGATCGGTTCTTGCGGCTTTGGAATAGAGTGTAACAGTTTCAAAAATCCGAAAACAGAATTTATTACCACAAGCTCAAAAATATTTGAATTTGAAGGATGGGAGAGAATAAAATTTCTTTTCGCAATTACATTTCCCAAAATCGCAAAGTTGTTGAAAACACGCCTGACGAATCCAGAAGTTGATAAATTCTACAGAAATCTTATTGAAGAGACTGTGGCATATCGCGAAAAAAATAGTATAGTCCGGAACGATTTTATGCACCTTTTAATTCAATTGAAAAATAAAGGATATATTGAGGATGATCATAATGATGATGGAGAATTAAACGGAGAGAAAACAACTACAAAGTTAACTATGGATGAGTTGTCAGCGCAAGCATTTTTATTCTTTGCTGCTGGTTTTGAGTCTTCTTCTACTTCAATGACGTGGACTCTCTTTGAATTATCTCAAAATATTGAAGTTCAAGACCTTTTGCGCAAAGAAATTTTAAGTGTTACGAAGGAATATGAGGGAAATATAACTTACGAAGCCTTAATGAAAATGAATTACTTGGATTGCGTTGTGAATGGTAAAAAGTTAAAGTATTAATAGTATTTTGTAAGTAATATTTAAAATAGAAAGTATGAGTATAATAATGAATCTATTATTCAATCTAAATTGAGGATTGAAATTAATGTGTCATATTCAAGTGATTGATGATAAAATCTATTTCAAGCAATGAATGCTCAATGGAATAATCACAGATATACTAAGTCTACAAGGGGCCTAATGTATAACAATTGATTCAATAATCGAAATAAAATCATAGATAAATTATTCATCGGAACTCGAAGTGTGGATGACGTAAACTTTATATATATATATATATATATATATATATATATATATATATATATATATATATATATATATATATATATATATATATATATTCAGTCATTTATTTATTCATTCATTCTGTGTTTAGAATCATTGAGAAAATATCCGCCATTTATGTTCCTGCAACGCATTGTTTCGAGAAATTATACTCTACCAGACAGATCTGTCACTTTGGACAAAGGCACGCAATTTCTTGTGCCAATATATGCCATTCACTTGGATCCAGAATATTATCCAGATCCTGAGAAATTTGATCCGAATCGTTTTACAGAAGAAAATAAGAGGAAAAGACCGGATTATACTTGGTTACCCTTCGGAGATGGCCCTCGAAATTGCATAGGTATTATTACAAAGTCAGTTATGTGATATATCACGTCACAGAACATCAAGAGCAGTTTTTAGTAGAGGAACTGGCATTTGCAATATTCAGTTTCACTTTTTATTCCGGCTGATGTATCATCTATCAATTCATTATTGGAATATTGATAAATGTATAGTTCTGATGCTTTGGAGTGATTTTTAACTCTCTCGATTTGACTGTTATTCAAGAATCAGGAAAAGTTGGTAAATTCAGTTCGATTATTTCATATAATTGGATATTGATTGATTTTATTGCTGCAGATAACAAGGCTGTAAAGATTCATTCAAAAGTTATCTCAAAATTTTTGCCTCCAGTTAAATCATAAGAAATAGGATATACATAAAAGAAAAGGTATGCCTTTATTGTAAAAATTATATTTTATCTTGAACATGAAGACAAATTTACAAAGCTGGAATCTCTCAAGGAAAAATACATATACAAAATGAAGTTTTAGAGGTGAGAGAAGGTCTTATAACATCAGCTCAAATTTGACTGAAAATCTTTTTTCCAGTATTTATTGCATGATTATAGTACAGAAGATTCCTTCCAGCTGTCCCATAGTACGTAAGTTGGTCTTCAAGCTTCGTCTCACATATCTTATTTATGTTTCAGGACTAAGATTTGCGCTGCTACAAATGAAAGTTGCATTGTGTCAACTTCTTCTACATTATAAGTTCACGTTACACTCAAAGACCAAGTTACCTGTTGTAATTGATCCAGGACAAGTTGCCGCTAGTGCCAAGGGAAGCATCTGGTTGATTGCTGAAAATATTGTCTCATAATTCATTCTCATCTGTATGAAAAGAAAAGATTTTTCAATAAATTAACCTATATGATAAAATAATTATCAAAATTCGTACAGTCTTAGTTTAATGGTGAAACATCACCCGGAACAACTATTTCAGCGCAAAATTTGAAATTTTGTATCTTGTAGCAATGATGAATACTTTCTTATAATAAATTAATAAAGTTTTTAGTGGTGTATATATCAAAAATTTGATAATTTGTCGAAGTTCCATTTTATCTGCAATAAATCCGTATTGAATTACTGTCAACGTATAAAACAATTATGCAAATCTTATATCTTAGAAACTTTGATCACTACTTTTCTGGAAAAAATATATTTACCAGCCACTATACTTAAAAATTTTCATTTAAACTGAATTTGAAAATTCCGAGAAAAAAAATTGTGCTGAAAGTTCCAATATCCCCGAAATTATCTAGTTTTTTTGGGACAAAATTTGGTAGACTCATAGATGACAATAATTCTAGAGTGCTGTGTGAATAATTTTGATTTTTGATAATCAATATTTTGTTGGTAACACTTCATGCGCTCTTTCAAAAGTATGATACTTTCATTCAAGAAGTATATACATTTAAATGATCAATGCCCGGTTTTATAGAGGGCTGAGTATTTTACTTCCAGAGTAAACTAAATTTACTTTGTTATATGACAGTCGATTATTTGCCAGCAATGATTCTGTTGTCATAGGGAAGGGAAGTGATTAGAATTTGTTGAACAAAATTAATTCACTTTAGGAGTAAATTTACTTGGTCTCTTATAAAACCGGCCATAATTTTTTCTGACATCGGTCACTGAAATCTGGGCTCAAAATTCTCGATATTCAGGGTACTTCTCTGATGTCTTTTCATACTTTTTTTATTCTATATCTGAATTTACAAGTTCAATTTTGACAAAAGTAATTATAGTCGGTGGCCAAGCGTTTTTTCGAGATAATATATTTTTTGAGAGTAGTGAAAATCAATGTTTTTTGAAAATTAATTTCTGTTTGTTCAAGTCATAAATTTTTCCATCAAGAAACATTAAATGGACAAAAAAAAAGTATGTCTATGGAATTTAAAAATTATAAAAAATGTTTCACTATATTACCTGGAGTCTCAGCGGCAGTAAATTCCAAAATAGAAATTTAGAAAAGTATTATTTTATTTCTTCTAGTTGTGTAAATATGATTTTCTTACTATTAGATTTGTTGAATAGGGTATATTGTATTACATGACAGTTGTCAATGAATTGTTAACCCAATAAAATAGATTTTTATCGCCGGTTTGAAACAATCAACGGTCTGAGGTTTTAAAGATAACAAGTGCCGTCTTGCGCAGTTGGTCAGATTAACTAGAGTTAAGAAGAAAATAGATTTCTATATTGGGCGCGCCAAATCACTCTGAATAGATCAACTAGATTGGAAAAAGATTTCTAAACTTAGATAAATTGAAATAATATTTAACAAGTTGAAATTTGGTGGACACAAGGACGAATATGGCGAATTATTCTGAATAACTTATATCAAAGTGCTTTGATTTGAAACATCTATAGCTCTAGAATATAAGGACTGTTTCTTTAATAATTGAAGCAATATTTGCGGATTCAGTAGTAGCTAAAAATATTACCTAAAACGTTCGTACAAAACATATTTTAGGAGTGATAGAAATCTCAGACCTCGTCTCATGTCGTATAGTAAACTTTTCGACTCAGCCCGAAATCATATATTTTACAAGTTAATGGAGGAGACTTCTACTCCACTAAAGCGTATAGCGACATTACCCTTGACTGTTTGCTACATTATGAGCTGGTTTCTTCCTCCTTGGAGAACTTTATCAGTCGGTTAATATTAGCTATCGATATAATCTGTCAAGTAAAGATATTCTCGAATGAATAAACCGGCCTTTAGAACTTGGTCACTATACTATAAACTTGAAATTAATTACAATTCAATTATTAGTCCAGTCAAATAAGATAGTTTACTAATCCCTCATCTTCGAATAACTTCATTCGGTGACTGATATCCATAGCAACAACTACATACACTAATAAGTTATTCGACGATTGAAGCACTAGGCACGAGTGAATTGAACATGGTATTGGCAAGTAATTGTATGATCCATTTGTTCAATCTTCGCAAATATTATCTACGACTTGAATTTCCTCTTAACGGCGTTCCGGAGTAGTCAACGTGTATGATTTTGCACCTTATACTTATACTTGTTGTTATGAATATTGCTGGCTGCTGAACTTAGCAGGCAAATTTCACACGCTTAAAGGCATCATAAATTAGACTGAATCAACCGATATGCAGAGATATTTTTATGACTGCAATTTAAGTCATATACTTGTTTTCTCTTTTTGCAATGATAAGTGAAATCAAGAAATGATAACTTTTGACAACAAGAAAATAGCATAATGTTATCTTTGGTCACGATTTATGCATCTAAAGGGAATGTTCCAAACATACGGTTAATTTTGCATCTCTTCTGCAACTTGATCAGAGATCTCATGCTACAAATCTGAGCAAATCCATGTCCCTCAAATTAATAAATTTGTTCAAAATTTATACACAACTCTTTGGATTTCATCAAATGATACAACATCATTCATAAGATTCAGAGGTTCAATGTGAATTGGCTCAATTTATAAATTAATAAATCTCTATGGCCAGTTATATTGCATAAAATGGTTGAAGCCGACTGGATAAGGGAATGTGAGTGATGAAATACGAGAATTGAAGTCAATTATTTAATATTTCTTCTCCAACGTTACAGTCTTGACTACACTTTAGCCATCTTCAGAAGCGAAAAAAATTATTGTATGTAGAATTGAGTGTGTACATGTGTTTATAATTTAGTCAACATAAAAAAAAAGTTTTTATTTGTCATTTGCCACACCCGACTTCTATGAGAGACGCTGACTGAATTATCAAGGTCGTGTCATGACAGGCCAAATCTGTTGACCTTAAAATATTTCACTATACCACACGTAGATGGCGTGAGCAGCCGCATTAAACAGGTGTTTGAGAATATGCAGAGAGCAGAGATTTGTTTCAAACAGTGCAAAACGGTAGACAATTTATTTTATAATATTGATAAAAACTTGAGGTCCAATTTAATTCACAAAATATAGTACAATAACCGTGAAGCACAATACACTGGACAGTCTGAGAGGTATCTCAAAACAAGACTTGATGAGCATATACGTTATGGTGAAAAATTACATATTAATAAACCAGACTGTGCTCTTGTTACTCATTGTATAGACACTGGACATTCCTCCAACTTTGATGAAACTGAAATTCTTCACAACGAAGCTATTTTAAATAGAAAATTAACGCTTGAAATGTCGTTTATGAAACAAGATGCACATAAAATTAACGAGAAGACTGATATTGTAGCGCTTAGGAAAATTTATAACAACACTTTTCAAGTTCACAGTTTGAACTCTCCTTGTTCGCTGTTTACGTTTTTGACAAATTGTGTAATTCAAAAATCATTTTATTAGTTGATCCTACAACAAACTTCTTGTCACGTGTGCTCAATGGTAATTTTTGGATTACGTGTGTACGCACTGATTTCAACGGATAGTTAGCCAGCAACTTTCATAGAAGTTGGTTGTGGTAGAAGACATACCGGAATAGTATATTGTGTGGCTAGGGACGAAACAAGACGATTTCAGCTGAGGGTGAATGTTGCTTGCTCAAGCAAAGCGAGGCCTGGCATCACCCTCGGCTGAAATCGTGTTTTGTCCCGTACCACACACTGTATTTTTCATAATACCTGCATTGAAACTTTCCATATTACAAATTTGTCATAACAAAGTAAATATTTTCCTTTTGATTCTGCAGATAGCAAGTCGAGAGTAGCTGCTTGTGCTTTATCAATAAGATGTTGTAGTGTACTTGAAATTGTCATATTAATACTTTTTCTCTTGAAACTAATCATCTTTTTAATTTAATTTACAATTACGAATTCAACAACTAGCAAATTAACTGAGGTTATATGGTTTTAGTTTAGAGATTGACAATGAACAAATGCGACTCTGCCAGCGATTAAACGATGTGAGAAATAAATTCAGAGGGCAGAAACAAGCTTGAATGAGGAAGAACGACAATGAGAAAAGAACTATAGACAACGCTCTATCTCTGAGCCATAGACTGCTGTAATAATTTGTTGCTGTAATTGACATATCTATATATTTATCTTAGAGCGTTAAGGAGTCAGTGAATCAGTGATGAGCATGAATTTATGTTAAGATTTCTAACTGACAATTGTAAGAATAAGAGCGGCAAAAATTCAACAGCCATTACTTGGAAAATGTGTAAATCCGTCACTGAGTAGGGTGCAGGATTGATTTTTGCACCCTGGCACAGAATTTGTGTAAGGCATTCCTAAGTTACAGTGTCTGTGGTTGCAGGGACAAAGAAACGGTTAATTTCAAACGAATTTTTATTATAACTGAGTCCGTAGTTCATGTTATCGAAGAGAAATATTATATTTGTATAGGATAGAGTAAGATACTATTTTGTCCTCCTTGAGTGTTTGCTACAGCCGAGGGCTTACTAATGGGTTTCTTATAAGTGAACATATACAGGTATATGCATGTTAATGAAGATGAACATTCTGTAGTTAATTCAAAATGTATCGAAATATGACGGTTCTTGAAAATCAGAATAAATAATAATAAGCATCTTCTCACAATGTGACCACTGATTAAATCAATTATTTCTCTTTTGACGCTGTCAATAGATAATTATCACTTGATTGTGATCTTAATAGCATTATTAGCCTCTTGCTAGAGCATCTTTCGAATATATTGAATGTAAGTGATCATAGATTTATTGATGCAAAATTCAGAGCGCAATATTTAGTGACCCTGTTACCAAATGAATGTATTTTTTATGTTGATCAACTATTCCAATAGTAGAGAGTCTTTTGAAACAGTGTGCTCTTGTACTCTGAATTCTGAATATTCTTTTCCTATTCCGGATTTTTCAATGCGAACTCCAGTTAAAATTTTAGTTCAAGTAATATTTTGGGATTCACAGTTAAGAATTAATGCTGTATCATTTTGGTTTAAGCCATCAGCTGAGCTGAATATATATTTTTGACATGAGAAAATTATCTTGTCCATTTTTAATTGAATTACAATTCAAATATTTTTTACTGTAGATAATATATCAATTGAATCTCTCTTGACAAGAATCGATCTTCAGATATCTTTTAAGCTTGAACAGCAACATGAATCTGATTGAACTCTGAGATTATTTTATTTCCAGTTGTCAAATCTAGTTAATGATAGGTACTTACATTTGGTTTGAATTGATTCAAATTAATTACATATGTTATATGAAGTTGAAGAAAAATATAGCAAATTCACATCATGCAAGTTCCAGTAATTATAAAGCGAAGGCAAAAAAATTGCGAAATAAATCACCAGACCTCTGATTATTTCTTCTGAACTGCTTATGAAATTATTAATATTAATGCAAAATGTATACCTTGTAAACTCAATATCGTGCCGAATATTTGTCTATTCTTCCCATGCAACCGATAAAATCTACTTTCGTCAGATACTTAATTAATGATCCATCCAAATACATGAAAAACAGTCGCTAAAATAATATTATACAATTTTAATGAAGTTTGTATAGGCAAGGTTAGCGTGAAAGAAGATACAGAAGAGTCATTATTCTTTTGATTTTTACTAGTGTTCCTTCACGAAATACAGGATAAAAACAACCAAATGGATTTTGATTAGCGCTGGGACTTGGAATAATAAAAATAATTCAAATTGAATAATGCACAGCATATGGGTCATAATCAAAGAGAATTTTTTCAAAATTCGCAAATTCATAGGTGTGCTTCAAGAAGAGTACCTTTCTAGTGCCTCTAATCAGCACAAAATTTTTAATGAAACTAATTAATGTTGAATTACAAATTTATTTTAATAATATCTAAACTGTCACTGATCATAAAATTGAATAGTTGAACATTGATGTGGTTTCTTTATGAAAGTCATCATCATCATCATGTTTAGCTCTACAGCCTGGGATGGGCCTTGGCTTCCTCTACAATCTTCCTCCACTCATCTCTGTCCAGCGCCTCACTTCTCCATCTGTTCACCACAATCTTGACTATATCATCTTGCACGTCATCTATCCATCGTAATTTAGGTCTTCCTCTTTTTTTTCTAGAGTGCAATCTTCCTCTCATGATTCTTAGCGGCATTCTTTCTTCGTTCATCCTAAGCACGTGTCCTATCCATCTTATTCTTTGTGACTTTATAAATCTTACGATGTTTTGTCCTTCAATGAGCTCTTCCAACTCCGCATTGTATCTCATTCTCCAGAATCCTCCTTCTTGTACACCTCCATAAATCTTCCTCAAAATTTTCCTTTCAAATATCTGTAATTTTTCTCTATCATTTTGAGTCAGTGTACACACCTCACATCCATATGTGACTACTGGGCGTATCATGGTTTTATATATTTTATACTTAGTTTTTCTTGATATAAGTTTGTTTTGAAACATCTTAAGATTAGCGTAATACGCGCGATTTCCTTGGATTATCCTTTCTTGGATTGTTGACCTTATGTCACTTTTATTTGTTACTTTAAGACCCAGGTATGTGAAGCTGTTGACTCCTTCAAATGTATTTCTACCAACTTCTAGATTTTGTACTAATCTTCTATGTTCTGATGTAGAAACTTTCATATACTTTGTTTTGTCGACGTTCACCTGTAATCCTAAGCTTTCTGTGTGTTTCTCCATTTCTGTGTAAATCTCTTTCATTTTTGCAATATTTTCAGTTACGATCAGGACATCATCCGCATATGCGCAGATCTGACTTGACATCATGAATATGGTGCCAGGTCTAACAATTTTGCTTAATGCTTCTTGTAATACAAGATTGAAAAGTGTGGCTGATAGTCCGTCTCCTTGTTTTACACCTGTCTCATAGATGAAACTCTCGCTAAGTTTAGAACCCACTTTTACTCTTGCTTTTGTATTTTGCAACGTCATCTTCACCAGCCTTATTAGTTTTATTGGTATTTTTTGTTGTTCCATTACAGTATATAGCTTCTGTCTGTTGATGCTATCAAACGCCTGCCTAAAGTCAATGAAAAGCATGTGTAGGTCAATGTCGTGCTCATAATATTTCTCCATTACTTGTCTTATCAGGAAGATTTGATCGGTTGTACTCCTATTAGGTCGGAAGCCGCATTGATACTCTCCTAATAAATTTTCAGCGAATTCTTTAATTCTTTCATTTATGATTGATGATAGTATTTTGTAAGCTACACTTAGAAGTGTTATACCTCTGTAGTTGCTGCAACTTAATTTGTCACCCTTTTTATGTACGGGGCATATCAATCCTGTTTTCCAATCTTCTGGTATTGTTTCTTTCTCCCATATTGTTTTTATTAACTGATGAAGGTTATCAATAATTGCATCTCCGCCATATTTATACAATTCTGCGGCTATTCCATCTTCTCCAGGGACCTTGCTGTTTTCCAACTTTTTTGTCGCGTTCCATATTTCTTGTCTGGAAGGAATTTCTACTGTGTTTTCATTGTCCTCATCGCGGGGAGTATTGTTTACATTCTTGTTTTTTTTTTGTGTACTTCTTGTTCCTTATTCAGTAATTCTTTGAAATATTCCGCCCATCTGTTCAGTACCTCACTCTCTTTTCCCAACTTCACACCATTTTTGCCTCTGCAGCAATCTATTCTTGTCTGGAAACCTTTCTTTAAGTTATTCACATTCTGGTAAAATTTTCGTATATCTTGTTGACTTAGCATTTCTATATCTTCGTATTTTTTATTATACATCTCCTTCTTCTTTTTCTTACATAGTTTATTTACAACCTTTCTTTTCTCTTCGTACTCCGCTCTGCTGCTCCTTGTTTTTCTTTGTAACATTTTCTGTCTTGCCTTTTTCTTCTCTTCAATTGCTACTCTACATTCATTATCAAACCATTCTATGTTTCTGTCTTTTTGCTTTTCACCAATTATTTTATCAGCTGCTTTCTTTATTGTTATTTCAATACTCTTTCATGTTTTCTCTACGTTTTCATCAGATTCTTTTTCGATTTCGTCTAATTTTTTCTTCAGATGATCTTGGAAAATTATAATTTGGTCTTCAGATTTGAGTTTTTTCATGTTCCACTCTTTCGTCTTGTATCCTGTTGCTCTTTGGGATGCTACTAATCGTTGTCTTAGTCGCGTTTTTACTAAGTAATGATCTGTATCGCAGTTCGGTCCTCTGCAACTCCTCACATCAATGATCGATGACGCATGTCTGGCTTTAACTAATACGTGATCTATTTGATTTACTATGTCAGATCCTGGCATTTTCCATGTTCCCAGGTGTATTTTTTTATGATTAAACTTTATGAAAGTAATTAAGTAATAAAACATGCCTTTTCATTCCAATAATGAAATGGTCGATATAATTTTTATGTATAGTCGTGCTAATGGAAACGCACTTCAAGCGCGATATCTTTATGAAGAAGCCTATCCAAATCGCGCACTATCTTCAACCAGAAATTTTTCAAAAAGTTTCCGACGACTGAGGGCTACTGGTTCACTATATAAACGTCATGCCGATAGTGAACGGCCGAGCACAGTAGTTACAGAATGAAATTAATTAATTTGATATTCAAAATTAATTACGAGGTGAAAATACTCATTTATTAGCTTCATGAAAATTTCATCCAGTGGCACTATAAATGTACTCTTTTTGAAGCATCCTCATAAATTTGCGAGTTTTGAAAAAATTCTTTTTCGCACTCCCGGGAATAAAAGACGAATTCAATCCCTGATTTTGGGGACTTAAGTTTGAGTCTAGTTCCTAGAGATCTAAAATGATCAATGATCCCAAGGGACTAAAGTAAAATAAACAAATTTTTCCATGACAACTACATAATCAAAGTACTTACCTAAATGTCAAATTGAATTTTTTCATTATAATTCAAATCTTTATTAAAGATTATTTATATTGTCAATATCGCAAATAACATCAAATTTCTCAGTCATCTTTTTGACAGCAAGTTTATCTATTCAACAACTGTTGTTATGGTGAATTCAATCAACATTTTTGGATCAAGTTTGCTGTTGTCAAAATTGTAAGAATAATTCATCTGCTTTTAGACTATTGTGATTCAATATAATACGGTAGTTCGGAAAATAGCGTAGATAACACATGACTTAAGTACCTTTAATCCCTCAGGTGAGTATTGCCCTCGACTCCGTCTCGTGCAATAAACTCCACCTTCAGGATTAAATCAAGCACTTAAGTCCCTCGTTATATAATATACTATTAAACAGTTGTAGCATTTAAATGATAACTTCATATTTCCATATCAATCTAATGAGCCGAAAATAAACTTTATCCGACAATCATTTTCAATTTTTCGCATTATTCGAGACTATTGACCGTAGAATTATGAAATTTAGTATTTGCGATTTAAATGATCACCTCAAGATTTGGTTGCAATCAATTTTGCCTTATGTCAATGTCAGTGTCAACTGTCAATTATCCAGTCGAAAGGTATACAAGTAAGTCATGTGGTATCCACATCAGATTTTTTGGATTAAACGATACCGGATCAGTGAGAGCAACAACAAGCATTAATTCAATTCACAGAAATTGAACTGGCCGTGAAAAAATATATAACCATGATACTTGAATAGTCTGAAATTAGTAGGAACACATTCGTAACTTATAATAATAAGCAACTGAGAGCTGATGCAGTTGACAGATAGCCGAGTATGATTTTTGTGGCAATATATTGTTGGTTTGCATTTGACAAATCAGACATCTAAATTATAGCTTCAGGCTGAGCTATGATCTATAATCAAGGTGAATGAGTATGCTTATGTAGTTTTAATCACGCTTTTATATCTATGAGATTACAATTATCAGAAATATTCGAATTAGGAACATGAACATATTTCGAATAAAATTGTTTGTGTAGCAAATTGTAATAATCCTCGATCTATAATAATCTTTATGGAGCCACTTGCTATTAGAGGAATAATTATGCAAATTTCATCTTATTCCAGTTGACTTATTTCCATTTTATTTGTTTGTTGAGCGCCCCTGAACAACCAAAGGTTTATTGTGGGCGCCCATGATATACATCATTTTTACGTGCCGACTTGGACCTCAATTATTCAGCATATTCATTGGTAATAATTGATGATCATATGGTTCGTATAAAAGTAAACCTGTTTGTCCTCTCCTCTGATTATGACAATGAATGCAATAATAGCTTTTAGGGTGATGATATTATATGTAGTAGGTAATAATCTTACTGATGGACTTGTAGCTAATGAAGTAGAAGTTATTCAAGACTTTCTGCACTTGAATCAGCCAAATAATGTAGAAATTACTGCATGTCTCTGCTGGGATAAAGGTAAGTAAAATAAAATCAAAATTACGCACAAAACTGAAATTTTACGTTGAACAAAAAAAAAATTAGTAGGCTTATAGTAGGTATGAAGGAAAACCTTCTTTAAGGCTGTCTAGGTTGATC
Source organism: Dromius quadrimaculatus (assembly GCA_963989225.1). Lineage (NCBI taxonomy): Eukaryota > Metazoa > Arthropoda > Insecta > Coleoptera > Carabidae > Dromius > Dromius quadrimaculatus. The sequence continues at coordinate 52,536,310 of OZ022325.1, read as the reverse complement.
TGTACTGCCAATTTATTAGATAACCGATTTTTTTCATTGTTATTCGTTTTGCTATTCCAATTGAATTTGAGTTATTAATTTTATCATCTTGCAAGATAATTTCGATGCATTGAATTGATATGATTGGATCAGAAATATGTTGTACATAATGGTAATCCAGAATTATTATAGATAATTTGAATTCATTGAATTTTTATGATTGAATTAAAATTATATACATAATGATGATTCAGCATGATGATTGATTAGATAATAATAATTCTAAATTACGATTATGTGCATAATTCCAATTCAATCATGGAAATTCAATGGATTAAAATTATCTTGCAAGATAATAGAAATGTATAGTTGAAATTCTACTGGAATAAATTGTTGCTATTGAATAACGAAACGACGTGTCATAATTTTGCGTATATTAGTATGACCATTCAATGGAGCTCAAAAATGGCTAAATTGGTGATAAAACTGTCAACTGGAAACCGATTGAGGCATATTTCAAAGTACGTTTCGTTGATAAGAAATCATATGTCTTATACTCATAGCTTGATATAACAATTGTTCAAGCAATAATTATTTTCATTGGTCTAATCCGAAAGATAACTTTCGCCAAAAACAAAGATGAATGATTATTTCTGAAAGCACATGAGTTCATGGAAGGATCCTACGGAAATATATCTGTCTGTTCGTCCGTTTGTCCTTTTAGCCATTTGTTATTTCATTCGTTCGTCCGTTCTTCTGTTTGCATTACCGTTACGTCGAATGATCTCAGGAATAGCCAAACGGCTGTGGATCTCCTTCAACTTCGTGTTCCTTTCATAGAGAGAATGAAAAATTACGACATTACATTCCAGTGCGACTTCCGGTTTGGCTGGTAATATCGAAGAACAAAAATTTTGCTTCAAGATCCAGGAATAAATTCTCATCAAACACGAAATCCTGAATCGAAGTTCTTCTCACGACATTGAAATTTGATGAACAATGGCGAAGGTGATCGCATCAATCGAACGAATGAAAAATAGAAGTTTTTGTACGTGTATCACAAAATTTGGTCGAAAACTGCAGATCATGCAGTGGAAACTTGAAAACTAAGTTCTTATGATTGTCAACGCACATGTCTAGATTTGATAAGTCAATAATTAATAATTTCACCAGAAATTTTGGGTAATCATATTCAGTTGCTTGTCTGAAATTAGTGTTTCACATGAATCGAGAAATAATCTTGATCTTGTCTTGATCTTGTCTTGATCTCAAGACAAGAAGTATTTTTCATTTCCCAAGACAAGACAAGAAAGTACTATCAAGAATCAAGACTTCTTGTCATAAAATCTTGATATCTTGATAATAAATTTTTCAAATCTGCATATTTATCAATCTGTTATTGAAATATTGAAATCTGCTGTGGACATTACTGTTTTTCCCCGGCAATAAATTTCATGATCAGTTTTTAATGAATTTAGAAATGTCATACCAACTTTCAAAGTGACATTTGTCATTGTCAAACTGAGAGTTCAAAGTGACAGCGTCATTGTTATAGTGACAGCGTCATTGTCAAAGTGACAGCGCCATTTTTGAAGTGACAGCTGTCATTACCAAAATGACAGCTGTCATTACCAAAATGACAGCTGTCATTGTTATGGTGACAGATGGTGGCTATATTTTAGTCCTTACAATATAAGTATTTTTGAAAATGGCGAGTCTTTCTCTAGATTTTCTGGTTGAAACAGCTCATTCATAAATTCAAACCCAGCTTTTTCATTGAAAAACTCAAATATTATGAAATTTTAGTTGAAAACTCGTTCGGGTCTCTGATTATTATACTTCTAGATAGACAGACCGACCGATTTCATTTATACTTATGCTTTTTGGGTTCAGTAGGGTTTAAAATGTAAAAATTCATCAGAGTCTTGAACTATCAAAAAATCACAATTCTAATACTTTCCCTATTATATATAAGTCGGGGAAGTAAAAAGTATCTGTGACTATGACTAAAACAAATATTTGATACATATCGAAAGCATAAGTCGTCAGTTTTCGGTGGTTAATGTTCATGTAGAAAATAAATGTTTAGGTAGATTTCCCAATACTGTAAGAAAGTTGCTATCTCTCAGCAACATTGCCATATCATATAACAAATAATAATTGCAAATACTGATTAAAACATGAAAATGACAGACTTTTTATTTATTTCTATTGGTGGCAATCTTGGAAAATGTTGCTAGAATCGATTCATAACATAACTGACAGGGAGGATAAAGAGTAGACACTAACGCTAAACTGAGTGTTCGGATTGGATAAAGCAATAGAGAAAGGGGAATCCTCCTATATGTCAAGATCAAGAAATATCAAGAATTCTTTAAACAAGACAAGAAATGCGTCGTCAAGAAATGGGCAAGACAAGAAGTTTTCATTTTCTTGTCTTGAAAATCAAGACAAGACAAGAAATGATCATCAAGACAAGATTTCTTGTCTTGATGAAACACTTTCTGAAATATATATCATATGAGAGTGTGCTGTCATTGTAAGAATAATCTCATAGAAGTATTACTTTTATTATGATTTTTATTTAGAATTGCGCACTTTTCTGCCAAGATCGAGGAAATTATTTTCATATTAAATTTTCGCCAAAGATTTGAAGCAAATATCATGTTTGAAAATCATTGAAGTCTAATCGAATCATTTAGTAATGTTACTTATTGATAAAATAAGAAGATTTATCATATTTTGAATAGACAAGACTTTATCAAGTGTGTAAATTTGTATCGACCAATTTCACAACAGCATGAATATTGGATCATAATAGCGTATAATAAAAGACTTCTCAATAATTTCTAAACAGACGAAGCCTTTTCTGAGAGCAAGTAGAACACTTTATTTCTCTATATATCTACAACATCGATGACCTTGTATTCCATCAAGTAAACAAAATTATTCAGTTATACATACATTATAAAACTATATCTAGTTCTACTTGTATATTTATTAATAGGAAAGAAGCTAGAACTACTGAGTCAGTTAATGCAGAGGAATTACATCATATCTGCCTATGATATTCAAAGAAGTAATATCCATTTCCTATTTCCGGATCACAAGCAGCTGTATATAGTAGATTTGAATTGTAATAATTCATTTGATATTCTGCAGAAGGTGAGTACCGTAGTGAATTACAAATCATAGGCCCAGTTACATTTCATGATTTTTCATTCTTCTATCGTAAAATTTATAATATGATGAACTTACAATGTGGGCTTTTCTACAAGATGAGTGACTACAGATCATTCAGTGGAATCAATAATTCAAAAAATTTCACATTTTCAATAAAGGTCGAAAGATAAATGGTCTGGAAGCATTTGAGATTCATAAAGCCATCAAAATCAATTCACCTATCCTCAAAGATCAAATTGATTGGTTCCAACCAGAGTTTCTCGAGTGCCTGTAGGAGAAGAGTATTGTTCCTTCCTCACCATAATTCCCTATTATATATATGTCGGGGAAGTAAAAATTATCTGTGGCTATGATTTTCAAAACAAATATTCAATATATATCGAAAGCATAAGTCGCCAGTTTCTGGTGAATAAACCGTTCTTGTAGAGGAGAAATGTATAGGTAGATTCCCCAATACTCTAAGAAAGTTGTTAACTCTTAACAACATTGCTATATCATATAACAAATGATAATTGCAAATACTGATTGAGACATGGAACTGTCAGACTTTTCATTTATTTCTATTGGCGACAATCTTGGAAAACGTTGCTAGAATCGATTCATAACATAACTGAAAGGGAGGATAAATGGTAGACACTAACGCTAAACTGAGTGTTCGGATTGGATAAAGAAATATCAAGAATTCTTGAAACAAGACAAGAAATGCGTCGCCAAGAAATGGGCAAGACAAGACAAGAAATGATCATCAAGACAAGAATTTGAAAATTATGTTTTTTGGATCTAGTAGGGTCTAAAACGTGAAGATTCATAAGAGATCCTTCTGTCAAAAAATCACGATTACAATACTTCCTCTATTATATAGATCGGGAAAGTAAAAAACGCTACGAAATTGTGAAAACGTAATTTACATACGCATCAAAATTGCATTCACCATAACATTCGGATCTTTTGCGAACTTCGCCTATACTGGCCTGCTTGTCAAAACAAAACACTGTCTATGGTAAAAAAGAAGAGGAACGGAATTAAACATGAGTTGTATGCTTTCAATCTCTCGTGATATATTCAATGATCTGATTTCCTCAGCGGTTCGATTACTCCCGATTCACCTTATATTAATTAAAAAAGGTCAAGACTCTATTCCTATTAATGTTTTGTCTAATGAATAATTCGTGTTGAATGACTAGTCAAAATTAAGCTCTGCCAAGAATTAGACTGTTATAGTCTTACTCCATTTTGTAATACAGATTAGCAAAACTGCAAAGAAAAACAGATTTGAAATAAAAATAATATTCATAAGTGATATACTATTTTATTCGAACACAATTCATAAAATAGCAGTGAATTTCATCACTTCAGAAAATTTCGATCAGCACAGATCCATTCAATTGATACCTTTGTTTTGTACTGTTTCAGGCCAATGAACAACGTTTATTTTCACCATATTATTCATGGCTTTTGATAGCTAATAGATCAATGAATGAAGAGGTATATCTCGATAAAATTTTCTGTTTAGATATCTATAGAAATAGTGATATTACTCTCTTACGAAAAATACAACCAAGTCACTTTTTACTGAAAGATGTATACAAGCGAGACGATAATTTTGGACGAGAAATTAATGTTATTGCTGTTTGGACAAGAACTGACAGATTTGGAAGATATAAACCAAGGATTCTTGCTAACGAAAGGAGAAATTTGTACGGACAAACCGTTGGAGCAGGAATAGTTATGCTGGAGAAGGACACAATCAACCATTTAGATGATTACAGGTTTGTGTATGAGATATGCAGCCTTGGCGTTTTGACTTGTATTACCAGAAATCGTTGTAGACTAAAATTCTGATTTTTGGTAAATGGAGTAGTTGGTTTAGGTGCAGAATCTGATATGGTATCTGAAGAATTTGTTGAATTCTTTTCGGAAGTGTACGTTCGTATGTTCGTATTTCCTAGTAATTAAGGACAGCAAGTTAGGCATTTCCTTCAAAATTTCTTTGAGGAGTTATTTGATTGCTTATATACTCATAAATAAGTCAATAGATTGAACATCAGTACTCACAAAATTTTTCTTTCAGATTTAAACACACAGATTCTGTTACTAAAGTGAACTATGTTTTGGTCAAATATTTAATCGATTATGTCAGCGGATCTTTCAAAATGTATCCAACAAACAGTTGGGGGTATTACAATAAGAGTACTAAATCGTATAATGGATTAATTGGAGGTCTGCAAAGAAATGAATATGAAGTGGGAGGTATGTATAAATACATTCAATTCTACCACAAAAACAACAATCTAGTCTATAAAAGAAATATATATTTTTTTTCATCTAACTGATCCTTCTGTTCAGTTAGTTATTTGAATATTAGGGTCAATAAGTACATTTTATACTGTGATGCTTACAATTTTTTTTGCACGATTGGAAGATCTACTCAAAATATGGATCCGAATTTTCTTTTTCAAATTGAATTACTACTGGTGGTTGTTTATTCACTGTCAGTTATCAAGTTTGACATTTTATTGTCAATATTCAATTACAAATGAAAATCGCATTTGCCCATGAGCAATAAGTCAGAATAACCATGGTAGCCACAGCTTGCATGATAAAATCAACATACTACCTCGAATAGAGGGCCGGTAAACAAGCGTAAACGCCAAATCGTTAAAACAAAAATAGTAATAACGAAAAACATCGCATCTTTGGCAATTAAATTTTTATCATATACTAGCAATGTACCCTTGCTTCACTGCAGGCCCATTGATCAAGAATTCAATCTATGGTATATGTTGTTCAGCCAGCCTGACTCAAACACTAACTAAAATAATAAATATATAATTGAGATAGAGTTCGTTTCAGACGTATTGAGTCAATATTCAATTTATTGATATCCTGGGTATAAAAACTTCTTCTCATTTCAAATTAGCCCAGACAAACAAAAATTTGAGAAACGCATGTATGTATTTTGGTATCCTGCGAATAACATTATGAGATTAGGAAAAAGTTTTTATTGCTGAATCACATTTATTGGTATAGACTCATGACATGACCTCAGCATCCAAGCAATCAGTTCGGTACACCTAACATTTACAACTGTTAAATTGACAAAACAAGATATACCGTTTTCTTTTAAGTGAAACAGTCATCGTGAAAACTTATGTTCTACAACTCTAGATATTGCCGGAAATATACTGAATTGAAAAATGATTGATTATTTTTTTATTCTTCATTATTAAATATAACGGCCAAACCGTAGTTAAGGGACAAAACTACAGTTTGCTACGAATCTGATAGATAGAGTACTTCAAATACCGATACATGATCTACTTCTAGTGATTTCCTTGAAATACTGATCAACTTCAGAAGCTTGGTTCAGGCTACGTTTCCGGTAAGTTTTTATTTGGTCATCTCCATTTGTTATTATTTTTCCCATTGTTCTCATATTCTGGTATATGTAAGATTCGTGGCCAACTTCAGTTTCATTCGTTAACTACGGTTTTACCAGTATATAATTCAAAATGAGACTCCAAACAGAAAAAAAATGATAAACCAATATTGTTTTGAGCCTAGCTAGGAGTAGCCTATCTATTACAAATTCAAAATTACGAGATGCCACTTTTGGTTGCTTTCTGATTCCTACCGCTTTTTAGCATGCATTTCTAACACACCTGCTTGGCTCTTTCCTGAATTATGTGTTTCAACAAACATAGCTCTTTTATAACAGTTTATTACATATTGCAGGTACAGCGATGTTCCTGACTATTGAAAGAATACCAATAGTAGATTATATAGCTATGACCACCTCTACAAAAGCGAGATTTGTATTCCGTTTACCCCCACTAAGCTATGAACAAAATATTTTCACGTTACCTTTTACAAGACAATTATGGATTTGTTCATTTATACTTGTGCTTCTATCTATTATATTATTATATTTGACAGGTACGTATAAGAGTATTTTAGTTCATACAATTGATATTGTTGAATGAGGCTCATGCCAACAACATTAGAAATGATGACGAAGTCTATATTTATCTATGTTCATATATATTGGCACAAATTTATTGTGATTTGATCATCTATTTACTGCATTGATATAGGAAAATATTTTTGATATGATCAATAGGTCGCGAGGAATTGATGGTAAAAAAAAAATAATACCATATTGACGATTTTTTGAACTGATCACTACAGAAATTTTGAACGATAGACCTCAGAAATACAAGCAAAAAGGTTAATTTGCTTCTATTTTTTAAAAAGTATACCGCCTCAAAACAATTCATTGCACAACATGTTACGTTTTTGCTGGGATAACAATACTGAAACTGATTCACACATTGTACTGTTTTAGCATTCTGGGAATGGAGTAAACAAGATTCAGCTAAAGATTCCAATGAACTCAGAGGATCAATTTTAGATTGCATGATGGTCATTCTTGGGGCAGTAGCTCAGCAAGGAACTACTTCGGAGCCAAGAAACGGATCAGGCAGAATAATAATGATATTTATATTCATTGCTCTGATGTTTCTCTACGTTTCCTATTCAGCTAATATTGTAGCTTTGATTCAATCTCCAGCAACAAATTTAGAAACCTTAAAAGACTTGTTGGAGTCTCGAATCAAAGCAGGAGGTGAAGATAATGTGTATAATCGATACTATTTGAGCGTGAGTAGATATTTTAATTCAACTAATAAACTTCTCTTGTTGTGAGTAATTAGACAGTGATTAGAATAACAAAATTGGTTATTCGGAAATATTCCGTGATCAATCACGCAGTGTGATAACAATATCTTATCAGTTTTCAACGTGCCATATTTTTTAAATTTTTCATCTAATTATATTGTAACAATTACGGTCTCATGTCATTAAAAGTTGTATGAATGTTGCGACATTTAGTCTACATTTTCTTCCTACGCATGTACAATTTTCAATCTGTGGTTTCGTGTTGCAGCTGATAAACATGAAATCATCACTGGTGACCGTACTTATATATATATATATAGATATATATATATATATATATATATATATATATATATATATATATATATATATATATATATATATATATATATATACATACTTTTTTTTTGAGAGGGCAGTCGTCTTATATAAAACAAGCTAGTTTTAGTATGTAGCAGGGCAAATACAATAGCAAGTTCATCCGTTTGTCATTTTTCATCTGCATTTTCGAAGAGTTCAAACCAAGACAGAATAACAGATTTTCAATATTCGCAAGTCTGGCATTGATTATTCAACATCCTGAAAGTATCACGAACCGCTTTTCGTGAGATGACTTCTTCCGAAGAAGATCCTTGGTCAAAGGATCGAAACGTCAGAGTCTCCAATAAATATACACAATTTGAAATCAAAAGTCGTTTTTATTGAATAAAATTCTGAAAAATGTATAGATTTTTGAAAAAGCTCATTTCTCAAGCAGAGTCATTTGAATTTGTGAGCAGCCTTAAGGGATAATTGTTCCTAAAAATACACTATTAGCGAATTCCAATGGAAGTTTTCAGAGAATTTTCTTCTTTGGAAATAAAAAAATATGAGTTTGATGGAGTTCGAAATGACACCAACGACGGCAGCTTTCAAATTAAAGATTAATTCGTTCGCAAAGGGGTTGAACAGCATATCAGTTAGATGAGTTTGCACGAGATTTGGGACTACCCAGGAGAACTCTAAAGCCGTTAGTATCAAGATGGCGCGGGAGTAAGTTACTGGCACTGGTGGCTTAGTGTGTTCAGGCAGCGCTCAAGGTTATTTGTGTGTTATTGAATACTTTGTGAAAAAATGCATATGTAATATTATAATTTAAATTGGAAAAATAAAGTATTTAACAGGGGCTATAAGCTAGGAGCTTGAGAAGCCGACAAAATATTATTATTATTAAGTTATTTGAAAATGGAGTTGGGGTACATCCTACTTTTGATAAAAATTAGGTGCGATTCTGCAATACTTTCGAAGCGATGATGGATTTGTGTAATGCTATAATGTATATAATTAAATGGAAGTTTTGGAAATTTCAGACTATAACATAACTGTTTATCATGTTCATCAACAGCTCAAAGCAAAGCTTGAAATATGTCCTCCTCCATAATTGTAGTTCATTTGGTGGAATTTCAGTCAACCATTCATTTTGTTTACGTGAAGAATATGGATATAAAGAGAGTTATTGATTTATTGCGGTATCTCATGCATCAATGGATGATCTATGTTGGCCTTAGAATGGTTTGCTTTTTTATTGACGAGCAACGGAGATATACAAAGTACCTCTGTATTTGTGCATGTAGACAGCAGAGTTCGTGAGGAATATTGGGCTAAATTGAACCTGGGAATCCATGCATTTCATATCAGTGACTTGTCGACAAGAAAAATATATATCACTGTATATAAATTTGGGTATAATGGAGCATTTGTTCAAGCTTTGCCAATTAGAAGGAACTGTATCAAGTATTTCATTTCGACGTTTCGTAACCTCACATTTGGAAAGATGAAGGCTAGTGTGTTTGATGTTTTATAGACTCGGTAGCTCGTTAATGATTATTATTTTATTAGAGCAATAATAGAGCTTCAAAAATATGCTTGGTTCACATTTAAAATATTGTCAAAACCCTCTTAAAATACACGAATACAGGAATAAATTGGAATTATCTAGCAATTCTTGGAGAGCTTCAAAATTCTTGATTGCAACATGAGAATCAAATTGCATTTTTTACATGGCCATCTTGGAGTTCTTCTGAAAAATTTTGGTGCAGTTAGCTATGCGCTCCGAGCTGGATAAGTGATATCACCAAGGTTTGAATATGAAGGAGGCACGGTATGAAGGAAGATGAGATGTGGATGGTACATATGATGGCTGACTATTGTTGGAGTATCAAGCGAGAAAAACTAGCAACGAACATTTTCACCTTGATATGTATGTGCACTACTTGATAAAATTACTTTACTTTTATTTGTATGTACACAATTTTACTTGTAGTAACTTCATGTAACCTTGGTATGAATAAACTATCCATCGTGAATAGAATATTTCATAAGTTCGTCTTCTATTCTGCCTCATATGCACATTTTCTATGACTAAAGACAAAGAAAGTTTATTTGGTAGCTTGAAAAAACTGAGTGATTGACAAAAACGGCGGTAATTTTTGGTTTCAGAGGCTAAGAGTTAGTAAAAACAAGTCACAGATCTGAGACAGCTAAATTGCTGTTCTCCGTGTTATTAATTAGCAGATCATCAATATTTATCCTATCAATGAAGAATACTCTAAATATAAGCTAAAACTAACTCTAATATATCCTAAAATTCAATGATTTGTACCTATATTATCTCTAAAAATTTTTTTAGACATCAACAGAGCCTATTCGAAAAGCTATTTATGCGAAGAAAATAGCACCGGTTGGACAGAAACCAAACTTCATGACATTAGAAGAAGGAGTAAAACGGATAAGAAAAGGATTTTTTGCCTTCCATATGGAATTAGGACGCGGCTATAAATTGATTTCAGAAACTTTTTATGAAAGTGAAAAATGTGGATTACAAGAGATAAGATTTTTCGATTTTGACGGTACTTACTTGGCCATCAAAAAGAATAGTACTCTGAAAGAAATATTCACCCTGGGGTAAGTACATAATATACATAGGAGTTATTCAAAATTAGAAGAGGAGCTCTCAGAAATTTGCATGAAATTTGAGGGGATAATTCAATTTTCCATAAAAATAATACTTCTTTATCGCATCTCTTCCGGAATAAGAAACATTTGATAATTCGTCAACATGAGAATAGAGGCAAACCTCAACAACTAATATATTTAATTCATGTATCAGGAAATTTTGCTGAAGAAGGTATTCAGAATTACTTGAAATAGAATAAATATACAATCGCATTCAAAACAACTCACTTAGAACTTAGCTGAACCCAAACTGCTCGGTGGGTACTCAAATACAATGAAAAAATCCGCATCTTGCTCCAAACCAAAGGATGAAGCTGACTTTTGAAGTTATGATATTGAAATTCTTTCAGCCGAATTTCTGCTTTGTATTGTGGAGCAGATACAAATAAATTTGATTGAGAACAAATTGAATAAAATAAGTATTGGATGAGTAGAACTAAGTTTACTATATGAATCAATATGAAATCGGACTCAGTTCAAAGTCGAATAGGTAGCAGACGCTAAAATTTTAGTCTGTCTATAAAGAGGGTTGAACAACAAAAAACTAGATTACAAAACAAATTGCAATAGCTGAGTCATAATGTTTTTACTACGGAACTCTAAGAAGCAGATCTGACTTCAATGTTCATATTAAAATATTTCTTGAATGTGGACAGTTATTTTTTTCATTTAAAAATCAGACTTCATACATAGAATTTATGATTGATCCAAAAACTGAAGAGACAATTCCGAATTCAATGAATTCTCATCGTATTGTACGCAGAACAATCCAGAAAAAGCGTGGAAAATATTATATTAATATCTAGTTGTATATCAAGATGATTTCATAGGTTTATTTTTGCGCAATTTTTGAGAGCGAAATCTAAGCTTAGATATCTGTTAAATGAAGTTATAAATTCATGATAGATGGAAAATATATCTGAACCGTATTTTGGTAGTGTCATTTTATTTTCAGTAAAAGGATATATGAGCCCTGATGCAGATATATTGAACAAAATCTATTTAGGAGAAAACTCCTGTTTTTGATCAGATTTTATTAAAAATAATCATCTCATGGAGATATATCATCTGTATTTTGTAATTTCCATATGTTAACAAAGTTCCAAGAGCTTTTTTAATTGAACACTCCAAATTTCATAGACACTCAATTTATTTTTGAAGTACGCCTGTAGCAAATCAATTGAACCAACATATTATTATATGGCTATTATTACCTACATCTATCAATGTTTTCCTTGAATGTGGTTGACCGTTTCTACAATATGGGACTACTTATATTTTCCATCTTTCATGCTACTTTTCAAGCAATATTGTTTTGAGAAAATAAGTAAATACCATTCTAAAGATTGTGGTTTCGCCATGAACGGCAAAAATCTCTTTTCAAAAATTGAAAATATTGTTTTTAGCAACAATATTCTTGCTTTGGAAAACACTTGTCCAACTGAACCTTCTTCATTGAATCAGAAATCGCAAATTAATCCGATGGCATGCTTCCCATTTTGTGTCATCAATGAACAATCAGAATTTAAAATTGTCCCTCCAAACTATGAGATGATATTAATTTTCCCCCACAAATATTGTTTCCTGATTTTCAGAGAAGATAAACTATTGTTCCGCGAAGACTGTTAAGCTTTTTAATCTTGGAGCTTCATAGGGGTAATTCCCCAGTATTCCAATCTTTTCGCATATTAATACGTTCTACTACAGATATATTATTTACATCTGACCATCTAATGGACAATTCTTCTAAAGAAAATTTTTATTATTGCTTGATAAGGCTCCAAACCTCCAAGGATATTCTGATTTCTTATTACCAGCTCAAAAAAATCAGCCATTCAGTGATTTTGTTACAATATTTGTAACATTTCTGGCTACTGCATGTTGACTTCCTGATATTCGTTGACAGGTTACATTCACTCATTTTCCTTCATTATTCTGTGCTTGATAACTCTTGAACTTTGTCTTTAGATTCGTTAGATATCAGAACATGATTTTCTTGTAGCAAAACTAACGTATTATAAATTGAATCAGGATTTAAAAATTTTAAGAAACTTCAAGTGATAAATTGGTTTATTCTTCGAGATGCTCTATTTCTAAAATTAGCCCTAAAAATAGCAAGTATGCCTCGTGAGCTTCTCTGATCCAATGCATTTGCGTCAGGGCACATATGTACGTCAGATCTAATGATTCGTGGTGTAGAAAAAACGCATTGATTTTTTTTCGGTTTCAGATTGAGGAAGATTAGAGAGAGTGGAATACAGCAAAGAGAGTTGACAAAAATTTACACGAATAAACCTGAATGCCAAGCAGCCGGTGGATCTTTCATATCAGTTGGTTTGATTGACTCATATTTTGCATTTATATTTTTGGGAGCAGGTATAGGCATATCTTTAATCATCTTGATGATTGAAATACTCACCAATCAAGTATTCGTCAAAAACAAATTATGTGGAAAAAATATCGAACAGGATTGGAGCTAAATCTGCAACTTATAAGCTCCTAAATTATCAACAAGTAATTGGAATAACATTTTTCAGTAATAGAATGTCAGAGAAATTATAATGAATAAACGAATATATTAAGCTTTCCCACTCCAGTAGACTGCAAATGATATTTACAAAAGTATATAGTGGTCCGTAAATATTCTACATTTGTAATAGTTTTAGATAGTAGTAATTATATAATACTTATCAAAGTAATTATGTAGATGTAATGTAAAATAATCTTTTTGTGTCAGCCATGCTTGACCAAATTAAATGCACTTGAAGAATATTGTGGCTATGTCTCTGAATGTTATATTTCCCCAACATAATTGTTATCTCGACAGTTTTTACTTGAACTGGATATGTTTCTTAGGTCTGATTGCATAGTATTTGGTTTATTCACCCAACCAAAAACGGAGTTTTTTAGAATTTTGAGATTCTGATTCAAATTTATGTTAAATGAACCAGGTCAATATCTATGTATTTTAGTTTTCAAGTAGTACAGTCATGCACAGTTAGTAAAGTGTGGTTAGAAGAAAGAATAGCTGATGTTAAGAGCTGTTTTTCTTTGAAATGAATTATATTTGTGTAACATGATAAATTTGGTTATTGAAACATTATAATAGAAGGACGAGATTTATCAATTCACCAACAATATATTAAATATGGGCCTAGCAGGCTAACAGAAAAAAAAGTTGAAATGAATGAAGAAGACAGAATGTCACAAAGGTAAAGATATAACATTGTACCTTTTGCTAGTGAAAATTATGGAGCATGATCGTTCAGAATAAAAAGTATATTACGGAAAAGTAGAGATATATAAGCAAAAGAAGATGAAACATTCAACCAGACTTAAATGAGTGCTAAAAACGAAGCACGCACACAAGCAATAATAATAAGTGGAGTAGCAGATAGCCATTTGGAACATTTGAAGGACAAAAGTAGAGCGTACTCAATGTACCAGAATCTAGAAACTAAATTTGAATAGAAAGGTGTTCGAAGCCGACTACTTCCAGGAAGAAAACTGAACGACATCAAATACAATGAGAAAGGTATAATACAAAATCATTTTACTAAAATGGAAGAGATATTCTCGCAGCCAAGGGATGCATATAATGAACTGTCAGATGGGGAAGAAGTGAATTACATTCTACTGTTAATGCCAAAGTTCTATGAAGCCATAATAACAGCATTAGAAACCATATTGGTCACACATTATTAAGCGAAGAAAAACGGAAGAAGTCTAGCAAATACTGATAATCAGAATGTTGAGTGGGCTTTTGCATGTTTTAGATGTGGTAAAGCTGGCCATAAAAAGTTTCAGTGTCGTGAAAGAAAATATGATAAGTTAAACCGATATTACAGACAACAGCCAGGCCCCAGTGGACACCAAAATTTCAGAAGAAACCGAGCAAGACATCACAGAGGACAAAGTCAAGGACAAAAACGGGAATATGTCCGAGGAAATGGATGAAGGTCATTTGTAGCAGAAGAAGACAAGATCGAAGGAAGTGTGAGAACAGTATTCTCATTTGAATCAGTAAGTAAAGTGTACAAATATAAATAAGAATTAAATATGAGCAATATAGTGCATTGATTCAGGGTATTCAGATCATTTGGTGAATTTTAATGAATATATAGAATTACAAAAAAGCAGGAAAATTTATACTGCAAAAAATGATAGTACATTGGAAGCAGTAGGATTGAAGTTATTTGTTTAATGGATGATCGTATCACTTCTTGTACTATTGAAAATGTTTATTATGTAGCTGATTTAAAGATTCAAACTTATTGTCAGTTCATAAAATGTAGAAAGCAGGTTTGAATGTTGTAGAAGAATTCTGGGGAGAAGCTGTATATTTTTCAGCGTATGTAACCAACAGAAGTCCTACAACATCTAAAATGAAAACACCCAGTGAACTATGGAAAGAAAGAAAATTTGACGTGTCAAATTTGAGAGTTGCCGAAAATATTGCTTATAATCATGTACCGAAGAAATGGAGACATAAACTTGTTGCAAGAGGTGAGAAAATGATAATGGTAGGCTATTGCTCTGGAAGATACAAATTATGGGATGAAAAGAATCATAAAATAGTTGCTGCTAGAAATGTAATATTTGATGCGGAACCTAAGAAACAGAAAGAGCTAATTAGCATACCAAATCAGACATTTGAAGAAAGGAATGATAAAATAGCTGAAATTCAAGAACGGCAAGAACAAAGTGGAGAAGATGTTACACAAAAAGACAATTTGATAAATGTACAAGAAAAAAAGGAAGAAACGGAAACTAAACTGGCATGATGAATATGTAACGGATTCGAATTTTGAAGATGATGCATTGTTTGCTCTACAAACCAGTCAAGTAAATGATGATATACCGTCGAATTGTGAAGGAATAAACACTATAAATGATACAGAATTCTAGAAGCAAGCAGTGAAAGAAGAAATAATGGTGCTGAAAGAAAGTGTCCCAAGACGGATGGAGTTAAATTATTGAATAGTAAATGGGTTTTTATTAGGAAAAGGCTGGAAACAAAGATGTTCATAAGGTACGAGATTTGCAGCAACAAGAAAATTTTAAAAATGTGTACTTACCAGTTTTAAGAATACAAACACTGCGATTATTATTGTCAATTGCAGCTCATAGAAACTATCAAATCCATCAGATGGATGTCAAAGGAGCATTTCTTTATGGAAGAATCGAAGAACTGGTCTATTTAAAATCATCAATAGAAGTGGATATTGAGAATGGATGCGTTTTAAAATCAATGAAATCATTCTACAGGCTAAAAGTCATCATATTATTGGTATGAACGTTTTACAGAAACAATAACAAGTTATGGATCTAGGCGATCAGAAAATCTTCTTCTTCTATCTTCTAATATAATAAAAATGAAACGCTGTTCGTTAATCTCGCTAAAACTCAAAAACGGCTTGACCGATTTGAATAATTTCTTTTTAATTCTGTTTGCTTGAATACAGTGGTGGTTTGAATGAAAAATTATCAACATACATTAAGTAGTGCACGAGCTGTATTTGTTCATTCGCGCACCGCTAATCCAATTGGGTTAAAACATTCTATAGTTGTTGGTGACAATATCGTGAGGGTTTTTATTATAGTATCATCAACGTACAATAAGTGGCGCACGAGTCGTATTTGTTCGTTCGCGCATCGTTTATCCGATTGAGCTGTAACGTACTACAGCTGCTGTTGACTATTCCAAGGAAGTTCTTAGTATTGTACCATCAACATACCTTTAGTGGCGCACGAGCCGTATTTGTCCTTCCACTATCGTTCATCCGATCGAGTTGTTGGAATTTTATATAGTTGTTGTTTGAGCTTGCATAAAGGTTCTGACATAGTACTACTTACGGTATTTGTCCGTTCGAGCATCGTTCAACCGATTAAATTGAAACTTTCTATAGTTGCTGCTGGCGCTTGCGCGGGAACCGATTTTTAAAATTCTTCCACCAATAGAATCCTATACCTATTGTCACTGAGTAGCATAGGCTATAATTTACTATCAAAAAAGGGTTACCTTCGAAAACTTCAATAATGTAACCCAAAATGTAAAAAAAAAAAAAAAACTCCTTGTATTGCCTGCGCTGCAATATAATCTTTCATTTCCCGTAATTTATTGAATTGAATACTGATGATGCTATCTATACATAGATCTACGCACTTATCCAGAAATTTTGGTAGTTCAGGTTATGTTTTAATTATGTTACTCAAGCCAAAAATGTGGTATTATTCTCAATAATTATCTTATACTATTGAACTATGCTTTAAAGGTTCGTACACAAATGTTGAATATTATCAAATGTCTACCCGTGCGAAGCTGGCACGGGTTACTAGATGCCTAAATATAGAAGAAAAATCATAAATTTCATACTACGTGGACGGTTTACTAATTCTTGGAAATAATTTACAAGAAATAAAGTTGGTTAAAGAATTTACCAACTAAATTCAAAATGATAAATTTGGCAATATCAATTTACAGAGATTTATGTTCAATACATACAGACCAATCAACATATTTGAAAAACGTTCAGAAGGAATACGGTATGGAGAGCTGTACTTCTTGTGAAACATCAGTGAACTTCAAATTAGATGAAAATTGCTAAATTAAACAATCATTAGAACAAAAATGTAGATTATCAATAGGATCAATAATTCGTGCAACAGTATCTACAAGAGAAACGCGTACATCATCGTAAATTTCGAACACTGCTTCGTACAAGCATGACTTATTACAAACACAGTTTCGTACATTTAGCGAAAACTTGATTTAATGTTCAAATTGAGTTTCGAACCTAAATCAAATAGCTGCGGTAAGGCTTTTGGCTAACAGATGGCGAAAATACTGAATTCATGTAGATTTATATATTATCAAATATAAAAATATATAATGAAGGAAAAAACTTTTCAGAACTAATTTTTATATGATTGAGCCACCCAGAAAAATCTGCGGTGGCTGAGCACGATATTCAAGAATTACATGGCATTGACTTTGAGAATACAAAGCTTCTAGCAAAAGAGAACAATTGGTTCAAGAGGCTAGTAAGAGAAGCAGTAGAAATAAAAAAAATCACCTAATAATTTGAATTTGAATTTCACAGGATGAATGATGAGTCTATTCACATTGTCGTCATCGGTCAGATCTCGGTCCTATAACACTCCGATACCGATACATTTTATCGAAGCGAGACCGGAGCGTGATCGGACATGGCCTGATAATGTAAATACATTTTCGATCATAATCAGTTAAAGAAAAAAGCTAGTTCTTCAATAATTGAAAAGTTACATGCAATTATAAGTAATTTTCACTATTATTATATGCAATTTTCACATGCATTAAGCTTGTGGTATTGATGGGAATGCAATGAAACTTGCAACTGATGATGTGAACACAGGGAGATTTTATCGAACAAAGAGCGAATCGAGAGCGTATCGAGGACGAACCTATAGTGTTTTTAACTTGCGGGTTAATGTAACAGAGTGTATCGTATTGGGATGCAGTAATAATCACGGAATGTGCAAACTACTGAATCTCATAGATGAGATCTTAGTTTTGGTCTGTTATTGAATTGTATTAATAGCGGCCGCTTTTCCAATTCTTGTCCCAAATTATTAAATGTGAAACCCTCGTTTTCATACTCTGTATATTTTCAGTTATCTAGTTACTTGCCTTGTTCTATTTTTGTGTCATTGTTTTTGATAAAGACTTTCGGATAGAAAGTCAAAAATATCAATAAATATACATAAAAAAAATGCTATCTAATAAATTACTTGTTATCATTGATATTCTACTGGTTAAATAATGATTGCTGTTGGTTACTTGAATATTCATGCTATATTTGATTACTGAAAAGCTGACCCAGCTCCTGAATTTATAAATTTCTTGTGCATTAGTTAATTTTGTTGCTCCCAGGTTTCCAAAAAATGCTGCATTATTTTCTAATGACAAAGTATCTAAATACTTAATTATATTCATAATTAACAGTATTGCTCTTATATTTTCTTATTCACAATACAATATAAAATATTTATAATACATTATTCCAATTTTCATTCGGGAAAGATACATTACTGCAGAAGTGCAGAGCCGAAAGAAAACATTTTACGACCTGCATTAAGAAGAAATAGTTTATCTCCATTTGTGCGTAATTGCATACCTTCATTTTAGAGCCACACGTACTCGCTTGCTTTCCGGTCCATTCATGATTATTGATCAGAGATCACTGGATCTAACATTTTATGTCGATGGAAGAGCTATCTATGAAAAGTCTTTTATACATTTGAAATGAAAAATTGATTTATTTGAATCGAATCGATTCTATTTCTTATATTTGATCTAATCTTTGGTTTAAACTTATTTCTACACAACTATCAATAATTTTCAGTATATATGTATGTATCCCCATCCAATGCACATCATGTGTTCCTTTGTTAAAACAAATTTGTAAATTATTAACAGTAAAATTTCATAACTGCTGCCGTGTTCGAACTCTGATGTGAAGCATATATTTTTATATTTGATAATACTATATGAATCTACATAAATTCAGTATTGTCGCCATCTATCAGATAAAAGCCTAACCGCAGCTATTTAATTTAGGTTTGGAGCTCAATTTGGTCATTGAATCAAGGTTTCGCTAAATGTACGAAATTGTGTTTGTAATATGTCATGCTTGTACGGAGCAGTGTCTGCCATTTAGAGTGATGTACAGCTACCCGATTTATCGATTCACCAGCAATATATTGACAATTCATATTACGTGAAGATTTGCTACGAGAAAATCATGACCTGACATCTTTGAACATGGTGTCAAATAATCCGCAATACTGAGATCGATAAAATATTGGACTTTTATGTTACTGCCACCATCTCTTGGGCATGATTGAACTAAAGCCTGGTATGAGTTCCACGGAGCGCTGCACGGCAACTGCGACTCTGCTTCACGGCAAAAAAATGGAGCAGAAGTTTTAAAATGCATCTCGGTAACATAGGTAACGTTACTAATCTGTCAGTATTCCGTGCCGCTTTTGATTATAGATAATCAAAGGTGCCGCTGTGCAATGAAACAGCAACGATATTTTTCAGTAAAATTAAAACTGAGCTTTTTCATTATTTTCGCAAAATATTTTAATACATTGAGCTTTCATGTTAAAATCAAAAGTATGTACCTCATATTGGAATGATTCTCCAAGATGATTCGAATGCAACGAGTATTTATGAATGAATTTACATTATGATAATTCGAAATCAAAATTATCATTTCATGCATTGCATTTCTATGTTTAGATTAAACCAATGTCCAAAATTCTTATGTTCGAATAAGAATTATGTATATTATGGTCAGCTTGCAAGATGAACATAGTTTACTTTCAGTCATGAGAATTCAATGCATCCAAATTATCTTGCAAGATAATTTTAATTCTGAATTAATAATATGTACATACATAGTTCAATTTAAATTTGAAAATTCAATTTTTTCAAATCAGTTTGCAACATAATCTTCATACTAAAATATCATTATGCACATAATTTTGATTCAAACATATGAAAACGCTTCAAATCATCAGAATCAATATTATCTACATAATTTTCTATTGATCATAAAAATTCAATGCACTCAAATTATCTTGAGAGCTTTCAAATCCGAATAACTATCATGTACATAATTCCAATTATTCTATGAATTAAAATTATCTCGTAAGATGATGGAATCGATTGCTACTGAATGGCAAAGCGACGTGCCGTAGATCAAGAATAAGTGCTATTTTTGATAAACTATTCCTCTACAGTTTGAATTTTGTTGCACACATGTTTGAGAGATGGCTGGACTATCAAATATATTTAGTGAAATCCTGGAAACCAAATCTAATTCTTCGTCGTCTAATCCAATTATTGTGACACCGCAGTAATCTTATGCATTTCCACTAGTGTTATGATATATTTAAACAGTTGTGATGGACTGAAGTCGTTAAGTTTTATTTCCATAGCCTCGCCAATAGATTATGTACCAAGAAACTTGGACCGTCGAAAGAAGCGTCAAATTTGTTAAACGTCACTTCTATACGTCATATTTATTCGGTGAACATTAAAAGAATAGAATCATTAAAAAAGAAGAGGTCTCGAAGTTGGATGTATGAACAGCTTCTAGTTACATTTTGTCGTTCTTCCGGGAAGGAGTTATGAAGCAAAGCTGAAAGAAATTTAGAAATCAATTAGATACTGACTTATATTGATATGTTGAATATCATCAATTTTTCAATTCCAAGCATCTGTAAGAACGGTGAAATATTGTAATCGTCCAGAAATTCAACAAATATCATTTAGGCCAGTTCCAAAACTGAATGAATAGGTAGTTTATAATTTATACACTTTTGATAAGTAGAAAGCACTATATTCTTCACTTGTTGTTTTGGTAATTGATGAAAGAAAATAGTATCATTTTCGAATATCTCATTATACTATATATGAATTTTAAATTGAATGAATAATATAAATTGGACTTCCGGATATGAATATAATATTCTAGCCGACATAAGCTATCAATAATTTCTGAAGTATATTTATATATGTATATTTATATATACTACTGATCAGCCAGCGGTCAAAATTAGACCGTAATTAGCTATATTGTTGAGTTAGAATGTTATTGAATTTACACGGCGCTCTATCCTAATCTGCAATGAAGAATAGTGTTTTCTATTCAAAATTTTACATTGATTGTATCTCCCCCCGCCCCGCGGAGGTGGGAAAATCGTTAAATCTTTACTTCAGAAATGTTTTCATTCGGTGCATGTTTTCTCTATGTATTCCAGCAAAAAATCCTTTCATTTTGAGCGTTATATCCAAAAGAGGCATCTGTATATATATTTAGCTTCCTGCACTCCTTCCTTATATAAACTTCAAGTATGTCAAACCTTTATATATTTATTATAACACATGAGGAATTCAAGTGGAGGCCTTATTAATTAAAAAGACCCATGGAGATACGCCGTAGGTGAAATTATGCAGCCCGAAGTGGACGGTGAAGGTACCGGGCTCGCCGTAGATCAAAGATCACCAACCTGCCGCTTTGCCACATAATTCCGACTATTATATTAGATCTAAGCGCATATGTAGTCATTTAATGTCATTACATCCAGCAAGCTGTCAAAGAATACCCATTGAAGATCGAGTATCTTGCCACCAAAGAGATTATTGCGGATGCCCTTACCAAGCCACTCGCCAGGGGTCTTCATCTCTAGTTATCTTCTTATTCCATTTCCTTTTCAAATTTATTCAAAAAACTGAAAAGATCTGTTGGTGTACAATTATTCGTATATTTATTCTCTCATGTTAAGTACACTGGTTTTCCCATTAGAGTCATCATGATACTCATACTAAACAGTTGTCATAGACTCTGCTCCAATATTATTTACCTGTATTCTGCAACACAATCATTAAATTTATCATCGATCGATAAGGTTTGTAACAAGCGAATATTCGAAAATTCTGTCAGTACTTCCTATTTACATTGGTTGGGATGGATAATTTTCGATTAAACTTATCGACTGAGTGACAGAGTAGCCCCAACTGTTCAATTTTGATAAAGTGTCAATAGATCGTTCTAATTTGAGTCGTCTAATTTCATTTCTACAATCTCATCATTATAAATGTTGTAGAGCTTCTACTCATCTAAAATTAAGCTTTTCCAACAACTTTATATGACTAAAAATTAACGGAGCCACGAGGAAAATATGCGCTGAAATTCATATCTAAAAAACTGACTCTTCGAAATAAAATAATCCTGTTGAAATCAATCAAAGGAATTAATACTTTCAGGTCAGTTATTTGAGCATAAAAGTATAGAATTTCTGTGAAAATATTTTACGCAAGGGTTTTTTTTGAATAATAATTATTCAACAGAAATCCAACTATATCACCATGTGAAGTGAGTATATCAAAAATGGCCCCAACAAAAGTTTTTTAACAGTATTTGAACATTGCAATTTTATTTTTTCTTCCGCCTTCACTTTGAAAATTATCAGGGTAGTCGTAAAGACCTTTTAAAGAATTTCATATCTTCCCTAACTCAATTATAGGCATCGGTTTTCAGAGAAAATGTAGTAATCATTGTGCACAATGAGTGAGCGGATGAGGGATTATTTCAAACTTACTGTTTTTGCACAGTTGTAATAACAATACTATGACAAGTAATTTTGCATAGATGCCTCAATCAATCAATCATTATGCTCTATGGCCCATGTAGAGCCTTGGCTTCCTCAGCAATATCTATCCGCTTTTATCTGTCATTTACTACTTGCGTCCAGTATTGCACTTTGGGCTGTAAGAAAGTGTGTTGTACAAAGGCCTTGAGTGATCCAGTATTTTTATTAAATTGACGAGAACAATTTACATCTGGGTTTGGACGTTTTAAGAGCTAAACGCTCTCATCATCAGCAATAGAAAAGTATTTTATAAATGATTACATGGCGAGAACCAGTGTGCCTAGCAAGGTTGTCATAAAAAATATTATATATATGTGACACCGTTTGAGATATTAGCATAATATAGCTGGTTATTGGAAATAAATTGTTGAACGCTGGGCATTCAAAATTTGATTTTACCCCAACTTTAGTCGTTATATATAAACAGCAACATATTGATTATTAATATATAGGAGCTCCGCTCAGCGTCTTCAGAGAACAAAGTACTATTTGAAAGTCAAAGATATCAATATTTTTATGTACAACTTGGAACAAAAAATTGAAGGGTTTATGCTGTACGACGTGCTAATCATGAAACAAAAAGAATTTTTCATGATTTCGCAAAGTTAAGGCTGGTTTACTTGAAATGGATATTTTTTGAACCACTGGAGTAGCATACATCGTGAGAAGGAATTTTAAATGAAATTATTTATCAAAGAAACATTATGAATTGTTAGTTAGATTCAGAGATGAAAATTGTTTTGAATACAAAATAATTTCTAATAATAATGCAATGTTTATTTTGAGAATAAGATAATCTAGGAAATAGTTGATCATATACCTGAAGCACAGTATTTCAAATACTGTCCAAAATTTGCACTATTCATCCCTACACACATTGCAGCACGTTGAATAAATGATTTCCTATAATCTTGACACGAATTTTGTACTCGTACTGTTTCCGCTGGATTTTTTCATTCTCTACTTAAGTTCTTTTTAGTTTTCCGGCGCATTTTGGTTGTCGTATACAAGTGATTTAAAATGACTCAAGAAATAAAAATCCAACAGATTTAGGTCGAGGGATCTGCTTGATCAAGCTAGTGGACCACCGCGACCAATCCACCTGTCCTCAAACACTTG
The DNA here is from genome assembly GCA_963989225.1 of Dromius quadrimaculatus. Taxonomy (NCBI): domain Eukaryota; kingdom Metazoa; phylum Arthropoda; class Insecta; order Coleoptera; family Carabidae; genus Dromius; species Dromius quadrimaculatus. The sequence goes on along the minus strand of OZ022325.1, from coordinate 52,512,151 downwards.
GTTCAAATGCTCTCTTACATTTAGAGCATTGTGTGCTGACGCACATTTAAAGACACATTTTCAAGGAGATCTGACAAAGTATTTTGTAGAAATGATAAATAATTAGCTCCAATCACCCTGTTTGGTGGAATGTATGGTCCAATAGCATTCCATTAACAATAACTGCCCAAATACTTATCGAAAAATGATGTTAAAAACTTTAGTCCAACAATGAGAGCTACAATAATGGACTCTCTCCTTCGTAAAAGTTGCCCCATCAGAAAATATGATGTACGAGGAGAAATTATGATTTTCAGTATGTTTTAGTAAAAACCAGTTGTAAAACCGTACTCTAAAGTGCTGGTTTGGTTCTGTTGGACCCATTGAAAATGGAATGGGTTGTAGCTATGATCTCTCAAAATTCGCCGTACTGAACTTTGTGTTACTCCTAATTGTAGAGATACTCTTCAGGTACTGGTAGTTGGCTCAGCATGTACAGCATTTGAGATATGTTTTACCCACTGTTCTCTAATAAACACTGGATTGGGTTTAGGCCGCTGGAATGCGGCCCCAATTTTATACTGAATGAATTTTGTTTATTTATTTAAACGTAGATATATTAATATGTAATATTGTTATTGTTTTATTTTATTAGAAAAACTCAACTGAAAAAGTTTGAAGATATAAGTTATTCCTATTTTCAGTGAAGTATTACTTTTTACAGGTTTTATCTAGAGGGATACATCAATTCATTATGTTGGAGTAATCAAACGATTTGATTTCCAATTTTAGATTGAATTGAAAATATCATGAATGATAAAATCATATTGTTGGGCAATGTTACAAAGTTATGATAACAAATTTTAGTAATATATCATATTTAATATAAAATATCTTGCTCACAAAATTAATCGCTGGACTGCAAATTTGTGCTTACTTACGAACAATAGAATATTGATTATTAAATGTATTATTATTCTTCTATCATGTGTAGTAGATATATAAAATTATTAGTTTTGAATAGGCAATATTATCGCAGAAATGCACTTCATTTATTCATATAGATAAATTCATAGTTTTAAATTTTAGGTAACAAAAATTTATAAAACTATTGAACGGATTAAATAATACTAAACTACAATGTTCAAAAAATAGTTGAAACACTGACACTAAAAAGTTCACGAATATTTTTAACTATTCATAAATATTTCAACTATTATAACAATTTTTAACTTTTGTTCATTATTAATGTATGTATTTTAATATATATTGAGAATAATTTCTTCATCTTACTTGCATTATACTTTGAATTTCATCGAGTGTCTTCTATAAGTGTTTTGAATTTGCCGCCGAATAGTGACACAAAACCTCAGTTTTACTGTCAAGGCCGCCGTTCAACCGGGGCCGCTTTCAGATGCCAGAATACGGTCTAAACCCAATCTAGTGTTATATAGAGATCAGTGGTTTTACCATATTATCTTGTTGATGCATGCTGACGGCCACCATCTCTCCCACGATTTACTCGCACAGATTTTGTGTCTCACCGTTTGTTTTCAAGGATAGTCCACTGCCTTTGATGATCAGTGCAGCATATAGCCTCTAATTTTTAGTCCTAAGCTGTGAATCACTGTGTAATGTATACGAAGAATATATCGTTGATCCGAAACCTTTGTACTAACAATTTATGAACTGAAAATAATCAATTATTATTGACATTGAGTGATGGATACTTCTGTATCTTTTTCTTCAACTTAGGATTGTTCATTATTATAGTGTAAAGTAATTCATACAAAAATATGTCATAATACTTGATAACATCCATGTCGCATACAAGTTTTTTTTCACAGCGTTATCTTGCATATTTTGTCAATTATCGAGCACACAGCCAGGACGCCCAGTTAATGTTTAGACTCAACAAATAACGTAATAGGATCAGTAAGAGGAACCACCCAGAAAATAAAATTCAGGTACGTGTAACGTGTACTCGTACAAATGATGGTAAAGCTGGGACACGAGAAACTAAATTATCTACTGCACGCAGAGATGTAACTAGAGTTGGTACTACTACTTCTCCCCACATCGAATATAAAATTTCATACTATAGAAATAATGTTCATGCAAAAAAATGGAAATATATTCACACCTACCCTATGTTCTACCCCATAACTAACGTCACTGACTTTACGCACATCAGTAGGGATTAAAAATGCAAATTCAAATGTACTTGAATGAAAATCAATAATATAATTTCCAATTATTGATATATTCAATTTTCAAATTGTCTATTGAACACGTTTGATGCAGAGAAGTTAACAACTATTAAGAGTGATTGACAAGTTACAGTGACAAAAGGGTAGATTCACTGAAGTTTCTATTACGTATATATAATAATACTGATAAGTTACCCTGCGGCGTGTATACGAATTGTACACAAAACTTCATGTTCAACTACACTGTAGATGAGGTTTCTTTTGCTTTAAAATTACATCTAAATTTAAAACAAAATACTGACAGAATAATCGCAGTAGGTGATACAGCATTTATTTCTCTCGCTTTAGTTACTATTGTTGTTGCTGAATTTTTGATTGGCAATGAGCTTATAACGAATAAAGTAATATTAATCACTTTTCAACTCGTTCCAAACTGAGGGAACTGATCTAAGGGGAAACATAATATACACCGAGCATCCCCTATGCTGCGCAATGGTTTATTTTGAAGACAAAATTTGCCCGGGTTACAGGATATGAAAAGATAGAACGCTAGCTGGCAGTACCCAACAACGTATAGCGAGTTGCCTACAAATGTTTTGATGCATCAATTGTCTGAAATCATACAGATTATATAATTTAAAATTTTAACATTGTGTTAGGCATTTGTTGATTCTAATATTAATTTGGTGCACCCTTGATGATACTTCTTCTGAAAAAATTTTGTATTTTTCTATGTTCGTGTTTATGTTGAAGGTCTCATTTCGAGCATTTTAAATTTATTTTCGAAAATAAATCAAACAATGGTTTTTCAATGAATATTACTTTTTTGCCTATTGGTTTTAAAAATACGACTTTATAAGACAGTTAACAGTCAACAAAATTTAGGAAACTCATCCATATTTCAGGAAGAGCTTTTAAAGTTATGAAACGTCAAACGCAAAGCCAGGCATGAATACCTGAATTGTTACGAAGTAAATATTGTAAACAAAGTGACAGCTTCCGATTCGTCAACGGCATACTAGATTATTAGAGAAAGTATAGTCTACAACATGTTTGAAATAGCTTATTCCAGATTCACGAATCCTTTCACTCGTTTGGAATAAGGGCCATTCCAGAACTAGTTTCAGAATATATTACACTTAGCACACAGCCGTGGAGAAAATATATCTGGAAATTTCTCATGATTCTTCTCTTTAATTTCAAATTACAGCTTCTGGCTTAGGCTTCTTCAAAGCATCATACGTAACCTGTACTGCAACAACGAGTGCCACGCCCATTTTACTCTATTACGTTTCATCTATGTTATGTTTTGTCTGAGGAACTGACTACTGATTTACCTATTCTTATTTCTCCATCAATTTTTGTTTAAATAATAAACTCCCTTTGTACCAATTTATTCTACATTTTGATATCCTCTAGTATATTTACAATCACTACATCAAACTCAATTTGAAATTGAATTTAATATCATTCTTTGGTGATTTATTCATCCCTGCACAAAATCATAGTCGCTATAGTTCAACAGTATGTTAAATAGCCGTTCGATAATCTCCTTTAAAGTTATGGGCTCTTACTGTGTATAAATAAAGCCCTGACTCCAGACCTGTTAACCTGCGAGTACCGCTTGATACTGTTGCGTGAGTCACAGTTGTCAACGTGCTTTCAAACGATGAACATGTAGCTGCAGTCTGCCGCATGCACGCCATACATACCGGCTAAGTTTTATCAATAAATTGCCAAACAATAACATTCTAAGAATGAATTTATAACTTTCAAATATAAATATAGACCATTATTTCTACAGGAAATATATTTTGTTGTGATTTTGTTTAACATTAGTGGAAAGTGCTGTGGATAATCTAGTATTGGATATTGGGACTCACTGTGATTGGTAAGTAAATTGTTTTCCCAACCCATTATTGAAATTTCGAGTTTAGTGAGAAGAGACTAGATTCTAACAGTTTTTTCAATGTTCCATACACATGCCGGGGTAATCAATTATCTACATATTACTTTTTATATCTAATTAATAGAGAATACATATATCATATATACATATACATATATTGCTATATATATCTGATTTTTAGCCGTAGGGTGCGGTTACCATCCGTCAAGCTACAGGTAGTCCTAGTTTTTGTGGAGATTACGCCTCAGGGTACATTATAATTCAGTGAAAATGAATGGAAAAATATCAATCAATCTACCAAGTGCACTATAAGGGTCTGCCATACCCGCAGCGGGCAAAAGGCGTAATTGATATTCATTCTATTTATATCTGATTTTGTACAAATCTGAAGGATGAAATTATTACGTATTATCATTATTATATCAAGAAAATAATCCGGAGAAGTACCTGTCAAATATGTATGAACTAAAACGCAACCTATTATGATAAACAAACCTGTGCTTCTTTACCATTTTCTCTGTCATCTATTTGAATTCTTTCATTCGAGGAGATACAAACGTAAAAAGCTATATTTCAAATATATAAAGATTATCTGTCTGTAGCAATATGATCCTAAATTATGGACGAAACTTCAAGATCTCTCCGATAATTTTTGAAAATAGAATGGGCTAAAAGTTGTTATGAAATGCATGTCCCAAAAGATAATAAGCTCAACTTGAATAAGACAGCTTAGCGGTAGAATTAAAAAAAAAATTATATACATATATATATATATATATATATATATATATATATATATATATATATATATATATATATATATATATATATATATATATATATGTATATATAAGTTAGGATTAATCGCGACTGCAATTAGTTAAGGAGACAGTAAATTTTGTAGGCTTAGCAGTCAGGTTTTTTTTGGCCAATAAAATAAAAGATTTCTCTTTTAAAATTTCGTCTAGCTTTCGGCTTGGTTTAAGCCTTCATCAGGACAATTTTTATGCGAGATTATTTTTAAGAAAAACATCTGTTAGTGAATCGAACAATATACGAATAAATTTAGAAAAATAATGAATTTTGACACTTTATCTGGTGTACAACAGATTTGTATCATTTTGTAAGTTATAAAATAAAATTTTGTTTTGTTAAAACACATAACTGTTTAAAATTGTTAATATGAATAATTTAATAAATTTTACTTCATTATCACAGAAAATTTTGTAGAAACAGAACTGGTAAAATTTGTCAAGTAACACACATCAGAAATGGAGGATGAAATTATCCTCCATTTCTGATGTGTGTTACTTGACAAATTTTATTTTATAACTTACAAAATGATACAAATCTGTTGTACACCAGATAAAGTGTCAAAATTCATTATTTTTCTAAATTTATTCGTATATTGTTCGATTCACTAACAGATGTTTTTCTTAAAAATAATCTCGCATAAAAATTGTCCTGATGAAGGCTTAAACCAAGCCGAAAGCTAGACGAAATTTTAAAAGAGAAATCTTTTATTTTATTGGCCAAAAAAAACCTGACTGCTAAGCCTACAAAATTTACTGTCTATATATATATATATATATATATATATATATATATATATATATATATATATATATATATATATATATATATATATATATATATATATGAAAGGAAGTAAAATTTTGAAAGACAATATTCATGTAATAGCGATGGCATGGCATCGTTTATTTTTAATAGTAGAGTAAAGTTGAATACCTACATTTTGTATCAATATATTAAAATGTCATATTTATTATACATACGGTAGAAATAATATCAGATGGGAATGAATATAAATACCGTACATCCCTTCATCATGCACCCATAGAAGCACATCCTTACTACAATTGGCTTATTGCACGCTCTAAACTTTGAATAGATTACAGTATATATAAAGAAGAATTTCAAGATCAATTATGGATTGGTTGACATTTATTTATGTTCAACAAATGGATGTGATATAGGCTATGTGCAAGAGGGGTGGAGTTTGAACAAATGTCTATGCGAACGCTCGTGCACACAAAACATAGGAAAAAACTAAGCGATTTGAAAACACTTGTTTTGTTCCAGGTTGTTATGTTAGGGATGATTTAATTAGAGTAAAGTCTTATAGATTTTCTGTACGGAGTTAAAACATCGAAAAGCGAGCGAAATGATTATCATTGATTTATAAGACTACAAAAAAAACTCAAATACAATTGTAATATTAGAAATCGTCATTGATTTGGAATTCATGAATTTATTTATATCTCTAATTTGTGAGGTTTTTCAGTGATAGAAGTTTGCCGATTGCATCACGCAAAACTTTTGATGCTAATATTGTCAGCAACATATTCTTCAACAATATGCTCGATAAGGCAAGAAGTCAATTTCTCGCCTTTCTTCAATGCACCCTCAGAAAAGGTAGAGTATTTGATACATTCAAACCCGGTCCGCAAGGCCAATTTTATTCATATTTTCTTGCGATTCTGCAATGTAATCTTCGGCAACTGAATTACTTTTCCAATCAACATGTCTTTTTGAAGATGTGATATCAGCACTATCTACTCGAATTGATGCGGATATTCTCCGAAAAGAGTGACCGTATACATAGCAGCATTAGGAATTTCCAGATACTTGGTGACAAATCCAGGAAGTCGTTCGAATGTATTAATTTCAACTGTGTGGCATATATATTGTCCAGAATTATAAAATAGAAAGAACTTCGTGATTTTCACATTACTTGGTCTAAGATTCACATTATTTTTAATAATACTAATGTAATCCACTGCATCACCATCATTCAAATTCAAATTTTCAAGATAACTATAACAGAGCCTTCCACTTCCACATTATCAGTAAATGAATTATAGAGCTCAATACGGCGAAATACTCCAATTGAACAAAAAATTGTAGCAATCTGGAAATGACGTCTTTCTTTTGGAAAAAAAATTCCAATTCCGATTTAGAAGTGTGAATATTCATCATCTGGTGCATTTATGAAGAATTTTATCAATTGTTTCTTCGAAAATACTGCAGACTTCCCTTGTAAACTCGCTAGTGAATAACCAACAGAACAATTATTGTGAAAGGCATTGAGCTTTATGATGTCAATATTGTTTTTGACCGTAACATACATTTCAATCTGAAGAATATACACCCCAACGATGAAGACTTGTTAATTTTTGACTGACAAAGAATAAAGAAAAGTGTAGACTGAATAATACATGCATAGTTTTATTTACTTCTATACATCCTGATCACATATTTTCTACTCAAGTTTACAAATTGTCATCTCAATTATTCATTTAGTAGTTTTTCCTGGAAATATATACAAGAATGGAAAGATCTGATAAACACCTGTTCGTTTTGCCCGTACATCTTTTTAATCTGCAGAACATTATTTTTCTCCATCGATATTCCGGAGAACTTCCTGTCTTGTAAATCGAGTTTCATGTTTGTTTTATACATAAAGTACCGTAACAATAGTTCTGTCAATAATTAAAACATCAATTTGTGGATAATTTAGCATAGTTAGAAAGCTTCGTGTTGAACAATTTCTGCTGTGATAAAAAGTGATATTTTTTTTGGAGTCTTACATAATTAGTAACACATGTAGAATAGTGAGGCTCATAGTCATGGTGAGGTTTGCAATTTATGTTGAGTAAGTTCGTGCATCGCTGAATACTTTTTCATTCATTGATTCTAACACAAATGGAGAGTTCCTTTATCTCCATTCCCTTCGAATTCAATTATAAAATATTTCATTATAAAATTGTTGGTAGCTGTGTAATTACGGCAAAAATCTTACCTACAATGGATTCCAGGAGGGGTTAAATTGTAGCTTATGAAGTCAGAGCAAATTCATGTTTTTGGTGGCGCCGGTCGTTACGCTCATATGGATTTCGGACAGTTGTTTTTTTCAGCCCTTCTCGCAATCCTTCTTATATTTCAGACCCTTAGAACTGAATATAAAATCTAATTTGAAGGCTGTTGTTCCTAATTTTTTTTATATCAAATATTAGTATTTTTGTCTTAGATAGAAGATATAATACCGAGTGTAATACAAATGATCACGAATTTATACCAATCCTTCAATATATGGATTTCTAAGCAAGATGGGATATCCAAAGAAAGTTCTGTAACTCTGCAAACTAGCAACAGTAGCACAGATAATTTCCATAAAAGTTTAGGAGGAACTCCTCAGAAAAATATGGAAGTAATGTAGGACAAAAGCAAGGAGATACCCTAGTGCCACAGATCTTTAATATTGCCCTAGAAAGTATAATTAGAACTTCAAATTTTATGTCAAATACTCAGTATCTACTAAATCTCACAAAATACTGGGATATGCAGAGGACATTGTCATAATGTCCCGAAGCTTGAAGGAAATAAGAGATGCATTCAAGCCAATAGAAATAGCAGGAAAACATATAGGCACTATAAATGTAGAAAATACATAAGTCATAGAAATATCTAGAACACCTAGATATATTAACGACGAATTAGGATAATATCACTTCGAAAAAATTTCCGCTATCTGGACGCACACATGAATTCATTAAATATAGGAAGCGGAGATATCAAGCTAAGAATAACATTGGGCAATGAATTAAGTCTCCTCATTTAATCAAAGACAAAAATATGGATAGAAATATCAAATTCAAAATATATGACACTAATTAGGCTGGTCGTAACATATAACGCAGAAACATGGACGATATGGAAAGAAGACCAGAGAATATAGCTTAGCTTTGAACCTACAAGTTTGAGACGAATTTTTGGCTCAGTCCAAGACCAATACAGTGACGAATGGTGAATAAAGATGAACCACGAACTAGATGAACTATATAATGGTATCAATATTATATTATTTGTTGATAACTAACAACATTTGTTATCGTTGGAACACACCCTATACTTGAACAACGAAAAATTGTCGAAGAAATTATACAATGTAACACCAATAAAAGACAAAAATCATGGTGCAAGAATGATATCATCGAAGATTTGAAAACCGCTGCTATAAACAATTGCCAAAAAATACCAGTTCAAGATAGAACCAAATGAAGAAAAGCGATTAGGAAGGGAAATTCCGTGAGTAAGTAAATACCCTTTTGGATGTCTACACCTAGAATAGGTGGCATTCACAGTGTGAAAAAAAATAAATAGTCGAGAAAGATTGCAAGAAACCAAAAATAATTTGAAAATTCAAGTTATACAATAATTTAGCCTGATTAGTAAACAGAGCAAAGTAATAAAAAATTAAATATAATTCAAAGCGTATACCTCCAATAATAGAAAGCCAAACTACTATTCAGATTTTCGGTGATTTTCAGCTACAATATATCAATACGGTTTATGTAAACCAAACATTTTATAACTATTCATTCTTAACAATCATATGTAGGGTAATGATGTGATTTCAAAGTTGAATAATTTGAATTATGATTATTTTTAAAATAAGAAACAACATTACGATTGTGCAATATTCTATAAATATTTTCTTCTATGTATTATGTGGACAGGTTTAACGAATATTGTTTCGTGCACATTCGTTTTCTTTGACTCTGCTTGTCATTTTTTTTACATTCATATTCTCAATGAATTGAAAAATTTTTGTATCATCTATACTATCTCATTTGTCACCATTTCCGAATGATAGCTTGAAACGCAGTTTGTCTTTTGAAAAACTCATTATAAAAAAATAACTGTTACATCCTAATTCAGTAGGCGTTGGAACCATGACAATTGTCGAAATCATAATTTTCTCTTTAATCCAATTGAATCTCGTTATTCTATATATGAAGTAATCTTTATCAATGTGACAATACGCAATTTCTGTTTCCAGCAATAGTATATCACATCTGAGGTGGGAGGTATTTTATTACAGCCGAGAGTTTATCATAAATATGTATATAGCTCGAGGCTGATTTAATCCTTACCGAAGTATGTATATATCTTTACCATGTGGATAGCACGCCTGTAGGGAGGACCACATCTGATAATTTTGTCCTGGAACATTCCCAGCATTATTGTAGAAAGAAAGACAGCCAATCCCATCTTTGAATTAAGATGTATGAAAAGATCATCATTTACTGATAATGTTGATATTGTCAACCGAAACTTCAAATAATACTTAATTAAAATGAATCCACGAATATAAGTGTGATTTTGCTCTGATCCTTCGAACCAAACTTTGTCAACCTCAATAAAATTATTATGGAGATAGATGAATAAACAACACTTATTTAATATGATCGAATATTAATTAAGTTCATTGCTACAGATGAAATTGTAACGAACAGTGCCACTTACAGAATAGACTTCAATGGTAGCATGCTGGCTAGACGGGTGATATACGCAATAGAGCTGTTGTCTAGTTGGCGCAAATGATTGATATGTGTCAAGGACGGGGTGACGTCGGACCGAATGGAAATATCTCAAAAGTTTCGAGAAGCAATAGCCGCAGGTATATAAACCAGGAAATTGAGTCGAATTGTACAACAGTTAGTGAGTAAAGAAGTAAGAGAAATTGGAGAGAATAGTCGGAGCGCGTATACGTATTTTTGGGTGATAGGTCGATTACGGAGTGCGCAAAAGTGAACTAGATGAAGTGCAATAAATAAGAAGAGTGATAAATAAATTAAAAAATAACTGGGAATAGATAAGAATCCGTGGAAATAAACATAAGGTAGTGCTGTTGTTTGAACAATAAAGTAAATTGAAAATAGAAATATCATTTAGCTAGTAATTTTAGTTATCAAAGCGTAACCTAAGGTAAAAATAAATTTTCAACCCACGAACGAGAGTTTGAACTTCGTTCCAATATGGTAGTAGCAATTAACCCGAGATATGTTTTTTCCTATGAATTTTATGTGCTCAAGTCCACCATATGATTCAAATTATTCCAAATAGATCATAGCTCCTTTTTTGAAGGAAATTGTACAGCTTGAAATTATCATTAATTAAATGAAATAACGCTCAAGTGTGGGAATATTAACCGAAAGCAGTGATTCAATTCAGTTTTCAAAGAACTTATGATAGATATTTCATGTATATTTTAGATTTTCTCCAATTATGTAATTCTATTCGAAATGGTAACTCTTATGTGGCTATTCAGCTCCAAACCTGCTCTAAAGATGGTCATAAACCGGTCAGCTTCTCATGATTCACCAAATATAGAATGGAGTGATTGAGATTTTTGTTGTATTTCCTGAATACATTTATACATTATTATCATTATTATGCAGTCAACGATTCAAAGCTCTTCAAGAAAAGAATTTCGCATAGATCCTTAGGTGATAATTTCAAATTAGATATTTTTGGCTATTTCATATTGGGAGATATGTAATCGCATCTTGTTTATTAGACTTGAATCGTGGGGGCTTAGTAAACTACTATATACATTTCTCAATAATTCCAATAAAGGAGAATAGATGAATGATGTTTTTTCAAGAACTACAAGAAAGTTTATTTTATGTCAGAGATTCCGTTTCAAAAAACTATTTGATAAAACTATATGTTTCAAGTCTAACATTTATCTTTAATTCAAATATGTACAAAATAATATTTTATACAGCTCTGCTCTTACCTACTAGCGCAGTCGTCTATAAAAATTCCTCAAGCGCTGTGATATTCGGGATGTAAATTCAAATTACACCAAGAGGATACTTGACTTTCATGAATCAGTGGTGCATGCATCAAACATGGACAGTTTTAATTTGCGAAACACTGAAAAAGAATACTACTAGTCTCCATGGGAACAAAATAGATTGCGTAATAAACATTTGATCATCAGAATTTTATCTTTTTTGTGTCAACTCTACCAATTGATTATCATTATTGATGAGATGATTTTCAAAAATGCAATAAATTAAAGAAGCCATTTGATGTTGTCTTGCACAACTGATACTTCTCCAAAGAATAGATGAATTAATTTGCATAAATATTATCCGTTTATGAGAAGTATAAATTTGGATATCTTTTGTTTGATATTAACTGCCTGTGGTGATTGCAATGTATTTATCTTTAGAAATGGATTCGCCATTTTATTCAAGAAATTATTGACTTAACTCCTAGGTCATATACAAAATATTTTTCATCCCTATTTTTTAGATTTTATATAATAGGCAAATGGAAGTCATTTAGGAATTAAAATTTTATTAGGGGCTGATGTCTCATTGCAATAGCTTTCTTTCACCTAATATTTCAGTTCCTATTAGTTTGTAGTTTATTCTATTGAGGATCCGTATTTTTTAAGGTTAAATTGTCGTAGGATTCTATTAGTTGATGAATTGCATAGTTACTACTGCTGAGTTGCACACGCTGAGAGCCCAGACTCCATTATTTTGGGTATCCCTAGAGTCAAGCTTTTTTTTTCTCGCAAAAAGTGAAAGTTAATTATTTTCACATTGTGCAATAAAACTGTCACTCGTATGAAATTAGATCACAATGAACCTTGTGACAAATTGGTGTTACAGTGGGATCCTGAAGAATCAAGTGGAATTAATTTTGTATCCGAAAGTTAGGAGGTGTAATTTGATTGCAGTGTTGTCAAGTATTGAAAAATTATGTTGGGACTGTTGTAAATGCCTATGACAATAAAGGAACAGATAATAATGCTAATTTGATTTGTAAAAACAGAAAAAATTCGTAGCGGAACAGAAGCTGCTACGAAGATATGAAAGCGGTCGCAGTACTCACAGGGAAAAGCTCAAGATTTATCGAAAAATAATAAAATAGATTTCCACAATTGGAAGATGTTCAATCTTTGTTGAGGAGGTAAGTGAAAAAAAAGAAAGAAAATACCTGACAAAATCAAGTCAAAAATACAGTTGACTACTTGACTAAAATTTCATGTCTTTAGTTTGTGAAAATTGATCTACCTTTCGATGAGCTTTGAGCTTATAGATAGACATAGGGGAGAACTTGGCTCATTTCTTTCTTACTTTTTCAAGGGCATAATTTTGATTCTGCTAGAAAACAAATACAAGTGTTGAGTTTTGATTTTTACTTACTTGTACTAAGTACAAAAAAGTATTGTGAAACCGACAAAATTCTCCTATCAAGATTTTGATGAGAATATCCGTTTTGAGCATCCCTGAATCCATTTTGACTATTTTCGGCTTGATATCGGTACGTGCGTTCGTCCGTTCGTTCGTGCGTTCGTGCGTCCGTTCGTGCGTTCGTGCGTCCGTTCGTAACGTTGAAATTTTGTATTTAAGACTGTTATAGGGTTTAGTTGTGCACTTCGCATTATGGTTTCTATCGTCTGTACCGAAAGTGCACTTTACTTGAAACTTTTTTCGAATTTCCTAATAGATTTAAGATGATCAACCTTAGGATGCTGAAATTCAGTATTTGAACTTGATGTTGTATCAAAATAGTTATCTGCTATTTTTGTATGAATCGGCCAAGCAAGAAGTGCACTTTACGTGAAACTTTTTTTTGCATAGGTCTAGAATGATCAGCCAAAGCATATTGAAATTTGGTGTTTGAACTTGTTGTAGCATCAAAATAGTTATCTTCTATTTCTGTATCAATCAGCTGAGCCGGAAGTCAAGTTTATATGTATAACAGACATTCAGAATCTGCCGTATGAAACAATCAGTTTAATTGAAATGATAAGGTAGGCAATGATAGTCTGTTGTCAATTCTTAGATTCTTTCGTCATTGTACATGTCAAAATATTATTAAAATTATATTATTTATAACCTGAAGTGATAGAAAACTTTATTGAATGAATTTTCTGTATAAATCAAATGATGTATAAGTAAGTCACGTGATGTTCAAGTCAGATTTTTTTCTTCAAATTCACATCGGAGTCTTCAATTTTATTTTTCATCTAATAATTCTTCTTGTAGGTTTTGCATTTTTTACTTTTCATGTTCAAGATGGTCTATATTCGTTCATTACTATCTCTGATCAATTCTAATTTTCGATTCGATTTTAACCAAATTATTGTTCTTGCAATCTTCTCAATAAGAATAAATTTCTATTCTTAATTACATTTATTTGAAATAGATACATATTAAATTTGTTGAACTTATATTAGCATTGAGGCAAAAAAATAAATATATTATGCCACAAGGACCGAACGACCTTTATTATTGTCCAGAATGAAGTTAGCTGCACTCAGTTAAGGCAAGGGCGAAGCACGAAGCAAAGGCGAGGTCAAATTTTAAGGCGTAGCTTTGTACAGTCAACTTCATCCGTGACAATAATGACGGTTGCTCAATGTCCGTGTTGTATATGATACTTTTTAGGCGATCATAACAAAAAAGGTGTTTTTAGGCGATCATAACAATAAAAGTGTTTCTATGGCTCCTTTTCCGGCCATGAAGTTTCACTTTTTGGTACACATCTGTCAGATTTCACTTTTTGGTACTGATCTGTCAAACACTACTTTTTGGGACTGAACTGTCAAAAACTACTTCATAAACATTTCATACTTACCTATATGAGCAGCTTGATGAACTCTTTAAGATACAGTTTTTGCCGAAATACATATTATATTCCTCCGTCAACCTTAATAGCTCGTGCAATTCAAGAAATTGATCCGCATTTTTAACAAATGTCACTTTGATAGAAGACAATAAAATAAAACAATTCCAACGGCAACTAAGATTTACAATTGCAATGTTTTAGATATAAATAGATAAAATTTTGTGGTTTTGGATTATATCGTGATGATCGCCTAAAAAACGTTGTGTGCACTTCGGCCTACAGTTCTTTTTTGGTCTCACCTGAATTGCAGCCTCAGCACAGCAGATTCGACCAAAAAAGATAACCTTTACGGCCTTGATACACAAATAACTATTTTGTCACAAGTGCACCAAAGTACCCCCCTGTTACTGATTTTTTAAAATTAATTTTCATCTTTAAAACTGTTCTATTGATTTTATAAAATTTTGCAACTGCGATCACATTTACAGTAAGCTTATAATACGTTGCATAGCATACATGACTTATTTTGTTGATTGATATTCTCCACATTTTCTGTGCTATCACGTTTACAACAAATATGAACACATCTTGTATTACAATTTTTTTTCTAAATTACAATCTGCCATATAAAAATGAAATTAGAAAATATCAACTGCATCCATGATCCATGATTATTATATTTTTCCTTTCCAAAGGGAAATTATATTCATCAATTTCCTGTCAACAGGGAATTAATGGTAATTGTTCCAATGGTTTGGAATTAAGAATTTTTGAAGCAGAATTTAGTTTAGTATCACTTTCTCAGTAGTAAAAATATTGAGTAGAAATAGATAATATTGCTTCAATTGGTTCGTACTGAAATAATTTCTTCCTCTGGGTATGAATATATTTATTTGATTTAAGAACATTTATACAATATCCGAATAGTCTCGGAATAAATTGATTGTTGCATTCTTTCAGTCCAAGATCCCAGACCTGCCTGTCGTTACTTATTTTACTGAAAAACAAAATTTGTGGATTAGAGTAGTGTTAGTCGGTGTTTTGATCATACGAATATTTGCTAGTTTGTGCCGACGGCCAATTCATAGATAAGAGGTGTTACAGGTACGTCAAGACATTACTCACTTTTCTTGAAATCTAAGTGCTGATTTTTATGTATTTTCTAGAGATTATTGTTGACTATTGATAATCAACACTGCCAGACACTACCCATCGGCAGTAATCTCTGCTAAACTCTTCATAGTTCGCAAAAAAATAACGTAATCTTGCTTATTGTCTGAGTCCTAGTTTTTATAAATTATACTTAGTGAGCAATTTCAATACTTTTTGTGAACAGCCAGATCAAGGAAGAGTAAGGGTAACTTAGAATAGTGTCCTTGCGCTTTTACCCACAGCGATATTTTAATTGTGTCTGGGGGATGTTCAGCCCTTCGATTGATCTGGCTGTTAACAAAAAGTATTGAAATTCTTCCCTGAGTATCATATATAAAAATTAGCACTTAGACTATAAGCAAGATGACGTTATTCTTTGCGAGCCTTCAAGAGTCTAGCAGAAATCACCACCGATGGAAAGTGTCAAGCAGTGTTGATTATCAATTTTTAACATTATTCTGTAAAACATACATTAATATCACACTTTGAGAAAAGTGAGTGTTGTTTTAACGTATCTCTAACACCTCGTATCTATAAATTGGCCGTTAGCACAAAGTAGCAAGTATTCGTATGATCAAAGTACATACTAACACTATTCTATTCCATACATTTTGTTTCTCAGAAAATGAGTAACGTCTGGCGGGCCTGGGATCTTGCTCTATTAGTGGTATTCGTTTTTTTATTTCCATTCTTGGAAATGTATTTTGAATTTAATCAGTATTTTAGATTGAAAAATGATTAGTCATATTTTCTAAGAAAAGCAGATGAATGAAACAACAGTGTAAAAATTCTCTAATTGTTAGATCATACAATTCTTTATTTGCTGAATATTTACGTAGATCCAGTTACACAGTCTTGGGTCTATCCCGGTCTTCCCTAAGCGTAACTCAATTACCTAGGTAACAATTGTTACTGAGATAATAGAACTATGCTAATGTTGGGGCCACATTTATGTCAACGTTTAGTGCCTATTATTGCGATAGATACCGCGTCAAATATAACGCTCCAAGTTGTGCGTCGTATCGAGTGGCCACACTAGCATTCAATAATAAATGTCATTAAATTGCTGAACAAGGTATATCTTTGGTGTAGTATTATTCCGATCAAAAAATTATTGAATTTTAATTCGCGCATTCAAAATTCACATTGACAGTTGACTGGGCGAACGCTAGTGTAGCCACAGCATTGCAATGAATAACGCGCTTGATCACTTTGATGTGTCGAATTAGACCGCCAAACGATCTATCACTTAACGCATCACGTCATTATCAACGCCATGAATAAATCATCACGCTAATGCTGGGGCCGCATTTACGTTAACGTTTAATGCCTATTATTGCAATAGATATCGCGTCAAATATAACACTCCAAATTATGCGTCAAATTGAGTGGCCACACTAGTATTCAATGATAAATGTTATCATAAATGTCATTAAATTGGCCGTCAAAGCACTGTCCTATGAACAAGGTTCCTTTTGAAACACTTAAGAAAGAATGCGATGGCTATTTCATTGCACCACTCCATTGTATAAATTTGATGATACCATAATTCCAAAGAAAAACTTACTGAATTCAAATTCGCACACTTAAAATTTACGATGACAGTTGACAGAGATAAACGATAGTGTAGCCACAACATTGCAATAAATAACGCGCTTGATCACTTTGATGTGTCGAATTAGACCGCCAACCAATCTATCGCTTAACGCCTCACGTCATTATGAACGCCGTGAATAAATTATCACGCTAAGACGTGGCTACACCTACCTTCAATGTCAAATAACACCTTAATTAATGGCTTTAGACGTAAGTGTGGCCCCAGCATAAGACGTACACATGCGTTTAATGTCAAATAACACCTTCAATAATGGCGTTCAACATGAGTGTGGCCCCAGCATTAGGATAAACTAGACTATACGATCGGGCTTACGTATTCTAATCGAGTTTAAATAATGTCCATTACTTATAGATTTCAATACATCCTCAAAGAAAGCAGGAGCTTTCAATAATTTTGTCGTTAAAACATAACATTGACTTCTACAAAGTAGTTTTTCCCGGTTTTGCCTATGTTTTTAAGCTCGACTTTGATTCCATTTCAGTTCATCTGATGTTGGAAAAATCATCGAATTTTAAACTCAGTTAGGAAGTTTTAGAAGAACAATTGTGTATGTTCCATTCTATTAAGAGATTGAGAAGCTATAACAATGCAAAAGTAGTACCAACAAGTATGAACTGATTTTCTATTCAATGTATGTAATCCAAATATTCTTGCATAATTGATGCCTATTAGGTACTACAAACATTACTTGAATATAAAAAATCCAATCAATATACAAGATAACCTCATACTGCTCTTATCATTTGTAGGTAAATTAAAATACGGATGAGATACATTGTATTGATTTCTACTTTATCGTTTGACAATACCTGATTTAAAACTCTTGCAGAATCATGACAAGTACAATTTATAATATATAGTGTTAAATAAACATATGAATTCACAAATTTTCAAGATAACTGTTGATATAGATGAATGAACACAGTACGATATCAAACACAAAAAAATCACTGAGTATTTTGACTTCAGAAATAACGCAAACGTGCAAGTTCAGCCATAAAATATTAAATTGAGTGAAATGATGAATATTTAAAATGAATTCAACGAGATAATAAATCAATATTTCAAATTTTCCATACCGATATTGTGCGAATCAGATTGACAGCTCTGTTGATATTATAAATAATGATACCGCCCTACTTCTGCCAGATATTTCTTCAGACAGACAGATCTATTGAACAATAAGATGCCACATTGGCTGTAGTTGAATATAGAAAAGAATCAATTTCAAATGTGATATTTAGCGTATATTGAGTGAATATTCTTATCCGACGCGAAAATCATCTTTATTAAGGCGGTGTCTCATTGATATCACATGTCTTTTGAATTTAACAATACATTACAAAAATAACTGTAATACTGAGAACCATTGAACAGATTTGTATGCGTTTTTTCTGTTATGGTCTGCATTTCTCCAGGAAAATTTTTGTGTATCTGAAATTTCTATAGCACAAATAGAGGCTGAGCATTAACGGTATCAGTCGGAAAGAAATGGCGCTAATTCGTACAGGAAAGAATTGTTTAAAATCAAATGATGTACATAAACTTGAGTGGCAGCATATATCTATCTTCTGAGGATAAGTTACACCAATTTTTGTATCCATATGAAATATGAATAGTATTTGAACTCAGTCCAAGATTTTTTGTTATACAGAAGAATTTTTTTGTACAAGCGATAAAAAAAAATTAAATAGCCTGTCTTGTAGGGCCTGACGTAAATTATTTTTTGCTTATTGGATAAGATCTCCCGTCTCCCTTCGCAGACCCGATACTCTCAGAAAATCGATCTTTGATAGTGTACTCTTGTTTCAAATTTTTTTTTTATATTACACTTGAATCAGAAACTAACTAGTCTATTTTATCAATGATATTATCCAGTTCATATGATAGAGAACAGTTACGAAGGGAGATAATTTCTCATTTTTCAGTCACCTCTGAACTTGGTTGTTCATGCATTACAAACTATCTGTAAATTAATCAGTTTCTGCATTCTATTTACTTTACGTATTTTAGTGCTCAAATTATCAATCTCGCTTTATTATGCTTACATTTAACGTGAATTACTATACCATCATTCCATGAAAGTGATCAATTACCTAGATCATCGCAAAATTCAGTGATCAAATTATCCTATCATTTATAATTCTCACAGCGTAGACCTAGAAGATTATCTCCCCCAATATCATTTGAGAAATATTGCAACATAAACCTTCTACGTGCAGGGACAGAAACAGTCGCATATCAGACAGTGAGACGTGCAATTCCTGTTGAAGGATAATGCAAGGTGATATGTATAGTATTCTCCAGCTTAGTTTGTGTGTTCATATTCTGTGAATTGTAATCAAACGCTTATTACAGAATCATGAGAAGAAGGAGAGCTTACCCTGATAGAATTTGCGTAAAAAAATACGCCATTATATTCACTCTGGCTGTCTGGCTGGCTGACGTGGCGCTGAGATCTCAGAAACTACAGCACTTACAGACTCGAAACTGGTACTGAGTTAAAAATGTTTTCTCGTGGATGTGCACAAACTGCTTGATTTCTCATTCATACACCCAGTTTTCGGTAAAAAATTAGATGAAAATTCAAAAGGTAATTACTGCTGAACTATTCATGATTGGATTCGAAACAACATAATTTTCTATTGCACAAACATAAAAATTATCCTAATATCCAATTTCAATGCTTCACTTTTACTATATGAGTATTCATACTTAAGTGCAAACATGCTGACTTTGTAATCCGGAAGCTGAATCCCGCCGTCGCCCAGAAATGTTGAGGAAATAACAATCTACCAAGAGCACTATGAGTTTCTGCCACACCCGCATCGGGCGAAAGGCGTGATTGATATTTACATTCATAAATCACTTTTACTGTGCATAATTTGCTATTGTAGATTTCTTCCGCAATATGACCACTCCATTTAGTGAGATAGATCAATGAAGTTTCTAATATTTCCGTTTCTTCCTCATCGTCTAGATAGAAATTTCGTAAAACTTGGGAATTTTCTCCTTGCTAACACTTTGACCTTTCAAAAATTCTTAAAATGTTAGGTAAAGCGAAAAGTAATTTATGTAGATATTTAAATGAGGTGTTCTGTATTTAGAATGCAACCGGGTCCAGGCTACGAATAATGTTGATATAATCCACGAAAGCATATTCAGATTTCATTCTGAGTAATTAAACGCCGATTCTTCGGCGGAAATATTGAATTCTTAATGAATCTATAAACCTTTCCGCGCTGATCTCCAATCTCGTCATAATTATTTGTGTAGCCGTTTTTGTTAATTAATTTTATCGTTTGTAACAGTGCTTGATAACAATTGATACTTTGATCATTGACTTGATGTTATTAGAAATGTCCATTGAAAAATAAACAGTCCTGTCGTCGGTCGCCATGAGTTTGTTGGAAACATTAGATTTTCATCCCTTTTTCTAAGCTCCTGAAAAGTTCTCTTTTCATGCTCCAAGAGTTCTAGTCAATTTTTTTGAGAGTTGACCTTTCATTCTTCCAGAAACTGCTGTTTGAAGCTTCTAGAATTTACTCATAATCCATCATAGTCTTTTCATATGGAGGAATTTGAGAACTTTTTGGAATAATATTTGAAATTATACTTTTTGTTCTAATCATATCTTCATAAATTTCAGAACTCTCTTTTACCAGGCTGCTTAAATTTTCTCGTCATTCTTTTTTATAAGCCTTTCAATTTGTAGATAGCTTTTAATATTGTAACTACGCTCCACAAATGCTTCACGAAATCGTTACAATTAGAATTTTTCATGTCTTGATCATCGAGTTCTCGCACATAATCAATCCCCTTCAATTCACACAACTTAGCTATATTCATCTATTTTATGAAAATACACTATACTTGAATATGAGTTGATTCCCCACCCAATACTAATTGTAACGTTTATTGCGTTTATAATAAAACAACTAGTCTCTAATGAATCAAAACGTGCAAACATGCCATGCTTTTATCTTACTATCTACTGTGCATGCACTTTAGAATCAAGCTGATGTCCCGTCAGCAACAGCACGATTTTCGCCCTGTTATCATGCTTGTAATAAATTGCAGTGCTGTAATTATATGCGTCAAATTTTGTAATTGAATTGTAAACCAATTCCCATGGTCCAATCTTGTTGTAATCTTGTACACACTTTTGGCACTGATGACAATTCAATCTAGTAGGTATACTTCATATTATTATTTATTCAAAATGACCGCCACTCAAAGATAATGGATTACCATATTATCATGATAAATTTATTGATAAAATCATAGCCCCTTTTAATATTATATACGAAAAACTCACAGATAAATGAGTTTGTAATAATGAAGCGCTATCAGAAATGCATAAATCAAAATATGCCAACTAAAAAGTACAAAATGAGGAAATATCAAAAAGCGAGAATGAAAACCACTCTTATATTGAAATATACTGTAATAGAAAAATATTTTTTCCCTGACTCTCCATAAATAAAAGCGTGGAGTACCTACGAAGATGACATCAATATAATTTAGCGCTGCACGCTTCTATTCTTGGAGAAACAAAGTAAATTATTTTCTTCTTTTCAGTACGTAGCTGTTATGTTTTAAAAAACTTTTCTCATTTTATTCTACCATCCATTGAATGCAGGATTCAACCGGAAATGTTCAATAATTCCATAGTTCAATAAATGTACTTATATATTATTTAACTAAAGACTATCGGATTCTCCAAATGGCGTGCGAGTATATCAGGTATAATGGATTATGAGCGGCTAACAGTTGATACGACTGACGAGAGCTGAGTACGATTTTTGGGCCAATTTTGATTAACCATTTTCCTATTCTGGACCATAACTTATTCCTAACGTGAATATCCTCTAGAATATGTAATCGTTCTTGTCATTTCTTCACCTCACATATCACGTTTTCGGCATCTTTTTCTAATTGTGTACAGAAATAGTCCAAAGTTTTTACCACGTTTCACTTCACGGAGTCATTTCCGTTCCGGGAAAATTGTGCAGCCAACTGCACAAGTAAGTTTTCGCATTCTCATTCTAAATAAAACCACAGTTTGTGTGTGCATGTGCGTGTTAACGGCGCCGATTTGACTCAGTTGCGATTCTAATCGATACGAGAAAAATCGTCACAAGGGAGTTTGTTCATTATCGAATTTTGTTCAAAATTTAACTGTATTCTGCGAATTCGCAAATATATTGTCGCCTCAGTCAACAATGCACTGAAAACACGAGCCCATATGAAATAATTGAATATAGTAATTCCTTCCATTCCAAATTTTCTACGATACGGACATATTGATGAAAAATTAGAATTTTCTCTTGTCACAAAAATTTTGAGCTCTTCTGATAGATTAATATAATTCTTGAGTTTTTATGTTTTTGTATCTTTCGCTCTTATTATCAATGCTCGGACAATAACTGTTGACTCAGTGACAGGATTCCGAGTATGCATTATTTTAGAAAATAGGAACCTTTTTATCAGTAATATCTACCACTCACAATAAACATATCTCTATATTCGTTTTTGTAGTTTATGCAGCAAGTACGAGCAAGAATATAAACTTAAGCACCATGACATGACGCCAAGTATTCTTCATGCGTGTTGCATTGTCTCTACGGCCCTCAGATGCCATATTAAGACTATCAAGCTCTCAGCAACAGAGTAAGCTTGATTCTAATCATGATTTGAATTTGTGTTTTTTTTTTTAATTCTTGGTTAATAGATATTTAAGATGTATGTATCTAACAATGTTCTATTTTTGATAGTCCTCATTTTCCAAATAAGTATATAGGTTTGAATAAGAATATCAAGTTCGAAATGTCAAAAAGTGATTTTAATGTTGTTGACGAGTTTTATGATATCCTACAGATGTTTAAAATACTGATTATTAGAACTGATGGACTCTCCCTCTCAAATCGTTCTTTATAAGTGTTCAATAAAATTTTTATTGCATTATAACATGAGGCCAAGTGTGTGGTGATGAGATTTGCCGAGTCACTGAAATAATTGGCCGAATATCATAATACTTGTTTACACTCATATTGCATAGCATTCTATCTCTACAGCACTCAGCTTTTATATTTTGGTAATTATGAAGCACACATCTAGATTGCGAAGCTCAGGGCATCATAGATCTGCGAGGCAGGTCGGATTACTATATTAATCAAATAATGGTAAAAATTGCGAAAAAATCTTCTTTTCAATTCCACAAAAGAATATCTGCATCAAAATGATATGATTATAGATAATCAAAGTTCCAATTCTGATATCATGGAACATGATGGAATACTCTATTCTGGCTGTAGCTGTGACGTATGTATGGAAACACGACGTCAATAATTGAAAAGAAAAAATTAAGGAATCATGGATTTGTATCCATCGCCAAAATTCGCTTTTTGATGTTCGGAAAATTTTCCTGTGTATTTGGTGGAACATAATTTTATTGTTTCCAGGTTTTTAAAAGATGCTGCATTATTTTCTAATGTTAAATGTTTGTAAATCTGTAAGATTAGTGAAATAAATTCTATTCATGACAAACCATCTGTATATTAAATTTATTCATTATTAATAATGTTTCCCTCATATTTTCTTATTCACAATATAATATAACGTATTTTCAATAAATTACTTAAATTTCATCCCGAAGAAATACATTACTGCAGAACCCAAAGAAAACATTTTGCAAGCCGCATTCGAAAGTGATAGTCTCTCTCCATACCCTCATTTAGTAGCCACGCGTACTCTCCTGCTTTCCGTTCCATATATGATTAGAGGTCACTGTGTACCTTTGACTCAAATCTTTTCCCTCGTGCAAAGATAGTGGAGGGGAAGAGGCTGCTAATATATTATAGAGAAAATTTTGTACCATGTATCATTGGATCATTGTGAGTAACTAAGTACTAATAATTCTGACAGTTTTCATAGGCTATATCATTCTGTACAGGGGAAGTTAATAATTTCCACTACAATGCAAGAGGAGTAATATTTATTCTAAGTTTTGATGGCATATGCTCATGTGTCTACTGGAGTAAGATTTTTCATATAAAATCTTTATTCACACAAGAACAATCCGACATGAAATAAAAACTAAACAAGAAAAAATATGAGTATAAGTGTTATTTCAGGCTGACATGAAACAAGTTTGACCTATATTCCAGGAGGATGTTTTACTTCACTTACTTGCTCAAAATAACACCACTTCACACTATTTGAGCTTTTTCAAATTGATTAAAATCATGTTCATGATAAAGCTTAGGGTCTCTCCATCATCGCATTACTTTGTATGGATTTATTCCCTCTAGTCACTATGATA
Source organism: Dromius quadrimaculatus (assembly GCA_963989225.1). Classification (NCBI taxonomy): domain Eukaryota; kingdom Metazoa; phylum Arthropoda; class Insecta; order Coleoptera; family Carabidae; genus Dromius; species Dromius quadrimaculatus. Next base: position 52,487,498 of record OZ022325.1, on the reverse strand, counting down.
ACTGCGGAAAACCATATTTCGGAAAACAGACTAACTCGTTCTGCATAGAATTACAATTAATTGATTATAAAACTATCAACTAACTGTTAAACTGCTGTCAATAATGAAGCATGATACATAAATAGTCTCATTACAGAATTATTAGAAATAAAATTTTCTGTGACGTCACTGGTATTCACTTTGAATTATGACGAAAAGCGGCATAATACAACATACCTACGTAGTGAGTACAAACAGTCATCCATACCGTTCTGTTGGTTATGGTAGAGAGGGTTCGACATTTTTGAGATTCCCAATTGAATAGAAAATAATATCTAGAGAAGGTTTTTTTAATTTATTTTTCTATATTTTCGAGTATATAAATATATTATTTATGTCGGTGATGTCAGATTTCTTCTTCTTCTATACATCAATAATGTCCTCTGACCACTGACATCACGGTTGTATCCCGCTAAGTAGATAGAATTTCAACTCTTTTGTTTCAAAGATCGCCTCAGGTCACAATAATTAGATAGAATATATTCTCCCAAAGATACAGTGAAGATGCTAACTTGCATTGGAAACACGCAGCAAAGCAAAAGTTTGAAAGCATGTAGGGAGCCAACTTATCGGATGCCAAAATTTTAGTGATAATTTCAATGGGAATACTTCAAAATACTTCTTCAAGTTTTGGAATGAACTGCGGTCGTATATAGGCTGAAAAGAGCAACCTCTACGATATGTCCCTAATAGTATTCACGCCTTATGTTATGATGGAATCTGAAACAAGAAAATATGAACTTGTAAATTAATAACTTGAATCTAGATAATCTATACATTTTTCAAAATTCTATTGAATAAAAAACTGCTTTTGATTTTAAATTCTGTATATTTTATTTGAACCTTTGACGTTTCGATCCTTCAACCAAGGATCTTGTCCAGAAAACAATGAAGCAAAAAAAAACAAGTCAAGTAACTCGATACTAAAAATATACAGAATACTAGATGTGATAACTTGGATATCACATCTAAACAAGAAGAATAAAACCCTCTGGCATTGCTTGAGGTAAAACCACGTGAAAACCCCTGTTTGGGGATCGAAACGTCAAAGTTTCAAATGAAATATACAGAATTTGAAATCAAGAGTAATTTTTTATTGAATTAGGATATTATGAGTATTCACAGCTCAGTGTGAATTTGCTTGCTTTGTAATCCGGAGGTCGCGGTGTTTAATCCTGCCGACGAACAATAAGTCAGTAGGATTTTCACTGAATTATAATATACTTTGCGTAGTACTCTCCACAAAAACTAAGAATACCCGTAGTTTGACGACTAATAACCGCACTATTTCACGTAAAATGGTTCTAGCAACAGCGCATGTTTTAGGTACCTGCTGTATGTGCATTGTTAATACTTGCCTGGAACTATTTCTTACCAATAATTATGCAAACATACTTCTTATATTGACAAAACACACAATTTCAACCCGTTTTTCAGTGTGTTGTAATTTGTTCTTATTACCTCTCTCCAAACCAAGCTTTTTTTTTCAGTTTCCACCTGTGTTGCCATATAAATGTATATGTGGGAGGCCTTTTGTTGTGTCACATATTTTCACATTTTTTTTGTTTTTCATCTCAAAAGTTTTTCTACCCTAGACCGAAGCCTTTGCACCAGTGAAATTTATAGTTTGACTGCTGGTTCACACCATGTAACATTTTCTATTATATCTGCATGAATAAAAAGAGTCCCATTTCTATCACACATTACAGATATTATTCAAAAATGAATACCCACATTTGTATTTGTGATATTCTGTCCAAGAGACTTTGATTAGATAAATCAACTCACTTATTAAACTCAAGGGATATTCTGAAATATATTACCTACACCTATTTAAAATTGATTAATATTTCTACATCCCATGTATCAACTTCATTTTATAGCTCCGTTTGCGTTTCGCAAGTTCGACTATCCGAGGCTTGCTATACTGTACTAAAGAATTCTGATGAGGATGACACACGTGTCTACAGTTGCCGCTCCATTCAAGAAGATAGTGTAAAAATGTCACTTGAATTTTTGATTCTGTAAAACAATCAGGACTTGACTTTTTCAACAATTTATATTTATCTCGTTATTATTCTTATCAATTTTATCCGAATTTTACCATTCGCATGTGAAACATATAGCGCTCTGTTTTATGTTTGAGGTATGAATATGAATGATTTTGATTAGTTCTAACTAATTTCGAACTTCAGTTTATAAACGAATCCGACAGGAAGAAAACTAACATTTGTGCACTCTTAATGTAGTCTGCACTCCATACACCACATCATGAGTAAACTTAATCAGATGACATGACCGAACGGATAAATCGGCAACAGGCATCTTTCAAATGTTGTATCTGGTCATCAGTGAGACATCATTTCAGAGCAATTAAATGTTAGTTGTCTTGTTTACTTGTGTGATCCTCAGCGTTGCCGTGGATACTCATCTGAGCTTTAAACATCATGAGAATGACATCGTATCTTCAAACATATGAACATCATTTACCGGATCAGAAAAAGTCTGATGAAAAGTCCAGAGTGGTGCATTTCAATTGATTCACTCTCTATTCTAGCAGTCACAAAGTCAACACCGATCGAGTCCTTATGACATATTTACATAATCAAAAGCTAGAAGCAAAGTTCTATGAGTGCATACGGCTCAGGTCTGAAAGCACGTCATTGCTTACGTGAAGCACTACAAATTTTCCAGGAAATTGCCGTATTATTCAATAAAATTTCAGCCAGCTTGACGTACTACGAAAACAACAACCCAAAATTCAGGAGACACTATAACAGAATGACAAACAGATAATTAGGCTGTGGGAGATCTTCTATTTGGCAGCCTCACATCTGTCGCATAATAAACTAACCACGTCATATGTTACGATCTGATTAACCTACAACAGAAATTATCTGCTATGAACATCAACAAAATAGCAATACCAAAATTAACCTGTTGATTTGATAAGTTATCCAGAGTTGAAATTTTTGTTTATTGCCATAATAGACGAGAGCGCGCCGATGCAATGAAGAACGACAATAGAAATTTCTACGCGACCATGCGCTGCCTTAAAGTATCCACTTACCGTTATAGATATTGGGTAGATATTCCTATTTTCTAAGAAGGAAGTAATTTGACAAATTATATACTGCAAATCTAGAAGCATTCGCGTGAAGGTCAGAAAGCGTTCCCAGAGTTTTCCTTACTGTATTCGACTCAGGTGTATAAAGACACATGGATTATACTTAAAATTAGTGGATAATTAGATAAGTCAATGACATTACGAACAAAAACAGTCATCATCAACATGGTGTTAAATGAATATTATGGTGTGTATACATCGATTTCCATGCGCTGAGCTTATTGTTGGTTTGTCCGTTTGAAAAGAAATTCTGATATATTGAAATCAGCAAAAATTATACGCGACAGGTCAGTTGTATGGGAATTCGCAATATTTCGAATATAGCGCATAAGTGTCACAGGATATCCCAAAGACTATTTTATATCTACCGTTCCAGATATTTTGAGTTGAAGAAAATTGCTCATAGAAAAGTGTAATATAGAATCGCAAATTACATTGATATGTATAGTAACGGTCGTTTATCAAATTTTAACTATAGAAATTTATCGATTATCAAACTCGCCAAGCATAACGCCACTTGTGATTCGAAACATGAGAAAATAGATAATTTGAAATATCATAATCTGAAATAGGGACTAGATACTAGATTAGCTATTGTAAATTGAAAAAAAAAAATATTCTATCCTAAGAAAGTTCTGTTGGTTAGCCGAAGTCTACTTTTGGACACTTTTGGAACAGACTAGTAATAAATCCTATAAATTGTATAACAGTTCAAGTTTGTATCTGCTATAAGCAAGGTATTTGTTTAAAATTCAGATCTTGTCCTTAATTATCTTGATGGCCATCTTCTATTGTGCAGGGTCGTGTTACAAATATCCATTGTTGAATAATTGTATTCTATCTTCTCTTGTGCAATCTTGATTCTCGATATAGATTGAATGAATGAAGGTGCTTATATTTATTCATTTAGCGTATACTAAAATTATACTTGACTAGCTATTCGAATGGAATAAGAAATGAGCTATCTGATCTTCTAAAAAAATAATTACCGGAACATGTGCTATATTGCAAGCCTTTGAAAATAACGCTACGTCTAGTAAAGCACAGATGTGAATCATTTGAACTGTCGACAGTTGCCATGGTAAAGTTAAGAATTGCACGTGGCCTTAACGAGGTCCTGCTTCCTCGCTTCATATCAGCTCTGAAAATTGCTTTCTCTAAATTCCGTATACTCAGTTTTTCTTTGTATTAATTTTGCCGGCTGCAACTGTATTCACGTCTGATTTTTTCAGACACGTTTGAAATTTTTGTTGCGACTCTCACAAACCTAGTCTGGATAAAACTATTAGACCATATAGCTACAGAAAAGTTCCAACAACGGTTATGAATTCAAGAAGAACAAAATAATGAAAAGGAACAGAGAAATATAATTCTACAGAACAAATATCACTCATCTTCAAATCTCCTTTGCATTGTAAATCAAATGTGGCATTCTGATTAAAGTGTTACATAACGTGCAAAACACGATTTCTCTTTATAAAACTGAATGCTGATAATTAGTATGCATGGATTCAATCTGGTATTGTCAATGAAATTGGTTTCATCATTGTGATTGAAATTCTACTTGAATTACATTTGTAATTCAGCATTGATAAACGACTTTAAATGATTTTATTGTTTCGTAGATAAAAGTTCAATTTGCATCGGGATAAAAGCAATGTTTGCCAAATATGGCTTAATGATATTCATGCAGTGTGTTGTTTTGAAGTGAACGGTGGAATAAATTAAACGTTGCAAGTGAATTTTCCGATCTCTGTGCTTATTCCCTACATATTCATGTATACTTATTTCTATGAACATGAATTCACCCCAAGTTTCATCTAGAAATTAGAGTAGTCATTTAGTTCATACTCAGATATCTCAAATGGATATATGTAACGCTCAAAGAGCTCCTGTAGTCGGCATGTATCTAGTAAGTGCAATAAGTAATCCGGTATTGCTAAGATGCTTTATTTTGAACTCATATCATTGATCATTCGACTCATAATTTCTTTGTTAGTTTGATTGATTCTTTCGATTTTGTCTTATCTCTTACCACTCTTGTTATCTATATAGTCTCATCTTCTTGTGGACCGGATTCAAAAGTTTACATACTTTCTTCATTCAATCATCCTTTTTCGCAGATGATTACAACTTTTGCGCAGATTTGTCTGATTCTTGAAGTAGATTTGGTCTGGAATTGCGTAACTATGAACTATATTCAGGATGCAGCAGAAATAAGTACAATAATTCTAATCACTACTAGAACTCGTCAAGTATAACAATTTTTCTGAATTACTTTTTCCCGAACTTTCATTCTCTTTTGCATTTTTACCACCCTATAATTCAACAAATCGTTCAGGTCCATAGTTATTGAATCCAGTAGCAATTACAATGCAACAATTGCTTTTGATATATATGAGTTGTCAACTCCTTCGAATGAATTCTGGGAAAAATCGATTGAAATACGGTTTCCTAGGCAGTTTAGAGTTATCCCAGCTTTATTTAAAAAGATTTCTGAATTGTCATTTCACTAAAAATTAAATTATTGTAGTTATGTCATCAAATTTCAGGTCAAAATATCAACTTTTCATACACAATAATAAAAATAATATGAGATATCTGGGACTTATGGTTTATCAGGCGTGGAACAGCTGGTGATGAATGAAATAATTTAATTTATAGATGAAATACGATTTTTCTTCATACTTTGCATTAGGGTCGTTTCAATAATGTGTACCCCTTGAATTGATCTGATAAACAAAAAAAAACCCACCCAATTCTGCATCCAATATTTCAGAAAGCAATATTTTTCATATAATAAACGGTCGCAAAGTATCATAATGATACATTTGATTTTGACATGAAATTACGATGAGTATGTTGTGATTTTTGTAACGAGCTTGTTATTATTAGTCACTGAACAATAATATTCCTCTCCAATGCTGCTTTTTCATTCGAACCATGTTTTATCATCAATAATAATAGCATTCATGAAAATCCTGACAATATCAGGAAAACGGAACATGAACGGTTGGAATGTATCATTCTGATACATATTATATACTTATACATAAACATATGCTACGTGCTTTTTGAAAACTTTGTTTCCACCAAGTTCATATTATTTTTGAAATTCATATGAAAAAATCAATATATATTTTCCTTAAGACACAAATGCCATTGAGAGACAGATGATAGAAAAAAACAGGAAGTTACTGTGACAGTAAGCCCTTCCTACCCTAGGGCTCAGAAATGGCATTGTGAAATGTTATTCTATATGGTATCCAAAATACTATTTGTTAATATCACTCTCCACTTTTCCTTTGTACACTCAAGTTGGGATATTGCTCCAATATCTGAAACCCCTGCTATGAAAGGTATCAAAACCAAATAGATAACATTCAGAAAAAAAATCTCAAATTTATTTATTTTAAACTTTATGGTAGCTACCCTGATCGCTCATTATCTTATAAATATCTGCTAGAAATGTTTGATCCACATACTCTTCATATAAATCATGACTTCATTTCTACCCACTATCTATGTAGGGTAATCAAAAGCTAATTCATTGAGAAATTGATGATTCCTACTGCCTGAGCCTGTTGCTCTTCCACACTCCACTCATCCATAACTGACGAACTTCTTATTTGCCTACTCCTCGCACTAATATTTCTAGTTCATCTCCAATACACAGAATGTGTCTTATTTATGACAATAAGTTTACAAATGTTGATGTTTTTCTTCTCTAACCTAAAAAATTTGTCAACGAGATTAAGTTCAGTGTGTCTTTATCTGTTCTTCATGTGATTTTGTATTTCCTGTAGGTTCATTGAGTATTTCCTATTGGACAGTGTATCTTTAGTAAGAATTATAATAATTATGATTATACAGATAATAATATAGCATTCAAAAACAGTGTTACATTATTACATGAAAAGTTTGTATCGATTACTTATTCAATTTCTACCATCCACCTGAAACGCTGGTGACAGAGGCTACCACTCGTACAGATTCTAAAATAGGGAAAATTTTAACAGAGTTTTGGTCCTATCTACAAACATCAATATTTACTATTAGTATTTTCATGATGTGTTCTGTTTTCAGATAAATATCTCCTAACTTTTCTACTTTCATGTCCTGTCTCTCAAAATTTGGTTGTGACAACTTGAGAATCAAATTGATTTAGCAAATTGTGATTACTAGCCCCAAGAACGATTGATAATATTATAATTTCTTGATAAAAAAATTACTACCGTGTATATAATAGTATTCAAGTTAGAGTAATCTTGAGCATTATAGCATGAGGCCAAGTTTTTCATTACAAGATTTTCCAATTCACGAAAATTATTATCTGTATGCCATGAATGCTTGTATATATAAGTATTGCATGAACGCTTTTTCCAACGACCTTCAATTTCCGTATTTTGATGATTATCAAGCAAATAGCTAGAAAGCATAGATCAAAAGTAGACATTGTAATTTTTCAAATATCCTAGCAAATGTGTGATTGCATAATATCAGCTTTATGTATCATTCGGAAGTTAGATGCATAACGCAACAATATTTAAACAACATATAGGGATACAAAAATATATTTGATTATTCAAATTTTTTTATTCTATGCTTATTTCATTCGTATATTTTTCTCAATTTAATGATATCCAATTCGATATAGAATATTTTAACCTTGCTTCCGCACATCATACAAAAAATATTTATAAGTATGTGTAAGCTGTCATTAAATTGAATAATACTAATTGCAACTTCTCAGATCCTTGTTCGTAAATATTCAATTAAAACAATGGGTTAATTATAATAATATTAAATGGTAATAGTCTTATAGATGTTTTGCTAATTATACGTGTATTTTATTTGTAAATATGGAAATTAATAGTGCTGATTCTATGTAAATATAAGTAGGAGCAATCTTTACATGAATGCATACCGCGTCCTTTGAATTCATTGTAAGAAAAAACTCTTGACTTTTTTATTATCTTTAACGATCTCCATATTGCTATTGATGTGTCGGCCAAATTTCATCGATAAATTACTATCAGAAACGTTAAAAATCTAAAATATTTTCAGTATACCGCACCCAAAATGAAACAGAAGAGCTCTCGTATGGTTAAGTCTGTAGATTACAATCAATTTTCGCCGAAACAACTTCAGTTGTCACAACGAAACTTAGCATAATTCCTTGTCTTTATTTCTTCCAAAAGCCAAAATGTGAAGAAATTTAATTGTATGTTCAACAAGGTCTACTGCCGCAACTGAAGTTTACAATCTAGACTCGATTCACGTTATAATGGTTCAAGCCTCTTATTAGGCTACGTTTAACCTATTGATAGGCCGAAATGCAAATCAAATTTACACTAACACAAAAATCGTTCTCAGCTATTTGTCAGTGAAACCATATGTTGAACGTTTTCTTCTTTCTATTGAATTTATTTTTAGAGAGCTCATTTTAAATCCTGCATTGAATGTGTAATCGTATTCGCATTTTGATCAATCAGGAGATTTAAATCATAGTCCTATAAGAATCTTGAACAGTTCTAAATGTGGATAGAGTCTATTTATTTATTGTATTGAACATATGAATCATTTTGGCGGCCAGGAGTATACGCTATCGATAAAACATTCGTAACGCATCTAGCGGCGTTTTCCATGATAAATTTATATACATCGGTCTGTCACTGAAGCAAGCGTACATCTAATATATAGTTGGGAAATGTGTGAAAAGGAGAGAGAGTCATTCACTCGTATTTGTTGTATTGTAAATTATCATCCTCGAGTGTCAAAGGATGAAAATATTCATTACATTTCTTTCAAAATAACACTAACGAGGTTGAAGAGAAGAAAGAGTGAGTCGTGCTATCAATCAGAGCTTGGCAAATCTCTCGTCAAAAGTACTTGAAGTACTTTAAGTACAAGTACCAATTATTTGAGTATTTATAAAAGTACTTGAAGTACTGACAAGAATACTTTATTTGAGTGCGAGTATTACTTAAATTTTTTGTACTTGAAAATATCAAGTACTTCAGTAAGTATCATGGAAAATACTTTATGTACAAATGCCAAGTACTTGAGTGTTTGTAAAAGTACTTGTAGTACATGTTCTCATCCCATGATATCAAGGCAATCATTGTACTGACAGAGATTAAATATCTTATTACAGATGTCGAACCAATCAAACACGTTGGGACTTGTTCACTCTACGTAGAAAGACAGTATTTGAAGTACATTAAAGCCTATTTCACACGCTCACAAGAGTTTTTTCAGCCCCTACTTCCCATTCTTTCACACGAGGAGTCTTTCGAGTGAGCGCTTTCACGTCAGAGGCTAAGTACGTGAAAAACGCGATGGATTGTATACGTGCTGTGGCTATTTGTCTTTTTCACCGTCGACGCCGTTTTCGACGACAAAAACGACATCATTTCAGAACGCATTGGGTCCATCTCAACAACCAAATTCGTGATGAAGCTGTTTTTGTCACGCCTCATCAAGAATCTTTGGATGTTATTGGTCTCATTTGATATCTGAATCCATCTGGGCTTCACGCTACAGAGCAACAAATTAAAATGCAAGAGCCGTTATTCGCTCTTCATGTGAATGCTTCCATTACTGCAGTTGCATTTTGACGAAGAGATAAAGTTCTCTTCCAAACGCGCGGCTCAAAATGCAAGAGCTCTGATGGCTCTTGCTCGCCGTGTTAGAGCCCTCATAGAACTCTTTGCATTTCGGTCTCACGCGCCGTGCCCTTGCTCGGGTTTCCGTGTGAAAGAGGCCTAAAAGTATTTTGGAGTCCTTTAAGAATTTCTTCAAGTATATTTGAGGTACTTTAAGTACCTAAAATATTTCAATTACAAAATACAATTACAGTACTTGTATTGAAAATACATGTAAGTGTAATCAGATATTTTTGTTCAAGTACTGCCCAGCTCTGCTATCTACCAAACAGATTAAGTGAGCAAATTAGAATCAGCTCGTTTCATCTAAGTGTATTAGAAACTTGCAATTTTGTAGGACTATTTGGGCATCTATAAACTTGCTGAAAGAAATATTACTTGTTATTGTCGCGACATTTCGAAGTTGACTGGATTGAAGAAAACTACGACTAGTGCGTGAAACAAAAGAATATATCATGTACTATATAGTTGGATAAATGTTATTGCTTAAATGTAAATGTTGCCAACATCATGCTAGGACCACACTAAGGTCTAATGTCGTTAATCAAGGCATTATGTTGCAGAAAACACATTGAGCCGAATTCAACTCTCTTCGCAAACTTCACCAAAATATTATAGATAAAGATAAATGTATGTTAGAATAAGTAAGAAGAGATGAAACTGAACTCAATGATAATTAGTGAGGCTTCTTGTGCTAATGAAGAGAGCTGAATTCGGCCCATTGTCATTGATAGCGCGTTTATTGTTGAATAACGTCTTAATTTATGGCATTAGACACAAGTGAGGTCCCGGTATTATCCTTAATGTTAATAACTGGTCGTCTAATCATCATTATTACTCAATCTTCGACACTATTTGGTCGATTTTTATGATCCAAATAACATTATATTCGATTTAATCCTCCTTATTTCTTTTGGCGATCCGACCATCGAAATTATGTTGGAACGAGTCATCAAGTTATTTATGCTTGCATTGTTAATTTGACATCACATCACTAGTATAACTAGGATTCATGAATATTATTCCAAAAACTATCAATGTTATTATGAAAAAACATTATTTTGCGTACACAGTGTAGCAAGTTGGGATTATTATGATAAAAATAGAGTTAGTTATAGAACACATAAATGAAGTAAATCAGGGCTTTATTTCAGTCATATATAAATTTTATTGAAAGCTCGTACTTGAGAGGGCTATCCCACATATATTATAGATTGGGCTTATAGATATGACGAAGAGAGAGCATATTGCTAGAAAATAATTCATGCGAATTATTTCTCTAATGTGCTCGACGTGATAGCTAATTAAAATCACTTTTATGTCACAATGCACTCAATAGCATTGTATTTACATGGTTCTAAATGGCGGCATTCAAACATATTATAAAAACATTACACTTTGAACCGCTAGGCAGCGCCTTATAACAGCTATGTCGGTAGCATACTCAAATCATAGTTTTATGATTTACCATACTTATGATATTGCAAATAGAAATATCATCGAGATCGTATAGTTTATGGAACTTTCATGTGGAAGCAAACAAGTATAAGTGTATTATTTCAAATATTCCCTATCTGGTTGAAAAGAAACCAAAAAGTATTCACAATGCAAAGTTAAAAAAATTCTAAGACATGTAGAACTGAATCTATTGCCAGGTAGTCAAAACAACATAGCATGAAACTCTAAAAATAAATTCAGTCTTCAGATTTGTAAATTTTCTCCTATGGCAACACTTTCTCTGTCTAGTGTCTAAAAGTACTATTTTCCTGAATTTTGAGTGACAGCAAATCTCCACTTTATATGTATGTATTGCGCAAAATTAAACTTTGGTTCTTGAGAATGGAAGTTTTTTTTTAGGGCATTAGCCAAGACAAAAATCATTCGAAAGCACTGAAGAAATTTTGCGCTTGACTTTCATACATCATTTTTTCTACAGATGTCAAAAAATTATGAGAATGATTATTGGAATACAAAAATTAGTGCAGTTAGTCATGATAAAATAGTGCACGAAATATTGTGCAAACAACTCGAATGCGACATTTTGCATACTAATATTGATGTACAAATGTCATTAATTTTTTGACATCTGTAGAATATGTTTCCACCCTATCAAATGCAGTATCATTTCAAAATAGCCATAACGCATTTATTATTTACAGTTCTCAGTGATTTTTGCTTTTCTCTCCCACTGAGTGACTAGTACGGAATATTATCCATTCCAAAGGAACATGATGACAAGCTCAGTGTTGGATAATTATAATTTATTTCACTATTGTGAAATTTGGTATATTAGTCACGAAAGAAAAAGTTCAGCCACGAATTTTCTTGAGTGACTAACAACATTTAACACGAATGCAGTACAATATTTTATCCAACAGCTGTTTTAAAACGGGTTAAATCGTTTCATTTTGCTGGTTTATGTTTTGACACTGATAAAACATTTGAATGTCATTAAGATAATAGAAATTACAGGATTACTATGGCGGTTATTATGGTACTAGTGCAGTCACCTTAGAGGTTTCACCTCGGAATGAAATGGAATAAGCTAAAATTTGCATTAAACTTTATTCTGACATTCTGAATGTTGTCTCAAAAGTCTCATAAGGACGAGAAAATCAGTTTCTTCTAAATATGCTTGTTATAGTAATTGAGGTATCAAGGGTGTTGAAAGGACAATAATGCCTGAGGTCAACAGTGTATTTTCCGAGGGCCTTTGGCTCGAAGTGTGTACGTTGTCTGTTCAATTCCCGTGATGCCTCCAATATTTAATATCCGATTTTTGTTGTATTTCAATCAAAATTTTCAGCAATGTATGTCCTGTCATTGTGACTTCTGTCAGAGAAATTATTCCAGTTTCTTGCTGTTAATGGGAAACTTGTTTAATATTTTTCAAAATAATGCCAGTCGGGCATTATTTTGAAACATAATGCCCTCGGGTATTATTTGTTACGTAATTACCCTGAAATCAGTGTTTTTATGACAGCAATAATAATCTAGTTGGACATTAACATATTAACAACTTACTATTAATATCGCTACAAAAGTAGCCAGAGATGGTGCTGATGTCCTTAGCGTCAAAACAGCTATAGAAGCTGAAGAATTAGAACATCAGAGGACTGCCGTCATCATAGGAGAAGATATTGATTTGGTAATTATTTTAATATGACGGAATAAATCGCATGAATCAGCCTTTTGGAAAAATTGAGAAGGCAACATTACTATTTATATGAAGATGGTAAGTAATACTAAAATACTATTTGATTCATACGTAATATTCATGAATAAAATGTTTGAATGGTTCATTAACCAATATTTACGAATGATTAAGTTAAAAAGCCGTACTATTAACTGGGATTTGCGACTGACAATGCGTTATGACATGTATGGTTGAGTGCTCCGCACTCTCGCGCTCTATCTTAAAAACGGTTGAGCGTATAAAAACTTATTCAAGACAAAATTCGTGAAGGATCTTATATTATACAACTTTTATAATGAATGCAAATACGGTTCAAGGCAAAGAAAGCAAGATATTTTCAAAAAACTGATTTTCGCGATCTTTGATTTTGAATTTCTGAGGACGCTCACCTCAAAAGACTTTTGAGACAATATTTACTCTCCACAAAAATTGAGAGTTCTCTGACAACTGGTAGCCGCATCCTACGATGGGGTAGAATGCGAGATTGATATTTATTCTATATAATTTTTTTCATTCTGTAGAACTTCACTATGAACGGTATCAATAATTAAAAAAAAAAAACACCGTCTAAGTTTGCCTATTATACCTCAATTGTTTATGAGATCATTATTATATTGGATAAAAGCGTATCGCAATCTAATTGATGGAGTCATGAGACTATAATCACAAAACTCATATAGGTAACGTTGAATTTGCAGATAATTTCTCCTTATTTCCGGCTGGCTCAAATTAACAATAATTATCTCAGGGAAACGCACTATTTGCGTTACAGTTAGAGTTATAAAAAAATGCCTTTTATTGTATTGTATATTTGACCGGCATAAACATATTTCCTGATTGGATCACCATAATATAACAAAGAAATATTTGCGTGAAATAATTATTAACAGCTATTAAGTGATTCATTGAATTGAAATGTTCTTATTTTATTGTTGAAGTTCGTGGTACTCGGAACATGTTATTTACATTTGACTTATTCAAGTCTTATTAATTATTTCCACTAATACATTCACTTCATCATTTAGGGCAAAAACTCTTGACCACAAAAATGGCTTTCATATTTTACAACTTCTGCGCTAAAAAGTTGGCTCCATTATTGTGCTATCTAGTTTAGAAAAAAAGAAACAATCTGGCTTCGTTCCAGTATTTTCCTGGCAAAGTCGAAACATGGACTAAAGTCGTGTACGAAAAAAAGAACAAATATTCCTACAAGCATAGATATTGACCACAGTTTTGGAGTCTGGAATGGATATGATCATTTCTTCTGAGAAAAGAGGATATATCATCTCACTTCAATTTGATGAATTAATTTGAACTATAATGTAGACAAAACTAGATTACTGAGTCTCAAATTAAATGAAATAATTATATTATGAAAATTTCATTGCTAGAGGTATCTGGATCTCCTTTCATTAATACCTTTATTTTTGCTTTAAATATGAAAATCGCACAGAGAACGCATGTTAGTCAATATATTCAATTTATATGTAAACTATTCAAAAAATCAAAGAATCCGTGAATCATCTGAGGATCTCCTGGTGAACCGATCCCAAGCACTATTATTTTGAAAGGTCTCATCCATATACAGATTCTCTGGTTAACAGATCAACTTCACCCTGAATATCGTATCAATCAAAATGGATATATTATCTCTCATTTGAAATGAGAAATCTGCACTTACATTATTTCCTTTTTTGGGTAGACCAGGGAAGTAATATATAAACTAATAGAAAGAAATTGAGAGGTTAACTGAACTCTCTCTCTAAATTTGTTTCAAGTATGAATTTAGCGGTTGTTCAACTTTGCGCAAATCCCAACAGTATTGACCGCCGAGAATCTGGCTTCCGTACTTAGTTCTTGGAACTCAATTGTATTGTATCTCCCTCATTTTCAAAACAAATTAAATTGTGAAGTAAATGCTTGAAGCTTCAAATTTTCAACTCTAACTCCAGAATAAAAGTTTAATCACTTTTTTCTTATTCCAGAATTTCGTGAGAAAGTATTTGCTGTGTCATATCTATTACAAAGACTTGTTCAAATATACTACAATAATTCCAATACTATTCTGAAAAAATTGGGCATAGCATCGACTTCAATCATCCATTCGAGTGATGAGTAATAGGATCTAATTTTTTTATAATTATTCAAGAATATTTTTGAATATTGACTTTGTTCTTGTATACATCGACTTATTTGTTTTGTTAATGTCGTGCAAAATTCTTGGTCAACAATATTGAATAAATAGTTCTGACATAATATTCAAACTACCTATTCAAACTTTCTGTATCAACATGAAAATTAACATCCATTGAAAATATAGTCAGGTTTATTGGTTACAGACTTTCGGTGATCAATAATACTTAATCAACAGGCTACTAATGAATTAATGTCAAAATATATTCCATTTTCAGTATGCAACTGACTGTTAAGAGGGTAGTCTCTCTATTCTCAAAACTTATTAATAAAGTCGTAATAAGAATATGCTAAATTTTGATTACTTCACTCTTGAAAATTTATTCATGCATGTCACAGTACGTACTCAACTGAAATTAGAATTCTTTGTTGTAATTTTTGTTACCATTCTATCCACTGGCCCAGTTAGTATTAATAAGAATTTTTGTAACATGT
Source organism: Dromius quadrimaculatus (assembly GCA_963989225.1). Taxonomy (NCBI): domain Eukaryota; kingdom Metazoa; phylum Arthropoda; class Insecta; order Coleoptera; family Carabidae; genus Dromius; species Dromius quadrimaculatus. Next base: position 52,471,840 of record OZ022325.1, on the reverse strand, counting down.
GCACCGAAATTACCGTATTACTGAATTGAATTCTGCTCTGAAAACTCTTAACTTCATACCATGGAAACAATTTTCCTTAACAACTTGTTGAAAGAGAATTGATGAATATCAATTCCCTTTGCAGAAAGAAAAAATCAAATTGTGGATCATGAATGCCATTGGTTTTTTTTTCAATTTCATTGTTTTGTCAAATTGAAACTAAAAGAAACTTGTATTATGGGATGTGTTCGTTATGCTGTTTGCATTTACTGTAAGCGGGATTGCAAAATGTGAAAAGTATCAATCAATGCAATGAATCATGTAAGTTTTGCTTCGTTGTATTAGTTCACTGTAAATGTGATCATAATTTCAAAAATTATAAAAGCGATAAGATAATCACGATACATCCAAATTTATTTGAAAAGCTCAGAAATGGGGAGCTTCGATGCACTTATTACAAAAAGTATCGTATGCAATATACGGACGCGTTTGGTTTTGCCCTCGCCTTCGACGAATGCAGCTAACTTTCTCCTGGATAATAATGACTGTCGTTCGGTCTTTGTGGCATAGTTTACTATTTTTTGGTCATGGAAACTTGATTTCAGAACAATTTCTTCCTTATCATAGTCCAATATTGAATTGAAAAAATGTTGTCCCTATCTTAGAGAATAGAATGTAAAAATAGATTGTAAGACCAGAAGTATTTATGACGAATAATCACAGAATAAGGAATAGTTTCAAAAATAAATCTATCATGAAAATCGGAAAAAAGGCAGCTAAAATCATGACAAACAAAGAGCAATCCTAATTCATACTTACAAATCATCAAATTTAATGGACAGAGTTTCTTGTTCAAGGCCCTAGTTCGGCCTTTAAATGTAACTTTTAGACTGACTACCAGTTCTGATTTCAGTTGTGGTTTTCATCCTCTTAGGGGTGAAAGCAATTTTTTTATTATCAAAAAATATACAGATCATTATACCTCTATTATATCGGTCATATTAAGAGTGCAATTGCAAATATCAAAATTCTGACTTAAGAATCGGAATCAGCGACCATGAATTTTTTCAATAACAAACCCTTAATATTCAGGTCAGTATTCAGGGATATTTTACCTTTTGAATATTTAAATTTGATACATTTTGTTGAGTCTCACAGGCGTAGCTCGAGTACTATATGAATAAATTGGAAGGTATTTATTGCATTGTATTTACTAAATACTTTACACTAAAACACATGTATTTACAATCATAAACTATCATTATATTCAACGTTGAGGACTAATCATCCATGTTTATTGGACATAATCTATTTTAATTACATTTGAAGAATAAATTATGGATCTATAGCAATCAGAGTTGAATGAACACGGCGTATCGAGTAATTTTTCCATTCCAGACATATGTTTCTGTTAGAGTCCTGACTATAGAAGCGAAGGGGCAGGCTGCTACTTGAAGCAGTGTAGAATCTATCATGACAAAAAATTTTGGAGTCTAGCACGAAAAAGAGGTATATTCGTAAAAAAGATATCACTTGATTCAGAATTCTCTTCTTCATCATCAGGGTACTATGCTTTGCCCTTTCAAAAAAGTATACAGATTTTTGCTAAAAAGATAATATTTTTTTTACGTTTGGGAAAGTAAATGACAGTACCCTTCGGAGGGTACATAAATTTCTAGAGCAAAAATTCATTTTAAAAGAGTAGAACGGAAATTTTACATCTTTAAAATTGATATTTACTCATTTAAGGTGATTTTTTGCTCAAAATTTCATTAGAATAACATAAGTACTATTATGAGAGGTAATTTTTACTACGAGCTCGTTCAATTTTTGCTTTCTAATTAGTAAAGTAAAATATCTTTTGCTCTTACTATAGTAAATTCTCTATGTTCTACTCTAAAAAGGGTAAATTGTGCTCCTCTTGGATAATAATTGATTACCATCGAAGCTTGCAAATGCAGTGTTCTGTATGATCCATGAAGTCTGATTAAATAGCTAGTTGGTGATATACGTACAAAAGATCCAGTAGTAAGTCATTATTATTATAAAATGGATATTTTAGTTGTACTATATAATAATAAAAAACATTATATAGAAATCATTCATATTGGAGATACGTTAACGTATGAAGATCTAGTACAATCGGATAAGTAACTTTAATCATTATTTTTATTAATGTGGTATGAATATTTATTTGGTTATGCCTAACAAAATGTAGCAGTCACAATTCCTTAGAATAATTTACAATTTCAACATTTTTATGTTTTTTCCAGTAATAGCACAATTAAATGTGCAAAATTTCATAGAACTTTCCGACAAAGAGGGAAATCAATTAGATTGTAACATTTTTGTACAACCATATCAACATGATAGTAATTTTTATGTTCAACTAACTACCACTGATGTAAATATTTTAGATTTAGGTAAGTATTATGTTTGATGAATCATGCGTTTTAGTTATTATGTATTACTCAATTTATAGCCAATTTTCTTTTCATTCCTACGACATCCTCAAAGATCGATGAGACCTCAGAAAATCAAAGTACTGTTTCCATTACATCGGTAAGCAAAAAATAATTTATTTCCTATGGAGGGTGTAATTGAACCTGTGTAATAAAATAGAATTAAAATATACTATAGCACGTACCTACTGGTACACGACATAATTTGTAAATATATGTAGTATATTGTAAATATCATTACTTTCTTCAGCTGAAGATGTTTGATAATTGATTCAATACCTTTCAATAATAAAATGCGTTATGATCTGATTAAATTGTCTTATTTCCAATTTAGCTTCTATATTTTTTCAGCTTTTGTCTCTTGTACTATATTTTGCTAGTATACTATTATAAATTTGCACTAAAAATGATATCTATTACTATTAGGCCACCTCCTAGTAAATTAGTTTGGTGAATAATAACTATAGCAACAATTGTCTGCACAATTGTTACCATAGTTATTAGCCACCAAATAGACTTATTAGGAGGTGGATATCTTGAGCCTTAATGTAATAAAAATTTGCTTCAATAATATTAAATTTAATGCTCTTATTATTTCTATTATTTGCACTATAATTAAAGCAATTTTCAAAGTTTAAATGGTAAAAATTGTGAATTTGAAGTAGTAAAATTGTACTCAAATAAACGCAATATTTTGTTCCAAAGAAAAGCAAATATTTACTACAATACGAGCAATGATTAAATGCCCAAAAAGAAGCAAAGTTGAAATTTACTTTTTAAAAAGCACTTTAAAAATTACTCTTTTAGCATTACTCTTTTGAAGGAGTAAAGTTTAACCTTGGATTTATATAAACCGTTTTAAGAGCAAGAAAAGTACTCTTTTTTTCAACTGTGTAATAATCACCCGGTTCCACCAGAAAATTTTTCCCCTAACGAATGTTGTCAAGAAACAGTGTAAGGTAGAACTCAGTATACAATCAATGTTTGCTTATATAACTAGCAGACCAAGAAATTCAATCAGAGACACCATCCCAACAAAAGAACAAGGCATCATGATTCCGTTTAAAGATGTAACAAGAATAGGAGAATACATTATTACAATTGGGAACAAAGCTAGACAAAAAAATGTAATCTTCGCATTGAGAATCTTAAACAATAGAGTCTATATTTATCTGAGCAACCAAAATTTGATCGACTAATTAAGTAACAGAGAAAGACATCGAAATTACAAACCAAGAACTGTGAACTAGAAGACTCGTGACCCCCTACAAACGAATAATATTATTAACCGTGTGTCCCGTTATACTCCGTTCAATAATAGAAAATGAGCCCTAATTTAGAAATCACTAGGCCACAATACAACATACACAAAACAAATATAGGAAATAATAAACGTACTATCGCTTCAAGAATAAAAATTTAATCAAAAAAACAACTGAAATTGGTCAAATACGAGTAGAAGAAGAAAATATATATCGTTTCTCTTGAAAATGATACTTGCGATTTGAATTTTTTCGGGATGAGGATCTTCCTTATTCATACAATTGAGCTCCTCTTTGTATTGATATATATGCTCCATCTACAGCGACAATTGGTACCAAAAAAACCAATTTTTCTAGGAATTCTTGTGTCTTCTTTGCGATTTTTATTCATTTTTGTAATCGGGAGCTTTATCTATAAATCACAAATATGGTTATGAATCAAAGTACTAATTTCTTTGATCGCTCTTCCAACTGCCTCTTGGCTCATAGAAAATAATTACAATGAACAATAGAAACCTTAATTCGAATTCTAATCAACCTTCTGAAATTCATTCATTTAGAATGATGTGATATACATTTGATATTTCCGAATGAAAAGATTTGTCATAAATATTTCGAATCGGCAATCAAAATTGAGGCAGCCGTATGTATCTTATCAGGTAACGTATTCAAGAAGATATCTTCAAATCCTTTAGGAACGATAACATGCTGATAACGAAAAAATAGGGGTTACTTATGCCCGGCTACAAAGGGGTTCCGGCAACATGTGGGGTGGCAACCCTATGCCAATTGCATATAATGGTTACCCTCTACACGACAATGTACTTTCTTTTGTAGCGCTTATGCATTGATGATATGTCGAAAATTCAAGAGAACATCAACTTATTGAACACCCTTCCGGCAATAGAAATCGAGGCAACCTATCCATTTAGTTTACAGGCAATTATGAACTTTTGTTACATGTGAGTACGGTCCATATCCGACAGTATTACCGGCTCTCTGTCTGTGAAAACTAAATAATTTCTGCGATCGCTAAGCTAAAAAAAATATAATGACTTACTTAGGCATATAATTTTGTTGCAATATTATTCAAATGTTTAAAATGAAATGCAACCGTTGCAAATACTTTATATCAAGTCTCTTCACATTATTTTCACAGCGCTAAATCAAAATTAATTTAGGAGACACAAGTTAAGCTAGGTCTCATTGAATTTTGTGTATGCATAAGGCCTTGGAGCCGATCAAAGTCACATCTTTGAAAGTCAAGTTTTCTGAGTAATCGTTCCAAAGAGCGCTTTGGAGTTCTGTGCTAAAGCCATTCAGCACAATTTTAGGACACGAACTGTGAGTCCGATTGTTTTTTATAAGGCCGTGAAAGAAAATTGGATTTGTCTTGATTTTGCTGTTCTGAACTTAGAATTATTTTCCTTATTGCTGTTCTGAACTTAGAATTATTTTCCTTATTGCTGTTTCAACTAAGAGTCATTTTTGTCCAGTTCCACGAATGTTGCATCACCGCTTGAAAAGTCTTTGTTGATTTCACAGTGTTGGATTAATTTAATGTAGAGTCACCGCTGAAGCAGTAATTTTTGATTTCACAGCTTTGGATTAATTTAACGTAGAGTCACCGCTGGAGGAGTCTTTGTTGATTTCACAGTGTTGAAACAGCTTAAAGTAGAGTCCATAATAGTACTTGGAAACCGGTTTGGTTTCTCAAGCGTTGAAGATGATTTTTAAAGGTCATTCACTGTTTGGGAAATCAATTCACGATTCCGCGAACGTCGAAGACTAGTTGTTCTCAAGGGCACACCCCAACTCGGCACATTTAATCTCCCGATAAGACATCAACTAAGGGTTGGTGGTAATCCGTATGACCAACTCGGCACATCTTGAACAAGTGTAGGCAGAAAAACCCACCCCTATTATCGGCTTGACACCTGAGAAAATTTTAAATTAGAATGTCTTGTTTAGTAGCTATTCATCGTCAATCTAACATTTCAATCAATAACATCAAAGATATCAATTCACGAGATAACTAGCCAACGTGGTAAAATACTAATAATTATAGAGCAACATAAATTCAGAAAATCAAATTGAAAATTTTTATCTGGCGAAGTGAAGTGGCGGTGTGTTAATCCACGATCACGCTGAAGTCTTTTTTTTTATTGTATGGTGCGACCTACGTATTTTATGATTCCATATTATTGTATGTCAAATCTCCTATGATAATAAAAAAGAAACTATAAAATTGATTTTATTCAATTTGAAAACATCACAATGCCCAGTCCTCCTTTCGTTCAGGTATCTGAGCCATTCCATTATCAACAGAGACTACCTGCAAGTGTGCCGAGTAGGGTATCGTTACAGATACCTGGGATACTCGTATGTGCCGAGTTGGGGAGTCATTAGCAGAGACTACCTGTAAATGTGCCGAGTTGGGAATCGCCGGTTCTCAATTTCCTCGCCGTCTCCGACCGTCGGGACTGCGGACTGCTGGTGTCGAGTCTCATGTACAGTCGTCACGACATCTTCAGCCATTCCGTCCTAGTACTGATACCGCCGTCACGTTACCCTCAGCCTTCAACAAGTCTTTCCCTCGTGCTAAATCCTGAAAAATATATGTTGTTTGTTTACCGCCTCTATTATTTCTGTGTGCATAAATCTCTAGTAATTATTCTTCAAACAACTCTAACCCTTCCCTCTGAGCTACCCAGTCGTCCGTCTTTAGAAGATGCGTCACCGAACGCATTGGCGCCCGAGAATACCCTCTGCAGTTCCGACAGCGACGCTAAAATCAACGATCCCGCCAGCCGCGAGGTATCGTTATGATACATACATACAAACGTACCGACATCAAGCCGAAAATATTCGAAATGGATTCAGGGATGTTCAACACGGATATTTTCATCAAAATCTCTAAATGTAGATTTTGTCAGTTTCACAATACTTGTACTTAGTACAGACGGATATGACGAAATTATAAGGATCTCACTTTTACTATTTGGTTACGGAACCCTGAAAATGCAGGAGTGGCAATTATTTCCCCAACAAAATATTATAAAGTGAGACTGCGAGAAAAAGTAAACAGGAAGCTAGGCAACCAGCCCGGCATTGAAGAAGCGAAAAGTCAAACTATACGCATTTTCCATAATGCATTGCAAAATTGGAATATTTTTTCTTATATCGCATGAAAAAATAATATTGATAATAGAAGTGACTTTTTGACAAGCCTTTATAATGATGAAAAAAATTATAAGGATATATTGAGTATATATCAAATGCTTTGATCTCTATATAACATGTCAGTTACTATTAGGATTTTTTCATAAGGATGAAAACCACAGGTCTTTTGCATAATAAAATACAAGTTACTATAATAATTAGTGAAAATACACGTAAAAACGTTGATAATATTAGCTTGTACCTCGTTATGCAACAAGCTCCTGGTGGTGAATACAATGATAAAGATACAATTTGTCTACATTTTGTGTTAGGTTAAGTGATAATTTTTTTCACTTGTTTTCTATTTTCGAAAAGGTTTTGAGTCATATTGTGAATGTTTCAGGGAAATTTAGAAGATTCATTTTATTACAGATTGATCTATCATATGCCCAAATATCAGTCAATCAGGGAGAGCATTGGATACTTTTCATGGCGTATGAGTGTAAATATTCGAGAACTTAGAGTTACTATCTGGAAATGAAGTAATGATTGTACTTGACCACATTTTATTAAACTGCACTGGAAAAACAATACAAAATAAGAGCAGAACAATAAAAAATTTAATAGCAATACTTCACTCATGTTGTATCTTTACTTCAAGTTTCTTATATGATTTTTCATTGGGGAAGAGTTGAAACATTTCAAGTGAATAATTGTAGGAAGAGTTAGGTTCCAATTTATGATTTTCTTTATTAATTTACGATGATCGTTTCGACCTTTGAAGTCATCGTCAGGTATCTTTTTTTTTTCTTATAAAAAATATATATTATATTTCCAATGTTAAATTTTGGTATTGTTATGTGGATGGTATTTTATGTCGAAGCAGCCCGCGCTGCCGAAAACCCATTCTGTCGAATGTCCGCAGTGCCGAAAGTCCATAGGGCCGAATACCCGCTGCGCCGAATTTACCCCCACTACCACTTTGTGTGAGTGTCCGTTGAGAAGAAATGACTGTACTAGCGGTTTGATAAACATTAAGCCTGGCATATCGCGTTGTAGAACGTAAATTCGGAGAAATGAAGAACTCGTGCTTAAAATAATGATTTATTTATTTTCCTTGATCATCAAATTACTAGAAAATCTAGTATTTTGTATAGATAGCAAAACTATGAGTTCCACATGAAAGTTCACTAGATTATTTCATGCTCTAACTGAAATTTCATTCACTTTCCATTTTAAATATTCACCAGCTGATTGATTCCAATTTGGTCATGATTATATCATGAGAACGGACCACATTAATTCATTCATTCATTCAATGAATGATGGATTTCTGAGAAGCAAAAAGCCAAACACCTTTTTCGTGGGTTGGTTTGACTCAATTTGTATCATATGTTATGAGAAGCTCTTTGATAAGTTCATTTATGAAACAACCATAAATAAATGCGAAATTGTTAGAGATGTCAAATTTCATAGATCTTCTTCCAAATTTTATTATAAATCTTTCCATAGTGCACATAAAATTATCTTTTTATATTTAAGTCCCATATCCCACGTTTTTGTGAACCCTCTGTAGAATACCATGTAAAACATTTATATTCTGTGTTTCTGCAAATACTCTATTATGTGCAAACGGGGTGTATGAAGAATTTGCAAGAATATAATCTTTTCCGAAATGCTAACTTTTCAATCTAGCTTCTACTGTTAATCCGATGCAGATGAAGGTACGTATTCGAATAACTTTAATGAATTCAATCCATCTTTGTACCTGCAAAACTCCTGTTATTCATTCATTCATTGAATGAAAATAATTTTACTTTGTCCCCTAAAACAGATTCCATTTCTTAGAATATTCTTTTGAAACTAAGTATAAAATCTTCAATGTTTTCATTTAAGTTTTCATTCATGTTTTTGCTGTTCCTCATTGTTGTGTTCTAAATATAGTGTGAAATACGATATTTGTGAAAAACTTTAGTCTTATAAGTGACATAAAATCAGAGTCAAATTGTTAAGGTGAAAATAACTATTCATATTCACATTCTAATTTATTAAAATCCCCATTATTAGAACGAGCTTACTGAAATCGGACGAAAACACATCATCAATCCTCAAATCGCATTTATTCAATTTAATTTAATTTTCTCAAAATCTCATTGTTAGTGAAATCGATAGTTTGAATGGATGTTTCACTATAATAATTGTATATTCTCCATCTAAAAGTAAAGTGGGGTATAAGAATCTTATAAATTCTAAAACGATTTTTAGTTAAACTCCATAAAATAAAATAATGTCAACTTAGTATAGAAAAGGCAAGAGTTGATTTTTCATCTGACGTAATAATTTTATAAACATCGATTTTGTCTAATTCGTACATATTTTTCTGTCACATTGCGAAAGTACAATAATTTTAAATTCATTAATCAAACTTGAATTGAATATGAATCTGGGAAAAAAACCCCCGCGAAATAATACCCCGGAAAAAAAGCCCCGGAAAAAAAAACCCGGGAAAAACCCAGGAAAAAAAAAACCGAAAAAAAGCTCTCTGTGATAAAAACCGAAGAACGTTTATATAACGAAAATTATAAATTAGGTGAATAAGGGTATTTTCATTATGTTTCATAATAAAACCAAGAGTTATAAACAACAATTCTATATAACGTGTAATATATAATTTAATACAGACATAAATACCGTGTCTTCAGTTTTATTTATCTATTAGCGTCACTATTAATATAGTGAAGTAAAACATTTACATACATTCAATTTTTGAGCATGTTAAAGAGACGATCTCAAGAATATTTTTGTTTCTTGAAAAGTTTCCAGAGGTCACTAGATAATGACGAGAAAATGATTTTGGTTGATCGTTCATTCTATAAATAATTCCTGAACTGTCGCAAATGGGGAAAAAGATTTCAAAAGAAAAAGTTGAATACTATTATTACCCAGAGAGTGGCATACGTGAGTATTTTTATTGTAACGCATATTTTTCTAATACGACACAAAGTTATAATTTTTCAAATAGAAGAAATACATAAAAATACCAGCAAAAAACTACATACTTATGCTAATACCTAGTTTTTATATTTTTGAATAATATAAAACAATTGAAAACAATAAATTTATGTAAATATTTCACTCCACTATATTATTATTGACGCTAATAGATGGATAAAATAGAAAACACCGTATTTATGTCTGTATTAAATTATACATTACGCGTTATTTGGAACTATTGTTTATAACTTCAGGTTTTATTATCAAACATAATGAAAACACTCTTATATACCTAATTTATAATATTCGTTACATGAACGTTCTTCGGTTTTTATCACTGGGAGCTTTTTTTCTGGGTTTTTTTTCCTGAAGTTTTTTTTCCGAGGGCTTTTTTTGCGGAGATGTTTTCCCGTGATTTTATTCCTCGGGAGTTATTTTTCCTGTTACGATTGAATATATATGTATTCAAACGCAACAAGACAAAAAACTCAGGAAGAACCCCTAGAAATAAGGCCTCAAAAAATCCGTGGAAAAAACTCCAGGAAAAAGAACCTCTTGTGATTGAAACCAAAGAAAATTTATATAACGAATAGTATAAATTAGGTATATGTTTTTTCATTATGTTTCATAATAAAATCAAGAATATACACATAGGCGGAGCATGAAAGATAAACTCTTTAAACAAATGCTAGTGTTAAAATCAGAGAAATAAGGTATTTTATCTGAACTGCCTATTTGGAAAATATATATTTTGTATTAAAATACTTCCATTGGAAACCATTTTGTATGTTAATTTAAAATGAAAAAGTAACCAGGCATTTGCATTTTCAATTTGATAATAATGCTGTTCCGTACTTCGGGGTTCAGATTGTGAAAACTTAAAATTCAATTATTGTTTAATATTTTTGAGATTCAATTTGAATTTCTCGAGAAACTGTCTAATAATTAATTCTGTTGAAGCAGAATTTTCTTTAGATATCTGTAAGCCTAATTTGTTCTTCAATATAATTTTAGATGGAGCGTTTGGTCGGTCATCGCAACAACTCAAATTTATTTTGATATAATGATTATCTTTATTTAAAGGATAGAGAAACTAACAATATATTATATCTGAGATGCAGAGATAGGCAAACGTGTTCTGCTCGTTGCGTTGTTAAAAATATCGTGGATATTAATGTCACCATTCCACACAGCCACGATCCCATCAATGCTACAGAAATTGAGATTCTGAAATTTAAAAATAAATTAAGGATGAGAGCTCGTACAGAAAACACTTCATTAGTTGAAATCTTCAGAGAAGAAGAAAGACGTTCTCCTGCAGCAGCTTCATCGATTGGGGGTTTTTCCAGCGTGAGATCAACTATGGGCTGAAGTCGCGCAGAAGATACACTACCATTGCCACAAAACATGCAGGAATTCTCTCAGTTGATTGTGGATGCAAGGTAACTCAAATTCGTAATTGGATAAGCTATAAATGTTTATATCTCCTAGATAAACAGGGTTATTGCCAAAAGTTTCAACAGAGGGAAAAAATTCATCATTGGTCTGACGGAAAAATTGATTTATCATAAAAGAAGAAAAGTAGAGACCGGAACAAGAAAAAAACAAATATTTCGTCTATAATGTGGGTAGAAAAAGTAATCATAATATTTAAGATGGTTGACGCTGACTGGATTTGTAAATAATGTGAGTGATGTATTCTTGGGATTTCAGTCAATTTAATTCTATTTCTTTTCTGCTTATGGTCACAAAAGAAGAAATAAAATTAAATTGACTGAAATCCCAAGAATACATCACTCACATTATAATATTTAAGATTTGGTTGGGAGAAGATTCAGTTATTTGAAGGATCTTATTGAATTTATTTAATCCAACATCACTGTAGCACGCAGTCAACTTTATTGATTCAGATTCAGCTCACCAAAACAATCATTCAACCTCAAAGAGATATTGTAATCACTCGTTCTCACGCAGAGCTATTGTCAAAAAACATAGGATCTTATTAAATTTATTCAATCAAACATTACTGGGGCAAACAATCCATCCTATCAATTTCAATTTGACTCTTCAATTTTTCTTTGAAACTGAGCTAGATACAGAAATTCATCATTATGAATAACCTTTCCTAAATAATTTAGAATAAACTTGTAATTTTTTCATCTAATGATCAAATTTCTGCAGATGACGCAAAGTTTAGCTTCATAATCTCGTGTCTCTGTCGAAAAATTTCCAACATTGAATAATCACAGCGACTTTCAATTAGTTTCAAGGTTCTAAATTTGTTTTTAGATCCTCTCCTTGTCATAAAAAGCTTTAGTATTTCATTGCGATGGAACACTCAATTCGCGAGTTCTCGTCGAATTCATATACATCCACCATCCATACTCTCATCCAAGTGAGCCTGAATTGATTATTGAATGTTTCTATTTTCGATAGATTTTATGTAAACAGTTGCATAATATAGAGATATTTGTTGCAAACACAATATTCTCTTTGATTCTTGTTCTTATTAATGTATCTCACCACTTTTTTTTTCTATTTTTAGATGGTCACAACGTTATGGGCATGATTTGAGTCCAGCCACAAATCCATTTTATCAGGCTTATTTGGCAGACAATGATGGGAATAAGAATTTAATATTTATTTCCGAAACAATTTTGCAATTCTCACGTGACAGAGAGATAAAATTATTTATGGATGCTACTTTCAAAGTCGTACCACGTGTTGGTGGTGGCAATCAATTGTTTTGTGTTCATGTCTTTCATGATAATATGGTCAGTGGAATCATTTGAACTTATGGTAGAGTAAATCTTAGTTTGGAAGATTCTCCTGACAGGTTAAATATTTTTAAATCGTTGTCCACATTAAGAGCAACCAAGAAAATTCGTTTGCCCGTTTCGGAAGCTTTCGCACGACTTCCAGTGTCGGATTTTCCGGTTTTGTGACCATAAGCGGACCATTTTGAAAATATTTTCCTAAAGATCTCGAGTTCTAGTAGTCGAATCGAGCAACAAATTTTTTGCAATGAAATTGGTTTTATTAACTAGCTGCAAGTTAAAAAACTCGGCAACGTAGCTTCAAAATTATTAAGAAGCCAAACAATTAATATCTCCTGATTTTTCTCTATGGTTTTATCACAAATCAAATTTGGAGAAATTTCTGAAGAACATGCTGTTAATAGTGATCATGAAATGTGCTAAATTTCAGAACGATTCATATAATACCTGGAGTCATGAAATCTGAGGAGGAAACATGTGACAGTCTGCAGTTGATATTAAAGCTATTTGAAAATTATTCCAATAGTTTCTATACAGATTATTCCGGAGTCGTATAGTTGGGCCAGCCTACCTGTTAGAAATGATTGAATATCGGTTTGATTCACTACTTTTATCATATAAATATAGATAATTTTCCACCATATTCATGATTTGAGTATCTTTTCTGTAACAGTTGTCAATTTGGAAATTTGGAATTTCTGACTTGTCTACGATTGGCTGGATTTATAATTAAAAAAGTCTAAATCTGTAAATTGAATCCATCATAAACCAGCCTTAATATTATATTCACCGAATACTTTATTTTTCAATATGTTGCCCGATTCAAGTCGATTTGACCATTAGAGCTCGCGATCTTAAGAAAATGGTTTCCAAAATAGTCCGCTTTTAGTCACAAAACTGGAAAATCTCATAGTGGGAGTCGCGCAGAGGCTTTCAGAACAGAAAAATCTATTTTCTCAGTTCCTCATAATATTGACAATGATTTAGAAAAATAATTAGCCTGTTATATATATATATATATATATATATATATATATATATATATATATATATATATATATATATATATATATATATATATATATATATATATATATATATATATATATATATATATATATATATATATATATATATATATATATATATATATATATATATATATATATATATATATATATATATATATATTATTATTATTATTATTTACAGGCATTCCCCATAATGTATTGTTTGATGGAGCGAAAAACGCGAGCATCATATACTGCTGTGTTTCAATATTTGAAAAATCTTCTGGGAAATGATACTACCATAATATCAATAATGGCAGACTATGAATTTGCTATGCGTGTAGCAGCAATATTCGTTTTTCGGGGCTGTAGAATCTTCGGCTGTTGGTTTCATTACGCTCGCGCAGTCTACCAGAATTCCAGAACATTTGGAATACCGCCAATAGGAAGAAGAGCAGTGAAAATGGCCATGGTAATTCCTCTCCTTCCGGAGAATTTGGTTCAACAGGGGAGAAGTATCATAACTGCTGGATTAGCCGGAATACCAAATGCGGAAAGATATAGACAAATTCATAGAACCAATAATTCCGTGAAATCTTTCCATAGAGATTTATTCAGGTATGTTTATTAAAAGTATTTTTTTAGTTATTGAAATTCTGAAAAATATATAGATTATGCTTATCTCACTTATTATACAGATTAAAGTTCAATATGAATCGATTATATTGAAAGACAGGCAGATTATAATTTTCATTCCGATAGTCTCGATTTTTACTTTCCTGACCAATATAATAGCAGAAGTATTGTAATCGTGATTATTTGACAGTTCAAGATTTGGATGGATATTCACGTTTCAGATATACTGAGCCCAAAAACATGATTTTAGAAAAAGTCGGTCGGTCTGAAGGAACAATAACTTGAGATCGCGTACGAATTTTCGACTGAAATTTGATATTTCAGTTTTTTATTAAAAATCCAGGTCTAAGTTCGTAAATGAGATTTTTTCAGCAAGTGGTACCAAAACTTTATTGATGGAACTTTTCAGTTTTTTGCGTTTATTCTAATAACGGTGGTATCCATCATAGAATATGAATAAGAATAATAACAATAATTGGAAACATTAATGAGTCTTCACTTCATATTTATAATTATTGACTTATCGAAGGACATCCGGTTAGCGAATCTTTCTTTAAAATAATCTCTCATGTTAATTTAGTAATAAATTAATTTGATTCTGAAGAGCTTTGAAATGATTTTGCCCATCTCATCCAAACAATGGCAACTGTCGAATTATAATCGTAATTTTGTATCAAAAAAATAAATTGTTGGTTTTGAAAATATTTATTGTCTGCATCTGTGAATATCTTCAGTAATGATATAATTGTAATTAGTAAGATCATTATTCCAATTATCTTAATTTATTGTCAAACAGGTTAGTTCAACGGGCGCATCCCAATATATGGGTATTCTGCGAATGCCTGCAACGGATGGAGCATAGTAAGTCCAATAATTTACAAAGGCTCCAGAATGGGTCCATGCTCCCTCGGCGAAGAAGACGAGCATATCTTCGCATTGACTAAAGAATACGAAGGGCAGAAGAGCAGTTAACTTTGGATGGTGACGTAAGGCGATTTCTCCTGTATACCTGCTATACAGTAGATCGGGTGGTGAACAATTCGTTGCCTCCACTATCGTCTGCTGATGCTGCAGAAGTTCCAACAAGAACTCCTGCACAGCTTCCTGAAATAGCTCATGCAGAATTTCGTGAAGTAGTTCCTGCAGAGATTTCAGAAGTAGCTCCTGTAGAACCTCTTGCAGAGCTTCCTGGAGCAGCTGCAGATCCTCTGACAGAACCTCCTCCATCATCACCACCACAGCCTGGAGAACCAGACAACGATCTTAGTATCAGGTTGCGTTGTGTGGTCTGCCTAGTATCTGAAAGATCACATGCTTTCATAGATTGATGGCATTTTTGCATTTGTGGAGATTGTGTAACTCGTTTTGGAGTGAATGTTGGGGAAGATGACAGTTATTCAAGGTGTCCTTGTTGTAGGCAATCGATAACGAGGCCTCCTATTAGAATTAATTTCATTTAAATAAAAATAATATTTCTACGAAAATTGTATTTCTTATTTTATCACCCTCATACTAATCATAAGAAACTTGATTATTATTTATCCAAGTATGAACAAGATGTAACAAATACTCAGATACTACATATCATAGAAACTGATTATTTCCAAAATAAAATTCTTAAAGAATATTCTCATTTTCACGATTCATTATAAATCAAAACCGCTTATTCAAAGTAAAATTGTGTATATCTTATCTGAATTATGGGCTTCTCAGTGGCTCATCTATAAGTTTCAATCAGATGAATTAGAATTTCCCATAGTTTTCTTGTAATTTTGTACGAAAGTCTAGCTACATAGTCTTTCTAACCTCTACCTATATTTCCTTTTGTTTTATGCATTTGTTTCTTTTTTTTAACGAAAACAATAATGTGTGACCGGAACACAGATCGACCAAATAGAATTTAACAGAATGTATGTATGTATATATGTGTTCTTAAAACTATCTAACGGGCTTTGAAATCTATTAATCCCTCAAATCTTTGATCTAAAAAGTGATCTAGTGAGAAATTTGAACACTTCAAGTAGCTCTTATTCTGACATTATCGGAGGAGACTCATTAAAGTTCTAGGATTGTCGGGCATGATCCAGGAATCGTTTTTATTCTATGGAAAAATAAAAATCATCAATTTTCATCTGATATCCATTCCAATCTATTTCATGTTGCCATATCTCTTCATTAACCAACAGAGTGTACCAGGACTAATTCCTCACATCAATTTAAGTGAAAAATGTCATATGAACATACATTCTATTTCTTTTAATTACCAAAATAAAATATATCAAAATTTTATAGATAGTAGCGGATTTTAGGATGAAGATACTTTTGAAACAATGTAAGAAGCAATGGAAAACAATGTAAAATTAATTTCAAATTTACAAATAAATGCAGACAATCAATTACTAGAGAGAATAATGAATGCCTCTGCTAACATTCGTAACCACCCAAACACAAATAATTCTATTTACAACTCCATGATTCGTCGATGTCAAACTTGCATGCAAGTACAAAGAGCAAATTTTTAACAAATACTATTGGACATAAAATAAATATATTCAATCTTTCCATTGTTTCTTTCTCTGTTTTCATTTCAAATCTGCTGCCTTTATGAAATATCGATCTCTTGTATCTTGATAACCAAAAAGGATAGGACATATGTTCATTTGACATTCTTTACTCAAAATAATGTTAGGAGTACGCTATTATTTTTTTCACACCAGTCCTGATACACCTTGTATATCAAAAAAGAAGTTTGATCACAACTATGTCCAAATTTGAAATAAAATAAAAAAAATTTTTGAATAAACTCTGTTTACGTTCACAGTAGCGAAATGATTCTCATATGCACTTTGGGAGCAGGAAAATATTGAAGAATAATAATTAAATTTGGAAGGAGATCTATAGTATTTGACATCTCTAACAATTTCGCATTTATTTATGGTTGTTTCATGAATGAACTTATCAAAGCGCTTCTCATAACATATGATACAAATTGAGTCAAACCAACTCATGAAAAAGGTGTTTGGCCTTTTGCTTCTCAGAAATCCATCATTCATTTGAATGAATGATTGAATGTGGTCCTTTCTCTATGATATTAAAACTTCAAATTATTGGGGCTACTATACATGATATAATCATGACCAAATCGGAATCAATCAGCTGCTGAATATTTAAAATGAAAAGTGGATAGAATTTAGTTCGAGCATGAAATAATTCAGTGAACTTTCATGTGGAATTTATAATTTTGCTATCTATACAAAATACTAGATTTTATAGTAATTTGATAATTTAGGAAAGTAAATAAATCATTATTTCAAGCATGAGTTCTTCATTTCTCCGAAATTATGTTCTACAACGCGATATGCCAGGCTCAATGTTTATCAAACCGCTAGTACAGTCTTTTCGTCTCAACGGACACTCACACAAAGTGGTAGTGGGGGTAAATTCGGCGCAGCGGGTATTCGACCCTATGGACTTTTGGCACTGCGGACATTCGACAGCATGGGTTTTCGGCAGCGCGGTACGCACTCTTTTATGTCTCTGGTCGGGTACCTTGGCTCAATTAAATGACTTCAAAGTTCTATTGAACTCATTTGATATTTCTATTCAATTCTCTTTGGAAATAGAAAATGGATCCAGCATAATTTTTTTAGATTTAAATATTAAACATATAAATTCTAAGCTATTTTTCAAAATTTTCAGAAAACCAAATTTCACAGACACGACGATACCTTCTCATTCAAATCATCCTTCAAATTATAAATTGGCAGCTTTTCATTGTTATATCAAAAGATTATTAACAATACCTCTATCGGAAATAGATTATAAGAATGAAATTGATACACAAAATTTTATATAATAAAAAGGAAAAAATACTAATGAAGTCGTTATACCACGGTAATTCAATTTACAAAAGTACAAAAATATATAGAAAAATCTTAATTATGGGTGAGCTGAGTCTAAAGATAGGGCGTTTTCTGAAAGAATTGGATATTTGGCCAGCATATTATGTTCAGAGACAAATACATTCTATTTTCATCAACCACAAAATAGAAGATTTAGACTCAGCTACATAAAACGAACATCCCATGAACTGCTGAACAATAAAAGTGAAACTGCTGCTGCAGGCAACTGCAAGTACCGTTGTCTGCTGCTTCACCGGTTTATGAACATTTTTCATTAATTATCACATTTCGAAACTTTGAGTTTCGGTCGAATGCATTAACAAGCTAATAAAAATTTTATTACATTTTCAATTCAATTTTTTGTCTGTATAATGTTGATTAACAGTAAGATGTTGCAGTATCAAAATGAAAGTTGAAAATATTACTCAAATAAAATAATTTCCAAGAGATCATGAGTTCCAGAACATAATTTTTAACTTCCTGTCATATACAAACACTATTTTATACTAGAGGGTCTTTGAACTCCAATATCTCATGTTTATATCGCTTTTTTTCAGTTTACCGCTATTGTTTGTAAGTTGATTGATGTTCTTTTTTTGATACTGTATCTATGTTGTGATGAGCTCCTATCTCGAACAGCTTTTGGTGGCAGTTTGATACTGCATATAATTATCTGACAACGGATTAAATGAATTAATTAAACTGAGAGATTTGTACGAAAAATTGGTTCAAATACAAACATTGAATACCTGTATAAAATAATGATTGAAGTTGGATGTTTTACTCCAATTTAATTTTTATTTTTGAACTATGATCATTTCAACTTTTCAGGTCATCATCAGGTTTTAAAAGTATATGTAAATGAACAAATATAATATAGGTAAATTGTTTTATTTGTTTAAATGTATTTAAGGTCAAAATGATCATAGTATGAAATTAAAAATATAATTGAAACATGAAACATAATGTATAGCTTCATAATTACCTCAATGAAGAATGTTCAATCTTCTCCTTAATTTGTGAGGGAATTTTAAATTGATAATTGGCTCTTTGATAAGATTGAATTCATTTAATATGATCAGGTTATGCAGAAATTCATTCTAAAAGATGTTTAATAATCACTACCATATTGAATCTAACAATGCTTGGTTTATAATGCTGCTTTGAAATATGTATGTAGTAATTGGTCAATCATCACTATGAGTACGTTATATCTTTCCTATCTCCGAGTAGAAGATAGATGCACTGCAATGCAATATTTATTTTGCTCAAGTGACTGTTCCTTTGCTTTTGAATTATAAGGCGATTTCTGTCAATGAATGCAAATTCATGTCATTAAACTTTTTCCAACTAATGACTCCTTGCTTCCAAGCCTACTTCACGATTCTTTACACTTCGCCTGAATAAAGTATTTTATAATTTTAAGCGTACAAGTTCAAATTGTAAAGTTGGTACAATAAATTCAACAAAAATATTTTTTTGCACGATTGGGCGTTTTTATGTATTTACCGGCCCTCTATTCGAGGTGGTATGTTGATTTTATCATGCAAACTATAGTTACTATGGTTATGCTGACTTACCGTCCATGGGCAAAGGCGGTAAGTAGAAAAACTTGCAATAAAATGTCAAACATGACGGATAAAAAATTACCAGTAGTAACTCAATTTGAAAAAGAAAATTCGGATACATATTTTGGGTGGATCTTCCAATCGTGCAACAAATTCAGTAAGCATCACGGTCAATAAGTACTGTACCGATTTCGCATAATATTTGGAAACCTCGCCAAGGAACTTACTCCAAACTATTATTCTCAATCGGTAAACTGTACTTACTGACCTTAATACTTAAACTTCAAGTCAGTTTAATTTTTTTGCTTGATCATACTAGAATTGGTAGAGAATAACACAACCAAATAAAAATGTGTTATGAAAAAATTATTGAAACTCTCTAAGAAAAGGAAATGTTATATCTTTTAACTGTTTGTTCATGCTGTACTCGTCCATTAATGATTGTAATATCTAGGTATATAAGTTTTGTGATCAGCTGGATAAATGATTTCCGCTAAAAATGAACAACTTTTTTCGACATTTAAATGCTGTTGTAGAGTAACGCTGATAATCGAACATGTTAGTGAGAAGGAGTTGTGTTAAAAAAAATAGAGCACATTGGAATAGCTCTTCCTATGTATCCATGAATCAATAGGCTAATAAACTCATGGCGCCATGAGTTCGTCGCTAGAAAGTCATATATTCTATGTTTCCCATAGAAAAAATTTGGCACTAATTACCAGAATCCACCTATAGCGATAAATCCAGCATTCAATCAAAAAACTCACGGAAATCATTTTCAAATGGACTATGAATCAATTCTGGGTTGAAACTACAACGAATTGACATAGACATTGACTTGATTTTTCCTGTCTATTTGCCATGCAAGTTGGACATGTTTTTAGTTATTAGTTATCATAGCGAATGACAGGAGCTAGATCAGATTATTCTTCTGAAAAAATAAGATCTAGATAATGATGACAAGGATTGGGAGATCAAGACAAGATCAGAATATGTCAATGTCGACTCGATGTGACACCAGGAATCAATTCCTAGTTTGTCTTCATTTGAAAAATTCTTTCAAGTTATTGTTGCTCAGAATTCTCAAAAATTAAAGTACTAGTTGAAAACATTATTCCATAACACTATAGATTCGGGCGTACACGAACTCGGCACCAAGAACATGAACTCGGCACCAATGCTAATCCGATTAGCGCGGAGCGCACACGAACTCGGCACCGTCAATTTTTAAATAAAGCCACGATCTACCTGCAACATTTGATTTTATGAGTCTCTATATTTTAAAATAAAAAATTCTGAAACATTCATTATTTGTTCCACAAAATTTCAAATCTAAGAATCGGTTTTGACACCATCATCTTAGATCGGGGAGCAACTGTATACACGTGTTTCGTCCTTATTAGGACTCGTCAGTACAGTATAGCCAAGAACCCAAGATAGTCAGGGCCTGGATCCCAAGGTCTTTAAACTCATAAAAATAGATTTAATTTTATTACTTTTAAATCCACCTTCATGAATCTTATTCTTAATCCAATCCATATAAATAAATTTATTGTAACCCATTTCTTCTTAAATATAAACTGCACCTTGATCTGATATATTTTTTTATTTGAATTATTAAAAAAATTTTATTCTAATGAAATTTTCTTCTCTATTTTTATGAGTTCAAATACCTTGGGATCCAGGCTCTGACTATCTTGGGTTCTTGGCTATACTGTACTGACGAGTCCTAATAAGGACGAAACACGTGTATACAGTTGCTCCCCGATCTAAGAGGATGGTGTCAAAACCGATTCTTAGATTTGAAATTTTGTGGAACAAATAATGAATGTTTCAGAATTTTTTATTCTAATTGTTTCCACAGCATAAACTTTGTTACAAATAATTTGTGACATCTATTTTACTCTATATTTTATTTTGGAATTAATTTGTATTAAAAATAATACTGCAAATAATATTTGAAGAAACCTCAGAAAAAAGAAATTGTTAAAAAAAGGACTTATTTATACATATGTCCGTACATACCTACATTATTACAAAAACATCAAATATATATGGAACACACTGAAGCATTTGATTTCTTTTCGTATTTTTGACATTGGAATTTCTTGCAACAAATGAAAACAAATTATTTTATCTACGATATGCAGAACTTTTGAGTTGTTGATGTCACACGTGTGATTAGATTCATTTGAAAGTACGGCTAAATTTGCGTCTGGTTTATTATTAATATAAAATCGCATGTGTCCAGAAAATCTCACTCAGGCAGAACGATTGGGTCACAAAACCTAATCCCTAGCGTAGTGCCGAGTTCGAGTAGGGGATTAAAGATCCAGGTAGTTTGGTGCCGAGATCGAGGCCGCCCATAGATTCTGCTCAAAAATGTCAGCACCTGATAATTCACCACCAATTGTTGGATACTTGAGGTCAAACACTGCAGTCAAAATTTACACAGACTTCACCAGGGTCCTCGACCAGGTGCAACATCCTACTTGATCAGGTAAACTAGCTGTATCCGCAACTTTGTTTGCGCGGAGTTCAGGTTATGCATGGTTAAGTAAATATATCACAGCGGATTACTTCTAGCTAAATTGTCCATTTTAAAGTTTGACAATGAGTACAGGCCTGAGTCATCGCATTTAACATGACGTTCTTTATTTATTCCGTGTAATCAGACTTGTCTCATTCTCTTGACATTCAGGAAGATTCATTGTTTTTCATGGAACAGAAGAACACAATATTAAGTCGCTCGCGCAAATAATGCGAGGCGGGATAGGAAGTATTTCTTTTCTCCCCATCTCAAGCCAACACATACGTAATTTTGTTCTCGCCCAGAGTTACGCTGTTATTTCAACGTAAAAGATATGCTTTGGCGCAGACAGCTGGTGGTTATATGAAACTACAATTTTATCTTACAATGACTATAAGTTTTATGTCCAGTTGCTTTAGTTGATCTCAAACTTGGTATAATCTGGTTAAGTTTTAAAAAACAATAACCAATGAAAAACTAGCCTATGCTACTAAGCTTTTCCTCTAGAAAGCTTCAAATTGATACCAAACCATAAATCATTCAAGTAACTTACAAAAAAAGAATTAAAAATCGTTTAAATATCATTTTTGACACTTGCTGGAGTTATTTTCGCAAGAGCAGAATTTGATAGTAAACACGATTGAACCCAATTACTTATTTCAAAAAAATTAACAAACGTTTGCATATATATGAGTATTGGTAACACTCATTCCACAATATGACTTTAATAATTTAGTTTTTTTGCATGTTTCAGAAAAATGAAACGAATTTTATGATAACTCAAATTTTAATAATAAGAAATAAATCACTAATGATTTTTGAAAAGGTTTCAGATAAATGTTATGCTGAATTATTCAAGATTATCTTTTATTTCATGATATATACTACTGTTAGTCAAATAAACGAAGAAAATCAAAGATTGTCATCAATAAAGTTACGATACTACTGATTGGAAAAGGCTCATATACACACTTAAACCTTGCTTTTTAATAAAAAACTTATATATAGAACTTTATTCAAAAATTCCTACGCTTTCTCAAGTAATCAAGCTTTCAGACAGACCAACCGACTTTTTTTGGATTAATTTCTTACAATGTGTGTAAATTTAAATTTCACACGCTTTGTCATATCGGGAGTAACACAAGGTTCTTCATTCAATAATTGTCTAGGGCTTTATTTAGTGTCTCTACACTATACGCCGACGATCTGGAATTATTTGCTGTTATTATTATAATATTGATGATTGCAGTAACTTCGAAGCGATTTGAATCATCTCCAAAATTATTGTTCAAGAAACTATTCATCACTTGCTGCTAAATTTCATGTCGTCAACTTCATCCGTAAACATCATCTCTATCATTGAAATTTCATAGTTAATAATAAAATTTTATCTCATGAAACAGCAAAATAGTTTATTCAATATGGAATATTGAATGATTTCCAGCTATTTTATGAGGACCTACTATTGTGAAATATCTCATAGGTTATACAGGTACAAAAAAACTTACTCCAAAAAAGTTTTTTTTTCTTCATTTTGTGCTTTGAACTAGTAAGTACTTATCTATGCATTTCTGATAGCACATCATTGATACAAGGTCTTTTTGAATTGAGTTTTTTCCAGTTAATATTTTTTTAAATTCTATTCAAAATATTGACAACGTTATTCTTCTCATCAAACTATTTCATTAGATATCCATGCCAGGGCATCCACCATATTAAAGCCAGAATGGTATCACGTATTCTGCTTGATATACTTCTACATTTGATAACCATGTCAATAAATAGATGATCCGCTATCATGGGGTGATAGCCATTCAAAATTTGGTTCAACGTGTTCACTCGATCGTTTTCTACTCATTAAACCCTTTTATTTTATATCCACATCAAGAAAGATATATAGAAAGAAAAGAAAAATATTCAGTTTATAGATTGTTTTAGCTCAAAAGTGTGTGCAAAATTTCAGTTCATTCGGTTGGATGAAACTGGCTTAGAACTCAGTTGCAAGATTTGATTCACTCATATCGTACTAACAGATAGAGTTTAATTTTAATAAAAAAAATAGGTGAATGTGAATGTCAATTATTGGTATTAAGAATCAATGTTGCCTTTGCTTTCTATTTTTTTGGGATATATCAGAAAGGCTTGTAGAGCTTGCTGTGCTATCGATTACCCAAATTATTCACACCTACCTAACTTATTATCATAGTTTTTTTAACTGTCTTAAAATTTTACTGGAGCAACACAACTTGGAATCAAGTAGGGCTTGAGATAAACCCAATTCAACCAAGATACTTTGATATGCATTGATATGCAGTACAACCGGGCGTTAGTTTTCCCATCTATCGCCTGAGTCAAAAACAAGATCATGGAATTATAATTAAATATCAAATTTTCCTTTACAATAACATTTCTTTGGCTCATGCTGTGAGAGTATTACTTTTCTGACTATAAACTTCCAGTGAAACCTTATTTTATATATTTCGGAGGAACGAAATAGCGGCCAAATAAAATTTTCGTCCTCATTCCTGTTTATGTAATATGAAAAAGAAAACAAGATACAGTAATGGGCACAGTGGCGCCACAAAACTCATTCCTACATCTTCGACAGATTTCCTCAATGGCTTTTAAAAACCGGTTAATTATGAGAAATTATTACTCAGTAGATGTTGGAAATTGAATTCTTCAAGTTGTCACTGCTAACTAGTTCATTAATTAATGTAAGTTACTTCATAGATATAGCAAGTTCACTGCAATTTTGTTCATTAGGATGGATAAAATTTATAGGATCGCATCATTACAGAATATATACAACGGATAATAATAGTCCCGTCAATGAGGAGCGAATAAGAGGCAATGTACCAAAATATTGTCCAAGATTTTTTTGCTCAACTTAGCCACTTGCAGCAGGTTATCCCTGACTTTGAAGCTCCTCCTTAACTAGAAGGACTTATGCGTATTCCATTATCTTAAAATATAGTTGAATCGTTTTCCATTCTTTATCATTTCTTGTTGATCCTTCGTTGGAAATATATTGAAAATTTTCCTCAATAATTTGTAGCATTTTTTTTGAACAATTATAACATTATGTAGATTTAATGTATTTGTATTTAGTTTTGACTATTAATTTGGTCTGTGCATCTATTTGAGTGCCCTCCAAACCCGATATTTTGCCTATTTTCGGCTGCATTTCCTGATTTCCATCGTTTCAACGACCGCTGGTAGACTTACTGTAGAAAACTACATTGTCCTCTCCGTAAAACGATTTTGTTCTAAAACGTAACATCACGTAGCACCTGTCTATATTGACTTTTGATATTCCGAGTTCAAAAGGCTGTTACTGGTTTTACCAATTTGCTGATGTTAATGACAAGTACTTTCTCCTGTAGGTTAATCAGGGACGTACCATATGGGTGATAAGATGGCTTATTATGTGACAGATACTCCGGTCAGCGAATAGATTTGCCGCCTACCCAACAGATTATCTGTCACTCGATTGTTGCGCTTTTTCAGTGACTACTATTTGTGTGGTTCATCAAGCTGCTCAAACAAATAGATTTTTTCTGAATACTACAGCAGTTATAGCTCTTGAATCTTTCAATGAGCCAATTAATAGCCAATGAGTGCCTCGAACAGGTCTGGTTGCTGTTTCATTACGCCGTGATCTATTTCTTAAAGTGAATCACATCGAGTCACAAATTCTTCGATTGTTGACTTGATTTCTTGAATATGCATTTTCCAGATATATAACGTGTTTTGAAAAGATACAGGTTGTCTTGCACCAACCTAGCGGCGGGCGTCTGAACGGCGCAGTCAACTGCAACGTTTTTTGAAGGAAAGTCAGATGACCGTAGGTGACACATCATTCATTTCTACACAAGAATGATACTCTTCCAGACTGTATGTGACTGTTAGCAAATTCTGACGATGGATGCAAATGCATACGTTACGATTCCAATGCCCATTCTACACGATCATATTTTTACATACAATTTTACATGTATTTCTTGTCATATTAAAAAATTTATATCAGCATTTTACACGAGCAAATATTTCCAGAATATTTGACAGCATGTCAACGATAGCTAATATAATTGTGGTGACAATACTTTGGACTCGAAACAACGACCAACTTCATTTGTGATAAAGATTTGATTGTTCTTTATACAACATTATCAATTTCAATGTATTTTCTTGATTTCACATTTCTTATAATAGTTCTTCACAGTAACAAAAAATCTTCTATTGTGATATTAACATTGACACATACATAATACATTGACAAATATAATTGAACAAAAAGATTTTGTAAAATTACATGTCTATTTATAACCGTTTGAAGCTGATTTACACTTCGCCAGAATTTCATAGCGAGCAATTTAAAATTGTAGGGTTATCTCAATGAATTAAACGAAAAGTAGCTTTGGCTTCAAGCATTGGGAAATAAACTTTTTATGTCTCAAAACATCATCAATGAAATCACCCTAGAATTGACAGAGAAAAACACAAATAAGAAAAATTATGAAAATGTGATTGGAAGTTACTCAGAAAGGGCTTTACATGAATATAATGCACTACTTTATAACTTTTATTTCAGTCCTACTAATCCACACATTGATCATAGTAACATGCTATTAATTTCATAAACCTTATAAGCTTTCGCTCCCACCTGAATAAACCCTTGTTCAAAAAATACACAACTTATGTTGGACAGATGATTGATGTAGAGTTGCGCTGACAGTCAAACAGCATGAGAGGAAAAAGTTGGAGCACATGGAATTAGCTCGTCCAATATAGGCCATATGCGCGAAGTCTACCAGCGGCAATAGCGGACAATAGAGAACGGTTGAACTTCCTTTTTCTCATTGTTTTCTACCTAGAAGTTTTTTCAATATACTAATATCATTTAATTCAGCTGTGTGCGTATAATGAAACTGGCACAGCATAGAAGAAATTTTTCAATTTAGGTATTTTTTTCTCCATTTATAAGGTACCTATTGGAAAAAATCTCAAAATGATTGAAAATTGAAAAATCCAATCAAATGATATTGAAATATCAGACAATAATAATGATATTTTCAATACCAACCTTGTATTGCTATGTTATTAAGTTCATTGATCCATAATTATCAAACCGCAATATGTTCACTTTTTGTGTAATAACTTAAAAAGTCTAATAATTTATTGACAGTGATTCACATATTACAACTTATAATAATCTTAGAATAAAAACTGGAATAACTAAACACAAGGCAAATTTTGGTGATGATGCAAGTTTGTGTTTTTGAGAAACATGAAATATATAAATTTTTGGCGACGAACTCATGACGTTATGAGTTAGCAATCCTTACAGATTTATTGACATAGGCTATATGCAAGGGGGTGGATTTTGAACAAATAACGATACGAGCGCTCATAGTGACTACCATTGTAAGCTTTGAACTTCATTTGTCAGAATACGTCATTCAGCATTTTAATTTAAAAGTAAAAATAATTGCATACAAAGCATGGAAAAATACTATTTATATTTCAGGCTCAAGAAAAATACAATTTTAAAGATTGTCTGTACGGAGTTATACCATCGAAATCGAGTTAAGTGGATCAAAGCAAACAGAGTATTATCTGTCTTAAATTATTTATGAATCTATATAACATAGATGTTTGTAACTCAATTGTGAAATTGGAAAAACTCATCACCGATTTGGGATTAATGAATTCACCTCTATCTGTAATTTGTAAGGTAATTCGGCAATACACCTCTCTTTAATGCACTCTCAGTAAGAGGGATACAGTCTTTGATACATTCAAATCCGTTCCGCAAGATTATGAATTTTCTCTAATAGGCACGTCATAATTGAAGAAAGGTGTATCACTGAAACACCTTATACGAGTAATAGATAGAGGTGAAATAATTAATCCCAAATCGGTGATGAATTTCTCCAATTTCACAATTGAATTACAATTATCTTTGTTATATTTTGTTACATTTAAATCCGGCCCGCAAGCTACCGTAAAGGACTTTCAAAAACTTGACATTCCAAGTTTCCAATCTTCATGCCACCATTTTCTATTAAAGTGATCGATGTCCTGAAAGCGTGGCCAGTGTATTTCTTACAGTCTGGGAGATTTTAGAAACAAAAATTGGCCAAATGTGTTCGCTGCATTTGCCGTTAGCATATTTCAAAATTTTTCCATGGATGTGTACATTTTTCGGATGTAAGAAATAGTTATTTGTTTCATAAGTATCAAAAATGCTAGATTTTGGGATGAGCGAAAAAGTTCGATGTACAACGCGAATTCCATGTGCCTGTTCCTGAATAATAAATTAAGTGCTACGGAAAATGATAACAGTAATCATTCAATTGGTTTCTGACATTATAAACAAACCTGTGTATTATGTTTTTCAATGGATACAGTGCTATAACCTGCAAATGTCAACCAATTTAGAATATGCTTGGAATCGTGAAAAAGAGTTTCAGAGCTACCAACATGAGATAGCCAGTTCAACTAGAATTAGTGACATATCAAATCAATAGTTGATTGAATACTAATTTTTAGATTAATTAATAGTTAGGAGAAATGAACTATATAGGATTTGCTTTTTGTACTTGTTCAAAAAAATAAGTATTTTTTGTACAGTTGCCATAGCAACTTGTTGCAATACCAAAAAGAACTTCTTTGGCCTATAGTGTAGTGTTACAATATAACATCTTTATCTAAGCGATAGAAGAAAAAAATATTCTCTGAATAATTTAACATACGGTACTCCGATATTGCCAATAATAGGTATTTTTTGATCCTTTCTTGTTTGGGATTGACAAATATCAATAAATATAGTAGAACTCTTTCTACTAAGATAGTCATACATTTCTCAACTTCTGCATGAACCAAAAAAGCTACATATAATCATAACCTCAAGAACAAATAATTATCAAAATTCTGCAAAAACTGTCATAACTTAATACCTTCATAAACATATAGATACGTGAGTACCATTATCAGGAACATAAATGGAAAATTGATTTAACTGATCTTCTGTAGAAAACAAAGATTATTCAGCTTCATATCCTTTGTTGATTATCTTTACCACAAACACATGCTGTTTGTTAAAGGATGCTGAATTAATATCATTTCTAGTTTTCAATATTACTTTTATTTTTGAATGTATACACCAAACAGTTATGATTCATATGTAATGGAATATCAAACGATACAATACTTGAGAGAAACTAATACTGATTAATTTGCATAATTATTATTTATGTCATGTAAGAAAGCATTGAAGAGTCATTGAAAGTTTTTGAAATTCTGTGTTTATCATCAGTTTCTCATTTTTTTTTTGTAATTGACATCCTCTGATTTTTCAGGAATTCATCGCATTTTAATTTGTTGCACTAAGTTCATGATTTCTAGATAAATTGTCGCTTAAAAATTTATCTATTCAATCATAATAAACAACTATGGAAATAGGAACAGTATTCATATAGCACTATGACAATAATAATTTATATTAAAATGAAATGCTGGTACACTCCAGCCTTATTTTAATAAAATTATGATGCAAGTGTAAATAGAAAATAGCGTATGCCAGTAAGGCTCTTTCGACATTTAAAGGCACTTCGCTTCGCGTCTTGTCCTTAGACTTATCGTGCGTGCATTGCAGGCCATCTTTTACACTTGTATCATATATACTATTTTCTTATTGAAGTATTAAAAAGCCATCTTTTCAAGTTTACAGAAAAAAATGCAGTATAATTACTTTCAAGGCTATAAGTATCACAATAATGAAACAACATTGATAAAAATAGCATAGAGATATATCTCAAAAAATATTCCAAGCACCAAAGATTTCACTCTATAATTTATGGCAAATAACTTCATACGTTTGAATAATTCTTTAATACTGCTTTTAAATGGCAAAAAGCTACACGCAACATACCTTGCATGTTATTTGAACACATTTCAAATCAATAGACCAGGCTATTCATCAAAACGATGAAGTCCAGATCACGAGCCAGACACAAATGTTTGAAAAATGAATAATCATATTCCAAAAATTTATCGTTTGAAAGAATAAGAGATAGGGCGAAGAATCTAATCAATTTTGGAAGTACGATAAACTGGTATATCTAATTGAGAACAGCTTGTCAAAGATTACATCAGTGAAGTATAAAGGGTAGTCTTACATAAGTATTTGGAATATCTTAGATTTTCTATCGAGATTTTTTTTCGAAGAATCAAATTTTAAAAGTTTCGAGACTTCTGTTGAAATGTATTTTCTTCTCCAGACGGTAATTCACTGTAATAACCCTATTATGGCATGCATGTGACATTACATTTCCTTATTAATTGAAGTTGTTCTGCTCTTCGTATGTAGCCACTACCGTGCCGTGTGATTCTACGTACGATGCAAGTGCGCGTGTGTCCGCATCCTGTGTAGGCGCGAACGTGCGCTCCTCGAGGATAACTTGTGCAGGATGTGGCGCAATATTCACTTAAGCTATAATTACGTCCAAATTTTCAGCCTAATTGATTCATTTAGTTAGGGAGACCTGATATATTTTCTCCAAGGTTTTTTTTCTACTAATCTACGGTTGAAGTGAAGGTGCGTTTACACCTGACATTTACTGCATGATATTCATCTCATCATACAGAAATCGTGACTAATGTTAACAGAGTCGAGTTTATATCAGGGATGTATATTCCAACTATCAATTATACCTATGTATCGACACTTGTATACCAATAGAAGTAAATACTGATTATTATTAGCAAGTTCACACTCATCCGACAGTTGTAGCGAAATTTGATAACTCGTCTACTTTTTTGCCTGTTGTGATACAGCCGCTTGAACGCGACCCGCGCGCTGCCTAGCGGTTCGAAATTCAATTATTTAGTAGTGCCTACGTTCGAATACTGCCGTTTGAAACTATGATTATTCCAATGTTATTGAGTGCATTGTTTCGAGCTGTCACTGTCACAGTCATGTCTATAACTCTAATGCCCGATTTCATGATCTCGAGTTAAATTAATCTGGGTTAAAGCGACGGGGAGTTAACCAATAAACAGGCTTTCAATTCATTTGATTAACTTAATTGGGCAGTAATGACACAAAAAATACAGAAATTGATATTGTTACCAGGGAAATGAGCTCTTTAAACCGGATTAATTTAACTCGAGATCGTGAAATCGGCCATAAGAAGTGTATATCAAACCATAAATGTTGATTTATTTTGGGTATAAAAGTATAATATTAAGGATCGCAATTGAGTGGCGAATTTATTATTGTCAAAAACAAAAATTCTCAGATAAAGCTCTTCTGTTACTAAAATGTGTCAGTCGGGGAGCCGGCCGCTTCTCATTTTCCTTGATCGGATTTACGGCCAAATTATATATATATATATATATATATATATATATATATATATATATATATATATATATATATATATATATATATATATATATATATATATATATATATCCGTAATAAGCCAAACGGTTGAATGAAAGTAAATTAATTTATATATATATATATATATATATATATATATATATATATATATATATATATATATATATATATATATATATATATATAGAAATTGAAGATTTATTGGGTATTTATATATATATATATATATATATATATATATGAATCAATCGAGAATATATTGTTCCATAGGGTGCCAAATTTGATGAATCTAGAATCCTGCCCTAAGTGTCGAGAAAAAGCTATTTCCGGTCAATTTTTTCAGGGTCAGCTATATCCTATCATCAATTTATTTATCGCAACTGAGTGGCGAATTTATTATTGTCAAAAACAAAAATTCTCAGATAAAGCTCTTCTGTTACTAAAATGTGTCAGTCGGGGAGCCGGCCGCTTCTCATTTTCCTTGATCGGATTTACGGCCAAATTATATATATATATATATATATATATATATATATATATATATATATATATATATATATATATATATATATATATATATATATATATATCCGTAATAAGCCAAACGGTTGAATGAAAGTAAATTAATTTATATATATATATATATATATATATATATATATATATATATATATATATATATATATATATATATATATATATATAGAAATTGAAGATTTATTGGGTATTTATATATATATATATATATGAATCAATCGAGAATATATTGTTCCATAGGGTGCCAAATTTGATGAATCTAGAATCCTGCCCTAAGTGTCGAGAAAAAGCTATTTCCGGTCAATTTTTCCAGGGTCAGCTATATCCTATCATCAATTTAAAATTGTCGAGTTACTTTATTTAAATATGAGTATGCAACACGTAACATATTTGAACGAAACTTAACTCGTTTGTGGGTCTATAATTCAATTTCTATTCAAGGCTACAATAAATATACTTCTACTTATTATCGACGCTGAAAATTGTAAAACGTATAGTTGAGCCAGCCCACCTGCTAAATATTTTTCAATCCCAATTTCACAGTATAGTTGGGCCAGGAATAGTTTTTTCATTTTGTAATTATTTTGTACAGTCCACTGATTTATTTACAAGTTTTTATTACATTTCTGAAGTTTCACATCGAGCTTGTGAGAGCGAGCAAAGCTCGCCCGATAGTTTGATGCGAAGCATCGCCAGTTGAACACAAAAACCACTGTCTTCGTGTCACTGATGCACCTACTATCGAGAACTACTTTGGTCCCTCGGCTGCAGGATGTTGGCTCAACTATAGGATAAGATTAGTACCTGAGGATTAATTTGGCTCAACTGTAATGTAACGCGCCCAAAAAATACTATCCCTACACTTATGTATTATTCACACAGTAACTCTGTCTGCTATTCATTTCCATTGTTTATTATTCACTTCGACTTGTTCACTTACTTATTTTCAAGCTCACGCGCTCTGTATCCGAACTCCTAATAATCATGATCCTTGCTCGACCTAATCTCGGTTTTATATATCTCTACCTAGGGTTTTTCGAAGCTTCCAGAAATTTCTAGTGAATTTCTAGAGATTCTACCAGACGTCTCCATGTCATTAGCACTAGAGTCAGTTGCGTTTGCCACCCGTATAGCAGGCATGTTGAGATGAAAGTCTATCCTGTAGTGGTTCTATTCGCTACATACATATTAGTTTCGAGTGAATATGGACTACAAAAGGAATGGTTAGAAGCTGATGTGGAAGAATAAATTGATATATACCACGGTAATCCTGAACTATGGGATATTATCTTAACGTGTAATCACAAAGTGGAGAGAAATAATGCCTCAACGGAAATAGCGAAAAATTCATAACCTAAGAAATTAATTCAAGGGCCGTTAAACACACTGCATTAAATGCTGCATTTTGATTCTTTATTTTGATGCAAAGAAAAATTAAACTTGTCATACATAAAATATTGTGTGGTGCGCTTTGATTTTATGCATTCACCTTTGCTTCAAAATGAAGAATCAAAATGCAGCATTCAATGCACCATGTCAAACGGCCCTAAAAGTGAATATGAAAAATTAATAAACAGAAAGACAAAATTCGAGCATGGTACTGATGCTTTCATCATTGCTAGATAAGAACTGTGCGCAGAATGAACATATATTTGTGTGTCGTAGATTTAATTACAAACTTCAGCATTTTGTTTGCTCATGAAATAATCCAAAAGGCTTTTGTCAAATTATCAACTGATCGAATGAATCAATTACTTCAATTAATATCTCAAAAAGTCATACCGATTGATCCGGTCAGAAATTTGGTGATCTTAACAAATCATTCTAGTTATCTTCCGTAGGAGTATAGCAAATCTTTATACCCAAAAATTGTGTATGCCGTGACAAGAGCGTGAATTTATTGCTGTACGCAGGAGTTCATAATATTTATAGCATGACGTAGGAAGTTTGCAGAACTATGGCGATCTCTTGGAAACTTCAGACATTTATTGTACGAGCAATAAATTCTTCAAGAAAAGATTGGAAATATCTAATCATTAGAATTGATATTGATATATACAGGGTATTTCATCACTTCGGATACATACGTTAAAGGTACATGTTGTTTGATATGCTGATTGAGAATCTAAAAGAATTTTTCTTAAATTAGAAAATTTAATTTACATGTTCTCGGTAAGAGAAACTTTGTTGACACTGCCACTGGATGGATGATTATGTGAAACTTTATAATAAGATCCAATGTCTATTATTGAATAACTGCTAATAATTGAATTGCGTTATAAGTAAGTTAATGTAATTTTATTCTGTTCGTAGTAGACTGGCAGATTTGTTTCTTTGGTGAAGGATACATAAACTTACTTGACTTTGTGAAAAAGTTGGAGACTTATTTTAAAAGTGGGTGACGCGGACGGATTTAGCAATATTGAATTAGTGGACCTCGTGCTAGCATACATAATATGGAGAGCATGAGTTATCCTGGACATCGTAAGTTTCGAAAAATTTCAATAATAATAATCATAAATCCGGATTCCATATGATACATTTATTTTCACATATCAATATCTTTGAAACATGATCAACTATTATCAATTGTGAATTGGTTTCATTAAAAAAAACAATTTTGTTTGTTTCTCTTACAAGCATTATGTAATTCAGGTTATTATCTACTTGTATGGTAATTTTTCAATAAGACAATGCCGTACTAAAAAAACATTGTGAGGACACGACCCGTAATTTTCCGAACTCTCAAAATAATTCTCTTTGATTCGTAATTAGCATATCAAACAACATACACTCTTAACGTATGTACCCGTAGTTATGAAACATCCTGTATAGTATTAATTCTACCGTCATATCCATATTATAACCATTTCTAAAACAATAGAACAGAAATATTATTTATTAAGCGTTTCATATCTATTGTTCATGATAAATGTAAAGCATACAAAAAAAAAAAAACTTTAATATATGAAGATCGCAGTCTATATTTCCTAACAAAATTTTCAGATGAATTCTTATTCATCCAAGAGGAAGAGTGACTGAAGGTGTGCTGTTTTCACTTAACAATATACCAGCTCGATTCAGTTTTGCAGAAAATCATCGCACAAGAATTCGAATTTATTGATCATCGTTAATATTTTCCTGATTCAATTCAATCAGTTCAATTTATTCTTTCAAGACTGAAAAATACAGAAAATTCCTTTTAATCGAAGACTAGTTCGCAGATCCCAATCAATGATTTTCTTCCAGTCTAGCGTTACTTATTTATAACTGTATTAAGTGTGTCCAGTTAAGGGAATAATACGTTGAATGAATCATTTTTTATCTCAAAATCGGCTGAAAATATATGACTATTCAGCATTGCATGCTATTTGCAGTGGCAATATAAACTTATTCTTCGAAAAGCAATGAATATTTCTTGTACCTCCAAAAATATTGGAAAAATCAAAATACCAGCTTCTCTTCTTGAATACGTCTATATTCTTAGATTCTCTGTATGTATTCTTCTTAGCTGAATGACATTTGCATTCAAATTTTTGTAGATACGCCACTGACTACAAAAATCATAGTCTGTAGGCGCAATGCGCTTTGCGGTAGAAAAAGTAATTAGTTTTTAACTGTTATTTATTTATGAATTCATAAGTTCCTAAAATATTTCAGTTTTTTTGTATATGATAAATATTTTCGAACATCATTTTCAACACAGTAATATTTCTATACAATATATTTTTCATGAAGTGAAAGAAAAAGCAAATCAAAATGATAACAATGCAAAAATAAAATATGCACGAGAACATGCAAGTAAAAATTCATAGAACATGAACGCAATAACTTCCACTGATTTATAGAAGCGTTTTCGACATTTTCAACTATATGTGAATCATATAATCCTGGAACTTATGATCAAAGGAAATTAATTCATTATTTTCCATAAGTCAAGTTGTTTTCGATCTCGCAAGTAGACCATATTTTTTCTCTAGAATCTAAATGAAGTAGACTACTGCACTCTTCGCAAGACTATCGCTCGTGAATCTGTTATTGTTTCTAACTATCTTCAGTAAAGAATGAGAATCTATATTTGACGCGTATA
This sequence comes from Dromius quadrimaculatus, assembly GCA_963989225.1. NCBI lineage: Eukaryota > Metazoa > Arthropoda > Insecta > Coleoptera > Carabidae > Dromius > Dromius quadrimaculatus. The sequence continues at coordinate 52,435,519 of OZ022325.1, read as the reverse complement.
TATTCATTTTTTATGTGTGCTAGTCGATTTCTCGAAAATGGCTTAGTCAATTTAGATAGCTTGAAATCTGTTCTATTAAGCCAGTTTTGAATATAGTACCATATTAATATTATTACGATAAAACCAATAGCCTTTTAACGTCACGTAGAACTATCATTCGATCCAATATAAATGTGATCTTATATAATACATGAATAATATAATTCATCACATAAATAATTTATAACAGGGTATCAAAAATGTATACTTCTACTGAGTCTTCCTTGATTTTCTTCATATCTTTCGCAATTTTTCAAGAAATTGCTCATCGATTTATGGTAGCTTAGTCAGAGAAGCAATTGAAATACTTAAAGAACCAAATAATTTTAATCACACTCTGATGATTTTGAATAAGCTAATGTTTGGCTCTCTATAAATAATAATACACATACATAATGACTGTGTTTTGTTTGTTGTAGTTCTCTGTATCCTTTGGATTATAAAGTACGTTGAAAACTTGTAGACACTGCAGTTGTGAGCCAAATCTATAGCAAAGAGTAGCGCTACGCTGTCTAGGTGAAATGTTGTGTATTTTGTACTTTGGGATGTGTGCGGAGTTGTACCAAATAGGACATATTCCTCTGTTTGGGGTTTTCATGTGGTTTTTCCTCAAACCTTGGGTGAATGCCAGAGGATTTTTTCAATTTTTGTTCTGAATGTAATATCGATGTTATCACATCTTGTATTCTGTATATTTTTAGTATCTAGCTACTTGCCTTATTCATTTTTGTATCCTTGTTTTCTGAAGATGATCCTTGGTCAAAAGATCGGAACGTCAAGAGTTTCAAATGAATATACAGATTTTAGAACAAACAACAATTTTATATTTATTCAATTCTGGAAATATGTATAGATTGTTAAGTAATTTTCATTACATAATTTTGTTCGAAAGAATATATCTCCAGGATTGTTTTATATAAACATCATTATCATCTGGCCCGCGGCTCCGGAACTGGAGAGAAGAACACAGAATATCGAATGTGTAGGAGCAATAATTCATTTCAATATATCTTTAATATTGTGAACTGAATAAAAATAATATAATTGAAATAATTATGCACCGACAAAAATGTTCAGTTGGAATGAAGATTATTTAATTTCACGAATTTTGTTTCAATATATAATAATAAATCCGATGAGACAAAAAACAAGAAATAATAACCTCATATAAAATATAATCTAAAATAAAATAGGGTCAAAGTGTCGATGTACTACTTCACATTCGATTTCAATGAAACTTGGTGGAAAGATTTGTCTAAGCCGGTTTAAGCATCACCAATATAAAAACCGAGTGTGTCCGCAAATAGTTATTTTTTTTTCCATATTTGTAATGCTGAAACAAATCTTTTGACAAAGTTTCAACGAAATTGAAGATGAAATAGTGCATCGACAGTTAGATCAGAAATAGAAACCGTCTTAAACATAGACCACAAAAAACTAGAAAATAAGTATTTTTGAATATCCTATGATTTTCAACAGCTTGAAGCTGGCTCCAATGTTGCATCCGAAGAATAGTACATCTCTTTTTTGTTCCTATTAACCGACTTTATAGTGTCGGAAATCGTATGAGATTCAAAAAAACTTATTTTCTACTTTTTAGTTGTCTACGTCGAATTTGTTCCCTAGTTTTCGTAAATATTATTCAAGTGTATGAATTATAAGCTGAAATAATATGCCTTTCATTGAGTGAAAAGATTCAAAATATAAAATAAAGTTATTTATTTTACTATTTTTTGTTGAGTCTCAATCTATATGTTTAAATTAGTTTGTTTGCACTCGTTTCCTGTACACTTGAAGGTTATATGCGTACGCTGTCTATATTGTCAACCTTCATTTTAAGGAGACCTATGAAAATTTGAACGATAAACTATAACGTATTCGGCGACTCCCAACTCGGCACATTTACAGGTAGTCTCTGCTATAATGACTCCCCAACTCGGCACATACGAGTATCTCAGGTACCTGCGATTATACCCAACTCGGCACACTTGCAAGTAGTCTGGACATTCTAATGTTTTTAAATAAAATAAAATCAATTTTATAGTTTTTTTTTTTATAATCATACAAAATTTGACATACAATAATACAAAATCAAAAAATAAGTAGGTTGCATCATACAATAAGAATAATAATTTCAGCGTGATCGTGGATTAACCTTTTTGTCGCTATTACTCGATCTCTGGACTCGCTCATAATATGAAAAATGCTTTGCACTTTCGATTAATACACCTCTACTTCACTTCACCAGATGAAAATTTTCGATTCGATTTACTGTTCTACAATCAATAGTGTTGTTGCACGTTGGCTAGCTATAGTTGGCGAATTGATTTCTTTGAAGTTGTTGATTGAACTGTTAGATTGATAATAGATAGCTACTAAACAAAATATTTTAATTTGTATTTTTCTTAGGTGTTAAGCCGATAATAGGGATGGGTCTTCCTGCAAACACTTGTTTAAGATGTGCCGAGTTGGTCATAAGGATTACCACCAACCCTTGACTGATGTCCCATCGGGAGATTAAATGTGCCGAGTTGGGATGTGCCCAACGTATTTTTCCCGTTTATACCACCGGAGGTTCTCATAATTATAATGTCTAATTTTCTCAACTCCAGTCTCGAACATTTTCCCCATAAAACATGCGTGTTATCCGTATTAAATTTGACATTTTTTATCTAACCTTGCTCTTCATAATGAATTCAAAAACTTTATTGGTCAGTATTATTAGTTTATCTCGTCATCTAAATTACACAGCTTACAAAAAAAATCGACTTGATTAAATTCAAACAACCGTAATAGTATTGTATACGCATGCGTCAATTCGTCCGTATCCGTAAAAAGTTGAACTAAACCAGCATACGTTTATATGGATGCATGGGGATGCAGCCTCATAATTTTAAAATTTTATTGGAAGACTCATGTAATTCAAAAAAAAAAATCATAAAGCCATACAGTCTGCTTCACTCCAAAAAATACAGTAATTTGTTTTACAAGTACAAAAAATATCAGTTTTTGGTATGAATAAGAAAATGCGATTTCACGAACCCCAAAATCGTATATTTTATACGTATTAAACATAATATTTTCTCTTCTTTTCCACTTTATCATTAAATTGTGAGAAATTGTAGTGACATTCGATTGTCTGAATCATTTTATCATATGCTTATTTCAGAAGATTTAAAATAATAATTTCATGCATAAACATGAATTAAATTGATCAATCATCTAATTTTCAATCTGACATAATTGGAAAATGAAGCCATCAACCATTCAAAAAAGAGAATATTCTACTATCCTCAATTTATTGAAGTGACATAAGTGTCAAAATTTGGATTCCATGTGCTTGGAATCGTGAATAAGAGTTTCAAAGCTACCAACATGAGATATCCAGTTCCACTAAAATAACTGGCGCATTAGATTAATATTCAAATCAATATTAACACGTTCAGTGCCAAAACCGCACTAGTGCGTCCCAAGCATTGTTGCTGCAGCGAGCATGTCGCACTAGTGCGTCATAATAATTCCGTATTTCATCCTGAATTTATTTTTTCTTGCAATCAAAACATCAAAAATAACCATATTTGGCTTGGAAGAAGATATTTTTACGCATTTAAGTTCATAAAAATAACTTACCTTTCAATTAATAAGAAGTCGGACAACAAAAAAAACATAGCCGTCCGTATGTAACCTATGCTAAACCCAGTATTTTACTTTAAACGTAAGTCAATTTCCATATAGTGATTATTGATAGAACAATTGTTACTGAGATAATTGAGCTTCGTTGAAGATAAACCGAGAATTGAAATACTGGCCCTCAGCCAGCACTGAAAGTGTTAATAGACTGGGAGCTAGTGACAGGTGGGGTTCTCCGATTTTATACCGCTTGCCTTTTTGAGCGTTGATAATTTACCTCTAAATAAGAAAGATAAAAATGTTATTAAGCGATGCACGCTTTCCGGTCATAGTTCAAATTCCAATTAAAGGTCTGAAAAAAAAGGTGTTTTTTTCCGTGATACCATATTGCATGCCTTTGTAATGTTGAATAATTGGAATTAATCTAAAGCCAAGTATTGAAAGGCAAGCGATTCGCAACAGCCCAAGTGGCTCAAAGAGTTGCGTGAACTTGTGAGAAAAATATGAGAAATACCGTGTTTCCAAATTGCATGCCAATGAGAAAAATTAAAGTTTCAGTCATAAAACCCTTGTAAAAAAATTGGCAAGCATTTCTCGTTGGCGCAAGGGTTTGAAATTTGGGGGTAATCTTGCATAAATTTTGCACCAATTAGCCGTGATTCGAAATTGCATGCCATTTCAACTATAGGTAATTTGCTTGATGAATTGTTATTGAGAAAATTGGCATGCACCCCAGGATGTCCCAAAATGGAGGCATGCATTGAGGAAGTTGCAAAAAAAAAAAGAAAAATTTCCGTCATTTTATTTTGCATGCCATTGTGTATTTCGTTCAAAATTATTTTTTTCAGACGACACAAAGAATGGCAAGCATGTTGCTCAGGCTCATCATTGATAAATTTTGGAAAAAGGATTGAGAAAAAGTGCTCGTAAATTAATTCAGTAAAATTAACAGGGATTATTCTGCGAATTTATTTATTCAAATTTTTTGACTTATTTCAAACAATAATGGCCTAGGTGAGTCTCTTCCAAAATATTGCAGAGAGCTACAATTCAAATTATTCATAATGTTTTCATAGCAACAATTCCAAAAATATTCAATTGAAATCACTGGAAACATCAAATTTTCCCATTAAAATCAGTATTAGCTCTAACTGGGTATAACATTGAATTGCAACCAATAAGGCACTAGAATAATACAATATCAAAGAGTCCTAGTAAGGACGAAACACGTATGTACAGTTGACATCCCAACTTCTGAATTTGTGAAACATTAACGTTTTGAATCTTGCTATCAATAAAATAATAATCACACATATCAACAACGAAAAAAATAATAATTATGTTCTTACTTTTCCTCCGGAATGTGAATAAGTTATGTGGATGGAATATTGTTACAAAATACATTTTTGAAAGTTAAACTGCCTTCATCTGGATCTTAAGAGTAGGTATATCTTCATTATCAGGCAAAAATACTATTATCATTATCATCAGAAGAAAAAATTTATTACCATAGAAAAATCATACTCAGATAGCTAATGGGATGTTTCATAATATAAATAAATAGGAATGGAAAGGAATCTGAAATTGGCAATAATTGCTCAAATTTCCATTTCTTCATCATAATTATTGTCAATTTCAGGTTCCTCTTCAGTAGTTTCACCACTTATTTGAGAATAAGTGTCGCTGTCATCATCGTCCGATTAATCTTTATCGTCCTTATCGTCGGCCCTTTCTACAATATCATGCTCTTTATTAATTGTAGGAAGAGTTAAGTCTCAATTTATGATTTTCTTTATTAATTTACGATGATCATCTCGACTTTTGGAGTCATTTTCAGGTATCTTTATTATAAAAAATATATAAATCATAAATTGAAACTTAACTCTTCCTACAATTATTAACTTTGAATGTTTCAACTTCTCCCCAATGAAAAAAAATCATGCTCTTTAACTCTATTCATTTTCATACTATTCTTCACTTATTTATGCCAAACGGAAAACTTACTGGTATAAAAGTATTGTTTATGAATCTAATTGTATTACTTTGAATATATAATCTGCACTATTATGAAAGATTTACCTTCTGCCATGTCTATAATTACAAACTTAGTTGATTCTAGGGCATATTTTCTTGATTTTTTTTTTTCATTTGTAAATGTTTGTCTTATGTCATATGCATTAAATTTTTTTATTCTAACTTGAAGCATAAGTATTCCTTTACTGAAATACAAAATAAAATAACGGAAATATTCTTACTTTTTATTGCCACTTTTTCCAAAGTTACAGAGTTACATGCATACCATTTTCCAAATGAATTTAAAACAGCATTTATTAATGTGATATAAAATGGCAGGCAGAATGAAGTCGGAGAAATTTTGCGTGTTTTTTATGCAACTTCCATCATCATTCAAAATATGAAGGGCTTGAGAAACATGCTTGCCATTTCCCAAATTAATTTGAAAAAGCATTTATTGATGTAATACCGAATGGCAGGCAGAATGAAGTCAGAGAAATTTTGCTAGTTTTTTATGCAACTTTCATTATTATTTAAAATATGAAGGGCTTGAGCAACATGCATGCCATTCTAAATTTATAATTATTTCACTTCAAAATAAAGATTTTGCTCCATTTGAGGTAGTTTGAAATCACGGCAAATTGATGCAAAATTTATGCAAGATTACCCCCAAATTTCAAACCCTTGCGCCAACGAGGAATGCTTGCCAATTTTTGTACAAGGGTTTTATGACCAAAACTTCAATTCTTTTCATTGGCATGCAATTTGGAAACACGGCATTTTTCATATTTTTTTTCACAAGTTCATGCAACGCTTTGAGCCACTTGGGTTGTTGCGAATCGCTTGCCTTTCAGTATTTGGCTTCAGATTAATTTCAATTATTCAACATTACAATGGCATGCAATATGATATCACGGAAAAAACCACTTTTTTTTCAGACCTTCAATTGGAATTTGAACTATGACCGGAAAGCGTGCATCGCTTAATAACATTTTTATCTTTCTTATTTAGAGGTAAATTATCAACCCTCAAAAAGGCAAGCGGTATAAAATGGGAGAACCCCCCCCCCCCTGTCACTAGCTCACAGTCTATAATCTTTAGATTAACTAGAAGTTAGAAGATACAAACTATGTAACGTGATTTACTGGGCGCATACGAATTGGGCACGGATCCCAGGTAGCTGTAATCCGTACATACGAATTGGGCACGATGACCCGCGATAATCCCCTTCAGTGCACAGGTATAAATCATAAATATTCCCAACCTACCTGAAAATGAGAATAGCAATAATAAATAAAATATTATTTTTGTTCATTCATAAGATTTTTAATCGATTGTACTCCTACGGACAGATCAATTTCATCATCGTTAGAATCTAAACTTCATCATTCTCAGCACTTAAACCACTCATATTAATTTGATACTATCTTATTTGACGAATAGTACAAACATCAGTCCGCGGACTGTTTGATTGTCAACAGACTGGTTTGCGGATGAGTGACACGTTGTTGGAACGCTTGACAATAGTCGAAATCCACAATTGAAGTTTGTTGGAACGCTTTTTTGATAATGTGCATGCGTTGGACAGTTCCGGTAAGTACCTGTACTTGTTGGAACAAACCTAATTGTCATGTTTTAAAATATTTATTAAATTGGGAACGAGACCCTGTGAAGGATTAGCGTACAATCTACATGCTGGATCAGATTATCTGCCTCGACCGTTGGCTACTGCAGAGGATAATAAGGGTCACGTGCTCAATTTACTTGCACCGGATTTACTTTTGTACAGTTGCCATGGCGACTTGTTGGAATACCAAAATGGATTACTTTTGTATGTGATGTAGTGTTATAATTTGGCGTTTTATTCAAGCAATAGAAGAAAAAATAATTCCTCAAAATTTCTTTTGCTCATCATATAATACCATTTACGTTTAAAAATTTCAACTCCGTTGTTCAGTGTGCCCAAAAACAAACATTTAGATAGACAGAATCAACATGTCTAAATTTAACTTTTCAGAGCACTTAAATGGAAAACTTCGAAAGGAGAAATCTAGTGGCCAAATATAATTTCTTTGAGCCATTACCAAGATATTTGATATCAGAAATTACAATCAATTAAAAAATACATGGACGTGGTAGGTTTCATGTTGAATGAAACCTTAAGGTCTGTCATTCATCGCGCTGAATTAGGTTGAATAAACATTGATTTATTATTCTAAACTTTTTTATATAAATTTTTGGGAAAATTTTTCTTGAAGAATCATTCAATTTTCCAATTCTTCATTTGAAAGGCTTATATCTGTATGTCCGCAAAAATTTGAAGAAATAAGCTTTCACGCACAAAAGACACGTCGTTCTCTATTTTAAAAGTAGAGAGGGTAATTTCTGATATTCAACAGGGAAATTGTTGAATATAGATTAATCTACTTTCTGTATGAAAAGAATTGAACAAATTACATACTACGCAATCAAATCGAAAACTGATTAATGCCATTTTTAATAAAATTTATAGTATTGGTATAGGCAAGTTGAAGTTTTATAAGGTAGTTCTCGAATTCCTGCTTTAATAAATATAATTTTTTTGTAACTGCTCCTAATTACATCCAAAAAACTATTAAAAATGTAGAAAAAATGTTATTGAATAATTAATTCCAAAAATTTCAGATGAAATTTGGGAACTCCTGTGATTCTCTAATATCCGTGAACCAGAAGGTTCTCAAATGAAGTAAACTGACAAATTAGAAATGAATACAAACTTCAAGATTTTACTGAGATGTCTGGCACTAAAATATTTAACATATGTAGACACCTGCGATTAGTGAAGAATGTTTGCTCTCTTTTTTGTTAAGATGAACGCGTTGCAGCAAGCGACCTTGAACCGCACATCTGACTCACGCAGCTAAAAATGCTGCTGTTGAAGCTGAACTGATGGAACATCCACGCACACAAACTAACTTTGATAAACAAACACGCGTACAATTGCGTACGTATTCTGCTAGACAGCAGTAAAGGTGAAGAACCTATGGATCACTGAGCATTGGAAATTATTGGTGAGGTAAATATTTTCTGAAACATTGAATTCAAGTAATTGTATATCATGAGAATCTGCTATTCATCCAACATCCATGTAGTTATTCCCACGGTGAATCTATAAAAATAATTATAATTATGTATGGTTAATTTTTGGAGCAACAAGGTCAATCAAAATTACATGTGATTGCGAAAAGATTCGTCCATAAATTAATATGAATATAAAGAGGAGAGGATATCCATCTAATCAACTGAAATTATCTATTAATGACAGTCTGATATTTTGCGTGAAAGCTTGATGTAAAGAATCGATATGACTGTTGATCTCGCTGTTGATAGAATTAAAAATCTGCATTAGGAAAAAAAGAGGTGTTTGGAATGAGGTATCTGGCAGTGATTAATTGTTGGTTGGTGTGTGGGGTTCGTGCTAACAAAAATAAACGTCATTTACTAAATCAAATATGGGGGATGCGAGAAAAGTTACAGGGGTGAAATTAGACAACCCTTTCATAGGAGATTATATCAACACTAATATCATTGTAAATCACAAGACGAAAACTTTCTTATGTAAATACAACTCATTAAACTAATAAATCACTACAAATCAGTCCAATTCGATGAATCTATCGAAAATATCAGTTAATTTAATGATTCTTTAATTCAAATAGCACACTATCATATGAATGGACAATCAACAGCATCAGGTTCATATGGTAACTTCATTTCATTGATTATGAATATCATTCTAATTGTACTGAATCGAATGAATAAATTGAAAATCACTTTATATATGCATATATCTCAACGAAATTGGATCAAATATGTTGACTTCAATTTTTGCTATAACATAACCTGAAGAAATAGAAACAAAATAAGGAAATACAGCAATTTACAACACATTCGGTGGCATATCGCTCATTCAAAGAATCCTAAATGAATTTAAAAAATAGCGCACTTACTCTGAACCACCAAGAATGTGATCACAGCTCAGATTCCGACAATACTAGATTTTGAATTCTGAGAAAAATGAGAATGAAAGGTTTATACTAGCTTTGTCACAATGAATTTGGCACAACCAACAAGAATATGTTTTGTAGCCACTTTTGAGATCTGGACTACTTGATGTTAATAATCGAAATGAAATTTCGATCCAATCTCCCACGATTACAATTGTATGACAAACGGTATCATTGTTTCGAAAGATACATTTAATATTTTTCGAACGTATGTACTCATTCAATTTATAGCTTCAAATCCTTTTGATAGGCGCTAATGTATCTATTAGCGTTCATGATGTCTGCAAAGTGAAATTATTGCTCGCTTCAGTTGATATGGATCTCCAAGTAGTCGTGGAAGCTGAAAACAAAGTTCACTTGCGAGAAATTAGGGTGGTAGATTTTTGCTGTCTAACTCGGTTCCGGCTATTATCAACGTGCATTCCAAATTTAGTTCTGTCTTACAGCGTCATTTCATGGGACTCTGTAACTCCATGCTATGAAATGACAATGTTAGAGTTATTGTTTGCTGATAAATTCATGAATGTCCTTCAAATGGATTTAAAGCCACAAATTGGATAGATGCGTCTGAAAATATCCAATATATTTTGCAAAAGATAATGTCACTTGTCATACGGTTGGAATCGTGAAAGATTAGATGTTGAAAAACTAAATTGTGAGTCAAACGAGAGCATCCAGTAATTTAGATGTCTTACCGATCAAAACTCTGTAGAATATCGTAAAGAGAACTCTGCCGCAGAGTAAGGTCCTTGTCTCAAAAAAATTAGGACCCCGATGGTATGATTGCTAAACATCAGTTGGCACTATGTTGATATGTATCTAGACTGGATAATCTGAAAAAGGTAAGTAATGTTAGGCAGAGGTAATTTTCTAATAATTTTCATTGAGCTCTATTATTAAGAAAAGCTTCAAATACTTTTTTCTATTACTCAAAATATAATTCAAATAGCTGCCGCTATGGAAAATAGATGGCTGCAGCACCTCCAATTATAATAATTGATTAGAGCTGCTCGACAGATCGGTAACTTCTTAAGATTGAGGCAAACAAAAATTGACTGCAGCAACTAAGAAATAACTGCGCAGACTCCACATGCGGCAACTTTTTGGGATCAATGAGAATAGAATTGATAATTGACCGCAGTAACTTCACGGAGTCAAAGAAAAAAAATTGATTGCATTACTCGGACAAATCGCAGGTACTGCGGTTTGTTTTGTGCGTTGTATGTCAAATAATTGAATAAACAGATTTAGAACTACATGAAGATAAAAAAATATCATGAATTTTTCATACCACTCATTATACTACAGCGCGAGTCATACTTTCATAGTATTATGTCGGGAACTTCCACGCAAACATTACCAACAACACTGTTCAAAGTCTCAACTCAATCAGATGAACGATGCGTGAACGAACAGTTATCCATTATTGCACGTTGATATTATTATCTCAGATTCAAGGAAAAGTTATTGTTACATACATCATATGCCCAAGCGCGGATAATCAAGGCTCACTGTATCTCGATAAAATATTTCAGATTGATTTTGGGACATTGAGAGAAACTTTTCAACTGAATATCAATGAAAGTGTAGTAATATAATAAATATATTGGAATTTTACACTTTTCAACATATGCTGCACATGAAAACGAACATAATCTTAGGTGAACATATTCTGAATGAAGCAGCCCGTTTAGTAGAACTATTGATATTTTCTGTGAGATGATTATTATTTTGCAACTATGATCATTATAACATGGTTCAGGATTGATGAAAATGAGAAAAAACTTTCATTTCTTTCGGTACCCCAGAAGTAAATAACTATTGGTATTGTTCTAATGATATTCCGAGAGTCAGATTTTGCAACAATAATTCTTATGTCATGGCTCATAAGCATTCCTTCAGGATTGACAAAAATAAAATGAAACTTTCATTTGTATAGGCATCTCAGAAGTATATAATTATCCCTTTTGTTATAGATGATAGTTCAAGAATTGAATTTTGCAACAATAATCCCTATGATATGCCTCATAGGCACGATGTAGTACATCTTTGCTAAATCATTCATGATTGACAAAAATAAAGAAAATCTTGGATTTGTTCAGTCATCTTGGAAGTAAATAATTATTATGTTATAAATGATGATTCAAGAACTAAATTTTGCAACAATAATCCAAATGATATGCTTCATAGGCACGATGTATCATCTTGCTTATAATAGAATTTGGAACAATGAATAAGCGAAATATCGTGCTTACTCAAAATTTTCTGATAAATTCTTATTGTGTCACAAATTATGAAGTGAATATCTAGCTTACTAATTCTCGGCTGCAATTATGGCAATAAATTTATTACGGATGATCGGTAATACAATAGATTGTATGAACAAGCATTTCGATATGTTCCTAAAAATATAATAAATATCATTAGGACTTGTTTTTCAAATATCAATATCGAATTAGGAAAGTGAAATCACTTGATGAATAGTTCTGGACCGATACATCTGAGACAGCTCATATTTCAAGTTTTTACAGTTGTTGAAGTATTTTTTGACTAACTTTTCTATTTTCCATGTAATATGTGTATGTATATTCTCTTCAAATCGAATAATAAAAACTTATAGAATAGACAACGGTGAAATATGCAATCGCTGAATCATGAAACAAATGAGTAACTACATACCACATCTCTTTTATACAGCATCTGGCAACATCAATATATTTTCCAAACCTGCAGGACATTCAACGTCAATTTTTCATTCGTTCTCGTTTTGAATATTTGATCCCAAATGACGCATTACCAAAGCGAATAACCAGAAATTTAAGCGAATCGATCATGGTGATAGGCTGTGCCTTGCGCAATATATTGCTCCTCCTCGTAACCCCTAAAGAGTTTCCTGTCCGAAATACAGATATTGGTTATTATTAGAACTGCCAACTGTTTTGTGTTTATTCAAAATTAAAATGCATCTTTACACTTTTTTTCGTGAATACGTCTGACTCGATATTAAGATTTATTGGTGCAAATTCGAACAGCAATTCAATTTACCACTAATTAAATTTGCGGGTGAAATTATAATTCAATATAGTACCTATCTTCTGCGAACGTTTCAACAAAATCACATGATGGCCGATTTGCAAAAAACTCTTCCTGTATTTGTTATAATAAATTATGAAAGAGTATATTGTATTTATTATTTTTATTTTATATTGATAAAGCTTGTTCGGTCTATTTCATTGAAGTGTGTTTATTCTGAAATAAAATCTTTCGGAAAAGTTGTAAACAGTCATTTGCTTCCCCATTAGGATCTCGAGAGCTATAATAACTATGAGACTGTTTAATGACCCCTTATACCACTAAAATTTATTGTGGAAGCTATTTGCACAGTTACTTATGTTCTGTTTCAATCACATTTGTAGTTCATCTTCAACATCACTGTTTCTTTAATTTAGGTATCACATAAATGGTGAAAAATTTCTGTGCGCGTGCTTTGTTTCCCTCGTAAACAATAGAAATTGATGAAGTTATAGGTTATGATGACGATTTTTTTCAATTTGATACCCATATTATAATATTGAAATTAGTGTGACGTTATTTTTATGACCATATTGTTCTCAGCAAACCTTCTCATTTAATATCCATATCATGGGGATACATGAAAAATAACTGGTCCGACATTTTTCGAAGTCACCCATATTGGATTTGAAATGATGTCACTTAGAGTACGTTTCATTAGATGACTACAACGGTCACGATCACGACCGCCGATTTTGCTGTTCACTTATTCTTGAACTGACAAGCTGTGGTTAGGATCGAAAAGTAAATCAATAATAAAGTAACATGTAGCAGAATGGATATATGAATAGAGAGAATCCAATATGTTTGTGTAAATATTGAGCGCTCTTAAATAATGAATAATGTTAATGAGAGACCATGAAATTATCTGTCATATTAAACAACAAGAAACAAATTGAAAAGACACATCTTTTCATTCAATTTAAACTTCTTGGCGATTTCTACAATAATTAACACAATGATCTCTTCGACCCACCTTTCAATCGCGGACTTTGTGAGCTTGAAGTGGTCGAGATCAACGACGTCATATATGACGTATTTATCATGAATGCCAAGACCGCGATCGTCTTGTGGAACGATTATTAAGGCGACATGAGCGTTGAGGTCGTCTAGTAGAACGTACCCTTAGTTAATCATGCATTATCGTCCAAACTGAACGTGTTTGCAAAATTTCAGCTCAATCAGATGGTGATAACTGTTTTAAAATTCAGTTGCAAGGTTTGACCCGTAAACTAACAAAGCAAGTTAAATAAAAGCTTGTAATTAGAGTGGAGTTCAACACACTGAATTTTTAATAAGTAATAATAAATAATGTAATTGATAATAATTATTACGAGGCCGATAAGCATTGGTTGTAATATTCATATTTTCAATATGATTGAAATGAAAATCTCAATCGACTTTTTTGCTATGGATATAGTTTAAAAAAACTAAAAAACATGCTTTTATGATGAACCGAATTAAAAAGTAAGAAATAATTTTTGATATAAAAATGAAGTAATTGACGAGAAAATTAATGTTATTGTGGAAAAAGCGTAAGGTGCTCGATATCAGTTGTTCTAAATATTCTATTGGTACGATTTCTGAATGTAGAGTTAGTATGAAAATATGATACGAAACATCTCACGCTTTTTTCACAATAACATTGATTTTCTCGTCAATTACTTTAGTTTTATATTAAAAATTATTTATTACTTTCCAGTTCGGTTTACCATAAAAGCGTGTTTCCTAGTTTTTTGAAACTATAATTGATTTTCTATTTTTTAGTTTGATCTCCTATAAAAAAGATATTTGTTAATAAAATCAACGTTGACTAAGCCTACTTCGCTCGCATAGCAGCTTACCATCAACCGAGCTCGCTTCGCTCGCACAGCGGTCTACTGTTGACCGAACTCGCATTGCTGGCTTACAGTTAACCGAGCTGCGAATGTGGTAGCCGATTCTCAGGCTCCCGCTCCGAAAGCGAGTATTTATTCTTGATGATCCTTATCAGGATATTGGGATAAACTTAATAAATTATTGTATTGTCATCGGTCCTTGAGAAGTTTGCAAAGTTTTGATTTAATTTGACGTCTCTAAGTGGGTGAAATTCACGTTCAAAGATTCCGTTAGATAGATACAGGTGAAGCTAATAAAAGTGTTATAAAAAATAGTAGTCCATGAAAGTCGGATTTTTCGGATGCTAAAGAATCATGTATTTCTGGAGCAATCGAACAAATAGAATAATTATATCGGTGATCTATACAGGGACTGTGAAAATAGTTAATGTATTTGTTTATTTTCAGATAATCCAGGAAGTCCGCCAGGATGAGGATCCAGGGCGGCAATAATAGAATATCGTCTATTTTCTTCTATATCTTCACGGTCTACCATATACAGGCTGGTAAGTCCCTCTCATTGGATATATATAAACCTATGTAACAAACTTAAATGGTATATGGTTTATAGTATTTTGCGTACTAATCATGAACCAAAAAGAATTTTCTCAAAATCCTTCATTCGAAAAAGGGTTTTAAGTAAGTGAAATGTTTCGGGACACTGATTTGATGGCTACTCGTAAATATCAAAAGTCAATCAATTATTTTGTAGAACATAAAAACTGTGTAATACACAATTTAATGAAAAAAGAATTTGTTCAGTTATTTTGTTGGTTTTTACTAGTGCAGTGATAATTGTTGAATAGCGGGATCTTCCAAAAATTCTTAAAAATAGAAAATGCGTTCACAAAATGGAGAATTAGCGGATATGGTGTTAGTGTACGGGGAAGTGAGACAAAACGCAAGAGCAGTACAGCGTTTGTACGTAGAACGTTATCCTGGTAGGCAACATCGCTGTGAAAATTGGAACTAGTTATCTAAATATCAAATTATTAGAATTTGAATTCAGTTATAGGGGAAATGAAAAATATTCATTCCATTTCTAGTTGTCAGAGTAGAATAAAAAAAAATCTCAAACGGTTAATATGAAGTATTTGAAGGTAATGAGCGCATATTAAGATATACATATTTCTATTCAATTCGAGTTCAATTAAATACAATAAGTAACTTCGTTAGAGCCGATATTCGTCAAACTTAAAAAATCATTTCCTTTCAGGTAATTTTAAGCGTTCACATGAGGCGTAGTGGTACATTCACGTTGTATTATTTAAAGAGAAATAAACGCTGCTGAAATCTGTGTTTGAATTGATTCTTTGTTGAGTGCGTATTTCAACAATCCTAGTCTGCAAATATTTGGAAAACTCATTCAGCGTCTTACAACAAAGAAATTATTTTAAATACAGTGCATGATGGCCCAGCAATTTGTACTCGTCAAATATCAAGAAATTTTAACCATAACGTATCTCATATGTCTGTGTGAAGAAGTCTTAGAGATCAAAGATACCTCCTTTTTTATTTTCAACGTGTTCAACATCTGACACAATCTGACCATCCCCAGCGAGTAATGTTTTCTGTATGGCTTCTACAATATGCTCGAAATCAAAATTTTGTTTTGAATATTATCTTCTGTGAAGAGGCTATTTTTACTCGAAGTGGAATTTATAATTTCCATTATTCCCCATTGTTGTTCACAACGAAATGCTCCTTTCATTCAAACTAGCAATTTCCAGCATCGTTTTTCTGTAAGCGTTTGGGCTGGAACGTTAATTGATCCACACATTTCACCTAACAGAATAAATGCAATCACTATTTAGAGTTTCTCCAAAACACTCTTCCAGAATTGCTGGAGGACATTCCAATAAATATCTGGCAGCATGCATGGTTCCAACACAAGGTTGCACCTCCGCTTTATACTAGAAATGGTGTATGATGGTCGGTGGATAGGGCGCGGTGGTCCTGTACTATGGTCTCCAAGATCACCAGATCTCAGTCCCTTGGATTATTATTTTTTGGGTAATTTCAAATCGCTAGTTTATGATAATCAGTACGCACCGGAAACTCTTGAGAAACTGCAACGACGTATTGAAAACAGCGCAGTATAATTAAGACGAACCAACCATTATCATACCGCTTATGTCTTTTTCCTTATTCAACGTGCTGCATTGTGTATTGCAATGAACGGTGGAATTTTGATTAATTTTTAAATCAAATAGTAAGCATTGACCAACAATCCAGTCGGTGTTCAAATATCAGACACGTGAATGCTAGTCCATGGCTGCTAGATGTTCGGTTGTCAGATATTTGAATGCTAGTTTATTGTTGTCCAACTGCCAGACATCTGAATGTTGACCTATTGTTGGAGTAGAGTATATAAAGCGCGTGAGCCAGCGGAAGAGTAATCATTCAGTAAGAATAACTGTGAGCGATTTTGCGATCGTATTCAATCACGATAAAATTTGCGACAATATGATTTGGAGTTAGTTGGACACAACCATAGACATAGCTTATCATAGTGAGTTATTTCTATGACATGACCGATAAAATATCTACGTTTATTTCAACTGCTGGTTGGATTATTAGTTTGGCTGAAAAAAAGTCAGCCGATTATCATATATATGATCTTTATAGCTTCTGTTATGAGTCTTTTGAACGTGATATTCTCTTTTTTTAATTCAACAGCTTGGTCATATTGAATGGTTCAATTTTATGAAATAAACTACGTTTTGGGTAATAGCCACCTCTAATCAATTTGTACACATTGATAACATTAAGAAAATAGTCTCGTTGAAATTTGCCTATTCATATCTCATTGATGGATCAAAATCATGAATAAATAAATCAGACATTATGGACCCAGGCGATGAAGAACCCTACAAGATTTCGGTATGCCCAGTTCAAAAAGTATACCTCAAGAATACATTTTCAGATATCGCTTGCGGTTCTCGTGCAGTCTCTGCATGCGGATTGCAGATATTTCAAGAATAGGTCCTCAGTACGTGACAATAGTGAAATGAGATTCTGAAAATTATCTCTTCTATGACACAGTCTCTTCATAATAATTTATTATCTTATCATTTTAATTTTTTTAGTAGTCACCATCTCTAAAAGTTAGGCATTTATAACTATGAATGAACTGAGACCGAATGCCATATCTTTTGAAATGGCTCTTTAGATTACTCTTTTTGATCATTATTGCTTCCAACGTACCTTAAATCTTCAGTACCATTTGTAAGATCCACTCTTTCTTCTCATTTTGTTTTTATGTTCATGTGATTTCAACTATGTATTTTGCTGTATAAAATTCTAAAAAGAGATTCATTTACCTATTTTATTTATATGAATATCGACAGATCCGTGTGAATTTTGATCGGTACTATAATTATCTCACACAATGATGCGCTGACATTGTGGTTCGCGGATTTATGCTTGGGTGACCAACTGTGTTCACTGAGGCTGGATGTTAAAGCGCTCACCGGTGCTCTATGTTCGCGCACCACTGGGTATCGGAGTTCGCATTTCCCGGGTCAGGGAAAAAGCGCTGATTTATTTCACTCTACCTTTCAAAGAACAAAAGAGTAGATGTTAATAATGGACTGAATTAGTAGTTCAAGTAGATTTTTGTTGGGTAATCTCGGTAGGTAGTAATTAAGTACTGCATGATATTAGTTTGTTAGACGGTTTTATGTAGCTCAACTTATCGGCGAATGTTTCCAATTTGTCAGTGAGGCTTCACGTACACATACGTAATTATCATTGCAGGGTGTAATCTGTTGAGAATTCGTGCTGAATAATGGATAAAATAGGGATAATACATACTTCATCAATTCAAAGAAAATATAATTTTGAGCTAGAAATCTTAAGTTCAGACTGGGTTATGGAATAAAAATAATGAAGTAATTTGTTTATTCTCGAATGTGAAAATGCAGACAAGATTAGTAGAGTAGTAGCCTAGTCAGGAGATAATTCCACCTTGCAAAAGGTACCTATAGGGAAGCTTTTAATCAGAAACTAGGGTTGAGATTAGGACCGAGAGAGTTTGATTGTAGTCTCCGAATAAATATCTGAAATATCTTCAGAAACATAATTGAGTCGCTAGGTAATAGGAATTTCATTATTTAAGAAATGATTGTATATAGATTTTTGAGAACTTTCGCTCATTTAGCTCAAGCACTTCTGAAAATGTTGATGTTTTCACTTACATGTACTAAGTACAAGAAAGTATTGTGAAACCAACAAAATTCATCTATCGAGATTATGATGGAGATATTTGCTTTGAGCATTTCTGAATCCATTTTGACAATTTTCGGCTTGATGTCGGTACGTTCGTTCGTGCGTGCGTAACTCGCAAATCTCGAAACTGGTTGAACGTATAATGTTGAACTTTTGTATTTAAGACTGGTATAGGGTCTAGCTGTGCACCTCGCATTATGGTTCCAATCGTCTGTACCGGAAATGAACTTTACTTGAAACTTTTTCCGAATTTTTCCAATAAATCCAGAATGATCAACCGTAAGATGTTGAAATTCAGTATTCGAACTTGATCTGATATCAGAAGGGTTACCTGCTATTTTGGTATAAGTCGGCTAAGCCAGAAAAGCACTTTCCTAAGAAAAAAATAAATTCAATTTTGTGCATAAATCTAGAATGATTAGCCATAGCAAATTGGAATTTAGTGTTTGAACTTGTTGTAGCATCAAAATAGTTATCTACTATTTTTGTATCAATCTGCCAAGTCAGTTTTCTTAGTAAGAAGAGAGCACTGAATGTCTTTTGTGTTTCTTCAAATATTTATGATAAATATGTAGATATTAGGTGGCTCTTCTTAGTAACATAAAAAACAAGGCATTATAAACAAAACAAAAATTTGTTAAGTGTCAAAAATACGAACTGGTTTTGATTTAGTTCACATAAAGTGTATGATAATAATAATTATCATTATTATAATACAGTCCAGAAGAAGATTGGGTATAATTGTATACAAATGAGAATATTTTTCCGCCATTCAAAAAAATTTTTGTATATAAATTATTAGATTAACGTGTCTGCATGCGGATGCTTCCAGTGTATAATCCGATTTGCCTTGTTAATTTTTAATCCGAGTAAATGATTTCTAGAACTTTTGAGTATTTGTGAAGGTGATTTTTTGTAAAAATATTATTTCACCAATATGGTCTTTCACAACGTCGAAAATAAAATTTAAGCATAAGTGCACTTCACTTGAAACTTTTTACGAATTTTTCTAATAAATCAAGATTGATCAACCATAGGATGTTGAAATTCAGTATTTGAACTTGGTGCCATATCAAAATAGTTATCAACCATTTTTGTATAAATCAGCTAAGCCGGAAGTCCACTTCATATAACAGTCTTTTCGAATTTTACATGAAAACTTAAAATTGTATCAAGCAATTCTATAACATCTTATTCTGCATGATTGCAATCGCCTGTACCGAAAGTGCACTTCATTTGAAACTTTTTTTCAAATTTTTGCATAAATGTAGAATGATGAACCATAGCATATTGAAATTAATTTTCTGGAACATCAAAATGGTTATATACTATTTTGGTACCAAACGGCTAAGCCGGAAGTGCAGTTTATATAACAGACTTTCAGAATCCACCGTATAAACTTCATGGCTAGTTCCATTGCTAGTTCATAAATTTAAAGCTAATAAAATTATCTACATTTTCACCTTAGTGCTTCTCTGTATCTTGATCAGAAACCGAGAAACGCATTAACGAATTATGAACAAAGGATTATTTTCAATGTTTTCTACTCACTTGTACTAAGTACAACAAAGTATTGAGGAACCGACAAAATTCATATATCGAGATTTTGATAGATATATCCGTTTAGAGCATCCCTGAATCCATTTTGACTATTTTTGATTTGATGTCGGTACGTATGTACGCATGTATGTGTGTATGTGTATTTCAGAATTTGTCAAACGTATAATGCTGAAATTTTGTATGAAAGACTGGTATAGAATCTAGGATCTTGATGTGCAACTCGCATTATGGTTGCAATCGTCTGTACTGGAAGTACACTTTACCTGATACTTTTTTTGGATTCTCCGCATAAAGCTAGAATGATTAGCCGTAGGATACTGGAATTAAGTATTTGAAATTGCTGTAGCATCCAAATGATCATCTCCTATTTTCGTCCCAATCGACTGAGCCGGAAGTGCACTTTTCGAATTTTTCTCATAAATTTAAAATAATCAGTCGAAGAATATTGAGATTTTGTATTGAGCACTTTGATAGCATCTAGTCGTATGTACACCTTGCATTATGATTGTGATCGGCTGAGTCGGGAGCGCAGTTTACTCTGAATATTTTTGAATTTTCCGCATAAATCCAAAACGATTGAACGTAGAATATTAGAATACAGTATTCAAGATGATAGTACTATCTAGATGCTCATATCCTATTTTCATTGAGATCGACTGAGTCGAAAGTGCACTACACTTGACGATCTTGGAATTTTGCGCATAAATTCAGAACTGTTAGGCGTAGAATCCTGGAAATCAGTATTTAGAAATTTTGTACAAGTAAGTCACGTGATGTCCAGGTCTGATTTTTTTCTAAAGTTTACATATCCTGAAAGTTCACAGGACTTTTATTGTTATTTTATTATTATGCAGTCAGTGACATTTATTGAGAACATTTTCGATACCCGTCCTGAATTCAGCACGCATAGAACTGAAAGTTCATTTGTATTCATTCATTTTATCACTTAGCTTGTAATTGTTAACCGACTCCAAAAAAGTGGGAGGATCTGTTTTTGACACGTATGTTTTATGTATGATCTAATCACCGATTCTTCGATAACAAAACAATCGATTTGGATAGTTAGATCTTGAGGTGGTCCAATTTATTTTTCCATGATGTGAAACATAACGCTTTCAAGAAAATCGGAATTTGACATGTTCTTTTTAAGATTGTCGTCGATGTATGCTTTTCTATGTCACGTTTAATAATGACATATGTCTATCACGTGCCTATATTCGTTCGGGTTGCTCACTTTCTGACAAATATCCCCACCACCTGGCTTCACAAGAAATCATAGCTCAAACATACTGCTGCGGTGGCTTGCAAGTGGCAGCACTTCAATTAGTTGTATGCTTTCTTATCTCACACTCGCTATTACGCCTGCACTAAAAATCTGACGTGATCATCACTTGACTTACTTGTACATCATTGGATATATTTTTTGCATTCGATATTCAAACACAAAATTCCATCGTTCCACGGCTAATCGTTTTGAATTTATCCAAAAAATTCTAAAAATCTGTCAAATAGATCATCATTCTTATGCTACAACATTCCTAAATACTGATTTCCAAGCTAACTGTTTCGAATTTATGCGCAAAACAAAAAATCTAGCTGAAGGATACTTCCGGCTCAGTCTATAGATATGAGAACAGCAGACTGAAGTACCAAGTATCAATTCTTCACAGCAAATCGTTTTGAATTCATGCGAAAAATCAAGTAAAGTGCATTTCCGGTACAGATGATTGCAACCATATTACGAGGTGCACATCAAGACCCTATTACCAGTTTCACGAGTCTTGAAATTTGCGAGCTATGAACATACGCACATACGTACCGACATCAAGCCGAAACTAGTCAAAATGGATTCAGAGATGCTCAAAACGGATATTTCTATCAAAATCTCGAAATGTGAATTTTGTCGGTTTCGCAATACTTCCTTGTACTTTGTACAAGTAAGTAAAAATGGAGAAATGAGCATACTTTTTAAAGAAAAATCAAATTGATTCCAATAGATAATAATAAAGCACTAAAAAGTTAAAAATAACTCAATGGAATTTTTTGCAGACAATTGTTTCATGAGAAAATAAATGTAAGTAGTCTGTTCAAAAGAGTAGCTCTGTAGCTGGACTAGATTTTGGATGAACCATTTAGTTTTAATTTATTTCAAAAATATAGCAATAGATTCTATATTCGACACGTATTTCTTTTTGAGCTATTTCATTTAATTTCTTTCGTCTAAAAAAAACAATTGAATCATTTTCCACTTTTTATCGCTTCAATTATTATCTACTGATATCGGGCTAGTTTTTTTTAGAATCTGAGCTTGTTCTTTGCGATTGATTTTGACCTTAGTTATTTCGGAGAACTTTGGTGGATAGTAAATTTATAAAGAAGGTATCAAAAGATAATATCTAGTTTCATGAAAGAAAAGGCAGGCCAGGTTTACATCTGATTTTTCAAGAGTCCGCTAATCAAAACTGCCAATTAGGTCAATTAAGTGATGATAACTTGTAATTACAATAAGAACTATTGAAGCTTTCATGACAATGCTGAGCACAAACAATCTACTCGAAACTAAAAGCTAGGTTGAGGTCGTATTCAGCATCTAGAGTTAGGTCAGTAAAATAAGAAATCCAGCAATCCAAGCTTGATATCATCAAATCCAAGATAGAGTTTTTTTTCACAATCGAATTATATTGTTTGTATAAGAAATTTCAGAAAAGTGTTAAATAAATTCACCTTAGGGTATTCAGACTAGAGCACTAATTGGAAGATCAAGATCTTCTAAAATTATAGAATTTCTATGCTGCAAAAAAGAAAGGCTTAAAAAATGATTGAAAATGATTTCTAAATTTGATGCATATTTTGCTAGCAACAAGAATTGGGATCTGACATATTTACTTCTGACTTCTAGTGGCAGAAACGAAAAATACTGTAAGTATTAATAAAATCGTATACCAAGCTCCATTTGTTCAAGTGAGTTTATGAATTCATATTTAAATCTAAAACTCTTAATAAAGAAATTGGTAGAATTTCCACTCGTTTGAAAAATAAAACAAGATTTTTTTGTTGTGTAGAAAAGTGTAGAAGTAATTATAGTGAAGATTTAGATCTAAAGCTCTGAAAATAGGATAGAGCATTTTGTTGTATGTAAATGCATTTTATCCACAAATGAACAATTTAACTATTATATTAAAACGGTGAGGCTACACGTCACATTTATATACCTACCGAATAATATAAAATCATGTTTTTAAAATATACTAGACAAACTTTAATCGATTTCTTCACTCCACTAATTTTCAAATGATTTTTCCATGCCTCAAATAGTCTATTTCTTCTTATTTTTCATGAATATTTTGTACATACTCAAAATGTTTCTCAGCATCAGGAAATTTGTAGAAACTTATGTCTAAATCTTCACTATAACTACTTCTACAATTCTCCAACAAAAAATCAATCTTGTTTTACTTAGCAAACGAGGTGGAAATTTCATGATCTCTATTTTTGAGAATTTAGATGTAAAAATGGATTAGGTAATGAACACACTTGAACAAAAAAATGGAGCTTGAAATAAATTTTACTGAATGCAGTCTTAGGTCCAGTATTTCAGTCCATAATTTACCTTAAACGTAGCTTAATTTCCATAGTGATGATTGTTAGAACAATTGTTACTAAGGTAATTAAGCTCCGCTTAAGTTAAACCGAAGACTGAAATACCGGCCCTTAGGCCCAGTATTTCAGTGTTCGGATTACGAAAACTGTGGATCAATTTTCGTAGCAACGATTGTAAAAACAATTGTTACCATAGGAATTAAGCTTCGTTTAAGTAATCTATAGATTAAACTGAACCTGAAATACTGGGCCTTAGGGTTGGTATTTCAGTCCTCGGTTTAACTTAATTACCTTAGTAACAATTGTTCTAACAATCATTGCTATGGAGATTAAGCTACGTTTAAGGTAAACCATGGACTGAAATACTGGACCTTAGGCCCGGTATTTCAATCCTCGGTTTACTTTAAGTGGAGCTTAATTACCTTGGTAACAATTTTTCTAACAATCTTTACTATGGAAATTAGGCCACGCTTAAGGTAAACCATGGACTGAAATACTGGGCCTTACAGTATTTTTCGTTTTTGCCACTAGGAGTGAATATGTCAGATGCCAATTCTGTTTCATAAATTCTAAGCTCATCCAAATGCGGAACAAAGAAACGATTAGCATAACGGTTATTCCTGAGTCGATTTCGAAGGTCATATAAGGAATTATCGCACAAATCTACATTGCATGTGTTTCAGTGAGCGATCGGCTCGTGTCATGGATTTTCCAAATTAGTTTTTGCCGTGAAAGAAATATTTTGTCAACAAATTGACATCTTACAAAAATTAGATGCCGTGACTTTACTGAACGAATAAGTGGGAAAAGCTTTTCAACGGATTTTTTTTCGTATAAATGTATCTCAGAAAGTGATGAATGCAAAATAACTCGCGTTTTCTATCTATAAGCGAAACTCGGAATTCTTCTATCCAAGATCTCCAGAAGTAAGAGGCAGAGATCGTAAATTCACAACGCTAGTAAAATCTTACCGGTACAAAACATAAATGTGAAAATAGGAGCCAAGTTCAGTAGAATATGCGTGGTTGTCGACTTCTTTTTTAATTTTCCTCTTTCTAATATTGTATTCCGGATACAACCAGGTTATATGAATTTGAATCCTGTTCCTATTATAACTCCATTGGTCATCATTCACTTGTGTGTTTTTAAACTTATTTCAAGCTTCAATATAATTTTTTTAGCTTTTATCCACTTATTCCACGTAATGACAATTCAAATTCTTTCCTGCAGCTACTTTCAAAATTAAACACTCCGAGCGCTAGTGTCGCTCTCCAACGTTTGCACAAAGAGCATATAATCGCCTTCCGTCATTTCAACAATGACAGCTATCACTTTGAAAATGATAGCTGTCACTTTTACGATGACAGCGATGAAACCAGCCATGAAATTTTTTGCTGAAGAAGTACTGTGTGACTGCAGCGCCGCAGCAGATTTCATACAATAAGATTGTGCAACATGACGAGTCCCAATACTTGCACAACTCATTTCATTTCACAAAAAATCATCTTCATAATAGAAGAAAATATTATCCTATACTAATAATTGATTTTCACTGGAAATACGTTACATAAATCGACTCCTATAAGATTCCTGATGATATTCATGTATCTCATCCAATTTCATTCAGAATTATTACAGATTAGGCTTGACTGGTCTATAGGAAGAGAAAATCAATACTATTTCTTCATAAATTTCAGTAATTTGAACCATATAGCTTGATATTCACAGTCAGTAACATAACATAATTTAAAAATTTGACTTCTCTTCATTCACTTCTAAATTTGGTGGTTAACACATCGCAAACAATGCGTAAACCGAACATGTAGGCATCTCAGATCTACCATCAATTCTTATGAACGCTTTTAGAACCTGAATTCAGTTTATATGAATTTATCTTGAGAATCGTAGAAGAAATATCGTGTGGCGTCAAACACATGTGCGAACTAGTATTATTAAATGATAAATGCGGAATAGTATATTCTACAATAATTATCGGAATGGCCCAAATTCTAAGCAAGTGAAAAGTTTGTAAACCGAGCCGAAGACGAGGACTACGGTTCGCGAGTGTGGAATACGCCATCCCAAACATGTTGCAGACTATACTTTATCTAACAAAGTTTTGAAAACTCACCAATATTTCACAAGGAACCTTAACAGTTTCTCATTCGTCGAAATTATTCTAAACGACATTCGGAATCATTCTAAACGATTTATTGGAATTTCATTCGTTCCAACATAATTTTTGGTTATGGAATTTGCATTAGTATTCTATAACTAAAAATTTTGTTGGAACCAACAACATTCCAAAATGTTGTTTGGAATGATTCCGTATGCCGTTTAGAATCATTTCGACGAATTAGAAGCTGTTAGTTTTCATGGTTACTACCATGGTTACTGCCTATAAATTCAACAATTTATTTCTGGCTTTGAATTTGGCATTTAATGATTTTTCAGGCTTTTTCTGAAATATTGGTGAGTTTTAAAAATCTTGTTAGAGAAAGTATAGTCTACAACATCTTTGGAATGGCGTATTCCACACTCGCGAACCGTAATACTCGCCTTCGGCTCAGATTACAAACTTTTCGCTCGTTTGGAATGAAAGCCATTCCTATACTTATTGTAGAATATACTTTACTGTAACTCAGAGATTCTTGACTTGAAATATCTAGCCTTAACCTCGTGATAATGTTCAAGTCTACACATTTGTTGCATAACACTATTACCTCTTAATTATCTAAAACCCTTGTGGCTCCAGAGGTCCCATTCTAATTTATAGACACAGCTTGTAGACAGATCGCAGACTTTATGTCAATATTATGATGTTATATAGTTACATTTATAGATACTTGAATATTGTATGTTGGTGAAATCAGTTTCAATCCAAGTGGAATCATTTTGATATATTATTGAATATAATAGTGTAATTTTATTTGATTGTTACTTGACATACGAATGTCAAATCTGACATCGAAATAAGAAAACTGACTTGACCCTGTCTCTTACTTATGGAAGACTGTCTTCAACGACGATGTCATTAAATCACTTCTCTAATTTTCCGATAGGTACCTAGTACATGTTTCGAAAGACTGTAAAATGACGTCAAAAGACAATCTTCACAAATTAGAATTAAGCCCCAAAGCGACTTTGCGCACCAAACACACAAATACATATTTTTGGTAGAATTCATAGCAAATAATAATCAGGTGGAACAAATTGATTCCCGCATGTAAGAATATGTAATTTTGAGAAATCATGACGAGACTCTTGTCGAGACTCGAGACCGAGACGAGACTGACCTACTCGAGACCAAGGCGAGACCGAGACGAGACTGAGCTAGGCAAGACCACCACGAGACCGAGACGAGACTCACTGAAATCTCGTCTCGTCTCGTCTCGTGGCAACACTAAAGATAAGCTTTCTCATGATATTTCAGTGATTTACAAATATTTAACTGGTAAAATATCCAAGAATCACTGTTCAAAATTCAAATCAGCTGATCTTTGAGAAGGTGCTAGGGAAGTGCGATGAACTTGTGCAGACAAGTTTATTTTTGAAAAATGTACTATCTAAGAAAATACATGAAATCCCCAAAAAGAAATCAATCCACTTGACAAAGAGATATAAATATGACCAATAATCCAATTTTTCTATATCAGAGATAAATCAAGTCTCTCTTACAGCATATGCAAAAATAGAATCACTAAGGTAAACAAAGTTCAATGTATTGCCAAAATACAAATATTTTTTTAGTTTTAAATTATTTCTGTAAGATACTTGACTGATATAGCGGATTCTCTTCTTTAAGGTGAATAGATAGGCAACCTAAATCACTCAAATGTGACGATGGCATGAAGCTGCTGCAAATCGCAGTAGACACGATATATTCGTGCATACGACTGGGTCGCGTGTCGTCACCGTCGTAGTGTACTCAATTGTTATATTTAATTGTAAAGAATAAGGGATACGCATTGTTAGTAGTAATAAAAATGTAATATTGTTTTTGCAGGTCCTGTGGTCAGGCCAAGTAGGATGGTACGAGAGATATATCCTGAAGTGGAACAAGAAATTCCAGATAGTAGTCAATCCCAAGGTAAGAATGAATTGAATATCAAGAACCACGGTTATAATTATGAATGTACTAGGTGTAGACTAACACGCATAAATTTTTAGTACGAGATATTAGAAAATTGTAAATATATACTTTTTTGCACTCCCGGGAGTAAAAGACGAATTAATCCCTCATTTTACAGACTCAAGTTCAAGTTCAGTTTCAGAGGGATCTAAAATGATGGAACCTTCCAAGAGAATGAACAATAATAAACAAATTTGTCCTTGACAACTAGATAATTAAAGTATCTATGTGTCAAATTGAATGCATCGTATTATTTTACGGAAAATCTTCTTTAGTTTTAGGATAATAATCCTTCAGTTACCTTTGCCGCAGCTTTCTCAATATCAAATTTCTTACTCATCCAGGCACTCATCTTTTGAAAACAAGCTTATTTACCTAACAACTGCTGTAGCCAGTCTTGTTACTATGGTGAATTGACTTAATGGCTGGTACCACAAGCTCTGTTTTTGGCTATACTAGCAGTGTTATTTTAAGAAGCGTTTTAAGACGATATAAATATTTCAAGCTATTTTAGAGGAAAATATTCAAATAAATTTTGTAGACATATGTGTGTTCCGTAATTTGTATGTGAAGATTATTTTCTAAAGTATTTGGGAAAATTCTAATTGCGTTAAAACACATCTTGACACAGCGCTCTTAGTAACGCCAAAAACAGAGTTCGTGGTACCAGCCATTATTTTTGCATTAAGTTTGTTGTTGTCAAAGTTGTAAGATTAAATGATCTGATTTTAGACTATTGTGATTCAATATAATACGGTAGTGCGAAAATGATAACACAGGACTTAAAGCCTTTAATCCCCTTCGTCTCGTGCAATAAATTTCAATCTCAGGATCAAATCAAGTCCTCAAATCTCTCGTGGTATAATATACTATCAGTAGATAGTAGACAACTATCGAACATAACTCTATTCTTGGAATTAATAGTATGCATAAGATCAGTTCGCGATCGTAATCAGGAAACTAATAAATATAATTGATATAGAATGTGTTGATTAAACAGAGCAAAATGAATTTTCTTCTCAATTCAGTTGAAAATAACATGGTTACATTATTATAAATGAAATAATCATCATAAATAATTAGTCAATTTGATCTTGAGTTTCGTATTCTTGAATATTCATGAAGAACAACAATATGAGAGCAATGTTTTTTGATATGAGCTTGAGCGGATTGTATCAATTTAATCAACGAACGAACAAATAATTCTGCAGATTAGAACAGATCATGTTGTTCACAACATGAGATTATGTTCAATAAAATGTAACACAAAAACTTGCACGAATTTTCGACTGAAATTTTACATTTAAATTTTTATCAAAAAGCTAGGCTCGCTAATGGACTTTTTTTGAGTAATACCAAAACTGCATTGATGAAACCTTTCAGTTTTTCTTATCTATTTTACAAACAGTAATATTTCTCATAAAATATAGAGTAACTGAAATTAGTCCTTGAATAATTTCCAAAATTATCACTGGTTCATTTGTTATTATTGAAATTTCAAATATTATAGAATTCGTTATATTTTTCTGAAGCACAGAAATAATGAGAATCATAATGTGAGGTTATAATTATTATTACTTATATTTGGACATCACATGCAAACGTTCGTCAATAGTTTTTCGAAAATAAGTTATCGGTCTCATCGTGTTTGGTATCAAATTGAAGCTTCTGTAAAAATAATTCTAATAGAAGTGCCAAAAAGGATATTGAAGCGATTGTAAATTATTTTTTGCGAGTTAAAGCTCTCGGAGAGACTAGCTTAATAGAAATTTTAAAATAAATAACCAATGAAATCCAAGTTACCATCTTTAAATTACACTTCGGGTGATCAAATGTCAAAACTGTATGTAACAAGGACTTTCTATCCTCAAAAATACTTATTTTATATAAGAACTTGAATATAATCGCCATCTGTCACTTTAACAATGATAGCTGTCACTTTGACAATGACAACTGCCACTTTGAAGTATGCAGTTGATTGATGCGACACTCTTAATTTATGAAACAGTGATAATAGTAGCCATGAAATTTATGGTCGGAGAAGTACTGTGTGGCCAGCAGATTTTTTTTTCTAATTGTGAAAAAACCAGATATTTAACTAAAAATCTATAAACAGTTTTATATGCATATTTTAATTCCTAACAGCTTTGTAATCCATTATTTTTGCCGCAAGTGAATAAGAGGGCAGAGAATTGCACAAAACTACAAACTTGGGTTAAACCTTTTTGTACACTTGACCGTCACCACCCAGTATATAATAATTATGTAACCTAACATAATGAAAACGACGGAGGCATTCAAAATGTGACATGGTATAAACAAATGGTCAAAAACATCAAAATTTGTGTTACCTAATATAAGAGCGATCCATAGGCGTAAATAGCAGTCATTGCGGGCATGCATGGCTATGCAAATTAAGCGAAACGCAAAAAAGCGTTTTACTCTGCTACTACAAATAAATATTATTTTTTCTTTCATTCAATCACATGAAGATGGAGCTTATTGTAAATTATGTGGTTTCCTGGGATATTTTTTTGAGAAAAATGTAAGAGAATCATCACAATTAACAGAGCTTGTCGAAAAGCTTAAAACTCCTTATAGGTTGGTAGCAGTAAAAAAAATTTCAAATGAAGTTGAAAAAAACATTCTATCCAAATGTTGGAGCAGATGTAAAGAAAAAAATTGGCGGATCGGTAGCGTTAGTTGGCATCGCACCAAGCGACGTGATAATTTCATTTGTATTGATCATATTCGTAGATGAAATTTACAACAATTTGGCGCTGTTTCTAACAATAAATGTCATTCGTAGAGAATATAGTCGACCAGCACACAGTTACCGCATATACGTGGCAATATGAGCTGCCGCCTGCCGGGTAATGTTATTTGTTTGATTCATAAAGTAATGACTCTCTTTAATGAATTATGACTGGACTAAAGAATTGATCGTGCTTCATTAATTTGGGAATCTCGTGAAACTCAGCGACTACAGCTTTAGTGTACTGTACAATGTACTGAACTAAAATGCTAAATTTCGCTCTATAACGATGATATCACGATAGACACTATCAGATGAACTTCAGAGGAACTCACAGGTAATGCAATTATGATCAATTTCAACAGTCAAAGAGAAGTTATATTGAGAACCTATTTTAGTAGAATGAGGTACTGTACGAGCTGTCGAGAAATACTTAAAACGGTTGCTTTTAACGTACGGCTCGAAAATCCTTAATTTGTACAAGATACGTGCGATATTTGAATTGTATTTTATTGTTGATACCCAAAGCTAGGACCATATTCGACTTTTTTTCTTCAGTTCCACAGCAGATGATGTCAGCCATATGATATATCCTTTTGCTCAAATGCGAAAAATTAATACAAATAATAGAAACATGCGTCAAAAACTCACTCACATGAACTATAAACATTTTTGAAATCATACTTCAGAGTAAATCTCAAGCTGGCAACGAAAGTTGCATGCACGCAGCTAGAGCTTCGTTTATACGCCTGTGGCTTAACAAGCGTACTCACAGACTTGTGATCTGCTATAGCCTATCGAATTCCGACCACTACTCGCCCGATATTTTTTTGTTACAGCCTGTTAAGTAAGATTTGTTGGAATATGAGTAAATTCATCTACAATACTTATATGTAATGTGTGTGGCCGAGCGACACCGATTGAGCGGGAAACTCAAGTCAGTGCGTCGACTGGTCAGTCTTAAACCAGCATTAAACGTGAATAAAGCAAAGTCGAAGTCGCGAGTGAGGGGGGAGCTCGTAAAGACGACGTAGTATGGGGAGGAGCTTCTTATCGTCTCTTACGCCGCGCCACGTCGCAGCACATCACCCCTCCCATTGGAAGCCTCCAGTGATTCCTAGAAATGGAAAGAGTCGAGAAAATCGAGAATTCGAGAACACAATATTTCTCTATATGAGGCCAAGCCAAAGACGTGTAGGACAGTACAGTAATAATAGTAGCAGTGCGAAATAAATGATAAAGTGACAAGTAAAGTGAGCAGTGTATATAAATATCTCTGACCTTGTTTGAATTAGAATTAAGTGATTAATATATAAATATAGTGTTATTAGTGACATAAGAAGAATAAAACTTTTATTTCATTTATATTATTAAATAGTGACTTTTATTTGATTAAAAACTGATTTCGTCAAGCAATAAACATTACAGTGGTGTCAGAAGTGGGATTGTTATAAAAAATTTAGTATTTTGTTTATTGCTGTTTTGCAAAATTGGAAAATGGCGTCTAAGAAGTTGTTGAAAGATTTGAAGGTCCCAGAGTTAAAATATCAATTGGAAGAGCGGGATTTGGAGACCAGTGGCCGCAAACAAGTTTTAATAGAACGACTGCGAGACGTTTTGACTGAAGACGGTGAGGATCCTGATACATATTTGTTTGAGGTTCAACTTTCTTTAACCGATTTGGCTATAAATTTAGAATCAAAATTAAAAGGAAATTCTATAAATTTAGAGTCAAAATTAAAAGAAAATTCTACAAGTTTGAAAGAAGATTTAGAATCAAAATTAAAAAAAAATTCTATAAATTTGGAATCAGAATTAAAAGAAAACTGTACAAATTCAGAATCAAAATTGAAAGAAAATTCTATTAGAAGCAAAATTAGAAGAAAAATTTCTAGAGAGCTCCAAAATAGTAAATGAAAAATTAGGAAAGTTAGAAAAAAATTCTAGAAACTTGAGAGAAGAACTGCATGGGAAGATGGAGGATAATACAAAGAAAGTTGAACAGCAACTGGAAAAATTTAGAGAAAATTCAAAGGTATGGGAGGAAGTATTTGAAGATAATTGTAGAATGTTAAAAGAAGATCTGGATGAAAAAATGAAGATTTTTGAAGAAAAATTTAAATTTGGTGTTTCATCTCCGGAAAAAGCTTCAAAAGCTGAGATAATTGAATTATTCGCACCAAATCTTGACTCAACTACAAAAATGCGTGTCAAACCTCCAACCTTTGATGGTCAAACATCTTGGATTAATTACCATAGGCAATTTGAAGCCGCTGCTAAGGCTAATGGCTGGAATGATACTGAGAAAGTTTCAGCACTTACAGTTGCTCTCCGAGGAGATGCGGTAAACATTTTACAGGCTATTCCACCGGAAGAAGACAACAATTACGAAAAATTGGTCAAGCGACTGGAGCTGCGATACGGCCATGCACACTTGGAGGAAGTGTATCACACGCAGCTTAAGAACCGATATCAACGTCTCAGCGAGAGTCTACAGGAGTTCGAAGCTGATGTGGCACGCCTAGTTCGACTGGCATATCCAACTGGCCCGGATGATTTCTTGAAAAGCTGGGCTGTGAGAATATTTGTGGACGGCATCAGAGACCATGAAACGCAACAAGCTCTGCGTTTGGCGCGGCCGAAGAAGCTGGTGGAAGCATTGGCTCATGCACTGGAATACGAAGCGGCAAAGCAGGCGTCCAGAAGCAGTGCCCGAGTGCGAGAGGTTAATTGTGACTCCAATGCCACGGAAAGCTTGGAAGCCCAGGTTCAGCGGTTGATCGAAGAAGTAAAAGATCTCAAGAATTCAAGACACCTTCGGTGCTGGAACTGTGGAGAGCTAGGTCATCCAAAAAGTCGATACAAGAAACCCTTGAAGACGTGGCCCAACAATAACTCCAAGCAGGAAAGCTAAATCGGGTCGATGTGCCGGGGCAAATATCGATCCAACCTAAACCTGCCCCACAAAATATTGCAATCATCGCTTTGCTACGTCATCAGTTTGATAGCTTATTTGTGGATGGATACATAGACGACAAGCCATGTAGTATTTTGTTGGACACAGGCGCAACGAAGACCATAGTAAGACCCGATTTACTGCGTCCGAACAAATCGTGCATGAGGACAAAATGGCGACTTCGAACAGCGACAGGTGACTCAGCTACCACACATGGAGAAGTTGACGTCATCATCATGATTGGAGGAACAAAAATTGGACACCGTATCTTGGTAGCTGACATAGAAGAAGACTGTATCCTTGGGATGGATATAATGAGAAGATACGGACTCGATCTCGATATGAAGAACGGCGTGATTAAAATCAATAATGAAGAGGTCGTCCTACGTTATCAAGAAGATTCTTCAGCTTGTTTAATGCTGACAGAAGACCTTGCGATTCCTGAGCGATGAGAAGAAATTGTACCAGCTACAGTAGATGGTGATTTCGTCAAGCAATAAACATTACAATATTGTTTGTCTAAAGGTTGTAAATTTCGTGTGTTATAAATAAATGTATGAAACTAAATTCAACGGCCTCGTCATTATTATTTACAAGATCGAAGCTAGGAGATACAGTATTCTAAATTTCAAGATGTCGAAAAATTAACTCGGACAGTAATGACGTGAAAGCAACTGAATAAACCTTGACAAACAACTGCAACAAAAAGATCGTGAAAACGGGTGCTCGAATCATGTTAAGGCTTGTCATTTGTCGAGTCCCAAGCCTTTGATGTGAGATGGTTTACCAACAATACGGAATAATAACGAGTCTCAGCATTCAAACAACGTGAAGTCTGACAAACTTCAGACTAGGCTGTTCGGTTTGCAAGCCATCGTTTTAAATCTTGGATAAGATGGTCTTGTACTTCTGTAAATTTTACTTTTGCTTCAGGTACATTATCTTCCGATAACTCCATTTTAATTAAGTACTCTTAACGTAACTGTCAGTAGAGAAATCAAAACATGTGTTTTCCTTGAATAGTGCTGCCTCTAGTGAATCTTTTTTAAATCCTCCGACGAAAATGGTCAATTGGTAACGTGACCATTCATTTTTTTTTGTCGAAGCAAGACGTCCCCTGCAGAATTGTGTGAAAAAATTGGCTCGATTTCAGCTCTCCATACTTGAAAAAATTTAACTAGAATATCATAGATAAAAACAAATATATGCTGTAATTATTGAATAAGATAAAAATAGGAGACATTTCCATGGTAATTAGTGATACTTCTCCAGCTAATGAAGGGAGCTAAATTCAGTCCAATGTTTTTAATCACTTATTTAGTGAAAGTTGGCGCATACTATAGAACAAAATTGTTCCAATTTTAGTATTTGTACCGCCGCAGCGGAATCTATCTAGGGGGCATAGCTATAATACTTGGTACATCAAGGATGTTTCATATTATCTGAATATATAACTCAATAATATAGACATTCCGGTCTATCCATCTCACAATCATCTGCTGAAGTAACTGAAAATAGTAAAATTTTATGAACAATATTTGTTTGTGGTAATATTTCACAATACGGTTCTATAGTTTTCGTATCTTGCATTAGAGTAGGTTATTGTAGAATTTTAATCTATCTCAAAACCGGAGAAATTTTATTCTGAATATTTTATAACAGTGAATTATTTATTTTCATATTTCATTGATGATCGAAACGTCGCAATTGCAAATTTGCTAATAATGACGAAAAATTTTTTTGTGTTCCAGGTTGTATAGTAGGAGACATCCTGTATCCTTACGGAACACCAATTCCTTCAGAATCTCCATGTCTGAAATGCTCCTGCTCTTGGGGAGGAGTCCGCTGTGATGCTGAAGTTTGTTCGGCAGCGCGTGGCTGCCGCGCTGTTGCTCTACAAGGGCGCTGTTGCCCTGCTTATCTGTGTGAATGCCTCCATCAAGGGAAAGCATATGCTAATGGGGAAAGGTTACCACAAGCTCCAGGACAAGAATGTTCTGTTTGTTATTGTAGAGGAGGACATGTTCAATGTGCTGAAGTCGGGTGCTACACAAGAGATGATTGCGAACCGAAATACGTCAAAGGAGAATGTTGTCCGAAATATGATCATTGTCCGCCGAGAGGTAAATTCCAATAGAAAATAAAATAGTATACAGGGTGTGGATTGGATATGAATTTCAATACTCGTGGACTATAGAATTGCAAAGATTGGTTGGATGGACCAAAGTGAAGTGAAGTTAATCCACTGAAAAATGCCACATTTCTTATAATCTGAAATGAAAAATATATATTTGTTGCAAATTTGTTGGATAAAATGTAATTTGACTCTGATGCGGCTAAAATGTGTATATCCCGTGCCTCGTTTTGTCACTACCGGAAAAAGTAATATCGGAGGCCCTAAGGAACAATACCTAATGGGGTCTTTAAGCTGGTGATAATATATTTCGACTGATAGTTAGTCAAATGATTATCATATAATACAATAATATAAGGCACGTCTTATTAATTTACTATCTTACCTGTATTGTGAAAGTAAAGTCAAAGATGTAATATTGTTAGAGTGACGGGGCAACGGAGAGATAGCTAAATTAGGCCTATCTTTGTATAGAGATAAATGGCGATTATTACTCCATTCGACATTTTCGCCCAAGTGTAGAATGAGCAACAGTTCATTCGATTCGGAATAACACCAAAAAAAGACGTTCCCAGAATTTTTTTGCCTGCAATGTTGAAAAAAGGATTCCAGGCGGCCGTTACAGCACGAGCGCTGGTACTAGAGTTACAGTCAAAATATTATTTAAGAAATTTTTCATTACACAGTAGCATCTTCCTATTTATATGTACATAGATAACTCATTGTTACATTGAAAAATATTCAATGGAAAAGTTGAATTCTTCATATTGATTTGATTTCGAATTGATTTTGAACTTCGCGCGTAGGGGTATCATTTAACCTGAAGAGAGTACTACACATAAAATAATTCTTGTATAGTATCAAATACCAATTTTAAAATTTGAATAAATTATGGTGACTTCAAAGTATGAAGCTCCGTTAGAGAAAAATTTTAGAATCAATTTTGAAGAAATCTGACCTAAACATCACGTGACTTAGTTGTACATCATTGGATAAAATTTATCCAAATGGTGGAAAAATGTATCTAATCGTTATGAATCATAAACTTTTTGTTAATATATTTACAACCAATTCGTATTTTCAAACTGATTTATGTAATAAACACAAAATTGAAATTTAAGAGAACGGAAAAATTTGTTGTCAATTAGAAAAGATTCACAATTATGGAACAACGATGAAAATATGCACTCTGTGTAAAATCTAAATTTAATACAATCCGATTTACGAAAATTCTGAAAAACTGTTCAGTGAACTGCAATTTCGTCTCAGCCGATCGCAATCACAATGCGAGATATACAACTTGATGTTATAGAAGTGTCCAATACGAAATTTCAATATTCTGCAACCGATTGTTTTGAATTCATGCGGCAAATTGAAAATGACTGTTAAATGAAGGCCCGGTTTACAGTACATTTTTTAATTCTGAATTAAATTAACATCGAGATTAATTTGATCACGCAATTAAATTTCTATCGGTTTACAGAAACAAAATCAACGCGATTAAGAGTTCGATTAAGTAATTCAAAATTAATAAATCAATCACGAAGGTTGGCAACATATTTAAATACAGAACTAGCTTCATGCTTATGTTATATGCAGGTTATATGAATTGACAACTATCAGATTGAATAATTTTCAGACTTGTACGATTGCGCATGTAGAACGGATTATTCAAAGAGCAATCAAAAGTGTGTTGAGGACGTAACAGAACTAAAAAAGAATTTAACAGAAAGTGAAAAAGGAAATACAATTTATATTTTGACAGAGTATGTATATTTTCCATGAGTAAATGATGTTTTATTTTATATTGCATCGGTTACATTTTTATTCTCTGGAATTGCAATTGCTGTTTTTATTCATCCACTATAAATCGTTACAGTGATTTCTTACAGTTTCCTTTTTTTTATAGACTCAGATCTATGCGTGAAAATAAAATCACAGATGGAGCGTCTTTGAAAGGGAAAGATTCTGCAGTATTTTCGGCTCCCAGGAGCACAAAGCAGTTTAAACTCAAACAATGTTACTCAACTAAGTTTTTATCACGTGAATGTGTGCTTTTTATAAAAAAAAATTCTTGTGGTATGGTCAATAAATAAATGTCTGAAGCAGATTGAGGCAGTACGAATTGCAGTGTTTTCATTGAAGTTTACTAAGATTCCTGGATCTTCAACTCCAGCGTGCAATTTCTGGCGCGATTGGCAGCTCGTCATCAATGATCATATTGTTGTATTAGGCAACGCACAACAAGCAACAATAGATTTTTAATTTTAGTTTAGAACTCCTTCCAATAGTGTTTTCAGTCGTTTTATGCGAATTGTTATACGCTTCTTCTGCTACGGTTCGTGGATTTAGTCAAGACGTTTAAATAAAAGAACGACAAATAAATTCACTTAGTAGGAAATCTTCACCATAACGTCCATCCTCCAGATCAGCACATAAAACTGTCATTGTGAAAACTGCTGTTATGCACACTTCCAGGCCATATAAACTCTATTCCGTATTTTTAGATCTGTATCACATACAGCTTGTACATTCATTGCAAAAATATTTTCGATCTATGAAAATCTTCCCTCCAGGATCACCAGCAAATTTTATTTTCATGTGAATGCAATCTGTTGCTCCTATTACTCCAGGTACTCTTCGAATCCTACAGAAACCCGATTTCACAGCTTAAACCTCTTCTGAAGTGGGCATTTTTATATATTGAGGCTCTAGTTGTACTACTTTACGCACTGCATGTTTTATAATATTACGAGCAGTAGATTTATGCACTGCAAAGGAATCGTTTAATGATTGCTTGAAGCACTGGTAGCTGGGAATTGTGTCGTAAGTAAAGTTTGATGAGCTGAAATAGATTTTCTTTGTGTGGCAAGTTTTATTCCAGCACCAATTAAATACCGCAACAACAAAATACTGCATTTTTCAATACAAAATCTGAGTTTGAAATTCTCATTATCAAGCAGTTTTCTTAGAGATCTCACCTAGGAACTTTTTTCACTTACTTCATCATCAGAAGATGATAATAATGATATATAATAACATACAAATTATTTATATCCAATTTTTTATTCATATTTTATCAATTTTCGAGTATCAGACAAATATGTCATGAAAAAAGTGACATAATTTGTCAATTTGCAAAAGTTAATCGGGGGAAATACTAAGTTTAACTTAATTCTGAATTAAAGTTGAAGATAATCACGATTAACTCCTAATTGAGGTTCTATAAACTCATTCAATGTTTAATTTTGAATTAAATTCAATTTAATCGTGAA
Source organism: Dromius quadrimaculatus (assembly GCA_963989225.1). NCBI lineage: Eukaryota > Metazoa > Arthropoda > Insecta > Coleoptera > Carabidae > Dromius > Dromius quadrimaculatus. The sequence continues at coordinate 52,396,200 of OZ022325.1, read as the reverse complement.
TTAATTTAATTGCGATTAAATTATTGTTTTGTTTTTAATCGAGGTAGATTGACGTCAAAAAATTAAATTAATTCTGAATTAAATATTTAATCGCGATTGAATATTTAATTTGGTTTCTATAAACCGGCCCTAAGCTTACTTCTGGATCAGTCGATTGATACGAAAATAGAAGATGACTATTAAGTTGCTACAGCAATTTCAAATACTGAATTTCAATATCCTGCGGCTGACCATTTTGGATTTATGCGAAAAATTCAGGTAAAGTTCACTTCCGGTACAGACAATTGCAACCATAATAAGAATTACACAACTAGACCCTAGACCAATCTTAAATACAATCAAGCAGAAAATAGTAAAAATCTCGAAATGTGAAGATTGTCGGTTTCACAATACTTTCTTTTATTTTGTACAAGTAAGAAAAAAGTAAGGATATTGTTGAGTAACAAATTTTTTTCGAATCTCCGTTTTCATTGAAAACTGCAAATAACCCGTCTATAAAAATTATGCTCCTTGGAGCTTCTCTTACCTATATACTCAACAAGATAACATCATATAAGTATTTAAAAGTTGTTCATCTTGTTTATTATGAATATTTTAAGGTCACAAAAATTTTAAATCCGATAAATGCTGGTAATATTTTTCTATGTATACTATGCTATTGCCGGTTTTATGTCTGGCAAAATACCTTGTTTTAATTTTTTCACGTCATTTGCTCATAATTCATTTATAAACAAATTGACTAATTTGATATTCAAAATGGAATTGTTTTCACAGTTCTATTGTTTTTCTATAATCTAGTATTTCATTGGAGCTTGTGATTCATAGGAATTTTGATATTCTTTTCACTTCTGTCTTTCATCAATGGATGATTAAGTATTCAACTCAGTTGAAATATTACATCAACCCGATAATTGTATTTTATTGGATAAAATAAAAATATAATCTTATTTCTGTATTTGCTAGGCCTAATCTCGCTATCTCTCTCACACTTACCACATTACATTTAAGGTTTCATGTTTCCTGACCCAGTGTCCGCTCATCTATCTTTTTTTTTTTCTTGAGTTCAAGAGTATATGCTATCTGTCATGCTGTCTCCTTCTTTGATTTGACGACATGAGGTAAGCTTGAACTTGATTATCGCCATATGTTGACATAAAATTCAATAATAGTTATTTTATATACTATACGAATATCCGGGAGAAAAGCATATATCAGTTTTGTGAGTTTCACACTGTACTTCTTCTTTTCCATGTCATTATTTTGTATCTTCCAGGGGAGGATTGGTAATCTGGATTTTGGGACGTTTCTCGGTGGGCCGATAATTATTTGGGCCGATACCGGGCCAATATGATGAAATCTCAGATAATAAATTGTAGTATTAATTGTACATGCCTATTATGGGCCAGTTTTCAAATAGTTTTCTCGGGCCGCTTAGAATTCCCAATCCATTCCTGGTATTTTCGGTACAATTATTGAAGTTTTTCAATATATACTGTAGATTATTTTTTAACTAATCTTGTGCGAATAATACTCGAATTGAATCGAATCAAATAGTATCATTTGTTCCAAATTTCGAAAGGTAGAGAGTCCTTAGACGCCTCCTTTACTTTAATTTTGTTCTGTTCTTCAGCCCTTTTCTTTTCCGTAACGAGTTGATGACCATGGGTATTCATCAAGTCCCATGAAGTTCAGACCCTCAGAATCAGTTATTGTGCTGTTGAATCTTCCTGCGGTAACCGCTTCTCTTCATTCCTGAGTCTCTAAGCCCATATACCGGACCTAGAGCATTCAAATAATTCTGTCGGTTTCACTGCGATCTCGGCACCTACATTATTGTACGCACCGGTTCAGGAGGATCTTAATCGCATTGATTTCATCCAAGATTCAATTTAATGTTTTCATCTCTGCGAAGGACTTCGTACGATATTGGAGCACGATAGATCCCTTCGTCGCATCTTTGAAGAGCAGGGCCCTTTTAAGCAATCCTTGGAGTTGCTTCCACCTGACTACTGTCACTTAGACATCTTAGTCGGAGTATGTCCCTCATTTTATTTATCGAAAGATGTCGTTTGTTAGTGGTTTCTTACATAGTCCACCCTCTTTAGCCAGTCGCTCGGTCTAATCCTCCACCGGGCAGCCCCGGAAAGCGGAGAGTTAAGACTTATCAGACGTACTAATAGCTTCAAAATTGGGTAATATTCAAGTGACCTCTTTCAAATCAAGCATTTCCAATGTTAATAATAATCAACAGGCTAGAATCCTGAATTATCATGAGTTTTGTCTAGATATATGCGCGCTAACTGTGTCATATTTCAGTGCAATTACTTTGTTCACTTCAAAAATATTTGACTGTGACAGTTATTCGGATTAATGGACGTACGAATGATATGATCTCCTATCATTTACCTGGAAAATTATAGTAAATATATAGAATTTTTTCCATTTACCTATTTTTCTATTTTTGGTGCATCTTCTGACATTTTGTCATTTATTTTCAGATTCATTGTCAGATCGCAACTTAGTATCTTCCTCACCGTCACTACAAAGCCTGGATACAGAATTTATGTCTTCTTGGTCCAATACTAAATATAGCAATTCGTCTACATTCACATCATCTGGATTAGGATCTGAATCTACTGAAGAAGGTAGTGGTGATAGTGGTGATGAACTTACAATGAGTGATGAACCCAAGCGGATATCAACGCCTGTGACATTTTCCATTAGAGAGATTGAGTCGAAAGGAAACGGGAAAAAGCCAGATGAAAACGTACAGGTATTTTTTGTTCAATCAACTTATCGTACTCGTGTGAACTCTGTCAGATAATCTACATTAATTCAATGGGTGTAACTGCTGAAAGTAACATATTGCATAGTATTGTCACAAATTTATTGTGATTTAAATATTCTTACACAGATTGCAGTCTAATTTCTACTCGACAGATTGTCGCACAATGTGAACTGAGCGCTAAAATAACTCTCATTCATTTTTCGAGCCACTACTCAACTTTTCTAGTTCTCCTACCTCCGCCTGGATATCGGTTTATATACCATCGTTCGATGCTCCCAAACATTCTTATCTAATCAATCGGAAGCGGCCCATAATTACATTTGCAAGAATGGAGTTTCACTCAAATTTCTAACAGCTTCGGTAAATATTACAATATAAGCTAGGAACTTGAGATATTTTTTGTTAACACCACTAATGATTCATCGTCCTCGGCATACTTGGAGTTTCGTAGTTGGTATAGTCACAACCAACCAACATGAACGGGCCACAATTTACCGTTTCTGACCATTCGTATCTAGAATACAACATTGTTCAAGCCATCACACCATTTTATTTGATCCTCTCCAGCCTCTCTACAACTTGGTTTATTTTCCTCTGTTTTTCTTGGAGTAATAGAACCACACCAAACAGCCTTGTGAAAACCAGGGACCGTTATCTCGCAAATCATATCGGGCCTTCATTCATTTAGTCGCTGGCAGCTCATATTTTGTCACGTGCAGACGCTATATAAGTTGTCTTGAAGATGGCAATAGAGCATTTGCTCTATTGTACGATAGATTTTTTCAGTCGTCGCGATCTTCATATACTCATATCACTTGGCAAGAACTCCTAACTACCCGAATACTGCTACAAGAATCTCTCCCAAATTTACAGTATTGTGAAAGCAGGTCTCAAAATTATTTTTTTGTACACGCTAAGTGTATTGTCGAGAAAATTGTTACTGACTCAATTATTGGTGACAATTTTTTGTTTATATAGATACGTATAATCAGATAATCATCAATTTTCACGTAATTTTCAATTATCCATTTTGTTTTGTGATTAATTCTGTGTAAAATTCAAAAATATTATCAGGAGAGCAGCATTTTTTGGAGTTTTTAGTAAGTGATATTCTCGATTAACTCCTGAACTATGGTCATTAGGGATAATTTAATCACATCGCCGTATGCAGCTTTAAAAGTGCTATCAAAAATATTGATGAAACATCTATTTTTTAATCCTCTTGTTCTCGATATAATCGCTAATTTATGCCTTAAATATGCTTTATTATTCCTTCATCAGTAATAACTTTCAAATAATTTAACAGCCTTACTCATAGTTGAATTATGAATCTCAATTTTATTTTTGATTTGTTTTTAGTGTATTGTGCAAGAAGTGCGGCAAGCTATCGATAGCCCACGAGAGCGAAGTGAGAAATTATTGACAACACCGCACAAGATGCTGATACTATTTTTTATTACTTATGCAAAATCAGTACTATTTTGTGCTTGTTTTCCCGAACGGTATATGGCTTGCGTGCGTCAAATAAAGGCAATAAAAAGGCAAATAGTCATTTACTGCCCAAAATAGTACTTATCCCGCATGAGTAATAAAAAATTATTTAATTGTATGCATCTCATTTTTTGTTTCATTATTTAAATTACCATAAATGACTCAAATTGGATATTCAGTGCTTTGTTCATATTCCCTATTTTTTTTTCCAGATCATCAAAGCTGACCAGTCTATACAAAATGATGCACATCATCCTCAAATTACAATACAAGAAATCACTCCTCCACGATCTGAATTCATTCCACCCCAATCTGTCTCTGTTAGTCCAATCAATCCTGTAACATACAAACCTTCAAATTTATCTGACAATTTGCATCCAATGAAAGCTCAAGAGCAAATAATAGAAACAACTCAAGATAAGAATCAAGATACAGGTCTTAAATCAATTCAAATAGCTCAAACTTTGCAAAGTAGCTTAGCAACAGATTATGATCAAACTGTTACATCACCATCTTCATTATCTACTCTAACAGATTCTGTAAACGAGCTAGCAGACACAGAGTCTTACGCAAGTGAGAAAACTGAAATATATGATCGCCCTCCACCAGTATTGAGAATTGGTGACCAGCTTTTATTTATTAAGCAAGGCCAATTAATTCCAGAGAAAGATGCGAGCACACCATCACCTGTTATTACGCTGATTGGAGCAGAAGGATTGCAGATTGGTCTAGGAAGTGGAGAAGGTCTTGAACATGAAATGGTATCAATTAAGAATGGCGAGGTAAGTCAAAAAAATCTATGGTCCTTATTCTCACCTCTTGAAATAGCGCTACTTCCTAAAAATTGATGCACTTCCTCTTCAAAATTTTTGCTGAAGTAGTGTGATTTTGAGAGATGGGAATACGGACCTATATAAGCTCAACGTTTTTCGCATTGTAGCACTCAAAAATTATTGTTTTGTTCTTTCATCACTAAAATAGATAGTCATGAATGATTGTATGTGTCGCCTCGTTCTGATTTTTTCTTTGACGCATTGTTGTGATAGTGCATACGATTGATGGATTATTCTATTCTAACCTTACAATTTGAGTAATGACAGCTTAATTAAAACTAAACTGTATCATTCTTTAATTAAAGTTGTAAGCTATAGCAGACGAGTGCTTCAGCTTTAGGCATTGGCTTATGAACACTTCGATAGCCATTATTATGAATTACTATTTCAAATCGAGGAGCTATTGAACTAAATTGAAATTATTCTTTCACAGATCACTTCAACGTCGGAGATTTCTATTGTGGGAACAACAGAAAAATTCATTGAATCAAGTAGTGAGTCAGACGTTTCCACATCAATTCCCACAATTGAGATAATTTCTTCCGAAGAAATCACTGAATCGGTCGAAGCTACCAACGATCAGAATGATACTTCAGGCGAATTCATTACAATCAATTCTTCCAGCGAAAATATTATCGCAGAAACATCTTCCACAATATCTCCAAAACCATTAAGAGTCGAGACAGAGCAGTTAGAATATATTCCAGAGGAAAATCCTTACTATCCGGCTATTCCAGAAGATATTATGATATTAGGACAAGATGAACTTAGTGCAGATGATACTTCCGAATATAATATTAAAAATATCCCTTCCAAAAAAACTGACGTAATTATTTCTACTGTTAATTCTGAAGTAACTCCAATTTCAAACAGCAAATCTGATGATATAACCGTTATTCCACTAAATTCGAAAAAATCTGTAGAAAATATAGAAGCAATCGAAGCTCAGGCACAGAAAAATAATAGTAAAATATTGCCAAATATCTTAGAATTTAGAAATAATTCTACAATAACAAACGAAACAAGTCAAGCTTGGTTGAAAAATGAGCCTACCCGAATATCAATACCTTTAATAAATGAAAAAGCTGCGCTTCCTGATTCCATACTAAAAATGACAGCTGCTAGTGATCTGAATATTGAAGATGATGAAGAGATTACCGCCCATGTTATCCATTCAAGTACTGCTTCATCTGAAGTAAGAAAAGTCTCTTCTATATCTTCGGAATCAAGTACAATGCTTCCTGTATCAAATTCCTCACAAGTTGGAGATAAAACAAATGCGGATGAATCAATCAACAAGTCAGATAAAATCTTGTCGGTTCCAGTTGAAAAGTTTGCTGTTGCAGACAAATCGAAAGAGACATTAGAATTGAATGAAGAAATCTATGAAAGTGAAGAATTCACGACTATTACATCACAGCACTCTTCCCTAATGTCAAATGAAGATGCCAGTGTGGAAGTTATACAAAATGATTCTGCTCCTGTTGATACCTCTTCTTTAGTGGAAATTATACCAGGTATGAAAAATACAAAAAAATCATCAATCTTTTCGACACTGAATATTTAATTCATAATTTGAATACTCAAATTAAAGGAAAGCCAGAAAAAAATAAACTTGTAGTACCTATTTATATATGTAATTTCAATATTTTATTTATAATCCAAAGCCTTCATCATATCTTTATATATTTTTTGTCTCTTGAAACTATGGTCTTTTTGCGACCGGTTTCGGCAATTCAATGGGCTTAATCAGACCAAATTATGATTAAGTTGTTAGTTGGTCATTCAATTGTTATAAGGGGTGTTGATGCAGTTAGGCCCGTACGACTTGTATGGACATATACTATTGAAACTGTTGTCGATTATCGCTATTCCCTGTTTTATTCTTAGTAGTCTGCTGTATTTTTTGGAGATATTTGTCAGACTTATCATTAGAGTGTTTCACCCAGCCAAATACTCTAACACGATATGTCTGCACAAGTCTTGCTGGCCGACCTGCATCAATACTCTTTACTCTTTCATCAATACTAAGCAACAACAATAATCTCTCGGTCTAATGATGTCTATTAAATTGATGAGACCGGTAGCAAAATAGACGGCAGTTTCAGGAGAGACTTCATTCCAACTTTCGATATCCTCCCTGGTTACCTTTATATTATTTGGGTTGCCAACGTTTCATCACATTTTGAAGAAACATGTCAACGTATTTCGAGAGAGCATTCAAGTGTTTTGATGTCTTCAAAATCATACATTCTCCGAAAAAAATTAAATAAAAAATATGAAGGTATTGGAGATTCTAATTTCTACAGAAATGTATTAGAAAATTCTATACTTCCCAAACCATTTTTCCACATTAGTAGAGAAAGCGAGTGAATAAATAAATATCCATCATCCAATATATTGTAAACATCTTCAGAAGGAACGCAAACAATTATAAAAGCTAAAGTGATGACTCAGGTGAAGTGAGTTGCTTCACCATCGCCTTCGTCGAGTGGAGTCAACTTCATCCTAGACAATAATGAAAGTATTTCGGTCCTTGTAGCATAATAGTATATTCTACAACAAGTATTGGAATATCCTTTATTCCAAGCGAGCGAAAAGTTTTTAATCCGGCTCGCGAGTTTGGAATACATTATTCTAAACATGCTGTAGACTATACTTTCTCCAACAAGATTTTGGAAACTCATCAATATTGCACAAGAAATTTTTCAATATTTTTCTAATGCATCTTATATTTTCAGGTTTTGAAAAAGTTACGCAGAAGGTACTCTTCAAAACAAGTGACGACCATTTGAAAACAGTTGGAAGTCATTCTCCTAAAGACGAGGTGGAAATGATAAAAACTAGCAGCGAAAATACTGGAAAATCTCATGATGAAATGGAAAATATTCACGAAGAGAAGCAAAAACGAGACGTCGTTAAAAAAGTTTTGAAAGATACTTTTGATAATCCAAAAGAAAATATCCGAACAGATTTAGAGGAAACAACAAATTCATCAGTTGAATTGCTTGAGCAAAATGAGGAACAGAATATCGTAAAGCCCAACGATTTCTTTTTAAAAGTTGTGAATGCAACAAAAGAAACGACGATAAAAGCTAATATAAAACCCGAATCAACAACAGCTACCCAATTAATTCTGACCGATAAATCAAGAACAAATACAAATTCAGAAAAAAACAGCTCTCACAATTTGAAAGTAGCTTATTGAAATATGTGAAAATTTAGAGTTTAGGTCAAAAGAACCAAGCGTAAATAGTTTATGCGCAAATACTTTATGTAGAAAAAATATACTCAGTAATGTAAGCAATGATCGAAGTGTAACGGAATGAGGTGGGATAATTACCCGTTATTTCGACTTAATGAAGGTCGTAGAGACGCAAAGGGCTTAAAATAGGCGAAACAAGGAAATCTGAAAATTCTGGTAGCAGAAATTCCTGAACATAATTTTGATTATCTGATAGAATCTCTAATTATCAGAATTTATTGGAGTATTTCGTTTTTATTCTCATCTTTTGCTTTCAAATAGTTCTGAAAGGGCTGATATGAAGTGAAATTATTGAAATTAGTCAGACAATATAATTCCAATAATAATAAATGAAATTTGGTCTTATATCATTTTGAAATAAAAATATAATCATTATCCACCTAGTGTACTGGTATGGTCAACGGGTAATTTATTCTAAAAAGAATGCTGTTTCGCTGATTTCTTGATAAATGATTCAAAATCCAAATTGACAAGCTTTCTTCGCTCGAGCGTTTTCCGCCACTTTTAATATATTACCAAACAGCTTTTCATGAACACCGTAATCTAAAGAAAATACTTTTAACACAAAAAATGTGGAGGACAAAATATTCTGCATTTTCCGTCAGGATTGCAGCTCCCTTAATAGCTAAAGAGATGGTGGCAATACGGGTATTTAATTTTATTGTAGGTCAAAATAAAATGGAATGAATCAACGGATTAGGGCAGCTACCAAGCGACACTTTTTTTCAAGTCGGCTATAGCATTGCGACGCGTTGATTGTACTAAACCTAATTTTCTTTTTTTTTTGTCTTTATATTGTGAACGATTATTATCGAAATCTGAAAATACATTCAATATGAAATATATCATTCGTCTCATGAAATAATCAGCACTACGTTTGAGTTGGTAACCATTCCGCACTTTTGTTGTCCACTTCGATCACTGAATATAAGTATGTAAATAAAAAAGAGACGGAGAATGATTGCTATCACTTCCACATATTATTGTTAAAGCCGACGTGATTTTAATATGTTATTTTTAATATTGAAGATAAAAGCCAATTAATCAATCGTCTGTCAGCCTTCATGTAATGATAGTTGTTTCTTATTCGATATGAGGAAATTGCTAGAGAATATTTTATTGTGAGAAAAAAATGTTGCAGAAAGTACATCCAATAGAACAAATTTATCAATAAAATGTTGCAGAATGTTTTTCGCAGGAGCGGAATGATTGCTGGATGTTTTTCGCAGGTGCAAAATGGATACGGAATGTTGCCGCAGGTGCAGAATGTATTCCAATTATGACATAAGGTATACCGGGATTCTTAATCGAGAAACATTTACCGATTGTTTGCGTGATGCGGATTCCTATTTTGATTTTATACCAAAGGGCTACAAATTCGTTCCGGTTGAAATATTGTATATTGAACTCAATAAATGAACTTCAAATAGGTCGAAATCGAAAACCATTGATTCTCCGACTGTGTCCCCATGGAAAATTTTGATCAGTTCATCAACATCTGTTGGTTTCCAAAATTTGAGTCCAATTCACTGAGCTCTAAAATTTTTGTCTCGATAATTTGGTAAAATTATAATGAAAGTGCAAAGGATAGTCACATCAACTCGTAAGATAAAATTAAAATTGGGAATGCATTCGGTGACTCTGACCCGGTCTGATAAATTAAACTATCAGAGAATACTTAATTTAATTTAACTCTAATATTTCGCCTAATGTTCTGGTCTTCTTCCGGAAGAAAATTGTTCTGATGTTTTTGTTAAAAGCTTAAGAAAAACCGTAAGAAGGTATTTTTTGTCTCATATTACGCTACAAATCAATGTTTCGAAATGTATTTCCAAATGTTTTAACGTAATATGTGACAAGAAATAATTTCTTTTCGAAAGCTTTTAAACTCATCAAAACAATTTTTTCCCTGCAGAAGCCCAAAAATTAGGTGGCATATTGAATTGACTACTCTTTGATGGTTTGATTCATAAAACCATGCCGCATCCACTGAATGCATCCTTAGTTTCAATTTCACTATAATAAAAGACGTCGAAACTAATATTCAATTTCTTGATAACAAAAATAAAGATGTTAAATTTCATGCTAAATTCATAATTCATCATTCAGTATTATAAATTAAATGTTTCAAGAAATGACAGTGATGTATTTCGCATATTCCCATAAATACTTAAAAATAAGACCTATCAAAATCTTCAGCTGAGCGATTTCATTTATTTTAATAAAGATACATTAAGATATTCATTGAAAAGATATGTGAACTCTAATCGAAGAGATTATTTAATACGTTTTTAAAATATGATCATTTACGTACATTTTGCAACAATTTTTTCTAGTTTAAAATAAAGACCAATTGTTCTTGGCTGAATAATAGCTGTAAGTTTTTTTCTGCCAAAATGTTTCTTAGATTGTTAGTTATATAGCATTACCTACATTATTATTTATATTTATTTAATTGAATTATCTTAGGCAACTAGTGTTTATATTGTATCAATTGTATTGCTATTAGAGATGTGCCGGATCGTTAAAAATGTAAATCTGCGGATATGGATACGAAAACAAATTTTGCGGTGCGTGTGTGATTGGACCAAGCAATTTTTAAGTGCAGCAGAAATTATTTGATTTACATCGTAATAGACTTCTAGGGAACATAGCTGGCAAGCGATTGTTTCTGAAGTACAATTTACCTTTATTTCATTTGAATTATGACATCTGATTTCCTTTAAATTTTCTGGAAAAGTAACTATTTTTTATGATGCAAATACTTTTAATATTTTTTTCTATTAGCGTTCTAGCATTTTAATCTCAAAGATAGTTAAATTAATATCTTGCAACATCATAATACAAATTCAATTGTTTGATTTCTGCAATTATATATGAATAACTATATATAATATATTTAGAAATTTAGAAAATAAGAAGTAATATGAGTCGAAACTACAGTATTTCATCAACTTAATGGAATTTATGAATGCAGAAGATCCGCTAAGAAGTCACGGATACAGATCTTTTTTCTTCTCGAATATCCGCGTATACGGATACGGATACGCGGCACATCACTAATTGCTATTTTGGCTATTTATCATTCCAATATCTAGATATATAAGATTCCAAATTATTGTAAAAACTTTTAATACATAAAACAGTGGTAATATCACTGCAAACCTGCAATGAATTTGTGATTATTAAGAAAAATCTATTAAATATAACAGATTTTAAAAAAACCTGAAATATTGAGTAAGAAAAACCTTTATTATATTCAGTGGTGATTGCTACTATTGAAAATAGTACTTCACGTGTGTAATTATAAATATCCCAAAAAAAAACATTTTTGATATGCGTTTTTCAGCATAGAACATCTGAACTCCTGAATCAGTTAGAGCAGAATATGAAGTTCGTTCGAAAAATTGTTCTAATTTCAGATTGCCAACCGGTACCCTGATTGAATATGTTTCAAACCAGGGCTGGAACTACAACGACTTGATATTGACATTGACTTGATTTCTACTGTCAATTTGCCATGCAAGCTGGACATGTGTCCAGTTAATATTCATCATAGATCTTATTTTAATAGAAGGATAGCCTGATCTAGTCCGTATCATGTCCCTATTACAAATATTAACTGGAAACATGTCCGATTTGTGTGGCACATTGACAGTAGAAATCAAGTCAATGACAATGTCAAGTCATTGTGGTTCCACTACAGGGTTGGAAAAATAAATTAAAATCAATGATTTTCTGGAATTGATCATAATTATTTTAATTTAATTTAAAATAAACAGGCTCCGCGTTGGCTTAATCCGACACAGGTTTTCAGTGAGAGAATCTATCAGTTATAATATTCAGTATTTTAAACATGTAGGATATATTTTGAAACACATCAACAGCACAAATGACTTGATATTTTCATCCAAATTTTCAAAAATATCAATGTCAACTTCAACGAAAACAGTTCACTACATAATATTGTTGCCTTTAATTACCAACAGTGGCCGTGACACTCACATTCACATAAGAAATCTGATTTGGCCATCACATGACTTATAGACTGAGAGCCAGCGTTCCGCAGACTTACAGAATAGTAGCAAACTCCATATTAATGATAGGTATACTATTTCACCTGCCGTAGTTGAAATGGGGATTCACCATTCCCATCGAGGGTTCCTTTGGGCATGGTCAGAAGTCGAAAAGCATCAAAATTGACTTCCAAAACGTGATCGCAGCATGTCTGCCGTTTTGATATCATAAAATATATATTTTTTTTTTATAGAAAAATTTAAAAGCAGGCACTTACTCCGGTTCCTACTATATTTTATAGAATTTCAAAGCTTCCACAATTTTATACAAATTTGCGTTATTTCAGCAAAGCTGAAAATTATATATGTTATTTATAAACTACTCAAAATAATTAAAGGGTCAAGTTTTGTAGCAATGGTATATACTTCAAATAAGATTTAAAACTTATTAAGAGTTTGAATATTGAAACACAGAACCTTTATCTGTTAACACTATACATAATTGACATTTAATAGAAGAATTTCAGAGTAACACACCATTTTTTAACAAAAATTGCAGAATTTAAATCATAATTACACCCACAAAGAACATTATTATAGTTTTTTGTGTGGTCGCATCCTTTTGTTCCGAGCTTTTGCTGTTCTCAGTATGCAGTAGGACCTCCCCTAGTTTTAATTTTGTCTTGTGGCATTTGCTTCCATTCTTCCAAAAGAGCGTTTGCTAGCTCCTGCTGTGTAAGTGGTGCGTTTGGTCGTTCCCTAACACGTCTTCCCAAGTCGTCCCAAAGGTGTTCAATAGGATTCATGTCTGGACTGCATGCTGGCCACGGTAAAGTAGTGATATCTTGCTCCTGAAAATATTCATTTACGACTCTTGCGACATGAGGACGGGCATTGTCCTGCATTAGGATAAAATTATCACCTCCAGCGCGTGCACGGGGTTACTAGTACTTCATTAATGTATCACGGAGCATTTAAAGTGCCGTTTCTTATAACCAAAAGGTCAGTTTTGTCTTCAAGAGAAATTCCACCCCAAATCATGACGGAACCACCTCCAAACGGAACTTTCTCTTGGACCGTGTTGGGCCAGAGTCTTTCTCCAACCCGTCGCCATATTCTCACTCGTCCATCATTCGAGAACAGTGCAAATCTAGACTTGTCAGTGAGAAGAACCCTCCTCCAGTGACGAATTTGTCAATTCCGGTGTTCTTGTACGAATAGTAATCGAGCGCGCCGCTGATTTCTTGTTAAATGCATCACTTTTGCTGGACATCTGGACCGCAGGTCGGCTTCCCGAAGTCTATTTCTCACTGTTTGATCAGAAATTTGTTGGCCTGTAGCCCGTAGTAAGTCATTTTTCAAGGCGTGCGCTGTATTGGTGCGTTTCCGAAGAGCTTGTAAACGTAAAAAACGGTCAACCCATAATGTTGCTGCCCTGTAACGGCCTTGTCCACGACGCCGGTGTCCTGGTAAGGCCTCCACAACCTCCATATTACTGATTGACTCACTCCGAGCTGTTCAGCAGTGTATCGCTGTGTTCTTCCTTCCTCCAAGAAAGTAACAACCCGAGTAACTTCTATTGGCGCCAAGTGTCGTCGTAATCCTTGTACAACCCTAACATGACGTTGCATGGCGATAGGAAATGGCAATATCACTTAATATTCACTTAACTTAACTTGTGACTCATTCCAACCTGATATCAAAATCACTTTATTCTCGTTACCATGCACTTTGAACTACCTTTATTCAAAATGAGGAATTTATCTGACAGATGCGATTGTTGTAATCAACAAAAGACAGTCATAATAATATTCAACCAGATGCCCAAGATTGTAGTACAATACGTTTAAATCTAGCAGACGGAAGAAAACTTGACCCTTCAATTATTTTGAGTAGTTTATTATTGCTATCCACATATATTTACAAAAACAGACATATAGGTCGGCTCTGACATGCGGGCAGACCACATAATAGTTTCTCAGTCGTGCTAATGAAGGCGTACTCTCCCATTCTTCATCTCGCAGGGAACTAGTGTTTCGGCAAAGCTGCAATTTATATATGTTATTTATGCTATTATTGTACATATATATCTAAAAAATCAGACTAATAGGACAGTTCTAAAATGCAGGCAAATCACATAATAGTTTCTCTGTCGTGCTTATGAAGGTGTATGATATTGACTTTCTCACTTTTACTTGCAATGGCAACGAATAAGTATCAATATATGTGAACAATTTTTTCAAATTTCATTATTTATCACTCCTTTTTAAGTCATATAATTTTTTAGAAAGGAATCAACAAATTTTTTCCAATTACAAGAATAACGATTTTGCTATTTATTTTGTTCTAACAGAACGTACATCTCGAAATGGAAATACAGAACAAATAAATTAGACTGTTCATGATTATGATTCTAGAGACCCTAGTTTTTAGTTTAGTTTGTTTTGATTGTCATGGTTTGTTTTGGTTTTTTGTAAATAATACGAAAAAAAATTTTGACAATATAGCACAGCGTTTGGCTCAGGCCTGTGTCACTCTTATGGAAAGAAAAATACAAAGTTTGCGTATGTGTTAGTGAGTGTTAATTATTGCACGGCACCGCATACTTGCCATGGCGCTAGTATAGCACCAAAATGTCCAGGATTTGAAAATTAAGAAGGCTGTTACTTCTGTCCGCTGTCTTTGCAATAACCAGTGTATTGTGTCATGTATTGTGTATTACATTATTTAATATTATTGTGAGAGTGACACCATTGATTTTATTAGTGATGCCGAGTAAAGAAATCCTTGTGAGTATATAATTATTAATATTTGATATGATCTCGATATATTTTTCATTACTAATGTAACAAAATAATGTGTCATCATAAAAATTTTAGTATGAAATATACCTAATGTCATAATAAAAAACTATTATATCTGTAATATTTCTAGAAAAAAAGTTCTGCGTGCAACTGGTCAACTCTCTGCCTATGAAGGAAAGAGTGGGCCTGTTCTATTTTCCACGTGCAGAGGCTTTAAGGAACAAATGGTTAGCGAATATGATACGGAATGAGCTGAGAGAGTTGAGTTATCAGCAACTGCTTGATCGTGGCTATCGAGTTTGTGAGCTGCATTTTGATAATAGTCAATTCAAAAATGAATTGAAATAACGTCTCAACGTGAGTCAGATACCTCGTCTTGTACATATTCAAGGTAAGAACTCTCCTATCACAGTAAAAATAACAAAAGTTCTAATAAAATGCACGTATATTATAGATGCACCCGATACTTCATGAATCGAACCAGCTCAAATCAATCCAGCTAGAATCGAGCCAGCTGAAATTGAACTTACTTGAATTGATATCACCGAGGAGCATGAAGACGTTGAAAATATTCCACCAAGGCCTGTGTGGAGGAAACTCCCGACCATCAACTTCACAATTCGTCGATGCATACAAGACTGCTATTTTAAATAATACTGTTAGGTGTAGTATCGGTTCGAATTGTGAGGATTACCAAATTCTACTATCCTATGTATTCAAAATCAATCTGATTCAGAATCTTTTCCGACATCCCCAATTTCCAATAATCCTATCCCATGTGTTCTTCCCCAGACCACTTGCATGAATGCTGTAGCATCAGAGATAGTTATTCAAACAACCTCTGGATGTTTAATTCAAAAATTGCTAAATTATGAATGTGATTCATGTTTTCAGTTCTTTTGTTCTGAAAACGTAACTCACATCCATGATTTAACCGTTTCACGGGACAATGGGTCCAATGAGGAGTTTTATCTCAGATATGCAATCGCAGAATTTTCGCAAATAGTCGATGATTGTGAAAAACAGATTTTTGCTTCGATTCCCAATTTCATTCCATCCTCTAACATCCTATCCCATGTAGACATCCACTGAATATCTTCTAAATTTTTTTGTAGTATAACAATTTAGTTTCCATTTACGATCCTATAAAAAGTGACAGTTGTTTGCATTATGAACTTGATATTTTAAACTCAAATTCACAAGAACATTTATGTCAACTTCAACGAAAGCAGCTCAATTTCTAATATCTGTGACTTTTTTACGATAATTAGGACGATCGAAGATAAAACATTGTAAGACACACGTTTAAAAAATATCTAATGTTATTTGCACATATATTTGTTTCTATTTGTACATGTTCTTATAGTATTCCGTATTTTTGTATATATTTTTCATACTTTTCCTAATATTTATATGTAATTTATTTACATGTAAGAATATATGTATATATTTAGAACGAAATTCTGGTTTATTTTAAATTTTACGATATTTTTGAATATTATATAAATTAGTAAAATTCAAATTACGCGCTTCAGAATTAGTACGTGCACGGCACCGCTTGGAGCGCTCTTGTGTTGATGTGAAACTTTGTAAATTTTGGTAACATTGTACTGTCAAGTCTTCTCTCTATTGGTAGTCTTTGGTTTGGCTGTGTAATGTGTATTCAGAAAATAAAGTTTATTCATACAAAAATGAAAAATACAGTCCATTTATATCAATTTTAAACATGGTCCTTCGAGCCGGATATGAATTTGGGACAAAATATGCGTTTGGAAAAGTGTTGAAGTGTAGCTGATCAACGCAGTACAGGTGTACTCAGCACCGATCTTTGCACAAAGAACTGAGCTGGACTAATTGACTACGAGCAGAATTTGCGTGGAAGCGTGGTGGATCAACGCAGTATTTTGGTACTCAGCACCGGTCCTTTGGAAAAAGAAGCTCGTCAATTGGTATCTGGTCGATAAGAATAATCCTGTTTGGTAGGCGTATGAAGTGGACAATCAGAGTATTGAAAATCGGAAGTACAAAAGTGGTACGAAGAATCCAGAAGTGAACTATCAAAATCGAATTGTAGAGATAAGTTTCATTCAATCAAAAGTGAGCGGGTGAGTTTCTATCCTAAGTTTCTACCCTGCTACAATTATATCTGACTCAATTTGTGCACTGAGAGTGTTTGAGCACTTTTCATGTAATTTATATCGAAGTGACTAATGATCCGGCTACCGGAGGAATAAGATATTTTTATTCGTCCGGTTATTTTTTTTTGCGTGCAAAATAATAGCCTATATTTCATCCGTCATTCAATTAAATGTTAGTGGGGATAGTTGATCGTGATAAAATTAATTCTCTCAAGTCGTTCCTGGTCTATAGGCTATGTGCAAGGGGGCGGAGTTTGAACAAATATCGATGCGAGCGCTCATGGTGAGCACCATTGTAACCATTGAACTCAATTTCTCAGAATACGTCAATGAGCTGTCATTGAGCATTGTAGTATAAAAGTGAAAATAATTGCATATAAAACATGGGAAAACGTTTGTTCTGTTTCAGGCTGTTGTGCTAAGGATGATTCAAGTGGAATATAGTTTCATAGATCTCATATACCCAGTTATAACATAAAAAAACGAGTGAAGTGTATCAAAGCGGTAAATAGAGTATTATCTGTCTTTCATTATTAATCTATATAACAAATATGTTTGTAATTCAATTGTGAAATTAGAAATATTCATCATCGATTTAGGATTCATGAATTTACCTCTATCTCTAATTTGTAAGATGTTTCAGTGATAGAAGTTTGTCAGATGCATTTCGTAATAATTTTGTTGTTAATATTGTCAGCAACATATTCTTCAACATGTTTAATATGGCAAAACTAATTTCACGCTTTTCTTCAATGCTTCCTCGGTTAAAGGAATACAGTGTTTGATAAATACAAACCCGATCTGCAAGATCACGGCGTCATAATTTGAGGTTATCCTGTCAATTAGAACGGATTGAGACGTTTTCTCTATAATAGGTACGTTATAATTGAAGAAAAAAATACTCAAAATAAATGATTTCAACGTACCTTTTATGCTATGCAAGTTATATTATACGCACACAGCAGAATTAAATAATATTAGTACATTTAAAAAATTATAGGTATGAAACAATGATAAAATGGAGTTCAATCGTTCTCCATTGCCCGCTAGAGGCGCTAGTAGACTTCATGCACGTAGCCTATTTGATAGAATTGATTCCATCTTCTTAGAACTTATTTGAATACATGCAAAGGTAAATTGATAGAATGAACTTATTTATCTGATTTTCAATTTTTCAAAAAACGTCGATCTGTCATTCTTGTTTATATTCAAATAATCATGTAATTCATTAATTCAGTCCAATAAAAACTTCAATTCATCTCAACAGCTATATTTTACTACGAGAGCGAGGGAAACTGTTGTAAAAGAGTACTCTCAATAAAAAACTTCCAAAAATTGATTGACATATACTTAAAATTGAAAAAAAGCATAGGCTGTGATTATTGTTATGTATGGTATCATTTGGAATATCCGGGATTCAAGAGATTGACAAAAGAATCATGGATGTGTGATAAATGTGAATATTAATATATAACGTAATTGAAGCAAATATAATTTTAAGACATTTGACATTGTTTTCATGAATTCTGACTTGGAGGTAATTTTGAATTTCTATAATAAATGAATTACTCTCGGAATTACTATTCATTTTATGATGTTCAAATACTTTCCAATTATATTTTATTCTCTTTGGATACTTCAAAGTGTATATAGCTAGTATAAAAGTATCCAAGCATGGTTTAAAAGAATTTTGGAAAGATATAATGTAACCTTCGAGGGTATACCGTATTTATTAATGCCGAATTGGACAGTTGATAATACATTTTTTTAGCCGGATAAATAAAAATATATTATTCATCCGGTTACCGGAAAAATTAAAAAAAATATTTTCATCCGGTCGCCGGACGAATAGATGCAGCCAATTTATATCCGTTTGAAACAGTGTAAATCATGACTGACGAAATAAATTTGAGACGCAAACGGGGAGGTATAAAAGCAAGATTAACGAGTTTTAGTAAATATCTTGAAACAATTAAGAGCAAAATACAACAAAAGGAAAACTCTCAGAGGTTGAACATATGACATTGGTAGATCGAACCACGCGTTTTGAAAATTTAATTCACGAATTTGATGATGTACAGATAGAAATAGAATTAGCAGCTACTGATATCGATAATGAATATAAGGAACGCGAAGAATTTGAATCGTTATATTACACGACATTATCTGAAGCTAAAGTTATCAAAACGAATAATGAACCGGTTATAAAAGAGAGATTGTCTCCTGTTGCATCGGGTGTAGTTAACAATATCAGTCGGGGTGGTACTGATGTTGGGATAAGGTTACCTACGATTCAATTACCGAAATTCAGTGGTCAATATCATAATTGGCTTGAATATCGTGATACGTATGAAAGTTTGATACATAACAATGAAGATATAAACACGATTCAAAAATTTCATTATTTGCGAGCTTCATTGGATGGTAATGCAGCTCAGGTTATTAAATCAATTGAATTTTGTGCTCAAAATTACTCTGTAGCCTGGGCTACATTAGAAGAACGATTTAATAATACAACATTGTTAATTCATAACCACATTAAGTCACTGTTCGATATAGAACCTATTCAAAAAGAATCTGCTTTTAAAATAAGAAAGTTAATTGATGATATCTCAAAAAATCTTCGTTCGCTAGAACAATTAGGGCAGCCGGTACAACATTGGGATACACTGATAGTTTACATGATAGTATCGAAGCTAGATAGTAATTCAATACGCGATTGGGAAAAATATAAAGATAACAGACGGGATGATAAAGATGGTAAGAATATGCCGTCATTAGGCACGCTGAAATCATTCTTGAAATCTAGAGCAGATTTACTTGAAACGTTAGAATCAAAAAATGTTGATCGTAAGTTCAGCAGACAAACTAGTGGGAGCTCAAGGTCTTTCATTACAAGTAACGCTAATTGTATAGTGTGTAAAAAGGATCATTACATTACGAATTGTCCAGAGTTTTCGAAATTAACTTTTGAAGAACGTCAAGCGCGTATTGAAGAGCTTAAAGTATGTTTTAATTGCTTGAAATTCGGACATTTCACTAAAGTATGTAGATCTAAACCGTGTAAATGGTGCAACAAAAAACATTCATTATTACATGTGAAATCTGATATAAAATCGAATGTTGATAACGAGATAAAAGAAAATAATGAAACTACGGATAAGAAAATAACTTTGAGTACGTGCAATAGGTTTAGTAAAGCAGTGTTATTATCAACTGCAATGTTGCATATAAGGGATAAAAATGGAAAGGTTTGGACAGCACGAGCATTGCTAGACTGTGGGTCTCAGAGTAGTTTCATTTCAGAAGATTTACGTGAACGGTTGAATTTGGAAAAAACTGATATCAAGTTATCAGTAATCGCATTGAATAATACAAATTTACAAATCAAATATAAATGTAAAACAAGAATCGAATCTATGCATGGAACATTCTGGCGCGAAATCAATTTTTTCTACAGTCACTATGGAATGATACTCATTCCACACGCTGTAGCGTGCGGAATGAGGGTCATTCCGCACGCTCAGGGATTCCTAAGAAAGCCGCGTGGCGTCGCGAAAAAACTGCTTCATTACTGTCATTATTTTAATTCTCCCTGATTATTTTTTCATTCTTCTTCAAAATGAAGTCAATATGAGTAATTTTATCAACATTTTTGATGAATTGGAATGAGATCAATGAAGCAAATTTTTTCTCAGAAAACGGTATATTTTGATTATAGATATTCACGCGGACATCTTTGACTGTAGAAAAAATAACATCCGTCACTCGTGCGAATCGATCATACCATGCTCATGTGAATTCTGCCACTCGACTTCGTCTCGTGGCTCAATTATTCACATTCGCATGGAATGATCTCCATTCCGCACTTGTATCAGAATATACTATTCTTATTGTTCCACAAATCACTGGTCATATACCAAATGTCCCGGTGGACATAACTGGTCTAAATATACCGCGAAACATAATACTTGCTGATCCGTCATTTCATAAACCTGGAAAAATTGACATTTTGTTAGGAGCGGATATTTTTTGGAGTATTATACGTGCAGAAAAAAAAAGCTTAGGGTCACACAAACCAGTGTTACATAATACTGAACTGGGTTGGTTAGTATCTGGACCGGTAGAGATAGCGGATATAGGTAGTGATCCAGTGCACTGTAGTTTTCTATGTAACAATGATTTGCAGCAAAGTTTAACTCGGTTCTGGGAATTAGAGGAAATCTTCCCAAAAAATAGATTTTCGGACGATGAGCAAAAATGTGAGGACCATTATCTTAAACATACCAAACGAGATGAAACAGGTAGATTCGTAGTATCATTGCCATTTAAAACTTCGTTGAATAAATTGGGAGACTCATATAATCAAGCAGAAAGGCGATTTTTAGCGTTAGAGAAGAGGTTAGAAAATAATCCAATGTTAAAGAACATGTATAGTGAATTTATAAATGAGTACTTGCAATTAGGACATATGAGTCTAGTTGAGAATGATGACAATGCAAAATATGTATACTTCATGCCACACCATGGAGTTCTAAGAGAAAATAGTTTGACTACAAAACTACGTGTTGTGTTCGATGCGTCAGCACCGACTTCATCAGGCTATTCGCTGAATAATTTAATGTTAAATGGTCCTACGATACAATGCGACTTATTTTCGATCTTGCTTCGTTTTCGCAAATATGCGGTTGTAGTTGCCGCCGATATCGAGAAAATGTACCGTCAAGTAATGATTAATGCAAGTGATAGATCGTTACAAAGAATTATTTGGCGCAATGAGAAATCTGGAAACTTGTGTAAATTTAATTTAAATACGGTCACTTACGGTACTACGGCAGCACCGTTTTTGGCTATTCGAAGTTTAGTGCAGGTAGCTTATGATAACGAAAAGTTATATCCCCGAGCGGCGCAGATAATAAAAAATGACTTTTACGTTGATGATATGTTGACCGGATTCGATAATATAAAAACGGCTGAATCAGTTTGTCAAGATATTGTACATGTATTGAAATGTAGTGGATTTAATTTGAGGAAATTTTATTCCAACAAATCCAATGTCTTTAATAATATGCAAGTTGATAGCACAAATAACAAAAATATGTTTGTACATTTTTCTAGCAATGAGAATGCTAAGACACTCGGAATTATTTGGTGTCCAAATGATGACATTTTGAGATACAATGTATCAAGTGACATAATGAATGTACAGAAAGCTATAAGCAAACGTGTGATTTTATCCATTATATCACAGATTTTCGATCCCTTAGGGTTAATAGGACCGTGTATTATTCTGGTTAAAATTATGCTTCAAAAGTTGTGGTTGGAAAAATTATCTTGGGACGATCCTATTCCAGACAATTTGAAAAATGATTGGTTGAAATTTTCCGAACAATTAACAATGTTGAATGAAATTCGAATAAAGCGTCATGTTAGTGAAGAGAATGTAGTGTCGAATGAAATTCATGGTTTTTCTGACGCTTCCTTGTATGCTTATGGTGTCTGTATTTTCTTAAAGACAATAAATGAATCAGGGGGTACACAGGTACATCTTTTATGTGCTAAAAGTAAAGTAGCGCCTCTGAAGACAGTTACCATACCAAAGTTAGAATTATGCGCGGCTTTAATGTTATCTAGACTGTTATATAAAGTAAATGAATCTCTGAAGTTGAACGTAGATGCTATTACATTATGGTCTGATTCAACAATTGTTTTAAGTTGGCTCAAAAAACAACCTAACTCCTTAAAAACGTTCGTTGGTAACCGAGTTTCAGAGATACAAGAACTTACGGGAAATATACAATGGCGTTATGTTTCAAGTAATGATAATCCAGCGGATGTTATATCTCGCGGAGTTTCACCAAATGAAACTATCAATTTGAAAAAGTGGTGGTTTGGGCCAACATGGTTGGCTAAAACGGAATCGGAATGGCCAAAATTTGAATATAAAACAGTGACTGAATTACCTGAAAGAAGAAAGTTGGTACAATGTCTGAATCTTACCGATGGAAATGGTTTTAGGTATTAAAATTATTCTAGCTTGGCACGATTACAACGAGTTTTAGCCTATATTTTGAGATTTAAATTTGATTGCGAGAACAAGACTAATAAATACAAAGGCTTCTTAACAACAGTCGAATTGAATGAATCTCTTTCAAGATTGATAAAATTATCGCAAAATCGGGCGTTTCTAGATGAGATTCAATGCTTACAAAGAAAAATTCCAATTAAAATCAAAAGTAGACTGATTGCATTAAACCCATTTTTAGATAACAATGGATTGTTGCGTGTAGGTGGGAGATTGGATAACTCTGAATTTAATTTCGAAAAGAAACATCCTCTTATTATAGATAACAAAGATCATTTAACGAAACTAATTTTTGAAAATGAACACAGAAGGTTACTACACTCAGGTCCTCAATTATTATTGTCAAATGTTCGCGATAAATATTGGCCTTTGTCGGGCAGAAATATAGCTAGGAAAACTGTGCATAACTGCATTAAATGTTATCGAATGTCACCGAAAGTATCACAGCCAATAATGGGTAACTTACCTCGAGAGCGACTAGAGACAAACTCGCCATTTAATGTAACGGGTACAGATTATGCTGGTCCATTCATGATCAAAAATAAGAAAGGACGAGGTTGTAGAACATCAAAATGTTATGTGTGTATCTTTGTGTGTTTTTCTATAAAAGCTATACATATTGAATTAGTAACCGAATTAAGTAAAAATGCTTTTATACTCGCTCTAAGACGTTTCGTGGCACGTAGAGGTAAACCAATCAAAATCTTTTCAGATAATGGAACAAATTTTGTAGCAGCAAACAAAGAGCTTAAAGATTTGATCACTTTTTTAAATTGTAACAAACATGAGTTACAAGAAACGATTGCTGGTGAAGGTATTGATTGGGAATTTATTCCTCCCCATTCGCCACATTTTGGGGGACTATGGGAAGCGGGAGTAAAGTCTATAAAATATCATTTGAAACGTGTAGTAGGGGTTAAACTTCTTACATTTGAGAAGTTTTACACTCTTTTAGTACAAATTGAGTCAGTTGTCAATTCGCGTCCCTTGTCACCGTTATCATCTGATCCACAAGATCTTACACCCCTTACACCGGCTCACTTTCTGATTGGAAGATTATTGACGTCCATTCCTGAGAAGAATTACAAAGACATTTCTGAGAATCGGTTGTCGTGCTATCAGCACATTCGAAAAATTCGTCAACATTTTTGGGAGCGGTGGCAGGAGTATATTTCTGAGCTCCAAGTGCGTCACAAGTGGCAACAACATCAAAGTGAATTGAAAGACAATACTCTAGTTTTAGTGAAAGAAGACAATTTGCCTCCAATGAAGTGGCGATTAGGCAGAATAGTGTCAGTGCATCCTGGTAAAGATGGAATAAACCGAGTAGCAGTTATAAAAACTCAAGATAGCACCATTACAAGATCATTCGCCAAAATTTGTCCTTTACCAGAGCCCTAAGTGACATTAATTGAAGGCCCAGTCTTGCAAGGCGGGGGGAATGTTTATGATTATGATTCTAGAGACCCTAGTTTTTAGTTTAGTTTGTTTTGATTGTCATGGTTTGTTTTGGTTTTTTGTAAATAATACGAAAAAAAATTCTGACAATATAGCACAGCGTTTGGCTGTGTAATGTGTATTCAGAAAATAAAGTTTATTCATACAAAAATGAAAAATACAGTCCATTTATATCAATTTTAAGCATAGACATTGGCTAAAAAAAAATTGAAGAATCATCTTGATGATGAAAGCGCATTTTTGACAGCTCATGAATGCTTGTTACCTCAGAGATTTCGCAAATTACCATCTCCCACAATCACTGAGCTTGAAGTCAAGCAGTTTGGGCAAATCTACGAAACAGCAGCTTCCATTTAGTACCAGTTTCAAGTTAACTATTTGATAGGTACATAATTTGTGCACGTACAAGCTCAAAAATATCTTTCAATCTCCATTGTTTAGTTATTGATTGTCTAGTTATTGACTGACGGGAGGTCATGTGCTGTACCTTAAAATATTAATTTGATCTTTATCAAAGCTATATAAAAAAAAGCCCTGAAAATTACCTCCAAAGCTACAGATTCAAGAAAATAAGTAACAGGTGGTCATGTACTGGCCTAAATTGATCGTAAAAACAAAAGTCGAACTCATTCTGATACTAATAACATCGGAAACCGCATGTCAATATCTTGTGGAACTTGAAAAATATTGAAATAAATACTTGCTACCCTAAAATGGGTACTAACCCATATCGGTTCAAATTGTAGGGTATAAAATTCAATTACTGACATGCTGCTCATTCTGTGCAACAATTTTCAGATTTCAATCATGCATAGTTCAGCAGTAATTGATTTTTCAATTTTTGTTTCAATCTTTACCTAAAACTGGGTTATGAATAAGAAAATCTAGCAGTTTGTGCAAGCCTACAGAACAGCATCTTTCATTTAGTACCTGCTTCAAGTCTGTAAGTGCTGTAGTTGCTGAGATCTCAGAGTAACGCCAGACAGCCAAAGTGCTTATAATAGCGTATTTTTCTTGTAAAAATGCACTAAAAAATCAAAATGATTCATCCTTGCGAGATGAAAAGTAAGAGAGTCAATATCATACATCTGCATAAGCACGACAGAGAAACTATTATGTGATCTGCTTGCATTTTAGAACTGACCTATCTGTTCGATTTTTTAGATATATATGTACAAGAATAGCATAAATAACATATATGGATTGCAGCTTTGCTGAAACACTAGTTCCCTGCGAGATGAAGAGTGAGAGAGTCAAAATCGTACACCTTTATTAGCACGACTGAGAAACAATTATGTGGTCTGCTTGCATGTCAGAACCGGCCTATATGTCTGTTTTTGTGAATATATGAAAATCACAGTAATATAAATGACATATATAATTTTCAGCTTTGCTGGAATAACGCAAATTTGTATAAGATTCTGGAAGCTTTGAAAACTCACGTAATTTGCAAAACTCGCTGCGCTCGTTTTGGCAAATATTACGTTTCGTCAAACAATATGGCACTTTTCATAACTAATTATGTAAATAACTATACATTGTAAATTTAACGTTGTTTGTTCGAATTGAATCACTGAATAATTATCAAAATCAAATTTGTGGCCATGTAGTGTAGTCTACATGAGTACGTATGAGATTTATTCATTAATTTGCAATTATAAGAGTGCTATTGGATCAATTGTTTTAAATACTGTTCAGTCTGACCTACATATGATTTTTGACATACATGGCAATCTATAAAATTGAATGATGTTCCCAATAACACTCTTATAATCGCAAATTAGGGAATACATCTTATAGTGCCCTTGTAGATCACTACAGGGACACCGGCCACAAATTTGAATTTGACAATTATTCAGTGATTCAAACTGAACAGACCTACTTCAAACGTTTGATATTAGAAAAAATCAATCATTGCGTCCAGCGTTGATGGATTAACTTTCAAATTGTTACCATCATATTTACAAAATCGAGTACAATTGTTGATGGTGTTCTTTCTGAGTTTAAATTAATTGAACATGGAGTCCCACAAGCAGAGGCGGATTTAGGTTGATGGCGCCTATAGGCCCATTCTGATCTGGCGGCAAGCGTTTTGATCGTCTTTTATTTATTTTCAATTAATTAGTCCTACGTTGTGTTTATTTTTACTTTAAAAGTGCCCAGAACTCTTTTAATTGAAGTCGTGGTTGTGAGAGGAAAACAGTAAGAAATACAACATATATTCAGATCACAAATATAAACAGTTTAATTGTCTTTTTGGCTTTATAAATAAATATGTATTGATAGAGTATACTCAATCAAAGAGGGACAATGTGGGAGCCTTGGACCCCGGTGATGTGGCTAGCCGGCCACGGCTTCACGGTTCTGCAGGAGACTTGTTGGCTCGGCGGGCTCGACGTCCCTTGATGGCTTGGCAGTAGTCCGGGAGATGACAGTGGCTTTGAGTGACGCCTGGAAGACGCGCTTGTCACTTTGAGTTGGACAGACCAGTGGCGCTATTCTCCACAGTCTCGGTATCCCAGTGAGTGAACAGCGGTCTAATAGCTCTCTGTGAACAGACTCTTTCCGTCCTACTGAACAAGAAAGTACATGCGGTGTAATTAATTATAACTACAGTGACTACGGCAACTAATAATGTCCCGCAGACTTTATTTATTGGTTTGTGAGACCAATGGGTGGCTTGTGAGGTCGGTTTGTGGCGGATTAAGTTCAATTGTGGCTGGTTAGGCCGATTTGTGGCTGTTTAGGCCTGTTGGTGGCTTGTGAGGCCGATTGGTGGCGGTTTAAGGCCAGCTGTGGCTTGTGAGGCCGGTTTTTGGCGGTTTTAAGGCCAATTGTCTTGTGGAACGTGCAAAATCCAATTCTGAATTCCGCAGCTGAGCCGCAAAGGCTACAGAAGTAAAAAACTATCTGCAGACTTTAACTCCGAACGTGCAAACTCCAATACTGATGTCCGCAGCTGAACAGAGCTGACTATAGACGTGCAAAATCCAATACTGAATTCCGCAGCTGAACTATAGTGACAAAGCGTGCAAACTCCAATACTGATGTCCGCAGCTGCAATGTCAGTGATCTTGATCGAAACCAAGATGCCTTTCCAGATGAAAAGCATCTTCTTTTATACAACAAAATCTCTCTCCTTGTTTTAGTGTGCGAATGCAATGCAGTATTACATAACCATAAGTTAGACTGGAACGACATGCTTTTTTCTGAGAAAATGCACTTGTTTAGATAAAAGATAGAAGATGCAATATTCTTGCAGCAAAAAGAGATCGTGGTTAATTTCGTGGAATCAGTAAGGTTGGATATTGGCAAGATTGGTCTTGGTATCGTAGGTGGTGGTAAGGATATTCTAGATAGGGTTGAATCTTGGGTCGGTGATTTGTTCTTAGCTTTTTGTTAAACTTTCATAGTTCACATGCGAGAAAAGATAGAGCAACTTATATGTATTACAGCATGCATTAGAAAGAGCAAGGCATCTAACCAATTCATCCCTTCCCATTTGTGTAAGGTGTGCGTATTTTTCGAGCGAGTCAAAACAATTATCAAAGCCCATATGCTAAACTGCGATGCGAAATCATAGCTAAAAAACTACCCCTACTTCATTTTCATAGACAAAGACAGATCCATTCGCCAACCACTGAGCCAGACTGCGATAGTGGATACAAAGTTGATATTTACTCTCTCTCTCATTTCGATTTGACTATAATAATTATATTATAAACCCCTTTTTGAAACTCTATGTGTTTACTAATTTATTTCCCGATTGAAACAGTTCAATCAATTTGATTGTTCATAATCAAAGTTAGTTACTTTCTTAGTGGATTTCAGACTTGAGATATTCAATATTTATGGCCTTCCTATTTTCTGCTGACTTTGTACTAATCTACCCTTAAGATGTCACAGATTCACAGCTGTTTTGTGTTATGGTCAATTGGCTATGGTTTACGGTAAACCACTTGTCTTAATTTATGACTGGCCATCTGTGCTTGAACTAATGCGACACTTAAAGTTGACACAGGCTCCGTATTATGTTACCTTGGCTGCATGGAGTTACGCCTTGGGCTTTGCCCTCGTCTTCGCCTCGTACTTCGCCCTCGCCTTCGCCTCATACTTTGCCCTTGTCTTCACCGAATGCAGCCAAATTTATCCTGGACAAAAATGACAGTCGTTCAGTCCTTGTAGCATATTATGCTATTTTGATATGAATCATACTTAATTTTTTTTTGTGCTTCATTGAATTATCTATTTGATATTTATTGTATTTCAACGTACGATGAACATTTAATTGCAAAATAGTAAACTAATAAATAGACAAGAAAAACTTCAAACATCTAAAATCAGAAAAAAACAATCATCGCGTACAGCGTTTCCGAACTGACCTTATCACTGCACAAAATCGAATTTTCTTTCGGGAATTTGTGAAACACGGTATCGGGATTCTTCTTTGCTTGCCTCTAACTTCAAATATTATCTTTAAGTGCATTATCCACAGAAACTGAGTTTCTGTCATTGTGTAACTTCCAATATTTCTTTGTTTTTGCTCTCTTAATCCATGCAACGCTTTGAAATTTCTACAAACTGGATGCCATTAATTTTATTACACTATAAACCCGTGAATGGTGTATGCTATTCTGTAAGTCTTGAATATAGAAAATTTTCTGAAAATTTCGTTCTGTAGAGTTTTAACACATACATTCGCTCTCAAAAATTCTGTCGAAAAATAATTAAAACTCTACTATTGGAATTAGAAATATCAAAATAGAAATGTGAAATCTCATTTTGTAGATTATCATGGGATTTTGCTACTTATTTCATCATTTATATCTAAATTTGGGAGTGAATACTCAAATATATTGAACTTTTTATACATTTTACTTTGGATGGCCTCCTTACATCTTTAAAAAAAATCAGGATATATATTCTCCATGTCTACTCTGTGTGCTCAATAGAGTCGGAAACAATACCCTGCATTCAAAATTAGCTTCAATTTGAATATAAATGATATATTAATATTTACTTCAATTCGTTATTGTATAAAGATAATATTGAATGCAAATTCAATTTACATTCATAATTATTCTTTGAGGATATCGCATTATTCGGAAGAATATGTATGTTGATTTTTTTCGAATGTCAATTACTATTCAAATCTTTTTACATGAAATTTAATTATTTGTTCGAATACATCAAATATACTTATTAGACCTAATTCACCTTCACTTATTAATTTGAATTAAAAAAAAAGTATGTTTAACTATATTTCTCACATAAACTAGATTTCGGCCCAACATGAGAAGTTTAGTTTACCTTTTTGGGTTGCTGAGGTGTAATGCTTAATTCCACAGGCAAGAGCAGAGCATTCCGATATAATTCAGGCACGATTGTAAAAACGCAAGCACAGCAAGCTAGCCTACAATCAATTTATCAAAAACACAACTCTTCTAGAATGAGCTGGCCTACTATCAATTTATTAAAAAAAGCCTCTGTTTCAAGCCCACTGATAAAGTTTCGCTTTGAAATTTGTTCAAATTATAGAAAAAGAATATTTAGTGCTATGGGCATGATCAAATTATGACGGAGGATGAAATTTCGTATAAAAAAGCCTGAACTGAGGGGCAAGAGCATGAAACTAAAGTGAATATACCCAACACATGACTTTCAGTGTCATTCAGAAATAACGATTTTTTGTAACAAGTGCATCTAAGTAACCCATTACAAAACTTTTCAAATGAATTTAGATGTATTGAAACTACCAATGAATTTTTCAAACAATTTTTGAAACTGCGACCACATTTACTGTTAACTAATATTACGAAACTAGTGGTGCCACAAGACAAGACAAGACAAGACTTGAGTTGAGTCTTGTCTTGGTCTTGAGCAAGTCTTGCAGAACATAGTCTTGTCTTGGTCTTGACAAGACAAGACTTGAAGCGAGTCTTGTCTTGGTCGAGAGTCTTGACAAAAGTCTTGTTTCTGAATTTTTAAAATAATTTTCTATAATTGATATATTGCATTGGAAACTGATAGCATTAATTAAATCGAAATTTGAGAAGATATCATCAGGAATGGACATTCACGAGTAAAATTCTGATTTTGATATATTTCCAAAGAATAAATTTTCCATATCTGGATTCCAAAAGATTATAAGAACATCATAAAAAAAGTTTCTTCTAGCTTTTGTTCGAACATGTTACATATTCCACGTTAAAATTATATTATTATATAATGTGAAAATTCGGCCAAGTGCTAGTTGAACTAGCACGCGAAAGATTCTGTACCACCAAACGATATTTATATTACTCATTTTTTTCATCATCTAGTTAAGGCTGAAGCAATGTTGTTATTCGTAAAGATCTATATGGGAATCCCATATATTTACCTTATTTTTATTATTTGTTGCCATAGTGGTCATAGTAATACATATTCTGTGAAATCTCAAGAGTCTACCTATTTACGGTACGGATAGACAGACGGACAGACAGTGGAGCTCCAATAATAGGGTCAGTTTGACACTTTTTGGGTACGGAGTCCTAAAAAAGGGTTTTTCACGTGATATATTTTAGATGATCATTTTGTCTGGATATTATGATACAAGAGTTATCAATCATTGGGTTTTCTCAACAACTTACCCAGCATCATAAATCATAGTTTTGAATATTCAATCAACTTTTATAATAATTGCAAGTATATCATAACTTGGATTCCAAATATTTCATATTGATACAGCTATTGTTTCGTCATCAATAAGATCAAAATAATTCATGAATACTCAACTGAACCTGAAAAAATGTTACTGAAATGAAAAATAGATGATGTTGAAACATTGAAGGAATAATGCAATATGTAAGTGTTAGTTACAATTGTTTAAAAAACTCTTCAAAAAAAATAGCTGCCACTCCACTTCAAAGAACATTTTTTGGAAAGGCTTGGAGAAAAGCCAATCTCGGCAAACATCCCTGACCAAGCCGTAGGAGATTTGAAGAAACGGAGGGACGTAATTCATGAAGAAGCAAACGTTTGAAATATATAGACAAACATTTGCTGTCCCATGGTCAAGGTCACATACTTCTTATCCTCTTTTTGCGATGAACAATAGGAATGAGAACTAATGTATTGCAGATGTCTTAACTTTCACAACATACAAAAATGTGTAAGGCCTAAATTTATATATACCTATTAAGAAATATCTATTTATGAATAAGAGAAGTTCAATAATAGATTGACTAGTTGGGTGGATGTCTACATTCTTTTATTTGTTGTGATTGAAGTCTAACTTTGTGTTTCGAGATAATATTCAATGTAGACAGTACAAAAATTGGTGTGATTTCAGTGTTTAAAGACATGAGACTGAATATTCCTATATGATTTCGTTTTAGGGGCTGTAGTCGAAGTTTTTCCAAGACCCTTCTCAAGTAGATGATTTGAAACCCACCAAGATGCCAATGAATTTCAAGAAAACACGGAAAATATTTTAAAAGCTGAAGTTAATGTGTATTATCTTCAAATGTCAAGAGCATCATATCGAAGTTCAATAATTGTATTTGATCATTTGCAAAATAAACAAGATTTAATGTCTTATTACACAAATAATGATATATGAAAAAAGTCTAGACTTATCTTGAATAAACGTCAAACACAATTCTCCACAGCTACGATGCAATCAAATGTAGCTGAACGTATCCAATATATTCCATTCAAATTCATAAAAAAGAATAAAGTATTGCTAGCAATTTCCAAGTTCCAATGGAAATTGAGGATTGCAAACAATACACTAAATCATCTTAATTTTCCAATAAATCAATACTGATA
Source organism: Dromius quadrimaculatus (assembly GCA_963989225.1). Lineage (NCBI taxonomy): Eukaryota > Metazoa > Arthropoda > Insecta > Coleoptera > Carabidae > Dromius > Dromius quadrimaculatus. Next base: position 52,363,510 of record OZ022325.1, on the reverse strand, counting down.
GTCGAATCAAATGAGTCAATTTATTTATTTATTCAGTATATTTTTAGTATCTAGTTACTTGACTCGTTTCATTTTTGTATCATTGTTCTCTGAAGAAGATCTTTGGTCCAAGGATCGAAACGTCAAAGTTTCAAATAAAATATACAGTTCAAAATCAAAAGTTTTATTTTTTATTATTTTCAATTCAAAGTATTCAAAAACATATGACAAATATCTCAAGTTCCAATATAATGAGATTGGCTACGTACAGAAATTTATTCCATCAAAAACCAGAATAAAAAATTCAGATTAGAGATTAGAATTTTGTGCGGAAATAACACAGGTAATTTTAGTCAAGAGTCTTGTACAAGACTTCAAGACTTTCTTGTCAAGACTCAAGGTGCGTCTTGTCTCGTCTTGTGGTCTTGAGACAAGACTAAATGAAGGTCTTGTCTTGGCAAGACCAAGACAAGACGAGACGAGACCAAGACTAGTCTTGAGTCTTGCGGCAACACTATACGAAACATAACTTACATGACTAATTTTATTGATTAATATTGCACATTGTTTTTCACATTTTCTGCGCTAATACATTTACAGCAAATGCAAACGCTATAACGAATACATCTCTGGATAATTTTTTCTTCCAAATGTCCATTTGTCATAATTATAACAATCAGATTGTAAAATACCAACGGCATTCAAGATCCACAACTATCAGATCTTTTTCATGTCCGCAGATAATTCATATCCATTAACCCCCTGTCAACAGAGAATTAATGATATTTGTCTCGAAGCAGAAATCAGTTCAGTAATAGGGTACTTTCGGTGCACAAATAATGTTATAATAAGAAGCTTGTTATAATTTTCAAATAGATAAATATCATACTTTGATGAAAATATGTACTTCTTGACTGAAAATTTGATGAAAAGGAGAAAAAAACTTCTGGAATGCAGTCAATGGAATTTATTTTTATTTTTCGATTTCGACTAGTTTCGACACCACTTGTGTCATCCTCAGGAACTATAAATTATGATATAAGCGATAAATAAGTTAAAAATAACTACAATTTGTTCAACTGTGAGCTACTTACATGAAAAATTTTGTTTCTAATAAAATTCAGTGAAAACATTAATTGATGATAAAATAAATGAAAAGTGTATGTAGATTATATTCCACATGGAGTTATGATGTAAAAAACTTAACATTTGTAAACATGAAAATATTTTAAATGTAGTCAAAGGTAAAATTAACTAAAAAGTGTCTTCCGTTTTTTCGAAAACCGTTAAAACATCAATTTTGTACTAGTGGAAACCTGTATACTAGTTTTTTTTATATATAAAAAAAGAAGAACTAAGTACTCCAAGGGACCAATTAGAGTGTTGCACTAATATTTGAAATATATTTATCAAGTCTTTGTATTATTATATTTAAGTAGGTTATTGTAAATTTTACTCAAATTCATTGTGTCCGTTTTTACATTAATATTGTTTTTATCTGCATTGATGTGTAGCATCTCTAATGTCATTCTCTTATTTAGGTTGTGTTCAAAATCCATTATTTTTGTTTCGTTGAAGTTGAACTTGTGATTCAACTCTTTTGCATGTCCCACTACTGCACATTTTGCTGTCGTCATATTTATTTTGCCTTGACAATTTTTACTATGCTCATTCAATCTCGTCGATAAATATCTTTTTGTTTGACCTGTATATGTGGCATCGCAATCCTCACATGGTATTTTATATATTAAATTTGATTGGTGGCTTTTATTTATTTTGGATTTCAAGTTACTGAAAAATTGCCCTACAGTTTTTGTTTGCTTGAAACCTATCCGTATTTTCAATTTACTTTCGAACAACTCTCGCAATTTTTCAGCAACGCCATCTATGTAAATCAATGAGCAGTAGGTGATGTCTTCTTTCTCCACTTGTCTAGCGTTGTTTTTAGAATTTTGACATTTATTTATTAAGCTGTTAATTAATCCACAAGGATATTTGTTCAGTAGTAGCAATTGTTTGATTTTATTCAGAATGTCTCCATGATATTGTGGGGAAGTTAATTTTAATGCCCTGTTTATTAAATTTTGAGCTGTATCACGTATGATAGAAATGTCTACGAACGGTATGGAGTTATTCTGTTCTACTTCTACCGTGAACTGTAAGTGTTCATTATAACTGTTAAATGTATCCAATGTATTTTGTATTTGGTTTTCAGGTACAGCCAATATCAGATCATCCACATATTTCTTAATGAAGGGAAGCTCAAACGGTAGTTTTTGTATTACTTCTTCTAGTAAGCAATCCATAACAATATTAGCCAATACTGGAGATAACGAGGAACCCATGGCAAGACCAAACGACTGAACGTAGTATTTATCTTCAAATTGAAAGAAATTTTCTTTGATACAGAATTTGATTAGTTCTAAAAATTCTTGCAGTGGTATATTAGTTCTTTGTGATATGGCTGCCCAATTTTTCTCTATTCCTGCGATCACCAAATTTACTGGTACATTTGTATATAATGAAATGACATCCAGTGAAATTAACATGTATCCTGTATCCAGTTTTATTTCTGTGATGAAATCTTTATACTCGAATGAATTTCTCACAAAATACGTAGTATTTTCTAAGCCTTTTAAAAGATTTGCTAGAAATTTTTCGAGATTGTTAGTTGGTGAATTTATACCACTGACTATAGGTCTTAATGGGTGGTTGTCTTTATGTAGTTTGATGAGGCCATATATTCTAGGAGGTACTTGTTCAGTAACTTGAAATCCAAAATAAATAAAAGCCACCAATCAAATTTAATATATAAAATACCATGTGAGGATTGCGATGCCACATATACAGGTCAAACAAAAAGATATTTATCGACGAGATTGAATGAGCATAGTAAAAATTGTCAAGGCAAAATAAATATGACGACAGCAAAACGTGCAGTAGTGGGACATGCAAAAGAGTTGAATCACAAGTTCAACTTCAACGAAACAAAAATAATGGATTTTGAACACAACCTAAATAAGAGAATGACATTAGAGATGCTACACATCAATGCAGATAAAAACAATATTAATGTAAAAACGGACACAATGAATTTGAGTAAAATTTACAATAACCTACTTAAATATAATAATACAAAGACTTGATAAATATATTTCAATATTAGTGCAACACTCTAATTGGTCCCTTGGAGTACTTAGTTCTTCTTTTTTTATATATAAAAAAAACTAGTATACAGGTTTCCACTAGTACAAAATTGATGTTCTAACGGTTTTCGAAAAAACGGAAGACACTTTTTAGTTAATTTTACCTTTGACTACATTTAAAATATTTTCATGTTTACAAATGTTAAGTTTTTTACATCATAACTCCATGTGGAATATAATCTACATACACTTTTCATTTATTTTATCATCAATTAATGTTTTCACTGAATTTTATCAGAAACAAAATTTTTCATGTAAGTAGCTCACAGTTGAACAAATTGTAATTATTTTTAACTTATTTATCGCTTATATCATAATTTATAGTTCCTGAGGATGACACAAGTGGTGTCGAAACTAGTCGAAATCGAAAAATAAAAATAAATTCCATTGACTGCATTTCAGAAGTTTTTTTCTCCTTTTCATCATACTTTGAGTTTGCAAGCACCAAGCAGTAAACAAAACAGATTCTGCACACTTCCACAGATAATCTTGAACATAGTTTATGAAGATCTCGAGGTGCTGCTTTGAAGTCTAGGCTGCCATATTCGAAGAGCAGGAACTGAGAGACTCTAAAAGTTGAAAATAAATATGACTATCAGCTGCATCAGCCAAATCAATGTATCGACAGCGACAAAATAATTTTATCAATTGTAAAAATGTTTTACATATATTATCTAGTTGATGATGAAACGATGTCGTGATGACCTATAACCAGAAATATAAACCTAAAATAAGGGATCGAGTTATTACATTTAACAAACAAAAACTTGAGATTTTCAAATATTATGATTGGTATTGTTTTCATGTTGGAAAGCATTACGTTCGTTTTTCTGTCGGTTCTGGATCGAAATATGAAAAAAGACTGAGTTTAAATATATTCGCTTTGGTTATTTGCTTCTTGTTCGTCATTATTAATACCAGTATCGTTTCCTATTTCTAATAGGTTATTCTACTTCATAATTTTGACATTTGAGCTGGTTTGAGTTCGCGTTTTGTGTCTATACCGTTTCGTCTAGCGAATGTTTGTTGTCCCGAAGTGCGTGAGTTTTGGGGCTTGAAAGAATGTGGGAGGAAATTGTTGAGATGGGAACTTCTGAGATGGAAGGTTGAAACAAAAATTTCGCTTTGATTTTTGTTGGGTGTTTTGAGATATTAATCTGTACATAGGTGTTTTGTGCAATTGCTTGCAAAAAGAGTCATTTGTTGAAAACTGTTCGCTGGCGTCAGGTGTCGGCGAATTTTCTCTTATAAATGCGGTTCTAGAATCTATAGGTAATAATCAAAAATCAAATGGAATAAGAAACTCTTTTCTGAGTTTCAATTATTGAACATTGTTTTCCGTATTGTAAATGTTGTGATAATAAAATTTTGGAAGCCATTTTCTGATATAATTCTTAACATTTCTTAGGTGTGTCATTTATACTGTTATCTTTTTGAACGGTTTTAACTGTTGTCAGTAACAATGTATTCTATGTGCTCTTCTACTTTTATCTTGGAAATTAGTTTGAAGATACAATTTTATTTCGTCTCAAGTTGTAGAATCTTTAGTGTTTGATATATTTTCAGCTTTATCAATGAAGTTCTTCCTGTCATGCGATTAATATAATCGATTGGATCGGTAGTCCTGATTCTTGCCCCCACGGTGGTGTTGCGTGATGACGAATTGAAATATAAAGATGGATTCTGGTTAAATCTTGGCGCGATCACTGTTCAGGTCATACGGAGATTTATAGATAATATACGAATAGCTCTTGTGGAAATTTTAGAATCTTCAGCAAGCGTTTTAGGGATTTATGAAGTTTGTTCACTCACTGGATTCTAGTATCTATCCTACCAACTGTTCTAATTATATATTCAATTCAAAAATATAATTCAAAAAAATTAAATACTTATTTTTCTAGATGAAGTATATTGTTTGATATATGAATGTTTATTATTATGAATTACTTTTGTTTATCGTGACGTACTAAAGAACAAGCGTAGTTTCACCTTATCAAGTTAATACAATAATAAATTAGCTTTTTACTCCTATTTATAAATTTAATTCCACATATTCTAAGTAAAAGAAATGACGTTGTTTGTATTATCAAATAACGAAACTTCAGGGTTTTTCATTCTTGGTTTCATAGTATTTTGCAGCTTGCAGTACCAATAGAAGGTTTTTGATAACATTTTGTTTATAACTCCACTTATTAGTCATCATGAGTTCCAGAACTTAATTTCCTACTTAGTTGCACGTATCTAATTGATAAGAAAATCGGTCATAATAATTGTTTCGGCCGTAGATACATGAACCTATTTACAACTGAAATTATCAATGTTATTATTTCTAATCAGTTGCTAGAAAATTGCGCTTCAAGTGGTCATATATCCTCTTTGCCCTTGTCATATTTTGACCGTGCTCAAAGCGGTCAATATTCGTATTCCTTTGCTATCGTTCATTTATCTCTGCAACTTCATTTCAATTAACTACTTAATTCTAATGAAATAATTTTCCTGCCGAATTCCTAATTTCCAACAGTTCTAGGTCATTTACTACTGCGTCGCACCATCTTCCCTTAGGACGTCCCCGCTGTTTTCTATTGTTATTTCCATTTCTGAATACCACCTTAACTACTCCGTTTTCAGGTCTCCGCACTACGTGATCCAGCCATCCAAGTCTTTGGGATTTTATGATCCCTGATATAGCGCACTCACCATATGAATTCATCACTTCTGCATTTGTTCTCCGCACAGTTATATCACCTTCCTTTTTTCCACTGTAAATCTTTCTTAGAATTTTCCTCACCCTAATTTCTAACTTGTTTAAATCACTATTTTTCAACGCCCACAACTCACACCCGTACAATGCAGTCGGTCTGATCACAAACTTGTAAATTCTCACTCTTGTTGTTCTTGCAATGTCCTTTGATCTTAATACACCATGTAATGCTCCCACATTCTTGCTTCCTTTGGCTATTCTTGTTTCAATTTCTACTGCTTCTTCAATATTATTTGTCAGCAGCACTCCTAAATAATTGAACTTTCTTACTGCTCCGGATTCATAAATTTCATCACTATGGCTATTAATTTTCAGTTCATCAATTTCTTCATACTGATTTCTTCCTGTTATGCTCATATATCTCGTTTTTTCTTCATTCACTCTCAAACCTACTTCTCCAGCCTCTTCTTCCAATCTTCTAAAAGCTTCCCTCAGTTCCTGTTTGGAACTTGTTATGATAGTCATATCATCAGCATGAGCAAAAATTTGGTGCCATTGTCTATATATCACTCCTTTTGTGTATATGTTTGCTTTTCTCATTATCCACTCTAGTTCTAAATTAAACAGCAATGGCGTTAACGGATCGCCCTGTCTCAGTCCTCTCTTGACATTGACACTACCAGATATAACACCGTCTTTTACCACTTTACAGCTGGACATATTCTGGGTCATTTATATAAGTCTTCTCAGGCATTTGGAGCTCTCTTAAAGTTTCATATAGTTATCTTTTTACTTACTTGTACTAAGTACAAAAAAGTCTTGTGAAACCGACAAAATCCACCTATCGAGATTCTGATGGAAACATCCGTTTAGAGCATCCCTGAATCCATTTTGACTATTTTCGGCTTGATTTCGGTATGTATGTGCGTTCATGCGTAACTTGCAAATCTCAAAACTGATTGACCGTATAATGTTGAATTTTTTTATTTAAGACTGGTGTAGGGTCTAGTTGTGCACCTCGCATTATGGTTCCAATCGTCTGTACCAGAAGTGCACTTTACTTGAAACTTTTTTCGAATTTTCTAATAAATCCAGAATGATCAATCGTGGGATGTTGGAATTCTGTATTTGAACTTGATGTTGTATCAGAATGGTTATCTGCTATTTTTGTATGAATTATTCAAGCCAAAAGTGCACTTTACTTGGAACTTTTTTTTATTTTTCTGCCTAAATCTAGAATCAGATCAGCCATAGCATATTGGAATTTGATGTTTGAACTTGTTGTAGCGTCAAAATAGTTATCCACTATTTTTGTATCAATCGGCTGAGCTAGAAGTGCAGTCTATATGTAGTATAACAGTCATTAAAAATCTGCCGTATAAAACAATCAGTTCAATTGAAATGATAAGGTAGGCAATGATAATCTGTTGTCAATTCTTTGATTTTGTTTGACATTATAAGTACATGTCAAAACATTTTTAAAATTACATTAATTTTAATCTGAAGTGACAGAAAGCTTCATTGGATAAATTTGTGTGTATATCAAATGATGTACAAGTAAGTCACGTGATGTTCACGTCAGTGTTTTTTTCTTTCATTCAAAAAATTCGACATATGTTTTAAAAGCACAGTAATCGCGAAAAAAATTCTAAAGTCTCAGTACACACTTTATTGCGCACCTGTAAAAATTTTATCTTTGGAAAGATTATTAAGATTCTGTCAAGTTTATAATCTAATAAATTATCTATTGGTGGGACAAGTCTTAAAATTTTTGGATACAAGATTTCGGAGATAAGGGGGGAGGAGGTCTTTCATTTCTCGTTATTCAGATGAAAATTCCTTTCCGCTTTTGAATAGAAAGCTAAAATTGTTCTGAATAGTCTAACAAATAGTTTTTTAAACGAATGATGGTCTCTTAGAAACCGAAATGAAAATTTTTGGATAATTATTCAATATTGAAGCTCCCTGATTTATGTATCTATTGTTTATGTTTTTCTAACTATTTTAACAATTTCTGTTGCAGATACCAAGTGCTACTAATTGATGAAATACTCCGGGTACACCGCATTCAATAATGTTCAATCATTATTCACTTATATGGGCTCCATACAGAACCAATTCAAGAACATCTATAAGTCCTCACACGACATCAGTCTTGAGTGCTCCTGAAGGTTTATGCTTCGAACGGCCTTTATTGATGATGGGCTGCGTTTCTAGCCCATGGAGCTTTTATACGTTTCAATGAACTGAATATTTTAAAAATGATAAAGTATTGTAAATGTTAGATGGTCAATCAAAAAAATTTTAAAGGTGCTCAATTTGCGATCATGTTTCAGGATAGTTCATTATTCGACAGAAATATATTTATTGTACTTTCTAGGACCAATTAAGCAAGTACAAATGCTCCGAATTTATCTCTATACGTAAAAATGTTCAGTAATATTTTTGACTTGCGCCATTGTATTCTGTCTGTAAATTTGAGCCTGCGTTATTTGTTGAGATAAAAAGCTGAAAATATTGTAAATTAGAACATATATTATTATGAGAATGATGTCTATGTTAAATTATTCTAAGAATCGGGCTGCAAGTTAATGACATGAACAGAAATTTTTGTAAAATATCAATTTAAAAAGTCACTGACGTATCAAAATAATAGTCTACCTCTTGAAGATTCTATGATTATTATTTATTATCAATATTTATCATTTAAAATAATCTGTGAAGTGATGTTTTGTTACAAGAATTACGTCATCTTTTATCATCAATTATTTGAATTAACTCGGAATATTTTTCTAACAATGTTCATTTACCAATTACTCACTCACATTTATGCTGTATAAGATTTTCTACAGGGTGCTCCGTTCTCACGCAGTGATAATGCAATCTTATAATTTTTAATAAAATAGTCTATAATATATTGTTGCATATTCTTGAAGATATTTAATTTCTCTTTGAAACAGTTCTGCTTTGTCATAGTTTTGAAATCATTAGTACAGGAATTATTCATGTGAGAAGAATATAAAATTGCATATAGTTGCACAAGAATTAGGCCCAGTGAATCATCATGATGCAAAGTTTGAACGTTATTGAGTTAAATCTTCCATTCTCAGGTTTCCGGGTAAAATTAACTTGGTATTCGACGCTCCATTCGAAACTAAAATTAGGATCAGTGGTTCCCATTCAAAACTTCAAAGTGTCTTCCTCCCCTCAACCCTCTGCAGGGGAAAAAAATCATTACGTTTTTCTTCAGCCATTTTCCTACTAGGTGAATATTTTTTGATATACTCCAGAAAAAAATATTATCGTTTTCAGCGATAGCTTAAGATTGAACACCCTGTAATTGAAGCTATCTGTACTCCTTCTCCACATATACTTCAAGTATGTCAAATCTCATATTTTTTCATGCGCACGATACAAAGTTTTCTCTCCACGTAAAATGGAAGTAGAACACCTCGTCTATAGTTTTAGCTTCCAGCACTTTTTCTCCACATGGACTTTAAGTCTGCTAAATCTCACATTCCTTCGTGCGCATTCACAAAGTATTTAGAAACAAAATTTCAGAATGGGACACCTTGTATTCAATGTCAGTATTTTGCACTTCTTCTCATAGAAAGTATGCCATATCTCACATTTCTTCGTGCACGCGATACAAAGTTTTCTCTTCACGTAGAGTTACAATAGTATAGCCTGTATATACTTTAAACTTTCTGCACTCCTTTTCCATATAGACTTCAAGTATGCCAAATCCCACATTTATTTATGCTCGCAGTAGGTACAAAGTTTCCTCTTCTCGTTAAATTAAAATGGGACACCATGTATATAATTTCAGTTTTCTGCACTTTCTTCTTCACACAGACTGCAAATTTGCTAAGTCGCACATGTTCGTGCGCGAGGTACTAAGTTCTCTTTTCACGTTAAATTAAAATACGACACCTGCATATGCTTTCACCTTTCTGCACTTCTGCTTCATATAAACTTCAATTATTCCAAATCTCACATCACAACATGCGCGCTGTACAAAATTTTCTCCTCACGTAGAATGAATATAGGACATCCCCTGTATATAATATCAGCTTTCTGCACTTCCTTCTCCACACAGACTTTAAATATGCCAAGACTCACTTACTTCGTGTGCGCGTTACAAAGTTTTCTTTTTATGTCGTAAAATTAGAATGGGACATCCTGTAGATGCCTTTAGCTTTCTGCATTCCTACATATGAACTTCAAGTATGCAAAATCTCACATTCCTCCGTGCACGCAATATGCTTAAAAAGCTTGCTCTTCACGTGTTGATATATAGATTGAAATTGGACATTCTGTACATAATTTTTGCTTTTTGCACATCTTTTCCATATTAACTTTGAGTATGCTGAATCTCAAATTCCTTCGTGCAAGCAACATGCTTAAAAAGGGGGCCGAAAGATTTCTCTTGGCGTATTGATATACACAAGAAGAAATGGAATATATTCAAGAATATGCAATATATAGGCGCGAAAATGAAGCATTTTGTAGAAAATATTATGCGACACAAATGTGAGTAATTAATTATTAGATGAGCATTGTTGGAAAAATACTCTGATATATCTCAGATTCATTAAGAATAATCGAGTTAAAAAAAAAACACAGACCGATGGACCACCCTGTGTATGTATGGGTGTTCATTTTGAGTTGGCCACTATTGCTCGAGATCCGTAAAAGCAATGACTTTGGTTGAATGAGCACCCCTTTATATACATATACAGGGTGTAACAGAAATAAGTACATTAATTTTAACCAGTGATAGTTCTCGTCAAGCCTAACATTTTTTCTTAGTAACTTTTTCCCGAATTCTCATCTTTTTTTAGCATTTTTCATCCCCTATAATTTAACGAGTCGTTCAGGTGCATAGTTATCGGATCTAGTAGCAGTTGCAATAGAACAATAATTGATTTTGACATATGTGAGTTATCAATTCCTTCAAATAAATTCTGGAATAAAACAGATTATAATTTATTAATTCTGTGTACGATTTCATGGGCAGTTTAGGATTAGCTTAGCAAATTTATTTGGAACGATCTCCGAACTGTCATTTTTCACTAAAAATTGAATTATTGTGGTTATGGTAATGTATTTAATGTCAAAATATTATGCACTTATACATTACGATGAGAATACCATGAGTTATTTAGAACCTAACGTTTATCTGGAAGCAGATGAGATGAATGAAATACATTAATTTATAAATGAAGCACCTGTGTATTAGTTTTCCTCATATTATTACAAACTTCACACTTCACATCTGCTGAATAAGCAAAATATTGTATCATATATTTCAGAATATATTTAAAATCAATTACCAAATTCAGTTTGATACATTTATAGGTTATATTTTCTGTTCTTCAATAGAATCTTCAAAACTTCATGCAGCAATATTTCTATTGAATTATTCAGTGAATTAATTAATTTAGAATTACATTCTATTCAATATTCTACCGTTTTCTTTAAATAAATCGTTGAATGATTTTCTCTTTATGTTTCTGATGAAGTAGGTTCGGAACAGTACTACTTTTCGAACTGCTGGTAGGTGGCAGCACAGTCTAACACTCCTGACACAGTGACATAGTTTCAGACAATTCAAATCAGCTGATTCAAGTGCAATGAATTTGTGCAAACAATCTTATGTTTAAGAAACGTACTATCCAAAAATATACGTGAAATCCCTAAATAAAAATCAAACTTCTTGAAAATGACATATAAATACGACTAAAAGACCAAATTGTTGATTACAGACACAAATTCAGTCTTTCTTCCAACATATACAAAAATAGAATAATCGAGGTGAGCGAATATCAATGTATTGCCAAAATACTAATATTTTTTCAGTTTCAAATGAATGATTGACAAGACAACGATGGCTCAAAGTTGCAAAATACTCCTTTCAATCGACAGCTGTCATTCTTCCAACAAATGAAAACCATTCAGTTTGAACCATAGGCGCACTATGAAATTTTTGACAAAGCTTTGATGAATTTTTACTCTGTATCCAGAGGATTTACGGAAAAAAGTTATTAGGAAAAATTGTTATGCTTGACAAATTGCGTCACAGGTTAAAATTAATGTACTTATTTCTGTTACACCCTGTATATGAATCCTACAGAATTTGTTCAAAGATAGTTATTTAGTAAAATATGTTGTGTCCAAATTATCAATAAACATCCTCAAAGTGATGAATCTCATCAATACTTATGTAAAACTATTTAAATTATCGGTATTTTTGTACTACTTTATTTATATAACAATATTTCTTCCAAAATTTACCTCTTTACAGTTATAAATGTCCCCCATTTTTATCCCTATTATTTTGCAGTGAATTTTTTCATTGGTTATAGATGACCAATCATTGATGACTGGCAGCCATCTTATCATTTTACCATCGGTCAAAATCATCCGTCCCACCTGTGCTAATCAAAGAGCCATTTTCAATTAATGGCAACCATTCCCAAACCTGATAGAATTTTTGCATTTTGCGATTGGTCAAAATAGTCCTCCCCAATTAGTATTAATTAATTTGAATCATTTGGATTGACTCAACGTTTAGCACCGTAGAAGACACACCTCCAGTGAACCGGAGTTGAGCTCTGTCCAATTTTGCTATCCTAATGATATTTTTGTGATTTTAAGACAAACTTTGTTAGACCGACAAGAGATTTTAACATGTAAATAGATGTATTGGGGTGGTTTTTAACGCTTTTATGTTATAAATACAAACTTTTTTGTGACGAATATAATAGAATATGATCAAAATAACTGATTTATAGTAATATTAGCTCATATTTTGATTAAATATGAATAATTAAGCGATTTCTATAATAAATATAGGAATAATTTTTTGTAACTTACCCCTTGCTTCCATTTGTGGAAACTGAATTACTAAATAAGGTTTTCTGTCACAGGGATGGGATTGTGAATCAATAATACCCAATAATACATTAATTTAATGTTCAAAATAATTTATTTCCAATTTTTCTGTTTGACAGTTAATAGAGTCAATAAAAGATGTAATTATTCAACTATTTATAAGTTTTGAATATAAATATAGTTATTTAGAATAAGATGATTGTGTAAATACCTGATACATATGGATAAAAGTGAATAAGATTAATAAATACTATGAATAACAGTAAATTGAATAATAGAATTATAGATAACCCTGTTTTAAATGGAAATATAAATAAAAATTATAATTATTATAAATACTGTTCTATTATCTCATATTTTTTAAAGATTTGCAGCTTTAGAAGCCACTTAATACATTTGTTTGAGTTCACGTGTCTGACAAAATTTCACAAGTCTTAAAATCAAGAACTATCACTAGGGCAGCAGAATTGGACAGAGCTCAACTCCGGATTTACTGGGTGTGTCTTCAGTGTCGTTGATTGTTGAGCCAATCGGAATGATTCAAACTAATTGACACTAATTAGGGGAGGCTTATTTTAACCAATCATAAAAATAGAATCATTTTTCAGGTCTGTCAATAGTTGCCTTCAATTAAAGATGGAGAACTAGTCAATTTCAATCGGTAGCGGGTGATTCTTGATCAATAACAAAACGGAAGAGTTGAATAAGATATTTGAATGGTTTATACTGATCAATAATTATTATTTCCAACCAATGACAAAAATACGGAATATAAATTATGAAAATGGAGGACATTTAATAACTGTGAAGTGGTAAATAACAAGTCGGGTTTGTTCTATTGCAGAAGTATTTTATTACAATAAAATTAATTGTAGAACAGTTTTTGAAGCATGTTTTCCATAATTTTTAGAGTATCAGTTTTTTGGGGGCAACTGACTTTCGCTGTGCTTATCCTTTTCTACATCCGGTTCTTCTAAGCAGCATTTTCTTGCGTTCCATGTATACATTTTCTCGTCCACCATCGACTTGTTGTAGAAAATTTTTGGCTTTCTATTATCCTTTCTCTCCTCCGCCGCCCTTTGACGTATTTTAAAATGCATTTTTCCTTCTTCTTTTGTCCAATCATCATCTATGCAAATTTTCTTTCCTTTAAGCTTATTCTTGTTTTTCATAATTGTACTTTTGTCATCTATATTCTCTAACTTCGCTATAATCATTGATGGAGTGTTTATATTCTTGATTCCCATGGCTGAATTAATTATACAGGAAATTTGTAGCTCCTTCTTCAGAAAATGAGCTACCGTTTTTTCAGATTTTTTACCATCTGTGTCTAGTCCTTTGATTACTATTTGCGAGTAAAATTAAGCCGTAACCATCTGGTGTGGCAACACGAGAACTACTCAAAGACGTACCCCGCTTGAAACGCCATTTGAAACGCCATTTGAGCTAATGTTATTTTAATCGTTTGTTATTTTTTCTATTTCACCTTTTTATTTACTATTTTAGTATATGTGTATTGACCAAAATCAGTCTTTTTGGAGACTGCTTTCTTATTTACATCAATTTCATTTTAACCTCTTTTGCACTTTCCTATTTACAACCTATTAGTTTCATTACTCTTTCTCCATTCAATGGATTTTTTGAGTTCAACATTAGATTTCCTTCGAGAAAAATAAATGATGTGAATTTAAATACTTAAAGACTATTTCCCAAGAACATGATTATTTATCTGCAAATAAATACAATTTGGAACATCCATGCACAAAATTGGGATAGTAGCAATGAAATTTAATCCTTAAACTTACAAGTTTGTCAAGATAAGCCACCTTGAATATTATAATAACAAAATATGACTCTCCGGAAAACTGCGGTTTTAACATGTAAACAAACCTGTCTAAAAATGACAGTACGACTTACATCCGACATTCTGGTTGGTAACAGCGCCGCCATCGGTAATCTTACTCGCGAATATTACTCATTCTACTTTTCCTATCCTGATCTTCCAGTCCCTTACGCAAAAACTGAATTTCGTCCTTCATTTCCTCTTTTCCCTTTTGCAATTTCATTTTTTTCGCTTCATATTCTCATTGCAAATCTCCTATAGAATTTGTTTTTTTTTTGTATATCAGTCTTCAGGTCCCCATGATTTTTGTTCATTTGATCTTGCATGTCGTTTATTTTTGTTGATATTCTATTTATAACATCATTATAACTCACTAATGGAATGAAGCTATGTCAGTGGCACTAAAACGATGGCTTCTAGCTTTGCTTGCACTTCCGTGAATTATGGAGCATCATTATTTTCATGCACTGACATTTGTGTTTGGTGCACTCATATTCTACTATTTACTAGGTTAAACTGATTCAAATTAGGTCATCTTTTCGTTCTCATTTAGCGTATTCGTACCAGAATATTCTGATTTTATCTAAGCTAAGCTAGTTGATCTTGATGCGCTTCGGTCGAACTAGTTTGGCCCAAGAGAGTCTAATTTATTCTAAAATCGATTTTGGTTTGGTAATATAATTATGTGTCACGGTTTGGACAATCATAGGTCATATGATTTTGCTTCCCTGGATTACTATGCACTATGGGATATAATCTTAATAATGTTAGATCAACAATAATAAATCTCTGAGCCTTGACGCAAAGTATATTGTTGAAATTTCCCCTGAAATATGTATAAAAATTTTTCTTCAACTGTAATAGTTCTCCATATTACAATGGTAGAATATCAGATTGGAATACAATATAACCAATGAATAAAATGAGAACATTAGGATTCTTCAACTGTTTTTCGAAATATGATAATTATTTTTGTGGGTTATGGAGTCTATAATGTGTTAGTCATTCATTTATTGTTTGTAGAGTTGAATATGTAAGTATGCAACAAACCTATTCAGGATGTAGCAGAAGTGAATACATTAAATCTAAGCAGTGGTAGTTGTAAAACTCTCAGTGAGTAACAATATTTCTGAATAATTTTTCGCGAGATCTAATTTCTTCCACATTTTCTACACTCCACGTTCCCTAAATTGACGAGTTGGTTAAGTATTCTCATAATTATTTGATTCAGAATCAATTACAATAAAAAAATTGTTCTTGACAAATGCGAATTATCAATTTCAACAAATAAATTCTGACACATAATTCGAACAATAATTATCACAGAAACTAGAACCCATTAGAATATTCACAAAAAGCGAGTTCGTAGTAATTGTTCAGAATTATGGTAAAGCCTAGGAAAATGCTACCCTATATAGCGAATTGAATTTATCAGCTGACTAATTTTCGATTCCATGACCAGAAGTTAAATTAACCTGGTTTAAAGTGAGCGGAGTTTAACTAATAAACTAGGTTTTTACCTGTAAACATCCAAGTATAATATGTCGGGTATTTCACATGCCCATCTCTGCTCTTTTTTTGTCTGGCTTGTTGATCAGTAATACCTTGAATTATTTTATCAGCGTCAAGGAACTGTGACTAGCCAAGATTCAATCGATTTTTGCCCGAGATAGTCTGTAGGTACATAAAAAAGTAGCAATTTGTAAGCTAGGTATTTTGTGCTGGCAGAATAGAATAAATGATTTGGCGGGAATAATACCATTCAAATGACAGCACAGATTTTTTTGCACTAGCGTTGTGTAATGACCTTTAAGTCAAATATTCAAAAGAAAACAATCTAAATGAATGCGTGAAATCTCTATGGCAGTGAGTAAAAATTATGTACGTAACAGTGAGATATGAAAATGATGAATATCTTACAAGATTGATTCCAGTTGCAATACCCCACAAATCTAACCTAGCTTGCAAAACATACAGAAATGAACTAGTATTTCCGAAACGGTAAGCTGAGTTCTCAATGTTTTGCTAAAATATTAACATTCTCTTTGTTTCAAATTAATTTGTGACATGAGGAGCCATTTAGTTATAACATTCCGCCTGTTCTTATGACGTGTTGTTATGGAACCAGGTATGAAACTAAGATTGAAGCCTTCCTGACTGGCTGAATTAAAACATAATTCCCTCACATTTAATACTGGATTCAAAACTAGCTCTCTGGAAATAAATTTAATAGATAAAAGCAACAGATATATCCGCATATTAACTGAGTATACACTTTGAAATTTCAAATTGCATAAATTTATTCATAATAATCGATCAACGACTGACAGTTGATGCAACTGGTAAATAGGCAAATACAAATTTTGTGCTTATGTGATATTGGTTCGTATTCCGGCTAATCAGAAGGATTGAATCATAGTCTTATAGGAGCTTGTAACTGGAATAGCCGTTATTTTAATAGGGTGTAGTTCCACGTATAACATGCACAACTTTAACAACTACCGTTTAAAATTACAAATTACCTATCTTAATAATTGATAGCTGTCATTCTTTCAACAAATGTCATACATTTAGATTTGATCATAGAGGCATAATGATATTTTAACTGGATATCCAGAAGGTTTATGAGAAAAAGTTATTAAGAATTATTCTGTTACTGGTTTAATTGAATGTTTTTATCCCTGTTTTTATTCATGACAATCTAAAATTCAAATTTTGTATTCGATTATAAAATTATTGTTACCTACATATAAACTTTGACGTGAGACTCGTTTCCTAGTTGTTAATATCGATTACAATACAAAGCAAAATTATTCAGCATGTTCTATGCTATAGACCGATTAGAATTACACAGTTTTTGAATAAAGATTCTAATCAAAAATGTAAATTTTGAGTTATTATTTCCTTATCAAAAAAAAAACTTACTTTCCTGGAAGGGGAAACTTTCTGTCTCATATAAATTGTCTTTCATAAAAAGTGAGCACATTAACGCTGAAAAATTGTTCGTTACTGATAACAGCTAATAGTTATCTAACATTTTTTATTTACCAGTATTTAAAAACGAGTGTGTCACAATCGTGAAAGTAAAATACATAAGTTAACTCAAGTTTAAGTATTGCAAGTAATAAATTGACCATATTTATTGCGAGACTGACTATCAGACTGGGTGTATAGCTACTGAGACAAGAACATCGAAATTATTCAAGATACAGTAAGTAGGTACATATTTTGATATATTGATAAATACTATATTATTGACAAAATTTTGGCAGATGATGGAAATTGAGCGAATGATATTCAATTTTTTGATTAAAGATTATCTGGGAGTCTCACAGTTTGAGAGATGTGAATTATCTATTCGAAATATGTTCACAGAACGGAGAGATTCCTTTTTTCTCCAAAAAAAATTATCGTGATAAAAGCTTGAAACTGCCAAAAAAATTAGAATATAGTTCTCAAAATATACAAGAAAACTAGAATGTATAAGAATAATATCAGTTCTCAAGTGAAGTATATTCATTCAGAAAATATGAAGTCCTCTTGTGAAAGAAACAAATGGTTCTAAATTAAAATTGAAGTTTCGATTTTGATAATAGCGCGGATAGACTTTTTTATTTTGGAAAAAAATACTTGAAAAGTATCTTTAAATTAGAGCAGAACTAACTTTTCCGAACAAAATTTGTTTTAAGTGGAGAAAAAGTAATTATATTCTGAACCAGCAATAATTATTTATTTATTTATGTATTTTAGTCGTTTCATCCATCACTTCAAATAATCTTCTTATAGCAATTAAATTTAGTGAATTATTATTTTTCAACTTGAATTTTCATTTTGAATACGAGTACTTAATTATCTCTTGTGTCTTCAAAAATCAAGCTAATTCATTAGTAATAGGAAACGAAGTGAGTTTTCTATGCCGCATATTTATTCTACAGAATATATTCGATTATTCTTCGTACTTTTGAGACCAATGAAAATTTTCATTAGCAATAAAAAATTTCCACTTAATCCTAGACAAAAATATAGATACCTGTTTATAATTTCATATTAGCTAATAATATACTTTCTCATGATAAGATATTCTATGTTATTTGATGTTTTTATATTTCGTTCCACAAACAATATTTGAAGTTTTAATTTTTTTTTCGATGATTTGAATCGGAACCCAGTAATATCCAAGTGAATATCAAACCAGATGGTGATTTTTTTATGCTACATAAGCAATGTTATTTTTTTAAAGAACCGCTAGTTAGTGCCGTATGGATCTAAGACCCAGAAATGAAATTTGAAAAGTAGCTTAGAACTGAAAACTATGTGGGAGAAGTATAACTAGTTTACTGAAATGGTAAGCTAGCCTTAGAAAACAAATAAAGAAACTTGACATTTTTCGAGAAAAATTTAATAACATAGAAGTGTGAATCAAATTGAAATTCAAATTGGAACTTATTGTTTTTCGGAAATTGATATTTTTGTTTTTGATAACTGTATTCAGATTGAAACTGTCCTTGAGAAGATAGTTGGAAATTTTTTAAGAGCAATCCCAACCATCAAGTGCCTATTCCTTCTTCTTTGGATAAATTTGTCTGTCAGATAAGGTCTATAGCGAGGTCTATAATCACAATTATTGACACAATTGCAACTATAAAAAGAGTTTCACGAGTATAAACCGGCCCTTAGACCAATAATATAAAATTCTGAATTGTCAAATAGTTTTTGTTGAAATATTGTTTTTTCTTTTCTCGGAGAATGCTAAATTCTTTTCGTCTTTTCTTATGATAAGATACGATTCCAATGAACATTTTCATACTTATTGGACGCAGATTCCAATTCTGAATAACATTTTTAGTCATACTTTTGGTCTAAATTTCACCAAGCATAGGAACTACCAGTACTACAAGAAAATAGCAGAGTATTTTTTGTTTTATGTTACATAAAACCTTCCTATTTTTAAAGTCGTGAAAAGTTGTTTCAAAACATACGTTTAATTTAGAATCATCATGTGATGACCGATTTCGGACGATTTGTCTAACTACAGACCGAAGCTTGGAAATACAAAAAATGAGTATATTATATATTTAAATATATAATAAAACCAAAAATTATTATTTATCTATTTTTTTAATTTTAATGGAGTCATTTAAAGCCTTAGCCGAAATATTGAAATATTTCTTGCTATTCGGATTCTTCAATATACTTAATGAGACTTTATTGATTTTCATGAAATATCTGCTCAAGGATTGTTCTGTACTAGAATGTCAGGCAAATTATGCTCTCGATCCAATCTAAGTCCAATGAATCTTGCAATATCTACACTGCTGTGCCGGCTACGATATCTGAATACGAGCGAAAACGGTTCTGACAGGCAAAGTTAGAACTTTTCTGCATTCCATAATGCAAAATAAAAAAAAAATTGTGGATGCATATGTTAATCGCGCTGTAATATTCAAGCATTTTGTATTAGATTCCTATGTTATTAAACGAAATGATTAATCCACTAATTGAAATTGTCTTGTTGAAATATTTTCGAAATGTTCTATCGACTCATAGTATTCATACCGTCAAAAATAGTAAGTGATCACCAAAATTAAAATCCCATTTCAATGTAATATGATG
This sequence comes from Dromius quadrimaculatus, assembly GCA_963989225.1. NCBI lineage: Eukaryota > Metazoa > Arthropoda > Insecta > Coleoptera > Carabidae > Dromius > Dromius quadrimaculatus. The sequence goes on along the minus strand of OZ022325.1, from coordinate 52,343,271 downwards.
AGCAAAAATTTTACATCAGCCTATTAGAGCGAATGACTCCAAATAATCATTGTTAACCCAATAATAGTAAATGTCTATCGAAGTTTCAACCACTTTTTAATTTAAAATATCATCCAAATATTCAAAATTGCGTTATTCTCTTCAAGAAGTAAATTACTCTAGGGAAATAATTGCTTAAGCTTGTCCGCTATGCTTAGGTTCATGAAAAACATCCCTGAATATCGCTGAATTGCATTACGTGCGATAGAACTAGATCCCGAAACAGCCGAGAAGGATAAACTGAACTCCCCATATAAGGCCGAAGTTCAGTCTATAAATCCCTGAATATTACCGAATTGCGTTAAGTGCACCTGTGGGATAGAACTTGTGCCCGAGACAGTCGAGAAAAGTGTACTGGACTCCTCATGTTGGACCAAAATTCAGAATGGCGCAGTGCATGCGCAATATGGAGATCATTTACTACATTTGGTCTTTGTCTTTTTTGGTGGCCATAATATTTAATCCCGAAAAATATCATGATTGCAATATCATAATGAGAAGATGACTCTCAACTACGAATCCATATATTAAAAACAAAATAAACGAACTAATCAACAAAAGCTGGCCATAAATGCATTCATCAACTTAGATCACTTTTAGACTATACTTAATTTTCACTCAATTCTGATTTAAATTCGAGTAGTCAAATGTTTTCAATAAGGGCTTCTCCAACTGTTCCAGCTTCTTGATTTCGTACTCGTATTACCTCCGGCCAATTGGTTGAAATCTAGGACAACAACCAAGTACTTGTTTTCTTGTTCAATAATAAGTAAATGACTGAGTTTGCTCACGGCAATCCTCTCAAACGGAGACCTCACGTTGTGCTGCTGCATCTTGGCGAGCTGTCAAATGGTGGGTGTCTTTATTGAGTTAGCGTTGACAAGTCTTGTAATATTTTTCTATGTCTTCCAACCTAGTAGACACGTTTACAGACTTTATCAAGTATCTTCTTGATACCAAAATGTCCATCACTATTGCCATTATGCAATTGCTCCAAAATTCGTTCTCTCAAATTTTAAAGTTTTCTCTGATTCCTTGCCATCGGAGTTCTTCCATAGTCGGTATAGTGAGGTATTCCCAGCTTTCAGAGAATTCCATTATTGGGCCGTACAGGCCTTGGTGATGTGATTCATGGCTTATGTTTTCTGAAAATTAGGTTTCTGGCCGGTCTTCACTCAATCTATGATCGGCTTCAGAACAGAATCATTCAGTTGAGCCTGCTGTACATCGTGCATTGATAACACGGATTCATCTTGCTTGAATTTTCTACTCTGTTGACGATTATAGATTGTACACCTTCTTCTTGCTTACTATCGGAGAGGCCCAAGGACTTGTTGATGGTTCAATGACTCCTTTCTTTTGCATGTTTTCAAATTTAGTCAATCTGGAATGAAGGTATTAGCCTTGGTATCTACATGGTGCATTGCACCCAAATCCTTCTCCAGCTAGACTGGTTTCTATTTTTAGTATCTGGAGATCGATGACCTTGAGGTTCTCGACTGAAGAGCTACCCAGCCTCTGCACCCAAGTATAGCCTAATTCAGTTTTTTTACGACGCATTCGTACCACAGTCAACAGTACGCTTTGCAAGACAATTTCTTCAAAGATGCCCTTCTTGTCGCACTGCCAACATCTCATTCTTCCTCACTCTTTAAGTGACGTTATCACAAATCGAGAAGAAGATCACACTCGTTGGCAACTCCCTATGTAAGTCATGATTCTTCTAACCGCGAGCTCTTCCTTACTATCGCGCTCCAACCACCTCACTCTCTCCGCCAATCCTGACGCCTTCGTGGCTATCTTATTTGCCAGGGATTTTTGATAGCGCCTCTTCCACCGTCTTGGGATTCACTAACCGCATGACTTGTCCAATCTGGGCTTCACCGATGCCATCCATAAGTTGTCTTACTGCCACATATTCCTGCGTTGAGCGAGGAAAATTTGAAAAAGCTTCCCTGACCAAATTTCACACAGCGTACGCAAACGTAGTCAGATTTTCTTCATGTAGTTGTGTGCGGCTTTGTAGCTGTACATGTAGCAGTTCTTCTATGTGTTTCTATCCAAAGTGTGTCTTCAAAATAGCTCTTTCGTGACTGGCTTCTGCTCAGCTGCTGCTTTCATATTTTCTGTAAATTGAGCCATTTTCTTGGCTGCTGCCGACGCTTTTTGTTCAGCTGTTGACGTGCTCATAAACTTCATCATCATTTTCAGTTGGTCCTGCATCTCACTGGTGACCATGTTTCTTGTCGTAGGAATTTACCACAGTCCCAACACAATTTTCAAACATTTTATAGCATTGCAACCAAATTTCACCTTTTTCCGTCCGGATCCAAAATTACTTTCGCTTAATTCGCCAGAATTCCACTTCTAGCACTAATTTATACAAACTTTAGTTTAAACAGTTGAAAAATCACTGACAGTCACTTTAATTGGAAGATTATTTCTCCCACCAGCCTACGAGTTCTATATACTTTTCTCTAACATTAAACTAGCATTCAAATGTCTACAATAAATTATTAAATGAATAACAAACCTTAAAAAGCATTAGTGTAACCAAATTACTTATGATCTCGAAAAGTAAATCCTCATTATAACTGAGACAAAATATTATTATCAGAACTTAACAGAATACCTCCTAATGAAAGTGGACGTTATCTGTGAAATTATGTGGACAAATCTATTGCTATCAAAATTTATTTGGTGATTACTTAGTTGGAAAACCATTATTGAGACAATTACAATGGGTTCTATTATTTTACCTACTATATCAACCCATTACTCTCGAATGTTGCGTAGATAGAACATTCAATAAATAATTTTTTTATCACATAATGTCCAACAAAAAACTTATTCGAGGTCAATAAGTACAGTCTACCGATTGTAAATAATAGTTTGGAAGTCGAGTCTTGGCAAGATTTCCAAACATTATACGAAATCTATAAGAATGTACTTACTGACTGTGATGTTCACAAAATTCTCTGCCCGATTGGAAATTGTTCCCAGTAGTATCAAATTCGACGATTTTAATAAATATTCAGTAGTTGTTCATCATACCCAAAGTTTCGATACCAATCGTTCTTTCAATTTTTATATCAATCAATTGTAAGCATCTATTAATTTTTATTAAGCGTCTTTGCCAATGGGTGGTAACTCAACATAATCATAGCAACTACAGCTTTCATGGTGGAAAAATAACTTTGAATGCAGTACTAGTAAACAAATCCTGCAAAAAGATTACTTCCAATTAATAAAAATTTTCTTGATATTGTATTCCTCAATTTGACTTGGATTGCATTCAATGTAAAATAATATCTAGACTATGACCAACACTCTTATCATAACCAAATTAACAGAACTTGATTGATCAAAATAGATCCCTAATAACAAAAAATATTGTGATTATATATGAAAATAGCCATATATGAGCTTTATTTCATGTAACTTTCTTAGGTAATAGCTAATTTCCTTTTAGTTATTGCAATATCGCTCAATAGCGATGATATAAATTGTTGCGTTTGCGCAGCTTTGAGATCAAAGAATATGTTAGTATTTTTGTATCCAGGCTAAATAAGAAAGTCAATTCAACATTGTGTTCTCAGACCTTGATAGCATCTATGTTGACATTGTTTCTACTTCCATAACCTCTCTTTTTAATTAATATTTTTTCCTGTTGTAGAACAAATATTTATATCTACGTCAAAGAAACAATTCACGAAAACCGTAGGTAGTATTGTGGTATTATACTCGAATAACCGCCGATAGAATAACTGCGACAAAATGATCGTGGACAAAATATCTGTAGACATAATAACCGTTCGAATGGATGAAATTTCTTTTTGAAAATAATCTCATGATTTGGTAACAGACGAGAAACAACTGATAGAATGGCTTATTACAAAAGAACTTATAACTGACAAGAATGTGTGTTGCATGAGTGAGCACGAAATGAAACTTGTAAAATTTGAAAGAGTGAATGATAAGTTCATATGGTGGTGTCAAAGGAAGAGTGTAGATGAAAGTAAACATTGTCACACACGGACACTTGTCTATAGAAGATTTCGGCTCAAAACGAAAAGTTTAGTGTACCCTCTTCGGCGATCTCAGGTTCAAGCTCAGTCCCACAAGCACATGCAGTGCAATTCGGTACAAACCAATGATGCTTTTTTTATAGATCGCGTGCGTAACTAGCTAATCTACCACCATTGTTGCACATGTACACCTGTTCATGGAATGGATCACAACCCAACATGAGTTGCTTGGTGCAGCCTTCTTGGTTGTCTCGGGCTCCAATTCAGTCCCACAGGCGCGCGCAGTGTGGTTCGGTATTACTCAGGGATATATTTTTCAGTTTCGAGAAAATTATCTAAAATATTTTGAGCAGCTCGTATTGAGTTTTATTCAGTAAATCAACTTCAAGTTATCAAATAAAAGATTATAGAAACAAGTTACAAGATCAGAAGATTTTATCTTGATAAATAATTTTTATTTACATGAAGAAAAAAATATTTTGACAAGGAAACGTCTTTATGCGCGACTACGACAAAATTTCTATGCTTCGAAAATTGGTGATACTTAACTAGCACTGTAGCCACAACAATAGTACGAAAACAAAAGAATTATATTCAGATATTCGTTAATTTTCCAATTCTACCAACCAATAAGAATCTATATTTTAATGACACCCTTACATGTGAATATATCTCTGTGAATTCGTTCATTTGCAATCAGAATGTTTTAGATCTAAATAGAAAATTCGTTGTCCAAGCCGGTTCAATTGCTGAATATTTTCTCTCTCTAATGAATTTTGGACATTGCCTCTGAAAATTATTGCAAATACGTTTGAAGCTAAAGAAAACGTCATTTGAAGGAATAAGTCTTGTTACGCATGCAATACATACAATGTACGTTTTTTTCGCTTTTCCTACACAAATCATACAACGCGCACGCATAGATGTTTTCATGAAGAATACTAATGCAATATCTCAAATTTTGCCTACCTGATTTGGAATCTTATTTGAATCTATCAACTGTATGTAGGAAATACATAGTCAACCTATAGAAAAAAGCGAACAAGTGATCTAGCTTGACTATTTAATTCAAAGTATTGATATATTTAGGTGAGTAAGATTTGCGTTCAAAATTGTTCAATCTGAATGAATGTAAAAATCTTACCCTTATATAAATGAGAGACTATTTATGAAATAATCAATAATTTCCAGATTTGTATAGGTGAAGTAGGATTCTCATCTGTTTTATGATTGTAATTTTTACGAAGGAGTACAACTAGACAAGAATACATATTCTAAATTTGTTTTGGGAGGAATGAAAAAGGTAGTATTTAAAATAGGAATGGGCTTCAAAATAGATGATAAGTATACTGTCTTCTGGATTCAAATTATCTTTTAATGACGAACAGAAATCACTGCCTAAATTTTTCAAATGTGGTACTATTCGCTATGACATCCTCTCCTTTTTGTGCAGTTTCTATAGCATCTATAGATTGTATAACATATTCCATCAGTTGTCACATAAATAAGTATAATAGAGATCAAAAATAGATGAAAACTGACAACACAAGTCCGTACTGTTCCCCAATAGAATGCTCTTAAGCTAAGTCATACGCAAAATTAAATAAAATGCAGTCTTAAATTATTACCTCATATTTTCTTGCACCATCAAGAATGGCAGGATATACTGTCAAGTGAGCGAGATGTGCAGATTGAGTGTGTAACAGAGTGATTTTTGAAGCTCGAATGGTATATACTAACACTATACAATGAATCAATCAACTACATAAACTGAATTAAAACATTTTCATCAAATGCTATTATAATAGATCAGTCCATTTTTTCTATTAATTGTAGGTATTCTAATTCTTATCTTACAGGTCTGTTATTCCAACCCGCCAATCAGTATTTTTTGGCTTGAAAATGCTTCTTGATCCGTTGTTCAAGAAAATAGAGAATTACTATGAATTCAAAACACCCATTATTTGGAGAAATGTATTTCTGTTTCTAATATTCCATTTATTAGGTCTATATGGACTTATACAGATTCCTTCAGCAAAACCATTATCATTCGTATGGGGTAAGTACTTACATAGGTTTCATACAAATATACATACAATAAGATCACGTCAATCTCGAAATAAACACTAATCATCATTCCAGTTGCAATCAATTCAAGTCAAACATCTCTAAGCAAACGAACCTCTTTCTTTCCAACCATATTCATAATTCCATTCGTACAAAATCGCTTTTTCTTTTTCATATACAATCAGATATATTCTGCCGATACACCTATTTGCCCATGCGTTCAACACAACATCTATCGCCGCAAGTACTAGTGCTGTTGTAAGAATGTTTCTGGCTTTAGCAATAATAAGTACGCGGTTGACAGAAAACCTCGATATGCATTGTGCAATCGCTATTAGCTAATAGTATTTTTGGATCTAGAACAGAGATTTCTAACTTTTTCTGGACCTTCGTCCTCTTTAGAAGGAATCAAAAATTTGAATACCTCGCTAGCCTCTAGCCCTAACCCATAATAGTTAATTTTATATGAAATATTGAAATTGTTGGGAATTTTCTGTACCCACATAATTTATCTGTCCAATATCTAGCACAAGTCAATAAAATTCTAAAACTTAGCACAGAGTCATAGGAAATGAGAAATAATGAGCTAATGAGATGATTGAGGCTGGCGGAATGTTAACAATTTGTTAATGTCGAGTTCCAATTTCGTTAACATCAATCGCAGATCGTCACATTCAATGATGTATAGTCTTTTCTTCTATGACAGTAAATTAATTACTGCACTGAATCTATGCTCAACTATATAGAACGAAGCAAATGCGACTCATAATTTCTGTGTACTATTGCCCACAATTCAGGGTGGAGAACTGTTATTGAATCTTAAAGCAAGAACTCTTGGTATCCATGTCTAAATTTTGCTTTGAGTTTTTCGTTGGTCGTGAGTTCCAAAATTTCTTCTTCCAAATTTCTTCTTCCGAATTTGATGAGTCTTCAATATCTGTGTATGCGAAAGAGTCTAGAGCCCAACTCAGTATATGCATATTCAAAATATCTTGGAAACGTGAGTAAGTAAATCCTCAGATTTTGCAGAGACTGCTGATGATGTGGGCAAATAGTTGTATTCACCTCTACCCAGATTTCGTTCGAATAGAAGAGGTTTTCTTGCAAAAGAAGCCATGATGTTCTTTGTGTTTATCGAATTCAACTCATCACCTTGTAATTGCAAATGAACTTGATTGAATATTTTGAATAGGTCTGTTAAATTAGCTATATTTCGACATTTTCTGTTTCTCGTCAAGTTTTCATTTTCTGACTTTAAGAAAGTAATAGTCCTTGAGACAGCGTATAAATTTTTTGTTGGTTACCGCTCATTCGAAATTTTGTGAGTGGCTCCATTGTGATAAGTCCGACAACTTTTAATTGAAAGAATATCACCGTAATACTGATCTTTACACTAATCGAAAGATTTTTTGATAATAAATGAAAAAAAAATATGGTCCGACATGAATATTGGGGCTACCGGTGAGTCCGACAAGCCGCACTTGTCATAAGTATGTTGGTACTTATAGTAAGTATGTTGGTACTTATGACATGTCGGACTCACCGCAAGCCCCAATATACATGTCGGACAATATTGTTTTTCCATTTTATAATCAGAAAATCTTTCGATTAGTGTAAAGATCAGTATTACGGTAATATTCTTTCAATTAATCAGCCCTCGCTGGAAAACGCCCCCAAATCTAGAGTTTTGCCAAATGAAAAAGTTGTCGGACTAATCACAATGGAGCCACTCGCAAAGTTTCAAGTGAGCGGTAATCAACGAAAAATTTATGCGCTGTCTCACAGACAATAAGTCAAATAGATTGAAAAATTGATTCAGACAAACATCTTTAGAGATCAAACGAACTTCTGTGTGCAGCAGCAAGCGATTGTAATCTTCATTATTCTCATTACTTATTGAATAATCGATCATTCAATGGATTGTTTCTTAATACTATTTTTTTTTTAGATGTAGAAGTAGATTCAGACATTTTCAAATACAAATCAACTTCTCAACATATTTATAGATAGTCATAAAAGTAATGTTTATATTGATCTCTTACACTTATAACTCACAGTTATCTATCACAGCAAAGCACATATGGATAGTAAAACATTCCTAGAGCTTTCGCTTGTATAGAATTGATTTTGAGCACGCATTAACTTGTATGTTTGCGATGACAGCTAACTTTCTTCGTGAACAAGTCATTTCAAGCTCCCATATTCTAATCGAAACATGTTAAATTGAATGAACATCACGTGTTTGCTTATCAACTTGCAAGGACAATTCATTTTATCTATTCACGAACAAAACAAATAAAATATTGCTATACCATATGATAATGTATAAATGCTTATACATACGACAACAATGAGGTTTTTTACATAGCTACAAAAACTATTCATTCATGAAAACTTGTATTCTCAAAGTATTTCATTATATAAAATAATAAGGAAATAGGGAAACCTAAGTGTGACTGATATAATATTCTTAATCACACTGTTCTCTAATTTTGATTAAGTTACCGGTTTCGATCACTGGGTGATCATCTTCAGACTACCGGAGAGACTACAATGAGAGGAAATAAAACGTAAAACAAACAAACATACAATCAGGTTGAAATTTTAACAAATAAAAAAAAATAATACAAAATGGTTACTTATACAATGAAATTACAGGAGCTTTTCAGAAGAAAACGGCGGCAAGTAGCCCGCTAGTGTCATGTTAGTGAAAAAATGTAAAAAAGCGGTAATAAAGCACTAAAAAAGTATAAAATGATATAAAAAGATATATCCAATCTGTTCAACAAGATCCAAACTACAACTGAAGAAAACTGGAAAAACTCGAAAACTATTCAAAAATTCTCGTAAGAATTAGTTACGTAAGCCGCGAATTGAATTAAAAGATTTAAAAATAGGGTGTGTCTAAGGTTCGTTTGGTCATTCAAACTAAAATCGGCATGGTTTTTTAATGACTTCTTAATCTTTAAGTTTTCCAGGAAATCAAGAGTCTTGCCATTTTTGCGTCTGTGTAAAATTTCAAAGTTTTTGGTAATATCAAAATCGTGTCCGCTTTCAATTAAATGATCAGCAGAACTTGATTGACTGTTTTGAAGTTTTACTGCGCGCGCATGTTCTTTGAATCTCGTTGTAAATTTCCGACCAGTCTTGCCAATGTAAAAACATTCACACGTGCCGCATTTTAACTTATAGACGCCAGATTGCGCCACTAATTTAGGTTTGTCCACTTTTTGACAGATCTCTTTTTTCAAACATGTCAATGGCTTGAAAGCAATGTCAACATTGTATCCAGCGAACAAATTCCTAGCTTTGTAACTAATATTACCAATAAAAGATGGACTAAATCTCAAATTGTTTTTTTCGATGTGTAAAGCGCTGTTATAAGCTTCTTTCAGTTGAAGTTTATATTTTCTTTTTGTTATCACCATTGACATGTTTGAAAAAAGAGATCTGTCAAAAAGTGGACAAACCTGAATTAGTGGCGCAATCTGGCGTCTATAAGTTGAAATGTGGCACGTGTGAATGTTTTTACATTGGCAAGACTGGTCGGAAATTTACAACGAGATTCAAAGAACATGCGCGCGCAGTAAAACTTCAAAACAGTCAATCAAGTTCTGCTGATCATTCAATTGAAAGTGGACACGATTTTGATATTATCAAAAACTTTGAAATTTTATACATACGCAAAAATGGCAAGACTCTTGATTTCCTGGAAAACTTAGAGATCAAGAAGTCCTTAAAAAACCATGCCGATTTTAGTTTGAATGACCAAACCCCATTTTTAAATCTTTTTATTTAATTCGCGGTTTACGTAACTAGTTCTTACGAGAATTTTGAATAGTTTTCGAGTTTTTTCAGTTCTCTTCAGTTGTAGTTTGGATCTTGTTGAACAGATTGGATATATCTTTTTATATCATTTTATATATTTTTAGTGCTTTATTACCGCTTTTTGACATTTTTTCACTTACATGACACTAGCGGGCTACTTGACACCGTTTTCTTTTGTGAAGCTCCTGTAATTTTATTGTGTGAATTACCATTTTGTATTTTTTTTTATTCGTTAAAATTTCTACCTGCTTGTATGTTTGTTTGTTTTACGTTTTATTTCCTCTTATTGTAGTCTCTCCGGTAGTCTGAAGATGATCACCCAGTGATCGAAACCGGTAATTCATTCAAAATTAGAGAACAGTGTGATTAAGAATACTATGAATTTTTTTTATTCAAAAAGCTCTTACTTATTCCCAAATATAAAATATTCATGACGAAATATTGAATATAAAGAATTTATTTAATTTAATAATTTTTTTGACCACTCCTCTTGACTGCCTCAACGCCCCTCATCTGCCTTTGGAACTACTATTTTTTCCATGGAAGGCCCCAGCATCCACTAGGGGCGATACAGTACCCGTTAAAAATTATTAATCTAGAAGAGTATGCACAAACCAGCACTTGCCCTTTTGGCGATAGGGATATATTAGCTTGAACGGATTCCTATGAGTTTGTCGAATTAAATGATATATTCAATATGTATATGACTTATTCCACTCAACAAATTTTCAATTACATCACATTTGCACATCAATCATCAACATAATCGCTTACTATGAATTTTCTACCAAAAATATGATTTTTGAAAAACTTTTATTCGTTTCACTCACAGACTCATTCCCAGTCTTTAATTTACATTTTTTCAATATCACATTTACCATTTCCCACAAAATCATCATTAGCTGTAATAACTAGTACTTTTTCAATGTAAATGAAATTAACTACTTGACCAAAGGAAACTTCATCATTTTCTTGGGTAAAGAAATTAGGTCCCATCTCAAGTAATTGCTGTCATAGATAAGTTCACTTTCGATATAGTGTTCTATTGAAATTGATATACAATAGAAAATAAATAAAATCAAATTGGACCGCACATGAATGAAAGAGATATCGGTTCTTGTGATATTTTTTTTTTTTGTCAATAGCTCTCAAGCTATGTTATGATTTCTTCATTCACAATTATTAGAGTAATACTAATACAGCCGCCAACGGTTACAATCTCAAAAATTGGGATACTTTGCTGAAAATTTGGAACTACGTAACATAATATGTATGATGTACAGACAGCGATATAAAAAGCTAGCTACTCTTCGAGGGAGGCTTGATTGGGTAAGTTCGTATATCGAAAGAAGACAAATATTATTCTTGGACCAATCGATAGAACAAGGAATTCTTATTCTGTCTTACAAATTTTCTTGTCAAACTAGAGTTTTGAATGAATATTCGATCTGAAAAATCAATGTAAAAATTACGCTAGATTCTCTATACTTTGTTGCCTCACAAATTTTTTTTGTCGATCTGGAAATTGGGAATATGAACTCGTTTTGAAAAATCACGCCTAATTAGAAAATTCCAAGCGTAACGATTCGCAGGAATGTTTATAACTTTCCAGAATATCACTGTGTTATGTTTTGAAGAAAAATAGCCAAGATATGAATATATCAACTGAAAAGTATCGATTTCTCCAAAAAACTTTCTTCTCTTAATTGTACTAAGTAAGAGTCTTGTGAAGCCGACAAAATTCATATTTCAAGTTTTTGATAGAAATATCCGTTTTGAGCATTCCTAAATTCATTTTTACTATTTTCGGCTTAGTGTCGGTACGTATGCATGTATGTGCGTTCATAGTTCGCAAATCTCAAAATCCGTTGAACGTATCATACTGAAATTTTGTATTTGATACTGTTCTACTCTAGGATCTAGTTATGCACCCACATTATGGCTGCAATCGTCCGTAGCGGAAGTGCGCTTCACGTGAAACTTTTTTGCATCTTAAAGGCTGGTTTATGATAGATTTAATTTATAAATTTAGATTTTCCCAACTATAAATCCAGCCAATCGTAGACATTGGGTGATTCAGAGCTTCAAATCTGATTGCATGTCATACAACATCAATAGTTGACAGGTATAGATAATAATTAGGACAAGAATTACTAGTTCAAGACTGTAGATCTGCTTAAATCGGGCTATAACCGAACCGATTCTCTCTTCTGAGATAGAGAATTTTCCATTGACTTCCGATTATTTTTTTAGCTCTGAAGAGACGAGATAAGTTCATTATCATATTCTACTGACGAGATTTTCGGATATCTCCACCGCTTTGGCATAATATCAATAATTAGATTAAGAAATTTAGCAAATGTTAAATTGATTATATCATTTAGTAGACAGTGATTATGTTTTGTATCATTGACTACTGCTTACTTTTTTTAAGAAAGGAACAATATCGGATCAGAATTTTTATTAAATCAAGGATGATACTGCGGTGGGAGTTTCAACACAGTTTTAAACTATATCTGCACTCAAGATCCCACCCATTGATCATTTAAGCAGCCTCTGATTATATTGATATATCTTCCACCACAAAAAAATACGAGCTATTTTTCACATCACGTCATACAACTATTGTAGGTACTTTTCATGTTCCTCTTAATTCATTCATGGAATAATCTTTTATTGCCACATTATCAATTTTTTACTTGAACGGGATTGATATTCGGGCTTATTATACCCAGTTTGATGTATTCAATTAAACTGAATATATCTCTTCTATGACCATATGTGTTCTGTACTGTTTTCTGTGTTGTTGGTTGGAAGATAATTGCTTACAGTTATTATTAATCAATTGAAATTAAAAATAGGTACAATATCTCTCAATTCCAGTTGTATTTCAGATAAAAAAAACCTCAGGAAATATAACATATCGCAGCTTATATGAAATTCAGACAAAATACTTTTCTTCAACTTCCGGCAAATATATGTTATTTTATTTAGAAAAGAGGAGTTTTCAGTTCTTGCTTGAGAACCACTTGCTTGAAAAATTATTCCTTGCAAAAATATATGTCTTTTTCTAGTTTTATACTCTCCAGTTTTCTCCAATTTCAAATACTTCAACAGTTATAGAAAATAAGACGTATTCATGCAAGTGCGAAGTAAACAATTCAGCAATTGAAAGAGGCTATGTGGATTTTTGCATAAACAGCGTCGCACTTCGAAACCAAGAGTCTTGCTCATGTAACTGCTTTAGTGTGAGCTTTCTCTATATAGTCTGACCATCGAATGAAAGTTGATTCCTAAATTATTTTATGAATGTGACTTTCTTTCAAAACATTTGACTATTACTAGAATTGTGAAGAAAACTGACCTTTACAAGTATTCACTGAAATACTGGACTAGGAATCCCCAGAAATACATCAACATAAATGTTCTTATTACCACTGGATTACTGGAGACATTGAAAATGATCTCAACAACAGAGTTTCAGGGATAGATCTGAGCTCATTTGTCTCATTACCAAAGTATCAGATAGATAGATAACTCAGGTGACAACAAAAAATATTCTCAATGCACTCCTCTCTTGTGCTCTACTATCCTGTGAATATCGTAGCCATCCATCTATTTCAAGCAAGTTATACTAATGTATTTCTGAGAATTCCTAATCCAATATTTGAGTGGGTACTTGCAAAAATTCTCGTGGCCTGAATTCTAATCTTTGCTTACCTGTTTAGTTTAGTTCCCTTTGGAATTAGAATAATAGCTGCATGTTCTGAAAAAAAATCACATCTATAAAATAATTTAAGGGTCAACTTCAATTCGATGATCGGACTATACCTTCCTTGTGTATACAACCACATCACTTCATTATATTTGTCAACCATATTATTTACAAGTGAAATGTAAGGATTTTTGGCATGCTGGCAATTGAATTGAAAAAAATAGACTCTGAACTACAATTCTTCGAGCTATTATCCCTATTATTCTATTGAAATAATTTGTAGCAAGACTACTAATCTCAACTTTGCCAAATCGAATTCATACGAGCTTACACGTAATATCATTCATAAACTACTTGTCACTCGCACCTTTCTTTGAAAATTCCTGTACATACGCAACGCTTGGTAATAATTATCTTTTCAGCTTTCCTATGTAGTCTAATTGCTGACACATGTATATCTGCTGGAGCTCATAGATTATGGACACATAGAACCTACAAAGCCAAATTACCAATGAGAATTATTCTTATGTTGGGCTACATGCTCGGAGGACAGGTAAATTCAAGTTCATTTACTCAAAATTGTAGCAAATTTTCACATTAATCTTCTAAAAATAGCTATCCAGAACAACATGATCATCCCAAAATAGTGGATGGAATATTACTGGAAGCGTTTCTAGAACATTAATGTTAGCTCCAAAATTGAAATTAATCATGAATCTCCACATGAAAAAATAAGTTCATGTCTCTTCAAAAGATATTCAGCAATACTTGTCGATATTCATCAATTCAGATGGATAAAAGTTTCTTTTTTGAAAAATTTGAGTTTTTTTTTATTACAAAATATATAAATAAGATCACTACTCTGTCTCAAGAAACACAAATTTATTCCAAATTGAGAATATTTCGCAAATGAATTAAAATAACCACACCGTCGAGTAGTCCCTGAAAAGCGAGATTGGATCTTTCATACTGTCACAAATTTTATTGTGAATAATTTATTATGAGGGGTTACAGTGCAAATATTTATTATATTATAAGCTCACAATGACAAAATCACTCACACTTACTCTTACTGAATGAATGCTCCCTCGCTGGTTCACGCGCCTTATATCTGACAAATAAACAAACCAGCATTCAAATTTCTGACAGCCGCACATCTAGTAGCCATAGACTATCACTCACATATCTAATAATCGAACTAGATTGTTGGTCAATGCTAACTAAGATTACAATTACAATAAATTATTCAATGAATAGCGAGTTCATATGAATATTAATGTGAACCAATGACAGTTTCAGGATTATATCAAACACTCATTTAACTGGATCAAATAAAATCAAGTATTCAAAATTATGCTCTATATTGAAAAACTCGAGTCTAGAAACTTTCATGAATCCTGCATTTCATGGAAGTGGATCATGTTGATGCCGACTCTTATTCTTTACGATTTTATCACTGCACACAGCTCATGGTACACTTTTTACTCTACAAACTCTCTCGTAATGTGAATTTTGCGGTAAAATTGCTTGCTGTTACTTTCTCACTTCTTGCGCCACAACTAGACTTTTTTCATTTCCCTACCCTCCGCTTGATCTTGTTTATATACTGTCGTTCAATATTCCCAAGCATTCTAATCGGTTAGAAGTGGCACAGTAAAAATCAGATTTTGCGACAATAAACAAGCATTTAAATATCTAACAACATTTTCTAGAAACTTGGATAGATATTACGATCAATAATCAAACAAATAACATGCCTAAATGATCATTACTGTGAGCTAGTAGCTGAAGATATTTTATTTTCGTGACAATAACTTCCCCTTTTTTTTCAAGTATTCCATAGTACAATGGTGTCGTGATCACCGTACACATCACAAGTATACAGACACAGATGCAGATCCACACAGTGCTGGTCGTGGATTATTCTTCTCTCACTGCGGATGGCTGATGATGAAACGACATCCTGAAGTCTTAGAAAAGGGGAAAGTCATTGATGTTAGCGATTTGTGGGAAGATCCTGTTGTCCGATTTCAACAAAAGTAAGCTTAGCATTCATCTTCACAATAATGCAATGTCAACTTAATAAGAAAAAGTGCTATTCTGGCTATTTGAATCAACGCTACTTCAAGAAAATTGAAATGACAGGTATCTTTGTTTGAACTAAACTCCTCAAGAAACAAATTTTATGCCAGCGACAGTGTTACTTAGGCGCTTGGGAAAGACGCAATGTTACAATGCGATGTACTTTTACTTAGACGAGTTGCAATTTGTCTGAATGATAGCTGGTATGAAAAATAGCACTGTTTTGCAATCCTTCTAGCCGTTTTGTTATGCAATAAGGCTACGATATTGTCATAATTTGAAATCATATCAACATCAGATAATATTCATTGCATAATCGAAAACATAACATCGAGAATTATACTCAATTGTCAAATCAGGAGATTTGTTCCCATAACATTTTTCCTGTCTAAACTATAGAAATAATGGAACTATTAGATGATGCTAACTGTTACGTGAAATGAAGAAAACGATGTATGGGAATTCAGTCACAAGTTTATTATTTCTATCTTACTCTACAGTTTCGGTCCCACCTGGAGATGGTCCAGGTGGGATCGAAGCTTGTGACTGAATTCCCATACATCGTTTTCTTCATATAAAAATAATGTTTGCGTGACTATTTTCTGGTCAGCAAGCTGCTATTTTTGATGTCGATCGGCGAATATTGTATTCCATTTGATTCTTTTGACGGCTGCAGAAAGCATAGGAAGAAAATAATATTGAGGCTACGATCAGCTCCTCTAGTATTATGTGAATGTATACAGGGTGTAACAGAAATAAGTACATTAATTTTACCCAGTTATAGTTCTTGTCAAGCCTAACAATTTTTCTTAGTAACTTTTCCCCGAATTCTCATCTTTTTTTAGCATTTTTTATCCCCTATAATTTAACGAGTCGCTCAGGTGCATAGTTATCGGATCCAGTAGCAGTTGCAATAGAACAATAATTGATTTTGACATATGTGAGTTATCAATTCCTTCAAATAATTCTGAGATAAAACAGATTATAATTTATTAATTCTGTGTACGATTTCATGGGCAGTTTACGATTAGCTTAGCAAATTTATTTGGAGCGTTCTCCGAATTGTCATTTTTCACTAAAAATTGAATTATTGTGGTTATGGTAATGTATTTAATGTCAAAATATTATGCACTTATACATCACGATGAGAATATCATGGGATATTTAGAACCTAACGTTTATCTGGAACGGAAAATAGCAGATAAGATGAATGAAACACATCAATTTATAAATGAAGCACCTGTGTATTAGTTTTTCCCATATTATTATGAACTTCACACTTCACACTCAGGTCCTCTCAATAAAGTATGCCCCGTGAATTGATGTGCTGAATAAGCAAAATATATTATCATATATTTCAGAAAATATTTAAAATCAATTACCAAATTCAGTTTGATACATTTATAGGTTATATTTTCTGTTCTTCAAGAAAAGAATCTTCAAAATTTCATGTAGCAATATTTCTATTGAATTATTCAGTGAATTGATTAATTTAGAATTACATTTCATTCAATATTCTACCGTTTTCTTGAAATAAATCGTTGAATGATTTTCTTTTTATGTTTATGATGAAGTAGGTTAGGAACAGCAACTACTTTTCGAACTGCTTGTAGATGGCAGCACAGTCTGACTCTCCTGACACAGTGACACAGTTTCAGACAATTCAAATTAAATGATTCAAATGCAATGAACTTGTGCAGACAGTCTTATGTTTAAGAAATGTACTATCCGAAAATTTACGTGAAATCCCTAAATAAAAATCAAACTTCTTAAAAATTACCTAAAAATACGACTCAAAGATCAAATTGTTGATTATAAAGACAAATTCAGTCTTTCTTCCAACATATACAAAAATAGAATAATCGAGGTGAGCGAATAACAATGTATTGCCAAAATACTAATATTTTTCCAATTTCAAATGAATGATTGACAAGACTACGATGGCTCAAAGTTGCAGAATACTCCTTACAATCGACAGCTGTCATTCTTCCAACAAATGAGAAACATCCAGTTTGAACCATAGGCGCACTATGAAATTTTTGACAAAACTTTGATGAATTTTTACTCTGTATCCAGAGGATTTACGGAAAAATGTTATTAGGACAAATTGTTATCCTTGACAAATTGCATCACAGGTTAAAATTGATGTATTTATTTCTGTTACACCCTGTATATTGGAACCACAAATATCAAAACCTGAAAATTGCTAGTTCCATGTTAAAGCTTTGAAATAACGGTATAAACTTACATTTAATATACTTCATTGAAGATCAAAATTATTTGGATATTCTGAATGAATAGAAGCCATGTATCAAAATAGTAATTAAGGTATCAAGGATGTTAAAAGGACAATAATGCCTGAGGACGACAGTGTACTTTCCGAGGGCCTTTGGCCCGAGGTGTGTACGTTGAGCGTAGGCATTATTGTCTGTTAAACTCCCGTGGTGCCTTCAATGTTTAATGTCCGACTTTTGCTGTATTTCAATCAAAATTTTTAGCAATGTATGTCCTGTCATTATGATTTCTGTTATGAAAATTAGTCTAGTTACTTGCTGTAACTAGGAAACTTGTTTGTTATTTTTCAAAATAATGCCCTCGGGTATTATTTTGATACATAATGCCCCCGAGTATTACTTGTTGAGTAATTACTCTGAAATCAGTGTTATTATGACAACAATAATAAACTGGTCGGACATTAACGTATGTAATAAGTTAAAAATCTGATAGACCCCTTTCGAATTATTAGGGAAGTTTGAATCGTGCAAAATTGAATTTCTACTTAATACCTATATAGTAGATATTTATTGGATCATGACCAAATGAGCTTCAAGTATTTCCTCATGATGTGTTTTTCGATTTGTTTTTTTTTGCCGCGATGTATATAAATTTTTGCCCAAGTTTATCTTCGAGAAATCTTTTCGTCTGCTTACAATCCAAATAGATTTTTGTGGTTTCTAATGCAACATGCCGAATAAATAGCTTCCAAACATTTATTTTCATATTTATGTAATAATATTTATCAAAATTATACAAATCTACATTTCTTCATTGTATCTTATTGAATTTTTTCAATGCTTTTGTTTCTTGTTTCAGATATTTCATCCCACTCACCTTGATAGTTCATGTGATTTTCCCATCTGCATTTGCGTACTATGTGATTGGAGAAACTCTATCTAACTCTATTTTCATCAACTTGATCTTTAGAGCTTGCTTATCTCTAAACTTACTCTGGTGTACAAATAGTCTTGCTCATTACTGGGGATATAAGCCTTACAACAGGTACATATCAACACTTAAAGAAAGTATTATTATTTAATTTAATCTTCTTGAATCATTTTATTTGATATTATTTATTCTAAGTATATCTTTCTGATCACGAATGAATGAATTAATAAATGATTATTATATTCCTTACTCACTTCCAAATTGATGGACGCATTTGGCCAAAGTTTTGACGTTCCAATAGATCTACAGACATTTTTGATCGATCATCAATCCTTTCTTTGATGTATCAGATCGATTGAACACAAATTGCCAAGATCGCCCTGTGCTACTCATTATTATGCACATTATGTATCATACTATATTTTTGAATACAAAAATCAAATAACATTATACTCCCCAGGAATCAAAAAGCATTATCGATATTGACGAAGATTATTTTTCAGCAATATTTTGGCTTCGCAGAATAAGTTCCTGGCTTTTGCATTAGTGGGTGAAGGCTGGCACAATTTTCATCATACGTTCCCATGGGACTATCGCATTGGCGAATACGGACAAGGATATCAGTTCAGCGCAAACGTCATTGAATTTTTCGCAGCTTTTGGGCAAGCCTATGATCTAAAAACTGTAGATCCGAAGATTCTACAGCGAGTACGTGCAAAAAATAAGTCTTTGCCAAGTAATTTTGAAGTTCCTGAAAATGGATTGAATGAAGCAGAGGATATAAGAAGTTTATAAAACGTTTAATTTTGGTAGAAACTGGAGGCACTATAGGAATATTTCTATTATTTTAAGATCTGTTTTATGTTCAATTAAATAGATTATAAATGAACCCATGATTTGTAACAATCTAAATGCAGGATGATATATAATAAGTCTGTGTATTGTAATAGTGTAATATAATATGACGGGAAAATTAACAAGAGGAAGAGATTGTGAATTTTTGGATGCTCTAAAGATATTTGTACGAAATTTCATCCAAAAGATGTAAGTAGTGGTCGCGAAATGATATAGCGGGCCATGGAATATAAACTATCAAACGTAGTGCTGGAAAATTTATTGTTGTATTCAATATTGTATTTATTCTTAAGCTTTGATAAACTTTTATCACTTGGAATTATTGAGAAAAATCATTATTCCAACATAAATAAAATAGGCCTATGTAATAATTATTATATTCTCATATTCTATAATAATATAATAAAAAATCGCAGTTATTATCATTGGATCATTAATACCTAATTTATTATAATCATTCCCATCCACGCTTACCCGATTGAAATTATCCAATAGCAAAAGGCAAGATTTGAAGATGAAATGTGTCAATATTAATTTCTAATTCTAATTCGATGAGAATCCAGCATATTTACATCGAGTTCTGGATACAATATGATATAAAATATTCTCTCCACAATCCTCAATTTCCAAAATTATTGAGCACATAGCAAAAGAAGCCCAGAGCACTAGTTTATTATCAGATCTAATAAATATTTAAAAAAAAAAATAGATTTGTAGGAGGTGCTACAAGAACGAATTCACAGAAATTCAGCTTCTACCTGTTAAAATGATTGTAAAACTTTGTCACGAAAAATGCTTACTTTTATTGCTACTATCCGATCTAAATCTGATGCCTACAATAGAAGTATCAAAAGTGGTTCAAAAAAAAATGTCCGTTGAACAATTGAATGTTTGATAATTTATTTCCAAATATCATTTCGAGTATCATCCAGTTTTAAGTGCAGAGATTGAAAATTATAGTTCAAGTATCTTGAAGACATCTTTTATCACTAGAACAATAGTAGTTGGGACAAGGTAGGAGATTTTCTTCGTTCCCTGAAAAAATTTATAATGATGTGACTTGTGCAATCTTACATATAACTCTACGAGAGCTTAAGAAGTGATTTTCAAATATGTCTGTTTTCTAGGAAATGAATTCGAGAAAAATATGATCTTTATTAACGATAGCATCATAAAAAGTCAAAATTTGCTGCAAACCTCCAACAGAAAACGAATGGATGACACACATGTAAAAAAGTACAGCGATACATTCGAGATATTGATAATTTACTTTGTGTCACTAATGCCTAGTTGTAGGATCTGGATTTTTGAATATTGAGCTGTATTTTACTAGTAGAGGGTTTTAATATATCTATCTCTTTCTAATAAGATGCATTAGACTCATATTCGAGTTTATTTTTTGGAAAAATCGATGGAAAGAGACAATGGACTATAAAAGCTGTAAAATATTCCAAAGATCGACTTTCAAGCTCTTGTACCATCGACTATTAAGATTAATTCATAATCAATTTGTATTCTTGATGTCACTATTGTTGTTATTGATGATAATTTGTGGAATGCTTATTGGGTATGGTACAGATTGTAATTTATTGTTGCGATTGGTAAGTTGTATCCAAAAAAAGCAGCTGTTGCTCGAATTGATACTAGATTAAATAAGTGTCATTATGAGACAAGACTAAACAAAATTCAAATTTAGCTTTGTATTGGAATTGGGTAATTCTTGTAGATTTTAGTTTTGTCTTGATATTAACAAGACAAGATTTGTAGCAAGATTACTGTGAATTACTGTGAACTGACCAATTTTTCCAGTATTTTATATATCTAAAAAATGTTGTGGAGCTCGAAAGTGTGATTATTACCAATATTTTAGATATTTGATTGCCCGATTATATGAAGGACAGAGTAATTCATTCCATGAATAAGTGAAATCTTTTTTATCAGATAACAATCATTTTACAGCGATGACTCGATTTTTCTGAAGGAATTCTAACTGTTTTGAATTTTTTTCATAGGATAAATTCACAGTATTATGCTCGGTTTCATATAGTGCAAAGTAATTCACTTCCCGAGTACCTAAATTAAATTTACTCTATGAGATAACAGTGCGTCATTTGACAGCAATGATTAGGCTGTCATGAAGAAATTAAAACGGCTTAAAATTTGCTAGATGGAATAAATCTATTCCAGAAGTAAATTCACTTAATCTTTTATAAAATCAAACCAGCCATCAAGAGATAAAAATATTTGAAGCTGTCGATAGTAATAATTGACACTAGCATTTTTTAAAAATATTTCATTTTAAATGAATCCCAATGATAGCTTTATGCATGAAAATCAAGTCATAACTATATACGCTTGTTGCTTCCTGAAATTTTTGACGAAAGTACTGCATATAAGTCAAGAATCGCCAGATCGATGTTTCTCGTCACCCGTTAATAGACCATCAGATAGTCGTAGATTTGGGTGCCCCATTTTGTTTTCTCTGCCTTCAAGAGTTTTGATAAGTATGTATATTTGGAGTATAATAATGCCAAAATTAAAGCTGCACCGTGTGGCCAACATAATAAGAATTAATTTCGAATTTTTATAAAAAAAAACATGTTCTGATCCAATTTTCTTGCTTCTGCCATGCTGACGATATGAAATTTGAGAAAAAAGAGTGAGCGGAAAACGATAGGCAGAAGTGATCCACTTGGCCAAAGGTTTGGAATGAGGGCTCGATTGTGCAAAAAAATTATGTCAATTGTTCACGTTCTTCTCGTTTCTGCCGTTTGGCCATATGTAAGTTGATATCATGAGTATCTCGTAGAGACGAATGGCATGAGTTTTTCGAAAGACCAAGTCAAGATATGCACGAAAACATTCAAATTTTCGCAAGATGTTCTCGTACATATCTTGACTTGGTCATTCGAAAAACTCATGCCATTCGTTGTCCAGCTTTAGTTTTGACATTATTATACTTATCGAAACTCTTGAAGGCAGAGAAAACAAAATGGGGCACTCAAATCTACGACTATCTGACGGTCCGTAATGTTTTAGAATATATGACAATGTACTTCGAAAATCTGAAATAATTGGTTGTTAATTTATGTTACTCAATGGTCTATTATGAAATATTTTTCAGAAATATCTCTCCACTTTAGTCTTCCAATTACAAGCTAAGCGATTGATCGGAGTAAAATGTGCCTGAAGGGTTCATGAAACAATGTAACATATTTTAATGGCTAACGGAACAAGATAAACGAATTCTAAGTTCTCCACAAACTAACTCAGTATCAACAAAAAAATAACAACATGTAATAGGGCCAAACTGGGTAGTAGGTAGTGAAAATTAGCTTTCATATTAAGTACAACTTCATCAAAATAATAGAGTGGACTTTATGTTTATATTTATATAAAACAAAAAATATAACGGTAGGATCAGAATGCACGGGTAGAATATTGGAGTTAATAGACAATTAGATCTGCCGGCGTTGATCGAGATGCCGCAGAACATAAAATAGAACAATATCTCAAACAGCGATATTTGCTGAAAAATGAAACACTAAATAAAAATCAGAATGAAAGGTACTTTTTTATGAAAATAAATGGAGACCAAATTTACCCAAGAAGTAGATATTCAATAAAACTGTACGAAATATATTGTAAATGACAAAAGAAAACAAGAAAATATCAAAAATGGAAAAAGATATACTTAATAAAATGTGGAGCAAAATGGCAGCGATTCGAATCCCTCACGCTGACTTCAACAAGTCTCAACTAAATCAAGTTCTAAACCAATACGTTCATAGACCTACTTCAAAGAAAAGAACAAAAAAATAAATATCAATCCCGGGATCGATCGACCTGGTGCACAACAGAACGTAGCGTTCATAACGTAAAAAAATCATAGAAAAAAAGGCGACAACGAATACCTACTGCAGCACAAAGTTATACAAAAAAAAGGGCAAAAATCGTAGTGGAGCCACGAAGTTCCTGATTACATAAATTAGCAGCAACACACAAAAATCTGTAGTAAATAAATTGAAAACTAGACCACTTAGATGCTGACGTCGCTTGAGGCTCTAGTTGATTTCTCTGCCAGGCGTCTGGATCTTAGCCTTCAGATCTAACTGGACTGGATTCCAGATGGTCAGAAAATCCAGGGTGGAGTTTAGGTACTTCCGCAGTATGTGCCTTGGTTTCGGACGACGTTGAATCGCAGATGGTAAATGATACGAGAGGAACGACCACCTACAATTTACTAGTCCCTAACACGTGTGCTGCTCCGTCGAATACGCAAATGGCCGAACGTAGATTTCTGTTATTCATTCTTGGATTTTGTGCATAAACCTACCATTATTTATAATATTACAGTTACAGATGGATCTGACATCCAATAGGAATGAGTTTAAGAACCCTATTTAATATATACATTTAGAAGAGCATGTTTCAAATTACCTTGGAAGTTATAATCTTGACAGTATGACACAATTAACAGTTTTTGAGTATGCTCTACAGTTTCTTCATACATTTTCTCTATGAATGGTATGCATTTTCCTATATCTTTTATTTTCAAATAGCGTAGATCCTCTTTCAAAATAGATATTACATGTTGTTGTCTTACTGTTAGAGCTCCAAGGCGCCATTCTAAATCATTGATATCATAAAAGTTAACAAAATCTAAATACATCTTGACCATTTCCAATATTCTGAGAGAGTTTATATCAAAAAAATTATGTCGAAGATCCAATTCATTTTATCATGTTCACAGTAATATTTGCATGCAACTACATAATATGTCTGATATTCATTGTGTCATAAAATTTACGTGACAAAACATATGAACAACTTGACTGATTCAGCTTCACCAGTGCTCACTTCGAGATTATAGAATGATGTCTTCTTCAATGTAATGATATTTTCTTAATGTCTGAAAGACGAGTGGCTACATATTTTGAGTGACTTATCACATTTCACAGAAGCTCAATTGCACGTTATATCCAATAATATATTATGCTACAAAGATCAGCGACTGTCAGTTTTGTCCAGGATGAATTTGGCTGCACTCGGTGAAGACGAGGTCGAAGCCCAAGGCAGCCAAATTCATCCGTGACATCAATGACAGTCGTTCAATGTCCGTGTTGCATACGATACTTTTTGTAACTAGTGCACAGAAGTACCCAATTACTAAGCTTTTAAATAAATTAAGATGTACATAAATTACATAATTTATTTTATTGATTGATATTTTTCACATTTTTCATGCTATATCGTCCATAATCAATGCACACACTATAACAAACACATCCCATGATACAAATTTCTTTTAAATACCAATTTCACATGTACCAGTGAAATTAAAAAGTCCAATGGCATCCATGATCCACAATTTTAATTTTCATTCTCTGCAGCGGGCATAAATATCCAAAATTGTTACCATGGTATTGAATTAAAAACTTTCAAAGCAGAATTCAGCTCAGGAACTGGTAATTTCGGTGCACGTATTACAAAAAACTTCTCAAGACATTGCTATGTGTTGATATATCATTTTACACAGGCAATATAAATGAATGTTATTAGTCAAACCTAGAAACTACGAAATAGTCATGAAACAGTTTTATGATACCTTCTGTTTTCCGTGACATATATTTTCTTCTCACCGAGTGACCAATGATGGATATTTATTTCAAATGACTATTATACCTAACAAGAACATTGAGAATCAGTGTTGATTAAAATATATTCCATCCAGGGTTATAACGAATGTTCATATGTAATTATAACAAATGTAAATGTAGCTGTGACAGAAATGAAAAGCCATAAATGCAAATGAGAATGCGCGTAATTGTCTCCCAAATTTTCTCTACAAAATCTTATAATATATGAGAATGGAATAATAAAAAACCTAAATCACTAGAGTGATCAGACAATTCTATTTTAATGATTGTGTACGATCCATATTATGTCTCTCCAATCTAAATGTGAATGGTACAATATTTAAAAGCAACATCTATTTGATCTGATATGTGATTCAACCAATTGCTATTTTGACTCTTAACAGTATCCAATAATAACTACTGTCAATTTATGCAAAAATATCTTGAATCAAGACTACTCTTCATCTGGTGGATTCATTCCAGAAAGAAACATGAAGTAAGAATATCCATTCATAACAATCTGAAATGTGATAAATATATGTTAGAAAAGTATGTTGTACATATAGTTGGGAGATATTTGTGTTGTACTTGCACACAGTACAAATTAGTATATTATGTAACATATTCTATAATTATTTTTTTTCTATTTGGGTGTCATAAAGTGTACTTTATGGAACTCGTTTGGGTATCGTAAAGTGCCTCTTTATACAAAGTGATCAATAAAGATTGTCTGTCACGTGACCAGCAAAAGTTTGCATTATGATCAAAACTATCTTCATGGAATAAAGTTAGTATGAATTTATTTATTTTGGTTACCGTCATCTCAAGAACACAGTGGCGTATATTTTGCATATTTTATGACGGATTAATCCATAATCTGATTCAAAAGACAAGGAAGTAAGTAAATAGCTGTATTATTGAAAATTTATTATTATTCTACCAAATTATCAGGTAAGAATAGTGTTTTCAGAGGAACTGCCATCTGTCACTTGAAGCTTACTATCTCAAGCAGGCGAAAAGAAAAAAATCAGAACAAGGCGGCACGGACAATCATTTTTGATGACCCCGTAGGACCCAAACCTAATTTTTATTAGGTTGGTAGCTACGTTGCTGGATAACCTAACTGTAATTTTGATATGTCAAAATATAATATATTTTGAAGAGAATTCTCCAATTGTTCAGGTTTCTATTCATTTATTCCTAAGAAGTAGCAACATTCAAATTAACAAATTTTGAAAAGTATTTTTGATTTACACAAATTACATATCTGACAAGACTCAGTGTTACCAAAAGTCAAATAAAAAATTGAATATTCTCTATCGATGTTTTCAAAATAGAAAATTCATCATTTTTTGACATATGTGAACCCAAATAGAAAATATTGTATAAGATACACGTTTCATAAGACAGTATAAGTCACTCGTTCATGCGAAAACTCGCCGCAAACGCACAATAATGCGTGCCCCAAAATCATGTCTTATGAAACCTATATCTTGATATACTATTGAGTAACTAGTGTTTGGAATCTAGAGATCATAAAACAATCACTGTATACTATTTTCCCCCTACAAACACGAAGTGAAATAGCACTAAATTATGTCGCATTTCTGTACAAATCCATAAGCCTAATGCAGGGGCCACATTTACGTCTAATGCCATTAATTAAGGCGATATGTGACAATTGATATATTGTCATTGACAATGTGTATATTGTTAAGCAACGCCTCAATTAATGACATTAGGCGTAAGTGTGGCCCCTGCATTATGCTGGGGCCACATTTACGTCTAATGTCATCAATTGAGGCGTTATTCAATAATGAATGCATTGTCACTGACAATATGTCAATTGTCACATAACGCCTTACTTAACGGCATTAGACATAAGTGTGGCCTTTGCATTATAAATTGATAAATCCATAAGAAATTGATAAAAGCGCATCGACTTTTGTTGATTTATTGTCAATTCCTCCATAAGGATGACAAGTTCACCATAATTTTGTCCATGATTTATAGATTTATGAATTGATAAGACTTATAGATTAACACAGAATTGCAACATAATTTTGAAGAGATATTCGTAGAGAAATGTAAATTCTAATGTCTGATCTGATGAGTGTCGTGTCAACTTCAGATTATGCTTGAATAAACCAAAGCCATAGATTTACCAAGATGTGTTCGAATTGATATTCAACGCCATGGAAACCAGTTCGGTAAATACCATTATAATTTATTATTGAATAAAACGGTTGAAGCTGACTGGAATAATGAGTGTGAGTATTAAAAATGAGGGAATTTAATCAAATTATTCAATCTTCTCTACTCTACAGTTTCGACAACACCTTAGCCATCCTCAGGGATGAAAATAATTATTTTCGCTTCTTAAGATGGCTGAGGTGTAGCCGAAACTATAGAGTAGAATTTTGCATCCAACGATTGTTTCATCACGAAAATTGCTGAAGTAGTGCAGTTGAGACAGGATATTTAAGTTTGATATTATTCCCATCATTCTCAAGTATCACTCATGTTTATTGTGCTTGTGAATACCACTCGTGCTGCACACTCGTGGTATTCAAACGCAAGCACAATAAGCATTCGTGATAACACCACAAAACTAATAGATAATACTTCAACTACTTATGGTATAATAAATGATAATATTCACATCATGATATGTCTCGAGTGAAGCATCGGTAGATGCAATTAGATTCAGTCGTAACGAGCGTTGACTCCTCAAAGTTAAAAGCTGTAAATCTCTGCCAATATCTGGTGGACTGTTGTACCATTTAGTACTGTATGCGACAAACCCAATTTCTTCACTCTAGAATGAATTATTTGATAATATACTTCACAAGTTCATAGAATTATGGTAGTCAAGCTTATTGAAATATGATGAAATTCAGCTATTCAATACAATAATATGTACTACATGCATACGTATATCATTTGTATCACAGATTGATACAAATTCAGCAATTATTTTTTTGTGTGGTTGATCAAAATCACGAATTAATATTGCATACATCTGATCGATATAGAAATCATATAATAACTACATCATTTTGGAGAAATGAGAATAAGTGAATGAGTTTGTATATCAGGATAGTGTAATATCGAATGATGAAAGAGTTAATAAGGAGATGGAAATAAGAGTATCTTGAATGTATATAAAAGCGTACGTGTATTGATGTATGGTTGTGAATACTGGGCGTAGCTGCAGAAGCATGAATGAAAAGTGACTGCTATGAAAATGAGTTTTTTGCGTGGTGTCTGTGGATTCACCAGAAGAGACTTAAAGAGTAGAGATGAGTCAGTTGTGTTCGATTCAGGCATGTGGAACATAAATGTCAAATGAAAAATTTTGGATAAGATTCATGTGGGTGAAATTTAGAGTGAAAGATTGCGTGTATGTATATGGATGGATATGATTGTTAGTTTAATGCCTGAGACAAAAATTTCGAGTAGGAACAATAAATGAGCATATATGAATAGGATCTAAAATGTGGATGAAGCAAAAGAGGTTTGTCAAGATAGGAGTATCTGGCAAGGGATGTCGAGAAGAAGGCGTGATTTATATGTTTGTATACATGTAATTTCAGTAATTTCACCTCATTTCAAGTGCTGTGCTTAGCATTGATACTATACCTGATCAATGATTTGTTGTCCGAAGTAACAATATATGAAACATTCAAATAACACATAATTCAAAATTGACATATAAGGTACAAATTTTGTATCCGTAATAGACATCTGGATAAACAATTATTCCCATCAAAATATGAGTTCTCAAATACTTGGTGTGATCAATGAATACAGAAGATAAACGAATGTTTAAACAGCATATTATATATGTGGGCAGTATTTCATTATAGCTGAGGGTATGTAGGTATGCTATTTATTCACAATCATCCTTAGTTATTGGAAAAACAAATCAATTTAGTTTATTTTTCAACAAAGTTAATTGATGACAACAGATGTGCTTTGTACAATTCAATTAATTTGACATTTGTTGAATTTATGAATGAAGTGTATGTATCTACATTGAAATTGTAGATAGCAAAGACATGGAAAAGTTATAACTGTGAAGCTCAGCAATACAAATCTGTCCTTAAATTTGCCGCCCTTAGAATCTGCCGCCCTAGGCTCAGGGCTACTCATTGATTCCACCACTGGCTACGAATGTCGAAGATTTGTTTCCTCAGAAAAGTAAGACGGTACATTAGAATTCTATATTAGATTTTCTAATTTACTACTAAGTCGCTTCTTTTCAATATGCATACTTTAATTATTGTTTTATTGCAATCATTAGATATGACCGATATTTTTGCATGTTTGGATGTTTGCCGACCCTCTATTCAAGGTGGTATGTTGATTTTACCATGTAAGCTGTGCTTACTATAGTTATGCTGACTAACCGCCCATGGGCAAAAGTGATAAGTAAAAAGTTGTGATTTTGCTCAACGAATATTCATTGATTTATCTTTATTTGTAATCAAATATTCACAATAAAATGTCAAACTTGGCGGCTAACAGCGAATAGACAATCATCAGTAATAAAAATTTCTGAGCATTACAGTTAATAAGTACAGGGTGTTGATTTTGTAACTAGAAAGCACCAATCTGAAATCAGCCATTTAATGCTATTCTCGGTTGAATAGGCTTATTCAACTGGTCGGGAGCAGACGAATACGTATTCGGCACAATGAATATAGTTCAGATTACACCGAGAATGGTATAAAATGGCTAATTTCAGATGGCGCTAGGTGATGAATACGTATTCAATATCGCTTTCTAGCTACAAAATCAACACCCAGTACCGATTTCGCATAATATCTGGGAGCCTCGCAAAGATTCGGCCTCCAAACTATTATTCAGTAACTTTAGAAGAAAGGTGTTTCCTATGAACCACTATACAATGGTGTAATGGAACTACAAAAAAACACCATACATCTAACTGGTAGCTAAGGGATAAATAAAAACAATTCTGTGGGATATATTTGATGATGGGGAAGTTTCGGAATGACTTTTTCATTCAAGTTAATAGTTGATGAGATATGCGCTTCTAAAGTTGTACAAAGTCAGTCACCTCCTCTAATATTTAACTGTTCAGTAGAAAAGTTTGAAAAAAAACTGAGATGGTAGCACTAAAAAACTTCAAAAAAAATAGTTTGCATGAGATATGTCGTGTAGTTTTTGGAATATTGTCAGTTACATGTTTTTTTTTGAGCTTTACGACCGTAGAAATAACTTTGTTTTTCATAATGTCTCTGAGAAATAACATGGAATTAAAAACTGTTCTTGCTGCCTTTATTTTAGCGGTGAACGTACTTTCTTACTACGGAACCCCCAACTGTGCGTCGGCCAACACGCACTTGGCTGGATTACTTTGCTAGTTCTTCTGAGTCAGAATACGAAAAAAAAACTAGCGGTGGCACAACAAAGTGTAAGTAAGGGATGAGAAAATTCAAGTGCACATAGAATATGTGCTCCCTCCTATAGCTTTTCAACTAAACGATGGAAGATTTTAGAAAAATTCAGGTATATAGTAGAGCTTGAGAAATACTTTTTCAGTTGCACTATATTTTTTAACATATATAATACCACAAGAGCTTCGAAATTATCGGATATTTCTCGATAGGTTCGTTGCAAACAAATGAACGTGTCAAGTCTTCCAGGTTAAAAAATCACGAGCGCGTAGCGCGAGTGATTTTTCTGGAAAACTTGACAAGTTGATTTATTTGCAGGGAACCTTGAGAGAAATATCAGATTAATTTCGGAGTTCGAGTGGTATTCGGGAGATTATTTTTCCCATCCAAATTCATCAATAGATTCCAGAGACTTGACTCCGAATCTGCTCATTTTTACATTCAATCTGTCTGTCAGTTTGACAGATGCTGAATCAACGTAGCTGAATGGTCTTTGTTTTGTATATATAAACAACAGACAAAATTTTCAAAAAATCTCCACTTGAAAATCATGTAGGTTGTACCACGTGACGTCGAATGGTGCAACACTATTGGTCAAAATTTGGATGGTAAAAATAATCTTGATTATTGACTGAATTTCAACGGAAAAATTTCTCTCCTACTACGGAGCCCTGCATTGTGCGTGGCTCGAAACGTATTAGGCCGGCTTTTTTTCCAATCCATTTATTCAAGTAACGTTTCATTACACAGGTCACTGATTGCTCGCATCAAAAAAGAATAATTATTCAGTCAAATCTATAGATATATTCACAGAATTCATTGATCACACCACGTATCATACGTACCAAAGAAGCTTGATATGCAACCACACTTATCACCATTTCTGGACTGTAATTGTGAATGGCTAGAATACTTGCATAACCCTCTTGCATCCTTTCCGTGAAACTAGAAAAAATAGAAGGAAAAATAAAATCCAAGTCGTTCATATCTCACTCATCAGCCAAATGCTTGACAAAATCGTATCGTGGTTGAATTATTCACATTCGCATGGAATGATCCTCATTCCGCACTTGTATCGGAGTATACTATTTTAGGGACAAATGCCTCGAAAGCCAAATAGACTTGTAGGGCAGCCCAAGAGGGGATTCTGGGATTCACTCAAGCGCGACAGATTAATATATGAGGGGGCACGTTGCACCCTGTTGAGTACCTCTATCAAATTCAAGCCCTCTATATAGGAACACGGGTGCAGTAGGATCGTAAAAAAATAAATCGATAGTTGAGGATAGTTGAGCTCATCAGATTAAGCTATGATGGGTTATTTACGTGCTGAATAGTATACATTCCAATAATCTGACAAATTGAGTGTGACATAAGGAAGTGTGAATGTCACAAACTTGCGAAAAAAAACTTCACCCTGGCATTCTTGAGCGCGGTCGATTTTTTTTTATTCTGAAGAAAATAATTCAAGAATCACGAAACAAATATAATCTGCCAATTTGCTCAAGCCAAAATAGCACAAACCATCAATAAAGCTTAGTGCGTTCAGTGAAACATGTATTCCAAGCCTGCAGACGCTGCCTGCACCGGTGAATGGGCATACATCATATAATATTTTTTTCTCTCTACCATCCAATCTTCCAAATCTAATAGGTCTCTACGACGCTCGAGTAAATCCCCATTTAGCATCGTGAACTCCTTTACTATATGAATCACGTCATTCTCTTGAATAAGAATGGCACAAGCTCATTCAACATTAGATATTTCGTCCCATCCTTACTTTTCTTTCGCTTCAATCATACCCACAATTCTATTTATACAAGGTATGAGTATTCATAGCTTAGTGCGAATCTACTGCCTTTGAGATCTGAGAATCCTCCCGTTTATTCTTTTGAAATCACATCCAACAGCTATTTTCATACATCAATGCATCTTTGCACATACTCTTGCTACCCTTGGATCAAAAACAACCTTTGCCATCACCGCCAAACCCATTCATGATCTAAAAGCGAGCCTATTAATTTTTTTATGCATTTTCCCTTTGATCATTTCACAATAAATTATCATGACTTAATTAGTGTTTCACAAGAGTCTTGCATTTTTCTTGCACTTGTCTTGTCTTGCGCAAGATATGCAAGACAAGAAATGCCTTAACTTCTTGTCTTGCAATGCGAGACAAGAACAAGAATTGGATTTTGCAAGAAGATGCAAGACTTGGTAAGAATTGCAAGATTTTCTTGCCACACTTATTCTTGCCAGAACTGCCACTCTGTATTTCACTCATGTCAGAAACGGATACAAAAATGCGAACGTATTTGCTCCACGATAAAAGTAAAATTATAGTAGTGTATAGGTACCTATGCCACATGAATAAATAACATTCGAACCGCCTTCGTGCTGCGCTGACTTCTAACAAATCCTACGAGTTAACTTGGTAAATCCCCGCAAAGGCAAGAGTTGTGCAAGAATCTTGCACAAAAAGCAAGAAATCAAGTAATGCCATCTATTGCATATGTAAAATACTAAGCAAAATATGCAAGACAAGAAATGTGCAAGAGTCTTGCAAGACAAGACAAGAAATTACCTTACAAGAATTGTGCAAGATAAGATCCCAATACATTTCGTCTCTTGCACTGCAAGAAACTGCTGAGCAAGACAAGATTTCTTGTCTTGTGAAACACTTGTGACTTTCTTAGATTTACAATAACCAAGCAATTTTACTTACTGAATAAGTAACATATGCAGCTCCAAACATTCATTTAATAATGCTCTTTGTTGTTTTGGATCTTCAAGCTCACTTACTAAAAGAAGGCGTTCTTGCAAATAATACAGTTGTCCTCTCAAATGGATGAGCAATGTGGCAAAAAATATGGCCATTGGAATAGTGGTATTTGCGGTGATGAAAGTACATGCCACTTCAAATAAAAGAAAAGTTATATACCAATATAATTTCTCCATATTCAGAGGAATATAAGCTCTTGCAGGTAGCCCATTAGCTTTACCATCGTGAATATTCCCCTCACTCTTTTCAGAATAAAGTGCTATTACTGCCATCAGAGCATATCCGATAATAACAAAAACTGAAAAAAAAAGCAAAATACAGGTTTTAAAATTGATATATAACAGATTCCATAACATTTTGTTCGGCTATGAGATATTTAACAGCAAGCGAAGTGAGTGTTCACAAAAATTATTATCTAGAATACTTTTTCTAGGAACGAAAGTTAATTCAAGAGAAAGAACTACAACGCATGTTTTGAATAATTCTGGGTGTAGATATAAGAGGAAATGTTCATTAGTCCAAAAATTGTTTCATCCTCCAATAGGATTCTACATAAACTGTTAATTTTTATTCGATTTTTGTATTAATTTTACGTTATATAACGTATGTTTTAGCAGCAGCTTCCAACGGTCCGAAATCATTCTACGCATGAGCTGTATTATTTTCGTGTCTTTTACAGATCATTCTGGCAATTTTTGATTGGTGATTCCATGTTTTAGTCAATTTGTATATATAATAGTTTTGAATTCGAATATTGTTGGATACTTTGATTTAGAATGGATCAAATATGAAATGCTATAAAAAGTAAATGTGCTCTTCCAATGGATGTGAGCTACAGCCCAATTGGAAGGCTTTGAAAAAAAAAATTCTATTGGAATTATAGGAAATTGAAATTGTTGATTTTTCAAGAGTTTCAAGCATATAAATCATTGATAATAACTCAGTTCTCGTGTTAAAAGATTTTATGACATGTTTGGATCTTATGTGTTATACTAATTCATTCTTTTTTCACTATAATAATTGTCAAGACTCATATCATTGATACCTCTGTTTGAGGTTTTTATGTGGTTTCTCCTCAGATCTAGGGTGAATGCCGGAGGAATATTGTTCATTTTGCACTAAATGTGGAATCCACATTTTCACATCTAGTAATCCGTATATTTTCAATTTTCAATTTTCAATTATCCAGATACTTTTCTTGTTTATTTTTTTATAATTTTTTGATGAAGACTTTCGGATAGAGAATCGAAACGTCAAGAATGCAAGAAACATACAGAATAGGGTTTGGGAAGTCTGGACAATTTCAATGTCCCGGGACACGAGACAACCCAAGATCATAGTCTCGAGATGTCCCAGGACTTCGAGACTTCTTGGAATAAAATTGGAATCAAGTTATTTTTTGGCGAAATTTATCTATGGAAAACAAAATTTTAGTAAAACTCAACATTTATTGAACATAAAATTGAATCCTTACATGAATGAAATTGATTGTCCGTTTTATTTGACTCTAAAACAACAATATGGCGGCGAGCGCATTTATTGTGTACTAACGTAAGAATAGTAGAGTATCAAGTTCTTAATTGTTAAGCCAATAAATGGTGCTTTCAATGACACAGTGCAGGAAAGTAAACAAGTTTATTATGGCATTTTGAAAATAAAATTATTACTGTATAATTTTAACAGCAACAAAGGAGTAAACTCATGAAATAACAAAAATAATTCATGTGATTTAAATTTATTCAGTGTTATTGA
Organism: Dromius quadrimaculatus; assembly: GCA_963989225.1. Classification (NCBI taxonomy): domain Eukaryota; kingdom Metazoa; phylum Arthropoda; class Insecta; order Coleoptera; family Carabidae; genus Dromius; species Dromius quadrimaculatus. The sequence goes on along the minus strand of OZ022325.1, from coordinate 52,307,896 downwards.
ACGTAGTTCTGAAAAAAGCACACTTTTCAAAGAATAAGAAAGCTCTTTTAATATGCCCTTGTACCAAATCAAAATTGTCATTAAAAATGATTCAAGGAAATTGATGGCATGTACCGAATTTTTGGTTCCAATAAATTCTAAATTGATAAAAAAAGATATTAAAAATCACGTTTTTACTCCCTGCTATCTATCATGTATACACTATGCACTCAATGTTTTTAATCTTGATAGTGCCTTATCTTAGTGCTCTGAATGCAGTATTTTGTTCTGCATTTTGTCTTTTTTAAGAAAATTGCTACTTTTCAATTTTTCCGATCTTGAGATATAGAATTGTTTAAAGTTAACTCATAACGATAAATTAATTTATTTGATTCAATCAAGACGAATATAGAAAACTGATAGCCTCTGTACTGCTTCAATCTACTTCATCTGAAAGAAGAATAGAAGACTTTTAAGATGCTATTATTGGATGGTGATTATAGCAGAAGTGATATGACCGAAATAAGAGGTGCGCCTTGTTTCAGCAAATTATGATATCGCTCATCTGATGGCAAAATATTTCAGACATTTTTGATATTCATAAACATTCCTTAAGCTGTTGAATTTCACATGCATGTATTAATTTGTGTAAATATGTATGGTACAAGCTTAGGTTATGGGTAGAGACACATCTATTTTTTCTCAATATTTGATGTTAATGCCATTAAGCTCAGGAAACCGCAGAAAAATCTGAGCTACAATAGAATTGGTTGGAAGTGTACTAACCTATAGATGAAATATTGAAGAATTATGACCGTTACAGTTGACTTTTAGTCATAAATTATGCTAATTAGAAGATATTTGTTCTTCAGCTTGAATGTAGATTGTATAGATACATATTTTTCAATAAGGGAAAATTTAGTCCACTTACCATTAAATATACGGGCGTACTTAACAAGTTTCCTTCCCAAATTTTCAGCCTCGATCGAATGTGTTTGATAAACGAAATTCTCTCGTATAATACCAACAATTTCATGCATAATATCTTGATTGGAAACAAAACAAGAAAGATATATGACAGAAAACAAGGTTGGTAAAAATGAAGTGAGACCGTCTAAGTAATTATCAAGAGTCTTGCAGTTCAACAGAAAGTCGAAAAAGCCTGCAGTAAGTAGAATTATAAGAAAAATTATTGAAAATTTCATTCGTAATAGCTTAGCTTTATCGATAGAATACATTCCCACCGAATCTAGAAATTTTGTACTCTCTTCAAGCCAGTTTTCCATCTTAACTTCAAATATTAATTTAAATACTGAATCTTTGGATTCAGATTATATTTTATAGAAGCTCTTGCAGAGAACGATTAATTGGACCGCAGTTAATTGTGAAAATTACAGGAAGAATAACTTTCATCAATAAATGTGCAATTTCAGTACTAAATTGTACTGAACAAATATATAATACACCACTATGATTCCGATAATTTTCAAATAATTTATTTTATCAGAATGTTGAAGTGAATTTCAGGGATGGACTGACTTTCAGACTCAATAATGTCTCGAAGGACTCCTCTGTTGAAAGTTAAATATTATCATAATTTTTCATACTACACAGCCTGCTTCAGAATTTAGTAGCTAGACTCTGAGATTTCAGAGAGAATCAGCAAAAAAATCTAATTATGGTGTGTGGTCAAATTACGGCCGAAAATATTCAAGGTATGATATCATGAGATCACGACTGAAGAAATTGAAGTCCATGATCACTTATCTCATCCTCTCATGAATTATAATCGAACGAAGATTATATCTTTCTTCATCATCGAAGAATTAAAAATCGCAAAATTTTATCTATTCAATCCTAAAACTTTGCAGCTGTAAATTTTGGTTGCCAAAGAAATTATTCTTTTCTATTGTCTTCTATCAAGTTGACATTTGTAAAACACGTGTAATTATTTCTCGATTCGCAAGAATTATAGAGGGTGCATGCATCTCGGCAAGAACTTTTTCTCAAAGAGTTCATCAAACTGCCCATATTGATAGATAAAAAGGTTTATGAAATAGTTTTTGACAGTTCGATCCCAAAAAAGTAACATTTGACAGATATGTGAGAAAAGTAATGTTTGACAGATGTGTACCAAAAAGTGAAACTTCACGACCGCAAAAGAGACCTTAGAAACCTCTTTTTTGTTATGATCGCCTGAAAAATACTCATTTGTATGAACAGCTGTCATTTCTTCAACAATTGTTGAACAATCATATCGAACCATAGGCACACTGAGATTTTTGAAAAAACTTCAATGACTTTTTACTGGATATCCATAGAGTTCACGGGAAATAACTATCAGCAAAAATTGTTCTACTTGGAGAATTCTATTACTGGTTAAAATTAATGCACTCATTTCTGTTACACCCTGTAGAAATAGGATGTAAAAGTGATAAGTACAATAATTTTAATCAGTACTGAAACTCATCAAGTATAACAATTTTTCCTCAATATTGTTTTACTGTAAGCCATCTGAATATTAAGTAAAAATTATCAAAGTTTTGTCAAAAATTTCACAGTGCGCTTATGCTTTGAAATTAATGTTTCTCATTTGTTTGGAGAATGCCAGCTATGGCACGCCGTTCCGGCAAAAATTAGGCTTCCAAATATTCATAAAATTCGACATTATCATATTTAATTTTGCTGTGAAAAATATTATTTCCTTGTATAAAACATATAATTCAATCGGTTCACATTTATTTCTGCGTACAAGAAGGATTTTATTTTTTCACAATAATTATTTGCCATGTAATGAAATATAAAATATACCACGTGAAGGAAAATTAGGGTGCAATTTCTGACAACAGATGGCACCACAATCGCAAATAGAGTCAATATTAGTATCCCTTGTCACTCTCTAATATACTTGACAACGCTGTTGGTTGTTGATTGCAGCGAAAACACATTTTTAATACTCAAATACGTACAACTCAGGGATGCTTACCTATTCCCCTGCGATCAGCAACCAACAGCGTTGCCAAGTATATTAGAGAGTGATAAGGGATACTATTGGCAACTGAAAATACCGTTGGTGGCAGCACTGTGTTTACAAAATGGCGGATAAAAAGCGACTTACGGCAAGTTTGTAGTCTGTTTACAATGTAAATACGTTGATATTCACCAGAGAAATATTCATATTTCATTAAATGATTTAATTCAGTTCTAATTGTGCGGGAAAGTATTGACTTTCTTCTTTCATAATATATAATTTTTTCTTTCAAAATCATCCTATTTATATACGGTTTTTATTTGTAACTGAAAGACTGCGTGAGGTTATAAAATTCATAGCTTCAAAGAAAATAATATTACGGGGAAGTATTTACGACATTCTTGTGTTGTAAATTCCAGCTTTCAGCTTCTCTTGTACGAGTTTTTCTTCCAATGCACACAGCTCGTTTATCAAAATTCGTAGTTTCCAACTTTATTTACTAGATTTTTTTTCCCCTTTTTAGAAAAATTATGGAAACTGAAATTCACATTTCGATTAAATTTGGAATGGCGTCCATAAACACATTAATTTTTATCATCAATTCTTTGTTTAAATTCCGTATTTTGAAGAATATAGTCTTGAGGAAGACTAATTTTGAGGTTATATAATGTAACAATAAAGTCAAAAGTCAAGTATTTTTCACTGAATTAACTTGAACAAATCCATAAAGAACTATTGTAGTAAAAAATTCATACAAACAATCTCGAAAAAGCCACTAAATATTGCTAACAAAACCAGAAACATAACATACGATTATATGGGAATCAAGATTGAATCCACTTTACAATATAGTTCCGCTTATAGCCGCTTGGTGGCTATGGGTCAATTTCAGTAACCAATTGTTGACTCTCTCAGCGAGAGTGGTGCCATCTGTTGTCAGAAAATCGCACCCTATTCCTCCTTCACGTAGTATATTTTATATTTCATCACGTGGCAAATAATCATTGTGAAAAAATAAAATCCTTCCTGTACGCAAAAATAAATGTTCACCGACTGAATTATATGTTTTGTACAAGAAAATAATACTCTTCACAGCAAAATTGAATATGATAATGTGGATTTTATAAATATTTGAGAGCATAATTTTTGCCGAAACGGCGTGCCATAGCCAGCTTTTGATTGGAATGAGTATTTTGTAACTCTGAACCATCGAAGTCATGTCAATCATTCGTTTGAGACTAAAAGAATATTTGTATTCTGGCAAACTTTTAAACTACTGTTTATTGTTTATCTAGCTGATAAGTATCACTTCTGAGACATTGTTGTTATTTGCAATAATGATCTTTCTGAATCTGGATCGACATTCACAGATCAAATTGAACATGATTTATTTCTACACAATTGTACCGACCATTCGCCCTTTGTTCCAGGTACTTCCAGAATATAACTGTGTGGTGTCAAAATTCCTAGCTCATTTTTATCCATCCTTCTGTTTATCCAGTTATCTTCTTCATCGTACTGTCTATTGGAGGAGCCAACACCACCTTTACTCTCAAGCGCTAAGTGCTTAGATTTGCGTCGTTATTTGAACGTTTGTTAAGAATGTAACGGAATATACTGTGTGATTGGATGGATTTATAATTTTGAACTATAAATGTTTATTGATTACAATGAGGTCGGACTGCCAATGCCACTTTTAATCGCTGTCGAATCCATAGTCCATAATATTGTATCTATATCAAATTCTGCTATTCATAATAAAATATAAATATTTTTTTTTGTATGACAAATCTGTGATCCGACCAGAAAACACACAAAATTTTCACTTTTAATCTTCTTACAATGCATCAAATGCAAACACACTTCTCCTAATCAGAATTTTCAGTAATAGATGTTTAAAAACAAAAGTCTGATTGTCATTTCCTTTGGCGAGTTCGTCTCTGGCACATTTGTTTCAGGATAATGATCAAAACAATTATCAGAGCTATGATTCTCTCTTCTCATATACGCTGCTATTCTTGTGCTAATCAATTTAATTCGTCAATAATCTTCATTTATATAACTGGTATCACTAACACGCAGGTATACCAGCTATCCTTGTAAATTGATACTAGATCTCATTGATTCTTCAAACGGCTTCATTTTCTTCAATATAACGTTGCCTTTTATATCTGTTGACTCCCATTCCTCTCATGTTTATGTAGCCTGCAAGTTTCTAAAAGTGGACAAGCGTTATGAAATTCAGAGAACAATTTACTTGAACTAATGCCAAAATGCTTGTTTCATGTATAATGTATTATATTGTTGCAATACATCGATCTCAGCTTATTTCGATAATTCTTTTCTTAAATATGTTGTAAGATTGATTGAATTTGTCTCTGAAATTAATAATTTTGTTTATAAGTCATGTATTTATATCTCATTGTCAAGTAGATTGACTTTTATTCAGGGATGACACGTATTTTTGCAGATAGTTGGTACATTTTAAGAAATCTGATTGTCTGCACAAGTTTATCGCACTTCCATATAAAACAGCTGATTTGAACAGTCTGAAATCAGTCAAAACCCATAGGGCGGAGCCGCCAAAGCTATGCAATATGCGCACAAGCAGGCAAAACCGCGGATAACTGCTAGTTTATAATAAATGATGGATCAATAAAGAGATAGTCTATTAGCAATTTGCTTTGGAAGATAGAAAATATTATTTTATACCAATTCACTGGTAACATTTCATTCATAAGTCAACATGTCCATTTTGATGCTGCTGTAATTTGGATGACTTTGCCTTAATTGCAGTCACATTCTCGATCTCGTTGTATCAATAAATGATATTTCTTTCTCTGTATTGTGGTATCTGAACAAACAGCAGGTATTTTCCAATATCCGGTAAGAGTTTTGTACAATCACTTAGCTTATGACATAAATACATGAGCTTAACGTTCAGCTGTCGAAAAAAAGAAGCTTGTATATTACACAAATGTTATTGTCCCATTAAATATTGACAAAGCCCATTGGCAGCCCTTGCATTATCGTTGTATCCTTGAAAAGTACTATGCTTATGACATGAGAGCATATTACCACTGTCAAGTCTGAGATTTGTTTTCTAACAATTATGGCCGGTTTCACGATCTCGAGTTGAATTAATCCGATTTAAAGAGCTCATTCCCTTGGTAACAATATCAATTTCTGTATTTTTTGTGTCATCACTGCCCAATCGAGTTAATCAAATGAATTGAAAGCCTGTTTATTGGTTAACTCCCCGTCACTTTAACCCAGGTTAATTTAACTCGAGATCATGGAATCGGGCATTAGAGATTGAGTGCAACTTTTAAAATTCATCAGAGTATGTGGTAATCTGTTTCCAATGGCATCATATAGGTATTTTTATTATTGATTTTTGCACACATCTTCTCCAACAACAAAATCTGTCACAAAAATAATGTCGATTATCTGGACAGAAACTATACTTTACTCCTAATATTGCTCAGAACGAAAAAACATGAAATCACAACTCTTTCATAATGACAAACTAATTTTAATAATATACATTCACATCTCTTTGAATGAAGCTCTTCATTGCTGACAATTTGACGTTTAGCTTTTTCATTCCATAAGCTACGTAGCTGTACAAAATTTAAATCGAAATTGAATAAATTCTTGCTATCTGATCGAGATTTCGCTGCTTTTGTATTTTTCTAAATATTACTATCATTGCTGAATGTCACATCCTTTCAGATATTAGGTCGGTATTCTTACGGTCATCTCGAATGGCTAGGCACATTAAAAAAGAATCATATTACCTGGGTGAGATATGAAAAATATTTAGTTTTTCAATTGATATTGCTTAATATCAATTATCAATATTTATCGTATTCACGTTCAGAGATGTGTATCTAATAAACTTTAATTATGTATTCAAGGGCGTAGTATATATTGGAATTCGATGAAACGCAAAACATATTAGCATGTACATGTATTTGTTTATGCAGATAATTGTTGAGGATATTATTTTCATTAGAATTATAGCAGTTTATTCTCTACACATATAGCAACATGTTGAGTGCAAATTACATATTTTTTCTCAAGAAGAAGAAAACTGTTTTGTGATACAACTTATAATTATCACAATCGATTGAAGTATGAGTAAAATATATTCTGAATTATCTTTGTTCTCTCAAAGTCATTGAGAAGTATATTCAAAGCTGACATATATAGAATTCAGTAATAATGTTCGAAATAGACGTAGAAGATTGGCTTGAAAAAAGTATCAATTTCTTAGATATTTTGGGGATGTACTCTGCTGATCAACCAAAATTATTGCGGATGAGATTTGCACTCTTCATTTTGATAAGCTTCTGTATTTCAGGTGTCTTCGATTTCTTATTCAATTGCAACTCACTTGACAATTATTTAGATGGACTAACTACATTTCTTCCTTCATTGTTCTCTATAATATATCTCTATTGTTTCATCTCTAAACGAGGAGTTTTGCACGAAGTTGTTGAAATCGTAAGGAAAAATTACATTTTCCATAATCATTCGATCGAAGCAGAAATATTTGGTAGAAAAATCGTGGAATACTCTCGTAAGTTTGTAGGTGAGTGATGACTATTTTTGAGGGAGAAAAGCGATAGTTAATCACATACAAATCAAAAAGATATACTTTCATATGTATTTTTCTGAATTTGACTCATTCATCTTAACTTAAAATTCAATCATAATTTGTGATGATGGATAAACATATTGACTGGTATTACAAGCTCTGTTTTTGGCTATACTAGCAGAAGAGTTTATGGCAATATGAATATTTCAAGCTAGTTTAATGGAAAATATTCAAATAAATTTTGTATACATATGAGTTTTCTGTAATTTGTATCTGAAGATTATTTTCTAAAGTATTTGAGTGAGAAAATTTTAATTGCGGTCAAACACATCGTGACACAATGCTCTTAGTAGCGCCAAAAACAGAGCTCGTGGTATCAGCCATCAAATTTATTTTGAAATAAAATAGAGAAAAATTTGGAATACTTATGGATAATAGACATTTCAACCCAAGAATGTGAATAATAAATTAAAGATTGATATACAGGACCATAGGAATCGAATCTAAAACTCCACGCTTGTCGTGAATGTATACCATGCGATATCTCTTGAGCTGATTTTATTAGCTACTCGTATAGCTTTCCTCATTGACTAAAACGAAAGTAGTGCTACAGTTACATGTCATGGTTAAGTCTGTTGAAGCGTGAGGAATAGCAAGCTTGTCATCAAGCCTCCTTCTAAAGTCTTTCTAGTATTGGGAAATTGTATTTGATATTTATTCGATGACATTTACATATGAGCGAATTTATATACTTTCATATATTAATTTCTTGCCTTTTGTTCTATAAATACATTTCAGGGAGATATTCTTACACTTGTACACATATAAATTTAATTTGACGCCCTCCAGAGTCATAGTATAATCACTGCTACGTCGTGACTCAACAAAATTCTCAAATGATACTCAATTACAATTAAGTAGAAAATTACTGCTCTAGAAGAACCTTTATTCTCAAATTTATGAATATCGAGATTAGTTCACATAAAGTCTACCTTTATCGAAAGACAGACACTGCTCCGGCCTCTTTATTAGTCCTCAAAAAAAAATGTAGGTACTAGGTATTTATTCTTACGGCGGATGGAATTTTTTTCTAAGAAATAATTCAACTTCACAGTAAAAAGGAGGTTATTCGCAGAACCAAAGATATCGCACTTTGTACGCGCGTATCATGTGAACAAGTCCTTGTTCTGACTACATCAGTTTAAGAAAAGAAGGCACCATTCGTAAAATATGTTCTATATATTTGTTCAAATTTTAATCGACAAATTTTTATATTTTTCAGTTTCTAGTTTGGTTGGCTATGCTCTCATGGCAGTTTTGTTATATTTTGAAAAAGAAGGACAGAATATTCACGATGCAAAAGCTGAAGGATTGCCTGCAAGGGGTTATATTCCTCTGAATCTAGAGAAGCCTTATTGGTATATAATATTCCTTTTATATCAGGGAGCTACTATTTTTATTGTCACACATACTACTATACCAATTGCAATATTCTTCTCTACTTTGCTCCTGCATTTAAGAGGACAGCTGTATTATTTGCAAGAGCGTTTGATACAAATCTCAGATCTTGAAGATATAAAAGATCAGAGGAAATTATTGAATGAATGCTTGAAGCTGCACATGTTACTGATCCAGTAAGTACTCTGAAAGCCTTGAATTTATGTCCCATAGAGCTAGGCAGTACTTGTGAAAAAGAAATATCTGACAACGCAATACCTACTAGTATCTAGCATATTTTTAAAAGTCAGTCAACAAAGTTAAACACACTTGGATGCAAAAACTAGATCACCTAAATAGTCTTCAGTTTTTTTGTAGAAAAAATCTCATATCTGAATACTTAGACTTCGTACTCAGAAGAACTCGAGTATCATGATTCCCCTATCGTGACCATTTTTCAAACAGCATAGAGACATAAATTACTGAAATATAATTATTGTTATTGTGAATATAGGTACTCAACCATTTTAATGAGTTTTAAATAGTTTGAAGCTGGATGAATAAATAAATGCAAATGAAAGTAGGTATTTTATATGTAAATATTCTCTTATATATTATCTTATACAACTTGTACTCTGTGCTCCCTTGCTGTGTGCTGTGTGCTGTATGCTGTGTGCTTAGTAATAACTATTAGAATATAAATAGAAATTGAGGGCCGTAGAAAAAATCTTCTTTGCAAAACATATTTTAACAAGCATAATGACATTCGGACAACAATTTTGGTATTTAATTCACTTTGCCCAAAAGCACTTGGCTTTATCTCATGATGCTTCATTCTGCAATATTTCCACGGCTCCGGGCTTCCAGATTCTGTCAATTATCAAATATTCAAATTTATAATCTAACAAATGAATTGATGACAGGTGTCTTGCGCAATTTCCAACATAAATTCACGCTAAAACTAAAATCAAGTCACGATATTATTTTTTGACATGTTTATATGCTGCATTCTCCACGATGTGTGATCAAACGTCACGTCTAGAATTGGTCATGTGAAAATTATAATCATTCGATTGAATTTTTTTATTTAAACATATAGTAATCAGAAATGGGATTCTACTCAATATTCAAGTTTCGCTCAGAAACAAAGTAGAAACAGTTGTCAATAATAGGAGTACTAATAATAATATGTTAACTTCAATAAGTGATTTATTTTCAGCTTCACAGAAAGAATGCAAGATGGCTATGCAAGCATTTTAGCTATTCATAATTATAGTCCAGGATTGGTGATCAGTGTGGTTGCATATCAAGCTTCTATGGTTCGTACAACATTTTTATTCATAGTCCCAGAATCCTCAACCGCAAACCTATATTAATATCTCAGAGATAGACTGAATTAAGTCACTTTCTTCAGAAAATAAGTTTCAGCTCTATGCACTTCTCATTACGTAGTCTAACTCTGAATCAGTGACTTGATATAGGTTCAAACTGGGTATTTTGGTTATCTTAGAATCTAAGTCTTTGAATTTCTCTTCATAGATAGTGAGGTACACTATGTAATGAGAAGTGGTATAGACCTAAAAACTTATTTTCTGAAAAAAGTAACCTCATACAGTTCACCTCTAATGTTATACCGTGTTTTTTCAACCATATGAGAATATTTCTTCGACACTCTACTGTACATACAATATCAAGAACCACCCGGCTCACAATCTAAATATGTTCAAGTCTAAAAGAAAAACAAATTATTTGAAATAAATTTCCAAAATATGCGCAAGTGAGTGATTTTCGGAGGAAATTTGCGTGATCTAAGTTACCGGAGAATAAGGAGGATGGAAACTGCACTTCGAGGATCAGAGACGGATACGAAAAATATGCGACGTATCATACTAGGTTTTTTTCTACGTTAAAAACTCTTTTTTCACATTGAATAATTCTCCAACATTTTTGGAATGAATAATGTAAAATATATAAATCAACAATAAACAAAACATTAGGCAAAGTTTCCTTGTGAAGTCCAATGTTACTCATAGAACATTTGCATTTTAAGCATAGAGCAGTATTGATTCCTCTCAATATTTCTTTAAAAGTTGACAAACTTGTTATACTCACCCAAGTTTCATGTTTATAAGCTGCGAATATGAAGTTCCACATAGCGACAGAATAATATTTCATATTATTCACGTTTTTCACATTCTTCACATCATTTACGCATTTTTCACTCTGTGAACGTGAAGAACACTTTTTTACACGTAAATGCCCATCTCTGTTCATGACATCAATTTGGATGAGAGAACCTTCGAGATCTGCATGATATAGTTATTTAAGTTTTGAGGTCAGTAAGTACAGTTTACCGATTGAGAATAATAGTTAGCAGGCCGAGCCTTGGCGAGGTTTCCAAATATTATACGAAATCGGTACTGTACTTATTGACCGTGATGCTTACAAAATTTTTTGCACGAATGGACGATCCAAAATATGGGTCCAAATTTTCTTTTTCAAATTAAATTACTACTAATGATTGTTTATTCGCTGTCAGCTGTCAAGTTTGACATTTTATTCTGAATATTCAATTACAAATAAAGATGAATAAATAAATATTTTTTTGTCAAAATTCACAATTTTTTACTTACCGCCTTCGCCCATGGACGGTAAGTCAGCATAACCATAGAAACCACAGTTTGCCAGTAAAATCAACATACCACCTCAAATAGAGGGCCGGTAAACACATGAAAACGCCCAATCGTGCAAAAAGATATTTTTCAACAGCTTTGATCTCAAACTGAGCTCGAGATCTCAACTGTTTAGAAAAGAAGTTAAGCATTTGAGCCATGTATTTCTTGCTGAAAGGAATAGGTATTTTCGAATTGAAAGTGAAAGTAGTAGAAAAATTTTCAGTACCCATGAATAAACAAAATTTCGACGTTTTCTTGATCTTTGCACTATCGACGATACTTGCTTGAAATTGCTAACGTCATCACATCATTACATATAAAGGAAATGTGAAAATATATTGTATTAAATTCAGCACTGCTATTTAGTTATTTCCCGAAGGAAGAGAAATTTTAAATGTTATAGTAAAAAATTACTACTGCATGATATAGTCCAAGCGGCGAGCGCCGTAAAAAGGTGGTCAATCAGAATAAGTTCAAAAATATATTCTATTACTTTTTGGATATGAGATGAATAATAGACCATCGGTCTGGTAGTCTGTGAAGTGTCCATTTTTTTTTTTTTAATAAAATTCCTATTTTATTTTTTTGTAAAATTGATCTACATAACTAAAGCATAATTTTTTAGTTTACGATGGCGATTTAACCAGATAAATATAGAAATTCAAGTCTGGTGTTCTTATTCTTGACGCAACTGTTTGTCAGACCACCCCCAACAAATTTATTACAACAACAAATTTGCTATACAAGGTATAAGAAAAAATTAAACGTCAAAATTTTTATTTTTTATTCCTCTTTCGAATAAAATTGGTCTGGCTCGTTCATACTTGACCAAAATTCTGCCAGACCACGATTAAACAAGTCCTTCTCTACTGCTTGTGAAGCGCGAGTTTTGTTTTCTGTTATTCAATTAATTTCTCAATGTTTATTTAGACAATATATATACTTACGTTAATGAATTTATCATTATTTGTATTAACTCTTTGTGAAGATTTGTTAAATTCGTCAACCACAGATTTTTTTACAGCAACTAGATTACGGTAACATTTCAAATGATAACCAGCAGATTTTTGTAGCTCAGGTATTAATATCAAGTCGCCGTACTTAAAATGATTCTTTTTTCTTATTTCAATAAATAAACAACATCTTTGAAATGTATCAGCATTAAACGATAATACTTTCTCCTTGCTATTAGTGATATCACAGATAAAGCATTTCATTTTTCTAATTCAATAAAAAATTATTTAATTATGTAGCTAAGTACACGTCATTTAAAAACACGCACATTACATTTATGTGAATTAAACAGGTTAATAATTTAATGATGTCAGTTATGTTAAAAACAAAAAAAACTCGCGCTTTACAAGCAGTAGAGAAGGACTTGCTTAATCGTGGTCTGGCAGAATTTTGGTCAAGTATGAACGAGCCAGACCAATTTTATTCGAAAGAGGAATAAAAAATAAAAATTTTGACGTTTAATTTTTTCTTATACCTTGTATAGCAAATTTGTTGTAATAAATTTATTGGGGGTGGTCTGACAAACAGTTGCGTCAAGAATAAGAACACCAGACTTGAATTTCTATATTTATCTGGTTAAATCGCCATCGTAAACTAAAAAATTATGCTTAAGTTATGTAGATCAATTTTACAAAAAAATAAAATAGAAATTTTATTTAAAAAAAAAAAAATGGACACTTCACAGACTACCAGACCGATGGTCTATTATTCATCTCATATCCAAAAAGTAATAGAATATATTTTTGAACTTATTCTGATTGACCACCTTTTTACGGCGGTCGCCGCTTGGACTAATACAAAAATACTGCTAGCAGTAAAACACAATTACCTATACGGCAGGAAATTTCTATTAGAATCAAACTATTCTGCTTTAAAATGACTTCTGCAGATCAGGAATCTGAATATGACTTCGATATGGAGCCGGTTTGAAATATTAGAACGCGAACGTTGTCAATACGACCTTGTGAATAGTTTCGTGAATATTGCTTGAAAGCAGTAGAGAAAAGTCCACTAGCCAAATTTTGCAAACAACAATAGCTGACGACCATTAACAATCAAATAAGGGCTGGAACTACAACGACTAGACATTGACATTGACTTGATTTTTACTGTCAATTTGCCATGCAAATAGGACATGTTTTCAGTTAATATTTATCATAGGGACATGACAGGGACTAGATCACGTTATTCTTTTAAAAAAAAATAAGATCTAGATAATGATGACAAGGATTGGCAGATCAAGACAAGATTAGAATATGTCAATGTCGACTAGATGTGGTACCAGCCCTGGTTTGAAAAGATAGAGATGATAGCCCTGATTCCTAGTAAATAATAGAGTTGAAGGAAATGTACGAATCATCATAGGAAGAGATTGTACGATATTGTTATAGTATGGAATATAGAAACTCACGACGAAAACAGTACCAGAGATATTAGAAGAAATCTAGGACGGAACTGCTAGAGTGCATCAGAAAATAGCAAGTACTTTGCACAAATTGTGCGTAAAATTCTACCCAATGAATTTTAAGGAGGATGTAGAATATGTGATGTAAGCTTCCAGTTATGTACTATATGGACGACGACGGATTACAATGCACCAATACAACGTAGGAAGTCCGTTTCAGAAGATATCAGTTAACGTGACCAGACCGTTATCTGGAACCGGCACTGAAAGTAAATACATCATAATTATAGCAGATTGCTTCAGCAAGTAGGTGGAAGCCTATATCTTTCTGAATCAATGAACTTTTGTTAAAACATAATTCTATCAATTCCACGAGCCAACAAAACTGCATTATGACCAAATCGGATTTTAAGTCTGCTTTGTTTCAAAATATGATTAAATAAATGACACGTATTATCAACAAACATCTCTTAAAAACTGTCTTCGGTCATCAGAAAGACAGAAATCATTATCTCCATTTGTTCCTGCGGCCATACCGGTTATTCGCTGATGAAAGAAGCAACAGGGCAGACACTGAGAGGTATTATTCTTGGTTACTAATTAGAGTTATCATATGATATAATATCTGGCAGCGTACCAGACAGAGACTTTGCTAGATGCTAGCTCTTTACCGATCTACGGAGTAAAATGGATGAAGTCCATGATCATCTGCGCGTCAACATTCGAAGCATAAGTGAAAGAATAAAACATATGTTAGAAGAGTCTCGTATGGCTATATAATCCTTAATGGCGCTGTAAATATCCATCCAAGTTTCAGACGTCATGAGAGCAACCTGACAAAATTATTGGACGGATGGAAAGTCTAGTATGGTGCATTTCAATCGTTTGACTACCTATGCTGATAACAATAATGAAGACACATCGATCAAGTCGGAGAAATACACACTCACAAGCTCGAATCGAATTTGTGACTTCATATGGATCAGATCGAAAAACACTTCGCGGTGTAATTGAAAAAGAACAACTCAACCTGTTCAAAGTACTCGCTGGAGATCTACAAATGTTCTAAGAGATTGTTTTGTTATTCAGGAGATCAACTTGACGAAATATGAAAACAACAGCCTGTAACTAGTAGCGTGCTACAATTGAGTGACGGAAAATTGAGTATTCAGTGATAGATCTATTTGGTAACTTGACATGTGTCACATAATAACTCACCTTATCACGTCATATGAAAAGTCCTGATGATCCAAGAACAAAGATGTATTCGCTATGAGCTTCAGGAAATTTGCGATTACAAATATAACCTGTGGACTTGACTTGCGATTATCTCCGAATATTTTGGATATCATATTCAAGTCGACATTCTTGTCTATTACTATGATCCTCAGAGGCACACTTAATCTTTAGAGACAGTAAACAGAGACACGGGGCAGATGATTCCGCGTTTTGGTACGAACTTTTCTGAAGAGAAGATAATGTTACAAATTCTCTACGCTAAAATTCTACAAGCACCCTCAAAATTTTCTACGGTAATTAATAGTACAATAAATAAATATGTTTTATTGAGTATAAGTTCTGTAATTTATTAGAAACACAACGTTTCAACAGCAAAGTGCTGCCTTTTTCAAGTGAAAAGAAATATAAATATAAATAAACAAAATTGTCAAGACAACAAAAATAAAAATAAAAGTACAAGTAATAACTAGATTAGTTTAAAATATATTAACTTCTAGGATCGTAGAGCTCTGCCTGTAATTGATGATTCAATATCCACAGGTCTTCAGGAGATAATAATGAAGGTCTAAATAGGGAAATTGTCAACTCCTTGTGGTTCTAGGTCAATCTGGCTCTACTCTTTTTGGTTTGGCGCATAACTGAACCATCCACAGATCTTCAGGAGGTGGTGATGAAGTAACTCTTGCAAGTAGATTCGTAGATACAAATAACTTGAAATTATGAACAAATGATTGGTAGCCATGATCGATTAAGTTCATAACCAGTATTCAAATTCAAATTATTCGGTGATTTTTTAATTTCAATTGCTTCTCTTATAAGCCTCTTGAACCAATTGTTCTCTTTAGCCAGAAGCTTCGTATTATTGAAGTCAATGCCATGTAATTCTTGAATAGCATGCTCAGCCACAGCAGATTTTTCTGGATGGTTCAATCTTATATGACGAGAATGCTCTTTCAATCTTGTTTTTACAGTCCTCTTGGTTTGTCCAATATATACTTTGCCACATTGACAAGGAATCTTGTATATACCTGGATACTGTAGAGGAAATCTGTCTTTAACATTATTAATAAGATTTCGAATTTTTAAACTGGAAGTGTATGAAGTTTTAATGTCATATTTATGTAAAAGCCTTCCAATTTTATCTGTTATATTGGCTACGTAAGGTAACGTAACAAATATTCTCTTATTATTTGGATCTTGAACAGGTGGCGTAGAATTCTTCTTTCTTAGTGCTTTCTTAATCTGTGTTCTATTATATCCATTCTTTAAGAATACATCATCCAAAAATTTGATTTCATCAGAAAGTTTACTTGGATGACATAATGAAGAGGCTCTCTGATATAAAGTTTTAATAGTACAAAATTTCTGAGCAGGATGGTACAATAGTTAATACAGTTGAATTCAAAAAGTGAGGAACGATTCAAGTAAAGATGAATAAAGTGTCCAATAAATAACGTTGTGTTAGAAAAATGTTTGTATAATTATTACTGGACTTTTAATTTTGACCCAATAAAGGTTACATCAAGATGTGCCAAGACTTGAACAAAATATTCAGAAATATTGGTAGTACCAAAAACAATACCTATATTCTTACGATATGTTCTGATATACAAATATGGATACTACTACAATATAGTGACGAATGCAGCACTACTACGAGCACAGTAATTTATGATAAAGAATGACAGCTATGTATTATTCTCTTTCTAGATGTCCATCATGGATCCAAAATTTATACCATATATGTCAATATTAAATTATGTCCTAATCGAATGTTTCGTATATTGCTACTTTGGTCAACAAATTATCAATGAGGTATAGTACTAATGCTTGACATCAAGTTTCAAAATAGAACTTGAGTTAAGGACCTACTTCAATTCGAATCTATAAGAGAACTATCAATATGAATAATCATTATAATTTATTGAAAATGAACTGATATGAAACGAAATTTTGATTGTTTATATTGGTTCAAAGTTCACTCAAATTCTATCATGAAACCAGGAGTGAGATTGTCCTTGAAATATATTGGTTAATCATTAGAAATCAGAAAAGGATTATTCGTATTCAAAATAAATTTATTGGCTCAAAATTTATTATCATATAATAATAGATATGTTTTTCTGATTTCAAACTATAATCAGCATCAGTTTTCTTAATGCAGGGGCCACACTTATGTCTAATGCCGTTAAGTAAGGTGTTATGTGACAATTGACATATTGTCATTGACAATGTGTTCATTATTGAATAACGCCTCAATTAATGACATTAGACGTAAATGTGGCCCTAGCATAACAAAGAATTTAGCACGTTTCAGTGGGCTACCTGTGCGATGATAATGTTTGTCCTCTCTAAAGTTATTATTATTTTTAGAGTGAACGAGTTGGATTTGTGGCATATAGCAACAAATGGTACAACAGTCCTCCTAGTATTGGGAAAGATTTGAAACTGATAATCATGAGAAGTCAACGCTCTTTACGACTGAAGTTTATTGGATCTACAGATGCTTCACTTGAAACTTATCACAATGTAATTTTCATTACTGAGAGTTATCGCAAATATTGTAATTCACATTCAAAATTTGTCTTCGTCAGGCACATCAGTGATGTTGTAGTATCTTCATGAGTTTCAAAACAGTTGTGAGAACGATTATATATATATATATATATATATATATATATATTATATATATATATATATATATATATATAATATATATATATATATATATATATATATTTATATATATATATATATACATATATATATATATATATATATATATATATATACATATATATATATATATATATATATATATATATATATATATATATATATATATATATATATATATATATATATATATATACACATTCAATATTCAAAAAATATGTTCGTCACACAGCACCTGTTTTACATCAAATCTGATGTTAGATGACTTCAAGTTCAATATTCTGTATTCAGATTAAGGCTATTCACTTTTGAATCAAAGCTATCAAAAATCAATATGAAAGCGGAATATTCATAGCTGCCAGCTTACAAGTGATTAATGAAAAATAAAATTGGGTGGTACGTCTTTTCGGTAGCTGTAAGAATTTCTTGTTTTTTGTGTGATTTTCCAAATTGCTCTTCATGTTGAAATGATGCTGACTGCTCAATTGATTGATGAATTGACCAATAAGATATCTCAATCTTCCCTAATAACTCTATAATAGAAATTATGGCGATATTTTTCGTGGAAGATCACAAGTTGTGTTTTGCTGACAACCGAATGGATTGTTGTGATGGATATCAATATACAATTAGACTAAGATCTAGCGACTAATCCAAGTACATATCTTAAGAGTAGGATTGCCACCCGTACTATAATATATAGTATTGTACTATATTTTGAGTCTGCGTATTATATATTGTTGAAGAAATCAATAATACGCAAAAATACTATATTTTCATCACTAAACTATAACAAACAAATCTTTCATTTTCAAAATTTATTCATGCGCGTCACAGTAAGAATATTTTCGGTAATTTATCCGAAATGGCAACAATAACGAAACAGAAGTAGTATCTCAATAATAAAAAATGAGCTTTGCATTCACATTAATTAAAAAATTGAATGCAATAAAGCATATGATACTTTTATTTCAGACAAAAATTGTTAAAGAATGCAAGAAGTGCACAAAAATATGATTTTTATGAATATGGATGAGTAACGAATATATCTGTATCTTGTTTTTGCTCTGTCTATAAGATACTTAATTTTTTTGAGTTGTACTATATTTTTTACAGATTATTCTCGGAGATACTATATTTCGCCCTACTCAAGAGTCACAAGGCTGGAAATATAGGAGCTGAGAGCAAATTCCATTCACTTTTCTGATAGGCTATATTCCAAGAATGAATCAAAAAAACTACTTACTAAAATGCTCTCTCGATTCTTGCTATCCTGATACTACTTTTGGATTTTTTCAAACACAGAATTAATCGCTTTTTGATGTGACAAATATTTCATTAGGATAGTAGAGATTGAAAAAAACATATTCAAGGCAATAATTAGCACATAAATTTGTACGCCTTGTGAGATTTATTTGAAAGGATTCTCTCTAAGACTCATAGCTTTTGAGCAACGATATGCTTCTACCCTTAATTTAGATGTTGGTAAAACACTTCTCTAATTATTTTGGTAGTCGTTTTTAAGCTGCGCAATTGAATTGTCCCGAAGGGATACAATTTAGGAGTAAATAAAAAAAAAAATACCCATCAAAAACCCTGGAAAATGCTCTTTCAATTCATCCCGGAGCAACATTTTTTATCATGGGCGCTCGCACTTGGGTATGAATTGTCGTGATTTTCTAGCAACCTGAATAGTATGGCTCTTGAAATACTTACTCACAATGGCTCGAAGAAGGATACTCGCCTCTCTAATCGCTCTCCTCCGCTCGATTCTATCTTGGGCTAATACGTGCCAGTTGTTTATACCTGCGGTCTTCAAATCTTCATTTATATTATTCTTTCCCTCTTCAAATATAGTTCTAAAGTGCAATAGTGACTGCAAAATTCTCAACCGTGTGACTCTAGCTAGAGATACTAAAATCGGTGCTAGCTGTCCTACTAAACCACATTTTTCTTTCTTTTTTGACATTCAAAGCGAATTATATGATCATGGAATAATGTGCTCTTCCGATTCATTGTTAATCTCAACCTTCGGAAATTACCTAATAATACAATGAATTTATGGACTCGATGTGTGAATAAATTGAAGTTAACCTTGTGCTTTCTAGCAACATATTTCGACCTATCAATTGTATTTCCAAAGCTTTCGTTGTGTATTTGGAGAAAATTTAATTTTTCCAAATTAGTTTGCAATCTTTGCCACTAATTTTATAATTTATATTTGAATTTGGACACATATAATCATGTATTAGATAAAATAGATGAAGCTGACTGGATGAGTGAATTTGAGTGAGTAAAAAGTCTTGGGAATTCAGTCAATCTTTCTGTTTTAATTTCTTTCCTACTTTACAGTTTCGGCTGTACCTCAGCCATCTTCAGAAGCGAAAAGAACTCATATTGTGAAAGATTAAAAATGTACATCAAAATGTGATGTCGAGTTTAATAAAATAGCGGAAAACAGAAATATTGACTGAATTCCCAAGACTTTTTACTCACTCAAATAATCATGTATCAATCTTGAATAAGTTTTCCCTCGAAAGATTTCTAATACATCCTCAAAAGAAATGGTTCATTCTTACCTTCAATTATTTCTATAGCAGAAAGTCAGAGAGATAGCAAAACTTTGAGGAATTTTTTTGTGAATCATGAAATTGTGTACAATAATTGATGCAAAAGCATATCTTAAATTTCAAATTTCCCATACAACTTAGCTTCTCGCTAGGTCTCGAATAAAAATAAATATAGGATAAATGTTAATTAAAGTTGACATTGAAAACTAAAAAAAGTAGCAACATCTTTAGATGGTCTCAAGTAATTTTTCATGACATTTATATGACCAAGTTACAACAAATGTGTATTATGCTACCAGTATTACGTTTAAGAAATACTGATGGTAGGCTCATGGTGCCCGAGTATGATTTGAATGCTTGATCATGTAGACAGGACTCGAACTAAGGACACCCTGGATTTGTGCATCACAGACATGCAATGAACCATTCACTAAATCACTGACCTGATAGTAGAAAATCCTCACGGACAAAAAATGCGGTCAGAAAGAAACATGTTTCTTTCAAAAATGTGTACGTTAAATTTTACTTCATATAAGATGGAAAAAATTGTCATTGATTTCATTAGTACAAATTATGTATGATTTCTTTAATAATGGAAAAAATTCCTGAACCATGCGGTGCAGAATCTGGCAATTCTATGAATCCAAAAGTCTTTTGTACAGCTGAAATAGTATTTTTCTGCCAACCATCGAAACTGCAAATTTTGTTATAGCTCTCAATATGACTCTATTGGTCACACTCTGAATCGGATATAGCAAAGAAGTAAAGGATTCTTGCTGAATGAAGGTTCAAGTTTGCTGTGCATATAGAGAATGTTGAATTAATATAACAAGTTGATATATTGAATAATGAAGAACAAAGATATATCATAAAATATATAAATGGTTGAATATTTGATTGAACTCATTAAGTGCAATGCGACTAAGTACAAGGTGTCACTCATTTAGCTTACATTCTACTCGACTCTACTATGTGATATTATAATTTTATAATTGACCTCCATAACAAACCAATTCTAGTCACTAGCTGATCTTCATAATTATCTTTCCCCTTACTCTACATATCCCATATCACATATACTTAACAAGAAGTTATCCATTTGAAGCGTCCTGAATATAATGTTATTATATTTATGATTCCTAAACAACCATCTTCTGAATACTGATTCTAAAATTTATATGTTGAGTATATAAACTTATACATGTTACATTCCTTGCACTCTTGACATTCGCTTTCAAAGAAAATACTTATTTTTTTCGGTGAAACGACATTTAAAAATCTCGAGAGAACCACTTATTTATTCGACTCAGCTTATTTGGTACGACCGTTGTTGCCGTAGGTAAGTTTTCAATTTTTTCGCATTGTTAGGACATGTTCCTGCTTCTGATAGTCCTGCCGCCCGATGATCCTTGACTTGGTTCGTATTATTCCTAATAACATCAAGAACAAATAAACAATCATTTGAGAATAACTAGCTCATTGTATTGTCTATCGAAATACTATAACTTTTTGCTTCAGTCTACTTCTTGATGCATATTTCTGAGTTCCTGATGTGTGATAGTTGCTCGATCTTAAAAATCCGTGCTCTCTGTACATTTAGACACCAGTTTTTGTTCAAATTTTGATCTCATTGACAAGCATCAAGATAGATAATGAACAATCATAGATTTGATCTAACTTTCTGTTACGCCGATAAGTACAAGATGGAACTCTTCCCAACTCCTATTTTTAGAAGACTCATAACTTTGTAACTGATTCCCATAACTAACTAATACTTATCACTAACTGACTTTCATAACTAAATCATCTCTTGTTCTACATATCCTGTACTACACCCAATTAGAACTTTGTCACCATGCATAAGTTATCCATTTGAAGCGAAGCGAATACAATCTTATTAAAATTATAAATACTGACTCAATGACTCATATGTTCACTATGCGTATAACTGAGAGCTTTCGTTCATGCTATAAAAATCTTATTAGAGTTTAATCAATCTATAGAGTGAATTGCAGGGTATAAAACACAAGTCTGTGTGAGTAATCTGTTGATACCTTGAATAATCTGCAGATTACCGGAATTTCATATATTATCACTACCATATAAACAATATATTTTTTCAACTTTTCAGATTGTGAAGACAGGATATTCTTACTTCATGTTCCTTTCTGGAATGAATGCTCCAGATGAAGAGTAGATTTTTTTGTTCGAATAATTTATGTAGTTCTATTTTAAAATTAAAGTAGTGATAAATAGAATAAATTCTGCTCGATATGCTACAACGTTTCTCTTATAGAAGAATGCACGTCAGTTAAAAAAAAAAAAGCCGAAAATGAAAATCAAGATTAATTGAATTTTTACATGTCTCTAATATTTATTAGGAATTTTTGTGGATTACTTAGCAGAAAAAGCTTTATAGATATACAAATATTTGTTTTGGTCCTTTTTAATGTGAATTTACTTTTTGAATCATATCACAAACTTGCAGAATAGGATAGAAAGATCAATTCCCAAGAAAAATCATTCAATTTTGATTTTTAACACCAATCAAAAAAAAAAAACCAAAAACTTTGTGAAATAGAAGAGAATTTGGAGACAGTTGAAGGAAGGTATAATAATTTTTCAAATAAGCTTTTCAAGAAGATTTTCAATCATGTGAACCGATACTCATGGAATAAGAATTGAAGGTGACCAAGAACAAGCAAGAAAATTCAAAATTTGCCAACAAAAAAGTGAAATACAACTTTCCGAAAGATTTCTGGTTCAACGACCAGAGGAACCCATTCATGAAAGTGTGACTAGAGTTTTTCTACCACCTCAAGACCCAGGTTTGTAACCAAAAACATTGTTTTCACAAATTTCAGTAGTAAATGCTCCAAGTCATCATAATTTCTTGTACCAATATAAAAACAACAAAGTACTCTAGGTATACTGTATTTTCGGATGTTCTATTAAAGTCATAATACCTAAACTTAGTAAATTTGGCAATATCATGAATGCTTTTGTAAAATATTGAATGTATATTTCGATTAAATAATATCATTCGTCATACGGACAACCTGAAAGACTGTATGCTGGAAAAACAAATTTCACTTTTGAAATGGTCATCTAGTACTCTAGATCTCTTGCCAATTAAAATCCTTTAGGATATATCATGAGACAGAAGCTCAGATCACAGCAGGCATAAGAAGTTCCAGAATTAGGTGTTTGACTTCAAAGTCAATTGCAAAGAGGAGCAATTTTACTGATTGCAAACTTTAATTGGCACTATGATGAAACGTATCAAGATGGTGGAAACGTCAAAAAACACGATGTAATATAGTAAAATTTTCAATTCAATTTTTGTTGACTTTCTGCATTTCAGCAATATTATTTTTCGTCACTCAAAATATGTCAAAAATAAGTGAACAGTCTCTAAGTAAATAGAAAAAATATCAATCACAATAAGTTGCCCAAATACTGGCTAAATTTCTTTGAAAAATATATATTCTCGTTAGTTGTATCAGTCCCATCAAGATAGGTCTTGTATAAGAACAATAAATCGATTGTTCGTATTATAAATAACATAGATCAACACAAAATTTGTTCTTAATATATGAATATGCATTTAGGATAGATTAAGTAACTCTCTTACTGAATATAGTTAAACTCTCAAGAGAAATTTGCTCTTGTAGCAAGGAGAGCATCATTTGGGTATTCAAGAGAATTTATAGCTTCATATTCCATATATTGAAAATCCGAATTAAATATCTTCATATATCCTTTTTATAACCCACTTTTGATTGCAATATTAGCATACAAAATATTTGAAACAATTAGAATTTAGCCTCATTTACTCTTTTTATTATATTTATGAGTACTTGCTGTGATGAAGCTCCAAATATAATCTCCCATCATATTTTATTGGCCTTGATAATGGCATTAAAAGCTCATAATGTATTGATGAAAATGTTCGTCGTATGCCTCAATGTTGTTTTCCAATTTTTCGAGATGAGCATGTAGCACAAGAATTTTCAAAAACATCCTGGAAACCATTACCTTAAAGTTCGTTCTAAGTTCTTCAACTAGATTCTAATAGTTTTCAGCTCTGATATCTCCCGAGAAACCAGATATACTTCTTCGGAACTGTATCAAGCTTTTTTGAATTTTCAAAGACATCCTGCAAACCATGACCTGAAAGTTCGTTCTAAGTTCTCCCTTCATGTAAGCAATAACTCTTCATTGCCAAGAATTTCTCCAATTTGTGGCTCAACGAAAATTTCGACTTCAACATGGCTCCTGATAACTTTGGTAAAGATTTCTGAGAATTTTGAAAACTTGAGATTTCCCATGCTTTTACAAATTGTATCATAATATCTAACTTGATGTGTAGAAGAGGCATCAGAAGACTTTCAAATTTCGCGAACCAATATTTCGGTGAATAAACCTGTAAAATAAAATGTAATGGTCACTGATTGATTTCTATTCTACATAATTTGGCAAGAAATGAGAACAAAAAAATTCTTCCATATCAATAAATAACAATTTCTTTCTGTCTAAAGCAAAGAAATTTGAGCTGTTCGTATTTCATCTAGCTCTTATTACCAGAAACCTGGTAACACGAGCGATCTGGTGATAGATTCTAACTGAATATATAACTTTTTCTAGTGGGACGTCACTTTCTGTATTAATACATTTTCGTGCACAAATCGATATCCAAGTTAGCTTTGAACATTTGGACATATAAATAAAGAGCGTTTGTGTATTTTCTGGAAAACTCAGACTTCTGTTCAGATTGAAATCTCTACCAAAATATTAATATCTTAAAGGTACCCTTGATCACCGACGTATAATCTATAAAGCTCGCCGCACACGATGCAATTTTTCAAGCAATTTTGTTCACTTGGCGCCGCACTGGGTGCCACGCTTGCTCCAATGCAAGAAATTTGGTGCGATGCGGGGTACTAGACTTACCACGAGACTTGTTTTTCAGGATAGGTTCGGTGCTATTTTTCGCACTTGCTGCGCCACTGACTGCTGTCCACAGAGCCAATCATAGCAGACGACGAAATCACGTGATTACATCACTGAGTTGTATGTTGCATCAGAATGCTGTGCCTCATTAGTACATTGTGTTTTGTGGTGTTTTAAGATACAAATAAGTAAAAACTATGGCTAGTGGGCATTAGGTAATATTTACGTACCCTAGCTCAGGGTGTATACCAAAAAATTTAATGAAAATTCCCTGACTTCTAGGTTTTTCAGATTATTTTCAATAAAATACAAGCTTACATATAATCACAGATTAATGTTGCAATTCTGTGTGAACCCTATAAATCTGTGAATTAAAAACAAAATCGCAACGAACTTGATATCAAGAACGAATTTACATTAATCGACAAATAAATTTTTTTTCATGAATTTAGAGATCTGGAAGACTTATAGATTTGCACAGATGGCCCTAGTATCTTAAAGAGTGAAAATATACTTTTATGAGTAATAATGCATAAATATCCTATGATGTATTTTTTCCAGACAAATATCAGAGATTCCCTGACGATTCCATGACATTTCCAGTTTATCTAAATTTCCTGACATTTCCAGGTCTTTCACATTTGGTATACACCCTACTAGCTCGTCAAACAAAATGTTGAAAACTCTGCGGCCTTGATTCCTTCTCAAAAATCACTCTCTTGACCAAAGTTTTTTCTTCTTTTTTTTTTCTGTCTCGTAATTCGCAAGCTATAACTGCAGCAAATGCTCCTGCTCTCCTCCGACGATTAGTTTCGGCAACATCCATACTTGTATGTGAAAATCTACCAAGTCTACGTTCTAGTGTTAGAATGAGTGGCGCAGCTTGCATCGTGTGATGCGAGAATAAGTGTCACACTAAGTGTACCTCAAAGTGGCCCAGTGCGCAAGAAAACTTGCTGCAAATTAAGTGAACAAAATTGCATGGAAAATTGCCTCGTGTGCGGCGGGCTTAAGAATCAATAATTCTCCAAATTTTAATCCAAAATAAAAGAAATAGTCAATATCAGCACATTTATATTCTACAGAGTTCATGACCAAAACTATCCTCACGGAGTAAAATTAGTATAAATTTATTTATTTTGGTAACTACATTATCGACACTTCAAGGATACAGTGGCATATATTTTGCATATTCTATATAGATTTTGAGCTCTATGACAACGATCTATCCATAATCTGATTCAAGATACGAAAAAATAACTAGATAACTGAATTATTAAAAATTAGTTATCATTCTTTCAAATTTTAAGATTGGAATGGTGTTTTCCTGGTGTTTTCAGAGGAATTGTCATCAGTCACTTATTGTACTGTATTTCTATCGATGATTGAAACAGTTTGATTATTTTAAAAGCATATGTTTGAGTACAAAAACTTGTTGTGCTCCTGACGAAGACATTTTTTCTAAGAAATACAACAGTTCGTTCTAATAATGAATAATTTCCAATTTTTCAGATTGTTAAGACTGGATACTCCTACTTCATGTTTCTTTCTGGTATGAATTCTCCAGATGAAGAGTAAATACTTATCGCTGAACTGGATGTAGTCTGATGATAGATATTGCTGAATCATTACATAGTTGAATAAGAGAAAAAAAATGTTGCCGCCTTTCGACTGAAAAAGAAAGATTCTACTGACTGTTCACAGTCATGACAAAACTTCCACAGCTCTAGCAGCAAAAATATTGCTACGAAAACATATCTACAAATTTGACGTTGGAATATGGTATCAAAATTTTCTGCTATGATTTTGACTCATTTGGCAATTGATCCATTATATTGAGATTGATAAAATATGACATTGCATTGAAAAGTATGACACACACTCTTATTTTCATAATGGGAAACAAATATACTGTTAAACGACTGTGTTTTGTTGCATTGTGTATTCGAATATTTGCCATATCACACAAGAAGGTATATTTAACAAATGTAGCACAGATATATTATAAATAAATAAAAATATATATGCTCAATCTTTCGAATTACTCTATCTGTTCCTACTGTGCAAATGTGCTTGAGGTAAGTACACGGAATTTTATTGATAGCTTTGATTTATTCTTTAGGATTAACTGTGATATTTCACTTCAACATGTGGAAGCTGCACATGAATTTCTTATTTTCTTGCTTAGTGAGTGGACACCATACCTGTCCAATATGAAGATTGATCCAAGAATACGGTCATTCAAGATTTTCCAGAAATGTCGAAAATAAACTCTGAGCACATTGAAAAAACTATTGGCAATAATTTTTACGTTAAGGAAAATCGTTGTGATTATCAAACACGATTACAAAATAAACAACGTTTGAAAAGATCACGAAAAACCGCCATGTTGTTGTGACGTCACTCCGCACGTTTGACGCTCAGTCACTTTCAATAAAGTCACTAAAGGAAACCTCGGTTCTCAAAAAATAACTGACACAATAGAATTTTTTTTTACCTGAGTGTGATAACAGCAGTCATTGTGAACCAGATAAGTTGTTTATAGATGTCTCAACAGAGGAGATACGGAAAAAGAGGTTACAACAAATCCGACGTGATGCCGCGTGTCGTGTTTGGTTTCCTACTTATCTTGTTGTGCGGACCTCAAGACATTCCAATGGGAATAATATTTTCAATTCATTATTGAAAAAGCGATATGCATAATCAGCTGTAATCGGAATGAATACAATAACCTCAAAATAACTCTGAGAGTTTCAGTCAGGGTTCCAGTCTAAATCAAGATACCTCTCATGTAGTTATCACGTTTTTAAAGTACTGTGAGATTGCAAAAAAAATAATGAACTATATGAAACTCTCGAAGCTTTGGGTTAGTCTACTGTAACATGATAAATGCAAGTTTATTCAATCAGAAAAGGTTTTTCAAAATTTCACCGAATGAATATTAAATTATTATTATTTATGTCTTTGACGGGACATGCCAAATGCTATATCAACAGAATTATATAAGTTAACACTGAATATTCATCAAGATGTTTCAGTTGCTCAATATAACGTGTTAAAATGAATAAATCACTAAATCAGTAATTTACATTATGCATACAAAAATAGACCTCATACTGGGGAAAGAAAGAGCAATAATGAAAACTCACCTTTGAGCTTTAACAACACTCATTCCAACTGCGTTAAAAAACACACTTTTGTAGAAAAAGTCGGCAACTCGTGAACCTCTAGAAAATTATCTGACTGTCTCTTATATGAACCCATTAGATATTAAAATTTATTTTGTGTCTGATTCTATTGTGAGTCGAATAGATCTCCGGTCGCTATCTCTTAAGCACTAACTGCTGATCGCCAACGTGTGTGATGACGTTATAGCGGCGCTTGCCAATAACAGCGTTTCATCGATCATGTGACAAAAATTCAAAATTTAGCAATTTTGTACGTTGCTTGTTGAGAAAAAAAAGTTTTATAGATAGGATGTTCATTTACAGGTTATAAACTTCAAGTTGAGACACAAAAAAATCATATTCATTCTTCTCAGGAAACCCTATTATACATCAGGATGTGCAACGAAACGAGGAACATAGGAGTTTAACATGGGATTTTCAAATTGTGCGGATATTAGCTCTCCTGTAAATTAGTTATTTTGGATAAATTTCAATTCATAAAAGTTTGTATTTTATGCAGTAGAATATCTGTAGCATTAGATATTTAAAAAATAAAATATGACATTTTCGTCAAAAATCAGATGGTCATGGAAATAAAAACGAATGGAAGCTTCCATTCGGACAGCTCATTTCCGTGATATGATGTTAGTTTTGTTCAGATGCTACAGATATTCTACTGCATTAGATGAAGACTTTTCATGAGTAAGAATTTATTTTGAACAACTTTTCATTATTGTGATTTTTGTACGGAATTGGAATGTAAAAATGGAAATTTGTTTCATTCGTTTTTCTATTTTCTTGGCTATCTGATTTTTGACAAAAATGTCAGATTCTATTTCCCAAGTATCTATTGCAACAGATACTCTACTGTAATAAATGGAGACTTTTCATAAGTAAAAAATGATTCAAAACAACTTTTTATTCCTGTACTTTTGCTCTAATATATACAGAAGAGCCAATACCCATACATTCTAAAAATCCTATGTGAACACCCAAGGTATAAAATCTTCTCTAATCAAAGCTGAAATAAACTGTTGGGTAACCAACCCAGTATTATATGCTTCGAATATTTGGGCAAGAAACGTGACGAACATTATAGGAAAGTTCAAGCAAACTTCTCCAAGTCTATTTATTATATACAAATTGAAAAACCTGTAACCTAGATCAAATTTATGGAATCTAAATACGTATTTCGAGGACCAGTCTATTTATTATCTATAAAACACCACCCCACATCACATTTCACGAGATGAACTTGGACTACAAAGTCTAGAGGTCTTTGTGCTTAATAATATGTTAAACTACTATTTATCCTATGAAATCGGTATATTCAAATCTGCCAGAACCAACTAATCCCACTCAATTTAACTTTATACTTTAATGTCCACAGACTTTTTGTCCTACTCAGAACTTGACAATCATGATAAACCCTAGAATTAACTATTTTATAAATATTTCACTCATGTATAAATAATTCTCCCATAAGATGAGTGAAATTATCAAGAAATTTCCGATAACAAACTATTTTGACAACACAAACAAATAAGACATTTCTTATTTGTATTGTAAATTAGAAATGTCAAAGTCAATAGCAATTCCAAATTTTTCTAAGTATTTGTCAAAAGTCGTCAAAATGAATCGATTTGGTGCAATTGAAGAAGACGAAATCGACGAAAATATAATGAGAACTAATAATGAGCACAGCAAGAACAAGACCAATACTCGGACAGTCTTGGTCTTGCTCATTCAGTCTTGGTGTTAGTCTTGCTCATATAGTCTTGGTCTTGGTCTTACGTGGTCTTGCTCATTCTACCTATTACTTATTTACTTTCACTTTTAAAATACTTCATTCTATTGCAGTTTGAAAAATTCCATCGAGAAAGAAAAAACGGTGATGCAGGAAGCCGTCTCCCTCCACAGAGGACTCATTGCCACACTTTTTTGGTTATCGACTGAACTTACGGAGATTTCAAGGATCGCGCATACACTTCATGTTAAATCTCAAGGTTTGAACTGCGCAGTCTGAACCTTCAAGTTTATCTGTACGTGTATGGAGGCCTCCAAATACTGAAACTTTCTATCATATATGCAAGCTTGTTATAGCTTGTCAAGCTCAAAAGAATGATATCTCTAGTTGTAAGAGGCTCTCGCTGAAAGCTACGAAAATTCAAAAACCTACTTGAGAAAAATAAAAATATGGAAAAAAAACTAGTTTTCCTCCTAGATAAAGAATACTTACTCCCCGAATATTCTTGTAGATTTTTTTTTCAAACGGTGGTAAAGTTTATTTTTTTCACTCAATTCTAAAATTTAGTAAAGCAAACTAGCGATTACAAGCAAAACAAAATTTTGTTCCAGGAAAAACATGTTTTAACGCTGTTACAAATATTTGAGCTCATACATGCTCTGGAAGTAAGAATTTTCAGTTGAGTCTTGCATATTTGGTTTTTCTTGCATATTTGGTTTTTCTTGCATATTCGGTCTTCGTATTGCTCTTGTTCTTGTTTATTCAGTCTTGGTCCTGGTCTTGCATATACAGTCTTGGTATTGGTCTTATTCTTATCCAATCAGTCTTGGTCTTGGCCTTGCTGGTCTATGGACAGTTTTGCGAAAAAGCAAGACCAATACCAAGATTGCAAAAGCAAAACCAATTTTGCTTATCACTAATGAACCAATAAATGCAGCAAAATCCTAATACAGTATTTGGAAGCGGTTCATGTCATTTTAATGAATTTGATTTCTATTTTATGACATTCGAGAAATATTCTCCCTGAATACCATTCGTACTAAAAAATCAACCAGATAAATTTCAAGCACTCGTGGTATTACCTCCGAATAATAACTGCCATAATTTTCAGCAAAACGAGATACATACTATTATTTACAACACTAATGAAGAAGACCATCTTGGCCATTTCCTTTTCTGTTGTCCAATTATCAACCCTCATCATAAACACTCTATTAATCAAGCATATAGCTTGAAGCCCATCAGAGAATTTTTTCATCAAACTTCTATCAAATGTCACATCAGAAAAAGCATACGATATGACTTTGTTCATAACTCCTTTAAATTCGTAATTTTACTTATAACAATTACCATTTCATTCTGTGCCCCATTTCCTTGTATAAGCTCAGCGTGCACACCAATTAATTTATTATTATTATTATTCAAAGAATATTCAAATCATATGGGATATGGAAATCCGGAAAATTCAAGCGTAATCGCTCCGTGCACATCTCAAGATCTGACCGCAGCGTTACCAGCGGCAGTTTTTCTAACTTTTGTTTTTGACAGATCCAATGAACAGAATGTTAAACAGTAAGTAGAAAAATTATTAATGTTTATGCATAAGCATATTTTTGTGATAAAAATTGAATTTTAATAGTTTATGTATGGAATTTTAATGATCTATGCATACTTTCAGAATTATAGCATAATAAATAGACTTTTTTGGTTTTAATTCTGTATATTTAATTTTATTTTTGACGTTTCGACTCTCTAACCGAAAGTCTTCATCAGAAAAAATGATACAAAAATAAACAAGGCAAGAAGGTATCTAGATAATTATCTAGATACCTTCTTGCCTTGTTTATTTTTGTATCATTTTTTCTGATGAAGACTTTAAGAACGCTTGCTACAAAAGGAATACAGAGAAACATGCACTTCTTTATCAAGAACTTCCTCTCAAAGAGATCATTTGGAGTACGTTGTAACGGCCACCTCTCAGAAAAATATACTCTGGGCAACGGAATACCCCAAGGATCAACAATTAGTGTTACTTTCTTCCTACTTGTTATGAACAGTATAACCAAAGACAAACCAGAACTTGTCAAAGTAGCCTTATTTGCTAATGACCTAGCAATTTTTTGTAGAAGAAAAAACCCACATACTGCTACTTCAAATCTCCAAAAAGCAATAGATAAGATCCCACACTATACAAAAAAAACTGCCCTCAAACTATCACCGATAGAGACAAGATGTATGTACATCTGTAACAAAAGACACAAAGATAATCATTCTCACTTGACCATCCAAAATAATACCATAAAAAAAGCCAATTGAAGTACTTGGATATTCTCTTCAACCATAAAATGGTATGGAAACCCCAGATATTAGAACTGAGGGCAAATGTTTCAAAGGAATGAATTTAATCAAAGCATTAACACATCACAACTAGAGGGCCGGCAGAAAGACATGACTAACCATATATAGAGCAATAATACGAGCGAAGCTAGACTACGGATGCTTTATCTATGGAAATGCAGAAAACAACATTTTAAGACTCCTAGACCCAATACACAACGCGGCAATAATAGGAGCATATCGCACAAGCCCAACAGCGAGTATAGTAACCGAAGCTGGTGAACCAACATTTGAAGACAGAATGAAGTAACTTCTATCTAATAACGTCACGCAGATAGCTCATGGACAAATCTTCGAGAGACCCACAAACATTCAACTGATACCTACCTCTTCTTGTCTAGATACAACCACTTTTTGATACAATAAACCGAAACCTAGAACAAAAAAGTCCCAAAACCATTTCTCCAATATCACCATTAATTATACAAAAACCATCCTATAACACAGATCACCAAAAAACATCCCAAGAAACAACCTGCGGAAGGAACATACAGAAATAAACTAGAAGATATACTGAGAAACTAACTGGAACTCCAAGAGACTTGGTATAGCAATAACCATAGGAGAAGTTATTAAATTACCTACCTTATTCCATCAGTATCCAGGCAGCAGAAAACCACGCAATTCTTAAAACCCTAGAAATAATCTCCCTAAAGAAAAACGAAGAAAATTGTATTACCCCAAAAGACTCCATCAACTCTTTAAAATATATCTTGAATTCCTACCACAAATGTCCTATTATCATCCGAATTAGAGAACTACTCCATCAATACAATACCCAAATAACATTCGCATGGATATCATCTCACAAGCGAATTGAACGGAATGGAAGAACTGACAAACAGGCGAAGAAACAATGAACCTATAAACGACCAACAACCTACATACCCCTAAAGATGACATAAACAAACAATAAGAAAGCCCTGAAAGAAGACCGAGATGAAGTCAGGAAAATAATAGAATTCATAAAACACATGAACATATATGAACTCTTCGTATATGTTCGTCGAACACATATGAAAATAAAGTAATTATACAATATGTAATTATAAATTCATGAACCTGTTATAACCACATTATTATACTAGGTGTCATAACCTCCGCTGTTGAAGCACTCCAAATAAATTGAAAAAATATATAATAATCTTTAGTTTGTACAAAAACTATTCCACGCGATCATGATATTTCAGCAGCATTCTCATTGTGGACTTCTGTGTAGATGAATACTTAAAGTTTTTGATATGAAATATACTATTCCATGAATGTACATGGATCCATATACTATTTAAGATTTGCTACTCCAATATATCACAAATAAAAGTCATCACCACATACCTCCCACTGTATAAATGAACGGTACCGTTCAGTCCACTCTTACAGTGTCTATTCCTCCTTGTCTACACCAGCATTAAAGTCTCTGTTTATTGACCAGCGAGCACAGTGTCGCGGTATCTCGCACAACGCATACGCTATATAGAAACGGAATACGTTAAGGTAGTAGTATTAGCGCTTTAAATATAGTGTTTGTGACCATAGCTTAGTGTCAGTGTAGTTATAGTAGATGAACAGAATTAATTTCGATAGATTTTCTCGAAGATGATTAGGATCCTGGTGATTTTGGTATTGTTACTCGATTTGGGGCAAATTGTCTTAGCTGGTAAGATTTTCAAACTTTTTATGGTCCATTGGTAGTATGAAGTCATACGGTCATCTCCAGAAACATTGATATAATCTTCAACGATCAGATATTGATTTATTATGAATATACAAGATTTTTTGCAGATGAAAATAATTGTTCTAAAGACTTCAGTATTTAGATATCTCGTCAATATCTTCTACCTATATCCATTCTACAGAATAGTAGATATTCGATAGCAACGTATTGCGAACCTTATTGAATTGTCCGGCGTATCATGTACCTTGATCTTATTCCACAGTTTTTTTTACCTTCCAGTTTAATATCAAAATAGCTTCATAGCTTCTGTTTATCAAAATATAGAAGTGACATTCATCAGATATCTGAAAATCATAGTCTAAATATATGAGACTCCCAGAAATCTCGAATAAAATACACGAGCGTATAATAAAACTATTGTACAATATATCTCTGGAAAAAGCAAGTGATTTCAGAGAGTTTTATTTGCTTTCAATTAATTACAAACAAAATAAGAATGAAAAAATGACATGTAATTATGGCTTTGCAATAATTATCAATCTGAAGTTTTGTATTCTGCAATATTTGATTTATATAACTCTATTTTTTATAATTATCTGACTTCAGAAGCGAATTCAAGCTAATAGCGCCCCTATGTTCTTTCTGATCTGACAATCCTCTAATTTTCTGATAATCTACATATTATAATCAAAAATATAATCATAAAAACTGAAAAATTCGAATTTTATTCTTGCTTTTTTCAGCATGAAAACATAACATCATAATATATTTCATGTGGAAGGATGATTAAATTTTCTCCTAATTCCTGTTCAATCAAAATCGGTCAAGTATATATTTTACCTTATGATTAATCTTAAATTTTAGTCATTCTTCAAAATTTGGCTTTCCTCAAAATCTGGCGATCGGGGCCAGGTTCTCGCGGACCTAAGTCCAAATCCACCCCTGCCTGACTTCAATCCTGAGTTCAAAAGTACATGAAAACTGATATTTATAATATAGAGTACAATGATGAGTTTTATAATTTATAGCCACCCAGGCAGCACAGATTTTCATGTGATTTGTTTTTTATTACGCAAATAATGGGAGATTAAAAGAATAGTCATCCGGTTGTCTTACAGTTCAGAGAACTGGAAAATTAGCTCTAATTAACAAAACATTCTTATTATTGAGCTCACTTATCTTGAAATGTGTATAAACATTGATGCACTTATTTTTGTTCATACCATCTTTCTATAGGGTGGTTACTTGCTCATGTAAGATGAGAGATACAATCTTATTTTCTTGCATCTACCAGTAGTTCGTGTCCTATAGATTTTATACCAAAAGTGTAGAAACAAAGTTGTTCAAAATTGAAATCTAAATCTGCGTTGAATTGCATTAGAAAAGACAAATACTCCATCAATGTTTAAAGAGAAAGAGTCATGGTTAAATAAAACAATAAACATTTGAACTTGAACTATCAAAAATCTCGAAATAGTTCTACCTAGTATAAAAAAAATCTGATGTAGCTTCGACCATTTTCATGGGCAGTTTCATTAATCAAGAGTG
Organism: Dromius quadrimaculatus; assembly: GCA_963989225.1. Classification (NCBI taxonomy): domain Eukaryota; kingdom Metazoa; phylum Arthropoda; class Insecta; order Coleoptera; family Carabidae; genus Dromius; species Dromius quadrimaculatus. The sequence goes on along the minus strand of OZ022325.1, from coordinate 52,271,840 downwards.
TCGCATCAATTAATTGCATATTTCAAAGTGACAGCTGTCATTGTCAAAGTGACAGCTGATATTCTCAAAGTAACAGATTGCGGTTATATTCCAGTCTCTACATGAAATGAGGTTTTTTCAAAAATGTAGAGTCCTTTTCTAGACTATCGGATTCTTTAATTCATGGGAACATACAGTTTTGACATCTGAAATTTAAAGATGATAGTGGATTCTACTGATCATTCATTTAATATTTCTACTAAGCTTATTGCCCGAGAGCTTAAATAACTTGGAAAGAAATAATTGACAATCATTGAAATATCCTTTTGGACACTTCTACAAGAATTATCTTCGCAGGATATTTGATTTGATTCGAAACGCGATAGAACTAAATTATTCTTAAAAAAAAAAAAACAATAGACGAATGTCTGCATGTAGTATTCAAATATTATTAATATCAATTCTAATTCCATATTATCATTCTCATTATTCCTCTGCCCCATAATAATTGAAATTTGAATAATAACAAATGATCCGCTCACGAACTTGAACAGACAGACAGACCAACAGACCAGCAGACCGACCGACTTTTTTTGAAATTTTGCTCCTGGGTTCATGAAGATCAATTGAAATCTCGGAATGTCAAAAAATTATTATTACAATACTTTCCCTATCATATATCCATAGGTCGGGGAAGTAAAAAATGCTTCCAGACTTAAGCCCGTATGACACGCTCAATTTTTTCGTACAATTTCTATGTCAATGCTTTGTGATCAATTTTTCTGTACTCTTTTATGAACTAAATCATTGAAAGCAATAAATCCTGTATGCAATGTATCTCAATTTTTGTTGCATGCGCATGCGTATTTTATTTTTATTTTCTGAGAATCATACCGACAAGCTGTAGCTGTCAAACATTCAATGTCAAAAATGGGTTATGTGAAGGAAATTAATATCCTGGCTCTAGTTCTCGTAGTTGCAGCTTCAAATTTAATTATGAAAAATTTATGAAACATTCTGGAAACATTCATTTAGCAATCTTAGATAATTTCTGAACGAATTTATACTAACAATTCTTTATTCAACATTGTTGAAATACCATCGTTCGCTTCTCTATGTCGTGGCCGGCTTCTGCTCCATTTATTTAATTTTTTTGCCCTGATTTTGCTTCATTTTGTTTTAGATGATGTATTTTCTATATCTGGCTATCATTGACAGCGCATTGCATTATAGTGCGCATATTATCTGCGCAATTAATTGACGAAAACATTGAACAAAATAGAGTGAGTTCTATTATTTCATTGAACAAAAAATTGAGTAAATCATTGAACATTTTAACCTGTTTGCAACAGTCAATTTTTTCACAAACAAATTATTGAACTGAAAAATGTACGAAAAAATTGAGCGTGTCATAGGGCTTTAGACGAAACAAAATATAGAAGAATCGTTCCGTATGCTGCCTAATGGGCTATTTTGAAGCCAAAACTTGCAGTCACTACCCGCCATCGTACAGTGTATTGTCTGATTCTTGATGCTCTGGTGCGTTTATTGATTGAAAACAAATAAGTTAATATATTTTCTAGTTCATACTGTTGATGAATTGGGTAATATGTAGTATAATCCAAAAAGAAAAGAATCATTGAAATTTTATCACAACAAGGCCCGGTTGTACAATCTGAGTTAGTTTATCTACACTTTAGTTAAATCAAGTCTCTTTCAGTTTAACTGAACTTTACATAAATTTAGATTGTACAATCGGGCCCAAGTAATATATCCAGGTATTTTTCATTATTATTGCCTTAATTTTCGAATTATAGCTTCTGCTATTGGTCTTTCCAAAGCATTGCATGTACTATTCACACAATCGTGAACTATGTACTACAAAATCTATGAAGGTAATATAATCGAAAGCTTTGCAAATGATGGTCCCGCATTTCCTTTCGTTATGCTGTGATAATAACTTATTAAAAATAATGACAACAGTGAAATTGGACAGTTTTAGTGAAATCACAATGATAATATTTCAATTCACTTTTCACTTTTTGGGAAAGTAGACGAAAAACCAATCCTATCAAATATCAATCGTCGAGAAAATATTTCGACTTTTCAAACTATTCTCATATTTTTATAATATATGTGATTGAGAAGAGCAGCATTACTATTGAAGACGATTCTGCATTCCAACAGCTTGAAACTAAAAGAGTGGAAGCCGAGAAAACACCCTCACAAACCACGTCAACATAAAATTATATATGGCAAAAAGTGAAAAACCTTAGATCTTAACCACAAGACTATCAAATAAAAGCAAACAATGGTACAATATATGTGTTGTATCACCTTCAGAAAATGTAATTTCATTTGTATAAATACTATAGAAATACAAGTATATTCTCATTATGTGCGCTGATCAACACTAGTTGCAAATACTTGACAAATCTAAATCCTTCCAAATAGTATATTGTGTAGTTACTCTGTTTTGAGCAGTTTCTTCGGTAATGAAACAGAACATCCGTTGCAAAAATCGTATATGCATCTGACAAAATTTTCTCTCTAACACTGTTTTGGTATTTGCATATTCCACAACCAAAAATCATATAGAAACAACTGACATTCCAACACATCGTTTAGAATAATTATGTATGTTGTCAGGCCTGGTTGTACACTCTAAGCTCAACTACAGTTAAGTTGATCCGAGCTTATTTACTATGGTTACGATTACTGAAATAATTGTAATCATAGGAAATAAACTCAGTTTGATTGAATTGTGGATAAGTTTAGATTTCAAAATCAAGTCGTAGATCCGGTTGCATAATCTTTAGTAGCACGATTACCTAGGTAATTGTTACTAAAGTTATTGGGCCCGACTAAGGACGAACCAAAGTCTGTGCAACCAGCCCTTAGAGTCATTCAGTCATTATTTTCGATAAATTGAAAGCTGCTAGTTTGGTTACAATGGTTACTTTCTAGCAATTGATGATATTCATTTCTGGTTTTGCATTTGACGTTTCATAATTTTAAAAGTTCCTCCTAAAATATTTGTGAGTTTCCAGAATTTTGTTGTAAAAAGTATACTCTATAGTCTAAAATATATTTGAAACAAATACGCCTACCGTAGTCTTCGGCTTCGGCTCGTAATATAAACTTTCAGCTCGTTTGAAGTAAAGACCTTTCCAATACTTGTTGTAGAATATATTATCCCCATACGAGTTTTATTTGGAATGAATAATGAATTTGTGTAATCTTCTTCTAATTCTTATATATGTTATTGATGTACAAAAGTTCTATTCTAGCGAAAAAGAATTTAATTGTTCAAGAGTTTAGATGAGTGGTCATGTCAATATGTAATGTATGGGACTAAGTAGCTACTATTATGACAAAGCAATAATAATGAAGAGGAGATAAGTATAGGTATATTGAGTGCAGTGCAAATTTATCTTGTTTCACTGCTCTTAGTTATTACCTGAAGTAAACAGTAGAGGCTTGTTTTATTTGAAAAATTAGAGAATATTCAGCATCCGACATCATTAACTTTACCAGAATAGTACTTTTATCTTTCTAGACAGTCATAGCATCAAGTTCGAATCAAAGTGTCACTTCAATTCAATAAAAAATACTTTTAATAAGTAATAAGTAGATATCATTAAATTATTTGAAATATTTCTGGTATTCAAATAATCAATATCAATTACTTATTACATCATCACTTATTATGAATCAAATACATGTTATGTCACTTTATATATAAAACCCTTTCTGAATAAAGTCTCAAAGACTTATTTATAGCAAATGGTCCATAAAAATATATTCATATTTTCAGCCAAATAAACCTACGAGAATCCATCGGCCAAATTCTGACTTCTGATTGAAATAAGTACGATTTCTTAACACCCATTTACTAGTAGGCAGGAAAACTATACGTATTACAAATTTATAGAGTATGCGAGGCCTATAAAATAGATCAAAGGCTGGTTTATGTATCTTCACGCATTGGCCTCAACCATAAGAATTAAATAATTTCATCAAACTCAGTACAATTCATGTATTTCTAAATAATATATTCCAAAAGCTCACTGAAACCACATAGGGTACTTCAGCAGATACTCTGAGAACTGCAAGTTTGCCACTTGTGTACTCTGCAGCAGAATATTGCGCACCTGTTTGGCTTAACAGTAAACATGTGATCAAAATCGATACGCAGCTAAACTCAACAATGCGCATTATAACTGGCATAGTAAGACCAACACCAACGGAGCTGCTTCCAGTCATATTCCTCCACCGCATTTGCGACGAGAACAAGCCCTCAAAAAGTTGAACGAATCCTTACAGAAATATCCAAATCATCCTATCCAAGCTGATTTAGAAAGTGCATCCCAACTAGACTTAAATCGCGACATGCACCGCTGACAAATCATAGTAACGTCTCCAATTTTAGCCTGAATGAAAGATGGAAAGAAGAATGGCGAAATTCCCTACACCATGGACTAATAACTGTCGAACTGGACCCTAAAAACAAGCCATCTGGATTCAATCTACCAAGAGAATTATGGACAAAGCTGAACCATCTTAGAACTGGCCATAGTAAATGTGCTCACCTCATGCACAAATGGATATTCAGAAGACCCCGAAATATAAGTGTGGACACCCTGACCAAACGATGGAGCACATAATCAGGTCGTGTTCCATTTTCCAATACCATGGAAATAAAGATGACGTCAATAAAACAACACCCGAAGCTCTTCAGTAGCTTAAAAGACTCGAAATTGCTCTATGACTCAAGTTATATTCATAATTATCCAATTATTCAATAATATCTTGTAATTTACTCAAAAAGTAATGGTACCTACCAAATGAAAGTCTCATACGATATATATTCATATATATATATATATATATATATATATATATATATATATATATATATATATATATATATATATATATATATATATATGTATATATATATATATATATATATATATATATATATATATATATATATATATATATATATATATATATAATATCTGTCAAATTCTATCAGTTGTACATCTCTTTCTGTAATCATATCAATTTTAAATTCAATTGTCTATTCATATTTCAACTTTTATCACTTTAAATACAACATACATACACACAGGTTATAACGAGTGTCTCTAATCGCAAAGATAGTCGATGTCAACCGTTCGTACACGAATATAAGCATGTCTGATTGGTTAGAGTTAGCATTATGCCTCAGAAATTGAAAAATTCCCATATTTCAGGGCTATAGCTTAATGCAAGACAGCTGCGTGTTAGCATTAGTACAGCAAAGCTACGGTCACATAGCTCAGTTTATGTTATGTCATTATTCTTGAGTATTACTTGGCCAAGTCGAGGCGAAGTCACCATAGATACTTACTCGAAAATCTATCCTATAGTCGATACTTCGTGAAGCTTGAGATTTCTTGTTTTTGACATAAATTTGATTGATATGTTTGACGTTCATGACAGTTTTTGCGAAATATTCCTATTTTGTCCACTGAATTTAATCTATCTTTGGATAATTTGATTGGAAAGGTAAGTTTCAGTTAGTATGTTTACCTCTATGGCATATATCCATGTTGGAAATACAAATGTCAAAAATAACTGACACGAATACTTGAGCACGACTCAAGGTAGCCTTGTAGTAGACTCAAGTAAAGCCGGAGTCAAGCAAACGCGAAGTGTTACTCCGTAGCCAAGTAACGACTATTATGCCCGTACTTATAGTCGAAACTCAATCTCGTTCTTGAGTATTACTTGGCCAAGTCAAGGCGGAGTCACCATAGATACTTACTTGATAATCTATCCTATAGTCGGTACTTCGTGAATTCTTGGCGAAGCTTGGAATTTCTTGTTTCTGACATATATTTGATTGATATGTTTGACATTCATGACAGTATCCGCGAAATATTCCTAATTTGTCCACTGAATTAGATCTATTTTTGGACAATTTGTTTGGAAAAGTAAGTTTCAGTAAGTATGTATACCTCTATGGCATATATCCATGTTGAAAATACAAATGTCAAAAATAACTGACACGAATACTTGAGCACGACTCAAGGTAGCCTTGTGGTAGACTCAAGTAAAGCTGGAGTCAAGCAAACGCGAAGTATTACTCCAAGTAACGACTATTGGAAATATTCGCATACTTGAGCAATTCTCAAGTCTGAGATCGAGCGAAGTATTGACTATAAGTACGGGCATTGGTAATATTCGCATACTTGAGCAATTCTCAAGTCTGAGATCGAGCGAAGTATCGACTATAGGTACAGACATATGTTAGGACCTTTCAAAACTTAAGAAACATGTCACATGAGTTATGCCATATTCGTAATGTCATTTGGCATAACACAGAAGTTGATTTCAGCTCAACTTTCGGACGCTGTGTTATGAAAATCATAAGACTCATGAACATGTTGTGAGAAAAGAAAATACATAAGAGCGTAAATAAAATCATAAATAACCTCAGTATTGAAAATATGTAGTTCTAAAATCCTACACATGATAGGGGCATCTATTTGTGTCAACTGACATAACATAACATAAAAACATGACATAACATAAGCTATGTGACCCCAGCTCTACACGTAATTCCATATGCTTGAAAAACTAATAATGGTAATGTTAAAGTAAATGCATAAAGGTACAGTCAACATAAACCATCCTTAATTTTATATATACATATATATATATATATATATATATATATATATATATATATATATATATATATATATATATATATATATATATATATATATATATATATATATATATATATATATATATATATATATATATATATATATATATATATCATGGACGTCAATTGTTTTACGCGACCGTCATAATTCTGCATCACTCCTACGACGTGCTACAGATATTATGAATCTTATCCATAAAATAGAACTTGACGCACTTGATATGAAATTTATTATTTGTACAGTATTTTCTACGTTCATCTTAGAATTAGGCACCAAAATATATGATGACGTAATTATAATACATCAAAATTGAAATGAAAACTCTTGACCTTTCAAGGTTATTATTATAACAAAAACATATCTCAACTTAATTAAAATAATCTCATACATCTTGTAATAATAGCATAATGGTATAAAAACGGTACTTATCAGTTGTGTGACTTTCTCGACTAGATAATGGTATATTTTGTGAATTCATCATGTATTTTTACAAAGCGGACAATGACTCTTTACTCATCACATGTATTCTCGTTGCCCTGTATAAATATGATACTCTTGCTGAAATAGATTTCTGAAAATACCCAAGATATTATCCACATTTGAGTCTTCGAATTGGATATATCAAGATTCTCGGAGTTCATCCTAGCAACAATACTCATATGAACAATAGCATAACTTTTCTAGCAAACCATGCACAGCACTGAATTAAAGAATACTCATCGCAATGTTCGTCACAAATCATCTTCGGGTAGAGTGAAAATTGAATTTTGGGATTCATGTTTCACACTGATGGTGTATATGGATTATACAGGAGCTTTAACAGTTGGAAATTATGTCTAATTGGCTATTTATCATGATCAGGGCGTTTATTATTGGCTTTTTCATTCTTCCTTCTACCATATTTAGTTTGATACCTTTATTTTGTTGCTTGATAATATGATGTCGTCAATTCCACCCGCTGATTGTTCATGCTCGCGAAGATGATTCTTGTAACTAGAACCAGTTTTGAAATATTAAAATGAATTTGAATCGGTTTCTTCATCTTCAGATAACTCTATTTGTCTATGTATAGCACTGATCTCTAATATAACACTCAATTGGGTTTAGACCGTATTCTGGCATCTGAAAGCGGCCCCGATTGAACGGCGGCCTTGACAGTAAAACTGAGGTTTTGTGTCACTATTCGACGGCAAATTCAAAACACTTATAGAAGACACTCGATGAAATTCAAAGTATAATGCAAGTTAGATGATGAAATTATTCTTAATATACGTCAATATGCACACATTAATAATCAATAATAGTTAAAAGTATTTAAAAATTGTTATAATAGTTAAAATATTTAAAAATATTCATTAATAGCTCAAAATATTTGTTAACTTTTTAGTATCAGTATTTTAACTATTTTTTAAACATTTTAGCTCTGAATTATCAAATTCATTGAATAGTTTTACGATTTTTGTTATAAATCTAAACAATAAATAAATCATATTGAGAATTGTGTGACTATTTGAACATTTTTTTTTTTGGTTTGCAGTTAACGCTATAGTTTTTGTATAGTTCGTTGACAATAGTCGGAACAACATCATTTTCCAGAGTCGTGTATCTTTTCCTTTGTTTTAGCGCAGACGCAACAAAATTTTGAGAACATAACCCTATGTTTTTGGCTATTTCTAAGTTTGGCAAATTCATCTGTTCGAGCCATTTTTAGAACGATTGTTCTTCGGATGGAAATCTTGAAAATATTCACATCATAGCATAGCAATAAAAATAAGTAATATTTACTTATTTCAGTCATAACGACAGTTACTTCAGGTTATCTCGTTGTACTCACTTGTGCAGTGTCAAATATCTCGATGAATCGGGTTTCTTTCCGCAAAACATGCACTTGATCATTATGTTTGATAAATAAAATACCGGCAAACCAAACAGCTAAATTTTAAATATCGCGGCACAACGCGGTATTGATCTGACACAAAACCTCAGTTTTTGCCAAGATGGCGACGCTCAATTGGGGCCGCATTCAAGCGGCCTAAATCCAATCCAGTGTATATTAGAGATCAGTGATGTATAGTAACAACTATGTTGGAATAGGGTCTTCCTTAAAAAATATTAAGATGACTTTTTTGTGTTTCAACGTAAAGTTCATAACCTGTTATTGAACATCCTATAGATAAAACTTTTTTTTTCTATTGGGTTATCTCAACAAACAACATACAGAATCGTGAAATTTTCGAGAAAAATACGAATTTATATACTCTGAAAAAATGGTTAGGGGCTCCTTAGTTTCATAAACTACACACCACGAAGAACATTTTCCCAGAGTTCTATCCTCTCTCTCATCTTTGTACAATTAGAAATGTTTTTCAATTTTACAAAAAGGCCGACTGCATAAAAGTCTCCTGGATTGATCAGAAGGATAAACCTTTTTTTAAACTGGAAGCTTTTCAATGACTTAACATTGCACTTAATCATGCATGCCTTGAGACTAGACTGAAGTATTGAAAAACAAGCTTCTTCCGACATTGCTAGACGTCCTCTGAACAACGAAAGATTGACTTTTGTATTAGTTGATAGAGATGCGTCTATTACTTTGATAAAATCTGTTCTTTCACCCCACATTCATGTATGGGCCACACAACACAACATCTAATTCCGTTAATCAAGACGTTAGGTGAAAATTAACACATTGTCATTGACAATGTATTTTGTTAAATAACACCTCAATTGATGGCATAAGATGTTAGTGTGGCCCCACCAGATGCGCAACAGATCTAATCATCATAATTAGTACACAGGAAAATGATTCATTAATTGTATTTCAGCAACCTGGATTTACTTCCAAAAAAAAATGTAAAACATTGATTTGAGAGGAAAGAATATACTTCGGGGCTCCATAATATGTAGTATTTCAAATGAATTTCTGCCTCGAACTACTTATAACTAAGTGTTAAACTAGAATAATTTATTAATCTCTTCGGACGGTCATTTTCGTAGGGTGCAAAGTACAGTCTTCTATTGATTATTCTTATTTTTAACACACTTTTCACTACGCTTTCATTAATGGCTTAACGACTCAACTTGTATGTATCTATATATGAGACGGCATTTTTCTAATCATTATTCATCCATATACAGACGTCTGAATAATTTGAAATTTTGCATATATCAAGAATCAATAACCAATTGAACCAATTAATGCAGAACTATGGATGAATCCTATAATCGAAACTCTACCATATCATCCATTTTACGGAAGAGATTATTTTTCTTAAAATTCTGTGAGTCACAGAAGATATATTGAGTTACGGTACCCTATATTTGTATCAGAATTAGTTAAATTTTTGGTACAATGATCAATTCAGGTCATGACCTTTCAATAATCAATCATTTTTTCATATATATACATATATATATATATATATATATATATATATATATATATATATATATATATATATATATAAATATATATATATATATATATATATATATATATATATATATATATATATATATATATATATATAGTTTGAAAGTTTATTGAACCAAATTTTCAAGAATTATACAAATAGTTTCCTAATGAAGGCTTATAATGTCAGAAGCTTGACTGGATTTTCAAAGAGAAACATTCTATTTTGGTCAAATAAAATTTGCTTTCTTAAAATAATAGCAATCACGATTCTAACTGATTTGAGCTTATAGGCAAAATATTTTCATCTTTTCATCATAAAAAGAATCAAATGAATTACTTAGTTGTTTCACAAGATCAGCTTTACTATAGGACTTTCGGTAAAAGATAATTTGAATTAAATATGAAGATCATAGATTCAGTATCCTAATCACTCCATAGATTTCCTTTTCCCAAAGATTTAATGGATATTGGAGAACATGTAAAAAAAAATAAAAATTGAGAATTCACTCAAATGTATCAATTTTTCTTTTCAAGCTCCATAGTTTTGGCTACATCTTAGCCATCTTCAAGAGCGAAAAGAATCCTGGAGTTAAATATAATACATGTATAAAAGTCTGATGCTCTGATGTATAAAAGTGAAAAGGAGCAATTTTCATTTTGTCATATACCAAAACCGACAGTTGATTGAATTCTCAGGATTTTTCACTTACATTCACTATTTCAGTTAGCTTCAACAATAGATTAGTGGATGTAAGTAGTGAAATAAGAAAATTCAGCCAATTATATAATCTTTTCTTTTATATCTCGACTGATTCATCTTCACCTCAGCCATCTCTATGAGAAAAAGAAATTATTTAGTTCAAATTTGTCAAATTGCCAAACCGACTATTATGGAAGATACTGACTGTCAGCAGGTTGGAAGGTGTTTCTTGTTCTTGAGAATTTTCAAAAACTGGAGCTACCTGATTCTCACATCCACGTCCTCCCCTCTTTCCGTTCTCAACTTTTTAATCAACTGTTCATTATAATTTTTATTCTCCTTTATCTCATTCATCTTCTCACACAACTTACAACATGAAGACTCTTACTCGAATGAAAGTGACAACAACTACAGAGGTTTTCAAACCTAATTTTGAAACATTTTATTCCATTTTGCTGCTCAATACTATTTTTTTTGAGTCAATAAATACAAGAAAATCAAAGTCCAGGCTTTTTGTAGATTGTGAGTTCTGCATTCGAAGGACCCAATTGAACCTTTATTTAGATGCTTATGAGAATTCAATTCTTTCGATTTGTCCCTAGTAACCGTTGTCAAGGTAATTATTGTACTAGGCTTGAGATAATCCAAAAACTGTGCAACCAGGCGTAAATCTGTAGTTTTTCTTCCCAACATTTATATATAAAATAGTGAATATTATCTAATGAGCGTATAATGAAGAATTTTATTTGGAATGATAAAATTCAAAGCACGAACCGAAAGTGAATGTTGTAGTCATCCGATTGAAAAATAACCATTGTGCGTCGTGTATTACAAATAATTATTAACTCATTAAAAAGATGTCCAGTATTCATTCTTTCAGCGAAATAATAGCCTCTTTCTTACTCAATTGAAATTGACACCTCTCTACATGATTCAGTTTTACTACTCCTAGGATTCCTAATGCAATTTAATCGTTTTGTAGTGGATCTACAAGATTTCTTACAATTTCTTTACCGATGAATATTAGATTTTTCTGGTAATTCGATAAGCTCATGAACGACATATACCTAAATCTCAGATTGGTTCCTTGCTACGAAGCAGACTAAAAATAAATTATTTACCAACAGTCAAGAAAAATTATCATCTCCATCAACTATCGAATAAAACAGTATGTACAAAAATAATCAACAAGTTTATATATCACGTGTTGCTACAGCCAATTTATTCGTTAACAAATAAGCAATTATTATCAACAGTTTTCAATGATGAGCCTTATAGTTTTTATTCTTGTGAATTTTTTTTTTGACCGTCCGCCTTCGCCTTTATCTTCCTAAACCCGTAAGCAAACTGGTCACCCAATATACAAGAACGGTAATGGAACCTATTCAGCAATAAATATTCAATGCTCCTTATACCTACATTTTCATGAAGCCAGCTTTTAGACTATAAGAGTAGCTGGTCTAAGAATGAATGCTGAGAAGAATCAAATACATGACATTAAAAGGAAATTGTCGAAAGTTAAGTATAAAGGTCAAAAGTGAAGAATGGAAGTTCGAAAGAGTGAACAGTTCTTGTCACTTAGTAGTGACTATATCAGCTATCAGTGAGAAGGATACGGAGATAGGAATGAGAATAGACAAAAAAAAAATGAATGTATAGCAGTTTAAATAGAAAATTTCAAATCTAAATCACTGTCCAGAGCAGCGAAAACTAAAGTATATAAAACAGTTGTATGTCCAACGGTAACATACGGCTGCAGACTTGGGATTTTGAGTGAAATCAATCAAAAACGGCTAGAAATATGAGAGAGAAAAATATTAAAGTGAATTTATGGTAAGAAAGGAAGGAAGAGCTAGTATTAAGAAAAAATAATGGATATATAATGAAAGTGTCTGGGAAAGAAACTATTGTTGGAATAATTAAAGCGCAAAGACTGAGATGGATAGGCCATTTATAACAAATGTCATTGCCAAGAGTCACAAAAAAATATTACCAAATAGACATCGTGGCCAGGAAAAGAAAACCCAAAGCAAAATTTGATTCAGTTTTAGAAGATATGCAACAAATTAACATTAAAAATTGGAAAGAAGAAGCAAAAGATTGAATACATGATGAAGAGGAGTAATCCAACAAGCCTGCAAGACTTGGAGAGTTAATATATAAGAATATATATATATATATATATATATATATATATATATATATATATATATATATATATATATATATATATATACTGAATGTAAATCTAGTTGGCGAATCCGTAATAAGCCAGACGGTTGAATGTACAAGACTTTTTCAAAAATTAATTTACTTTTATATATATATATATATATATATATATATATATATATATATATATATATATATATATATATATATATATATATATAAAATATATACCATTTGCCATGAAATCAATTGTTATCATTGTCTTATAATCTTAAAGGTTGAAAATCAACGGAGAAGATATAAAATAAATGAGGTAACAACAGCGTAGCACCAGATTTATGACGCTAATATCCTTGTGTCTCCAAACAAAATTGAATAATGATGACTTAATTCCAAATAATCAGAGGAAGAAAAGCAGATAAAAGTTGAAACCTCATATGCTTGAAAGTACTGAAGCTGGTTTAAGTGGCGTGCTGACTACTTTACCGTATAATCATTGTATGTGTATGTGTGTATGCGTGTATGCATGGGAAACACAAGTTCATTTCATGTATAAATACGCCTTTTTGAACGTACTTCTCAATGGGAACGATTATTTCACAAAACAATACCGAAGCATGTTTTTGTTCTTTCTGAAACCTGCAGGTCAAACAGTTAAATTTCATTGAACATGTTATTATCTGAGAGTAAATATTGTAAAATATCTCATTATTTTCCAAGGGCGGGATCCTGAGTTTTCATGAGTTTCCGAAAACAGACAGCTTAATTCCTTTAATTGTAAAAGATGTCCTGATGTTTTCCATGAAGAAAAAAAGACTTTCCAGAATTACATGTTATTTGATGAGGCATTCAAAATATATAATCGACTACCTACTTAAAATAATATGACAATAATAATGATGTTTCTTGACGCATGAACTATTCATAAATACGAACATGGAGTTTGCATAAATATAATAAAATATAAAATTCAAATTGAGTTTTTATGAAGTGATTTCTACTATGCTTGGATTCCCATTGAAAATTGATTTATTACTGGTATAATTTATATTGTTAACTATCCTACTCATCGCACTCTTCAATATAATAATTACTTCTTGTATCATGAATTTTCATGAGATCTAAACTTTGTGTGATGAACTGTGATACAATCATGTAGAGCATTCTAAAAGGATCTAGTGGATTGAATATTCTATGGACAATGATTATGCTGTGATATTTCCTTAGATGACTCAATAAGTTCAAAACAAAACATTGTATTGGAATACTATACAGCCACTAAAGTCATGGTGAATATTTGAGATAAAAGATGTATTCAAAAATTATTCTCTGTATATTTTTTTTTTTCATCAATATGCGTTTTATGAACAGGAGGCCAGATTGTTCCACAATATTCCAATTGAAAACAAATAATAGCATTTATTCATGACTATTATACGTCGATTATCATTAAATTCACCTGCACTGGTATAATCATCCGAAATCATTCCAACATCATTGATCTTGTCGACACGCTGGAGTTTGATATGATTTACGACTCCTAGCGCAAATGTGTTAGATCAGAACTACATTTTCACGAGGAGTTTCTACTTTTCATGATCTGATTTTTTTTTTTAAGTCAGTGCCTACGTTATAAAATATGGAATATAAATTGAACTAGCAATAATAAATAGTAATGTATTTATAATACTAGTAATTCATATTCACTTTCAATGAAAGGACTATACTGACTCAGCTGTATCAAAATTTAAAATGTTATACACCATATATTTGAACTGAAAAATACACCACTATGATACATAATACGAAAAAATGTATTCTGGTACGTAATAGGCATAAGAATAAAATCAAGGTCTTTCCCACCATTCATGCGGCAGAACAATACTTCATTATATTATGAGGTCCATCTAGTGTATTTATCCTTGCTATATACATTATATTATACAGTCAGATAAAAAAAAAAAAGATATTGAAGAGATCTGAGAATATTTCTCACGATAATTGGCAAATACTTCTAGCAACATTGACATTCGATATTCTGGAAAAAAATCCTGGAAGAATCTTGAACTATTGAATTTGTAATTCTACATTTCAAATAAATTATGATCTTCTTAAAACAATAGAGATTCAATAAGGATTTTTATTTGATATAAACTAGAGGATTATTAATTTTATGATGTAGCACATGAAGAACGAGCGGATTTCAAGAACAAAAACTGTTCAATTGACATAATCTCTTCCCAATGATATACACTCAGTACAACAGCTAGAAGGAACTCTCGATCTTTTTTTTGCTTTGATTTACAGATTGGTCTCAAATTAAACTCATTACTCTTTTATTTGGAAGAAATTTGTGTGTTTTTGATATTTTTCTTAGCTGTGAGAGTGAATAATGATTTTATGATCGATCAGTTCAATGCCTAATTTATCAAATTTTGCAGAGCTATTCGACATGTAGGTGCCTCATTGTTCTGCAATAACAGCATCACTTTTTTCTTCACGTTTTCCCGGAATATTTTTGTCAACTTAGAATAAATGATAGAAAATAATATAAATGAGCCTATTGTGAGTAATCTATAAGAAGTATCTCATCCCCATACGCTAAAAAAATTGATTTTTATACCGTCAACTTCTCGGCCCGAAGTAAGTCGGCATTAATTCATTATTTCGACTGTTCCTTTGTTTTTGGATCATGATAACTCACTCTACTTGGTTGTTTTCATTGTCAATCATTTTTGGTCGACATTCGTATATTTAGGAATCCATTTAACTGATAATTTGTTTTCATACTAAAATGAACAATGTAAAAAGCAACGTAAGAATGAAATATCTTAAGTATGTTTCATTAGACGATCACAATGCTCATCTCACCCAATCATTGCTCCGCTTCCCAATATGATTGCGGTCGTTCAGGTCGAAACCAAAACATGATGGATGATATCAATAATCGCGACCAACTGAGGCTCAGAGCACCCACAGTCAAAAGTTGGTTCGAAATGATCATTGTGTTTATTGAGGAGTTTAGTTCTTCCTTCGAGCGTAGCAAGCTAACCAACAACTATTGTTATATGTGAAGAATTCTGCTTTTCTTACAAAAAAGAACACTGTTACAGTGCCTCTGACAAAACTTCATTGCATTTGTCAATCGCTAGTAACGCCATCTATTAAAAATTGTTCCAATCATAAGAGACATCTATTCTAGATGTGTACCGATAATTCAGCTTCAAATAATAACAAATGAACCACTATTAATTATGAAAAATGTTAGATGGTAACGAATTATTCAGTAATAATTTATTTTAGATATCTACTAAGCGTATCTCCCCGGCCGGCGGAAGCTTCAAATTGATATCGAACGAGACATCATTTAAATAACTTATTGAAAAAAAATTACATTTGTTCAAATATTTTCTTTGACATTTCTATCAGAATTATGCCCGCAGGAACTGTAATTTGGTACCGAAAACGATTTAATCTTTTCTGAAAAAACAAATGACGGACGTTTGCATATGATATCCAAATATGAGTTATAATAATCTCACATTATGATTCTCATTATATCTTTGCTTCAGAAAAATATAACAAATTTCCTAATAACTCAGATTTAACTAATAACAAATAAAATTTTGAGAAACTTTGCATGTAAATGCTGTGCCAAATCATTCAAGGATCAATATCAGTTTTTTTATATCTTATGATAAATATTACTGTTTATAAAATAGACGCAAAAAATTGAAAAGCTCCATCTATAGAGTCTTAGTACCACTGGTTGAAAAAAGCTACTTCACAAGCTTAAACCTAGCTTTTTAATAAAAGACTTATAAAATTTCAGTCGAAAATTGGTACGTTTTCTCATGTTATTTTGCTTTCAGACAAACAGATCAACAGATCGACAGACCAATAGACCAACAGACCAACAGACCAACAGACCGACAGACCGATAGACCGACAGACGGACAGACCGGCAGACCGACAGACCGACAGACCGACAGACCGACAGACCGACAGACCGACCGATTTTTTTTTTTAATTTTGTTGTAAATTGGGAATGTTGAAAAACAGTAACACCGACTTGTTGAAAGATAAAACAGTATTCAACGGATATTACGGTGGTTTAAGGGCAGAAAAGTTTCATTTGGATATTATTCTTATGTAAAGTCCAATATTTCGTTACAATTTTGTTACTTCATCAGGGACAAAATAGCTATAACTTGGAATATAATTGTAAATTTTGAAACAGTTGAAATTTTTTTCTTTCGGTAGTCATCGTAGCAATATATCTATTGCGTGACTGAATAGTGGTAACATAGGCTCATTTGTATGTCAAACGGTAATATTTATGATAAAAATTATTTAAAATACACAACCAACGTGGTGACGCAATTTTTTTGACTGAATATTGTTTTATTCATGAGAATCTTGAACTGTGAAAAAATCACAATTACAATATTCCCCCTATTGGCTATTATATATAGATCGTGTAAGTGAAAAAGAGCAAATAGTTTCTATTGGCAAATATACAGGATTTGTTCTTAATATTAGGTTCTCATTCTGATATAACTTATTCGATGGACTGACAGTTCAAATTATTCACTAAATTGTGACCAAGGATACTAGAACGAAGAAAGATCGATTATTCACCGTTTGTCAATAGGGCCATATAAACATTGAATACCTGAATTTATTATATCAAGTCGATTATCTTAGAAATTTTTTTCTTACTTCACAAAAATAATATCTGTCAATAAGATATTCATAAATTTAATGCATTATTGTGAAAAGAGATTCAGATTTTGTCTATAAGATACGAATACTTTTAATATATTTATGTATCAAAATTTATGACTACACTCTGTATATATGTGCTCACCATTCATCTAAAACGATACTGTTCAATTTTTACGGCAATTAACAACACGTGACAGTCACATCCGTCTGAATGTAACACAAATCAATTTAAGAGAAGCTCCACTTCAATATTCTTCGACGGTTGCTAAATAAGTGATGATGAGAAAAAACTTCTTGATATAAAAACCACCTAGTACCAACTGATTAAAATCATATATTTCTAGTAGTTTCCTGATTTTTTAATAGTACAATGTTATTCGTCAATAAAACAAAAGATGTTCATTCAGTGGCGTAAATAGGGTCCGCAAAACCCCGCAATGCCGCGCAGTTAAGGGGGCACAACACAATTTGCCACGAAACTATAATATACCATTTGGATATGAAAATATCTCCCAACCAAGTTACATTTGAGCCATAATTATTGCGATTGTTGTATCCAAATAATAATATATCTAGTTTATTACTGCTGCCAATATTATACCTGATTTTAAAAAAATACTCGACTATCTATTGCCAATTATCGTGGCCGATGCTTCATATATACTAACTCTAATTTCTTGATAAAATCCGAATCTGAAAGTACCTGCAAAAAATAGGTAATAATATCCGAGTTTGAAGGTACAAGAAAATCAAAAAGAAAACGTCAATTTGATGAGTGATGTGACGACTACGATTTTGTTAATGCCGAACATTAATTTAAAGTTAATGTTTTTTTATAGAACAGTTGACATAGTCAATTAACAAATTAAAAATAGATTTGAAGAAATGTTAGAAATTGCAAATATTTTTTGAATTTTTAAGTCCAAAAACATTGCCAACATTATCAGAAAAAGAACTCCAAATGTCGGCAATAGAATTATAAAAACATTATGCAATTAAATTATGCGGTATATTTTCTAAAAAATTACATTAATGCCAATACAACTATTCATGGAATGATAGATATTATTTTAATCAAATATTCATTTATCGAAGGTAATTTATGTGAGGCTTACACTGCTTTATCATTATTTTTAAGCACTCCTATCACTGTGGCTGCAGCAGAATAGTATATTCCGATACAAGTGCGAAATGGAGATCATTTCGTGCGAATGTGAATAATTCAGCCACGAGACGAAGTCGAGTAGCAGAATTCACATGAGCATGGTATGATCGATTCGCACGCAGGATGTATACCAAACCTGGAAAACCTGGAAAGGTCAGGGAATTTAGATAAACTGGAATGTCATGGAATCGTCAGGGAATTACCGATATTTGTCTGGAAAAATTAAATTATAGGATATTTAAGCATTATTAATAAAAGTACATGAAATTTTCCCTGTCGTATAAACCACAGTGACACAATAAATACAGTGACTGATTTATGTTGCAATTCTGTGCAAATCCAAGTCTTACAGATCTATAAATCCAAAAAAAAAAATATTAAAGCGCATCTACTTTTGTTGATCAATACAAATTCGTTGATAAGGACATCAAATTCATCATGATTTTTTTTTTAATTTATAGATATATAAGGTTTACATATAATTATAACATCAATCTGTGATTATATATAAACTTGTATCAAACATTTGATTTTTACTGTCTGAAATTTTATTGAAAATAATCTGGAAAACCTAGAAAAATCAGGAAATTTTCATTTAATTTTTGGGTATACACCCTGCGCACGAGTGACGGATGTTATTTTTCTACAGTCAAAAGTGTCCACGTGAATATCTATAACCAAAATATACCGTTTTCTGAGAAAGAATTTGCCTCATTGATCTTATCCCAATTCATCAAATGTTGATAAAATCACTTATATTGACTCCATTTTGAAGAGGAATGATAAGAAAATCAGAAAGAATTAAAATTATGACAGTAATGAAATAGTTTTGTTGCGACGCCACGCGGCTCCCTTAGGAACCTCTGAGCGTGCGGAATGATCCCTATTCCGCACACTACAGCGTGTGGAATGTATATCATTCTATAGTGTCTGTAGGAAATTTGTATTCGAAAATTCTTATAATAGATTTTGCAAATAAAAAATCCCGAGGAACCGATATTCTATTTAATTTTATATTAAATATGTGAATTATCATTTTTTCTGTAATTATTTTTTTATCTTTAAGAATTATAAAAAATATTGCATTTATGACTGTTTTCTTGCACCTAATCACTGAATTTTCAAAAGGTCATTGGGGCCCACATTTTGTTTTGCGGGGAGGCCACCAAATCCTAGTTACGCTACTGTGTTTATTCCGCGTGAAAGATCTCCTTTGCTATTCTATTCACTAGCATCAAGTTTATATCCTTACTCTAAATTATCGAGTAAAAAGATAAATAAAACATAATACTATGTCCGAGTATATTGCTGAATCCTCCGTAGGTGGTCTAATTACAAATTTATAAGTCAGATTAAATGCTGATCAGGTGTTCTTCCATTCCGAGCTTTGATAAAAAGCAAACAAAAACAAAACTTGTTTCACATTCGATTTTCATTCAGTTTGCATGTCGACAAGCAGTCTATGTGCGCATAAAAACATTTCGAATCAAGGAAATAAAGATCTCCTCTTTTTATAACGTTGTTAATTAGTTACCATAATTAAATGAATAATGTATATTCCTTTTTATTTAGTTAATTTATTGTACAACAAGCATGAGATACCAAGTACTAATTTCTCACGGGTGCACAGAAAAATTTTGGCATTTCACTTGAAATGTACCTTATGATTTTTTCACTATTCCAGCGTTGCTATTACCTTAGATCAAATTATTTTGCATATTTGAATTTGAATATCATTATTGGCCTAATCTCAGATCTCAAAATGTTCAAAATTTGACTACTCATATCATATTAATATGAATATCCACCTTTTTATCCATTCGTATAATATCCTATTCAATATTTTCAAGTTATTTTTCTACGTCTGTTCATGAAGTTAATACTCTATGCACCGCAAACGATAATACCGCCGCTACCACTATCAATATTCGCAAGGCTGTTAAATTGCATACCCTAAATTTAGTTTCATTTAATTACCTTACGTTTAGTAACAAGCAGTCATTTGATTTAAATTATCAAACTTTGAAATGGCATTCGTGCTATCTGCAGTTTCGTTGGTTCCTAATTAGTGTCAAAATATGGAAATCGGTAATATCGAAGAGAATATTGAGAAGAAATTGGGAGCACACCACTTTGTGAACATCTATCATCGACTCATTGTTTAGGTAGTATTAGGTCTCAATGTCAACGACTGTATCCCGAATTTGTTTTTAAAGCTATAATTTAGAACCGAATAAAAAATGTTGTATGTAATTTCAATGCCTGGGTATACGTCGTCACTCGTCTCCTGTCACCTAACACTTAGTCTTATGTCATAATTCTCAACTTTACACTTATAGCATAAATTACTATGACTAATCCATTCGTAGTATTCATAACAAGGTTAACAATGCTAAATCGCCATAGAAACGGTGCATATCAGTAGGTATTTGGACGTGTAGAAATACCATCGGATATTACACTAGTGGTCAGAGTGAGTATTTTACTCAAAGATGTGGACACCTCCAATTTGTGCTTTCTTCGTATTTAATGGAATATTTTTCTGGATATCTTCATCAATTTTATCTTCTGATCTATCACCAAACCTTTCTAAACTAGATTCCATATCAAGACGCAATATATTTCTCTATTATTCGTCAAAGAAAATGCAATAAATTCTAATTTTTCAGTTTGACAGAAGTTTGTTTACTCGTCCCTATGAAAATTACGTGAGTTGTTACTAGATTCATAGAAAACTAATTTGAAAAAATGGTTTGACTCCTGGAATAGTCCTCCATATACCATTTGTAGTTGAAGTATTATAGACTATTTTTGTGATGCAATCACTCATGTTTATTGTGCTTGTGAATACCACTCGTGCTGCACACTCGTGGTATTCAAACGCAAGCACAATAAACATTCGTGATAGCACCACAAAAATAATCGATAATACTTCAACTACTTATGGTATAATAAATGACTATTCCATTCGTAGTATTTATAACAAGGTTAACAATGCTAAATCGCCATAGAAACGGTGCATATCAGTGGATATTTGAACGTTTAGAAATACCATCGGGTATTACACTAGTGGTCAGAGTGAGTATTCTACTCAAAGATGTGGACACCTCCAATTTGTGCTTTCTTCGTATTTAATGGAATGTTTTTCTGAATATCTTCATCAATTTTACCTTCTGATCTATCACCAAACCTTTCTGCACTAGATTCCATATCAAGACGCCATATATTTCTCTATTATTCGTCAAAGAAAATGCAAGAGATTCTAATTTCTCAGTTAGACAGAAGTTTGTTTACTCGTTCCTATGAAAATTACGTGAGTTGTTACTAGATTCATAAAAAACTAATTTGAAAAAATGGTTTGACTCCTGGAATAGTCCTCCATATACCATTTGTAGTTAAAGTATTATAGACTATTTTTGTGGTGCAATCACTCATGTTTATTGTGCTTGTGAATACCACTCGTGCTGCACACTCGTGGTATTCAAACGCAAGCACAATAAACATTCGTGATAGCACCACAAAAATAATCGATAATACTTCAACTACTCATGGTATAATAAATGAATTTTGTTTTATTTGGTAAAGAGAAGTCAAAGAGAAAAAGATAGAGAGAGTTATTCTCACCTGAAACATGTAATAGCTGATGATAGGTGCATTGATACGCGCAACACCAAATATAATAAATAAATATTAGAAAAACTCGGATCACTGATGGCCTACACACCCTCTCATTATTATACACGTAGATAGAGGAGCTCAGGATGCCTTGTCTCCACCTTGTGTCCATTCACCTTTCCGCATCCGTTTTTTCGAAATTAACCCTTTCGTTGTCTCGTAGTTCATTTTTCGATCAAAATTATGGGTAGCTCATTGAAATTATGCTAACTTGTTGTTATATAATTTCTCACCTTTCTGACAGAGACTCTTATTATATAAATTTCTACTTAATTGTATGGAATGCTATTAGACCGTCAGATAGTGTAACGCGGCAACCGTTACGATCGTCTATTATTTGTTTTATTAAAAGTCCTACGTTGTGATTATTTTTGTTTTAAGAGTGACCAGAATTCTTTAAATTGAAGTCGTGGTTGTGCAAGGTTGAGAAAAGAAATACAACATAAATACAGATCACAAATATAATTCAGTTATATTGTTCTTTGTAAAATTACACCATATATGTGAAAATATTGTATTCATACAAACAAGATTTCAAGTGGTAGTAGTTGAGGTCGTGGACCACTAAGGGTGAAGTAGTCACGTCAACTGGCCGACGCTTGGACCCCTGGTGTGCTGCGTAGTAGACAGGCTGGCGGTGATCGTACTTCACGAGGGATGGAGGATCTCGGCACCGAGAAGTCTACGAAAGGCTCAATGGACCTGGTTCCCCTTGTTTCGTGATAGCAGTACGGTTTCTAGACGCTGCCGTAGGTTTGGAGATGGATGCTCTCTCACATTCACTGTCCCATAGATAGATGGACGGCAATAGCGTGAATTCTGTAACAAAAAGGTACCTGCTCCACAGGTAGGCTGCGTTATAGCGTAAAGACTACAACGACTACAGCGACTAATTATAGCACTGCAGATTTGATAAAATAATAACCTGGCTATCAGGTATATCTGTGCACTACATTTACAGTGGTGTACAGAAAATAGAAATAATAATAATTTGACTATTACAGTCTTGTAAGTATTTATATGTAAACCTGTTCATCAGGTTTTTCTGTGCACTACGTTTACAGTAATGTACAGAAAATAGTAATAATAATAATATGACTATTACAGTCTTGAAAGTATTTATATGTACACCTGGTTATCAGGTGTATTTGTGCACTACGTTTACAGTGATGCACCGGCAGATAATACTGCGGTTTAAAGATGGGCTATAAAGCCTTAAAGTTGAGTTTTCTCCGAACGTGCCAACATTACACCGGCAGCTGGACAGAGCGTTGAGGTGGCTTGTGAGGCCGGGTTTGTGAGACCCTATCGACGTTTGCGTCGCAGTAAACTACGACGACTCCTTCGAACGTGCCAACATTACACCGGCAGCTGGACGAAGTTAGCTACCATTGAACGTGCCAACATTACACCGGCATCTGGACTCTGATAGATTTGACAGAACGTGCCAACATTACACCGGCAGCTGAACCGTCACGTTGAGGTGGCTTGTGAGGCCGGGTTTGTGAGACCCTATCGACGATTGCGTCGCAGTAAACTACAACGACTCCTTCGAACGTGCCAACATTACACCGGCAGTTGAACGAAGTTAGCTACTATTGAACGTGCCAACATTACACCGGCATCTGGACTCTAGTAGATTTGATAGAACGTGCCAACATTACACCGGCAGCTGAACCGTCAAGTGATCAAGGCCGAAACCAAGATGCCTTCCCAAGTGAAAAGCACCCCTTTTTATACTACAAAATCTCCCCCCTTGTTTTAGCGTGCAAGTGCAATCAAACATTACGTAACCATAGGTAAGACGAAAACAGCATGCTTTCTTCCGCGAAAATGTACTTGATGTCACCAAAGATGGAAGATTCAATCTTCATGCATTAAAGAGAGATCGTTGTTAATTTCTTGGAGATAGTATTCTTGGTGGTGGTTAGCATACGTTGGAGGGGTTGGTTTCTAGGATGTTGATTTGTTCTCAAATTTGTGTCAACTTGCATAATTTCACATGCGTGAAAGGATAGAGTGAGGTATACCGTTTATATGTGCATTAAAAGAAGCAAAGTAGCTTGACATAGCATCCCTTCTACTTAGTGGTAGGTGTTAACTTTTTAGCGTTTTTTAAAGAAAGAGTGACAACGAATGTTATACTCACATGCTGAACTGAAAGGTTAAATCGTAGTACAAATTCTACCCCTACTTGATCTACTTGGAGAAGGAAGGAGCTATGGGAGATTCGTTTGTCAGTCTGCGATAGTAAATAAAAGGTTGAAATTTACCCCCTCTCTTGACTTGATTTGACTCCAATAATAATATTCTAAAACCCTTTTGGAAACTCCAAATATTTAGTAATTTCATTTTATGATTAAACAACTCAATCTATTATTCACTTGCATTATCCTTGTAATGTGAACAGATATGCAACTAACCATTACCAGAACCATATTGGTAGATGTCTCATTATTTATTACTTTCACGAATATACTTTCAGTGGGTTTCAATTCTAGTTCATAGTTAACGTAGATGCCTTTTTAATCAATTGAAGATCTTTAGATATTTAATATTCATTGACATCTTATTTCCCACTGACTTTGTACTAAACAACCCTTGAGATAGCCACAGATGTTTTGTGTCCCTGTCGATGACTTTTAGTTGATGGTCACCCACTTGACTGAGGACAGCGGTTACACGCTTTAATTTATGATTTTTGGGCCACCTTGTAGCTTGCTCTCAAGATTTAACATCTGTGTTTGTGAAACTTTGGGTTGACATATTCAATGACCTGTTAATGATACAACAAATACTTTTGTTTATTGTAAAATAATGATAATATTGCAAAACGTCTCAGTAGTCGTAGATTTGAGTGCCCCATTTTGTTTTCTCTGCCTTCAAGAGTTTTGATAAGTATGTATATTAGAGTATAATAATGCCAAAATTAAAGCTGGATCGTGTGGCCAACATAATAATAATTAATTTTAAATTTTTATAAAAAATCCTGTTTTGATCCAATTTTCTCGTTTCTGCCATGTTTACGAAATGAAATTTAAGGAAAAAAGAGTCAGCGAAAAACGATGGGCAGAAGTGATCCACTTGGCCAAGGGTTTGGAATGAGGGCTCGATTATGCAAAAAAAATATATCAATTTTTCACGTTTTTCTCGTTTCTGCCGTTTGGCCATATGAAAGTTGATATCATAAGTATCTCGTAAAAACGAATGGCATAAGTTTTTCGAATGGCCAAGTCAAGATATGCACGAAAACATCTTGCGAAAGTCTGAATGTTTTCGTACATATCTTGACTTGGCCATTCGAAAAACTTATGCCATTCGTTTTTACGAGATACTTATGATATCAACTTTTATATGGCCAAACGGAAGAAACGAGAAAAACGTGAAAAATTGATATATTTTTTTTGCATAATCGAGCCCTCATTCCAAACCCTTGGCCAAGTGGATCACTTCTGCCCATCGTTTTTCGCTGACTCTTTTTTCCTTAAATTTCATTTCGTAAACATGGCAGAAACGAGAAAATTGGATCAAAACAGGATTTTTCATGAAAATTTAAAATTAATTATTATTATGTTGGCCACACGGTCCAGCTTTAATTTTGGCATTATTATACTCTAAATATACATACTTATCAAAACTCTTGAAGGCAGAGAAAACAAAATGGGGCACTCAAATCTTCGACTATCTGACGGTCTATATGTTCATTACTCTCTAAACATCACATTGCCGGATATCAATTTACAATTCTTATACTATGTATGATCTCATAACAGCATTAACTCTAATAGCATTTTTCTGTTCTAATTGTCCAGTGGAAATAGATACAAGAGTATTCATTCATCTTACTCGGAAAGTGAAATTGTACTCGCTACAGTTTGTAGATTACTTAAGCAAATGTTGGTAGCAATGTTCGTTTTTTGCCAAATAGTCACATCAGTGTTACCTAACGCAAATATTTTGTTTTCACGTCCAAACTGAAATGTCAACACGAAAATTAAACTTTAAGTTACGCTGATGTTGACTTAATCAACACTAGCGTTAAAAAATTTGTCATGCAATGCGTAAGATTTATTCAATAAAATTGCAAGAAATTAGGAATTAATGTTATCACATTATGATAGTAATTTATGCAAAAGTAAGTGTAAAGTTGAGTATCATGACATGTGGCCAAATATTTGGTGACTGAGTCACTAAAATTAGTAAAATTGGTTATCGGATATCATAATCCTTGGTCATCTTAATATTTCAATTCAAATTTCCAAAAACACATATGTCAACGTCAACGGAAACTGTTCAATTTTATCGTTATTATAGCTATCAATATTAGTCATCAAAGTGACATTCACAAAATTATTTGCATTATTTGTATAATTATAATTGATTATTTCACGCTCGTGCATTGAAGAATATCTTCTCACACTTGTATCCTAAATATCTATTATATGATTTCAGTTATCCAAAATGTTATCACGGAAAAACAGAATTTGAAAAATTTATAATTGGAGAGCGTGCATCAATCAATAACCTTTTTATCTTTCTTATCAAGGGATAAATTTTCAGCCCTCAAAAAGACATGCGGTGTAAAATCGGAGAGCCCCACCTGTCACCATCTCCCGGTTTATTAATACCACTCCTGAAATATTTTTCAACCAAAAATCGAGCATTTTGGCCTGTTCCATCCCAATCATAAAATTGATATTAAAATAGCTTATTAATGTAACAACAGTTTTGAATGATAAATTTGAAAATGGTTCATTCAACATTATCAATGAATTATGTTTTCATCTTCTCAGGATACATTGTGACAACGAAATAGGAATAACAGAGCTACTATTCAAGAGGC
Source organism: Dromius quadrimaculatus (assembly GCA_963989225.1). NCBI lineage: Eukaryota > Metazoa > Arthropoda > Insecta > Coleoptera > Carabidae > Dromius > Dromius quadrimaculatus. Next base: position 52,244,438 of record OZ022325.1, on the reverse strand, counting down.
GGCACGAATCGTAGTTTCAAGCTTCAAAACACTGAACTTTTCCCAATGTAGCCGTCCATATATAAACTAAACTTGGATTTATAAACCAAGTTCTTGAACTTTTTGCTCATAAAAGTGAGATGAGCAAGGTCAAAGAAATCTGCGGACCACCCGCTAGTACGATCGGCAATCTCCGCAATCGTACGATCTTTCCCGCCAAGCATCGAATCCCATTCATCAGAACGGGTTTTGCTTCGTTCATAACATCATAACTGCAGTTGCAGCTTGCTTTATGATGTTAGTTCTTGGTATATGGTTGTTTCATTTTTTAATGCACCATAAGGGCTCACGCAAGTATTTTTTCAATTCAAAAAATTTCGAATTACCTATGGAGAAAGAGTAGATCCACGTATGTAATATTTTCCCTTGAAACTATTGGAATAATGTCAATCGTATAGTTCAATAAACTCATACCAACTTCAACATTTGATATTGCAGGAAAAAATTACATGTTCTCGAAAATACTATCTAATACTGAGATAAAAATCGAATGATATTCCTCAACGATCTCATTCTTGTGATTTTTCATAAAAATTTAATGCTATAATTAATTCCCATGAATATAAGCACTGACTTGCTAAAAATTGGAATTAAAGAGACTGATTTGCTAATTACAATAGAATAATCTAGATGAAAATATCTGTTCTATATTTTTCATCTTTAATATAGCGATTATGTACTTTCACATCCAAAATATATATGCTCCACACTTATTACATATATTCAACTGCCACTCGATTAAATAGTGGTAAAACTGAGATGCGAAAAAATCTCACAGTATGCACCGTTTGTGATGCGTAAAATACCTTCTTTATGCACGACTACTCCATCGATTTTTGGAAATATAACATCTACAAAATTTCTAAACTATCTTCTAATAACATTTGGTAGATATATTTCTTCCGATTCGTCCAAAAAAAGTTTTTAAATAAAACAATGAACAATGAAACAATAAGGGAGGGACTGAATTTACTCCTTAAAATGGCCACCATCCGCAGCAACGCAAGCCCTGCAGCGTAGAAGAGACACTTGCAAGAGCTGCCTTTTTGCCTTTTATATCTTCTTCTGCAGCTACCATTCTAGCCACCAGTTCTAATTCAGGTCTTCATCTGACCCCATAAAAAGAAATCATGGGAAATTAAATCGGGATTCCGGGTTGAGCATGCAACAAAACCTCCTCTTTGATTCTAATTATTCAGATATTCTCTATTCAGTAGTGCTATTACTTCTCGGATTGTATGAGCCGGTGTTCCATCAGGTTGAAGCCAAAGCCTTCGTCTGATGTTTAGCGGTAAATCATCAAGAAGCTCTGGCAGAATGTTATTTAGGAAAGTAAAATAATTTCCACCATTCAATCAGATTGGCAAAATGTAGGATCCAATAACATACTCCACTACGATGCTAGCCCATACATTTACTGAAAAACGTCGTTGTAGCGCACGAACAAATGTTGTGAATGGATTTTCGTCACATCATCTAGGTGATTATTGCGAGATATAAATACACCGTCCCTTGTGAAAGAAGCTTCGTCTGCTAATAAGTAAACTTTTAAAAACGCCTCCGAAGATTGGAGCCTTCAAGTAACCAATGACAAAACAATAATCTTGGCTGAAAGTCTTCAGTTCCCAATGCTTGCACTTTTTGTCTAGAAAATGAATGTAGACATTGTTCTTTTGGAACTTGCCAAATTGTTACGTGCTTGTGCTCGTCGATGGCTCATCTTCAATAACATTAAGAACAGCTTCTTCAAATGCAGAGGTTCGTCGAAATCTATTGGAATATCTGCCAGTCTCTGACAAACGTCTATATATTCTTCTAAAAATGCGACAGCTTGATTGCTGATGATTTGGATAACTTCTTCAATAAATTCTACAAGCTTCTTGTTCATTACGCCTTGCTTCTCCAAAAACCAAAACATGTCAAGAAGTTCAGCGTTTTGACAACTAAGCATTTTCAAACACAAAGTATGCAAAACACGCACACAAACGTAGCAGAAACTTTTCAAGATAAAGCAGTAAAATATATATATATTTTTTTTAAAAAAGATATGTCTAAAGAACAAGATCAAAAAGTAGTTCAATTTAAAAGTACAAACTAGAAAACACGTGCCTTGAGGTGAAACGGTACTAAGTGATGGAAATGAATATATTTTGTTGCATAATTCAACTTCAAAACTATGACATTGATATCTTCAAATTCTCATCTGTACAATTACAGCTATATCATAGTAGCATTCAGGATCTAGAAGAAAAGTTTTACAAAATTTTCACAGAAGAAATATATGACCAAAATTTTCGCAATAAGGAAGTCTTGTAAAAATAATCACTTTCAAAACGCTTATATTGGTCGTGTGCTTTGAACTATTCTTAAATAAATTTGATCAGTTCAGATGAATACCAACAAGGATAGGATTTCTTAGTTATAGTCTTCTTCGGCACAAATCTATCAATAATACTATTCAATATTGCACAAAATTTTCTCAAAGCCTACACACACTTCAATGTATTGGATTCTTTCACCAATTCATTCAAGTTCAATAATTATTAATGATAATGACATTATAAACGGCTTTTTCAATAATAATATCTCTCTAGGGCCTCAGAATTTAACATTGGCTCAGAGTAATATCCATAATAAACTGATAATGAAAGATGGTATCTTGAATCAAGGTCACTTACTATAACAACTGGACAAATTGAATCAAGATTTCGATACTCCTGATGAGCTATCCCCTTATTTTGCTCAAAATTAGTGTAGGAAATGATATCCATAAAATCAAAAGATTTGCAAGAATATAATTATGTACTGAAAATTATTGTGAAAGAGATAAATTGAAATCACTACAGATTCAAAATTGATCATTAGACTGCGAATCAATGTTTATGTTTAGTGCTACGCTGTGCAAAACACTATCAAATGCTTCACTGCACTCAGGGAGTAAATAGAAACAACAGATATGTAATTTGTGTGTTTTCAAATAAATAGTGGACTGAACATCCTCCGCATCTACTTTATTTTATGCACATAGTCACTGAATATGTACTGAATTATGAATTCTGTGACATAGTTAACGCAATGGTATATTTGTAGGCTGACTAGAACACCACCACCATTACATTTGTGCGAGGATGTGGTTGCACAATATCTATCACGCCTAACCACAGAATAATCATCAGCTAACACTTCATAATCAAACACAGATGAAGTTAAACTTGTTTCAGTAAGGCCTCGTTGTACAAACTTAGCTTATCTATGATTTAACTAAACTAAGCTTATTTTCTATGGTTACAATTATTTAAGCAATTGTAACCGTAGTAAATAAGCTCGGTTCAACAAACTGTAGATAAACCTAGATTGTACAACCGGGCCTAACACAGCTAATATCTCAATCACATGTAGAAGAGCTGTATTTAATTTGAGTGGTTTTACTTCTCAAACTATTTACGTTTTGATAGTGAACGCTTAAATCCATAGAAATCTAGAATATTCAATAAGATGTATAATTTGAATAAATCTTTTTTATCAGAGTCATATTACTTTTAAGAAGATAATCATTAGCATAAATATTATTCTCTGAACCAATAAAACTATGAGTTCTTGTTGTAATTCACTTAAGTTTTCAAGAACTAATTAAAGCTTCTTTTTAGTATCTAAACATAAATTTGACGATCATATTTTCTGGAATATTAGAGCTCCTCTTGTTAAATTGAAGAACTCCTGATCTGCATCGGAATCGTTAGTTGTGATGTTTAAATTCACTGACAGTGATACTGGATACAATTTCACATAATCAAAATTGTTTCCTCAACTTCTTTTATGAATTTCTCTCATTTTTATAATTTTGAAAGAAATATTTTTAGAGTAAAAAGGTACTTTATATATGTGTTCGTAATACCTTCTTTATAAATTTAGGAAAAGCATGTTATTGTGTTGCAGTAAACTGAAGTAAAGTTATAAAACCATAAATACTCTTAATATTAATCTATTTATTCACACTAGTTACCTATTCCATCAAGAAGGTTGATATGTCGTTTTTTAATTTACAATCACATTTCATTCCGTTTTAATTATTTTCTCTAAGATCGTAGAAAAAGTGATAAGTTTTTAATCAATTTTTAATGTTAAAAGTAGGCTTTTGTAGAAACTTGTGCAATAAATATTTTATTGCACACTTTGCTTGCACGTTTTAAGTGGGCGAGTCCATAATTCCAATCATCAGTATTTTAAACATCTGAGGGATATTTCAAAACTAATCTACAACACTAAAATCACTTTTAGAGATTTTAAACTCAATATTTTAATTCAAATTTCCAAGAATATTTATGTCAATCTCAACGAAAACAGTTGAATTCATAAAATCGTTTCCTTAGCTACCAATAATAACCGTCAAGGTGACATTTAGAAAAGAAAAAATATTCGTATGACTCACTGTTTTACGAAAATTAGGATAACTGAGGATAAAGCATTGTGAGACACAGAGTAAAAAATCTTCAATGCAAGTCCCAAAAATACTCGCCTCGCTCTTATTTTTACCCAAGCCGCTCGTGCATTAAAGAATTACTTTTTATACTTGTATTTCAAATATCTATATTGCACACTTTGATTGCACGCTTTCAGATGGAGGAACCGTCAGTATCTTAAATATATTAATTATGAAACTATAGAAGACAATTCATGTTTTAATTCTTATTTCAAGTCACCACGCATGTAATTCACAATTGGACACCATGGATCAGCAGATTGCAGCGCGGTGCCCGCGGTAGTCTTATGCAATAAATAATTCTTGTTGTTTCATTTTAGAGATGACCGTTTCAAATGACTCTCTTATAAGAATATAATAATAGTCGCAGATAATACGATTCTCCACACATAGAAGAAAGTTCCAATGCACCCCTTTGGAGAAAGAATTTTAAAAAAAATCGCTCCTATGGCCAGTTGCACCGCTGTGTCTAAAATTCTAGGTGTCGCTTAACTGAACAATTTTGTATCAAGATCAAAAAATCAAATGTGACATAAACATTGCTGTCATCATTCTGATTTGACATTTTTTGTTAAAGTGAAACTTAAGAGCGATGCACCTGGCCATTAGTGGATATTGATGTGATTATGGAGATGTATGGCCAGTTGCACCACCGTCACTTAACTTTAAGGGAGGAATAATAACCGTGGTAACAATTGTGCATACAATAGTTGCCATAGATATTAAACTGCACTTAAAGTTAAGTGACGACGATGCAACTGACCAGTAGTGTCAAATTTCAGCCCTTAAGATCCAGTGGCGTGGTCTATGCATTGTCTGTCAAATAACAAGTATTTAGATGAACGAATTTATAACATTAGAAAATGTACTTTGAATTTTCAAGCCATTTAAACCAAATATTAATTAAAAGGTAAATTCACACTGCAGTCTGTGATGCGATTCAAACTTTGATGGTACCATATCAGAATTGTCAGACGCTTCTACGCAAGCATCAACAATAACTGTTCAAAGTTTCAACTCAATCGGAACGACGATACGGGAACAAACGTTAATATCACTTTGTCAGAAACTTTCACGTACGTATCAAAAATATACAATGTTTTAATTAAATCGGATGACGATGACTCATAGCAACAATTATGTAAAAATACAACTGAATGGGACGAACAAATTCGACTCGTATGCCACTTGTTGAATGTTAATAATATAATGTCGCAATTCTTCATGCAAGTTCTTATATGGCAAATTTCAATTGAATCGTTTCCAAGATTAGTCTGGACAAACAATTTCAAAAAACGCATGTATGGGTTTTGGTATCCTGCAAATAATCGTATAAGATTGAGAAAAAGTCTTCATTACGAGATCATAAACTGACACCGCCATTTTAAGTGAAACCTCGTTTATCCTTGCTTGATAATGGGGGGAGGAGCTACCTCAAATGGGCAGAAAATCGAATAACGCGACAGACATAAAAAATTGAAGATAGTGTTAGTCGAAGTCCTGAAATTAATATCCATCAAAATTGATAATACAAACATAATTCTATATTTCAGAGTGCTCGTACCAAGGTGTCCTGTATACTGCAGGAAGTACTGTTCCAGTGAGGGAACCTTGTTTAAGGTGTGTATGTGCACGCGCTGCTCTGCAGTGTGCATTACGGGTGTGTCCAGCATTGCCGGATCCACCGCCCTCAGGTTGTGTCTTGGTACATCGACGAAGACGATGTTGCGCAGAGCTGGTATGCCAAGGTAGATAATTGTATTATTCACTGTAATTTTAGCAACATTTATTTATTTATTTAGCTCCAAAAATTACAAGTGTAATACAAAGAAAAACAAGTAAATCCTACAGAGGTATAAAAACACCTGTGCGTAGGTATGGACGAACTTAAAAAACTAACTTACATCCTAGAAAAATAACATAAAGGTCTATAGTAAAAAAACCAACCCAAAACTTAACTAAAAAAAGAAAAAAATTCAAGTTTCAACAGACGTATACTTTAGTAAAAGTTTGAAAAAAAAACTTAATAATAAATAAAGATTATACAACTACATTATAGTCAAAATATTTAATACCTTGATACCTATACACTTGTGTTATCAATTCTGCAGAAAAAACAAAATATTTTCTCGAAAGTATTTAACTTTAAAATTAAAAAAGAAAGGTTTATATGTATTCTAGATGATCCAGTGAATACCAACAGAATAGAAGCCAGATTTGAGCCAGATTTACCAGACATTCCTTACAATCAATCCATGGTTGGTCATGGTGAGTTATACATTAAAGCTAATTTTAAGCAATGAATTTTTTCGTTCTAAAACTCGTATATAAATCAATGAAGACTTATATGTGGATTTGAACGAAAACTGTACAAAGTTTATATAAATCATAATTCATCCATAATGTATCTTGCAAATCATTTGTCAAACAGAAGAGCTTAATTTCAACCGGGCGAAATGACTGTATCCATGCATGCATTTATTTCCTTCCAATATGTCCATACACATCTTCAATATTATTCACAAGAAATGTATTGTCTCAAACTAAATTTATACTACAATAAATTTTGATATCCAACGTTAAATATAAGATCTCATTTTAATAATATCTTAAGATATAATCTATCAAAAATGTTTTAATATGAATTTAAGAACATCGCAAATTGGAATATTGTTTTTTTTTTAATCTGTTGTGACGTCTGTTAGAAATTAAGATGTGTTTAATTCTTCAAATTGCCATAACATAATGTGTATGTCATAAATTATTATAATCTCATTATGATGACAAAGCCAGTCCATCAGAACTTCGGTTAGAGTTTCATTGTATGTATTTACTGTGCTTTTGTACTATAATAGAAAAAAACGTGTATTTATCAATCCGATTAAATAAACTATCTCGACGATAATCTAAAGAAGTTTTATCTCAGCGAATAATAAATCATTAATTCGCAAACAACCTTCTTATTGCATATTCAACTCGAGGGCACCTTGTACAACCTATATTGCACACCCTGCGACGCGATGTATATCCTAATATCGACTAGCGCTCCAGCCCAGAGTTTAACCGACAGATGTAATTATGACTTGTTTAATTCCATAAGTAATTAAATTCTAATATAGCTTTTACAGAATAGAAATTTCCCTCCAAACAATTATACCATTTTTTTCACATATGTATCATGCATTAAATTTGCCGGACCAACTCAATGCGTTAGCGCGCTGTTCACTGAACGTCTGTGACGTACGAATCCCGGGATCCCTGATTCGATTCCCGGCCAGTATTTATGATTTACCGAAAGAGTGTTACAAAGTCCAAGACTCAAATCATACACGATCAATATCGGCTTGCCACCTGTATGTCTTAAAAGTAATCCTGGTAATATGGGAAATCTTTCTGATGCCGCTCAATCGTTGATGATTTGAGATCGTCGCACAGATTTAGGTTTCGAATCGATCAGGATGATTCGGTAATTGAAGCCTCGGTCCTCTTAGGACTGTCATGTCAAAAAAGAAAAAACCTATGATCTAAATTCACTTCGAAAAATGGTAATGCATCTCTGTCTTCAATTCTGTTCACTTGAGAACAAACTACAAATGGCATTTCTTTCCTGATTTTGGTGGTTCTTTATTTTATCGATTGGTCAACAATTAGAATAGAGACCCATTGATTTACATCAGAATTTGCTAGATAGTTCAGTTTTATAAAAAAAAAAATCTACTAAAACTCATTATTAACTTGATATGTAAGTATATGAACCTGCGATGTTTATATACGTGTTAAGATTACATTAAACTATTATATCTGTCATAAAACAATAGATAAACTCATGGTCTACCGCGCTGCTGTAATACTGGGCTTGACTGAGATTGACTCCAATTAATTTTATAATTTGAAAATATTTATATACTAGCTGTACCCGGCATGCATTGCAATGCCACGTTAAGTATAAAGACATGAAGAGAAATTAACAATAAAGTTATATATTTGACAGCAAATAATACAAATTTCGGGTGTGTCAAGACGACGGCGACGTATAATACGTATTTGATATATTTAGCTGATAAAAACTAATAAGGATTCAAAATAAAAGACCAATGAAATGTCTTTAGTCCATTCAATATCAATTTCAATTAGATAAATATTACAATCTCATTATTTTTACTTTAAGAATATTTGATTCACCCACAATTCCAAAATATCAGTAGCAAATTCATTTCTATATATAAAGCTTATTTCATTATATTGGCGTATATTCAAGTAATATCAAAGCATAGTGCAAAACGTTTCATTGAAAACATAAAATTCTCGTTAAAGCAAAAAAAAATATTTTTCTATCTATAGATTTTTTGAGCCTGGAACCGTCGTGGACGTTTCGAAAACACTCTATCAACGTTTGATCATAATCTGATCAATGGATTCCGAACGCATAGAGAACAAACATATAAACATTGATTTTTATTTACATAAATTGAACTGAAAGAGACTAATAAGGATTTGAAATAGAAGACTAATAAAATGTCTTTTATTTGTTCAATTTAAACTTCAAATAAATAAATATTACCAATTCATTATTTTCACTTTACGAATATTTTATTCGCTCCCCAACTCGAGAATATCATTAGAAAATTCTTTTTTATATATAGAGCTAATTTTATTATATTGACATATCTTCAAGAAATATCAAAGCATAGTGCAAAAAATTGCATTGTAAACCAGAAACAATTTTTTCTCATTGAAGCAAAAAGAACGAAAAAAAAAATTATCTTGTATGAAGATTTTTTGGGCTGGAACCATCGCGGACGTCCTCAAAACACTCTTTCAAAGTTTCATCACAATATGATCAATGGTTCTGGATACATAGGGAGCAAACATACAAACATTGATTTTTATTTATATAGATTAGGTTTTGTTGTTATGGTTTTTGATAATTTTTGCCAACGATTCTCATAGTGATTTATCTAAATCGTTTTACCTAATCTATCACTTATCAATTAAATATATGAATAGAAGACGCGAGATATACACTCTATTTACAGCTACGATTCTATTAGCATTTGTGAAAATTTTCATATAATTTTAATTAATATTAATGAGTAGAGCTCAAATTTCCATAATGAGTTGCTGAATGTTTAACTTTGTTATATTCAATGCAGGCTGTTTACATTCCGGTACTTTGTACGCTGCTGGTTCAGCGATGCTAACATCTACAAGATGTTCTCTGTGCTATTGCTTGGCAGGAAAAGCACGCTGCACACGACCGCGTTGCATTTTGCCTGCATCTGGATGTGCACCTGTATATCAGCCTCATGCCTGCTGTCCCACTCGGTACAAGTGTTCCAGTGCAGGTTCAACTGAAAGAAAAGATGATGGTATGTTTTAAGTATCTATATCAACTTCAAATATTTACTTACATTTTCAAAGAGATATGATTTCAGTTGATTGGAAACATTTGTGCATACTCGAAGGATCACCTATGAATGTTTTAATTCTCATATTTTCCAATGGAAAAAAAACTAATTTTTGTCCACTTCTTATTTTCCAAAAAAAAAATCCAAATGAAGTAAATATTTTGTACAAAAACGTCAGAAATTTCAGTCTTTTGAACATGGCTGTCGACATTTTTTTTCTGTAATTCATTTTCAATATCTGATATATAAATACATATTTTCAGATAGGCGACATATCTGATTTCTTCCTGCAGATAGATGTTCAATTGCTGTCCTTCAAACATTATTTTTATGAGTAATTTTTTTGTTTCACTCATATATTTTGATAAATTCCACTTTTCAAGTGTTTTTCACTTATTTAAGAGTATCTACTTCACATATGAAAGAGCGACCATTCAAAATATGACAGAGTGTGACATAGGAGTGGAGGAAGTGCAAACATTTTTAAATTTAAGTAAGAAATCGACAAAAATCAATTTTTTATCATCATCGCGTGACCTATGACTATAGTAAGTATCACGAAAACAAAATCACCTTTGAGGTGGTCCCTTGAATGAGCATAAAAGCTCTCACTCAACGGAAATCGTACCTCTTACAGTTTAGAATTTGGCATTGTTATCTTTGCAAAATTTGTACAACCTGTATAGTTTTTGTATATTGTGTTTTCTAGATTCATGTCTAGTAAAAGGAGCCTGGTTCCCACCTGGTTCATTTGTGTCTCCTGCAGCTCAGAGTCCTTGTGATCGTTGTTATTGTGTACGAGGTGCAGTCCGCTGTACTCGATTACACTGTGCCCCTCCTTTGGCTGGATGCACGCCAATAATTCCAGTTGGCGAGTGCTGCCCTAGTTCGTATAATTGCAGTGAGTATACTTCCATATCTAGAATAATTATGTGCAACCACAAATTTTTTTCTCCAATATATTAGATTTTATGTTGCTACTTATATAGATCAAATTATTTGTTCTTTATATCTATCACGAACTATTCGGCACAAAATATGATTTCTTTCCTGTATACCTTCCATATTCTATTAATTGTAATATATAATGACAAATTGCTGTCACTTGCTGCCAATATTAATGATTGCTGCTATGTTTTTGTAGTTCATTCATCTATTCATTCATTCACTAATTGAACAGTTTTTTGCCAGCTTCCTAAATTTAGGCTCAGCTCCCTCTCTAAGACTATAACTTTCTTTTTTGATCTCATATTTTTTTTTTTTTAAATAATATTTCTTTTTATAGGTGGCGTAATAGAAGTTCAACCACTTAGGAATTTTGATGATCCTCCAGAGTTCAGCTCTGAGTATGCCAAACTTCGTAAAGAATCTAAGAATATAACAGTCACGAAGCCAGATATTCAAATAACAAAATATCCAAATTATGTTCTCGCTGAATCTCAACAATACACACAAATCACATATAAGACTAGTACGCCATATTATTTTACAAGTACTGCGGAACCATCTTTGATTAGTGTGATACCTACCAGTCGACAATATGTTGCCACCACTAAACAGCTTCCTCTAGTAGAAACTTTAAATCCAGAAAATAGTGGAAAATATTCAAGAATATCTCTAACCACTACAAGAATAAGTGGAGAGAAGGTGAGCAAAGTAAAATTAAATATTTCATAGTTGTATATAGGTGCGTTTAAAAGGGCTATTCAGTCCATTTTTAGTACAAGACATACTTCTTGCTTTCAAGTGAAACAAAAAACCTTATACTTTCTTTAATATAGTACTACACTCAGCAAAAATAAATAAAAATACACCACTTGAAAATGACTCGATTGATTTTGATTGAAAATGGATTAATCTTTGAGTTCTGGAAAGTTTGAAGCTTTCTCTTTCAGAGCATCCGACACCAAGTTCATAGCACTCCCTACCACACTCCTGAAAGAAAAAAATGTTCTTGATTTCAAAAAATGTAGAGCTTTGACAACTTGTACCGGGTGCAAAAAAATCATGGACTCATCTCACGACCCAGGAAATCAAGTTCATTCATTTTCGTTCAAATTGCGCAAAAAATCGAGTGTCTGCGATGATTTGGCGCAATGTTATGAACTAAATGAAAATAATACATTTACATTTACAACACATAACAGACAATAACTGCAACACGCAACACACAACATACGATGTGCAAAATCTGACCGATAGCCTTCCTAATGGTGCACATTGGGTAATGTCTGCGATTGAATGAAACATTTTTTGGTGCATCATACGAGTTGTTGAAATGTTACAATTTTAAGTCAAAAACATTTTGTTTTTCTTTGGTGGGTGCTAGAGGATGATATTGATTTGACAACACATTAATTTGCATACAATTGAAGAGAAAACTTCAAACTCTTCAAAACTCAAAAGTTCATCAATTTCCGTGCCAAATTAGCCGAGTTATGACCAAAAAAGAGCAAACTGTAATTTTTTTTGTTTAACTCATAATTTCAGCCACGTCGTCGCAAGCACTCAATGTTTTGAGCAATTCTAAGAAAAATGAATTAATTTCATATCTAGAATCGTGAGTTGAATCCACATTTTTTTGCCCCTGGTACAAACTGTCAAATTTTGAGAATTTTTTACATCAAAAACATTTTTTTATCAGGGGTGTAGTAGAGAATACGATAAACTTGGCGTCGGATTAACTTACATGCCCTATAGTTGATTTTTGTATTAGTTGTTGAATTTTCTAATTGGCATTACTTCTAAATGGAATTTGTAATCAAATAATTCGTTAAATTGCTCTATTCATTTTTAGCACATAACAAAAACCACAGAATCTGCCGATGCTAGCCAGAAAGATAATGTCCTAATATCACCTGTATATAAACCAGAAAATAACACACAATTTATGAAATATACGAACTACATGGAAGATATTAGCAATGATGTTTATTTAGATGGTCGCAACAACAGAAGAATAGATGACGAATTGGAAACAACAGAGACAGATAGAACAACAAATGAGTATACAACACCTACTACAGAAATCACAACTGAATTATTAACAGATACAACCTATTTTACCACGGATTACACGACTGACACTGATACAACTACTAACCTACCTGAAAGTACAACAGAAATTAGCAGCAGTACAAATGTTCCTTCTATAAAACCTGTGATAAAACTTATTGGAAATAATTCTGAATGTATTGATGACAGTTCATATGAAGTAAGTATAGAAACAAAAAATGCGGTACAAGAAGAAGAAACGACGGTTAAAGAAATATTGACAACAGAATTTGGAACGACTATAGCATCAATCACAACCACAGTTGACAGTTTAGAAGCCTCGGTAGAAAGCTCGTCAGAAATAGATGCGGAAAATATTTCCTCAACTATCGTGCCATTCAAGAAAATATCAACCAAAACAGAAGCAGAAAATAAAAAAGATGAAGATTATGAATATGATTATAATTTGCAGCCTAATCTAGAGTAAGTTCTTGATGTTGTTATTATTAGTATTTGACAGATATAATCATATCTTGGCAATTACAGGATAATTCCATTCGTCGCGGCGGACGCAGTTGTCGAGCAAAATAATGGTATAGCTAATGGCGGAATAGGTACTGCTTATCCACCCCATCCAGATGTGGTGCTCAGAGAGACAGACGATCCTTTATATCCCCCCTTCAATCTCCATCTATTCTCACCACCACAAGAAACAGAAGGTATACAAATACAGAACTCGATAAAGTAAACGTTCAATGGGCCCATGAAACAGAGTGAATAATGAATTAAAAATTTTAAACACTTAACTGTTTCACAAATATTTAAAATACAAGAATCGGTTTCAACACCATCATCGTAAATCAGGCAGCAATTATAAACACTATTCCGCTTTATTGGGACTCTTCGGTACAGTCCAATCAAGCGCAAGCCTCAGATAAATGAACTTATGCGCCAGAGCTTATATCTAAGTTGATAAATGAAGGGACTTTTTAATGGGTCCATGAAACAAAGTGAGTGAAGAATGAATATATTTGAGCAGTTTCATCGCTGTTTCATGAATTTAGAGTGTCACATCAATTGATTGCATATTTCAAAGTGACAACTGTCATTGCCAAAGTGACAACTATCTTTGTCAAAGTAACAGCTGATATTGTTGAAGTGACAGATGGCTGTTATATTTTAGTCCTTACATAAAATAGGAATTATTGAAAATAAAGATTCCTTTCCAGGATTTTCGGGTTGTTTAATTCATTGGAACATACAGTTTTGACATTTGATCGCCAGAAGTATAATTTAAAGATAGTAACATGGATTTCACTAATCATTTATTTTATATTTCTATTAAGCTTATCGTCCCGAGAGCTTTCAATTGATCCCAAACTATGCATTATTCGAATAACTTGTAGAAAAACAATTAACAATTGTTGAAATATTCTCTTCCACACTTCTACTAGAAATATTTCCGCCTTTGATACCAAACACGATATATTTTTTTTTGTTTAAACAATTGACGAACTTTGGCATGTGATGTCCAAATATGAATAATAATAATTCTAATTCCACATTTTTAATCCTTTATTTTACTTCAAAAAAATATAACAAATTTTAAAATAATTCAAATTTTAATAATAACGCTGATTATTCCAAAAATTATTCAAAGATCAATTTCAATTATTTAATATTCAATAATAAATACTATTCTTCATAAAATAGATGTAAAAAAACAAAAATTTCCATCAATAAAATTTTGGTACCACTCGTTGGAAAAAGCTCATTTACGAACTTGAATCTAGCTTTATGATAAAAAAACTTGAATATAAAATATTAGTCGAAAATTCGTAGTACGCATTTCTAAGTTATCGTCTTTTTAGACAGACAAACCGACATACAGACCGACCAATTTTTTTTTTAATTATGTTCTTTGAGTTCGGTAGGGTCTAAAACGTGAAAATTCATGAAAATCTCGAACTGTCAAATTACGATTATAATACTTCTCTTTCTTTTATATATAGGTCGTGGCAGTAAGAAAGTATCAATTCTTAAATAATCATCGTAGATCGGGCAGCAATTATGAACACTTGAAATATTCAGGTGTTTCAAATTTTCAGTTCTTTAGAAGGTATTCAGAAGAATAGAACAAAATTTGAAGAAAAAATATAATTCATACACATTTAGCATGAAACACGGCACAGCATAAGGTTACGACTGAATCCTTCTTATTGGTCGAAATGCAAACTCTTCAGATGTTTACAGTAGCACAAAAATTTTATTCGACTTCACGTTATCCTCTTATCATCAATTACGAACGTTGTAAACAATTTGTCAACTTCAAGTTCAAAATTATTACTATTCAGATATAACTCATTATATATTTCATCCAATTATTTATTGGTAGGAAACTCTTTTTGGATAATAATAAGGAGAAACCTCATTTATAATTGAGGCTAGATTGATTCCCACTATTTTCTGTCAAAATCAAATACTCCTCGATAAAATAAACTCTTTCTTTCGGATACATTTGTTTGAATATCTGAAAACCTGCAGAATCGATTTCATTTAAAAATCTGATTAAGGTAGAGCTGCATAATAAAAAAATTGATCACCGATTTAAGTAGTTGTTCTGTTATCCATTCATAAGAAGTTGTGTAACAAAAATTATTGATAATTTTTTTAACTTCTTGTTGGAAGAATGCCTCAATTTCTTTCTGACAAATTCTTTTTTTAATTTTTTATGGGTATTTTTTTTTATATTCAAGAAAGCCCAGGGTTCCGTACAGAGTGAATATTTGAAAACTAAACGTAGCCTGTCGACATGGGAAAATCGTTTTTGCAGATTAATACTTCCAAAATTATGTAGTTCAATATATAGAGATTCATTTTTAACTGCAATTTGCATATCCATGAAGATATCAAAAGTATGCTAGTGAAATTTTGTGAGCCTGGGATTAACAATTCTATAACCCAAATGATTTTGAATCAATCCTTTAAAAATTGAACCCAAGTGAGGTAGAAGATACTTTTCTAACTATGGCCCCATTCATTTTTGATTAGGTTTTCTACTGCAATATGAACTTGTTAAACAAATAAGTTTGTATTTACTTAATTTTGCAGGAGGTTTTGTTCCTCGTGACCCTCCTATTATGGACCCATTTTATTCGTACCAACCTAGTAGTGGAGGAGGAAGTATTAGTAGTACCAGTGGAAGTAACACAAATAAAGGTGATAGTTGTATAGTATTTGGACATGAAGTACAACATGGAGCACTCACTGCATCAGGACCAGCATGTACCAGATGTTTGTGTTTGTTTGGCTCTGTTATGTGTCAACCGCCTAACTGTAATGGTAGGTACCTAATATGATTCAATCATTCATTCAAATCATAGAAGTTCTGTCTATGGCTTAGACTCGGTCGTCAAAATTTTTAGGCAGCGTGGTATTTACAAAAGTTCAAACACAGATATCATTTCTCACAGTAAGTACAAATAAATTAGATGAGAGAAAAAATACCACTTGATTAACCGGGATTGAATTTGATGGAATCAATTCTGAATCAAACAAAATTTACAGATTATATGCAATTGAAATTTATGGCTTTAATATCTTACAGTCATCAATCGATAACAATACTGCAAGAATTTTATATGTCAGACTGAAAAACTGGATTTTTATTAGTCAATATATTATTCCAGAATTATTAAACTTCCGATTTATAAGGCAAATTAATTGAGATACAGAGACACATGCATACATAGATATATTTTCGGAAGATATATTCGTACATATCTTGACTTGGTCATTCGAAAAACATATGCCATTCGTTTTTACGAAATACTCATGATATCAACTTTCATACGGCCAAACGGCAGAAACGAGAAGAACGTGAACAATTGATATAATTTTTTTGCACAATCGAGCTCTCATTCCAAACCCTTAGCCAAGTGGATCACTTCTGCCAATCGTTTTCCGCTGATTCTTTTTTTCCTAAATTTCATTTCGTAAGCATGGCAGAAGCGAGAAAATTGGATCAAAACATGCTTTTTTTATAAAAATTTAAAATTAATTTTTATTATGTTGGCCACACGGTCCAGCTATCTGACGGTCTATTATTCACACCGAGCATTCGTTTCTACACATTAATGTAGACAGACACAGTATTCCGTTATGAATGATTCAGTCTGAAAACCTATTTTTCTATGTAAACTATTGAAAAGTGAATAGAGATATCAAAAAAAAAAAAAAACATTTAAATTATCATATTGATATGTTGCACCATAAGGCTGTTTTTAATGGTGCGGATTTAATTCTTCAATTTCGTACTCGTGACCACAAATATACGGATCTTATTGAATTCCGAATATGTATAAAGAAAAAAACTTTATAATAGTCATATTGAGGTTTCTTCAGGTATGGAACTACCCTCGCTTACTGTAGATCGTATGGATACAACGGAATCATCAGCTACTGCAACAGAGGCAGATCCGTTTCGAGATGTAATACGCACTGAGCCTGCACCTGATCTACACTCGCTCATTGGTGACCTGCCGCTATATCATCATTCAGACAACAGGTATTAGTTACAAATTACGATAGTAGAGCTAAAACAACAAACAATAAGAGATGAAAATTAGAAATAATGATTTCAGAATAATGAATTATCAAAAAAAAAAAAATTGTTAAAGATGAATTAACGAGTCAAGTACATTTTCGCTGAATTGATTTTATATGGGCATACATGCCTAAATCTATTCGTGATTATGAGAAGTGCATTTATGGAGAGTAAAAATGTAATTTGATTAATATTTTGCCTGTTTTATAAGAAAAGTAAGTTGATATTTTAAAATAGATAATTCAAAATTCAGAAATATCACGCAAATGCACACTGGTCCATTTCTCGTGAAACGTGGACAGAAATTGGGAAAAATTTTTATAAAAACCAAAACTGCTGTAGAAGAGTTTTTAAGGTCGCTGATTATTATTAATTTGATATCATTTCTTCAAAATCCAGAATTGACATTGAACGAAACGGGTTGTTTCGATTTACAATTGAGGCGTGTTTTTGCAAAACTTGATAAATTCACCATAAATCATTCCGAGTAAAAGACGAAAAACTACTTTGCTCCTTCTAATAAGTCAGAGATACTTTGTTTTGGTTCTTTTTTATTCAAAATTGGAGTATTCCTGTTTATGGCAAGATCCATAAATCTTATGTGATACATTTTGAAGATATTTTGATTTTTAATTTGGATTTAGATAGTTAGGCAAATAAACATTGGATTCAACAAGTTTTGAAAACACATCAATAGGATTTAAAAAGTTTTGGACTGAAACAAAATGATTATGGAAAATAGATGATGAAGAAATAAATAATTAAAATACCGTTGAGCTGCAGTTTTATTCTATTATAAATTATAATATTACGTAGAAAACAAACTTAAATAGACTATTCTATAACTGGAAATATAGTAGAAAGAATTTTCAAATTCTGAGACCATCTTCATTGATGGAATATTCTTACCCTTCTTCGACATCATCTTGACTTTTATAAGCATTGTCGCTAGTGACAGAATAGTGATAGAATTCAAGATCTGCATAGATTTCTCAAGTATCTCCAATGAACTTTTGAGCTTGTCTATATCATCAAGTTTTGCTTCCTTAACAGATACTTTATTTGTTAATTCCGTGGGATTTATATCGGCCAGATTCTTTCCTCTCTTCAATATTGTACGGAAACATTCTAAATCTGACTTATAGATTATTTCTCCTCTCACCAATATATTATTATTTTTTGAACTCGTGAAAGCTTACTGACATGCTTTGTTCAAACAGCGAACGAATTGAATAGGTTAGAAACCCAACAAGGATATACATACCTAGTTTTGGAAACGCCATTATGAATTCCAATGCTTTTGAATGAGGTTAGAGAGTTTTGATTCAAATTGTCGAATGGATCCAATTAGTTTTGATCCAAACCATACTGCGGACTTAGAGAGTTTTGCACATACAATCAGATTTCAGACCGAAATAAAGATGAGAAAAGTGAAGTTTTGAAACAACTCGAGTAAACACATTGATAGAGCATTTTTTTCTGAATACGACGCCATCTTTAACTCAATTTTGATAAAAATTGGACTAAGAAAGTTTTGCAAAAGCACGCCTCAATTACATAATAATACCAAGTTAAGGTTATTAATTTCACAACCAAAAGTTATTCTGTATAGAAAGCTCTGCTTGTTGAGGAAATGAATTCACGGTATAAAAATTCTAGATCAGATGTACAGGATGTTAATAAATTAGGAAAACATGAAAATACTGTGAGAGATAAGTAAAATCGTTTATTACTTCTAACAAAAATTTTACTCAACAAAGTTATTTATAAACTTATAAAAAAAGAGCTATAAATAAGGAAATAATCAAGATTTTTTTCCTCTTGGGTACTACATCCGCGGACACATTGTATATTATATCAAAAATATAACAATTTAAGCGATAATATTGAGTAAAACGTGAGAACAAACAAAATTTATGCAAAATAAAGTAGATAAATATACCATCACTAAATTTAATTTGTGACAAAATTGAGACCTCAAGGTATGTAGTAGTCACTCCTGCATTGAATAAGCCCCGAATACTAGCAGACTGCTGTTAGACACGCTAATGCTAAATTAATTTCACGTTAAAAAATACTGAAGTCAAAAGACACTTATTTATTATTATACATCCGATTAAAAGTTATCTCAAGTAAGATCTAAATTCAATTATTAATTACTATGTTCGTATTTCTTATTTTAATAGAGCAAAAATCCAGATTTTATCATGACTTTCCGAGTACTGGAAAAATAACCTTTTTTCTTCTGACTCTATCTTGCCTCTCATGGCTAGTCGAAATTCAAAAGATTTAAACCGATTTTTGTCCTTTTTGCACTAAATGTGGAACCCACGTTTTCACATCAAGTAATCTGTATATTTTCAATTTTTTATTTTCAATTATCCAGATACATACTTGCCTTGTTTATTTTTGTATCATTTTTAGCACATTTTTAGCGCATTTTTCCGAAAAAAGCGCTATTATATTCACTTTGGCTGGCTGGCTGGCTGGCTGGCTGGCTGGCTGGCTGGCTGGCTGGCGTGACGCTGAGATCTCAGCAACTATACTATTTACAGACTTGAAACTGGTACTAAATAAAAGCTGCTGTTTCGTAGGCTTGCACAAATTGCTTTAATTCAAGCTCAGTGATTGTGGAAAATTGAATTATTCAATTACTTGTTTCAAGTGAAACAATGTCCATAGATATCTATGACATTAGGGATATGGCAACTAAAATTTATTAAAGTAGATAAAAATTTAGTTACAACTTTCGCCGCCGGTGTCACTATTATTATGTACAGTTGTCAAATCTGTCCGGGATTCATTCAATAACTTGTTTGACGCGAATTTGAAGCTTATTAGAATGAATTATTATTATTGGATGAAAATTTGTTCACTATTGGTGTATTTTTTTTATATAGCTTTGATAAAGATCAAATTATCATTTTAAGCTACAGCACTTGACCTCCTGTCAGTCAATAACTAAACAATGAAGATTAAAAGGTATTTTTGAGTTTGTACATGCATAAATTATGTACCTATCAAATAGTCTACTTGAAGCTAGTACTAAATAGAAGCTGCTGTTTCGTTAGTTTACCCAAACTGCTTGATTTCAAGCTCAGTTATTGTGGGAGATGGAAATTTGCGGAATCTCTAAAGTAACAAGCATTCATGAGCTGTCAAAAATGCGCTTTCATCATTTAGATGATTCTTCCATTTTTTGGAAAAAAGCGCTATTATATTCACTTTGGCTGTCTGGCTGGCTGGCTGGCGTGACGCTGAGTTCGCAGCAACTATACTATTTACAGACTCGAAACTGGTACTAAATAAAAGCTGCTGTTTCGTAGGTTTGCACTAATTGCTTTAATTCAAACTGAGTGATTGTGGAAGATTAAATTATTCAATTATTTGTTTCAAGTGAAACAATGCCCATAGATATATATGACATTAGGGATATGGCAACTAAAGTTTATTCAAGTAGATACAAATTTAGTTACAACTTTAGCCGTGGGTGTCACTATTTTTATATACAGTTGTGAAATCTGTCCGGGATTCATTCAATGACTTGTTTGACGCGAATTTGATGCTTATTAGAATGAAGTATTATTATTGGATAAAAATTTTTTTACTGTTGGTGTATTTTTTTCGTATAGCTTTGATAAAGATCAAGTTATTATTTTAAGGTACAGCACTTGACCGTCAGTCAATAACTAAACAATGAAGATTAAAAGGTATTTTTGAGTTTGTACATGCAAAAATTATGTACCTATCAAATAGTCAACTTGAAACTGATACTAAATGGAAGCTGCTGTTTCGTAAGTTTGCCCAAACTGCTTGATTTCAAGCTCAGTAATTGTGGGAGATGGTAATATGCGAAATCTCTGAAGTAACAAGCATTCATGAGCTGTCAAAAATGCGCTTTCATTATCTAGATGATTCTTCAATTTTTTTTCATGAAGACTTTCGAAACTTCAAAAATAAAAAGAAATATACAGAATTCAATCCAAAAAATCTATTTATTATGATATAATTCTGAAAAACATGTATAGATCAAAACGAATTTTATAATAATTCAAATTTTCAAATTATCGTGCTTCCACACAGACAGACCGACAGACCGAGTTTTTTTAAATTATGTTTTTCAGGTTCAGTAGGGTCTAAAACGTGAAAATTCATCAAAATCTCGAACTGTCAAAAAATCACGATCACAATACTTCCCCTATTATAAATATTGGTCGGGAAAGTAAAAATCATTAAAAAGTTATATTTGAAATCAATGTTTACATTCATTGCGATAATAGATTATCTAAAACAACATAGCTTAACAATATTTTTTATGCAACCGAATTGTGAAATTTTTTTCTAAAAAAAGTTATTACAATTCCAAGCAGCCCTCAAATATACGAATATTTGACAAGAGCGGGGCATAGCTGATTCTGTTTGAACTGCTCTCACACCTGAAGGTCCAACTGATTGTTAGCTCATAACAACGTCAGTAGGGTCTCTTATATCAGATAACTAAATACTAAACACAAAATCGAAAAGCTAACTTTCCGATTTTTGTTCCGCTCTATCGGGAAATGGATTCTGTGCACTGTGATGACTCATGTAACTTTTTCCTCTTCTCACAGATTCATAATAATTGGTCAAAAATTTCATTAATTTATTCTCGAATTGTTTATCATTTATCTTTATCTCAATAATAAATTATTGTAATCTGTTTCTATTCAATGAATCATATATTATTCTATTTTATTCAGTGGAAAACAGCAACAGCAGAATATTGTTATGGAAGAAAATAAGGAAAATGATGCGAACGATTCAATTTACGATACATTGTTCCAACTGTTGGGCGGGAGTTCCAATATAAATAAATCGACAAGTAACAGTGGTACTTTCACAGGCAGTACTCATATCCCAAGTACTGCTCTCACGACGCCAAAAGAATATAGTACAAATATACCATGGTAAGTATCATCACCATATTTGCAAACTGTGACAGGTAAGTAGTAGAATATGATACTAAGAACAGAAAAAAGAACACCTTCTTATGTTCTCGACAGAGGGTCAATTTATCAAAAACGTATGTTTATCAAAAAAATACTACGTAATGCATACAACATAATAATTTTTAGTGGATCAAACTATTCTCATCTATAACCAAGCTAAAGTTTTTCACACATAAATTGTACCAAACCGCAGGATTCTTATACCAAAAGCTTAGCATTACTCATCACTTCCTGTTATTGGAATATATCTGAATATTTAAAAACTATTTTCACTCAAATTTTATAAACTGAAAGAAGTATCGAAAAATCCTCAATTCTATTGTTCCAGGTCTATTACTACAACCAGCAACATTCTTGATTCGATTAATCCAAGTACAAGTCAAGCAAATAGCTACAATAGCGAAACGAATAGTGTTGGGACTGTGGGACTATTGAAATTAGCTGGATGTAACATCTATGGACGTATGTACCGTGTAGGAAAAATCATTACTGAACTGTCGGGGCCATGTTTACAGTGTCGTTGTACGGATACAGGAGTGCAGTGTCATAATTTACATTGCTAATATTAATACAATATATCTAGATATTTATATTAGTATGTCTAAATAAATCAGTGTGAACGAGAAACGCCTCAAGAGAATAGTGCAGTCAATCTAGCATATCTCCTCAATGACATTCATAATGGCATTTATTAGAAGCAATTTTTAAGAACACACGTCATAAAACAAGCAGCATGAGAGATCCTTCATTTAAATTTCGAAATAATTAATTTTAAATTTGTTCCATAAGTGAGTTTTTTGCTAGATTGACATTTTTTTCAAATAGAAAAGGATATTTTTTCGTGCGCCGTTCACTGTATGACTATTTTCAATTAGTGTCCGATCGAAGGTCAGTTATTTAACCGAAATCGATATTCGTCTGTTACTTTCAGCTTTTACCGAAGGCGAAGCCGAGTGTACAACTGGACTGAAATACTTATTATGAGCAGTACAGACAAAATTGTTATTTTTCAATTGAAAAACCACCCCCGTTCATTATATTTTGCTCGTTTATGTGAATCGCTGGATGGGATGTCATTTTCGGCTTCGGCCCTTTTCACATCAAGACAAATATACGGCCAAAGGGGCTTCTTCCGACCGAAAGTGGCAAAAGCTGAAATCAAAGCTTCAGTCGGACACTACTTTCAATAATATAGAAAATTATATTATTATAAGTAAACGAGTGAGGATTAGTAGGAAAACTAAAATTCTTGAAGCGAAGTGTTATATACCTGACTATCATAAACATTTTTATTTTTAGTGAAGAAACGATTTGGCATATACATAATTAGTATTATCTATTTTTAAGTCCTTATATTTATATCATAAGGCCCATGCCTTTTTTCCATGAAATGTAATCTTAATATATAATGATCTCACTTGTTATTAGTCTCATCCACAAGGATCCGTACAATAAGAGATGTTTAAAAGAGAAGAATTTCAACAACGTGACAATAAATAAATAGCTAAAAACTACGGAGCTCACTCTATAATTAATGAGAATAAAGAATATGGATCATATTTTCGAAGAATGTAGATCATTTGAACAAAATATATTTTATCATTCATTTTTTAAATGCTCTCAACCAACACTGTTTTGGAATACACTGAAATCAATGATTAATTGCATCATCAATCTCATTCTCAAATGAAAGCGTATAATTTCATCAATTCATTATTTTGACAGGAGGTATACTTGAAAATCCTTGTGTTGTGACCACGAAGTATAGTATATATAGGAGTTGAAACGAAGCGCTTGTACACGGCACAGATTCTTATCGCCGAACGAAGAGAGAGATGGAAGATAGTAGGCATGTATTAAGATGGAACAACTCTAGACAATCACATAAAATTTTTAGTTCATTTATTATTGATCAGGCTATATTTTTTTCAAATCAAATGATTTTTCATAATGATTTGTACTGCGATTTTTAAAAATAAAAATCATGAATTCACTTCAGATAAATACAGACATTCCTTTTACTTCCAGCAAAGGTACAAATGCGCATTTTGTGGAGAGCTTGATTTACTCAAATAAATTGACATCCGAAACGTCCTATGTGAAATTAATAAATGATAATCTATACATTTTTCAGAATTTTAATGAATAATGTATTATTTTTGATTTTAAATTCTGTAAATATACCTCTAACTTTTTTAATTATTGCGATTCTCAAACATCCTGCTACCAACTGATTTATTTATGATTGAAAATCATTTTCAAATACTAACTTATTCTATTCTTAAAATAGTTAATTTTTTTCGGAAGAAAGTGAACTTTTGCATAGCTTTCATTCTAAACTCAACGCGCTACTTGAAATTCAGCATTGAAATTAAGACTAACAACTCGTTAAATTTTCTCGACCAAGTACACATCACAAGAAGTAATAATTTTACATATAAAATTTTCAGAAAACCCACTTACACAGCTGATTTTATTAATAATAACTCCAACCACTGCTTGCAACACAAAACTAGTTGAAATTAATAAATTGTGTTAGATTTTTTTATAATTGACTTTCTTTAATATCAATGATATAAATTTCAGAATGGTGTCTCACGTTACTAGAAATAATTATTTATCAGCATTTGATTGACATAGGAGGAATAAATTAAAGAAATATTGAAAATTATCATATACATCAATTTTCTTAATCACATATTCACAAATAAATACTAAAGATAACAATAATAATAATCGAATATATCAAAAAATATATATATATTAATGAAAATAACCAATCTTTTCGCGGTACTACACGTCTCCATTTCATTATTGTCTTTTCGTCCTTCGGAGCACTGAAAATAGATATTTTCTCCTTACTTGGGTACCCACTATTGCAATTGGGAATAAAACATTTGCTTCCCATTCTAAAGTTAAATAATTAAAAATTCCAAGCTTCAAATCACAGACTTAGCTGCAAACTCAATGGTAGCAAATGCTGAATGCATTGAGAAACATGCCTACTACCTTCCATGTTACACACTCAACCTCTGTCTCTAACGCGATAAGATATTGAGACACAGCTGGTATAGGGAGATAGCATAGCGTTTCACCGGCGTGGTTGTGACCTTTTAGCTTATCGTACTGTCTGTATTTATTCCTCTGATAAAGTCCAGAACGAAGATTTTCTACCCTGCGAATTTTTGAAGTGAAAACTACTATAGGCACGTTAGGCAATTTCTGGATGGGTAAAATGTTATGAGTTCGCGTCAGCAACATGCTACTGGCACTTGCGTTTAGCAGGGAGGCCGTTATCTTCTATCTTATTTTCATGAGAATATCTTCTATGTAATGTCACTGTGTTCGCAGCTCAGTCTAGAGAATATTCTTGTAGATTTAATCAAATTTGTTTTATGCAAGTGAATTTCAACAATAATTTAGTATATTATATTCATGAGCAACTGGCTTTCACCCCCGACTTCGTCTGCATGGAATTAGTATTGTGAATAGCCATTTTTCATACTCCAAACTTTCTCCAATCTCCATACTTGAATAATCAAAAAAAAAAAATCAAATTGGTGGATTTGACGGGAAAAAGTAATATCTACATAATAAAATGTAAGTAAGTAGGTCAATGAATGAGGCGTTATTATTTATAATTATTGTTATTCAACACATTTTTATGAGCACCATTTTCAGCTTTCCGTCTTTTGTTCAAACATGAAGATTTGGTGGGCTCAGGATTCATGAGCACGCCACATACAGTTGCCCATGGGAAAAAACAGTATTTTTCCTTGAGCATTGTTTATTGTCATCGCGAATGCTGCTTTCAGGGAAAACTGGACTCTTTTGAACTGGAATGGCAAATCGGTCAGGATTATTGGAATACGGAAAATTAGTACATCTTCACCCTTTACTATTCCTGTCATGTCATAATTATTGCTCTTACAATATTTCATCCCCAGGTGTGTACCTAATTTGTAGCTGTGGGCCAATATAGAGTTTTAGTACGTCAAGATTTCGCATTAACAGGACTGGAACACAACTTTAAGCCCCAACTTAAGAGATGACACCCCTAACAATTTCAAAGAGTTGAGAAATTCTACAGGATAGAACGTCACTTGCTCAATGTCCATGATATTGTCTATGGACATCAGATACTCGACAATATCACCTTCCACATGTAACATGATTTGTTCGTTGATCTGCCCCACAATTTCATTATAGTCAGTGCTAAAATTGCTCTTCCATGTAGCCATTCTCTGTTCCTCATATTAGTATTGAAATCGAGATAGACGTTGCTTTTCAAATCATCTGTTTTGGACAATATTACAAAATTCACTGTTCAAAGTAATCATATAGGTAGTGATCTACACTCCGCCCCCCCCCCTTCGCCGCACAGCCGCCACCCACTACTTAAGAAATGATTGATTCACCTATATCCATTCCAGGATCCAAATTTAAACTAAATCGGTTCAGCGGATTAAGCGTGAAAAGGTAATAGATAGAAGATAGACAAACAGTGATTTTCGCATTTATAATATTAGTACGGTCTAGTAGGGAAGTACTTGTAATGCATTCAATCATTCGAAAGGTATTTCAAAGAATTATATATTTTTCGAGTGAAATCTTTTGTATAAATTAAATCTTATTAATTCGCGCCGTTGACATGATAATGAAGAAGAGTATGAAAAAACATGGCCGCCTGAAGACATCTTCCAATTTTTCTACGTAGGATCCAAAATCTAAACAAATATGAAAAATCAGTCAGTGCATATCAGATCACGCACATTGAAAGGTGTCGTAGTGGGGAAGAACGATCACTATTTCATAGTATTTCTTAAAGACACCGTAAAAAATAAAATAATTTCAGCGGTCGCTCAGCTCAAAAAAATTTCGTGTAACCGAAAATTTCCTATTTTCCAAAAACTACCCAACATATCTTATTCAAACCAAATTTCGTTGAAAGTTATTCAAGTTCTACCACCTCACTTTTTTTTTAAATATCCCACCATATAGTTGAAAAGTTAGAGGGGGGAAAGGAATATAATTTTAACGATTTTAGAAGAGCATATCTCACCAACTATTGGCTTAAATGAAAAAGTCATGCCGATTTTCTTTCTTATTGTTAGTTCAATTACTACAATTTTTTTTTAGTTTTTTCAAGTCCAAAAAATCTTCCAAAATTTATTTATTGCCAAATTGGATTAATCTGGCCGGTATTCTAATTCAAAACATAAATGTTTGTGGATCATGATGAGAAAATGATAAATTTGTAATAATTCAATATGGAAAAGACGAAGATTTACCATAAACAGGAAAAAATTGACACGTGGTTTTCGAGACCAAGAAGCTTGGAAATCTCTGTTTTAATTGCTAAGGATTCAATCTCAAATTTCTTTATTGTCATCTTCCATTATCTTTTCAACAGCAGCATTTTTGCGGTTACCTTAAAAGATATCCTTGTGATTTATTGATACTGAGCAAAACTCCTTTTTTATTCTAACTCTTCATACCAGCTATAAATTGTATCAAAAAAAAAGCGCTCAAGCCTTTTTCATAATCATTATTCGAAAATTTTCTCTGATTTATCACATATTTTGATTATCAGTGATACATTGAGTAAATGATTCACCAAGATTTAATAATAATAAATAAACAGTTAAATAACTTGTCATAACTATATGAAATGGTAGTACTACTTTCATTTTCCGTGAACTATCTTATTTTCTTATTCTCAATAATTATAGCAATACCCTCGTATCAAATAGTCAAAATATAGCTTCTAGGAAAATTTATTTATTTTGAATACTAATTTTCCTAGATAGCTCATTTAGCATACATAAAATTTGTATTTTTTATATTCTTAGTAGTCAATAGTGGAACCAAGAAGTCTAGAATAATATTTATTTATCATTGCGGCATGAGCATTATGATCTATTTGGAAAGAATCTCACCTTTAAAGATCCGCCTTTGAGAAAAATCGTTTTTCACGGGCAAGGTGAAGATGTAATATGCTTTTGCACTAAGCACATGGACAATAACTCGGAAAAAAAAGAAAACGATTTACATTTATGCATATTCATGCACTTTGACATTTCAAGCTCGATATATTATATAGATAAATATACAAGCGCTAGAGGAACGCTGTTTAAACTGCGCGGAGCAGCCTCCAGTTGCTGCACCTCTTTTTTACCTCACCCCCACCACTATCGTTGAGCCTCCTGTATTCTAGACTTCTTGAGTAGAACTTTATTCAAAAACAAAGCTTGTTGTACTGGTCAGTATAATAAAAAAAATGTACCTACCAGGAATCTTTTTATAATATATACTTTTTAAAATCTCCATATGTCTTCTGTCTTATTGTTTCATCGATCAATCAATTACGCCTTTCACTCATTTTCTGGTAATATATAAGATATTAAACAATGCAAAATTTTATACTCTGTACTCGCTTAGATTTTTATAGGAAAATTAAACAAGAGGCAATACAATCTTCAAACTGATTACCCATCATAAATCCATATTTATTTTTCCACTAAACTCTGAATCACGGTCGTATATATAGGTCTGGAAATCCTAACATTCGACTTGAGTCACTTACGTGTCGTCAGACTCGTAGTTAATCTCTCCGCTACCAGGTGGCGCATGGGTCTAAATATGCTGACACGATTAGGCGCTAAATCGTTTAAATTTTAAGTCCCACCAAATATAGTTTTCGGTTGATAATAACCGCATATTTTCAATGCAATATTCAACTCAAATCTTACAACGTACACAATGACAGTCGCTAGAGAACATCCCTTGACTCATGTGCCACCCATGACGATTTTTGGTACTACGCGACAGTCGACACTAGCGGACTCACTTCTCATATAGGAAATAGCCTCGAATTTACAGACCTGTCTATACGACCGTGCTCTAAATATAAGGTGCTTTCTGAAAAAAAAAATTCCATAAAAAGGTAGACAGAACTTTTTGACACAAGAAAAATTGGAAGAATATATAATTAATAATTGAACAATATCCGATTTTATCTTGAAGATTTTAGTTAATTGTTTGCACTCTGAAATGATCACTTGCAATTTCAATATTGCAAGCTATTAAAGCATTTGTTTGCACTTTGCAATAATTAGTTGAAACACATACATATAGGATCATTGAATAAAAAATCTGATGTGGACATCACATAACTTTCTTGTTCACCTTCTGACTGAATAATAGGCAGTTGACACTGACATTAACATAAGGTGAAATCGATTGAAACCAAAATTTGAGGTGAACATTTAGGTGCTTCAAATACTAAAATTTCGAATTTATGCGTAAAATTAAGAAAAATTGTCAAATAAAATTCACTTCCGGTTCAGCAGATTACTATGAAAATATGAAGCTATCATTTGATAATTGCTTTCAATACTAAATTTAAATATTCTACAGTTGATCATTCTGGATTTATGCGAAAAATTCGACAAACTGTGTAATAAACTGCACTTCCGGCTCAGCCAACTGCAATCATAATGTAAGGTGTACAACTAGATGTTATAAAAGTGCTTAATACGAAATTTCAATTTTTTACGGCCGATTATTTGAATCTATGCGAGAAATTCGAAAAGACTTATGTTTAAAGTGCACTTCCGACTCAGCCGATTGTTACAAAAATTAAACATAACTATTTAGATGCTACAGCAATTCCAAATACTGAATTTAAATATTCTACGGCTAACCGTTTTGAATTTGTGTGAAAAATTCCAAAAAATGTTTCATGTAAAGTGCACTTCCGGTACAGACGTTTGCAACCACAATGCGAGGTGCACAAATAGACCTTATTAAAAAATACAAAATTTCAACATTATACGTTCGACTTGAGATTTACGAGTTACATACATACAAACGCACATACGTACCGATGTCAAGCCTAAAAAAGTTGCACTATTGCTTTTTCTGTCACGAATGTGTATTGTATATATTTGTTAAATGTTAGCATTATTCATACCATGAAAATTTCGGACCTCAAAACCACATGTGTACAATTTATTCAAAAACTATTATGTATTTAAACTCAATA
Source organism: Dromius quadrimaculatus (assembly GCA_963989225.1). Lineage (NCBI taxonomy): Eukaryota > Metazoa > Arthropoda > Insecta > Coleoptera > Carabidae > Dromius > Dromius quadrimaculatus. The sequence goes on along the minus strand of OZ022325.1, from coordinate 52,213,876 downwards.
TTGGCACAAACAATACATTTATGGCCAGTTGCACCGCCGTCCCTTAAATTTTTAGTGTCGCTTAATTGAACAATATCGTATCAAGACTCAAAAGTCAAATAACATATATATTTTACGCGGGAGTCTTAAATATATATAGGGAACGTGCGGAAACAATAGATGACAGCCGACAGTAACGACACTGCGCAAATAAAAAATAAACTTTCCAGACCTGTGGCATGTCTCAATTGGTCTGGCTTGTACCACGAGCTCTGTTTTTAGCGGTACTAGGAGCATTGTGTCAAGATGCGTTTTAACGCAATCAGAATTTTCCAAATACTTTAGAAAATAATCTTCAGATACAAATTACAGAAAACACATATGTCTACAAAATGTATTTGCATACTTTCCATTAAAATAGGTTGAAATATTTATATTGCCTAAAAACTTTCCTCAAATAACACTGTTAGTATAGCCAAAAACATAGCTCGTGGTACCAGCCAATGTAGACAATATGTAATACATATTATCAAGGATGACCACTGATCTCTATCTATATATAACTGGATTGACGATCCATACGGCGAAAATTTAAAAAGTGTCTCTCATTGAAGCACACATTAGCGCCACAGAATGAGTGACTAGTAACTAAATACAGCAAATGCTTGCGCGACTGAAGCGGTAGGGTGCCAAACCAATGATCTCTATATAACTGGATAGAACATTCTATTAGAAGTAGTAGAGTACGCTTAGTAAATTCCACAGTGAAAATATAAAATATTCACTCATAAATAAAAATCAATTTATTGTATGTACCAATCAAATGATGATATTCAAAAATACTGGATTTTTTTTTTTAATTCACGCCATATGGATCCTCCGTCCACTTATTTAGAGATTAGTGGAGTTTAGTTCTAGGCACTTATTTGGAGGCGCCAGCGTATGTTTCAATTTCTTTCATTTCTCAACTACAGGATACTCTATGCAGTTATATAATAGAGATCAGTGAGGATGACATTTACTCTAGATGAAACATACTATATTTGTGTACATTATTTGTTTTAAAGCCGGCAGGACAGAAAGAGAGGTACAAGCAAGGACAACATATACTCTGTCAAGAGTCTAGACAAGCAGGTAGCTGTTTGTTTTGAAGCTGACAGGACAGAAAGAGCCGTACAAGGATAGAGATATGTTTGATCTATTTCAAATATTGGTTGCAGGATGTATATAAATAAAAAACCTTATCAATGCCTTATCAATAAATGTACAAAAAAGAATTAATAAAATTTATTTAGAAAAATTAAAGCAATAATTATTTGTTCAACAAGTACAAAAAATGCAAATTTGCTGTAGATTGCGAAGCCATGACAACTTGTTGAAATACCAAAAATGGACTACTTTTGTATGTAGTCTAGTGTTACAATATGGCGTCTTATTCAAGCGATAGAAGAAAAATTTAATTTTTTTTCTTAATTATGATTCAGAGAGAATTGAAACTATTTCTGTCATGATGATAAATAATAATGACAATGTGCTCTTGTAGCACAAGCAGTATTTACTTCACTTTATAATAGAATTTCTGAAATGTTTAAAGGTCCATTCACAACCGAACTTGAACATGGGACAATTTCATGCTAGCTTAAAATTCAAAGCTAAGCGTGAGTTCAGTAGTAATCATTCACAACTAAAATTTTTAGTCTACTTTACGTTCGGATTGCAATGTTTGCAATGTACCAATTTTCACTTCAAGTCGCTAGCGAATTGGCATGCATGCGCATTACATCTTCTGATGATTCAACATGTGTTTTTGACGTTTAAAATCAAATAAATGGATAGAAGCCATATGCAAACAGTGAATTGACGTTGATAGAGCTTGTTTTGATATTTCATTAATCTATCATTTCTTTTCTCTAATATCGAGGAGAAATTATTGAATTTAGATATATCAAGTTTGAGATTATATTTTTTTACCTTATAAGTTCAATAAAAACTAAAATTCAAGTGAATAGATAACTGTAACAGTGTAACTAACAACTGCTCTTCATGCCCCGCAAGGAATTGACCACTGAATTTGAAAATATATTTTTTCTACAGTCACTATAGAATGATATCCATTCCACACGCTGTAGCGTGCGGAATAGGGGTCATTCCGCACGCTGAGGGATTCCTAAGAAAGTCGCGTGGCGTCACGGAAAAACTGTTCCATTATTGTCATAATTTTGATTTTCTTTTCATTCCTCTTCAAAATGAAGTCAATATGAGTAGTTTTATCAACATTTTTGATGAATTAAAATAACATCCGTCACTCGTGCGAATCGATCATACCATGCTCATGTGAATTCTGCCACTCGACTTCGTCTCGTGGCTGAATTATTCACATTCGCATGGAATGATCTCCATTTCGCACTTGTATCGGAATATACTATTTTCAAACGAAAAGAAGAATAAAGTATTTCATATTTGCATTATTGTGTATTTGTTTTCATAGATGGCATTACAAAATTTCAAGTAATGTTGAAATTGGTTGTGAATGCTACAAATTTTAACCCGGCGTAATTTGAACTTTGAGTGCAAATTGAGCAGAGTCTAAAGTTGTTGTGAATACAGCTTAAGTATATGGATCAAATAACACTCATTTGTTATTTCCAAATACTTTTTCACATTTTAGCAATATATTAATTGATGGGTAAGACAGAATCAATAAAATCAAAATCTTCTAGTATTTTATAACAGAATAAGATCCACTATTTGAAGGACACACCTGAAAAAATTTTTTGCTAGAGCTGTCATTTTTTTATGCCTTATGAAAAGAAAAAGTAAAAAATCAGTATATTCTCCTATACTGACACATGCTCACAATAAATTTGAATGTGCAACTATAAATTTTATTGAGGCTAGTTTTATTTAATGATCTATACATACTTTCAGAATTATATCATAATAAATTGACCTTTTTTGGTTTTAATTCTGTATATTTTATTTTATTTTTGACGTTTCGACTTTCTAACCGAAAGTCTTCATCAGAAAAAATGATACAAAAATAAACAAGGCAAGAAGGTATCTAGATAATTAGAAATTAAAAATTGAAAATGGATTCCACATTTAGTGCAAAAAGAACAAAATTCCTCTGGCATTTACCCAAAGTCTGAAGAAAAACCACGTAAAAACCTCAACAGAGGAATCAACGATATGAGTCTTGACAATTATCAAAAAGAAAAAGATTTAATTGATATAACACATTAGGACGATGTCCCGTTTCTGCAACGCACAAAGTTCCAAGGTCCAAACATGCCATAAAAATTTTTTTTAAACGGAAAAACTGAGTTTCAATAATCTACATCTACATGAATATAACAAAAACAAGTGTCAAGACAAATATCTCACAAATCAGGAATAACTATTACAAATGAATAAAATAATATGAGTCTTGACAATTATTATAGTCAAAAATGAATGAATTAATATAACATACAAGGACGATGCCAGAGGAATTTTGTTCTTTTTGCACTAAATGTGGAATCCACGTATTCACATCTAGTTATCTGTATATTTTCAATTTTTAATTTCTAATTATCTAGATACCTTCTTGCCTTGTTTATTTTTGTATCATTTTTTCTGATGAAGACTTTCGGTTAGAAAGTCGAAACGTCAAAAATAAAATAAAATATATAGAATTAAAACCAAAAAAGTCAATTTACTAGTTTCATTTGATATTATTTTACAAAAAAGCAGACAAAGACATATCCTGCCGCCTCTTCTTAGATCCGAGACATTCTCACTGGTTCTGTGTTCTTTCAGTACAGTATTTGTGTTTTACTGAATTGTTCTTTTTCTTGTTAATATATTTTTATCTATCACAACAGGATATTATTGCGCTGTTTTATCCATAAATCTATTTTATTTGCATTTGCTCTTCTTGTTGCTGCATCTGTTGTTCTTGTAGTTGCTGTTGTTCTATATGCTGTTCTTGTTCTATTTGCTGTTGCTGTTCAAACTGCTGTTGTTGTGCGTTGTGCTTCTTTTTAATGTGAAATAAGAGATAGCTTCGATGTTTGAATTCTTGATCGCAAAATTGGCAACGCTGTTGTCTCATATTGGAATGAGAAATTTTGTGGCTACGTAGCGTAGAATTGTCAGTAAATGCTTTGTTGCAAAGTGGGCATTTATACGGTTTTTCTCCTGTATGAATTCGCATATGAGTATTTAACACACTATTGTTTGAATATTTTTTCCCACAAATTGTACACACCACCTAAAAAATGAACAAGATATTACCATTATCATAAATTTTAAATCTTCTTAAAATAAATTATAACAGAATCCATACCCTTTTGCCTTCGTGATATTGCTTATGAGTTCTCCAACAGCTTTGAAATTTGAAAGTTTTATGGCACAAATCACACTTCCATGGACGTGCGTCACTGTGTACGGCGCCATGTTTCATTAATGAATCTTTTGTTCGGAACGCTTTGCCGCATACTTCGCAAGAAAAACGTTTTTCCGCTAGTTGCTCCGGTGTACGTTGATGTAATTTTCGATGTTGTTTTAACGATTTCTCCCATTTGAAATCCTGAAAATATCAAATTTTTCTTATAATAATCATGGTAACACAATAGATGTACAATGTGCAGGAACAGAGAAAAGTGAAGTATACACAAGGACCGCCTAAGTATACATTGGATAATTCTTTGGCATACATAATGTCTAGTACTGTACTTTACGGGCAGATAGCGTTCATTCAAACACAACAAAATCGAAAATACACGACCAGATTATTGAAAAAGGTTCCGGTATTTCACAATTTCTGATTTTTTATTATTATTTTAATTTTATTATCTGTTTTCGCCTCAAGCATGTGTCGTAGATTCCATTTTGAAACTGTGTAGCCGAATCATAGGATACTCAAGTGACAGATAAGGCACCAAGCTGCTGAATGCAGAATAGTTGTCTGCCAATAATGTATGTTGTCACAAATATGAAATGTTATTAGTTTATCTAATGTTTATTTAAGTTTATTATTTATTTAACAAATAAAAAAATGTTTCAGAATTTTCATTTTCATTAAATACTTTATTGTAATTACGATTATGGTTAGCATTCGCGAACAATCTAGAAAATCCGGGCGTTGAAGGCGTCAGATGTCTCTAAGCGCTGCAGATATCAGAGCGAAACGTATCTTATGGAGATAATCATTTTAATTATAGATGTTCTTGAACAGGATACTTCTTGTTTTTGATTTGTTTGAATACGTTTGAATAAGCCAAATTTTATATTTTTTTATAATCCAGTTCAATAAAATTAAAATTGATGAAGAGAATTTAATTTTAATTGTTCATTTAAATTAATTCTTACAATTCTTGATATTCAATTGATTCTCCAAAGCTCATACTACCGCTATTTTGAAGCAGTAAATCCGATTTTGCTTATCTTCAAACTTGACCAAGATATTAAAGATACAGCTATTCATAAACATTGTTCTCTTCTGGTTAATCTTAAAACTTTGTACTTCAGATAATGGCGAGGCATAAAACTTACTTGGAAACAGATTTCACATTGAAAAGGTCGTCCTGTAGTATGCTTCACATGATGACTTTTGAGTGAAGAAGGATCTGAAAATGTTGCGTCACATTTATCACATCTGTGTGGACGTTCACCTGAATGAATACGCATGTGCGTTTGAAGTGTGACCTACAAAAATCATAATTAAGACAATTTATCTGCAACTGTTAGAATATAGATGCATTAGATATTTAGTTTCAGACTCTAAGATTGCTCATTATGCAACTAGTTGAAAAAATATAATTTACATAAGTGGACTACATTCTTATCCGTTCCACCTTTGTTAGGCTCTTTTTCCATTTTGTAATAATCTCTTTTATTATAGCAAAGGGGCGATCATGTGACTTTTTTGATACAGGCAATCTCTGTTTGGGAGACAAACGTCAAACTGACAGTTAGTTGTTTACTTTCAGTTGGTTGTTGAACGCTTGGCTCATACAGTTTCAATGTCTAGTAGCTGGACATTTTCTAAAAGAATGATGTCTTTTGTTTCGAAAGTTTACCTGGTGATGTGAAATAGGCATGAGGAATAGTCCATAAGTTTTGATGGACAATATGTAAAAATTATGATGAAACTAATTAACTCAAAACTGAGAGTTGACTTAAATTGTTTCACGAAACGGGCTGTTGAAACTGACACCAACACAATAATACACATAAAAATAATAAAAATAATACAGCAGACACAGCACATACATAAACAACTAGGTTTTTCTTCATATCAACATCAAAAGCAAAAATTTAGAATTAAATCTAACACAACATACGTAACAATAAAAGAAATACTCCAAAAGTCACAACATATAAAAAAAAAGTCAAAAACATTAATAAATACCAGCAGCAAAAAAATCAAGCAAACAAACAAAGAAATAAACAACAGTTACGAAATATAACTTTGACTTTTGTTCCCCAAACAGGGAAAAGTCATGTAACAAAAAAAAGTCACATGATCGCCCGCAACCTATAATCTTTATTTTTACGATAAATGTTCTTCACAATAAAATGTAACAAAAAAAATTTTTAAAAATTCCAATAGCTTCCACACATTTTAAAGATAAAATGAAATTCTAATATTCGACGCGCGTATATTGACTTTGTCAATTTGTTAGTTAGAAAGCTCGCTTCCAAATATTTTTTGAAATTTCATCCTTTTGAAAACTAGGTTTCATTATGCGCCCATAGTTTTGATTTTTCTGTAGAAAATAGAATGCAGTAGAAGCGGCATTGGACTCCGCCCATTCTTTTCTCGTGGTACAAAAATTGCAATATAAAATGTAAGAAATAAAAACTCTTCTAGATAATTTGCTCGTGGATCATTTAGTAATTATGTTAATATGAGTATATAGATACCGAAAAATCATACGCTAGATATCTAGGACACTGCAATTTTATTATAAATAAATGTTGACTTGTAGGAAAAGCCACTTTGTTTTATTTTTATTTGTTCTCTTGTCTCTGAACAAGCAAAAAATAAAGCGAGACATGATTATAACTACTTTTCAAAGATATACAGACAAATTCCTAGAATCATAGAGCTTCCAGAAAATACAAGAATTAAAAAGATTTAAATTCAAAAATATTGTATCCTACAAAAATTCAGACCTGAGAATATTTTAAACATTAATTTGCATACAAAAAATTCCAGCTAGTATTGGCAAAATTTGAGAAATAGTTAATATCATGAAAATTTTGACTGCAAATATGTCATAGCCGATTAAAAAATTTAATTATTCAAAAAAATATTTTTCTCAACTTCTTTCATATTTTTTTAATTGTTGATCAATTTGGCGCTCTCGAGTTGCGCTTGTGCGTGACCGCTCGTAGTTCGTAAATTATAATATATGAAATTATGTAGGTTCTCAGATAATCCGATTGTCTACAAAAAATGTTTCATAAATTTTGTTGCATCTATTATCGCCCTCGCTACAGAAGTGATGAAAGATATATTATATTCTCGACAATTCCACCCAATTGATAGAAAATTAGCAACTAAAAAAAATTACATAAATAATCTCACTACAGGCTCAATCTAACGAAAATAATTGATAAAAATCTCCTAACTTTGGAATTGTTTTAACATACAAAAAAATAATTTAGCGTAGACCAACAATTTAATATAGCTTTTTTTTTAATTTTGTAAATTTGTCACTCATTATTGCAGTAAAAATAAGTTAGTAGATTAATTTTTATTTGATTATGATCTGATTAAAATTTCATATATATGCAATCGACGAGCGAATTGTAAAAAAAAATTAATACTTTATGCAACGAATGTATAAAGTGAGAGATCTACACACATGAATTCACAGTTTAGTTAAACTAAATTCAGATTATGAAAATTAACTGCTACGTGTCTAATTGGTAACTAAGCTGGGACACCAAAAACGTTCACTTTACACATAGTTTAGGATGCGTAAAGTACTTATTTCACTTTTTTTTATGAAAAAAATTAAAATACTTTACCTTCAGTAAAAAAGCTTTGCAACAAATGGGACACATGAACGGCCGATCAGGTCCATGATATTTTAAATGTGTCCTCTTGCAACTTAAAAACTTGAATGTCTTGCCACATAATTCGCAGCTGAATGGTCGTTCGTCACTGTGCACTCTGCGATGATTATACAAATTCGGTCGATCGGAAAATGTCTTTCCACACTCATCGCAACTGTAAGGACGCTCTCCACTGTACCGGAGGATATGCTGACGTAAGCCGAGATCAGTAGTAAATGTTTTTTTACATTTCTTACATCTAAAAAAATTAGATTGAACGTCATATTAAAAATTGATAGAAAATCATTTTTCAACAAAAAAAAATTCAAAGGATGGTAGCTGTAGCTAGTAGCTCTGAATATAAATAAGCCTGTAACAAGAAATAAAAATACCCTAGACAAATCATTGCCTCGTTTCCCAATTGAATGTTTTGATTCCGGCTGGTCTGAAAGAGACAGCCAGAGAAAGAGTAATGCATAATTTACTCCTAAGTTCGTTAGAAGATATCCCCATAGTTCAAGTCTCAAATTTTTTCGTTGATGTTTTTTTTAAACAACTGTCTTAATTTAAATCTGCCTTAATCAAGCATGTGAATCCAAGGTATGTGCATTATTTTACTCTATTTGTAACTCCTAAACTTGAGTCTGTCTCTTAATAAAAGAATATACTTATTGTCTATTTTCATTTATTGATTTAATATCTGTAGATAATACTCTTGCATACTTGCTTCAAAATTTATTGTTTCAATTTTTTAAATTATCTGGTATCTCATTATGGATTTGTACTCCTTCAAATAATAACGTCTTACGGCCTGGTTGCATGAATGTTCAATAAGTAAAGAGTTCTTCAAAAATTAACAATATCTAATCGAATATATTTGTCAAATAAGTTGCTAAACATTCGTGTAAGAACTTCGATTTGCTATTGTTTATTTTTAATAAGCTGTTTAACTAATGAACGTTCATGCAACTGGGCAATGGGCATATGTTTGTTCTGTTATTTTGCTTGTAACGTTAAACTTATCATTTTTGCCTAGTTGTGTACACTATCAATCTTGACTAATTCATTCTTGAGGTAGTCTCCTTTAATTTTGTACATTAATATAATTATTTCGATAGAGAGCTCTTTCACACGGAAGTTGAAGATTTCGAATCAAATGTAGTGCCTTCATAGTGAAAAAAACATTGGAAAAAATAATTATGAGAACAATTTTCGACAATGTGACGTGGCTGAATACCACAAATGAGGGTGGATTGAAAACGAAAAACTTGTACCTCCTAGGTTTGAAGTAGATCCAATTCCGTTGGGAGTAGAGGATATTTTATCAACAGAACAAGTAGACAACGATGATATTATGAATATCACTGTCGATAGTTTCGACTCGGAAACCGAGTAAATTAAGTCTTTATATTGTCTTTATCTCTTGCATCATAATTTTAAGATTGAAGATAAATAACCATTTAAGCTACTTCAACGTTGTTGCTATATAAACTCTCTATAATCTATGCCTCTACCAAACTGTGTACAGCTTCTTTATTACAAAATACTTTCTCATAATTTAGCGCTGAATTAACATTCCTCTCATTTTTTTGTAAGCCCCTTCGCTTCCCTTCGAAATGATATATAAGCTAAAATTGATGCTATAATTTGCTGGCAGAAAGATTTCTAGTACAGCCTAAAAGTGGCAGCCGTGTTTTTTCATGTTCACAAAGATTTGAGCTTGATGAGGGGAATAGAGCTGCGCTCTAAATTGGGACCTAAAAATCGGATAATTTTAAGTGTGGCTGCCGCTCTCCTGGACAGGAAGAGAGGCGGTACCTTGTTTTTTTATTATTATTGTAAGCTCGATCTGGGAAGTTTAATACGAAAATGGGTTACACTTAGGGGTGACTGCCGCCCTCCCAGACAGGACAAGGCATGGCATCCTGGTTTTTCCTTGAAGTACTTGACCTTTACTATCGATTGCACTAGTTTTCATCGTAACTTCTATCAGGAAAATTGCACAAAAAATTGACCAAAATTGGCCTTTTTTTCAACACTTAAGTCAGGAACCTGCATTTATAAATTCTGGCATCCTATTGACCACTATGCTCCGGATCAATTCTTACACAATCTGGCCGTAAGTCCGATCAGGGAACATAAAGTGCGGCCTGCTCCCACATCACCTTAACATGCGCAATTATTTGAAGCAACGTCGCTTTTGATTTTAATTATTTTAAAGAAGTTGGTAATAGTGATTCGAACTGAAAGTAGGCTAGCAGTGAAAACAAGAGATACAAGGAACACACAAAATACTAACAATGTACAAACAATATAACTTTTACTTTTCTTCTCGCAGAATATACTGCTTGCGAATAGTTAGCATCATGAGCACAAAATTACTGAAGACTCGCCTTTTGTAAAATTTAGAATTTGACATCACTTCTGGATTTACTTATATCAGCAAGTTTATCACTTAATCTTAAATAATACGTTGAATGAATAATGTGCCATAAGAAAAAGTTGGAGATATAATACAAATAAACATGGTACTGTTCAGATTTAAGGCTTATAAATACATAAACAATTAGTTAATTTTCTTAATAAATCTTACTTGAAATTTTTGTTTCCATCAATATGAATATGAACATGCGACGTCACACCTCTTTTACTTGTATATCCTCTGTTACAAACGTGACAGACATAGCGAGAGCCATCCGACTTTTGATCAGCTTTAGGTGAATAATCAGTGTCTTTGCTATTATCATCTCTGTCATCATCGACAGCGTCCGAATCTACGGACTCGCCTACCGATGACGAAGACTTGGATTTTTGTATGGTGACAGAGCTAAAACAAATACACAGTTCAATTTTTTTTTATTTTGAGTTATATCAGTAGAAAGAGACCAAATTTTGTATGTAATACATGCATCATAGATAAATAGTGGTATAGTCACAATTGATGACAAAAGTAGTCAAAGTTATTTCTATTTCAAATTGTATATGAATCGATCGGGTATATAGTGGCCAACAGGATGTCAGACTTTTCAGGATCCTGTCCTAAGCGTCGAAGAAAATGCCATTTTCGTTTCATTTACAATTAGGCCATAAGTTCGATCAGGGAATATAAGGTGCGGGCGTGCGGTAGGTTTCCTGACTATTATCAAGTAGTCAAGATGATTACTTTTCACATGATGAGAATATAGATGTATACGAATAGAGAAGGTAGGGGCAGGATTTAGTATTGAGTTTTTCTCCTGAACTGAAGTTAATATTGAAATAGCTTTTTTACTGATCTGACACTTTCCTTGAAATTTTGATCAAATGATTGTGAATATTCAATTTATAATCTTTTAGTTTTCGGTTCATATCTTTCCATTTTTATTGCGACAATATCTAAAACAGTGTCAAACGTGTTACGTCGTCTCATAAGACCCCACAATTATTAAAGTAGAGAAAAGTTTCGATTTAGGAGACAAAGAGAGATAGAATTAGAAAGAACACAAAAGAGCAACTACTGTGCACATGTTAAGTGCGCCGTATGGTAATAAGTTGAGCTTGTTCAATTGATACATAACATCAGACATAAATGCGGAATTATATCGAAGATATCGAGGAAGAAAACAAGAATAGAAAAAAAAATTCTGATCTTTCTTACTAAAATTAAAACAAAAAAAATTATTAATACTTTTTTTTTTTATCGTAATTTTAAAATGTGTTTTCAATGCTTACCAAACATTTTGGGAATTATTATGAGACACAGTATTATGTCTAGTTAAACTTTGTTGACATGTATATTGAATATTACACGTATGACAAAAATAAGTTAATAAATCCTGGTTTTCAGTTGTACCGTTTGGGGCTATTTTGTCTTGTATGTCAACAGATTCTCTTCGAATTGGTACCAAGGGAGGAAGTGGTGTGTCTCTTCGGATTGGTACCAAAGGTGGACAGGCTGTACTGGAAACAATTATTTATTTATTATAATAAGGAAAATTACAAATGCAAAAGTAGATATATACATATAAATCACACCTCTTCAAAAAGAGGTTGGCATGAATCCCATTCAACATTAAACCAGCCATAATTATTCGCCAGACACCCCTATCTAAACACATATTTTTTGCTTTATCCACATTCATAGTGCTGTTCCTATAAGTTTGTTTATCTTTCCCACTCAGAAACCTTTTTTTTCGTGCAACAAATCAACGATGATAATAATAATAATGATGAATGCAAATAAAGAGAAAGATTGGGAAACAGTCTCACTATCAATTATTCACCTTTGCCCAGAATGATATAATGATTTTTTTAATGATCAGATGATATTAATTGGCTTTGAAAGACGGCGTACACAACTGCCAATGCTACACTCGGTTGTTAATGAACGAAATGATCTGTTCTCATTATCTGAATCTATTACTTCAAATAATAATACGATATATACTTATTATTCTTTATATAATTTGCAATAAATAAATAGTTACCATCATATAAAATACTAGCGAATTTCAGAATGAAATTGACCATTAAACTGTGCAAGAACTGTGTGTAACGCTGGCTGTCGTCAAAACCATATTTCTTGAATCGATACATTTAAGTATTATTTTTTTTTTCAAGATTTTTCGTTGAATAAAAACAGATAGCACAGAATTATATAAGTATTTAATATTTTTCTATATCAATATAAAAATGTATCTGTTTTATGCAGTAACTTCTATATGTATTATCAACGGTAATATACCGATAGAAAGGTGTATTATCGATATACCGAAGAATTTCACGAATATACTTTTTGTCTTTTGGGGAATTTTTTACGAGACAAATTTGGGGATTCATAATCTGATAATACCCGAGAGCTTTAGCTCGAGGGATATTGTCGTTGATTATAAATCTCCAAATTTGCCGAGTAAAAAATTATCCAAGACAAAAAGTATTTGAGTTAAATTCAAGGTATATGCGATAATATACCGAATCTTGAGGTGTATTTGCAAGGATTATTTCACAAACCATAAAATTTATTGATTGTTATATTTTTTATTATTTTTTGAAAAGCTACTGTGGTATATCGAGTTAGGAGAAAATATTATCGTGATATACCACGTTACCATGCAAAATCACTTGATTTCATTGGTTGTTGCTAAGGTGTGTGATATAATCAACGGTAATATACCGATAGAGAGGTGTATTATCGATATACCGGAGAATTTCACGAATATACTTTTTGTCTTTTGGGGAATTTTTTACGAGACAAATTTGGGGATTCATAATCTGATAATACCCGAGAGCTTTAGCTCGAGGGATTTTATCGTTGATTATAAATCTCCAAATTTGCCGAGTAAAAAATTATCCAAGACAAAAAGTATTTGAGTTAAATTCAAGGTATATGCGATAATATACCGAATCTTGAGGTGTATTTGCAAGGATTATTTCACAAACCATAAAATTTATTGATTGTTATATTTTTTATTATTTTTTAAAAAGCTACTGTGGTATATCGAGTTAGGAGAAAATATTATCGCGATATATTAATGATCTATTGACTGATCTACCTGACGATATAATTCTATCTTTCGCTGATGACACAGCAGTCATATCTACTGATAAAACCTGGCATCTTGTTGAAATAAAAATGAACTATTATCTAAAGAAAATCTCCAACTGGTTAGCTTTGAACCAACTATCCTTAAATATTGACAAAACGATCTACATTACTTTTGGTAATTATTGCGACAGTGTTCCTCAAAATCTTAATATAGTAATTAATGATATTAATATCAAAAAAGTTGAATCTACTAAATATCTTGGGTTATTCTTTGACTACAGAATGAGATGGGAAAGCCACATTCACTACATCATAAATAAAACAAAATATCTAGTTTTTATGTTTTATAAAGCCTCTAAAATTATGAGGACAGAAACTCTACTCATGATTTATTATGCTTTCTTCCATGGAATAATTAACTACGGAATTATTGCATGGGGAGGCTGCTTTCCATCTATTAAAAGCATGTTACAAAGACTTCAAACAAAATTGTTGAATATTGTTTCTAAAAATGAATTTTTAACTGATAAAAGACCTCTGAATCTTGATCAAATTTTTGCTTTAGAATCACTTACTTTCCATTACTATGATCTGAAAAATCAGTACAATATCTCAAACAGTGTTACAAGAAATAAAAGCATATTACTGCCTCAGATATACAAAGCTGTGGGCAGTAAAAATAGCTACATTAAAGCAATTAATATTTACAATAGACTTCCTAATGATCTTAAAACATTATCTAATGTTAAACTTGCGAAGTCAAAATTTAAAAAATGGATCTTGTTAAATATTTAAAATGAAATTTTTTTATTGTATAATCTTTATTTATTATAAAGTTTTTTTTTCAAACTTTTACTAAAGTATACGTCTGTTGAAACTTGAATTTTTCTCTTTTTTTAGTTAAGTTTTGGGTTGGTTTTTTTACTATAGACCTTTATGTTATTTTTCTAGGATGTAAGTTAGTTTTTTAAGTTCGTCCATACCTACGCACAGGTGTTTTTATACCTCTGTAGGATTTACTTGTTTTTTCTATGTATTACACTTGTAATTTTTGGAGCTAAATAAATAAATAAATAAATACCACGTTACCATGCAAAATCGTTTGATTTCATTGGTTGTTGCTAAGGTGTGTGATATAATCAGGATTATAAAACAGTTAACACTTATTCTTCTTATTCTTTGATAAATACTCTCTTTAAATGTAATCTAAAAGTTTCAAATAACATCAAATACTATCACTCAACACTCAACAAAAACATCTGTCAAAAAAATATTGCATCATATTTAAGAGATTGTCTCGAAATCAACGATCTCGAAATAGTCTCTTCGGTTTAGAAAACTATCTGTAACGATGATGTCATAAAATAATTTCTGCAATTGTCCACTAGGTGGTACATGTGTCAAGTATCTCTAAATGGGGTATTGGCGACAAAATTAACTCGTAGCCCTCTAGCGGCAACCATATGAACCTTCCAAAACGGTAATGTGTACAAAGCGTCATAAGACATAGTGGTAGTGTTTTGCTTTATTTGTGTCATATCTTATGATTTTGATTCATTTTTAATTGTTCGTTCCGTTCCTTATTTTTCCCAAATCTAATATTCCTAATAAAACCAGACTTTTTCAAGACTAATTTCCCTTTTTAATCATTATTCCTAACCTCTCATTTTCTCTGATACTCACAAATAACTACCATTATAGATCCTGCTAAACCAAAAATAAGCAATGTGAGCTGTTGTGTGTACGGTTGTCATTCGAAGGCGGCTAAGAATCGAAATTTATGTTTTCATGGCTTTTCGCGAGAAGGCGAAAGAAAAGTTTTTATTAACAATAATCTAGGGGCGATTCAGAACTTGTGGATAAAAGGAAAGCATGGATCTTGGAAATACGAACTGGCAAACCAGTTACAAAACACATGAGAATATGCAGTTTACATTTGTTGCATTCAAGTAACTGAAGAGTTTTCTTGATACTAGCCGGAGAACATAACCCCCAAACCCAAATACATCCATCTTTATCTGCAAATATATGGGTCATGAAAGAATAATCCATAAAACAGAGTAGATAACGGCGAAATATAATCTTGAAATTTACCAGAATGATAAAATACAACCCCCTTCACATTCAAACAAAGCCTCAAATTCCTTTAAAATATAGCATACAATACATACACATCGAATGCGACGTCAAACACATTACCGTTTAGAGCCGCCATGTTTGTATTACAGCAGCGCCGCCGTCGGTAATTTTAGTCGCCAATTCCACTGCTTTTTTTTTAATTTTCTTTCCTGATAGGACATGAATAAATAAAAGTATTAGTGAAAATGCGATTCAAAAAAACCTCGTAGTACTTGAGAAATATCTTTTTTGAATTTGAAAATTTTCCGTGACGTCCAAAAGTCTATTGTGTCACTCAAACGGTAGGTCTTATTCATCATCAAACATTTTGAGAATATTGACGTAGTAAAATAGATGGCGTTAGTGTCTTGCTTATTTAACATCATCTAAATTATTTTTATTATTGTCAGTAAGATCATGAGCAAGTTTAATTATACAGCATGTCTGTGAAACTTGGAGGCCTCTCAAAATGTTTCTAAACAGCATTCGAAAAATAGAAATGATACATATTTCAACTTTTCTGATACCTTACCAATAATTTATGAGTACATCAAATTGCAACGCAACAATATTTTTTCATGAATATGAACAAATCTTCTAGGAATTTGTACACCTATGAAGCCCACTGTTTGAGGACCACAATAGACTTTTAGATTAAATCGTCTTTTTATTAAAACAGAGCAATATTCAATATCATTTTCATTACTTATACTTATTATTTATCCCATATTTTCATATTTTCATGAAAGTTTATCAAATTTTGATAGTAGTGGAATACCCCATTGATCTCAAAAGACTGTTTCCACGAATTAGAATAGATTCTCCGGTGAAAGATTAATAAACTACAATCACTCTTGTGTACATGCTATGATCGAATATTTTCATAAGTATACTAACTTATTCTGCGTGATATTGCCATCAGCTTCAACATTTCTGAAAGCGATGCCAGAATCGGCTGATTCTCTTTGAGATTTAATCTCTGTAGTATCCGTATAATTTGTGCTGAAACAAATAAAGCCAAGTAAGTAGATTTTTCAACATATTTTACAGCAATATCAAACTAGACGATATAAATATAGTGTTTCTAAATGAAAATACATATAAATGTTTTTAAAATTAATTTCAAGAAGCGTTTCTTGAAAAAAGATCATCATGACGTGCCATCAAACATTATCATATTCAATTTTTTAAATGATAAAATATAAAATCTGCTGTGGCCATCACAGTACTTCCCCGATCATAAATTTCATGGCCAGTTTCATCGCATCAAATTATTGGATATTTCTAGGTGACAGCTGTCATTTCAGAGACTAAAGTCCCTAATAATTTCGAAAAATGTTTCAGGTAAATGTTTTGCCAAATTATTCAAGGATCAATTTCAGCTACTTTATATTCTATGATAAATATTACCATTAAAAAGTTCTATCAATAAAGTTTTTGTACTACTTGCCAAAAAAAGCAAATATAAAATTTCAGTCGAAAATTCGTACGGGTTCTCAAATTATCGTGCTTCTAAACAGACCGACAGACAAACCGACTGACTTTTTAAAATTATGTTTTTTGGGGCCAGTAAGTCTAAAACGTGCAGATTCATCAAAATCTCGAGCTATCAAAAAATCATGATTACAATACTGCCGTATTATACATAGACTGATACATAGATAGGTCGGGAAAGTAAAAATGACTAAATAAATAGAATAAGTGTTGCCAAAACAAAAATACTATATTATATCACACGACAACACTGGAATAAGAAATTAAGAAATTCAAGAGAAGTACTATAATTAAAAATTATAATGCCAACAATCGGAGCTATTCTGTAGCTAAATCAATATTCTTTTATCGATCATTATTTATTTTATTCAATGAATACGGATAGCACTGGCAAAAATTCTTAATAACTGTTTGTCAAAAGTATATTCTACAACAAGTATTGGAATATCCTACATTCCAAATGAGCCAAATGAAACTTTCAAAATTTTAAAACTTCAAACGCAACATTTGTAACTGCTTTGTCAAGACGTAACCTTAGTTAGCAAACAACTTCTGATTCGTTGAAAATGATGATGGAATTATTCTAAACGATATACGGACTTATTCTAAACGATGTGTTAGAATGTTACTTGTTCCAACATAATTTTTAGTTGTGGAATGTACAGATTCCAAAACATTGTTGAAGAAAATTGTTTCGATTTGTCAAAAATTCTACCGATCTATAATAAATTAATGATTGTGTTGCAGAACACGGCTGGATGTCTATCAATTTAGGCAAAATAAATTTATTCTCATTAAAAATAATTATACGTGTTTAACAGCAACTTAAAAAATTAATTTTATTCTTCAATATTATTGATAGCCTTGGAAATTTATTAGTATATCCGGTTCATATCGTCTGGAATATTCTCAAATTTTCAGATTTGTATTCAAAATTTCTTGTTATGTTTGTATCTGCGCCAACATAATGATCTTTATCATATTTAGAAATTATCTCAAATAATCGGAGAGCCGATCGCACCTTATGTTCCCTGATTGGACTTACGGCCAAAATGTATATGAATCGATCGGAAATAAAGTGGTCAATAGGGTGTCAGACTTTATAACTCTTAGATCCTGTTCTAAGTGTCGAGAAAAGGCTACTTCTGATCCATTTTTGTCGGGGTGAACTTCCCTGATAGAACTTAAATTGCAACTAGTACCGATCTGTAGCTAGAGTCAAATACTTTAGGAAAAAACTAAAGTGCCACCTCCTATCCTGCTCGGGAGGGCGAAAGCTATCCTTATGTGTAACACATTTTTGTATTCAATTTCCCTTACAATTTTTGTTTTTTTTTCTGTCCCAGGTAGGACAGGGATAGCTCAAAAAATCGACAGGAAATAGCCTTTTTTTCGACACTTAGGGCAGGATCCAGGTTTAATAAAGTCTGGCATTCTATTGGCTACTATATTCTCGATTGATTCATATGCAAGTCCGATCAAGGAAGATGAGGTGCGGTCGGCTCCTGGACTAAAATAAGTCATCTGAATTCACTAACCTGGTATTTTTATTTCCCCAATTGATCAAGGCTTCCTCTACTTCTTCTACATTCAGTTCTAAAGTTGTATCTGCGAAACCATCTATAGAATTGCTATTTTCATCATCAACTAATAGATTATTTGATTCCTTTAATCTTGATTTTCTCAGTGGTATTACATTTTGTGATTGTTCATCCAAAATTTCATTTAAAGTGTCCTCCTTAAGTATTAATAGTATATTATTATACGAGCATATAATGAGGGCTATTATTCACGAAGGTTAAGTTTATGTCACGAGCGTAGCGAGTGGCATAATTAACCTGAGTGAATCATAGCTTATTATATGTGAGTAGAATACTATACTTTGTCCACGACTACTATTGACTTTAATTCCATAAGGTTTTTTTAAACAAGTTTTTGAATGTTTCTAATTTCTTACCTTCATTGCAAGATATTTTTCATCACAGGCTTGAATAAGAAATTTATAAATTTTTTCGGAAGGAAATGTATTAGCTTTTTTCGGACGAAAGCCCTGAGATCTCCGTTTTGAAAGTGACCGCAGTTTTGCCTAGTCTTATATCGACTCCTTGATTTATATTAAGCGTACTCCTAAGCATAGAGCAAAGTATCCATAATATGGATGATTCATATTTTGCAGCTAATTCCGTAAAATATGCCAGTAAAACTGACCCTGAAAATAAATTGGTTTTCTTGGTCGCCCTTCAATCCTTAAAGGTATTGTACACAAGAATGTAAAGATTTCGGGATTTCTCAGGCAACAAATTCAGGGAGGTGACTTTTGCAGCTTCTGTTATCTCCGGTGTAGTACAAGTAGACAATATCTCTTTCTCACTATCAATTTAAATTTTTTACGTATTCTGGATCGAAATTATGACGTTTTCAAATTGACAACAATTTATGCTTCGCTTGTCATGTCATATCAATGGCTTACTTGATATAGTTTATTTAATGTCAAATTTTTTCTTCAAGAGCATTAAAAAATAGATTAAAGTAATATTTTAACAATATTTTTGTGATTTGTATAAAGTTAGCTAATCAAAGTGCATGGTTATTGCCTAGACGTACTGAAAAATGCTTGCCAGATTCATAATATATACCGCGTGCCCTAGGAATTCTATACCCGTGAATAATGATTATTCACTGCTATTATTCACTATGTGAAAAATGACTATCGTTTTGCTTCAGAAAACTCATTTATAAGGTATATATTATGAGGTAGTCGTGGACAAAGTAAATTATTGTTAATTCAAGTACAACTTTCAATCGATATAGTAGGTACTGATTGTCATCATTACGAATAGAAAATAGTGTAACGAATTTATATAATAACAGTAATACTTCGAGAATACGCGGAAGGTGAGACTGACGAAATCCGAATTCGCGTAGTTCTAGGTACATATAAGTGCATGATTTTTTGCTTTATCAGGACCAAGAGTGAGTTGAAACACTAATGCATAAGTATAAGTTACACAAAAAAAGTTATTTCGAGCATAGGATTCATAAATTCTAATAAACACGTCTGACGAGACAATTAATTTTTCTTTTCGCACAGACTTTCTTTTTAGTATGCTTAGTAAGTTTTTATTCCTTGCTTTGTAGCTTCAACGCGTTGACTTTTGGTGTCTATTTTACTGGAGGCGAAGACTAGAAACCGCGTAATTTCAAGTTCGCGAAAATAATAATCACCTTGGAGTGTGACGATGTTTCATTCAAATCTGTTTCACTTGTTTGCTCTTGTTTTATATCAACATTATTACCATAAAATGCAGTAAATTTTTTTCGGTACTCTTTGACTAGATGTGAAGTAGATGAAAAATCTTTTTTACATCGATTCAAAAATAAATTTGAGTTCAAACACATCAATTTAAATTCATAAAATTGCCGTAGTTTTTCTTGGCAATGGATGCATATTGTTGTTGGAAGGCAGTCACTTGGATTAATCTGAAAAAAAAAGTGATTATTAATATTCATACATTCGAATATCGCAGCTTTTTTCCCAATATTTTTATTCTATAATATTTCTCACAGCAGAAAAAATATAATTCTGGATTCCAAATAGTAATTTGTGTATCAAGACCGTGAATGTGATCTTTTTTGGTGGAACCTGTTTTTTGTGCTAGCTAAGGCTGCAATTTTAAGCCTTTTAGGTGATCTTCGCAAAATAATTAAAAATCACAAAATGTGCAAGGAGGTGGGGTTTGAACAAATATCGATGCGAGCGCTCATAGTGAGCACCATTGTAATTTTTAAACTTTATTTCTCTGAATGCGTCATTGCGCATTGTAGTTTAAAAGTGGAAATAATTGCGTATAAAACCGAAAATCATTTGTTGTGTTTCAGGCTGATTCAAGTAAATTAATATAATTTTATAGATTTTCTGTTCGGATCTATAACATCAAAAAACGAGTGAAGTTGGTCAAAGCGGTAGAGTATTATCTGTCTTTCATTATTAATCTATATAACAAAGATGTTTGTAATTCAATTGTGAAATTTGAAGAATTATCATCGATTTGGGATTCATGAATTCACCTCTATCTCTAATTTGTGAGATGTTTCAGTGATAGAAGTTTGCCGGATGCACTTCGCAATCATTTTGTTGTTAATATTGTTAGCAATATATTCTTCAATTTGTTTAATATGGCAAAAAGCTAGTTTCACGTCTTTCTTCAATGTACCCTCGGTAAAAGGGATACAGTGTTCCATACATTCAAACCCGGTCCGCAAGATCTTTGGCGCCATAGTTTAATGTTATCCTGTCAATTTAAATGAATTAAGAAGTTTTCTTTAATTCGCGAGTAAAATTACCGATGGCGGCGTTGTTATCAAACAAGATGTCGGATATAAGTCAGGGAGTACTGGGAGTGTTCACTCTTATGAAGCAAATTCAACAGTTTCGCGCTATCTAGCGAGTTTAGAGAAAGTTAAAATTTTTAGCTGTGTGTGCTAGGTTTCAGAAGCTTTTGCGCCTGGAACTCACTTTCGCATTTATAATAGAGTGTGAGCACAGCCACCAGAGGTCTCGTCAGTTATATGTAAAATGGCGACAGAACAGTGATATGCATTCACTTTATAGGTTAGGTTAACAGTGTGCTGCGAAAATATTCCATTAAGTTATCTGTAATGAAATCTTTAATTTGTGTGTGAAAAATTTTATAAATATAATATAAAATATGTTCTATATTAAGTTATCTGATATTTTTTTGAATTAGTATGATGTAGCGGTAAAAACATTTCAGACACATAGCTTGGAATGAAAGATTTTACAGAACTAAACAAGATTTTCATGCCACATTGTTTATTTGTGAAAGCTATTCATTATCCAATACATTCTGGACGCAAGTAATGAGCATTAAAAAGTTTGATGTTTATTCTAGTGTAATTTTTAAGTAGGTAATGATTTGATAAGTATTTCGTTTTTCCATAGTTGCCAAAACTACACTGGGCATTAATACTTTTGTAATTTATCTTATTTTGAGCAATACAATTTAAATTTTTAATAAATTTACACCGAGTTCCGTACATTTTGTTTCATGAATCCTGAAATATTTCTATTGGAAGTGAAGTTTCTTTAGGGCTTAGGAGATGCTTTAACAAAAATGAATAGAATTTGTTCAAATGCATGAAAATTCATATTCATGTAATCCAATTATTCCGAAGAATTTTTGATTTTCCGTTTTCTGAACAATTTTTTTCTATGCTTGTAATTGCTAATTTATTGGATGAATTAGACCGTTCTCAATTTTTTTTCTGATTTTCAAAGAATCTAGTTTTTGAGGAATATTATAAAAGACAAAAACACTAAAATGATATAATATTCGATTTTTTGTTTCCAATTTTTTGCCAGTGCTTTCGATAGATAAATATGTTGGAAATCGATAAATACTTATTAATTTACTTTTATAACTACAGCACTACGGTACAGAATAATATCGTCTGGATTTCATAGCAGTTTTTCTATTATAAAATATTTCTTAACTCCATGAATATCGACAAAACGAAACAGTCTTTCAAGGCAAAACACCATATGATCTCCAATATAATTCAAATCTATCTCGGTTTTTCTAATTTAAATTTCTGCCGCCAGAGGCCAACTCTTTCGTTAAGGCACTAAATACATGAGTATTATCATCCGCCATTTTGTGCCCTTAGAAAGCGCTTTAGCATATGCGAACAGTGCAGGAAACGCGATGATTGAGTCGAAATAGTTTAATCTTTAGGTAAAAAACGTGATAAAATAATATCGGAATCTATCAAACTATTAATTTTTGGCATGATGTATTATTTGTAATCAAATTACATGCTTCATTTTAAAATTTTCAGTTTTCAAATGTTGAATCAAATTATTCGATTTTCAATCATATATAGTTAGAGTAATATCAAATACTCAGAATAACATTATGGAGTTTTAATTAATATTCTGTAATACAATTTTTGAAAAGAATTTGACAAATTTATTGCATTTCGGGATCTCTTGATATGTAAAACTCTATTGTTTATCTTCAAACTTTGTAATCTTTAACTTTCCTAGAAAAACTTTTATGCATATTTATTGGAAGATTCATTATTTTACTGCTCTAACCCAAGGGATAAAAACATGGAAGTCTACTATTTGCAATTTTTTATATCGTATGTCTTGATAAAAAATTGTGAGTTCGTAATATTTCACTTATCAAAGAAATAATTGATTATATATTATTTATACATATAATATAACTATATATG
This sequence comes from Dromius quadrimaculatus, assembly GCA_963989225.1. Classification (NCBI taxonomy): domain Eukaryota; kingdom Metazoa; phylum Arthropoda; class Insecta; order Coleoptera; family Carabidae; genus Dromius; species Dromius quadrimaculatus. The sequence continues at coordinate 52,190,451 of OZ022325.1, read as the reverse complement.
TATATATGTAAATATATAATATATATCTTATATAATAGGTACCTATGTATAATACATAAATATATTGATCAATTATTGCTTGAAATTGAGGTTAGCCTCTATGATCGTGTCTAAAAATTTAGATAAAAATATATATTAAAATGAACTGAGATAACTTCAATCAAAATTTTAATCTGATCCTTACTTTAAACGGAATTTTTGACTGAATATACGTACTTCTATATGAAATACTTATAATTCGTCAGTGAATCTCACAGCCACAATTGCCGCTAATAATGATGATAAATCATTCGGCACATTAATGACTCACTCCGATACTATTTTCTTTAGTTTTTCAAGCTATTATAACATTGTATCCTTGTCAAACAACGCATTTCCTGTAATGTTTACATTGGTTTTCATATGCTTTCTTTTATTGACAGGACACAAAATGGTGGATGATAATACCTATGGCTGGTACCACAAGCTCTGTTTTTGGCGCTACTAAGAGCGTTGTGTCAAAATGTGTTTCAACGCAATTAGAATTTTCCCAAATACTTTTAAGAATAATCTTCAGATACAAATTACGGAAAATACATATGTCTACAAAATTTATTTGAATATTCTCCTTTAAAATAGCTTGAAATATTTATATTGTCTTAAAACTCTCCTTAAAATAACACTGCTAGTATAACCAAAAACAGAGCTTGTGGTACCAGCCTATGTTTTTAGTGCTCTACTTTCGTCGCTCACTCCCTGCTTCCTATATTAGTTAGGATGTAAGTATTTATACTTCTTCTGATAAGTAAGTATTAAATTTCTTTTCTCAGGGACCTTGGAAAGCGATATTTCAGTTTCTTCTCTTCAAAAATATACGCCATGTCAGTAGCGTTGTGCGCGGCGCGAGCGCCGTCCTGGTGGCGACACTTGGCATCTATTTACTAAGATATTTAAAATCGTGACAACCCACAAATTTTGACGTACTCACGAAATTTGCAAAACTGGCACTCAGAATTAGCAGAAAGTTTGTTACAATGACAGTAGTACTTTGATGCAGGTCTCAAGAAGTTGATTTACCTATATTTAGATCCAAAAGTTTCAGCAAAGGGAAAAAATTGGTACAAAGTTTTCATGTCAGCGACGAAGAAGAAATTAAAAATAACGAAGAAGATAGTGAAATTACAGGAGTTACTTTGTGCGAAACGCCTGGCACATTTAGTGATAGAACAAATCTGAATTTGTATAATTTATTGGTCGAGATATGTGTAAATTATTATAAGTGTAAACATAGTTTTCTACTTGACATGATAATACGTACGTTCGGGTGTACTTCTTGTATGTTCTGTTTGATTATTATCTGAATATTGAATCGATAAACAATATTAATTTTTTTCGTGATTTTAGATAACTTCATCTGATATTTACGAGTTATTTTTATGAATTGAAAATAATCTGTGTGACTATCATAAAAACTTCTTGATTTGGTGTATTTTGAATTCTTCATCAGGGAATCAGCATCATTCATGCCTGATGATTTGATATTTGCTTGCCAGATACGAGTTATCCGAGAACATAATTAATTTAAATAAGTAAAAATTCATTAATAAGGATTCATTCATGATATTTTGTCTTCAATCTATGATCAATGATAATATTGTTTAAATATTATTTTAATAATTCAATATTGATTCTGTACAAACATTATACAATTTAAAAAACATCAACTGCTTATTTCTGAAGCTCGCTAATATAATAATAAGTCTGTGTTTTTTACATGATTGCTGTGAAAATTTAATAATACAGGTAAATTTAGGTCGAAAAATTGTTAATATTAGTTGCAACTGCAAACATACAGCTGCAGTTTGCATATAAATTAACACAGAAGGTATCTGCTTCAAGACTGACCAGTCAATGATTTGGAATCGTCCAGCACAGTTGAATGAATATCATAAGAGTGCAAGGATTGATAGTATGTACTATTGCATAAAAACAAACTGAGAAGATAACTTTTTCATAGTTTCTTACGCCCATTCGCGATTCGGAAATGAATGAAATTTCAGTTCACCATTGCGCAGTTGTGTGTGCGAACACTCAGACACACAATAAATTAAACCTTGTCCCTATGATCTCCACTTTTTCAAAGGATTTTCCATATTTATTTGCCTCAAAAACACAGTTTGGCTTTATGGTCTTTTATATTTGTTTTGACAGCTCTAGTCAGTATTAGTAAAGAGCTTATAACTTCTACCGCATGGAGTCGCGTCCGTCGCTACTGACATAGCGTATAACTAATCAGTTATAAAAATTCAGTGCATATGAATTTAGTCCTTGAATATAATTTTTAGAGTTATTCACAACATGATTAAGATTCTAATCAACTTTAAATGTAAAGAAGAACAAACATTAAATCTAAAATATTTCCTGTTTCTTTTTTAAATACAACCACGTAATCAGAAGTTTGACAGCGAACATAATTATAATAAACAGACGAATAAATAAATGAATATACTTTGTGAATATTTGTTCATAGTAGTTTTGAGCTTGTAATAGCGAAATGAGCGAGATACAAGAATATTCATCTTTATTATTCACTCTAAAATTTCAAAAACTTAATCGCTTTACATGTATAAAGCAGGATAAGATTATTGTTTTAGGTAGTATCCACCGATGGAGAAAAGACTGAAACTGAATTAATTTAATATTCTATGTGGATAGTTCGAAAATGTTTATAAAAAAGGAAAATTATAATGTCATAAAAATGTTTATATCAATTAATCAACGATCAAGTATATGATTCAAACTATATATCCTGATAAAGGTACTCGTAGTTTTCAACTGTCTTAGCTTAGAATAACAACTTATTTAAATGTAAAAAAAACAAATTTAACCTAACTTACTTGAATGTCACAAACAGTTCGAAGTTTGTCACAAAGCCTTACTGAATCTTCATCTAAACTTAATGCATTAATTAATGTGTTCGTGTCGCTTATACACAATCTACATATTTTAGCAGATTCGAGCATTATGTAAAATGAGTATTTCTCAGTCTAGGTTAAAATTCACATAGCTAACTAAACTTCGCTGAAATTCAATTTTCACATCTTGGGAATTCGTTGCATGGATATGGATTAACTTCATATGCGTCAGTTATGATGTTGCCAACTGTGTAAGATACCAAATCCTAATGTAATGTACAGGTCTGACAAATCAGTGATTTACTGAAAATCTTTATAATGTTTTTATGCTACCATATACTTATATAAAAGACTTTTTCTGATTTCTTCGTGTAAATATGTTTATATCTTGTTGACTTTATGTATTTATCTTACTACTGGCAACATTGACTGTCAAATTTCGACAGTTTAGAAAATGAGTCCCGGAGGCAAGAAATACAAATAATGCTCAATTTGTTTGATTACCAAGATGTTAGAAACAAATTTATATTTGGGTGATGTGTGTCGTTTATGCACAAAAACCGCGGTGTCGTTGTATAATTTGTACGACAATGATAATGATGGAATATCATTTATTGAGAAATTTAAAGTTCTTTGCGGGTTAGAGGTAAGCGCATGAACATTGAAATTTCATTTCTTATTTATAAAATAAGCTCTTCAATAATTATTAATCTTTTGATTGGATACTCATAGAAAATGAACTGAATAAAATAGATCTAAAATATTGTCATCGCGCACATAATTCAATGCAATTTGTTCTCTCAATTTTACATTTGTCTATTATTTTGGTAACACGTGCACTGAAAATACCCTATTAATGAAATGAATTCTGTTTCGAAAGTTCTCAATTCCAAACCAGTGAATTAGTGAATATTAATTCCCTACGAAGAGGGAATAGTATATTATGCTACAAGGACCGAACGACTGTCATTTTTGTCCAGGATAAATTTGGCTGCTTTTGGTGAAGACGAGAGCAAAGCCCGAGACAGAGGCGAGGGCGAAGTACGAGGCTAAGACGAGGGCAAAGCCCAAGGTATAGCTCCGTGCAGAAAAATTTGTCCGTGACAATAATGATAGTCGTTCAGTGTCTATGTTGCATACAATACTTTTTGTAACAAGTGCACCAAAGCTCCCTCATTACTAAGCTTTTCAAATAAGTTTGGATGTATTGAAACTACCTTATCGATTTGACAAACAGATTTTTGCAAATGCAATCACATCACAGTAAACTAATACAATGAAACATAACTTACATGATTTATTTTATTGAATGATATTTTTCACATTTTCTGTGCTATCCCGTTCACAATAAATGCACATACTATAACGAACACCTCCTATAATACAAATTTCTTTCAAATATTAATTTGACATATACCAATAAAATAAAAAAATTCCAACGGCATCCATTAATTCCCTGTCAACTGAGAATTAATGAAAATTGTTACCATGGTTTGGAATAGAGCACTTTCGGAGCAGAATCTAGCTCAGTAATAGGGTACTTTCGGTGTACGTGGTACAAAAAAATATATAATTGTGAATCAGGTTGTGAATCATGGATGCCACTCATATTTTTCAATTCCATTGTTATATGTCAAATTGGCATATGTAAAAAATTTGTATTATGAGATGTGTTTTATTACAATCTTGATCGCATTACTTAAATGAAAAGATTTGGTTGGGCAACAATTTTTAGCTAATAATATGATCGTCGTTTTGTTCTCAGTAATGTTACGCGTGTATTGATTTTGCCATGACAATCGAAAATAAAATAGAAAAATCTAAAAAAAATTATAATCTGTCATCACGAATTGCTTGCACATAATACTTTGAGCAGTCCGTGGTTTAGATAACTTTTTCTCTGGGGTTTTATGATATATGGTGCCTGAATAGCGCCTATGCAGAATTTGTGCATAATTTCAGAAAGTTCTCTTTTCGGAACACTTTTTTGTATCTCAACTGTAGCCATCGAGTAATAGCTTGAAAATACTGTTAAAATGTAGTATTGATTAAGTAAAAAAATTAAATATTTCTGTGCCTCGTCCAATCGTGGCATAAAATGTTTTTTTAATTTTGTTTTTGATCCACTTCTGTATCTAATGATGAAACAACCTCAAACCACAACCAAATTAAAGTTTAACATTTCTATATTATCTGGAATTACATGTGTGCCTCGTTAAATCTTGTGCTAATATCGGTTAGTATGTATGTTTCTACACATGTAAATTTTTATTAATTTTGGTCAAACTGTCGATGTATTACTTCATTTTAATGAAACTGTGTGAAAATATTTGTTTTAGTATTAAAATATGAGAATAATTATGACTATTAGCGGTCAGACTCGGTTGACCTTAAAAACCTTATTTATCCGAATATTTATCAATTTATATCATTGAAAAATGTTTATATTGCGCGGTGTGTGTGTGTATGTAAGATGGCGATACCAGCGACTCACTAGTGAAATAAAGTTTATCAGTGGCACTTGAACAGTGGTTTTTATTTCCAATCGGAGATGTTTCACACTAAACTAACGAGTGGGTTTTGCCCGCTCTTACCAAGCTCGGCGAGAAATCTTGAGATATTGACGACAGAACAAACCCAACATGAGGTGTTTAGTTCACCCTGGGTGCGAAGGCACAATATATACATGTTATATTAATATGAATTAATAAATAAAATTTTCAAGGTCAGCCGAATCTGACCACTTATAGTTATTATTGTTTCCATATTTGTAATGCTAGAACAAATCTTTTCATCAAGTTTCATGGAAATCGGAGGTGAAGTAGTACAGCGACAGTTTGACCTAATTTCAAATGTAGTACATATCAATACTTTGTAATATATTGAAATAAATTTTGTGCCGAGGTAGTCGCACAAGATTTGATGAAACATAAAAATATTTTATTTTTTCACTCGGCCAATGCTACATTTTAAGATTTTCTAGCTGTTATTTGATGGGTACACTTGCGGTACAGAAAAATGTTTTGAAGAGAGAACTTTCTTAATTTATGCTGCAAATGGTTTTATCCCGGGTTTTATGGATGGTTTCTATGAGTACTAAAATTTTTAAAACATTTTATTCTGTTTCTCGATCGACCTGATATTTGCAGTCAGCTCTCGGTCTATAACAGTAACATATTCAATGTCTGATTATCAAATAATTTATTGAATGCCTTAACTCAATTTTTTCCTTTTTGATTTTAACTATATTTTCAATTCATTATTCAAGCCAAAAGATATCATCAATCTTTCAGGTGATGTTCATTTATTTCATTTTATCATTTTTAATTTATAAAAGTGAATAAAATCCATTCAAATCTCAATAATCCATATTACAAATGTTTAACTATTCCAGGTAGATAATAACAGCGATTTTCCGAGGAAAGTGTGTCATACATGTCAAAATAAATTAAAAACTTATTATGATTTTCGAAACATGTGTTTAAACTCGCAAGATATTCTAAAAAAAAAGGTTTCAAGAGGAGAATATATCAATAATTTTATTGAGATAAATAATTACAATGAAGATTGCGAAGAAATAAGATATTACATTGAAGTTGAGAGTGATGCAGAAGTTATTAATGAGGAAGAACTACTTTTGGAGGACATTGAACGTTTTTTCATCAGAGTACCTCAGAAAAAAAAACAGTCCAAAATTATGAATAAATCTATGAAAAAATTCAAGAGGAAAAAGACCGAAAATTACGATCCTAACAAAAAACATAAATGTAAAGTTTGCAAGAAGCGTTTTAGTTCTGAATTGCGGGTGAAATTACACATGCAAAGAATTCATAAACAAATATATTTAGCAGAATGTAAAGTCAACTGTCCCAAGTGTGGCATGAAATTCCAACATACACGTAACTTAAAGCGTCATCTAGTTTATCACAACTCAGACTCTTATTTTAGTTGCGAGTTCTGCTCCCAAAAATCTTATTCAAAAAAATCATGGCGCAAACATATGAGAATTCATGACGAAAATATTAATATAATTTGTAAAATTTGTAACAAGAATATTCTATCAAAACTTGCAGAAATTTACCATATGGAATACCATCATACTAAAGAAATTTTGAGAAAGAATACTTTCTTTTACTGTGAAACTTGTAAGACTGCCTTCGAACATTTTAATGAAATAGAGAATCATTGTGCAGTAAAACATTGTTTGAAAATACCACAAGAACATGATTATTCAAATACTCAACAAAATAAAGAGCAAAATACCGATAGAGAAATTTTGAATACTGTAAGATTATCAGAAAATACTAAAGAATTTGATAAAAAGTCTATGAATGATAAATTTGATGAAGTAGAACAAAATGTAGAAAAATTATTCAGTAATACAGTTGAGAGTAATGAAAATTATAATGTTGGTGTTATAATGAATGATGCTATCCTTGATAAAGAAAACAATGAATTCAATACGAATAATGGAAACAGTGATAATACAGACGTTACTGACTGTGATACTAAAAATATTACCAAAAATTCCAACAATTGTGATGAACAATGTAAAAATATCGAACTATGTAGCAGGAATGAAAATAGAGATACATCAATTATTCCTAATTGTGAGAATATAAATTCTACTACTACTGACAATACGCATAACAAAAATTCAATTATCGCAAAAGACCACCAGAAGTCAAATTCTACACACAAATTTCCAAGTATAAATGCATCTGTGATCTTCAAATGTAATATTTGCTCGAGATTTTACAAAAATTTGCCAGATTTGAAATTCCATGTCGATGAATGTTATGCAAAAGTGAATCGTCCGAAGTCTTTCATGTGTGATATTTGCGGCAAATGTTTTTCTACAGGTAACCAATGATACAATTCTCTATAAATCTTTAAGCCTTATGAATTAATAAATCTGTAAATTATGAATAAAATCGAAATTAACAAAAATCAATGTGCCTTTATCAGTTTCTTATGGATTTATAGATCTGTAAGTCTTATGAATCTACAAAGAATTGCAACATATTTTATTATTACCATATATAGCCATAGTAAAAAGTAAAACTGGGAGTCAATTTCTGGAAAATGAGATGATATTGACATATTTCATTGAAAAATATTCCACTTGCATTTAAATTGAATCAGACAAAATTTTACCTCTTATGATAATAGCTTTGTGGGATAGTTATTACATTTCTAGGATTGACCCCCTGGTTGAAATTTTGATTGAAATAAGTTTTTAATACAACAAATTATTTTCTTTACGATCATTATAGAATATCAACATTCTAATATAAATTTTAAATGCGGAATGATTTAATCCTATCATACAGTGTAAGAATAGTCATTTCAACACAAGTGTTAGAATGAGCACAACTAACGACATCTCTTATTTATTTATGGTATCGATAAAATACTAAAAATGCTATCTTATTAGTTTACACTCATTCTAATAACTGGTGTAGCTGCTATATTTTAATTTAAAAGATGAAAATTTATTATTAAAATGCAGAAAATCTAATTTTTAAATTTATCACAGTGACTTGTCGGTAACACAGACTTCAGATATTATTGAGGTTATGTCTGTTGACTTGTGTTGTATTTTATATTTGGAATTATCAGGCTGCATCTATTCATCAATTATAATAATTAGTGAAAATTTCAAATCAAGTTCAGTTAAATTTATAACTTCAGGAGTTTTTGTTGTTTCTCTGTTTCAGAGTTTGTAATATTTTGTTCCTCTGTAAATTGTCGAATTTATGGTCGTAAAGAATGTGAAACATGTTTGGAATAGCTATTCAGCACTCGTGAATATGTCACACTCACCTACGGCTCATATTAAGAACTTTTTCACTTATGCCCCAAATAAATTTCGCGCACGAGTTGCATACAACATTTTTTCTAGACGTCAAAAAAATTACTGAAATACAAAAACTAGTGGAGTTGTTTATAATATCAACGTGCACGAATTATTTTGTGCACGTTGCCATGATAAAATCAGTGCACGAAATACTTCGTGTGCGTTTCATGATGAACAACTCCAGTGCGACATTTCGCATACTAATACTGATGTACAAATGTCATCATGTTTTGACGTCTGTGGAGAAAATATAATAAAAATTCAGACTCAGTCATAATAGTTATTTTTTTGTCCGTCATTATACTTATTATTTTCTCAAAATAGATTTTCAAAAATCTGGACTTTTTGAGCAGTATTGTTACGCAATTGACAAGAAAAAGGATCATGTACTGAGAAAAATTTAATTTTGATGGATTGATTCATAAGATCATAAGACTATTATTAAAAATGTGCACATCTTCTGAGTTGAGAGATCAACTATCATTGTAACACTCGATTTACTAATAACAATTTTTTAGCATGGACATTAACTAACCACAAGGCAGGTCATTCAAATGCGAGAGCTTACATTTGCGATATTTGCGGCCAAAGGTTCAAGTGGCATAATGATCTATCCAATCACAAAAGCAGAATTCATGAAAAAGTACGGCCTTATGTTTGTAAAATTTGTGGTAAGTTCTGAATAAGTTGAATGTAATTATTAGTAGCTAAGCAATAAATTAATAGCACCATTTTTGTCGTACCAATTACAGTTTGGGAAATATCCAAATGATTGATTTATTCATCGAATCATTTAGTCAATGTGTTTGGCAATATTCCGTTGAGTATCCAGTTTCTATTCAAAATTTTCTTGTAGGGAAAAAATGCGGTACATCGGCAACATTGAAATCGCACGTCCGTCTTCATACAGGTGAAAAACCTTACACCTGTGCAGTTTGCGGTGCACGCTTTGCTCAAAACAGTAGCTTGAAGGAGCATGGTTTCAAACACACAGGAGGTGCAAGTGTTGCTTGTCCTATATGTAATAAAGGTATGCATAATTCAGTAAATCCCAAGCATCACATCATTTCTTATAATTTCTTGATGTAATGGAAGGTATAGGTGTAGTGAAATTTTTTTTTATTTTTTTAATTCAGTCCCAAGGATCGGTACTTGCTGAATTAAATACAGACTTACAGCATTGCATTTATTTTGCATTGACGTTTTGTGCTTTTATTTTCGAGTCCATATTAGATGTAGTGATATTGTACAATATTTTTTAATTCTTCTACAAATTTAGTGGTGAAACATGCCTAATACTTTGATTAATTGAGAGTAAATTTAAGTCACATTATAAGTTGAAGCATTCATAAAAATCTAATGCCCGATTAAATAAAATTGGAGAAATCGATACTTTTTTTATTCAACAGATGATAGTTTGACATTTTTGCTGTGATAATCAATACTTTTTGTGATAGATTCGATTTAAAGTTTGAATTTAGAAATTGATATTTCAAATGTAAATTCAAAAATTTAAATTCTTAGATTAAATTCATCATAAACCAGCCCTTAATTTATGTAATTTTCGTCTATAAAATAATATCGCAGTATGATTATGGATAAGTATGTTTATATGTTATAAATCTCCATCAATATTGATACTTAAAAATCTATTGTCCCATGAGAATTAAAAAAAAAATAGTAACTATTTTACTGTCTATTACGCCGTCCTCCCATTTCACATATTGTTTATCGAACAATCAAGCATTACAATTGGCGGACAAACTCTTATTAATTTTTTGTAAACATTTTTCTCGGTCTTAGCCTCGTGGCCACCTACTTTGTACATATGTCTACTACGTGTTCGACAGTTGGAATATCAATGAAGTAATTTATGATCTTCTATTCTACAACCTTTTTACAAATGACTGGCATTTTACGTATCACTGTGAAGTTTTTCCTCAACACGGAGGGGAAAATTCGGTTTTTTGGTCTGCAACAATCTGTTGAAATTTCAAATACACTCTTCTTAATATAGAGAATAATGTCAGATCAATCAATATGCCTGTCTTTGACCTAATCGTTCCGTACTTTTAAAGAAACAAGAAATCCATTTGAATTTACCTGGCCGTTTTCATATTGACATATGTTGAAAAAAAATTTATATATGTTTTTGAAGAATTTCAGTCGGCTCAATTCATTTTGTTGTTCGTTGTTCAATTGTGAAGAATCTAAATTAATGATGTAATAGGAAATTTTTATGTTACGAAGTGTAATAATTGATCTTTTTTGTAAGTATTTCAGACTCCACTACGCCTACGCACGCATCTCAAGAGACATAACACTCATAGGAAACTTTATCCTTGCGACAAATGTGGACGAATGTTTACGGAAAAGAGTAGTGTTAGAAAACATATTATTAAAATACATCACAATGATAACTGACTTGATTTTATTACAATAAAGAATAATTAAATTTTTTACGATAATATTCCTTTTTTATCCCTTTGTTCCATGAACGTGATTTTAGGTAATTGGTGCGTCCCAGTACAACAAAAGAAAATTGTTACTGCATGCAATGCACCAGTAATTCCTTCGTTCAAAAACTCTTATAATTATATTAACTAACCTGAAAGGTTTTTTAAATCTAAGAGGATTTGCAGGCCATTAGTGAACTTAGTTTTCTAACATTTGTCTATTGATAGGTTAAAAGATATGAACAACTTGATAGGGGGTCGAAACGTCAGAATAAATAGAAAATACAAAATTTAAATAAAAAAAAGACACTTCTTTGCTAATTAAACTGGCATAAAATTGTATTGAGTAATGTTAGACCGATTTAAAATAAAGAAATTAGTCCTCTTTGATCTCTCGGTCCTAAAAATTTATTCATTTAAAATTTTTTATACTTTATTTTATTTTCTAGTCTTTAATCATAACTAGATTAAAAAATCCCATCTAAATCCATCCACGTTTATTATCCTCAAATTCTTTGCAAAATTTCACATTTTTGTGGCAAATGTTACTTTCATACAAAATTATTTAGTCAAGCGTTAGTGAATGAATAAAAACCATTCAAAAACTATACATCGTATATTTCTGATGAAGTATTTACTTACTATAAATTAATAACATACTCAAACTTCATCTCTCTATTTTTAAATTGCTCTAATGACCAAATAACCTTCAAAAAAATCAATAAGTGCTTGAATATTTTTGAATAATTTACAATCGTAATAACCATTTGAGTAGAAAATGTTCTATAATCATTTGGTGAATTAATAATAATAGGCATAAAATTCTCATATTATATATTAATCAGGATAAGTGACTGACATATTTACATTTTAAATCAGAGAGATTCACAGATGTTCCAAAATATTAAAGTGGCTGAATGAATAAAACATATAGCATTGACTTTATTTCGGTATTCTTGTATTATGTATTGGAACATATAAGGAAACTATCGAAAAAAGATATTAAATTTCTCCTCTCAATTTCAAATAATCCATCTAAAACGAAGCAAATCCCAAATAACATATGTTCTGAAGAAGATACAATATTTCAATTCTAGCGTTCACAGAAATATTCAGATGTCTCCGTAGTTCGTCAAGCTGAACGAATTTCTTTTTGAATACTACTATCAACTGTACAAAAAATACAATCCCAATAATTTTGTTGTATCTCTGAACATTTCACTAATTTTAGCAATAGAATAATCATATATTATACCATAAGTAGTTGAAGTATTATCGATTATTTTTGTGGTGCTATCACGAATGTTTGTTGTGCTTGCGTTTGAATACCACGAGTGTGCAGCACGAGTGGTATTCACAAGCCCAATAAACATGAGTGATTGCGCCACAAAAATAGTCTATAATACTTTAACTACAAATGGTATATGGAGGACTATTCCAGGAGTCAAACCATTTTTTCAAATTAGTTTTCTATGAATCTAGTAACAAATCACGCAATTTTCATAGGAACGAATAAACAAACTTCTGTCAAACTGAAAAATTAGAATTTCTTGCATTTTCTTTGACGAATAATAGAGAAATGAATTGCGTTTTGGTATGGAAACTAGTTCAAAAAGGTTTGGTGATAGATCAGAAGATAAAATTGATGAAGATATTCAGAAAAATATTCCATTAAATACGAAGAAAGCACAAATTGGAGGTATCCACATCTTTGAGTGAAATACTCACTTCGACCACTAGTGTAATACCCGATGGTATTTCTACACGTTCAAATACTCACTGATATGCACCGTTTCTATGGCGATTTAGCATAGTTAACCTTGTTATAAATAATACGAATGGAATAGTCAATTAAATTACTAATTCTCTATTAACTTTTGAAATTTTAGATTTCTAAAAGAATAAAATCTATCTAGTAAATAATACTTAGATTCTATTTGTTATATATAATATGAAAGATGAATCTTGAATTCGATTGTATATTAAACTAAGATACTATAGGATAAAAATTATATAGTAATAATAATAGAATGAAAATTAAAATTTGTATTATTAATTATTTCAAGTATATAGAAAATGGATTTATTGAATCTTATGGCTTGTATGGAAAATAGGATGATAAATTACAGATAATGTAGGTGGTACTCTCTTCAGCATTATATAGCTAAGATATGTAAAATATCAATATTTGGGACTCTCCCCCACTGGTTTTAATTGAACGACTGTTCGATTCCATAAATAGCCAACGTTTGTACGTGTCACTGTCATTGCGTAAAATTTCGGCGGTCGCTCGATTCAAATTTTCTTGTAGACTAAATTATTGAATTGAATTTTTTTTTCTGCGCTCTGCTATGGATAAGTGGGTAGGAAAAGTTGCAATCGTAACTGGCGCTAGTTCTGGAATAGGGGCAAGAGTAGCCCAAAAACTGGTCGAGGAAGGGATGCAGGTTTGTATTTTCAATATTCAAATTACTGTTCTCTCTACAATATAAAAAAATTGTCTTAATAAATTTTCAGTACTTACTCATTTCTATTCATTTTGAAGTATTATGAAGAATTAAAAATATCATGTACAAAGATTTGTTGACGTTAAAATAGATTCAATATTTATTTTGACAAGTGCATGAAAAAATATAACAATCATGCTAATTATTTATAATGTAGGGGCCACACTAATGTCTAATGCCGTTAAGTAAGGCGTCATGTGACAATTGACATATTGTCATTGACAATATGTTAATTATTGGATAATGCCTTAATTAATGACATTAGGCGTAAGTGTGGCCCCAGCATAACAGCGAAATTAAATGGTTATGACAATAAGGGATCAAGAGCATGCAGATGTTGATAAAATCATTCGATCTGTACATTTTTGATAGCAAATTGTCATTTCTCTGACGCTGGTAATTAAAAAATTAAAATTAAATGAAATTGATAAAAAATACGCATTATATTTCAACAGATGTTTCTCGTTATTATCGTAAAAAACTTTTGTCCAGAAGAAACTTAGCTTTCATTAGAAAACTTAATAGTATATTATGCTATAAAGATCAAACTACCGTCATTATTGTCCAGGATGAAGTTGACTGCACTTGGTCAAGGCGAGTGCGTGGTCCAAGGCGTAGCTTTATGCAGCTAACTTCCTCCGTGACAATTATAATGACGGTTGTTCAGTATCTGTGCTGCATACATATACATAGGACATATACTTTGCAGGTTGTTGGAATTGCTAGGAGAGTTCAACTTGTAGAAGAGCTTACTAACAAACTAACTGAAGAACCCGGGAAACTGTATCCTTTGAAATGTGACATAACCAGTGAAGATGAAGTCAAAGAAGCTTTCCAGTGGATTTTGGATAATATCGGTCCAGTAGCGGTCCTAATTAACAATGCTGGAATTGTCGCTGCTGGTTATCTAACTGGTTAGTTACAAATAAACCACATGAATTTTTGACATTCGATACTATATAATCTAGAGAACAATTTCAATTTGGAATATGATTTTTTTTTACATTCATGGGGCAAGGATGTCAATTCACATATTGATTTTATTCCTGAAATATCAATATCATCCCGTTCCACTTATAAAAAGGCCTTCCTATAAATTTTCTCACTGACCAAGATAATTCCAAATATCACAATTTTCTTATTGTTAGTATAAGAACCAATTTAAGATTCCAAATTATTAATGTAATTTATTTTTATAATGTTACTGAATTATGACCGTTCTCGACGATTTCTGAAATTTTTGTGACTTCAAATGATGTAATAAATATTTTAGTAGAAAAAAAAATACTTATGTGGGAGGAGCAGTCTTATTGCCGATAAAATAGATCAGAAAGGGAGTTTATTGACTACAGTCTGCTAAATTTATTAATCCTTTAGTTCTGTCTGAACTTTGCTTTAGTTATAAGTATACATGATGTATATACTTGCTAAATTTCTGGTATATAAATAAGAATTCGACCTAGCATTTGCAGTTTGTGTGAGAATTGGCTCTCTTGTAAATTTTAGAGGAAATATAACAGAATAACAATTTATTAAGAATTGAAGACAAAAAAAACTTATTTGCTAATGTTACTCGTATATAATTGTAGGCAGTGAATTATTGAGCTAGATCCAGCATCTTAAACGTAGCTTTATTTCCATAGTAATGATTATTGAAACAATTGTGACTAAGGTTTCATTACAGTTCATTTTTTCTTAAAACAATCAAATAAACCAGAATGTAGACAGCTCATTTACTACCTCAATGTACTATTACATCCAAAAACAGATTGTTATTATTTTATTTTTGTGTTATAAAATGTACAGAGAGACATGCCTGCATTAATTTAAAAAACTCATATGTACTGTATTTTTATTGTCATCCTGTATGTAAGATAAAATTATTCATACCCATACTCCTAATTATTGTGAACTTAGTTTCTTGTGTCCTACAGATCTTGAGCCGAAAGTTTGGAAAAATGTGATGGATACCAACTTTTTTGGGACGGCCTTATGTACACAGCAAGCTATTTTACAAATGAAGGCTGCCGAAGTTGATGGACAAATTATCAACATTAACAGCTTAGCTGGACACAAAGTCATAGATAATGATGGAACACTCAATATGAACATTTACTGTAGTACGAAACATGCTGTCACTGCATTTACTGAAATAATGAGACAAGAATTAAGAAACCAAAGATCTAAAATCAAGATTTCTGTGAGTGCAAATGCAAAAATTTTCAGCATTTCCAAGTTTCTTACCTTAGCAAATTGGTGTTGGACTTCAACCAAATAAATAAATTTTCGAAATAATAGGAATTTGTACTATATTATTTAACTCATCTTAATTCTTAATACTATAACGCAAACGGTTCTTGTAGCATGATATGCTATATATAATTGACTATTTCACAAAAGTTATGACAATCGAAGATAAAATATTGTAAGGCACACGTGTAAAAAGTCTCTAATGTACTCATTAAGCTTTCAAAAACACAAAAATTTGCACAACACCCCAAACTTTTGATATGAAACATTTCATTTTATATTTTGAATGTCAAAATGATAGAGAATTGAGGATTTCCAAATTTAATGATCCATATTCTCACCTCTTATAATAGCGCTAAATTGATGCAATTTCTTTTATCATCTTATGTTGCATCATATAGCGCTATCTCCTTTTATTAAAATTTTTGCTGAAGTAGTGCGATTTTAAGAGGTCGGAATACGGACCCATATCTTTGAAATCGACATTCGAATTTTAAAATTCTAATCCTATAATATATCTAGTCTTTCTATTATTAAAACTCTCAGAAATCACATTTTCTTAAATTCCACTATTTGTCTAATATATGGAAGCACACACAATAATTTTTTTGTGAAGTTATTGAACATTTTTACAAAAAATAGAATGGAACATTTTTTTTAAATTGCTAGATTCACTGTAATTTTTACACATGAAAATGAAAATTTATCAAGGAAGTTAATAGAAGCTCAGCTTCAATTTCAATAATGAGTTTCAGTGATCTTCGCAAAAGAGATTAATAATCCACTATTTTGGATGTCTTATAAATAGGATAAAATATGTTTTGATCAATTGTTTGTTAATTATTATTTCAAAAAAAATCACTTAAAAATGCCTCATGAAATAAATATTAACATGGTTATATAAGTTGATAAAATACAAAAGATTCGAGGGAAGATCCAGAAGAACAAATTTTTTCACAGTTTAGTTTTTTTTTTCAAGCACCGGTTAGCCATGTGACTCATATTATCTTTCGCACAATCTGTTCACAAAATAAGTAGTAGCTATAGGTAATTTTTAATACTAATTATTGATCCTTGATTGACAGAGTTTATCTCCAGGAATTACGTGTACTGAGCTCTTCAAAGTTGCTAATTTAGGTCCGTTGGCTGATCCAGAGAACTTTCAGCAGATGCCTCATTTGTTACCTGAAGATCTTGCCGATGCTGTTATTTACATACTAGGCACTAAGCCACATGTGCAGGTTGGCCACAATTGATTAATTTATCTCGCGTTTAAATATAACAAAGTTTCTTGAAGTTTTTGTTAGTCGGAAATTATGAGAAATCTAGATTTTTCATTTATATAACAATTTCAGCATTGCTATAACTAAGAAATTAGTTCAATTAATTCTATCTTCAATGCAAATAATAGAGATTTTTATTCATTTTCAGATACAAGAATTAACCGTCAAACCAGTTGGAGAAATGATATGATTTACCAAACACGAAAAGAATCTATTAGTCAATTAGTCATAATGAATGTACCGACAATTATATAATAATGCTATATTTGGTGTGTGGATTCTATCAGGACTAATATCTTTATATTGTTTTACAATTGTAATTGTTAAGAATTAGGATATAATCAATGCATCACGTAAAAAAATAAAAACAGCAGCACATTTATTGTAATCTCTTTGTACTCTGAAGGAAACAGATAATAAATTATGTTCTAATGCTAAGCTTATATAAGAATAATAATGAATTTCTTCTAAAATTAAGAAAGCCGGAACATATTTTAAGAACAAGAAATGAAATTTCTTATGTTCTTAGATGGTCTTGAACCTGCTTGGTACTCTTCTATTATTTCTTCCGAAATCTTACTGAATCTATTTCTTAAGTAACTTGCCAATACCTTGTAAGCCACTTGAAGTGCACATTGCTTTTTTATGAATTGGAACTATTAATTGCTCTTTCTTCCAAATCTCTTTGATTAGATCATAAATACTTTCATGGAGTCGATCCCCTCCTTATTCAATTATCTTTGCTGCTCCATTCTCGCCATGAGTTCTGTGATTTTTAGGTCATTTCTTTCTATTTCCTTCATATCCGGTGTTTTTTCATGTTTTTCGTATCTCAATAATGAATTTAGTCCTTCCTCGTCTGTGCCTGTTTTGTTTCCGACTGTATCCAAGTTTTCTGTTTCGATTTAAAGTTCTTCAAAATATTTACCATGGTTAAATTACTGAAATAATTAACAGCTGTCAATGGTTTCTTAAGCTGTGGCCACATTTATGTAAACGTTTAATGCCTATTATTGCAATAGATATCGCGTCAAATATATTTCTTCAAATTATTCGTTAAATTGAGCAGCCACACTAGCATTCAATGATAAATGTCATCATAAATGTTACCAAATTGGATGTCGAAGCACTATCCTATGAACAAGATTTCTTTTGAAACTCTTCTAAAAACTGACTCTTTCATTACACCACTTAAAACTTTGATGTCTCGAATATAGACCGCCAACCGATCTATCGCTTAACGCCTCACTAACTAAATTAATTTTATTCATTCATTAGATTACAAATAATTTATAGCTGATTTTAGTAATGAAAATTATTTTGAAAACTTTCTTCGCTGCGTTTAATAAAATTCTATTCATATATATGGTATTTTGGTATTGTATTTGGATTCATCAATCTTTCAAGAATCAAAAAACTTGGTTTCAATTGTAGTTTTACCAATCTTATCATACTAGTAAAAAGAATGATTTGGATTTCAAGAAATTTAACAAATCTTACTATATTATAATGTTATAGTAATTTCAATGAAAAAATAGATTAAAAATTCAATTTGAATCTAATTTTGTGAAATTTCTCCATTTTAGATTTCTAAATGTTATTGTAGATGAAAGTGTACAGATGAGAAATTGAAATTATCAAAATCGTAGTTCTAAAGCTGTATAAAGCGAAAAAATATTTTATTTATGTCCATCAATTATTATTGGGATTTATTTGATAGAATAATACCGATTCGAACCGAATAATATTATTCATAGTTTGATAAATCCCAATAATAATACTCGATTCAAATTTGCATTATTCTTAATCTCGAAACTGAGTTATTTTGTTCTTTTTAGGATAATAGTTGCAACTATTATTGTCTAGTGAATAAATAAAGGATAAATAGTGTAATCCGCAACATACATAAGATCTTTATTATTCATAATTGATAATTAACGTAAATTCAGTCACATTTGGTATATAAAAGGTCATGAAAATTTCTACAAGAGTCCGTAAGTGCGAACAAAACTATGGAGGCCATTTACTCCATATAATAATCCATACATAACCCTTGTACCTGTGGCGGGATTTGGCAGGGGCAAGGATGGGCAGTTGCCCCCCCCCCCCTAAATCTGGTGCCTACGACCATAAACGCTCATGTCACATGTGCTCAAATATTTAATTAAATTGTATAAAAGTCGTAGTGTTTATTATAAATAGTTTGTGTACTAAAATATTTTCGTCTTTCTGTATTTTTCTGCTTCAAATATTTTCGTCTTTCTACATTTTTTTGCTACCTGTGCTGCTACCCTCACCCACCATGAACTTTTTTCACAGCTATCTCTTTTAAGGCTATTCTTTATAATGCTTATTAACATTCGCTCTGAGTGTTTCATCGGGTCAATGTATTGTCGCAATCTTGAGCCGCTTTCTACCTTCCTCTTATTAGAATTTTATCAATTTTTATATACAAGCCCATTTTCGAGAACAACACCATATTTCAAAGGTTTTGAAGCTAAATAATGATCAGATTTAATGTGAATCGTTACTAATTGATGTTTTTATACGGGGTAATAGGGTAGTCAGTTAGTTGAGTGCAAAGCACCGCCGGTTGAAAACAAAAATCACTGTTTTAGTTCCACTGATACAGGGCACCTATTGCATTACAAAATTATTTCGGTATCAGCGTTCGACAGTTTGGGAGGTGAAAATTTACTATTGATTTTTCAAAGAATAATGGAGAAATAATTAGTAGAAAAAAAATCCAGTGGAAAAAATGGAATGAAATAAGTGTCGTATATTCATAAAGTCAAAAAATCATTTGTTAGGTTCGACAAATTTTTTTTGAAAATTTATACCTTTACACTTCAAAATAATTAAGAATAAATAGAAGGTATAGGAAAAATAATCTGCCTTTTATCAATTAAGTGACTTAAACCCCCCTTCCCTACACCCTAGGAATCTTGGATATGAGCCTGGCTTCTAAAGTTGATATGAAGATTCAAATGTTGCCCCCCCCCCCCCCCCAATAATATTGTTGAAATCCCGCCACTGCCTTGTACTATATACTTTATGATTCAATAAAATAAATCATAGCCATTTTTCTATCAAAATTAGATAAGCCCTTGTACTGTTCACTTTATGATTCAATAAAAAACTCTTAATTTTTATTAATAACATGTTTTTCATCAAAATTAGTTATCACGTGATTTTTATATCTTTGTTATTATTGAATAATTATATTGAAACTTATATCTTTAAAACTTATTTTGTATGCGAACATTAATTTCAATAAATTTCTCTATAAAATGTTTTCCTTCTGGACTGTCAAGTTTAAAGTCTTATTTTTCCTGCCATAATCACTGACCTTCCTCCTCACCTAGTACCATTTCACTTTACACTGTTTTCTAAAATTGAATATTCAAATTCAACTATAGTATAGTTAACTGAGTTTACTTACTATGGTTACAATCGCTAAACTAATTGTTTCCATGGTAAATAATTATAGTTCAGATGGACTGTATTGAACATCATGATCTAACATTTATGAATACAGTAGGGAGGAAAATATTTGCTTCTGGTATAGATCGATTAAAGACTGGATATTGCAATATTGATTTGGAATTCGTGTCAACCTTATTTAAAGAGGTTGCGTGACTTTTATTTGGATATTTATGTTACATCTTGAAACAGTATCTATTTCATAAGGATTTAATAAAATGTATAGAATAAATAATAAATTTTGCTGAAACTTCATAACTTCGAAAATTGAAATAAATATTTGATTGAACAACTTGAAACTCTCACAATTCATTGTGGTATATGAACATTAAATTTGAGAACTATGCATGTGTTCTGTACATAACGGGAACTATGAAACTTTTACGCAAGTAATTTGAAACAAATATTATAATATTAATAAACCATGATTGTAATAAATAAAAGTTACAATTCTTTGAATTTCGTGTACTGGAATGACATTCATAATGTAAATTTACAAAGAATTATCGAAAACTTTATAAGTAATATCAATTGTTTAATCGAAATATTGATTAAATCTCTACGCGTACGGGTGAATTTAATCCCTGCGACTAAATATGGAACGAATCGCTGCTTCCTAGTTTTTTACGTTGTGAAAATAGTGTGGGACACTGGAAATAGAGCACTTTATGGTCCGGTTTGGTCCGATCGAGCTCCGGATTACTCGCCTCACGAATCGAGTACAAGCCAATTATAATATATAATATATTCTGTAGCGTACTCTCCACAAAAACTAAGAGTACCCGTAGCGTGATGAGTGGTAACCGGATCCTATGGCTAATTAAATATCAATCTACCGAGTGTATTATAAGTGTCTGCCACACCCGTAGCGGGTAAAAGGCGTGATTGATATTAGCTTTTTAGTTTTTATATTCTGGAAAAATATATAGATCATTATTCTGAAGATGTCCGAAAAGAATGAAAACGTTTCGTGTGGGTTCGAAAATGGATTTTGAGACAGTCCATAAGTTCTGGTTTATCGTAATATGAATCAATTAATTCTTTAATTTCCACTTTTAGCCATCTTTCTTGTCATTCCTGTTTGCTTGATACTTATTGCAGGCGAAAAAGTAGACGAGTAGTCAACTTTTGCGATAACTGTCGGGCGAGTGTGATGTTGCAAATAACTAGTGTTTACATCTGATGTTATAGATATGTCGACACATATAGCTGATAGTAAATTAATATCTTTGACATAAATTCTTCACTGTTTACATTAGTCACGGTCTCTGTCTGACACAAATATCATACAATGAATATCAGGTGTAAACGTACCATTGGAAGACAGTATTGCACGATTTTTTTTTCTAGTTTTTGGTATAGCTCTTGATTAGAAATAAAATCGTTTAGCTCAAAAGTTGTTTCACCTGTTTTTATTTTCTGGTCTTTAGTTCGATTTTTAGCTCGAATCATTACGCAAACTTATCATCCTTTCCAAATTTCTCATTGAAACTTTGTTCCACGATTTCCTACCTATCAATTTCTCACAATCAACCTCCTCAATACGAAGCCCTTCTCGAAAGGGTAATTAGTATCCTTCAAAGAATTCTACTGTCCATTTCCTAGCCCCATCATTAGACCCCTGTTACAAAGTTGAAATTATCAAAATGTCATTTTGTCACTAGAACTCAATGTGTGAGCAAAATTTTATAAGAATCGATTTTGCAGAAGTAGTTGAAAAAGCTGTCGCAAAATTTAAAGCAAAAATAGAATCAAATGAATCGCCTCCTCTTTTAACAATAAATTTCTACCACCGTTTTTTATTACCACTAACTATTTTTACCACCAACATATTTACCAACGTATTCTTTTTACAACCATTTTTTTTACCACTATCTTTTTTACAACCTCCACTATTGACTTTGTGTGTCAGTGTGTGCTCAACACCAAAACTAATGAGCTGGCTTTATCCGCTCTGAAAAAGCTCGACGTGCCATATTCAATGTTTTTCAAACCGCTAGTACAGTCAAAAACAGTGTATTTTGTTTTCAACCGGTGGTGCTTTGCACCCAACTAACTCACGGAGTAACGGGCTTTATCCGCTCTGACCAAGCTCGACGTGCCATGCCGCGCTAATCTCCCAATCCGATTTCAAACCTAGTCTTAATTTATTTACGATATCAGAAAAGACGAAAGGGAAATTGTTGAGTATTTAAAACATATAGGATATAATATCCAATTTTGAATAAAACTTTATTGTATTGTAATTGTAAAAACAGTAGTAAAATATATTAATGTTAAAATAGAATAGTGTAGTAGAAAATTATGATGATAAAAAAGTATGGTGGTAAAAATGGATTGGTAAAAGTTGAATGGTAAAAGTGGAGTAGTAAAAGTGGACCCTTATGTTAACGATTATACAGAGTAAAGTCAACTAAAACCGTTTAATAAAGTAGTGAGAATTACAGATTAAAATTGGCGAGCCATTTGCGAAAAACGATTATTTATATTGACGAATAATCAGGCGTGATTTTTGTGTATATAAGTATCTACGAATTATTTTCAGTTTTGAAGTATTCACCCGATATAATCTTGTTTGTAGTAACTTGATAGAGCTCTCTTTATGTTTTATGAATCAGATAAAATAAATCTTCAACTTTTCAATTTTTATTTTTGGTCTAGGATATCTTGACTTAATTCTCTAGATAGTCTTTAAACCTCAAAAATTTCTAAATGATAATGTATGAGAAAAATTAATTATATTATCTTAATGCTGGGTTGCACGAAACTGTTTATTGGTTCATTAACAACTATTGATTCACTATCTTACAAATGTGCGTTGCATGGCAGTTCAATAATTTTGTTGATTCACTGAACTATTCAATAACTTAGAGATTTGAAATCGGACCTCTAAGTTTTTATTGATTGAATGAATCTTGTTTGACATTTGAAATAAGAGAATTATTGAAGCGTCACTTTTCAACTAAAATCATTTTATTCTTGAGAAAAATACATTGGATGTACAGGAATACATTTATTCAGAAATAATTTACTATAACATTAGGAAAAATGTCATCGTCGTCCTCTTCTGATGAAGAAATAGTTCTTGAAATATTGGAGAACCTCCCAAGACCACAAATATTTCGTGATCGTTCAAATCCACTGGGAGATTATGATGAAGTGGACTTCAAATTTCGATTCAGATTTTCGAAAATTTGTTTCATGCACATTTTACATTTGGTAGGACCAAATTCTGAGAGAAGAACACAACGAAGTATGCCAGTAACAGCTAGTACACAATTACTTATAGCAATGAGATACTATGCAACAGGAACCTTCCAAAATACCTCAGGGGATCATATTTCAATACATAAATCAACAGTATGTAGGATTATCAGACGAGTCACTCGCAGCATTGCAGCTTTGAGACAAAATCATATAATAATGCCAAATTCGAATGAAATTCCCACAGTTAAACAACAGTTTTTCAAAATTCGTAGTTTTCCGAATATCACTGGTGCGATAGATTTTAGTCATGTTCGCATTCAAAGTCCTGGTGGGGATCATGGAGAATTATATAGAAATAGAAAGGGTTATTTTTCATTGAATGTACAGTGTGTTTGCTCCGCGAATTTGAAAATATATGATATTGTAGCTAGATGGCCCGGCTCAACACACGATAGCACAATATTCGATGCTTCCCAATTAAGAGCCAAATTTGAAAATAATGAATATCAAAATTGCTTTTTACTGGGTGACAGTGGGTACCCCTGTCGTTCTTATTTATTGACTCCGCTGACTAATCCTACAACTGATGCAGAACAAAGATATCAACGAGCACATATTGCAACAAGGAATCCTGTTGAACGATTATTTGGAGTATGGAAGAAAATATTTCCCTGTTTATCGTTAGGAATGCGCACTAATATAAATACTACTCTAGCAACAATTGTAGCTACTGCTGTGTTGCATAATATAGCTGTAGAACAAGAAGAACTGGATTTCAACGAGCTAGATTCAATTGAAAATTTGAATGTAATAGTCCCGGTGTTCCCTGTTGATAATAATAATAGAGGAAATGCAATCAGAACTCATATAATTAATACTGCATTTTCAAAGTACACTATATTTTATGCAAATTTATAACTAGAGATGAAAATATTCAACTCAAAGAACTAACCTAAGTCAAAACAAAAAAGAGGTAAAATATTATTCTAGATTTTGTAATCTTTTCTTTTCAATTTCCAATTTGATTCTTGCCGTCTCCAATTCAATGTCCAAAATATTTTTCCGAATATTATTTTCTAATATTTCAGATTCCATTTTCTTCAATTTATTCTCGAGCTCCTTTTCTTTGATTTTAAGTTCTATCTCCTGACACTGCAATTTAATTTTATTTATTTGATCTAAATAATTGTCTTTGATTTCTGTTCTCTGCTTTCGTTTTTGGGTTAATGCTTCGAGTCCCTCATACACTGTAGTTATATTCCGTTTTTTTTTTCTAGGTTATGTTGGAATGGATAGAGATTGGTTTGCATCGTCAGATTTATTGTTTCCTGGAATTTTTGTCGAGGAGAGTGTAGAATTTGCCAATGAGTTGTTTGGGATTTGACTTGCGTTTTCAAGTGAATGTGATGGTATAAGATACGGTTGAGCGATATCATGATTACTAGAATTTCTGTCAATTGTTTCCGGATTAATTGTATTTTCTATGTTGTTTAAAGAGCCTTAAATGAATATATCATTGAATTATCACGATCATTGCTTATCATACATTCTATTACTGTTATATGAGGCATCACTGTCAAATTCATTTGGCAATGAATTTATCTGAGGAGCAAGGAATCTCATAAGCTTCTCACTTGTAGAATCTACAAATTTTGTCACTCCACCTCCGCCAGTTTTGTAAATTTCCACCTGGAAATATATTTAGTAAAATTAAAATACGATCGGTGTAAGGAAATGAAATGTGAAATATATTAATTTACTTTTTCGGCACTTTTCTGCTTTCGAGACTTCCTTTTCAAGCAGTCATACATATGCTTTAGTTGTTCTGTAGATCTTATTCCAGAATCTTGTTGAGAATTGAATTCACTCGTTATTTTGGCTCATGTCTCCGATTTTATTTTATTTGTTGTGCCATCTGTTTTTTTTATTTTCCACTATATACGCGTAATTTTCAATAATATCTACCAAAAAATGCTTTTCTCTCTCCGTGAAATTCCTACTCCGAGCTCTTTTCTCCATTTCTTCACATTGATGAATAAACGTTCTCAACAAACCAGTAGGAGAATAAATGTCAAATTTTTGACACTTTGAATGATTTGTTGCTATGGATTTGGAAATTATTTATTCATTAACAGAAGAGTTCTTTATTTTTTTCACGCAACTGTCACAAACTTAGTGTTTCAATAAATCTATTGACTCGGTAACTATTGATACAATAATTTATTTATTGATGACTTTTCGTGCAACCCAGCATAAGTATTTAATGTTATAGGATCGTTGTCGTTGATGGGATATTTTCAAATGCCATATTTTGACTATTCAGAAAAAAATAGAAAATTATTGAAGTTTTACCTTTTTTAAGGGTTCTAATTGCGCTACTGTTTTGTACAGAGTATGTATATCTATTCATCCCCACTCTTGGTAATATGCTGTCATTACTAATGATTAATGTAATATTCAAACCTATAAATATCAGCCAAAGAATAGTTTACTGTCATTTCGTGTAAATTGGTCGTTTTGTCAGTTCGATTATTCTATACTGAATTATTCGGTAGAAAATTTGACTTTTCTATGGAGCGGTGGGTAGGAAAAGTTGCGGTGGTGACTGGGGCTAGTGCCGGAATTGGGGAAAGTTTAGTCCAAAGATTAGCTGAAGAAGGGATGCAGGTTTGTATCTTATTAAGACGTTTCTTATTGATCTTTTTCTCCTGATATTTATTTCCTATCAAAACAGAGATATGAATAATTTTCCAAAAAAGCTCATATCTAGCAGTATCAGTTATGACACAAAGAAATAAGATTTTTAAATTGAATTAGAGGTATATTTCAATACACTCAGGAGACAAGAAAAGAGTCATCTGAATTTATTTTAATTTTTCTAGAACTTTTTTTATCTGTAATATTTAGAATGAATTATCTGTCTCAAAAGATTTAATGGACTATACTGATGATTGATATGCGGCAAAATATAGTTCCATTGGCCCATTTAACGTGGTATAGTGATCAAATATAAATTCCGAAAGGTAGTTACACCGACCAATTGTAAGTTAAAATTATAATTTAAGAATGCATCCGGTGGCTATGGTCAGGTTTGATGAATTAAATCAGCAATGAAAAGTATATTTGATTTAATGCCAATATTTTGGCCTTCCTCAGAGGGGAAATTCTTTTAACAGATTGAAATATTTTGGAAAACCGAAAGCAGTTATTTCACGTCTCATATTACGTTGCAAAATTTTAAAAAATACATCGTAAAATTAGTGTTTTTCCAATGAAACAAATCACACACCAACAACTTCCTGCTTGTTTGTTAATTTTCTCTAATGAAATTAGTAATATAAAACAGTTGCATCCCCGATCTAAGATGATGGTGGCTTAAGCCCCGACTCTTAGGTTTGAAATTTCTATGGAAATATTCCTTGTTAGAATTATTCATTTTTTGAACATTCCATGGCACATCACACTATTTCACATTTTTTTGTGTGAAATTATTATTTATGGGATTTCTTCTTTATATAAAATTTATTCTATATTTTCAGGTTGTTGGGATTGCTAGAAGGGTTGAACTTGTTGAAGAAACTGCTAGCAAATTAACCGAGGTAACTGGAAAATTATATCCTTTAAAATGTGATATAGCCAACGAACAGGAGGTTATAGAAGCTTTTCAATGGATTCTGGAAAATGTTGGTCCAGTAGCATTGCTGATCAATAATGCAGGAACTCTCAGAACTGGCCGTTTGATAGGTTAATAGCTAAAAACCCTTTTTTATTCAGAACTGTCTAAAATAACTGTAGAAAAAAATAAAATCCAAAAATACTTTTGAGAGTTTTTAAAAAAAATTTAGGCAATTTTGAATATCTTTTGTATGAATTATTTCATAATAATATAGTCTAAGAGCCGGTAAAATTTTTGGTAACATGTTTCTTCATTGAATGATGTTGTTTATGCTGACTGGAATGGTAGAAGTGAGTTATTTTTTCCATAGTAAAATAAGGGATTCAGTCAAAAATTTTGTTTTTCTTCTTCAACCCGACTACTCTTTAGTAAGAGCGCTACAAGTTTTAAGTCGAAACTGTCGGGCTGAAAAAGAAAAAGAAAATTTTTGACTGAATCCCTGATTTTACTACGGAAAAAATAGCTCACATATTTCTTTATATTGTGAGTAATGTTTTCTGGGATTTCAGTCAAATAATTCATTAATCTTTTTTCTACTTTACAGTTATTGTTCAAAAAATTGAACTTATACATTGGTTTAAAATAATTTGAATATTAAATAGCGGAAAAAAAAATTTCCTCTTGTACATTACCACAACCGACATCTGTGGAAGACATTGGCTAAATGCGTGATAAAAATCGTGCGTGCACGCATTGTCAAAAAAATACAAATTGACACTGGTAAAAGTTCTTTCACAGATGTCGGTTGTGGCAATGGACAAGAGGAAATTCTTTCTTTTTACGCTATTTAATATTCATATTATTTTAGATCAATGTACAAGTTCAATTTTTCAAACAATAATTCCTTTGTAAGTATTTCTGACATTAACATACACATATCTAGTAATAAAATTAATAAAATTGTAGTGCTTTTGAGGATGGCTGAGGTGCAGCCGAAACTGTTAAGCAGAGAAGAAATTAATAAATTATTTGACTGAAATCCCAGAAAATATTACTCACACTATTCACATATCCAGTCAGCGCCAACCATTTTATCTAATATTTCTTTATGACTGAAATTTATATATCTTCCTCTTAAACGCCTAGCATGGAGGAGTTTATCTGGTAAACCAAAAGTCTGATATCTTATTTTATTTGAATAAGCTGTACAATAATTTTATCTGACTACCATTTGTGCGATTATATGAAAGGAATACTACCAAAAGAATTCTCAAGCATAAAGAAATAGATTTTTAAGCTTTTAGTCTTATATTCAGTACTTTAATAAATCATCTATAGAAACTATACAATTCAGACTTCTTATCAGCGGAAACGTGCGCACATCAATTTTTCTCATTCTCACATTGTTCGATATTTTTCCAGCTATTTATTCAATTATTGAGATTAAATGCAGCATATTATCAGCTAGTTCCATATGTTATAACTATATCGACTTTATTGCTGTCACATCAATATTCCAATCTCAAAATCTTGTGTGCAAAAAGCCTCTATTAGTCTTAATTATTTTTTAAATTTTTGTTAGATCTTCATCCGCAAGTTATGAAAAATGTAATTGATACAAATTTTTATGGACTTGTCACATGCACCCGACAAGCTGTCATTCAAATGATAGATGCTGCAATTGATGGACAAATTATAAACGTGAACAGCGTATCCGGACACAGAGTTGTGGATAATGATGGGTCTCTGAATTCAAACGTTTATACAAGTACAAAATATGCAGTCACAGCTTTCACTGAAGTTATGAGACAAGAATTAAGAAACCAGGGTTTGAAAATCAAAGTTACTGTGAGTTTCAGTCATTTAGTAGCATATACGTTTCACATTACTCATTATTAAATTTACTTTTCATTTCGTATTTTATGTATCAGAATTGCTTTAATCAAGATAATATTGCAGAGGTTCATTTTCAATATTCACAGTTCTTATAGGAATTTCAATAAGAAAAAATTACCACATTACATAATAATCTAAACTTATTTCTTGATTGATTTGTATTGGTAATAATAAATTTAGGTGGTCATCATAAAAGTCCGTGAGACAGCGCCTAAATTTTTTGTTGATTACCGCTCATTTGAAACTTTGTGAGTGGCTTCATTGTGATGAGTCCGACAACTTTTTCATTTAGCAAAATTCTAGATTTGGGGGCGTTTACCCGCGAGGACTAATTAATTGAAAGAATATTACCGTAATACTGATCTTTACACTAATCGAAAGATTTTTTGATAATAAAATGAAGGAAAAATATTGTCCGACATGAATATTGAGGCTACCGGTGAATCCGACAAGCCGCACTTGTCATAAGAATGTTGGTACTAATGGTAAGTATGTTGGTACTTATGACAAGTCGGACTCACCGGTAGCCTCAATATTCATGTCGGACAATATTTTTCCTTTATTTTATTATCAAAAAATCTTTCAATTAGTGTAAAGATCAGTATTACGGTAATATTCTTTCAATTAATTAGCCCTCGCGGGTAAACGCCCCCAAATCTAGAATTTTGCCAAATGAAAAAGTTGTCGGACTCATCACAATGAAGCCACTCACAAAGTTTCAAGTGAGCGGTAATCAACAAAAAATGTATGCGCTGTCTCACGGACTATAACGTCGTGGAGCCGGCCGCAACTTATGTTCCATGATCGGACTTACGACTAAATTGTATATGAATCGATCGTTTTTTCGTAGGTAGTACCTTACTTAGCCCACTAGTAAAGTAAATTACTATTAAAAACATGGAGTAATAGAAATCAAGACGAATTTAATTAATAGTCCTTTTGAAGAAACGGATACCAGAAGAGTTTGTTACCGTAGAAAAGAGAATTCAAGATACAGTTTGAAATTTTACAGATATAATGTATTTTACATCAAGTTTTCAAAATTAGCCGAAAGCTCTCGACCACATGACCTCCACAAATTTTTCGTTGCATAAATAAATGTCTCATAGATGATTATTATCAGCATGTGAGGATTGTAAGCGTCAGAATACTATAATCAGCGCTACCTATTAGATCTTTTGTGGTGCATTCCTTTCTTAGTTTATAGTACAGTCAAGTTAGCCTTAAAAATAGGAGTACCATTGCATACATTCTCAAGAAGCTGAAAATTGACTTAGACGTTAGAAATACCATTATAATGAAGTTGTCGAAAGTCCCCATTGATCCCATATGTGCAAGAAATTTTATACGAGGTCAAAGTTCCCAAAACTGGGTTTTCTGGGTTTCTAAGCGGAACGGTTGATTTAATGATAGAAATAGTTGAGACAAAAATTGTAGATCCTTCAATTCTCTACAAAAATGGTTCCTACCCCTTTTTTCCTAAGACTCACTATTTCTGAGGAAAACCTATTCTAGAATTATTTTCTCAATAATATGCATGACTACGCTGCCTATGTACATTATGGACATATAATATTGGTACAACTATTAGTTTGCGTAACTAGTACTCGTACATTGATATTGAAATGAAAAGAAACCCAGTCCCTCATTTTATGTGACCATGCGGCATTGAGCAACATCTGTCTGCTGTTCAATTGTCAATGTAGCAGTGTCCGTCTTTCACTTACTTTAAACTACTTGCATAGATAAGTTACGTTTCGCATCTTTTGCAAAACATACATCCAATAAAAAATGTGTTCAATTAGCTTGTCTTCTTCCAACCTCGGCTTCAGCTCATCTACATTTTTATCAAGTATATTAGCAGGTTCAAGTGTGACTTGGTAGGTAATCAACTGGACCCAAAAGAATGGGATTGGAAGCTAGTTGCTAATATATTGAAACCAATCCACACTCTACTATCACCTGCACTATAAAAGCTCCTTTACTTTTTTTTATAGCTACAGAAAGAAGTGTCATTCGAAATGCGGCTGCAAAAAAGTAAGATGACTGTTCACAAGCATGCACCACTGCACCAGCTGTCAAAGTCAATCGTGTTCAAATATTAAATCTTCAACTGAAAATAATCCTTATATCAACGATGAAAAAACTGTTGTATCGCTATTTGAGCAATTTACGTCAACTCAGGAAGATGAATATGAAAAAGAAGTTGAATAAGAAGACCTAATATTATATTAAACTTCTATAAGAAGACCATTGAGTAGGCCTATCGGGCCAACCACATTGAAAAATACGCGCCAAGTACACTACCTCATAGGTGGCGTAGCAACGTGTGCATAAATGGAGAATATTACTTTGGAATGGCTTTTTCTCAGAAATAGTTGATCTTAGGAATGAAGGGGTGGGACCATTTTTGTAGAGAATTGGAAGGTCTACAATTTGTATCTGCGCTATTTATATCATAAAACTGATCGTTCCGCTGAAAAATTCAAAAAACCCATTTTTGCGAACTTTGACCTCGCATAAAATTTTTTGCACACACGGCATCGTTGGGGACTTTTCACAACTTTATTATAATGGTATCCCTAACATTCATGTCAATTTTCAGCTTCTTGGGAATTTATGCAAGGGTGAATGTCTATATTGACTGGACTGTTATTCCTGTAATGTTTCTCATATATGAAACGTGTAATTGTAACAATGAGTGAAAAATATAGTATGCCCATTTACTCACTTTACTAAATCTAATTACTGTTTTTTTGTCGATTCTCCATCATTCTATGAAAATTCTATATTATTTTTTTCAACAGAGCTTATCACCCGGTCTGACTTTATCAGAGATCTTCAAAGTTGGTAATTTAGGATTTTTGGATAAACCAGAGGATTATGACAAAATACCCCATCTGATGCCGGATGATTGTGCTGACGCTGTCATGTATATATTAGGAACTAAACCAAATGTGCAGGTATTCTACATGTCTTTGAGTAGTTTATATGAGTAGTTGATAATCTTATGGAATCCTCATTTATCTATCATTCTTAAGTAATTTCATATGAATAGAGTTCAAGGGCTAGCCCCATAAGTTTTAATTCATTCTAATTTTTCTTGCATTTTTGATATCGAAGTCAAAATCTAAATTATAATAATTGGGAACGTCAACGTTTGAATGATGGATTCATTGGAATCAAATTAGATTTCTTCGATTGAGATCTTTTATTCAGTTGTAAAATGGCAAATTTTTGCAAATTAAATTGAGAAATTTCAATTCTCAATTGCCTTCGATTTATGGGAGGAAATCTTTGGAAATAATCAGTGAAAATATATCTAACAATGAAAAAAAAAATAATTGAAATCAATGAAAATTATCGTATTTATGACTAGTTGCACCGTCCTAAGTTAAATTTTAGGTTTCACTTGAACATAAAATATGTAATCGGAATAATGACAGCAATGTTCATGTCACATTTGACTTTTGAGTCTTGATACGATACTGTTCAATTAAGCGACACTTAAAATTTAAGGAACAGCGGTGCAACTGGACAATAATATCACTGTAGTTCTATCAATAAATTTTTCTTGAAAACATTTTTCACCTAGCAACATCGTGAGATTCATCTGTCCGATTAAATCACGAGAGCGTAGCTCAACTTCATGTTTCGAAGTTCATTACAAACTTCCTCAAAAAATGCATTTCCAAAACGATTAAATTTTGAAATTTTCGTGGTATTACCTCCGGTGAATCGCTTGCTAACGGGATTTCATCGCGGTAAATTCCCGTTGGCAAGCGATTTGTTACTATGAATGTCATTGTAACTACCTATGCAGAATTTGTCAGTATAATTGACATGAGTGAAATAATCATCATAATTTTGAAAAAAGCTAAAATAACAATTCAATAAATTGCATTATAATATGACCAAATCATATAAATCTATTGAGAATGATAGCGGTCATTTTAAATGATTCAAGTTATTAATTGAAACATTCCTCATAATGTAAAAGCGGAATCTCTAATCACTAATTCGCAGAATTGTCTCATGTATCGACAATAGATCAATTTTGTCACAATTAAATTTTGAATGATGTGCAAATTAATCATATTGTGATTCAAATAGACTGTAGGAAACACAGCAATAAGAAACTAAATCAAAGAGATGAATGAAATTTTCTTGTGTACCGTTTCACGTTGGCGCTTTGCAGGCTGTATTTATTAGTCATTCCAGGTAGTTTTTATTTCAAATTTTTACTCAAACTTATGTATTGCCCTCTTATTGGAATATTTATGATACTAACTGGTACTTTGAATGTAGGTATTGAAATACGTAATTCGGTCAAAGAGTTTAATTTTCCTACTCTACAGTTTTGGTCCCGCCTGGACCATCCTCAGATATATAATAAAACTATTTTAGAATGAAATATTATGTCTCTTCAAGAAATGAACTACGAGACGCCATTCAGTGGAATTTGAAGAATTGTTATTAAAGATTAAACTGTAAAAATATCAGATTAATAGTTCTATCACTAAATAAATAAGACTGTCTATAAATCTTTGCTCGTTCATTCAAGGATATTTTTTGGAATAAAATATAAGATCTCTTTGATAATTTAAATAATGATAAAATATTTGCTCATTCTTTCAGATTCATGAGCTCACCTTCAAGCCACTTGGGGAGATGATTTAAAGGAAAACAGATAAGAAACTTTAATTTTTATTCAAATAGCTCTGTTCTTATTGTTCGATGAGTAGCTCGCACTTCAATTGATGTAAAAAAATTAGATTTCAAATTTAATAATTGTTTATTGCCACATAATAGTATATTAAGATATAAGTTGCATAAGACATGATTTTAAGGCCCTCGTTTTCTGGTAAACAACTGACCTAAAATGTCTTATTATACGTGTATCTTATACTATTTTTTCTATTTGGGTTCATATATGTCAAAGAAATAATAAATTTTCTATTTTGAAAGCATCGATAAAAAATACTTTATTTTTTATTTGACTGTGGGTAACACTGATACTTGACAGATAAGTAATTTGTGTAAATCAAAAATACTTTGCAAAATTTGTTAATTTGATTGTTGTTACTTTTTAGCAATAGAAAATATAAAAGTAAACAATTTGAGAATTTTCTTCATAATATGTTGTATTTTAACATATCAAAAAGACAGTTAAGTTATCTAATAATGTAGCTATCAATCTCATATAAATTAGGTTTGAGTTCTATAAAGAGGCACTTTACGATATCCAAACGAGTCTCTTTATGACATCCAAATAGAAAAAGTATATGAAAATACAATGCAGAGTCAGATATGAATGAAATAAATGAGAAATATAGGTCCATATTTTCACCTCCTGAAATAGCGCTACTTCCTAATAATTGATGCACTTTCTCTTACCATCTCATGTTGCATCATATAGCGCTATCTCCTTTTATCAATTTGCTGGAGTAGTGCGATTTTAAGAGGTGGAAATACGGACTATAGTATTTTTATAACAGACACATATAATAAAATTGTTACTTTTACCATAAGTAGAATAATCATTAGGGCTGGTACCACGAGCTCTGTTTTTGGTAATACTAGGAGCATTGTTTCAAGATGCGTTTTAACGCAATTAAAATCTCCCCAAATACTTTAGAAAATAATCTTCAGATACAGATTACGGAGAACACATATTTCTATAAAATTTATTTGAATATTTTCCATTAAAACAGCTTGAAATATTGATATTTCCTTAAAACTTTTCTTAAAATAACACAGCTGGTATAGTCTAAAACAGAGCTTGTGGTACCAGCCTAGGTTACTAGTGAGATAATAAAAATCATAATGATCAAATATAAATAGTAATAATGATAATGTTATTGAAATAGATGTATATATAAATAAATATACCTAGTATATATTCTAATTATTACATTTCTAGTTTAATTATGTGAATCATGCTCTAGTTCAGTGTTATAATCTGCTTATGACTAATTGCACCGCTCAAGCTCAAATTTTAAGCTTCAATCAAGCAAAAAATATTCAGTCGAAATGATGACAGCAATGTTTGTCAAGCAGCGGTGCAACCTGGCCATTAATAAACCAAACATTGCATCATTTGGCAACTATATGCTTATCCATTGGTCATATTATCTATGATTAGAAGTTTTTACTTATATATCTTTATAATGATTACAATATGCTTCGATTATTGATAATTGTATAAATCAGATTCTTTGGCTGTTGCAATGTTTGATCCTATGTTCACGCCGCAGTCTCGGTTTCTAACACTATATAAACGTGTAGCAATTCGTACATTTGATAAGTACTCATATAATCTACTTGCTTTGTAATTTATAATTGTCAAATTATAGAGATTGAGGGCCGTGCAAAAGTGTGTAAACAAGTGTTATGACATTCGGACAAAAATTTGAACGTTAGCTCCAGACATGAATGATGATCACTTAATAATAAAGGCACTTAATTATAAATACAGAACATTAATATCAGGTATGGTCACGTATTTACGACTACTGAACACTTATATTATACGTAGGTACACTTACTTGAATATTGACCACTTACCCAATATATATCTGCAGATACTTGATTATGAATACGAAACATCAATATCACGTACGGTCACTTTATTTTGTTTAATGAACATTCATTTCACGTACGCTCTTACTTTCCTATGAATATTGACCATTTAATACATACACACATCTAATTATAAATACGGATCACTAATATTATGTAGTTACTTTATTATGTATATTTAACTCTCATATTACGTATGCTTACTTTGTTATGAATATTGACCACTTGGTGCATACAGTCAATTATAAATACAAAACAGTAGTATTGTGGACGGTCACTCAATTATGAATACTAAACACTCGTATTTCATACGCTATCTGTATTAAATTGATGATTGGTGAATTGATATCATAATTAGTTCAATGCTCATCAATTCTTATAGTAAATGCACTCTTTACTTAGCTAGTCTCGACTAATTACTACAAGACCCAGGTGTTATATGGATTTATCCCCCGTGTAAATTTTTATACATTAAAAATAAATTATTCGGAATAAATCTTAAGTTTCACTAACATAAGGTACCAAAACTCTTTAATAAATACTTGGATATTATACATAATATTGTTTCCTAGAAATGTCCTATAAGTTTAAATAAATAATTACCACAACGTCTTGGACCACTGAGAGCCTACATTGCCTTCGTATTTACTATAGTTTAGTTTATAAGTTTCAACGATTTCAAAAGATTTAATAAAAATAATTAATTATGTTGAAAATATGAATGTAGACATATACTTATGGTTACAGCGTTCGTCTTCTAGGCTTAATGGTAAGAGTTTATAGACTTTAAAATATCTACTCGTAATCATGGAGCATTTCTATTATGTATATTATATGGTTGATGAGTTTAATATTATTCGTTTTGAGGTCACATTGTATGTAAAGATGAAGATACCACAGTCCGAGCAACTGGCTGTGGGTATATAACTAACTTGCAAAGTGAAACTCGCTTACTCTGTAAGACGAGTTCCGCGACATCGCTCAAATTTCTCTTCTGTACGTTGTGTTCCCAACGGCGCAGGTGAGTAAGATTTATTTCTATACATAAAAAGTAAAATACAGTCCCAATTATCCAAATTGTTGACAAGTAAATTTGATCGATCTAGTCAGTTTTACTTAAGAATAAGAAGTTGATAAAATTGCATTCATATGGCGGTATCTATTATTTTAAAAAATGTTATGATAGTACATAATAAAATGAATATTAGAAATTGGAAATCATTTTCCGTCGATGTAATTTTGTTGGCTTTTGATGTCTCATCATCATGACTATCCACTTTTCAAATCCAATTGGGATGTTCTGAAATCAAATCTCTCCGATCCACATTTCGACGAAATGACTAGCAGTTAGCAGATCACTTATTCCATTCGTCATCACTCATCAGATCCAATACTTGAAAATATCATATATTCTAATTGGTTTATTCGTTAACCTATCTAACTACTGATGGAAAAGTAGGACAAACATCTTGTTTTTTTTTTTTTTAATGACTATTCTAGTCATACGATATAAACGATTGCAGGACTTTACTAGTATGTCTTTAGAAAGAAAAAGTTTGTTGACCTTTTAATTACTGATCTCCGTCTGTATATGGATATTTGATACTGTAGTCCGCAATTGACGCCTTTCAAGCAATCAGCAACGCCACTTCACTGAGAGTGAAACTGAAATGACATTCGGTAAAATACATGGTGCGAACAAACAACTTTTTTGTATAATTTTATTGTGTCATGAATATATATTTTTAAATATATTAGTATTTCTAAAGTACTCAAATTAATTATGGA
Source organism: Dromius quadrimaculatus (assembly GCA_963989225.1). Taxonomy (NCBI): domain Eukaryota; kingdom Metazoa; phylum Arthropoda; class Insecta; order Coleoptera; family Carabidae; genus Dromius; species Dromius quadrimaculatus. The sequence continues at coordinate 52,152,629 of OZ022325.1, read as the reverse complement.
TTCATTGAAAAAAACTAATCTACAGAAATGAATACTTATGCTTACTGTGAAAGAAGAACCCAGAATACACAAAAACAGGAAGAGCTCCACATTTTCATTTTTTTCCGTGCATTTTTAAAGAAATAATTGAATGTTATTGCAGGATATCTAAGGTTTCTATGAAATTTTGTGCAATTTTATCACAAATTATAATTTAAATTCAAGAGAATAGATTTTTCATTTTTTCTTTGGAGTAAAATGGAGTTTAATGAAGCTATAAAATATCATGAGTTTTGTAAAAATGTGTAAAATTATGAAACTGTCCAGAATTTCATGAAATTATTTCTTATCAAAACAAAATAATATTTGATAAAATGTCATTGAATTTTTTGAAATTTTATAAAACCAACTCTCCCATAAAAATACATGATGAAAATATCATTCGTCATAATAGTTATTTATGTATCAAGGCAGTGAAATTGATTTTTTCATCACGGCCTCGGCAAATAAACCAAATGAGTGATGGAAAAGAGACTTCACTACCGAGGTGCATATTAACTTTTTTTTGCAATCGTGAATTATTAGAAAGAAAATTACATCGACATAACCTTATTTCACTTAATTTTCATTGATGATTATTGACAGTTGGTACCAATAGCTACAAATGCCTTTTTATTTCTGGAGAAGGTGTCAGCATTTAACAACTTTTTTAATAAATAAACGTAACAAATTGATGGAATATAAATAGAAACAAAATAAATTATTTATAAATGTAATAAATTTTATATAAAATGAAATAAGAAAGTAATTAGAAAGAAGAAAGTATCAATCAAATCGAACGGCATTAGTAGTAACACTGTACATCTGGCATCTTTGTTTATGCAACCTAGCAACAGAAATCGTATAATAACAATGGGCTATTTCATTGCCGATTTTTCATATTTGAATGCCGATTTAGAGCACTTTACTGACGACTTCAAAAAAATATATATATTTTAATTTTTGTTTTAAATAATAGCGGAAATTTTGTAAGGTAGCTTTCTATGCTACAAAACCAAATTCTCGTAGTTCATATCTTTGTCACTTGACGCGAGCACAATCATCTCAGTATAGAGGCGCAGACCTAATTCAGGCTAGATTTATTCTTTGAACTCCTTCCATTAAGACGAGAATCTGACTTTTCAAGTTGACAATCCTACTCATCACGCATCTGAGGCTCTGGGTACTAAAAGTTCAATGTAAAGATAAACTGGATTAAAAAACCTGTAGGATATTCAGAAATATATCGTTGAGGAATTAAACTTTTATTTTTATTTCAATGAAACTGTACAAGTGTACAGAAATATATGCAAATGAAATATTCTGTTTCACATCATCTATCACATATTAAAAGCCGTACAATGTTTTATCTTAGATTATCCTAATTTCCGTAATATAGGCTACTGTTTTAACATGATCCGCGAGCTCCTTAGCGATTCCAAGTGTAATGTTCTTGTATATTTGTTGAATATCGCCGTTTGAAATTATGCAAATTTCAATATTATTAATCTTATTATTTCAAACTGCCATCAAGGAAATTTTATCTAGCAGTCATATTAATAATTCTGACAAGTACTCTGCAATTGAAAGTTATCACAAATCATTTGCTCATGTGCTTATTATACTAAACTAGTCACGAAATTTATGTTAATTCAGTACATTTAATAAAATTGACAAGAATGTTTCCGAGTCTGAATTTTCAATTTGATATTTATGATCCACTTTTCTTCTCTTTCAATCTTGTGACTCTTATTTTGAAAGAAATAAATATTATATTTTCATCCTTTGAATGAATGAATTCATTAGAGAAAGCGCGGCTAGAGTCACTACGAAAATTGTATCGGTAGCCTTTATTGTAAAATAATCATAAATATTTTTTTGTAACTGCCACTTTGATAGCTACTACCTATACTGATATCTGAAAAAATGATATTGTGAATTGAACTAAGTTATAGATGGAATTGACATGAATGCTCTTGAAAATATGAATCAAAATATCCAGTTCAAAATGTTCTAAAGTGAATTTATTGTTGTTCATGAATCTCAAAATACCACTCTTACTGAAATCGTGCAATCAAAAGATACACCCAAACTACTATCATACAATTTCTCATAAAAGTCTATTTTTAACAATGAAAATTTTGTGAAAAACTGCCAGTTTTCATAGGGTCGTAGATGAATGATCCTAAATATTGGATCTTGCGAAACATAATGATCCCATATATCCTAGATTCAAATAAGGAATAATATTTCACCAGAACGCGGAAATTAGCGGGTGATCAGGTCGATTATCTTCATTAAATCAAAAATGATAAGAACTTATTGATCAAATTTTCTAGAGAATTCAGTTTTTGAGAGTTTTCAAATGATTTTGATTGAATAATATCTTCTAGAATGAATTCGAACTCAGATGGATTATAAAGTCGCAATCAAAATTTTATTGCACAAAAATATTCTCTGTGTTGTACTTTCCACTAACATCCTTAGGCAACTGTACTTACTGTACTGCTCTTACAGTTGGAGATATCAATCTACCGAATTACACAACATAATCTGTGATAAATGGGTTTAAGGCGTGCATGATATTTTCTATTTTCTATTTTTTACCAATGTTTTTTATGAAAAAACTGCTAATATGACTAATATGAATATTGAACAATGTTTTTTTTATCACAGAAAACGTAATACTAACAGCAATACAATACTTAAAACTGAAATATCATAACAGAACTTTTTTTTCTGTCGAGAAAATATGAAATCAGTTAGGTGTTTCCATGTAATATGCGACACACTGAATTAAGCTTATCTTATCTCAGAAATTAGATTTCATGTGTCAAACAATTTGTTCAATATTTATTTTAGAAATAGCGTGCACGTAAAACAAGTATACCAAATTTATTGGATTATGGACATTTTTTTTGAAAATGTCATTTTTTAGCTCAGAAATATTATTCTAATATTTTTCTATGTACCTAACTAATTCATATTGAATTTTACTTTATACATCAATATTCTTATTCTGAGTAAGTCTTACTTATTTTTCTTCATCTAAGAATCTGAATAATTCTTCATTTATTGAAGGAATTGATTCTGTAGATTGAATCATTGTTTTCTGGATGAAATTCACTAATCTATAGTAACATGATACAGATCAGTTACTTTTCTACTGCAACAAGAGTTGCATTAGTTAGTACATCCTTCAATTTCCTTTATTTCGGTCGTCTGTTGAAATACTGAAAAGCAATTACCAAGCTAAATTTTTATTTTGTGGATATCTATCATCTTCAAAAATAGAGAAATGATAATCTGTTGGAAATTGGATTATGCTTTGAGAAGTATTGAATCAACGTGGTAGTATATTTTGAGATCAAGATACAAAGTGAATAAATTATAGCAAAATTTGATATAAATCAAATATGTACTTGAAGTAGTCAAGAAAATTTTTTGTCGATTATTCTTCGATAATTAATAAATACTCAAAATTTTGACAGTTTTCTTGAGCATGTACTTTTCAGTGGTAAAACTCAAGTGGTGGAAACCAAAGTGAGTAGATCGCGACACATTTTTGAATTAAAAAGTAGATCTCATATACACAAAAGCTGGATGCAAACTATAGTTCGAAAAATATTCTACGTATTTAAATTATGTATAAGCGAATATCGTTCGGTGAAGATGAAAATATATTACCTAACCTTAAAACTTTGATCTCTCATTTGTTTTACAACTATTTCAGTCGTAATATTCCACCAATAATTCTTATCACATCGGGCTTACCACTTCGAATTGCTGGAGATACCACTGAAATTGCGTTTTACTATGCTGTTAATATACCTCATTTCAGTGATTAATTCAATATTGACATGTATGAAAGTAACTCAATAACAAGTGTTTAATATTATTTAAAATTGTTTGTCGTAGCGTAACGTATCAAGAGGAATTTTTATATTCCTTTATAGCAACAATCAAGAAAAAACACATTATATAGTAAGATCGAGATATAAAGAATTCAACATCCGGTTATAATCTTCTCCGTAACCTTTCATATGCAAATTTTTACATTCACTAATAATTCAGCTTTTAGAAATGATCCGCAAAAACGATAATCTATGCTAACAATTTCTTATGAAGAATATATTTAGAAAGTCCTTCTTTTATTTTATGACAATACAGAAGATTGTAATTTTAATAATACTTATTGAATCTTAATTATTTTCTGTACCATAACTTTTGGGTTCTATAACATTTTGGTTATTTCATCAACTGCAATCAGCGCTATCCGCAACGAACATACAAACATGCATATCTTCATAAGTATTGATCCAAATAAACTGATATAGAGGCGATGGAAGTGGCAGAGGGACCCGAATAACTTCATGAACAGAATTGCGTTTATTCAAAGACACAGGACGTTTCGGCGACGCAACGGCCAGCCATCATCAGATTGAAATTATGAATTTAAAATATAGTTACATTATGAAATAAATGACTACGTTGTGGAAAAAACCATGTTGAATTCGAAATTTAGGAGGCAAAAATAAAAAACTTGATAATTAGGGTACCAAGTACCATGGTTGTCAAGGCCATTTTGACAAGGGATATGAGTATATTGTGGCGCCGAAACGTGCTGTGTCTTTCAATAAACGTAATTCTGTTTACAAAGTTATTTTGGTCCCTTTGTCACTTCCATCGTCTCTATACGAATATGTACTTATATCGCTGTATTTCTGAACCTACAAATTAGACGCGGTAGCCAATGTCATATTCTTCCTCATATTTATATAATTTCCAAAAATAAACTTCTTGAAAACAAAAAGGGAATTCTGGCGATGGATTCGAGTTTGTGTTCGTGGGAAACATGGAATATTCAGATTTCTGGCGACGAACTCATGACGTCATGAGTTAGTAATCCCACGGATTCATGGATACTGCAAGCGAGCTGCTTCCATGTAGCCTATCCTTTTCCAAATGTCGTTCTTTCTCTCTCTTCTGTCAAGTATTTATTTTCAATGATTTCAAAAAGTTAATTAAAAGAGATTTGACTCATTTTGAAGTGTCTATAAAAGTTCTTTTCTGAATGAGTACTAATTACTTCTTCGTAATATTTCCTATTCGGTTATGTCTTTCTTTGCAAACTTTGGTTAGAACAAAAGAAGTGTCAAAAAATTTGAAATTATTTATTACTGATATAAAAAGTTCATTGTTATCAAAGAAAAACTCAAAACTTGCAACCAAAGCTACTAATGTTGAATTCATAGTAATGACTCGTAAATAACCTAAAAAATTCAAACATCAACTCTAATATCATGGAATATGATGGAATCTTTCGTTCTGGCGAGGTGTTATAGCTGTGACGTATGTATGGAAACATGACGTCATTAGTTGGAAAAAAAATTAAGGATTCATGGATTTGCATCCATCGCCAGAATTCGCCTATTATCTAATTTTGAATAAAGACTGCACGATATTCAATTTCAAATATCAAAATTCGATATAAAGATCATATTGATAACATAATATCGGAATTTCTTGATAAACCGATAGATCAATATATTCAGCTTGATATTGATTTTTATTGATAGTCACGGATGTCAACCAATTTCCATCGCTATAATCTTCAATTAGTCGTAGATATTTTTCGAGAAATGTTTCTCAAGACTGATTTATGAAGGATTTGATTTGGGAATTTACATTAAGAAATTTAGATTAAATTTCTTAAGGGTGGTTTATGATGAATTCAATTTACAAATATAGATTTTCTCAATTATAAATCCAGCCAATCGTAGACATTGGTTGGCATGTCAGGAATTCCAAATTGACAACTGTCACAGAAAAGATATTGAAATCATTAATATGGTGGGAGAGCACCCATATTTATATTATTAAAGTAATAAATCAAACCGAAATTCAATCAGTTGTGCAAATAAAACAATTTTGGCGATGTAAAATGGTTACTCAAAAAGTCAATTTTAGGTTATATCTCAAAAAAAGCACAAGAATGAAGATCTAAAACTATGAATCCTAATTTCTAAATGTAAATTTCTGAATCAAGTCCATCATAAACCAGCCTCAAAATTCTCATTCTTGTTCATTTTTTGAAATATAAGCTGAAATTGACTTGTTGAGTAGCTATTTTACATCTCCAAAATTGTTTTAATTGCACAAATAATTGAATTTTGGTTTGATTTATTACTTTTATCATATAAATATAGGTGCAATCCCACCATATTCATGATTAGAATATCTTTTCTATGACAGTTGACAATTTGGAATCTCTGACATGTCAATCAATGTCTACGATTGGCTGGATTTATAATTGAAAAGATCTAAACTTGTAAATGAAATCCATCATAAACCAGCCTTCAGTTTCTGACACCCTTGCAGCACAATTTCATCTACTTTCATATTCGCAATTAATGAAAGTATTGTATTCAAATATTATATGCTGGTATTGTCAGGAGAAAACGACGATGAGCTAAGCGACGATTTCAGAATGAAGAGAAAGTGATATAAGTATAATGTAAGACTAACACACCGACACAATAATGCTTCCTCGAAATTTAAATTAATATTTAGAAGAAAGTGCTCGACAAGGAAGAGATTGAGTTCTTATCTACCACGCTTTCATTGTTCTAATTATTTGTATGTTAAATGATGTTTTATCATAAGTCCATAGAAAAAAAAAATTTTTTTAAAGGTATGGAAATTATAACAGGCATTATCGATATAAAAATATTCTCCTTAGAGAGGTTTACTCGTATTTTTTGATCATGTAAGTTGGTGAGAGTGATTGTCTAGCTAGATAGAGCGAGGAGTAAAATATCGCAGGTTCAAATCGTGCTTCTGTATATAGCATCTAAAAAAAATTCCGTCATCTTATAGGATCATTCAGGATCGATTAATACTGCTAGATTCAATTCGCAAAAGATTTCACTTCAATTTCTCATTGATTGTTTCCAATATTGCAGCAAATATATTTAAAAGACTAATAATATTTTTTTCATTCTTACAAAACTAGGAACGGAACTTTCGATTTTTCATTACGATTTTTATTAAGATCTCAAAACAAGAGAAACCTTGGTATTTGCTATTTGTTTAACTATGCTGAAAATATACGTCATTCTACTTAGGATTAGGGCAGATATGATATAATCAATGATGATTGGCATATTACTACGTATGTCACTCGGGGTGACTATTAGCCAAATATTCTTGAATTTTATATTCAGATGATTTTTTTAAATGAATCTCTGCGAAACATGATCACAAAACTTGGCTTTTTCCTCAAAAAAGAGGAATACAAAATCTTAATTGACAAATCTAAAAAATTATAGTTCTACATTTTCATAGATTTTGTTCCCTAGTACCAATTTTCCTGTTCAGACTCCGCTCTGCTGCAAATAAATTTTCTCTGCTTTTATAATTATCTGAAGTGTACTTAATAGTAGTGATCATAACAAAAGATTACAAAAAATCTGATCTGAAGTGATATAATTCATCAGAACGGATAAATAAACATTACTCTTTTAAATCTCAACATCGTCCAGTTATGAGAATACTATTAAAATTGTGTAAGTTTGATATTTATGTAACAATTAAATACAGGTATTCCGATTTTTCTTCTTCACTATAATTATAAATCGCTTTGTAGTTTACATACATCCGTAACAGTTGCTTGCTGATAAGAAAGAAATTGGGCTATTATCTTTATTACCTACCATAGATACCTACACGCTACACCACATCAGGCGTATAAGATTGTAGTGAGGTAATTCATTGGAAGATCTAAATTAAAAATATTATTCAATTAGATCTTAACTTTTCGAGCTACAGACTGAAATTTCGCTTGGAGGAGAAATTATATTTGATAATAAAGATAACGAAATAATAATTATATTGAAAACGGTATTCCAGTAAGCAAAAACGTTTCAATGTCCACAAAAAAGCATTTTCCAATTTTCTGATTAAATTTCTCTTTATATGAAAAGATATCTAAGGCCCGGTTGCACAATCTTGCGTTTATCCTAAGCGTAGCTTAATTACCGCGGCAATGATTATTGATACGTTTAGGAAAAATTGAATTCTATGCAACCGGGCCTAAAAACCAGATTTAAAATGATTGCTAGCAATAATTTATAAAAGTATGTAGATTAAATCGTGAAATATTTTTGAAGATCAAATAAATTCTTATTTCTTCAATCTCTTCCTTACAATAGAATCAAACCAAAAGGATATATTCATGTATTTCATTTGGTGAAGCATCCTTGCAAAATTATTCTTTGAAAAATTTTGTTGAAAGCTCATTGTCCATAATCTCACATATTAAAATCGCACTATTTTTTCTATGCATTTCATCTTACCATCTCATTTTTACTTCCCTGACCTATAAAAGCGGAAGTATTGTAATCATAATTTTTTGACAGTTCAAGATTTTGATGAATCTTCATGCTTTACACCTCACAACCCGGAAAATATATTTTTTTAGAAAGTCGATCTGTCAGTCTGTGTGAAAGCACGATAACTTGAGAACACGTACAAATTTTCGACTGTTTTATATTCAAGTTTTTCATCAAAAAGCTAGGTTCAAGTTCGTAGATAAGCTTTTTTCAACTTTATTGATGGAACTATTTAGTTTTTTTTTTGCGTTTATTTTATAAACGGTAGTATTTATCATAAAATATGAGGTAACCAAAACTAATCCTTGAATGATTTGGCACAACATTTACCTGAAACATTTAAAAAAATTATCAGCGGTTCAATTGTTATCATCAAAATTTTAATTATTATAAAATTTGTTATATTTTTCTGAACCAAAGAAATAATGAGAATCATTATGTGGAGCTAGAATAAATATCACTCATATTTTGACATTACATGCAAATGTTCGTCAATTTCTTTTTTTCAATAAGTAATTTGGCTCTATCGCGTTTGGTACCGAATTAAAGCTCTTATGGAGATAATTCTAATAATGATGTCTAGTTTGGTAGCAACTTTAAGTAGTGGAATCCACGTTACCATCTTCAAATTACACTTCCGATGATCAAATGTCGAAACTATATATTCCAATAAATTGAAGACCTCACAAATCTAGAAGAGGACTCTTCATTTTCAAAAATACTTATTTCATGGACTAAAAAGTAACACCATCTATTACTTTAACAATAACAGCTGTCACTGCGACAATGCCAGTTGTCACTTCGACCATGATAGTTGTCACTTTGACAGTGACAGCTGTCACTCTGACAATGACAGCTTTCACTTTGAAATATGCAATTAATTGATGGAACACTCTAAGTTTCTGAAACAGCGATGAAACTGACCATGAAATTTATGGTCGGGGAAATACTGTGTTGAACACGGCGCTATCGTCTTTTATTAAAATTCTTGCTGGTGTAGCCCTCATTCAAGAGGTTAGAATACGGACGTATACTCTCTCAGGCTGAAATGGATCACAAAATCTATTTATGGAAATGATTATAATTAATTATAACTTCTTAAATTGATTGGGATACTTGCATGAGCAGAAAGATGTGAGTCTCAAAAAATATGTTATCGTTTTGATTCATTATTTTGATGATTTTATTTTGAAAAATATGACAATAATGAGCTCAGTATCAACAAAGCATTCTCTGATTGATATCTTGAATTCTGTGAATGTCATTATAAATATTTATCATTAGGATAAATACCTAATCTGTTTTAATATCTTATTGTGTACAAAATTTTAATTTCTCTAAAACATGATATAGTTAATACAGGAGAAAAATTCCTAATTTTCTAGTAATTATCATATTTGTTTCAAGTCCTGAATTCAATGCAATGCAATAATAGTTATTTGTTTAACTAGGCAAAAAAATAGAAGACGCACGCCTCGTCTATGAATCTAGGCAAGGCAGTAAATCTTCATTTTTTTGCCGCGTTGAACATATAATTTTTTTGCCGATTGTTTAAATTTGATTAATTTTATGACTGATTTCAATATTTTTGAAAAATGTCATCGATATCAAATTATGTTGCTATGCATAATGTTGATCGGTTGCCAAGTTGTTATGCGTTAGTTGGGCGGTTGCGGTGAAAACGACACTTTTACTGCCTAGGCAATAAAAGTGCCACTTCACAGATAGTAAACTGTCAATAAAATCGTACTTTTGAAGTCAATCAGCAAAAAATAAATTTCAACACGAACAAGTGTAAATAAAATTGATAATTAGAAATTATGAATCGTGGTATATGCTTGCATTATAATATTCCTCTATCTTAATAACCTTTTTTACGTATCTCTAAATGGCTTATCTGTGATAAAAAAATTAAGTAGATAGGCATTAAGTTATCGTGACTATGTCATCCATACTAAAACATCTCATAAAAAGTTAGAATAAATATCAGAGGATGCAAGTTTCTTATAAATCTTTCACAATTCTTAGAGATGATGCGTTCGCACTTTCACTTTCACTACAACATAACTTCGAAATATGCTAGAAAACATATTGAGAAAAGTCACAGTTCACATATGATTAAATATTTGATGTTGAAATGCAAATATTCATATTTGCATATGAAGACAGATGAAATAGGTAAGCATCATGAATAACATTACGTAAAAAGTACGGTCACAAATATCGGTAAGAAGTAAAAACAGAAATTCATGTAAAGAATTTATATATTCAGCATAGAAATTTATAATCTTCTTGATAAGAACATGTTCATTTATGTTAGTGATGTTAATTATAGTTGAAATAGAACGATTTGAATACTTCATAATGATCTATACATCTATCACAAGTTGCATCCATTTAAAAAGGATAAAGCCGTAGATTTGAGATTTGGAATGATAATGGATCTACCAATATGCACTAAATTAGTATCTACCATACCCGTATCGGATAGAAGCTGTAATTCATATCTATTTTATACGTATACCATAAGGACAACTCAACCTCTATTGTACCGAATTAACTACTCCAACAGTAATGAAAATGATAGCGTAGCGATGCAAATGGCCATAAAATAATTAGAAATTTGGAGTATTTAAAGGAAATATTTTTCCTATTTTTGCTGTTCTTGTCCAACATAATTTTTTCAAAAAGACAATAATAGTATCTACTTGTCTCGTCTTCTTTGGGTCTCTCATCTCACTACAATACTAATCACCGTTCAATTATTTCTATTTCGTTTGTAAAATAGTATTCTTAGTTGCAAAATTTTTTTTTGGATGATACTATGCTTTTAAAATCCTTTTATATTTGATGCAACAAAAACAAGATGTGCAACAAATACATTGAGTTTTGTATTATATATCTTTGATTTGAAATAATCTTGGGATTATAAGGTACCTATATATTTGTCGAGTCGCAAGACACTTTGTATATGGATAAAAGAAACTTTTTTAATGCAAATTAAGATGGCTTGTAGCTAAAATTAGTGGGTATGCTTCTCCATAACTTTTTTCTGCCTATAAACTATAAAGAAATAATTCAAAAGATAAAACGTTCATTATATTAAATATTATCGATAATATCAAGTGGAAATAGGGGATGCTATAATTTCATAGTATCTATATACGAGCCGCCACTGGCTTTAAATTGAAGGTTTATTGAAATATGTCTCAATCTTCTTTGCTGCACATAGTGATCTGTTGGCTCTCTGAAAATAGTATATTCCGATACAAGTGCGAAATGGAGATCATTCCATGCGAATGCGAATAATTCAGCCACGAGACGAAGTCAAGTGGCAGAATTCACATGAGCATGGAATGATCGATTCGCACGAGTGACGGATGTTATTTTTTCTACAGTCAAAGGTGTTCGCGGAAATATTTATAACCAAAATATGCAGTTTTTTGAGAAAGAATTTGCTTCATTGATCTCATTCCAATTCATCAAACTTTGATAAAAATACTCATATTGATATTTTTTTGGAGAGGAATGATAAGAAAATCAAAGAGGAATAAAATTATGACAGCAATGGAACAGTTTTTTCGCGACGCCACGCGGCTCTCGTAGGAATTTCTAAGCGTGCGGAATGACTCTTATTCCGCACGCTACAGCGTGTGGAATGGGTATCATTCCATAGTGACTGTAGAAAAAAATCTTTTCCATCCGGAATAACCTATTTTAATCCTCTGAAATTTTTATTATTACTCCTTAAATATCTATATCTAATAAAGAGTTAGAATGTAGACAATCAAAAGTTCATAAAAAACACTCAATAGAGCTATTGTTCACCAGTTTCTCCAGATCAATGTCAAAAGCAATATTATTTCTGACAGATTTTTCAAAATGATTTCTTGCATAAGATTTGGCTGTAGGTAATATTCGTGATTTTATCCAGTTCTTATCTCATCTCCCCTATATTTTTAAAATCATATATTTTGAATGAATTATAGTACATTTTGTATTTAACTATAATTGTCTTTATTTATTCCAGCCATGAAGTGGTGCATTTTGTTGGTGTGTGTGGCAGTAACTGTTGCTATGCCTCAACGTGAAGGAGCCGCATATACTAACGAGGCTATCCGTCAAGCACAAAACACTTTCCTTATCCCTAAAGATGCTCAAATACAAAAGGTAAGTCGTCAAAATTAATAAAAGATTTTAAAAACTGTAAAATTTTATGTGCACATCCGTACGATGGACGTTCAATCATTTATAACACAGTAGGGGAACAACAATCGAAATTAAATTCTTATAATTTTTTACATGATGCAATAATAACTCAGTAATACCACTTAAATCGATTTTTCATGGGTCAGGAGGATACTTCTGTTATCACATCTTCCGTGCTTGATGAACGGTATTCCAGAATAAATATTTCCAATTTTTTTAAAGAAGATTGATTTACGAGAGACAGTGAAATTTAAAGGTGAACAATTTACCTACAAAAGCTCTGATTATTTATGTAACTATGATGAGCTTTTCCCGACATGTCATTATTCAGTGGTCGAAGCAAAGCAATACATTTGATACGAGCTTCTACGTTTTCAGTCCTGCTGTCACTGTTATTATGTTTGTCTTCTATCGAATGAATTCTCCGAACATAAGTCATATCTCATCTCTGAAGACAAATCTCGTCACTTTTTCATCTTTCAATACTTCATACATCCTTAGCAAACATTTCCAAGTCCTCAGGACAATGATGGTTCATGGAATCCATTTCGCACCGACTCTCAATATTCCCAAATAGTTGAAATCTATTTTCTAAACTAAGCTACCGAATTGTCAACTAATTCATCTATATTCATTCCAAAAATACTTCTCACTACGGTTGGTATGGAAAATTAGAGCGCAAAATTAAGTTTTGTAGCTTGATCATGAAAGATGAAACGTGAGTTTTTTGGAAAGCCTTTTTCACATATCCATTTCTTGATTATTCCGAGAGTGGGTAATACTCATATATTATACATTAAAAAATCAGGAAAAATCTAGTAGCCTAATGAGATTGTAGAAATTCTCCATTTCCGTATTATCAAACTACCTTTTGCTAAAAACTGAAATTTGACACATTTAGTAATTATAAAGTTGGCACTATTGCCTATAAAAAATTAGACGAATAAGTGAGCGACATACAGATATACACAAATATAAGTTATCTACGACCTGTGTCCAAAATTTAAACCCACAAAATTCGACAACCTTAATGAACACCAACTAAATGTACAGTCGAGTGCCAACTGGAAATAGACAAGAGCAAAAATCACGTCATCGCCCAAAACTCATTGTGGAAGACATCTCTAATATGTAGAGTTGATTTATAGAAGATCATCTTATAGAAATAGAACTAGAAATATCGTATCCTCATCTCTTAAAGAAGCGTTTCTTATTCATTTAATCATTTCCAATATATCCAAGATATTGTTGGAGATATATTGGTATAATAAGAGCTATGAAAATAGAAAGTATAATTTGTATCTGATAAAAACCTAAGTCAATATATTTTGGGCTCTTTTATTAATAACAATGAATATGCTGAATACTCAAATAAGTATAACTATTTTTCAAATTAACCACACACTGCATCAAAAAATTCATTCTTAAACCCTTGAGCTACTTAAATGTGATGTTTGATTATAAACTTTCTTTTTTAGGTGCAAGAGGGCATTGAAATTGGTGCATATGAAAGCATTCCTGGAAATCAGCGAATCAATTTATTCGAAATTCTTGGAGATCAGGTTCCTTCAGAAGTTATCAACAATTTACAAGGTCAAATTGATCAAGTTGGCAGGAATTAAACCATTTCATCAAAAAAGTTCTGTAGTGTGATTATATCTTTATTTTTCGATAACTCAAAAATTGTACATTTTTATTGTTATTTATTTAATTATTGTGGGCGTGCTACATTTCAATAAAGAATTATTTTTTATGTACTGCGCTGTTCTCCAACTAAATCTAACTAGATCTAAGAAAAACTTCAAGATACCTACGTCGCAGCCGAAATTTCTGAACTAGAATACATATCAAGAATGCAAAAAGTCTTTATATAGAATCATTATAAATATAACAAGAGATTTTAATGTACATATTTACACAAATGCATACATGCATGCGGTGTTCAACAACTTCAGAAATGTGCGTTTATATGAAAATTATGATTATTTCTCTATCATTGACAATATTTGGAACATATCACTTCTGCAATTGACGCTAGAAAAAATATAAGAGAAGAATGTTGGAGGTCTTCTAATCTTCTTTAAGGTCAGGATGATCAAAATTGTACAAAGGCTATTAGTTTATCTACACTCATATGAAATGCGCCAATTTGAAAAAAAAAATTAACTGTAAAAGCTAAATTCAAATATTTCTATCACCTAAGCTATTGATTTTATCAAGAACATGAGCACAGCATTATCTTCTTCTAGTCTATCACCTTGATTTTTTATAATTAATGACATTAAGAAAAATGGTACCCTGCCACGTCATTCAACCTCAAAGCCAAAATAATTCATTATTTCAGAAAACTTCAAAATACATTGAATATATTTTCTCCCTAATATCGCACTTCTCGATGTTAAAAAAAATTGAGCGGGTACAAAATAGTTGAGACTAACAAAAAATTTGATCCTGGATTCAATTTTTCAAATTTAAAATTTACTGAAACTAAAAGATTGGCACTTTTTTGTTTAGAAAATTAAAATATTGCCTTTAATTCTCTTGCATAATTTTTGCTCTTGTAGATATCATGATTTGTCTAAACAGATTTTTGAGCTACTGAAAGAAACTTCAATACAATGCAAGGTACATCTTAAACAGTTCTTTCAAGCCAAAATTATCTTTTCAGGACTCAATTCAAATGCACTTAGATTAAACTGTAACTCGGCAACGGTGAGCCCAGACAAATATATAATACATGAATCTTATTTTGTCTCATGTTATTACAAACTTTCTCGAATATGTGCTCCTCTTCATGTAACTTTTGGAAAATTAACGTTTTTACTTATTTGTACAAAGTAAAAGTGAGTATTGTGAAACCGACAAAACTCACATTTCAAGATTTTGATGGGAATATCCGTTTTGAGCATCCATGAATCTATTTTGACTATTTTTGGCTTGATGTCGGTACGTGTGTATGTATGTGTCGTAGACCCGTCAAACGAATAATGTTGAAATTTTGTATTAAGGATTGATCTGGAGTCTAGTTGTGCACCTCGCATTATGGTTGAATCGTTTGTACCGAAAGTGCACTTTACTTGTATTTTTTTTTTAATTTTCCGTATAAATTCAAAACGATTGAACTCGGAATGTTAGAATTCAGTATTCAAGACGACAGTATCTCTAGGTCTAGATGCATATATATTATTTTCATTGAGATCGACTGACTGGGAGTGCACTTTACTTGATAGTCTTTTGGAATATTTCGCATGAATTTGAAACGATCGGCTGTAGAGTATTGAAATTCAGTATTTCAGTCTGCTGTAGCATCTGAATGATTAGCTACTATTCTTATAACAATCGATTGTACTGGAAGTGCACTTCAGTTGAATTTTTTTTTTTAATTTTGGGCGTAAATTCGGTATTGCTTGCCGTAGACTCTTGGAAATCAGTATTTAGGAATGTTGTAGCATAAGAATGATGACCTACTCACTTACAGTTTCTAAAGCAACCGATTGGGTCGAAATCGCACTTTACTTGACAGATTTCTAGAATTAGCCGTGGAACGATGGAACTTTATGTTTGATTATCGTATATATATTAGGGTGGGCCAAAAATATTGTTTTTTTTTTCTTTAGTTACCGTTAAAATATCGTTGAAGATGATAAAATGAAAATTCTGGTAAAGTTAGGACTCCTAATATTAACATTGAGAGGTACCTCTACGTGATTTTTGATTTCCCATTTGGATAACACGAGGAGAGGATTTTTTTCAATTTGGAATTTTATTGCGTTCAGTCTTTCGTAAGCATTTTGAGATTTTTCCATTGAAAACTTCACGAAAAATATGATGTTTCATGATTTTGAGTTATTATTTCGTGATGAAATTTAAAAAATATATGGATCATCGTATATAATTTTAGGCTGAACTTTAGCCTTGAATAATTCTTAAACGAGTTGACTTAGCGAAAAATCATATCAGACCTTTTTTGAAGATTGTTAAATTTTCCACAAGAATAGGTATTGATTCCTACAAAACGTTGATTCGTTAGAACGCAGTAAAATTCCAAATTCTAAATTCTTTTTCCCGTGTTATTTAGATGGAAAATCAAAAATCACAAAGAGGCACCTCCAAATATTAGTATTAAGAGCTTGAACCTTACCAGATTTTTTTTTCATCATCCTGGAATATATTTTCAGGATAACTGAAGAAAAAAAAATTCAATATTTTTGGCCCTCCCTAATATATATGCGAACAATATATCCAGTACTGTATAAGTAAGTCGAGGTGATGTCCACGCGTTAGATTTTTTGCTTGGAAATTTACGTTTTTAATCCTGTAAAACTCGGTGGATATTCAGGCGAAAATAATGTTGGAGGGGTTGTTTTACTGTGGAGTTCAACGATGTGTATATTCCAATAGTCAGTTTTTTTCTTTATTCGAAGCATCTGAATTGAGGTGTGGCTCATCACTAACGAAAAAGCACATACTCCTCTTCAATATTTCAATCAAAGTATCTAAAAAATATTTAACTTTAAAATTGAATCACCAATTGGAAGAAGGGAATTAACGCCACTTTCTGACAAATTTGCTCAGACACATTTTTGTCAACTTAAAACAAAGCGCTACAATGTGAGTTCGAAAACAGGAATAAATTACTTTCATTTAACATTATCAAAGAAACTGTCAGTTAGAGGAAAGAAATCCAGTGATACCAATTACTAAGGCATATGCTCATAAAGTTCCAATAAATGAGAAAAAAATGAATAACATACAAAAAATAACTCAATACATTCCTAGCGAATTCAAAGAATTTAATGAAGTAAAAAACTTCTCAGAACTCATTTTATAAATAAATATGTTTTATTGGGATATAAGTTCTGTACATTGAAGAATTCAATGTTATCATCATGGCTTGGCCTACTACAACATCCGAAATTACCGAAATTGATGGACAAAATATAATATCATGTGATTCCTTCAGTATTTCTAATAAATTATCGTCATACTTTTGTCTATTATTTAATTTTTTTTCATGCTAGAAGTCAATAAGTTGAAAGAAGGGAATAAATCGAAAAAGTTTATATATGTATATCTCTGCCAATATTAACATTCGTTGGTCCAGACTAACGGTGATCAATCATAATCGATATATCATAAGAGGCTAAATGTTGAGGATCGAAAGTTAAAAAGTTTTTTCTAATTATCTCCGTTCCTAATTTTTGGATTTATTCCCTTCTTCCGATTGGTGATTCAATTGCAATAGAATTAGTTGAAAATAAAATCACCAAGTGATTGTACTATGGAAGAAATCTTCTAAGCAAATTTTTTCCTACGTCAAGGCTCGTTACATTTTCATAATTAATCTGGTTGTGAATTCAGTTTTGATAAACTGCTAAGGCTGTAGACGTTAGTTCAAAGTTTATAATCGCTTTTATGTGATGTTAATCTTGATTTTCGATTACGTGATGTGTGACAATATTTGTAAGGTGATTATATATCATATTAGATTGATATAAAACTGAAGTAAGATCTTTAACTTTAATTCATCGGCAAATAACTAGAAACGCCAATGACAACTAACGTTATCTCAAATGTTCATAAAGATGGGCTCGAAACAATTGGAATTTTTTTCAAGCTTTTTTGAAGGGTCTTGAATGCACTGCCAATGTTATTTGACCCTTGGGTACAATTCGCACTGATACTTAAAATATATTTATTTCTCAATAGCGTACAATTCTATAGGCTAAATAATGGATTTTATATAAGAAATTATGTTCCAAAAACATTCAAATATCTTCATATTTGTTGTCAGTTTCTACCCCACAAATTTAAAAATATTCTCCAACAGGTTTTATTGTTAACTCGTGTATCTGCAAAAAATCAGAAATAATTATTAAAATCAATTCGGAATTACAGGATTTATTGAAGCGAAATTTCTTTGCTGAGGGATCTACAATTTTCCAGCGTTACGAAAACTCTGATTGCATTAGAGGAGTAGTTCAGAATAGCGCGTTAACGACTTGTGTTTGTCAATTCTTAGTTTTCGTAACGGCTAACGGATGAAGCTATCATATTTCTCTCACTAGAATATAATAACAAAACTTGGTTCTTTGTGAATATCGATTGTTGAATATATTAAATGCAATTTTTTTCAACGAATTGTCAATAGCAGAACGCTAGTATTTGTAGTCTAATTTCTATTTTTATAACAAGTAACTTGAAAATAGTGAATTCATTCTTGAAATATCAGAGGTTTAAGATTTTTTGACTTCAGTAAAGTGTATAGGGATTTAAAGTTATGCTATCAGCGCTACTGTGAGTAAGATTCGAAGCTCGAGAAGAGTTATTGAGTGATGTTATTGCATTGTGTACAAGTGGAAATAAATTGATTTATGAAGAATTTGCTGTACTTCTCAAATATTTTCGTATATTTTTTCTCTCTCCTGTGGAAATTATTACATTAATTAGCCCAAAATATGTGAAAAATTCAAAGAGTTGTGCTCTTCCCTTTCATTTTAAGAAAACTTTCCCCATCAAAATGCAAATAACATACTAACATAAAAGATCCACTCTTTTCTTCTGCCCACAAAACCAAAATCATTACACTAATTTTTCACTTTGGACTTACTGTTCTGAGCTTGGATTGCGCTTTTTCCAAGAACTACAGCCAGGTACACAACAATATGAAGTTGACACAATTATTCAGATTAAATATTCAAATAAGAAAGCTTAAATCCATAATGAATTCATCTGAGAGAGATAAAAGAACAAAGCTGATGTTTTACGAATAGCTTTTATTGAGCTTCTAGAATTTGTCACCAGACTGCATAACGTTTAGCTGGAAATCCCTATTCAGTCAAAAACAGTCCACGGCTCAGCATAGGACTATGATTTAAACCTTCTGATTAGCTGAAAACTCTACCAGCATTGATACCTTAAGGTGAAACATCGCCCAAAATAACTATTTCAGCGCGAAATTTGAAACGATGAATCTTGTAGCAATTTGTTGGATCAATATTTTCTTATAATGAATTAACAAAGTTTTTAATGAAGTGTATATCAAAAACTAGATAATCTGTTAAAGTTTCATAATATATGCAATAATTCCGTATATAATTAGTGCTAACGTATAAAATTAGCATGCAAATATTATATGCCAGAGACTGTTCCAACAATTTTTCTTGAAAACATATATATACTGGGAACTATACTTGTAGTTATCATATAGAACTTGACAATTTCTAAAAAAAATTACTAGAGCTAAAAATACCAATATCTCCTAAACTGTGCAGTTTTTTGGGACAAAATTTGGTAAACTTATAGATGACATTATTTCTCAGGATGAAAAATTGTGATTTTGTTAATAATTTACGAAATCATGAATTCATAAGACTTATAGACAGAATTGCAACAGATTTATACGGAGAGAGGAACTCTCTTTATGCCGTCAGATCAGGTTTGCGTTGGGTTACGGAAGCAAATGACGCGAGTAGCAATTAACTGCAGTTTTTCACAAAGTTTCGTCGGAATATTTGATAGACGAACTTCTCAAGGTTGATTCTCTGAACATAATAATTTCGATCACTCCCGCTTATTTTCTTAAATTTTATTTCAGATGATCTACTGAAATGTAAATAATAATAAACCTTGTAAATATTACTTACCTGTACATGAGGCTTTGTACCAAGTGCATAGATAATAGCGTCAGTAATGTCTTCTGGTAACAGATGAGGAATTTTTTTCATCATTTCTCGATTCATCGTTTCCATATTACCAGTTTTAAATATATCTGTATCCACTACACCTGGTGATACGCTCTGTGAATGATTAGAAAGTTAAAAACTTTTTATTTCGGAATTTAGATTGGTAATACGATTATTTGGCAAAACAAAAAAAAAAGAAAATCAATAAAGCAAAAAAACTTTCGTACATGGACACATGGGAGCAATGATATTTGTTTCAATATTCTTTAGGCAATCATATGACCCCCTTAAGATATATGAATCTTTAATCTATTATACAATGCTTCAAATGCAGTAAATAATGTCACACCCACACAAGAATGAGAATTTTTTGGAGATCACAAACATCCTAATTCTTGCGACTCGACGCGAGTTGAAAGATATCGAAAATTTTCTGAACAGGACACAATTTCAGTAAAATATTCCAAGTGGACAGTTATGTTTGGTTGGTTTGCCCATGAGCCTACCAGTCTATATATTGCTAACAAGCGGACTTTCTATCACAATGCACCATGAGAAACAATAGTGCATCTAGGACGCTTCAAGAATGAGGTATGTTACCATTCTTTTCCGAATTTTTAATCTCCATTCCAAAAAAAAATGGCATTTTTTTCCAAATTGTTTGTATATTCATAGTCTGTGAGCAAATAATCATTAAATACTGTGTAACGTAGATTATATGGATCTCCACTTATGATCGAGTCAGTCAGTAATAAAAATGTCGATTTTTAGACGGTCATACCTCAATAACCGTTTGAGCTGTATTCATGAAATTCAGGGCTCTAGTTAATCCAAGAAATTTTAATAAATAAGCTAAATTTCATGTGTTCATGTTTAATAGCTTTTGAGTTATTAAGGGGTCAAAAGTGGCTCCAAATGGTTCATGTAACATAACAAACGGCTGCTGGGTCACCTGTTCCTTTTTCTCGGCTTCAATGGCTTGAACTTGGCTTGAAACACTACCGCGTGTCTAGAACATTTCCTATGTGCTATCACCAGTTGTGAAAATTTGAGAATATTCTGGATTTGATGCTCTAATTTGAACTCAAAAATTTCCAAGAGAAAAAATATGTTCCATCATCTAGAAACGTTCAATACATCATCAAGTTCAATACGTTTGTATATCAGTATTTATATATTTCAATGATAATTTACTCTTAACTGACGGCACTTTGAGAATTGAACAGAAGAAAGTAATATCTCATTCCCCTATATCATGTGAAAAAAATGTATCATTATTTTTCAATTGAATAAACATTAAGGACAAAGTATGGAATATGTACAACAACAAGTACCTGCAAAACAAATGCTGGGGCCACACTTACGTCGAATGTCATTAATTAAGGCATTATTCAATAATGAACATATTGTCAATGACAATATGTCAATTGTCACATAACGCCTTACTTAACGGAGTTAGACATTTGTGTGGCCCCTGCATAGTCTTAAAGGGTAGAGCTGAAATATTAAAAACTCACAGTGATTTTGATCTTCAGACCCTGATTTCTCAACTCTTGTCTCATTACTTCTGTGTAAGCTGTAATTCCATATTTAGTGCTTGAATATATATTTAAATTCATTTTTACTTCAGTATTGTCAACAATTTTATGACCAGCTATACTGTTTATATTAATTATATGTCCATCGATACCAGCATTTTTCATCTGCAAAACAGCTTGTTGGGCACATATAATAGTTCCAAATAGATTAATGTCCATAATGGATTTCCAGGTCTTCGGATTGCCATCTGTTGGGAAAAAAATTTCCAACATCATTATTATTCATTGATACTTTTCATAACTATTAAAATATTTCTTCCATGATTGTGCGTATGGTAGTTATTACGAACGGACTGATATATTTTATTTCTATCTTATATTAAAATAGAAAAGCACTCATTGTAACACTAGCAACTTTAAAAACATTTGAAAAAATCAAACTCTGAGTCTCTACACTAGTGGTTCTAATATAATTGGGACTATTATTCTGTAACTTGTGCCCGTACTTATAGTCGAAACTCAATCTCGTTCTAAAGTATTACTTGGCCAAGTCGAGGCGAAGTCACCATAGATACTTATTTGATAATCTATCCTATAGTCGACACTTTGTGAATTCCTGGCAAAGCTTGAGATTTCTTGTTCTTGACATAATATATTTGATTGATATGTTCGACGTTCATGACAGTATTTGCGAAATATTTCTAGTTTGTACACTGAATTTGATCTATTTATGGACAATTTGATTGGAAAAGTGAGTTTCAGTAAGTATATATACCTCTATGACATATATCCATATTGAAAATACAAATATCAAAGATAACTGACACGAATACTTGAGCACGGCTCAAGGTAGCCCTGTAGTAGACTCAAGTAAAGCCGGAGTCAAGCAAACGCGAAGTATTACTTCGTAGCCAAGTGCCGACTATTGATAATATTTCCATACTTGAGAAATTCTCGAGTCTGAGATCGAGCGATGTATTGACTATAAGTACGGGCATTCATCGATAAGTTTTTATTGATCATTATCTATTTCAACCAATGAACATAGGTAGTATTGACAAAAATTATGAATATTTGCTTGTCACAATTTTTTCCTTCTGTCGAAAATCTAATAATTTAATAGTTCACAGCAACACACAATGCAGCTTGTTGAATTAGGAAAACAATACATGCTTGACGGAAGTGATTGTGTTATTTTATTTTGTTGTTATCATATACTATGAAAAACAAAATAAATAAAAAGAAATCTATGGATTTACCACACCCTATTCAACCTTCGTATCCAGTCTCTAAAGGTTCCCTTACATATCTGTTTTAATATCAGAAAGCGGTGCTGCACTGTCATGGAAAATTTATGCAATGTGCCAACTATAAATAATCATAACTATTCATACGAGCAAGTAAAATCTGTTGACCAAGTAGTGTCATATTCACAGTCCCAGCCCAAACATTCAAAGGAAATTGATGTTGGGAAATACTTCTTTTACTTATGGAAATTATAATTGGTACCTGGCCAAATTATTAGGGACAGTATTTTACTGACAATTGCTTTCAATAAATTATTAGTTCTAGGTCTTATTGGCTTTTTTCATATATAAGAGTGTTCATTTGAGATACTAAAATAGATCCAATTAGATAAAATAGAAAAGCCAAAATAGAGAAATAAATTCATCAATCGGAACTCGTGGCAAGGGATCAAAATATTAGCAGTATACTTGAATTTAGTTCTATTTGGACGTTTCGGCGGCGAAATGGTCCTCCATAATCAGCTCATGTAGAGGTTGAAATATTATTGCATTGTTTGGTTAAATTAAAAGAAAGCATGAAACCTAAAAATCTGTACGTTGAAACCAGGAGGAAAAACTAAACAATATGAGGCCACAGTATTTTTTGATGACGCAAGCCACCAATGTTACTACTCAATAGAAATCAATAATAGTGATTCCATGGCCTTATATTGTTTGATTGTTTTCCTGGTTTCAACGTCAAAATTTTGATATTTTTTCTATAAAATAATCTCAAATTCAACCAACAATGATATTTCAACTTCCACATAAGCTGATTATAGAGGGCTATTTTGGCGCCGAAACGTCCAAATAATGCTAAATTCAATTTTACTGCTAATATTCTGATCTTTTGCCACGAATTCTGATTGTAGAATTCATTTTCTATTATGTCATGTCTTTAATTGAAAAATTTATATTGACAAATTCAGTTGTGAATAATTTATTAATACAGGTTACAGTGTGAATTTTCACTTTACAAACTCGTATGCTCACAATATCACTTACTGTTACTCGTCACTGAATGACTCACTGACTAAATTAATTTCTCACCTAGCTAACGCTCTTATATACCTAAGCCGACAATGGGCCAGCATTCAATTGTCTAACAATTGTTGCCTGGCAACCACCAAACATCTAGTGACCATAGCCTGTTAATCATGTCCGACAACTGAACATCGACCTTGTCAGTACTAACTAGGATTACAGTTACGAATTCAAATAAATAATTATGTGACCTAATTACTACAAATATTTCATATTGTGACAATATTTTTTTCATAATTTATTGTTTTAGTATCTCAC
This sequence comes from Dromius quadrimaculatus, assembly GCA_963989225.1. Lineage (NCBI taxonomy): Eukaryota > Metazoa > Arthropoda > Insecta > Coleoptera > Carabidae > Dromius > Dromius quadrimaculatus. The sequence continues at coordinate 52,128,198 of OZ022325.1, read as the reverse complement.
TTGAACACTCTTATATATAAAAAGATCAATAAGATCTAGAACCAATAATTTTTGAAAACAATAGTCAGTAAAACTAGAATATACAAAAATTTTTGGACTGTCCCTAATAATTTGGCCAGCTACTGTACTTTTCAAGTGAACATGGAATCATCGGAAGAATTTGCATTTCATATGAATTTTTGGTCTTGAGTATATTGTTAGGGAGGTCGTCCGCAGAACATTACTAGCTGTAGATGGTCACGTTGCCTCAGATATTGAATTCATCGAGTACTAATTGTAAGATCAATATGCGTTCTATCTACTAGAACATTCTCAAGATTAATCTGATATATCGTTTTACATAGAAACGCTGTACCACTCTCCCGTTTTGCTGATTTTCTCTATATAATCATATTCAATTTTAGTAAATTCACCATCCATTTTCTACAGTAACAGCGATCACTTCCTATACGTTACTGGTAAACATTCACCGAGAGGAATACTCGAAGAATTATTTGAATAATTTATGTATTATGCAATATCTTTTATTTGTTTCTTATCAAAATGTAGGTCTGTTTAAACATATAGCATGTGCTCTGCGCAAAAATTATTCGAGAATGCAAAAATTATTTAAGTATTAAGGTCAGTAAGTACAGTATACCGATTGAGAATAATAGCTTGGAGGCCGAGCCTTGGCGAGGTCTCCAAATATTATGCGGAATCGGTATTGTACTTATTGACCGTGTTACTTACAAAAGTTTTTGCACGATTGGAAGATCTACCCAAAATATGGGTCCGAATTTTCTTCTTCAAATTAAGTTACTACTGATGATTCGCTGTCAGCTGTCAAGTTTGACATTTTATTGTGAATATTCAATTACAAATAAAAATGATAAGTAAATGAATATTTTTTGTGGAAATCCACAATTTTTCACTTACCGCCTTTGCCCATGTGCGGCAAGTCAGCATGACCATAGTAACCACAGTTTGCTGATAAAATCAACATATCCCTTCGAATACAGGGCCGGTAAACACGTGAAAACGCCTAATCGTGCAATAAAGAATTTAGCAGTCATATATCAAACAACGTTTTTTCGAAAACCATGTCTCAAAATTAATAAAAATGTGAGAAGAAAATTTTGACATTTCGAATCAATCAATGTCACTTTTAATGTTGCTATGATACCAATACAGTTCATCTGAATATTTCGCATCCTGATTGCGAAGTATCTCGCATCCTGGCTGCGAAGTATTTCGCGTCCTGTAAACAAAGCAATTATTTCGCATGTCTTGTAAATGTTCATTTCTAATTATAGTTACCGAAAAAACATATTTGTATAGTTTTTAACGCATTTTTGCAAAAAAATTTCGAACTGAAATGGGTTAGTATCCATTTTATGGTAGAAAATATTCATCTCAATATCTCACGAGTTACATAAGATATTGACATGCGGTTTTCAAAGTTATTCAAAGGATGAATTGCACATTTGTTTTTATGATAAATTTAGGCCAGTACATGACCACCTGCTATTCATTTTCTTGAATCTATAGTTTTGGAGGTGATCGCACCAAATTTTCAGGGAGTTTTTTTTTATATAACTTCTATAAAAATCAAAATATTGTTTAAGGGTAGGTACAGCACATGACCGCCAGTTAATAACTAATCAATAAAGACTAAAAGGTCCTTTTGAGTAAATATGTGCACAAGTGATGTATAAAATTAGTCACAACTTGAAACTGTTACTAAATGAAAGCTTCTGTTCCGTAGGTTCACCCAAATTGCTTGATTTTAAGCACAGTGATTGTGGAAGATAGTAATTTGCGAGGCCTTTGGAGTTTAAATTAACAAACATTCATGAACTGCCAAAGCTTTGATCATCAAGATGATTCTTCAATTTTTTATTTATGAAAAATTGAAACATTCTTAATTATCAATTAAACTTATACTCTATGTTTGAATTCTATTTTAATCTTTAAGTTATCATATAAAATTTTAATACGTATTCAAAATAATAATGACCTTATAAGTCGAATTAATCATATTTTAAAAATAAAAATAGAATTGAAACGAAACGTGTATCTTTGAATCAGTAATTGCATTTATTTCTGCATTGCAGACGAATCAAGATGCAAAATTTAAAACTCCTAACCTATAAAAGAGTCATTTTTTACTGTTCCAGCATTATTGATAAGCACTGCAACCGGACCAACATTTTTGAGAATCCACTGAAAAGCTTCTTTAACATCATTTTCTTTAGATACGTCGCATTTCAAAGCGTGCAGCTTCCCACGTTTTTCAGATAATTTATTGGCAAATTCTTCCACTAGTTCAACCCTTCTGGCGAGTCCAACAACCTATTAAGAAATAGAAACATAATTAATTCAAATCACAGCTATTCAAATATGATTTTTTTTCAATAATATTGATTTTAATAAAGAATTTCATCAGGTCATACATCATGAAATTACAGAGATTTTAATATAAAAACAGATATACAGATTAATGTGAAGAACATCATATTTCTCACTAGGTTTCCCAAACAGAAATATCCACTTTCAACGTATTCTATAATTTTTATTCCACATTTGACTAGCGAAATTATAACTTGGATTAATAATAATTTGTTCAACTAAATTATAAGCTATTATATTAACCTATAATTGCTTTAAAAGTTGATGTTTACGGTTTTATTTTTCAATGCAAAGTTGTCATTCTTCAAGAAGCTAGCCCTGGAGCAAACTTCAAACTTTACGCGTCTCCAAAAGCTGCGCGTACTCAGTGAAAATATGATATCACTATGTGGATACAAACAGAATAATCATTGAACGGTATAAATATTGATAATTATACACATAATATTACCTTCTATGAACTCTATAGACAGTAATGGATTGAAGATAAAGCTCAATGTAGGGTTTTCAACAAAGATTGAGACAAAGTACAATTCAATGTAGCTAGCCATACAAAACACTAATGCAGTCACATTACTTGTCACTATGTTGGTCAGTGACCAACATTGACCAACATAGTGAAAAATAATTTAACAATGATTGAATGTTATTAAATCAGAAATATGAACTCCCAAACCTTTATTCTTTCCAAAAAATGTACAATAAAGCCAAGAATAAATAATAAAGTCCTAATTACGTCACTGTCACTCAATCGTAATATTCTTATTAGAAGTACGTGCACGTTGAGATACAGTGTATACGTATGTCGAATAATTTTCAGTCAGTAATCTATTTTATATGTATTTATTTATATATTATGCTACTTTCTATTTGACTAAAAAAATTAATATTTCATGAGAAATGAGGTACTATACCTACTTATTTATTTAATAAAGCTTTAATCAAGGATGTTTAAGAGAGATGATGGGACAAAAAGATTCTACACACGTTATCGAGAGTCAGAAAGAGATAAACTTATAGGCATCCAGTTTAGGGTAAGTTTATACAAAAATATAATAAATATTTATTTTTTACGTAGACAATGACTGCAGGAGAATTTATTTTACACGTCTACATGTTACTGAATGATACTAATTCTGGAAATTTTTATCTATCACGTATTATATTTTTCATAATACCTGCATTGAAACAACGCGTTTCAACGCCTGTTTTGTCAGATGGAACAAGACAATTTCAGATAAATGCGAGTGTAGCCGGGCAGAAACAAGCCTGTTTCTGCCCGGTGAATTTGTTTCCCACATCGTTTTATCTCTGGCAGAGTCGCATTTGTTCATTGTCAATCTCTAAATGAAAATCATATAACCTCAGTTAATTTAACAGTTGTTGTATTCGTAACTGTAAATTAAATTGAAAAGAGGATTAGTTTCAAGAAAAAAAAGTATAAATACGATAATTTCAAGTACACCACAACATCTTATTGATAAAGCACAAGCAGCTACTCTCGACTTGTTACCTGCAAAATCAAAAGAAAAATGTTAACTTTGTTATGTCGAATTTGTAATATGGAAAGTTTCAATGCAGGTATTATGAAAAATACAGTGTGTGGCACTGAACAAAACACGATTTCAGCCGAGGGTGATGACAGTAACTCTCACCCTCAGCTGAAATCGTCTTGTTTCGTCCATAGCCACACAATATACTATTGTGTTACCACTAATGGAAGGAATACATTCCCTAAGCTTGAAGAACATTAGATATATTAGAAAATATCAAAACGCATTTAAATATTCTAAAAACTGAAACACAATAATGACATATTTGATTTTTTTTTAGTGTGATATTTTTTACAATAATGAGAGCTTAATTTTGTAAAATATAAATGAAAAATTTATTAATATCATCGTTATCAAACATTTTGATTGTATGGTTTATAACCAATCGCATTCTCCTTCAGTAGAGCAATCAATTTACTAAGTTTGCTCATATCTATGAATCATTGAATATATGTATGGACCATTGCCACAGAATATCCAACCAGAAGCGACAGTTAGACAAAGAAGCGCAGTTGAGGAGAGAGATAGGTAGGTGAAGCCAATAGGCTATGTGCAAGACATAACCTCACTTTTAACTTGGAGGACATACAAATGTCAAACGCGCATCTGCTTACATTGAATCGTTGCAATTCAGGAAAATGTCAAGTTTTTGTGCAGTTTTTGGATGTAGCAATAAGACAGAGAGAAATTGTGATAAATCTTATTATAGACCTCCTTCTAATCAAAAGTATAAGGGCATAATATGCCCAAATCGAAAAAATAGAGGAAATTTGTGGTTACGTGCTCTCAGAAGAAAGGATTTATCTGATGAGAAATTAAAATGATACTCGGATATGTTCCGATCATTTTGTAACTGGTCACAATTATTTCCGTTTGTCAAAAATCTTGTCGATCGATAATAAGTTAATGATTGTGTTATAGAATATGGCCAATTATCTATAGTTTTACTTGTTCTAAAATAATAAATATTATTCAAGAACGTCATTTAAATGTTTTTAATAATAATACATATTTCTAACTTGTAGAGGTTTCTCAAATAATGCAAAAGAAGTTTAACTAAGCACAAATTTATTAAGAAATAAGAAACATTTATATTGATTATAAAAAAAAAGGTTTAAAATAATCAAGTAGTAAGACAAAATAAAAATAGAAAATAACCAGATGCATTGAGCTTTCACTCACACAGCTGTTCACTAGATGTACATTTTGTCACTGATTTTTCTTTTGTCATTTCCAAGAAAAACAGTACTGCTGCCACATGTTTCACCTAAACCCGCTATACAAGTGCGATGGGCATATAGGATCTCATTTTTTAATATCACCCATGGCTTCAGAGGAGTTTCATTGATTCTTTGAGAATGTAGTATCTGAATAGAAAAAAAAATATTTATAAACTAGGAGTTATTTGCACAAGTATAGTAAATGAATCTTAGATATTAATAGACAAATAATTAATAAAACAAAATTACTGAGAAAACTCACCTTCCCAATCACGACGCAACAGTCTTCTATATATTTAGAATCTATATTTTTCACCCATTTACACGCCACTTTAACAAATGCCTGCATGCTTTTATAAGCTCCCATTTCTTCTTGAGTAAATGGACTTATTTGAAAAAGCAAAAAGCTATTTATTTTATCAATGCTTATCTTCGGCATCATGCGGGTTTCTGTAGAAAAATCGGTCTTCTTGATTCCACACCGCCCAGAGGTATAAATTTCTCCAAATACCTCACTTGATTCTCAGAACTCAATGAGTAAAAATAATTACTTAACGTAGGCATCTGCAAAAAGATTTATCATAATTATTATTGCCCACATTTTAGGCTATATGAAATTTAGAAGTCTGTTTTACTGTTATTTTAACTAAAAATTTACAATTTGATTTTAAATTTGCATATAATAAAGTCGCTCACCTTTCTCACAACAATCAGGAGACTCCAAACAATAATAAAACTGGAGATATATTAAAAAAAGCGTCTTTTTCTCTACCGTAAACCACTATCACGACTACAAAAACACGTTTGTGTGCCCTCCAAGTTAAAAGTGAGGTTAATGGTGTTTACTTTAATTCTGTACTAGATGACTCCAATATTTTTATTTACTTCAAATCGTATAATTTGGAAAAATCTATATTTGGCAATCTGAAAACAAGTCATAAAAATATTTATAACTATTTGAGTAAGTAAAAATTTTTGGGAATTCAGTCAATTTTTTGTTTTAATTTCTTTTCTACTTTACAGTTTCAGCTGTACCTCAGCCATCTTCAGAAGCGAAAAGAACTATATTGTGAAAAATTAACAATGTACATTGATGTATGATATCGAGCTTGATAAAATAGCGGAATTTTTTTTTTCCATTTGTCAAATGCCACAACCTACATCTTTGGAAGATGTTGACTTAGTTCTTTTCGCTTCTGAAGATGGCTGAGGTACAGCCGAAACTGTAAAGTAGAAAAGAAATTGAAACAAAAAATTGACTGAATTCTCAAAAATTTTCACTTACTCAAATTCACTCATCCAGTCAGCGTCAATTTCATTTATAACTACGAGTATGTCTATTATTTAGAAAATATTTTCTATCAAAATATCCAAAAAATAATCACTTACTGAGAACGGTGTTGGAAACAATAATATAATAATAACATAGCATATGTTATACAAATATCCAACAAAATTGATCACACTAAGAATATAAATTTCATCTTTATTTGTTTTTCAAAAAATCAAGTAATTACCTATATCCATGAATATCTTTTTTAATTTTCAGAACTTTCAGAAATTCAGATTTTTATTCTTTACAATTTACATGAATAACCATGAGATTAGATACGTCGCACTTCTTCCAAATAATGATAAGCGAAATTGGATTTTTTCCATTTGACATGTTTAAATTACGAAAGTGTCAAAAAATCTAATTTTGGAAGTTTTATTTGTATATGTTCTGATATTTATCAATTTTTGTTTATTTATATCCTTATCATTCGAAATGTGCACCATTTTTCTCTAATAATATGTTCAAAAAAACGAATTTTTATGTTAAAATAAAATTTCCCTCGCAAGGCGATAGCCAATTTAAAGGTCCATGATGTCCAAGGTCACCAGGCCTGAAACCAAAACATCAAAGATGCCGCGCCTTAGTGGCGCTTCTGGTAGGATATTCTGTGCCATTGCGTTGAGCATTTATCATCCTAGTCTTGAGAAACCAGATTTGTCATGTCAATAATCTCTATACCTTCGCTGTCGCTACTATCTTTATGTTTGCATTCATTTTTAAAAACGTTCTTTCTCTAAAAAAAAATTATGTATGATTCAAATAACGTGTTGAATAAATTGTACAACGCAAGGAGGTGCATTATGTCCGTTGCTATTTACAATATTCTTGGATAGTATTATCAAAAAAAATAAAGGATGGCACAAAAAAAGTAGATATTGGCTATCATCAGCTGACAATAACAACAATATGTGAATATCAAAACTGGTTGAACGTATAATGTTGAAATTTTGTATTTAAGACTAGTATAGGGTCTAGTTGTACACCCCGCATTATGATTCCAATCGTCTGTACCGGAAGTGCACTTTACTTGAAACTTTTTTCGAATTTTTTTAATAAATCCAGAATGATCAACCGTAGGATGTTGAAATTCAGTATTTGAACTTGATGTTGTATCCGATTGGTTATCTGCTATTTCTGTAAGAATCGGCCAGGCCAGAAGTGCACTTTACTTGAAACTATTTTTGAATTTTTTGCATAAATATAGAATAATCCGCCATAGTATATTGAAATTTCGTATGAAGAACTTTTATAACATCTTGTTATACATCATGCATTATAATTGCGACCGGCTGAACCGGAAGTGCTTGAAACTTTTTTTTAATTTACCGCATAAATTCAGAATGATCAACCATAGGATACTGGAATTTAGCATTTGAAATTGCTGTAGCATCTAAATGGCCATCTTCTATTTTTGTAACAATCGGCTGAGCCGGAAGTGCACTTTATTCGAAACATTTTTTGAATTTTCCGCATAAATCCAAAACAATTGAACGTAGATTGTAAGAATTTAGTATTTAGGACGATTATTTTATTTTTATTGAGATCCACCGAGCCGGAAGTGCACTTCACTTGACAATCTTCTGGAATTTTTCGCATAAATCCGAAGCGATCAGGTGTAGAATATTGAAATTTGGTATTTCAGTCTGCTATAGCATCTGAATGATTGCCTATTATTTTTATAACAATAGACTGAACCGGAAGTGCACTTCAGTGGGAATTTATTCTTTAATTTTGCGCATAAATTCAGATCTTTTGGTAGTCGTAGAATTTTGAAAATCAGTATTGAGGAATGTTGTAGTATAAGAATAATGGCCTACTGTTTTCATAGCAAGCGACTTGGCTGAAAGCGCATTTTATGTGACAGATTCTTAGAATCTCTTGGGTAAATCCAAAACGATTTACTGTGGAACGATGAGATTTTGTGTTTGATTATATATATATATATATATATATATATATATATATATATATATATATATATATATATATATATATATATATATATATATATATATATATATATATATATATATATATATATATATATATCCAATGATGTACAAGTTAGTCACGTGATGTTAACGTCAGATTTTTAGTATTGTTATTGGGAACAATTTTTTGAAATTTCAGACTGAAATTATGAAATTTTTGCAGATTTAGTGGAAGTTTTTCAAAAATATTTTCTAAAAAAGAAATGCAGCAAATGTAGCTCACTTTTCTCATGTTCGAAGGATTAGTAGTTCAGAGAGCCCAAGTATTATAAAGAAGAAGTACCTTAACAATAAGATGCCTAACTGGCTAACATTAGTTAATAGGGTTCATCATTCGACAGAAGTATATTGTAGCGTTATTTATTTTAATTTAGGGAGCAAAAGTTACTAAACACTACTATTTATTTTTATGATTTATTAAAATAATAAATTAGATAACTAACACTATTTCTAATAAATAATTCCAATTTAAACTAAAGATTATTACACTACACTATAACATAACTTCAATTATTTATGACAATATTGATTTATTTTAAATAACACAATTCATTTCAACCACTAGCAATCTATATTATAAGATCTCTGAGCCAAAATCAATGATCCTCTTCGTTGAGTCAGCGAATATATACCATGGGTCTCTCCCCACTACGTTTTTTCCGCAAACGTCCAGGTGTTTCTAGAAAACGCTAGAAGGTACCAGCAATTTTCCAGAAAACAAATATATTCGCTTCTATTTCTTGATGTAAAATATTCCCACAATGATTCTAAGCACCAGTATAGCCGAAATGACTAATTTATAAACTTAAATTCGTTACAATATCTTGATATCAAATTTCCAAGCTTCACCATGAACATTCGCCAAAGACTATACACATTGTACTGTTACTCTACTATCGAGAAGTGATTTTTTATTGTGATCGTAATGATCAATAATCTAGTATTGATCGTAGCTGAGCAAACTGTAATAAAGAAATAACTGAATAATAGTATTTTTTAATAAAAGCAGTAAACATCAAATAAGCATGTGAGTAGGTAGCCAATGATTTATGTATTTATTATTTTCTAACCACAATATTTACAGTTCAATACTCACATCTACCATCCCAGTCAGCATTTATCTACCAAAATGATTGAATATCCATATTTGATACCTTGTAACACATCAGACTTCCAAAATAAATTCGAGAAATCTAAATCTTTCTCACATTTTAATAAAAAATCTGTGAGAATTGAACTGTGAGAATAAAATATCGTCAAATATTGAAATTTGAAAATCACTTGTGGGGAAAAAATTTTTCACATTCAAATTATTAGTTAGTATGAACAAAATGTGAATGACGCAGTCCTCGAGGAATTTATTTGTAAACATCAATTATTTTTGCTTAGATCAAAAATGCCATTAGTGATTGACATAACAAAAACTGAAACTTTTGAATTGATTAAACAAAACATGATCGATCAACAAATGTTAGATCGCCACTGTTAATTTCGCACTAAATTTCTTTATTTGTTTGCTGTATTTTCTGCATTTCAATTTCAATTGCCAAACTGGAAAATAGTTTTAACCTTGACAACAAAAGAAGAGTCATTAGAATGATTCAACTATAATTCTCTGCCTCATTTATTTATTAATGACTTTAATGTTTTCATGTTTTATGATGAGGATGAGGGGGCTTGAATAAAAGTTGCAATACAACTTATATTGATTATTTCACTGATGTCAATTATACTGACAAATTTTGCATGGTTACAATGATAATTATAGTAACAAAATGCTTCATCGCGATAAATTGCCTTTGCTAGGGAGAAACAATACACAGTTTTAATACAAGCAAACAATCTGTTTTCGGAAATGTCAAAATTTAATCGTTTTAGAAATGAATTTTTCGCGGAAATTTGTAATGAAATTGAAAACAAGAAGTCTCAAAATACAGAAAAAAATGTCAAAAGAGTATATGGTTATGGAGACAGCTAAGGGTAATCAAAATGGTTAGTAGATGCAACCAGCAATAGCAATTTCATTCGAGAAATATTCTTTACAAATACCACTCGCCAATGGCGCACCCAAGGAGGAGTTTTGGGGGTTCAAACCCCCCCTCCAGAATTCGACGCGTCAGATCTCGGTTCAGCTTGGATTCGCTGGAGTCTGAATTATTATCAAGATTTATATTTAAAACTATGATTTTATTCTCATAGTTAGGGTTGTTGGAAAATTTATGTTATTTAAGCAAGCTGGTTATCCTAATTTTACTTTCAAAACCCCCTCCAAAAAATTCAGAACCCCCTCCGAAAAAAAATTCTGAGCGCGCCACTGCCACTCGCGACTTTAATTTTATCATAAATTTTTCTTTTAAGCTTTGTTTATCTTTTAACAACATCAATCGAGTAATCTGCCCAGATGAAATCCCTCGAGCTACGCTCTCGTGATTTAATCGGACAGATGACTCATGATATTGCTAGATAAAAAATGTTTTCAAGAAAAAATTAATGATAAAATTACAGTCTCTTGTGATATTAGATACGAAAAATTCATATCGATGAGCATTCAATTGTAAGTATCGCTTAACACTCATCACAAAAATATGTGAATACTAAATATCATTCTTATTTTTCCAAAGTCACAATGAATATGTGATTTTGATTGAATAATGAACATGGTATAAAAGATATAATCACAATATAATCAAATATGATAATTAAAGCTTTTGATGTAATGAGAAAAAAATTCTATAGCATTTAATACGTAAAAAGATGGAAAAAAGAGCTTTTCTATCAAAAATAGCTGATCATCTTGAAGGGCTTGTAATGTATAAATTACTTTAATTTTTTTATCTAAGATTATGTAATTAATAACAACAGATCTTTATGATAAGATATTATTTTTAATTATGTGTGTTTAACAAATGATAAGCAATTTATATACAAATGTCTACATTTTTATATTCTTTCAATCTAACGGTTGGTAGGTACGTTATCTTCTATTTACGGTCAATTCTTTATAATTTTTATGGCTTTACACACAAGCTAATACATATTTGCAATCAAATGTGATTTATAGATGCATATTACATACAGTGATATGTTATTAGCCGTATTACATGAGTAAAAGAGCAGATAAAGTATGGTTTTACCCACGTAGATCGTAAAGATAGATTTATAAGAAGTTTAATGATTAATGTTTAGTGTACGAGCACGTTCATTTGAAAATTAAGAAGGCTCATTCCCAAAATATATATCTGTAGAGCAATTTGATATATAGTTTTTTGGAATCTTATGGTGATACAAAACTTATTCATAAAGAGATTTGCGAATAACGCACATGCGTACCGTCATCAAGCCGAAAATAGCCAAAATGGATTAAGGGATGCTCAAAACGGATACTTATATCCATCAAAATCATGATATGTGAACTTTATCGGTTTCACAATACTTCCTTGTACTTTGTAAAAGTAAGTGAAAATTCGTATTCATTTCATTTGCAAGAACTATAGAAGTTGACGAAGAATATTATGTACTTCGGCGGGAACTATTTCTCTAAGAGCTCATTAAACTGCCCAAATAAGTAAGTATAAAGTGTTTATGAAGTAGTTTCTGACAGATCAGTCCCAGAAAAGTAATATTTGACAGATAAGTCCCAAAAAGTAAAATTTGACAGATGTGTAAAAGAAAGTGAAATTTTACAGCTGCAAATGGGCCTTAGAAACCGCTTTTTTGTTGAGATTGCCTAAGAAAGCATCTATTCACGATTTCAGTTCAGTGTCAATGAGATAATTTCAAATAACTAAGGGTTATTTGGAAACTCATTTTCATCTCCGAGTCACTTTCAGACATTTTTAACTTCATGTTTGATTCAAAATTTACAGAGAAAAATACAAAAAATAGACTATTTATTATGAAAATGAAAAGAGTTTTGAAGGGATGTTAGAGAATCAGATGTGGTGATTTGTTGAAATTGGAGAAATTGTAGACATTATGTAATCCAAAAATTGTTATTTTCATTAGCTCCACCTGTATCTATGTAACGGAATCTTTGAACGTGAATTTCACCCACTTAGAGACGTCAGATTGGATTAAAACTTTGCATACTTCTCAAGGACCGATGACAATACAATAATTTATTAAGTTTATCACATTATCCTGATAAGGATCATCAGGAATAAATGCTCACTTTCGGAGCGGGAGCCTGAGAATCGGCTACTACATTCAAGGAACGCAGCTCGGTAATGGCAACAGTAATGGTAAGCTGCTATGCGCGCGAAGCAAGCTCGGTCAACGTTGATCCGCCGAGCGAGCAAAGCGAATTCGGTTAATTTTAATAACAAATAATTTTTCCCTAGGAGATCGAATTAAAAAATAGAAAATAAAATATAGTTTAAAAATCTAAAAAACACGCTTTTATGGTAATCCGACTAAAAAGTAAAAAATAATTTTCAATATAAAAATAAAGTAATTGACGAGAAAATGAATGTCATCGTGAAAAAAGCTTGAGGTGTTTTGTATCATATATTCATACTAATTCCACATTCAGAAATCGTACCAATAGAATATTTAGGACAACTAATATCGAGCACTACAATAATTAATTTTCTCGTCAATTACTTTGTTTTCATATTAAAAATTATTTTTTACATCTAGTTCGGTTCACCATAAAAGTACATAAGAGCTGATGTTAAGAGCAATTTTTCTCCTCGAAACGTCATTGTTGTATTAAATTATTGAGAGAATAACTTTATAATGAGAAAGGAAAAATTTTGGATCACTCAAGAGTCTACAATTTCTTCACTTTGAATAAATAGTGTTGAGAAATATAATTTACTGAAAGAGACAAAAAAATTAAGATGCTTTTAAAAAAAAATTATAACCTTGCATGGTTACTTGAAAGCCACTGGTTGAGAAAAGTGTTTATATGCACGGAATAGATGTCTTTCTTGACCCTGAACAATTTAATTAATAATAATTTTCTCGAGTCAGTCAACTAATTTTCGATAATAACGCTCCATCCAATTATTGTAAGTGTCGCTTAACTAAACAATATCCTATCTGAATGTATATGACAGATATAATACGAAAACTACTCATTTTTAAAACAACGCTTAAAATTTTTGTTAAAGCGGTGCAAATGGAAGATGTTTCGCGAAACACCACAAGCTGTGTTTCGATCACATATCAATAAATTATATCTATTATTATCAATGGACTAACATATAATTTATTTCACATTTACTGATAATGTCAAAATTTTATTGTATTGTGTTAATTTAAATTTAAATAAATAAATGAATAAATGAATAATAAATATACAAATTGGGCTTATAATTTACAATACACGGACTCAACGTGTAACCTAAAAATAATTATCACTCTTTCAATTTTATATTCGAATATTTTTGAAACCCTTCTTACATATCTAACTATTGACTACACATTCCAAAATTGATTTGATATAAAAAAATTACAAAAATTGCAATTTATCACATGAATGATATACTCCAATCCATAGAAAATTGATTATATTATGCTTTACATTTTCTTCATGCTCTATTGTAACTGAGAAATAGTTTTATCCACTTAACTACAACCAGTTTTACAAATTCATGTCTAATTATTTTGTGTTATACCGATAAAAATTCAATATTTCTTTTGGTATATGAACTTCTGTCTGCCAAACTATTAAACAAACTATTTATACTTTAGACATACTTTTATGACACCTGTCATGAATTTTGCAAACACGATAAATCAATTTAAATCATAAAAATTGTGAGTCAAACCTGCATTCCTTCTTCGACTAACTTTTGAGAAACATCCTTTCCTATTCCGGCACTAGCTCCTGTAACCACTGCGACTTTTCCTACCCACTTCTCCATTATTCACTTTTCAAGTTTAATAACTTAAATAATTGACAAAAGAGATTTTTTAAATTGTACGCAACGCTGTTCTTGTTAAAAGTGGCAGCGATTCGTCTGGAGTCAGGTTATATATGGGATTGATAATAATTATATTTAACTACCAGTAGGCAGTGGTGTGGAAAATTACTTTGAAGCGGGAGTATCCGATCTAGGTTGATAGACAGAATAATATTCAAAGTAGACAATAAAAAAAAAATGTACAGAATAGAATACGTGTGGTAGTTCACGGAAAGTCCACGTTCAAAATTGAATTATAATTATTTTGCTAGGAATTCACTCCATGAAAAGTTATTGTGAAGCTATGTAATTCGTTAGAAATAATCGGGCGTATTTTGTAGCTCAATTGATAAGTTTTTATTAATCATTAACGCGCGCTTGGGCTGTCAGCTCAATCTGAGAAAGAGAGTTCCAAAAGACATCTCTGTTCTTCTCTCATATTTTGCGATGTGTTAAGTACTCACTTTAGGCATGACCACAGAAAAGAGTTATTTATAATTTAATAGTAAACACTGTCACCTATTTTATTGAGATTAATTTATTATAACAAGTTACAGTGTGAATATTTATTTTACAAACGCTCACGATAACAAATCGCTCACAATTACTCTTATTGAATGACTGCTCTTCCGTTAGCTCAAGTGCCTTATATATCCTACTCCAACAATGGGCCAACATTCAGATGTCTGACAGTTGAACAACAATAAACCAGCATCCATCTAGTAACCATAGACTGTCAATCATGTCCGACAATTGAACACCGACTAGATTGTTGGTCAATGGTCTGATACTTGAACAACAACTAGGATTAAAATTACATTAAATTATTGAATAAATAGCGAATTCTAATAAATAATATTGTGAACTAATGACTTCAAATATTTCACATTTGTGACAATACCCTCTCACCTCTTTCACATTCTTTTGGATCAATTAAATAGTGATCAAATGATTCAACCTGAAGAAATAGTCACTAAGGAATATAATATCAAACATGTTGGTATTATGAAACAATGAATTAATCAAGTTAAACAAATTATAACGAGTAGTAAAGAACTGTATGGTAAAAAAATTATCACCAAAATATTGTTGATACTGTTTATATTAGAGAATATAAAAAACACTGTGACAAAGTGGAGGAGCCAAAGTAAGAACTAAGAGTAATAGAAATAATGTCAGAGCGAGCACAAATAATTATAGAAAAAAATGTTAAAACCAAAATTGATCAATTGAAAAGACCTCGTATAATTTCATATATTTTAGTATCAAGAGCTCAAAATGGGAAACACTTCCTCAAAGCTACCAAAAACACCAGCATTAAAAATATAAATTTTGATGATGATTGTTGTTGAATTGTTTTAGAAACAATCAGCGGTGTATTCTAGGGCACTTTCTCATACAATGTAAGCAATTATTGTGGTTGTAATAGTAATTAAAGTATCAAGGGTGCTACGTACACACCTCGGGCCAGAGGCCCTCGGAAAGTACACTGTTGACCTCAGGCATAATTGTCTGTTCAATTCCCGTGTTGCCTTCAATGTTTAATGTCCGATTTTTGTTGTATTTCAATCAAAATTTTTAGTAATGTATGTCCTGTCATTGTGATTTCTCTCAGAGAAAATACTCTAGTTACTTGCTGTAACTAGGCAACTTGTTTGTTATTTTTCAAAATAATGCCCTCGGGTATTATTTGTTACGTAACTACCCTGAAAACAATGTTATTATGACAACAATAATAAACAAGTCGGACTTTAAACTTTATTAACGGCACAAAAGTATTTACAATAATTAAATAACAACACTAAAATAAAATATTTTTTCTGGGAACAGCACAAGTTATACATATCTGAAAACTTAATCAAACAAAATTAGATCGCGCGTTTGACCGAAAGTTCGTTGACTATTAAAAACTAAAAACTTAGCCAAAGTACAGATAGTTACAAATTTTATGATGATTTCGTTGAAAGAAACAAATATTACCAAATTACTAACACATATTTTTTCATTATGAAAATATTTCTTTTATAACTATCAAATACTTCTATATGATTAAATATAAAGGAGATGGGAGAATGATGATTAGCTCTGGCCGACGAAAACTACGTCTTAAGCCCGTATGACACGCTCAATTTTTTCGTACAATTTCTATGTCATTGTTTTGTAATCAATTTTTCTGTATTCTTTTATGAACTAAATCTTTGAAAGCAAGAAACCCTGTATGCAACGCATCTCAATTTTTTGTTGCATACGCAAGCGTACTTTATTTTAATTTTATGAGAATCATACCGACAAGCTGTAGCTGTCAAACATTTAATGTCAAAAATGGGTTATGTGGAGGAAATTGATTTCCTGGTTCTAGTTCTCGCAGTTGCAGCTACCAATTCAAATATGAAAAATTTACGAAACATTCTGGAAACATTCATTCAGCAATCTTAGATAATTTCTGAACGAATTTATATTAACAATTCTTCTTTCAACATTGTCAAAAAACCATCGTTCGTTTCTCTATGTTGTAGCCAGTTTCTGCTCCCTTTATTTCTTTTTTTTTGCTCTGATTTTGTTTCATTTTGTTTTAAATGATACGAATGTATTTTTTATCTCTCGCTACCATTGATTGCGCGATGCTATATAGTGCGCATATCATCTGCGCAATTAATTGACGAAAACATTGAACAAAATAGGGCGAGTTCTATTATTTCATTGAACGAAAAATGAGTAAATCATTGAACATTTTAATCTGTTTGCAACAGTCAATTTTTTCACAAACAAAACATTGAACTGAGAAATGTACGAAAACATTGAGCGTGTCATACGGGCTTTACGGCTTATCTGTAAATAAATTTACGAGCCATGATTCATATGACTCAGTGACAGATGCATCTTTCAGTCTCTCAACATTCACACACACAATTGTCGTTGATAGCCCCGAGACACACTTTGGACAGATTACTACAGCTCTTTACTACTGCTACAGTGATAATCCCGAGACACACTCTAGACAATTTACAACAGCCCTCACTGCTGCTACAGTAATAACTTGAAAAATTCTTACTTCATTTACTTATAAGAAGAGTATATTATATTATCGGCAATGTATTTTGCGCTATAAATAATAGGTATTGTTTGTGGTCCTGTTCTGGTCCTTTCTACGCCCCTCCAAGGTCTGCGCCCTGTGCCTGGGCGCCGCTTTACTTACGGCACTGCTCAAGACATGTTATTACTACAGCCTTTGATTATATATAATCAAAGCTACAGCCTTTTACTGCTGCTACGGTGATAACTCCGAGACACACTCAAGACAGGTTACTACAGCCCTTTATTGCTGCTACTGTCACACTCATACATACAATCAAAAGATAACCAGATCACCTCAATTCGTATTCTAATCCCTAATTATTATCCAAAAACTTAATAGATCTATTCAAAGACTTATTATTGGAATTAGATCGATAATAGAGAGTATAACTGGTAATTTGGATCAAGAAGATAAAGATAATTATGATGGAATATTTGAAATAATAAAAATCTGACATGGCCATCACGTGACTTACTTGTACATCATTGGCTATATATAATCAAACACAACATCTCATCATTCCACGGCTAGTCGGTTGCTATGGAAACAGTATGTCGTCATTCTTATGTCACAACATTCCTAAATACTGATTTTCAGGATTCTACGGCTAACAGTTCTGAATCTATGCGCAAAATTCCAAGATCGTCAAGTATAGTGTACTTTCGACTCAGTTGATCTCAATGAAAATAGGATATGAGCATCTAGACAGTACTATCATCTTGAATACTGTATTCTTATCATTTGGATGCTACAGCAATTTCAAATACTGAATTCCAGTATCCTATGGCTAATCATTCTAGATTTATGCGAAAAATTCAAAAAAAATATCAGGTGAAGTGCACTTCCAGTACAGACGATTGCAACCATAATGCGAGGTGCACATCAATATCCTAGATCCTATACCAGTCTTTTATACAAAATTTATATACGTTTGACGAATTCTGAGATTTGCGAGTTACGCACATACACACATACATACGTACATACGTACCAACATCAAGCCAAAAATAGTCAAAATGGATTCAGGGATACTCAAAATGGATATATCCATCAAAATCTCGATATGTGAGTTTTGTCGGTTTCACAATATTTTCTTGTACCTTTAGATCGTCAGATAGTTGTAGATTTCAGTGCCTCATTTTGTGTTTCATGCCTTCAAGAGGTTTGATAAATATGTATATTTGAAGTTCAATTATGCTGAAATTAAAGATGGACTGTGTGACCATCATAATGAAAATTAATTTTAAATTTGTATGAGAAAGCATGTTCTGATCCAATTTTGTCGCTTTTGTCATGCTTACGAAATTAAATTTAGGGAAAAATATTATGACATGTAAAATGTCAAACAGAATTAAAAAATTAACAACAGATTATCATTGCCTACCTTATCATTTCAATTGAACTGATTGTTTTATTCCGCAAATTCTGAATGTCTGTTATACGCTTGGCCGATTGATACAAAAATAGTAGATAACTATTTTGACGCTACAATAAGTTCAAATACTAAATTTCAATAATATCATTCTAGATTTATGCGGAAAATTTAAAAAAAAGTTTCAAGTAAAGTGCACTTCCGGTACAGGCGATTGCAAACATAATGCGAGGTGCAAATCAACAATCTATACCAGTAATTAATATTAAATTTCAGTATAATACGTTAGACGGTTTTTGAGATTTGCGAGTTACGCACGCATGAACGTACCGACATCAAGCCGAAAGCAGTCAAAATAGATTCAGAAATGTTCAAAACGGATATATCCATCAAAATCTCGATAGGTGAATTTTGTCGGTTTCACAATACTTACTTGTTACTTTGCACAAGTAAATAAAAACACTTGTTAAGTCTCACCCCCTACTTTTACCCCCACTACTTGGGTACTTGTATTTAAGGGTAAGTCTGGAGATGGGCGAGGAGAAAGTGTGTGTGTCAGACTCAAGCCTCTGTCAGTTAAATGGCAGAAAGTTTACCAAGTTGTAGTTCTGCCCAAGAGACGCTAGTCGAATGCATGGCGCTACTATCGTGATTCGAAAATCTTCGTTATCACTCGGCTTAAGTCGTGCTCGGAGATTTAAAATTTTGTGTTAAACGTTATACCGTTATTACCAAGCATCAGTCAAGCCAAGCCAGTCTTGCTGTTTTCGTTTTATTTTTTGTGTTGCAGTACTGTTAAATTCAGTTGTGTTTGAAGGTTTTGTCATCATGAGAACTGTGAGTATAAAACATTTATTCCATAAAGTACTATCTATTAAATTTTGCTATGTTCATTGATAAACTGTAATTTGTTGTTCTCAGATAATAAAGTGTGTTCATCATGGTTGTCCCACTAACAATTTACCAAAGGATGAACGGGGCAATATGTTTTGTTTCCCAAAGCCGGAAAATCTACGACGAAAGTGGATAGTCCAAATTAATCGTCTTGATTTACTGAAGCTCAGATATCAGCAAATATTAGATCGGGGACTTCGAGTATGTCATGTTCATTTTGCTGACAATGACAACCAGTTTCAGACAGCCGAAAAAAATTGCATGCTTTATCTCCAAATAAAATTGTTGAATAATTTATTAATAAATCTTTGTAAATTTGAAAATTATATATATTTATCATTATATACTATCTTTATTTATCTGAACATTTTTTTAAATTCAAAAATAAGATTATAATTGATAGGTTTTTTTTTAAAGTTAAATCATAATTGGAAGGTTTTTTGCTTTAAATTCTGCATATTTATTTATAATTTAAAATATAAATAAATATAAAGAATTTAAATCAAAACAAATCTTACAATTATGATTTAACTCAAAAAAAAACCTTTCAATTATAATCTTATTTTTGAATTTCGAGCCAAAAATTTTAAATATGCAGAAACCTACATTATCGATTCTCCGATTTCTCACTATTTAGTTCTGCCCAAGAGACACTACGGGACGCCACATACTTAGTAAATTTTTTTTGTACGTAGTTGACGAGTCTGATAGTATAGATGGTCTGTGGTCAGACTTAAGGATCAGTCTTAAGCATCATTGAATATATTGTAAATATTGTGAATAAAGTGTAAATAGGCAGAAGAAGCCTTGTTCTTATTTCAAATATCCTGCACTACAACTGAGCTACGAACAAATTATTCCTCCCGCCTTTGAAAATATCAATTTTTCAACAAAAACAGTGCAAACTATTAACTATACAAGTTGAAATAATAAAAACTTATCTCTCTAAAAGAACACATAAATACAAAAAATATACAGTTTACCTATATCTACTTCAAGGCTACACTTGACAGTTTATTTCTCACTAAAACAGGGCTGGGGGGCTTGTACGACGTTTTAACTTAGTCACTCTCAACACTTTTTTCCACTGGCAAAACACATAGTCTGTTCACACCTCTTTTGGTTGTGGCACTTGATGTTTTGATCGAGACGACTCGCGCGATGCCATCAGTTCCTGGATGGAGTTCCGTGACTCGGCCGAGTTTCCATTGAAGAGGAGGTAGATTGTCGTCACGCAGCACCACCATGTCGCCCACTTTTATTGGATCGTCGGCTGGTTTCTGCCATTTGTGACGACGCTGAAGTTCACATAAATATTCTCTGTGCCAACGGTCCCAAAATATTTGTCGTAGCTTCTCCACTCGTTGCCATCTGGACAGACGATTGTCAGGTAGCGGCACTAAATGTGGTTCAAGAGGTGCAGTTATTGCCTCTCCAATCAGGAAATGCCCCGGTGTCAGTACTTCAAAGTCATTAGGATCGTTGCTTAGGGGAGTGACGGGTCGGGAGTTTAAGCAGGATTCAATAAGGGTTAGAAGTGTATGCATTTCCTCTATTGTTATTAACAAAGAGCTCGTTATTTTTCTGAAATGTTGTTTAAAAGACTTTACTCCTGCTTCCCATATGCCTCCCACGTAAGGTGATCGAGGAGGAATGAATTTCCAATTTATACCTTCATTAGTTAAGGGTGCAAGAACTTCTGAACTAAATTCATTCGAGTTTAACAATGTTTTTATATTTTGCAATTCGTGGTTTGCACCAACGAAATTCGTGCCATTGTCCGAAAAAAGATGACTGACTTTTCCGCGGCGTGCCATCATTCGCTTTAATGCGTTTAAAAAACTCTCTGCAGTATAATCAAAAGTTAACTCTAGATGAATAGCTTTCGTAGCCAAGCAAACAAAAACTACAACATAAGATTTCACAACTCTTTTACTACGACCGCGTTCTAATTTTACTGTTATCGGACCAGCATAATCGACACCGCATTTTAAAAACGGTCTGATTGGCGTTACGCGCTCTGTCGGTAAATTGCCCATTATTTCTTCGTATGGTTTAGGATTAGTGCGATAGCATTTGACACAACTGTGAATTATTTCTCGAACTGTGCTTCGCCCCGCGATTGGCCAATAGGCTCTGCGAACTGCTGCTAACGTTGCTTGAACACCAGCATGTAAATTTTTAATGTGCATATCGCGAATAATTAATTTTGTAATAATATTGGTTTTTGGTAGCAAAATTTGGTGTTTCGTCATAAACGCTAAATCGGAATTTTGTAAACGCCCTCCCACTCTCAAAAGATCCTGATCATCTACAAAAATATTCAACGATTTGAGCTTACTATCATTGCTCAATTTGCTATTATTTTTAAGATTATAAATTTCATTTGGAAAACTTTCCATCTGAACTAATTTAATGATACGGATGTGGGCTGCTTCTAACTCTTCTATTGTCAATAATTCCGATTCTATTTTACATCTTTTACTACTTTTATTGAAAAATCTGAAACAGTAAGCTACTATGCGTTTAAGTTTCTGATATGAGCTGAATTTGGTAAACAATGATAAATTATTTGGTATCTTATTAATATTCATTACTATTTTGCGGCTTTCCGGTACACCAATGTCATTTTTTTGTTCATCATTCATTGGCCAATATTCAGAATTTTTTGATAAAAAAGATGGCCCGTGCCACCACAATTTTGAAGCCCTTAATTCATTCGTGTTCGCTCCACGAGATATTACGTCTGCCGGATTTTTATGGCTCTTTACGTGTTGCCAATGACACATTTCTGTGAGTGATTGTATCTCGCTCACTCTATTACTAACAAAAGTATGCCATCTATTTGGTGAAGACGCAATCCAAGCAAGAGTGATGGTTGAATCACCCCATAAATAACAATTATTTATATCTATATTCAATACTTTTCGAACTTTTGTAATTAATTTTGATAATAAAACAGCAGCGCGTAATTCAAGTCTGGGTAGTGTTATTTGTTTGAGAGGTGAAATTCGTCCTTTAGCGCATATCAAGTTGACTGCGTTTTCATCACACATATTTGTTACTCTAATATAAATAACCGCGCCGTAAGCCTGAGTACTGGCGTCACTAAAACCATGTAGCTCGATATTTTTATACGGATATTCTTTTATTATTTTTCGTGGTATTATAAAATTATTGATATTAGGTAAATCCGCTAAAAAACATTCAAATTTCTCTAAAAGGTCTACAGGTAATTGCTCATCCCAATCAAATTTTAGTTGCCATAATTTTTGTAATATCAATTTAGCTGTAATTAAAATTGGATTCAGAAGTCCAATTAGGTCAAAAATTGTAGCGATTATACTAAGCACCATACGTTTTGTTATTACATTTTCCGCATTTTTAATTCTTATATCATAACTCAACGTATCTTTCTCACAATTCCAGCTTAATCCTAAAGTTTTCGTATGCATATTTGAGTCAAATCGAACAATAGCTGGACTATTTGTTTCATCTGTACATTCAGGTAATAACTTGAGATCATTCGATGCCCATTTGGCTAACTCAAAACCGCCACCTTTTAAGATAAATTTTATGTCGTCTCGAAGGCAGACGGCATCTTCAAAAGTATCAGCGCCCGTGAGAAGGTCGTCCATATAAAAATCTTCTAATATAGCTTTACTAGCATTAGGGTAATTTTCCAAAGCATTTAAACCTAATTCTTGCAAACATCTCATCGCTAGATATGGTGCACACACAGTACCGTACGTAACGGTATTTAAGTTATAAATATCTATTGGTTTATTAGGGTCTGACCGCCATAAAATCTTTTGGAATTTTCTATCTTTCTCATCAACCCAAATCTGTCGGAACATTTTTATTATATCTGCAGAAAGTATAAATTGATGTTGTCGGAATTTTACTAACAGAGAAAATAATTCCTTTTGTAAATTTGGACCTGCTAGTAAATGATCATTTAAGCTTGTTCCCGTAGCAACTTTACAACTGGCATCAAAGACAGCGCGTACTTTTGTTGTTAGACTACCCTCTTTTATTACACCATGGTGAGGTAGGAAATAGCCTCCTTCAATATTCTGAGTATTATCTATCAGCTGCATGTGATTTAGTTTAATATAATCGTCCATAAACTTACGATATTCTTTTTCAAACTCGGGGTTTTTCTTAAACTTATTCTCTAAATAAGTAAACCGTCTAGCCGTTAGTCCTTTAGTTGAAGTAATGCTAGGGTTATCCGTTTTAAATGGTAGTCTCACAATAAATTTTCCGTTTACATCACGAGAATGAGTGCTTTTAAAAAAGTTTTCACAAATTTTTTCCTCTTCACTAAAAACCTTCTCAGTTTCATTAAAGTTTTCGATTTCCCAAAATTTACAGATTTGATTTCCTAATTCATTGTTAGTAACTTCATATTTTTTAGTATTGATATTAGAGCAAAATGTACTATTTATTTGAATTGCAGCTGTTGTAAATGGACCGCCAAGAATCCATCCTAACTTTGTATTTTGAATCGTCGTTTGTTTGTTAGCTGCTAAAATTCTTCCTTCTTCCAATAAATTCCAAAATAATTCCGCACCAATTAGCACATCAATTGGAGCAGAGATATTAAAATTAGGATCCGCGATATTGATATTATTCGGCATTGGAATGTCTGTCTTATCAAATGCTTCCTGTGGGAAATTACTATTTATAATCGGTACTATCAAACATTTTATTTGATTATCATAATTACTGTATATCGACTTGAATTTGAAGTCACACGATTTACTAATTTTTGTATATGTTTTACAAACTCCGGTGATTCCAATTTCTACCGAACTGGTATTCAAATTAAGTTTTTTGCATAAATTTTCTGTAATTAGATGTTGCTGTGATCCTGGATCTAAAAGTGCTCTACATTTATGGATATTACCTTCTACATCGTAACACTGAATTATAGCAGTTGATAACATTATATCTATAGCGGGGCTTAACTGACAATTGCTAACTAAACTTTGATTGTGACTGTTCAATTGTTTGGAATATGTATAATGCAACAAAATTTGAGCATGTCTTACAAGGGCTGGATCAACATACCTTGTTATCATGACCATTTTTTAAACAATTAAAACAAAGTTTTAACCTTTTCACTTCCTGAATGCGGTCGGTAATATTTAATTTCAGAAATTCTTGGCATTGATTTAAGTAATGATTTTGCTTACACATTAAACATACATTTTGATAGTTCGCTACAAAATTGTAGTTACGTTTTACTTCTTGTCGCGAGAAATCCTGATTTGGGGTTTGTTTTCTATAATTATTGCTAGTACTTGGGCAATTAAGCGGATTAGCTTCTAGTGATTCCTGTGTAAAGCATTTTTGTTTAAGAAACTTAATCATTTGTTCCAAAGTTGGCAATTCGTTCGATTTTAAGTTAGATTCCCATTCCTTCTTTGTATTGTAATCAAATTTAGAATTTAAAAGATAAATAAACATAGGGTCCCATGATCTTGTATCAATGTTTTGAGATTTTAATGCTGCTAGATTAGAATTGAAACCATCAAACAATTCTCTAAGAGAACCACGCGATTTATTCACTGCATTTAACGAAAATAAAGAATGGATGTGGTGCTGAACAATTAACCTTTTACTATCAAATCTTTCAGTTAATAATGTCCATGCTTCATAATAATTGTCAGCAGAAACCGGAAGCGCGTCTATTAAACGTTTTGCGTCTCCAGACAAACAACTTTTTAGATAGTGAAATTTCTGGATGCTGGAGAGTTTTTCATTTTCGTTAATCAAAGATTTAAAACTATCAAAAAATGCTGTCCACTCAGTATAAAGTCCACTAAATTTAGGTAGATTGATAATAGGCAATTATACTGAAATATTGTTATTCGCATTAACATTTACTTGATCTATTTCAAGAGTCATATTTTCTCTTATATTTTGTCGTTGCTTAGCACGATGCTTTTCAATTAATTCTTTCGCGATTGCTACTGACTCATAATATTTATTTTCAAATTCTTCGTGAGTAACTTCATCTATTGCTCCATCTTCACTCAAACTTTCGATTTTGTACTGCACGTCATTAAATTGATCTAATAATTTCTTAGCATCATCCAATCGTTCTTGCAATCCACGAATATTGCTGTCATCTTTAATTTTATCAATGAAATTTTTGAATCTAGTCCCTGCACTCTTAATTTGTGTACGTATTTTAATTAATTCTTCTAAAGACATTTTGGATTTACGTAGCAAGACAGAATATACACAAAGCAATAAGTAATAAAGGAAATGCAAACAAGGTTTGAATTGAGGAATAAAAGGATGCAACGATCACTAACCTATTTTTGAAGAGTCGCTTCTTGTGTTTCCTTGTTGACGAAGATGCCCACAGTGGCACTTCCACCCACTTGATTGTGTACGTTAGAATGAAGACGATGATGTCCACAATGACACCAGGTTTCTTTCTGAATTTTGAGGAGACGCTTCTGGTGGTCTCTAGGAGATGAGGATATCCACAAATGATACCGTCGATAAATTAAATATTGTTTCACACACTAATTCGGTTCGAAGGACCAATTTGTTCGTAGCTCAGTTGTAGTGCAGGATATTTGAAATAAGAACAAGGCTTCTTCTGCCTATTTACACTTTATTCACAATATTTACAATATATTCAATGATGCTTAAGACTGATCCTTAAGTCTGACACACACACTTTCTCCTCGTCCAACACTCATTAGACCAATGTTAATTTATGCCGCCGAAACATGGACCCCCAACAAAAGCAAATTAAAGGTTACTTAGTGTATTCGAGAGTAAAATTTTGAGACATATATATGAAAGGATAAACGAAAACGATTTTTGGAGACAACGTTATAATTTTGAGCTACTTATATTGACGTGGTTAAAATGATAGAAATAGGAAGACTAAGATGGATAGAACACATGGAATGGATGGTGGAAACGGAAATAGCGGAAAGAATTTGCAATCAAGCGCCAGTAGGAAAACGAAAAAAAAGGACGTCCCAAGTTATGTTACATGGACCAAATAGTTGATGACCTGAAACGACTAGACATCACGAACTGGAAAAAGTGGCAAGGGATAGAGTCAAGTGGAGAAGGCTCCTGGGGGAGGCCAGGACTCATACCGGGTTGTAGAGCCAACCATAATGATGATGATTAAATCTGGGGATCTAGGAGACCTCCTCTTCCTATCCATCTTCCGGGAAACCTGTGGTTTAAGTGCTCTCTAACACGAAGCGTGAAATGAGGCGGAGTTCCATCTTGCATGAACCACATATTTATCCTTTGATCAATTAATACATTTTCAAGAGCACTGGTAACTCATTCTGTAGAAAATCGTGATATGCGGCACCATTTAACCTATTGGGCAAAACAACTGCTCCTATTAAGTTATCTCCTAGAATGCCAAGCCAGATATTAAGACTAAATCTCTCTTGATAGTGTGATTTGACGTGAGGATTTTCATCGGACCAAACATGCTTATTATGAAAATTAAATATTCCATCTCTAATAAAACCGGCCTCATCTGTAAAAAGAATATTCGAAACGAAATCTGGAATATCGGCATTCTGGTGTAAACTCCACAGACAAAATTCCATTCTGACGTGATAATCAGGAAGTCTAAGGGCTTGCACTTGTTAAAAGTGGTACGAATGAAGGAACGAAGAGTTCTCCAAACAAGGGGACCACTGATATCTACTTCAGCGGATATCCTTCTAACATTTGTTTTGGGATTTTCTTCAATAATATCCAACATTTCTTCAACTTCGGATGTAACCACTATCGGCAGAACGTTTATGCAGTGAAACAGCATCCTTCAATCGTTGGGAACTTTTTGAGAAATTTCTGGATGAAGGCAATGTGCGATTTGGATAGGCTTCTTCATAAAGACTCCGCGCTTGAAATGCGTTTTCATTGGCACGACCGTACATAAAAATCATATCGGCCATTTCAATGAAGAAACCACACCAATGACCAACTACTCAATTTTATGATCAGTGACAACGCAAGAATAAAATTAACTGCTATGTCTCCGCTTCAACTTCTGTTTGCAATAATGTATCTTGAAATTCGAATGTTCCTCCTATATCAAATTCTGGCCTATGAAAAGTAATGTATATAATATAGATAGGAAAACTGTGTAAATTTATTGTAAATATGAGAATATATAATTTCATATTTCATTAGACAATATTTCTCATCTTTTGCTATCAAAATAAAATTTTACAGTTTCCATATTGAACGAAATTGATGCCTGATGCAAAACATTATCATCAATTCCACTATAATCATTTTGTATTTGAAAATGGATTTCTGATATTGAGCGAAATAGTTAAACATGAATATTATAGAACAAAACAATGGTTGACCAGTTTTTCGCAAATATCTCATTTTCTAATGGTCGTAGAGCATTTGAGGTCATGAGTAAAAGTCAAGTACATCCACCAACAAGAGAAGAAGTCAAAGAAACTTTCTATATTTGCCTGGAGTCTTCTCATTTCGCCTGCTTCTCATTATTTCTTTGATTTTTTCTCTTGTTGGTTCTTCTAATCCTTCTTCGTCCGCAATTTCATCTCTCCTTTGTTGCGATTCTGTTAGCAGGTTTTTAAAGTATTCTACCCAGGTTTTCTTATCTCGCTCATCGTTTCTTGTTTTGTTGCCCTTTGCGTCTTTTATACATTTAACTTTTGGTTTGTATGTTCTTTTTTGTTCATTTATTTTTTTATGGAACTGTTTCGAGTCTCTATTTACACTTTCTCTTCCAATATCTATTATTTTATCGTCTATCCAATATCTTATTTTCTCTTAGAATTTCACTACATTCTTTTCTTACTTTTTTATAATCTTCTCTGTTTTGTATCCTATTTGTATTTTTTTTTTTAGGGGACAATGCAGTGCATTTGCACGCGCATGCCTCACATTGTGCTCTATATGACAATGCACGTCTCATTACCATAGTCATGTGTTTGATTGTTTGAATGAACCTCACATGTGAGTGTGTAATAATTCAAATTTCATTGTACAAACATTACATGGCTCATTGGCTAGTTTAATTTAGATAATAGCATAATGGCTGTTTGTTTTACGCTGGGCATGTTGCTCCACATATTGTTCAATATTTTATAAAAGTGTTGGCAAAGTGAATATATCCTCCTGATGGATTGTTAATTACACATGGATATTTTTGAGAATAATCAACCCAAATCGTTCAAAATTGGAAATTTTTTATTTATCTATCAGAGCCGCAGATATTTATTTTTAACTATTTATTTATTTATCACACCGACCACTCTCTATTTCACTGTTTTATTGTTCACAGCTCCCCGTCAGGTCGTTTGCTCTCCTTTATATACAGAAACCTGTCTCTCGAAATATTCTAGATTTATGCTCGTATTCATAAAACATATTTTAATGATTCGTTACGTAACGATTTGTTATAATTTAATGAACGTAAAATATTCAATGATATTCACAAACAAAAAATGAAATATTTAATGATCCGTTTATTTATGACAATGGTTAAAATTTCTAGTAACTTTTCGTATCAAAAGCTGATTTCACATTACAATTTTAAATAAAAAATTGAAATAATTTGTACCAAGTGTCATCTGTCAATTGCTTCTTCTCCTAAAAAGTCGCGTAAAAAATAATATAATGAAGAGAATGAAAGGCAAAAATTTCAATGAAAAAGAAATAGAGCTTCTTATGGATCTATTGGAAGCCAAAAACTTTATTCAAATTATTGAAAATAAAAAAACACGAAGTGACTAATGATCCGGCTACCGGAAGAATAATATATTTTTATTTGTCCGGTTATTTTCTTCGTGTTCAAAACAATAATAGTTTATCGTGATAAAACTAATTCTCTAAAGTCGTCCCTGATATATTTCAGGTATATTTGATAGAAATTAATTTTTTTCTTTAGAACCTATTTGAATAGGTACATATAAAGGTAAATTGATACAATAACTATATTTACTTGATTTTCAATTTTTCAAAAAACATCGATCTGTCATATTCTTGCTTATATTCAAATTCAAATAATCATGTAATTCATTAACTCAGTCCGATAAAAAACTTAATTTCATGTCAACAGCTATTTTTTTACTAAGTGTGAAAAACTGTTGTAAAAGTATACTCTCAAAAAAAATTGCCAAAATGGGAATATTTTAATTGCAGTAAAATTTGGATATCATAATTGATAAGCACTCGAAATTGGAAAAAGGCATGAGTTGTGATTATTGTCATGTATGGTATCTTTTAAAATATTCGGGACTCGAACGATTTTAATATAAACGTAATTCAAGCAAATATAATTTCAAGACATTTGATATTGTTTTCATGATTTCTGAATTGAAAGAAATTTCAAATTTCTATAATAGATTAATTACTATTTATTTTATGATGTCGAAAGTCGTTTCAACTAAATTTTATTATATAGTTGATAATAAAAGTAACAAAGCATGGCTTAAAAGAATTTTGGAAAGATATAATGTAACCTTTGCGGATATACTGTCTTTATAAATGCAGAATTGGACAATTGATAAAATACATTTTTCTAGCCGGAGGAATAAAAATATATTATTAATCCGGTTACCGGAAAAAATTGAGAAAATATTTTCGTCCGGTCGCCGGACGAATAGATTCAGCCAAAAAAACAGATGCGGTGAATGTGAAACAGAAAAATTACACCTGGCAAAAGATCACGGAAGAATTTAATTCTTGTACTGCTGCCGGTCCTAGGACTGTATTACAACTTAAGACCTTTTATGATAATTTCAAACGAAAGAAACGTAAAGATAACGCCGATGGCAAGGCAAATATATGTGAAAAACAAATTTTATAGAGATAAATAATTTTCTTTTTGCCAATT
Organism: Dromius quadrimaculatus; assembly: GCA_963989225.1. Taxonomy (NCBI): domain Eukaryota; kingdom Metazoa; phylum Arthropoda; class Insecta; order Coleoptera; family Carabidae; genus Dromius; species Dromius quadrimaculatus. The sequence goes on along the minus strand of OZ022325.1, from coordinate 52,097,571 downwards.
TCAGGCTGAAATTTATAGAACAGGCGGTGGAACGTTTAAAAAAAATTGGATCCAAATGGAGAACGGCTCATAGGTTTAATTAAAGAACAATTTAAGCCAGATGCAAACGTTTATGATAGCGCTTCTAGTTATCATGATAGTCATCTTTCAAATAATGTAGATTCATCCATTACTTCTAGACAAGTAAATTCCTATTATATTCTTAGAATACATAATGTCAGTCAACTTTGCCTTTACTTTTTAGGACCAATATCAAATTCTTGATATAGAAAATATTTCTCATGTTGAAATTAGTGATACTTGTGGGAATGAAGATATATCCAATATTTTAGTTTCGCCTAATGTGGTTAGTTATCAGACATTTAATTTATATTTATATCAATAATATTTTAGTGAGGCATTAACAAATATTATTCTCCAAATATTAGGACAATGATCTAATTCAGATAAATGAAGTTCAAGTAACAGAAGCTGAAAAAAGTACCAGAGCAAAAAAAAATATCAGAGAAAAAAAAGCAAAAGCATCAGATGTATATGGTGCTCTGGAAAAACTCACTGAAAGCAAACGAAACAGAAACAATGAAGAAAAAGAGCATTGGAAACTGAGAATAGAATATGAAAAATTGAAGTTAGAGAAATCAAAGGAAGAAAAAGAGCAATCGAAGCAGCTTTCTCTGCTCCAAAAAAGAAAATTAGAAAATGAAATTATATTACAAGAAATAGAAATAGAAAAAGGAAGATTACAATTAGAATTAGAAAGGAAAAATTATAAAAATAATTAATAATCACAAATTTATTCTATCAAAAATAGTTATTAATAAAATTGTCCCTAAATCTATTGTTATTCACATTGTTTTCCGCAATTCGTTCATTTATTCCATCACCAATATGTTCAATATGATCATTTAGTTCTTGGTCTTGAAAATTGTCTTTTAAAGTGATACACAAATTATGCAATACTGCAGTTGCTACAATAATGTGTAGAACAGTTTGTTTTTTCACTCTCATGCCTATTGACAAACAAGGAAAGCGCCTTTTCCACACCCCAAATGCTCTTTCAATCACATTTCTTGTATGTATGTGTGCTTCATTGTATCTTTCCTGATTCTCCGTTACTGGGTTCAACACTGGTGTTAATAAATATTTTTTAAGCGCGTATCCTGAATCTCCCAGTAGAATACAGTCAGGATATATATTATTTTCAAAATCAATTCTAATAGGTGAATCATAAAAAATTGTGGCATCATGTACGCTACCAGGCCATCTCGCAATAATGTCCAAAAATTCTAAATTTGCATTACATACGCATTGAACATTGTAAGAAAACCAACCTTTCCTATTTCTGTACAATTCGGCATTATTTCCACCTGGAGATTGAATTTTTATGTGAGTACTGTTGTGTAAACGAAATTCCGGCAGTGTAAGGAGTTGCTAACGACGGACAGAGTGCTGACACATTACGATCAAACATTGCCTCTGTTGTTGGCGTGCGACGCATCACCTTATGGCGTGGGAGCAGTGCTATCTCACAAGCTACCAGATGGATCAGAAGCACCGATTGCGTTTGGCTCAAGGACTTTGCAGACGAGCGAAAAAAACTACACCCAAATCGACAAGGAGGCTCTGGCTATAATGTTTGGACTTAAAAAATTCCACAGATTTATTTGGGGACGTCCTGTAACCATCCTGACAGACCACAAGCCGCTGTTGGGATTACTACAACAAGGAAAAGCTATGCCAGAAACATTATCGCCTCGGATGCTCAGATGGAATTTGATTTTGGGCAGCTACAACTTCGTTATGAACTACAGGCCTGGGAAAAAACATGCGAACGCAGATGCGTGCAGCAGATTTCCATTGCCAGACGAGGAAGAAATTTTTCCGGAACCGGCAGACGTGCTTTTGCTCGAAGAAGCACCGACAGGCTCACCTTTGACAGCTGAAAACATCGAACAAGCGACGTTAAAAGATCAGGTACTGGCGAGAGTTCGAAGAGCAATCCTTCACGGAACTATTGAAGAACATCCAAATGATCCAGATCACATACCGTGGAAGCATCGTAACGGAACTCTATCGGTGCTGAAAGGCTGTGTGCTATGGGGTAATCGCGTGATTATTCCGAAAGTTTTGCGAGCTACGGTACTAGGGCTTCTTCATAAAGTACACCAAGGTATAAATAGAACGAAGGCTATCGCTCGCAGCTATGTCTGGTGGCCGGTGTTGGATAAAGACATCGAAGAAATGATCGGTAACTGCGCAGCGTGTGTGCAGACGAGAAAAGAACCACGAAAAGCAGATCCGGTAAGCTGGGCACCGCCTGGGAAACCCTGGTCATGCATTCACGTCGATTTTGCGGGGCCCACCATGGGACATACGTACTTAGTCATGGTTGACGCTCATTCCAGGTGGCCGGAGGTCAAAGAGACTGGAGGTTCAATGTCAGCCGACACCGTGATAAAATGTTTCAGAGAAGCGTTTGCAACTCATGGTATCCCAGACGTAGTCATATCCGACAACGGTACCGGTTTTGTGGCAGCTGAGGTAAAAGACTATCTTCACAGGCTCGGAATAAAGTTCATCCAAACAGCACCGTACCATCCCGCATCAAATGGACTAGCGGAAAGAATGGTTCAGACACTGAAACACCAGCTAAAGAAAATACCTGCTCAAAAGTGGCAAGTAGAATTGGCAAACATCTTATTGGCACTAAGATCTACACCGTGTGCTACAACGGGAAAATCACCGGCGGAGCTACTGATGGGAAGACGACTGCGCACGCTTTTGGACAAATTCCACCCTGAAACGAGCCAAAACTGCGAAGGGAAAGGAGAAGAAAAGGTCGTGCCGCAGAACAGAAAACTCTCAGTGTCCGATGACATATTATATCGAAACTTTGGCAGAGGCCCTAAATGGGAGTCTGGAAAGATTGAAGAAATCAATGGCCCGCGAAACTTTACAATCAGAACAGCTGATAGCGACCAAACGAAACGTCACTTAGATCAGATCATCCGGAAACCGGTGGCTACCGCCACTGTCGAATCGTTACCGGAGTCGATGGTTCAATCACCGAGTCAATTAAACACTCGGGCCAGAAACGCAACACCAGTAACCGAGCTGGTAAATTCGAGAATTGAGGATCTACTTGAAGAAAAACACTAGGCGCGGTCTCCACGGCAAGCCCATACAGAAGCATTGGGCTCGGCAGTGGAAGATGACAATCTGTCAGAAATAACAGAGAAACAGTCGGAAAACGATTACGAAAAACAAACACAAGAACCCCGCCGTTCGGGCCGTATTACTAGGCCCGTGAATTGTTTCAACTTGTGAGGGGAAGGAATGTTGTGTACTCGCCAAAAGGCTAGTCCGATGTAGGTGTCGCGCGAGCGACGCAAGTTTGACAGATAAACAAAAGCAAAAGAGACAGACTTGCTGTTGAATTGTATTATCATTTCCATTATTACCTATTGTATTTTTGTTTGTGTGATTTAATAAATATCTTGTTTGAAGTTATATTAAGTACCATCAATGGCACCTACAATACAGGGAAATTGATGCAATGCATAGAATTCTAATTTATTTTTTTTTTGTTCTTCTGCTGTCCGCGGCATTTTTATGAGAATTTTTCTTAGAGCAGCTATTGCTCTTGTAACAGTAGGGATAATTCTACTCACAGTTGGTTGGCTTATATTCATGTGATCAGCTAAAACTTGCTGAAATGAGCCTGTAGCGTAAAATCGCAAAGTAACTAAAATTTTATCCATTGCAGTTAGCGCTTTATTTCTCAAAGGGTTACTTTCCAGTTGTTCGCCAATAATTTCACAAATTTGTACCACTGTCTCCTTTTCAAATCTATATCGTTGCTTGAATTCCAAATTGTCAAATATTTCCATTGGATCATTTCGATTTCGAAATAATCGCGGCCTGGGCATGGCTAATAATACATTTTCGATAAAGTTATCATCGGAGTCTGCAGAAAATGACGATAGGGAGGATACAAATGTATGAGAAGTAACTGACATTTCTAAAATTGCAGAGTATTTCAATTATACACTTGAACCACAAAATGAATTTCATAGGGTGTAGTTATATCAGAAATATATTAGTATTATAATAAATTGAATTATCATAAAAGTATTATGAATGATGAAACAATACAAGTAACGTTTATTTTCAAAATGACAGATGACAGTTTATGTAATCGTTCGTTATATTTTTAATGAACAAAAATGAAGTCATTAAATATAACGAATAACTTAACGAACGTTATTTTAAATCAAACATTATGAATATGAAAATTCAATATAACTGTCTGTTTGAAGGATAACGAAACATTATACGTTTAACGAACGTTTATGAATACGGGCATTAATCTAGCACGTTACCAGATTTTTCCACCATGCGTGGCGGTGTTGTGCGATACAGCGAGGACGAAAGGCTCCTCCCAGGCAACAGAGATGGATTTAGGGCTTAATCTATTTTTACACGTTTTGGAAATTAATAGTCTGGTAATTGATTAGAAGTATATTCACCAATTTTCCATAAATCTACATCCCTTCTGAGTTCATACCCACAATTTGAACTTCCTTGGACCACTGGTTTGTGCAGAAATCATCATTTAACAGTAATTAGTTTTTGAAACATTCAATTCTCAAGCCTGTAACTCGTACACCAATAACAATTGGTAATCGGTATACTTTTCACATAAATCTACACCACTTCTGAGTTCATACCTAAAAATTGAACTTTATGGAGCCATGGCTTCACGCCAAAATCATTAATTTGTTTTAAATGGTATTTGGTTCTTAGAATATTTAATTCTTAAGCCTGTAACTCGTACACCAATAAGAATTGGTGACCGATATTATTTCTTCACAATTCTACACCCTTTTTGAGTTTATGCCCTCAATTCGAACTTTCTTGAACCACTGGTTCATGCAAAAATTGTAAATTTGTTTTAAGCGGTACTTGCTTTTTAGAATATTCAATTTTCAAGCCTGTAACTCGTACACCAATAAAATAAGTAATTAATATTATTTTTGAATAAACTACTATCCTCCCTAAATACCTACACTCAATTTTGAAATTCTGGTACCTCTGGTTTACGCAGAAACAATTATTTAATCTTGAATGGTGCAATAAATTTCAACTGGTCATTCGTATTTATTTAACTTTTTGGAAGAAAATTTAGCCCTTATAGTTTTCGGGAAAAGATATGCTACTATCTTTAAATTAAGGGTTGGAAAAAAACTATACATTTTTTTGATAGTCCTTTTAAAATTGTGTACAGTGGTGTCATTTTGAGACACTTTTCAGAATTTTTGAAATTACTGTCCTAACAATATTTCTAAATCTATAAATTTCATTCTAAGAGGTGTTTCACTTCATGAAAAATATATTTTTGTCTGTAGAATAACAAAATAAGAATAAAATTTTCATTATTTCTAGGAATAAATTATTACAACACTTTACAATAATAATAAAGTACCAACGATATAGTCAAAAGTAATCGAACCGAAGAGAGAAAACTGAAAATCAGTTTGTCTTAATTTTTAAATAATTGGGCAATTTTAATGCAGTTTTTTTGTGATTTTCTATTGTATACATATAATTATCGTCATTTTAGTACAAATTTGTTGCAATGACATAAAAATTAACCCCAAAGAAAGGGTTTTCAATTTGCAAAAATGCAACAGAACATTTTCAAAGCTCGTATCTCTTGAAATAATAATAGTAGAATAATAAACCAAATGCTAATTAAAATTTTATCCAGTATCATTTCTTATTAATCCAGTTTCAATCCTTTATGTTTCAACCCTGTGGGCTTAGAGGATTGAATGTAGCAACCAAAATTTATTACACTTTAAAACCATGTATCCACTAAAATAATTATCGTAAAATAATAAACCAAACGCTAATTGAAAGCTTATATAATACCGTTTATTATAAAACCAGTTTGAAGCTTTGATCTTTCAGCTCAGCCGGATTAGGGAATCGAATGTTGCAACAAAAATATGTTACAATTCAAACGCTTGTAACTCCTAAGATAATGATTGCAAAATAATGAACCAAATGGTATTCAAAAGCTTATAAAATACCATTTGTTATAGAATTAGTTTCAATCCTTCATATTCCAACCCTGTGGATATGAGAGCCAAAATCTACCACACTTTAAAAACCTGTTTATATTAATGCTTATAGGAAGCTTATTCAATTCGATTTATTATAAATTAGTCCCGCCATATTTCAACCCTGTCTGTTATATTACAACTTTATTGGATTGGGGATCAGATATTGCAAAAAAAATGGTACTTTGTTATTGTAACTCATACACCAATAACAATTAGTAATTGATAATATTTATACAGGAATCTACACCACTTCTGAGCTCATACCCGAGAATTAAACTTTATGGAGCCACTGGTTTACGACAAAATTATTAATTTGTTTTAAGCGATAACTGGTATTTCAAATATTCAATTTTCAAGCCTGTAATTCGTACATCAATAACAATAAGTTATTAATATTATTTTTGAATAAATTGTCATCCTCCCTGAATAACTACACACAATTTGAGAATTCTGGTACTTCTGGTTTACGCAGAAACAATTATTTAATCTTGAATGGTGCAATAAATTTTAATGAGTCATTTGTATTCATTTAACATAAAAAAATATTTTGCTGTTATAGTTTTCGGGGAAAGATATGCTACTATCTTTAAATTAAGGGTTGGAAGAAGATTAAACATTTTTTTGATAGCCCTTTTAAAATTGTGTACAGTGGTGTCATTTTGAGACACTTTTCAAAATTCTTGAAATTACTCTCCTAACAATATTTCTAAATTCATAAATTTCATTCTAAAAGATGTTTCACCCTATGAAAAATATATATTTTTCATCTATAAAATAACAAAATAGGAATATAATTTTTATTATTTCTAGGAATGAATTGTTACAACATTTTACTTCCTAAAAATTATTTTCAAATCGATTTGATCCCCTTTATTTTATATTAGGGAACGAATAAACTAAAAAATGGATAATATTGTTAAATATTAAGAACGGGAGGTCATGTACTGTCTTTTTTTTGTTTTAAAAGTACTTCTGTATACAAATTTATTGATTAAAACATTCTTGTTTAATTTGGATTTATTAAGTAGCGGAGTTTCAACTTGCTTGGCTGCAGGTGTTCAGGCTAGGGTACAGTGCATTGTATATGCGCTTATCTGGCATTGTTACTTTAGAATTCGTACAGTTCGCATGTACGTCGCTCAGTTCTCGAACAAATCTTTGATTTAAAGTTATTTAAAAGTGTTCAAGTGTTATATTTGGGGTTTTAAATTTTGCTTATTAACGTAGAGATCAAAATTTTGTGTATTTAAATATGTAAATTGGGTGATTTTGTTCCGCATTGCGTGTACGTTAGGTACACGTATTTGCGATGTTAGTCTTTGCTTTTGTTATGTAATATAAATAAAATTCTTGGTTTTTTTGCAAAGTCCTGTAATAAAAGGGCCAACGTGGGAATCGGTGCACACTCAGTACCGCTACAAGGGGCGCTCCCCTCTATTCACTCCATCGCGGGGCCCTGCCGTGAGTCCGAGGGAGGACGAGCGGGGTAATGGAGGAGTAATGATATATCCTTGATATGTACTTGAGTAGTCGGAAAATGTAATAGCTGGCTGGGGTCCTTGATTAAGTTCAAGACACAACACGCAGAGACCGATGCTAAAGGTTATTACATCGCGTAATTAGGCGGTATCGCGGGCCTCGGAATATGCATTGGCCACGTATTCGAAACAAACTATTTTTGCTTACAAACGACGAGCACACCGGTGCTATGAGTGTCTGAGCGCTCAGGCACTCATTGGGGTAGAAAAGTAGAGTCAGTCAGTAGCATAATATAACCGAACACTTTTAAATAATCTCGCGAAATTAAAAAGCAACAATCAATCGCGTTATCTAGCTCTCCGAATAATTAAATCCGTTGAAAAGGCGCGAAACACACACAAAACACGTTTGAATGTTGAATGAATATAATTAATAAAAAATTCCCTTTCAGCTTCTTCTTTCATCATCACCTCCAACAAATTAAAACCAGGACGTAAGTTGACTAATTAACTTTGCTTTTCAGGCTCTAATCATCTTTTTCTTCAGCTATTTTTTATTATTTTTTTGCAGTGCTTTAATCAATTTGTATTTTTTCAGATCATTTGCTGAGGATGAGCCCAGCTGTTGAGGTGGTTGGACATCGAGGGAATGGACAACGTGGGAGGAGCTGAGGATGAGCCCTGCTGCCAAAATCAACTCTCAATGTTTTTTTTTGTTGAATGTGACTCATCAAAATTTGTTTTAAGTTTCTGTTTCAGATTGGCGGTCATCAATCGTCAAAACATCATCGTATCATCAACTAGGTAATATAATATTACACATTATACAACTGTTTTTAACTACTGCTAAAATAATTTGTCTAATATTTGAATTTATAATTTTAATTCAGAATTCAGCAGCGGTACCAGAACCAAGCAGCGAAATCAGAGCCCAGCAGCAGAACCAGAGCCCAACAGCAGAACCAGAGCCCAACAGCAAAATCAGAGCCCAGCAACAGAACCAGAGACCAACAGCAGAACCAGAGCCTAACAGTTGTCCAAGAAATCCTCCAGTAGCTGCATAAGATCATTACATCAGTAACAGCTGTTCCTGTCCCCGGATTCAACTTTAAAGAAGTCAATTGAATAATTTTGGCCCGCGGCTTGCAAAGTTCAAGTAAGTTAATTTCTTTCAAAATTTTGCGACTTGTAATATTTTGTTTTAGTTGCAGCACGCGAAGAAGCCGCTTCTTTGGTCTAGGTTTTGCTGGGGTTTCCCTAGACCCAAAGGGAGAATTCTCGGAGAAGAGTTCGTCTCTTTCCCCTAAGTCATTGCCTGGGGGCGAACAAGGCTTACAACAACGCAACAGCATCGCGAAGAAGACTTCCAACAACACAGCAGCATCGAGTAATCAACAATTAATCTTCGAATCTTTGTACCCTTTCCTTACTTCCAAAATATACTCATTCCCACAAAATTTGCAGTTTTATTTATTCAAAAAACCTATTTTTATTGTTTTCAGGAGTAATTAGGAAAATAACTGTATTGTTAAATAGTTTGAAAAATAAATTAAATTCAATAATAACTTGTATTTTCTATTTTTGATGTAAACACAATCAGAAATTCAATTTGTATTGTTGAGATTTAAATATTTTATTAAAATCAAGTTTATATTTTCATTCTCTGATTCGATCTTTTGAAAGTTCAAAGATTCTCCGCTAGAGGCAGCATCTGTCAATACATGCTACCAAATAATTATTTATTGAATAAATATCTTTTTGCTATTTTGATCATTCAAAAATATCAGATATAATTGAAATAAGATATTTGGAGGGCTCTGGTACTAATCAATATGCCAAATAGACGCTATTTTTTGGTCATTAAAAAATATCAGTCTCAAATCGTGCTACATGCTGCCATCTCTGACAAATTAATCAAACTAGTACCTATTCAAACATATTGGTGTTGACATAAATAAAAAGGGATTATCCAAACTTATTTAATAATTTATTAATTATTTTTGAATAATAATATACTCCTTATCAAATTCTAATAAGAATAATTGGTATATATTTATTATTCAGGTAGTGATTCAAGAGTTATTTGGATAAGTACAATGCCGGCGAGCGACGCGTCGCTCGCCAGTCAAGTCTGACTGAGTTCCCTGTAAAGAGGTATGCAATAGGATAACTGGTGTTGACTTGCCAACCAAATATATTTTCATATAAATTTTGATCTGTGGAATCAGAATATGAGAAAATGAATTCAAATTTGTTAGCAGTTATTGAAATATAAATTAATTAAATATTCAAAAGGATTAACATCAAATTATTTATGCGCAAGATTAAAAAAAAAATCGACCAAAATGCATTTTCGGTTCAGTCGATTGTTATGAGAATAGTAGGCAAGCATCCAGATGCTGCAGCCGATCGTTCCGAATTTATACGAAAATTTCCAAAAGACTGTCAAGTAAAATGCATTTTCGATTCAGTCGATCCCAATGAAAATAGGATATGAGCATTTTTAGACGGTACTATCGTCTAAAATACTGAATTCCAATATTCTACGTTCAATTGTTTTGGATTCTGCGAAAAATTTAAAAAATATTTCGAGTAAAGAGCACTTCCGGTACAGACAATGAGATATTGTAAAAGTGATTAATTAGAAATTTCATTATTCTACTGCTGATAGTTTTGAATTTATGAAAATTCGAAAAGTCTGTTATATAAATGCACTTCCGACTTAGCCAGTTAGTACAAAAATAAAAGATAACCACTTAGGTGCAACAGCAATTTTAAATTCTTATTTTCTATATGCTAAGAGTGGCTATTTCAGATTCAAGCGAAAAATTCAAAAATAGTTATAAGTAAAGTGCACTTCCGGTTGGGATGATTGCAACCATGATGCAAGGTGCACAACTAGACCTTAGATCCAGTCTTAAATACAAAATTTCAACATCATACGTTCAATGGGTTTTGAGATTTGCAAGTATACATACATACCGACATCAAACTGTATCGGCAGCATCTGTCAATGAATGCTACTAAAGAGGTATCTATGAAATAAAAGACTATTTATCATTTTAATCGCTCAAAAATATTAAATTTCATCACAATAAAAGAACTATAGTCTATACTAATTGGGAACAGTCCAGGAGCTCGTATGGGGGGCATACACGAACTCGGCACCAAGAACATGAACTCGGCACCAATGCTAATCCGATTAGTGCGAGGCGCACACGAACACGGCACTGTCAATTTTTAAATAAAGCCACGATCTACCGGAAGATTTGGTCTTATAAGTCTGTATATTTTATTTTAAAATTAATTGGTATTAAAAATAATAATGCAAATAATATTTAATGAAACTGCAAGAAAAAAAATTATTAAAAAAAAAGACTAATTCATACATATGTCCCTACATACCTACATTATTACAAAAACATACAAATATGTATAGAACAAACTAAAACATTGATTTTTTTTGGTATTTTTGACATTAGAATTTCTTGCATCAAATGGAAACAAATTATTTTATCTACATATGCAGGACTTTTGAGTTATTGATGTCACACGTGTGATTAGATTCGTTCAAAAGTACGGCTAAATTTGAGTCTGGTTTATTATTAATATAAAATCGCATGTGTCCAGAAAATCTTACTCAGGCAGAATGATTGAGTCACAAATCCTAATCCATAGCATAGTGCTGAGTTCGAGTAGAGGATTAAAGAGCCAGGTAGTTTGATGCCGAGATCGAGGCCGCCCCTAATATGGGACTACGATTTAAGCGTTCTGATTGGCCGAAATGCGATTTAATTTTATATTAGCACGAAAATCATTTTTGGCTATTTGTCACTTGCATCAATTATCAATCTGCACTTTAAAGATTTAAAGTGTCTATCAAGACATGTGATTTAATTTGTTGATTTTATTCCTTGAATTTGAGCCATGAATATGTTTAAGTGGAATAATTTATTTGAATCGTCTGAAATTATAAAATTTTTTTTGTTAGCTAATTGTTTCCAAAAAAATTAATGTATTTTTTACTAAATTCTGCAGTGAAAACCAAGCTTTAGCAAAAAGATCTTCGCTGATGTCTCAAGCCAATCAAATTGCTCCAAACTCCCCACTAGAAAATCAAAAACAAATTTGCTTTCACATAAATTATCAAATAAATTCAATTTAGTTGAGGTCTAAACAGGAATGAGGAAGAATATATTTGAGTTGCTCTTGAAAATTACGTTGTATCTCCTAAACTAAGGCCCTAATCAAAAAAATTGTAATCAAATACCCACAATATTTTCCAAAAATAATAGGACTTTACTTGAAACATTTTTTGATTGAAGCCCTAATTACAGAGATAAATTTCTACCTGATTTCTGGGTCAGCTCACGGAAATGCAAGAGATGGCAGCATGTATTTCGTTTTGAAAAAGCCCCAAAACAGTTTTTTTTTTTTACTAAATGGCACTTATTTGGAACATTTCTCAAGATAATTGTGTATCAATTGTACATAGAATAATTTTCGTATTTAGTACCAGTTTTGCGAGGGTGAAAAATATTGATTAAAGCATTCATAAGGGCCTAAATTAAGAAGAAATCGAAATAAATTATTTGGTGGATCAGAGATATGTAGAAAACAAAGGTGTCTGGTAAAATATTCCTTTCTCTAAGTAATAGTTCTGAAGTAATCAGTACTTTTATAAATTCATGGTTTCCTCCAAAACAAGAGCTCTAATCAAAATTTTTCTCATGAAATACCACACTTATTTTCGCAAAATAATATGAGTTTACTTGAAACTTTTTTTAGGTTCAAGTACTCATTTTCGAGTTATTAATGCTTAACCTATGACAGTTACATACTTATAATTCAAAAATGAGTTCAACAACCAAAAAAAAATTTCAAATAAAGTTCCATTTTTTTTTGAAAATTTAGGAGGGTGTTTAATGTACTATTTTTCGATTAGTGCCTTTGTTACGCCACAAATCATATGAGTTTATTTGGATCATTCTCTGATTGAAGCCTTTGCCGTGCCGTGCAAGGGATGCACGGCACTCCGGCGCCATGTCCTGGAAGGCGGCAGTTGGGCCTCGAACATAATTCTTTAAAAATAATACTAATTTCTTTAACAAAATATTTTATCAGAGCTAATCCACAATCAACAATCCATAATCCACCATTCTATTTTGGATTGGGATTGAAATTGTGGATTTTGGATCAGGAATTGTATATTTTGGATTGGAAATGGGTTTCTGGATTTTGGATTGGGACTGGGATTGGGATTGTGGATTTTGGATTGGGATTGGGCTTCTGGATTTTGGATTGGGATTGGGATTGTAGATTTTTGATTGGGATTGGGATTGTGGATTGCCTTGTTTATTTTTATATCATTTTTTCTGAAGAAGACTTTCGGATAGAAAGTCGAAACGTCAAAATAAAAATAAATATACAAAATTAAAACCAAAAAAAATCTATTTAATACAATAATTGTCAAAAGTGATCAAAGCATGAGAGTTTTTGTTTGTCTTGTTGCATATTAGATTAGTTTTCTTCTTATTTCTCCTGTGCTACTTCCGACAAACTGGAATTTAAAAATTATGTTTGAAATATCGATATTCGTACTGATAGAATAAAATAAAACAATAAAACTTTTATTGCGCAGCTTGCTTTAATAGCTTTTTTCTCCAGTAATTATGTCAAAAACTGTGTATTATAGTTCATAATTAGAAAAGTCGTGTCCAAAGAAACGTATATAAAACATTATTTATAATGTACTATTTCATTGCAAATTTTAATTAACAGAAATGCTAATACTCTTTTACTTTTACCTTTAATTTAATAAATAATGAAGTATTTAACGTAATGAAAATTGTAAATCTATCTGGCAATAGTATTCTATGGGAGAAAATCAAAATATACTCTCATTTCTGCATATGAAGCACGCAAAGCTGGCCCTACTCTCGCTATATGTCTCATACCTGCCGCATTACATTTTACTCATTTTAGGCTTCATGTTTTCCGACTGAAGCCCGCCGCACACGAGGCAATTTTCTATGCAATTTTGTTCACTTAATTTGCAGCAAGTTTTCTTGCGCACTGGGCCACTTCGAGGTACACTTGGTGGGACACTAATTCTCGCATCACACGGTGCAAGCTGCGCCACTCATTCTAACACTAGAACGTAGACTTGGTAGATTTGTACATTACAAGTATGGATGTTGCCGAAAATAATCGTCGGAGGAGAGCAAGAGCATTTGCTGCAGTTATAGCTTGCGAATTACGAAACAGAAAAAAAAAGAAGAAAAAACTTTGGTCAAGAGAGTGACTTTTGAGAAGGAATCAAGACTGCAGAGTATTCAACATGTTGTTTGACGAGCTAGTAGGGTGTATACCAAACGTGAAAAACCAGGAAATGTCAGAGAATTTAGATAAGCTGGAAATGTGATGGAATCGTCAGGGAATTTCTGATATTTGTCTGGAAAAAATACATTATAGGATATCTATGCATTATTACTCATAAAAGTATATTTTCACTCTTCAAGATACTAGGGCCATCTGTGCAAATCTATGAGTCTTCTAGATCTATAAATTCATGAAGAAATTTTTATTAAAGTACATCTACTTTTGTCGATCAATGTAAATTCGTTCGTAAGGATATCAAGTTCGTTGCGATTTTGTTTTAATTTACAGATTTATAGGGTTCACACAGAATTGCAACATTAATCTGTGATTATATGTAAACTTGTATCAAACTTTTGTTTTTTACTGTCTGGAATTTTATTGAAAATAACCTTTAAAACCTGGAAATCAGGAAATTTCCATTCATTTTTTGGTGTACACCCTGAGCTAGGGTACGTAAACATAACCTAATTTCCACTAGCCATAATTTTTACTTATTTGTATCTTAAAACACCACAAAACACAATGTACTAATGAGCCACAGCATTCTGATGCGACATACAACTCAGTGATGTAATCACGTGATCTCGTCGTCTGCTTTGATTGGCTGTGGACAGCACCCAGTGGTGCAGCAAGTGCGAAAAATAGCACCGAACCTATCTTGAAAAACAAGTCTCGTGGTAAGTCTAGTACCCCGCATCGCACCAAATTTCTTGCATCGTAGCAAGCGTGGCACCCAGCGCGGCGCCAAGTGAACAAAATTGCTTGAAAAATTGCATCGTGTGCGGCGAGCTTGAGTGTCTACTCCTCTACTCTTCATCTTCGTGGTTTAGATATACCTAAAATTTAAGTGTCAGCGGTGCAACTGGCCATAAGACTTACAGATTTGCACAGACTTGTAATATTACCTGATAGATTTTTTTACAATTCAACTAGCTAAAATTAGGCAAAGAAAAATTGTTAGGAAATAATGTTGATATATTGGTTGATTGATATATTTTTTTGACAAGTGAAATGCACACATATTGTAATTGAGAAAAACATTAATAAACGACCTGAATTTTACTTGATTTGTATATTATGTTCTAAAGTAAGAAAATACGGTGCTACACAACAATAAAAGTTTATTTTCTCAACATTTGGTGACCTCGATCTAGATGAACAGATAATAGACCTCTTTGCAAATTCTGGAATAGATGGACAAGTCATGGATTCTGAGCAATCAAAAATTAAACATATATGTTTCAAATAAATTAACATGAATCTCAATATGAAGAATTCAAGAGACTTGCAACTGTTGATACAGATATAGCTGGAGCTAGTATTTCGGATCAAAGCTCACTGTTCAAGTATCATAAAATTGAATTAAGTAAGTTTGGTGGAAATATCCAAAGTTGAATCTCCTGGTGGACACAATTTGAGAAAGTAGATGCGGACAGAAATTAAAGCGATTATTTGATCCTTTAGGATTCATTTCTCCCATTTCATTAAAACCAAAATTATGGATGCAATAAACATGGCTACTGAAGCTTGGATGGGACCAGGCTGTGCCAGATGAGGTTACAAAAATTTTTAGAAAATGAAGATCAAGTCTCGAAGAATTACATATACTTGCTATTCCAACAAGATACTTTGAAATTAGATATTAAGATGGAGTATGGGAGCTACATATATTTTGTGATGCCAGTAGCTCGCATTTGCAACTATTGCCTTTTTACGCTGCAAATCAAATGAATATGTTATAGTACAAATGCTTCTGTCGAAAGCTAGAGTTTCGCCACTCGCCAGTTAGAAAGGCAACTAGACCACGCTTAGAAATTTCAGCTTGCTCAATTGGTACGAGGCTGAAAAATATGATTCTGAATTCTACGGAAACGAATTCAAAAACTTACATGTGGTCTACAGTAATTTCATGGATTCGACGATGAGACAATCAAGGAGTGTTTGTTATGAACCGAGTATCTGAAATAAGAAAACTAACAGGAATAAAAGAGTGCTATCATATTCCAGGATGCCATAATCCAACTGATTTGCCTTCAAGAGGTTGAGATTCACATGAACTACTTAGAAGAAAATGGTGGGAAGGCTCAGAATAGCTCAAGAAATGTAAAACAGAATGGTCAGTAACAGAACTCTCTCCTGATAAAAATTTGATTGCAACTCTGAAAAAAAAGACAGTTTTGTCAGCTGCAACTATAGAACGAAAGACTTGATATGATTGAAAGTTATCAAGTTACAGTAAAATTATTCGAGTAGTTGTAGACAGAAAGCCGGTAATACTGTCGGTTATGTGATCGTTGCTATGGACCGTACCCACATGAAACAAAAGTCTATAATTGCCTGTAAACTAAATGGATATAGGTTGCCTCGATTTGTATTGCTGGAAGGGTGTTTAATAAGTTGATGTTCTTTTGAATTTTTGACATATCATCAATGAATAAGCGCTACAAAAAAAAGTACATTGTCGGGTAGAGAATAACCATCATATGCAATTGGCATAGAGTTGCGACCCCACATGTTGCCGGAACTCCTTGGTAGCCAGGCATAAGTAATCCCTATTTTTTCGTTATCAGCATGTTATCGCACCTAAACGTGAAAATTTGAAGATATCTTCTTGAATACGTTATCTGACAAGATACATACGGTTGCCTCAATTTTGATTGGCAGAAATGGAGGCAACCGTCGTCAAAAGATGAGCGCGCGCGACATTTTTTATAATTCGCACGCGAGTCATTTTCAGCACGATTCGAACTATTTACGACAATTCTTTTCATCCGGAAATATCAAATGTGAATGTAGTTACCAGTAGCAACAAGTCAATGAGTTACATCATTTCAAATGAATGAATTTCGGAAGGTGAATTCAAATTCAAATAAAATTTTTGTCTAGTGCAGGTAAGAGAAAAGTTTTGGATATCGCGTGCAGGACAAATAAATTAAGAAAATTATTGATACTTGTATTAGATGCAAGCGTTTTTCTGTTAAATCAGTGATACAAGGAGAAATTGCATCACCATCAAAAGGAGTTGAGACTACATGAGTATTTCAAATAATTGGAATCGAATTAACTTTTAACTAGACCTCTATTCTAAGAATCTGTCACGTAAAATGCGCTTTCAGCCAAGTCGGTTGCTATGGAAACAGTACGCCATTATTCTTATACTACAATATTCCTAAATACTGATTTCCAAAATTCTACGACTACCAACAGTTCTGAAGTTATGCGCAAAATTAAAAAATAAATTCCCACTGGAGTGCACTTCCGGTTCAGTCTATTGTCAAGAAAATAGTAGGCAATCATTCAGATGCTACAGCAGACTGAAATACCAAATTTCAATATTCTACACCTGATCGTTTCGAATTTATGCGAAAAATTCCAAATGACTGTCAAGTAAACTGCACTTCCGGCTCGGTGGATCTCAATAAAAATAAAATATAAGCATCTAGACGATATAATCGCCCTAAATACTGAACTCTAACAATCTTCGTTCAATCGTTTTGGATTTATGCGGAAAATTCAAAAAATGTTTCGAATAAAGTGCTCTTCTGGCTTAGTCGATAGCAATCGTAATGCAAGGTGTACAACTAGATATCATAAAAGTGCCTAATACAAAATTTAAATATTCTACGACTGATTGATTAGAATTTATGCGGATAATTCAAAAAGTCTGTCATATAAAGTGCACTTCCGGCTCAGCCGATTGTTACAAAAATAGCAGATAACCATTCTGATACAACATCAAGTTCAAATACTAAGTTTCAACATCCTACGGTTGATCATTCTGGATTTATTAGAAAAATTCGAAAAAAGTGTCAAGTAAAGTGCACTTCCGGTACCGACGCTTGGAACCGTAATGTGAGGTGCACAACTAGACCCTATACCGGTCTTAAATACATAATTTCAACATTATACGCTCAACCAGTTTTGAGATTTGCGAGTTACGCACGCACGAACGCACGCACGCACGAACTTCAATGTTCATTATCTGTAGTGATTGAGAGGACGGGAAATATGCCGCAGATGTGTTTTTCAAACGCACACAACATATCTGACATTAATTTGAATTATTCGAGCACAGAAATAGATATATTATTATGAAATATTTTTCTCCAACACTGTTTTGGAATTTGCATATTCTATAACCAAAAATTATGTTGGAATGAATGACATTCCAAAAAATCGTTTAGAACGATTCCGTTTGCCGTTTAGAAAGATTCTGTATGCCTTTTAGAATCATTTCGACGAATCAGAAGCTGTTAGTTTGGCTACTACCATGGTTACTTCCTAACAATTCAAGTATTCATATCTTGATTTACGTTTGACATTTAATAATTTTTTAAGTTTCCTCTGGATTATTGGTGAGTTCCAAAACCTTGTTAGAGAAAGTATAGTCTACAATATGTTTGGAATGGCGTATTCCACATACGCGAACCGTAATCCAAGCCGAAGGCGAGGATTACAAACTTTTTGTTCGTTCAGAATATAAGCCATTCCAATACTTATTGTAGAATAAACTATTATATTCGCTTGCTGTGACTATACTTTCTGTCCTTGTGACATCATATTGGATACCTCGAATTATTTTCATCGAAATTATGAAGGAAAAGTTTATTGTATTCTCGTTTTTCATTATTCAAAATTCTTTTAATGGAGAACAAAGAAAACTTTTTTTAAAAAAAAAATCTATTATTCGATTTGTCTTCATGATATTTCAGTGAAGCTTATTTAAGTGATGAAAAGAGCTGTTCTCGGCCCATTATACGCTAAGCTTCCAGCTAATAATATCGTACAGAAATTATGCATTCGCATAACTTTTGCTTAACAAGATGGAGAGGTTTTTACTACATCTGGAATGGAGTATCAGCAGTATATTATTCCAACACACTTCTATGACGCTAATTGAGAGTAAAAATAAAGACAATATTTATTACAAATTATTTATAATAATTTCAAGTATACAAATGCTTCCTCAAGTTGGAAGAGGAATTTTTATATCTTTAACTAATTTCATGACTATATCATTGATGGTTTTCTTGATAATTGGACCATATGCATCTAGAATTTGTGGGATGCTGTGAGTGATCAATTTGGAAATCGCTTCACTGAGTACTTCGTCATCCAACCAGCCAGTCAATTCAAACTAGAACGAAATAAAGAAAAAAATATTAAAATTTAAACATCCGTCCATACATTCAACTTGATTCAATTCTTTCATTTGAACTTGTATGCCATCAGATGAAATCAGTAGGTACCTACAATATTAGGTAGATAAAAAAAGAAACATAATCTAATCCTTATTTGGTTAATTCATTATTTATCAAAGCAAGAACTGTTTTTTCCAATTCTAATTCCTCACTTTTGTATTCCTTTCTACAAAATCTTAAGATTTATATATATTTGAGCTTCAGCAGTAACATACAATTTCATTGGAATGGGTATAGAAAAACTTCCTCTTTGTAATATTTTTATTTTTTTTTTGTTCAATATTTAACTAGAATCCTGATATATTTGATGAAAATTAAATTTTATTCACAATACCCCGATATTCATGTTCCTGGGGCTGAAACTGGGACATATGGATTCAAAATAACAATAATAAATATAATAATAATACTTTAAGGTTTTTATATAAATTTAGTGATATACATTAAAAATTGGTACTTGATTCTGAAATGAACAAAAACATGTAAGATACACTAATTCTAATATGAACATGAAAATGTATATATTGGCAAATTTCAAAAGCCCAGAGTTTAAAAAGTGAATCAATAAATGTAAACTATAAGATTCAGGAAATACTGAGTGAATATCCTCCTTATTTGGAACGGAAATTGGTGGCATAGGTTTTTAAATGATTGAGAATTTTGTTATAAATTAAAGAACAATGAAAACTAAAATAACTTTGGAAGAGTTCCAAACAAAATGTATCTTAATAAATGGATGTTTAAGAGTTTGAAGCTATCGTCATGTGTGAATAAAAGTTAACATTACCTTTGGATCGCCAATTGTGATGTCTTTGAGATCAAACCTAGTAACTTTCACTTCCTTGATTGGGAATCCTGTGGGTGATAACACTATGGCCCCTCCCAGATGGAGTTTTGGTATACTCAAACTAAAATTGAAATATCCGTTAGACAGATACATATGTAAGAGTGAACTGTGAATAGGAATGCAGAGCAGAAGAACTAATTTTATTCTAACCCAAAATATCCAATTTATTATCTCTCTCAACAACCGAGCTTCTTCGTCTGAATTTCACTTCTGGTAGGTATTTTGTGATCAGAAGCTATAATTTAAAATTAAAGGAAATAATCACAAAAAAACAATTTAAAAAGCCTCGAATTGTCACCGAATATCTTCCCACGGTGAATAATATCCGTATAGTAATAATTGTTGCAATAATTAGTTATCTAGCAAATAAAGTTATTCGGCGGTTGAAAGACTGGGCCATATCTATATTAACAGATTTGTTACTTTCGAAATATTACACTGAACTTAATAAGTATTTGACTCCATATTAGACAAAAAATGGAAATAATTAATTCCACTATCACGTCGATAACAGTATTTCAAAATTTTCTGAGTAAATCTTCGAATTTTCTGGAGTATATATTCTACAACAAGCATTGGAACGGCTCTCATTCCAAACGAGCGACAAGCCGTAGATGAGGATTACGGTTCGCGAGTGTGGAATGCGCCATTCCAAACATGTTGTAGAATATACTTTCTCTAACAAGGTTTTGGAAACTCACCAATATTTCAGAGGAAACTTAAAAAATTAATAAATATCAAACGTAAAACCAGATATGACTGCTTGAATTGTTAGGAAGTAACAATGGTAGTAACCAAACTAACAGCTTTTGATTCGCCAAATGATTCTAAACGGCATATGGAATCATTCTTAACGATTTTTTGGTGTCTTTGGTTCCAACATAATTTTTGATTATGGGATATGTAAATTCCAAAACAGTGTTAGAGGATAGTATATTCTCGAACACTGTTTTGAAATTTGCATATTCTGTAACCAAAAATTATGTTGGAACAAGTGACATTCTAACATGTCGCTTAGATTAATTCCGTATGATGCTTAGAATTATTCAACCACTATTTTCGATTAATCACAAGCTGTTAGTTTGGCTACCATGATTACTACAATTCAGGTATTCATTTCTGGCTTTGCGTTTGACGTTTCATAATATTAAAAGTTGCTTCTAAAATATTAGTGAGTCTCCAAAATTTTATTAGTGAAAGTATAGTCTAAAACATGTTTAGAAGGGCGTATTCCACACTCGTAACTTTTCGCTCGTTTGGGATAAGAGCCATCGGGTCCTACAGACTTTTTATAGTATCATGGTACCTAATGAAGATATATTTTAAACAAGAATTTGTCTACAAAAGCTTATTTCTTGAATAATCATATCCGATCCCTTATTGCAAACTATACTATAATGAGCCATTCTTTGTTCTATAGCTAAAACTAAATTCAAAATGTTTAAAAAAGGGATAAAGGAATCTAGAGAACTTGAAAAAAACTCGAAAAAAAATCTAAACTCAATCTGAAATTGTATCACAAATATTAGCAGATATGTTCTCTAATAATGAATGCTTTAGAATATCTTGGACTAGACCACAGAGTAGGCTTTGTCTATATCACGTTTCGTCTGAATGCTGCAAAAATTAATGTGTAGCGCTCATCAGACTGAACACTGGCTCTTTCAGCAATGTTCTCAACCAAGGAAAAAACAGAGTTGGCTAATTTTATTGACTGATGAACCTTAGGCCTAATTAAGATATTTTTCGTGGTGTTTACTGCAATAATTTCGAGTGGTGTAGTAGCAGATTTTCCACTGTGGGAACGCTAAATATATTTGTTAAATTATAGGTAAGGAGTCGTATTTATATGATATCTCAAAATGCCTACAATAGCGAAAGAGAGTAGAATTAGTATGTATCTGAGTTCGCTGATTCTTCATGAATTTATTGAATGATTTGGATAATTATAGCAGAAAATTAATGAACAAATGTAGAAAACCAGTGTGGAAACGACATTTTCATGCGTTCCCGCTCCACTACACCACTGGGGC
The DNA here is from genome assembly GCA_963989225.1 of Dromius quadrimaculatus. Classification (NCBI taxonomy): domain Eukaryota; kingdom Metazoa; phylum Arthropoda; class Insecta; order Coleoptera; family Carabidae; genus Dromius; species Dromius quadrimaculatus. The sequence goes on along the minus strand of OZ022325.1, from coordinate 52,075,503 downwards.
TAGCTAATATTTTCAGCACATTTGGCTGAAAAGTGTTTTCTGTCATTTTAGGCACGAGGCACGATCTGAAGATGGCAAGGGGCTATTAAACTGATACTAACTTCAATGATTTTCAACATTAGTATTTAACATTAATTTCAGAATAGCGTTCTTAAATTGATTTGTAGATACTTCCTTTATTCGTGCTCGTAAGAAATAGTATATTATGTTATTAAAAGTAGAAAGCAGACATTTTACGTTCACTTTAGATATTTGTGGCCAATTTCAATAAATTTCACATTCAAGCTTATTAAATTGAAATTTTTGTCAAAGCATGGGTTGTAGGTAGAACAAAATTCATCGACAATCACATTTGGTTTATAAAATAATTTACATTCACGAATATTGTACCTGCACTTGAAGAAAAAATATATCATTTCATTTGTTATGCAGATACTTTCAGAACGTGTTTCTCGAAGCACTCGCTTCGCTACTGATTTAAATACTTATTACATCAATGATTGTCTTTTTTTTTCTATTTTATACTAACCTGATGTTTCCATGACCGAAGATTTCTATCAAATTAATGTTGCCCTCTAGATCATACGGTTTGATGATTACTTCTATTTTATCAGACCAATCAAATGCAAAAGTATAGCCCAAAATTCCTGAGAACTTGGTCACTTCAAAATCCAATAGACCTTTGATAGCTCCTGATGCTTTCACATTTATACTAAAAATATTCTTGATAATAAATAGATATAGAAACAGTTATATTGAAGATACCAATTAAAACACGAAATTTATTTGCTATGCTGAGAATATAAACCAAGAAATCTATGTCATCGAACATTCCCGTAATTAAAAGTTAACTCGGAAGTACATGCATACACAAATTACACCGTCTCCTCAAAATATGGTTGAGATCAACACCATTCAACATTCTACTGGCATTTATTTTCGCCAGATACCCCTATTAAAATGCACCTCCCTTGCTTCATCCATATCCGTAATCCTGTTGATTCAAGCCCATTTATTTTTCTGCGTAATAAACAATAATAAAATACAGGACATTCACGTAATTTTTTACCTTCAGTTTCACCTATAAATATTTTTTCAAAAACTTTCAATTCGAATTTCGGTCCACGTGCCCAAATCGGGCGGCCTCGATCTCGGCACCAAACTACCTGGATCTTTAATCCTCTACTCGAACTCGGCACTACGCTATGGATTAAGATTTGTGACTCAATCGTTTTGTCTGAGTGAGATTTTCTGGACACATGAGATTTTGTATTGATAAATAAACCAAATTCAAATTTAGCCGTACTTTTAAATGAATCTAATCATACGTGTGACATCAACAACTCAAAAGTCCTATATATCGCAGATCAAATAATTTGTTTCCATTTGATGCAAGAAATTCCAATGTCAAAAATACCAAAAAAAATAAATGTTCTAGTGTGTTCTAAACATATTTGTATGTTTTCGTAATAATGGAGTCTTTTTTCAACAATTTATTTTTTCTGGTTTCATTACATATTATGACTCATAAAACCTAATCTTGTAGGTAGATCGTGGGTTTATTAAAAATTGACAGTGCCGAGTTCGTGTGCGCCCCGCGTTAATCGGATTAGCATTGGTGCCGAGTTCATGTTCTTGGTGCCGAGTTCGTGTACACCCCCCAAATCAACGTAACTAACTCAATTCTACTTTTTAAAATATTTTTTTTCAATGTCTCATTCTTCATACACCAATTTATTTCGCATTCGATCTCTTCTAGTATACACGAAGCGAAAGTTACATTCCGTTTATGCTCTTGTTACCAAATCCAGCATTCACAACCAATGCAGTACAAAAGTACCCCGTTATATTCAGTCAATTTTGCATGCCTTCAAACCGTGCTAAGGTCCTTAAAACACCCAAAATCTTACGAAAATCAGATAATCTTCTTTCAAGTTCCTTGCCAATCTTTCCATCATTCGATATTACACTAACCAGATATACTAACTAACTTACAATACTCGTATCTATAATTTATTCAATGTAATACTTACTCGATGCCATGATTCGCATCATGGATTGGTAATGCTAAATCTTCAAATTCATAATTATTATATAATGGCTTGTATTCATCCCTTATCTTGTGGATCATATTTTTAATATCTGTTTCTGTAGGGAGTTTTTTTGAGTGAATATCAAGTTCATCAACATCTTCAAGAAACTTCCAATCTGCACAAAATATTATTGAATAATTTCAAATAGTTTTAAAAAGATATAATAATCATAAAATTGGCTATGAATTTATCATTTAAAAAAGCAAGAACTAATTCCTTCTAATCCTAATTCCTAACTTTTCGCTCTCCTCGTTGATAAATTCTAAAATATTCGAAAAATTTAAGATTCACCGATTTTAGAGATTTTCTTGTAATGTACAGATATTTCATCAAAATTATTATCATAGATTTACTTTCGTATTCTATTTCATTCGCAAGTATATCAGGTGATAGTTTGAATTAAAACATAACTTTTGTTGCCCTCGTCCATGATTGATAGATACGCTTATAATACTCATAGAACAATTTCAAGTGAATTTTTTCGATACGACATTTCGCATAAAATTACAATAATTGTTTTGGGAACTCTGTTTTCAACCAATTCTTAATTTCAACATACTCATTTTTCCATTTGTCAAAATTATAGCCAACTTCAAAATTTGATATCTATGATAGCTCCCGAACTGAACAACAAATCTAGATTTTTCATATGAAAAGTGATTATGGTGCTCTCTGGTGGTGCTGTCCATTATAAATAATTTTTTTAGACGATCATAACAAAAAAGCTGTTTCTATGGCTCCTTTTGCGGCCGTGAAGTTTCACTTTTTGGTACAAATCTGTCAATTTTTACTTTTTGGGACTGATCTGTCAAATACTACTTCATAAACACTTCATACCTACCTATGTGGACAGTTTATTGAACTCTTCAAGAAATAGTTTTCGCTGAAATACATATTATATTCTTCCATCAATCTCTATAGTTCTTGCAATTCAAAAAATTAATACGCATTTTTCTATAAATGTCAACTTGATAGAAGACAATAAAATAAAACAATTTCAACGGTAGCTAAGATTCACAATTGCAATGTTTCAGAAATAAATAGATAAAACTCTGTGATTTTGAATTATTTCGTGATGATCGCCTAAAAAACGTTGTGTGCATCTCGGCCTACAGTTCTTTTTTGTTCTCAACAACAGATTCGACCAAAAAAAAATAACCTTTACGGCCTTGATACACAAATAACTATTTCCCGTTTGCTCTATTTCGGTTTAAAATTGACTTGTCCTAGACAACTTTTTTTTTCAACCACTAGAATGGCACTAGAATCAATATGCAGATTCTGAAACATTTGATAAGAGAATGAGATACCAAATGATCGCATTTATATAAATGAAATCATCATCTGAACACTATTTACTCTCAAATAGTTACGAACAAAATTCAAATAAAATACAATATGCCTGAGTTTACGGCACGATCTGAACAGAAAATTAGGATATTGTAACGTTATTTATTTCAATTTAAGGGGTAAAAGTTACTAAACACTACTATTATTTTTATGATTTATCAAAATAATAAATTAGATAACTAACACTATTTCTGATAAATAATTCTAATTTAAACTAAAGATTATCACACTTTACTATAACACTTAACTTCAATTATTTATGTCAATAAAGATTTATTTTAAATAATACAATTTATTTCAATCACTAGCAGTCCATATTATAAGGTCTCTGAGCCAAAATCAATAATCTCCTCGTTGAGTCAGTCACATATATATACCGTGGGTCTCTCCCCACTACGTTTTTCCCGAAAACGTCCAGGCTTTTCTTGAAAACGTTAGAAGGTACCAGCAATTTTCTAAAAAACAAATATATTCGCTTCTATTTCTTGATGTAAAATAATTCCACAATAATTCTAAGCACCAGTAAAGCCGAAATGACTAATTTATAGACTCAAATTCGTTGCAATATGTAAGAATATATTTTTTTTGTTTCATTTATAATGTCCTATATGGAATTTCTTAGAAATTTTTCAACTAAAATTGATTATTATTCTCTCAAAGTTTTCTTTAATTTTTTCACATCTTTAACATCAATAATACAAATAAAACAAATACAATTGAAACAAGTAAAAGACAAACAGGGAAATATAATAAGAGAAGAAAAACAAATAATGGAAAGGTGGAAAGAACATTTCAAGGAACTATTAAAGGAAGATCAGAATACGAATAATAGAGTACACCAAAGATGGACTAATAGTGTTACAAGCAGCACAGAAGATATTAGCATGGAGGAAGTGAAAACAGTACTTAAAAAACTAAGAAATGGTAAAGCACCGAGACACGACATGATGAAAGCAGAACAACTGAAGTACATGGGGGAAGAAGGAGAACAAATGTTACTAAATATGCTGAATAAAGTATGGAAAACAAAATAAATTCCGAATGATTGGGAAAAAGCAGTTATATTTCCCATACATAAGAAAGGAGATTCTAGAAATTGTAATAATTATAGGGGAATATCCCTTCTTTGTGCAACGGCAAAAATTTATGAAGCAATATTGGAAAATAAACTTAGACAAGAAATAGAATCAAAACTAGAGACAACACAAAGTGGCTTCAGAAAGGGACATTCAACGCACGACCACATTTTTACTATTAAGACACTTAAGGAAAAAACATTACAACAAGATGGTAAACTTTTCATCACATTTGTCGATTTAGAAAAAGCGTTTGATAAGGTACCAAGAAATCAGTTGTGGGAGATACTAAGGGATAGAGAGGTAGATGACGACCTGATTAATGCAATCCAAAGTATATACCAGAACACAACAAATTATGTAAGAACCGGTAGCGAAACCTCGGAAGAATTTACCACTACACAGGGACTAAGACAAGGAGGAGCCTTAAGCCCTTTACTGTTTATTATATTTCTAGATACCATCCAAAAAAGAGTTAAAAACGAAATAAAAAAAGTAGAAATTGGATATTACAATCTAGCAGTCACATCAGTATCAGAGTGTGTTTTTGCAGATGACTTGGCATAATGGCAAATAATGAGAACAACATGCAGCATAATTTGAATGTCTGGGACAACGAACTGAAAAAGCACAAAATGAAAATAAATGCAGAAAAAACTAAGTTAATGGTAATATCAAAGGAAGATACGATAACTAATATAACAATTGATGGAAAGGAAATAGAACAAGTTAAGGAATTTACATACTTGGGAGTGACACTAGAAAATAGAGGAGGTATGGAGCAAGAAATAAACAGAAGAATCCTTTCAGCAAATAGAAGATATTTTTCAGTAAACAAAATGATTCTGAGCAATAAACAAATATCAAAGGAAACCAAAATGACACTATATAAAACAATATATAGACCAACGCTGATATATGGAAGCGAATCATGGACGTTAAACCAGAGAAATAAAAGCAAAATCCAAGCAGCAGAAATGAGGTTCTTAAGAAGAGTAGAGGGTATCAGCAGAATGGATAAGGTTAGGAATGAACAGATAAGAAGAAATCTAGATGTCGAAAGCATTCAAAGGACAATCGAAAAGAAACAACTAGGATGGTACGGACATTTGATAAGAATGCCGGATACAATACAAACAAAAAAAGTATGGAGCACAAGAATAACCAAGAAACGCAAAAGAGGGAGACCAGCCAAAACATGGCAAGACACAATAGAAGAAATTTTAGCAAAAAATAACATTAGCTGTAAAGAAGCAAAACGAGTAGCACAGAATAGAAAACTTTGGAAGGATTTAATAAGCAATTTGAACTAAATCAAACCGAACCATCCCGACACTCGAAAGGGTAATAGCGGATGTAAAACGATAATAATAATAATAATAATGAATTTATGCTCCATGATCTAGCCATAATGATAACTATAATAAAATCTTTTTACACGCGTAATCCAACACACTTATATACCAATCAAATTGAATTGAAAGATTTATTAAACTTTTTCATCTCGAAAAAAATATCGCCAAACTTTACAAAAATAGAAGAAAACTTTGACCTCAGTTCATAATCACAGAGGAAAATAAACTTACTATAACTAATGTAAGAACGGATTGAGAAAGTTTTAGGATGGAGTTACAAAACCATTAACCTAAATGTACAACTAAAAACTATGAAACAACTAGAAGAAGCAACAGAAAACTTTACCAAAATAATTCAAAACGCTGCCAGGAATAATACCAAGGAATGTATAAACAAAGCTGTAGGAAACAATTATCCAATTGAAATACGAGAATTTGTCAACGACGAAAAGAAAGCAAGAAGGAAATGGCAAATGACAAGAGATTCGGTAGATAAAACTCTCTTAAATAATAAAGCACATAAATTGAAAAAATAAATCCAGAATTTAAAAGAAAAATCAGTAAAAAGCCTACTTGAATAGTCTATCCACAAACAAAGACGGTAGCACAAATACCTACCTATACGAGCTGAAAATGGACAAGAGTTAACAAGCAGAAAGTCGATGCATTCGCAGTCTATTTCGAAAAGACTTTTAAACCAAACAAATCAATAAATAATAATAGCATAAATGAAGAAAAGGATAACGAAGAAAATAAAGGAGTACCATTAATAAGCACAAAAGAGGTAACCAGTGAAATACTAACCAATATAAAGCCGAAAACAGCTCCTGGCTCTGATTTAGTACCGCAGAAACTCTCAAACAATTAACTAGAAAAGTAATAGTGATGCTAACATATTTAATTAATGCAAAACTTAGATTAAAACATGTACCAAGCATCTGGTAAACAGTTTAGGTGATCTGGAAATCCATTGAATGAAGGAAAATCCAATGAATCAATATTACCACGTCCAACTATTTCATAATTATTCGAAAAGCTGCTATTAAAAAGATTGAAACCTTCAATCGAACGGAAAAATATAATCCCAAATCATCAATTCGGATTTCGCAATAAGCATTCAACAATAGATCAGGTGCACAGAATAACCATTAACCGATAAATTACCAATTTATTTAAAAAATTTAGAAATAAAAACTTTTGCCGCAGAACTGAAAAATAGCATTCTGCTGAATGCTTTTGCTCTACGAAAATCATAATCTCGATTTTTCATGCTTCTTTTCTAGTTTCTCCAATTTGATCTATTCTTTCTTCATTTATATATTTCCCTTCCGCGCCAATTTTCGTACATACATCACATATTGATAGCAATAACCATGTAGATATAATGTATTTGTTTGTAAGCAAAGAAATAGTTACGTGTTAGATCAGCTTTTAAGCTAAACTTTGTCAAATTCAAATAAATTATTATTATTATTATTATATAATAGAGAAAACTTAGAAAATAAAGAAATCTGCGGTGCTATTTTTTTGGATTTGGCACAGACATTTGATAAAGTATGGCACAAAGGCTTAATACACAAATTAAACACATTACTTTCCAAACAATACGTAGATCCACTAGAATCATACGTCTCTGATAGGACCACATATCTATTAATAACAATATAATTCTGCAGGCAAACATTGCGAAATATCTCGGAATCGTCTCGGAATGACGCTCGATGCAAAGTTAAAACGGGTAAAACATGTAAAAATGAAAAAAAAACGAACTTTGCATTGAATATCCAATAAAAGCTTAATAGACTGGAAGATGGTGACAGTTGGGGCTCTCCGATTTTATAATGCATGCCTTTTTAAGGGCTGAAAATGTACCCCTTGATAAGAAAGATGAAAAAATTATTGATTGATGCACGCTTTCCAGTCATATTGCAAGCTCCAATTATATTTTGCATGCCTTGGTAACGTGAAATAGGTGGAAGTTATTTAAAATCTAATACTGAAAGGCATGCAATTCGCAACAACCCAAAAGGCTCGAACGGTGGACTTGTAAAAAAAGTGAAATTCCATGTTTTCAAATTGCAGGGCCAATGAAAAAAATGGAAGTTTCAGCCATGAAACCCTTGGGAGAAAATTGACATGTAATCCTTCGTTGGCATAACCAAATCCTAAAACTCTGGGGTTGTACTAAACAATACCATAGAGAGAAAACGCAATGAATGCACGATGGTATATCCGTAATAGCGATATCCACAATGTCGAAGCAATTCAACTGCTGAACAACGACGCCCAGAAGAGAAGACTTAGAAGAACAAACCCGTTCGAATAAGTGTCAAACAATAGTGCTATGTGAGAAACCATGAAAACTAGGAAACACCACTGGGTGTGTCCTAGGAGCTGATCAACTTAGTCTTAAATTAGCTATAAATTAATGGTTAGTTTATAAGACTAGTTTTAATATTCAACAAGTAGAAAATACATATATTTTTATGTATAATGTGCACCGAATCTCTGATCTGACGACATAATTTTATAACATGCCTAATTCTATAAATTTTGATGATTTTATTCCCATATAAGAATTGGGGCTATTCTGTACCTCAATCGATAAGATTTTATCGATCGTTATCTATTTCAACTAATGAACATAGGTAACACTGACAATCTTTTTTAAAATTCGCTTATCACAAATGCTTCCATTTGTCAAAAATCTTATCGATCGATACTAAAATAATGACTGCGTTACAGAATACGGCCAATTATCCCTATTCCAAGAACAAATTATCTAATCCATGTTCTATCATTCAAATTGAATGAAAAAAATATTTATAAAGCAATTCTTATCTATACGACTAATTACTGCATTTTATTAGGTACTTTCTATGGAAAAATCTTATCGATCGATAATATGATAATAATTGCGTTACAACATATTGCCAGTTATCTCTATTCCCAGAACGAATTATTGAATTCATGTTCTATCATTCAAATTAAATGAAAAAATATCTATAAACCAATTTCTATCTATACGACTAATTACTGAACTTCATTACTTTCTATGGAACGATAACAACGTATCATATCAATTGAAAACACTTCATCAACTTTTATATTTTTTGATCAACAAATTCAAATTTTTTCACCAGTTTAATTTTAAAACAAGATTGAAATTGTATTCATAAATTGAATACTATATAGCGCATATATTTTTATTGCAATTGCAAGCGGCGGACACAAAATACTCTTTCTCGCCTCAGGTGTGTGCGAGTGTCGACTGTTGGCAACGGTCAGTCGTTATAGACGAACATTTATGAAGATATTCAGGACATTTAAGAATGATTTCACGCTGTTATGAACCGCTCATGATCTTTCACTTCCATGCATACGCCTATTGTTCATTGAATCATTAATTATCATGAAACCAATGAGGAAAATTTATTTTCTTTTTCTGGTTGCCTGCTACTTTTTAAAATACTATCTGTTGTGACCATCACAGTACTTCCTCGATCATAAATTTCATGGCAAGTTTCATCGCTGTTTCCAATTAAATGAATATTTCAAAGTGACAGCTATCATTGTCAAAGTGACAGATGACGATTATATTTTAGTCCTTACATAAAATAAGTATTTTTGAAAATGAAGAGTCCTTTTCTAGGTTTTCGAGTTTTTCAATTCATTGAAACATACAGTTTCGACATTTGATCGCCGGAAGTGTAATTCAAAGATGGTAACGTAGATTCCACCAATTATTTATTTTTGATATCTACTAAGCTCATCTTCCGAGAGCTGCAAATCGATACCAAACTAGACATCATTTAAAATAATTTGTAAAAGAATCAATTGACAATCGTTTAAATCCTCTTTATGTCACTTCTACTAGATTTATCCCCACAAGAAATTTAATTCGATACCAAACACGATTACTTATTTTAAAAAATAATTGACGAACTTTTGCATGTGATTTCCAAATATGAGTGATAATAATTCTTATTTCACATTATGATTATCATTTTTCCTTTGCTTCAGAAAAATGTAACGATTTTTTAGATTATTCAAATTTTAATAATAACAAATGAACCACTGATTGAAAAAACCTCTACAAACTTGAACCTAACTTTGATAAAAAACTGAAATATAAAATTTCAGTCGAAAATCCGTACGCATTCTCAAGTTATCGATTTTAAAAAAAATTATGTTCTTCGGATTCAGTCTGAAACGTGAAGATTTATCAAAATCTCGAACTGTCAGAAAATCACGATTACAATTCTTTCCCTATTATATATAGGTGGGAAAGTAAAAATTATCGTCTTCAAAATGTGGCTCTTTTGAATCAAGAGATAGTGGGTAGATTAATGTGTAATTTCTTCAATTTTTTTTTTCTCATCAATTAATTTTTCCCTGATGACATATTATAATAAAAGTAACAAGTTCCTTGAATATGTTATTGAGTATATCTTTCCATATTCACATTAAAAATATTATAGAAAATGAATTATTGATAATTATTGCCTTGAACTTTACTCATTGTCTCATTACTTATTAATTTTCAGTTTTAAAATAATTTAATGTATTTATATCAATTACTTCTTTTACTCATTTCTGGGTGTGGAACTCACAGCTCAAGATGTGCGATTCGGTAGATTGATATTTTGAACGGTAAGTGCGATTATCAGTTGTCAAGTACAGTACTCATAGGGATATTAATGGTGAGTGCAACGCAGCGTACAATACTAAAGCTATAAAAATTTACTACTACTTTTGACCTTGCTCTGAGCTATCTTCAATTTTTAGTTTTTCATTTTTTGGAATTTCAATAAATTTTAACTTAGAATTACGCGTTTCATGATCTACATTTTTTTGACAGTTTTTGGGATACAATATTTCATTATGCGATAAAATTGCCCCACTCTTCTTTAATAGCACGTATAAAAGCATCTTCCTAACATATTATTGATTGATGTAGTATGCCTATTTAGGCGTGCATCAAGCTACAAGCTAATGAAAATATTTTCTGCTTTCATTATAAGTTATGCATACGTTATATTCTTCTACTTTTATTGTTTTTCAAATAAGAAATTTGTTTACCTTCACTTTGAGGAGCAATCTCAGATTTCACAAAAGTTGCACAGATGAATAAAAGTGCCAAAAAATACTTCATTTTCAATATATTCTCTGTACTTATAACTCAGAATAACAATATGACATTAATCTGTATATAAGTAATAATAGTTGCTTATAAGTGTAATTTTTTCATATTTGTTGTCTTATCATAGATATAGATTAAGAGTTTTTTATATCAAAATTATTGATTTCTGTCAGATAATTATTTTAAATAATGGTTATCTGTAGATATTCAAATGAATACATTATCTTTATATCAAACATGACTATGAAAAGAAGCTTAGAAAATTATTTTAATCAGGTAAGGTCAGTTGGTACTTATTGTTATCAGAAAACTATTCAGGGATTTTAGAGATAATACAAAAGAATGCAAAAATTTACGCAGAGGTATATCACAAAATCAAATTATAGGCAAATTTGTCTTTTAGCTATTTTCTTTAGGGTGTCTGGTCTTAAATCTTATACGGATTCAGATCTATAATATAATTTAAGTTAATTTGGGCTCATCCAATTTAATTTTATTACTTACTTATTATATATTGAAAGAAAATTTCAAGGTATTGTAGTCCAGTGTTTTTCAATTTTCAAAATAATTATATATTGGACGTTACGGATGGTGACCCATCCATCTTCAGCTCACAAATACAAATGATATAGTTCACATAATTATACAGATGTTAAAGTTGAATTTCGTATTAAATTTATAAAACATTGCGCACATGACATTTCTTATGACCGTGACGTCATGCTACTCATTCAACATTCTCACTATATTAATTTTGTTCACGAAGGAATGTTGAATGTGATTTAAATAATATAGAGTATAGAAACCTTTTGAATTATTTTTAAAGTGATAAATAGATTAAAGAATATTCTAGTGAACAGTATTCAATGAATGAAGTTCCTATTACCAATTTTTGAAATAAAAATTCCATGTTGGAACTTTTTTTGAAAATTCCTTTTACATTTAATCTCCTTTACTAACAGGATTAGGGAATGAAGAATAGTTTTATAGTAGATTTTCTACTAGCATCCAATGCATAATTATATTATTATTATTTTAAAAGACATCAGCTTTTAGAATATATCAGATTTTTGTTGTTGGGTCTCGCAACTGTTTTATTTGTGAACTGTAATTAAATGTGGACTTATTATTATAAATATCAGCACTTTGTAAATATTGTGAACTAGCTTATTTATTTACAAATCAGAACGTTTACTACATGAAAGTTAGGATGAATAATGGTTAAAATCTAGAACACATTAGTCTACCATAATTCAAAAACGGGAAAGGGATGAAAATCTTGCAGGGATAAATTTTTTGGACAGATGATGAGGAAAAATAACACTCTGGGCACCTTGGATGAGAAGGCTCTCGACACGGCAGCAAAAAGGATCAAAGGCATCATAAAACCCTTTGCTTGGGTAAGGCGGCATCAATATTTTTCAAATGCGATAACAATGACAATCCATAAACCTTTGGACTCTAGGATTGGTAGTAAAAATATAAAAGTAAATTTCAGAAAATAGTAAGATACAACTTAAGATACAACAATTTACAAAATATACTCACCATTTACATATTACATCATTCAACTCACATTTAACCCGAGCCTAGGAAAAGAAGTTCCCCGAAATAAAACCTTGGAAAAAACCGTCGGAAAAAACTCCCTGGAAAAAAACCTCAGGAAAAAAAGCCTCCTGCGAAAAAACCGAAGAAAGTTTATTATAGCATAGCGAATAGTATAAATTAGGTATATAAGGATGTTTTCATTATGTTTGATAGTAAAACCAAGAATTATATAAGCAACAATTCTATATATATAACGTGTAAGGTTTAATGTAATACAGACATGAATATATAGTATCTTCTGTTTTATTTATCTGTTAGCGTCAATAATAATATAATGGAATAAAACATTTACATATACATTTAATTTTTGTGCGTGTTCTAGAGACGGTCTCAAGAATTTATTTTTTTTTCAAGTTTCCATGGTGCACTAGATAATGACGAGGAACTGATTTACTCGATTGTTTATTCTGTAAATAATGCCCGAACTATCGCAAATCGTGAAAAAAGTTTCAAATAAAAAAGTTGAATATTAATTACCCAACCAGTGGCGTACGTAAATATTTTTATTCTAAGGCATATTTTTAAATATGACTATACGGTTATTCTGTGATTAATATTGAGAAAATGAAAGTATTAGTGACAGATATTCGTCTCAACTTTTGTACCTTACATACTGGAAATTGATTATGTGATAGTGGTTGATCGTTACTTCATGACAACAAAGAAAAGATTTGAATGCGCTGGATTTTACCAATACGCGCTTGCGCAATAATTATATGGGCTAACTGTCAAACAATTTTGGCTACACCGTTAAAATACTTGTTGCAAGATTTTGTCTGTCGTCTCTAAAACACTAACTGCAATGGGAAAAACATATAAAATTGTGATGGTACGACATGGTGAAAGTGAATGGAATCAAAAAAACTTATTCTGCGGGTGGTACGATGCAAATCTCAGTGAAAAAGGTAAGAAATCAATCGACCTCCACATGACCTTGTGTTATATTTGTCTATTGCAGGGCAAACTGAAGCTCTTTCGGCCGGAAAAGCATTGAAAAATGCTGGATATTCGTTTGATATAGCACATACATCTGTTTTGACACGAGCACAAAAAACATTAGGTGCCATTTTAAATGAAATTGGGCAAAATGATCTACCTGTAGAGAAGACATGGAGGTTGAATGAAAGACATTACGGTGGATTGACAGGTATTTTAGTTGTATTTTATATTAAAATAGATTGCAAATTTTCATTGAAACAAAATAATAATATAACCAACCCTGTTTCCATAGATATTTCAAATAATCATGGTAATTGTTCTTTTTTTTTAATATTGCCGGTCTTATGGTAATATGAAGTACTGTATAATCAAGTTTCAACATTGACTTGAGGTCTTGTCGAACGAACCTCTAAATAGGTATTTTTAACTTAATTTTTTTTGCAGGTCTTAATAAAGCTGAGACAGCAGCCAAATATGGAGAAGAGCAAGTTGCTATTTGGAGGAGAAGTTTTGATGTACCACCACCAGCCATGGAACCCGACCATCCTTATTACGATAACATAGTCAAAGATCCTAGGTATTATATTCATGAAAATAAGTAACGATAAATAATAAAATACCATGAAACCGTCGAACCTTCAAATTAATGAAAGTTGTAATATTTTAATCTTTTTTTTATGTATTCAAAATTCCGCTAGAGGTGAAGTAAAAAAAAAATGGATTTCTTCTTAGAAAAAAACAGTTGATAACTGATACTGTGTACAATTTAATGCTAGGAAATTATTGATTAATAAATTATATTCAATTTTTTTTTACAGATACGCTAGTGGACCAGCACCAAACGAATTTCCTATGTTTGAATCTCTAAAGTTGACTATAGAGCGCACGCTTCCTTATTGGAATGATGTTATTGTACCGCAAATCAAACAAGAAAAACGGATTTTGATTGCAGCGCACGGCAACAGTCTGCGTGGAATTGTCAAACATCTTGACCGTAAGTATATCATTTAAAAAAATTTTTCTACTCTGTGACGTACTCTCTACAAAAACTAAGAGAATCTGTAGCTTGAAGACTGGTCCGCATCCTACAGCTGAAAAATATCACTCAATCTCTCCAGTGCATTATGAATGTCTGCCACACCCGAATCGGGTAAAAGGCGTGATAGATATTTATTCTATTCACTTTAATACATTAAAATTTATCTTATTTTGTTCCAATACTCGTTATGACTATCAATATTTTTATTGTACTCTTATAACCTTTATTTTCAGATTGAAAAATATACTAAAATACATAAATTAATGAAGCAAAAAAAATATATATTGCTTTGAGTTTTGTTTCATTTTGAATTGTTTTGATAGTACTTGAATAGCTTTTGATCTTCGTCACGCATTAGACATTTATGCAACGACAGTACCGCATCAGTTACGAGATAAACTGTCAACGATAAATGTTAATCATACTTTGGTGTTTGAGAATCAAAGTTTTTTGTCGAGGCGGTAGCCGGACACAAATCATTCGAAAGCTTCAAAGAAATTTCGTGCACGAGTTGCATACAACATTTTTTCTACAAACGTCAAGAAATTATAAAAAAATATTAAAACCATATTACAATACAAAAATTTGGGGAATTCTTCTTCCTGACAACGTGCACGAAGTATTTCGTGCACGTTGTCAAAATAAAATCAGTGCACAACATACTTCGTGCCCGTGTCATGATAAACAACTCCAATGCGACATTTCGCATACTAATATCGATGTAGAAATGTCATCATTTCTTAACGCCTGTAGAAAAAAACTTTTATTGCACGATCTCAGAGAGAGAGTCCATCAGCTATACTAATTATCAATATTTAAACACCTATTAACAGGGAATTAATGTTAATTGTTTCCATTGTTTGAAATTGAGAACTTTCAAAGTAAAATTCAATTCAGTATTAGGGTACTTTCGGTGCACGTGTTACAAAAATATATTTATACTCACTCATTCAATGCAGGCCTTAATTCTGAACAACTTTTTTACTCACACTTTTGTGTCGGTACTAAAATAAAAATGTACTCATTTGCTATGCGAAAAATTATCACTAATTGATAAAAAATAGTTCTTTCAACTTTAAATATATCCACTCATGAAACAAAAATTATTATTCCTGATCAACTTTTTTCTTATATCTTTTTTTTACCATTAATTGTTTGTTTAATTAGAACATTTTGAGAAATAACCATGCTTGTAAATATCTTGTTAAATTATGAATTCAAAACATTTCACTCTATAGTTTATTTCAGTTGAGAACGGTTCAAGCATTCTTATGGCACTACTATTTAAGCCTACTCATTGGCAAAAATACGATCCAATTTCACATTAGTACAACAATCGTACTTGGCCGTACTTGGCTATCTGTCAGTTATATCATTTGTCAGTCGTTCATCAATTATGATAAAAATATTTGTGCAATTCGAAGATTCAAATTTGTATTTATTCAGGTAATATGTGAATAGATTTGTTGCTTCTATTTCTTGAATTCATTTCCAGACAGCTTGTTTTACATTCTGCATTTACTGTAAGTGAATCGTGTTCGCATTTCGGCCAATCAGAAGGTTTAAATCGTAGTTCCATAAAGACTTTGAACTGTTCTTAACTGTAATGAACGGTAAATCATGAATTATATGGTCAGTTTCATTGCTGTTTCATAAATTTAGAGTGTCGTATCAGTCAATTGCATCTTTCAAAAAGACAACTGTCATTGTCAAAGTGATAGATGGCGGTTATATGGAATTACTATTTTATTTTACAATGGCCATAAGTTTTATAATATCTAATTGCTTTAGTTGATCCCAAACTTGGCATAATCTGGTTAAGTTGTAAAAAAATAACTTACAATCGAAAAAATTATTTTTAATTTCTACTGAGCGTATCTAATCGAAAACTTAAACTTTTAAAAAAGCAATTGACAATCATTTGAATATCATTCTTGACAATTTTATTAGAATTATTACCGCAGAAGCTTCAATTTGATACTAAACAGGATAGAACAAATTACCTATTTTGAAGAGACAATTGACGAATGTTTTCATGTTATGTTCATGTTCAAGTATGAGTTATAATATTCTAATTTCACATAATGATCGCATTATTTTTTTGCTTCAAAAAATATAACTACTTTTATATTAATAACAAATGAACCGCTAATAATTTTGAAAAATGTTTCAGATAAATGTTATTCCAAATTATTCAAGGATCAGTTTGTTATTTTATATTTTATGATAAATACTACTGCTTATAAATTAACACAAGAAACTAAAAATTCCAATAACACTTTAGTATCATCGTTTGAAAAAAGCTCATTCACAAAGTTAAAACTAGCTTTTTAATAAAAAGCTTAAATATAAAAAATCAGCTGAAAATTCGTACGTGCTTTCAGACAGACCAACAGATCGCCTCTTTCAAATCATGTTTTTTTGGGTTTAGTAGGGTCCAAATCGTGAAGATTCATCAAAATCTCAAACTTTTTTAAAATTACGATCGCAATACGTCTCCTATTGTACATAGGTCAGAAAAGTAAAAATTCTTTTTTTGCAGAAATGTCTGACTCTGCTATTATGGGATTGAATCTTCCAACCGGCATTCCATTTGTATATGAATTGGACGAAAACTTGAAACCTGTTTCTGGTGGCTCTCTGCAGTTTCTAGGTGATGAAGAAACCGTCAAAGCGGCTATGGCTGCCGTTGCAGCTCAAGGCAAAGCAAAGTGAACCAGTAGTTAACTTGATTATGTTGACAATAATAATGTTATGCAGGTCAAAATACTACATATTATAAATATGTTGTAATATGCATGATCGTGTTCATGATGTAAATATAAAATGTATATAATTGTTTAGAAAATATTATTTCAGATTAAACGTATGTCTTATGTTTTATTATTTAAATACAAAATAAAAAACGGAAAATATATGTTTCATGTATCAAGAACCTTAAAATCAATTACTGATTGAACTGTAAAATATTTTCAGTTTTTCTCCGAACGCTTGTTCAAGTTTTTTGAAAACAAAAATTTACAATGTCTGGAAAATATAATAGAATGAGAGCTGATTAACAATTATTCTTTTGATATTCGCTGCATTTAATTAAAAAGTTTCGAGAAAATGGATCACATTTTAGGAGGTTTAAACACTAAAAAAATGTCTCGTGTAATTAGGCGACATATAATTTTCATTACGAGTCTTGAAGAACATGTAATAATCTACGATATTCCATCCATACGTAATTTATCTTTTCCAATCGGTCAAATAATTTTCATTGCGTAGTACATGTAATAATCTACGATATTCCATCCATAGTTATTTTTTTTTTCAACTAGTCAGTGAATGCTCATTGCGTTGTACATTTGTAATTATACAATGCTTCAACATTGACCATCCTTCATTTTCAGCTTAGAAAAATGCTCTATATAATAAATATTTCGATGGTGCTAAACTAAAACAACTATATGAAAATTGAATCGAAAAACCACTGATCGTAACGAAAAATAAGACATACATATATTGGTACAAAAATTTTGTTTTATTTCTTGTATTAGCATTGGGATTAAAGTTTCTCTGTTCTAGACCATACATAGAATCTTTTTTTTTTTTATTTACTCAGGTTTGCAATGTTTGACTGCTGTTGAGAAACAGTATCCTTCAAAATAAAATATCACTTACATCATGATATGTATTTATGCAAATGAAATATTTACACAGCTGGGATATTCAGGCAATTAAACGAATAGTTGGAGAAAATCTTTGTTTTTCGGTGCTTCCAAAGATGTATATATGTATATCTATTCGATCTTTACAAATCCAATATTGGTTTTTACAATAGGGTGAAATGATTTCATACACTATGCTAAGATCTGGTGAGGCTAAATGTTTAATGGGGTTCATGTAATCCTCCTTTGTGGAATGGGGTGATTCATTAGTATGTACGTAATATCTGTATTATGTAGATGCTTGTTGACAGTACTATAATACATTTTTATAACTTATTACCAATTTAGCTAATGATCCTTGGAAGAATCGTAAATTTTTTTCTCATTAAACTTTCCATTTTGCAATATTTTTAATTTAAGATAAATGTTTCAAAAATAATTATAACTATCAATTTTTTCTGAATTAATATAGAAAAGCAATTTTTCGAAATGTTGACGGTCACTGTTTTAAAATTTTCGTATTTTAAATGAAAGATACATGATGATGATATCCAGTAATACTGTTCTGTCATCTATTTGAACATTCAAAATGAAACTTATGAATTTTGCAAACTTATCTTCAAATTATACCAGAAGAATTAATTTTTCACACGCAATAGCAGTATATTGTTCAAGCTACAGTAAGAAGCAGGAAATCCAGCATAACAAAGTAAGTGATACTAAACAATAATTATTTAGATTTGACAAGAACGAAAACTAGTTTAAGGTGCTGGGAAATTGTTAATAATCATTTCTCAAATATTACTTTACCGCGTAGGCAGACACCCTAGTTGATACAGGGGAGGGGGTAGCTATGAGGAGTGAAAATGGCAATTTTTTTGGGTAATAGTTGCAATAATAATAGTAATAATTAATTTTTTTTTAATAATAATTTTAATAGTAATTTTCTTGGGTAATAGTTTGAATATATTTAAGAGAAATTTTAAAGAGTATGTAAAGAAGCATGTATAGATATATAAATGGTGATACAATCATATATAATAGTTATGTAAATAACAAAATTTTGTTAAATAAATATATATTATTATTATTATTATTATTATTTGATATCACCATGGACGTTAAAGGAGAAGATGGGACATTGCTATGTGAGTAGCTCACAGATCAGCGTTATCAAAAGTAATTCCCTCTCTTAAACATCGTTGGTATCCACACATCTATCCGACCTTTAAGATGCTATTCATTAATCTTCCACTGTACAAAATTCCAAGCGTGATACATAGCGGGTAGCGGACAAGAATAAAGTGGGGGAAAGTTTGAGCAAAAAAATCATGGTTAGTAATATGTCCGCTATTTCTGCCACATAATATTGGACAATGAGGAGTATGAATCCAAAACGGGGAGACCTAGGTTGATACGGTGGGCCATAAAACGAGGTTTAATGAGTCATTTACATGTGGACTCTCATATCTCGATAATCACCCGATCAATTTCAACGTTTAACATCTCATTTTCTTTATTTTTACTCACTGACGCAGAATCTTATAAGTCTTATTATAATAAAGCCTTTTTTGAGTCTTGCATTCTATGAACGAAAATCTTTCAATTATAAGCTTATTAAATAATATACTATCACTTGATCGTCATAGTTTTATTACCTATCATTGAGTTAATGAGTCTCCCATTAAACAATTTTTTACACTATTATTATATTGTCGCTACTATCGCCGACTACTAAATGTGGATTTTTATAATGTTTTTTAATTTTTTAATACTGTTTTGGAACTTTTTGATCATGTACCTATTTGAATAATCTAATATAAATATTTCTCATTGTCAAAGAAGGTACCGCATATGAAATAGTTATTTAAGTATTAAGGTCAGTAAGTACAGTTTACCGATTGAGAATAATACTTTGTAGGCCGAGCCTTGGCGAGGTTTCCAAATATTATGCGAAATCGGTACTGTACTACTTATTGACCGTGATGCTTACAAAATTTTTTGCACGATTGGAAGATCCATTCAAAATATAGATCTGAATGTTCTCTTTCCAATTGAGTTACTACTAATGATTTTTTATTCGCTGTCAGCTGTTATGTTTGACATTTTATTGTGAATTTTTTACTTATCGCCTTTGCCCATGGGCGGTAAGTCAGCAAAACCATAGTAACCACAGTTTGCATGGTAAAATCAACATACCACTTCAAATAGGGAGCCGGTAGACACATGAAAACGTCTAATCGTGCAAAAAATTAATTTTTGCACATTCGATAGTTGGCATTTGTAGCGACGATATGTCTTACCTTCCTGATTGCTGAATGAGTACAAATAAATAAAAAAAAAAATTCTGTATGAAATCGCTCGTAATAATAAACAAAACAATGAATGTAAATAATTGTTCTTTTTATTTATGATATGACAAAAGTTTCTAAGACACAATATTATATTTCAGGGTAAATTAAATGCTCGTGAAAGAATTGAAGTTTTAAGTGATCCTGATACCTTCACTGAATATGGAACTTTAGTAGAACACACTTGCTCTGATTTTGGAATAGAAAAAAATAAGGTAAAATCTGCTCACTCAGAATAACTAACGTTCGGTTTTAAATTGAAGTCATAGCAAAATTTTGCACAGAACCAAATCTATTCAAGAAACTGGAAATAATGGATTCTGTTTGAGATGAAACTACTAATTTCTGTTTTTGGTTATATCAAAAATGTGTATCAATTGCTTATCATTTTTATATACTAGCATCCCGGTGACTCGGTAGTGACAGGTCAATGCAAAGTTAATGGAAGACCTGTATTCATATTCAGTCAAGACTGTGCAGTATTCGGTGGAAGTATGTCAGGTGCAGCTGCACAGAAAATTTGTTCTATAATACAACGTGCTACTGAAGTTGGTGCTCCAATACTTGGACTTAGCGATTCAGGCGGTGCTCGAATACAAGAAGGGGTACAAGCTTTAGCTGGTTATGGAGATATATTTAAATGGAATGTCTTGGCCTCCGGTGTTGTACCACAAGTAGGTATATAAATGGAAATTATAATCGCTAAATAGTCTCTGAGATATTTAATCATTATGAGGTACTATCGTTAGTTTGTTATTTATGCACTTTATACAAGCACTACCAATTTTTGTGTTTCATCAATAATCGCATTTTTCTGGTCTGTATCTACTATAATTTGTTAAAAATATTTTTGACTTATAATGTGAACATATATCTACAATATATTTTAACTTATTTTCGCTATTAGTTCTAAACTTGCAATACATCAAATCTTGTAATATTGTTTTTGCTTTATGAAGTCTCGTAGATTAAACTTTGAGAAGTACTACAGAAAATATTAACTTTAACTAAAAAAAAACAAAGTTAATAAATAGATTTTTTGGATTAAATTATGTATATTTATTTTTATTTTTTGACGTTTCGACTCTCTACGAAGATTTTCGGATAGAAAGTTGATACGTCAAAAAATAAAAATAATTATACATAATTTAATCCAAAAAATCTATTTATTATGATGTCATTCTGGAAAAAATGTATAGATCATTGAAAAAAAAAGTAAATTTTCAGAAACTAAATTTTATTGTCTGCTAATATTTATATGATTACGAACAAATTCGCTACAGAAATGAAAAGTTGAATATTGAGATTCACACGTTTCTTTATAAAATTTCCCTTAACATACGTGCTTTTATCATATTACAATATTCAGCCAAGTTGTGGAATACAACCTAGAAAATATAGCAAAATACACGAAAATGCTATAACATAATTTGTACACTTATAATTCTATTATTTTTGTAAAAGATTATATATTGAGTAAAAAGAGTAAATTACTGTTGTCAATTTCATATTTCAGATCTCTGTTATCATGGGTGCTTGTGCTGGAGGTGCAGTTTATTCTCCCGCATTAACGGATCTTATATTTATGGTGGAGGAGAGTTCACATTTATTTATTACGGGTCCTGATGTTGTCAAAGTAAGAATGATTAGGTGCCACTAGCTCTTTTTTAATATTTATGTAAACTATACTGATGTGAACCCACGATTAATATCAATAATCCCTAGAAATAATTTACGCTATCCGCGGTGTCCTTGCTACTCAATTTTGCGGATAACTGATGCTCTACTGTACTTCTTTTAACTTCATTTGAAAATCCCACTTGCACATTGAATATAGTTAAAAATATTGCGAACTTTTCGATCGATTCGCACGAGTGACGGATGCTATTTTTTCTACAGTCAAAGGTGTCCGCGTGAATATCTATAATAAAAATATACAGTTTTCTGAGAAAGAACTTGCTTCATTGATCTCATTCCACTTCATCAAATGTTGATAAAATTACTCATACTGACTCCATTTTAAAGAGGAATGAAAAGAAAATCAAGGAGAATTAAAATTATGACAGTAATGAAACAGTTTTTTCGCGACGCCACGCGGCTTTCTTAGGAATGACCCCTAGTCCGCACGCTTCAGCGTGTAGAATGAGTATCATTCTATAGTGACTGTAGAAAAAATATTTTTAATACTGCTCTTCGGACAATAGATTCTAAATCAATCAAACATTATTAATGCATTACAGTGAGAAGCATCTTGTTACATTCACCCAGACTATTTTTTTTTTATCAAAACAAGTAATCTTTCTCCCTTATAATCTAATTCAAATATAAATTTTAAAGCTTGGAAAGCTGCGATACTGATGTGTCATAAGAACACAATTATATATGTTATACAAAGAGATTTTCCTTTTAAAGTCTTTGAGTGTATTATATCATCACAAAAGTAACGATTTCTTGCATACGGTCTTCATCTAAAACAATAAATATATGAATTAATATTTGTTCATTCCTTGCATAAAGTATTTAAAGAGGCGGTATCAAGTGATTCCTACAGTAATATATATCATATTATTGCAGTTTTCTTTATCTTATAGACAGTTTCTAACGAGGAAGTAGATAAGAATGATTTAGGGGGATCTGATGTTCATACAGCTATATCAGGGGTTGCTCATGGATCCTGGAATAATGATATAGAAGCATTGTTGAACATACGAAATATTTTGCAATATTTGCCACAATCATGTACTCAGATTCCTCCCAAAAAACTTTATTCAAATTCCAAGTGAGTAATAATAATCTTGAACACAAACTGAAAGTGCTAACTAAAATTTTAAAATATACTTTTTAATTTGTTATTATTTCTAAAATATAGTGACAGTGACGAGGAGCTACACTATCTGAACACAATTATTCCTCAGGAGACAACAGAAGCTTACGATATGTTCGATATAGTCCATGCTGTTACAGATGACCACGATTTCTTCGAGCTAATGCCAAAATATGCCAAAAATATAATTATAGGGTTTGGAAGATTAAAAGGTATTTCTGTCGGTATAGTAGCGAATCAACCGAAAGTTGCTGCAGGTAAGGTATTTTTTGAATTATTACAATAGCTTCAATAGTTTACAAATCTATGTCTCATAAGAACGTCAATATTACAAAAATATGAACCCTTGATCTATGAAGATAAACAAACCAGATTTCAAGTTAATAAATAGACTTTTTCTATTTGGGTGGCATAAAGTGTACTTATGAAACTCGTTTAAGTATCGTAAAATGCCTCTTTATAGTATTCAACCCTAATTTATATCAAGTTGGTAGCTGCGTTGTTAGATAACCTAACTGTCATTTTGATATGTCAAAATCAAATCAAATATATTTTGTACAAAATTCTCAAATTGTTTATGTTTTTTTTTTTATTTCTAAAAAGTAACAACAATCAAACTAACAAATTTTGCAAAATATTTTCGATTTACACAAATTACGCATCTATTAAGTTTTGAATGTTACAAACAGTCAAATAAAAAATAAAGTATTATTTATGGATGCTTTCAAAATAGAAAATTTATTATTTTTTGACATATATAAATTCAAATAGAATAAGATGAACGTTTCATAAGACATTAGATCACTTGTTCATCAGAAAACTCGCCGCAAAAACAATGTCTTATGAAACTTATATCTTAATATTTTATCATCCATTTTGGTGGAATGTAGCTAATAAATCCAATGCTTTTTAAAATTCACAAGATGGCTAGCATGTACAGTCTGACAAGCCTAAAGAGTACCTTGATAATTTTTATTCTGAAGATAGAAATAGCCTGACCTAATTGTATCTATATCTCTCTTATTAATTGTATGAAATTGAAATTGCGTTGTACTAAAGCCTTTAGTGAACCAGTATTTTATTAAATTGATGATTACAATTTACATTTGGACGTTTCGAAATCCAAACGATTTCGTCATCGGAAATTGATAATATTTCTTAAAACTCTCCTCAAGCCGAATTTAATCCCATTTTCAATCAAACTTTGAGGAATCTTTTCTTCTAGGATCTACTTCCATGTAAAAAATCATGAGCCGTGACACTAATTCAAAAGAAGAATTTTCGCAAGATGTTCTTGCTTGAAGATTAACATAAGTACACAACACATATGATACAGATTAAATAATTAGAACTGTTTTTAGTTTGTTATATTTTCAAAATTCATTTATATTTTGTTATTTATTTATATTATATTTATACTTAATTTTGAAAAAATCTTGTATCATAAGGCAGTCGAAAAATAAAATTAGAGTTTATTTGTTACGCATCGAACAACATTTTTAATACATTCTACAATGCAGGTGAATTTTTCTATTCTATTAACAAATGTTAAGCTACAAATTTTTCGCATAAATCGTCCTGATTAAGATTTCAAATACACCCCATCATTGACTGCCACGCCTACAAAAATTTGCTCTCTTTTATATATATATATATATATATATATATATATATATATATATATATATATATATATATATATATATATATATATATATATATATATATATACAGGGTGTATCACGAAAAGTGAAACATAGGTGTTTAACATGGGAAATCAGTTTTTCCCTGCGCATTGCTCTCCCAATTATTTCAGACAAAAAGTTTCAAATGGATATAGTATAACAGAAATCTCTGCATCTGAATAAAAAAAAATATATATATATATTTTGGCAGCCTTATAACAGCAGAAATAGAATTTGATTATTTTTACCATCCAAATTTCGACCAATAGAATTGCACCATTCGAAGTCACGTGGTACAACCTACACGGTTTTCAAGTGGAATTTTTTTGAAAATTTTGTCTGTTGGTTATATATACAAAACAAAAAACATTTAGCCGCTTTGATTCAGCATCTGTCAAACTGACAGACAGATTGAATGTGAAAATGAGCAGATTCGGAGTGGAGTCTCTGGAATCTATTGATGAATTTGGGTGGGAAAAATAATCTTCCGAATACCATTCGTGATTGAATTTAACCTGGCAAAATTTTCAGATTGTTACGAGAGCTTGCTACCAATTTATTTCGTGATATTGATCAAAAATCACTCAATAAATTGCTAAGCAACAAGCTCTCGTAACAATCTAAAAAATTTTCCGGTAAAATTCAACCACTTATGATATTATATATGAAAATTCACAGAACTACAGCTAATCGTATAAGCCATGGAATCAGAAATAAGAGACGAACAAAAGCATAATGCTTTATACGTCAAATTATTATTATTCATTTTGACAAATTGTAATATTGTAATAAAAGATCGATATAAAAATTATTCTCAAAAATGAATAACTATTCAAATAGAGAAAAGCTACAAATAATTAAATGGCAATAGTTTACGGCAAATTCGTGATTATATTAGTACTCTTTGGCGAAATCATGATATTCCGGGGATGTCTACCATTCAACGATTCATTGCCAAGTTTGAGAAGACAGTACCTGTCTTCTCAAACTTGGCACTCAATTTCAAGAAACAGGAACAAAATATCGAGAACTACAATGAAAATGAAGAAAATGTTCTTGCTTTGATAGAACTAGAACATACAATGAGTGTAAGAGAAATTTCCAGGGAACTGAATACTCATTTTATGACAGTTCATAGAATTCTTAAGAAACATAAATACATTCCTTTCAAATTTCAAAATCATCAACATCGTTTGGAACGAGATTTTGAAGTTCGTGCATCACTCTGTGAAATAATGATGGATAAGTCAAATTATGATAGAGACTTCTTAAGGAATATTTTATTCTCAGATGAATGCACATTTACCATGAATGGCGAACCCAATGGTCATAATTACCGGTATTGGTCCAAGAATAATCCACATAACGTTATACAGTCCCGGACACAATATCGACAAACTGTAAATGTCTGGGCAGGAATTTTAGGACATCAAATAATAGGCCCGTTCTTTATCACAAGAATAATTTCGGAGTCGTATTTGAATTTAATAATGAATATAGTTGGACCAGAAATTGCCGAAACAAATAAAGAAAATGTATGGTTTCAACATGATGGCTGCCCTGCACATAGTACAACAGAAATTGTGGAATATCTAAATCAAACATTTCCTGGAAGCTGGATAGGACGAAGAGGACCAATTAACTGGCCAGCACGGTCGCCTGATTTAAATCCGTGCAATTTTTTTCTTTGGGGTAGTTTGAAAACTAATGTTTATAAAAGAAGATACCAGAGTACAAAAGAATTTGAATATGCTATAACACAAGAATGTCAAAAAATAAATAATAGGCAATTAAGTAACGTTCGGCAAAGTTTCTACAATTGATTGGGTTATTGTTTGCACAAAACGGAGGATTGTTTGAACATCTATTATAATTTGAGGATTTAAGAATATTTTGAGTTTGTTGTAGTTCATATTGGATTTAATTTGTTGCATTATTTAATTGTTAGTGTTTCTTTATTTTATTTCATCAATCTTAAACAATAAATCAAATTAAACCACCCATTATTTACCATCATTATTATTAGATTTTTATTTAGAAAATTGATATTCACTACCTACGGAAGATATCTATTTTGACAATCATTATTCTGACACTGACGTATTAAACGTTACGCTTTTGTTCGTCTCTTATTTATAATTTCATAGCTAATACTATTAAACGCAATTCCGTGAATATTCATATTTCATTTCTGCTATCATGAAGTAGCTTAAATAAATGATTTTTTTTTCTTATTAAGTCGGTACAGAAATTTTGCTCTACAATATCCATTTGAAATTTTTTGTCTAAGATAATTTGGGGAGCAATGCGCACAGAAAAACTGATATATATATATATATATATATATATATATATATATATATATATATATATATATATATATATATATATATATATATATATATATATATATATATATATATATATATATATATATATATATATATATATATATATATATATATATATATATATATATATATATATATATATATATATATATATATATATATATATATATATATATATATATATATATATATATATATTAAAAAATATCATGACAAAGAACAAACTTATTTACTCTTTTTCAGGAAGTTTGGATATTAATGCATCAGTGAAAGCTGCAAGATTTGTCAGATTTTGTGATGCATTTAACATTCCTCTAGTGACTTTTGTTGACGTACCTGGCTTCCTTCCTGGTGTTCATCAAGAATGTGGAGGCATCGTGCGACACGGCGCTAAACTTATTTATGCTTATGCCGAAGCAACTGTTCCGAAATTAACTGTCATCACTCGAAAGGTATACAAAAATTAATTTCACCATTGTAATTCTAAATGGGATCATCCAAGAATTGTCTATTTGAAATTCCAAGCATTTTGGAAGCTTAACCTTCGCTTTTTTTTCGCTTACCGCATTAATGGTGAATTTATCTCAGCCACTGATCTCTGTAATACTGTGAATAGGAAATAATAATAAAATGTGGTTTTGGGTCGAGCTTGCACAGTAGAGAAATTCACGTCTGCTGTCAGCTGTGCATTCTAAAGAAGCAGAAACGAGGGTTGGTTTGTGACGAGCAGGCTTCGTCATGAAACTCTATGTCATGGCTACCGAATAATTCGGCTTGGATGGCAGGAGTGGAGACTATGGCCATTTCCTATCCAGAGTATTATAGATATCAGTGGTTTTGTCCATTAACACATTCACTGCGTTAAGGGTCCACTTGTCCCTCATTTGACTTTCCTGTAGTGCGGCAATATTTCATGCAAACTTTCTATTTTGCGAAAGCTATAACTTTGTTAAAATTTTGCGGAATTTGTCGTCAAATGTAGCTTTGTGAAGAACATATCGTGTATTAGTTGAATATTTCATTGATTTTGTTAGGGTCTTTTGGTCCCTTTCAGCATGTATATTGTGAATATATTCGGTTCCTTGCGATTAGGGGCTCATCGTCCCTCACATTCATACAAATTGATTCATGTTTGTAACACAATATTACTCACAATACCTAAAGTTGGACACAATTTGAATAGACAAACAACTGAATGAAGACATTTATTCACGAAATGGGATGAACCAGGAGTAAATAAAAAAAAAATAATATCAAGAATGCAAATACTTTACGAAAATCAATGTCTAGTGTTAAGACAAAGAAAAAAGCAAAGAAATACAATAGTTCCTGTGCAGACAGCCCCAAAAATCCCAAGTTATGTTTGTCTTGTCTTAAAAAAATTCACCTTGAAATTTGAAATTTTGTATTTTTTTTAGAGCTATATAATTATGTTCTGCTAGCTATTTATATTGATAGTTTACAAAATATAATTCAATTTCTATGAAATGAATGTGATATCCTATCACGATTGTATTTTTACTTTGATTGAAAATGGAAAAATGATAATTCAAACTTTAGTCATCTCTATATGCGATAAGGGACCATCAGTCCTTTTGCTGAGTCAGTATAGTAAAGATAGATACCTATAGAAAGCTATCCGACTTTCAAACCATCATTTTAGTTGAGTTTCATGCCAATATGTGGAGTTACGTGGAACAAGAATTGAGGGACTAAATAACCCCTTACCGCATATTAGGAAAGATTTCTTGGGGACCAATTGTCCCTTAGCGCATATCGGGAAAAACATAAAATAATCTACCGCAGTGAACGTGTTAATATGCATGTGGCCACCAGCGCGAAAAATTGTCTGCTTGAAAGACAGACTAAATAAATAACAGATTTATGGGAACTAATTGTTTCAAGAGATAGGCCAACGTGCTATCTGTCATACTAAGGAGATTTTTTTTTTTAATAATGGAAAATTCCAGTATAAGTAAAAAATACTTACTAAATTAGTTTTCAAATTCTCAAACTTAAAAGTTGACAATTTTGCGAAAATAAGATATAATACTTCCACAAAATTATGAGTATTTACCAAAACAGTCAAGTTGACCAAATGTTACATAGCGTGTTTTATATTTTAAATTAATTAAATAGTTATTTAAGTATTGAGGTCAGTAAGTACAGTTTACCGATTGAAAATAATAGTTTGAAGGCCGAGCCTTGGCTTGGTTTCCAAATATTATACGAAATCGGTTCTGTACTTACTGACCGTGATGCTAACAAAATTTTTTGCTCAATTGGAAGATTATCCAAAATATTGAACAGAATTTTCTTTTTCAAATTGAATGGATGATTGCTTATTTGCTGTCAGCTGTCAAGTTTGATGTTTTATTGTGAATATTCAATTACAAATGAAGATAATTAAATGAATATTTTTTGTAAAAATCCACATTTTTTTTACTTACCGCCTTTACCCATGGACGGGTAGCCAGTATAGCCATAGTAACCACAGTTTGCTGGTAAATTCAACATACCACCTTGAATAGAGGGCCGGTAAACAAGTGAAAAAGCCCAATCGTGCAAAAAAAATATTGCATAATGTTGCGCCGTTGTTGCTTGAATTTTTAAAGTGCTGGTATTTACAATCGTTATTTTTTAACGAATCGTTCATTTTTTACGGTCATCGAAAAAATTTGGTACTTTAAATTTAAAGTATAGCAATGCAACTAATTAGAAATAATTTCTTATTGTTATATGTACTTGAAGGCTTATGGTGGTGCTTACGATGTTATGTCCTCCAAGCATTTAAGAGGTGACATCAATTATGCTTGGCCTACAGCAGAGATTGCAGTAATGGGATCACAAGGAGCTGTATCTATTTTATATCGTAATACCATAAATACTTCTCGATATAAAGCAGATTATGAAAAAAAATTCAATAATCCATTTTCTGCAGCAATTAAAGGTAAATCTATGATTCTGATTAATTTGTTCAAATTAATTCCCCTTACATTTGCAATATTTTTACCTTTTTTACTCACAGGTTACATTGATGACATCATCGAGCCACAGCAAACAAGAAAACGATTATGTCGTGATTTGGAGACACTACTTACAAAAAATGTTAACAAAATTCTTAAAAAGCATGGTAACATACCGTTGTGAAATTCTGTTTGAAGTATGAATATGAATATAATCTATCAGTAACTAGTGGTAATGGAATTAGAATTCATGAAATGTATTAGGAATGCAAAATTAATCATCGAATTGTACAAAGAGCACAATGATTTTTATATGTACCTAAATAAATTATCAAAATATCTATTCTATATGTAGTATGTACTACGTAAAAAATATTATATAAACATTTGACTGATCTTCAAATTATTTTTCAATAATCCAACTAAATCCTGTTCAATATAACTATAAGCGTTTTAGTTTATTCACTTGGATTGAGCGCTTACATCCAGTGCCGGATGAGATATGTTGAGGAGTGCCTAAGCACAGTATTTAAATAATGTCTCAGCGCTGATGAGTATATATGAAACGTTTGGAAAATCCTTACATTCCTAAAAAAAAAAAAAATGTTACAAATGAATATTTGAGCGATTGTCAATTGTATTTTTATAAGTTATTTAGATCATGTCTAGTTTGGTATCAATTTCAAGCTCTCGGAGAAATAAGCATGGTAGAAATCTGAAATAAAATTATTAGCGGTTCATTTGTTATTATTAAAATTTGAATTATTATAAAATCCGTTGTGTTTTTCTGAAGAAAAGAAATAATAAGATTATAATGAAATATGCAAAATTGACAATTTTTTTATGAAACAGTGATGAAACTAATAGTCATGAAATTCATGGTTGGGAAAATACTGTGTGACCACAGCAGAGTTTTTTAAAAACGATACATCATTTTTGGTGCTTGCTTTTATATTTATATTGTGTACTCTATCACAAAATATAAATTTTCCCATTTAAATACGTTGATAAGAGCATAAATAAACAATTCAAAATAAATTCCATGGTCCATATTTTTATCTCTTGAAGTCGCACTATTTCCTAAAAATTTTTGCACTCTTTTA
The DNA here is from genome assembly GCA_963989225.1 of Dromius quadrimaculatus. NCBI lineage: Eukaryota > Metazoa > Arthropoda > Insecta > Coleoptera > Carabidae > Dromius > Dromius quadrimaculatus. The sequence goes on along the minus strand of OZ022325.1, from coordinate 52,043,967 downwards.
CTATCTCATGTTTAATCATATAGCGCTAACTCCTTTTATTAAAATTTTTGCTGAAGTAGTGCGATTTTAAGAGATGAGAATACGGACTCATAGTTTCAACTTCACTTTTACGACCTTGATACACAAATTTCTTTTCTTTGGGAGTGATCTGTCAAGACTACTTCGTAAACATTTTATATCTTCCTATATGAACAGTTTGATGAACTCTTCAAGAAACAGTTTTTGCCGCAATCATCCGCAATGCATATTATGTTCTTTTATCAACCTTTATAGCTCTTACAAATCAAGAAATAAATACACATTTTTTACGAATATCAACTTGAGAGAATACAATAAAATATGATTCGACAAAAAAAGATTATACACTATAATTCATTTCGGTTGAGAACGGTCTAAGAGCTCTTGATTGATTGATGATTTAACCCTTCTGATTAGCAAAAATGTGAACACGATGTACTCACATTAAATGCAAGATCAAAGCAAGCTTGCTGGAAATGAATTCAAGAGATAGAAGCAAGAAATATATACAAATTTTACCTATTCCTTTTAAGTATTCAAACTGCACAAATCTATCTATGATAAATTAATGAACGACTGACAAATGATGCAATTGGTTCAAGTATAATTTGTGTGCTAATGTAAAATTGGTTCGCATGTTGGCCAATTAGATTTAAATCGTAGTCTGATAAGAGGCCTTGGACTGTTCTTAACTGAATTGAACTATAATTACTATTGCATAAACCCAGCTTTCATATGTGTGTTCAGTGTGCATTATTGCATTAGTTACAATTGATTGTGTTGAAATAACTCAATAATTGATGAGAAAATGTTTTTATTTTAATTATTTTTGACTTATTCCGGTATTATGCTTTTTTGTTCTAACGAAAGAAGTATATTTTTAGAAACTAATAGTGCAGGCTCCCATGACAAAAAACTACCCCATCGAACAAGTCAAAATTATGAATTGAGAATGGCTGAAAAACATGTAAGAAACATGTTACGCCCGCCAGACTAGTAAAAATTTGTTAACTATTATTTTTTATGAATTTTCGAAACATTTGTTTGAAATTTATACAATTTGTAGTAAGTAATGAACTATTTTTGAAAAAAATTGTCTGACTGACAATTTTTGTTAATTAACTTCTGACAGACCTCTTGCTATGAATAATTTTTTTTATAAAAATGCACTTCATAACACCTCTCTGGTTTTTTTTTTCAAAATAAAGTTTAAGATCTCTCCTATCTATCACAACTTGTCTGACTGACAATTTTCGATAATTAATTTCCGTTTGTTAAAATCATTTTTTTTTATGAAAGTCCACTTAATAACACCTCCTCGATTTTTTTTTTTTACATATAGTTTAAGATTGTTTCTATCTATTAAACCTTGTCTGCCTGACAAGTTTTGTTAATTAATACCTCTAATATTGACCAGGGTCCACGCCGTAGAGTCTACGGAGTAGACACATTGACCCTATGGCAACTCCCTCCACTATTAGTAGTCTATCATTCGGTTTACAATTAGTACCAATACTAAGAGGGGTAGGCAAATATTTTCAAGCACGGACCAAAATTCTAATTTCAGGAAATCCTTCGAGTCGGCAGAGACACCGTGTACATATACCATTATTAAAATTAAGTGTAACTTGTTCTTATAATTATATATGTATTGTAATGTAAATGGAATCAGAAAAAAATTAAAATAATGTTTTGTCGCGGCCGTTGTGAAAGCTTATTTTTATGAAACAGGTTCGAGGCTTAAAAATGAAGTCTGACATAGTAAAAACCAATATTTTCTTGAAAAACGTATTCGAGTATATAAAAAGGATCTACATTATTGTTTTAGAATTGCAGAATCAAAAGTTTTCAATTAGCAACGATTATAACTCATTTTTTTATTGAAAAATGTGGTCGCTGCGTCGCTGCACTTAAAATATTAGTATAACATTTATTCGCTGACAGATCAATCTGTATGCATGAAATAAATGTCAAACTTTCTTTCAGAAAAAAAAGAAGGTGGTGTTTTGACATGGCCTTTGAAAAAGTTTGTTTTTGCTGCCACGGCGCTTAAAAATTGAATCTGACATGGTAAAAAACATTTTTTTAATGACAGGCAATTTTTTATATGCAGGGGACATCCCAAACTTAGATTGTTTTTTTTTTTTAACAAGGTGTTTCGAGATGCCAATGATTGATCTTGATGTATTGATGCTACGCATTCAAAATTGAGTCTAATTAACAAAAATTGTCAGTCAGACAAGCTGTAATAGATAGAAGGGATCTTAAATTCTATTTTGAAAAAAAAACCAATGAGGTGTTATGAAGTGCATTTTCATGAAAAAAATAATTTTTAATAAAAGGTCTGTCAGAAATTAATTAACAAAACTTGTCAGTCAGACAATTTTTTTCAAAAATAGTTCATTACTTACTACAATTTAATTGTTAAATGACAATCGATTTTTTGACAGCAATGATTCTGTTGTTATAAAGAAATTCAAAACGATTAGAATTTGTTAAGTAGAATAATTTTTTTTTGAGAGTAAATATACTTGGTCTAGGGTGTATACCAAAAAATCAAATGGAAATTTCCTGGCATTTCCAGGTTTTCCAGATCATTTTTAATAAAATTCCAGACAGTGAAATTTAAAAAGTTTCATAGATATTAAAATATATTCAATGAACTTGATATCCTTACTAACGAATTTATATTAATTGACGAAAGTATATGCGCTTTGATAATTTTTTTATGGATTTATAGACCTGTAAAACTCATGGACTTGCACACAATTACAACTTAAATCATTCACTGTATTAACTGTGTCACTGTGGTTCATCTTATAGAATGAAAATTTCATGTATTTTTATGAATAATTTTTTAATATCTCATAATTCATTTTCTCTTGACAAATAACGGATATTCCCTGACGATTCCATGACATTTCCAATTTATCTAAATTCCCTGACATTTCCAGGTTTTTCAGGTTTGGTATACACCCTGTTGGTTTATTATAAAAACCGGCCAAAAGACATAAAATTTTCAGTGTTAGAAGGGACATTTAAGATAAGGGCAATTATTTAATATTTTATTCGCTAATACAATGAAAATATAAATATGAAGAGCGCACGAAAATTTCAAATCTTTCAATATATTTGCATTATAAATGAGATTAAGAGGGAACAGTAATTAAATTTTTGTGTACACATTCTTCCTTATTAATTAAATGAGTAGTCTTGTTGACTAATTGCATCAAAGATGTTAAATTATTGGACCAATCATTCAAAATATCATTAGGATCCTTTCTCTGGGTAAAGTAGACAACTCCTGCGGGCCTATCTGTTTTTGCTAGCACAGTCTTTTTTACTACTAAAGTAGAAAGAAAATCTTCGGTTTCAGTCACAGTTAAATCCAACAATTCTGCCATTCTTTGAATTTGAATTCTAGTGTAATATTTAGCCATAACTCGTATATTATGTTCCACAACGCGACTTCTAAGATCTTTCCATCTTTCTTGCGCTTTTTCAGTCCCGCTGAAAACTTCAGTTTGTTTGAGATGGCTTTCGTAGATTTCACAGAGTCCGGACCACTTAATTAGTTCACTAGTTGTGAAAAGTTTCAACAATTGACGGTAAAGCGGAATTTCATCTAAGGATTTGTCTTGCAAAACTCTGTGGGTCAAATCGGCTTGCTCATTGTCGTGTGGGGCAAGTATTAAATACAAAACAACACATCTGGCCACATTTTGACGCTCAGAAGAGTCTTCTTGGATTGTTGGGGTTGACAAAACAGCTCTATAATGTTTACAAGTAGCTAAATATGAACCCTCATGTTGATCGAGTTCCATCATCAATTTATAATATTTCAATTTCAAATCTTGAGTGTTTTCATCGTCAAAGAATTTAGTATTGATCTTTTTAGATATGATTTGAGTTCTAATATAATCCTTTTTAGCTAAACATAGTCTCATTTGTTCTAAAATAAGCTCAACTTTTTCTTTTTTCTCCATTGAGCCGTAAGTCTCCACTTGCAACTCTTGAATAATATTCGCAGCTTCGCTGATATTACCCTCGTCTTCTTTAATTTTTGCTAATTTATGCGTGAGTCGAGCGCGCTCAACCTCAACGTAAATTTTTCCCTCAGTAACTTGCCTTAAAGTATCGATTAATTTTACCGTTGTTTCTTTATCAGGAGCCTGTTCAACGTATAAACAACATTCTTGTACCATTTTAGCAACGGCTTGTTTGAGCTGAGACCTTCTTTTAGCTAAAAGCATGATGTGCTCGTTCAAAGCTGGCCAATTATTAGCTTCACGACAAATTTGGACAATAGCAACCAAAACTCGACCGGTAGAGATCATATCAGCCCCAGTACGGGTCTGTTTTTCAAGAGCTAACAAAGAATCTAAAGCATCGTGAATCTTTCCGGAAGACGCTAGTTTCTTACACTCTGGTATTTTTGCATCGCAAGTAGAACTGTAATCTACTTCCATTTTTACAATTTTACCGGAATCTGTCGCTGTGTTGTCACCCATTTTACAGCTAAAATCATGTAAAAAGTTAGTAGACATGGTAATAAATTAGTACGAATATTTACCTTTCTAATTTAGCCCCGGTATTTTTATTTTTTAAGTAGGGAGTAAAACTTGGATATGTGAACTGTCTACACAATACTCAAAGCAGTAATAAGCAAGTCAGCATTCAAAGATGTCAATTTCAGTGAGATCTAGGGTATTTTCTCTACCAACTTAAATCAAAATTTTTGTTAATTTTAGAAGAATATGTTTTTAATTATCAATTCTCTCAAATATATGATTTATATATGCCTAAAACCAATATATCGCGAAAATTATATTTAAGGTGAAACATCACTCGGAAGAACTATTTTAGCGCGAAATTTGAATTGATAAATCTTGTAGCAATATGTTTGATAAATACTTTCTTATAATAAACTAACAAAGTTTTTAGTGGCGTGTGTATTAAAAATTAGATAATTTGTCAAAGTTTCATTATGTCTGCAATAAATCCGTATAAAATTAGTGCTAACGTATAAAATTAGCATGCAAATCCTATATCTCAGAGACTTTGATAACAACTTATCTGGAAAAAATATATATACTAGGCGCTATACTTGCAGTTATCATATAAAAATTTTCATGGATATTTAACTTGACAATTTTGAGAAAAAAAAAAATTAGTGCTGAAAATATTAATTTCTCAGAGATTATCCAGTTTTTTGGGACAAAATTTGGTAGACTTATAGATGACATTATTCTTCAGAGTGCTGTGCAAAAGTTATCGATTTTTATTAATTATTATCCCGTATATAATCCTTTCTGTGCATTTCTAAAAGTATAATATTTATATTGAAAATTGGAGGAAAATCAAAGTCTTGTATTCAAAAATTATATATATTTGAATAATTTATTTTTTTTGACATCGGCCACTGGATTTTGGGCACAAAATTCTCGATATTTTGGGTACTTCTCTGATGTCCATTTACACTTTTTTATTCCCTGCAAGGTTAATTAAGACAAAAGTAATTATATCCCATGGCCAAATATTTCTTGGAGATAATATATTTTTTTGAGGGTCATGAGATTCCTAGTTTTCGAGAAATTATTTTTTTTTTTGTTAAAATCATAGATTTTGTTATGAAGAAACGTCAAATGAACAAAAAGAAATATATTTATCATATCTAAAAATTATGAGCAATTTTTTACAATATTTTCCACAGTTTCAGCGGCTGTATATTTCAAAATAATAATTTAGGAAAATATTCTTCAATTTCTTTTCTATTTGTTTTAGTAGTGTGCATATGACTTTCTACTAGTTGATTTGTTCTGTGGCACTATCTAGTATCCAAATTTTGTATTACTTGACAAGTGTCAAAGATTAATTTTATCATGTATTTATTCATTAGAGAATAAATAGCCTATGGCTGATTTTAATAACAAAAACCATTTTGAATATCTGCTTCTGGCTGTGTGTGTAGTTTTACCGATCTTGTCACACTAGTAAGAAAAATGGTTCGGAATCTAGGATATTAGACAAATCTGATACAGTAAGTTCATTGGATAAATACATCAAAAGTCAATCTTCAAATCTAATTTTGTAAAACTTATCTCTTTTAGATTTCTGAATACTACTATAGCTGGAAGTGTACAGATGAGAATATCAATATCATATTTCTCAAGAAAGCGACAAAATATTTTATTTATGTCCATCAATTATTACTGGGATCTGTCATTCTACAAATAATAATACTTGATCCGCATCTGCATTGCTCTAAGGCCCGAGATATTCACCTTCAAATAAATTACAAGTACGAATTTCTTATTGAATACATCAAGGGTAAATACTTTAAAGACTAACAGCTTCAAATTTTGGTCTAGTCTGTAAGCAAAAACTGCCTGCCGGACCCCTAGTAGAAAACATAACATATGTTCGAAATCTATCTACTAGTGCTACGGAATGGGGTAAGAGTCATGAGCAAGTAGCAATACACAACTATGAAAATGTAATAGGTGTTACAGTTGCACATTTTGGGCTGAAGGTAGCATCAAGCAATTCTTCTTTGAAGAAACAACTGATCATCAGGCAAAAACATTTAACGGTGCTCGTTAAGGTGACATGGTAATCAGGAGTCTGTATGTGCCAACAAAGTCGTGGAGATCATTTGCTCTATATAATATTCCATACATAATCCTTGTACTGTATACTTTACGGTTCAATAAAAAATTCATAATTTTCAATTTAAAACCAGTTTTCTATCAAAATTAGATAACCCTTTACTTCACCTTATCCTTTATGATTCAATAGAAAACTCATAATTTTTTATTTAAAACATGTTACTATCAAAATTAGTTCTTGCTTGAATTTTGGGACATTTTTATATCATAATTTCATATTCTCATTATGAATAATTTCATTAAAACTTATGTCTTTGAAGAATGATTTTGTATGCGAGCATTAATTTCAGTAAATTTCTCTATAAAATGCTTTTCTTCTGAAATGTCAAATTTGAATTCTTGTGTATCCAGCCGTCATCACTGACCTTCCATAAGCCTCACTTACTCCAAAACAAAATTAGACTAGACAGAGATAGCTAGTATTTCCGGGTGATGTTTCACCTTAAAGAAAGATAGAGTTATCATCGTTTGACATACGCCATACGCCAAACCCAGTGTTGCCACTTGCACCATAATTATCGAATTGTAACTTTTCGTCAAAATGCTGAAAAATAATAAATAACATAATCGACAATTGTACTATAATTTCACTTTTGAGTATCTGGACATGATAAGATAATTTTTATATCACGGTCTTGAAAGTATGCAACCAATTAAACCAATTTAACAAGTGGAGTGTATCTATTTACTATTTTACTATGTGCATACATTGTGTATTTATAAAAATTTGAAATCATTTATGTTAAGTTCTCTTTAAGCCAATTATTATGATTTGAATATTTTTAAACTGAATAAAAATGGTGGGTAATCTTTGAAAAAAACATTTTAAGAACAATTCTCTTCTATGAGAAAATAAGGGAAATGCAATTATTGAATAGTGTTTTACGTTGTGATGATTTGGTTCAAGTGAACTTTTATTTTTTCGAAAAAATGAAAAGACTTCCAAACATGTCTAGAAAATATAAATTATAATATATTTTTTAGTAAAAATCGATAATTTTAGGAACATTGAACGATAATTTCTTCATTCACTTGTGGCATCACTGATTGGTTCAGGAGTGCAATCTGAAGTTGGAGCTTCCCATATATAAACAGATTTCATGGTCATCTCGTCCATTTAAGTTTGAGTTTGATTGTGAGCAACACGGCTGTTGAAAGGTATGTCAAAGTTTCAATATTAATAGTATTATTTGCATATTTTGTTTAAATTCATAACAAAACATTTAACTACAAACAGTACTTTAATACAGCTGTTTTTGTACTCGTTATTTTGCATTTCTATTATAAGTGATTTTCACGTGGCGCTACGTTCGAAATGTGCTTTATATCATATTACAGATTACCATTATCTTGGTGCTCAATCAATGAATTTATCTAAAATTGGTCAGTTTGCAAGGAATATTTGTTCTGAATTAGTTTTTTTTTTTTTTATTAATATTTTCGTATTACCACGTGGTTAATTTTATGATGAGCTAGTAGTCTCGTTCGTATGAGTTCATGATTATAATTATCGCTACTGAATATCGAATTTAATCTACGGTTTATTCACTTATATATTCATAAACTGAAACTTGACTATTCATGTTGTAGATGTTTCCCTTGATTGATACCAATGGCGGATCCCTCTTGCTTGGTATGTTGTTTCTGCGCATGTAATTTACTTTCAATTTTATATTCAATATGATGATTATTTATACCGCCCCAGTCTGAACACTGTGACTGATTCGGATTTACTGATTTAAATCTTACTTTTAATCTCATGATATAGTTTTTCTCTTTATTTGTATTTATTTATATACAATTTTACAGATTCAAGAGTGCCACGTGCTGCTTTTCAACTTTTGAAAACTCGTAAAGACGATTCATGAATCTTAAGTTTTAATGGACAATGTGACCAGCAACGTTTACAAGGTGAATATTGCTTATTAAATTATTACGTTTTTAATGTTATAATGATGACTGAAAAAATATACGCTAATACGAAGCATATTATGATTACAACTTGCCCTCACTGATATTATCATTAGTATCAATTGAAGAAGTTTTTGTTTTGTTTTATTTACTATTTGTTATTTTTTGCAGCGAAAATCGCTTGGGCACTTCCTGATCAACAGAAGTGTTACCAACGTAACCGCAAGTAAGAGAACATATTATTTAAATATCTTTAAATTGAAATGATGAATACTATAAACGTCCCAGTCAAACTGAAAACCGTGATTAATTGTTTATGTCTGATTTATTAAAATGAAATAAAATAGTTTTTGAAAATTAGATATTATTGAGCTAATTGATGCTGTTTGTTGGCAGGATATTTTCATCAGAAGTATACAATGTTGTCAAGGTGCAAGTTTGAAAGGTAAACAATTCAGTTAAAAAAATAATAATGATAATAACCCCTAAGCCACGCTCATTCAATTATTTTGATTGTTTAGAGTGCCAGTGTAATATAAGCCGGGGTATAGAAATTCCACATAGGAAGCAATTTTGCCTTTATTATAGACAAATTTGTGCCGAAATGGAATGGAAACAATCACAATTTTTAAAATTCCATCTATTGTATCTTAGGCATTTTTTCTTACGTATTTGTTAATTTTTGTGTGTCTTACAGAAAATATCTGGATGATGGAAGATGAAAGCAGAAGAAAGATTTTTGCTAAAAAATGGTGAGTTTGTTAGATTTATTTATTCAATTATTTTCCCCGAAGCCACGCTCGTTCAAACTCATGGTTGTTCAGAGTGCCAGATTTTTGTTTGGGGTATATTAAATCCGAATAGGAAGCAAATTATTTTATTCAATGAATATTTTTGTGCCGCAAAATATCGGATACATTTTGATTTAATTTATTCATTAAAGAGATTAATAGCCGATTTTATAAAAGATCAAATAAATTTTCTCCTAGAACAATTTTTTTTAATTTAACAAATTCTAATCAATCTGAGTTTCTTTATGACATTAGAATCGTTGCTGTCAAATGATCGAATGTCATTTTATACACTGAAGTTAATATATTCTGGATCTAAATTACTTTGCCCTTTATAGAACGAACCGGAGAATCATAGAATAATATCTAGTATGGCCAAATATTGTAAAAGAAGAAATTGAATATTTAACAAATTCTACGCTGTCAAAAAATCGACGGTCGTTACACAGAGTAAATTTATTTGTCTTTGATAATACTGAGTATAAATCATCTAATATTGGTGAAGATTTTTCTTATCGAAATTCTTATGCTTCCAGATATTAAACAACTTGAACCTAAGCTGCTGCTGTATCTAAATAATCAAAGGTGTGTTAAACGTTCGAATTAAATACTTAAGTAACACTGTTTCTCAAACAGAACAAAATTCTATGATGAAATTAATTACCGTCTGAAATATATTGATTAAAACTTACGGCGGCATTTTTAATGCTCTGATACTCTTTTGTTCTCTTAACAATTGAACTCAAAATTTTCCATAATTCAATTATAATTTTTGTTATAGTTTGGAAGATCCATAAGAAATCATTCCACATTTGAATGGCTATGGAGATAAAAGGTAATTATTATTCTTATTTTTGGTCATCAATTCCAAGTAAAATGGGGCACATTTAATTGACTATTGCACTATGATGGTATAATATACGCTATGAAAAAAAGTGATTTCGAATTTAAACTGAGTTTTCACATTTTCGTATTATTAGAGATAAATTATTTCGGTTTACTGATTTTTTTTTTTTTTACAGATCAAGAACTCCGGCATAAAGCAGGGCAAGATTCCGCACCTTATTAACTCCAAAGAGGTAAAATAATTTTGGAATTTATAGAACATTTTTTAATTCTGAATTAAATTGCCTTCGAAATAATTGGAATCATGGAATTAATTTTTGGTCAGTTTACAAACATTGATTCAGCGCAGTAGGTTATTCAAGAGTTTCTTTTTAATTTTTACCTGATAGTAGTACCTGAGAAATGATTCTCAATTTGAAAATTTTCCGTGACTTGCAAAATCCTATTGTGTCTTGTATACAATACAATATACCTAGGTTTCATTCATATTGTATGAAAGTGTGTTTTTTTTTTTGAGTTAATTTTATTTTTTATCCTATGATCGAACATTTTAAGAATATTGTCATAAAGTAGTGTAGGTGGCGTTAGTGTCTTGCTCGTTTAGCATCATCTAAATTATTTTTATAATTGTCAGTTGGACCACGAGCTGGATAAAGTTCTACAGTTGTCAAATTTACTCGTCAAAATCACGCTTCTTTCAACCGAACAATACAATGATTTGAAACTAAGTTTTCTTCCCATGCACATGTCTTTGAAACTTAAAGACCTCTCAAAATGTTTGTAAATAGCATTCGAAAAATAGAAATAATATATATATATATATATATATATATATATATATATATATATATATATATATATATATATATATATATATGTATATATATATATATATATATATATAATAATGTATTTTCCGATACATTTCCATTAATTGATAAGTACATCAAATTATAGCACAACATTATTTTTTCATGAATAAGATCAAATCTAGAAATTTATATACCTATGAAGCCCATCGTTTGAGTGACATGATAGGATTTTGGACGTCATATAAGTATTAAATCGTCTTTTTATTTAAAAAAAAGCAATATTCAATAACATTTGCTTATACCTATTATTTGTCCTAAATTAACTTATTTTCATGAAACTTTTTCAAATTTTGATAGTGCTGGAATACCCTATAAAGAGTCCAATCGAGTAATTCAAAATAAATGAGTTAATTGAGGAGGTTGACAACATAATTGAATACAGAACTAGCTTCATGCTGATACATTAATTTACAACAGTCAGATAAAATAATTTTCAATGTTTCTCCTAGAACAAATTTATTTAATTTAACAAATTCTAGTCAGTCTGAGTTTCCTTATGACATTATAATTATTGCTGTCAAATGATCCAATATCATTTTATTGAGTAAAGTTAATTTACTCTGGCACTTAATCACTTTGCCTTTTATGAAACGAACCGGACAATAATATAATGGCCAAGTATTGTAAAAGAAGGAATTAAATATTTAATGTCCGACTAGTTTATTATTGTTATCATAATAACACTGATTTCAGGGTAATTACGTAACAAATAAAACCCGAGGGTATTATGCTTCAAAATAATGCCCGAGGGCATTATGTTTCAAAATAATGAAAAAGTTTCCTAGTTACAGCAAGTAACTAAAGTAATTTCTCTGACAGAAATCACAATGACAGGACATATATTGCTGAAAATTTTGATTGAAATACATTAAAAGTCGGACATTAAACATTGAAGGCACCACGGGAGTTGAACAGACAATAATGCCTACGGTCAACGTACACACGTCGGGCCAGAGGCCCTCGGAAAGTACTCTGTTGACCTCAGGCATTATTGTCCTTTTAACACCCTTGATACCTTAATTACTATAAGTAACACTGTTTCTCAAACAAGACAAAATTCTATGATGAAATTAATTACCGTCTGAAATATATTGATTAAACTTGCGGCGGCATTTTTAATGCTCTGATACTCTTTTGTTCTCATAACAATTGAACTCAAAATTTTCCATAATTTAATTATAATTTTTGTTACAGATTGGAAGATCCATAAGAAATCATTCCGCATTCGAATGGCTATGGAGATGAAAGGTAATTATTATTATTCTTTTTTTTTGTTCATCAATTCCAAGTAAAATAGGAAATATATAATTGGCTATTTCACTATGATCGTACAGAATGATCAAAAGTGATTGTCCGTGCCGCCTTGTTCTGATTTTTTCTTTGCCGCCTACTTGAGATAGTGAGCTTCAAGTGACAGATGACAGTTCCTCTGAAAACACTATTCTAACCTGACAATTTGATAGAATAATAATAGATTTGTGATAATGATTCAATAACACAGCTATTTACTCACTTCCTTGTTTTTTGAACCAGATCATGGATAAATCCGTCATAAAATATGCAAAATATACATTCTTGAAATGTCGGTAACGTAGTTATCAAAATAAATAAATTTATATTAACTTTATTCCATGAAGATAGTTTTGATCATAATGCGAACTTTTGCCAGTCACGTAACAGATGATCATTATTGATCACACTGTATAATATACGCTTTGAAAAAAATGATTTCGAATTTAAACTGAGTTTTCACATTTTCGTATTATTAGAGATAAATTATTTCGATTTACTAATTTCTTCGTACTTGTAAAGTACAAGTATTGTGAAACCGACAAAATTCACTATCAAGATTATGATGGAAATATCCGTTTTGAGCATCCCTGAATCCATTTTGACTATTTTTGGCTTGATGTCGGTACGTATGTTCGTTTGTGCGTGCGTGCGTGCGAGCTCGCAAATCTCAAAACTGGTTGAACGTATAATGTTGAAATTTTGTATTTAAGACTGGTATAGAGTCTAGTTGTGCACCTCGCATTATGGTTCCAATCGTCTGTACCGAAAGTGCACTATTTTTTTCGAATTTTTCTAATAAATCCAGAATGATCAATCGTAGGATGTTGAAATCCAGGATTTTAACTTGATGTATCAGAATAGTTGTCTGCTATTTTGTATGAATCGGTCAAGCCAGAAGTGCACTTTAATTGAAATTTTTTGCATAAATCTAGAATGATCAGCCAAAGTATATTGAAATTTAGTGTTTGAACTTGTTGTAGCATCAAAATAGTTATCTACTATTTTTGTATCAATCGGCTGAGCCGGTAGTGCGGATTATATGTATAACTGACATTCAGAATTTACCATATAAAACAATCAGTTTGATTGAAATGATAAGGTAGGCAATGATAATCAGTTGTCAATTTTTAGATTTTGTTTGACATTGTATATGTCAAAATATTATTAAAATTATATTAATTATAATCTGAAGTTTTAGAATTGTCAATTAAACCACGAACTGAATAAAATTATACAGTTGTCAAAATCACGCTTCTTTCAACCGAACAATACAATGATTTGAAGCTAAGTTTTCTTCCCATGCGCATGTCTTTGAAACTTGAAGACCTCTCACAATGTTTGTAAATAGTATTCGAAAAATAGAAATAATATATATTTCAACTTTTCCGATACATTTCCATTAATTGATAAGTACATCAAATTATAGCGCAACATTATTTTTTCATGAATAAGATCAAATCTAGGAATTTATATACCTATGAAGCCCATTGTTTGAGAGACATGATAGGATTTTGGACGTCATTAAATCGTCTGTTTATTAAAACGAAGCAATATTCAATATCATTTGCTTATACCTATTATTTATCCGATATTTACTTATTTTCATGAAAGTTTTTCAAATTTTGATAGTGGTGGAATACCCTATTAAGAATCCAATTGAGTAATTCAAAATAAATAAGTTAATTCAGGAGGTTGACAGCATAATTGAATATAGAACTAGCTTTATGCTGATATATGAATTTACAACTGTCGGATAAAATAATTTTCAATGTTTTGCGATTGCGCATGTAAGAGAATTTTTCAAGAAGTATCGAGAAGCAAAAAGAATTTGACAAGACGGTAACAGAAAATTGCATTTGATATTATAGAAAAGTACTTGTATTTTGAGTGATGCTTGATTTTACGTGGTATCGGTCACATTTTAATTACTTTTAATTACAATTGCTATTTTTACTCATTTTTTATGACTTCATCAATTTGTCAAAATGCAATATAGAATTGGTAAAGAACCAAATTTAAGATAGAAATGTCTTCCAAATTGATAGATATGATCTAGATCGAATAACCCGTAATTCAAAAAATCTGAAATTTTCCATTTAAAAAAAAGTTTACTTTGTGAATTGCGTACTGATCGCAGTATTTCAAATGATGTCTTTAACAAGCATATGTCTGAATTTTTATGTAGACAATCAGGAACTGATGAAAAAAAAATGTGAAAAATATATTCCATCACTTGTTACATTCGAAAATCTAATATTTGTTTATTTTGTTACAGATGCTGTATATTATTCATCAAGAATCGACAACGGAAAGTTTTAATTTACTCGGTAATTATTAGAAATATGATTTTGTCAAGTTAATATGATATTATGATGAATTTAAGTTATCCCTGTCTTAAAACTGTGATTGAAAACAATTAGACTGACAAAAAAAATTTTTTTTATTTTTATTCGGTAAACAAAGAATTGCTCATTAATTTTCTTTTCTTTTGCAGGTTCAGGATTTCCGCAAATTTGCTGCTGAATCCTTTCCCAACATAAAATTATTGTAAATTTGATGAATAAATAAGTATTGCACTAATTTCATGTTTTAATTATTAATTACCAGTACCTACATTTCTATTGCATCCTTTTTTTTCATATAGTTCAGAAAATGTAATTATATAATTTTTTTAATTATTAATTTTAATCAGGTACTTCATGAATATTCACTATCTTTGTTTAGTTTTTATTTGTTCCATCATCACACGGCATGGAATGGAAACTGATAATATTCTTTCGCTTATCACCTAATTAAAATTTTTTTCCAGAACTGTTCAATTTAGAATTGTATATAGCTCAATATTTTTTCAAGCCTTTAAATATTAAAATAATTGAATCAGCGAAATGAGAAACAGTATACATCCAAATAACTAATTAGCTGTTTGCAGAATTTTTTTGCGAGAGTGTAAGATCGTTATAATGAAAAACCATCTCAGTCATTATGGCGTTACTGAGTTTCTGATTAATAGTTAGTTGGAAACACAATATAAAAACGCTTCTATAATTCTATTGTGTCAGCTACCAGTCTCAAATATTATTTATCAATGACATTGATCTAAATATGGTCAGCTAGAATGTATGCATTTTCTTGCAATTCATTTTTTTCCACTAATGTTTGATATATCAGAAATTAACTGAATTTTTTTAACGGTGTACCCTATCAAAAGTTTCGTATAGTAATTAGGAACAATAAAACAAATTTCTGTCAATGTATATTGCTGCGTTTAAAGAATGCGAATTTGAAATAGTGGGAAAAAAGCGCTGTTATATTTTTTGATTTCAGCCACTAGGCAGAAAGTTTTCTCTATTAGAAAATTTAAAAAAAATAATAGTGTCTCAAATCTGCCCATTCTGATTTTTCATTCTCTGGCACTTTTCTATGCCAATCAATTATAAATTATGTTTCAATTGAATTCATTAGAAAAATAATCAAAAGAATTTATCAATACGAATAGAAAATAGTTATTTTGGTATCAAGTGTGCGAAGTGATTGTTTTTTTTGTTGCGCGTGATAATGTCAATTTTACCCGAGACCGTAAGGTCGAGGTAACAAATTCATTCGAAAGCGTAACAAAATACAATCACTTCACACACGAAATACAAACAATATTTTTTCGCCAAATGTCAAACAATAATAGATTAACAATAATTATTGTTTTATTCAGTAAAATGTAGGGAAAAAGTACAAACTCTTAATTAATTTGCAGTCCCCTGGATACTGTAACCAAACGTATGCGCAATTGTTGTTTGATAAACTAAGAACTGTCAACAATTAATTTTTATATTAAAAAATAAGTAGTTTTGTGTATAAATTCGTATTTCTTTTTTGTTAAATACCTGTTTGTTTCTATCCCTGTAGCATTACTAAACTGAATTATATTAGATTAGGTGTGCAAAAATATAATTTACTTTTTCAAAATCACGAACTTTGCGTATCCATAACAATACAAAAATATCGTGTTTTTTTAACAGTTGGCGAAAAATCCTATTTTCATATATCTGTTCATAAATTTATTTTACGCACAACTGATACAAAATTGTTTGTTTACAACTTAGTTACCATGGTGGTAACTTCTACTTTACGCCCGTCGGGCGGTAAAAAAATTTACCGCCCGTTGGGCTGTAAACTAGAGAATTGGCCACCAGTATTATTATTAAAATAAGAAAACTACCAACAGAATTTTGTTGACATATAAACAAAATCAATTGTTTAACACATGACATGTTTTTTGTTACCATACGCCACCTTATAATTTTGAAGTAATAAATATTTTTGCGTGTTCTCAAAAACTAATTACTTACGAGAAATTCACAAGTAAATTTTATCACAGTTGTGCGTAAAACGTTGTACGTGCCTCGGCCTGAAAGACAATTTACACCCTTGGACGAATTAAGGCCCTCGCTACGCTTCGGGCCTCAAACTTTGTCCGCGGTTGTAAACTTAATCTTTCAGCCCTCTATACGTAAATAACTATTATTACCTTTCTTTGTTTTTCAAGTAAATTAAAAACATCAGTGTTAATATAAATAATCATATTTGTTTATTTTAAATAATTAATATGGATTCATACTTTTGTTACATATTATCATGAGTGAATTCATAATATTCATTTTTTCTTCATTTTTTTAATTCCCCGATCTAGTTCGCGAGTAAGGAATACGCCGTTTCAAACATACTTTAGACTATACTTTCTACACAAGATTCTGGAAAATCACCAATATTTTAGAAGAAACTTTTAAAATTTTGAAACGTCGAACGCAAAGCCAGAAATGAATACCTGAATTGATAGGAAGTAACCATGATAACCAAAGTAACGGCTTCTAATTCATCGAAAATAATGATTGAATGATTCTAAACGGCATAACGACGTGTTGGTATGACACTTGTTCCAAATTTTTACTTCTCCGACCTATATAATAGGAAGAGTATAGGAGTCGTGATTTTTGGCAGTTCGAGATTTTGATGAATCTTCCTACTAAACCCAAAAAACATAATTTTAAAAAAAGGTCTGTCTGAAAGCACGATAGCTTGAAAACGCGTACAAATTTTTGAGTGAAATTTTATATTTAAGTTTTTTATGAAAAAACCAGATTTAAATTCGTTAATGAGCTTTTTACAACCAGTGGTATCAAAACTTTACTGATTGAACTTTTTAGTTTTTTGCATTTATCATATAAACGGTAATATTTATTATAAAATATAAGTGTCATTATTGATCCTGGAATAATTTAGAACAAAATTACCCAAAACATTTTCTAAAATTATTAGCGGTTCATTTGTTATTATTAAAATTTGAATAATGATAAAATTCGTTATATTTCTCTGAAGCAAAGAAATAATGAGAATCATAATATGAAATTATATAATTATTACTTATATTTGAATATCACATGCAAATGTTCGTCAATTGTTTATCCAAAATAAATAATAATTATGTAGATTCTATCGTGTATGATATCAAACTTCTTCTGCGGGAATAATTCTAGTAGAAGTGTCAAATAGGATATTTAAACGACTGTTAATTGCTTTTTTACAAGTTATTTAAATGATATCTAGTTAAGTATGAATTTAAAGCTCCCGGGGAGATTAGCTTTGTAAAAATATACAGTAAATAATCAGCTACCATTTTTAAGTTACATTCCCGTCGGATGAATGTCAGAACTGTATGTTCTAATGAATAAAGACTCCAAAAATCTGGAAGAGGACTCTATTTTCAAAAATACTTATTTTATGTAAGGCCTCAATATAATAGCCATCTGTCACTTTAACAATGACAGCTGTCACTTTGGAAACGATAGCTGTCATTTTGAAATATGCTATTAATAGATGCGACACTCTACATTTATAAATAGTGATGTAAAACTGGCTATGAAATTTATGGTCGGGGAAGTGCTGTAGTGAGCACAACAGATTTTTGGTTATGAAATATGCAAATTCCAAATTAGTGTTAGATAAAGGATGTTCTTCGCTCTGATTTGAGTAGCCTACTCTTGAGTTGAAATTTCCTCCAATAATAGAGGAATGAGGCAGATAAACGTTACTGAGGACCAGAGTTGGGCAATACTTAAGTATTTTTGTACTTAAGTACCAATTTCTGGGTTTCACTGTACTTAAGACTGATACTGAAGTAGAAATATTTATTTTGTACTTAATACTTGAAAATTCTAAGTACTAAAATTATAACATGTACTTAAGACTTATTTTTTATTATTATTTGGAAAATACTTAAGTAATGTAAAAATACGTATCAGTATTGAAGTAAGAATAAAATTAAGATAATATTATATAGAAACAAGTTTGAGGGACTTTCATAGGTAAATTATAGTGAACAGGTAGGTGTTAGTTTTTATGGGTGTGTAAGTGCAAAAAATATCACAAAAATGTAAATCATGATTTAAATCGAGTAAATAAATTACGATTCAAATCAATCAAAATTTCTTATTAAAATACCTATCGGACTCATATAAAGTCAAATAAAATAAATAGAATTATCATCAAGTTATAACCTAACTCAAACTTTTATATAGGCAAATTAGTTTGGCCGCTCTCTGTGCCCAATTGGTTTCTCAGCTTTAAGTGGACTAGACCAAATAATACAAATAATTTTTATAAAAGTTATTAAATCCCACATACCAGTAATTGAAATTGGATCATAATAATAAAAAGTATAATGAAATAACAATAATATAAAAATTGGGTAGAAGCAAAATAAAAAATCGGGTTTTTTTGTTCAAATGAAAAAATGTGATTTAAATCCAAAAGAAATCTGATTTAAATGAAAAAAATCGACTTTTTTCCAATCCTATAAAAAAGTACTTATACTTGAGAAATACTTATTTATTAATATTTTTGTCGTGAAAAACTGGTACTTTGTACAAGTACTTTCAAGCTAAACTTGAAAAAGTACTTAGTAACAAGTATTATCACAGTTAAAACTGGTACTTATACTTAATTACTTTGGGTCCGGTGCTTGCCCAGCTCTGCTGAGGACTAAGTTTTGTTTATGCAATGTAGCACAAATCATGGTTAAATTCAAATTATTAATTTTGATGAATGTAAGTAGACCTCCAATTCCTCAGTCGAAACTTATTTCTTTGTTTGCTGGTTTTTGAAATATAATTATCATTGTGAAAAGTTTGGTAGTGAGTTAATTTCATTCTGTAGCTAAGTTTCGTTGAAACAAATAATGTTTTAAGATGGTTATTAACTCTTGTTTGAGGTTTAAGAGTCTTTCTCACTTTCACAAGCTATTTACGGCTCTTGTTTACGAGTGAGAGCTTCTTTCACTCCTATTTCCCACTCTTTTACACGGGGAATCTTTCGGCTCGAGCGCTTTCGCATCAAACGCTAAATACGTGAAAATCGCTATGAGCCGTACGCGTGCTGTGGCCATTTATTTTCTTCACCGTCGACGCCGTCTTCGACAACAAAAACTCCATCATTTCAGAATTTCTCTCCAATTTTTAACTACATTATTGCGGTCCTTATACGATTCGGTACTTTTGTTCCAAAGGACGAATCGGTTCCACACTGCATTTATCAGCAATTCGATATCTAAATCCATCTGAACTTTATGTCTATGTCACACCAAATAGTAAAGGTCCATTCACAACCGAATTTGAACATGGCACAATTTCATGCTAGCTTAAAATTCAAAGGTAAGCGTATGAGCTCAGTAGCAACCATTCACATCTAAATTTGTAGTCTGCGTACTTTACATTCGGATTGTAATGTTTGCAAAGTGCAAACTTTCACTTCAAGTCGCTAGCGAATTGACATGTGCATTGCATCTTCCGATGATTCAACATGTGTTTTTGACATTTAAAATCAAATAGAATAATAAAAGTCAAATGCAAACAGTGAATTGACGGTGATAAAGCTTGGTTTGATATTTCATTAATCGATCATTCTTTTTCTTTAATATGGACAGAGCCGGAACTAGGGTATTGGCCGCCCGTGGCGAATCATAAAATTGCGCCCCTATTTCTATGAATATGGGGCAAAAAAGATATAATACAAAAAATATATATACATATTCCTCAAACCAAATGGTGACATAATAGAAACCAAATTATAATCAATCAGGTACATTAAATACTACCAACATCTTAATATCTCTAATGAATCAAAAATCGATGTCATTATATAAAAAAATCTGCTGTGGCCACACCGTACTTCCTCGACCATAAATTTCCTGCGGCCAGTTTCATCACTGATTCAGAAATATGAAGTGTTGCATCAATTAATTGCATATTTCAAAGTGGCAGCTGTCATTGTCAAAGTGACATCTGTCATTGTCAAAGTGACAGCTGTCATTGTCAAAGGGATAACTGTCAATGTTAAAGTGACAGATGGCAGTTATATTTTAGTCCTTCATAAAATAAGTATTCTTGAAAATAAATAGTCCTTTTCTAGATTTTCGGAGTCTTCAGTTCATTGGAACAAACAGTTTTGACATTTGACCGCCGAGAATGTAATTTAAAGATGGTAACGTGGATTCTACTAATTAATATTCTTTCTTGATATCTACTAATGTTATCTCCCCGCGAGCTTCAAATTGATACCAAACTAGATATCATTTGAATAATTTGTAGAAGAAACAATTGATGATCGTTGAAATATCCTCTTTGACATTTCCACTACAATTACATATCTTCGCAACAGTTTTAATTTGATACCAAACACGATAGAGCTAAATTACATAATTTAAAAGAACAATTGACGAACGTCTGCATGTGATATCCGAATATGAGTGATAATAACTCTAATTTCTCATTATGATTCTCATTGTTTCTTTGCTTCAGAAAAACATAACGAATTTCATAAAAATTCGAATTTTAATAATGACAAATGAACCGCTGATAATTGCGAAAAATGTTTAGGATAAATGTTGTGCCAAATTATTCGAGGATCAATTCCAGTCAATTTACATTCTTTGATAAATATTGCCGTTTCTAAAAAAATCAGAAAGCTCCGTCAATAAAGTATTGGTACCACTGAAAGCTCACCTACTAACTTGAACCTAGCTTTTTGATGAAAAACTTGAATATGAAATTTCATTCAAAAATGCATGCGAACCGACAGACAGACCGACTTTTTTTAAAAACTATGGCTGGAACCACAAGCTCTGTTTTTGGCTATACTAAGAATGTTGTTTTAACAAGAGTTTCAAGCAATATAAAAGTTTCTAATTTTTTTAATAGCAATATCAAAATAAAATATAAAGATAAAAGATTAAGAAAATCTCCTATTAGAGCCAAAAACAGAGCTCGTGGTCCCAGCCTATATCTTTTGGATTCAGTGAGGTCTAAAACCAGAACTAATTAATTCTGAACAATAAATGGAAAGTTAAAAGTTAAAAATATATTCTTCTTTAACAAATCAATCGTAGCGGGTGGCTCGGCATTCCTGACACAATGCACGAAACGCAGAAGCTAGACTATTCGCTGATAGAACAGTGTACATCTCCAATACCCAATATAAACCCAAGTAAAATTTTATAGTTGACCTTAAGATGAGATGGGTAGCAGGTAGTATAACGGTATAAGCTTTCTCATCCAAATCCCGTCATGAAACATTTCTTGAAATAGTATTTGAATGATTTACTTAATGCGGTTCATAGAATTTTGCGCCCTCTAGGAGTCTGCGCCCGTGGCAGGGACCACCTTCGCCACGCCCTAGTTCCGGCACTGAATATGGACGAAAGATTATTAAATTCAGATTTATAAAGTTTGCTAACTTATTATATTCATTTACCTTATAACATTCTTCAATAAAAACTGAAATTCAAGTAAATAGATAACTGTAACTAATAACTATTCTTCATGCCCCGCAAGGAATTGACCACTAAATTTGAAAATATATTCTTTCAAACAAAAAGAAAAATAAAATATTTAATATTTGCATTATTTTGTACTTGTTTTCATAGATGGCACTACAAAATTTCAAGCAATGTTGAAAGTGGTTGTGAATGCTACAAATTTTAACCCTGCGTAATTTGAACTTCAAGTGCAAATTAAGCAGAGTCTAAAGTGGTTGTGAATGCAGCTTAACCATGAGTGTCTTCACTCATGGAACAAAAGAACTCACTTTCTCTGATTGAATACGCACCAATGAAAACATTAATCAAGCACAAAAAACATTAAACCAAGTGACAAAATGAAATGATGATGTAATGAATTAGAAGTTTCGAGAATAATGTTCAAGTAAATTTTGATCAGAATTGTACTTGATGCGATAAAAATTATGTTTGTCAGCAAAAATCGGAAGGAATAGGTTTCGCGCTTCCGCTGAGGGAGGCTGGAGGCAGTCTTCAATGAGTCTTCAATTGGTCTTCAAGTATTAAAGTTTAAAAGTCGTTACTTCCAAAGAAAAGTTGATAATAATTTTATTTTAGCCAAAAGTTTCAAGATTTGTTTTATTATAGTTCAGCAGAATAATATCAAGGTCCGTAATTAAATATTATATTAATTTTTGATGTAAAATAAAGAGAAAGACTTCGATCCCAAAAAGCTTCATTTGTTTAAGGTAGGAATGTTTATTATTGTGTTTCATATTCAAAATTTATATTTCAATTATTCATGTTCAAGTATTAATTGCGTAATTATTTTCAATCACTGCTATTGTTGTATTATAATTCTATAATTTTATTAAATATTGTTAAAAATATTCAGTTTTTTATTATTCAAATTGAATAACGCCTCCGTATTATGATATAAATTTAGAAATAATCATTTACTAGAAAATAATAAATTTTTGTAACAAAAACTTTGGTAATAATATTTAACAATTCCCAGATAAATAATAAGGTGAATGAGGGGAATTGTTACAATGAGTAGCATATGATGCGCATGAAGCTAGCTGTATTTTTTCGACAGTGACCATTAATAAAAATTCGAGGATCCGCTACTTTCATGAGTGTGAATACTTCTACTGTTTTACTTGCATCTCGAGATGCAAGAGTTCTGACGGCTCTCGCTCCCCGTGTGAAAGCTCCCATACAAATCTTTGCATTTCGATCTCACCTTGCCCTCGCTCGGGAGCGAGAGCTGTACGGCTCTCCGTGTGAAATAGGCTTAAGAGTTTTGAAAGTTAGCCACAATTGGTTATTTTGTGATAAAAAGAAACATCACAAGTCATCTTTTGAAAAATGAAATGTCAGTTATTCTATGAAAATCTTATTACAGAAAGAATAATTCACACTCCACATTATAGAATTTAAATAGAATTCGACGTGAATTTATGAGTCACTTTTATATAATCTAATTTTAATTTTACACGTAATAGATGGCTCTCAAAAATTTAATGTAAAACTTCCTTACACTTGAAATATATAATCAATTTCTGTTTTGAAATAACATAGTTTCCGGTGAAATAGCAAATCAATAAGGTATAAATGCATTTACTTCAACTAATCGTATTAATTGCAGAAAATTGATAGAATGAAACGTGGATAGCGAGGCTTCCAAAAAATTAAAGACTAGCCCGGATGTTCTCTGACAATTTACTTATTCTCAATTTATATTCCAATAGTGTGGTAGTGATAGACAATACAAACTTAACTATAGCTCGCGTCAAACGACGCTTATTTCGCTGCTAGATTACTTGCTTGGTTTCGCTGATGGGTTCCTAGCTTCAGTCATAATAGAACAAGCTACATATACTATAATGGATTTTCATCATTCAAATTCAATGCTTTCTCTGGTATCTCCCAAGAATCTAATCTTGGACCACTTTTGTCTATTCTTTTCATTAATGAATTTCTTGATTCGTTTACTTCTCAGTCATGCACTTCTGTACGCCGATGACATTAAAATTTACAATAGCATAGAATCAATTGATGATGCTATCGTTTTGCAAAGCAGTATTGACTTTTTAGTTCAGTGGTGCCACTATCAGAGGCGTCTCAAGCGGGGGTGCAAGGGATGCATGGCACCGAACATAATTCTTTAAAAATAAGACCAATTTCTTCAATAAAATATTTTATTAGAGCTAATCCACAATCAACAACCCATAATCCACCATTCTATTTTGGATTGCGATTAAAATTGTGGATTTTGGATCAGGAATTGTGGATTTTGGATTGGGATTAGGATTTTGGATTAGGATTAGGATTTTGGATTGGGATTGGATTTCTGGATTTTGGATTGGGATTGGAATTGGTATTGTGGATTATGAATTGGGATTAAATTTGTGGATTGTGGATTGGGATTGAAATTGTGGATTGGAATAAAGATTGTGGATTAGGAATATTGGGATTCAAATTGTGGATTGTGGATTAGGATTAAAATTTTGAATTGAGATTCAAATTATGGATTGGGATTAAAATTGTGGATTGTGGATTCTAATTGAGGATTGTGGATTGTGAAATGGGATTAAATTTGTGGATTATGGATTGGGACTGAAATTGTGGATTAGAATTAAGATTGTAGATTGGGAAAAAAATGTGGATTGGGATTCAAATTGTGGATTGCGATTAAAATTGAGGATTGTGGATTGGGATAGAAAAGAAAAGTACGGCGCAGAGAGGGAAGTAGAGGGAGGCGCAATTTATATATCTTTGCACCCCGGAGATAATTAGGCTAGAGCCGCCTCTGGCCACAATAATTCGCTTAGTTTAAATATTAATAAGTGTTGTACTGAGTTTTCCTATAATATGATAGACACGTGTCTTAACAAAAAAACAACAATAAAACATCTAGGTATTACTTTTACTTTCAATTTCGATTTCTCGATTTCATCAGCTAATAGAATTCTTGGTTTCATTATCCGCATATCATAGACATTTGATAATATCTCTCTTTTAAAAACTTTTTACTCTGCCTATGTCCTGAATAAACTTGAATATGCAGTACTGATATGGTATCCCACCTACAACTACAAGTCTCAAGCCATTGAACAAGTTCAGAGAAGATTCCTGAAATTGATACCGTTTAAATCCGATGGTATATACCCCGAAAGAGGAACTGATCAAGAAGCTTTATTGCAATGGCATTCTATGTCTTCACTAATCCATAGGCGCGAAACTAGTTGCGCCAAATTTCTTTAGCTACTATTTCACGACAAAGTCGACTCTCCATATCTACTCTCCAGACTATACCACTAGATAAAGGACAGCTGACTCGTCCGCCATTTTGGAGCCCACTGTCAGTTGTTTGCCATTGACCGATTTGTGAAGTTTAATATAATGTAATCAAATAATTGCAAACGATGGGCTGCTTTGGGTTCAATTGTATTAATCATTCAAGGCAAAGATTTAGATTTTACAGATGAGTAATATTTATTTCTCAATACATCATTTGAATGTAGAGACATGAATATATTCCGAACTACCTTGACTTAAATTTCAAGTTTAACTTATCGATTCAGTAATATTCTTGCCAATTGCACCGCTCTAGCTTAAATTTTAAGTTATACTTGAATATAAAATATCGAATCGAAATATTGACAGCAACTTTCATCTCACATTTGACTTTCAAGTTTTGATACGATATTATTCAGTTAAGCGATATCTAAAATTTAAGTAACAGCGGTGCAACTGGCCATTAATGATTTTCTACTAAACTGTCATAAATTCCCGAAGTGTTGCAGTATTGCAAATTATTTGTTAGAGCACTACACTGTTGTAAGAGAGGTTTGGAAATTATTGGCCAGTTGCACCACTGTCCCTTAAATTTTAAGTGTCGCTTATGGCCAGTTGTACCGCTTTAGCTTAAATTGTAAACTTCACTTAAACAAAAAATATCGATTCGGAATAATGACAGCAATATTTATATCACATTTGACTTTTCTGTCTTGATACGACATTGTTCAATTAAACGACACTTAAAATTTAAGGGACAGTGGTGCAATTGGTCACTAATTGAACAATATTGTATCAAGACATGAAAGTCAAATGTGACATAAACATTGCTGTCATTATTCCGATTCAATAATTTTTGTCCCAATGAAACTTAAAATTTAAGCTAGAGCGTTTGTACCACGGTACAAGACATAGTAGGTAACCTAACTCGCCCCGAAAATGCGTCCGCTGAGATGGTTATAGTTCGCGCTGTCGCCGCTAGAGACGCCTACATCAGTAAGGCCTGTTTTACAACAGTGTTTAATGTATAAATACACTAAACTTACAAAATTTTACGAAATCATTTATATATTGAAGTTAATCGTATATGTAATGTTTACAGCATATATTTTACTTTAAGTAAAAATTGATATACTTGTTAAATTAGTGTTGCATTGAGTAATATTTAATATTTAATTATTACCTATGCAAGAAACTCAGTTGGATAAATTCCGAGATCACATGCGATTAACAATAATTGAGAAATATTTGAACAACACATTAACAATGTGTTTAATCTTCAAGAATACATATAGATGATATGTTTTCAATTACAAGAAAATTGTTCGAACTTTCAATAAAGGAAACATGAAAACATAAGTTAAACAAAAATTAGATTCAGTTCAAAATATTATATTTCTATATTATACATAATGTTTCACAACGTAATAGTTTTTTCTGTATTAAGGGCACTTATATTTATTTTTAACAAATACACGTTATTTTAAATTATCTTATACTTAATTCATTAGCATTGTCAAAATTTAGATTTCATTTGAATGACTTGATACAAATTTACTTTGTGAGTAAATTTGAATGAGAATTAAATTCATTTATGAAACTGGACCTAGTTTAATAGTTATTTATACAAGTGAATTAAACCACTGTTTATTTGCGAGAAGAAAGTTCAAAATCACGAGCGCGTCCAGCGCGAGTGCTTTAATTCTTTGAGCAAATAAAGAAGTTTAATTCACGTGTTTGTATACATAATTTTATTCAATTGCTTTGTCCCAAAATTTCTATCATGTCAAGTGGAGCTCTAAAAACACTATATTTTATCTTACAACTCTCATATCCAGAATTACAATTCGGGACAAAACATTTTCCAGGCATTTTAATTGAATGTTCATTTGACACACGGCTATCACTTTATTAAATTATTATTTATTTACTATAATCTGACTGTATTCAACAACACAAACACTAAAATCAAACGCTTTTCAATTGGCAACTAGGCCCTAGATATCCGCCATCTTGAAACATTTCCTCTCACCTCTCACGTCCACATGCTTGACGCAGTCAGCGGACACATTTATAGTAGACCGGCAATGAGAGTTGTGGGGGCCTGGTTTGTACCAACTGGCCATAAGAATTTTGAAATTTCAAACAAAAATGAAACCACTAGCTACAATTCCAAATGTGCTAACAAAAAAAAAAATACAAGAAGCACGTAATTGTGTTTTATTTGCGTCGACAATATTCAACTTGTTTTGTCAGTGCTTCAATTGTTGCTACTATCACATTGGTGCTGCTACTGCTACCATCTTCTGGTTGGAGAGAGAGAGTAAGTATAATTTTTTTTAAATGTTGTGGATCCTTGGATTTGATTATGGAGTCAAGTTTCAGGAGGCTTAAGGATCAATCAAAGACAATTTTTCAATAAACATCTGAAAATGGTCCTTTATTTCTTCGCTAACTTCAGTTGTTGGTAGTTCTCTAATTATATAGCTCTGCATATTTCTTTCTACCAACATGTGCTTCACACTGTTGTGTTTAATGTTTAAATTTTCAATTACTGATGATGGACGCTAATTTAATCGTTCGAAACGTCCAAATAAAAAAGAGCACGAAATAAAGGACCATTTTCAAATGTTTTTGGAAAATTGCCTTTTATTGATCCCTGATTGATCCTTAAGCCTCCTGAAACTTGACTTCATAGTAAATATAATTTTGATCGAATTTTTATTTTATTTTTTGGCTTCTTGCCAAATTTTTTTTGCGACAGAGCTGTTGCTGACTGGAGGTGTCGTAACCTTCATCTCAGCCTCCCTTGGCGTTCACCCCCTTCCTTCGATAATCATTTAAAAAATGAGGCTATGATAATTACGTATATTACTTATATCTATAAAAATAAAACATGGAACTTGAGTATCATTTTATTTTACAAATGCAGTCTGGTCTTAACGTTATGACTTGAGTTCTAAACCTGATTCGATTACCGTCTTGATCAACCATTTTAAGAGTTTCAGAATTTATAATATGAGTATAATATGTGTATCGGAAGATAAACTATTTGATTTAAAATTTCTATACTTTTGATTCCCGACGGAGCACGTGGGAAGATCTCGTGTGATATGCAAATTTTTGCTATTCGAATATGAATTTGTGATTAGGCTACATTCAATAAATATTGCATTCACTTTAATAATTGATACAGATTCATGAAGCTTGTTAGCTTCCAATTTTTGTGGTTCCCTTATTATTTTTAATTTCACATTTGAGTGTAATACTTTTTGCTGTGATATTTACTTCAGTATCCGTGCTCAACTTCCCATTCAAGTAGTTATTTATCTTCTAGCTCGTTCGAGCCTATGGGAATAATTATCACGGTGTTATCAAAATAAAAATTATCTGTTTCCTCTATATTTGGAATGACATTAAAAACTGATTAGGCCAAGAGTATGATCCGATGCATCATTAATTATAATTGGGGGATAGAATGACTAATTGCAGGTTGAACTATGATAGTCAAACAGATACTAAATAGTTTTCACAATGGTTCATACTATTATAAGATTGATATCTTTTATGATTAGGTATATAGAATGGTACAATAGATTTTTTCAATATAAATAATGATCGTATTCGACTTACAAAACTGCCCCGTGGTAGAACGAATATAGCCAATATTAAAAATTGGAGTTCTTCGGTTTGTTTCGTAACTATTCGGCCGCCCTGCCCGCTGGCAGTTTTGTAAGCCGAATATGATATATCTCTTTCATCTCTTTCTATAAAGTGACATCATGCGCCTAAGAATCTGCGCATATTAAGTTAAATGGCGACAACGCGCGCTAAATGTCAGATGCGAAGTTAGAGTATTTAATTTACTTGTATTTAAACAAAATTGTATTAGTGAATATGGTTCTAAAATGTTGTGTGCCTTTTTGTAAAAATGACACATAGACACCAAATGTGCCTTTGTACAACTTTACAAAAGATACCAAGTTAAGAAAGATTTGAATTCATAAAATAAGACGTGATACTGTGAGAAGTAAACGAATTCCTAGATCTTTTGTAGTCAGCCAGCACACAAAAGTAAGTATGAAGTGAAAAAATATTTTATCAAGACTACAAGACTGTAATTTGTAGCCCCGGAGAAAACTTGACTTGACTGACATTTTAGTTTTAAAGAAAACTTTAACCTTATTTATTGTAAAGTTTTTTTGAACCTTTTAATGACTTTTCTCCAACCAGGGCCGTCTTTAGTCTATTGGAGGCCCTGGGCACTTGAAATAATGGGGCCCTATGCCCTTTGTAATCGAATTGGCTCACTTGAGTGGGTCACGTTTCGTTTTATGTCTCTATTTGCTACTTAAAACCTGAAATAATTCAAGCTTGTAGACAAGAAGGCAATTGCCATTGTTTGGTAGGGCCCCTGTTCATTGGAATACCAAAAAAACTCATCAGTATCATATACTTATAGTTCGTAGCTATTGTTTTATTTTCAGAAAAGCAATATATTTATAAGTAATATTGGTTAGTGATCTGTCAGAGACTAAGGGGCCCAATGGATCGCGGGGCTCTGGTCACTTGCCCAGAATGCCCAATGGGAGAGATGGGCCTGTCTCCAACACTGTTTTGGAATTTGCATATTCCATAACTAAAAATTAAGTTGGGACGAATGACATTCCAAAAAACCGTTTAGAATGATTCCGTATGCCGTTCAGAATGATTCTGTAAGCCTTTTGAATCATTTCGACGAATCAGAAGCTGTTAGTTTGGCTACTACCATGGTTACTTCCTAACAATTCAAGTATTCATATCTGGATTTGACGTTTGACATTTAATAATTTTTTAAGTTTCCTCTGAAATATTGGTGAGTTTCCAAAACCTTGTTAGAGAAAGTATAGTCTACAACATGTTTGAAATGGCGTATTCCACACTCGCGAACCGTAATCCTCGCCTTCGGCTCGGTTTACAAACTTTTCGCTCGTTCAGAATATAGGCCATTCCAATACTTATTGTAGAATATACTATTCTCACATTGTCTATTTGAAATTTCAAAAGCCAATAATTCAGTTTACAAAGTTGTGTTGTCAAACTGAAATTTATCCCAAGAAAAATAAAATGCTAGAGTGTAATTCGGCGAGATAATTTAACGACATTTTATTTATGAAAAAGTTTATTTAAATGTACAATTATCATACATCGTTTCATTTGACATATTTTACTACGTATTCTTTATAATTTTCTCCATCAATTCTTCGCATACTTCAAGTCCAATCTAGCAAAATATTTGAAATTTGACATACCGTTGTATCTCTTTCTAATACATAATTCTGGTGTTCACAAAATACGATGAACTGTCTCCAAATGCATGATTTATTGTTTTTTGTATTTATAGACATAATTTACTTAATATTTTCTTCGGAAATATTCCAAATTCTGTTTATTTTGCAGTTTAAGCATGGATAAGTTATGCAAATGACATAAATATAGTGAGTGTTTTGATTTGGTTGCTAGGAGAAAGGTAAATAACGTTTATCTAACTCCGTTTTGAAAAGTTGAATTTTACATCAATTTCTGACGTTATGAAACGTCCCATTTTTCATAACTGTCCTGCAACAGTTGCGTAAAGTAGTTACGTAATGACTTTACATAACTGGCCATGTTTCAGAGCTAATCAATTATACTTATCTGCGTACAATTAAAAGAATGATTTATTATTTATAATATGCAGCATTGACAGAGTTTTTAATATCGAAGGGTACTATATCACTCAGGATATCACTGCTTGAGTACATTTTTAAAAACTATTTTGACGTTTTGTGGAAATTGGATATTTGTTTATTTCAGTGCACTTTTGTTTCTTTAGTAAAAATAGATGGTCATGAATCACAGTCATCAGAAGATTTTGTGATGTAACGTGAGAGATGTTCTCATTCAAAAATATAGATAAAATTATTCTGACGGAATTAGATAAAATTTTGTACAGAATACGTTATGAAAAGCCATATTGTTTGACTCACGTAAAACAATATGGCACTTTTCATAACTAATTATGTAAATAACTATTTATCACTTGCAAAAAGTTACCTTCTTTTTTATCCGCTGTCAAAACGATAATAGTATATTTCGATACAAGTACGGAATGGAGATCATTCCATGCGAATATGAGTAATTCAGCCATGAGACGAAGTGGAGTGGCAGAATTCACATGAGCATGGAATAAGCGATCCGCACGAGTGGCGGATATTATTTTTTCTATAGTCAAAGGTGTCTGCGGAAATATCTATAATCAAAATATGCCGTTTTTTGAGAAAGAATGTTTTTCATTGATCTTATTCCAATTCATCAAACATTGACAAAATTACTCTTATTGACTCCATTGTGGAGAGGAATGATAAGAAGATCAAAAAGAAATAAAATTATGACAGCCATGAAACAGTTTTTTCGCGACGCCACGCGGCCTCTAAGCGTGCGGAATGACCTCTATTCCGCACGCTACAGCGTGTGGAATGGGTATCATTCTATGGTGGCTGTAGAAATTTTTTTTTATATATGGCTTACTTTATATTGGGGTGGAATTATCGGCTTAATAATCGCAGACCCCATGCGCATATTTTCTATCTCGTTTAAAAAAAAGGTCTATTGCTTCCAAAATATGAATATAAAAATAGTTGATCAGTTCTGTTGGTGGTACCAGGTTTCCGAAACTGTCAAAATATTTTCTCAAATCATTACCTTTTGTATAGGCAATTCAATGCAGCTCTGGCCCATCAATGTTATCTAAATTAATTATCGGATACTCATGTTACTATATTTTCTTTGGTAATTTATTATTTTTCTCTGAAAAATGGAACACCCAATTCTTCAAAATATTTTTCAAGTTCTATGTTACTCAAAGGCCATGATTGTAATTTTATTGGTAGTTTTTCTATTGATCTAAAAACGTATAAATAACATGTATTTCATATATATATATATATATATATATATATATATATATATATATATATATATATATATATATATATATATATATATATATATATATATATATATATATATATATATATATATATATATATATATATATATATATATATATATATATATATATATATATATATATATATATATATATATATATATATATATATATATATATATATATATATATATATATATATATATATATATATATATATATATATATATATATATATATATATATATATATATATATATATATATATATAAATGAAAAATAGCGTTACTATCTTTGTATGATACTGGCTTCCGCAATGCACCGCCTCCATTATGCTTTGTTGTTTGCTATTCTTCTCCAGTTATTCAGTCCTATAGTTTTCACATCTTTCATCACATTATCCTTCCATCTCTCTCTTGGCCGTCCTGGTGGTCTTTTCCCTTTTCCTTGACAATTGCAACACAAACATTTTCTCTATAAGTTTATTTTGGTTCATTCTTTTCAAGTGGCCTAGCCATCTCAATCTGTGCTTGTTTTAGCTATTGCCGCTAGTTTGGGTTTGTTATACAGCTGTTGTAGATCGAAGTTCATTCTGGATTGCCATTCGTCTTCTTCTTCTACTGACCCAAATATTTTTCGAAATATTTTCCTCTCAAATTTGAACAGGTTATTTCCATCTTCTTTCTTGAGTACCTATTAAGTTTTCGACTCTGTGAGGCACACTGGTCTTATGAGGGTTTTATAGATTTTGATCGTTTTAGAAAGGTTGCGTGATTTTAAAACATGGTGTAAAGCAAAATATAATTTATTGATTGAATGAATTCTTAGCTTAATCTCTTGACCTTGGTCATTTTTTCATCGTGTGTTCTTCACGGAATCAAACATTGCTCTATATTTGTTTTTCATTCCATGTATTTACAAAAAATATTATACAAAATATACAACTTCTGCTTTACAAAACAGTGATTATGAAACTCTGAAACTGAGTAATTTTTCGTCTGGTTCTGACAAATGTTTTTCACCGACTGTCGCTTATCGATGACTACAGATAAGAACAAACACGTTTTTAGCCACCCACCTAAGTAGGGGTGACGCCAACAAGTCGGTACAAGTTCGTAAGGAACCATATACCGACAGAGTTCTCAGAACACTTGACATAAATATAAACATGAACAATAAATTGAAAATATACACGATGGGACCGAACCGATCTTCTACTACTGCTATTAGATATTCATCAACATTAATGGTTTGTGCCCCTGTTCCGTGATGCCTCGTTATTTCCATCATTTTAGTCTTGTTGATGGTAAAGTCCTAAGCTCAATGCTGCTTGTTTAAAGTTTTCAGTAACTTCTATAAGATTATTAATATCTCTGCTCATTATTATCACGTCGTCCACATATGCTAATATTAAATGGGTTTTGGTGATCACAGTTCTAGCTGTGTTCATGTTGAACTCGCGGAGAACTCTCTCAAATGCCAGATTAAATAGGGTTGGAGCTAAAGAGGCAGCTTATTTCAATTCTGTGTAGGCTGAAAAAGGCTGGAGCGCTCGTTTCGAATTCGTACTAAGTTGCTCTGGTTATCTGTTGCTATTTTGAGAAGTTTAACTCAACTGGTATTACAAGCTCTACTAGCTCTGTCCACAGCTTAAGCAGTTTTAAAGTCGATACACAGAATAGCGCATTTTTCTATAAATTGCTGTAACACAAAAATATTGTTTATTGTACTTTTCAGTTTACTTGACACTTTTCACACTTTTGTGCTGTCGTATTTGTGAAAATCGTGAGCACTATATTCAATAGATTAATTCTCCTGTAGTTTGCACATTCCAAATGGTCTCTCTTTTTAATTTTTTTTTTTGTACTATCGGGCCTAAGAAGACAAACGTTACTCTGATTTACACAATAGTAGTATATTAATTATTTTTTAACTTAATAAATCTTACAACATTGACACAAAACTGATATCTACTTTTAAAAAGAAACCGAACTACGTTAGACCACATTTTGAACTGATCTTCTCTAAATGAATGTCAAAAGATTATTCTCCCAACTTTCTTGAATAAGTATCGTTTTTGGAAAATTTTCTCCTACTTTCTAAGTTACGGGAGGGATTCTTGCCTTTCTGATTGGCTAAGTGAATTGAGAAAGTATTCCAAGGCAAGTGGTAACGAAGTTTGCAAGGACGACTCACTAGCCCAGGCGATAACTTTCTCTAAGCTAACTTATCCTAAAAATATACCTGACTAATTGCGGGATCATGCATATATTTCAAAGGCCGAAACTCAAATGTAGAAAGCGATAATAAATTTTATAACTATTCACTAATAAACAGGATCCCGACTATTTGCCAAACGTGGGAATCTCCCAAAAACGATTTCCCCTAATTTTTATTGTCAAAACTTTATTAACTAGTAAGTCGCTTGTAACGTCATAGAAACTGTTGGAATTAGTAGAAGCTTTTATATTGCAATTTTATCAACAGTAATTACACAAGAGCTTTTTATTTTGCTGGATAAATTTCTGTTTTCACAAAACCTTGTTACCTAGCAATTTGACAAGAAAACTGTTCTAATAAAATCACGACACCGAAGGTGGAGTGATTTTATTTTTTGAACAGTTTTCGAGTCAAATTGCTGTCAGGTTACAAGGTTGAGTTGTCAAACTGAAATTTATCCCAGGAAAAATAAAATGCTAGAGTGTAATTAGGCGAGATAATTTAACGACATTTTATTTATGAAAAAGTTTATTTAAATGTGCAATTATTGAGAGTACAATTATCATACATCGTTTCATTTGACGTATTCCACTACGTATTCCTTATAATTTTCTACATCAACTCTTCGCATACTAAGTCCAATCTAGCAAAATATTTGAAATTTGACATACCGTTGTACTTCTTTTTAATACATAATTCTGGTTTTCACAAAATACGATGAATTGTCTTCAGATTCATGATTTATTGTTTTTTGTATTTATAGACACACTTTACTTAATATTTTCTTTTATATTTTCTTCGGAAATATTCCAAATTCTGTTTATTTTGCAGTTTAAGCATGGACAAATAATGCAAATGACATAAATATAGTGAGTGTTTTGAGTTGGTTGCTAGGAGAAAGGTAAATAACGTTTTATCACTTGCAAAAAGTTACCTTCCTTTTTATCCGCTGTCAAAACGACAAAATTGTTTTTTATATATGGCTCACTTTATATTGGAGTGGAATTATCATAAAAGTTTTCGATATGAATTTAGAAGAGTTTTATTACTCACTAGCTGTCACCTACTGCTTTGCCCATGCATTGAAATCAATAGAAAAAAAAATGAAAAATTGACTGCTGAACTTGAGAAAGCCGCGCTAGCTCCATGACTTGTTGTTTTATTTTATGGTTAATTTATCCAATTGTTTTTTTTTTTTAATTGACTACAACATTCTTTCGAAATTCAGGCTCTACCCACGGTAACTTTTCGAAGTCAAAGAAAAAAAATAATAATTAATTGCAGCACTCGAGAGAGCCTCACCTGCGCAGCGATAAATTTTTCAAATTAATGAAGAAAAAAAAATTGCTTAATCCAGTAGGCAGAGCCCGCGGTATCTGTTTGAAATTATTAAAAAAAAATAATAATTGAATGCAGCACCCGGAGAAACTGCAGGCTGCAATAGCGGTATGTAATTTTTAAAATCAATGGAAAAAGACAATAATTGACTGCAGTACTGAGGCAAACTGTAAGCTTCGCTCGCGGCAGCCCTGTTCTATAGATATTTTCTGTTGTTTTATTCTAGAATTGACTTTCTCATAAACATATAATAATAGTCGCCAATTCTCCGTACAAAAATATTGGAGTGTCCCAATTTACTCCCTTACAGATGCAACTTCAAAAAATGTGTTCTTAGTGGTTATCTATGTCATTTTAAAAAGACAATGTCAAAACTTCTGTTCTTCAGGTCCAGCGGTTTGGTCTGTGCGTTGTCTGTCAAGTAATAAGTATTTTACTTTGATGATACTAGAGTAGATTCGACCTTCAACAAAATTCATTGAATGATGCGTGAATGAACAGTTATCCAATACGACTCGCGCGCCACCTATTGCACGTTATTATTACTGTCTTAAAATTTCATGTTTGTACCAAAAACATCCCTACAAAGTTTCATCTCAATTGGATGAACGATACGCAAACGAACAAATACGACTCGTGCGCCCTATATTGCAGGTTAAAGGTACTGTGCTGGAAAGGGAAAAATCTACAACTTTACAAAGTGTCAATTCAATCAGATGAACGATGCATATTGTACGTTAACGGTACTATGTTGGGAATCTTAACGCGAGTGCTATCAGCAACTTCACAAAGTTTTAACTCAATCGGATGAACGATGAGCGAACGAACAAATATAACTTGTGCGTCACTTAGTGTACCTTAATGGTACTATATTAAAAATCTTAATGTCCGACTAGTTTATTATTGTTGTCATAATAACATTGTTTTCAGGGTAGTTACGTAACAAATAATACCCGAGGGCATTATTTTGAAAAATAACAAACAAGTTTCCTAGTTACAGTAAGTAACTAGAGTAATTTCTCTGACAGAAATCACAATGACAGGACATACATTGCTAAAAATTTTGATTGAAATACAACAAAAGTTGGACATTAAACATTGAAGGCACCACGGGAGTTGGACAGACAATAATGCCTTCGGTCAACGTACACATTTCGGGCCAGAGGCCCTCGGAAAGTACACTGTCGACCTCAGGCATTATTGTCCTTTTAACACCCTTGATACCTTAATTACTATAACGCAACAGCTATAGAAAGTTTTAACTTAATCAATTCAGCCGTTTTAGAGATTAATCCAGGCAGACAAATAGGCAGACACAGACAGACAAAATTAAAAAACTCGTTTTTGAGTTTAGTATTTTGCAAATAACCATATGAGCTTGAGAAAAAGTCTTTATTACGAAATCACAAAAAAACGCTTTAATTTTATTTATTTGAACAGATTATAATTTATGAATATGGTTTAGTTTGCGATTTACTGAAACCGAAAAACATTGTTTGAGAATAGCTTGAGAAGAAGACATGTCAAAAATGTTGGTGCATGTACAGGAAGCATAGACAAAGTATAGGGAGTGTTGAAAAAAAATGGTATATTGTAATCAGAATGCTGGGAACAATCAACAATAACAAAAGTCGGCTTCGCTGACGTTTTTCGTTTAGGAACCATAAAATTCATAGATAAGGTTCTGTCCCACCCCTATACCAAATGCATTTCAAAGGCGGCAAATATATCTGCGTGCGCATTCTGTTTTGAATCAACAAGTAATCTTCTATCTTTATCTCTCCTTTGTCAGTGCTACTGACAATCTCTTCTATCTCTACCACATGGTCATTTTATGTTTTGAACCTCTTCCGTCTTCGACTTTCAGACTTTTAGTTTTAGTTAGTTCATGGCAGTGGTTGGAGTGTGATGTGTTTTGTGAAAAATGAAGATGGAAATTAATTTTTCTAATATTGTGTTTTCGAAATATATGATAAGTATTCCCAAAAATACAAGAGTTCAAGTATTAGAAAATGTGAGTAATATATATTTTTTTAATAATAGTTATATGAAAATTGCTGGTTTTGGCTATTATCTTATTGTTATTTCTGTATGAGAGATTATTTTAATTGAAGATGTTTGTATATAATATTTTTAAGGAATATTTGACTTGTCAATGTGAGAAAAGTTCAATGCTCTGGTCACATTTAAATACTAAAATATCCTCAACTTTTGATCCAACTAATAAATACATTATTCGCTAATGAAGCAGCAAAAAACTGCCTCATCAACATTATCATGTCGACACATATTTCTTCGAAATGAAACTAAAGTTTTGCAGTGATAGTTATTTACAATTGCACGTTTGCCGCATACTTGAATATTTTTGCGTTCTAAGTGAATCAAAATGTTGTTTTTAGAGAAATAAGCTAAGAGTATTTAACGTTCTTTTTATATGATAAGTTGGAAAGTTACTTCCTCACTTGAAATATTGATACATATACGTATGACGTAGCTTGGAAACAATTGAACTGAAATAAGTTAGGCCCGTATTGTTGCAGAATTATAAAAGTAGGTTTGATCGATGATTAACTTGTTATATTTAATGTTATTTTTTTCCAAACAGTTTATTCAATGAAGCACTAAAGTTTATTATGGTATTGATATAAAAATGAACATAACCAAATTTTGCACACAAATCATTTGGAATTCCTGAGATTTTATCCGTATAGTAATTTCATTGGGTAATCGTCATCCGAACTGACAACTGAATACTATTGTTGTGTGTTCAAGGGCACACCCCAACTCGGCACACTTAATCTCCCAATGGGACATCAGTTATGACTATGAGCATATCTTGAACAAGTGTTTGCAGAAAAACCTACTCTTATTAGTCTTATTATCGACTAAACACCTAAGATAAATATAAATTGAAATGTTTGTTTTGTAGCTGTTTATTATCAACCTAACAGTTCGACCAACAACATCAAAGATATCAACTATCGAGCCCACGGCAAGGGAGCCCAGAGCACAAATTGACTTTTAGATTCAACAAATATCCAAATTAATTGATCAGTAAAAGTGGCTGAAAACAAATTCACTGGAATTTAACTGCTACACGTTTAAAAAGTGATAAAACTGGGACTCTAGAAAGACTTACTTTATGTATCGTTTGCAATGCGGAAAATACCTATTTAAAACGCACGGCAACATGAAAAATTGATTTCATTTTATTTAAAAACACTAAAGTACCCAGTTCTCTTTTTGTTCAGGTACCTGAATCATTTCATTAGCATCAGAGACTACCTGCAAGTGTGCCGGGTGGAAATCGCTGCAGGTATATATATCTGCGGTACTCGTATTTGTTGAATTGAGGAGTCATTATCACAGACAACCTGTAAATGTGCCGAGTTGGGAATCGCCGGTGTTCAACGCAGACTAGAGGAGAATTACCGATAACTGGCAATAATTTCCGATCAAGAATGT
Organism: Dromius quadrimaculatus; assembly: GCA_963989225.1. NCBI lineage: Eukaryota > Metazoa > Arthropoda > Insecta > Coleoptera > Carabidae > Dromius > Dromius quadrimaculatus. Next base: position 52,004,452 of record OZ022325.1, on the reverse strand, counting down.
ATATAATTGTAATCTTGGTATGCCTGATAATGAAAGCAATGTGGATCAGAGTCGAACTTTTTAGCTCTTACATATTATGTAAACAGCTGAAAATCTAGTAAATCGGCTTTTCAACCTCGTACATTCATCAAGCATTTAAAATGTCATAGAATCAAAAATAAGTCATATCAAATGAGTGTGAATCTAGCAGAAATTTGTTGATTTGAACATTTTTGAATTAATTAAATACCAATGTGTCTACTTTCCACTTAGCACATCCAATGTAGTCACATTATGCTATAAAATGTTGTCCGCAATGAAAAATCATGTTATAAAATTTCTATGTCAAAATTCCGTACATAATTGTACGAGCTGATCGTGTACTCATATCTCGTACAGCAAACGCCCACTTTATTCCAAACTTAGCATATTACTGTCAGCGCCATCTATCCGCGGTCTAGGTACCTACTGTTAAATTTTACACAAAAATTTTCTTGGGATTGATTTATGATTCAAGTTTTCATGATTCAAATATGAGAAATATGAATTGAATCACAAATCACAAATTGAATAAATACGAGTAAAAATAAATGAAATACGATCACAGAATTTGGAGTAATGATAATATTTTTATATTTCAACATTTATATACAATAGCAAATAGTCTTGCATCTGGAAATAATCCAATTACATTATTCAAAAAACTATATATAGATATAGTTCATCAAAATCACAAAAATGATGTCCGCCTGTCTGTCCGTTTAGGATTCCTTTTTAATCTCGTGTTTTCTACATAGAGAAAATGAAATCGCGATATTGTATTACGAAGCAGTTCTTGTAAAACATGACATTCTGCGTCGCAAACTAATGTAGGTGTTTTTTCGATAAAATCCATAATTCTTGAGTTTGGGGCTTTCCTCTGGTATTCATTTGGTAAATATTTCGTATGTTTCTCTCCAAGTTCCTGCATTATCAAAAGTGTATTCTCATGGAAGTTAGAATTTTGTGTTGAATAGAGCTCTACACATTTTCAGATATAAATTAAGTTTCATATTTTATGGGATTTTTCTGGTACCCTGAATAGATGCTGCTTCGTTTATGAATTTTCGTAAATTGAGACGTTTTGCGGTGAGAATTGCTCTTGGCGTTTCTTGATGAAATCTACACTTCAAAATTTGAGTAATTTCTTTGTTGTCCCTATGTATACATATCTTTCTGTTTTTTCTTATGAAGGATCATCAATGTGACATTTTATTCCTATTTTTCAAGTTTGTCTTGATTTTGACGGTATTCTGCTACAAAAGAGTGATTCAAATTCCAGACCAATTTTGATTGAGGAATACAATGTAAGAATGAACTGACATTTTCTCCTAAACAAGCAAGGCAACGGTACTAAAAATACACAAATTGTATGTTAACATCTTATTTATTCATGTGACATTCAAAATCACTTCCCACCATAATTGACACTTAGGACTCTTTGCAGCTCACTTTGAAACAAATTCAAGCCAAACAATTCAAAAATGAAATCACTTGATCATAAATCTCTAATAGTTCCATAGGACCGCGTATAGATGGCAGGAGACTAATATAATAAATTCAAATCATATTCTCGTTTCGCTAGCCTGGCAGCAAACCACAAATTTCGTATTTTTACGAGGAATCTCGTACGGTTGGCAAGCCTGATATAGATGAGCCTTAGAGTATATTGCGCATTGGACTTACTGCGCATTATCTGTCTCTTATCATTTCTTACTATTTTGTGCTAATGTCTGTATTTCTATTAAACATAACGCGCGCAAACTTCTTGAAGTCGAGACGCAAAATGCCAACCGGCAAATTTATTTCGATAAACATTGCACATTCAATATATCAGTGACGCCGTGAACAGGCTAGTGCGAGTTGATAGATAAAAAGTTGAGCAGGATCTTGTATGAAAATGCTAATATTACTAATATTCACATAGTAATTCATTGGAAATCACAACTGAACAAATTATTTTCATTCCAAGATTCATCTGTCACATTATTATATTTGATGTGCTGCAGTTGGATGGTCACTTTCCTCACAATTGCGATCGCTTCAATTAGCTTCAAATAATTGGCTCAATGCCCTATCCAATTATTTATACAGATTAGTGCGCACTGTAGCTCTCAAATAGAAATTCTTCCGGTTTGACGTATTCGCATTGGATAAAAGGTTGGTAGGAGTTGAAATAACACTTATCTCTTCTTATTCTCGGAAAACCGCGTAATTTTAAAAACTTACGAATTTAAAATACGACTTGATTAAACAGAAGTAAGAAACGCAGTGATAAATAAATGTCTGCAATTATTGAATTTCAAGCTTTTATGGTTATTTCGTATTAAAAATTATTTAATATTTTGATAAACCCCACTGCCAAATGGGGATATACTGTTTGAGCACGGCGGTCAGTTTTGTCCTAATCCCATAGGCCATTTGAGCAGTATTCTGTTAATCCCTATATACCGTTTAAGCAAAGTTCATTACTTCAATCTTTTAATCCCAAATAAATGTTTCTTCTCTAAATGCCAAAAATATTTACACTTTCTTACAACTAACATAATTAATTTTATTGAAAACTCGTCATATTTATTTATTTACCGCGGTAAAATCCCGTTGGCAAGCGATTTATCGCGATAAATTGTCTGCCATGGAGAAACTATACAGTTTTAATATAAACAAACAATCGGTTTCCAAAAATGTCAAAATTCAATCGTTTGGGAGATGCATTTTTGAGGAAATTTGTAATGAAATTGGAAACAAGAAGTCTGTAAATACAAAAAAAAAATGTCAAAATATTATATGGAGACAATTTAGTGCATTTTGCAATAAAAATGCTTAGTAGTTGCAGCCAACATCATTTAATAAGTACTTATAATAGCAATTTCATTCGAGAAATAATCTCCACAAATACCACTCGCGACTTTAATTTTATCATAATTTTTTTTTTTCAAACATTCTTCACCTTTAAGCAACATCCTTCGAGTCATCTGCTCAGATTAAACCCTCGAGCTACGCTCTCATGATTTAATCGGACAGTTGACTCTCACGATGTTGCTAGGTGTAAAATGTTTTCAAGAAAAATTTATTCATAAAATTACAGTCTCTAGTGATATTATATACGATTATTTCAGTAAAGAACAAATAAAAAACAATAAATAAATGAAAAAATCCGCTTGATAAACAAATGACAGCAAAATAAAATCAAAGTACCAATTCTTATTTGTAAAGACTCTAAAAATTGTCATTCCAACTGATGCCAAACCATCGAAATGGTGGCCTCCATGTAATGCAGATTCTTGCAATGCGCAATAGGACATCAGAGCTCCTGTTTCCTGTTGTATGTTGATTTCAGTGTGTTTAGTGCACACATCTGAATTCAAACTTGGTATCATTATTTGCGTGCACTGCATATTTTTCCAAAATGCAAGCATAACGTGATAATATAAAATCACAATTATATGTGGACATATTCTTTCGAAAAAAAAATCACTGTTCTGGTGCCATTGACAAATTGTCAAAAGTAAGTTTTCTGCGAGAAATCGTTTCTAAATGAAAAAATCTGACGCGGAAATCACGTGAGTTACTTGTACATAATAATTTCAACATTATACATTTGACGGGTTTTGGGATTTGCGAGCTACGAACGTACACATATACGTACATACGTACCGACACCAAGCCGAAAATAGTCAAAATGGATTCATGGATGCTCAAAACGGATATTTCCAAATCTCGAAATGTGAATTTAATCGGTTTCACAATATTTCCTCGTACTTTATACAAATAAGTACAAAGGACTCAGTTTTTAGGCAATAGCTCAAATACTTCAACAGATATTGGCAATTTGAGAACAGAATGTAAGAGAGGGAGAAATTTCCATTAAAAAAAATTCCCACTCCCGAAACTATCTTGATTATAGTTTTAATTCAGTGTTGAAAATAGGTCTCCGCACTCTCCGCACGCCGCACGGGCATTATGGCAGAGTACAACGCCTCTAGAGAGAAAAATGTAAATAGAATATTTTTCAGGTGATCTTAACAAGAAAGGTGATTATATAGCTTCTCATTTTTTTGTATAAATCTGTTGAATTTTACTTTTTTGGGATTGATATGTCATAAATACTTCATGAACATTTTTTACCTATGTAGATATATGGGTAGTTTGATATATTCTTGTGGAACAGATTTTGCCGAAATGTTTTTTCTGTTAACTTCTCTAGTTCTTCAAATTTATAATTAAATACGCATTTTTTTCAAATGTTATTTTCATAATTGACAACAGAACATAACAATTTCAACATCAACCAAAATTTACAATCGCGATGTCTTGGAAATGAATAAATAAAAACTTTGTTATTCTAATTCTTTCGTGATGATCACCTAAAAAAAGTTGAGTGCATCTTGAGCAAGAGTGGTTTTTTTGGTTTTACCTAAATTCGATGAAAAAGATTATCTTTACGGCCTTGATACACAAATTACTATTCTAATTAATATGTAATGTTATTAAATCAATTTTTTAAATTAATTTTTAAGCCATATTAAAGTATGTTTTGTAAACAAATAGTGTAGTTGAATGCTTTATTTTTATTTTTTATAATTAGTTATGAAAAGTGCCATATTGTTTGACGAAACTTACTATTTGCCAAAACGAGCTTAGCGAGTTTTGCAAATTACGTGAGTCAAACAATATGGCTTTTCATAACGTATTCTGTACAAAATTTTATCTAATTCCGTCAGAATAATTTTTAGAAATGTACTCAAGCAGTGATATCCTGAGTGATATAGTATTCTTTGATATTAAAGACTCTGCCAATGCTACATACTGTAAATAATAAATCATTCTTTTAATTGTTCGCAGATAAGTATAATTGATTAGCTCTGAAACATGGCCAGTTATGTAAAGTCATTACGTAACTACTGTACGCAACTGTTGCATGACTGTTATGAAAAATGGAACGTTGCATAACGTCAGAAATTGATGTACAATTTGACTTTTCAAAATGGAATTAGATGAAAGAAATTGGACACTGCCATATACTATTGATTTGTATTTTTTGTAGAGTGAATAAATAAAGCTCTAATCTGAATTTGTTTGGAACAAATTTTGAACTTAATAAACAATCAAATTATTAATAAATCTATTTTTTTTTTTTTATGATATAGAGAATTGCCAATAACGAATTAAAAAGCAAAAAAATTATTTATTTATAATTTGAAAAATGGAAATATCAAAAAACAATCATAAACAATAAATTTTTCTTTAATAATATCATTTTTCGAATAGTCATATTATATAACAAATGTCTTGTGAAAAATTGCTTGAAAAACTTCAAAAATCAGTTATTTATATTGTTGTCGGACATGAAACAAGTAATAACATTACATATCAACTTGAAAGTTTCTTTTACAACCGATTTACAACATTCATTTGATTTCATATTTTCAAAATTAATAATTCACAAGATAATCAAGTTTTAAATTTATTGAGTATACATATAAGGAAAGTAAAATTTATATCTAGATGTGTTATTGGATTTTTTTTTTTAAATTATCAATGGGATTGGATGTTGAAGAAACGGGTTTAGGACGTTTCAGCGCCGCCGGTCCGGCGCGGCCGTTTCGTTACCGAGTCAGTTAAGCACTGGCCGGTCTGCAACCAGCCAGATCAACGCCGCATATGAATAGAGCATTGATTAATACTTGAACAATAAATTTAAGCTCGACGTGTGGAATCTTGCGTAACTTGAAACAGTGGTTTTGTCCCCAACCGGCGGTGCTTCGCACAGAAACAAGCGGGTGGGCTTTGCTCGCTCTGACCGACTTCGACGTGTGGAATCTTGCGTAACTTGAACCAGTGGTTTTGTTTTCAACTGATGGTGCTTCGCACCAAAACCAATTGGCAGGTTTCGCCCGCTCGGACTGAGCTCGATGTGTGAAATCTTGCGTAATTTGAAACAGTGGTTTTGTTTTGAACCGGCGCTGAATCGCTCGGCGTTGAACCGGCTGGCGCTGAACTGGCCGGCGACGAATCGACGTCGCTGAACGGTCCCATTTCCTTAAAAAACTCTGATTAAGAATAGCCTAGCTTTTAAAATAACCAGTTAAAAAAAAATACTCAACGGGATTTTATTCTTTCAAGTGTCAAGACAGTATCATAATCTTTTTAAATCCATATTAAATAGTATGATCTTTTTTATGTATATTGCTCTGTAGAGGCTGTGTATCCAGGCAGAATCTTGTTTTCAACATTAATTTAAAACTTTAAATAATCAATATAGAGTTTAGGAAAATCTTCTTCTTCATAAGAATCTTTTTTCAAATTGCCGCTACCTGTTGTAGTTTTTGAGCTATTGCAAAAAAACTGCACCTATTTTTTTTGTCAATGATAATTGCATTTTTTCTCACCTGAAAAAGTTTTCTGTCAAGTTTTCAACAATTTATTGTCGAGCTCAAAAATATTTTGTACCATATTACACAATACAAGTTTTCATCAAGAAAAATCAGAACTACCAATTTATAATTTTTGACATAACTTCAAAAAGTGTGGTTAGAGAGAAGGGCGTACACGAACTCGGCACCAAGAACATGAACTCGGCACCAATGCTAATCCGATTAACGCGAGGCGCACACGAACTCGGCACTGTCAATTTTTAATAAATCTAGGATCTACCTGCAAGATTTGGTTTTATAAGTCCTTATATTTTATTTTGAAATTAATTTGTATTAAAAATAATATTGCAAATAATATTTAATGAAACCAGAAAAAAAAAATTGTTGAAAAAAGACTTATTCATACATATGTCAGTACATACCTACATTATTACGGAAACATACAAATATGTTTAGAACACACTAGAACATTTATTCTTTTTTGGTATTTTTGACATTGGAATTTCTTGCATCAAATGGAAACAAATTATTTTATCTGCGATATGTGGGACTTTTGAGTTGTTGATGTCACACGTATGATTAGATTCGTTTAAAAGTACGGCTAAATTTGAATTTGGTTTATTTATCAATACAAAATCCCATGTGTCCAGAAAATCTCACTCAGGCAGAACGATTGAGTCACAAATCCTAATCCATAGCGTAGTGCCAAGTTCGAGTAGGGGATTAAAGATCCAGGTAGTTTGGTGCCGAGATCGAGGCCGCCCAGAGAGAAAGTGAGATAGTAGAGATGACAAAAAATTAATATACTGAAGGCAACTGTATATAAAATTATATTAATACTTTGTCAACACTAAGATTATCATTTGACGCGAAATAACTAATATGAGTAATGTTGGCAACGACAAAATCTCCCTAGAATACCCCAGAATATTGGAGAAAAATAGAGCCAGTTCTATTTCAAAAATAAATTGTATCGTATAATACAGGCATTAGAATGACATCCCAAATTGACTGAGCTATCAGTTATATTTTTGGCAGAGTTGGAACGATTTTTCGCAGGAAACTCATTGCCCGACTAGATTATAAGAGAAATACATAACCTTGATAACCACGATATTAATTGTGGTCAACTTACACATCTGCATATTTGAATGAATTGTATTGTTATTGCTTTGCTATATTGATAGTATGGAAAAGAGTATTCGTTACACGACCAGGATGAGGTTGACTGTCTTCCATTGGGTGGTGAAGAAGATTATCGTTACTAAAGTGCAGCAACAAAACAGATTATTTATTTTTTTGTTATTTTATTCTTGGCTTTTATGACAAAAAAATCATAAAACTCTAATTTGAAGGAATATAAACAATTTGTTAGGAAAGTTATAATTGCGTGGAAATCGTAGCAACTGAGCAAGCAGCTCAGTCAATATGAGCGCTATGAATAGTGTAGTTAATTGTTCGATCATTGTATTGGTTATAGACTTTGGGTATTTCTCACTATTCAGTGTGCACATTTTTTTTTATAAAAATCTATCACAGTCATTTTGTATATCCAACTGAACTCGTACAATTTTTTATATCTAGTATATATACCTCTATGACATATATCCATGTTGGAAGTACAAATGTCAGAAATAACTGACACGAATACTTGAGCACGACTCAAGGTAGCCTTGCAGTAGATTTTGAGCGAAGTATTACTCCGTAGCCAAGTAACTACTATTGGTAATATTCGCATACTTGAGCAATGCTCAAGTCTGAGATCGAGCAAAGTATTGACTATAAGTACGGGTATTAATCTTCCACAATCACTGAGCTTGAATTAAAGCAATTTGTGCAAACCTACGAAACAGCAGCTTTTATTTAGTACCAGTTTAAAGTCTGTGAATAGTATAGCTGCTGGGAACTCAGCGTCACGCCAGCCAGCCAACCAGACAGCCAAAGTGAATATAATAGCGCTTTTTCCAAAAAATGCGCTAAAAAAGTGAAATCTGTTTGAGAAGTCAAGTAGAACAAGAAAAAAAAAAGTTACTCAAATTAAGTCTATCCAAAAAACTGATCAAAGATAATAGAAAATAGATATTCACCATTACGAACACAAAAACTAAACGAAATACAGACATGAAGAGAAACCCAAACATAGGTAGAACATAAATTTCAAAATTTAACTGAGAATAAAACTTCGAATTAATATTTATCAAAAATTAAGAGAGATGAGAATCAAAATGATAAACGAAAACCTTGTCGACCTACTTTTTTTTCCTTCCAAGATATTTTACGCAAACCTTTTTGAGAAAGCGCTCTAGTACTTTGAAATTCAAGTTCTTATAGAAGAAAAAACAGATCGGCAAGGTTTTCGTATATTATTCGGGCGTTCATATTTTGATTCTTATCTCTCTTTATTTTCAAGTTTTGAAATTTATTTTCTATCTTTGATGGCGTTTTGATTCTTGTCTGAATTTGTTTTGTAGTTCTCGTGTTTAAAATGGTGAATATTTATTTTCTATTATATTTGAAAAGTTTTTCGTTTCGACTAGTTTTTTTTTATTTGTTTTACCTGTCTTTTCGACATTGATTTCACATCTTTCTTTTTGTGGTACTCTGTGTCATCTTTTGATAAGTTTTTTACCGTTTCAAGGCTTTTGCTTCATTCCTTACTCATTGTTCAGAGAGTAAAACCATTAATGTATTTTATTCATGTATTAGTTTTAGGTTCACTGGAAACATTGACTCTATTTGTATGTTTCAGAACCACTGACATTGAGTAGTAGAAATTTTCAATTTGTCTATGCCAGTGTAAGATATATTTCTTAGGACAATAACAGTTTTATCCTTTGTTGTATTTAACCCTCATCCCATTCTTTTAATGTTTAACACATGTGCTAGCCTATTTTACTTAACCCTACATAAATTTTGCTTTGGAAATATTCCATTAACTAATATTCCCTTCTGTGAACTTGACCACCCAAAGGTCGAGGCCACCCTCATATTCCCTTCTGTGAACTTGACCACCCAAAAAATGAAAGCCACTCCCATTTCACTTCACTAAGTATGTGAAGTTAAGTTCAGATTTAAGTTATTAAAAAGAGTCGTTGTTCAACTAGCTCACCGAGCACTTCACTTGAACAGTTTTTGTTCATCAACCAGCTCTTCGAGCAATTTACCTTTAAATCGTTATAATTAAGCTCTTCAAGCAAAGTCATTTAATTGTATTGTTAATTGTTAAAATAAATATTGATAAAACTTTAATTAGGTGTATCAAATTCACAAGTTATTGAAGTGACCTATCCCTTCATAAGTTTTCGCTTTCCAATAACGCGTGATTAAACACTCATAATACTTTACAAAGTACTAGCACTAAAAATATGTGATTACTTTTATGATGATAATGATGATTACAATTGAATAATAATAATTCTACAAGTCATGAAATTAATTTCTGAATTAGAAGAAGGGATAATAATTGACATTTTTGATAAGTTTGGAGTTGTTTGGTTCAACCTTGTTGGAGGAAAGTGCTGTCAAAATCACCCTTATTTTTGAGGTATTTTTCAAGCGTTCTTAGGCGTTTCGCTCACGTCCTAAGGTTGTCCTGGGTACTTAATCGCTGATTTTCAGAGTATTCGACAAATATCCAATCATTACTGAATTCATGAAAACACTTATTCAACGACTTTTGAACATATGTCATTTTGTGGGCAATTTTATTATCTACAACTTATCTCTTCGGAGTCTTGTCATTTAGAGAACGATTTCTGAGTTACAAGACAAAACTTTGTTCAACATGAAATGTTTGGTTGCATTAATGAAATTAGAATTGCATAAGAAAAATGAAACAGGACTCTATAGTTTCAATTTAGCAATGCTAGTCAGTCATAACTTTGGATATAAATAATGTTGCGCAAAATGATATTAAATGAAACCTGATACAACAAACTTTCCTAGAATAATAAATTCATTCCAGAAGTATGTGACTTATCAGTAGTGATATTAAATAGCAAGCGAAGATATCCTGACACCAGCAAATAATATTTGCATATATCTCTTTATTTATTGCAGTTGAGTTGACGTAGGATTTCCTGTTGATAAACGTCCAATCAGCGTTTTACCTCGCACAATATATGCATGTACAAATGAGAAATGTAAATAAATCATGCAGGAAATTCGATCATATTAGTTCTTAATTTGGTAGAAGAATACCAAGAAGAGCTGGAATAGGCTTCAATAAAACAAAACAAAACAGTCAAGATGACAGTGCGTACAGTAGTTTTATTTGTTTTTTTCTGGAAGAGTTTATGCCAGTCTTAATAAACATTCAAGAATAAATAAACAAATATGAAGAGGTGTAAATCATCATTTTTTTAGATGAATAGTTTTATAAACAGGTCAAAATATCTGTGGACCCATTCAAGATTCCCATGAATCTTCACGTTTTGGACCCTACTGAACCCAAAAAACATAATTTAAATAAAATTCGGTGTGTCTGTCTGTCTGACAGCATGATAATTTTCGACAGAAATTTTTTATTTCAATTTTTTTTTCTTTAAATAGCTAACCAATGGTACAGAAACTTTATTGATGAAACTCAGCTGGAATATTTTTCAAAATTATTAGCGGCTCATTTGTAATTGTTAATATTTGCATTATTATAAAATTGATAAATAATGAGAATCATAAAATCTAAAATAAGATTGATTATTACTCATATTTGGACATCACATGCAAACGTTCGTCAATTATCTTTTCAAAATAGATAATTTGGTTCTATCGTATTTGGTATCAAATCATAGCTCCTGCGGGAATAATTCTAGTAGAGAAGTGTTATAATAGTTATTTACATAATTAGTTATGAAAAGTGCCATATTGTTTGACGAAACGTAATATTTGCCAAAACGAGTCTAGCAAGTTTTGCAAATTACGTGAGTCAAACAATATGGCTTTTCATAACGTTTCCTGTACAAAATTTTATCTAATTCCGTCAGAATAATTTTAACTTTATTTTTCAATGAGAACATCTGTCACGTCACATCACCAAATTCAGATGACTGTGATTCATGACCATCTATTGTTACTACAGAAACAAGAGTGCACTGAAATAAACAAATAATGAATTTTCACAAAACGTCAAAATATTTTTTTTTAAATGTGCTTAAGCAGTAATATCCTGAGTGATATAGTACCCTTTGATATTAAAGACTCTGCCAATGCTGCATACTGTGAATAATAAATCTTTCTTTTAATTGTACGCAGATAAGTATAATTGATTAGCTCTGAAACATGACCAGTTACGTAAAGTCATTACGTAACTACTTTATGCTACTTTATAGACGGAGAGCTGGCTACATAAAAAACCGTGTTATCGCTACATGGCTAATTCTTTTTGTAGAAGGATCTTTTTGTGTAGCCAAGTTCAAATCGTCTTGTCTGCCAGTGCGAATCCGTGGCTTTTTGACATTTTGAACTCAATATTTCAATTCAAATTGCCAAGAAATTTTCTGTCAATTTTGACGAAAACAATGCCATTCACAGTATTGTTTCCTTAGTTACCAACTACTACTGTCGTCAAAATGTCATTTACAAAAGACTTTCACATCCATGAAATAGTACGTCAGACCTATCAAACGTCACTTCGGTACATCATATTTATTTGGTGAAGATAAAAAGAATGAAATCATTCAAAAAAAAAATGTTCTGTGTTTGGGTGTTAACACTCTAACACAGGCACACTTTCAATATCTGTCTGGCAAGGTTTTAGCCATGATTTTTTTATCGGCTATTTTGCATATTACCATTCTAATATATAAATATAACATTTATTCAATCGATATGCATTATGCATGTATGTGATAGTTTTTTCATTCCAATTTCGCGCTGACTGCCAGCCAGTCGTAAGCAAACAGCCAACAATTTACCTGTTTTTCAAGAATAAATAGAAGTTTTTTTCCATAACTATTATACAAGTATCTTATAGAAAATTTAATATCGTAGTTTCACTTATTTCACTAGCCCAGCCACCCCCACTATAACGCACGGGATCCCGCTAGTAGACAAGACGATTTGAACTTGCCCACGCAAATTGATTTTTTCATAATTAGGAATCAGCCATATAGTGATGACAAGCTTCTTTATGTAGCCAGCTCTTAGATTAAGTGCACATGAGTGCATTTGATAATTTTTACAATGTTTTATTTTCGGTCGTCCCAATTCCCGTGAAATATAGTGAATTTTTCATGAATACTTCTTCTTTTGTGAATGTCAGTTTGACAGCAGTAGCAGTTGGTAGCTAAGGAAACGATATTGCGAATGGCATTGTTCTCGTCAAAATTGACAGAATTTTTTTTGGCAATTTGAATTAAAATATTAAGTTCAAAATGTCCAAAAGCCACGGATTCGCGCTGGCAGACAAGAGGATTCGAATTTTGAAACACAAAAAGATTCTTTTACAAAAGGAATTAGCCATGTAGCGATAACAAGGTTTTTTATGTAGCCAGCTCTTAGACTATTACGCAACTGTTGCATTGCAGTTATGAAAAATGGGACGTTGCATAACGTCAGAAATTGATGTAAAATTTGACTTTTCAAAACGGAATTAGATAATAGTTATTTACATAATTAGTTATGAAAAGTGCCATATTGTTTGACGAAACGTAATATTTGCCAAAACGAGCGTAGCGAGTTTTGCAAATTACGTGAGTCAAACAATATGGCTTTTCATAACGTATTCTGTACAAAATTTTATCTAATTCCGTCAGAATAATTTTAACTATATTTTTCAATGAGAACATCTGTCACGTCACATCACCAAATTCAGATGACTGTGATTCATGACCATCTATTGTTACTACAGAAACAAGAGTGCACTGAAATAAACAAATATCGAATTTTTACAAAACGTCAAAATAATTTTTTTAAATGTGCTCAAGCAGTAATATCCTGAGTGATATAGTACCCTTTGATATTAAAGACTCGGCCAATGCTGCATACTGTGAATAATAAATCTTTCTTTTAATTGTACGCAGATAAGTATAATTGATTAGCTCTGAAACATGACCAGTTACGTAAAGTCATTACGTAACTACTTTATGCTACTTTATAGACGGAGAGCTGGCTACATAAAAAACCGTGTTATCGCTACATGGCTAATTCTTTTTGTAGAAGGATCTTTTTGTGTAGCCAAGTTCAAATCGTCTTGTCTGCCAGTGCGAATCCGTGGCTTTTTGACATTTTGAACTCAATATTTCAATTCAAATTGCCAAGAAATTTTCTGTCAATTTTGACGAAAACAATGCCATTCACAGTATTGTTTCCTTAGTTACCAACTACTACTGTCGTCAAAATGTCATTTACAAAAGACTTTCACATCCATGAAATAGTACGTCAGACCTATCAAACGTCACTTCGGTACATCATATTTATTTGGTGAAGATAAAAAGAATGAAATCATTCAAAAAAAAAATGTTCTGTGTTTGGGTGTTAACACTCTAACACAGGCACACTTTCAATATCTGTCTGGCAAGGTTTTAGCCATGATTTTTTTATCGGCTATTTTGCATATTACCATTCTAATATATAAATATAACATTTATTCAATCGATATGCATTATGCATGTATGTGATAGTTTTTTCATTCCAATTTCGCGCTGACTGCCAGCCAGTCGTAAGCAAACAGCCAACAATTTACCTGTTTTTCAAGAATAAATAGAAGTTTTTTTCCATAACTATTATACAAGTATCTTATAGAAAATTTAATATCGTAGTTTCACTTATTTCACTAGCCCAGCCACCCCCACTATAACGCACGGGATCCCGCTAGTAGACAAGACGATTTGAACTTGCCCACGCAAATTGATTTTTTCATAATTAGGAATCAGCCATATAGTGATGACAAGCTTCTTTATGTAGCCAGCTCTTAGATTAAGTGCACATGAGTGCATTTGATAATTTTTACAATGTTTTATTTTCGGTCGTCCCAATTCCCGTGAAATATAGTGAATTTTTCATGAATACTTCTTCTTTTGTGAATGTCAGTTTGACAGCAGTAGCAGTTGGTAGCTAAGGAAACGATATTGCGAATGGCATTGTTCTCGTCAAAATTGACAGAATTTTTTTTGGCAATTTGAATTAAAATATTAAGTTCAAAATGTCCAAAAGCCACGGATTCGCGCTGGCAGACAAGAGGATTCGAATTTTGAAACACAAAAAGATTCTTTTACAAAAGGAATTAGCCATGTAGCGATAACAAGGTTTTTTATGTAGCCAGCTCTTAGACTATTACGCAACTGTTGCATTGCAGTTATGAAAAATGGGACGTTGCATAACGTCAGAAATTGATGTAAAATTTGACTTTTCAAAACGGAATTAGATAATAGTTATTTACATAATTAGTTATGAAAAGTGCCATATTGTTTGACGAAACGTAATATTTGCCAAAACGAGCGTAGCGAGTTTTGCAAATTACGTGAGTCAAACAATATGGCTTTTCATAACGTATTCTGTACAAAATTTTATCTAATTCCGTCAGAATAATTTTAACTATATTTTTCAATGAGAACATCTGTCACGTCACATCACCAAATTCAGATGACTGTGATTCATGACCATCTATTGTTACTACAGAAACAAGAGTGCACTGAAATAAACAAATATCGAATTTTTACAAAACGTCAAAATAATTTTTTTAAATGTGCTCAAGCAGTAATATCCTGAGTGATATAGTACCCTTTGATATTAAAGACTCGGCCAATGCTGCATACTGTGAATAATAAATCTTTCTTTTAATTGTACGCAGATAGGTATAATTGATTAGCTCTGAAACATGGCCAGTTACGTAAAGTCATTACGTAACTTCTTTATGCTACTTTACGCAACTGTTGCATTGCAGTTATAAAAAATGGGACGTTGCATAACGTCAGAAATTGATGTAAAGTTTGACTTTTCAAAACAGAATTAGATAGAGGATATTTAAACGATTGTCAATTGTTCTCTTATACATAAGTTATATAAATGATGTCTTGTTCGACATTTAATTTAAAGCTAAGCTTAGTAGAAATCTGAAATGTATAATTTTTCGATTGGTAATTGTTTCTTCACAACTTGACCAGATTATTACAAGTTTAGGATCAACTTAAGCAATTGGACATGAAACTTGTGACCATTGTGAAATTCAATAGTAATTTAAATTAACCGCTAACTGTCAGTTTTACAATGACAGCTGTCACTTTAAAATATGGAATTAAATGATACGACACTCAGAATTTAGAACACAGCAATGAGACTGGCCATAAAATTCATTTTCGGGGAAGTATTTGCTGGCCACAGCAGATTTTTTTATTATTACAAGAAATGTATTATTTCGGGACGAGTTGAAAAGATTCCTGGGGACACGAAGCACTGTCTGACAATTTATGAATTATGAAATATTTTCTGTGCAAATGGAACATAATATTTCATACTCAACTCCCGAATTTTCAAATTTCGCTAGAATTATTCCAATGAAGATGAATTTTTCACTTGAAAATGATCATAATTAAAATATTTGAATATAAATTAGTGGATTGTTCCAGAATAATTTATTTAGCGATTACTGGAACCCCAGCAATTTTGCCTATGCGCAGAAATGTACTTTTTACACTACGAGAAAAATAATATTTCATACCATGGCAATAGCATGTTTTTTATGTTGAAAAGTCAAAATAATGATATCATATTCAAGTAAATGGTTAATGTGAAGAATAATGTATGTGTCAATTACATGCAAATCCATTAATCTCGCAGACTCATAATGCATAAGCTTAGGCTGTGGAGAAAATGTTGTCTGACACATATGTAAATTAGCATAATGAGATTCGGAATTACTTGGGCTCATTTCATAAATCTCACGGCTTTTATAAAAAGTTGATTTTATTTATCTAACAAAAGGTTATTCCCGACAAAATATTACACTGTTTCAATATAAATAACAATATTGTCCAATTTTTTTTCCTGAATTCATTTGCTTTGTCATCATGGGGATACGTGAGGATATGAACAGAATGAGTGCTTGTGAAACTAGTATTTTTTTTAACGTTCGCGTTCTTTCATATTATTCAAGGTTTATTTGGTTTTTCGTATGTGTTCAGTGTTAAGGTCCATTCACAACCGAATTTGAACATGGCACAATTTCATGCTAGCTTAAAGTTCAAAGCTAAGCTAGGATCATGTCTATGTTATGTTATGTCAACTGACACAAATAGGTGCCGCTATTATGTGTAGGATTTTAGAACTACATATTTTCAATATCGAGATTATTTAGAATTTTATTAACGCTCTCATGTATTTTCTTCTCTCACAATATGTTTATGATTCTTACGAAAATAGAATTTGGGACTATTTTCTACTTATGTAATTAATAAATGTTTCTTCATCTTTTGAGGTTAGAAGAAACGTCAAAAAATGATAATCGTCAACTGCGCCGGCGCAGACATAACACATCTTCCGAAGTTGTGTTGAAATCAACTGTTGTGTTATGTCAAATGACATTACGAACATGACATAACTTATGTGACATGTTTCATAAGTTTTGATAGGTCTCAACTTAATGACATAACACAGACATAACATAACATAAGCGATGTAACCGTAGCTCTAAGCGTATGAGCTCAGTAGTAACCATTCACAACTAACATTTTTAGTCTGCGTATTTTACGTTCGGATTGCAATGTTTGCAATGTACAAAATTTCACTTCAAGTCGCTAGCGAATTGACATGCGCATTGCATCTTCTGATGATTCAACATGTGTTTTTGACGTTTGAAATAAATTAAAATAATAGAAGCCACATGCAAACGGTTAATTGACGTTGATAGAGCTTGTTTTGATACTTCATTAATCGATCATTTCTTTTCTTTAATATGGACGAAAGATTATTGAATTTAGATACCTATATAAAGATTGATAACTTATTATATTTAATTACCTTATAACATTCACAATGAAAACTGAGATTCAAGTAAATAGATAACTGTAACTAACAACTACTCTTCATGCCCCGCAAGAAATTAACCACTGAATTTGAAAATATATTCTTTCAAACGAAAAGAAGAATAAAGTATTCAATATTTGCATGCATTATTGTGTTCTTGTTTTCATAGATGACATTACAAAATTTCAAGCAATGTTTATAGTGGTTGTGAATGCTACAAATTTTAATCCTGCGTAATTTGAACTTCGAGTGCAAATTAAGCAGAGTCTAAAGTGGTTGTGAATGCAGCTTTATAGTTATCATTCTGCAATTTTATTCATGTCTTTTAGGCAGTTTGAAAAGGCATACCCCAACTGGGCACATCTCAACTGGGCACATTTAGTCTCCCGATGGGACATCAATCAAGGGTTGGTGGAAATCCTTATGACCAACTCGGCACATCTTAAACAGGCGTTAGCAACAAAACCCACCACTTTTTTCAGTTTGGTTTAGTAGCTTTCTATTATCAATCTAACAGTTCAATCATGTCAATTCGCGAAATAACTGGCCAACGTGGTAAAACACTACTTATTGCAGAGCAACATAAAATGTGTGGAGTTGGGCATCTCCGGTTTGAAACATGTGCTGTCCAAGTTTCCTCTTCCAGGAAGTGTCACAGCATGATAGCTAAAATTACTGCAACTGCAAACAATTTCTCGACCTCTCTATTCTACTATTATATCTTTAGCATTTCTGTAGATTTTTGGCTTTATGATTAATTTTACAAGAAATTTACAATCATCTTAACAAATGAATGCAAATCAAAGTAGCTGTCAAGAGCTTTTCGAGACTATAAGTAAGATGTGTGCTGCGCCACACATTACTTGTTTTATAAGTTTGTACAAATTTCTTGAAGTTTATGCTAAACTTGTTTTGAACACAAATCACGAAAAAATATCAACAGTTCAACAAGAAAATAACTATTTTCGTGATATTTTCTTGGCAGAAAATCGATTTTGTGACTAGAGCATGAAATTTTGCATTTAAAAAAATTTACAAAATTGAATATGAAAATAATAAACAGCGACCATGCAACTAAATCAACAAGTGAAGTATTGAAAATGAATAATTTGAATAGAAGTACAATAGAAAGGACTCCCATTATAGAGGTCTGCACGAGCCAAAATTTTGAAACCGGATTGTCTTAAGCTCGACTATTTTGAAGCTCGGTTCATTCAAATCCGTTGTCATCCAAAGTTCCTCTCGACTCGACCCAATTTTGATAGCAAAAACAGACTTAGACCCATAGAATTTTGATATCCAGTTCTATGTATCTATAGGACATTATACTTACACAGCCATTTGACGATATTCTTATATTAGCTTTTAGAAAGAGACAGTTCAGACATGTTCGTAAACTTCGTCTGAGACCGGTTTATCCAGGGACGTTTCGATCGAGTCGTTTACAGTGGTGATTAGCGCTATTCTTGTATCGGAGAGCTTCGCCATACGACACAGAGAACCCTACAAGGTAATGCATATCCACAAGCTGCTACGATCCATACACGCCCACTGCCAACAAGATTGGTGATTCGAATGACCGCGGCTGACAGGCTGAGATAATAGCTAGCCTATCGCTTTCATCTTGGCTAAAGCCCCGTTGTTATCTTTCGATTTAGTTGAGATCATTCTATTGATAAGAAGAGCCAGTATATCCAGTTGAAAATCTGATTGTAAAGATTGCTTTTCGACAAGAGGATATTTCTCTAAATGGTTGTAGTTCAGTATTGAAGATTTGGTGGCAAAAGTGGTATAACAATTTTTCTTTGAAATATAGTCGTGAATACGGGTCACATCCCTTTTCTTCGCACTGGTTTCTCAAGAAATCATGAAGGTCACTAAGTGTGAACTGACAGTTTTTGAAAAGCGTCCTATCTTTCGGTGTCTTTAGGACGACCCGTCTCGCACTATCACTTTCTACAACGCCTCCAAAACAAAGCGAGGCTAAAATTCTTGGTGATATTTGACTTCCGCAGCTACAAGATCACAAACACAGACAACTTTTCCCCATTCATTTCGATTGCTCGTTTACAGATGCCTTGAATGACTGGTATTTAAAACATCGGCATTCCAATTCTTTTTTCGTTTCTTTACGAGATGCAGCTTCTTTTTACCGCAGAAGAGATAGATGGTTCCTCCTATGGTTTTTGCTCACGGGAGGCCTTATCTACCGAATAAGGCCGCGTGTAGGCATTCCTATGATTCGTTCCTAAAGGATATATTAATTTGAATTATCCCGTTTCAATCATTCTTTACCCTAATACTAAGAAAAATCACCAAAAAAAGTCATAGCCCCTTCGGAAATCAAATCCCTACCACATGTTTCAGGGCTTTGCACGGAGCGCATGAGCCACCGTACATCATTATTATATCTAATGGTTTCTCATAGAATTTTTACATAGCTTAATCCGTACTTCTCTAATAGATAAAAAAAAGTAGTAACAATACACTGTCCCGACAAGGGCGACAGCATATTTCAGAAAACACCGATGAGCATGCTACCAGTGCTTAGGTCGGCTAAGGTGTTTGAGCTACCAACTTCAGATTCAACTTCTTCTGGCTGTATCTGATGAATCATTTGAGCTAGAGTTGAGGAAAAACCACCTCTGTAAAGGTCATATCAGGCCTCTTTATGTCCCACATTTCATTTTTCCTTATTGCTTGTTATGGCCACTGGAGGACATGTGTCAAGTTTCATAGTAAACTGTCCTTAAAATATCTGGCTTTCGTGCGTTTTTTGCTTTCTAACGCTACCGGAAGCGACCGTATGTTCTTTTATAAACTTTTGAAATATAAGTCCGTACTCGGCCTGTGGACTGCCCATTTGGGCAAAACGGAGCCATCGGCGGGAAAGTTATGTGTTTAACAAAACAGAAAATCAGATTTACTGCCTTGTCGACTTCATCTCAGTTTCTGCTATTTTCCTGTCTAGTAATCAAATAATAGATATTTCCAAACTTTCGCAAAAAAAAATTTAAGTTATATAACTTGTAAATATATTTATCAAACCTAGGTACCTATTCTAAGGACTATGGTGCGCTGAAAATGAGGATATTAATGCTTTTAATTGGGTATAGGTGTACTAATTTTAGATTATGTACAACAGGTAAGGATATTAACAATTCCTGCCCTATTGTCTCGTTGGAGTTGGGTCTTATGAGCCAGGGGACCAGGAAAAAATAACAAAATAACATAATTTGCAATGCAGGCATTCCGATTGCAAAGCTGCACGAATTTTAAATGAGTAGTAATGTTTTCTTTTTTTGTGAAGCATTTAGAGTTGGAGTTCCATTGGAGGAGTGGAAGGTTAAACCACACGTCGAAGAAAATGATAAATTTAATTAAATTCAAATGGCTTCAGAAATATGTGAGGGTAAATTTATTCAAAATGTTCGTTACATCAATGAATCAAACCTATTAAAGGATTTCAATATTTTTTTTATGAGCTTGTAAGCGACTGTATTTATATTCTCATTCGTGAAGGCAGGCATTCCCACAGATTTATTATTTTTGTAATAAATATTATTATTCGACTTATTTGTTATAGTCAGAACTATGGAAAACTTACATTTGTCAAAAATAATTGTTTCATTATTATTGCTTTTTGATCAAACTACGAAGGGAGCTTTATACCTCGGAGCGTGACGAATCAGTCTTATTCAATGTCTACGAAAATGAGTGTTGCGCGCATAGAAATTTTCACTTCAAAAAAAAAATGTTGAACAATACAGATAAACACAACTTATTCTTTTCTTTCTACCAAAATCCAGTTGAGTACAAGTTGAACTAGAATGCGTTCTGTCGTTTCATCGGAGGATTCTCAGAATATTTTTTTTTTTTTGGTCTTTTTTCCTTTGTAAATTAAGCTATATCTCCATTACAGAACATAATCACGATTCATATATTCAAATATTCTTGAGATTTCCAGTGAAATACTGCTCTTGAGTTAAAATCACTTTTACTCTTATTTTGTGATATAATTTTAGAATATAGAAAAAATGTTAAATTATCTGAAAAAAACATGAATTTCTGATCCCGTCCTAAAGTCATTCAACAGGTAGCATTCTTGAGTAGATCGAATAGTCCCTTCAATAAATTATACACATGTTCGACAGCCGCAAGATAAATTTTGGATAAAAATCTTTCTCAGAAAATCATTCTCTTGTTTAACATTTTGTTACCAAAACAACGTAGGAAAAGTTTAAGAGGCTAAAGCGTCCGCATATCAAAGCTCCGGTTTCTTTTTGAAGTTGTTTGTATTTTTGTCATCATTCCCGAAGAGTATTCAAAACTATTAAATAATGTTAGCAGTTTTTTTTAAAAAAAATTCCTGAATATATTTGAATTGGTTGTAAATCAATTTTAAATAGCTAACAATTCGCGAAAACTACCAAATTTGTTTACTTTCCGTACATATATTATAGTAGTCTTTTTTTCGGTAGGATTTTTGGATGATAAAATTTGCATGAATTAGCGCTTTTTTAAAATGTTGGTTTAGGACTCCAACACTATAAATTATAGATAATGATAAGATATCCATTAGCACTGCGATCACGACTCACGCAGAATCAAAAATAATTACAATGAAGGAAAAAACTTTTCAGTACTCATTTTTTAAATAAATATATTTTATTGGGTAAAAAAGTTCTGTATAAATTAATTAGAAACACAACGTTTCGACAGCAAAGTGCTGTCTTTTTCAAGTGAAAAGAAATATGAAAATGAATTAACAAAATTGTCAAGACAACAAAAATTAAAGTACAAACAGTAACTAGATTAGGTTAAAATATATTAACTCCTAGGATCGTAGAGCTCTGCCTGTGGTTGATGATTCAATATCCATAGGTCTTCAGAATATAATAATGAAGGTCTAAATAGGGAAATTGTCAACTCCTTGTGGTTCTAGGTCAATCTGGCTCTACTCTTTTTGGTTTGGCGCATAACTGAACCATCCACAGATCTTCAGGAGGTGGTGATGAAGTAACTCTTGCAAGTAGATTCGTAGATAAAAATCACTTGAAATTATGAACTTGAAATAATTGGTAGCCATGATCGATTAAGTTCATATCCGGTATTCAAATTCAAATTATTCGATGACTTTTTTAAATTTCAATTGCTTCTCATTCCTCTTGAACCAATTGTTCTCTTTAGCCAGAAGCTTCGTATTCTTGAAGTCAATGCCATGTAATTCTTGAATAGCATGCTCAGCCACAGTAGATTTTTCTGGATGGTTCAATCTTATATGAC
Organism: Dromius quadrimaculatus; assembly: GCA_963989225.1. Classification (NCBI taxonomy): domain Eukaryota; kingdom Metazoa; phylum Arthropoda; class Insecta; order Coleoptera; family Carabidae; genus Dromius; species Dromius quadrimaculatus. The sequence continues at coordinate 51,981,812 of OZ022325.1, read as the reverse complement.
GAGAATGCTCTTTCAATCTTGTTTCTACAGTCCTCTTGGCTTGTCCAATATATACTTTGCCACATTGACAAGGAATCTTGTATATACCTGGATACTGTAGAGGAAATCTGTCTTTAACATTACCAATAAGATTTCGAATTTTCAAACTAGAAGTGTCATATTTATGTAAAAGCCTTTCAATTTTATCCGTTATATTAGCTACGTAAGGCAACGTAACAAATATATTCTTATTATTTGGATCTTGAACATGTGGCGTAGAATTCTTCTGTCTGAGTGCTTTCTTAATCTGTGTTCTATTATAATAATTCTTTAAGAAAACATCATCCAAAAATTTGATTTCATCAGAAAGTTTACTTGGATGACATAATGAAGAGGCTCTCTGATATAAAGTTTTAATAGTACAAAATTTCTGAGCAGGATGGTGATTTGATGACTCTGTAAATATTGATTTATATGGGTCGGCTTCCTATATATAGAATGGATAAGTTTACCATTATCTTGTTTCTCCAGGTAAACGTCCAGAAAAGGAAGACAGTTATTTTCTTAAACCTCAATACTGAATTTAATGTTCCTATGTTGCATGTTTAGATGATTCAAAAAAACTTTCAATTCATCTCTACCATGAGGCCAAACAGCGAAGACATCATCAACGTAACGTAGCCAGACAATTATGGTAGCAGTGTCAAATACTAAATTTTATCATTCTATGGTCGATAGTTTCGAATTTATGCGAAAAATTGAGAAAGATTGTCAAATAAAGTTAACTTTCGGCTCAGTAGATTGCTATGAAGGTATAAGTTATCATTTGAATGCTACAATTGCTTTAAATACTAAATCATGATTCTACAGCTGATTTGGATTTATGCGAAAAATTTGAAAAACTGTCAAGAACTCTGCACTTTTGGTTCAACCGATCACAATCATAAAGCGAGGTGTACAATTAGATGTTATAGAAGTACTCAATACAAAATCTCAATATTCTACGACTGATTGTTTTGAATTTATGCGGCAAATTCGAAATTACTATTATATAAAGTGCACACCAGTTCCAGCCGATTGGTACAAAAATAAAAGATAACCATTGAAATGCTACAGCAATTTTAAATACTGAATTTCAACATTCCACGTTCAACAATTTTAAATTAATGCGAAAAATTGAAAAAAAAAAATCAAGTGAACTGCACTCCCGGTCAGACGATTGCAACCATAAAGCGATGTGTACAACTGGACCTCAGACCAGTCCTAAATACAAAATTCCAACATTACACGTTCGACGGGTTTTGAGATTAGCGAATTAAGGTCGAGACACACAATGTCACACCATATCCCACTCGTTAGTCGGCCGAATGTTGGCCGTGCCACGGCTCGTTCATCTAGACACTACACTTGTCCATAGCTCGTCTGTTTTTAATAAATCGATTGAGTTACCGTTAATCTCCAAAGTAGTGGAAAAATTATTCCAGATCTTATCCTTGTACGGGAATTCCTATATTTATCACTCTTTTGATCGTAAAGGACCGGAAACTTTCAAACTTTTCCATTTCCACTATCGTATCTTGACATATATGCTTCTAAATGTCAAACAAATAAGGAATAGTCTGCCGACACCGCATCGTCACCGTCAAAAAGTAAAATTTTTGAATCGATGTTGGCCGAGTGTCGGTGAATCGAGTACGCTCAGACGTGATACAGTAATGTTTGAACAAACTTATTTGTGAACATGGTTCAATTTTTTGACCGTGTGATGACCATCATTCGGCCGACTGATGGATCGGATACGGTGCGGTATTGTGTGGCACTTACGTAAATACAAATTAAATGAGTGAATCTTTTGAATTTATTGAAAAACTATTTTTCTACAGTCACTATAGAATGATACCCATTCCACATGCTGTAGCGTGCGGAATAAGGGTCATTCCGCACGCTCAGGGATTCCTAAGAAAGCAGCGTGGCGTCGCGAAAAAACTGTTTATTACTGTCATCATTTTGATTCTCCTTGATTTTCTTTTCATTCCTCTTCAAAATGAAGTCAATATGAGTAATTTTATTAACATTTGATGAATTGAAATGAGATCAATGAAGCAAATTTTTCCTCAGAATACGATATGTTTTGATTATAGATATTCACGCGGACATCTTTGACTGTAGAAAAAATAACATCCGTCACTCGTGCGAATCGATCATACCATGCTCATGTGAATTCTGCCACTCGACTTCGTCTCGTGGCTGAATTATTCACATTCGCATGGAATGATCTTTATTCTGCACTTGTATCGGAATATACTATTTTCTACAGTCGTTATAGAATGATACCCATTCCACACGCTGTAGCGTGCGGAATAGGGGTCATTCCGCACGCTCTGAGGTTCCTAAGAAAGCCGCTTGGCATCGCGAGAAAACTATTTCATTACTGTCATAATTTTAATTCTTTTTGTTTTTCTTATCATTCCTCTTCAAAATGGAGTGAATATGTGTAATTTTATCAATATTTGATGAATTGGAGTAAGATCAATGAAGCAAATTCTTTCTCAGAAAACGGTATATTTTGGTTATAGATATTCACCCGGACACCTTTGACTGCAGAAAAATAACATCCGGCACTCGTGCGAATCGATCAAACCATGCTTATTATTCACATTCGCATGGAATGATCTCTATCCCGCACTTGTATCGGAATATACTATTGTTTACAAGTTACACACAATAAGCTACGAACAGTTTTACGTAGTTACTGTGTCAATTCTCAAACAATAGTGCTATCTTGATTTATTTAATCTACAGTATTTATACCCTGCTTGTATCCGGTAAGGGTCAAGCCTATCTGGCCTTTATTTCAGACATTCAAATGGTTCTTTGTTCCTACTTTGTGTAAATAGGGATAACCCAACATTTGACCCATAATAACTCAGTAACTGACAAGTAAGGCTGTTGTGAAATAGAAGCAATTATTAATATATGATTTAATTAAAGAAAATTAGTATGGAGTTATTTGCTATAATGTTGGATTACATAATTTACATACATGCATACATACATAAACACGTACCGACGTCAAGCCAAAATAGCCAAAATTTGTGAAAATTCGATATTAGTTTATTTCAGTGCATCCTTGTTTTTGTGGTAACAATAGATGGATATGAATCATGATCATCTGATTTTGTGATGTAACATGAGAAATGTTCTCATTCAAAAATATAGATGAAATTATTCTGGCGGAATTAGATAAAATTTTGTACATCATTCGTTATGAAAAGCCATATTGTTTGACTCACGTTATTTGCAAAACTCGCTACGCTTGTCAAGCAATATGGCACTTTTCATAACTAATTATGTAAATAACTATTACAACACTGTGCATCGCACACCTGGAACACCATCATAATATTTTGTTGTGACATCTGTTTGAAATCGGTTGGGAGCAGGCCCCCACAACTCTCATTGCCGGTCTACTATAAATGTGTCCGCTGACTGCGTCAAGCATGTGGACGTGAGAGGTGAGAGGAATTGTTTCAAGATGGCGGATATGTAGGGCCTAGTTGCCAATTGAAAAGCGTTTGATTTTAGTGTTTGTGTCGTTGAATACAGTCAGATTATAGTGAATAAATAATAATTTAATAAAATGATAGCCGTGTGACAAATGAACATTCAATTAAAATGCCTGGAAAATGTTTTGTCCCGAATTGTAATTCTGGATATGAGAGTTGTAAGATAAAATATAGTGTTTTTAGAGCTCCACTTGACATGATAGAAATTTGGGACAAAGCAATTGAATAAAATTATGTATACAAATACGTGAATTAAACTTCTTTATTTACTCAAAGAATTAAAGCACTCGCGCTGAGCGCGCTCGTGATTTTGAACTTTCTTCTCGCAAATAAACAGTGGTTTAATTCACTTGTATAAATAACTATTAAACTAGGTCCAGTTTCATAAATGAATTTAATTCTCATTCAAATTCACTCACAAAGTAAATTTGTATCAAGTCATTCAAATGAAATCTAAATTTTGACAATGTTAATGAATTAAGTATAAGATAATTTAAAATAACGTGTATTTGTTAAAAATAAATATAAGTGCCCTTAATACAGAAAAAACTATTACGTTGTGAAACATTATGTATAATATAGAAATTTAATATTTTGAACTGAATCTAATTTTTGTTTAACTTATGTTTTCATGTTTCCTTTATTGAAAGTTCGAACAATTTTCTTGTAATTGAAAACATATTATCTATATGTATTCTTGGAGATTAAATACATTGTTAATGTATTGTTCAAATATTTCTCAATTATTGTTAATCGCATGTGATCTCGGAATTTATCCAACTGAGTTTCTTGCATAGGTAATAATTAAATATTAAATATTACTCAATGCAACACTAATTTAACAAGTATATCAATTTTTAATTAAAGTAAAATATATGCTGTAAACATTACATATACGGTTAACTTCAATATATAAATGATTTCGTAAAATTTTGTAAGTTTAGTGTAATTATACATTAAACACTGTTGTAAAACAGGCCTTACTGATGTAGGCGTCTCTAGCGGCGACAGCGCGAACTATAACCATCTCAGCGGACGCATTTTCGGGGCGAGTTAGGTTACCTACTATGTTTTGTACCGTGGTTGGGAGCATGTAATCTGGAGAACAGCGAAAACATTACGGTGCATACAATTATACGTCTATCTCTTTGTCTATAACTTCGATTCTTATGCGCATGCCTGAGACCTGAGAAACTTTGCGAACCTAGTAATATCACTAGATTTTCAGCTTGGAGAGAAGCCCTACGCTCTTGCGCACAACGGGTCGAGTTATAAGAAAAGGGATAGAAGTAATCGCTTGCTGTCTCACTCATCCCGCTAGCAATTTAGTAATATTATGGTTTGAAGTAAATGCAATGGCGATGTTTGATAACTGGACGACGATTCTTGATGTGCTCAGAGTTTATTTTCGAGACTTTTGAAAAATCGTGGAAGACCCTATTTTAGATCAAATGACACGAGGCTCTTCTGAATTCTACTACATTTGAGAGTCTTTACAAATTAGTGGATGAAATATACTTTTTGGAATAGTACAGGTTTTCAAGAAATTGAAGATTTTTTTCTGGTAGTGAAAAGATACTTAGATATGTCTTATTCGAATCTTCAAGTGACATTTGATGATATAGAAATTATTTAGATGTTTTTAATTGATCGTGACACACAGTAATTTAAAACATGTGTTTATTTTAATAATTTAACCGTGCGTATCGCGTATAATGGTATTTTGAGTCAGCTGTGATGAACAAAGCATGAGGGTCAACGTACATAAATTATATAAGCCAACATTGTAGTAAATAACTTTTTATGCATATTTTCTTTACTTAAATCATATATTGATAAGTTCTTCTATTTCACAACAGCCCTACTTGTCAGTTACTAAGTTTTTATGGGTCAAATGTTGGGTTATCCCTATTTACATATAGTAGGAACAAAGAACCATTTGAATGTCTGAAATAAAGGCCAGATAGGCTTGACCCTTACCGGATACAGAGTATAAATACTGTAGATTAAGTAAGCTAAGTGAGCAGTATTGATAGAGAATTGACACAGTAATTACATGGAACTGTTCGTAGCTTACTGTATATAACTTGTGAGCAAATAAAAATTTTAAAAGTTCAAAAAATTCACTTCATATTTGATTCTTACAAGTGATATTTGAATATATAGAAAATATTGAGATGTTTATGATTGATCGCAGCACAATGTATTCTAAAACATTGGCAGCATTGTGCTAATTATTTGAATAATTTAACTGTGCGTATCGCTTATAAGAGTATTTTGAGTCAGCTGTGCCAAACAGTGCATAGGGGTCAACGTATATTCATATAGAAATAGTAATTACTTGTAAAGATATTTATATGCTTCGCTATGAGCCAAAGTAGGAGCATATGGTTCACGGGAAATAACGAGGGAAATAATATTCATACATGCACAGATGTATTTGAACCTACCGTCAAGTAACGCTACCGCATTGAGAAAAATAATTGAATTTTAAGCTTTTCTAATAATAATAATAATAATAATAAACATATTTATTCCACCAAACAATAAATACATGCACGGTGTGTCAATATATGTAGGTACATATTAAAATATATTGTATATCAGCGAAACTTTTAGTATATACTTTTGTCTACCATATTATACTATCATACTGTAATAGCTTCTATCAATTAGTTTCGATTCAAGCTCTCTCAAGTTCACATCTTTACATCTCGATGCAATATTGAAATAATTATTTGAGAATTTTTAATAGACTGTCTGGGAACGATTAATTTGCTATTTCTAGTATTGTACTTGACAATCTGAGAATGAATGAGTGTGAAGCCAACTATATTTTTCTTAATCTATATATTAATACGTAAAGAGAAAGCTTTATGCCCCATCTTTAGCATATTGCACGTACGGAGGCATGTGAGATATACTTAAAGTTTATATGGAGAAAGAGTGCAGAAAGCTAAAATTATATAGAGGTGTCCCATTTTATTTTATTGCTGAAATGATATTATTTTTCGCTGAAATATCTCGAAAAATATATACAAAATGGAAAAAATGTCTGACATCTGATTCTCACTTCCCGAGGGGCAAAAGAGGTGAATAATTCACGTTAAAATCTTAAATGGGAACAACTATTTTTATTTCAGATCCGGATAGAGTGTCGTATATTATGTTAATTTTACCCAAAACCGCTGAGAAATGAATAATAAAATGCAGTGTCCAGGTGTACGTCAACATTTACTAAATATTAGTGCTGTCAAAAACCGGAATAAAATGGAACCGGTTACACGGTTCCAAAACTAACCGGGTACCCGGGTGCCCGGTTATAGAGTCCAAATTCGATTCCGGTTCGAATCTCGATTCCGGTCCGAGTCTCGATTCCGGTTCGAATCTCGATTTCAGTCCGAATCTTGATTCCGGTCCGAATCTCGATTCCGATTCGAATCTCGATTCCGGTTCGAATCTTAATACCGAAAACCTTTATTGGCAAATATCATTTCTCTACTGCGTTTAAGTTACAAATGAGTTCTTATTTGAGCGTTTTATTTTAGTATGGTAGCTCGTCCCAGAACAAACAGAGCTTAGAATTTTTAAGAATTATATTTTGTACATTACAGTTACCACACATAACTATATGTTTACTTATTTTTACTTTTATTCTATCGGCGACACTGCAAACTTTGAAAGATGAATGAACGTGAAATTCTAAACATCAAAGAGGATTGCAAATTATCCCGAATATCAAATATTTCCATTCTCCAAGAGGTCTTATCTTTCTATTAGTTTATTGAACAAAACAATGACATTAAAATGAAGTGAAAGAGGCTGAAAATGGTAGTATGCCATCTGCTCTTGATCCGGCCATAAAATTAATCCTATACCTAAAACTAGAAATTGCGAGTGGCATCATGGGTAGTCTTTGATACTAAACTATCTGATTTTGTCGATACACTCAAATACTATTGTAATAATATCTCCAAATTTTCATAACACTTTGTTATCGATTATAAAATTTATTTTATCAATAGTAAATAATTACATTATATACTATATATTTTTGTCTAAGACGTTGAAATATTTCACACATACTGAATTCAAGTGATAGTTCATATGTTCAGTGAATGATTCGAAAGGCCAAAATGATCGTCTTCATAACATAAAACCAGCATAGGTAACAAAAAATTAATGATATGTGAAAAAAAATTAAAAATGGCCTTTTTCGGTTCGTTTTGAATACAAAAATTTTGTACACTAAAATGCCAAAAATGCCGTAAAATGTACAAAAATCTCGTGAAATACCGTAAAATACAAGACAATGCCGCAAAACAGAAAAATGCCATAAAATATAAAATAATCTATTGAAATACAGAGTAATGTTATGAAATATCGTCAAATATCTTTGAATATCGTGAATATAAAAAATATTTTTCACCACTACTTTAATTTCCGACTTCATAATTGATTGATTGGAGATAACGATGTGAATTTCTTCCATTGAAAAAACCAAAGTATTATTGTCATTTCAGTTGAATTTGTGTATTTAATACAATAATAAACAGGACATAAATAGATATAGGTCAGATATTTTAGCACAAAAATATTAGATTCTTGTAAAAGAAAACAACAGTAATCCGAGTACATCAATATAATATGAAGTAGGTGTCTGAGAATAAACTTTCAAAACTGGCCCGAACAAAAGTTGTCAGTTGTCAGACATCCAATTCACATGATGATAAACACGGATTGCTGTTTAAAAAATTTACATGAAAAATCTATTTAACCTGTTCTAATAATTGAAATGAAAGAGTAAACTCAAGCTAACAATTAAAAAATTATTTAAAAACAGTATACAGTATTGAAAAACGAACCTCAAAAAGAAAAACTATTTTATGCACTTGTAGATTAGTAATATTTGTTTTATATATTACAAGTTACTCATATGCATGACGCACACATGCTACTATATTGACTACCATTTGACATTAGCTTTTGCGCATGCGCAGTTTGAAGAAAATATCTTCATTTTCGTTCCAATGCCGGTAAAATGCAGTGAAAATGCCGTTAAAATACCGTCGTCATTCCAAAAATCCCGATCATTTCCGTCCAAATGCCGATGAATTTTCATGAATGCCGTACAATGCTAACATCGGTTAGGTACAGAACACATTATTTTTCAATGGATACTGAAAATAATTGCGTTTAAAACCGAAATCGGAATCAGAATCGAAAACCGATTCTGGAATCGGAACCGAAATTCGATCCTGGAATCGGAATCGAAACCGAGAACCGGTTAGTTTCATATTCAAATAACCGGGTATCCGGTTTTTCAAAAACCGTTATCGAATAGTACCGATACCGGTTCCCACCACTACCAGATATAAAGTTTTCGTACACGCGGAAACTTCATCACAGTTGCTCGTACCAAATTACTGGCGTCTTATATTCAAACACGTAAAATTGATTAAGATTAGGTTTGAAATCGGATTGAGAGATTAGCGCAGCATCGCACGTCGAGCTTGGTCAGAGCAGGCGAAGCTTGCTTGTTAGTTGAGTGCGAAGCACCGGTGCTTGAAAACAAAAACTACTGTTTATGACTGTACTAACAATTTGATTGAATTGAGCATGGCACGTTGAGCTTGATCAGAGCGGACAACGCAGGTCTGTTTTAATTGGGCGTGAAGCACTGCCGCGCCGGTTGAAAACAAAAGCCTCTGTTTTAGTGCCACTGATACGCAAAGCAGTAGTGAGGATGAAGACGCACAGCCTAAATTAAATTATGTTCAAACTTGAAAATTTTATTGATTTTGGTCGGATTGTAACCGCTGTACGATCACTAGTTTCTCATAAACAATAAAATATGTATTGTGAATATGGGGAGTATAATATTGTTCTCGAAGAATTGGCAACTTTTATCCCAGAATACAGTTACCTTCGTTAATAAACTGATGCCTCTTTCTATTTTGATCGTAATAAAAGTAAGGATTTTGTATGCTGTTTTATTGTTTGAGCTCTGATTGCAAACTAGTCAAATAGATTAAGTTAATTTCGCAGCAGACTATATATCAAATGCTTTAATTGAACTTCCTTATTACTAATCATAAATGAAGGAATTCTGAAGTATTTTCCAATTGTCATACAATACTTGTTTTTATTTATTTTTTCCATGATTTGCAGTTCGACCTAATTCATGTCTCAAATCTTCATGTTGAAATATCGCGCTCAGCGCATGAATACAAAAATTAATCGTACTGCTATATTATGTTTTCTTAACAATTTGATTCATCTTAGATATTTATTATTCTAACACTCAACAATTTCAATCTTATAACGCTTACACATCCCAAAACTATAAATCTTTTATCTAGGAATAAATGATAAACATCTGAAATGAATCCATTTAATAAGAAAACATAATATAACTGCACGATCAACTTTTGTATCATTCTTCAAATTTTATAATCCAAATTGAAATATTATTACATTTTTTTTTCTCTTTGAGGCATTTGGTGCGATCATTGAGCTCAGCAAGCCAGCGCAAGCAGAAAAGCATAACAGCGCCATAGCAAAAAATAGTTGACCGACACATGGAGTGTTATCTTTATCGCAAAAATTTATTCGATTCTCTAATGACGTTTGCGGATGAGTTGTATAAGGGCCGCTCGACACGATGCATTAAATGCTGCATTTTAACGTTGCATTTTGATGCCAATAAAAATGCGCTGCAGTCTAGTTGGGCATTCGGTACAGGGTACCTTAATCTGAGTATTCCATTTGGGCATTTTGATCCTTTACAATGCAGATATCGAATTTACCAGTGTCAAGTATCTGTCTGCCTCCATGACTGTTTGATTATAATGTTTGCAAAATATTTATACATTTTACATTTTTCATAACATTTAGTTTTTAACTTCGCCTACTCCTAATACTATGTACTGATTGGTCATTTCCCTAATTGTATGTATAGCTTCAAGAGTTAAAAATTTCTAGAAAAAATTGCATTCAAATTGGTAGCTTTGCTTTCATCAGCAAATGAAAGTGAAGAAAATATTACATTTGCGTTTCATCAGTTATTTAATATTCAGTGATCATGCAAAGTTAGTGAAAAGGGAAAGGAATTGCTAGTTATTAACAATTTTTAATTTTGCGTATCTTCGACAACAAACGACAGAATGAAATGGTGTTGTACAAATAAAAATTATCGATATACAGCTAAAGTATATACAAATAGCGAGTTTAAAATAATAAATAGTGACTTGGTTCATAATCACGAAGAAGAATTAAACATTGAACGGCAGGCGCTAAGTAATATTGTTGAAAGACCTTACCGAAAAACTATCCAAGCTGATTCGTTTGGTGTTTGAAAGAAATTAATAGTATCATAACTTCGGAGTCTCGTATGATAATTGAAATTTGATGGAATACAAATAAAAGCAATTCGAACTATACAGAAAAATGCAGGTAGAGAAATGCCCAACTGGAAGAGCTTATTACGCCTACCCTTTCGGTTGTAAGGAATTATCTCAGGTACAATGCCCAACTCGGATAAAGCATAAAAATGCACTGTGTCATATTGAAAATCAGAGTTTAATTCAATGCACAACATTTTGTGTATGATATGGTGCATTTTTTTGCATCAAAATGCAGATATGTCATGAATTAATGCTAGTTCAGTTTGAGATAAAATATCATTATAAATCAGATTTTAATCTTTTTGAAATACGGTACTTCTATATTATTATAAGTTTGATCATGATGTACAAATTTATGTTTTTTCTATGGCTTTGAATAACGGGAAAAAAATTTATTATTCGAATTTATGAGTGACTCATCACATACACAATTGAAAAAATATTAAAAATCATGTTGTTCTCTCGAACATAATGCAACAGTTTTTTTATTGGATCCCCTCTTTGGTAAAGTTTAATCTAACTTGAATGCGACTGTGGCTGACAGATCTTTATTATTTATTCATGCATGTTCTTGGTAAATTTGGGTTAACAGAGTCGCCCATGAACCGCTTTTGCAATATCTGTTGTTCATCGTTCATCATTGGATTATCATAAATATAATGGCATTGTCTGTATCTTGAGCGAATTGAACAGTTGAAACATATTCAAGATTTTCAGTTGCGTGTGTTTGTGAATAAATAGTTAATTGTCGAGAATCGCTGTTGAAGTTCTGAATTGTTTGTTATCGAATGAATTTCAATTACCCGTCCTCTTCGTATATTGGTAGTGACACTAGCAAATAATAGAAATGATGTCTCTGCCGGTTTTTAGTATTGGTAATATGCAACTATAACCGGTTTTTGGTTTCGCTTTTCAAATTACTCCGATTAGATATCAGATTTCGATTCTGATTCCAGAATGTTTTCGATTCCGATTCTCACTCCAGAACCGATCTTCCTTCTCTCTTCCTAACTCACCCCGGCTCGTTTCAAGAACCGAGACGAAAAGTTCTGATTTCAGACTCAGTTATTTTCAGTATCAATTGAAAATTAATTAACCCATTAATGACCAAGCATTAAAATAAGAGTATTTTTCAAAATTTTTCTATCGCACATCGCTAAAAATATATCAATCAAGACAATTTTCAAATTTTTTTCCAAAAAACATTTGTAGTTTTTGAGCAGAAAAAGGTTGCGCTCGCGCACCTTTGGCTAATACCCTATTAAAAAAAATAGATGGAAAAATTATATAAGTAATACAATTTCTTGTTATTTTCTGTAAACTTCAATATGTTGGATCGACCACTTCAAGAAAACAATTACAGTTTTGTATGAAAGGACACAAAAAATTCAGGATGTAGATGAATTTCACATGTTCTGCATAAGTAGATTGTGTTGTTTTCACAGGATCTACATTTTTTCTTTGCATTTGCATCGTCTCTCTCTATCAAATGTCCTATATTGTCATATGTCATAATGTCTGGAAGGCTTTTTTTGGATGGACGCCGATAATTTGAATTTCTTGTACCTATTACAATATCCAGCGCTACAGCATCTCCCTGATATTTCATTTGAATTTTGATGTTTCCTGATGAAATATGATTGCTACTCATGAAAGTATTAGAAAAGATAGGTGTGTCATTTACTTCCTATTTTGGTACAATATTTATTTTATTCTCAACAGTTTTCTTGCTTTTTTTATTTTTATTTTCAGTAAATTCTATCAGTGGGATGCTATCAACTTCACTATCATTAGCTGTGACTGTGTTGATCTCGTATGTTTCAGCAATCTCGTCATTTATATTTTCCTCTTCTGTAAGACCGATATCAATATCTTCTTCGTTAGTCAGTTCGTGGGCCACTGGTGGAATATATACAACATCTACTTCATTGAATCTACGTCTAAATCTTCTTCAAGTATTCCCATCAACTCCTGTGTAGTCAAGAGTCGATTGTGATAGTCATTTTATAGATGTCCACTGAACTGACAAATATCGCCAGTCAAGGAACAAACGCAAAGTAAAAATAAATGAATAAGTTGAGATTTGTCAGCTACGGCACACATGCTGATGGTATAATGTCACTGCTTAGGGTATTAGCCAAAGGTGCGTATACGCACCTTAGATTTTGGAAGATGCCTACAAGTGTATTACAGGAAAAAAATCTGAATTCACCATACTAGTCAATTAGTAGAGATATTGAAGTATAGTTCTGTTAGAAAAAAAAAATTCAATTTGATCAATTACTGTCTGAAAAGTGCAATCATTTATGGAGGAATATCATCATTGGGAATTATCAATGTTCAAGAATATGCAACAAAAAAATTACTTCTTATAACGCTTGAATTAAAATATTATTGAATCTATTCAACCTTTGCAATGATTCCCAGATGAAAACATTATGAGAAAAAACTATTATTTGACATGAAAAAAAATTATTCTTGGAAGGTTGCGTATACGCACCTTTGGTTATTAATGGGTTAAACCTAATTGATATCTGTTCCAAATTGACTGATTCGAAGAGAACCAAAATAAAACGTTTTTTGTTTTTTAAGAACTAGATATAAATGCATATATAATTTTTTCCATCCTCGAAAAAGAAGGGAACCGGTCAAAATTGAAGAAAATATTTACGGAGAGACAATCCCAGGCGGCAAACTACAGAACGCCATTTCAAAAACAAGGTATTAAATTTTAAGAGCATTAAACACTTAAGTCATAAACCAATCGATATTTCGAGGGAAAATATTTTTATTTGTGTATTCTGAGGCTTATGACCATGAAAATGAAAAGTATTTTTATTGTGAAAACAGATGTGCCGACTGGACAAATTAAATTATAAATTTATATTGCCTTCTTTTTGAGAATTTGTATATCTCAAATTAATATATGGCAAATTAAAGTACGGCACATACAAAAGTATTTATCAAAGTTTTGGTGATGTATTGCCATTATTTTCTGAAGTGTCAAGAATTTTCTTGTTTTCATATTAACGAGAATAAGTTTTCTTAAAAGTACGAAGAACAAAATACCTATTTAGGTGATGTTATCACAGAAGGTTTCTAAGAAGCAGAGCTTTGGATTAAATAATAAGATTCGCAAAATACTAATATAATATAACCATAATTTTGAATGGAAATTCTGATCACAAATTAAATTTTCAATCATTAAAAAATGGTTTTTTAATTATTTATTACGTACATTCGCTCATAGCGTAATTAATACGTGACAGAAGCCATGCACAATCGATCTTATTGAATAGCCAAAAGAAGAATTTAATTGATGCTAAACATGAAACAAAATTTAAGAAAACGTCTCTGAATATTTTCGAGGGGATTACCGTTTGAGCGCAGCGGTCAGTTTTGTCCTAATCCCATAGACCATTTGAGTTTATTACTTTAATGTTTTAATCCCAAATAGATGTATCTTCTCTAAATGCCAAAAATTGTGGACGAACTTGGATAACAATTGATTTTATTTTATCTTAAACAAATAACGACTGATAAGAACTATATAGGTACAAAAAATATAACATATTTACAATTTCTTACAACTAACATTATTCATTTTATTAAAAAGTCGTTATATATACATATTTAAATTTTACTACTCGTCATCATTTACATATATGTATATTATTTTTTCGAAAAATCATAACTAATTGCTTTTACAAAATCATTTCTTGTTAAATTCCTTTTTCTGTATAATTCTTTTAAATTATTATTATATTCTTTCCTTTTCAAAGATTTAATGTTGGTCATATAAATATGTAATAGTAATAGTAAACAATAATAATTAATGAATAGTAATGAGAATGTTATATTTTGGTGTCAATTCATATACTTACTCCTACATTATTCATTCGCAAAAGTAGTCCAATTTAGGTGTTTTTTTCTCATTATTATAATGTGATTGGTTCATTTCGGCTATTTGCATTGTACATTGAAGGTTTTACATTTTACTTCTTTTACTTTGTTTATGGGTTATCCAATAATCTGTTGAGCTTCCGCCGTGCTCAAGTGGGACATAGGGATTACGGAAGACCTTGCTATACGGATTAAAAATTTGACCGCCGTGCTCAAACAGTCTATGCCCATTTTTAAATA
Organism: Dromius quadrimaculatus; assembly: GCA_963989225.1. Taxonomy (NCBI): domain Eukaryota; kingdom Metazoa; phylum Arthropoda; class Insecta; order Coleoptera; family Carabidae; genus Dromius; species Dromius quadrimaculatus. Next base: position 51,966,718 of record OZ022325.1, on the reverse strand, counting down.
GGTCAATCTGGAAATTATTAACTGGGAACCAAGATTAAATTACTATGGATATTTTTGAATTCGCGACAATTCTTGTACAAAAATCTCCAAGCTCTAACAGATTGAGATACAATTTCTCGAACATGTGAAATTTAATTGAATTTTTTGTCGAACCTCAAGGTCTTTACTGGCTTTAACTGGATGTAAATGGCAACTATTGATGTTATAAGAGCCTTTAACAGTAGTTGGTTTCCTGAAAAAGGATATTATATTGCATTTAGAAGTGTTAATGTTAAACGGTTCACACTATACCACCGGCACAATACAATCAAGGTCATCACAATCATTTATGGTTTTTATTTCAGTAAACAATTTAATATCATGTGCAAATAGTAAACAGTTGAAGTTGTATTAATAAATCATAAAAATACTACAGGCCTTGAGTTAGATCCTTGAGGCACGCCTCTGTGGTCGGTATAAAGTCTCGAGAAGTGAAATTATTATTACTAACATAATGCTGTGTCAGTAAAATAGGATTGAAACTAGCTCAATAATATTGGGGAAAAGCCATATATCTAATTTATATAACAACAATATTATGATCGATTTGATCGAATGAGTTTTGGAAATCTTGATAGATATTATCAACTTGTCCACGCTGATCTAAGACTTCTGAAGTATATTGGGTGAAGTATGCTCTAGTTGATTTCTTCACCATGAACCTATGCTGCAAAGGAGAAATAAATAAAATGCAGTAAATATTCTCACAAAATTTAATAGGATTGCGATTGGTCGATAATTTCCAATCAATGCACGAGCACCTTTTTGAGGATAGGACAGATAGCTGCTTGTTTCCAGGAAGCAGATAGTGAGGAGCTACAATGTCTTCATGGCAACATATATTGGAAGCATCATATTTCATCATTCCAGGAATATGTGCTCTATCTTTTTTACTTTGAATGAACGCCCAAAACCCTCTAAGCTTTTTCAGAATGCAGTTTTCTATTCTCATCAAATTTATAATTATAATATACGGAGTTAAATTTTTTGAATACATCATGGAATAAGGCCTTCTTGTGCAGTGATTTGATTATTTCTAGATTGAACCATTGAGGGTATTAATAATGTATGTTGGAATAAGATAAGAGGAAAAAAAACCCCCGGAAAATAAAACCCCGGAAAAAAGCCCCGGAAAAAAAACCCCCAGGAAAAAAAAACCCCGGAGAAAAGCCCCCTGTGATAAAAGCCGAAAAAAGTTTATATGATGAATATTTCAAATTAGGTATCTATATAAGAGTGTTTTCATTGTTCGATGATAAAACTTGGAGTTATGAACAACAAATCTAAATAACACGTAATGTATAATGTAATACAGACATAAATACAGTGTCTTCTGTTTTATTCATCTATTTGCGCCAATATTAATACAGTGGAGTAAAACATTTACATACATTTATTATTTTCAATTATTTTATATTATTTTAAAATATAAAGGCTTGGTATTAGCATAAGTTCAACATAAAACACAGAAATTGTAAAGTTTCTCATGTTGTACCAACACAAAAAAAAATCATATTATTGAAATTAAAAAAAAAAATTGTTGCTGTTATTTTTATGTATTAGTTCTATTTGAAAAATTATAACTTTTTGTCGTATTTGAAAAATATGCCTTACAATAAAAATATTCATGTATGCCACTGTCTGGTTAATAATAGTATTCAACTTTTTTACTCGAGACCTTTTTCCCCATTTGCGACAGTTCAAAAATTATTTACAGAATAAACAATCGACCAAAATCAGTTTCTCGTCATTACCTAGTAACCTCTGGGAACTTTAAAAAAAAATATATATATATTCTTGAGATCATCTCTTGAACATGCACAAAAATTAAACATATATAAATGTTTTACTCCACTATATTATTATTGATGCTATTAGATAAAACAATGTTCGTTATATAAACTTTCCTCGGATTCTATCACAGGGGGCTTATTTTCCAGGGGTTTTTTTTCCTGGGGGTTTTTTTCCGGGGTTTTTCCCGGGGTTTTATTTCCCGGGGGTTTTTTTTTTCTAGATTCTTGGAATACACACTACACAAGTAAAACCTTTGGGAACAGTGTTGTCTGAAACATACAAAATCTTATAAAACTGATAAAAGGCCGCATTTATATCTTTATATCCATATAAAGTGGGCTAATCAATTTCAAGGAGCATGTTATAATGTAAGGAAGCGGAATAAAACAATTTCAACGTCAATCAAGATTTACAATTGCGATGTCATTAGAAATGAATAGATGAAATGGAGTCGCCTGAAAAACTCTGTGTGCACTTCGGTCAAAAATACTTTTTCAGTCTCAACTAAATTACAAACAAAATATTCGAGCAGAAAATATCACTTTTACGGCCATCATACACAAATTATTATTGTCTTCATGACAGATAACAATAAATATACGCAATCTTAATCTCCTAGCGGCCGCAGTAAATTGTTGTTTAAGTCCAATAAAATATCAGCAAACGTTTTTACAGATGAAAAGCGGCGTGTCCGAACTTCTCCACTTTTACCTGTTTTAATCCTCGACCGTAAGGCTGGAACGATAATCCTAAAGTCGAATTCCTTCACCCTTGACCTTTGCAGCTGTTGGGATTAGCAGTAGTTCTCAAACAAATATAATTGAAGACTTCTTTTGACCCAACAGAAGATGTTTAGCGCAAGCTAGATTCTACATTTTGAGCTCGAGTTTATTTTGGTGCAAAGCACCGTCGGGTAAAAACAAAACCACTGTTTCAAGTGACGCGGGACTCCACACATCGAGCTCGGTCAGAGCGGGTGAAGTGCGCCCGTTCGCTTTGGTGCGAAGCACCGCTGGTTGAAAACTAAACTACTGTTTTAGTGCCACTGACAAAGCTTCATTTTACTAGTGAACTTGGAGTATAGCTACCCAAGGCTTCGTGGAGGAGTTCAGATGCGTCCGTGATCCCTTGGAAGATATGTTGTAGAGGAATTCGGATATAGGATTATAGCTACCTCAGGCTTCGTGGAGGAGTTCGGATGGATCTATGAAAAATGATTATTCTTCTGCGACACGACAGTTCTCATAGATCCAAGGTATCAAAAACATGCACACTTGTTTCGTTATCGATGACACGTGAGAATGACCAGAAACTGATAGTTTTCATCTAGAAATGATCAGGTGCAACCCTACTTTATGTTATAATGCACAAAAAATGTTTCTAATGGAATCATTCGCAGTTGTAATTTTTTAAAATATTATCAAAATTTTTAGGGTACTCATAAAAACGAATTGCCTTCGATGGTTGAAAATTGGAATGATATTTTAGTAATTTCCTACAAAAGGGACTGTTCCCATTAAAACATTCTTAACAAGTGCTTGTGGCGCCCAGCATGGGCTCTGCCTAAATGCAACGTGACCAACAAAAAGTTTCTCAAATATTGTTCCCACGCTCTCCACATTTTGCTCACTCTCTCAAGCAACCACCACGTCCTAATTCGCCCTTAAAATGTTATCTTAGAAATGCTTTTCTCTCACAGTAGGTAGCAGTTCGTGCCCTATGAATTTTAGACCAAAAGTAAAAATAAAAAAGTTATCCAGAATTAAAATTTGCGTAGAATGAGTTTAAATATGTTGATTGGAATTTTTGTGGTTTTCTAGGCAGTTTAATATAAATAAATAACACGGTGGTAAGTGTTCACAATGGAAATGAAATAATAAGAATAACAATAACAATGATAATATGGATTAAAGAAGCGATCAGAATGAATAAATTAAAAGTTGTGATTTCGTGGCGTCGCGTCGATAGATTCGTAGCGAGGTGGAGTGTTCTTGAGCCGATATCTCCGAGGAACTGACTTCTTTCTCTAGTTGAATTCTCGTCCTGGAGTCCTTCTTGTCCCTCTACCCCTATCTTTGAGAAAATCACGTGTTCCACATTATCAGCGTAATCATTCGTTCTGAAACGGAGCTGTGATACTAAATGATAGCAGAGATGATAGCTTTTCTTTTAATGCGCTGATGGAATTGTATTGCATATTCAAATGAAAGCGTGCACTACGAAGCAGAGAGTAGATCAAACATGCGGATTGTTATAATCGCTTATGTTTTGACGAATAGTACTTATTTTTCTGCGAGTTGCAGGTGTGAAATATTACCTAAAAAATGAACGTCAACGTGGAAAAACTAATAGTAGAGATTTTTCCAACGTTTTACAAGTCTTGGCTCAATTTTTCCCAGAATAAAGTAAATGTGGCTAACCTCATTCGCAAATATTCAAAAAATAGCTGTGGAGAATTTCTTCATTCTTTATACAGGTGATGGAATTCACCATGCGCAGATCATTTTTCATTTATAGGGGGAATGTGGTATTGTCTAGGTAGAAATTTAGTGTACCGATTTAAAATATACCAACAAAATAATCATCGTTACTATTCGACATCATGAAATAGGCTGGATATCAAAATTCTACTATCGCTACAAGTATAGCGCTTGTATTCTAATCTCTCAACTATCATCACTGCTATCATCCAGTATCTCAGCTCCGTGGTGCACGTACCCGAACACAGGAAGTTTGGACAAAGCTACGGACGGTTCGTAAATATCACCATAAGCAAACAAGTTGAATTTCACTTTCAAAAAAGATTTCTGGAATCAGTGAAAATTGAATGCGTGTGTGGCCTTAGCCGCCACAAAATCTCATTTTGTACAGAGGTATGAGGAAAAAAATTTGAAGTTTTAAGAAAATCTGATGTGGACACAAAACTTACTTGAACACCTTTTGACTGAATAATTGACAGTTGACACTGCCATTGACATCAGGCATAATCGATTGCAACCAAAATTTGAGGTGATCATTTAGATGCTACAATTCATTAAAACGCTGTGACAGTCCTAAATACAAAATTTCGACATTATATGTTCGCGGGTTTTGAGATTTGCGAGTTACATACCAACGCACGTATATACAGACGTGTGAAATCAAACCAAAAATAGTTAAAATGGATACAGAAATGCTCAAAAGGGATATTTCCAATCAAATTTCGATATGTGAATTTTGTCTGTTTCAGAATACTTACTTTTACTTTGTACAAGTAAAACTGAGTGCGTCGAAAAAATTTATTAAATCACAATTGAGTCATTATTTTACAATTTGATTGATACTAACTGTTATAGGCAGGAGCGGGAACGCATAGGAACGGCGTTCCCACACTGGTTTTTACAGCATTCATCATCCATATGATTCAATAAATTCATGAAGATTCAGCGTTATTCAGTTGGCTCAAATACATCCTTATTCTATGCTCTTTGGCTATTGTGGGCATTCTAGGAAATCATATGAACACGACTTCTCTCATAATTTGACAAATATATTGAGTGTTCCCGCACTGGAAAATTCACTTTGAGAATGGTTATATTTCAGTTTCAAATTGAATTCTCAAATAGATCATAATGTATTTCTAAGCAACGACATCATCTGATATAAAACTTCCACAATTATTAAAATGACTATTTTCGTAATAATTTCAATTGCAAGAAAATTATTCTGTGAGATTTATTATTTTTTAGTACCCTGGCAAACCTAATCCCAGGAGATATGCATGAATATCATAAAATTTATTGAATGAAAATTATTTGCAAAGCTATTCGTGTACTTACTTACGATGGCTCTACTGTCCGGATAGGATGGTTCTGTTTTGAGTTAGTATTTCCTAGTTGGTTATACCTGCGATTTAAAATCTTCCCATCGGAATATATCCTTTCAAACTTTTGAGCATTGATGTTGGATTATATTTCTTTGACCTTTTTTTATTATTTATACGTGGGATGTCTCTGAATCATCTTAAACGTTGGAATTTAACAAAAGATATGTTGATTACTTTTTATAGTTGGTTTGATTTATGGCTCATTCTTATTCTCCAGTATTGTATTGATCTTGAATTCTTGGAATTTTTTGTTGTTAATTTTGAAACAGTGTCCTTAATTTCATCCATTGTGGGTGGTGTTACACATGGTTATACTTTTAGTTTAGTTTCAGAACTCTCTTCATTTTAATTAGGAAGTTTTCCAAACTGGGATTGCCGTCGACTGGCGACTTCTTCGCTGTCGTTTATTATTGTTCCGTTTTGCTCTGGATCATGTTTAATTTACATTTAGTACTATTTTTTATTTGTTTTCTGTTTATATAAAATTCTCGTAGAATTCTATTGTTTCTTACTCTATGAGTTTTAATTTGATCAAATGTCTGCATCTGTTTCTCTTTCGTTACTTTCTTCTTATTATTTCAAAATTTTCGTTTGATTTAGTTCTGTATTCTTTCATGGTACTTCTTGCATTTCTCTGTAATACTCTTTTCATTTATTGTTTTGTTGCATTCTTCACTAAATCTATCATTTTTGATATTTTCTTTTTTCTCAACTGTCTCTAAAATTATTTTAATGTTATTTTCCTACGCCCTTTCCGTTTTTATTGGTGTCGAACTTTTTTTTGCTTATTTCTTCATCAATTGTTGTTGTTGGATCTTCTCTAAGTTCTTCTCATTTTATTTGTCTTTATTCAGTCATTTTGTTATTTGGGTCTTATTTTCTTCATTTTTCTTTCTATAGATTTTGGTAACCCTCTTTGTCTAAATTTAATTCTAGGTTGAATTTGAAATGAGGCCTTAAGCGATCCAATTATTTAAATGTTATTTATTTGAAAATAACTTAGGACGTTTCGAGAGTCCTACTGCTCTCATCATCAGCTAAAAGCCGTACAAAAGTATTTTTACAAAGTAAATGTAGAATAATAAATATATAATCTTCTTACCTAAATATGAGTAATACATAATCTTTATTTAAAGCGTGAATGACATAAAAATATTTAATAGAATTGCCACAAAGTGCAACGCAAATCCATAGTCAGGGCCACATTGAATATTTTTATGTCATTCACGCTTTAAATAAAGATTATGTATTACTCATATTTAGGTAAGAAGATTATATATTTATTTTTGTACATTCACTTTGTAAAAATACTTTAGTACGGCTTTTAGCTGATGATGAGAGCAGTAGGACTCTCGAAACGTCCTAAGTTATTTTCAAATGAATAACATTTGAATAATTGGATCGCTTAAGGCCTTATTTCAAATTCAACCTATTACTACACCGGATCCTCCAACAACTTTACAAATAAATTTAATTCTCGTAAGAAATGGACATGGTTCACGTTAGCTCCTCTATAGTTTCGTACTCGGTTTCTTATATCTAGAATGTTAGATGTAAATATGATCGATCTGATTCTCCATGTTTTTCATTTTGGAGATGTGGCATTGTAGGTTTATTTATATAGGAATTGTGTACTTCTTATAACCAGGGATTTAGCATTTGCAAGGTCAATCGTTCTTGGTCCTTTCTTACTAAATGTCTCATGTTGATAATGCTTTCCTAACTGATTTTTTTTTTCTATTTTTGCGTTATAGTCTTTGTTTACTATTTTAATATCATGTTTAGGAGTACTATCGATTATTCTTTCTAATTTGTTATAGAACTCATCTTTGCATCATCTTTCTCTTCAGTTGGTGTATGACTATTTAGAATGGTATAATGGTAATATTTCTTCACTTTCCTAGTATTCTCATGTTACAGTTTCTTTTATCTTTGAATTTTTTGCTGATGCTGACTAAAAACGGTGTCCTAAAACAACCGTCTCTGTTCTTTGTGTGGTATCGAGTTGAATTCTCTTCATCGAGAAAATCTTATGATGGCCATCTTTTTTCTGGAATATCTAGCAAGAATATTTTTGTTCTATCTTCTTATTCCTTCTTTTACTATGGTTTTCCTTCTTCAATAGCTGTTGTCCTCTTTTATCATCCGTCCTATTCTAAGGCAATCGGTTTGGTTTTTGAATTAGAGTTTTTCTCTACGAAACAAAGATGATTAGTCCTAGTCAGTCCTCATCTTTTATCCAGATTTGGGATCTGCGAAATGAGACTTCATCATGTAATTTTTTTGAATTTATGACTGCATGGATGAAATCAGACGAACAAATCTTTTCAACGAGTCTAGAAAAAATAATAAACTTTTTCAAATAGTGTAACTTGGTCTGAAAAAGTTATTTTGCCACGCAGAGAGATATCCTCAATTTGAGCATTTATAATTTTTTCGTCTTCTTATAAATAAAGAGACGTTTGAAATGACTCATTTAGTATAGTGAAAATAACAGGGCAAGTACAAAGAAATAAAAAAATGTCTTGATATGCACGTTTATGATATGATAAGTCACTTTGTATAATTTGATTCAATTTGACAAACTTGATATATTTTCACATGAGGTCAGAAGTGAATACTCTAAAATATGAAATAACAGCGGGTTTTTTTTAATATTAAAATTAATTATAGTAACAAAATTGAAATTTCATAATTCATAAATTATAATCATTAGCGTTAGTTTAGTTTTCACATCTATATACATTTCTATTAGGTTCATTTATCAATCAAAACATTTGATGGGCTGCGCAAACCCAATACAAAATATAAATACAATTCAATTGACATAATGAATAATATATATTTGTATTATTTATTACCTAATTTTCAACATTATTTTCATTGTTTGCATATCAGTATTACCATTCATTTCAACAATACTTAAATTATCCGTACTATCAATAATTTCATCATATTCTGAAAAGGATATACAATTGGCTTGAGATTGGAGTGGGAAACAATAATGTTTGATTGGAATTCATGAAAATATCCTGTCTTCTTCATTAGCATATCGGTGACGCGATTCAATAAATACGATTAAACCCATCTAAAAATTTAGAATTCAAAAATATATAACTCTTTGAAATACCGCTTTGCTCCTGAATATAATAGACTAGAGAGTAGGCTCGCTGATCAACACAAGCGCCTGTAGCATGTCGGGAACGCGATTTTACTCATCAAAAAATTGCCCAAAGTGCCAATAAAAGTTTTCACTTCAAAAATTACTCAAGGCAACTCATCCTTGACTCTATCATAAATGAGGATGCTTTGAAAAGTCTGTGCAAAGTTAGCAAGATAACACCAATATTGCATATCGTAGTAGTTTAAGGTAATAGCACAATAAGTGTAGCAATAGTTTATAATTGCTTTTTATCAACAATGTATAATTTATCGATTTCCAGAAATCTCTTGTTCAAGATTTTAAATACAACCTGAATTTGATTTGATTTTAAAAATATCCAAATTTCCACATTAAATTCATCATAAACCAGCCTTATGAATCCTTCAATTTTGTATCGTTGAAAATTGCTTTTAAAAATGTTATTGACAACTCTCTTAGGTACCTAGTTTATTGTTACAGATTCTTATTAAAATGTTTATATAATATCAATAACTGCCGATAATGTTATTTATGCTTTGTCGCGCTTTATATCAACTTCGCCTGCTTACAAATTTTTGAGTAATTTGTCATAAGCTAGATATATATTAACATTAGTATAATTTCAACTGTGGTTCGAGGTGGACGTGTTCAAATGTATATAGCGTTTTAAAGTGAAATTTTGGTTCTTGAAAGAATTATATTGTTTATAGATTGCCAGTGGCAAAGAAAATCTTAGAAAAGCCTTGAACCAAATCGGTGATGACGCGTATGTTGTCTTGAGGAGGCTCTCCGAAGATGAATTGAAGAAATATTCGAGGTGAGTTCAGTTTTATTATTGTTGCTTTCATTTCACCTCAGTTACGGTATTTATTCTAAATCTAATTGAATTTTAAAATTAAACCCATTGATATTGAATTTACTGTAATTCAATCTTCCATCTACGCGAATTGAATTTCTAATTGAAATGTAAAAATAGATAAAAAATAGGTATATATCTGTAAAACTAGGGGTGAATTATAGGAAGAATTTAGTGCACCAATTCCATAAGTGTTATCAATTCCTTACTAATTCCCCCAATAAAATATAATTCTTCGGTACTTCTCCTAATTTCCTACTAAAATTCTCCAAATGTCACTAATTCTCAGGCTAGTTCCCTACTAACTGCCAATTTTATTAATTTGCTAGTACGATATAATTTGAGTTTATCGAGAGTTTTGCAGTAGGCAGAATATAAAACAAAATTGAAAAATCAATTTTTATTCTTGAATAATAAACATTAATTTATTTAAAAAAAAATTCTTTTTTGAACAAGAAATAACTTGTAAATATTTTTAATATCAAATCGATCTGACCGTTTTAAGTCAAATGGATTGCCGCCAATCCAATTGATAGGACCGTAGAAGATGGAATCGCCATGTACGGTATCAATATGTTTTTGGAGCCAATTAAGAGTGTCGAGCCCTGCTTTCAAGAAGTTTATCTTCAAAACTTGTTCATTCCCGCAAACTTCAATTATCTGGCCAATAAACCATAATCGGTTATACAAAATCGCGTAGCTGTTTTCTGAGGGTACTTCGAGTCTTTTTGTTTCCGATGAAATTCCTAATATTAAAGATTGACGACAGAATCTTCTCTGAAAAATTCTCCGAATCAATGGAGTCGTCGATTTCAATCGCAATCTCGCCCAAGTTAGTCTCAGAGTCAGTGATTCTGCCACAAGATCAGTTCCTGGATCGCTTCTGTGATAACCATGACGTTTTTATAATTGAAACTTTTTAACCGACAGTGAGTTTTATATTCAATTATTTTTTTCATCTATCGCTTGAATAAGACGCCATATTGTAGCATTACACTATATGTAGAAGTAGTCCATTTTGGCATATCAACAAGTTGCAATGGCAACTGTACATAAAGCATAGATCAAAAAGTGAATCAAGTCTCATAGTTCGTATCTCCCAAACAGGCTTGTTTCTGCCCGGCTACACTCGCATTTGTTTGAAATTGTCATGTTTCGACTGACAAAACAGGCGTTGAAACGCGTTGCTTCAATGCAGATATTATGAAAAATTATATACATAATGGAAATTCAGAATGATCATTATCTTTTATCTTACAAGATAATTTAAATGCATTGAATTTTTGCGATTGAACTAAAATTGTGTACATAATTCTCTTCAGAAATATTAAAGTAGTTGCCGTGTTCAACAAAATTTGGACTATGCATATTGAATGAATGATACATACAATATTATTGAAATTGATGATTGAGCAAATCAGTAAATTCAATCTATTTAGCTGTGGGTTATCGGTAAAGCATCTCTACTTTCTTTTAATATTCATTCAATATTGATTGCATGTTTTGTCAGTTATACCATCTTCAGGAGATACAACTGTTGAACATGATAAGTTTACGCTTACAAACTACTGTCTTAAACTAATCGACAGAGTAGGGGGAAAACATCTTGAACCCAACCTTTTCTAAGAAGCATATACCCTAAAACAACTGGTCCAAACATACATTTATCAAATTATCGCCGTTATGTAACACCTTTTTGATTTTGAATGCTTTTTATTAGGTGAGTCTCTGGCTTTTCCATTCTCTAAGAAGAGTAGATATTATTATATTGTGCTACAAGGCCCAGACGACAGTTATTATTGTCCAGGGTAAAGCTGGCTGCTATCGACGAAGACAAGGTTGAAGCCCAAGGCGAAGATAGCTTGGTGCAATCAACATTACCCGTGACAATAAGACGGTCGTTCAGTATCCGTGTTGCACACGGTACTGCTTGTGACAAGTATACCAAAGTACCTCATTCTCATTACGCATTACTGAACTTTTTAAATTTATTTGAATGCTTAAATTCAGAAACTATTTTATTGATTTCACAAACGACTTTTTGTAATTGCGATCACATTTTCAGCAATCTAATATCACGAAATATGGCTTACCTCCATGACTCATTTTGTTGATATTATTTTTTTTCTCTCACATTTTCCGTGCTATCACGTTTACAGCAAATACAAACATTATAGTAAACATCTCGTAATAATTTTTTTTTCGAACGTCAACTTCATCGATAGCGATAAAATGGAAAATATCAATATCCGATCCACAATAATATTTTTTTTCCTCCTAGTAGAGAAATTATTATTAATTTCCTGTTGACAGGGACTAAATGATAATTGTTCTCATTGTTTGGAACTGAGAACTTTAAAACTGAATATAGTTCAGTAATATAGTACTTTCGGTGCGCGTGTCACAAAAAAATACTTCTATTATAAATATACTGGTTTCTTATAAAATGTTTTACTTCATTTGTTAAAGGGATAAATTAATAATAATAATCTATAGTAGATATAACAAAATATAAAAAGGAAATATAAAAAACCTCGGCTGATGAACTGTTGGTGGCCTTGTTGTCAGAAATAAGAGGCTGGTCATGTGCTGAGGCGTAATTGAGCCGAATTATCCTGCAAATAATATAAGTTTGAGCCACAATGCTCTGTGAGATGTCATCAGAAAGTCATACCCATCAATTCCTCGCCATCGAGGCATTTCAGGTCTAGTTTAGGTAACTTAAAGGGATATAAAAATGATACACCTGCCTCAGAGGTTGAATAGGATATCTGGCTAACAGATAGGCCATTGAAATCACCGAATATATAGCTAGCAGTTCTAAAGTGAACATTGATGTCCGCGACACACGCGAGTTGGTCGATTTATCTACTCTTGGAACAACTCTATTGCCTGCAATAACACACAGTACATGCGGTTGACATACACATATTTCCCCGCAACATCGATTGAATAATATAGCACTGGGGGTACTAGCTCCCAGATAGCTAAGTCACTATCACTGCTTATCTCACGTTGGACGACACCTACGGATGGCTATCAGTTCCGCAATGCCGTACCGATGCCTGCGACATACGTAGGTTTGTTGATTTATCCACTCTTGGAACAGCATCGTTGCCGCAATAACACAAAGTACATGCGGTTGGTAACACGGTCACGCGGTCACACGGTCAAGGTAGCTAAGGATACCAACACTTCAATTCAAAGAAGAAGGACCATACCCAACGCACACTTAGCGTGGCGTTACCATATGTGACGCTGAACATACCAAACTCATAAAACTCATTTGCAAATAAATTCACTAAGTGATAGAATTCATCAGCTACTTCACAACACTAAATTGGATAATATGCTGGTTAATTAAATTCAAATAATTAAAGTAAACAATGCACAACACAGATAAACTGAAACGCTCAAAGTTTGACTTTGAAATGTGTTTGTAGCAAACGCTTCCTGTTAGTCTTGATCTTGGAAGTAATTAGAATTATTTACTCAAAATTAAGTTTTATGTATTCTATGGTTTTTTAACTCATTAATATATTTTTAAAGCGAAGGTAATCAGACCGACTAGTTGAAGATAATATAATTGAATTAAGGATGTATTCGGTGGCTATGGCCGAGTTGGATGAAAATTGAACCGTCAGTGAGAGGTCAATTTAATTCTAATATTTCGCCAAATATCTTGGGCTTCCTCAGAGAGCTACAAGAATATCATACTTGTATACCATTTTTTATTTTGAATAAATAATTTAAGTTACAAAATTCGTTTGATAGTCAAGAACTTTTTGAAAAGAGAAAATATTTTGTTGCTCCATATTACGTCACTACATTTTAATACATTATAAAACCAGTGTTTATTTGATCAAGAAACACAGATAATCTTAGCTGCATTTTTGCACATTTAATTAATAACTTTTGAATTCATATTACCGCGCCTTTGAGTTGATATTTTCTCTTCTTTTGTTTCATCTTGTGGCTTCCTCACGGACACCTGATGTTGCTTTGACACTTTCGAAGCTTCGGCTGCAGGTAAGCACACGTGTTTTTTGATCAAATAAATACTGGTTTGATAATGTATTTTAAAATGTAGTGACATAGTATGGAACAAAAAAGTATTTTCTCTCGGTCTTTTCAAAAAGTTTTTAACTGTCAAACGAGTTTTATAAGTAGCTTAAATTATTTTTTCAAAATAAAAAATAATATACAATTGTGATATTTTTGTAGCTCCCTGGGGAAGCCCAAGATATTGGGTGAATTATTGGAATTATATTAAATTGACCTCTCCCTAATGGTTTGATTTCCATCAAACCCTGCCATAGCCACCGAATACAACAATGATTCAAGTATCTTATTTCTTTTAAAAGCGTAAAAATATTTGAAGATATTGTGCTTAAAAATTTGTGGTAACACATTAGAATTGAATTCATTATCTCTAGAAAAATTTATATGTTCCTTGAACCTAATACTGAAATTCCGTTCTATTTGGTCTAAATAAATGAAGTCACAATTATCACAGTTCATTTTGTAAACACCTGGGGCCTGTTGCATAATAAAATACAAGTTAATATTATTAGCGTTTTTACGTGCATTTTCACTAATAGTATTAACTTGTATTTTGTTATGCAATAGGCCCCTGATTGGAAAAATTATTCAGTTTATTATTGAATAATAAGTTTCTTATTTACAGTTATCATAAAATCCACTATCCTGCAATAATGTTGAATTTTTCAAATTCATTTGCCAAGCAATTGCTATTAAAATCTGCAAAATACGATATTTTGTTGATGTTATCTAATTCTTTAACGCTTTTTGAACTGTAATTTTCGAGCCAATGAATTTTCTACGTCATTTATTTCTTTAGGTTTCAAATAACATCTTTTCCATAACCATTATTTTGTAATATGGAGTAGTCGGAAATAGGACAACAGTTGAAAAAAACTGTTGTCCTATTTCCGACTACTCCATATTACATCATAACTACAAGGACACGATTTCCTCTTCATAACCATTATTAATATCAACTTGTTGAATTATATTAATCTTTTTCTGGAATGAATCATTACTCATAGGGATATTGAATAACTGTTCTATGAAACTATGAAATGAAGCTAATTTTATATATTCCAGGAATGATTTGAAGAAAAATAATATCGGTAATAGTATATTCCGATACAAGTGCGGGATGGAGATCATTCCATGCGATTGTGAATAATTCAGCCACGAAATGAAGTCGAGTGGCAGAATTCTCATGAGCATGGTATAATCGATTCGCACGAGTGACGGATGTTATTTTTTCTACAGTCAAAGGTGTCCGCGTGAATATCTATAATCAAAATAGGTATACCGTTTTCTGAGAAAGAATTTGCTTCATTGATCTTATTCCAATTCATCAAATGTTGATAAAATTATTCTTACTGAATCCAAGAGGAATGAAAAGAAAATCAAAGAGAATTGAAATTATGACAGTAATGAAACAGTTTTTTCGCGACGCCACGCGGTTTTCTGAGGAACTCCTGAGCGTGCGGAATGACCCCTATTCCGCACGCTACAGCCTGTGGAATGGGTATCGTTCTATAGTGACTGTAGAAAAAAATATGGTTTTCTGTAGATACTAGAATCGAATTCACTATTTTTATGTTCAATTTACTAGGGTTTGTAATTGTCAATCTGCATCAGAGAATAAACATAAAATATCATCTTATTGATACCAGAAAATAATGTCTTTCACTAAAGGATTGTTGTTATTGTTGAGCACGTTACTTTCAAATTTGTTTTTGAGAATTTATACAATATGGGTGAAAGTGGAGATCTCATTGGAAATCATTCGTTTAAAAAACTGATTATTAAATTGAAAATAAGTTTGATTGAAGTTCGGATTGTACAAAACTTTAATAATGCAAGGAATAATTTCTTTCGAAACAGTTACACAATTTTTATGTAATAGATTGTCAACTAAAGTCAAAAGTTTAAATATGGAGATTAATGTGTATAAACTGCAGACATCAGATCAGATTGGCGCGGCGTTTGGATGTATTTTCACGTTACTAATTACTAATTCTGTTGTATTTTTTACTCGACTGCTAAGAAAGGTCATGTTTTTTGCGAGTATCTATATGTATGTATGTTATATTATTTATTACCTTGATCTCTAAAATTAAGTTATATTAAGCATCATCATTTAAATTTAAAATTGAGAGAGGGGAAACGCCCAAGTGTAGAAATGTATGAAGGATGGTAAGGTTTTCAACAAAAAATTGAAAAAGTCTTGTCTACACTGTTCAATTTTATTAGCTTAAATTGCTAACCGGTTTCAATTCTTTAAAGAATCATCATCAGAGCCGGTTAGACTACAAAGAAAAGAAAAAACGATCACATACAAATGTTTTGTAAATCTACAGCAATGCACAAAAATCACATAAGATAATAATAAAATATTCAAAAAATACTTACACTATACAACTACAGAAGAAAAACTACGTCGACTAGACATATATAAGAAAAAACAACTATGTGAAAATTGTATTAAAATATGTTACATAACAGATAAAATTGATGAAGCTGACTGGATGAGTGAATTTGAGTGAGTAAAAAGTCTTGGGAATTCAGTCAATATTTATGTTTCAATTTCTTTTCTACTTTATTTACTGATGAGGTAGATAAAATATTCATATAGTATAAAAAGTATATTTGACTTCCAATCAAATGGTCTAACTATTTTTAGTATAAATAATTTTCATTATTTTAACAATAAGACTAATCAACACTTTCGGCTGTACCTCAGCTATCTTCAGAAGCGCTACAATTCAATTATTTTTTATCACTAATTTTTTATGGTAATTTTATCGGAAATACTTACAGAAGAACTATATTGTGAAAAATTAAGAATGTACATTGATGCGTGATGTCGAGCTTGATGAAATAGCGGAATTTTTGCCACAACCTACATCTGGGGAAGACGTTGACTAAGTGCGAGTAAAAAATCATGCGTGCACGTATTGTCAAAAAATTACAAATTATAACAGGTAGAAATAAGTTAGTTGTAGTGTCAAACAATTAAAATTTTAATTGTACAAAGAATTTGTATGTGATCGTTTTTTCGTTTCTTTGTAGTCTAACCGGCTCTGATGATGATTCTTTAAAGAATCGAAACCGGGCAGCAATTTAAGCTAAAATAGGACAGTGTAGACAAGACTTTTCCAATTTTTGAAAACCTTACCACCCTTCATTTAAATTTAAGGTATTTTATGTTAGGTATGTGCTAAACATATCTTCTATTTGACTAACGATCTATCACTCTTCAACAGACGCCTTGCAAACTCCTAGTAAATTATATTTACTTTGAGAAACTAACCGAGATGTTGAATCATTTTAAATTTTCATTGGAAGAAATCAGATTTTCAAGTGATCTGTAAGATATTTGGGGATCTTAGTTGGTCCCGTATCATACAAGAATGGCTATCTAATGGAATCTTGGCTCTATAATGTGACATAATTATCCTTACTTTTATTTCACATGTTAATTTTCACGGCGCTATGACCTTTTTCTTTATTCGCTGTGTTCTGATTGGAGATGACCGTTGTATTATTTGTATTTACACTAAAGATAATGATTATGTATAAAATGATTGAATTATCACATTTCACCAGTGTTTCACTTTGCTTCACGACATAGCGATGTCATCTTCCAATAAATAATCACATCGATTTGTAGCTATAAATCGTTTGCAACACTTTTTTCATATGTGGTACAAAACCGCACCCAAATAATTAACCAGTCATATCATACTCAACAAAAATATATCAGTTTAACTTGAAGAACATCATATCATACGCTTTTCTGAGATCGAGAAATGTACCCAATACCTTATTCTTGTCAAGTGACTTCTCGACATCATACGAAGATAATAGTTATTTGTGTCAAGGCCGTAAAGGGTATCTTTTTTGGTCGAATCTGTTGTTTGCGGCCGAAGCGTAGCTGAGGCTGCAATTCAGGTGAGACCAAAAAAGAACTGTAGGCCGAGGTGCACACAACGTTTTTTAGGCGATCATCGCGAAATAATTCAAAATTACAAAATTTTATCAATTTATTTCTAAAACATTGCAATTGTAAATCTTAGTTGCCGCTGAAATTGTTTTATTTTATTGTCTTCTAAATAAAGTGACATTTGTAAAAAATGCATATCAGTTTCTTGAATTGCACGAACTATGAAGGTTGACGGAAGAATATAATATGTATTTCGTTGAAAACTGTTTCTTAAAGAGTTCATCAAGCAGCCCATATAGGTAGATATGAAGTGTTTATGAAATAGTCTTTGACAGATCAGTCCCAAAAAGTAATATTTGACAGATCAGTCCCAAAAAGTAAAATTTGACAGATGTGTACCAAAAAGTGAAACTTCACGGCCGCAAAAGGAGCCATAGAAACAACTTTTTTGTTATGATCGCCTAAAATAATAATTTATTGTACTAGTCAGCGACGGCTCTGGCCTATTCGACGCCAGGGTGCAAGCAAATCTTGTGATTCCTGATCGATTCATATACAATTTGGCCATAAGACCGATGAGAGAAGATAAAGTGCGGTCGGCTCCTGGACTATTACTTCATTTTCAAAGATGATAAGTCTCTCACCTTATGAATTGAAATAAACTTTTTCTTAACAACTTCCCTTCCATACTCAGTGAAATTATTGCTCGAAAATTTGTTCATTCGCTCGAACTGTCTTTGTCTTTGAGTAGAGGGCAAATAACAGCCTTTTTCCAATCATTAAGAGCCACACAAAGTTTCAGAATTTTCCAAATTTTTCCCCTAATGACTCGATTATTTTAATATTTTCCTTTTGTGACCTAATACCTAAAAATTTTATGAACTGTGAAAATTGAAAAGGAAGTGAATTATTTGTGATAACTGAAGCAAGATAAAACTAGCAGATACTGCAAAAATGCAAATTGGCATTTTCAAAAAAATAGTTGAATGCTAATGTGAGAATAAATAAAATTTAAATAGGAATATAAAGCGAAGCACCTATATTTTTTAGAAACTCTTCACATTCCGGTATCTCTCATATTTCAATCTTCTAATTCTTGTAATCTTATTGATGTATACTTGATATTAAATATACTATGAATGCATCTTATTTGTTTATGGGAAGATATTTTTTTTTTGCATATTAGTTTTTCTGAGCGTCAGAAATCAGCGAATCTTTGGGTATTTTTAATTTTATTAAAGAAAAATCTTCATTTGATGAATTTAGCGCACCTACTCCACACTTGAAAGGCATTTAATGGTGAATAAGAAATCATTCCATTTTCTTCCAGTGGGACTGCTAATCTAAAACCTGTGTAGATTCAATGCCAGTTTCTTCAACTTTGGTTATCGTTAGTTAACCATAGTTATAATTGTGTCAATCGTTACCTTACATATTAAACAACAGGTGAAGCTTTCCCACTGTGGAAAAACACTTTTTTAATCATTTTGTGATTTTAAATGAAAACTGTCCAAAATGGGCTCGGTTTTTCTTACTGGAACAACGACGACATGTTTTTGCAAATAAAGGCCTCCATTTAATCGATAAATGTAAGTAAAAATGAGATTGCATTTAATGGACTTTCGAATTATGCAATGATTTTATGGATGAAATTTACTATGCTTTTTTGATCAACTGTTTAAATCCAGACAGTTCTATTATTATTTCTTGCATCACTAATTTTACCCAATTATTTCAACATGTATTTATATTCATTTCTTGGAAGCATTGTGTATTATAGTATAAAATTCATGCTTATTTCCAGGGAGTCTGCATCCACAATTTCTTCAAAATATGGAACAAAAAAATCTTCCAAAAACCACAGGACTTCAAAAACTAACTTGGATTTGAAGCACAAAAAGCAAATCATATGTAAAAAGAATAAGCCAGTGTCGAATGAAGATACGAAAATCTCAATTTGCATGAGCAAACTAGTTCCTATGTCTTCATTCCTTAATATAAGTAAAAACAGAAAAGAAGATAAAAGTTTTCAATCACCTTGTATAAATAAATCAACTTTGCCTATATCTACCAAAGATTCTAGTACAAATAAAGAAGAGAACATAGAAAATAGAGCACTTCAAGATGAAAAAATGAAACTAAAACTAATAGACTTATTTGGGGATGATTGTCCGGAAAATCCAACAATTTCAAATAAAAAGAGAGATCCAACAACTCCAAACATGAAATCATCTACTGTCAAAAAGATTATCAAAGCCAAAAATTCACAAGATAATATAGAAAATAAGCATAATAAGACTGAAGACGAAAAGATGAGATGTGATGTTGAAAGACGTAAAGGTTCCTTAGAAAAGAGCAATGATAGAAAGACTGGCGAAAAGCCAAGATGTAAAGGAGAAACAAAAACTGAACAAAAAGAAAAAATTTCACACAACAATAAACATGATAATAAGAGAAGATCTGAAACTGGATGTAAAAGTGAAGAATTATATCATTCAAGCAGCAAAGAACAGAAAAAGACCAATAAAAATGAGAAAAAGTCGAGAAGCAAAGAACGAGATATCGACAAAAAAAGTGGGAAAAGCTCACGTTCTAACAGTAAGGAATCAAAAACAAATGAAAAAATGTATGAAAAATCGGATTCGAAAAAAGAATCTGATACGTTTGACAAAATGAAGGAGAAATCTCGTTCGGAAAGTAAAGAACTCGATATAGTAATGAATGATGACTCATATTCTAGTGCTAGATACTCAACGGATGACAAAACAATTGGTGAAGAAGAAATTCCTCCTGCGAGTCCCAAGAAAAGAGGCCGTCCATCAAAACTTATTCATAAAAAAGAGCCAGTTACACCAAAAACTAAAATAAAGCCAGATGTACGTATGTTATGGCGGAAAAGTATTGAAGCTTATGATAAGCTACGATGCAATGAAAAGAGTTTCAAGCGGAGCAAAATAGCTGCGACTAAAAAAGTATCAGCTATACTAAATACTAGAACGGATTCCAGTGATAGAAGTTCAAGTGGCAGTCCTATCACTGTCCGTCGCCATTTTGTAAAAGACTCTTCGAAGTCTTTAAAAGATACTAAAAAATCTAACATCGATGAAATATCTTCAAAACGGAAAAATAGTATGAACAAAAGTAAAAAATCTGAATTGGGTAATAATAATGTAAATACAGAGAAGTCTAATGTTGCTCAAGATTTTTGTGATATATCCTCAAATAGTGGAACATTGATGCGTAAAAAAAGTGTTTCCTATGAGAACATTTTCCTGGAGCAGAATACTCCAAAAATATTATCCGAAAGACAGATGTTTAATAATAAGGAAACTACTCCTAGTATTTCTTCAGAAGGTAGTAAATTAAAACGTTCTTCGTCAGCAATTGATAGATCTATTGCAGTATCTCCTGAAAAAAATGTGATAAAAAGAAGAAAGAGTGTAAGCAATGATTCTACCTCAACAAATAATCTTCAATTAGATAGAAAAACTCAAACTCGAAGAAAATCTATTGGAGAAAACTTGTTTGCCTCAACTTCATCTGATCCTCTTACGTCACTTAGTCAGAAATCTATTTCAGTATCTGTCGAAAATCTTGAAACCGTGAAACGAAGAATATTCTCTCCAGATAGAAAAGATAGTAAAGAAAGCATTGGTAAATATGTAATTCCCAAGAGACGCCATTCTTCAGTTCAACAAAACAGTCCACCTCCTAGAAGAACATCCATCTTAGAAGACAATATTGAAAAAGAATTGGAACATATATTTCAAAGTAGCACACCCAAAAGACGAAGAGTTGAGAGACAACGAGTAGTCAGAAGATCAGCCAGTTCTGAAGCTTCCAAAGAAGAATGCATCCCTGTGCAAAAAATAAATTCTATTCCGGCAAGAGAACACGAATTCAGAACTGAAGTGCAGATTCCATCAATTGAAAAATCTTTAGAGGCAGTATCTCCCGTTGAAAATACTTTCATTAACTATGGAGAGCTACTAGAGCAAATGAAAAGTACGCCTGTAACAAAGAAAAATATAGATTTCGTAGACCCTTTATCTAGTGCTGAAGAAAAATCTGAATTTTCAAAGCCCAATTATGATGAAGATCACATGACTTTTGATAGCGTGATTGTCATCGGAGAGAAAGAAAAAACTCCGAACAAAATACTCATTCGACGAAAAAGTATTCAAGATATTATTGAAAATAATGAAAAAATTGCTTTGAGACGTCGTTCTTGTGATTTTGAAGAATTTTTAGTGAAAGAAGAATCCAGTAATGAAGATCTCAACGAAAAAGTCACTGGTATATCGGATCAAATCAGTAATAGAAGGAAAAGTGATCATGAAATAGATTTAAAGAGAAGCTTGGAGCCAACCGGAGTGTCCAATTCCAAGGATAATATCTTGGAATCAAAACAAAAAGCACCAACCTCTCGAGGACAACATTTTGATAAAATACTTAAAGATAAACACAGCGATCCGATTTATCTTCAGAAACAAGCAGAATCAATCAAATCTATTTCAGATGTATCTAATAATAAAAAAGATATTTTGGAACAGAAACAAAAGTCATCAACTATCAAAGAGAGAAGTTCTGAAAAAACACCTCAAATCAAATATCGTGGTCCAGTTGATCAAAATAAAGACTTGGACAACGAAATACAACCAATTAAACTCATTTCCAAAGTATCTTACCCGGAAGATATTTGTCCTACACAGAAGCTAAAGTCACCATTACAAAATAAGCATATTGAAGAAACATCTAAAAGTAAATGTAATGAATCACTAAATATGGATGACAACAAACGACCAAAATCAATTAGCTCTAATCCGAGGTTATTCAATTCTAAAGATAATATTTCAGCACAGAAATTGAAAGCACGTACTGCACAAGTAAAAAATATTGAAAGAGCTACTGAAAGCAAAAAGAGTGATTTAGTAGATCTTCATAATGGAGGTAAAGACCAACAAACAAAACCAATTGAATCTGCCTCAAAAATATGTAGTTCTAAGGACAGTATTTTAGCGCAGATGTTGAAGTTACCTGAGAAAGAAACTAACAGCAAAAATTGCGATCAAATAAATCCTCAAATTGTAGATATAGATAAACTTTTTCCTTCTTTAAGCAGTGATAATATTTTAACTTTAGAAATAACTTCGGATGAAAACTCGGACATAACTTCAAACCAAGAAAAACTAGATGTACATCATAGTAGAGTATCGATTGATTCAGCGATATGTATAGAAGAATTAGATAGAACAGTTGAAGATAAAACAAGGGAGATAGCAACTCTTGATACCGAACAAGCTCTCTATTCAATAAAAAATAATTTTATTTCTTTGCTTTACATTTACGTGAAATATTATGAAATGTCTGAGCAGGTTGAGCAACAAAAATTATTAGGTCTATCTCCAGATATGAGTATTAAGAAACGATATTTCTTTGCAAGACACGATTCAGATCTATCAAATATGTATAAAACCCTGATATCAGTTAAAGTGAATCATTTTAGCGTGATAATCTTTTTTGATCGCTTGGCTAAACTCTTGAAGGAAGAGTTCAAAAGCTACAAAGAGATAACAGAGATAGCAATAATATTTTATTTGAGAAGAGTAATTTGGAATCTGCTAGAAAACTTCACAAGTCCTAGTGATGAACATTATCTGTTCAATTGTATAACCTCTTGCGAGTCGGCTGAATATGTAATAGCAACAAATGATTATAAAACAAAATATGCAACGGAAGTAGATAAAAAGATGAACCAGATTTTTCATGGATTTCCTTACAGAATTGGAGGAGAATCTGTAAGTGAAACAATAACAACGATTCCTAGTAATTCTGAAACTCCTATTAATATTACAATCAAACCATATGAACCTTGTACTAGATTACATCAGTTATCACTTCCAGTTATCAACATGCAAGAAAAAAGTCCTGTTAAACCTAATCCTCCGCAGAAAATAAGAGGTCGACAACCTAAGAAACTCAAAATGAGTGAAAATAGAACTGATATGCCGACTATTCAAAAAGCCTTACCTAAATCAAACGATAAATCGAAAAGCAGCAAGAATAAAAAGAAACAGTGTTTATCTACTTCTGGTATAAAAAAAAACAACTTGCCGCGGAAAGATAGGAATTCGCCTAAAAGACTCCAAATGACTGAAGATCCAACTAAAATTGTATCAAAATCAATTCAACACGAATCGGAAGGAAACAAGATTAATACAAATTCAAATAGTTCAGAATTTAACACTATTTTCGAAAATTTAGATCAAAACAAGAGTTATTTGCAAACTAACACACAAGCATCACAAGTAGTAACACCTGTCATCCAAACTGAACTAAATTCTCAAAGCTCAATTCAAAATCAAGAAAAAAGTAAGACTGGAGAAATTGAAATATTCGATATAGTTACAACTCAAACTGAATCGAATAATCCAACAAAATACCTGAGGGTAGTTGATCAAGACAAGCTTAAAAACACTGTAAATTCATTCATTCATACGGCAGGAATAATTATAGCCCAATTGGATGGATTGCACAGTACTGAAAATGTTCCATCAATCCAAGAAAAAAATAACAATATCAACCAATCTAAGCCAAACAATAAAACAACTTCATCTATTTCTCAGTTTTCACTAATGGTTCAAAATATTGGTGTGCAAGCTGATTGTCAAGAGACGGCTCAAATCGATTCACATTTTTCTTCGAAAGAATATGAAATAGATGGAACAGACCCAGCGAGACCCAATAATGCTTCTATAAATTCATTGCCTTCCGAAAAAAACTCCAATGATAATCAGACGTCTTCGATTCCTTCACACCAAAGTGTTTCTATTGGTAATTCTGTTATTGCATCAGGAAATATACCTCAAGAAAGTGCAATTACTAAAGATAACAGTCAAGATAATGTGGGTCATAACAATGCTACAGCTCAAAGTATCGTTCACAGTAATATATCTCAATGCATTGTTCCAAATGCATTTAACACTGATATTATATCTGAAAATATAAGTCAGAATAATGCTGCACTCCAAAGTACAATTCCAAATTGTAATATTAATCAATCTTTGGCGAATTTTCAAAATAGATCTCAGAATAGTTCGAGCAAAGGAACTTCCGAAGTGGTTCCTGAACAGAATATTCGTACGCAAATAAATACAGTTGAGAAAAATTCTACAACCGGTGTACTGCAACATAATTTCTACAGTATGGTATCTGACACAAATATCATGACAAATAATCGAAACTTGCTACCACAAAATAGCTCAACAATTGAAAATAATTCTCAAGTTCATAATTCTCCTCTACCCACTCGAAACCCATCTGCTTTGGTGCAAGTCACTCAAAATTTGTCAGTTGATATTCAAATTAATGCTGCGACACAGAGTATTCCACATACTGGATTGCTTAATATAAATAATCAAAGCATGCAGAAGAATTTTACGCATCAATTGACGCCTTCTGTATCGCAAATTAACTCAATCAGAGGGTCTCAACAAAGTTCGGAAATGACTTCGAGGGATGAAAATATTGATCCCTTAACTGCTTTTATTCAAACATACTGCCCGGAATCTCAGTGTCCGGTTTCTCAGGAAGGACACACTTCAAATACTCATTTTCGTCAATTTCAATCAACTAGTACTAGTAATCAAATTTTGAATACTCAGCATCAAAATAATACTGCATCAACTTCGCCGGTCACTCAAAATAATTCTCATTCATTATCAAGAAACCACCCGTATCATATTCCTCCGCAAATTGTACCAAATCTATCCAACGATGTGATTGAAAATTCTCGTAATGCTACTCAGATTGTAAATGAGCCTCGAAACAGCCAAAATCTTACACTAAATAGAACACATAATTTGCTAGCATATCAAAACCAAAATCCACCACAAATTATTCATAAGAAACATCAAACTACTCAAAATGCGCTTCAAAATATGGAAGCTATGAGATGTTGCAGACCTTATATGCGGGCTGATATGCCTCAAGAGGTGGCTCACAATTTATCACATAATTCTGCACAATTTATGACTAACGCTCAATCTGTACCTCATCAACAATTTCTAAATAGACCGTTGGAAATAGGACATCAAAGACCTTTGCAAAATCACACATTTAGTAATAAATTGCAATATTATAATGATCCAAAGATACAGAGAAATGCTCAAAATTATCTTGTTCGAAACGGACAAAATCTTCAAAGAAGAAACATACCATTTGAACGGCAGGTAGAATTGAAGAATATGGAGCAAAGTCATTTGAGAATGATGAATATACAACCTCCACAGCTTGCAGAATCAAGAAATATGGATTACACTCGTCAAAGGATGATGAATTTACAACCTGAACGGCTTACAAACATGCAAAATGTAGACCAAAACCATCATAGAATGATGAATTTACCACCTCAACGGCAAATAGAATCGAGAAATCTGCAGCAGTTTTCGTCTCAAAATAGAGAGCAAGTGACATTACAAAGACCACAGTTTGCATCGCATAATAATGAATTATTTGAACGAGAAATAGCACAATTTATGCAACAACAGGCATATCAAAGAGCATTACTTGAGGCGCAAAGAGCAAAATATGCAAACCAAATTGTAGAACAGTCGCAAAATTCCGATAGTAAGAGAAAATCAATTGCTAAAAACCATAAGCCACCTAGAAAGCAACAATCTGTTTCAAAAACTTCCCAAAGAAGACCAGGACATTCTAATATATCTCCACCCGCTTCTAAATCATTAGAACAGAGTAATCTCCAACAATCGAGCGTATCTAATTCTCAAGTGGTACAGTCTTCATCTATGCAACCTCAAGTAAATCATTTGAAAAGATCAGAAAATCTTCCAGAAGATATTTTGATGAGACGAAGCGAGACACTAGATAATCCAAATGACATTTCTATGCAAGCTGTTCAAGTAAGTTGAGAAATGACTTGTTGAAAATGTTCTGTTTCTATGCTTATCATTTTCTAGGGAGCGTTGAGGAATGCTTCTCGGGATAGTGGCTATTTGAGTCCTTTAGATGCTGGCCATCATCAGGTAAGAATTAACATTTTTCATGTTGCTTTTAGATTTGTGTAAGATTTGTTTCAATATCCTAGGGCTCATATTTATAAATGAAAATCCCATATGTCAAAACCTCCTTCAATAATTTTTCTAATCAAACAATCAGTTTTCGAGAATTTCTAAATTTATTCGTTTTGGAAATGCATTTTTTGCAGAAATTTATGTTGAAATTGGAAAGAAGAAGTCAGAAAATACAAAAAAAAATGTCAAAAGAGTAGTTTGGTAAATTTAAAAAGGTTAGTAGTTGCAACCAACATCATTTTGTAGGTACTTATAATAGCAATTTAATTCGAGAAATATTCTTAACAAATACCACTCGCGATTTTAATTTTATCTTTAATATTTCTTGGGAAAATTGTTTACATTTGAGCTGCGCGCACACTGAGGCGACGAGAAGAGAAGAGAAGAGAAGCGCGGCGAAGCGAAGCGTCGTTTTAGCAAAGTCCGCACACTAGAGCGAAGAGAAGCGAAGTGAAATAATCATGAAAGCTTATACACAAGACCATGACGTAATACCACAACAGCAAAACTTTTGTGCTCTAGTTTTGTTTGCATTTTGGAGATAATGAGCGTGAGTTGATTGTTGTCTAGAATGAGTAGTTCCTTATCTAAGTAAGATCTATTTGTTCTTGGCCTAATTGCCAGTATGAAAGAAGAGTAGAAACTTGTAGAAAAGTCTGAGTGCATGAAATTAGCCAAAAGAAGGACACTCTTAGTGAATTTTGTCACCTATTCCCGGATTTATGGAAAGAAAAGAAGATATTTCTCAAATATGAGTCTGTCGACTTCATCCAAAAGTGTCCGAAAAGTGACGACGCTAGAATATTTGGCTCTTCGCTTCTTCTACCCACCGCACACCGCGTGAAGAGAAGCGGCGAGAGGCGACTTCGCCTGAATGCTCTGAAGACCATCGCGAGACGGCTCTTCGCTTCGCTTCTCCTCGCGTCGCGCCAGTGTGCGGTGTCCCATTTGGTAACATGTACTTCAATCAGGCGGCAAAACTTCTCTTCTCTACGCTTCGCTTCGCCGGGCCTCAGTGTGCGGGCACCTTCAAGCAACATCTGCTCAGATAAAATCCGTCGAGCTGCGCTCTCGTGATTCAATCGGGCAGATGACTCTCACGATGTTGCTAAACAATGTTTTGAAGAAATATTTATTGATGAAATGTGTAATTTACCAAAAATTACTGTTTTAGAATAACTGTTTTAAGCATTTTTCTATAACGTACGTATTTATTTAATATAATTTGAGCACATCAATAAATAATATGAGATATGTGCATGCAGTCACTTGCTGTAACTATACAAATTTTTACACATTTGAAGTCATATTGAATACTGAAAATTGCTAGTATCGAATTTCTGAACGAAAAGTTCAATGCATCACTTTCTTTTCTACCTTTTTTTCAAATTGGCAGATAATTATGATCACAAAAAATGAGTTGAAGTTGTCTTTTTGTCAATAGATTTGAAATTTAATATATATTTCTTGAAGTTTCGTTTTTATATTTATTTACCTGGGAAACTAGGAATATACTTTTCATAATACCTGCATTGAGACAACGCGTCTCAACGCCTGTTTTGTCAGTCGAAACAAGACAATTTCAGACAAATGCGAGTGTAGCCGGGCAGAAATAAGCCTATTTCTGCCGTAGGGGGGAAACAAGCTTGTTTCTGCCCGCCGAATTTGTTTCTCACATCGTTTTATCCCTGGCAGATCGGATTTGTTCATTGTCAATCTCTAAGAGAAAATCATATAACCTCAGTTAATTTGACAGTTGTTTAATTCGTAACTGTAAATTAAATTGAAAAGAGGATTAGTTTCAAGAAAACAAAAGGATTAATACAATAATTTCAAGTACATCACAATATTTTATTGACAAAGCACAAAGAGCTACACTCGACTTGCTACCTGCAAAATCAAAGGAAAAATATTCACTTTGTTGTGTCAAATTTGTAATATAGAAATTTTCAATGCAGGTATTATGAAAAATACAATGTGTGGCACGGGACAAAACACGATTTCAGCCGAGGGTGATGTCAGCCCTCGCTTCGCTCGGGCAAGCAACTCTCATTGTCATGCACATGAACATATTTCAGGCCTCCCCTATTCTCTTTTTAACCGACCTCAAAAAAAGGAGAGGTTCTGTATATGACGCGTATGTATTTTTATGTACGCAGAGACATACAGAGTAACAGATCGACTTCACTCTGAACAACTGTTATATCCATCGTTTTTAGAATAGAATTTTCAGCACGATCGCAGTACTCCCCTTCCGCGGATATTCCTGCGACTGAGTAGGCTTGAGCCTAGGGCGGTAGATTTTAGGGGCGGAAATTTTGAGGACCGAATCAATTTATGAACGATTCACAATCATCCGATGCAGTTTACGAATGCATAAAAATTGACTAGGCTAATCAGTTTGAATATATAAAAATGTATAGAAAATGCAATTTTCAGAAAATCAACGATGAATGTCAAAAATTTATCTTAAAATCTTTAATCCAATGAAAAGATTTTGATCAAGGGTCTTGAACTCGTGTAAAAGTAGTCCAAATAATTCATTTGGTAAGGTTTTCATTCTTTTAATTTTTAGCTTCCTGAAATCAACTACTGCAGCAGATGTTTGGAATCCACCAATCTAATATGCAGCGGCTGTAATATTTTTTACTGTTCGGTAGAATGTCAGGTAAGTCAGCATTTATCTATTTTTCTAGTTTTCCATTTATAGATAGCTCAATAATGAACAAAATTCTAGTATTTTATAATGGAAGTAAAAAGTGTGATAAGAAAATGATGAGACTTTGAGAAAATGTTACTATATTACTGAATATCCTCCCGAATTTGTAAATAAGTCTATCTTAAACCAGAGATACCGAGATAGAATTTAACGTTTAACAGTGGTCTTGTTAGGTATCAAAATTTCAATACCGCGTGATTAACTTACACTTCGTAATTAAACAATAGGGTGGGCTTCCATTTATATTATACTCACTTCAAACGTCCCATCAAAGTTTAGAAATGTTCGTAAAACAACAATATAATATTTTCTCCAATTTATGAGTATTCGAAATATCTCATCCATGCAATATTACTTCGTGCGTGATTAATCATTTCGAGCGTAAGTTGAAAAATTCTTAATGTGATTTTTGGATATATTCCTGTGTCTATTCTAGGGCTTATTATTTGATGTTACATAGTTTGTAAACGTCGCAGAATTATAAAATATGCTATTATATTCTCGAGTGATTTTAGTTTTTCCTTTATTAAACTGGCATAATCAGGTATATTATTGAATCGGATAGAAAAGTAATAAGAAACTCGAGGTGAATCATTAACTGCATGAAAATGCTGCTATGAACAACTCGTGGTTCAGGCTCAGATTTTTCATTCATATGTAATAACTTTTTTTTGTCAACTGAATACTAACAACTGTTCTTGCAGTCGATATATTCTATTGTTTTTACATTAAGTGCCAAACGTTTCACATATTTTAGAAATGTGTGAATATGCGCACTTGTCACATATGCATAATCGTCAAATTACTAGATTGATAATATTAAGACTTAAAGTTCAACAATAATAAAAATAGTTGG
This sequence comes from Dromius quadrimaculatus, assembly GCA_963989225.1. NCBI lineage: Eukaryota > Metazoa > Arthropoda > Insecta > Coleoptera > Carabidae > Dromius > Dromius quadrimaculatus. The sequence goes on along the minus strand of OZ022325.1, from coordinate 51,936,371 downwards.
ATAATAATGATTTTGGTTATCAATCTTACATTTTTGTATTATTTTTCAGCAATTAGCCTGGCCTGAACATCGACACTTTTGTTACACAGTGAGTGATAAGTAACGAGATTTTCATAAACTCAAACTTTTGTATATATATAGTAGATCGTTCTATTAGTTTTTGTACAGTATTAACGATTATTTTATTTTTATCTCGAAATTTTGAGTGATACACATAATGTGGTATATTTTAACGTGAAAACTTACGCTTTTTATATTAATGTTTTCCCATTTTTTAATTTGTAATGTTCCAAAGATTCTCTCTTTAGTTATAATTTTATTAGAATATCTGCACAAAATGTGGAGAGTCAGAGTGATTTCACAGAAAAATGTTTCGAATAAAAACTGCAGGATCTGATGTTTATTCAAATAATTCTTTTTCTAACAAAACTATTTACACGAAACTTGAAATTAATTATTAATTCTTTATTAGGTAACACTAGAAATTGTAGAATTCCGTTAAAGTTGACGAATAATTTTGACTAACTGAAAGATTTGAACGATTATTTGGATATTTTTAGAATGTTCAATCTGTAATTGTTTTTTATTCGAAACATTTATTCATAATTAGAGAATTATATCTCACTTATAATTTTAGTTTACTTATATAGAAATGTTATCATATTTTAAAAGTGATTCTTTGTGTTATACTTTTTATAATATGCTAAAGTGTCGCCATTTTCTGTGCCATTATTTTCATTATACTTTATTCTTTGAATAAACTTTGTGTCTTTAGTTGTGCGGAATATTACGAAAATGAATAATGCTATTGTGTACATGTGTAGCAATAAGCGATTTTGGAGAAAATATAGGGCTCTACATTTGATTTAGTTTGTGAATTTGTACTTAAATGATACGTCATAACTTCTACAACTGTTTTTTTCTGTTCACTCGGAACTATGGATTTGACACACCAGTATCAATGATCTGACGCTACAAAATTCTCATTCTTATCCTAGTAAAATAAAAAAAAAAGAGATTTATTATTTGTATGATTTTGAATATTCTTTCATTTGATCGTTCAGAATGATTGCTATATTATATAGACATATAATACGTTTCGAGAAAGTCACCTTCATGTTCAAACAAAAAGCTGTTACACCATCATACACCGAACAGATTACAACGACTTAAAATACAATGTTAGTCCATCTTTTTTCTGAATTCAAATGTTGTTGAAATGTTAGAGATGAAAGATTGAGCTATCATTTTAAATCTCAAAATTTTGTCAATATTGAAGAAGATAAATAAATGTTGAACTTTCTCACTTACTACACGCATTTTATTAGAAATGGAAATAAAATTTTCTTAAAAATTAAACGTGCGTGGTATACAGACACATACGACAAAGTATTATTGTTTAAATGTCTGAAAGAATATGAATGACTAGTTCGACCAAACTGAAAAAACTTACTCATTCTATAATGTACATGTAATATTGTTTTTTTTTTTTAAAACAACTAATAAAATTTGAGCTATTGATGACTGTACTGCAGCTCCTGATCACAATCATTGTGAATTGTTAAGGAATAACATTTGCTTTTTTATAGTGGTAAAATGAGAACATTTCATATATCTTTTTAATTGATCAATTAATTTGAATCCGTTGTTTTATGTGCATTCAAACCATATATTTTCTATGTTTCTGGGAACAGAGTATTGATAAACAAACTACTTTAGCATGAAAATTTTTGTAGCATCATAAAATTTTTTCACAATTTGCAGTAATTTTGTACTGAGCAAAATAAACATTTCTTGATCAATGTTGTAACTTTTTGTTCAGGATATATTACAATATGAAAATCATAAAAAATACGTACCCAGTGTAGAGTTCTATAATCTAAACATACTAGAGATCAATAATAGTCCGTGGGACAGCGCATAAATTCTTCGTTGATTACCGCTCACTTGAAACTTTGTGAGTGGCTTCATTGTGATGAGTCCGACAACTTTTTCATTTGGCAAAATTCTAGATTTGGGGGCGTTTACCAGCGAGGGCTGACTAATTGAAAGAATATTACCGTAATACTGATCTTTACACTAATCGAAAGATTTTCTGATTATAAAATGAAAAAAAAAAATTGTCCGACATGAATATTGGGGCTAGCGGTGAGTCCGACTTGTCATAAGTACCAACATACGTACCATAAGTACCAACATACTTACGACAAGTGCGGCTTGTCGGACTCACCGGTTGCCTCAATAATCATGTCGGACAATATTTTTTCTTCATTATATTATCAAAAAAATTTTCGATTATTGTAAAGATCAATATTACGGTAATATTCTTTCAATTAATTAGCCCTCGCTGGAAAACGCCCCCAAATCTAGAATTTTGCTAAATAAAAAAGTTGTCGGACTCATCACAGTGAAGCCACTCACAAAGTTTCAAGTGAATGGTAATCAACGAAAAATTTATGCGCTGTCTCACGGACTATAAGGATATGGAAAACAAAAAAATCTGCGAAAATTGCACACTTATTATGAGTGTCCGAATAAATATGTTGAATCTTTTGCTTTCAAAAGTACGATCTAAATTTGATCGTTATTATTTGTGATATCTGACAAATATAGGCAGCTAAAATTCGTGTTTCTTGTTTTATTTGAAATCTTTAGTTGAAATTATAGATATATGACAAATTTATGTTTTTGTTCAAATTTTTATTTTTATAAACAAGAAGAAATATTTATTTTTGTAATTATAGATTATAAGTGTATAATAAAAATAATAATCTTTACTCCTACGTTAATTTTATGGATAAGCTTTAAAATATAATAAGAACTATTACCTTTTCACTCCGTTCTATATTTCTTCTTTTAATTGAGATATAAACGGCCAAGATAAATATGTAATGAAAAAATATCCGCAAATTAATCTCTTCCAAATTGAGAAAAGTTTGAATTTTTTCTTTTATTCTTTAGATTACTGTAGATATTCAAGCTAACAGCTTTTTTAATAATCCTGTATTATGTTATTATTACAAATAGATTTGCATATTTATTGAAACAGTTTTTGAATCTCATTTGTGCCATTATCTAGTTTTCTCTCTTCGTCCTTGATTTTCTGGTGCCAACTCTCATTACATGCTAATCTTGTAAACCATATAAAGTTACATCTAAAATTCTTTGCCGGTATCTACTTATCAGCAGAAAACTTCTTTCAAATTGACACGTGTACTTATACTGTCTCAATTCCTCCAGTTGAATGTTATCTTTATAGGTGTTTAAATAACAAATTGATTATATCCAGATGTGAATATAAATCTTGAAAATTCTAATAAAGCTGCAACAGAAATTAAATTTACAATTTCTTAGTGTATCTCCCTACTTATCTTGGATAAAACTGATATTGATATTATTGGAGGATATAACTATAAAAAAACAAAAAAAAACAAAATTTAACCTAACTCACGTATTGAGCGTACTTTAGTTCAAGTTTCATTTTAAACTTATTGTATCAACAAGCAGTGGACTGGTAAAAAATAGTAGCATGAATCTTGAATTTTGAGCAGTTTCTCATTCAACTAAGAACCACCACGCATGCACAAAATTCCTTTGAAATAATTTTGAATTATTGAATAGCGTATGAGTTATCAGTACGGAATTCCATTCTATTTCTTGCTCCATCCTAGTCTGATAAGTAATATCCGTTTTACTGAGATAATCTTTCTACATACGCATAAAATATGAATTTTGACATAAGTAATTTATATTTTATAGCTGAGATAATCTACAAGAATAACCTATGGCGCGATACTTAACTTTTGTATAACGTTACTGAACTACAAGTCTAAATAAAATTTTTGGAAAAATATTTTTTCTTAATAAAATATAATATAATTTTGTCTAGTCACTGTTCTGTAGTGTTATAGAAACTCCAAAATCGCACGCAATTTTTTGCTTCGATAATTCCATATTATTATTAACTTCAGTTATATATTCTCATTTAATTTATGGAAATATTTACAAAATTGGGCTATAGTACTTACCGAACCAAGATGATGTGGCGGATTAGCAAAGAATTTTTGAAGTACTTTATGTGACAGTATAGTCTTAATTTTGGTACAAGTAGTTTTGTACAGTGAAAATTTGTCTAATTGAAATGAACCGTATAATGAACTTATAATAAACTTCCTAAACCAGTGAAATATTATTTATCATTTCGTAAACTGAATTTATATATAATTGAATAACCCAGAAGATATTTCACTGCAGTGCAATATAAAGCTCTATTGAATTATGTGCGAATTTGTCTTATTCTGTTCTTCAAAGGCTTTGAAATTTTACATGACAAAAATATTAAGCATAAGTATGTATTGCAACTGCTAACAACAATACATAAATTAATAAAAGACATATATCCACTGAATCAAACTACATTTTAATGCCGAAAATAATATCCTGTGATTGACAATATTGCCATGTAAAAGTGTGATCTCTAAAACAGATAGTTGACATTAGTTCCAAGTAATGTAACTTCTGAGAAACGATGTATTAGGTGCAATAAAAATATATTTTCTGATGTTACCCACCTTAATATAGTACAATATATTTTTTTATTACTCATGTGGAATAAGTACTATTTTGCGCACTTTTTCCGGGCAGTAAGTGACTGTTTGGCTTTTCAATTATTACCATTTACAGCCCGGAAAAACGTGCGCAAAATAGTACTTATTCCACATGAGTGATAAAAAATAGTATCTGCAACTCGTGCGGTGTGTCAACTGTCCACTTCGCAATTTGCCGCACTTGTTGCACAATATACTATTATCGTAAGTTTATTCTACCTAAAATAGATATATCAGTATTATTGAACGTAACCCTGTGTATTGAATGTTTTGAATAAAATTTTTTTTTTTGAAAAAGTGAATTTGAATTTTTCTCATCATTTTTCAGTAGAGAATAGAAGAACAGCCATCAGGATCTGAAAGCGTTGAAATTTGTATGTCACAGCCGCTGCACGTTAGGGTTAACCATTGGATTATACTATATTAAAAAAAAATTATATTTGAGCAGTTCATGGTTCAGGTAAGATATTCTTTGATCTATTGAAGCAATTAGTAGTTGGACACCGTACTGAAACTTTTCATGTAAAAAATGGACATTGACTATGGTGTCCTCCTAACGATAGATATACGCGTAGGCAGGAATAGGAGAAGTGAGTTTGTCAGAGTACTAAAGTGTGAATCAACACTGTCTGACCTGACCGCTCATCTAATATTAGGAAGGCACTTTGAGATCGAGCTAGAATATGACAGTTCCTAGGAAGATAGGGGATCTCTTCTGTCTGGTCTCCATCTAACGTTAAAAGGACACTTTGGGATCGTCACTCACACTACAGTGAACCAGATCGCGGAGATAATTAAATCTCCTGTTCTTGTTCAGTAATGATAAATTTTTGTTAGAATAGATGCTTGATCACATGATTTATTTTTTTTCTCTCAAGTATTTTATATATTAAAGCATGTATAGAGCTAACTGAAAGGATGGTGGGACGGACATCACAGCGAGTAGTTGCTGAAGCCCGCCGCACACGAGGCAATTTTCCATGCAATTTTGTTCACTTAATTTGCAGCAAGTTTTCTTGCGCACTGGACCACTTTGAGGTACACTTAGTGTGACACTTATTCTCGCATCACACGATGCAAGCTGCGCCACTCATTCTAACACTAGAACGTAGACTTGGTAGATTTTCACATTACAAGTATGGATATTGCCGAAACTAATCGTCAGAGGAGAGCAGGAGCATTTGCTGCAGTTATAGCTTGCGAATTACGAGACAGAAAAAAAAAGAAAAAACTTTGGTCAAGAGAGTGACTTTTGAGAAGGAATCAAGGCCGCAGAGTTTTCAACATTTTGTTTGACGAGCTAATAGAGTGTATACCAAACGTGAAAAACCTGGAAATGTCAGGGAATTTGGATAAACTGGAAATGTCATGGAATCGTCAGGGAATTTCTGATATTTGTCTGGAAAAGATACATCATAGGATATTTATGCATTATTACTCATAAAAGTATATTTTCACTCTTTAAGATACTAGGGCCATCTGTGCAAATCTATAAGTCTTCCAGATCTATAAATTCATGAAAAAAAAATTTATTAAAGTACATTCACTTTTGTCGATTAATGTAAATTCGTTCATGATATCAAGTTCGTTGCGATTTTGTTTTTAATTCACAGATTTATAGGGTTCACACAGAATTGCAACATTAATCTGTGATTATATGGAAACTTGTATCAAACTTTTGTTTTTTACTGTCTGGAATTTTAATGAAAATAACCTGGAAAACCTGGAAGTCAGTGAATTTTCATTTAATTTTGTGGTATTCACCCTGAGCTAGGGAACGTAAACATTACCTAATTTCCACTAGCCTAAATTTTTACTTATTTGTACCTTAAAACACCACAAAACACAATGTACTAATGAGGCACAGCATTCTGATGCGACATACAACTCAGTGATATAATCACGTGATTTCGTCGTCTGCTTTGATTGGCTGTGGGCAGCAGTCAGTGGCGCAGCAAGTGCGAAAAATAGCACCGAACCTATCTTGAAAAACAAGTCTCGTGGTAAGTCTAGTACCCCGCATCGCACCAAATTTCTTGCATCGGAGCAAGCGTGGCACCCAGTGCGGCGCCAAGTGAACAAAATTGCTTGAAAAATTGCATCGTGTGCGGCGGGCTTAAGCAATTACGACAAAATTTTGCAGATATAAAATAAAAAAATAAAACCAGAATTGTACTGAAAAATTATTATTTTCTTAGTTTTCCTTCCACAGAATTCAAGATAAAGTCAATGATATAACAATAACATTTTCATTCCACGGTCTCCAAGTTTTCCACAGTTTTCTTAAGTGATAACTTTTAAAACTCACAAACTAATCGTAACTAATGATATTTTGATTTGAACTCCTTTTATATAGCTCATTGATTAGTCATATCACGGAATACAGATCACTCAGATTTGGAGTTTTGTACTCATTGTAACGGTACATATATCACATCAATTGCAAACATTTCCTGAGTATATCTCTTACCAGCAGGTAGACACATCCTGCTGTGGCGGTGTGGCCTTCCAATTGATAAGTCAGTCATCCTTCCAGTTAGCTCCATACACGCTATATACATTATCACATAATTTCAGTGTATATTTGGTATAATCAATATCCCATACTCAGGTTATCATAGGAATAGCTACCGGAGTTGAATTGTGAGTAGACTGCTGACGTTTAGGTGCTCAAAAAAATTAAAGAACAGCTGAGATATAATCAATCAACATTTATTCTGATCTGTATCTAATTGCATAAAATTTTACTTAATTGGGATTTTGGTAAGGTGGATGGAATTTATTCTTGCGACTACTGCGTTATCTAAAAAGTGTTACGAATATTCTTCTCTGGCTTTGCGTAAGATCAATAATCATATGAAATAGAATTCATTTTCAGTCTTTCAATGTGTTATTTAAACAATTCGATGAACATTTGTGACTTCAGTTTGGGTTATTATTTACGCGAGATGAGTGCACATTTTGGAAAAGTCAAGGGTAACTTGATTCAATGTATTGATGTGTGAGCGTGAGTTGAGTTGCTGTTCACGTTAGTGTCCCGAATTACCCCATGTATTGTTGTGTGATTGCTATCCTTTTGTACGCTGCAGTCCTCTCAAGGATTTCCCCTGCGGGGTTGATGGGAAGTGATAGCCAAGCAAGTAGCCAATGAAGCACGAATTGCTGGCCTCATGCTACTGGTGCCCTGCCTGCCAACTGTAGCGTTGTGTTGTATCAGGAGGTGCCCAACGTTTCGCTAACACCTGCCAATTGCAGGCGGATCGAGTGATTGGTTTTAGCTTGCCTTTTAATCCTTGCTCCCGAAAGCTCAGTGAGGCAATGTGGTTGGAAGATGTTGAGCACTGTTTCTAGATATTCTGACGGGTACCACTATGGGTAGTAGGTATGCGATTGTTTTGATGAGTGTGTAGTATGGCGTGGCTCTGAGTCTGGGTGTAATTCCTCACTCAGTCAGTAGTACGCTTGTTATATTTCATTTCCAGAATACATGAGATCTACCCTCTGAGACCGGCGACGGCTGTACTTCAATTAAAGATGAATATTATTCTGTTATAATGTTCAATTGGAATCTGAATATAAGTATAATATTGAATCATGCTCTGATATAATATTGTTATATTGACATTTTGGATTTTACATATAGAAGTCAATAGGGAGTTAGTCAAGAGAAGATGAAGGGGAGATAGTAGGTAGAGGAGGTACTTAGTCAAGAAGTAGTTGGTTAGTTAGTTAGTAAGTGCAGGAATCCCTTATATTTCAGAAGTGGAATCAGGTTCTTGTATAACTGGATTAACGCAGCTGCAGAGTATTCAACGTATGCAGCAAGTCCAATCCTTGAGTGATCCTACAACAAGTCACATTAGATTGAACAGTAGGGAAACTATCCCTTTTTTTGATCCATCAGATTGCTCATTGTTTGTTGAGAAATGGCTGAAAAGCACCAAGGACCTGCGAATGTAGTATAAATGCGATAAATCAACTACAATAATGAACACGACATCTAGATTAAGTGAATATGCAAACACTTAGCTCAAAAGTTTATCCAGTTTGAACCACTCATGGATTACTTGGGAGGACATATTAGATTATAATGAGTTTCTACAGGAGATAATGACTTGAAATAAAAGGAGTGATGAGCCGACGTTGAAATATCATTACACGAAATTAGCTCTATTGAACGCATTCAACATTGCTGGATTGACGTCAATCATATTTGCAAATAGTTCATATACCTATATTGCTTGCTTGCGAGAAAAGCACCTTCCTCAATTTCGTAAGAGCTCAGCAAACTGTGAATTTGCCAACTCTTACACTTATATTGGATCTGCAGCACAAGCCCGAATCTTAATATTATTTTTGAAAACCATCAAAGAAGACCCAGGCAAAGCAACACCTGATGATGATACTTGTGGATTGCAAGACATGATTCTCAAGGACGACAGGGGTTTGTTAGGAAAGCCGCACGGTTACGAACATTATTTTCTGGCTTTGCGTCAGATTAATAATCATATCATTTTGTGTGATTTTTCACACGAGATGAGTTCTCTGGTGCATAGTGTATATTTTAGAAGAGTTAAGGATGAGTTGAAACAGTGTGTTGGTGTGTGAGCATGAGTTGAGTTCTTGTTGTTCACGTTAGTGTCCTGAATTATCTCATGTATTGTTGTATGATTGCTATCCTTTTATACGCTACAGTCACTCCAGTAAAGTCCCCTGCGGGGTTGATGGACAGTGACAGCCAAGCTAGTAGCCAACGAAGAATGACTTGCTGACCTCATGCCACCGGTGCCCTGCCTGCCATTCGTAGTGTCATGTTGTATCAGGAGGTGCCCAACATTCTCCAACAACTGCCACTCTCAGGCGGAGTGATAGGTTTTAGCTTGGCTTACAATCGATACTCTCGAGAGCACAGTCAAGCATTGTGGCTGAAAGATGTTGAGCACTGTTCCTAAATACTCTGACGAATACCACTGTGAGTGATTTCAGAGTATACGATTGTTTTGATAAATACTACCGTGTATTGTATGGTGTGATTTTGTGTGTGTGGATGTAGTTCCTCACTAAGCCGGTAGTCTGCTTATGTTATATTTTATTCTCAGAATACATGAGATCTACTCTCTGAGACCGGTGGCGGCTGTGCATCGATTATAGTCGGATATTGTTTTGTTATGATGCTTAATTGGAATTTAAATACAATCCCTATATTTAATTATGCTTTTATTTATCCATCCGTGGTAAGAAGGAGCACCGTCCAACTAAAGGTAAGTGAGATACGTCTCAATCATCCACAACACTTGAGGTTCTGGCAGGTAGTTGAACTAGGGTAACAAGGCTATGAAGCTCAGGCTAAGCATTCCAGACGGTCTCGTGAATACCAAATTCATACACGCAAACCCCAGGCTTGCTGAAAAGTACCAGGCTCGCTTCAGGTCCTAGAACACTAGCTTAGCATCTGACACTAGTGAATTTACTGAGACATCTATAATATTTAATGAAAGCTGAATACAAACTTAATCTCAACCTCGCCACACAGATGTAAGCGAAAGTTGGACAACTGAACTAAGCAGTGCCCCGGTAGTACTAGGTCGGTAACTGGTACTTTGTTGGGTGCCTTGACTTTCATCATCATGGCGAAACGCGCCTTGAGGATACAAACTGAATCTCAGCTGCCCTACACAGATATAAGCGGCAGTTGGACAACTGAACTAAGCATTGCACCGTTAGTACCAGGCAGGTAACTGGTGCTTCGTTGGGGTGGCTATGCACCGTCATGGCGTTACGCGCCTTTAGTATAACTTAGGAAGGCTATAAATCACACACCATACAATTCTTTTACTTCCACGATATGAATACTCTCCAACACACAGGTCACTACATCATTTAACTCTAGACTGAATGATAATTTATCTGTAATCCATCAAGTGGATTGTCTTCAGTAATCATATTATTGACAATTATTTACCGCAAAGATTCCAAAGAGCTAGATAAGACATTATTTGATACCTAAAGATGATTATTGCTTACAAATATAACTTCACATTTGTTATATTACAGTGATCAATAACTGATGTATCTTTTTGAATGTTATTCTTCCTACCGATTTGTATTACTAATGAAACATATTGCAGTACAAGTACATACTTGTTTCGATTGTATGCTTTGTAGTTGGTGGTGAAATCGGATACTCTTGGGTGACCAATTTCTAAACTTGATATTGATGAGTTTTTCTTGTTGTATGAACGAAGTATTGATAACCGTGCAAAATGTAATACGTAAACATACGGCATACGCCACTAATGTTCGATTATTTTCACAATCGAATAGTTTGGGTTACTTGTACATTTGAATGCATCGTTATCGGTTTTTCTTGACGTGCATTTATAAAGATATTATGGAAATCTCAAGAGAAGCCAAGAAGTGATTTTGGAGGCATACACATATTGAAGTTATCATTCAAATGATAATCATTATTGATTGAACATGATCATTTGTAAATTCAGTGATGGAACCATAACGGATTAATATTGATATTGATTTATCATTACATTACCATGCAAGCTTGACATATTTCTGATTGGTGTTTATAATGGAGACACGACAAGGACCAGGTCAGGTCATTTTTCTATAAAAATAAGATCTAGATAATGATGACAAGGATTGAGAGTTCAAGACGAGATGGTCATGTATCAATTAGGATTCGTTGTGGTACTAGAACTAGGGCTGCATTCTCTGTAACATGTATCCCATTTGGTGTGTATCATTCATAACCATTTACTGTAGATGTTGAACTCAGTAGCTCATATACGATCAATTTCTAAACCATTCAATTGAAATTGTATATCGTCGATTAAATAATCTTCATCGGTGTTCACTAGTTTGATATTTTGTTGTGCTTCTGCTAATATTGAATGTTGTTGTAGCATTAGGCCGGTGTGTTTGCTATTCTGTACGACAAATAGTCTCATCGAATGAAACATTTGTGTTAAGGGACAGATTGTCATCTACAACATTATCCGATGTTGAATATAATGACATGAATGATGAAGATGTACTTTCTGACATTAATATGAATATAAATCTTGTTAGTTTATCACTAAGAAAAAAAGTTGTGTATTCAGAGGTCAAAAAAATTGATTGAGTACAATAGAAAAACAATCACAAGGGACAATGCTTTTATACTCATCTCATATCTGCATGGAAATTTCCCATACACATTCTTACTCTTTATTCTTCTTCTCTATCTCCTCCTTTCTCTCTTTCCCGCCATCCCTCTCACTGTCTTTCACTCTCTTAGTTTCAAGTTCCGGTAGAAACCACAATGCGCATTTTCTTTTTTTTTGCGCAATATTCTGTATGATCACGTGACTTATACGTGTGCTCTTAAGATCAGAGTACGGTTAAAATACAACTTGCGCACCAACAACATACACAACTATCGGTGAAGTTGAATTTCGTGCCAAAATGATGTGCAGATGTGATGCGCAGAGTTGCGTTTTACGCTAGTGTCAGTCCAGCTGTGGTCCAACTCAACTACTAGCGTCACAGTTCTGGTCTTTAGCGCGACCGAGAAAAACACAAAAATCCGTAAATGATTAAACTTCTGTGTGTGTTATTCCCAGCACCTTGAAGTCCACCACAAGAGATTAGACTTCCTTTCGTTACACCGGACGAGAGGAAACCACAAAAAACCACAGAGATTAAACTTCCGTTAAAATGAAGCTAGCCGCAAGTGATAAGACTTCCGGCAGTAGTCACATTGAATGACCTCGCGCGGCGTTTCAAGGTTAAATTTGAGCTAGTACAAGCCCTGTTATACTACTAAGATCGCTTATCATCTTCTAATGAAATACATTCTCCTAAATACAGTCAGATAGTGTAAAAAGGCATAATATGTGAGCATTCGTACTCTGGAAAAACAAATATTACTATAGCTATCATCACTAATTCAAATGGTTCATATTTGGAAACATATATTATTCAAATACGCTTCATCAGCCGAAGTATGGGTTCCTAGAGAATATACCATAAACTGTTTTTCAAATCGGTCATCAATGTAGTTCAAATAATGATATTATAACGCTTTGAGACGCAATGTCAAATTCTCCTATGATTTTCGGTGATGTGATTCTTTCATGAATATTATGTAACAATACTTCAGTTTGAAAGAACATAGCTTGATTGATGCATTCTATCTCTGTCAGAAATATGCTTACTTATCTGAGCATCTAATGCGCGATAATACGAATTCAATAGTATTTTTGAAACGCGTTCATGTCTTATATACAACGATCACATAAAAATCATTCTATCAGATTTACAAAATAGTGATGCAATAATAAATATTGGAGAATGTCGTCGCAAATATGGGAGTATCAAACTAAATGATAATCATTGGAAGGAAACACTATTCAGGAAATATGAATAGATTAGATCTATCAAAATCCATATTTCAAAAGATATTACACACGCAACAATCAAAGCACTATCATCAGCGTCCATAACGCTAAACAAGAAATAAAAAATTAAGAGCCCGTGTCATCATCATCGCAAGAGGCCAACGATTCATTTGCTCAAAGTGACCAGACCCCTCAACGAGAACATCATCCTTCAATTACTCAATAAAACACAAAAATAACTTCTTCTTCACTTTGATTTTATCGACTAATGAACATTTCGATAGCAGTAATCATAATCAGAGTACAAATTTTTTCAAAATCAGTTATAGAACTCATTCCTTCCAGGTGATACATACAATTAGGGAAATGACCAATGAGCTATGAAAATCGAAATAACAGAAAAAGATTGACCCACAATAACCAATGAGAACCACGTTTGAGTGAAGGCGGAGCAAAAAACTATGTTATGAAAATCGAATTACAGCAAAACATAATTCAACAATAGTATGGACATAGTTATAAACAACTGAATACATTTTTAAGCAGGGTTATCTAGAAGAGACAAATAAAAATTTATAAGATTGTTTCTATGTTTTTACATACACATAGCTTCTGGCATGTACAAATCTCTTTATTTACCACAGGTTTTCAATAATTTCAAGTTCTTTTGGTGGAATGTTAAGGCTGATTTTCAAATATTTCGACATTTGATCTAATTTCTATGTTTCTTTTGATTTGGCCGATATAAATTTTCTCAAAATTCAAGCAACTGACTGAGTGAATCCCAGATTTTACTTTTTCCTCTATTATATCTAAATTGTTGGATGATAAATATGAAGAGAATCAAGAGATGTCAGCAGTAGCAGCTCTGTGGGAATAGCAGTGAGAAATACAAGCTCAACACTTTTGTTGACGCAGAAAGAACGTATGTGAGTTGAAAAGAGTTGGCAATGGGATGTTGTCAGTTGAGTAAGTAGGATAGAAAAAAAAAAACATTTCATAAAATAATGCTTTTGGGCGTATATCATAACAGTATTGAAATTCTTCAGACTCATTTTTATTTCTTTTCTCAATCTCAATCTCTCTCCTTATCTCTTCCCTCTTTTTTAGTGCCTGGGACAAGTAAAACAAAGTACTTTTCTACTGTGGAAAATATTTCTGACTTTCTCTAGTGACATTGAGAGCAAATACGGCTAAGAACTACATTTGTTTCTGCTACTGATTTGTCTTTTATTTGGAATATTAATAATAATGATAATAATACTTATTTTAACCATAAAGTATATACATACGAGGCAAGTCAAAGTACATGTTAAATAATAAAATCTTGATAGCAAGTAAAACACATTGAATGAGATATTAAAAAATATTAATTTGAACTTATAAGTAGATTTAGTAAAAATTTACCGTTACACATGAAATCTTGTATAGAATAGAAACAGTGATTTAAAAAAAAAAAATATTCTTGATTTGAAGATCTTGGGACACATACCATTAAAATCGTGAGGAACAATGTTATACGGCTTTGGCGCGAAGCTGTACGGAGTTTTTGTTTTGAGTCTATTTTTAGGAATGTTTATATTGTTTCTGGTTCGTGTGTCATGCTGGTGGAAGTCAGAATTTTCAGCGAATTCACTGATATTATTTTTGACAAAACATATATTTATATAAATAATTAACGAATATAACGACATTACTTGTAACGATTCGAACAGAGGTTTGCAGTGGGTATCAGGAGACGAGTTGAAGATAATTCGAATGGCTCGTTTTTGCAGGAGAAATAGTCTTTGCAAGTTATTATTATCTTTCATATAGATGGAATCTTCTTTTATATCTTTATGTAAGCTTTTTTGATTCTATTCAAAATTTGCTACTGAGATTGCAATTCAGCTTCTGTTTGTACATCACAAACCCTGACATTTTTTTTTTCGATACTTCTGATTTTTTCTATACCTTGCGTCAAATCTATTTTTGCCATCACATCTAAGTAAGCAAATCAACAATATCTAAATAACTAACATAATATAGGATAATCAACAATTCAATAACAATATTAGAAACTGTGCAACCTAACTACTAACAACAGTCACTTTTACTATGTTATTATTTAAAGATATATTAGTGAGTCTTTTATTATCAATTTAAAGTGATCTACAAACAGTTTAACTATTTCTCTTGATCCGAGCAGACTCTTTCTGTCGAATGGAACAGTTTTATAAATAGAGCTCTATAAACAATATGTTGCTGTTAATAGGGTTATTCCTATGAACGAATCAGCTTATTCTGGTAATCGGAACAATTCTGTGATCACATGATAAGCCGGTTTTCAATAATAAGAATAATCTTTCAAATATTTCAGCCGGTTCTGATAATGTTCCCTATCAATTTCCATTTATCTGTTTACTAGAAACAGCTTGATGGTTGACTTATGACACCAAAATGAGATGAATTGATTATACGTGTTGAAATCTCTGTTATACATAAGTAACTGGTCAAATCGTTTCCAGTAACATCTTCTATCAATATCACAGTCTTTGCGGATGACAATAAAACCATATTTATCGGACCAACAAAAACAACAGAGATTCTGAACTTGAAATATATTAAATTTGTATCTGAGTACAAACAGTTCATTGCTTCATGATATCTCATACTGAATTTCCTAATTACATGTTGTGTGTCACATGCAACATTATCAATATGAAGACTGAATCATTATCTGCTTCACTGGTACTCGTATTGAATATTATCATCAAATGCAAACTAACCTATATCTTCAGTAGATAGTAAGGGTGAAACCTTCAGAAACTCTACGACAGATTTCAGCCCCTATATTTCAATGCTACTGCTACCACAGTATTAATTCAAACAAAGTCTGTACTTACTCTGTGTCTGGATTTGCAATCATATGCTGATTCCTTAATCAGTGCAACTGAAGTATAATATTTCTCCGGAATAAAACTCGTAGAAGTAGGGTTAATAACAATCAGTTTATTTTACTTTGACGTAGTTCACAATTAAATTGATAATTTTATCGACAATGGGATGACAGTTAGTTTTGGGATTTTTATTATTCATATTTATGATGATATATCGAAAAGTATTCATGAAATCATTTATACTCACTGATAGAATGATTCCCCGCTGATTTCGATTAATTCAACCAGTTCATTATAGTTATTTATGTATCAAGTACCGAAAGTGCATATTTTCAGTACAAGCATGGATAATTGCAGCCCGAGGCAACGCCGAGGTCTGCAATCATGCGAGTGCTGAAAACGCACTTTCTGTACAAGATGCATACAATATTTTTTTAAAAATTGTGTTACTCAAGAAAATTTACACATTATTACCCATACAGTTTTCTAAGGAGACGAAAATTGAAAATGTTTATTGACAACAAGAAAAATAATATTTCTGACAGATGCTTCATGTAATAGTGTAAAAAAAGTAAAAGTTATCGATAAAATTATGAACGAAAAAAGTAATGAAAGTGATTTTGAAGATCCGGGTACCCCACCTGATATTACAGAGGCTGCTAACGCAGCAACTTTAAATTTACTGCCTTCAAAATCGCGAGAGAAGTACGAGCATGAATATAAAAAATTCCAAGATTGGTGTATACAAGGAAAAATGAAGAAAGTGTCTGAAAATATTTTACTAGCGTATTTCTCAGCATTAGGTAAAACCTATAAAACTTCAACACTATGGTCAAAATATTCCATGCTGAAGGGAGTTTTAATAGTTCGCGAGAATATAGATATCAGCCGCTTTTCAAAATTAATTGCGTTTCTAAAACGCAATTCGGAGGGTTACAAGGCTAAAAAATCTAAAATATTCTCGAAGGAAGAGATAGACAAATTTATGGTGGAAGCGCCCGATGAAGATTATTTATTAATAAAGGTTATTAATCTGTTACTTTTAGATAATACTTTATTAACACCCTTCTCTGTAATAGGTTGTAGCAATAATGGGTATTGCCGGTGCTTGTCGTCGACAAGAATTAATATCTATGACTATAGATGATATTCAAGACCTAGGATCCTTAATAATAGTAAAAGTGCCGGTCACCAAGACTAAAATTGAAAGAGTCTTTACTATCACTGCTCCAGAAGATGCACCATATAATTCTATCGATATTTTCAAAAAATACTTGAGCCTTCGTCCTGGACATACTGGACACCGTCGATCATTTATATTTTATAAAAAATGGAAATGTACCGTACAGCCAGTTGGCTTACACACTATGGGCAAAATACCGACTAAAATTGCTCAATTTCTTAACTTAAAAGATTGTTCGATGTATACAGGTCACTGCTTTAGACGCTGTTCTGCATCTTTTTTAGCAGATTCAGGAGCAAATTTAACAACAATAAAGCGCCACGGGGGATGGAAGTCTTCAGCTGTTGCTGAAGGCTACATTGAAGATTCTATCGAAAATAAAAAAAAATATTGCAAATAAAATTTTTTTACGTGACGATTCAAAGGAATCTACTACTACTAGTTCTAAGCCGCTAGATGTTAACAACTGTATAAACGGAATATTTGGTTCAGAAGTTTCTATGCCATCTGTGTCTGGACTATCTGGACCATCTGTTAATAATTGTTCTAATTGTAATATTAATTTTAAAATTATTGTAAAAAAATAAGTTTCGAAATGTCAACTAGTAATTATTATGCCTAATTAAGTCTCATATTCATGTAATTATAATTTCATTAATATACTGTTAGAAAAATTATATACCTAATCTTTGGGCTACCTATTTATTAGTACTACTACCGAAAAGTAATTATTTTTCAGTACTAGTACCGGAAAGATTGATTTCCTGTTGATGTCTTGGTTACCATAATGTACATATTTCGTTTCTATTTAAAAAAAAATTAATTTAAGTAACAAATGCTCTGACCATGTTGATAGTCAAGAAAACAACTCTTCCCAATTGGTTACTTGGCGTGTCTCAGTAGCGTTATGTTGATATCCTTGTCATTCTCTTATGTTAACATCCAAATAGGTTAGCATATAGTCCAAGAGATGGCTGCAAAAAACCCGGCCGATCGAGTAACAGAATGAATTGTGTTTCAAACTTTAGTACTCACCGGGACAATAAGAAAAGTAATGGTGTGCCTAAGCAGAAGATGTGCACAAGTAGAGCATGATTTTTTTTATGGTACTTTTTTCGTACAGCAACCATACCAATGGCGTAACACTATGAAATTACTCTTAAAATTTAGATGTTACTGAGTAAAAACAAAATATATCTGTGATGCAATTACGGTTGGTTGCCGACAGCTCAGCGAGCAGCTTTGGTCTGTAGTGAACCTTGCCAGGTTACCAACTGTTAGGATCAAGTAATTATCCTGACCAGGTTACCAACGAAGGACAAGTGTATGTAGGTGTATATCGTGTGTTGAAACTGTTGGCACCGGTAATTTCTCACTGAGCTGTGGACTTAGATATCTTAACACTTTCAGGGATTCAAGCTTACTATTAGGTTAAAGAGGACTGAGAACTTACCCGGATACTACACCGCAGTTGTATTTGGTATTTGTCATTATTACAGAAGATCAATAAAATATATTCATTTCTGATAGAAATATATTTTCATATTGCGTAAGGCTAAGGAAATATGTTTAGTTCAACGAAGATAATATGCACTGGATGTGTATTTGGAAGCATTTATATGGGAAAAACAATAGGTTTATCAAATCTTGTGGAAGTTAATTACCTACTAATATCAGATGAAGGATGTCATTACGAAAGTTATTGGAAATTGAATACATATAAAACTAATGTTGATCTATTTGTGCAGTGAATTTGCTTTTTTTTTATAAACTAAGAGAGAAAATTGATAGATTGTAATTCAATATTGTATAATTTCATACGCAGTTTCAGTCCCAAACATTCTGGCATTTGTAGTCCGCGTCCAACAATCATTTCTCTAGTAATGTATATTTTGAGTATATGGTAAAGTTTGCTCAACCGACTATATTTTTTCACTTTTATGATCGGGCTTCTAAGTTATCAATCAACTTCATTTTGTTACACATAATGTCCTACTCAGAAGTCAGAAGTCTCCAATTCGGCATTTACTACAACCTTAAATTAAATTTTTTATATCTTATTCGTTTTGTGAGGTTGAATTAGTGAAAAATATGTCTGTTCATAAACATCTATTTTCTTGGTGCGTACAATAAATTAGTCATATTTATAGAACATTTGTTTCTTAAAATTAAAAACATATATCAAAATAAGGAAACAGAGCCTTGTCGTCTAACATCATAATGTGCAAAAATAGTTCCACATTGTCTAGTCAAACCAGTAACAGCAGTAAATCCATCTTTTGTACTAACAAAATTCGTGTTGTGTCCTATCGCTCGTAATCCTTCCACAATGTCCTACAAGAAACAAACAAGAATAAATACAAGCAAAGCATTTTGGATTAGTCTTAGCAAAATCATCATGGTTATAGACGCTTATTTCGAAATTCTTAATAGAGTCTCGAATATATTTGCAAATCATATGCGCAGCACATTCAGAAGATAACAAAGATCTTGTCAATAAAAAAGTAGTTTCTGGTTCTCCCATATATTTCATCGCAGAATTCTCCGGTTCCGATGTGTAAAAAGTGAATAGAGTTTAAGGAAATCACGTTAAATGCCAACTTATCAATTTGTAAAATCTGTCTTACTTCTAAGAAAATCTATCACTCTCCTTGCAGACCAGATTTCAGCTCTGGCAATTATTTTCTCCCCTCAAATTCTGAAACAAGATTTCCGTGCGAACCGATATTAGTCCAGTCAAAATAGACATTCACCCTTGCATAAATTCCCAAGAAGCTGAAAATTGACATGAATGCTAGGGATACCATTATAATGATGTTGTGAAAAGTCCCCAACGATCCCGTGAGTGCAAGAAATTTCATGCGAGGTGAAAGTTCGCAATAAGAGAGTTTTTGAATTTTTTAGCGGAACGATCAGTTTTATGATATAAATAGCTCAGATACAAATTGTAGATCTTTCAATTCTCTACAAAAATAGTCCCCACCTCTTTATTCCTAGGATCCACTATTTCTGAGAAAAAGCCATTCCAATGTATATTCTCCATTTATACACACGTTGCCACGCCACCTATGAGGTAGTGTACTTGGCGCGTATTTTTCAATGTGGTTTGCTCGGTAGGCCTACTCTATGGTCTTCTTGTTGAAGTTCAATATAATATTAGGTCTTCTTATTCAACTTCTTCTTCATCTTCCTAAGATGACGTGAATTGCTCAAATAGCGATACAACAGTTGTTTCATCGTTGATATAAAGATTATCTTTTATTGAAGATTTAGTATTTGAACACGACTAACTCTGATAGCTGGTGCAGTGGACAATGGTGCATGCTTGTGAACAAAGTCATCTTACTTTTTTGCAGCCGCATTTCGAATAACACTCCTTTCTGTAGCTATAAAAAAAGTATCAAGGAGCTTTTCTAGTGCAGGTGGGAGTAGAGTGTGGATTGATTCTAATACATTATTAATTAGCTTGCAACCCCATTCTTCTGGGTCCAGTTGAACCTGCTAATATACTTAATAAAAATGTTGATGATCAGAATCCGAGGTTGGAAGAAGACAAGCTTATTGAACACGTTTTTTATCAGGTGTATGCTATGCAAAAGATACGAAACGTAACTTATCTATGCAAGTAATTCAAAGTAAGTGCTTTCACGGACACGGCTACGTTGACAATTGGACAGCAGACAGATTTTGCTCAAGGCCGCATGGTGACATAAAATAAGGGACTGGGTTTCTTTTCATTTCATATTCTTAGAATTATAATTCAATATTAATGTACAAGTATTAGTTACGCAGACTAATAGTTGTACCTATTTTATACGTCTAAAATGTACATAGGCAGCGTAGTCATGCATATTATCAAGAAAATAATTCTAGAATGGCTTTTTCTCAGAAATGGTGAGTCTTGGGAAAGAAAGAGTGGGGACCATTTTTGTAGAGAATTGAAGGATCTACAATTTTTGTCAAAACTATTCTTATCATTTATTCAACCGTTCCGCTTGAAAACCCAGAAAACCCATTTTTGCGAACTTTGACCTCGTATAAAATTTTTTGCACACATGGGATCGATAGGGACTTTCGACAACTTCATTATAATGGTATCCCTAACGTTCATGTCAATTTTCAGCTTCTTGGGAGTTTATGCAAGGGTACCCCTATTTTTAAGGCTAACTTGACTGGACTATATGAAGACGTTAATTCTATGAAGACGGCGTAAAATTTTTGATGGTGCAACAAATTTAATTGAAAGATAAAATCAAGATATGAAAATTCTAGGGAACTATATTGAGGAATGAAATTATGTAGGCAGATAATTTATTGAAAGCCGCTCCAGAAAACTGGATAAACAAATAATAAAAAAGATTAATTCAAAGAAGTCTACGCGATTACACATTTTCTTCAGTAAGATAAACTTTTCACTGATCAAAACTTCGAATTCTATAATATATAAAATATTCAGAGATTATTCTGAACTTTCAAATTCTCGTCATCAGAATTATTCTACGGAAATGTCTGAGATTATATACCTTATCGAAGTCTTCTTCGTATTGGACCGTCATCGGGAACAACTGATGGTGCAGCCTCTTTTCTATAATTGATTTATTCAAAGATTTTTCGAACCAGGTATTTTTTATTATCACCTAAAAATCACAAAGTCTACAAGATCTTACGAGTAATATAATTCATTTTTCGGGGAGTTTCACAAAATAATTTTATGGCCTTAAAATAATTTGTATATCATTGCTATGTCCAAGATAAACATATAACAAATTAAAATGTCTCTGATTTTTACTACGGCCAACACTAAATTTGGTGTTTACCACATCCCGCCTCTACCATTATCTCAATATAAACATAAACTTTATTTTATTGAGAATCTATGTTTGTTTCAAATTGGAAACAAAGGATAATTAAATTTTCTCGCAGCGAACATATTTCGGAGCCATAATATTATTTTTTATTATAAATATTCAAGCACATAAAGCAGTAGATAGTTCGCGCATTATCAAATTATGCAAGATACAAGAAGTGTAGCTATTCAGCTCATTCAGTCAAATCTCCTAGATATTATTTTGTATCTATTGGACTATAAAGAATATACCGCTAATCACTACATTTTTCCCAGATTATATCGATACCTTCCTATCCTAACGTACAAGCTTTAATTTTCTACATATATATTTGCTAGTATTTTTACACTTTTTTCTTTTATTGTTTAAATCAGTTAACGCCGCACGCCGAATTCGCGCTCGATAATTCAAAACAATTTTCAAAACGCCTCCCGCGCATTAACTATAAGAGTTCAAGGAGAACAGTAATATATAATATGATTTGATAATAAAGGATAAGTTTGTTCTTTTGAAAACAAAGGAGCCTCCGGAACTTTTAAATAGGAAACATTATTCTACACAGAAGTTTCGTGCAAATTTGGCGTTTCTTGCACAGTTCTCGGTACATAAGCATTATAATGTTAAGAGAACTAAATTTTGAAGCATTTTAAAATGGAAAGCAATTGTTCAAGCCATTCGATTTGGAAACCCTGGAAAATTACATATTTCAAATAAAAGTTATCTTTCAATTGTTGATATAAATATGAAAATTATCAAGCTTTGTTCAGTATTTAAGTCAAAATAATGAAATAAAGTTGTTCATTTGAACAAACGTCATTCATGACGTAATTGTCACTATAGTTGTCCAATTGTACCACAGAGTTGTACAGTGTAGATCAGTGATGGCGAGCCTTTTCGAGAAGTGGGTCAAATTTTGTTAATTATTTTCCTTAATACTAGCTCGTTGGTCACTAAATCAGTGGCGTCACTTGAAAAGCGGGAGAGAAGAATGGTTCAGAACTTCTTTTTCTTTGGTTCTCACTTTTAAGAATCTTTCAAAAAATGTACGTCCCTTTTTTGTTTGCAAACTCTCTCTTTTGCAAGTGAAGAGCGACGATAGGGGTCAACATCAAAAAAATTATATATGTGGAAGATACCATCGATTATTAAATATTTTTAATTGTCTGTTCTCTCTTTTATGATATAAAAATGTGTTCATGAGAATCAGCTCGTGGGTCATTCAAAGATCCTGCGTGGGTCAGTGTCTGACCCGCGCGTCATAGGCTCGCCATCACTGGTGTAGATCATACATTTCTTGTTGAAGATCAGTTGGAGTGTTTAGTTGGGTAGTGCCACTGCAAATTACTTGATATACGTTCACATTTTATGTTAGCGTACACGTACGTCTAACAACATTATTACAATCTAGTGACAGTGACGTCATCAGGACTTCATGAATCATTCTTAGCTTTATTTAACAATTATGCCAGAGAAAGGTTCAACATTTTGTGTTGTATACTTTATTAACTTCATTCTAACTGAGAGATTATAATTTTCATTGTGAACATGTTATTGTCAGTTATCAAGAAGAAGGTCTAAAGAAGGTGAAAAAAAATAACTTCTGTATATGAGAAAGCATGAATCATAGTAGATAGGTCTCTAGGTTAGTATTGAATAATTTGAGTATTTTGAAAAAAATAACGTGAAGAATATGAGATGCCTGAGCAGTACATATTGCTATGTCCCTCATTTTCCATATTGCGTCAATTATTAAGCACACAGCAAGGGAGCATAGAGCACCAATTGTCGATCAATCTAACAAATTTGATGACAGATTTATTCTCTGTGCTATCTGTATAAATTTACAAAAAAAAATTATATTCGGGTTAGTTAATTGTCACGTGTTTGTGTAATGGTAAAGCTGGGATGCAATGAAAGTTTGGTTTGCGATATGTAAACCACTAAACTCATAATACTGAAAACTATATTTTCCAATAAGAGGACTTACTCTACGAAAGTTCCTTACTCTTTCTGTACTTACCAGTGTCGTACTAGTGGTAATTTTGCTTCCCCCAGCACTTCCTACAATCATCCTGACATCTCCATTCTTGTCCAGAATTATGGAAGGACACATGGAAGACAACGGCCTTTTGCCAGGTTTAATGAAATTTGCTGGAGAGGGAGGTAAATCAAACGCATTGGTAATATTTGGAGCAGAAAAATCATCCATCTCATCATTAAGAATGATCCCGGTACTTTTTGATCTAATTTTTGCTCCTAATCTACGAAATACAAAATTTTAAATAACATACAAAATTGATAAGGTATCACATCATTGCATTCTTGTTGTCTTTAGAAATGATATCATTTTTTATTTAAGATGATGGTTAAGATCATTTTGTCTTTAGAAATGATATCATTTTTTATTTGAGATGATGATTAAGATCATTTTGGCAATCATACTATATAGGTGATTAATATGTACAAAATATTATAATGGTCGAATTTAATTCCTAGCAATTTTTATTTATATATAAATGTAGCGCAACAAGAATTTCATTTTTGAATTTTATTTTGTGTGATATGCAATATTTATGATGTTAAAGAAGAAGTCACATAAATAAAAATTTCACACAAAAACTGCGAAATATGTGAAGTGTTGTGATATGGAACATTCAAAAAATGAATGATTCTGAAAAAGAATTGTTTTCCATAGGAATTTGTGTTCATAACCTGTAAATTGACAATGCGGTTGTACAGGATTATAAAGCGCATATAGTCCGGTCAAAATAGACATTCACCCTTGCATAAATTCCCAAGAAGCTGAAAATTAGCATGAGTATTAGGGATACCATTATAATGAAGCTGTGAGAAGTCCCCTACGATCCCGCGTGTGCAAAATATTTTATGCGAGGTCAAAGTTCGAATAAATGGGTTTTTTGAATTTTTCAGCGAAACGATCAGTTTTATGATAGAAATAGTTCAAACATAAATTGTGAATCTTTTAATTCTCTACAAAAATGGCCCTTTTATTTTTTTCCCTAAGATCCACCATATCTGAGAAAATGCCATTCTAAAGTTGTATATGCACACGTTTCCATGCCACCTATGCGATAGTGTAATTTTTCAACGTGATTTTCTGAGTAGGCCTACTTTACGATCTTCTTATTGAATTTTAACAAAGTATTAGGTCTTCTTATTCAACTTCTTCTCCATCTTTATTTTCCTGAGTTGATGTAAATTGTTCAACAACAGTTGTTTCATCGTTGATGTAAAGATCATCTTTTGTTAAAGATTTAGTATTTAAACACAACTGACTATGACAATTGGTGCATGCTGGTGAACAAAGTCAGCCTACTTTTTTTGCAGCCGCATTCCGAATAACACCTCTTTCTGCAGTTACAAAAAATAGTATCAAGGAGCTTTTCTGGTGCAGATGGAAGTAGAGTGTGGATTGATTTCAATACATTATTTATTAGCTTCCAACCCCATTCTTCTGGGTCCAATTGATTACCAAGTCACACTTGAACCTGCTAATATACTCGATAAAAATGTTGAAGAGCAGAAGCCGAAGTTGGAGGAAGACAAGCTAATTGAACACGTTTTTTTATTACGTGTATGTTTTGCAAAAGATATGTAAGGTAACTTATCTATGCAAGTAATTTGAAGTAAGTAATAGACGGACACTGCTATGTTGACAATTGAACAGCAGACATGGTCGCATAAGATGAGGGACTGGGTTTCTTTCCATTTCATATTCTTAGAATTATCATTCTATATTAACGTACGAGTACTAGTTACGCAGACTAATAGTTTCAACAATATTATACGTCCATAATGTACATAGGCAGCGTAGTCATGCATATTATTGAGAATATTTCTTTAGAATGCCTTTTTCTCAGAAATGGCAAGTAGATAAAAGGAGTAGGAATCACTTTTGTAGAGAATTAAAAGATCTACAATTTTTGTCTGTACCATTTTTATAATAAAATTAATCATTACGCTGAAAAAACCCAGAAAACTAATTTTTGCGAACTTTGACCTCGCATAAAATTTTTTGCACGCATGGGATCGATGGGGACTTTTCACAACTTCATTATAATGGTATCCCTAACGTTCATGTCAATTTTCAGCTTCTTGGGAATTTATGCAAAGTAGCCCCTATTTTTAAGACTAACTTGACCGGACTAATAGAGATCGACAAAATTCATTATTTGAAAGCACTGAAGAAGATTAGAGAATGATTAGACTGGCAACAGAAAATTCAAAATAAAATTTAAAAAGTACCAACTGTTTGGTGTGATTTTTTGTTTTTAGATCGGATGATTCAGTAGACACATTTGAATATAAACATAGTCAAGCAGTTTTGACCAACAAATATCGAAACTGTGTGATCATTCAAATTCCATACGAGAGGAAGTGTTAAGAAGAACACAGTTAATAATAGAAGCTACTTTGCAAATATATCTCTATAAGGAAACGAAAAATGATAGTTAGCTCCATAATCACTTATGCAGTTAAAAACTTGGACTGAAGAAAATCAATTAAGAGTATTCTAGAGAAAAGTGTTCTCAAACGCATATACGGATCAACCCAAGATAAAAATAAAGAATCAGGACCAATCTCAAAATATCAAGACTAAGATGAACTGAGCACATTAGCCAAGAGAATCCCTAAGAGAGTGGTCAATATAATTTCAAACAGAGGTCGACCAAGAGTAAAATAGTTCGAAGATGTCTTAATGATATAAAAAGTCTAAAAATATCGGACTGGGAGGCAATTTGTAATAATTATCTAAATATCTATGTAATATCATAAATCGAATTATGACTATTATACAGAAATAAAGGAACAGTCGAAAAAAAAGAAACATTATAGGTTCACCTGTGCTCAAGTATTTTCAAAGACAGAAATTAGAAGGAAAAATATTTTTTGGGGCAAAGACCTGAATCTTCCCTGAACATTACTTGCAGCATACTGGAGATATTATTGTTCATTATTATTATTATCTTGCGAATATTCTGGAAAATGAATGAATTTTTTTTTTAGATGGTGCTGTCCTTGAAAGATAATCTGCTTCCAATTCGTTGTTACATCTACAAGAAATTACGGAATTGAGTTTCAAACTTATCCATCAACATCAATATTCTGTTATTAAAATTAGAAACTTCCAAAGAGACACATAATTTGAAATATACATATAAGATGCATAACATTTGAAGAAGCGTAACAGCAGTTATCGAAGAATATACCGTTATCAATAGTTGAGAGAGTCAAGATGAGTCTGAGTTATATTTAATCCCATTGCCTCAAGCGACGCGATCTTAAGTTTGAAACTTATTCACGTTAATCTCTTAGGTATGTACAGTCGCCTTATTCACGTCCACAATTCTATTCCTAATACCTAGCTTGTTCATCCTCAATCGTAAATCCTTTCACTGCTATGTACTCACATATAACGTACATATAAATCACATAAACTTTACAAATAATGTTGAATGATTTTTTCAGAAATTCATGAATCAGTAAGATTTATGAATCTGTACACAATTATTGCCACGCAAACTTGGTTCGAACCCTATTAAATATCAAATCAATCTACGCCAGATATCTCTATCCTAACACACCTCATTGATTTAATTTATATTTATAACTATATCTTTATTCTTTCCATAAATTAACAGCTGTAGATCCGCGTACATTCCAAGTATCCATGCAATGATTCACTCATTTTTTTTTTCATGTTACTCATGAACCATTCATTCGATATTCATCCTTCACACTCAGACCAACTTAACTTACTCATTGCTAGACTTTGAGCCACATTTTTCCCAAAATTGCTCTCTTCATTCATCAATTTATTACTTATTCGATCTCTTCTCATGTACACACATACATCACTAAAACATCTTATTTATATTTCTGTAAGTCCCCTTAGCATTCTCATCGATGTGAGCACATAAGTACTATATTATAGAGTCTTCCTCGTGCATACACAAATTCTGTTCAACCAGCCTTAATGTGCCCAGAACCTCACATTTTCACATAGCTCAAATATGCAGATATGTTCATTCCCCTATTTCACACCATTCAAAAAATAATTGTGATCGGTCACCGTTGAATTCTTCTTGAACTCCATAATTTTCTTATCAGTTTTCAAGATAAGATTCATATCCTCTCTAATCTTACATATTTCACCAATTATTGTTCCTTAATTTCAAATTATGCTATAGCAACATTATCAGAACTTACAATAAATTTATTGTACTTGTAACGGAAACAGCATCTCCATTTGGAGCTAGAACATTAATATGAGCCGTTCCGTGATCTTCTACTACAGAATAATTTGCACCATAATATTCTGGATCTTGGAATGTGACATCATCAAATATTTTTTGTCGAATACCATGAGCATATTCTGGGGACGTGAGATTTGCTATGAGCTGTAAAAATGAAATATTTCAATTATTATTGTATTGGTTAGCAATATTTGTCTACATGCTAGTTTTTGTCGTCTTCATAATTCATGAAAAAATGATGACATTATGACATGAGGCAGTGGCGGATTTACCACTACATTAGTAGGCTTGAGCTGGGCGGCTCGGTCTCCAAACTATTATTCTCAATCGGTAAACTGTACTTACTGACCTTAATACTCAAATAACTATTAAGTATTAAGGTCAGTAAGTACAGTTTACCGATTGAGAATAATAGTTTGGAGACCGAGCCTTGGCGAGGTTTCCAAATATTATACGAAATCGGCACTGTACTTATTGACCGTGATGCTTACAAATTTTTTTGCACGATTGGAAGATCCAAAATATGGATCCAAATTTTCTTTTTCAAACTAAATTACTACTTATGATTTTTTATTCGCTGTCAGCTGTCAAGTTTGACATTTCATTCTGAATGTCCAATTACAAATGAAGATTAATAAATGAATATTTTTTTGTGAAAATTCACAATTTTTACTTACCGCTTTTTCGGTAAGTCAGCATAACCACAGAAACCACAGTTTGCCGGTAAAATCAACATACCATCTCAAATAGAGGGCCGGTAAACACATGAAAACGCCCAATCGTGCAAAAAAATAATATAGAAACTGATAATTGTAGATAGTCCAAGAGCCCGCTCGGAAATACTACCTTGAATCGTTAGACGATTCTTACGTATTCTAAACGATTCTTCGTGAAAACATTACCCATAAAAGTCAACGGTGCCATTTTTAATTCTGCCAGAAGCAATTAATATTAATTATTTATTATGTGAATTTAACGCACAAGCTACCTTTCTATGTTAGACACTCGGAAATTACACTGGAATATGTATTTTTATGTGTAAAACAAG
Organism: Dromius quadrimaculatus; assembly: GCA_963989225.1. NCBI lineage: Eukaryota > Metazoa > Arthropoda > Insecta > Coleoptera > Carabidae > Dromius > Dromius quadrimaculatus. The sequence continues at coordinate 51,907,133 of OZ022325.1, read as the reverse complement.
AAAAACTCACGGTGCCGAGTCTCATTTTGCCACAGCCCGCGGCACCGTGGCTTTAAAGTGGTTGGAAATATCGATAAAGTACTTTTTTCTGTTAGACGAAAAAGTCCTATACAAAAATTGTAGCCAGAGACCTGGCGAATTCAAAGAACCAACGGTACCGACTCTCATGCTGCCAGAAGTCCTCGGCACCGTGGATCAAAGCGGTCGATCGCGCGGCCTATTTTCAGTCTAAATAAAATTTGCATACATTTATTTTTGATGTAACAGTACTCTAAAAGGGAGAGTGTGAGGTGTAGTATGGAATAATATTTGATATACTTCCATCCTATCATCTAAGAATGATTAAAACTAGAGTAACTAAGTTTTTAGAATAAATGCGTACCGTTTCAATTCCGGTAAACTGATAAAAGCAATCAGAGAACAAATGTATGAATGAAATGGAATCAATCAATCATCTAAGCATACCAATAAGAAAATTGAATTAAATGAGCTTCATACTTACTTGTACAAAGTACAAATAAGTATTGTGAAACCGACAAAATTCATATTTCGAGATTTTGATAAAAATTTAGTATTGAAAATTGCTGTAGCATCTGAATGGTTAACTCTTATTATTGTACTAATCGACTGAACCGGAAGTGCACTCTATATAACAGACTCTCCGAATTTTTCACATGAATTGAAAACAATCAAAAATTATGAAACATTCAATTATTTGTGCCACAAAATTTCAAATCTAAGAATCGGTTTTGGCACCATCATCTCAGATCGGGGAGCAACTATATACACGTGTTCCGTCCTTATTGGGACTCGTCAGTAAAGTTTAGCCAAGAACCTAAGATAGTCAGGGCTTGGATCCCAAAGTGTTCAAATTTATATGGATAGATGAACTGCAGAAGTAAAAACTATAAGCAGCGCCATCTATAAACTTTGTCACATTTAATTTGTGATCTCTACTTCATTCACATGACTTAACTGGCTTTAGGCTCGATAGATGGCGCTGCATATAGTTTTTACTTCTGCAGTCCATCTATCCATATGAGTTTAAACACTTTGGGATCCAAGCCCTGACTATCTTGGACTCTTGGCTATACTGTACTGACGAATCCTATTAAGAACAAAACACGGGTATACAGTTGCTCCCCGATCTGAGATGATGGTGTCAAAACCAATTCTTAGATTTGAAATTTTGGGGAACAAGTAATTGACTGTTTCAGAATTTTTGGTTGTTTTCAATTTATGTGGTAAATTCGAAGAGTCTGTTATATGGAGTGCACTTCCAGTTCAGTAGATTAGTACAATAATAAGAGATAACCGTTCAAATGCTACAGCAATTTTAGACACTGAATTTCAGTATCCCACGGCTAATCTTTCTGGATTAATACGGAAAATTAAAAAAAAGTTTCAAGTGAAGTGCAGTTCCGGTACAGACGATTGCAACCACATTGCGAGGAGCACAACTAGATCCTGAGCTAGTCTAAAATACAAAAATTCAACATTATACGAGTATTTTCATCAAAATCTCGAAATATGAATTTTGTCGGTTTCACAATACTTATTTGTACTTTGTACAAGTAAGTATGAAGCTCATTTAATTCAATCTTCTTATTGGTATGCTTAGATGATTGATTGATTCCATTTCATTTATACATTTGTTCTCTGATTGCTTTTATCAGTTTACCGGAATTGAAACGGTACGCATTTATTCTAAAAACTTAGTTACTCTAGTTTTAATCATTCTTAGATGATAGGATGGAAGTATATCAAATATTATTCCATACTACACCTCACACTCTCCCTTTTAAAGTACTGTTACATCAAAAATAAATGTATGCAAATTTTATTTAGACTGAAAATAGGCCGCGCGATCGACCGCTTTGATCCACGGTGCCGAGGACTTCTGGCAGCATGAGAGTCGGCACCGTTGGTTCTTTGAATTCGCCAGGTCTCTGGCTACAATTTTTGTATAGGACTTTTTCGTCTAACAGAAAAAAGTACTTTATCGATATTTCCAACCACTTTGAAGCCACGGTGCCGCGGGCTGTGGCAAAATGAGACTCGGCACCGTGAGTTTTTCTTGTTTTACACATAAAAATACATATTCCAGTGTAATTTCCGAGTGTCTAACATAGAAAGGTAGCTTGTGCGTTAAATTCACATAATAAATAATTAATATTAATTGCTTCTGGCAGAATTAAAAATGGCACCGTTGACTTTTATGGGTAATGTTTTCACGAAGAATCGTTTAGAATACGTAAGAATCGTCTAACGATTCAAGGTAGTATTTCCGAGCGGGCTCTTGGACTAAGAGGTGAGGGCGGCAAAAATTTAACAGACTATATTTGGGAAATGCGTAAATCCACCACTGACATACACTTGTGTTACATACAATATTTTTTCTACAGCTTTCATATTCGAACAAACAGTAAGGGATTCCAGAGCACAGTTGATATTCAGACTCGACAAATACTCGAACAAATTCCACAGTGAGAGGTGCCTAGAGACATGAATTCATATGTGCTACGCGTTCAAAGTAGTAAAACTGGGATGCGATGCGAATTACGCTTACTTTACGCATCGCAATACATGCCTCATCCCATTCCTCTCATCTAACTCTTTCATTTGATAACCCTATCAAGAGAACTGTGTATAAAAAATAATCCACCATCTTAAGGAGACTGCTATATTGGGCTTGGAATGACGTTCTATTTTATATTATCTTTCTCGTCAAACTCTTTTATTTGATACCTTATCAAAGTGCTTATGAAGGAAGAACTAATTCAATATCTTAGATCGGGCTTAGAATAACGCAATATAGCTTGTCGTGTTGTACTCGTTAAACGTTAAACAACGGTTGAATTAGGATTTTTGGTTATGTGGGAAGAAGCATTATGCTAATAGAATCATTAATGTGGATAAGGCGAAAGAAAATTGTTTGAAAGGGAGGATCTAAAGAATGATTGCTGTTTGAATGTTAAATAGAATTCATATCAATATCATTCGAAAGAATGTGATTCCTAGGAATTAAGGGTATGTATGGATGCACATAACGTGTGACGCAGAAAAAGAGAAAATTCACACTTCACGTCATTTACTTGTGCGTCGACTTTCCGCGCCAGTGCATCATCAGACTGTGTTTAGCTCTTGTTCTGCTAGCATATTAGTTTCGCTTGAAATCACATATTTCTCCAAACTTGCCAAACAATTTATTGTCTGTTTCTGCTTCTCAGTAAAATGGATATTGTAGTTATGTGCTATAAATTCATGACTAGTGATTTGCGTTCCTTATTAATTTATAAGTAGACAATTTTCTTTGGATAAATGTTCGAAAAAATGTTAATATTTTCTTAGACATAGAACACAATGTCGTATTTTACATTAGTTTCTATAGAAAAATTATTCCGCTCAACGAGTATTTCACATTTCGGGAAAGATTCTAGTACGAATTAAACTTGTTATGAAAGACTCGACTGATTTGAATATACAAATGCATAATGAATCTCGAATTCACAAAGTCAACTATCTTAAATTATATTATTTGTAATATTCACTCTAAAATTATTAATTTTAAGCTGATTTAATACTAACCTCATCTAATCCATCTATATCACCCAATTCTGTTCGTCGTCCATATCCAAATTTGAAGCTCTCTACTATTCTATGCCAATTTTTCGTCGACCACAAATTTCTGGAATCTAAATATCCGTTTAAAATATTAATTATAAACGCTAAAATAGCTCCAGATCCTGGTAAAGGTGTAGAATACAAAGTCAAATTATTCTGCATCTTCACGATAATTGGTTCTTGCCATCTTGGTCTAAAATTATAACGAAATATTTTGATTAACTTTTCTTGGATTATGAAATGAACTCTTATCTAATGATTAGTTTTGGCTTATGGATTGCTTTCAAAATCATTTTCAAAATAATAATGTTACAATTCTCCATTTAGCTATTTAACTCTTATTTCAGGAATTAGGGTAACAATTCAAAAGATATCCGACACTATCAATCAGAAAGCGATGCACATGCCAAAACGAAACTTTAAATTTTATATTAGTGTTTTATGTTTACTTGTAATTCAATAAATCTTCTTCAGTAATAATTCCTCCATGATCTTGTATATCTTGCACAAAGAGTTTAGTTAAACTTCCATTGTATAATGCGTCAACACCTTCTTTAGCAATCGTTTCTAAAGTTTTTGCTAATCTTATTCTTTTAATTCTATCGCCCACTTTCCAAACTCTGTTTGTGTCAGGATTCACGAAAATTTCTCTAGAAAAAATCAATAAAGATTAGAAAATAATGTACAATTCATTTAGTGCAGACTAATTAGACAGGACTGTAGTGTGGGTACAGCACGAGTCAAAGGCGAAAGTTGTAGTCATCTGAATGTAAGATATACCATTCATTTTATTAATAAATTTCAAATTCTAGAACTCAACATTTCAGAATGACATTTGATTGAATAGATGAGACAGGTTAATTGTGCGCAAATTAGCGGGAATTTGGTCAAAGATGGAGAAATGTATTCCATGGTTTCTATTCTTATATGATGTAGTTTTTATTAAATGAAAAATGTTATAGATATGAAGATTTGAAAGTGTCCAAATTGTTACATTTAGTGTAAAAATATGAGGAAATTATAATAATGTGTTACAACTAAAATAAGTTGAAACAAAGCAAAAAATCTAAGTATAACATTTTGAAGTCATGGAGTAAGTTTCAGAGATGGGAATTCATTTGTAGGCTATAAAAATCCGGTAGAATTTTGAACTCTAATTGTTACCCTTCGAAATTCAACACCATATGAGTACAGGCGAATTGGATTTTGACTGGCCTGATTTGAGTTGAAAATCAAGTTTTCTTGTTCATGGAAGTCTCACAAAAATTTTCTAATTCGACTTGAAATAAAATTTATAATATATTTTTTCCTTGCCAAACTTTAACTGAAACAGCTCTCCAAGATCGGTTTAAAGAGCATCGAAAATTGTATTCCATTTGAAAAAAACATCTGCACCTAACACAACATTATTACAAAATACAGAATAATCAACAATTATTGATCATATGACAGTATGTGAAATAGTATATTGTGTGGTTAGGGACGAAACAAGACGATTTCAGCTGAGGGTGAGAGCTGCTTGCCGAGCGAAGCGAGGGCTGGCATCACCCTCGGCTGAAATCGTGTATTGTCCCGTGCCACACACTGTATTTTTCATAATACCTGCATTGAAACTTTCCATATTACAAATTTGACATAACGAAGTAAATATTTTTTCATAATACCTGCATTGAAACAACGCGTTTCAACGCCTGTTTTGTCAGTCGAAACAAGACAATTGCAGACAAATGCGAGTGTAGCCGGGCAGGAACAGGCTTGTTTCTGCCCGAGGGGAGAAACAAGCTTGTTTCTGCCCGCGGGATTAATTTTTTACATCGTTTAATCCCTGGCAGAGTCGCATTTGTTCATTCTCAATCTCTAAATGAAAATCATATAACCTTAGTTAATTTGACAGTTGTTGTATTCGGAACTGTAAATTAAATTAAAAAGACGATTAGTTTCAAGAAAAAAAGTATTAATACGACAATTTTGAGTACACCACAACATCTTATTGATGAAGCACAAGCAGCTATTCTCGACTTGTTTTCTGTTAAATCAAAAAAAAATATTTACTTTGTTATGACAAATTTGTAATGTGGAAAGTTTCAATGCAGGTATTATGAAAAATACAGTGTGTGGCACGGGACAAAACACGATTTCAACCGAGGGTGATGCCGGCCCTCGCTTCGCTCGGGCAGGCAACGCTCACCCTCAGCTGAAATCGTCTTGTTTCGTCCCTAGCCACACAAACAGGCTACAAGCTACACTTGCATTTGTCTGAAATTGTCTTGTTTCGACTGACAAAACAGGCGTTGAAACGCGCTGTTTCAATGCAGGTATTATGAAAATAATATTTCTCTTGTTTTGGAATTTGAATATTCCATAACCAAAAATTATGTTCGAAAGCGATATTCCAACACGTCGCTTAGAATAATTCTATATGCCGTTTAAAATCAGGCTGCATACGTACGTACTTATCAAAAATACAGTCTGTTCCCATGAACCATGCGTGTTATCCGTGTCCATATTGAATTTGACATTTATTTGACATTTATTATCTAACCTAGCTTTTCATAATGAATTCAAAAACTTTGTTGTTCAGTATTATTAGTTTATCTCGTCAGCTAAATTCCACGGCATTATGTCGATGACAAGGCTTAGAAAGAAAATCAACTTGATAAAATTCAAACAACGGTAATAGTATTGTATACGCATACGTCCATTCGTCCGTATCCGTAGAAAGTTAAACTGAACCGACATTCTTACGTAGAGTCCTTGGAATTCTCCGTATCATGAATACTCTATTTTCAATATTTTCATTGGTTCCACATGCATACGAATGATCTCTTATGTGGATAAGTGGTACTGAAGTCCGCCATTATCGCCTTTAGTATACTCACTGATACTCACCAGCGCCACGGTTACCGGCAGAGGAACTAAAATGACATTTGGTTAAACACACTGATCGGAGTTTATGAAAATATTATTTATCATAAAATATCTTTTGCATATTTCGTTTTGAAAAATAGCGATATTGTTGTAAATAATCAAATTCTCGTAGTTAAATCATCAACATGAACATGTCTGAAATCACTTGACGCGTGTAATGTTTTATCACTTGTTACGTTCAGTATCGTTGCGCAGGCTAGGTCCATATTTTGAAGTTCTTCCCATAAGTATCCGCTATCCATATTACAGAGATCAGTGGTAGGTATATACGGATGCATAGGAACACAGCCTCATTCAATCATCATTTTCGACGAATCAGAAGCTGTGAGTTAGGTTATTATGACTACTTCCTAACAATTTAGATATTTTATTAATCTTAAATTAGATATTTTTGCATTGGATATATATGAATGAGATTATAGATGTTGCTGGGCAAAATAGGAACTATCATTATTTTGCTTTTAAAATTAACTGAAATTAGCTGAAAGCACTCGGTGAAACATTTCAAATAAGTTTTTTTTTTGATACTGGCCGAAATTTTACGATTATTTTTTTTTACGAGTCTTTCTTGCAATTTCGGAAACTGCGCCATCATCTGAATATCCACAGTAAAAAATGTTTACAATAGGCTCTTTGCGCAAACGTTGGAGAGCGACACTAGCGCTCGGAGTGTTTAATTTTGAAAGTAGCTGCAGGAAAAAATTTGAATTGTCATTACGTGGAATAAGTGAATAAAAGCTAAAAAGTTTATATTGAAGCTTGAAATAAGCTTAAAAACACAAGTGAATGATGACTAATGGAGTTATAATAGGAACAGGATTCCAATTCATATAACCTGGTTGTATCCGGAGTACAATATTAGAAAGAGGAAAATAAGTGCAAGAAGTAAGCATGTGTTTAAGGTTGAAGAAAAACTGTTTTTGGATAAGAGTTTGATTTCCGCGCTTGTTGTAAAGCAAATGTCGATTAATTCTTGTCCGTTTAAAGTTTTTATCGAAGTAAGATATGTTATTTTGAAGTAATTAATTATATGTTGCTATATGTCTGTCAAACGAATCAAAACATGTCACATGAAAGCATATTTTTTCACATTGCCTTAGGTTGATGAAACGCGAGATATTTTGCATGAATTTCCAAAAACTTATCCGATACATAAAAATAATACATACAACATTGCTATAGCTTACAATGGTTTAACCTAACTTCTTACATAAATTTTCTAGTTTCATCAAGTAATTTCTACATTTAATACATATTCTATAATTATTATTGACTTCTTTTTACTTTTTTTACTCGTTTAATAGCCTGAATCCATTCTTTCCCATTCCTATTTCATGTTCTCTGGATGGAAGCTTGTAGAAATGTTTATGTTTTTTTGTATTTCCGTAACTGTTTTACAGTTTGAAACGCAACAATTTGTATAACCAACACGTAATATTTCAATTTACTGTTAAACTGGCTTATAAATTGCTTTATAATTTAAATTTGGTACATATATTCTGAAATCATGTACAATGATAACGTTTTGTTTTCATGCTAGTACTGTCAAAATTAACCACTACTGGCGCTGCAATCTATTCGCAAAGAGCCTATAGTAGTTTCAATTACAAAAATGAGGATGTTATTGGGAAAGTTCAGAGATTAAAATATCTAAGAGCGGCGCATGTACAAGATCAAATAATCAAGGGTTTATTGTTGTTGATGATCTTCTAGAAATATGAATCTCTAGACTTTTTCATCATAATAGGTGTGGCTGTTGTTTAAAAGGTTGCAGTTGTGCTAACTCCGGCAATGCTATCAATCTTGCTAGCTCGGAAGAACTACCTGCGACCTTTTTAATGAATATAGATTATCTTAATTGCCTGGCCTGAACCTTTTTGGAAATTAACTTTTATTGAAGGTTTAACTGCCATGTCAGTGGTGCAACCATAACAAATTGACACTGATATTGCCTTGATAGTTATAGGTAATTTATTATAAAAACTTGACATGTTCCTGATTAGAAAATATCATTAGGATTTGACAAGGACCAAATCAGGTTATAAATAAGATCTGGATTAAGATGACAAGTATGAGAAGGAAATATGTCAATGCTGATTCGATGTGATACGTATAAAATATGGATTGTAGCCGATTTTTTTTAATTGCGCATACACGAAATTCGGCTCAGAAATGGGCACCGCCAGAATTACAACAAAGAAAAATGCTGGCCACAATAAGAAAAACCGCAAGAGAGGATAAAATGCGTGGGAAAAAGTTAATATTCTGTTCAACATTAATAGTGAATGAAAAAGAGTTCATATGGGACGAGAAGACAGAAGTTCTCGTGGAAAAAGGAACATCAAAAAACTGAGAATGAATGGACGGAGAACAAGTTGACGAAAGGGCACAGAAATGGACAACGAGTAAGGAATAATTATAATGCATACAAAAAGTTGAAAATGGTTACATGGAATATGCAAGGTATAAACGAACAAGGAGCATATACGAATTTGGTAGCAGTTTAAAAAAAATATGAGATAGATTTAGCTGTATTACAAGAGACTAAGCAAAAAGGAAACGACATAGATGATTACATTGTATTCAATAGAGGATGGGAAACGAAGTATTTGGGTACAAGTTTTATGATTCATAAAAGACTGAGGGAGGTAATAATCAACTTTAATCCAGTTTCCGACAGACTAGCGTCAATCAGAATAAGAGGTGTTCACAGGAAAATTAGTATTTTCAATGTACATGCTCATTCAAATGATAAGAATGAAGAAGAAAAGAATAAGGTGTATGAATAACTCTCATATTTATTAAGTTTGGTCCCGAAACACGATATTAAAATAGTTATTGGTGATTTAAATGCGAAGATACGGAACGAAGCCCCATATAAACACATTACAGGCGGGCTTAGTAAACATCAGGAATCCAATAAAAATGGAATACTGTTAATACAATTTGCGATAGAACACCGAATGAAAATTATGAGTACACATTTCCAGAGAAAGGATATCTACAAAAGTACCTGGTTAGCTCCGAACGGAAGGGTATGTTATCAAATTGACCACGTATTGATTGAAAGTAAACATAGTAAAATAATAAAGGATGTGAAAACCCGAAGAGGTGCCGACGCCAACTCAGACCATTTTATGGTGGAAATTAAAATCGAACAAAGATTCCCCGAATGTAATGAGAAAACAATACGAAGACAAGAAAAAATATGTGTGAGGGGCTTGCAAAATGATGAGCTGTTAGAACAGTACAGAAACCTAATGAAAAAGGAGTTGAGTGAGATAGAAGGGATACGAGGTATAGATGGAAAGTGGAAGTACACGCAAGAGATAATACAGAGAGTCTCCAAAAAAATGTTGAGTGGGGTAAATAGACCAGGTAAGAAAAAATGGTTTGACAAAGAGTGTGAAGAGGCCATAGCAAAAAGAAATATAGCAAGACTGTACTTTCTACAAAATTCAAATGAAAATATATTTACACGAAAGGAAAAAAACAAAGTCAATATGTAGGGAGAAAAAAAGGAAAGCATTAGAAGAAAAACTGTTTGAAATAGAGCAAAGTTTCAGAAATAAAGATATTAAGAACTTCTATCAAGAAACTAAAAAGAGCCAGAATGGTTACATCCAAAAACAAATATATTGTAAAAATAAGGCAGGATAGCTAGTTACAGGGGGAGAGAGATTAAAGAGATGAGCGGAGTATTTTAAAGAGGTACTGAATGAAGAGAGTGTGGAGCAATGGGAATATGATGACCAGCAAATTACAGAGAGTGTATCGACGAAAGATCAAGATATAACAATAAACACAGAGTCTCCATTTATAGAAGAAGTTGCAAAAATAATTAAAAAACTAAAGAGCGGAAAAAGCCCTGGGGAAAATGGACTAATAGCAGAAGTATATAAAATGGGAGGTGAAACGCTACAACACCTGGTACATGAAATAATAAGAGAGGTTTGGGAAGGAGAAATTATGCCTAAAAACTGGAGTGAGTCCTTGATTTACCCCTTGCTGAAGAAAAGTGACAAAGCAGTTTGTAGTAATTATAGAGGTATAGCCTTGTTGGATGTAGCATACAAAGTGCTGGCAATTTGTTTGAGAGACAGGCTAAAAGAAGTAATAGAAAGAAACTCAGGTGATTATCAAGCAGGTTTCAGGAGAAATAGATCCACGATAGATCAGGTATTTACTATAAAGCAAATAATGGAGAAAAATTACGAGCACAATTTGTCCCTTCACTTACTCTTCATTGACTTTAAACAGGCATATGATACGATAAACAAAGAAAAACTGTACAATATAATGTATGCTTTCAAGATACCGGAAAAAATAATAGATTTAGTTGAAATGACTCATGTGGACACAAAATGTAAAGTCAGTCCTGGTCGATGGGTCGGTGTCGAACAGTTTCACAGTGACGAGAGGACTAAGACAGGATGACCCTATGTCACTGATCTTATTTAATCTGGTTCTGGAATGGGCTATGAGAAAAAGCGGACTTCAGAGAAACGGAACTATATATCACCACAGGCACCAAGTGTTGGCGTATGCTGACGATATTGTCATTATTACCAGAGTAAAAAAAAAAATGGAGAAAGTTTTCAAAAAGTTACAGGAAGTTGCAAAAATAGTGGGATTAGCAGTAAATGAAGAGAAAACTAAGTATTTGGTATTGAGGAAAGCAAACAATACCGGAGAGGACAAACAAGAAATTATGACAGAACAAGGTAAAAGGTATAAGTTCGATAAAGTAGAGAGCTTCAGTTATTTGGATATAACGATAACAAATACTAATAACGAAGAGGAAGAAATAGACGCGAGGCTAGTAAAAGGATCAAGATGCGTGGGGAAAATGCGTTATATAATTGCAGATAAAAATATATCCCGTGGTGCCAAACTAAAAATACATAAAACAATTGTGAGATCAACAGTCACATATGGTTCTGAATTGTGGGTTTTGAACAACAGGGCTGAAAACAAACTTATGATTTGGGAGAGGAAAATTTTAAGAAAAATACTGGGAGGAGTAAAAATTGAAGACAGGTGGTTCAGAAGGACTAATAAGGAAGTGATGGACTTATTTGGTGAACCGGGCATCATAGAAGTGATTAAAACTCAGAGGTTAAGATGGTTAGGACATATGTATAATGAGACTGACGGCAGACCGAACAACAAAAACAATGTCAGGAAGTGGAGTGAATACGGGTAGGGGAAGAGGTAGACCAAGAAAAAGGTGGAAAAATGAAGTACTCAATGATATCAAGCAGATGAAAATTAAAAACTGGGAAGCGAAAGCTCAGAACAGAGTGCAGTGGCGAAAGATTATCGAAGAAGCCATGGGCCATCTTGGCCTGTAGTGCTAAATATTATTATTATATTAAACGTTCATTTAGCACGTTACGACGTGTCAAGACGTAATACTGAATTTATTAACAAGGTGATGAACAAATTTGGACAGCAACCTAGACGCCTTCAGTTTTCATACAAACAATAACTTAATAAGAAAGAAAATAGAAATTTCAATGTATTTTCTTTCCTGACAGACGGGCATCTCAAATTACATTAAGTTGGCACCGATGTTAATCCGATAAGCACGACGCACACGAACTCTGCACTGTCAATCTCCTATACTAATATTATAAAGAGAAAAAATTTGTATTGCTGTTTGTAATAAATAAACTCAAAAACTACGGGACCAATTTTAAAAAGTTGTTCACCAGTAGAATCCTAAATTATCACTGAGTAACATAGGCTATAATAGACAGCTTTACAAGAAGTGGTGCACAAGCCGTATTTGTTCGTTCGAGCATCGTTCATCCGATTGAGATGAAACCTACTATAGTTGTCGTTGGCACTTTTATAAAGATTTTCATTGTAGTACCATCAACATACATTGAGTAGTAGATGAGCCGTATTAGTCCGTTCGCGCATCACTCATCCGATTGAGTTGAAAATATTTTATTGATAATTCTCTTTTTTATTCAATTTTTCTTGATTTACTTCTTTTTCGCTATTACTATCTTCATATAAATAGATGTGTTAACTTAATTTCGATATACACAAATATTCTACAGCATAATATGTATTATACTATTAGAATTGTTGCAATTATTACCATTTTTTGTTTCAATTCAAAATCATAATTTTTTAATAGGTAAATATTTTTATATAATTATTAGCTAGACATTCCCGTTTGAATTTTTGAATTTCATCCTCTGTAACTGGAATTCAAGGTTTTCATGTTTTTAATGCTCCAGGCACTTCACTATATCTCAAATAAATGTTTCTCTTCTAAATGCCAAAAAGATTTTTGTTAACAAATTATTTTTTCGTACTCTCACTATAAAAAACAACATATTTCTCATACAGAACAAAACCAAACAAATAACAATTTCACACAACTGTGGAAAAAGTCGTGAGAAATGACTTCTCGCACCAGTTTGACCAACTTGAAAATATATTAATTATTCATTTCAATTACTTTTTAGATTCAGTAAGATTATTAATTAATATTTCGAACTTGGTAGTTGATATAAATCTCTGTTTTTTTCTAATAAAAGCCACATTAAAATAACGAAAATGCGTTGTACGAAGGCTTTGAGTGATCCAGTATTCTTATAAAATTGATGATTACAATTTACATTGAGGTTTGGACATTTTTCTGAGTCAATTCTGTATTTAGCAACTATATATTAACATTATTATGTTTGTTAATAAGAATGGTGCTTGGCACACTCACTTTTGCCATGTAACCAATAATCTGTTAAGCTTCCGCCATGCAAGTGGTTCATAGAGATTACGGAAGACCTTGGTCCACAGATTAAAATTTTTACCGCGGTGCTCAGATGGTCTATGTCCGGCAGAATTACCACATAATGTTAGGAGAAATGCAGGACATTGTAAAGTGGCCTTTAAATTAAAATAGCTAGGAATCCACGGTCCAAAAGAGGCGTACACGAATTCGGCACTGTTAATTTTAAATAAAACCACGATCACTCTGCAAAATTTGGTTTTATAAGATTCTAAATTTTATTTTAAAATTAATTTGTATCAAAAATAATGCTGCAAAAATATTTCATGAAACTTCGAAAAAACATTCAGTTTAAAAATATTATAAAGAAGAAATCACATATATAATAAGTCCACACAAAAAATCGTGAACTAATGTGAGGTGCTATGGGACATTCAAAAAATGAATAATTCTAACAAAGAATATTTCCATAGAAATTTCAAACCTAAGAGTCGGGGCTAAAGCCACCATCATCTTAGATCGGGGATGCAACTGTAGACATATGTTTCGTCCTTATTAGAACTCATCGGTACAGTATAGCCAAGCCCAAGATGGTCAAGACTTGGATCCCAAAATCTAAAGACTCATTGCGATAAATGGTCCGCAGCAGCATAAACTGCTAACAACACCATCTATCGGGCACGATTGACGCCTACGCGACGGACAAGATAAAGAAGAAATCACATATATAATAAAATATTATTATAAAAAAAACACTTATTCATTCAAAAGTTATAGATTGAATATATTAATTAGGTCCATCTGCTTGATCAAGATGTGTAACTCATTTCTAGTGGCTTTTTGAATTTCATAAACTTCCAGAAAATCCATCTTTGGATCATTGTCTACGATATGCAGAACTTTTGATGTTGATGTCACAAGTGAGATTTGATTCGTTTAAATGTACGGTTTTTTATTATTAATATAAAATCACTCAGGCAGAACGATCGTCATCAGTCGTAATCCATAGCATAGTGCCGAGTTGGAGTAGGGGATTAAAGATATTTTCATCAAAATCTTGAAATGTTAATTTTGCCGGTTTCACAATACTTCTTATTTGTGCTGTACAAAATAGCAAAAGTTCGATGTTCACGTAATATGTAAGCATTATGTGATTTTTCTTTTGTCAATTTATAGCATAGAAATGTTATTAGAAAAGTACGATTTTTGATAAAATTAAAGTTTTGATTTCAAACAGGTCAGTTGCAGAACGACGTAAGTGATGCTGTCATATAAAAACTCTCGATTGCATGCAAATTACAAATGAAGAAGAATAAACTGATGTGTAATCCTTATATATGAAATAAATCCCAAGACGAGTAGCTTTAGAGATATTTTATCTTCGACTCTACCAACCAAGATCTGGATGTTTAAAAATTTTAGTGTATAATAGAACAAAGTGTGAAAAAAATGACAGGAGAGAAGAGGATGGTTTTTAGAAATAAAAACTGCGAAACGTCTTCTATTCATACTATTCTCGCAATTTATTCAATTACACGACCGGTTTCGTTTCGGCTACTTGTTGGCCATCTTCAAGGTGGTATCGGCGAGACTACTTATATTTGTGCGTATTCTTTCATTTTGTTGACTGGTTTTTATATTTTTCTCCGATGTCTCTCTTGGTTTTTATATATTTCTACTTTTCCTTCAACAATTACCTGTAGTTTTTCATGTGCTATTTGTATTTCATTTATTTATTGAGAACTTTTACGCTTTTTTGAATTTGCATCAATGCTCGTTGGTATCAAGAACCCAAAACTTTTGTTTTTATTTTTTGAAAGATTTGTGAAGATCTATTTCGACTTATATTTTTACCTCTTTTGTTATGTATTTGTGTCGGTACCACCTTGAAGATGGCAACGAAGTGGTCGAAATCAGTCGCATAGTTGACTAAATTACAAGAACAGTGTGAATAGAAGACGTTTTTGAGTTTTTATTTGTAAAAACCATCCCCTTCTCTCCTGTAATCTCAGAGTACTTTGAGCAACGCAATACTCTGCTTAGGTATCCTATCCATAACATTGGCTACATTAATCGTTATTACTAAATTCATGTGCAATAACCTACCATGAAAATACCAAAATTACGAATTCTCACCTTAGTGACGGTTCTTCTAATATTTGTTTCTCCTTCAGTTTCAAAACGTTGGCTAAATATGGGGTAACAAGATTACCTTTCCGACAAAGCTCAATAGTCGGCTGCACTAACTCTTTCCAATCTAATTTGCCATACCGTTTGTGCAATTCCCAATATCCTTTCAATTCGCCAGGAACCGCTACAGATAGTCCCCCTGAAATTCAAAAATAATAAAGAACCTGCATGAAAATTTTACTTGGACAATACAAACTTATTAAAATAAAATACCTTAATACCAAATCTTAAATATTTCATTCTAAGCTATCATATAGCTTGGGAAATAATTAAAGTTGAGAGTGATCCAAAAAATAAGGTCTCTCAATTTTTATTAATTCAAAAAAAATCTTGACATTGTTTTAAAGTTTGAACAATTACTTGTAGATGAAAAAAAAAATGGAAGAGTCATCTGGATGATGAAAGCGCATTTTTGACAGCTCATGAATGCTTGTTACCTCAGAGATTTCGCAAATTACCATCTCTCACAATTACTGAGCTTGAAATCAAGCAGTTTTGGCAAGTTTACGAAGCAGCAGCTTCCATTAAGTACTAATTTCAAGTTGACAGTTTGTTAGGTACATAATTTGTGCATGTACAAACTCAAAAATACCTTTTTTAGGCGATCATGACAAAAAAGGTGTTTTTATGGCTTCTTTTGCGGCCGTGAAGTTTCACTTTTTGGGACTGATCTGTCAAATTTTACTTTTTGGGACTGATCTGTCAAAAATTTATTTTTTGGGACTGATCTGTCAAAAAATATTTCATAAACACTTTATATTTACCTATATGGGCAGCTTGATGAACTCTTTAAAAAACAGTTTTTGCTTAAATAGTACATATATTCTACCGTCAACCTCTGTAGTTCTTGCAATTTAAAAAATAAATACGCATTTTTTGTTAAATGTCAACTTGATAGAAGACAATAAAATAAAACAATTTCAACGGCAACTAAGATTTACAATTACAATGTTTTAGAAATAAATAGATAAAATGATGTGATTTTGAATTATTTCGTAATGATCGCCTAAAAACATTGTGTGCACCTCGGCCTACAGTTTTTTTTTGGTCTCACCTGAATTGCAGCCTCAGCTACGCTTCGGCCGCAAACAACAGATTCGACCAAAAAAGATAACCTTTACGGCCTTGATACACAAATAACTATTATTCTTCATTGTTTAGTTATTGACTGACAGGAGGTCAAGTGCTGTACCTTAAAATTAAAATTTGCTCTTTATCAAAGCTATATAAAAAAATACACCAAAATTAAACAAATTTCCAGCCAATAATAGTGATTCATTCTAATAAGCTTCAAATTTGCGTCAAACAAGTCATTGAATGAATCTCGGACAGATTTGACAACTGTACATAATAATAGTGACACCCCCGGCTAAAGTTGTTACTAAATTTTTATTTACTTTAATAAATTTTAGTTGCCATATCCCTAATGTCATATATAACCATGGGCATTGTTTCACTTGAAACAAGTAATTGAATAATTTAATCTTCCACAATCACTGAGCTTGAATTAAAGCAATTTGTGCAAACCTACGAAACAGTAGCTTTTATTTAGTACCAGTTTCAAGTCTGTAAATAGTATAGTTGCTGAGAACTCAGCGTCACGCCAGCCAGCCAGCCAGCCAGCCAGACAGCCAAAGTGAATATAATAGTGCTTTTTTCGGAAAAATGCGCTAATAAGCAATATCGTCTCTCGTCTGTAATTAGGAGTAATCAGGCTGCATGTTTAGAGAATATTTTTTGATGTTTTTTTTTTGTATTATGTAATATCTTTGACACTCAAAGCTTGACGTGTTTCTTGAGTATCTTCATAAGAAACTCTAATTATGCAAGTAATCTCAAAAATATCTACTTAAACATATCTTCAATCGTAATTGTATGAAAATTATATATTAGATTCAATTGTCAATAAAATTTTAGAGCAAATGATAGCTAGATATAAATTTACTTCAGTGGCGTAACTAAGTCTTTCAGGGTCCTCGTACGACAACATAGTAGGGATCCTATACAAAAATTTCCAAGCCTAAAAAAGGGCAAATTAGAAGCTTTTTCTGGGATTTTATGTTGATGCTCAATTCCAATTTTATAATCTCGTATCTTATAATCTAAAGTCAAAAAATCTTCAATTGGGGCTTCTCGTGCCCGGAGGCCCCAAGTAATTGCATCAGCTGTACCGGCGGTAGTTACGCCACTGATTCATTATGATATTGCTCCTCATCATTCAGTTCGTAAACCGATTAAAAAAGTATAGAATAATGTACAATATTTGAATAAATTTAGAAACACCGTTATCATTAGGAATATAAATTCAAATATATTGAAAAACAAAACTTCATTCTCCAGTACAAAAATGTGGAATTCAAATATTAAGGATATGAACTGAGACTATTATCTCATATACAGGATGCTTCATAGCATAGTTAAGAGTATATGTTGTTTGATACGCTGATAACGAATATAACAGTTATTTTTGTATTAAGTGTGCGAAGTGATTGTTTTTTTTGTTGCGCGTAAGAATGTCAATTTTAACAGAGACCGTTAGGTCGAAGTGACAAATTCATTCGAACGCGTAACAAAATACAATCACTTCGCACACGAAATACAAACAATATTTTCTCGCCAAATGTCAAAAAATAATAGATCAACAATAATTATTGTTTTATTCAGTAAAATGTAGGAAAAAAGTACAAACTATAATTAATTTGCAGTCACCTGGGTATTGTAACCAAAAGTATGCGCAATTGCTGCTTGATAAATAAAGAACTGTCAACAATTAATTTTTATATTCAAAAACAAGTAGTTTTGGGTACCAATTCATATTTCTTTTCTGTTAAATACCTGTTTGTTTCTATCCTTGTAGCATTACTAAACTGATTTATATTAGATTAGGGGTGCAAAAATATGTTTAATTTTTTTACTAGTGAAAAAATCACGATCTTTGCGTATCCATAACAATACAAAAATATCATGTTTTTTTAACAGTTGGCGAAAAAACAATTTTTTTCAAATTCGAAAAATCAGTTTCCATGTTTTCTGTAAAAACAAATTTTGTTGCCACTGCCACTGGATTGAATGAATGGTTATGTAAAACTTCATAATAAAATACAATGTGTATTGTTAAATAACTACTGATAATTGAATTGCGTTATGAGTAAGTTGATGTTATTTTATTCTGTTCGTAGTAGACTGGCGCGAACAGATTTAGCAATATAGCAATAATGAATTAGTGGGCATAGTGGGCATAGTGCTAGTGCTAGCATAATATGGAGAGCATGGCGGTATCCTGGACATCGTAAGTTTCAAGCAATTTCTATAATAATAATCATAAATTCAAATTCCATATGATATACTTGATTTTACATATCAATATCTTTCAAGCATGATCAACTATTATCATTTGTAAATTGATTTTATTGAAAATAATTAAATTTTGTTTGTTTATTTCACTAGTATTATATAATTTAGGTCATTATCTACTTGAATTGTAATTCTTAAATAAGACAGCGAATCCAGTAGAGTACTGAAAAAACGCTGTGGGGATACAACCCGTAATTCTTCGAATTTACAAAAAAAAAAACAACATATACCCTAAACGTGTGTATTCGAAGTTATGGAACATTCTGTATTTATAAAATTCTTGTATAGTACAGGTCAATTTATTTTAGCATGACTTTACTTGCTAATAGCATGGTAAACCGCGGCACAGCGTGGGGTCTGTTTACCTGTGAAAAAGGATGGTATAGTCCCCGTCAAGATATAAGAAAACGAGCCTCCCAGCGGGTACTTAGCAAAAGGATTATCCCTAAATTTATTGAGGTGCACAGGTAAAATAGAACAGGGTCTCACTCAGAAATATTTTATTTAGTATTCTAGCAACAGCAAAAATGTGCGACAAGATACTGTTTACCCCGCATGAGTAATAAAAAATAAATTTCCAATTACATTTAGAGATTCATCTTGCATGTTTATACAAATAAAAATATAATAATATTAATAATATTTTGACGGCTCTTGAAGCATCTTAGCTTATAGCCCTTTGAATACTTTTATTTATAAATCAATTATAATGTTTCGTTTACATATTTTATATAGTATTCAATAACACACACAAACAGCCATGCCCCGGGTGGGATTCGAACCCACGACACTAACGGACAGCGGAGAAGGTCACTTGAGCGCTGTCTAAACACGCTGAGCCATCAGTGCCGGCACAAATAAAAATATAAAATATTGGAAAAAAATAGGTTGACAAGTTACTCCTACCGATTAGTAAGTCAGGCGAATTTCTTATATCTTGACGGGGACTATATTAAGAATATTTTTCTTTTAAATAAATTTCTGTATTTTTCCTAGAACATAATATTTAGAAGTAAGAAAAAAGTATTTGGTAATTATTTTATATATATTTTAATTTTAAAATTTGAATTAATATTTAAACTGTAACTTTATTTTAAATTCAAGCTAATATTAAAATTAAAGTCAAAATAATTTTAGTACAGCCCAGAAAAAAGAAAATTTATTAGCTGCTTATAGCCCCCTTACTGTGAAGATTTCCTAAAGCCATGCTAAAATAATTTGTCTTGTACTATACTTATTAAACAATCAATAAATCGAGCTTCATCTGGGTGTTATAGACTAGAAAAACAACCACCTGAATCTATTTACCATATCAATTTGTGACAAATCATATTGTAAGAGGTAGATAAAAGAATGTAAGGAGAAAATATGTATTACTGAGAAAAAGTCATTATTCCTAATACGCAGTATAGTAGGGGTTTAAAGGGCCAGGTAATTTAGTGCCGAGATTGTGGCTGTCCGTTTGGGCGGAGACCATTCGAGCTCCGTGGTCAAATTATTGATTGTACTTAGGTATAGTTTGTCCATCTTTCATTTGAAAAAATGATTTTTAAATTCTCCCCATTAACACTAATCGCTGCTACTGTTTAGAATTCTTGGTTTCAAGCAAATATGTGCTCTTCGCAGATTACAAAAAATATGTAGGAAAGATGAAAATAGCTTCAAAATTATTCAAATGCAGATAGCGATAATTGGGCTGTATCCTTGTAAACACGACCGTAGTTACTCAGTTAAATACTTATCTTATGCTTCTAATCTTAGCTTAGCAACACATGCACAATACTGAACTGTGCGACAGGAAATATTTAGTGCGGAATGTACAGGTTATTCAATTCATTTATGAATATTGGCAGAAATAATGCACAATATTTTCCAATAAAATAAATATATAAATTAATCAACCAACACTTGCATCTAACCACAGCCTGAACATTTTATTTCCGAATGTAGAATAAGAACCCCAAAATAAGAAAATATAGCCAGCATGTATACTGCTGCACTAGATAATCTAAATTGAAATAAAAATTTAAAGTAGCCCCAACTAAAATACTTAGTTGGGATGGCCAAAATTGTTATTTGTCAATAACAATATCAATTATAAAAATTCTGCACTATTTTAATCTGATTTGAGTTAACGGATTATCTAAGTGATTAGCAATTATCAAAAGCGATTACTACTCTCGCCAATAATTAACTGGAAACCTTACCGAAACGAAGTAGCACTACTGCAAAGTACAGACAGAAAAATTTAAATTATACGGTATAATACTGTCTTATAATACGTTTCACTGAATAATTACGGTCATGTTTATGAGGGAACAACCCAATAATCCCTGTCTGTATTTGAATAATTTTCAAACAATTTTTATCTTTCTTACATATTTTTTTGTAATCTGCGAAGAATATATATTTGCTTGAAACCAAGAATTCTAATTAGTAGCAGCGATTAGTGTTTATGCAGGGATTTAAAAGTCATTTTTTCAAATGAAAGATGGACAAACTATACCATTTGCGCTCGGCGGAAGATTATTGGATAAAGCATGGAGATAGCAGATGAAATTTAAAACTTTCAAACTAGAGTAGAGTTAGCCGAAATTTAAGTTTATCAGTTGTACATCAAACCACAAATTGTTGTAAATTGTTATAGTCACTTTAATTATTATTTTTATAACTCTCATAAATATTTCTCGTCCACGAAGCATACGGATGATAAGATTGGCTCATAGAAAAAAGTATGAAGAACTTGCAAACGTTTATCCCTCTATTGTAAATATGCTGGCTTTGTAATCCGGAGTTCGTGGGTTCGAATCCCACCGATGGACAAAAAGTTAGTAAGATTTCCACTGAATTATAATATACTCTGTGACCTACTCTCCACAAAAGCTAAGAGTACCTGTAGTTTGACGATTGGTAACCGCACGCTATGGCTCAGGAAATATGAATCAATCTACCAAATGCACTATGAATGTCTGCCACACCTATACCGAGTGAATGGAGTAATTGATATTTTTTTTATTGATTGATTGATATTATCATAAATCACTTGTGGATACTATGAACTTGATATTTCCACTTAAACTTCAATAAACACTTATGTCAGTTCCAATTACAACAGTTCAATCCACAATATAGTTTTATCAGCTATCAATAGTAGCCGCAAAAATGGAATTCACAAAAAAAAAGTATTCATCACAAATTCGTAGTATTTCACGAAAATTAGGGCCATCGAAGATACATTATAAGACACGTGAAAAAGTCTCTAATGTACTCAAAAAGTTAAGGTAGGCTTAATAAAAACTGTGAAATAATAGCAATAAGGGTGTCTAGGCCGTAAAGATAATCTTTTTTGGTCGGATTTGCCATTCAAGTCAGACCGAGGAAGCACTTTTGGCCAAGATTAAAATCACAGAATTTTATTTATTCCTAAGACATTGCAACTGTAAATCTTGGTTGTCATTGAAATATCTAATATTTTATTGTCGGAAGAATATCATATGCATCTCGACAAAAACTGCTTCTCGTGTTGTTCATCAATTACTCATATAGGTAGGTGAATAGTGTTCCTGAAGTAGTTTTGGACAGTCCAGTCCCAAAAAAGTATAACTCGACAGATGTATATGAAAAAAGCATCATTTGACAGATTTGTACGAGAAAGTGAAACTTTACGGCCTTATAAAGAGCCATAGAATCATATTTTTTGTTATGATCGACTGAAAAAAATTAGC
The DNA here is from genome assembly GCA_963989225.1 of Dromius quadrimaculatus. Taxonomy (NCBI): domain Eukaryota; kingdom Metazoa; phylum Arthropoda; class Insecta; order Coleoptera; family Carabidae; genus Dromius; species Dromius quadrimaculatus. Next base: position 51,884,564 of record OZ022325.1, on the reverse strand, counting down.
AATAGGTACTTTAAAATATCTGAGTGAAATTTTGAAATTCATCTACAACAATAAAGTTACTTTTGAACATATTGAATGTGATATTTTACGATATTGTTTCCTTAGCCGTCAAAATTACATTTACGTATTATTATTCTTAGCATTTTAATCTCATATTGAAGTTACTTAGAAAATAATACGTATCTAATGTATTTATGTTGATATAAATCATAGTCCATAGAATAAATTTTTTCTTCAGTGTTTAGCAGTTGAACACGTTTAGAAGTAATTACGTCTCATGCCGCAGGAAAGCATATATACACAGAAAGTTAAGTGTTATGGGAATCGACGTGTTTATTCTGAAATGTTTTCGTAAAACTATACATTTAATTTCGAACTATCGTCATATTACAATAAATTTAGAACGATGACGAAACCATTTCTCGCACAGATTTTGCGGAGACAGGCCGCGTTTAAGATTAGTAGCAGTGGCGTAACAATGGCAAATGACAGAGCTTCCTTAGCCTCTGAGAGTCCTGAAAAGAGCTGGGTGATATTCAACTTCAAATATTGATGAGAATAATGTTGATTAACTTCGGTATATCAAATGAGCGATAGTTATCGAATTGTATCGATTTATATCTTTAATAATTTTAGTATTGGGTCAATTTGGTATCCCGCGTCCTCGTTTTACCACTTCTTGAAAGTACCTCTCACTGATCCATTTAATTGAATACTTGTAAAATTTAAATGCAGTGTGTCCAATAATTGTCTAAATATGGAAGTTTAGGACTGAAGAAAAAATCTTGTATGCAATACGAATGTAAACAAGCAATACGCCATTCGACCAACAATTTTAAATGACTCGTAAGACTCTTCCCTCAATACTTGGCCTCGTGTCATAATAATCAACTTTACATTCTTGTTGCATAAATCTTGTTGTCGAAAGTATAGTCTACAAGATGTTTAAAATGATATTTTCTCATCCACAAATAGTAATCTTCCCATTGGGTTGATATTATATTGAATATACCATTTTAATATAAGGGTATTAGTTATATTACAGATGTGCATTAAGAAATAAAAATGTTCTAGACGTATGAGACACCTATGCTGTCACGTAATTATCAGTCCCAGTGCTACAACCATCCTGCTACCTTCGAATGAGGCATTCGCATAAACGTCGTTGAATCATTTGCAGTAATCGCTTGACGTTCAAGTGATTCACATCAATTTGAAGTGCGTGTGGGTACCATATACCCCAGTGTACCAATGAAGTAACCAATGGGATAAATCCTATGGTTGTTCATAATTCATATAATTCAAACGTGGAACAATACAGGTGGAGTTACCTTAATAACTTAGGCCTTTCGCTAGTTGAGGATCATAAAAATCAAAGAATTGCTAATCCATATATACAACGTCAATTCAAACAGAAAATTAGTGATCTGGGACCTAAAAAACCAATAGTACAAGCAATATCAAGTGGAAAACGACAACTAAATTCAGGTCGATGTGTAATATGCCCAAGGAGATCGAAAATCCTTGTATACCTGTGTGACATGTACTCGATACGTGTGCATGAAGCGTAGCTATCAAATATGCGACGAATGTCACAAAAAGAAAAAAGAATGAAATAAGACCTTTGATAAATATAGTAATATTTTTTAAAGCTTTTTTGATAGTCTGACAATTATTATTTATCATTTATATTTGCATTTTGCATTCAACAAATTATTATCATCCTATTTCTTGAGCTTCCTCTTTGTTCTTGTGATGAAATACATAATTTAATTTTTAACCAATGTAATTACCAAATTATTGTATTAAATGTCTATATTATCAATCACTATCAATGAATGATTATGGAAAGTCATGTTAATTGCATCACTCGTCATTCTAAAATATTTAGTTCAATAATAATGAATGGGGTATATCATACCCCAGTGTACCACAGGTGTTACAAATTATATGTGTACCCGCGCCGGGTTAAAAATTATCGATTAATATTGTAACGAATTGAGGTCTATAAATTAGTCATTTCGGCTTTACTGGTGCTAAGAATTATTGAGGAAATATTTTACATCAAGAAATAGAAGCGAATATATTTGTTTTCCAGAAAATTGCTGGCACCTTCTAGCGTTTTCTAGAAATGCCTAGCAGTTTGCGGGAAGAATGTAGTGGGGAGAGACCGACGGTATATATACGCTGACTAAGCGAGGAGCATTATTGATTTTTTTAGCATAGTGACCTTATACTATGGATTGCTAGTGATAGAAATAAATTGTGTTATTCAAAATAAATCAACATTGACATAAATTATTAAAATTAACTTATAGTGTAGTGTATAATAATCTTTAGTTTAAATTAGATTTAGTTATTAAAAAATCGCGTTAGTTATCTAATTTATTATTTTAATAAATCATAAAAATAAATAGTAGTGTTTAAAAACTCTTGCTCCCTAAATTAAAATAAATAACATTACAATATCAATAAATATCTATATAAAATTATTGATATCGATAAATATCGATAAGCATGTATACATGTCGATAAAAACCGATAATTATCCACATTGCAAAAATATCGTTATATATCCATAAAAAATCAATATCGATAATCACGAGCATATTGATACAATTGAGACTCAACATACGAAAAAATATCTATAATATAGTCGATATATCGAAATTTTCTCCAGTCCTAATTCATAGGATTTATCATTCAACAAATATATATCTCAACATCAGCATAATATTTGAAAAAGTTAGGATTAGTACACGAGCCGAAGGCGAGTGTTACAAACATCCAACTAAAGAATGGTCTCTATTTTAAGATTAATATACTATTGTCCAACACTGATTCATAATAGACATGTTACTATGGTCCTTTCAAATAATTAATATTCATCATAAGTCACTCAGTGAGAGCAAAATAGCGAAATCATGGATTACAGTTTAATAAGAACCATATTAAACAAGTTACGGTTACTTTGTAATTTTTATTTTTTAATTACAGCATTCGAATTTCTTGTCAGTGTAGATAATAGAAGAACATAGAAAAACTGTTAGAGTTGTTTGAAGAGAGTTGTTGAATAGAACATGAAACGTATTGCACTCGTATAAAATGTGCTTAGTCATTCGAGAAAAATAGCTACTTGTTTTTCAGGCGTCAGGGTTAAGCTTTTTCTTCCCTGACTAATAAAAAAACATTCCACACCACTACAATTGATTATTATCTTATCATATCACATGATGGAATTTTATGTAGAATTTATCCGGTCAGATAGTAACCCAAGCTACATTATATATTTACAGAAGCGAGTAAAGATGTTTTTGACAAAATTGTAATGCATTTTAGCTGGATATCTAGAAGGTTTACAGGAAAAGATTATGAAAGAAAATTTTCGTACTTGGCGAGTTCTATTACTGGTTGAAATTGATGTTCTTATTTCTGTTGTGGTGATTATTAATTATTGCGACAAGCTTTAAGGACGGACTTCTTGGATAAAAATAAGAAAAAAAGTTCGTATGAACATGGGTCCGGAAACGCTGCGTTTTGAAGAAACAGGATACTCATTTCTATACAAATTTTCTTCAATCAACAAACAGTACATTTTTTTGCCATCCAATGCATCGCAGAATAAGAACATGTTTTATTTGCATTGCCTAGATTCATAGACTCGGCTACGCCTCGTCTCTGAAATTCTAGCCGCGTCAATAAATCTTTTTTTTTTGCCTAGTTAAACAAATACGTATTATTTGCATTTTTTTCAATATTTTCATTTTGTTACATGGTTGTGTATTCAGAAAAAAATCTGAATCGCATAAGCCAATAGCTAGGTTCTAATTTAAAATAAATAAGTCGAGTCCCATAACATATTCCACGTGACTGACAACTTAAATGGAAAAATGCATGTAAGCCATCAAGAAGTCATAGCCCTTCTGGACTGTGAGATAAATATTAGGAAATATCAATGCAATGGCTCCCCTACATTGATATTCAAGTCACAAACAAATAAATGAGTTTTTTGACACAATCCCTTCACTATAAATACCTACTCTGTACTTCGCTACATAATAATAACTTTAATGAAAAAATTTAAAATAAAAATTTGAAGTCTAACAATTCAGTTGATATATATTGTGTTCCAAATTTATGTATCACTATTGGGATTTCGAGAACTATAAGAGCTACCGTCTTTATCAAATACAGACTTTTGTGGAAATATACGACAAAGGAAATGTTTCCGTTCTTCTAAAATAAGGGGAATATCTCCAACAAAATCGTTTGAAATTCTAGTTTACAAGAGAGGATATTTGGATATTTTATTTGCAATTCATTAATTTGAATTTTCTTATTCATTTACATTAGAGCCGCTTTTTTAGTTCCTAAAGACGACATTGTCATAAGTCAAGACAGAATAATTCTCTCACATATTTTACCTTGTGAAGACAAAGTGGAGTTGCCTTTAAACATATCTCTCGTCGCCTTCCCTGGAGCTGTTTCTCTAGCATCAAGTGCTTCCACTTTACCACTTATCCTTGAGTAAATGGTAAGCAGAAACCCTCCTCCGAGTCCCATGCTCTGTGGCTGAGCCACCCCTTCGCAAAATAAAGCGGCAATGGCTGCGTCTGCAGCCGAACCATTTTTTTTCAGAATTGAACTAAAAATAGAAATGCACAAAGTGATTTATTGAAGACAATTGAAAATCTAATGGATCCCTAAGAAGAGCACAAGGTTGAATTAAATCAAACTTATAATTATTTTTCCCACGGCCAGCTCTGAAATTGGTGGATTATGCATTACAATTATCTCCAAATATGCACAAAAATTTGTATTTTGCACTTGCAAGATCAAAATTGGAAGTCTGGAGTATCGAATATGACAAATCTTGTGTTAGCATTCACAACAACAAAATTAGCCTAGAGTTGCTCTGCACTAACTGTGGTTAGCGCAAGAGTTTGCAAGCTCTAAAGGGGCCCATACATTGTCAAAAAAATTGCGCACTACATGCTGTTGCGCAATGACTTGCCAATGTATGGCAGTGTTTGATGCATTGCACAAATGTTTGACTAGTTTCAAACATGTTTGAAATCCGTTGTATAACGGGAACGTTTGTGCAAGTGTATGGATGACACAATTGTGCAACGCAACGTTGCGCAATTTGTTTGACAATGTATGGATCCCTAAAGCTTTTTGTTTAGTACTTAGTGATTCGGTCAATCAAAAAATAGAAAAAAAGAGATGACTGTATTTTCTTTATGATTTGCTTGACATTTGATTTCGTTCTATTTTTGCTGTTAAAATTGTACAAAATGGATTAATATTATATATTTTTTTACTATCCATGCTTAAAAATAAAAAAATTGAGGTTAGCTCATTATTCTCTTATCCTACATGTTTTATGCTGACTTTTGATACTAATAACATTTGTAAAAATTTTATACGATTTTATAATGCATTAATTTGAAGCATTGTGGACGCTGTTTTTAAGACTCAAAGTTGAAATATTAACTTATCACAATAATTACTAATAGTAGTAACAGTGTTGGAGTATAGCGCTCAACGCATAAATAAAACAGTTAATCGTTCAACCCTAATTATGTTTTCTTAACAAATGGATGTTTATTATTCTCAAATGAGAGATTTATAGTTTTGGTGTGCGCTGTGGAAATAAATCGATGAATGTTAGCATAATAAACAGGCTAATTGATGATGATTGGAAGTGACTCTAAGTTTTCATTCTAAGTAAAGAGTAGTTGAATAGGAGGCTCAATAAAGAAGAATTTTTGTTCATATGATTTCATGTCTATTATTATTATCTGATACCCCAATATCCAATAAGCGATATCTACTAATTTTGTATTGTGAATGAGGCTTATTGAGATACGTACCACGTTAAAAATGCGCCAGATACTGTACTTTGCGGATGTTGTGAAATACAGTAAAATAATGTTACTGATGATATGTTTCTTCGCCTAGCACTATCGCAAAAATGTTTGCTCATGTAACAAATGTTTTGTTAAAGATTCAATATTCTTTATTTTCAATTTCTGGATTTATTCCTGAAAAACCATTTTTTTGCCATTCAATCTCTCAAAAAAACAAGCGAAAAACGGGGGAAACCAGCAGCTCACAGATGGTGATCTTTTAGGGGTTTCTGCTGATCCCTAACACTAGAAATTTCCGAAGAAAGCAACAGTTTTAAAAAATTTTTGTTACCGATCCATTTATTAGCATATTTATGAAACCTAAATGTCAACTTTAGCTCTGAGTCCGCTTGCTGTGTGCTTAATAATTGGAAATTTTTAGAATTCGAGAACCGTTCATAAAATATTGCATGTATAAAATGCACAAATAAGCATTATGACATGATACTCAAAAAACAATTTTCAAAACTCGACAAGGCTCGTTGCAAGATACTTGGCTTCATATCATAATTCTCAAATTTATGGATTTATTTGTAGCACAAAATATTAGAAAAATGTGATATTCACAGTGTAACTCAATACAAGCTTTGGCAGCCATATGTTCGACCGAGGTATTATTTCTTCTTAAATAAATTCAATTGATCTCTTGTTCTTGGTTACTACATACCTTCCTATTTCGGCACATTCTATTCCATTCGTTACAACGCCTGCTTTGAATTTTTTGAAATTTTGTGAGCAATCAATTTGTTCTCTTCCGTTTGTTAAAGATTCTGGCTGTGACGTCACGTCATTCGTTGGTACAACCGCTGGTTCATTGTCGTATGTTACTGCAAAATATAGGCCAGTTAGGGCTCCAATTGCTATTAAAGCTGCGAAGAGGTAGATACAAAATTTTCTTCTGAAACAAAAACTCTAATTATAAAATGTTATACTATAATCATCGTTTTAAATTCATCATATCATTTATTTGATCATCTACTGACTGTTAAAGTGTTAACTTATTGATAGCAAAGTATTAAAATATAAATTTCAGTAAGCATAGAATAATACTCAGTTATGCAACAAAGGAATAAATTTACTGATAGTCAATGAAACAAAGTTGAGTTATGAAATTTAACAAAAGCAGTAACTCCGATTTCTGTTTCTATTGGTTATTCGGACGCATCCGAACTCCTCCACGAAGCCTCAGATAGCAATAATCCTACATCCAAATTCCTCCACGAAGCCTCAGATAGCAATAATCCTATATCCGAATTCTTCCACAACATCTTTTCCAAGAGATTACGGACGCATCCGAACTCCTCCACGAAGCCTTAGGTAACTATACTCCAACCTCACTAGTAAAATAAACATTTGTAAGTGGCACTATAACACTGGTTTTGTTTTCAACGGCGGCGGTGCTTTGCACCAAAGTAAATGAGCGGGCTTCATGCGCTCTGACCGAGCTTTTGATGTGTGGAATCTCATTTAGCTTGAAACAGTGATCCTGTTTTCAACCGGCGGAGATTCGTACAAAAATAAACGGGTGAGTTTCGCCCGATCTGACCGAGCTCGACATGTGGAGTCTCGCGTAACTTGAAACAGTGGTTTTGCTTTCACCCTGCCTCCAAGTTTTTTGTTTACAATAAATATGACATTATTTGAGTTGACGTCTGTGCCCTGTTAGATTTTTCTATGCTCAAATCGGTCTTCCTCTTATCCTTCTCAATATTTTTTCTTACCCTAATCGACTTAAAATCATATCTGAGTCCTCATTCTTATATATGATACTAAGGGAGCAATTTCAATACTTTTGTAAACAGCCAGACCGAGGAAAAGTTGGATGCTCATAGATACTTCGCTTACAAATAGTGACCTCGCGCTTCTACTCACAGCGATATTTTAATCGTGTCTGGGGGATGTTTATCCCTACGATTGGTCTGGCTGTTAACAAAAAGTATTGAAATTGTTCTCAGTGTATCATAATATAAAAGTTAGCACTCAGACTATAAGCAAGATTATTTTATTCTTTACGAGCTTTAAAGAGTCTAACAGAAATTACCACCGACGGAAAGTGTCCAGCAGTGTTGATTATCAATTTTCAACAATTCTTTCTGAAACATACATAAAAATCAGCACTCAAGACTTTAAGAGAAGTGAGTAATGTCTTAACGTACCTCTTGCACCTCGTATCTGTGAATTGGCCAATGGCACAAAATAGCAAGTATGCGTATGATCAAAGTACATATTAAAACTATTCTATTCCACGCATTTTGTTTCTTAGAAAATAAGTAACGTCTGGCGGGCCTGATATCTTGCTCTACTACGTTCCACTAGGCGACTACAACGCTCATATTGTCTCAATAACTGTTCCACAAAACGATCGCGATGTTTGTGTTCAAGATCAATATGTCATAGATGACGTCATTGATTGCGACCGCTCAAAATCACAACGCCCGGTATTAAATGATGGGTCGAAGCTGCTGTTGTATTCATGTTTGCGGTAATCACCAAGAAATTTGAATCAATTGAAAAAGTGTCTTCCAAGTTTGTACTTTCGATTCGAAATTATATCGATTGATTCAAGATTTTTAATTCCTCAATATGACAGATAATTTGACGGTCTCTCATTATCATAATTTATTATTTATGAAAAATTGATTTACACAGGCATATCGGATTCGTTCCATCCATATATCCTTTCTGATACAGGTTAGTTTTATTCTATAAATAATTTACTTTCCGATCTTAAACAGGAATTATTAGTTTATTTGACATTTTATTGACACTTGCATCGTTCCGCTTGAAGCATCAACCACAGCAATCTTATGTTAGTGGAACGGCAAAAAATACGGTTGTGAGCAAATCATTGCGATCGCCTAGTGGAACGTACTCATAGTACCCAATATATACTGCGGCGCCACCATTTGACACATTTTTGAGCTCGTTTATAGCGAATTCTCGTCTATACCGTACCCTACAAAAAGTGCAAATAATATCCTAAAATTAAAATAATAATTTTTCAAGAGAAAATACCTTTATCCCTGACACTAAAAAATCATAACTGAAGCAAAATACTTGATAATTATAGCCGGATTTTACAGGGACTATAATATCAAGCATTCTACAAATTTTTATTGTTTTTTTTTATTGATTTGACGTCAATCTATCAGTCGTTTATCAACTATTATCAATTAAATTGGGCAGTTTGTTGGTTGTTTTGTATTTATTCAGGTAGCATGTGAATACATTTTTTGTTACTTTCAATTATTGAACTTATTTGTGTTTACAGATATCAAGTAGATTTTTGTGCTGATGTAAATTGGCTTGTATTTCGGCCAATCAGCAGGCTTTATTTGTAATCCTGTGCCAAGCCGAGGACCGTTTTTAAAGTGATTAGATTATATTTAGTATAATTAGGCCAGGTAACTTAGAGCAAAACAGGGGATGTAGGCTAATTAATTCTCGGAAAGCTGGAATGGCCTAAAACCCTCCATTTATATGTAAAAATAGTTTTTTGAAGTTTGCACCAATTTTCAGCTTGTGCTGTATGAGGGATGTCCCAAAAACCTCAAAATTTCAGGACTCTTTTCAGTTTTCCACCCATAATTTTTAAACAATACATTTATAGAAAAATGGCATTATTTTATTGATTGAAGAACACAAAACTCTACGTCGAATAAGTACCATACATTTGGAATTACGTTATTAGGAAGATATGTGAGTTCAAAAAATGAAAATTTTCTCTCATTATTCCAAATAAAGTGTTTTGAATGTGAGATGTATTATATGGAATGAATAATATATTTGGACATTATTGTGCATCCCCTAAGGGACAGAATCATGGTCATCCAGAATCACTTGGGTTGTTTCTAAGATCAACTATTGCTCCTAATGAGAGTCGATATGATGATAAAGTCAAAAAAAATATTACATCTATCGCCCACTCAATTATTGATGCTACGCGAACAAAATCCTTTCGATCAGTTTTATATGTTGGCCTACGGGTGCTGATTCACTGGAAATATGGCTCAAGGAATCTATTGGAAATTGCTTCAGCAACTAGATTTTGTTGCATATATAATGAAGTGCATCATTACAAAATTTCATACTTGAAATAACCTGTTCAACATGTTCTACCATCGATATCGCTCACACAGTTCGTTTTTGACTATGCTGACACTCTAGATGAGATCAATACATTACACGTAATGGGAGGCATCTAGTGCACTACACCTGAGCCTTCGAAATTCTAAGGGACCACCATGGAGAGAGTCAAAAAGATCCATTGTGCCGGAGCTTTGGGAGAATTTAGATCGTTGCTTTTCAAAAGGTAGCCAATGCAGGCCTCTGTAAAATTCACATACTCTCTTGACGAACAATTTCCTTTCTCCAAAATGAAGCCTTTGACCACTGATTTTATATGGGCGTATGGCAAATGACAAGGACGTATGAACATTCTCTAGGTTGGAATGGATTCATGGAGAAGATAACTAAGAATCAAGCTTATTAAAAATCAGGCATAATGTGCCTACCGTTCATCAATGCTTCGACATCCAACTATGATACAATTTATTCAGCACTGCCTTATGCTGCAAATCAACCTCTTTATATAAAGGCACAAGATATTGTAGCTTATTCATCTGGTCCTGATTTAGAAATCAGTTCAGTAATCATCAGGCTCGGCGATTCTCATCTGCTCAAACCTTTTATGGAGGCTATCGGTTTCATAATGCATGGCAGTGGGTTACAGGAATTTCTAGACCCTGACGAGAGTATAAAAGTTCACAAGAATAAAACCCGCTTATTGAATTCTGACCTGGGTCCCATCCCTAACTCTAGATTGTACCGTTTGTTTTAGTTAATCCTAGCGTGACGGCCTTTTAGTATAAAAGGAATTTTATGTTGGTGGAGACAATATCTCCTGTAGCAATCCTCAGCCTATTCGGTGGAGAGCATATCTCTAGAGGAAAACTGCAGCCTGCTGTTGATGTGTTTCGCCTAATTCTACTGATGATGAGAACTTAGTTCTCGAAATGCGTATTTAGATTTTTTTTTAATTTTACTTAAGGTTAGGGGTTTATTTTCAAACTTGAGGTGTTGATGTCTAGAGGAGCAACAGCTAGGTTATGGGTCCACTTCCGGCTCTACGAAGATAGAAGGTAATCAACAGGATGTTAAGCAATTTCAAATACAGAATTTCAATATCCTACAGCTAACCATTTAGATTTAAGCAAAAATTCAAAAATGCTTCAAGTAAAGTGCACTTTCGGTACGGATGATTGCAACTATAATGCGAAGTGCATAATTATTGGACCCTAGACCAGTTTTAGATACCAAATTCCAACATTATACGTCCAAGGGGTTTTGAGATTTGCGAGCCACGAACGCATATATAAGCATACATATATACGTACCGACATCCAGCCAAAAATAGTCAAAATAGATTCAAGGATGCTCAAAACGGATATTACCATTAAAATCTCGGAATATGAATTCTGTCGGTTTCACAATATTTATTTTTTCTTTGTATAAATAAGTAAGAAATGGAAAAATTATCGTTCTTTCAACCTGATAAATTCATGTAATTTCAATTATAAGATAGTAATTCGACGCAAAATTTTGTGTTCTTCAATTTATGTAAGAGTAATATTTTCCTGAAAATGTATCGTCTAGGAGTAATTATTGGAAAAGTCTGAAAATTTACCGATTCTTGGGAAACCCCTAGTACAGCACAAGCAGATAATTGGTGCAAATTCCAATAAACTCTATTACATGCGGATGAAAAGATTTAACCCGTTTTCAGCTTTCCGAGAATTAATTAGCCTACAAACCCTATGTTGCTTGATCTAAATGTAATTTTAGTAAATGAAACTTTGATATAATTGTGAAGCGCAGAATTAATTGGATAAAACTGGTATGTAGTTCTTGTGCAGTATGTTACAAAATTTGTGAAATGCAAAGCAAAGTTGTAAAGTGCTTGAGCGATAAGCCCTAGATCTATTTTCCACATAAATTAACTGTAGCTTAATTGACATCGTGAAGTAGGTACCTACAAGTTATTATCTGAAAACTCGATGCTGAAGTGGGTCATTCCACTTCATCGAGAATAGAATACGCAAAAGCAATATATACATTAGTAGCTAATAAATTTTGCAAAATATCATATTACAAGAAGGTCAAGGAAACATACAGGAAGATATTTTGTTGGGCTGAAGTAAAAGTCACTAAAAATATGAATAAAAATGTTTAAACTAGACGCATTAAAAAACTGGAATCTACTGATTGATATTTTTTATCAAGAAGTTCTATCATATTTAATAATTTTAAATGAAAATAATTTTTGCGAGGTATTGCCAAATGAAAAAAAGAAATGTAACCTTTGGAACAAACTGCTAGAGATTTCTTAGAGCAAATCTATTATATCTAAATAGCCCTGAAATTAATTATTTTTATGAAGACTGCAAAAAAAAAATGGATAAGTTTGTGCAGTATTTGTCACTTAACTACCATATGTTACAAAAATTTGTATCAGATGTGTTATTCAAATAATTCTTCACCGTATTATTTCCTCATATTTAGTTTTTAAGTAAATTATTCCAACGATTTCCAGTTGAATAGTTGACTGTTGAAAACGTTATCTAACTTTTGTCACATTCAGAAACCAATATCCGTTTATTTGTGGCCACTTTGCAGAAATGACGAATCAAAATATGATAATAATGCGGGTAGACTTGGGACCAAAATATCAAACGTCATGTGTGTGACTGATTCGAATTCTACTAATGTTACATATAATATCTCAATATACCATTGCCAAAATATTAATGAGACCAGAAAAAATAATTTTTACCCAATAGTGCAACAAAATCAATTTGCAAACCAAGCAAGGAAAATAAAATCTTATACTTATTTTTGGTCACAAAAATTATTTTATCTATAAGCATTTCAAATGTTCCATATCCAAATACACAGATAAAACATAACTCTATCACCATTTAATCATAAAAAAAGTTCAAGCAACGCAATTGCAATAATTATCTTCAACTAACCGCAAAGCAGAGTTTACTATCAACATTTTAGGAAACACGTATCACTTTCCGCTAGCAGCAGCAACAAATTGTCGTTGAGTAATTATTATTTATCTCTTGTCCTTGAAGAATTTAGTATATAAGCTACACAAAATGTTGATAGCAGCATAAATATTTTAGATTCGGTCTTTCTACTTCCAAATGAATTTATTCTTTGGACAATATTCATAGAAACAATTGTTGTAATAATTGTCACGTTAGTAGTTAACTAACAAATGAACTTATTCGGCTATTCAAAGATCGGGCCTTACGTTGAATGAATGTGAAATATGATATCTTTATGAATATTCCGTGACTTTTTTCTAAGCATTCTACAATATTTATAGCTGATTCATTCCTAATCTATTATATACTTAGATATATGAAATGAAAAGTGTGTTTGTCCATATCCTTTCAGCTATAAACGCCAAATTTTGCTGAAACGTGCTTCCACTACGATATTTTCATGTGGTTTTTATGCGTGGTTTATTTAAGAAAAAATCAAAAACCAGTGAACAATCAAAAGTGACATCGTCAGAATTTGTTTTATAATTTTCATCACATGTGAACCTAAATTAAAAATCCAAATCTAACCAAATAGTCACAAGTGATGTTCGTCAGATTTTTTTTCGAATTATAATTTTGTCTGCTATATATTGGCAAATGATATCGAACTAATACATTTTTTCATGCGTTCAATTTTCTGCGAGTTCTATTTTATGCGTTTAGTTTTTCTAAGAGTTTTCAAATTTTCTATATTTTTTATTGCGATTGATGATGAACTTTTTAGATTTCGATGTATGAACAATTCTTCCAATAAAGAGAAAGTCAAATTGATTGATGAGCTCTAAAATAAACAGCAAAACTTTTTGATAGCACAGGGAAGTCTCGATTTGTCCGGATGCTGCAGTCAATTATATATTTTTCTCATTTATTTCAAGAAGTACATCTACATGCGGGTGAATTTTTTGCAATGCTTAATTATAAATTATATTTAAGTCTACTGTAGTAGCAATTATCTCTATAGAAATTACTCAGCGAATAAAGTCATTCGACGATGGAAAGACTGGACCTTGAACAAGTTACAGAGGGAAATTATTAAACGATTATCGAATTGAAAATTCGTTCCGTTACATTTGCAGGATCTAAGAAAAAGATTGTGTGATTTAGGTCCTTCATCAAAAACTGATTCTGGCAGACGAAAATATTACTCGAAAATGTCTTTGGAATAGCATTTTTCTATTAAGCTTATTTCCATATTTTCAGATTCTTGAAAATTAAATTTCCAAGTTAGGTTTAGAATTTTTTTGGCAGTCAACACAGTAAATAGGATTTCACTAATTAAAATATAGAAATTTAGAGTCGTAAAAAATATATTGTGTGCAATTAAGATTTACAATTGCAATTTTTTAGAAATAAATAGATAAAAATTTGTGATTCTGAATTCTTTCGTGATGATCGCCTAAAAGACGTTGTGTGCACCTCGGCCAAAATTTGTTTTTAAGTCTCACCTGAATCGACCAAAAAAGATCACATTTACGACGTTGATACACAAATTACTAATTCGAATTTATTTATTTTTTTTTTTTTCATTCATTGAATAGCTAAGAATTTTTGCTCTAAATATATATGTCGAATAATAAAATGTACTATAATAAACAAAAACAATATTTTCAATATACGTTATAATTTTATTAATGTCCGACTAGTTTATTATTGTTGTCATAATAACACTGATTTCAGGGTGATTACGTAACAAATAATACCCGAGAGCATTATTTTGAAAAATAACAAACAAGTTGCCTAGTTACAGCAAGTAACTAGAGTAATCTCTCTGATAGAAATCACAATGACAGGACATACATTATTAAAAATTTTGATTGAAATACAACAAAAATCGGACATTAAACATTGAAGGCATCACGGGAGTTGAACAGACAATAATGCCTACGGTCAACGTACACACCTCGGGCCAGAGGCCCTCGGAAAGTACACTGTTGATCTCAGGCATTATTGTCCTTTTAATACCCTTGATACCTTAATTACTATAATAGCTCTTGAATATCAATACAATATTTGATTTGAATACAATTTTCTTCGTAATTTGATTTCTAGCAACTCGGACATGGGGCAATCTCAGAGAGATTCAGATCCCAAAATCTAACTTCTCTTGAAAATGAACTCAGTATTTCTCATGAGCCCCTTTTCCTTATCATTGTTTAGTCTAGTGTGTTCTTTTACGCCTCCATCACTAATCTGTCTTCTCCGATTTCACCAGTGAGATTTGTATACACTTGCATTTCCGACAAACGAATGAAAATAACAAATAAAACACATGATCAATTAATACATGGACAGTTTTAATACATGCCTAAACATATAAACAAATGTAACTAATAAAATAGGTGACTTATTATGAGGTAATCGATACGTATGTTAATACTCGACATATAGAAATATCTTCCGTTATGAAGGTATCTTCCAACTATTCACGCTTTTTTCTCTGTCCTTGTGGTTATCGGCATTATAAAATAAGAACCAATCAGATAAAAATAATTGCAAAGTATTACAAAGTAGCAATTATTATCATTATAAAAATATTTTCGCCATAATGATAGTTATAAGTACACTTATATACAGTGAAGGCTTTACTTTTATTCATATTATAAAGATAATGACAGTATATGTATTCTCAAAAAATGTAAATATTATATTTAAGAGTACAATATATCTAATCAGTTTCTTCAAATATTAGCACAAAATTTCAAGATGTATAGTGACTAAATAGGAGTCCATGCAACAGGAATGTAAAGCTGTGCGTTATGAAAAAACCAAGCATTTGGTGAAGAGGCTTTCCGAGTTACTAAAATTTTTGGTCGAATGTCATAATACGTGTTTTTACTCGTATTGCATACAATATTTTTTCTACGGTCCTAAATAGTATGGCGGCTAAGGCCACACATGCATTTATTTTTCACTAATTTCAGAGACCTTTCTTGGAAGTGAGATTCGACTTCGACAGGACTACATGTTCCTGAATCTTTTGCACCTGGAAATAATTACAGTCCGCTCGCAGGGCAAGGCTGACCTACTGCATCAAGACATGAACCAGAATTTAGTTTAGTCCAAACTTCCTGTGTTCGTCACATCTTTGTTTCAAAATGTATGATCACAGTAAAAACACATGCGGAGCACGTGATTTTCTTAAAGTTAGAGCAGAGGGACAAAAGAGACTCTAGGACGGGAAGTCAACTGGAGAGAAAAAAGTCAATTCCTCGAGGATATCGCTCAAGAACAGTTCATCTTCCTATCGAACATTAACGATCCAATAGGAATAGTTGCACTGACAAAAATTCTGAATATATGCTTGTAACATTGGTCAAAAAATCTTGCAGAATATAATGGTATAGCTTTACTGAGAATTATGACAATTCAAAACAAATGCATCGATAACAAGCAACGCTAACACCATTATTTCAGAGAAAAATTATATTTTTCTTCTATCGCTTGAATAGGACGCCATATTGCAACAATGTCCTATAGACAAAAGTACTCCATTTTGGTATTTCAACAAGTTGCCGTGGCAATTGTACAAAAAGGATAATTTTTTTTGGGTAAGTACAAAAAATAAATTACTTCACATAGTTCGTATCTCCTAACTAGTCAATTTAAAAGATTAATATTCAATTAAATATCAATTTGAGTTTAGAACAATGTTTGAATTTGAAATAGTCAATGAATTAATTCTTCAATTATGTATATTAAATTAAAAATAAAACTACAAATCAATTTTATTCATGTTTATGCGTAAAATAATCATTTTAAACTTCCTGAAGTGAACATATGATTATATTATACTGAAAAGAAAGAAAATTTCACTACAATTTTCATTGATTTAATAATAGAGTGAGATAGAAGAAAAAAATTATGTTTAATACGTACAAAAAATACGATTTTGGGATTCGTAAGATCGCTGAACGACGCGAAAATCTACCATTTTTTGTACTTGTTAAATAATAGTATATTGTGTGGCTAGGGACGAAACAAGACGATTTCAGCTGAGGGTGAGAGTTGCTTGCCCGAGCGAAGCGAGGGCTGGCATCACCCTCGGCTGAAATCGTGTTTTGAGCCGTGCCACACACTGTATTTTTCATAATACCTGCATTGAAACTGTCCATATTACAAATTTGACATAACAAAGTAAATATTTTTCTTCTGATTTTGCAGATAAGCCGAGAGTAGCTGCTTATGCTTTATCAATAAGGTATTGTGATGTACTTGAAATTATCGTAGTGATACTTTTTTTCTTGAAACTAGTCCTCTTTTAAAATTAATTCAAAGTTACGACTACAACAGCTGTCAAATTAACTGAGGTTATATGATTTTCTCTTAGAGATTGACAATGAACAAATGCGACTATGCCAGGGATAAAACGATGTGAGAAACAAACAGCGGGCAGAAACAAGCTTGTTTCTCCCCTAGGGCAGAAACAGATTTGTTTCTCCTCTAGGGCAGAAACAGACTTGTTTCTGCCCGGTTAAACTCGCATTTGTCTGAAATTGTCTTGTTTCGACTAACAAAACAGGCTTTGAAACGAGTTGTTTCAATGCAGGTATTATGAAAATAACTATTAGTATACGCAATTTATCAGTTGCATGTGTTTGGTGTTTGCATACGTTTTAGGACGACATGTTTATTAGCACATAAATATGAACATATGTAATGCCTGTACTATATACAATTTCTGTTTAATAAATACTAGATTATTCTAATAACCTCTCTATTCAGTTAAGAACGCTCCAAGGCTTTCATGGAATTACGACCTAAATCTTCCGATTAACCGAAATGCAAACACTATTCACACACATCAAATAAGGATTTAGGACGAGCTTTCGGAAAATTGATTCAATAAATAAAAGCAACAAAATTCATAAACCACTTCAGAAAATATTAATTTGAAACTTCAAACTGCACTAATCATCTATTTATGATGATTGCTAGACGTCTGAAATCTGACAGTTGATGTAATTGACAGATAGTCTTGTATGATTTTGTGATAATGTATGATTTTGTGATAATGTAAGTTTAATTTGTATTTCGGCCGCCATTTGACAGGAAATTTATGAATATTAATTTCTTTTGCAGAGGGTAAAAATGATAATTGTGATGGTATTCTTTGTTATATGTCAAATAGACATTAGGAAAAAATTGTATTTTGAGATGTGTCCATTATTGTGTTTGCATTTGGTGAATATGTGAGCACAGAAAATGTAAAACCTATTAATTAATAAAATAAATCATGTAAGCTATATTTCGTTGTATTCGTTTACTGCAAATGTGATTGCAATTGCAAAAATTTGTTTATAAAATCAATAAGATAGTTTCAATGCATCTAAATTTATTCAAAAAGCTCAGTAATTATAGGTACTTCGGTGCACTTGTTACAAAAAGTATCGTATGCAACACGGACACTAAACGACTGTCATTGTCACGGATGAATTTGGCTGCACGAAGCTACACTCTGGGCTTCGTCCTCCTCTTCATCTCGTGCTCCACCTTCCTCTTCATCGAGTGCAGCCAAATTTATCCTGGAGAAAAATGACAGTCGTTCGATCTTTATAGCATAATATACTATTTTAAGTCAGTAGGTTTTTAAGAACTTAAATGTTCCTAGACTTGATTGAAGTATTAAAAAATAGGTTATTTTCTGTATTGCAGACAGTCCCTTTAACAAAAAAAAGATTAAATTTATTTTAATTGGTGAAGGGTGTCTGGCACATGGACAGAAATATGTACTGCCAGTACTCATTTTGACCGGAAGTGCGGCAGAAATCCCGAAAATAATTCGCTCTTCAAAGCTGCTACCGTATTTCCCGTCAAAGTTGGACATGGTAGCACATATTTTTATCCATATGCTAACTTTGCAACATTTTATGGTTTAATGAAATGTCAACAATACCGGAAGTGGCCTGTTTTGGACTTAGAGATAAATAAAAATTTTGTGAAGTAAGTTTTTCTTTCAAATTGTTTACTCATTTATGTGTAAAATTCCTTGAGAAATTAATTTAATAATTAAATCTATTGCTTATCTTCACATGTCATATCATAATTTGCAAACCGTTAATTTTGATTGACTCCGTTGACATTTCTATCGAACTGCTATAAATGATTGTGAAAAAAATGTAATCATGATTTGGTTTTTATAATTTTTAGTCTGAATATGATTATTAATTCGAAATTAATTGTTATTAAACAGTCAATCAGTGATCCATAAAAACAAAAAACCAGAGCTATCTCTTATTCCTTTCTTTTTCCACTCTGTACAAGTTTGTACTATGTATGTATTCATAAACGCTCTACAACCAATATCATATATGAAAACAGGCAACCAGTTCTACATGACGGAATTTCCGAAGATCTAGAAGTAAAAAATTATATTTCCATTGAATAATTACAAAGAAATTATTTTAATTTCGAAACAAACAGAGATTTACTCCTTGATCAAATTCTATTACTTTTTTGTAGTTAAAAGTCTAATGTCTAAAGTCTATAAGATCAACCCAAAATAACATAACTGATTTCTCTTTCAATTATAATTCTCTTCTTGAGTAATTTGCTTTTAGAAACCTTTTTGAATGTCGTGAGTCTAAGTCAATTTTTCATCTCTGTAAATTTGATATCTCCAATTTACAGAATGTGTTTGGATTATGAACTGTAATTTGGAAATGTTGATGTTTTCTTTGTGAATCACGGACTATGAAACAAATAAAAAAAATTTTTCTTGAGTAATTTTATCATATCTTATATTCCGTTTTTTTTTGTTAGCTCTTTTATCTTTTTCAGTCCTGTTTTTAGACTTTTTTCTGCAGGACAGTGTACATAACTAGATAATTAGAGAAATAATCAATTAATTAAAAAAGACGCTCAGTTCACATCTGAAAAAAACTAAACTAGTGAGTGCATATTCACACGTGCTGCTATGTATAAACCTTTTGTGTTATGTTCCTAAGTAACTGAACATCGACACATTTATTAATTCTCAATTTAAATTTTGTTTTATTATATTGCTAGGATATTTTCGGTATTTCGGCTCAGTTTCAGAATAGCTCCCTAAGAGTAATTTTAACAATTTTAAAGAGATGACGATACTAGCGAGTCACAGGTGGAATGATATTTTGTCAGTGGTACTACAATAGTGGTTCTTTCTTAAAGAAAATTTAAAATTGTGCTAATAGTAACAAAATAGTGGCATCACACATTTGTGACTCTGTGGACCAGTTATATCGTAGCATGTTTAGATCGGGATATGGTGACAGTTAGGATGCATGGCAATTTTTCACCAGGGTTTTATGGCCAAAACTTCCAGTCTTTCCATAGGCATGCAGTTTGAGAAGATGGACTTCCAATTTTTTTTTTACAAGTTCACACGACCGTCTGATTCTTTGGTCTGTTGCGAATTGCATGCCTCTTAGCAGTAGCTTTTAAATCTCTTTCAACTATTTAACTTCACAAAGGCATGCAAAATGTTGTCACTGAAAAAAACATTTTTTTAAAATATAATTGGAGTTTGTACCACAGAATCTTTTTATGTTTTTTATCAAGGGATAAATTTTCAACCCAAAAAATCATGCTGTTGCGGCAGTGGCCGATGAATAAAAATAAAATGAGTTTAGAGTAGAGTAGGCAGGTAATTTTGAAAATAAAAAAAAAAAAGGGTTCTAAAATAATAATTTGAAATATCAAAAAATTTGTTGAATTTTTAATTGAAATGTAAGTTAGTCAAGAAAAATATGTTTGTTATTATATAAAATTATGTATATTTATTGTTTTTAGCTTAAAAGCGTAACGTATCGAATCGTAACGTTTAGTATCGTAACTATTGAATCATTTCGTATGGTTTTGATAGATGTACTCCTGGATGTACTGAAAGACGAGAATATAAAATTGGAACAAAATGCTGTTTAAATATTGTCAAATAGATTAGAATTCAACACATGCAGTATAAAATCGAAGAACCCCAACAACTGTCATCATCTCTCGGTCTAGATGGTTTCTGAAACCAAATTAGTGATCTGGGATGATGTTGTTGTTCATCAAAATTGGTTTGATTTTCTTGAGAAACATTTTCTCGAATAACTTGGAGATAACTGGCTGTAGACTTTTTGGTTTGTACGAAACCCGTTTCTTCTTACCTGGCTTACCTAGCAACTTTTCATTAAACAGGAAAATGTTTGATCCACAAAATGGCATTGAAGATTGCTGTGAGCTTCTTTTGTAATTCTTCTAATGTACGAGCTTTTATTAGATCGAAACATGAGTCTCTCTTTTCATTAAGTCTGTTTTGAATGCATGATAGAATTTCTTTCGGAGTGAGTGCCTTGGTTGTTATTAATGTTTGACCTGGTTTCTTTAGATAACAAGATGATTCCATTATTTACATTGTCATTTGATGGAAATGCTTGGATTAAATTTTATAGGTGATCTGCGAATGTTTTCGCTTCTTCTTTTGGACTATGGATGCAATTTTCGCCTGGCTTTCTGAATGATGGAACTAGTGTTTTGGGTGTTTAGTCGTTTGTTGGTTATGTGGTAATGGACCTTTCTCCTTTTTCACTGAATGAGCCGAAAGTGCATTTTACTTGACAGTCCTTTGAAATTTTTCACATAAATTCGAAACGATCGGCTGTAGAATATTGAAATTTAGTATTTCAGTCTGCTGTAGCATCTGAATGATTGCCTACTATTCTCATAGCAATCGACTGAACCGGAAGTGCACTTCAGTTGAATTTTTTTTTTAATTTTGCGCATAAATTCAGTATTGCTGGCCGTAGAATCTTGGAAATCAGTATTTAGGAATATTGTAGCCTTAGAATGATGACTTATTGTTTCCAAAGAAACCGACTGGGCTGAAAGCGCACTTTGATTGATAGATTTTTTTGAATAAATTCAAAACGATTAGCCGTGGGACAATGGAATTTTGTGTTTGATTATTGTATTATTATATGCAAAACATATATCAAATGATGTGCAAGTAAGTCACATAATGTCCACGTCAGATTTTTTTTTAAATCTTCAGGAAATAAAGCACCCTTTTGAATGAAAAAAAAAATATTTCCAGATAATTGCTGGAAAATTTGAATTTATCCTTGCATTTTCTAATTCTACGATCTACGGATCGAAGTCTATACAAAAAAATACTTTCCATCCCTCACATATTCCAAATAGCGGATCGAATGAATCAATAAGTATATCATTACATTGATACAAAAACTCCATATTCTGGAATGTGCATTACGCAAAAACTAGAGCCCGTATTAAAATTCAGGTTACAGATTCGGCCTCTATAGGGTGAACGCAGAGGCGGCTCTAGCCTACTTACCGCCCGAGTGCAAAGATAGATGAATTGCGCCCCACCCCCCTCTACTCGTACATATTTTTTGGATGAATCTTTGAGTTTTGGAAAGTTTGAAGTTTTCTTTTTTAGAGCGTGTAAGTTATTCCAACGTAAAATCCATGGCACCCCCTACCACACTCCTGAGAAACAAAATTCTTAATGTCAAAAAATGTCAAACATCGACAACTTGTTCCAGGCGCAAAAAAAAATCGTGGATACAACTCACGACCCAAGGAATCTAGTTCATTCTTTTTCCTTTAAATTACGAGAAAAATCGCAATTTAGAGTAAAATTAATGAATTTGTTTTCTGGGTCGTGAGATGAGTCCACAACTTTTTTTATTCCCGGTACAAGTTGTTAAAGTTTAACACTTTTTGACATCAAGCACAGTCTTTTCTTCTCAGAAGTGCAGTGGGATGTGCGATGAACTTGGCGTCAGATTAAAAAACTTTAATCTTTCCAAAACTCGAAGATTCATCCATTTCCGATCAAAATCAACCAAGTTAAGGCAGATCGAAAAATCGGTATTTTTGGTACATTTTCAAATGGTGCATTTTTTTTTTTTGCCGAGTGCAGTTGTACAATCCGTAATGAATTTCAGAATGGAACATTTACTTACAAATTAATTTGCTGAACTATACTTAGTATTTGTGGTAACTCAGTAAGTATTATGAATTAAAATAAGAAAAATAACATAAGAGAAAAAGGTTCATATATTGTATATTTATTGATAAATTCCTATTTAATGACTTCACTGAAACATTTTGCTTGACAAAAAGATCTTCAAATATGAATTATTAGGTACTTGCCGACTACATATAGACGTGGATCATCAAATGATTTCGTTTGAGGCTAACTGTAAACCAGTAATATGACAAAATTTGCAATGACATAAGTGACGTTTGATATGTTATAAACAGATTATAATAGCTTTAGCACGATTATGATAATATTTGTTGGTTCGCCACTTTTTTATCAGCAAGACGGTAAGATAACAAGGTTTTTTTTTATTTTATTTTCAAAATTATTTTATTAGCCCTGATAAAATATTTTGCTGATAAAATTGGTTTTCGTTTTGAAAGAATTATGTTCGGGGCTCAGACCCTTAAGGATATGGCACCGGAGTGCCATGTATTTCTTGCAAGCCCGCTCGAGACGCCCCTGGGTGGACGCAGGTAATCATAGCCAACAATAATTTCAAGAATACAGAAATCAACTTTTGCTGACAAATATTAACATCAATATTCTGTTATGAATATAACTGAAACGCTTAAAGACTTATTTTTCATTATCTCTCAAAATATGTCCGCTATGTCATTAAATCTTATCTTCAAAATCTTCTAATGAGGGATTAAATCATTGTGTAAGCATAATAATGTATAATTAAATAATCATTATTTTCCCAATGACTAGACACATTTTGATCAAAAAATCTCAAGAATGTTTATTCCTAATACATAATTACATTTCAAATTAAATCAATATTTAGAGATGAATCACAGTGGAGTGAATCTGCCATATTTTCGAACTCAAGAAGAAAAATTTTTACAACAGGCTAATTATTTATTAAAATTAAAAACAAGCAAAGAATATATTTCTCGGTCCTCGGTTCCAAAACATTACGCGAGATTTCTCGTATGGAATTTTAGTTTTTAAACTTTTTTTGAAATATCTTGGCTTCTAATCGGCGAATGGACTTAAATCAAACAGTTGAAATTCATAGCAAGAGAGCCTTTTTACGATGGTATTAATGTCAACTATGAACGACTACACACTAATTTTTTACTTTCGTATGAACATGAACACATCTTTTTGAAAACATTTTTGCAAACCTAATTATTAAACATTAAACGTCTCATAATCCCACTTTAAAAGTCTTGAAAATCCCCCTTCACGATCGTAAGAAGTTGAAAATAAAAATGTCTCAATTTGAATTCTGTTATTGATGAGCTGGATTTAATTTGTTGTAAGCGAAATCATAACGTGATATAATATTTTCTCGTCAAATAAATATTAAAGTTTGTTCTCATATGTCCAAACTTTTTATAATAAATTTGTAGTTAATGAAAAATGGGACAATTTTGTAACAGTTGACACCTCAAGCAATTAAATGTAAGAAAATTCAGTTATTTCAAGATACACGCATTGTGAAAATAGAATACAGCTTAGCTCAGAGAACATTTACTTAAAATGAGTAGAAAACATATAGTGAATAAAAAAAATTACCTTTTTGATTGAAGATCTTTCCCCTGCATTAAATTATTATAATAAAATTTATTACAACAGTTCACATTTCGCATAAAATGAGGCCTTTTAAAATGTTCATTTAACGACATTTTTCATGTATGTAATGCACCTTAGCGCACGAATTTCAACTATTATATTCCAAGTTAAATTTTAACTGAAATATAGAGCAGTAAATTTTACTTTACATTTGTGTGCTATGTTTATTTATCTTCTATGGAAAACAAGGTTAATGATTATTTAAACAAATTTAACATGTTTTCTAAGTACATATTCCAATTAGATATAATATATTAATTTACTTTTTATCAATGTATTAAACAAGTTATTGTTAATCATAGAATGCATATACTAAATTATTTTTTTGAAAGAAATCTATCGTTTCACATAAGTTTCAGTGAGGATACGTCATATATTGGGCATATAATTGTGCTGTAAAACAAGAAGTATAATCTACTGTGAATAAATAATTCAAATTTTATGGAATATAACCAATTCTTATTCATTTTTTGGGATAACTGTAGAACAGATTACTTAAATTTATCGATATTGTTTGATGCTACATTGAAATAATTTCAATTAGGGTATATCGTTGCTTTACATAAAGATATATATTCAATCATTAATTTTCCAAATTATATTCCACAAGAAATGGAAATCATTCTAACTCATCTGTATTTATGATAAAAATAAATTATATCAGACATTGATTGTGTCTTCATAAATGATTTCAACTAAATTTTATACGTAGAATTATGCATTGATAATAATTGTGAATTAATTGTAGAATTTCAGTAGGATGATTTAACGATTTGGCTTCCTAAAAATAAATTTTTTTACGGCGATAGCATTGAAGTTAGTATCATAGAATGAAATAGATTTTTGCAGAGTAATACCTACCAGTTTTATTTTCTCAGTATTATATAAATCGTGAGCAATTGTTTAGACTAGTATGACGAAATTAAACACAAAATTAATACTGTTGTGAAATGATTTTCTAATACAATAAAACCACAAGGACAAGAAATAATATCAAAATGATTCGGGTCACTTGATTTGTTTATGGTCCATTCACAATTAGGTCTTACTGACGATGCCAATACCAATTAGATATATTGAAAGAAGATTTATAGTGAAAATAGGTCTGTTATCTTGTTGGTTGGCATAAGTTGATTAGTTGATCTTTCTTTAAATTTTTCGTATTCTATAAAATCAAGAAAGTTGAAATTTTAAATATTTTGTATAACAACATTGCTAATTTCAGCAAGATGTTAGATAGCATTTGCTAAGTAATGAATAATAAATACTTACGTGATAGAAGTAATACGTTTGAAATGAGCGATAAATTTCATAGATTACCCAAAAGTTATGTATTAAACGTAGTAAGTAAGATATGTTATTAATAAAAGTGAATGCATGCAAAGTTATCCCTGAAACCTAGATTTGTGGAATTGCGGTATTCATACTATTCATGCCATTTTCCCTTTTTGTGCTGCAAATGAAATCGCCAAAATGTTTTTTTTTTTTTTTAATTTAAGATTAATAGAGAATTAGTATCAACGAATAAAATTTTTCCTAATTATGAGAAATGATGTGTGTAATACCATAAATGCTGATGACATGAACTGGTCTCGTAAATTTAAACTTTTCGAATGCGTTATTCAAACAAAAAATTTATTCATTTACATGCATTTTCATTATTATAATTACTTACTGTTTTAAATTTTGTAATTAAGGTTCATACCAAGCCAGAGTTAGTAAAGATTCCTATTTAGCAATGTCATAACCTATGGCACGCCGTTTTGCTATTTAATAGCAACAATTTATTCCAGCTAAATTCAAACTTTATGGAAATTCAGTATTATTATTATCTTGCAGGATAATTTTAACGCATTGAATTTTTATGATTGAATCAAAATTATGTACATAATGGAAATTCAGAATTATTATTATCTTACAAGATAATTTTAATAAATTGAATTTTTATGATTGAATTAATATTACGTACCTAATGATAATTCAGCATGGAGATTATATAGCGAAATGAAATGAAAACGTTGAATTTTTTGTTGTTTGAATTAAAATTATGTACATAATGGAAATTCAGAATTATTATCATCTTGCAAGATAATTTTAATGGTTTGAATTTTCATTCTCTGAATATTAATTGAATTGAAATTAGGTACATTTTTTTAATTCGAACATAGAAATTCAATGAATTGAAATCATCGTGCAAGATAATAATAATTCTGAATTACCATTATGTGCATAATTTCAATTCAATCATAAAAATTCAATACATTGAAATTATCTTGCAAGATAATAATTATGAATTTCCATTATGTACATAATTTTAATTCAATCATAAAAAATCAATGAATTGAAACTATCTCGCAAGATAATAATAATTATGTATTTCCATTATGTACATAATTTTAATTCAATCATAAAAAATCAATGAATGAAAATTTTTTTGCAAGATAATAATAATAATTATGAATTTCCATTATGTACATAATTTCAATTCAATCAAAAAAAAAAACAATGAATTAAAATTATCTTGCAATATAATTATAATTCTGAATTTCCATTATGTAAAGAATTTTAATTCAATCATAAAAATTATATGAATCAATATTATCTTGCAAGATGATAATAATTCTGAATTTCCTTTATGTATATAATTTTAATTCAATTATAAAAATTCAATGCATTAAAATTCTCTCGCAAGATAATAAAAATGTATAGTTTTAATTTAACTGGAATAATAAACAGCAAAACGGCGTACCATAATAACCAGTCGTATGTCAAAGTATACACAAAATGACCAAGAATTTAACAAATATTCTGCTACCCAGATATATAGTTCCGTATTCTCACCTCCTAAATAAAATAAGCGCTACTTGAGCAAAAAAATCTATAAAAAGAGAAAGCGTCATATGATAAAACATGAGACGCTAAGAGAAAGTGAAGATAAATATTCTGAGAAATTTTATAATTCATATTTGTCATAAAGCATTGCTTTACTACTTGCTCAAACTATGTAAAAAATGTTACACCTCGGAGCGTGACAAATCTACCTTATTCAATATCCTCGAAAATGTTTGTGCGTTACGCTTAAAATTTTCACTTTAAAAAATCTATATATCAATTTATACATTGTTTTGCGTAATACTGATACTTCATGCATCACGAACAATGTGTGAAATGTTTTTTATTTCGCATTCCAATTCTACCACCTTCTTTATACGCGCGTTTTTTAAGTTGCGTAGCTCAAATTTATTTTTTCTGCAAATTCTTGATAGTAACACTGCGTGAAGCAGCTGTCACTAAGTCATTTGTTTGGCACTCGCAAAGCTTCAACTTATGCGTTGCGCTTTTTGTTAGTGTTGCTGGTTCTTAATTATAATACCGATGGGTCAAATTGAGAAGAAATCAAAACACGTCCCACTGTATACAGCATCTGTCACTGATCCTTTTTAAAAGTCATTTATGAAGTGCAAATGTCAACTTCTACTGTGTCGTGTGTTTTCGATTTGTTTCGAAAGTTATCATACAAAAGATTATAAACTAGCTTTATGGTCATTCGGTCATCAATTTTAATGACTTGGTAAACCTCATCACCAAACACTTATTGTCATGGTCATGTCATAATGCTTAAATTTACACTCTTGTAGCATGAATTACTATTATGCTATAGTTCAAGAAATATTTGCCTTAATGTGAAATTTTCATAATTATAAGATGAATGACAATGAGTTTTTGACGGCACGTTACATAATAGTTTCATCTCAGGAAGATGAAGATGAAAAAGAAGATGGAGGAAGAGAAGAATAAGATAAAGAACAAGAAGTAAAAAAGATGAAGAAAAAGATCCAATATTATATTAAACTTCAATCAAAATATAACTTTAGAATGGCTTTTTCTTGAAAAAGGTGAATCTTAGCAAAAAAAAAAGTGTAGGGACTATTTTTGTAGAGAATTGAAAGATCTCAAATTTTTATCCGAGCTATTTTTACTATAAAACTAGCTGTTTCGCTAAAAAATCCATTTTTGCGAACTTTGACCTCGCATAAGATTTTTGGCACACATGGGATCGGTGGGAACTTCTCACAATTTCATTATAATGGTATTCCTAAAGTTCTTATCAATTTTCAGCTCCTTGGAAATTTATGCAAGGATGAATGTCTATTTTGACCGGACTATAAATTAATTGCCAAATAATGTGTTCATCACAAAAATATTTAGAGAACTTTTTTTTTGCAAAGAAACCTATATAGTTCTCAATTAAAAACTCTAGCTATCTCACAACAAAGTTAGATCTTTGTAAAAATACAGTTCTTCCATTATTCCTGCATCATAAATTTTTTTATGTGAACAACCAATAAAATCAACTGAATATCACAATAATTTAAGTCTAAGAATTGTATTTTATTTCTGATTCCATCATCCGAGAATAAAACAATGCATATATACAAAATTTCTATTTAACGGGATGGGAAAATTAAGATGAAAAATAAATATTAATCTAGTCCAGATCAATTGATTTAATGATTTAAAAATCAACATTCCAAGAATAATTAATAGTTTGTAAGTATTCTTTTTTGAAATTAAATTGAAATCAATTTGAAAGAAAAACACATTCCAAACAGATTAGAAATTTCAAACCATCAGCAGAAATTATTATTTTGAAGCAAAAAATTAATAATTTTAAGTATGTATATATGCAGATACGTATTTATAATACATCAAATTTTTAGAAGTCGAAAAATTATTTCAAAATAAATACTCACTGTTTTAATATCATTTTAACACAGTTATTCACTTGACAGGTAAGCTAACTTTAACTACACTGTCACACATTCACGAAATACATAAAATTGTTTCCTTAACTATTGGTTAAATTCTCGGTTGATAAAATTCACTTGGAACTTTAATCGTACCACTAACATATTTTAATCCCATAATCACTTTTCTTTATAGAATCATAACAATAAAATAATTCACAGCAGTTTGCTGGTTGTATTATCGTGCAATTCATGTTTCGTAATTTAAAACTAGTTTGAAGGACAGAATAAATTATCTATTAATTTAAGACAGAGAAAATAGTCGTTTGAACAAAACATCATCACTTATAATTATATTATATTTATTGGAATATCTTATGAGATGTTTGCTCATTTTATTAACATAAGTAAATTTTCATGGGTATTTAGAACGAAAAATTGGCAGTCATTAAGGAATACTGACAGAAATGAAAACTTAAAGTTATAAAATAACAGTGTTTTTTTTTATATTCAAATCAATTTTAGTATCAAAAATGAGTTTCATAATTTGTAAATCAACAACACCAAAAATTAGTCTGATTTTCACATCCATCGGCGCTCCGAGCAACAATTATATACATTATTATATGTTTTATTTATAATCAAAGCAGATGATGAGCAAATTATAAACACAGCTTAAATGACATAATGATAACTATACATCTATACTATTTATATATAGTATTTGTATTGCAATGAATTTCCATGAACTTGATTTTCAACATTACTTCCATTGCTTGTATCATTTTATTATCATTCACTTCAACAATACTTTAATTATTAATCGTACTATCAATAATTTCATCATTTCTTCTATCTTCTACTTATATAAATATAAATCAATGTTTGTATGTTTGTACCTTATGCGTTCCAGAACCATTGATCAGATTGTGGTGAAACTTTCATAGAGTATTCTGGGAACGTACGAGACGGTTCGTGGTACAAAAAAACTATATATAAATGAGTTTTTTTTTCTAGTGAATTTTTCTGCTTTGGTGGAAAGAATTTATATTATTAATGATTCAATACACAAATAATTAAATATTATTATTACTTCATCAAAGTTCATATCGAAAATTAGGTTGATATCAGTACTATATAAAAGAAAACCGGGTTATTTACACCATTCATAATTCAAGAACGGCTTGACCGATTTTCATGATCTTTGATTTTTTGTATTTGTCTCCGTCCAGAATAGCAGAATAAGTATTGAAAAATAGGAAGGAGAAATATCATTCTCTCATATATTTTGTATGACACAGATTTTTTGATATCATGAGAACTCATTTATCGTATTCAGCTTATTAGATTTTCCCCAGGATAGAACAAACAAAATCATCCGATAGGACCTGAAAATGAATTTGGAGCCCCATCAACGTTAAAACGCCTTACTAGAGTTGCGAACTCAGTTAAAACGGTAAGCTGCGGTGCTAGCGATGCGAGCTCGGTCAATGCCAAGCTGCTGTGCGAGCGAAAAGAGCTCAGTTAACGGCAAGCTGCCGTGCGAGTGAAACGAGCTTGGTTGACTATAAGCTACCGTGCGAGCGAAGTAAGCTCGGTCAACTGTAAAATGTCGTGCGAGCGGAACGAGATTGGTCAACGGTTAAGATGCCGTGCTTGATCAACATTAAGACGCCGTGCGAGCGTTGCAAACTCAGTTGAAGGCAAGCAGCCGTGCGAACGAAGCGAGTTTGGTAAACTTGGATTACTCCCAGCGAGTACATGCATATTCATTTCATTGTTATATTTTGGTTAGGTTCATATTCAAATAGACAAGTTATGTCCAATATAATAATTACTTCTATATAATCACTTGAATAAGCATGTCATGTGAGATTCATATATTTAATGTATAATCTTCAATAAATTAACAAAAAAGAAAGTGAAATAAACTCAAAAGACATTCAGTGGAACTGCAAAGTCTTGGCCAAATACAAAAATCTCCTATTTCGATTTATTTCCTACAAAAGATGATCTTTTCATAGTTTGACATGTCTTTATCATTTCCGGGTAATAAGGTCCTAATAGAAAAGATGGGCTCAAGTACCTTGCAATCTGAATTTATCAATTCTGTTGCGTTACGAAATACGCCGGGTTAGCTAGTTATATATAAAAAGTCTTATGGTAAATGAAGTAAGAAACAAAAATATTTTATTGGTGTAAGAGTATAAATTCTTATGTTGTAGATAATATCAAAGCCAATTATCTCCTCCTAAATTTGATGTCAAATCAAATGAATTGGGTAAGAGTAGAGTTATTAAAACTAGTGTTTAATTGTAATTAATGTCAATTTTGTTCAGTCTCTGGAGTTCTTCAAGTGCTTAGGATTGTGTGATTTTGGTTTTGCGTATTGGTGAGTGGAGTAGCTATAGGCCATTATTTGTGTGTTGTGATTATATCCCTCGTGTTGTCATTTGGTCGTAGCTTATGTGAGGCAGCAAGTCAAGGGAGCGACTTGTGTGTATGCACGATTGCTAGCCTCGTTTTCTTGAAAAGCCGTGACCGCAGCTAGAGTGATTCGGGACAGACGTGACTGAGTTACTCTTGACTCCAAGACGGACGAGCCTCCGAGGATAACGTCATCTTGACGACTCGAAGTTGAGCAAGTCGAGCTAAACGTAGCTTCGGCGTTCCCAGTTGAGCGGATTGTTTGGTCGGCGCTTCCTGATGTTGTTCACGTGTTTTCGCACTTTGTGGAGACAATATCTCCTGTAGCAATCCTCAGCCTATTCTGTGGAGAGTATTATCTTAAGAGAAAACTGCAGCCTGATGTTTTTTACCTAATTTTTCTACTGATGTTGAGAACTTAGTTCTCGAAATACGTATTTAGTTTTTGTTTAAAATCCCATAACCTTCATTTTGTATATAACAATAATAAATTTATTGAGATACTTCATAGCTAATACCATATAAAAATAATATAAACTGAATCAGCACCATCACAAAGAGCATTTTTTAGTTTATGTTTCAATTTAATGACTTCTAACATGAAATCTATTTTAGTGAATTTATTACAGTTCAACTGTAAAACAGTTCAATATGATTCTCATAGCTCTGTTCTGAAGAACTTGAATCTTCATATGTCTCCTTTATTGCTCATATCTAGAGTTGTCCTATAATAGGTCAAGTGAGAAAATGTTTATACTTATGAATCAATAGTTTACACCAATAGAGCAATTTTTTTTGTTCTATACATTAAGCTAATTTTTTTACCTATCTTCTAACAAACGTAGTGAATATGTAGATTACATTTTAATTCCCTGTCTACAATAACTCCTAAGTATTTTATCTCCATATAATATGAATTATATGATGGAAAAATAATTGAATTTTTGATAAGATAATTAATCTTTCAATCCTATACTATCTATATACATATTTATTATTGTTCACATTCCAACATTATTTGCTCAATAAATTAAAATATACAAAATGCGCATTATCAATAAAAATCTTATAAAAATATGATGGAACTATCCAAAATCTCAAAAAAATATATTCACCCTAACCTGACGTAAATCTTGTTTGGTCATCGAAATGAGATTAATAATGACCCTTTTTTTACTATCCAAAACTATCTGAGCTACAAATTACAAACTCCTAATACATTCCCAAAATTGACAGATTTATCAACATAATCAAGCATTCTTTTGTCCGTTGATAGGCATTTATTATTCTTAAACAAAACATCATCACGAATAACAAAAAAACTCTTTCAATTGGAGATTGAGAACAAAAAATTATCAATCTATTGAACTCAGGCTAAAATTGTCGGTATTAATTGAATTGGTGAAATCGAGGCACTGTTAACCCGAACTTACAAAATGTACAAATTATCCTTATACGCAGTTAAGTTTGATTTTGTTCATCATCCCTCATTTTTTCAGTATAGTATTTCGGGTGAATTCTTCACGAAAGGAACTGTTTTTTTGACAAATATTGGATAAATTAAGGTCTTCATCACATCATAAATAGACCGGGAGATGCTGATAGTTGGGGCTCTCCGATTTTATACCGTATGCCTTTTTAAGGGTTGAAAATTTATCCCCTGATAAGAAAGATAAAAACGTTATTGACCGATGCACGCTTTTCGGTTATAGTGCAAGCTCCGATTATATATTTTTTTAAATTGTGTTTTTCCGTGAAAATATTTTGCATGCCTTTGTAATAAGAAATAATTGAAAATAATTTAAAGCCAAGTACTGAAAGGCTTGCAACTCGCAACAGCCCAAAAGACCCGAAGGGTCACGTGAACTTGTAAAAAAAATGTGAAATTTCATGTATTCAAATTACATGCCAATTAAAAAATAGGAAGTTCAGCCATAAAACCTTATGAAAAATTGGCATGCATCCCTCGTTGGCACAAGATGAATACTTTTGAGGAAATCTTGCACAAATGTAAAACCAATTAGCCGGATCTCTCGTAAAATATAATTTGCCACGTTTGTATCAATGAGGAATGCATGCCAATTTTTTTACAAGTTCAATCGATCTTTCGAGCCTTTTGGGCTGTTGCAAACTGCATGCCTTTCAGTACTAGGCACTAAATCACTTTCAATTATTTCACGTTACAAAGGCATGCAGAATGAGGTCACAGAAAAACCAATTTTTTTTCAAATATAATTGGAGTTTGCACTATGACGGAAAAGCGTGCATCAGTCAATATTTTTTTTATCTTTCTTATCAAGAAATAAATTTTCAATCCTCAAAAAGAAAAAGGCATGCTGTATAAAATCGGAGAGCCTCAACTGTCACCATCTTCCGATCTAAATTTTACTACACAAAGTGCTTTTTTTAGAGTATCTTAATAATTCAGGAAGATACATATTTCAACTTCACATATTCTATACAGAAATAATCAAAGCTGCTGCAACTCTGGGCAAATTCTGAAATGAAATAGGTCCAAATCCACAATCAAATGAGGAAAACATCGACCTCTGTTGATTAATAAAAATTCATTCTTGAAGATAATAGATTGAATGCAAAATTGTTCATATGGATTCATACATCTATAGTCTTGCTCGGAGCAATATTCTATGGAATTTTTATTTTCTATAATGGCCGGATTTATAAAGGATCTAATAAATTTTCTCGAAGAGTAAATTTATTTTATTTTTATTACACACTTCGTTCGTATGCTCAACTTCGCTCTCGTGGGCAATCGAAAACTTGCCGCACACGTTGCACAATATACTATAAACAAATTCTAATCAGTTTGAGTTTCCTTATGACAACAGAATCATTGCTGTCAAATAATCGACTGTCATCTAATAATGTAAATTATTTCTCCTTTTATAAAACCGGACCTAAGTGAAATAAGAAAGAATTTTAATGACAAAAGTAATATAATGTGCGTCGAACATTTTTTTGATCTAGAGCTTATGTTGAACTCCTAAATTTTGTTTGGAAATGCATTTGATATTTTGTTTCTTGAAAAAACTCGGCTCACATTTCTTCCATATATTTGATTCCCAATTGAAATAATACTGAATAAATATACCTATGAAATTTTATTTCAAAATAAACAAATAATTCACCAAACGAAATCGATATTCGTGAAAATAAACTATATTTATTTGCAAATCATTTTACAAAATAACCTTTTTGGTCCAAGAATACAAATTATGTTTTATATATTATAAGAAAAAAATTGTACTTATGTTACGTGGTAAAAAAGTAAGATTCTCTTACAAAGTCAGAAAATTTTTAATCATCCTTCACGTCTTCGTCGCTTTTGTCTTCAGTTTTTTCTTCTTTATTATCATCTTCGTTCAGCATTTCCTGTAAAAATAAGAAATGAAAATTGTAAATATTATATCAAATAGATATTTTAATGATTCAATAAATAAAATATACAATTCTTTTCAATGTTTTATAAAAAAAAAAACGTATTTAATTCTATGACAAACCAAACATAAACACGCCGTAAAATATTTATTTAAGTCGTGAATATACCTGAAAGAACTATATTCAATTCCAGGTGGGGTCAAACATTGCAATCATTTTGCACAGCTCAGCAATCTACCCTATGTGTGCCTTCCACTAACATCAATGGGTACTTGTACTTGATGTCTAGTAACTTGACTAAAGGCCGGTTTATGATGGATTTAAATTACAAATTTAGATTTTCTCAATTTTAAATCAAGCCAATCGTAGGCATTGTCTGATATTTCAGAAATCTCAATATGGTGGAAGAGCACCTATATTTATATAATGAAAAGAATAAATCAAACAAAAATTCAATTATTTGGGCAAATAAAAGAATTTTGGCTGTTCAAAAGGTCAATTTCAGGTTATATTTAAAAAGATTAACGAGAATGAGAACCTAAAACTATGAATCTGAATTTGAAAATGTAAATTCCTAAACTAAATTCATCATAAAAAAGCCCTTAAGGGACATTTGAGTACGTTGTAGAGTAACTCTTGGCTTATATAACTTTTTTATTTCCGTTTTTCAAAAGGTTCTTTCTTTATTTTTTTCAAATTTTTTTTTTCCAAATTGTTTACAGCCGATCTTCCTGAAATTTGGTGCGTTTGAAAGCTACAGAACCCACATTTTATCAAAATTTCAAGTCTTAATATTAAATATAACGCGAGCTACGGGTTTTCGGGAAAAATGGCCAAAAATGACAATTTTTTGCAATTTACCCAAAAGCTGCTGGACCGATCGGGGCTCAAAAAAGCCCAGTTGAATTGTCTTTTTATTGCGCATTTTTTTCTCGTCAGATGCATAGGTTTTCAACAATTCTTTTGACAGCCTGCCTGACAACGTAGCCTCGTTCAAATGGGTTATGTTATTTGTCACGTTATAAACTAAACAATAAAAAAAAGACATAAAATTTCTTGATTTTAGACTTCTATCCGACTATCGGAGAACATAATCGTACACTTTTCTTACATCGAGAAAGCCATAACACTTTCTTGTTCTTCTCAAGTGATTTTTCGAGAAACAAATAAAGGAAAAACAATTGATTATCACACTCTCTAACAGGCAAAAACTCTCCTTCTTGCACGTTACTTATTTTAGAAATTGATGGGGTTCGCACCTAATGAATTAAAATTTTCCTCAACAATTTCCCTACCACATCCAGCAAATTTATTGCTCGAAAATTGGAACATTCGCTCGAACTGCCTTTATCTTTAAATAAATGACAAATAACAGCCTTTTTCCAATCATCAGGTGATACAAAACGTTTCAAACAGAATCTAAACAAATAAACTAACCATTCAAACATACATTCACCTCCAATCTTCTAACATTTCATTCGTTGAACCATCCAACTCAGACGTCTTTCCATTGTTTAAACGCATCAATTCATACCTAACATTGCTAACAACTAGGGTTGTCATCAAAGAACCCAGTGGTTTTTTCGTCAAGAATCCACTTATTATAAAAATTTAGGCATGTTAAAGAATCGATTGAATAATTTCTCAGAGAATCTTCTACTTTTGGCATGATGACTATGTTTAAAACTCAACTACTCAAAGCACAAGCGGCACGATGAGCTGGTTAAGTTCGCTAGAAGAGTATACGCATAAAAAATTCGCGAACAAACTTGTAGAGTTTAGTGAAAATCGTATTACATTATATTATAATTAGAAATGTAATGAACATGTATTTCTTGTAATTATTTTTAACTTGTACTACACGAACAATGTAATAAATTGGTCGAGTTAAAAAAAAAAAACAGTGGGCTGGGCATATCTTGAAAAAACCTCGGTTTTTGACAACTCTGCTAACATCACTCTCATCAATGTCACAGTCTGCTCCACTTGTATTCAAAACATTTCACTCACAATTATTCTACGAGCATTACTACTATTCACGCTACCATATAAGTTTATAAAATATTCAAATCATTTCTTCCTTATGCACAATACATTCCATAGCAATTCACCAGTCGTAATCTTAACAGCTTTCACTCTCTTAACATTCCCACCATCCCACCTTTCAAATTTCTAACGCTACATCAAAACAGTCTTCTGATTCATTAAAACGCATTTTACTTTCTTTAAATATTCCTTTCAACATATTTTCAACCTCTTGTATTTCATCATTCATCACGTACACTACCAGAAAAATCTTTAATAGTTAAAAATCTCAAGTACGCTTTCTGAGATGAATTAAATAGAATAATTAATCATTATTAAAAATAATCTTACTGTTAAGACTTCTACAAGATTTCTAGATTCGTCCAACATTTCTTTAATAATCCTATTTTCTTCTTTCAAAGCTTCATTTTCTTCATGTAATTGTTGGTTTTCTTGGAGGCTTTCATCCAGAGCTATACGTCTTCTTTCAGCAATAATTTCCCAATAATTCTCACTAGGACCAGCTAGAAATAAAAATTTGTAGAAAATGAATCTCGCTTCAACATGAAACTTACCTTCTGAAGTAAGGTCGTTGGTGTCAACTTTGATTCCGCTGGTTGTTTGAACATATTTGCTTGAAGTTTTCACTTTTTTCTTAGCTTCTAAGTCAGAATCACTGAAACTATAAATATAATTTCAAAACTAAAACAATTTTTGAAAATGTGACTTTTTACCACCTAGACTTAGGATATACGATATCTTTCCCACTTTTCTGTGGTCGTCCGACTAAATTCTCTTTGTCAGTGGCAGCTTGTTGCAAGACTTTCAAAGTTTTGCGTGTATTTTTTAAGTTTTCCTATAATTAAAACACATTTTTTTAAAATTCAGAGTTAAGTTAACCTTACTTTTACCTGTAGATCGTTTGCTGAGTTTTTAAGAATAAGTTTTCCTGAAGCGTCTGTTCTCATCTTGATGTTTGAAGTATGAAGGAATTAAAATAAATTTTAATACCTCAATATAGCTGTAGCACAAACGGCACAAACTTAACTAAACGAAATATAAATGAGACTGATTACCGCCTACACTGACGCACAATCAAAACAAACAGCTTCTTGCAGGGCGCCAACTTAACGATACTTATTAATAAAATTGATGAAAAACAGCGGCTATAAATGAAAACTACTATAATTATTGCATATAAATACAAAGCTTAGTATAAAATGTATAAACAATAAGAAAATAAATCTTATACATATTTATAGTAAAAAAAAAAAAATGGAACTTATGAATTTTCTATTTATTACATTTATAGTGCCGTCAATTGTTATAACAATATAGAATAATTAATGAAAGATGATTTTCATTATTATTTCTCATTATTGAGTTAATTAAAAGTAATAATCTGAAAAAGTGCATAATGTATGAAAATATGAGTGAAGAATCTAATTTTATGGATCTAACTGGAAGTTTAGAAACTAATAATGCTATCAAAGAGCCTGCTGCTACTGCATTAGGTAGACCACCACGAAATTTTGGTAAACTTGATAATTTGAGAAGTATAGAGGAACTTCGTATCCTTTTATGATTAAAAACACATTATCCAAATTATTTTTCAAATTTCTGTCTTTAACTCAACCTATAGCTCAAAAATATCGATGCATTTTCGAATTTCCATATTTTAATATAATTCAGTCGAATATTTTAGATGATGTATTATACTCGGGTGAGTTTAGAGACTGATTTTATATTTTTAGTTGAATCTGTTCAATAATTTTATTGTTTATAGATGGTTCTGTAGTAGTATCAGCCCCGACTGGATCGGGAAAAACTGTAGTCTTTGAGTTAGCTATAGTTAGATTACTCATGAAATTTGAGGAATTGAATTCTGTAGGAGACTATAAGATAATATATGGTAAGATTAATACATTGATAAGTACATGTAAAACTATTGTTTATGTAAAACCTGATGCCTATATAAACTGGATAGCTGATGAGAAACATTTTTAAATGTTGAATTATCAAGGGTAGCTTAATTCATTTTACCTCGTAAAAGGAAAGCACCTATAAATGTGAGCTCCTCTTGGCGGCTCACTCAATTCTGATGAAGGCTTCAAGCTTTGGGATCTTTCAACTCAAGTAAACTTCTATAAACCTATTAACAGAAAAAAAAAAGCTATGAAAATTGCATACCGTTATTAAATAAATTTATTTCAATAGAATATTATGCTACAAAGACCGAATGACTGTCATTATTGTCCAGGATGAAGCTGGCTGCATTCGGTCAAGGCGAGGGCAAAGTCCGAGGCGAAGATGGGGACAAAACTCAAGGCGTAGCTTTGTGCAGCTAATTTCATCCGTGACAATAATGAAGGTTGTTCAGTGTCCGTGTTGAATACGATACATTTTGTAACATGTACACCTGAAGTTCTTCATTTCTAAGCTTTTTAAATAAATTCAGATGTATGGAAACTATCTTATCGATTTTACAAACAATTTTTTGCAATTGTGATCATATTAAGAGTAAATTAATACAACGAAACATAACTCACTTTATTTATTTTATTATTTTTATTGATTGATATTTTTCACATTTTCTGTGCTATCCCTTTCACAATCAATGCATTCACTATAACGTACACATCCCATAATACAAATTTCTTTCAAATAATAATTTGACATAATATCAGTGAAATAAAAAAAATCTAACGGCATCCATGATCCATAATTTTAATTTTTACCCTCTGCAGCGGACATTAATGTCCATTAATTCCCACGAGATGGCATTATTGTCTTAAGAGCTACTGTCTACTGCGCGCTACGACAACATAAACGACCTAAGCGCAGGCATATCATACAAGCCATAGCAAGCCTATTTTTTATACCTACTGGGGTAATTAATCTGAAAATTTATCGAGTGCTAAATCCTCTTAAGGTGAAACATCACCCGGAAATACTAGCTATCTCTGTCTAGTCTAATCTTGTTTTGGAGTAAGTGAGGCTTATGGAAGGTCAGTGATGACGGCGGGATACACAAGAATTCAAATTTGACATTTCAGAAGAAAAACCAGGAGAAAAACATTTTATAGAGAAATTTACTGAAATTAATGCTCGCATACAAAATCATTTTTCAAAGACATGAGTTTTAATGAAATTATTCATAATGAGAATATGAAATTATGATATAAAATAGTCCCAAAATTCACGCAAGAACTAATTTTGATAGTAACATGTTTTAAATGAAAAATTATGAGTTTTCTATTGAATCATAAAGGATAAGGTAAAGTAAAGGGTTATCTAATTTTGATAAAAAACTGGTTTTAAATTGAAAATTATGAATTTTTTATTGAACCGTAAAGTAAACAATACAAGGATTATGTATGGAGTATTATATACAGCAAATGATCTCCACGACGTTGTTGGCACATACAGACTCCTGATTATCATATCGCCTTAGCGAGCACTATTAAATGTTTTTGCCTGATGATCAGTTGTTTCTTCAAAGAAGATTGGCTCGATGCTACCTTCAGCCCAAAATGTGCAACTGTAACACCTATTACATTTTCATAGTTGTGTATTGCTACTTGCTCATGACTCTTACCCCATTCCGTAGCACTAGTAGATAGATTTCGAACATATGGTATGTTTTCTACTAGGGGTCCGGCAGACAGTTTTCGCTTACAGACTAGACCAAAATTTGAAGCTGTTAGTCTATGTTTTCTTTTAAGTATTTACCCTTGATGTATTCACTAAGAAATTAATACTTGTAATTTATTTGAAGGTGAATATCTCGAGCCTTAGAGCAATGCAGATTCAGATCAAGTATTATTATTTGTAGAATGACAGATCCCAATAATAATTGATGGACATAAATAAAATATTTTGTCGCTTTCTTGAGAAATATGATATTGATAACTTGAAATTCTCATCTGTACACTTCCAGCTATAGTAGTATTCAGAAGTCTAAAAGAGATAAGTTTTACAAAATTAGATTTGAAGATTGATTTTTAATGTATTTATCCAATGAACTTACTGTAACAGATTTGTCTAATATCCTGGAATCCGAACCATTTTTCTTACTAGTGTGACAAGATCGGTAAAACTATACACACAGCCAGAAGCAAGCAGATATTCAAAATGGTTTTTGTTACTAAAATCAGCCATAGGCTATTTATTCTCTAATGAATAAATACATGATAAAATTAATCTTTGACACTTGTCATGTAATACAAAATTTGGATACTAGATAGCGCCACAGAACAAATCAACTAGTAAAAAGTCATATTTACACGAGTAAAAGAAATGGAAAAGAAATTGAAGAATATTTTCCTAAATTATTATTTTGAAATATACAGCCGCTGAAACTCCGGAAAATATTGTAAAAAATTGCTCATAATTTTTAGATATAATAAATGTATTTCTTTTTGTTCATTTGACGTTTCTTCATAACAAAATCTATGATTTGAACAAAAAAAAATTAATATCTCGAAAACTAGGAATCTCACGACTCTCAAAAAAATATATTATCTCCAAGAAATAATTGGCCATGGAATATAATTACTTTTGTCTTAATTAACCTTGCAGGGAATAAAAAAGTGTAAATGGACATCAGAGAAGTACCCAAAATATCGAGAATTTTGAGCCCAAAATCCAGTGACCGATGTCAAAAAAAATTAATCATTCAAATATATATAATTTTTGAATACAAGACTTTGATTTTCCTCCAATTTTCAATACTTTTAGAAGTGCACAGAAAGGGTTATATACGGAATAATAATCAATAAAAATCAATAATTTTTGCACAGCACTCTGAAGAATAATGTCATCTATAAGTCTACCAAATTTTGTCCCAAAAAACTGGATAATCTCTGAGAAATTAATATTTTCAGCACTAATTATTTTTTTTCTCAAAATTGTCAGGTTCAATATTAATGAAAATTTTTATATGATAACTGCAAGTATAGCACCTAGTATATATATTTTTTC
The DNA here is from genome assembly GCA_963989225.1 of Dromius quadrimaculatus. NCBI lineage: Eukaryota > Metazoa > Arthropoda > Insecta > Coleoptera > Carabidae > Dromius > Dromius quadrimaculatus. The sequence goes on along the minus strand of OZ022325.1, from coordinate 51,842,344 downwards.
CAGATAAGTTGTTGTCAAAGTCTCTGAGATATAGGATTTGCATGCTAATTTTATACGTTAGCACTAATTTTATACGGATTTATTGCAAACATAATGAAACTTTGACAAATTATCTAATTTTTAATATACACGCCACTAAAAACTTTGTTAATTTATTATAAGAAAGTATTTATCAAACATATTGCTACAAGATTCATCAATTCAAATTTCGCGCTAAAATAGTACTTCCGAGTGATGTTTCACCTTAATCGTATCTAGTACTTAACAAAAAAACAGAAACTTATTGTTTCGTATCGGTGTCTGGGCATTTAATTATTCATTATTTTGGATTCATTACCATATCAGTCGTTCGTCAGTTCCCGTTCCATGAACATGGCTTCGTTCTTGGGGGATTTGGCATATTTCATTTCCTAAGTTTCTTCTATTAAAATTTGTTGTGAACTTATAACATTTATGTTATATTGATTTAAGTAATTAATTTAAACATGACCATGTATACTTGCTGATGATGAGTACTTGTTACTCGAAACGTCCAATGTGAAATAAATATTAACTATATCTCAATGGACTCCTGAAGGCCTAATTATTTTGGATCCTTCTTAACATTTAAAATTCATCATTAATCTGATGATTGTTATGAACTCTAATTATTTGTTTACTTATACTGAGCAGAAGACTCTAAAGACAATGTGGCAGCAGAATAGCTTCTTTAAAGAAGTATATTCATCAAAGCTATTGGCAGCAATGTTCCATTTAGGCGCAAAAGCTTTTAAAGAATTCGAAAATTTGAATTCATGTTTTATATTAAGTCAAAAATTCTTTTCGCTCCTGAAGATGGCTGAGGTATGGCCGAAACAGTCGAGCTAGGAAAAAAAAAATTTGATTGAATTCCCAAATTCTGCTTACTACATTCACTATTCCAGTCAGCTCCAATAATATTATCCAGAATAATTTATGTTGTCGAAGTGAGAGTCTGTACATAGACATCAAGTGTGCCTGGTGAGGAATGATTGCTGGTTGAATCTAACTTGAGGAGATGACGTCATTTATATTTATGTACCTACATCATATGTTGATATATTGATACTTAGGTCGGTCAAATTATCGATATATTACTTCACCTCCAATTTCGATGAAACTTGGTGAAAATAATTATTGGCAGTCAGGCTCGGATGACCTTGGAAATCGAATATATCAATTTATATTAATATAACAGGTATACATTGTGCATGTGAGCGTGAGCGACACTAGCGATTCCTACAACTCAACGTTGAATCTTGAGTTCGAGAGGCGAAGGATGCACTAAACCTCTCATGTTAGGTTTGATCGGCCACGATTGTATCAGACTCAAGATTCCACGTCGAGCTTGGTCAGAGTAGGCGAAACCCGCTTATTATTTGAGTGCCAAGCACCGCCAATTAAAAACAAAAACCACTGTTTTAGTGCCACTGATAGAGTTCAATTTTACTAGAGGGATACTAATATCGCCATCTTACACACACACACCGCTCAATGTATACATTTTTTAATGATATAAATTAATAAATAAGGTTTTCAAGGTCAACCGATAGTTATTATTTTCTCCCATATTTGTAATGTTAAAACAAATCTTTTCACCAAGTTTCATCGAAATCGAAGGTGAAGTGGTACTAATTTTGGATTTATCTGAATTTCGAAAATATTTTTAGTTGCTCCAATGAAATCCTTATGTCATGAGCGTCTCTCTGATTGGCACTCAAAGTTCTCAAAAATCGGTCTATCTTGTATCGTCGCCACAGGAGACAGTGATAACCTTGATATTAAAAACTTAAAAAATTATCATATTATCATAACCACTCCTGAAAAATGGGATTCTCTAACCCGAAATGCAAAAGACACTGACATGATCAATAGTGTGAAATTATTTTTCATTGATGAAGTTCATTTATTGAATGAAGAATCCAGAGGGACTAATTTAGAAGTAGTTGTATCAAGAATGAAATTAAGAAAAAAACAAGGTATTAGATTTGTAGCTGTTAGTGCTACTATCCCTAATATCGAAGATATTGCTCAATGGTTAGGAGATGGAAATAGTCCAGCAGTGTATTTCAAGTAAGTTTTTCTCTATAATACCGAAATCACTCCCGCGTCTATAATGCCATTGATCAGGGCGTTATTTAAAGATGACAACAATAACAATATGTTCCTTGTCACCTAACGTATTAATCAACAACGTTACATGTTAATGTGGCTCCTGCATAATACGATCATTGCTTTGTTAAAACTTTGGAATAATAAGAATAATAATATTTCTCAAAATTTCTAAATATTACAGCTCTATCAATATAGAAACAAAAACTGTTTTTTTCCCAATTTGTTGTATCCTTTTTTAGCCCGTCGACAGACAAGTTGCCTTATGTGTTCGGTTATGTGTCTATAATATTGTTAGATTACAAATTTCCTGCACATTCATTTCTGACATAACATGTTCTTCTTCTGATTAGTCGAAATGCAAACACGATTTACAAATATTGAATAAAAGATTTAAAACAAGCTTTCTGTAAACGAATCATAATATAACTAATATATTCATATATTAACTGAATAGAAACATATTCGAGTATACAAACTGCACAAATTTATTTATGACTAGCTGTTACCCGCGGCTTCGCCCGAATATAGATGTATCTTTTGAAATCAATCAAAAGATATATAATAATTATGATAGTCTTGTGTTTTCGAGATTTTCTGTTGTTTTATTAAAGTGTTACTAATCCAATTGACTTTCTCTTGAAAATATAATAATTGACTACAGCATCCGGAAAAATTCGAGCTCCACTCACGATAACTTTTTGAAATCAATGAAATAAAGTTATAAAAATAGGCTGCAACACTGGGGCAACCGATAGTCGTATATTATAGATACTTTTTGCTGTCTTATTCTAGGATTAACTGATCCAATTGACTTTCTCATAAAAATATAATAATAGTTGCTGGGAATATGATTTTCCACACAAACGTATTAGAGTGTTCCTCTTATTGATGGAATTTCTAAAAATCTCCTATCAGTTGCTTTCAGTGTCATCATAGAAACGCAGTGTCAAAATTTCAGAGCTTTAGATCCAGCGGTTTGGTCTGTGCGTTAGCCATAATTCACAATGGGCGCAAGCATAAGAAATACGTAAGAAATGCAAAAGACATAAAGTTGAAAATGTGCGATTCTTATAGCCGTGTTCACAATGCTCTTAAGTATTTCTTATGCTTACGTAGTGCACAACAGCTGCATAAGAAAGTTGAAATCACCTCAACATTACGTATTTCTTACGCATATATTTTCTCAATGCGCATGTCCAATATATTTTTACAGACACAGGCAGTAGATGTGTCGAATGAAAATAAACTTGTTTTTGTGGTTAGGAATATTTATAATCTTTGTTTCAATAACAATACTAGACGAATTTCGTCTTCCAAAAAAGAAATTTGATTGCAAACATGTGCAGAAACAAAAGTAATGCCCTAAACTAAGAGCTTTAATATAAAAAACAAAACCAAAAGCAATAAAAAATATTTTCAAGTATAAAATTTGTAAAAAAGGAGTCTTTAAAAAGGCTATTTTGATAAAATAATCGAATCAAAACAAACATAAAGCAAAGCATTGCTTAGGACAAGTTATTTAAATTGTGACAGATACCTAAACTAAAAGTACCTATATTTTTTAACCGACTCAGGCCGCAATATCTCTATAAAATAATTTTTATGCTATGCTCATTGTGAACAGGCGTAATATTTTCATAGGAACTATGTTATGTACTTCTTATGCTTACGCCCATTGTGAATTAGCTTATGTTTCAAATAATAAGTATTTAGATAAGCGAATTTAGAACTACATAAAGACAAAAAGTCGGATGAACAATGCGCGAACAAATAGCTATTCGATACGATTTGCATGTCACCCATTACACGTTAATATTATGTCAGAAACTTTCACGCAAATACCAACAACAACTGTACAAAGTTTCAATTCAATTGGATAAACGATACCCGAACGAACAAGTATGACTCGTGCGCCTCTAACTGTACGTTGATGTTACTATATCAGAAATCTTTAAGCAAATACCATCAAAAAATACCCATAGCTTTAACTCAATTGAAAGGACGGCGCGCAAACAAATCAATACGACTCGTGCACCACTTATTATATGTTGGTAACACTATTTTAGAGATTTTCCTAGTACGATCTTTATGCTTATGTAAGGTTGGTTTGCATTTCGGCTAATTAGAAAAAAAATCTGTATATGTAGATCCGTGTAGACCCTATATATGGGTGCTAGACAAGGAGCTCTTTTCCAGAAACCTGAAATTAAAACTTCGGCTTCTTACTTTATTCTGGTATTAATAGAACAGCAGTGCAATTCAATTGTCAAGCTTTTGATTTCTACAGAGCTAGACCCCCTTGTGTAATTCCCATGCGTGGAACGTTCGAAACGTGAATAGACTATAATCACTATTACAACAAATAACAAAAGTTGAAGATTTTCATTTCTAATGTTTTTATTTTCAAGAATTGGAGAAGAATTGAGACCTGTAAAATTGAAGAAAATAGTATTAGGATATCCATGTGCGTCGGAAAACTCAAATTTTAAATTCGATGTGACTTTAAATTATAAATTACATAAAGTTATAATGGAATACGCCGAGGGTAAATCAACTTTAGTAAGTTGAGCAACAGAAATTGCGAAAGAAATATACTCAAATCTCCGCGATAATCTCCAAAATTAATATTTCTCTTATTTTCTAGATATTTTGTTCAACTAGAAAAGGTGTTGAACTCACCGCCTCCCATCTTTCAACCTCACTAACTTTCCACCTGACGCCGGATCAGCTTTCAGCTCTTTCAGCTGCATCGTCTAGTATGTTTTCAGCTGTCCATAAAACGCTCTTGTCTCGCGGTATAGGATGCCATCATGCTGGAATGTCATTAGACAACAGACTTTGTATTGAAGGATTGTTCAAAAGTGGTCATCTTCCAGTTCTAGTCGCCACCAGCACACTTGCTATGGGAGTCAATTTGCCGGCTCATCTTGTGATAATCAAGGGTGAGAATTTCATTTTATAAATAATCTTCATTATTTAGCATTTTTTGGGAACAGGACTATCAAATACATATAACAACTATTTGTTAGAATATTGTATCAGTAGTCTAATACAAATCAATATACTAGCCTAAACATTAAACTTAAAAGTTAAAATATTCCTTGACAAAAATAACTGAATATTTTTATAAAAAGACCAATTAATGTTGAAATAGAGTTTTGCAAAACAGTTTTTCGATAGTGACAGTGAATACTTTGAAAGTATAGATTTTTGTAAAATATCCAATCTTGAAAAATAATGGTTCAATTATATTGCTCTGTTAAATTAGATATAATCGGTCTTTTAGGATTAGTTTTTCAGGACTGGTATTTTAGTACCTCGGTTACAGGATCGTTAATACGCAAATACATTCTTGAAGATATAAATATAGTTATTTATAGAAAATGTATGTTATTAGGATAAGTAAAAAGCTCTGAATATCCTGAAACTTAAATTTTGTAATAAATCACCGAATTTATCTTTTTTACCGGAACTGCTCTAATTAAAACAACATGGCTTGACATATTTTTTGCTTTGAAATAATCAAAATCAAAACATTTTATTATACATTATTTATTCACCATATGATAAACTTTTTGTATTCAAAAAATAGTAGGATTTTAATACAATTACCATGATGGTAACAACAGTCTCGCAGTAGCATACTTTTTATACAAAAAATATTGAAATAATGGATCATATTCAAGTATACAATGAAACAGTTATTTATTCATAACAGTGTAAAGTTGATTATTATGACATGAGGTCAAATACAAAAACAAGGTGTCGAGTTACTAAAATTATTGGCTGAATGTCATAACGCTTGTTTTCATTCGAATTGCATATAAAAATTTTCTACGGTCTTATATAATAACTTTCAAAACAAATTCGAAACACATAATACGACACTAGTTGACATTTAGATTATACCAATAACTGAAACAATCGATGACTGATGTACATAGACTGGTGAGTTTCCAATTTCTTCTCAATTTTTCTCGTCAATATTATCGACTTCCACATTTTGATACTTATAGAGTACACTGCAAAATGCACAAATGTACTAAACACTAGTTGAGAGTTTTACAGCTGAAAATAATGAAACAAATGGCTATTTATTACTAATATGAATTTAGAGAAAAATTTGATTACTGCCAACTCGCTTATTTCTTGAACATTGAACATTAATTTTTCATTTTCATATAAACGCGATTATATACATACATTGTTTCAATATGATTCATTACCTATATTCAAAGTACCAGTTAGTAACAACAATCATTTTCATTAATCATTAAACTTGAAACACTGAATATTATTCATCAAAACGTTTTATAAACCAACCTTTGACCAAAAATTAGCTATTAGTCCAGACAACGAAGACCGAAATAGGCCAAATAGAGGAAATAAATCATGTAGAAGCCAATTTGGCATAATTGTAGGGCAAGGTATTCTTAGCGACATACCAAAATTCCTGATGGGTTAAGTTAAGATGGTGGTAGGTCTTTAAAGGTCCCTTTTTTCAATTTTTCGTTAATAATTCGAAAACTGCTACCTCTAGCAAGAAAAAGTTCGTATACTAAATTGATTTCAATAAAATTTTCAATAAAACAAGCTTCAATCACTTTTTCGTTAGGATCGGTACTGAAGGAGATATGGAGGGAGAAAATGTAAAATTATAAAAGAAAACAAACTTTTTATTGTATAGGCTATGTGCAAGGGGGCAGAGTTTGAACAAATATCGATGCGAGCGTTCATGGTGAGCACCATTAAAAGCATTGAACTTCATGTCTCAGAATACGTCACTGAGCATTGCAGTTTAAAAGTGAAAATAATTGCATATAAAACATAGAAAAACGCTTGTTGTGTTTCAGGCTGTTGTGTTCAGGATGATTCAAGTAAAATTTAGTCTTATAGATTTCCTGTACGGAATTATAACATCAAAAAACGAGTGAAGTGGATCAAAGCGGTGAATAGAGTATTATGTCTTTCATTATTAATCTATAAAACAAAGATGTTTGTAATTCAATTGTGAAATTCATCATCGATTTGGGATTCAGGAATTTACCTCTATCTCTAATTTGTGAGGTGTTTTAGTAATAGAAGTTTGTCGAATGCACTACGAAATAATTTTGTTGTTAATATTGTCAGCAACATTATTTTTCAACATGTTTAATATGGCAAAAAGCTAATTTCACGCTTTTCTTCAATGCTTCCTCGGTAAAAGGGATAGTGTTTGATACATTCAGTTCAGACCCAGTCCGTAAGATCATCGGCAACATAGATTGAGGTTATCCTGTCAATTTGAACAGATTAAGAAAAAAAAATACCTAAAATAAATAATTTCAACGTACCTTTTATGCTATGTAAGTTATTATATCCGCACACAGCTGTATTAAATAATATTAGTATATTTAAAAAATTATAGGTATGCAACAATCATAAAATGGGAGTTCAATCGTTCTCCCTTGCCCGCTATAGGCGCTAGTAGACTTCATGCACATAGCCTATACTATACATTCCATGGCCAATTTCATCGCTGTTTCAGAAATTTACAAAGTGACAACTGTCATTGTCAAAGTGACAGTAAAAGATCAATCAACGGAATTCCGAAATCGTACATTTCTCTGAGAAAACTAGATCCATATAGTCCAGGTCTTAATGGCTAGTTTATTGATTATGTAATGTAAAAATATTCAGTGGAGAATGTACAGACTTTTGTTGAAGCGTCTGGATCTTGATCTTAATTTCTGGGTGTATCTTTTATAAAGTTTCAAACGTAACTGAAATTTTGATATACTAGTCCTGTGACTCTAACCAACAAGCACAATTTATAAGAGATAGCGTTACTATCGACCTAATGGTGAAATAAAATTTTGTCAATGGCACTAACGCGATGTTTTTCAAAATAAAATTGAGAACTGTGCTCGCACTTCTGAAAAACATCCTTGAATAGTATCGAATTGCACTGCGCGCACCTGTGACATCGAACTTGAGCCCGAGACAATTATTGAGAAAGGTGCATTTAATTCCTCATGTTAAGCCAAAATCCAGTTTGTTTCGGAGCTACTGGGCGCAGCAACAACATGAGCCATAGGATTAGTATCAAGCCGAAATTTCATGTACCTTCTGCGGTCTTCTGTTAATGGCGCAGCTTATATGCTATTCTAAATTATTTTATTGTTTCAAATGAAGGCACAAAACAATACATGGGGGGCTGCTTTCAAGAATATCCAGAAACGAACATCTTACAAATGATAGGTAGAGCTGGCAGACCAAAATATGATACAAGTGCGACTGTTGTTATCATGACTTCTATGAAAGAAAAGGTATTTTTTTGAAATTTTATTAATCATTCTATGATCATTTGAACAGTATATTAGAATCACTGATCTCTAATGACTATTTCTATATATAACTGAATTTTTTATAGCAATCAAGCTGCATACAACGTTTTGTGACTAATTGAACGCCTTTTTATTGGCGGTATTGCAAGATGGTTGTCATTTCTGTATGCATTCCGTATTTGAGATATCCCAAGTACTATTACAATATAAATATTTTCAAGATCTTCTATTTTATTCTGATAATTCTATTCTCTATCAACTACGCATTCAACCCGATACGGGTGTGGCAGACACTTATAGTGCACTTGGTAGATTGATTGATATATTATTTTCAATTACATATATTTTTAAATTTTGATGGTCATCTAAATTGAAATAGGCTGGGTGTACTACCTATTTTGCCATTTTGCCAATATGGCAGCGTTCAGTTACTCATAAAATCGTAACACTACTAGGAACAATATCCAGTTATATTAGAGATCAGTGATTGGAATTAATATTTATGAAAATTTTCAGAATCGTTATGAAAGAATGATAGAAGGCAAAGAATTAATAGAAAGCAATCTCCATCGTCATTTAACGGAGCATTTAAATGCTGAAGTAGTATTAGGAACAGTTACTGATATTGCTATAGCCCTAGAATGGCTGCGATATACATTTCTGTACATAAGAGTATTTAAAAATCCTAAACATTATAATATACCAACAAACTTTACCAAGAATCAAATTGAGAAAAAACTACAAGGTGAGATAATAAAGAGTTAAACTGAAAAAAAAAACTACAATTTATAATTAATTAAGTGATATAAACAAATATATACAAGTGGTAATTTCAGTTCTTGTTCTTGAACAAGAATTTCTAAATTTGAAATTGTGTTATCCTAATCTCCTGTTTTTGTAGTGTTTTTGAGGAAAAGTTTCTGTTGACCTATCTAAACCTTAATACTTTTTCAGATTGGTGTCAGATCGAAATAAATGCTTTAAATAAACATGGAATGCTACAAATAGACCAAAATGATGGTTTTAGTGTTCTTCCTACTAATATGGGCTCTTTAATGGCAAATTATTATCTAGCATTTAATACAATGAAGTTATTTGCTGAGGTAAACATGACAAGAAAATTACTTCTTGATTTTTTGTAACATAGTTACCAAAGGTTAAAATTCTTAAAACCAGATAAGCAAATTTTTCATGTTTTGCTTCTTTGATTTCTGTACATAATTTACATTCCACTCGGAGTTGAGATAATTGAATTGTATCCGGAATAGTTATTAATTTTAATACAACATAATATGGGAGAATTTGGAAAAAATAAAAATAAAAGGAAAAAATAAGAAAACAAGAAACAGTCATGAGAAATTTGAAAAAAAAATAATAATAGAATAAAAAAGTGTATTCGTATTTTTATTTGTAAAAAGATTATTTTACATAATTTTTAACCTGTGAAATTCACAATGCTGGTTTAAGTCTCAACTCCTGCGTCCGGGGTCAACTCGTTTTCATGCAATTCGGATATTTCAGCAATCTAATGTTGCAATTCTGTGCAAATTCTGAAATCTGACAGATCTATAAATCCATAAAAAAAAAATTGAAGAATATCTCGACTCTTGTTGATTAGTATCAATCTGACTTATACTTATAAAGATTTATAAATCCATAAGACCTATAGATTCTTACAGAATATTTTTCCTAACGATAAAGGAGTATAGTCCGTGAGACAGGTCATACATTTTTCGTTGATAACCGCTCACTTAAAACTTTGTGAGTGGCTTCATTGTGATGAGCCCGACAACTTTTTCATTTGGCTAAATTCTAGATTTAGGGGCATTTTTCAGCGAGGGCTAATTGATTGAGAAAAAAAATTACCGCCTTATTGATCTTTACACTAATCGAAAGATTTTTTTATTATAAAATGAAAAAAAAAGTATTGTCCGACATGAATATTGGGGCTAGCGGTGAGTCCGACAAGCCGCATTGGTCATACTTACCATAAGTACCAACATACTTATGACAAGTGCGGCTTGTCGGACTCACCGTTAGCCCCAATATTCATGTCAGACAATATTTTTTTTTTCATTGTATAATTAAAAAATATTTTGATTAGTGTAAAGATCAATAAGACGGTGATATTTTTTCAATTAATTAGCCCTCGCTGGAAAACACCCCCAAATCTAGAATTTTGCCAATTGAAAAAGTTGTCGGACTCATCACAATGAAGCCACTCACAAAGTTTCAAGTGAGCGGTAATCAACGAAAAATTTATGCTCTGTCTCACCGACTAGTACATTATGACTATTCGCCTATTTGATCCTATTTCAACCTTTTCATTCCAGATAGAGGGAAACGAAAACTTATCAGAAATTTTGATGTTAATCTGTAAATGTACAGAATTCTCAGAAACGTACTTGAGAGTAAATGACAAAAAAACTTTGAATACATTAAATAGATGTAAATACCAACAGACAATCAGATTTCCAGTGAAAGGTTTGATTAAAACAACTCCTATGAAAATATACTGGTAATATCTATACCATATATTTAGATTGATTTCAAATATTTCTTCATTTATATTTTTAGTATTATCCAAGCAATATTCGGCTGTATTCAAATACAGAATCCCACTTTGTACCAAGAATCTTTAAAGATAATGAGAATTGGTGAAAGAATTTCGAAATGTGATGATTTATAAAACTGAAACTAATATCAATATTTAATAAAATTTTCTGTTAGGTCTCGTAATATATTTACTACAGAAAACCAAGTGTTTCTTGGCTTTGTTGAATGCTTTGACGTTAAATCAATGTTTCATTGCGAAAATTTGGGAAAACTCAAAGTACGTTGCCCGACAGTTCCACAAAATTGGAAATGTTTTGTCGTCTATGTTGGTATCAGCAGGAAAATCTGATTTTAAAGCTATTTTGGAGACAAATGCGCGAGATATTGAAAGAGTAAGTACAACATATTTTAAATTGAAAAAAAAAAAATTGGAACTGTAATTTCCAAGTTTACAAGAGATATAGTTCTACTTGAAATTGAAAATTTTGTTGAAATAGAAGTTTTTTTTTTATGTCCATATTTTTAAAAGAGGTCGAAATTAGATTTTTTGTTTAGGAGATGCTTACTATAAATTGTACCGTATAATTTTTCATTCTGATTTGCAAATAATTTTCTTGTCCCTCATCTATATCGCTCTGTGATATTCAACCCCACTGCTGCATTGCTACATTTTGACTGATCTATTCTGAAATCTCTCAATTTCTGAATGCTCTGTAAATCTTGCACATATTCGGCTGACGCTTGAATTATGTTTAAATACACATTTTATTGAACATTCTCGACACACTAATAAATAAATAATTTATAGATAATAAATAGAGCTCCTCCAATGGGCAACGAAATTTTAGAAGCAGTTATGCACCTTCCTTTTTATAAAATTATGTTGGAATCATCAAAAATCAGCAATTTTCAAGTTAAAATCACTGTGAGCTTATTAAATTTCGAGGACATTTCTAAAAAATGTACTGTTGGATCTCTAAGCTACATGACTTTACTGATTGGTGATACCGAAAATAATATACTAGTCTGCAAGAAATTATTGTAAGAATTATAATAATTTAATAATTAATATCCAATTTAATACACGAATTCATTTTTTTAATTTTCAGTCATCATGCTATGGCTGTATGCAAGGAACACATACAGTACATTGATATCAGCCTTAAATTTGATCATGTCATACATGTGAATTTAATTAGCGAAAATTGGGGTGAGTACACTTAGTTGATAAAGTTTTTTCCTGGAGCGAAATCTTTTTCATTTACGATAAGAAGTATAATTTCACCTTTACTGAACAAAATTGTTTCGAAGCCTTGCAGGCTAGTTTCAAGATTTCTTCTAAGGTCTTGTTTTGTAAAGGAATCTCAAATTTTCTACTACTTCTTTCGCAAATCTTCGAGTTTCCTCAAGAGAAATTTTTTCTCATACAGTTTTCTAAGCTTTTAATTCATCAAACTGATCTCACGTGATCGCTATTGCTTATTGCTCTAGGTGATTACATAATAAAACAATATATGCGATAGCCATACGATTAGTTTGCCAAAGTGCACGTTTATCTTGACTGTGTTGTGAAAGTGAAGCCAAAAATGTAATATTGTTAAAGAGAGAAGGTAGCTGAGAGATAGCTAGATTAGGCCCATGTTTATATGAAGATGAATGGCGAGTTTAGCTCCATTTAGCATTTTCATCTGCAAAAATATTGTGAAATGGGCAGAAATTTTTGTGTGCCTCATTGCAAAAGCCAGTATAAAATATTCGAATAGAAATATTCTCATTCATCTGTACCCAAAGGCTGTATTTTATTAAATAAATGGCGCAAGATCATACCACGGCAGGACAAAATACTGGAAAAAACTGATTTCCTTTGTGAGAAACATTTTACAGAGAGAAATATTATAAAAGAATTGTCAGCTGGAGATGTGAAAGTGAGAAGAAATTACTTTTAAAATTATAATAGCAGGTTTACTGAAAATTTTGTTACATATTCAAAGGTTATATCGATGTTTCAAATTATTAAACGTATTTGGACTCAAGTTTCTATTGAAAAATTCAACTTTCAAGCTTTTTATCAATAAAGAAGTGTCATTGATAATGTATTTATTGTTAAATGGCGCCTTAGTTCATGGCATTAGACGTTATAGTGTGGCCACAGTATTACAGATCTATAAATCCATAAGAAACTGGTGCAAACGCATTGAATTTTGTAGATTAATGTCAATTTGTTCATAAGGATGACAAGTTCATTGCGATTTTGTTCATAATTTACGGATTTATGAATTCATAAGACTTATAGATCTACAAGAACAACAACATTAATTTCACTTTTCAGTTATTGAGAATACAATAGTAAAAAATGAGCGAAGCAAGTGTTCTTGTTAGCCCTGTGGCATTGTTTTATTTTTTTGATTCCTCGTGTGCTTATTCCGACAAATTGAAATTTTAAAAATATGTTTAAATTATTGATATTCTCACTGATAGAATAGAATCAAACAATAAAACTTTTATTGCGCAGTTTGTTATGCCCATTGTAATATAAGATATTCATAAAATTAGTTATGGGTCTATTATAATCTATAATTAAAAAACTCGTGTCCAAAGAAACGTTTATCAAACGTGTTTCATAAGGTACTATTTCATTGCATGTTTTATTGAATAGTAATGCTAATTTTCTCCTACTTTTGCCTTTCATTTGATGAATAAGAGAGTATTTAAGGTGATGAAAATATTAAATCCACCTGGCAATTGTATTTTATTAAATGAAATGAAAATATAATCACATTTCTGCACACAAGCTAGGCCTAATCTCTCTATCTCTCTCACACCTGCCGCATACATTTTAGGCTTCATGTTTTCCAATTGAGTGTCCGCTTCTCAATTATTCTCCTTCGTGGTCTAGAGCTATACACATATTGGTTTGAACGTGTAACTGATGCTCGCGATTTAATCGCCAATATAAAAGCCGTGGTAATTTCACAAAAACATTTGAATCGCGCCTAGAACTGTGTACATCACACACATCAGGTCTTGACATTCGTCAGTAGTGAAGGTATCCTTTATTGAAGCAGCATATTAGTTATTAAAAATACCTCCAACAGCGTTACTATCGAGAAGATAATTGTGCGAGAAAAAAGAAGAATCTGTATTAGACAGAGATGAAACAGCGAATCATTGAAATCTGTTTCGAATATCATAAAATTTATTAGTACCTAAATATCATTCAGTATTCAATAATATTTAAAAAACTGATATTAAAATAACAATAGGTCGTCAAATATTCTATAATAATCAAATTTAATTCTTCTTTGTATTGGAATTCTTATACAAGAATAGAAATTTGAATTTGTAATAAGTAGATATTTTCTAATTTTCATTAAATTATTATAAGTCAATTTATTATTATTAACTACAATATATAACAGCTACCTACTTTTTGAGTAACTCTTTATTATTGGGAACTTTGAAAACTGAACATTCTTGCCCAAGATGTTTTCGCCCCGTTTTACTTCGTGGTACAAGACAACAATTAGGCATATTTAGTGAATTGTACTCCTAATTATTTATTAATTCAGTTAATTACACGATATAAAGTACAATAAAATAGTTAGGTTATTACAGGCGTATAGTTTCTGTCCTTTTTTAATACAATTTTTAAGTGCCAATTCACAATGTGTAAACATAAGGAGTACGTAAAAACATAAACGTAAGAGATTATGTTCACAGTGGTCGTAACGTAAAATATCAAAATAAAGTGTTCTTTTCATTTTACGTTGGTACAAATTAGGGTTATTGATGTATTGTGTTGGTTTCTCTGACTGTCATTTTCAAATATTCTGTTGATTTCGATTCTGTTTCGTGTTTAATGTTTTTCTTTGGTTTCATTTTTATTAGTTAGGAGTTTAGTTTGTTTTGTTTTATTGTATGATGTCTGAAAGATCTTGCGATTGTTTCATTATTATTGAAACTGCGTTATAAAAGTCGCCAACGAGAGAAATATTAAGACGAAGAAGAAATTGTTGTTTTTTTTTTTTATTAATGATTCCATGTCAAGCATATTTAAAGCACGTTTCGATCCAGGGTGTTGTCAACTGTCAGATGAAAAAAAATGTGTTAAAAGTTGACGCATGCGCTATTAGTTGTTTCGTACGTAAACATAACATAAACTTCACGCTTTCATTATGTAGCTCTTATGTCAATACATAAACGTAAGAACTACGTAAGAGTATTGTGAACACGGGCATTGAAATACAGTAGTTCAACTTCACGTTTATGTTTATGGCTTCGTACTCCTTACGTTCACGCACATTGTGAATTGGCACTTATCTTTCGCATATTTTTCTCGATCGTAGCATCTCTGGCGGAGCAAATAATAACTAAATACTGCTTCACTAATGGTCAGTTGCACCACCGTCACTTAACTTTAAGGGAGGAATGATAACCGTAGTAACAATTGTCCATACAATAGTTGCCATAGATATTAAACTCTACTTAAAGTAAAATGACGGTGGTGCAACTGGACATTAGAGTCAACCCTCACCATAATAGTAGTGAGACTAGTGTCAAGACCTGTGTATAAGATTGTGGTATACATTATAACGACTTATTGGGAAACTAAATCAATAGTGTGAAGACTATCTAAGATACTCTGCATTTACGTTAATAGATTTTTTTTAAAACAATTGTAAGGTTTAAAATGTGAAAATAGTTGAAGGAGCGAGATCACGAAATTTTAAGCTTGTACCATACAACTTATAAGTATTAAAAAAAAAATTTCATTCTAAACTAATTTTTTTCTGCTTAGTTGGTATAGACTGCAAACAAAAATATGACATTATCATTAACAATGATAATATATCGACAAAAATTACTGAAAGTTCTGGAAAAAATATAGATAAAAATCAAAAAGATATTACAGATTACTTCAAGAAAACAAAAAATTTATCAGATATCAAAGAAAAGAAAAAATCTATTCCAAAAAATGTGAAAACAAATGCTATTGATACATATTTTTCTAAAAAGAAGAAAAATGAAAGCATCAAGAAATCCAGCTTAGGGTATTTGATTCCAGAAAGCAATGGAAAATATAAATCTAATGCAAATGTGGCTTCTAAATTGCTAAATAACAAAAATATAGCAGAAAAACAAAATTTAATCCAAAATAACATAGAAAATAATAGCACTATATCAAAAAATTCTTCCAATGATGTTATTTCACAATCTGGTCGTGTGCCAAATGAAATTTCACAAAGCAAAAAAAAATTAAATATCTTACCTGCTATACCAAATAGTTTTGATAGTTCCCTAGATAGTTTAAAAACATTTATGGGTCATCAAACCTCTCATAGTATGTTGAAGAACAAAGACAATATTCCAAACTCAGTTTTTGGACAAGAAAGAAACTATTATATCCCCAGTGATAATAATGAAAATAAATCTCTTCCGGATTCTTTGAAAAATCCGTCTGATCCCTATAGCTACGAATATCCTTCAAATACTAAAGCTAATGATTCAATGCTGAATAGAGAAAAAAATTATTCA
This sequence comes from Dromius quadrimaculatus, assembly GCA_963989225.1. Taxonomy (NCBI): domain Eukaryota; kingdom Metazoa; phylum Arthropoda; class Insecta; order Coleoptera; family Carabidae; genus Dromius; species Dromius quadrimaculatus. The sequence continues at coordinate 51,825,794 of OZ022325.1, read as the reverse complement.
AGAAAAAGTACTGAAAGAAATAATCTGAATAATTTCGTTCCTAATGAAATCGATTTTATTTCGAATAAAAATATTGCAGGCGATTTTCTGGAGAAATCTTTTTCTGTTTGTAATATAGATAAAAATGCCCCAGAACATATGGAAACTATATTGGATAATGCAAATGAGACTCCAAATCAAGAAAATATGGAAAACTCCAAGAATACTGTCACTTTTGATGAAAATTTATATTTGTATGCTTATTCTCCAGATGAGAATGTAGAAAATACAAACTGTTTCAATGTTAATTTTGAATTAGAGAACTTAGAAGGAAATACTGACAAAGATGAAAATATAAAATCTTCTCAAAATATGCAGCCATATATGGAAGTATTTAACAAATATTTGCCAACTAATGAGAAGAGTAATAAATTATCGCTACAAAATTATTCAAAAAAAACGAGTGTAAGTTTCATTTCAGCTTATAGTCCAAGAACCAATTGTGAAAACTCGAGTCGATAAGACTTACAGGGTAGATTTTGAGTTAATGATAAAATTATTTTGGGCCTTAGCGGAATTTGATATGTAATTTTTTCTTTCCCTACTTGCGTGCCATATATCGCATACCAATTAAACCATTAGACTTATACTTTGAAGTTACCACCAGAGTATAGTGTTCAAAATTGTGTGTGAATGCTTATCAAAATATATTTTTGTCCCATATTAAATTATATCGTCTGTTGCAAGTCATGGGTACAAAATATTTTTTTTTGTGTTTAAATTATATCTGAATAGATATTTATACTCATCCAGGTATTTTTGCCACATCAAAACTTGTCGAAAAACAGGCATAAACAAAAAAATAATTCAAGAAACTTTTGAAATTTTGAAAATTTATTATTATACTCATGTTTACTCACTACCATCTATTATATTGTAACGAATTTAAGTCTGTAAATTAGTCATTTTGGCTTTACTGGTTCTTAGAATTACTGTGGAAATATTTTACATCGAGAAATAGAAGCGAATATATTTGTTTTCCAGAAAATTACTGGTACCTTCTAGCGTTTTCTAGAAAAGCCTGGACGTTTGCGGGAAAATGTAGTGGGGAGAGACCTACGGTATATATTCGCTGACTAAGCGAGGAGCATTATTGATTTTGGTCAGAGACCTTATAGTATGGACTGCTTGTGGTGGAAATAAATTGTGTTGTTTAAAATAAATCAATATTGACATAAATAATTAAAGTTAAGTTATAGTGTAGTGTGATAATCTTTAGTTTAAATTAGAATTAGTTATTAAAAATAGTGTTAGTTATCTAAATTATTATTTTAATAAATCATAAAAATAAATAGTAGTGTTTAGTAATTTTTGCTCCCTGAATTAAAATAAATAACGTTACATTTCATCTAGTTTACTTATTTGTTTTCACTATTACGCGTTCCGTAGCAAACCTACCAACCACTATTACTTACTATCCAATTCGACTCAGAATAATGACAGCAATGTTTATGTCACATTTGACTTTTGAGTCTTGATACGATATTGTTCAATTAATGGCCAATAGTTGCCATAGATATTAAACTCCACTTAAAGTTAAGTGACGATGGTGCAATTGGCCATAAGCGACACAAAATTTAAGGGACAACTTTTTCTACTATAGACAGTGCCTTTTTTTTCAAAAATTTCAAAAAAATTGTGTAATTAACAATCATATCTTTCTTACAATAAATTTTCATGATGGAAGGCAAATTATATGGGCAGAAGCGATTTTAAGAATCACAATATTTTTGTACTATGTTTATATTTGGAAGCTTTTTTTTACGGTCTGTAATAGATTATCAAATTTTGATACGTACAATGATGTATAAGTTTATAATCTTTGAAATGAGATAAAAAAAAGTCTGTTGGTATAATTGGTATGCAAAATATGGCATAAAAATAAAAACTTTTACATCAACATCCGTTCAGGCATAAAATGATCTTTATCATTAATTAATACTATATGTTCCTTTAAAGACATTTTATCCTAAAGTTCTATCGACTCGATTTCTTACGGTCATCTATCACTAATATTATTTGCTATCGCACGTTGAACTGCAATTCTATCTTTTTTTTAATATATAATCGCTCAATAAGTATTTTGTATTATGTATCATATTATTATATATCCTCACTTAAGGTGTCCACACACTTAAGTTAGGAGATGCGACGCAAAGCGACGAATTTTTGTCGTGAAGCAACGTGACCTGAAGTGACGCGACATGGCACAAATAGTCCGAGAGGCATTCGAGTAACGTTTGTCGTGTGGCATCGCATTGATGTATGGGGTACAGGCAAAGTGAGCTGATAAATCCATCGTCTGCGTGTTTACTCAATTGCTGTCGATAATTATCGGAGCACAAGTTTTTCACGTCCTTCATTTACTTGCTTCTCACGTAGGGTTGCCATTCGTCCCGATACGGCAGAACATGTCACCTTTATCAAGAGTAGTGTCTCGACGTCCCAGCTATCTATTAAATGTCTCGATAATCGTCGAAAAGGTGTGATTTGTGAATATGTTTGTAGTACTCCTGGCCATAACGCAACTGTGGAAAGTGTGCTTTCATTAATGTCTTTGCAGTGGACAGATGGAAGAAATCATCTGGAAGTGGACACTGTGATTCTTCAGTATAAAGTTAACTATATACCTAAGTTGTGAAGATTTCCAGACATTTTTAGAAGGCAATCGGGAATTATTGTCCCAAGTGAAATCATCAGATAAATACAAAAAATAATAATTATCTATATCTTACTAATAAAAAACAAATAACGCGAAAATTAGTCTATCAATTTTTATCAGTTTCACCTATAAATATTTTCCTTCACCAAAATGTCCGGAGCGACTCTTAGGAAAATGTGGCAGCCCTATCCTCACGTCAAATTGTACATTGTCTGATGTATAACTTTGTGTGCGAAGAATAGTAAAAAATCATTGAAAAATTTTACCACGTATCCAATTGTTAAAAAATTAGAGTGAAACGTATTTGCAAGTAGATTAGTTTAATAATTTAGAAAATTTTTAGCGCACATCCTTGTCAATTGAAATGCCATTTCAATTTTTGCCTGAAACCTTCTGCGGCATAGTAGATGCCAGTGTGCAAAAATTTGCTTCATATGTCACCAGAAGCTCAAATTTCATCGTTTTAGATTTTTTTTTACTTAAATCATCTGCAGCGTGATATTTGACAGTATACAAAATTTGGTAATAACCAGTGATTCAAGCTTAGACTAAGGATTCAGGAGAGATAATTGGATAAGTTTCGCTCTAATAATGATTATTCATTAGAAATGCTAGAATTTTTTTTTTGTAGTCACTGATCTAGCAAAGAAATTTGCTTAAATAATGTCTCATAGCATTTGATACAATTTTCAGGTGTCCCAAGGAGATTTTGGAAGTTTTTCTCAGAATCTAGCCGAAAAATTCCCCTATGTAAGCCTTATTCTGATTTTGAACTCAAATATTGAATAAATAATTGAATTAAATTTACAGCTATCACACAACTCAAGAAATTTTTCTCAGAATTCTATTTTACCGAAAAATAACTTGTTTGCTGAAGAAATAAATCTAATCGACAAGAACAGATTAAGTCATTGTTCTAAAAAAAACACAGCAGTCAAAACTGTGCTAAGTCAATTTAAATATACTCAATCGAGAAAAATAAACCATTGTAAACCATCAATCAGAAAATGTTCAAAAAGACCGAAAAAGGCACTCACTCAAGCTAATGGAAAATGTTTCATAAATTCACAAATATCTCTGAGCACTGTATTAGATAGTTCTCAAAATTCAAGAACATCTTACTCTAAAAGTGACATTACTGAAGTTGAATTACAAAAATTCAGACAATATCGAGTAAATAACCCTTTTGAAAACAAGAATACATCTAGCGAAAATAAAAATAAAGAACTGAAACTAATAAATCAATTTCGTGATGTTTATCCTATTGAATTTTGTACCACAGTTCTTGAAAATAGAGACAAAAATGGAAACATTAATACTGAATATGAAAATATAACAATCGAAAATAATGATTTCCCTGAAATGTCGTTCGAAGATTCAGTAGTTTCTGAAAATAATGAAATTAATATGGATAAAAATATTGAAAAGCCAAGTTTTCCGGAAAATTTTAACGACTTTGCGAAAAATTCGGTGGAAAAGTTGAAAAAATCGACTCTAGTAAATGAATATTTCAATTACGATATCGGGTAAGTATTCTTCAACATAATTTGAAATATCCTAGTTGCGTAAGATATGAGGCCAAAACGTATGTTGTAGACTCGATTCACGGTACAGTCTCGGTCCGTTTTAGGTCCGATAATATTTATGTAAAATGTAGCCATATGCCAAATTGCCAGCTACTGTCGTTCATGGTATGCTGTCGGTTTGGTTTTACGAGGTTTCAAGTCTTTACATTTTTCATAGCACCGAAAAAAAACTTAGATAGGCAATATTTGAGTCGCAGTTTTTTGCATACAATCTATGCAACCGAACACGTTCTTTAAAAATATGTCTGCGGAAGTTTGGCGAGGTGTCGCTAGGGTTGCCACCATTTCTTCGGCGATATATAGTATTTTCGAGAATGAGCTATAAAAAATATAGTACACCTTAAAAAAATATAGTATCTTATAGGAAATCAAAAACTAGACACAGATATATTCGTTATTCATTCATTTTCATAGAAATCATATTTTTTGTATTTTTTAACATTTTTTAACAATTTTTTGTCTGATATAAAAGTATCATAATAGTTATTTGTGTATCAAGTTTGTGAAGGATATCGTTTTTGGTCGAATCTGTTGTTTGCGTAGCTGAGGCTGCAATTCATGTGAGACCAAAAAAGAACTGTAGGCTGAGGTGCACACAACGTTTTTTAGGCGATCATCACGAAATAATTCAAGATCATAAAATTGAATCTATTCATTCCTAAAGCATTGCAATCGCAAACCTTAGTTGCCTATGAAATTGTTTCATTTTATTGTCTTCTATCCAAGTATCAATTTCTCAAATTGTACGAATTATAAAGTTGATGGAAGAATATAATATGTATTTCGGCGAAAACTGTTTCTAAAAGAGTTCATCAAGCAGCCCATATAGGCAGGTATAAAGTGTTTATGAAATGTTTTCTTGACAGACCAGTCCCTAAAAACTAATATTTGGCAGATCAGCCCGAAAAAGTGAAATTTGACAGATGTGTACCAAAAAGTGAAACTTCATGGCCGCAACAGGAGCCATAGAAACACCTTTTTTATGATCGCCTAAAAATACTTTATTGCATTCAATTTTCAAATTAATGTGAATCAGAAACTCATTTTTTATTAATGAGATACTATTTCTGTTTCTTTCTCCTCGTCATTTCGAATTTATAACCGAAAATATCCTTTCTATGAGGCGCGTTAATAAATTTTTAAAATGAAGGATTTGTTTATTAGAGTTCGGTGGTGAAAATATAGTATTTTTGCGTACTATATATTTCTTAAATAGTACATAGTACGCAGACTCAAAATATAGTACAATACTATATATTATAGTGTCGCCCATCTATATATTGATATTGTGGATCTCTAGCTGCCACCATCTCCACTAGGACCTGATGAGGCTGATTCCCCCTTGAATCGCCTTCATTGTGACCGGGAGCCCGTGACAACATCATTGTATCATCTTATTCACTGCCATATTAATAGAATTAGTTATTTTAATCGATGTAATAATCCCAAAGTCGTTCAGCGGGACATACATCAAAGTGGCAGTCAAATTTCAGTGGATCAGTATTCTCTTTCGACGCTCTCTGAAAGCTATCGACCGCTCGGTACTAGACATTAGTGCTTTTTTGGAATCACAAACGTATTTGCAATTTTCTAGTCTAGTCGAGAAGTGAGTTTCCTGAAAAAAATAGTTCTTAGAATACAAAAAAATATGAGCAATAGCTCATTCGATCCGGAAAAGATTCAAAAAAAGATGTTTTCAAAATTTTTTTCACCAACAAAAATTGCAATTGCTATGAACAAAAAATTAAAACAAAAAAAACTCGCCAAGTTTTTTGCAATAACTCAAGACCTATGAGTGATAGTGGAACTCGAAAAAAAGATTCTTGAAAAGGAAAAAATTTCCAATGAAAAATTTGTACTTTCTAATTGACCATTAGTCTTGAACCTCCATAGTGGTTGTTCGTTGCAAAATTTTATATATATTTTTCGATTTATAAAAACCAACCTGTTACCCGCGGTTTCACTCCCATATATATGTACTTTTTAGAACCGATTAAAACTATATATAGTAATAGTCCGTGAGACAGGGCATACATTTTTCGTTGATTACCGCTCACTTGAAACTTCGTGAGTGACTTCATTGTGATGAGTCCGACAGCTTTCACATTTGACGAAATTCTTGATTTGGGGGCGTTTTTCAGCGAGAGCTAATTGAACATGTCAATTTCATGAAGCCTTGGAAATGTATTACCGTCATATTGATGTTTACACTAATCGAAAGATTTTTTGATTATAAAATGAAAAATAATATTGTCCAACATGAATATTGGGGGCCAGTGGTGAGTCCGACAAGCCGCACTTGTCAAAAGTTCGTTGGTATGAAAACGGATTACCGCTAGTCTGAGACTTTGAGGACGTGTTCAATCATTTTTTTTCTAAGATTTGGTCATTTTGTCCGACAAATTTTCGGGGGCGTTTTCTCAGTCCGACACTGAAAACGTGTCAGGATTATAACAGTTCCTTCATCAATGACCGCTCATCTCTATGTTTTTTATTTTCCATTCAAATAGTGTCTAGAACATTATTGTATACATTTAAGTGGGGCAATACTTCAGAAAATCAAAAATATGTTGTATGAATGCGGCTGCGTTCATAGGCATATACATATATGAAATGCAAATCAAGTCAGTATGATTATTGATTGTAAATCACAAAAAACAGGCTTGTCCACCAATATATTAATATTATTTTGGGATCAAATGTGTGATATAAAGTCAGTATACCGTGATAATCATCTCAAATATCATTCAAATTTACCTTCAACTGTGATATCTATATATTAATACATCAAGAGCAAACTTTCGACCTCTTTTTGAGCATATTGCATGCACAGAGGAGTGAGATTTGGCATACTCAAAATTTATATGGAGAAGATGTGCAGAAAGCGAAAATTATATACAGATGTTATATTAATACGTGAAGAGGAAGCTTTGTTTCCCTTTTCAAGCATATTGCACGCACAAAAAATTTGATATTTGGCATACTTGAAGTATATATGATCGAGTGCAGAAAGCTGAAAATATATACGGGTGTCCCATTTTAATTTTACGACGTGAAGAGAAAACATTGTACCGCGCACACGAGGTGATGTGAAACTTGGCTTACTTGAAGTCTGTGTGGAGAATGTGAGATATGTCATATTTGAAGTATATCTGGAGAAATATGTACCGAATGGGAGAATGGCTGAAAAAAAAATTCAAAAGATTTTTCTTCCCTTCCTATAGTCGGGGGAGGAAGTCACTTTGAAATCTTGAATGGGAGCCACAAATCCTAATTTTAGATTAGAATGGAACATCGAATACCAATTTAATTCTACTAGGAACCCCCGGAGATGGAAGATTAAAGTGAGTAACGTTCCAACTTAGCGACATAATAATATATTTCTTTTTCTATTTTCTACTTTACTTTTTTTCAATTATTTTGTTGATGAATTATTCATTACTAGCTTATAAACAACGTCCATTACTTATCTCTTGATATTAAATATGTCAAAAACTGAGTTATATATGTGCGAGCGTTTTCTTGTCGGACTGACGATAAGAACCAATATTTCTGTCGGACAATATGTTTTTTGGACAGATAATATGTTTACAAATTATGACTGTTTTGGTCCGACAAGCGGTCATTGATGAAGGAACTGTTATAATCCTGACACGTTTTCAGTGTCGGACTGAGAAAACGCCCCCGAAAATTTGTCGGACAAAATGACCAAATCTTGGAAAAAAAATAATTGAATACATTCTCAAAGTCTCAGACTAGCGGTAATCCGTTTTCATACCAACGTACTTTTGACAAGTGCGGCTTATCGGACTCACCACTAGCCCCCAATATTCATGTCAGACAATATTATTTTTCATTTTATGATCAAAAAATCTTTCGATTAGTGTACACATCAATATGTTTGTAATATATTTCCAAGGCTTCATGAAATTGACATGTTCAATTAGCTCTCGCTGAAAAACGCCCCCAAATCAAGAATTTCGTCAAATGTGAAAGCTGTCGTACTCATCACAATGAAGTCACTCACGAAGTTTCAAGTGAGCGGTAATCAACGGAAAATTTATGCCCTGTCTCACGGACTATAATTGATCGCAGTACCCGATCAAATAAAGTGCTTTAGATATTTTTGACCTCTTCAAATTTTGGGTTAATCAATCCAATTGACTTATCCTTAAATTAAAATTGAATAATTGACAATAGCACCTAGGCTAACCGTACTCTGCCCTCCACGGGCTCTGTCTGCGGTAGTCCTATGCTATAGAATTTTTTCTGTTGTACTATTCTAAGGTTAACCGATCCAATTGATTCTCTCATATAAATATAATAATGCTCGCGGAAAATATTGTTTTTCACACAAATATTTTGGATTGCTTTGCTCGATGATAAATTTTAGAAAATTCTCACTTAGTGGATATCCATATCATTATGAAATGCAGTGTCAGAATTTCAGCCCATCAAATCTAGCGGTTCGATGTGTGTGTTGTCTGTCAGAAACTGAGTATTCAGATAAATTAATCTAGAACTGCATAAAGACATAAAAAAATTCACTATGAACTCTCTAACCCACTTTTTAAGATATCAATTGAAAGAAATATTTGCACTGCAGCGCGAATTATACTTTGATGGTACTATGTCGTGAACTTTCACGCAAATGCCAACCACAACTATTCAAAGTTTCTACTCAATAGTATGAACGATGCGCGAACGAACAGTTATCCGATACGACTGGCGCGTCGCCTACTCCGTTAATATTGTTCTATCAAAAACTCTCACGTAGCAGTCAATAAGCACTGTACAAAATTTCTATTCAATTGGATGTATGATACGCGAACGAACAAATACGACTCGTACGACTTATTGTTTCTTGATAGTTGCATGTCAGAGATGCTAACAACAAATGCAGAAAGTTTCAACATAATTGATGAAGACGCTTCGGACGTTAGACTGGACATACAAAGGGGCAAACTGTCAGACAGACGGAAAATTATAAAACTCGTGTTTAGCTTCTTGTATCCTGTAAATAACCGTATGATATTGAGAATAATTCTCCCTTGCGGAATCTCAGACAGATAATAAAATATTATATATTTATATGGATTAATTAAAAGAAATATTCACATTGCAGCGCGGGTTGATTGAATTACTGGTAAAAATAAATATTTGCCAAAAGATAGATTCAGAGAAATCTCTATTATTTTTCAAAGGCTATTAAGTATTGAATTCCATTCAATAGAGCTTAGAGATCATTCTGTGTAGCGATATTACATTATATTATATAATATTAATTAATTATATTTTAGCTTTGAAGAATTCTTGATGGGGCCTTTGAACGGTAATGATTCTAACAGTGACAATGAAAGTTCTGTCCAAAATGAAGAAGAAAGTATTAGATCTAATAATCAAGTCAAAAATGAAGAAAATATTTTATTAGAGAAATCAATTTTTTGTCCACAAAATAATATTTCAAATATTGCTGAATGTGGAACTCCAGAGAACATGACTTTCTACTCACAAGATTTTCCTGTTTTAGAAGATATAACTTTACGGTCTTTGGAGTTTCCTCTTTTTGAGAATGAAACATTTTCTTCTGCGAATTTGGATTTGAAAAATATGAAAAACAAAACACGTTCTTCTTCTGGAACAATTATCAATAAAAATTTATGTACCGAAGAACTACAAAATATAAGTTTTGATTCAAATCTGATTACAAACGAAAATAATGGAGTGTATGAAAATTATATGAATTCAGATATTTCTGTTGGAAATCTAAGTTTTGAGCAAGAAACAGTTTTACATAATTCCGAAAACTCAGATTCAAGTTCTCAAAATGAAAAAAGCAACATAAAGATTGAAAACAGATTCAAAATATTTGAACAATATTACAATAAACCGATGTTTACAAAAAAAAATCTACATTGCACCCAAGCATCTAATATTTATCCTATAAAAAGACAAAAACTAAGCGCTTCTTCGCAATCATCTCTTTTTGGTCTTTCGGAAGATAGAATTTTTTCCGAAAGATCTTTCAAAAATGATGCTTTTGTAAATATGAAGCCCTTGAAACAGATTATGACAAGTTATGGTAATCAGGACAATAGAATATCTCTTCCAAAAAATCATAATAAATGTTCTAATGCTGAGCCTGACAACAAAATTGTTAGAGAGACAACTTATGATTATACCGTAACAATATATGAAAGAAAAGAGGAACGATATAGCTAATTATAATTATTCGAGTAAAATCTAGGAAATATCGAGAAAATGTTTTTCTCTAATATTAAAATTTAGATTATTAAAATGAAAATACTCATATTTACCATTAGACTTATCATCATATTACATAATTTTGTTGATAATAAAAGTATGAAAATTTGAATATTCAATAATTATTTTACGTTAATCAACTAACAAAATAGAAAATTTGTAAAATTTTAATAAAGGAAATTGTATTTGGAAATAATTTTAAAACTGCTTTCTCGTGGAACTTTAAGTGCCAATTCACAATGTACGTAAACGTAAGGACTACGTAACCGTAAACATAAACGTTGAGTTGAACTACCGTATTTCAATTTCAATGCCCGTGTTTCTGTTTACAATACTCTTACGTATTTCTTACGTTTATGTATTGACATAAGAGCTACGTAATGAAAACGTAAAGTTGAAATAAATTCAATTTTATGTTATGTTCACGTACGAAAAAATTAATAGAGCATGCGTCAACTTTATCTGACAATTGAAAACACCCTGGATGGAAACGCGCTTTAAGTATGATTGACATAGAATTATTAATAAAAAAAAAACAACAATTTCTTCTTCGTCTTAATATTTCTCTCGTTGGCGTCTTTTATAACGCAGTTTCAATAATAATGAAACAATCTTTTTCAGACATCATACAATAAAACAAAACAAAATAAGCTCCAAACTAATAAAAGTGAAACCAAAGAAAAACATTAAACCCGAAACAGAATCGAAATCCACAGAATATTTGAAAATGACAGTCAGAGAAACCAATACAACACATCAATAACATTTTATAACCATTTTGTACCAACGTAAAATGAAAAAAACACTTAATTTTAATATTTTATGTTACAATCACTGTGAACGTACATAATTTCTTACGTTTATGTTTTTACGTACTCCTTATGTTTACGCACATTGTGAATTCGCACTAACAAATAAATAAAATTTCAAACAAATGTTAGTATTTTAAAATCTGAAATATATGTGAACAATAAATAAACATCTCTTTACTTGTTCATAGAAACTCCAGGACTGCATATTTTTTTTTTATTTATATAGAGCAAATAGAATTTATAGTTGACGCCTTTCACTCAACTTGACAGCAAATATTTCAGTTACTATTGAATATTAGTCTAGACTATAAAGGTTGACGGATGAATATAATACCTATGTATTTCGGCGAAAACTGTTTCTTAAAGAGTTCATCAAGCAGCTCATAAAGGTAGGTATAAAGTTTTTATGAAGTAGTTTTTGACAGATCAGTCCCAAAAAAGTAATATTTGATAGATCAGTCCCAAAAAGTAAAATCTGACAGATGTGTACCAAAAAGTGAAACTTCCAACAGCCGTTCAAGAAGTCTTTCAGTAGCAGCAGAATCAGAGCCCAATAATCTTCCAAGAAGTTCTACAGCAGCAGCAGAACCAGAATCCAACAACTGTCCAAGAAGTCCTCCAGTAGCAGCAGAACCAAAGCCCAATAACCGTCCAAGAAGTCGTCCAGCAGCAGCAGAACCAGAGCCCAGCAGCCGTCCAAGAAGTCCTCCAGTAACTGCAGCAGCTACACATCAGTAGCAATTGTTCCAGGCCCCAATTCAACTCAACTTTAAAGAAGTCAACTGACTAAATTTGCCCACCGCTTGCAAAGTTTAAGTAAGTTAATTTTTTTATAAATTTTCTAAATTGTAATGATTATTTTCTTGTTTCAGTTGCAGTGAGCGAAGAAGCCACTTTTCTGGTCTAGGTTTCGCTGGGGTTTTCCTAGGCCTAAAGGGAGAATTCCCGAAGAAGAGTTCGTCTCTTTCCCCTTAGTCACTGCCTGGGGGCGAACAAGGCTTACAACATCGCAACAGCATCGCGAACAAGACTTCCAACATCAGAACACCATCGAGTATTCAACAATTAATCTTCGAACCTTTGTACCCTTTCCTTATTCCCAAAATAAAATCATTCCCACAAAATTTATAGTCGTTTTATTTCTAAAACCAATTTTTATTGTTTTCAGGAGTAGTTAATTGTTAAATAGTTTCTAGAATGAATTAAATTCGTTAATAACTTGTATGTTTTATTTTTAAAGTAAATACAAAGTTCAGAATCTTATTTTTACTATTTTAAACATTCAAAAATATCAAAATAAGGTATTTAAAATGCTCTGCAATAAATAAACATGCCAAATGTCCCTATTTTTTCTATTTAAAAATTTAAGTTCAAAAACGTGCTAGGTGCTGCCATCTCATACTAACTAAATAAACTAGCGCCTATTCAAAAATGTGTTGATTGCTGACATATGAGCTTTTATACATTATTTTTGATCAAAATATACCCTTTATTAAAATAAAACAAGTATAAATATTAGTTCAAAATCATTATTTACGTAATGACTCGAGATTTATTCAGATAAATACCGGCAAGCGACGCGTCGATTGCCGGTTAAATCTGACAGCCTGCTGACAGCCCTGACAGCTCCCCGCTAAAGAGGTATGAAATAAAATTACTGTTATTGACTTGCTACAAAATATATTTTAATATAAATTTTGATCTATAAAATCAAAATATGCAAAAATTAACTCAAATTTGTCAACAGTTTTCCAAAAATAAGCCCTTTATTAGAAATTTATTTATAAATTTGCGGTTATCTGTTGGGCAGGTAAAAGCATGACCAAATTCTCGTTGCATTATTTTACCCTCTATTATTTGTGGGTTTGATCGATAGAGGACTGGATGCAATTTTGAAACAAATAACATTATATAAACTTTCTATTAAAAATCAAATCATAAATATAAAATCATTTATTTAAGAAATATAAGCTCTATAGTAGAAATTGACGTTTAATACTACGGTTATCTGTTGAGCAGTTATGTTGTATGACCTCATTACTTGTTAGTTCACGAAAATCAAAGAGATGGCAGCATGTACCTCGTTTTGAGAAATTCTAAAGTAATTTTATTTTCTTGTGACTAAAAGGCAAATTATTTTGGAAATACTTAATTATAATTGTGTATCGATTAAGCATAAAATAAATTTTGTATTTAGTACCAGCCCAATAAGGGCTTTAAAAATATTATGACTTTTCGTTTCCTGCACTCATTTTCGAGTAATTGGTTCATAATCTATGAAATAGTTTCAAGTTAGGTCATACTATTTTTGAAAATTAGTTAGGATACTTCATGTATGTTTTTTTGATTAGTGCCCGCGTTCACTTGGAATTATTAATTTGTGAAAAGATGATTTCTGACGTAACGAGAGTACTAATCAAAAAATAGGAAATAAAGCGCCTCATTTATTTTTTGAAAATAATGTGAGTTTACTTAAAACTTTTTTTTGGTTGTCGTACTCATTTTTGAGTAAACTGTTGGTGCCAATTCACAATGAACGTAAACGTAAGGAGTACGTAACCGTAAACATAAACATAAAGTTGAACTGCTGTATTTCAATGCCCGTGTTCACAATGCTCTTACGTATTTCTTACGTTTACGTATTGACATAAGAGCTACGTAATGAAAACGTAAAGTTGAGATAAATTCAACTTTATGCTATGTTTACGTACGAAAAAACTGATAGCGCATGCGTCAACTTTAAACACATGTTTTCATCTGACTGTTGACAACACCCTGAATCGAAACATGCTTTAAATATGATTGACATAGAATTATTAATAAAAAAACCAACAATTTCTTCCTCGTCTTAATATTTCTCTCGTTGGCGACTTTTATAACGCAGTTTCAACCTGGTTTCAATAATAGTGAAACAATCGCAAGATCTTTATCAGACATCATACAATAAAACAAAACAAACTAAACTCCAAACGAATAAAAGTGAAACCAAATAAAAACATTAAACACGAAACAGAATCGAAATCAACAGAATATTTGAGAATGACAGTCAGAGAAACCAACACAATACATCAATAACCCTAATTTGTACCAACGTAAAATGAAAAAAAATACTTTATTTTAATATTTAACGTTACGACCATTGTGAACATACATAATTTCTTACGTTTATGTTTTTACGCACTCCTTATGTTTACGTACATTGTGAATTGGCATTTATAGACAGTTATTAGTTTACATTTCGTTACACAGGTGGCACCACGCAGCTCATTATGAATAATGAAAACTAAATATATTTTTTAGGCGATCATAACAAAAAAGATGTTTCCATGACTCCTTTTGCGGCCGTGAAGTCTCACTTTTTGGTACACATCTGTCAAATTTTAATTTTTGGGACTGATCTGTCAAACACTACCTTTTTGGGACTGATCTGTCAAAAACTACTTCATAAACATTTCATACTTACCTTTATGGGCTGCTTAATGAACTCTTTAAGATACAGTTTTCGCCGAAATACATATTATATTCCTCCGTCAACCTTAATATTCGTGCAATTCAAGAAATTGAAAAGCATTTTTCACAAATGTCACTTTGATAGAAAACAATAAAATAAAACAATTTCAACGGCAACTAAGATTCACAATTGCAATGTTTTAGAAATAAATGGATAAAATTTTGTGGTTTTGATCGCCTAAAAAACGTTGTGTGCACCTCGGCCTACAGTTCTTTTTTGGTCTCACCTGGATTGCAGCCTCAGCTGCGCGTCGGCCGCAAACAACAGATTCAACCAAAAAAGATAACCTTTACGGCCTTGATACACAAATAATTATTTTGGCCAAACGGCTGATTTTATCAATAAAAATTGTGAAGTACTTTTAATTTTATTTTTTAATGTCTACCAGATTAGCATTTTATTTTTTGGCTGTATTACATTTATGATTTATTTTAAAAATAAATAAAACAAATTAATCTTTTATTGAAGGATTTATTTTATTATTCATACAAAATGATTCTTATAATGAGTAATACTCTTTGGGCAAACGAAAAAAGGGTTTTCAATTTTTCAAAAACTTGCATTGCGGGTTGCTCGCCTATTTACTTATATTTAAATTTGAATTGACTAATGTAATAATCAAATATTATTTATTTTTGACTGAAAAAAAAATACAGGTTTTTAAAATAAATAAAATACATTTAATTTTGTGGAAAAGGTTTTATTTGGTAATTTTAAAATGAGTTACAGAACAAAAGGACCATTCTAAGCCTAACTATCCCTGAAAACAATAAAAATAGGTTTTAGAATTAAATACAACTGTAAATTTTGTGGGAATGATTTTATTCTGGGAATTAGGAAAGGGTACAAAGGTTCGAAGATTAATTGTTGATTACTCGATGCTGTTGTCTTGTTGGAAGTCTTGTCCGCGATGCTGTTGCGTTGTTGTAAGCCTTGTTCGCCCCCAGGCACTGACTAAGGGGAAAGAGACGAACTCTTCTCCGGGAATTCTCCCTTTGGGCCTAGGAAAACCCCAGCGAAACCTAGACCAGAGAAGTGGCTTCTTCGCTCACTGCAACTGAAACAACAAAATAATTATTACAAGTCGGAAAATTTAAAAAGGAATTGAACTCACTTGAACTTTGCAAGCGACGGGCTAAATTAATCAATTGACTTCTTTGAAGTTGAGTTGAATCTGGGGCCTGGAACAGTTGCTACTGATATGTTGATCTGCTGCAGTTACTGGAGGACTTCTTGGACGGCTGCTGAGCTCTGGTTCTGCTGCTGCTGGAGGACTTCTTGGAAGATCATTGGGCTCTGGTTCTGCTGCTGTTGGAAGATTTCTTCGACGGCTGTTGGGATTTGGTTCTGCTGTTGCTGGAAGATTTCTTTCACGGCTGTTGAGATTTGGTTCTGCTGCTGCTGGAAGACTTCTTGAATGGCTGCTGGGCTTTGGTTCTGCTGCTGGGCTCTTATTCTGCTTCTGCGGTTTGATTTTGCTGCTGGGCTCTGGTTCCGCTGCTGGATGATCTAAAAACATAAAGAATACAAATAAATTAATAAATTGAAGATTATTATTTACGTGTTTACAGTGGTTAAAAACAATTACATAATGAGTAATATTATATTACCTAGCTGATGATGCGATGATGTTATGAAGATCCACGGCCGGCGACCTGAAACAGAAACTTAAAACAAATTTTGGTGAATCATATTCAACAAAACAAATATTGAGAGTTGATTTTGGCTGCTGGGCTCATCCTCAGCTCCTCCCACGATGTCCATTCCCTCGATGTCCAATCCCTCGATGTCCACCTCATCAGCTGGGCTCATCCTCAGCAAATGATCTGAAAAAATACAAATTAATTAGGAACCTGCGAAAAAGCAATACAAAATAGCTGAAAGAAAAATAGATTAGAACCTGAAAAGCAAAGTTTATTAGTCAACTTACGTTCTTTTCTTGATTTGTTGGAGGTGGTAATGATGAAATGAAGAAGCTGAAATAGAACTTTTTTTGATTAGTTGCATACATTCAACATTCGTTCAACATTCAAACGTGTTTCGTGTGTTGGTTTGTTTGTTGCGCGCTTATTTAACGGATCTAATTTTTTGTTTGAAGAGCTAGCTACGCGATGAGTGACTGCTGCCATACTACTTCGCGATTTAATTTTAAAAGTGCTCAGGTATATTATGCTACTGATTGACTCTACTTTACTACCCCAATGAGTGCCTGAGCGCTCAGACACCCAAGCACCGGTGTGCTCGTCGTTTGCAAAATAAAAAATACGTTGTTTGAATAAGTGGCCAATGCATATTCCGAGGCCCGCGATACCGCCTAATTACGCGATATGGTAACCTTAAGTATCGGTCTCAGCTAATGTTGTTTCTTGAACTTAATCAAGGACCCCCGCCAGCTACCATATTTTCCGACTTCCGATAGGTACATATCGAGAGTATGCCGTTACTCCCCAGTTAATTCGCTCGTTCGCCCTAGAACTCATTGCAAATCCACGCGGTGGTGTTCACCAGGGGGGGTGCCTCTCGTAGCGGTACCTACGTGTGCACCAATTCCCACGTTGGACCTTTCATTACAGGCCTTTGCAAAAAAACCAAGAGATTTTATTTATTTATTATATAATAAAAGCAAAGACTAACATCGCAAATCACATGCACCTAGTGCACACGCAATTGCGGAACCAAAATCCCAATTTACATATTTAAATACACAAAATTTTGATCTCTACGTTAATAAGCAAAATTCACAGCCCCAAATATACCACAAAGCACTGTTAAAATAGTTTTTAAACGCAGTTTACGAGAGCAAAGACGACGCAAATGCAGCTTCTACGAAGGCTGCGACAGCAGTGAACGAAACGAAATGAAACAGCAAACTTCAGAAATAAATTATACGAGTTAAGAAATATACTACGTTTTCCAATGTGTTAAAAAGAGATAGATATGCTAAAAGGAACTAGTATTATCAAAAATCGAACCGAAGTTCTAACGTGTTGTAACCATCAATTAGTACTTGATTGAATTAACTTGCTTCGACGAAGTAATTGAAAAAGAATCTTTAAAATAAAAATTTAAAAATATTGAAATAAAATTATTTGAAATATTGTAAAAGTATTGTAAATACAATAAATTATTATTAATAATAATTTTTTAAACATTATAAAATATAGTGAAGCAGAATTTGAGGAAAAAAAATTAAACAGTCTTTTTAGTGCAGAAATATTGCAAAATATTCATTAAATAGTATCAATATTATTATAAACAAATATAAATTGTTATTATTCAAAAGAGATAGAGATATTTCTCCTACGTCACACACCAGACAAGCTGAAACAATCGAAACAATTATCTCTTGATTAAGTTTGGTACTGCTTTTGAATAAAAATACAGCATTTTAAAATTATATTCCAAAAACTCAACGTATTGTAAAAAGCGATTCGCAAATTATATTTGAATATTTATTTATCTATATCCAGAGGCGGCTCTAGCATATTTACCGCCGGGATCCAAAGATATATAAATTGCATCCCTCCTACCTGCCTCACTTCATCATACTTTTCTTTTTTATAGATTTCAATCCCAATCCACAATCTACAATTTGAATCCCAATCCACAATCCACAAATTCAATCCCAATACACAATTTCAATCCCAACCCATAATCCACAATTTTAATCGCAATCCCAATTGAAAATCCATAATCACAATCATAATCCAAAATACACAATTTTAATCCCAATCCTGATTCACAGCCTGCAATTTCAATCCCAATCCAAAATCCAAAATCCACAATTCACAATCTCAATCCCAAATCAACAATCCCAATCCCAGTTGAAGATCCACAATCTTAATCCCAATCAAAAATCCACAATCCCAATCCCAATCCCAATCCAAAATCCAGAAACCCAATCTCAATCCAAAATCCATAATTCCAATCTCAATCCCTACCCAAAATTCAAAAACCCAATCCCAATCCCAATCCAAAATCCAAAGTCCAGCAACCCAATCCCAATCGAAAATCCACAATTCCAATCCCAATCCCAATCCAAAATCCCAATCCCAATCCCAATCCCAATCCAAAATCCACAATCCCAATCCGAAATCCCAATCCCAATCCCAGTTCAAAATCCAGAAGCCCAATCCCAATCCAAAATCCCAATCCCAATCCAAAATCCAAAAATCCAATCTCAATCCAAAATCCACAATCCCAATCTCAATCCAAAATCCAAATCCCAATCCCAATCCAAAATCCAGAAGCCCAATCCCAATCCAAAATCCACAATTTTAATCCCAATCCAAAATAGAATGGCGAATTATGGATTGTTGATTGTAATAAAATATTTTGTTGAAAAAATTGGCCTTATTTCTAAAGAATTATGTTCGGGGCCCAACTGCCGCCTTCAAGGACATGGCTCCGGGGTGCCGTGCACCCCCGCTTGAGACGCCTCTGGTTGCAATTCTTATAAAAGTTGATTCAATATCCTAACTATGATTTATGATGCTGGGTAATTTGTTGAAGAAACCCTATGATTGATAACTCTTTTATCATAATATCCAGACATGGGCATCTAAAATGTCACGTGAAGAACCCTTTTTTAGGACTCCGTTCCCAAAGGGTGTCAAACTGATCCTATTACTGGAGCTCCGCTGTCTGTCCGTTCGTCTATCCGTACCGTAATAGGTAGACTCTTGAGATTTCACAGAATATGTATTACTATGATCACTATGGCAACAAATAATAAAAATGAGGTAAATATAAGGGATCACCAAACAGATCTTCACGAATAACAACATATTACTTCAGCGCTTTTCTTTTTTTTTATCAACTAGATGATTTTCAAAAAAATGAGTAATATATGTATTGCTCGGGGGTACAGAACCTTCCGCGTGCTAGTTCGACTCGCACTTGGTCGACTTTTCACATTATATAATAATATAATTTTAACGTGGAATATGTAACATGTTCAAACAAAAGCTAGAGAAAACTTTTTCTTCAACACTATTTTAGAATTTGCATACTCCATAACCAGAAATTATGTTGGAATAGGGCACATTCCACACTTGTGTAAGAATATTTATTCTGTTACCGTGTAGAATCATTTCGACGAATCAGAAGCTGTTAGTTTTGGTGACTATGGTTACGTGTCAACAATTCAATTATTTTTATCTGGCTTTACGTTTGACATTTCATAATTTTCAAACTTTCTTCTGAAATATTGTTTCAAAACCTTGTTAAGGAAAGTATAGTCTATACTCTACAACATGTATTGGAATGGTCCTAATTCCATACGAGCGAAAGGTTTATAATCCAAGCCAAAGGCGAGGATTACGGTTCGCGAGTGTGGAATACGCCATTCCAATACTTGTTGTAGAATATACTATTCTATGATGTTTTCACAATCTTTTTGAATTCAGATATGGAAAATTTATTCTTTGGACATATATCAAAATCAAAATTTTACGCGTAAATGCTCATTCCTGATGATATGATCTCGAATTTCGATTTAATTGATGCCATCAGTTTTCAATGCACTATATCAATTAGAGAAAATTATTTAAAAAAATTCAAAGACAAGACTCTTGTCAAGACTCTCGACCAAGACAAGACTCGCTTCAAGTCTTGTTTTGTCAAGACCAAGACAAGACTATGTCCTGCAAGACTTACTCAAGACCAAGACAAGACTCAACTCAAGCCTTGTCTTGTCTTGTGGCAACACTACATAAAATTACGAAAAATTTTACAAATTTCAAATTTTCTCATATGGATTTCTAGAATTTTTTTTCAGGGAGATCTGCGGAATGTTGTGTTCGTTAATGCTCATATACAGCTCATATAGTTGGCAACACTGGGTAGTAGTCTTTGGTTTGAATCAGAGATGACAGCAGCAGACTCATATTTTGTAATTTGGTGAAATAGATTTTTCCACTGGAATACAGTTCTGAAATAATATCAGAATCACGGAAAATCATTGTTACACAAATGCCAATTTTACCCTATACTAAATTTATATTATTGACAAATTGAGGAATAAATTGTTGCAGTTTACCTACGCATCTGTCAGTGAAAGATTTTCCCCACGTGTTTCAATAAGATATCTTGATTTATAATTAAAAAGTGTGTGAATACGTACTATAATTATGAGTACAATTCTAGAAAAAATTGCAGCTATCGAAGCTGAGGTAAAATTATTGTAAATATGTTATTTCCTTGCATAACCTTATTTATTTTTATTAGATGGCTCGGACGCAAAAAAATAAAGCAACTGCAGGTCATCTAGGTCTCTTGAAAGCTCGATTAGCTAAATTGAGAAGAGAATTGATAAGTCCGAAAGGTGGTGGTGGTGCTACTGGAGAGGGATTCGATGTAGCAAAAACCGGCGATGCTAGAATAGGCTTTGTAGGTTTTCCATCTGTAGGGAAAAGTACTTTATTGAGTACTTTAGCTGGTGTTTACTCAGAAGTTGCAGCATATGAGTTTACAACCTTAACAACTGTTCCAGGGTGCATTAAATACAAAGGCGCAAAAATACAGGTAAACAAACTTTTAGTTATGGAATAATTCAAATTTATTATTTTTATGTAGTTGTTAGATCTTCCTGGTATTATCGAAGGTGCAAAAGACGGCAAAGGTCGTGGTAGACAAGTAATTGCTGTTGCACGTACGTGCAGTCTTATATTTATCGTCTTGGATGTTTTAAAGCCTTTGCAGCATAAGAAACTTATTGAGCACGAATTGGAAGGTTTTGGTCTTCGATTGAATAAACAACCACCTAATATAAATTTCAGAAGAAAAGACAAAGGTGGCATAAACTTAAATTGTATGGTAAGTAAAAAAAAATAAAATTGCATTCATTGAGGACTGCCGACAGAAGTAAAAATATAAAACTTTGAAATAACAGTGGTTTTGTTTTTTTGGATATCCAAATTAATTGTAGTATCAAATATTGGCATTTCATATTTCATTATTATTAGTTTGGTTTTCATATCTATTGGCACTCCGAGCAACAATTATATACATTTTTATATCGTTTATTTAATAATAAAAACATGATGGGCTGTACATAAATACAACTTAAATGACTGATTGATATACATATATATTATTTATACTTCAATTCAAATAATAATTTTGCTATGTTTCTTCATAGCATACTCTTTTAGATCCAACTGATCCAAGAACTTTACCTTCGAAAATATACAGTTGTTTAAAATACCTTTCAACTGATTGAAATGCATCACAAATACTATTCTACTAATGCAGGGGCCACACTTAAGTCTAATGCCATTAATTGAGGCATTCTGTGACAATTGATATATTGTCATTGACAATGTGTTTTTTGATAAGCAACGCCTCAATTAATGGCATTAGGCGTAAATGTGGCCCCAGCATTAATGCACTAAACTATTGTTAAAATTCACGTACATTGAACACATTTGAAAAATAAGAATAAAAGATACGGCCTCGCTGATCAACGCTTGTAGCATGTCGGTAACGCGAACGCATCCAAAATTTGTTTGTGTCTATAAAAGCTTTCACTTCAGAAAGGGAATTTAAAATCTACTTCGGTTTGAATTTCTATGTGAGATTTTTAATTTTTCTTGAAGAAAATGCAGAATACGGAGTAAAGTTGGGCAAGGTTTTTTTTTTTCTGAGATACGTATAACTTATAAAAAATGTTCAATATTTATTTATTTTATTTATAAATCAATCACCCATTTGTGGATGTGGCACACACGGATCATAAGGCAGTTACCAGATGTCAAATGTAGATATTCAGATTACAAGAGTGCACCACAGGGATGTTTTTAAGCTATGGTAATTGATTGTGATTTTTGACCCCTGTGTTTGATTCCGGCTATCCCGAATCGGCAGACAGAAATCAAACGCTTTCGGCTATCTGTGATTAGAACCATATCACATGGAATGTACTAATAATATATTGATTCTTATGGAAAACCAACGAATTCAAAATAATATCTATTTTATAGAGAAGTTTTCGTTATATACAATTTTCACTGTATGAACAAACTTGTAAAAATATTCAAATTTTGCACATATACATAGTTTTTTCATTGGTTGACCTCAACAACTCACTGTAATATTCGTGTGCTAAATTTTCGACCTACACTTAGTTTATGGCTTTCATAATTATTGGGTGATGAAACTGTAACGAGAAACCCATTTTCGTTTTTTAAAAAATATGTCCTGCCATTTTAATTTTAAAATGTATGAATTTAAATTCATAAATTCTTTTACGAAAATTGCTTATTTTTTATATTTTTGCTAAATGACTTTTAAATTTATCTAAATTGTAAACTTGCAGCACTGCTGAAGATGGTCAAGGTGTGGCCGATACAAATCTAAAATAAAAGTCTCCGAAAAAATTCAGCTTGATCGGGCTTTTTTCATAATTTGGATTTTTTAGTTCAATTTTATTGGACTAAATATTTCAAGCATTTCAACAGTTGACCCGTTGCAAAAAAACAAAATTGATATATTCCTCATTTGCATATTTGTTTGTTTTCGAATATGTACAATATTTAAATTAATATGATTATATTTTAAGGTCCCTCAATCTGAGCTAGACGCAGATACAGTGAAAACAATTTTATCTGAATATAAAATACATAATGCTGATATTACTTTGAGATATGATGCATCAAGTGATGATCTAATTGACATAGTCGAAGGAAATCGAATTTATGTTCCTTGTATTTATCTATTGAACAAAATAGGTGAATATATAATTTTCTTTTTGTTTCAAATCGATATTCTTCCAACCAGTTTTACATAATCAATAATTTATTGTATTTTAGATCAAATAAGTATCGAAGAACTTGATGTAATCTACAAAATACCACATTGCGTTCCGATTTCTGCACATCATCGATGGAATTTTGATGACTTACTTGAAAAAATGTGGGATTATTTAAAATTAGTTCGAATGTAAGACTTTTTTTAAAATTTTGTATTCATTTGTTTTTATGAAAGAAAATTTACAGTTATACAAAACCAAAAGGACAGCTTCCGGATTATAGTTCACCAATTGTTTTACATTCTGAGCATACAACAGTCGAAGATTTTTGCAATAAACTTCATAGAAGCATCGCGAAGGAATTCAAATAGTAAGTATTGATTTAGTTCTTTGTTATTATTTTGTTTAATAATAAGACAAGGTCTGGTTAATATTCAAAAAATCTCTTAATCTGTGTGACATATTTTTGGTGTATTAAAACTCATTACATCGGAAGGGACTACTTTCATTCACTTTGATCATTCACTTCAAATTGATTCACACTTTATTTTGATTAAACTTAATTTCAGCAATAAATGCTGAAGAGTTGGTTGAAACAACAAATTAATATATCTTTGCTTTTAAGTGCGTTAGTTTGGGGCTCATCCGTAAAGCACCAACCTCAAAAAGTGGGTAAGGATCATGTTCTCTGTGACGAAGACGTCGTGCAAATTGTCAAGAAGGTATGAAAGAAAGGTTCAATTGTACTAATTAAGTTTTTGCAAAAAATGATGACTAAAATGTACGTTGTTGATATTCGAAAATATATAATAATTATATTAATATATCTTGTGTTTATTACTACTATGTTAGATTATTTTGAAAAAAAATGTGTTTATGATCAGGAAATTGTAAGCAGAAGATAACATGGAAGAGAAACCTCGACATGCTTTGCATAATAAGCAAGAAGGACCATCGATATACTGCGGCTACGCGGTAAGTGCGTATTTTGGATTTTTGAATAAATTCTTTTATGTTCGACTGCATCATAATCATGTAGTTTATGGTTGCATTTAGTGCTCATAATATGCCACTTAATTGGACTAGGACTTTTACTTTATATAATTGGACGGAACTGTCATTGTCAAAAAAAATTTATACTTCTCTATCGTATTTATTCTTTTCTACACTTTCTGAAGTATCCATTTATTCTTTTCTATCGTATTTAATATCTTCTACACTTTCTGAAGTATCTATTTCTTCTATTAAATTGTATTTAATATTTTTTACATCTGCAAATAAACAGTAAAAAACAATTGTAACAATAGCAACACTAGCAAAGCACACCAAGTTATACTTATCGAATTTTTGTATAGGGAAATTAAGAAATATTTTTAAATGATATCCTGCGTCTTTAGAGCAGTCGAACATAAAGCTTTGTATGTAATTCGTACATAAACAAACTTTATAGACTCGCCTTCCTTATTAGACTCGCTCGCGCTGCTCGCTCGTCCATAACCAGCGGCTCGTCCAATAAAGTTCTATATTATATACTAATTACATAAATAGCTATTATGAGGTTATATGATTTTTGATGGTTTTTTTCTATTTTAAGGAGATTTTGGAACATTCTGTGTTGATATAAATCTTCATATTATAGATTTATTATGAAGAGAAGTTTTGTTTCACTAATGCGATAAAGAATTATTTTCTGTTTGGTTAGGTATTATTTGATTTTATAACACTTGATTATAATATAAAATATTTTTTTAGGCGATCATGACAAAAAAGGTGTTTTTATGGCTTCTTTTGCGGCCGTGAAGTTTCACTTTTTGGGACTCATCTGTCAAATTTTACTTTTTGGGACTGATCTGTCAAATATTACTTTTTGGGACTGATCTCTCAAAAAATATTTCATAAACACTTTATATTTACCTATATGGGCAGCGTGATGAGCTCTTTAACAAACAGTTTTCGCTTAAATAGTACATATATTCTTCCGTCAACCTCTGTAGTTCTTGCAATTCAAAAAATAAATACGCATTTTTTGTTAAATGTCAACTTGATAGATAAAAAGAAAATGAAACAATTTCAACGGCAACTAAGATTTACAATTGCAATGTTTTAGAAATAAATAGATAAAATGATGAGATTTTGAATTATTTTGTAATGATCGCCTAAAAAACGTTGTGTGCATCTCGGCCTACAGTTTTTTTTTGGTCTCACCTGAATTGCAGCCTCAGCTACGCTTCGGCCGCAAACAACAGATTCGACCAAAAAGATAACCTTTACGGCCTTGATACACAAATAACTATTAACTTTACTAAATTGAACTGAAAGTCCGGTCAAAAGATGATAGAAACTCTGATTCTTCCAAAAAGGTCCGTAATCTAGATTTTTTCATGTGAGAGTCTATTGAATACTATGCCATGTATTATTTTTAACACCAAACTGCTAGTTTTTTTTTTCTAATTTCTGTGTGCTTAACACTATTTTTGATACGTGTTCTATTTTGGGCTTCATTAATTACCATGGAAATGTTTTACATCTCTTTCAGTCTTTCTTATTCAATTATTGTAATATAACATACCTGCATTTGTCTTTATGATATTCTAGTGGAGCTTCTTTATAGTAATTAAGGTACCAAGGGTGTTAAATGGACAATAATGCCTGAGGTCAACAGTGTAAATATAATCAAACACAAAATCTCATCGTTCCACAGTTAATCGTTTTGGATTTACCCAAGAGATTCTAAGAATCTGTCAAGTGAAATGCGCTTTCAGCCAAGTCGGTTGATATGGAAACAGTAGGCCATTATTCTTATACTACAACATTCCTAAATATTGATTTTCAAAATTCTACGACTACCAACAGATCTGAATTTATGCACAAAATTAAAAAATAAATTCCTACTGAAGTGCACTTCCGGTTCAGTTTATTGCTATGAAAATACTAGGCAATCATTCAGATGCTACAGCAGACTGAAATACCAAATTTCAATCTTCTACACCTGATCGTTTCGAATTTATGCGAAAAATTCGAAAAGACTGTCAAGTAAAGTGCACTTCCGGCTCGGTGTATCTCAATAAAAATAGGATATGAACATCTAGACGGTATAATCGTCCTAAATACTGAATTCTAACAATCTACGTTCAATCGTTTTGGATTTATGCGGAAAATTCAAAAAATGTTTCGAATAAAGTGCTCTTCCGGCTTAGTCGATAACAATCACAATGCAAGGTGTATAACTAGATATTATAAAAGTGCCTAATACAAAATTTAAATATTCTACGACTGATTGTTTAGAATTTATGCGAAAAATTCAAAAAGTCTGTCATATAAAGTGTACTTCCGGCTCAGCCGATTGTTACAAAAATATCTATCTACTGAATAATCGGTACAGGTTTTCTTTTTGTGGAAATATCTTCGTTTTGGCATCTACAATGACTCATTTGCGTATTTACAACCTTTTACAAGATATCACGCGTAAAATGTGCGAGCTAACGTTGCATTGTTTCATAGCTTGTGGACATTACCATGACCTTGCATGTCTAAATGCTCTATTGGTTGTGATCCAATCGACATTTCGGAAACGGTTCTGGCAGTTGCGGATGAAACCCAAATTATTCATTTTGGTACAGTAAAAATAAAGATGAAATGAATTATTCTGATTAACTTTGACAATGCATTACGCCTATTGGGGATGCCATTAAAAAATAAAACCAGGGGTGGTGCGGAAAAGAATGCATAATTGCCCGTCGGTACACGTTGTACGAGTGGTATCTCGTTTACGGTTGTAGATTCGCAAATGAGTCATGATGCATTCTTTTTTGTAGAGAAAATTGTATGCTTCATTTTTACTTATGACCTCTAATGCTCTACTACCGTTAGAAAATGAGGTATTTGCGAAAAACTGGCTAAAAGCAAGGTTTTTGATCTTTAGTCCTCGATATTTCCTGAAGCTCCAGGAATCGACAATATAATTTCTGCACACGCATTGTACATGCCAAAACGAAGATATTACCGCAAAAAAACTGTACCGGTTATTCGGTAGATAAAACCTAAATTGACTGTACTATTTATCAAAATTATAGAGCATCAATATATGTGTTAAAGGAGCATCTAATTCCAACATTTAGATTAGTTGTTTTTGAATGTTTAGCCGTCCTCAGACACCGTCGCAAAATCCTATTACTGCTGCTATTCGGGACCCCCAAATGACGGATAAACCATTTCCAGCTTTTTACGAATTAGTGAACTATTAGATGAATTTGGAATTGACTTTATAAATTTTAAATTTGTCATTTGGATTTGGATTAACATATATTTTTCTTTTCTAATTTTCATGTCAAAAGTCGTGTTTGACAGTTAAAAACAAAAAAAAAGGGGTGTTCAAGAATTATGTATGATTTTTATACAAAAGGAAATTTATAGTCTAAAAACAGCTTTAAATATAAAAAAAATTATATATTAGATATAGATAGTATTAATAACATAGACACACATGCAAATTACAAATATTTTTATTATCTTTTGAAAATTTATTCGATATTGATCTACTGGCCTCATGTAATAAATCTAAATAAACATGGAAAATTTTAATAGAATAAACTAGACCTAATAGAATAATTGAGCAGATGGAATGATTACTTCATCTGATGCAGGCATAATAGAATAATCAGGCAGTTGATTCTTTTGTTATGTTATTAACATTTTTCTAACAACAAAATTATACGCTGAATATTCATACCATTTACTCAATACTTTTTCATTACTTTTGATACTAAAAAAAAATTTCACTACTTATTTGTTTTTTGTTAATCACATTTGTGTTGCTCCAGTAATGACTATAATTTAATTATTTACAAAATTAAGTCGTACTTATTGTGCATTTATGCCCGATTTCATGACCGGGAATTAGATTAACCTGGGATTAAGTGACGGGGAGTTAACCGAGTTTCGAATTATGTGTTTGATTAGTCAGTGATGACACAAATAATGCAGAAATTGATACTGTTACCAAGGAAATAAAGCCTTTAAACCGGATATATTCAACTCGCGATCGTGAAATCGGCCATTAAGGTTTTATGTACTGATAAATTACAGTCAGAGAAAGGGTACTCTTATAGCTATGGAAATAATGGGATTTGACGTTTAAATATAATTTCGTAACTTTCTCTTATATTATGTCTTCTCTTGTACTATAGTACCATATTTATCAATATTTATCTGATCTTAGATTGCATTAATATTCCTTTTCTATCCTCACAGTTATTATAATTAGAAAATTGAAAATCAGAGAATTGATATAAAAATATAAGAAAAATTATGTGTCAAATAAGATGAAAAGCAAATTAATGTTGCAATTTGTGAAAGTTCATGAGTCTTACAGATCTATAAATTCATAGGAAATAAAAAAACGCATCGAATTTTGTTGAATGATGAAAAAAAATCATTTAGATAGCAGTTTTATCTCTAATTTACAAATTAACTAGTCTTACAGATTTATAGGTTTGCGCAGTCGCGGTTATGAATTTGCTCCTTTCCTATCTAGTTCAATTTTTTTACTATTCCGTCCTTTATTCAACGATATAATATTATGTTACTTTGGTTCAGTATTACTTAAGAATTGAGACTTGTCTACATCGAAAAGATCTCTGTGCTTTTTATTTTTAGTTTACATTAAATTTCCTAAATAGAAAATTTGGATGTTTATGTAAAGTGAAAAAAAAATGCTAGTGTATTTTTGATTAATTTCGGTAGACCAAACATTTGTTATAAAACAAAGACTTAGGTAGATAAAATAATGACAAACTTCAATGGACGGAAGCCTATATGATCACAAAGAAATTATTGTATGTAGATTCGAAGAGACGGTTGCCCTCAATACTTCCCGCTAACCCGACATTATAAAAATAGGCAGTTAGTAAAATAATGCGGGTAGATAAAATGTTATATCTTTTTCTACATCATTTTTCTTACATTACTTTTCCATATTTTTCTGATCAACTAATAAATATCCACCATCAATATAATTATATACATGCTTAAATCCTCGGAAGTAATAACCATACGTACCTTAAAAAAATATATTAATCACGCCTTTTACCCGCTAGGGTTGTGACAGACACTTATAGTGCACTCGGTTGATATTTCTATAGCCGTTAAGCTTTGGGTACTCTTAGTTTCTGTGGAGAGTACGCCACAGAGTATAATATAATTCAGTGAAAATCCTAGTAACTTTTTTGTCCGTAGAACACAGAACAATTTTTTCCTCTAAATGTAAGCCTTGAGCGTTCTTCGTTCTCAGTAAACTGATTTCTACGATTTAGAGTACGTACTGGTTTTCCAATTACTAACAGTTGCACTGTCTGAGCCAAACGGGCCGAACCAGCACTTTACGGGTCTAGTGGGTAGTGGGTCGTTTACATACGGCCTTTCCATAGCATAGGCAATTCGACAGAATATAAACAATGATTAAATATTTCAAATTAGCAATATTTGGGTGAATTGACGATAAAATCTTCTGATCGCCACTAAACGCCGACTCGCTTTGATGTCACGAAGCTACAGAATAAATATAAATAACCCATCAAAAAGACCATGTTCAAATTTTTGAAATGAAGATTGCAGTTAATATGCGGTGAGTCGATCTGAATGTATGAATTACAACAGGCTGGTCCTGATCAAGCCTCGGGCCTAGCTAAAAGGCTCTAATCCTTGACCACACCGATCCTATAACTGACGTTCCGATACTTCAATCCGTCCCTGTAGATTCGACTGTCTTAATTAAGTAAGGATTACACAGCTGCCTTATAGACAAAATACCCGTCGAATATATTAGAATTTGGGAATGTTGTAATTTTTGTGATACTGATTCCTTTACCTAATAGCTAAAAAAAACTTTGTTATGGCTAGTTTTGTCATTGCAGTTATCCAAAGGTACTAGAAGATAAATTTTTCAATGAATATAATGACGGAATTAATCATAATAAAGGTTTCTGCCTACCAAGTCATTTAATCAATAGCATATAAACTACATAATCAAAATATCATCTAGTTCGACTAGTATTTACTGTCTCACAAGATTGATTCATGATTATTTTCGAATACGTGCAACTCCAAAATTAAAATGGGTCATCAAATCCGACGTGTATGTTAATAAATATTTTTTTCTTGGGATATTGCATTAGCTTCCATAGTATACCGTAGATCTATAGCTATTCCTGTACAAGTTTATGTTCTTTTGAGATTGATATTAACATCTACTTCAACATAATTATCAATAGATTAAATCGGCTTACTAAATTTACGTGAAACAAGCCGTACTTTCCTATCAGTTGGCGCAGCAATATCTTACACTTGAACGGTAATAAATTAGATAACATATTAAACATTTCTAAGAATTAATCGCAGAATGTGAAAATCCAGTTCGCCATTTTTCTCAATAAAAACAATCTTTCCTTATCTACATTTTTATTCGCTACATACAAGCTATTTCTTTACAAGAGCACCCAGTCTCCTCCAATCATAGCCTACCTTGAGAACGCACATTAAAATTCAAATGAAATATTCCAATTTTCCAATTGTGCTCCATGTTTATATATATAAGCTCAGCAAATCGCCGATTCTTTGTTAAGTGAAGTTATTAGGTGCTGAAAAACGTGAGATGTGGTTGCCAGTGGTTATTTCCCTAATTTGGGGCGTTGCACAAGCCTTTCCAGATGCCAAAGCTGTTGCAGAAATGAGTGTAGTTCCTACAGTTAATATTCCACTCGGAAATATTCAGGGGAGTATCATGAAATCAAGATTAGGGAAGAATATTTTTGCTTTTAGAGGAGTTCCTTATGCGAAGGCTCCTGTGAAAGAGCTAAGATTTAAAGTAAGTAGTTTTTAATAAAAAGATTCTTTCAATTTACGTCACAAAAAATACATAATTATAATTATTATTAAGACTCAAATTTATCCAATGTTTGGACTAACTGTGGAGGAAAAATTCACTTATTGCAATTTTTTTCATGATTTCAATTATCAATATACATAAATAATAATTATACTAACAATAATATTCACATATATTTTGAGGGTCCGTACCAAACAAAATACATGAGGTATCCTCATGACGAATCTATCCTCATGTCACTGCTGGATTATCAAAAATTAATGACTTTATCAACATCAAATTTGCTATATAATTATTATAGATTTTGCTTAACAATAATGTGATAAAAATTATCATTTTTATTACATTATGATATTTAAATTTGTATACTTTTGAGCATTCCAAACAATATTGCCTTGCATCATTCAGATCTTTCTTTATCTCTGAAAAATTGACATTGCTCTCACTGATAAAAATCTACTAAAAATCACAGAAAAATGGAGTAATGTTCATATTAACTATAGTTTTAAGAATATTGATAATTATATATCAAACTAAATATTTATTGTATTCATTTGAATAGTACCAGATTTCAATCCAGAATTTATCATGACAACGGACACGAAGTATTTCGTGCACTGATTTTATCTTGACAACGTGCACAAAATACTTCGTGCACGTTGTCAAGAATAGTATATTCCGATACAAGTGCGGAATGGAGATCATTCCATGCGAATGTGAATAATTCAGACACGAGACGAAGTCGAGTGGCAGAATTCACATGAGCATGGTATGATCGATTCGCACGAGTGACGGATGTTATTTTTTCTACAGTCGAAGGTGTCCGCGTGAATATCTATAACCAAAATATACCGTTTTCTAAGAAAGAATTTGCTTCATTCATCTTATTCCAATTCATCAAATGTTGATAAAATAACTCATATTGACTCCATTTTTAAGAGGAATGATAATAAAATCAAAAAGAGTTGAAATTATGACAGTAATGAAACAGTTTTTTCGCAATGCTACGCGGATTTCTTAGGAATCCCTGAGCGTGCGGAATGACCCCTATTCCGCACGCTACAGCGTGTGGAATGGGTATCATTCTATAGTGACTGTAGAAAATAGTATATTCCGATACAAGTGCGGAATGGATATCATTCTATGCGAATGTGAATAATTCAGCCACGAGACGAAGTTGAGTGGCAGAATTCACATGAGCGTGGTATGATCGATTCGCACGAGTACCGGATGTTATTTTTTCTACAGTCAAAGGTGTCCGCGTGAATATGTATAACCAAAATATACCGTTTTCTGAGGAAAAATTTGCTTCATTGATCTACTCCAATTCATCAAGTGTTGATAAAATTATTCATATTGACTCTATTTTGAAGAGGAATGATAAGAAAACCAAAAAGAATTAAAATTATGACAGTGATGGAACAGTTTTTTTGCGACGCCACCCGGCTTTCTTAGGAATCTCTCAGTGTTCGGAATGACCCCTATTCCGTACGCTACAGCTGTAGTGACTGTAGTAAAATAGAATCCCACTAATTTTTGTATTTTAATATGATTTTGATATTTTTTTTCATAATTTTTTAATGTCTGTACAAAAAATGTTGTACGCAAGTTGTGCACGAAATTTCTTTGGAGTTTTCGAATGATTTGTGTCTCGGCTGCCGCCCCGACAAAAAACTTTCATTCTCAAGCAACAATGTATAATTTCGCGCACTAGACGCATAAATAACTATTTTGTTACAAACGATGAAAAAAGCCAAATTGCCTATGTTGAGTAGGACTTGACGCAGTGGCGTAACTAGGATTTGATGGCCCTCCCGCGAAACAAAATGTAGGCCCCAATATTTTTTATAATTCCTAAAGGTAAATAAATAATTACAAAAAAAATTATAATTCACATATTTTATATAAAATTGAATCGAATATCAGTTCCTGGGGCTTTTTTATTTGCAAAATCTGTTATAACAATTTTTAAATTCCAATTTTCTGTTGCATGATGTTCTATTGCCAAAAGAACGAGATTACTTAATCTATCTTGATTTATGCTGTTTCTAAGATAGGATTTAATTATTTTTTATTTGCTGAAAGATCTCTTCCTACAGTTACTATAGAATGATACCTATTCCATACGCTGCAGCGTGCGGAATAGGGGTCATTCCGCACGCTCAGAGGTTCCTAAGAAAGCCGCGTGGCGTCGCAAAAAACTATTTCATTACTATCATAATTTTAATTCTTTTTGATTTTCTTATCATTCCTCTTAAAAATGGAGTCAATATAAGTGATTTTAACAACATCTATGAATTGGGATAAGATCGATGAAGCAAATTCTTTCTCAGAAAACGGTATATTTTGGTTAAGAAATTTATGCGGACACTTTTGACTGTGGAAAAAATAACATCCGTCACTCGTGCGAATCGATCATACCATGCTCATGTGAATTATGCCACTTGACTTAGTCTCGTGGCTGAATTATTCTCATTCGCATGGAATGATCCCCATTTCGCACTTGCATCGGAATAAACTATTCTGCTGCAGCCACAGGGACAGGAACTCTTAAAAATAGAAATAAAGCAGTGCAAACCTTACATAAATCACTTTCGATAAATGAATATTTGATTAAAATAATATCTGTCATTTCCTGAATAGTTGTATTGGCATTTATGTCATTTTTAAGAAAATATACCGCATTAATTAATTGCATCGGAAAATTTTCTGATAAATCATCGCTATAATCTTTTTATAACTCTATTGCCGACATTTGAAGCTCTTTTTCTGATAATGTTAGCAATGTTTTTGGTCTTAAAAATTCAAAAAGATTTGCAATTTCTAACATTCCTTTAAATCTATTTTTGATTTGTTTTATAAAACTATTGAACTGTTCTATAAAGAACATTAACTTTTAATTTATGTTCGGCATTAACAAAATCGTAGTCACATTATTCATCAAATTGACGTTTTCTTTTTGATTTTCTTCTTCCTTTAAACATGGGTATTATTTCTCATTTTTTGCAGATACTTCCAGATTCGGATTTTATTTCACTATATTTTGACCTAAAATCATTCAAATTAGTTTTTACTCTAACACAGTTACTGCTTCATCTTATGCTATATTCTTTTTTTGTAATATTATTGACGCATGCATAATTGATTTCGGATAATAAATTATGTGATAAGGTACATACAAATACCCAAAAAATTAGAGTTAGCATATATGAAGCATCGGCAACGACAATTGGCAATAGATAGTCGAATATTTTTTTAAATCAGGTATAATTGGCAGCAGTAATAAACTAAATATATTATTATTTGGGTACAACCAACGCGATAATTATGACTAAAATGTAGCTTGGTTGGAAGATATTTAATTCATATCCAAATGGTATATTATAGTTCCGTGGCAAAGTGTGTTGTGCCCCCTTAGTTGCGCGGCCCCCCCGCATTGCGGGGTTTTGCTGACCCTATTTACGCCACTGACTTGCCGTACACTTGATTAATTTTAATTAATGATTGAAGTTAAATATTATGTTTCAATTATATATAAATTTTTTTGGCAGTATGCCCTGTACGCGATTTTTTTTTTTATTACACTAAAATCAGAATCTAACTAGTATATCTTGCAAAGGACACTCTGGAAATGGTATCCTCCTGTAACCTTTATTTGATTTGAACCTTCAGAAGTGGAGTAATTGGTCCCCTGAGTTGGATATTTGTTTTTTTAAGAAATTCAGAAAATTTGCAAAGCTGTGTTTATATATGTTTGTCATATTAGTTATAAGCCCCTAATTTCATATTGAAGTTATAATAATTGAATTAATTTATTTGCAATGTTTGATGTAAATCTAACTTTCTGTTACTCACTGTAAATTATTCTATAAATAAATACTACTAGATTCTAACATGAATTATTTATTTGTCATTTAATAATAATATTTGCAACATATCAAAGAAGTTTTACTTCAGCGTAAAGTTCACACGCGTTCTTTTTGTAGAATTTTTAGTTTTTTTTTTTGTATAATTTGCATATAGTAACGGAACGAGATCATAAATAGTTTATTTTAAGGAATTTATTGGCTCTATTTTCATTAAATAACTTCGAATGAAAACCACTTGGAAATACCGGAGGTATCTCTCCGGTTCATAAACTATCTCTATGCAATCAATCATGTCTACCCGTTGCTGCGTGAAAGAAGGATAAACCAGCAAACCAAAAACATTCCTTCACATTTATAATAATGAAAATTTTTTTTATCTAAAAATATAAATACAAAAATTTACTGTGGCCACACAATACTTTTTCGATCATGAATTTTATGGCCAATTTCATTGCTTTTCTTAAATTTAGAGTGACATATTAATTAATTGCATATTAAAATGTGATAGCTGTGATTTACAAAATGACAGATGGCGGTTATAATAAATTATCATTTTATTTTATAATAGCCATAAGTTTCATGTCTAGTTACTTTAGTTGATTCCAAACTTGGCATAATCTGGTTAAACAATTAACAATGAAAAAAAACTATTTTTTTCAGATTTCTACTAAGCTTATCTCCCAGAAAGCTTTAAATAGATAGCAAACTAGATATTATTCAAATAACTTGTGAAAAAAAAGACAATCGTTTGGATATTATTTTTAACACTTTTACTAGAATTATTTCCGCAGGAGCTTTAATTTGATACCAAACACGATAGCACCAAATTATTTATTTTAAAAAAACAATTGACGTACGTTTACACGTGGTGTCTGAATATTAGTAATGATGATGCCAATTGCACATTATAATCCTCATTATCTCTTACAATACTTATCCTATTATATAGGTCGGGGAAGTAAAAAGTGGGAAAATAGTTATTTGTGTATCAAGGCCGTAAAGGTTATCTTTTTTGGTCGAATCTGTTGTTTGCGGCCGAAGCGTAGCTGAGGCTGCAATTCAGGTGAGACCAAAAAAGAACTGTAGGCCGAGGTGCACACATCGTTTTTTAGGCGATCATTACGAAATAATTCAAAATCTCATCATTTTATCTATTTATTTCTAAAACATTGCAATAGTAAATCTTAGTTGCCGTTGAAATTGTTTCATTTTATTGTCTTCTATCAAGTTGACATTTAACAAAAAATGCGTATTTATTTTTTGAATTGCAAGAACTACAGAGGTTGACGGAAGAATATATATACTATTTAAGCGAAAACTGTTTGTTAAAGAGTTCATCAAGCTGCCCATATAGGTAAATATAAAGTATTTATGAAATATTTGTAACTTTGTAACTTGCGTACATTATCATGTCTAGCCATGTTTATATTGAATAATGATGAACGGTTGATTTTGTACATGGCTGTCAGATTTTGTTTCAGTAAACGTGTTTTGAAAAAGTCAAGAGATATAAATAAGGACATTTAAAATTGATTCTTTAGGTAATAGTTTTCTGAATCCACATGTATTATAAGGTTGTTTTAATTAAAGTTATCTTTAGTTCACAGAGAACTCAATTTGGTGTCTAGTCATTTGAAATATAATAAATAGAATTACATATTTTTTGACAGATCAGTCCCAAAAAGTAATATTTGACAGATCAGTCCCAAAAAGTAAAATTTGACAGATCAGTCCCAAAAAGTGAAACTTCACGGCCGCAAAAGAAGCCATAAAAACACTTTTTTTGTCATGATCGCCTAAAAAATATTTTATGAAAAACACCCAACTTTGGCAAACAAATACTCCACTTTTGAGGGCTCGAATAAAAAAAAATATCTCAGGCAAGTATCACCTCCAGACTGTCAAGCGAATAATTTATTTACTTCTGTGAAAACTAGGCAACACAAAATTAGAATACTATCGCTTAGAATCTTCAATATATTTCTAATGGCAACCCACTTGCCTATTTCAAAAAATTCATCACATTCTATGGAACAAAAAAAAAACTTTTGTATTTGATATAAACAAACATACTTTAATACTGATTTAAATATAAAGTCTTGTTGGCTTTATTCTTTTAGATTATATACTGATTTCATTTTTCTTCTTGAATTGTTTGAGTAATATTATTTTAGCTGAACTAGAAGATATTCATTTTAGCCTCCAGTACCAGTGGAACCATGGAATTCAACCCTGGACGCAACCCATGATGGACCGGCGTGTCCACAATTAAGCAACCTAAAGAATATTTCAGAAGACTGTCTAGTTCTTAATATTTATTCCACAACTGTAAGTAAGAATTTGGTAGAGCAATATATGGTTTTTGGATCCATAAATATTTGGTATCTCTCATAAAATTATTTTCTATTGATCTGTATTTTTCATAGAAAAGTAAATATAAAAAGAAAATTATTTCACGATATGACTGAAATGAAATTTTATCATTTCTATTTACTACTATTTTTATTTTCGTTATGAGAAATCGCTATATATTACATTTTATTGTTTTCTAGTTAAAAAAAGGAGAGAGAAATCCAAAGCGTCCTGTGATAGTATTTTTCCATGCTGGAGGTTTTTATAGTGGATCTGGACAGAGTGCTATGGAGGGACCTGAATATTTGATGGATAAGGAGATTGTTTTGGTAACTCCAAATTATCGTCTTGGATCTTTAGGTATTATATTTTTTTAGTACAGATATTCAACAGAAGCTTTAATTATACTACAATTTTTTATTTCTTAGGATTTATCAGCACTGGTGATAAAGAAGCTCCAGGCAATAACGGTTTTAAGGATCAAGTTGTTGCCTTAAAATGGGTGAAACAAAATATTGAACAATTTGGAGGAGATCCAGATCTTATTACAATTGTTGGATATAGCGCAGGAGGAGTTAGTGTTTGTCTGCACATGATTTCTCCAATGTCTAGAGGTACAATTTAAAATACTGCGGTCTCAACAAGCCCAACTATTCCAATTCAACTCTCTTAAACACATTCTCTTAAATATTATCTACATTCTTTACTGCTACACACCGAAGGCTTAAAATTTAAACCTCTATAACTTGAATTGATAAATCATTTTATTTGCATTATATCAAATTCACAGGACACATATTTATTAAATAGATATATTTAAAGAAAAAAAAAAGAAAATACTAATAAAGAAGATATCACAAAAAGACTTCATATAAAAAAATTGTGAAATATGTGAAGTGCTATGGAACATTCAAAAAGACGAATAATTCTAAAAAATAATTGTTTTACATAGAAATTTCAAACCTAAGAGTTGGGGCTGAAGCCACTAATACTAATTTCTCGTTTGACGTAAAAATTTTAATTTTCACTCCCTATTAACTCGAAAACTTCTACAAGAAAAAAGTACCCTAATTTGAATCGAAATTCGGTTGTATCTCATAAAAAAAATATTTTTTTTACTCTGTGAAATAATACCTAATTTTCAGGTCTTTTTCATCGAGCGGTTGCAATGAGTGGATCCTGTACTACCCAATTAAAAGTTACACCAAATCAACTGAATCTTGCAAAAAAACAAGCGAAATTATTGAACTGCCCTGATACCAATTCAACAGAAATAATCGAATGCTTGAAGACAAAACCAGCGGAAGAATTTGCAAAATCCTTTCCAGGATTCCAAGTAATAATTCAATATTCAAAAGCCTCAATTCAAAATATACAGAATTAATTCTTTTTGAATTTTCAGGAGTTTGGAACGGATCCAATTCTAATTTGGAGTGCAGTGATTGAACCAGATGTTGGTCAAGAAAGATTTTTGAGCGAGGATCCTACGCTGTTATATTTAGAAGGAAAACAAGCACAGGTTCCTCTGATGACTGGAATTACACAATATGAATTTGCCGGGCAAGCTTATGGTAAATTTCACTTTATTTTTTGCGACTTCAGTAATTATGTATCTACAAATTGAGCACCATCAACCTGTTTTTCGGAAAAAAGTTCAGACTAAATCACAATGGAGTCTAGTATTGAGTTTTAGAACTATTATTTTTCCCTTTAATAAGAAAGAATACATGTTTTATGATCATGTGAAGCAATATGCTCAATGCCACTGAGATACTGAATTTAAGAGTGCTTAGTTCATATTTCTGCCTTCAATGACCTACGTAGTAATAGACCAATCGTCACAGAATACATCCTTCTCCATCCCAAAGTATAATAGAATATGAAGTGTTATATGGCTTGAAGAACAACTGACTAGTTACTGCTACTTTCTCTGAGAGAAAAATTTAAAGGTTTGATGAATTGATCAAGATAATCTTAGTCGATGCAAAAGCGATCTATTAGATAGATCTGATTGTTCGATTGATTTGATCTTTAGATCGATCTGAATTATGAATCAATCTGATAGTTTTATCGATTAAAAGTACAGATTCATCAACACATATAAAATATTAATTCACCTTTAAAGAGATAAAGTAGATATCTAACATAAAATATTTATTCTTATGAGGCCTCTACAACTCTATTATAACATTTGAAATGTTTAATCAGCC
This sequence comes from Dromius quadrimaculatus, assembly GCA_963989225.1. Classification (NCBI taxonomy): domain Eukaryota; kingdom Metazoa; phylum Arthropoda; class Insecta; order Coleoptera; family Carabidae; genus Dromius; species Dromius quadrimaculatus. Next base: position 51,785,858 of record OZ022325.1, on the reverse strand, counting down.
TTTTGTAATCGGTTGGATCAATTATAATCAGTCAGGATCAAGGATCGATCATTCAATTGGATCAATTAGACTTGGTAAGAAGCAAGAATCGATCATTGGTCGATCGATTGATTCCCTCAATATAAATCAATATAAAGAGTATTAAAGGTCGATCATTAATTTCCAGGATCACATAACTGGCAGAATAGATACAAGGTCTTGAGAGAAGTTAATAATAACCAATCAATTTTTCCTTAAGTCTTGTGACATCTCGTGTCTAGAAAACTACTATTTATTTTCAAATATTCTTATTTTATCTGAGAAATAAAATATAACTGCCATCTGCTACTTTAATAATGACAGCTGTCACTTTGACAATAACAGCTGTCACTTTGACAAAAACAGCTGTCACTTTGAAATATGCAATTAATTGATGCGACACTCTATATTTCTGAAACAGCGATGAAATTGGCTATGAAATTTATGGTCGGGAAAGTACTGTGTGGCCACAGCAGATTTTTATCCTAGGAATGAAAAGAAAAAAGAAAATCCGTGAAAAATTTCATTTTGAATTAGTAATTTTTCTCCTAAATTTGACAATATATTCATAAAACAGACTCTTATTTCTACTGTCTGTTGGGTTTGATAGATAATTTGAGATAAAATTTGGAGTATTTAAGTTGATTCGAAATAACTAATCCTAAAATGAGAGTAAGTAAACATCGGTTCTTGACCGGATAACGATATAAGATTTTAAAGATAAGAGCTGCCCTTGTCCACTGTAAATACGTGAAACAATTTGATAATTCAAAATGGAATACTCATGCGATAAATCACCTTATAAAAAAGATGTCCTGAATAAAGTTATCAATTAGCAGAGTATATTCCTACTAAAAATATGTTTGTCTCAAGAAATCTTTGCTTTTTTACAGCTGTAGTAAACAACGCCACTCTTTTGGATGAGATGATTACAGATTTTGATAAAGTTGCTCCCATTGCTTTCCTTTATGCCAGAGATACTGATATAAGCAACTCTTTGAAACAATTCTATTTCAAGGATGAAGAGATCAGCAATAATACTGTTACTGCTTTAGCTGAAGTAATTTCATAAATTTCATATTATGTTATATTTTTTTAATAAAATTATTATTTCAGCTGTACGCGGATGGTGTAATAGGTTTTGGAGTATATAGATTAGCTCAGTTAGTTGCGAAATGGAATATTAATCCTGTATATTATTACAAATTTTCGTACAAAGGACGCTATAGTCATTTTTATCTACCGAATACTAACAACACAGTTTTAGGTATGTATAAATTTAACTTTTCTTTTACTACAATAGAATATTATGCTACAAGGTCAGAACGCTCGTCATTATTATCCAAGGGGAAGTCGCCTTTGTCTCATACAGCCAGCTTCATCCATACCAGTAATGACAGTCATTGTGTCTGAGCTGCATACGGTATTTTTTGTGATATTTTGCAGTTGCGATCTCGTTTACAATAAATGAATATTGAAAAACATAACTTATATGACTTTTTTTCAATAGAATGCTATTACATTCTGTTTTTCACATTTTCTATGCTATCACGTTTATAGCAAATGCAAACACTATAACAAACACATCCCGTAATATAATTTTTTTCCAAATGTCAACTTGTTACTCCCCTTTCAATACTCAACGGCTGAGGAGGTCGGTTTCAATTTGATACCATTTAATAGAGCTCGAAAAAATATTTACCTTTTTCGATTTCTCAATCTGATTTGTATTTCACGAGATATTTAGTATGTCCGAGTGGTCTTAAACATCCAGTATTTATAAATCAATATCAATTAAAGCCTTTCATATTTATTTTCACAATCTTTGATACGCTATTTTAGGCAAAAGTTACAGCATTTTCAGTATCGTTGAAAAGCAGTACTCATTTTTCATCCATAAAAGGGCTATTTTCAATTGTTCAAATCATTCGAATGAAATCTTTGAAATAGATGAGACCTATTGCAATCAATAGAGTGGCAACTTTTCCTATCGATATGAGTATTATTTTTTTTTTAATATTCACACCTCACATTATTTAAATGAAATTTAATCAGCCTTTTTCAATTGATATCACATCATAGGAGTTTTTCACACTTCAAGCTTCTCTAAAAATTCTATCCCTAATTTTTGTTCAATGTGAGAAATTACCCATAAACCATGTTTTAATGAAAAAGTTGAGTGTACATGGTTATATTTGTAGAACTTAATTCTAAGAAAAAAATCCTATGAATTTTTTTTATCATTTTCATTCTCGAAATAATAAGTTTTTAAAGCTCTCATACTCATACTTATAGTATTCATAGCTCAGTGCAAATATGCTGGCTTTGTGATCCAGACATCGCGGGGTCGAATCCCACCGACGGACATAAAAAATTAATAGTATTTTCACTGAATTATACTGCACTTTGTGGCGTAGTCGTAAGAAGTTGTAAAAATACCAGATTACAGGAAATGAAAAATTGAATGCTGTAAAAGACTGCAATTTCGTCAATTTGGTAGTAAAGAGGCATCAAAATGACCAAACATCGAGAAATTTAACATAGTTTTTCAAACATAATACTAGGACTGTCTACCCTTGCGTAAAACAGAATTTTTGAATAATATTTTCAAGAAAAAATGTATCATTCTCTCCCGGGTGGTACATTTTTTAAAGACTATTGCCTAAGCTACATAATACAATAATGAACATTATCCTGAACTTTCATATCTTTTTTAAATTTTTTCTTTATAATCATAGTAATTTTTTTAGCTAATTTTATTGCACTGTAATAGACTTGTAAAAATAGACTTTGAGAATGAGTGTTTACAGGGCCGTCTTTAACCTACTGGAGGCCCTGGACACATTATGATAAGGAGGCCCTATGACCTTGACAGATCACTATTTTGTTAAAATAGACACATCTGACTACATTGGACGACTTTCAATCCCAATCTCATCAACTCTGATAGGCTCTCTCAAAAACACTCCACTTATGAGCAGTTCAGTATCCATTTTTTCTCAAACCACCAGCGAGAAAAGCGAAGAAAACAAGTTTAGTATGTTTGACTCCGTCGCTCTTATCGCTTGTAGCAGCGCTCATTGCCACACTGCTCTCCTCTCCAGTCTCCCGTATGCGATGTTCTATTGATATCGCTCGTCGCTCTTTTTATTTGTCAGATGATGATGGTCCTGACACTTGATCAGAATACAGTGACGGGAAAACTGCGATGATAATTGTCACTAGAACAAATATCTTCAATTACTTGATAATCTGCTTTGCCATCCTCATAATGTTTCTCATTTTCTATAGATTTTGAAAAATTTCCGGACGAAGCTCTGGGAATAAATTGATCTTTTAAGAACAGTAGACCCTCAAAATATGGCCAAAGGCTTATATGCTTACGTATTGTTCCCAGAAACTTCACCCCATACTTAGTCCAAAATATATCGATTGTGACGATCTTTATTTTTTTGATCCCACCAACATGGCCTCAAAAACACTTCATTGATTGATATATTCGCGAGAGCAACAACGCTGTAGCTTTCCTCAATATAAACACTTACATTATGATCAATCGTTTGCTTCTTGCTGTTTCGCTCTTATCATAACTCTTATCATTCATCGTTGCTCCAACATAAACGTACCCTAATGAATATCGGTTATCGTTTGGTGATCTGGTAGGAACCAGGGGGCCCCTATCGATCGCGGGGCCCTGGGTATGTGCCCAGAGTGCCTAGTGGGAAAGAGGGGCCTGAGTGTTTATGAAATTATTATTGAATATTTTTTTTGTTTTGAGGTGCTGTTCATCATGACGAACTTATTTACTTGTTCCATCCCGAGTTCTTCCCATTATTTAAAGAAGGTGATCCAGAAATAAAGATCATTGAACATATGACATCAATGTGGTCTAATTTTGCTAGAACTGGGTATGTATCTTCAATTTTTTCCTGCAGGCTTGAGTTTTGAAAGCTCTAGCCTCCGACTGAATTGATTTTTTTATAAATACATCCTACTATTCTACATAATATTATAATATAAACTGTAGATGCATCTGAGAGGATCTTTGATATTACAAGTGACAGAGATGGATTTTTATTTCGTATTTTAATAAATAGCTCCCTGTATTACTGATTTGAAAGAAAAAAAATGTGCTTAAATGTGGTGGTGATGTGCTATCATATGCCGGTAATGATTTATAATTCGTGCATTGCTCGCATAACGTTGTTGATTCCGATCGTCTAAAAATGATTGGATGACTATCTTTCAAAACCTCATTTATTTTTAATAAATGATCAAATTAATTGTTCATTATCTATTTTATTCTTTAAAAAATTAGAAAATAGTCATGCGATTTGTTAAATATGAATGTTGCTATGAAAGATAGGAGTGCAATCGTCGTGCAAACAAATTCTTGCGAATATGCATGAACTACAATTAAACATATGACATGCGCAAGAATTTTTTCTGATCAAGACTGGAACTATAACGACTTTACATTGACATTTACTTGATTTTTACTGTCAATTTGCCATGCAAGTTGGACATGTTTTCAGTTAATATTTATCATGGGGACATGACAGGGACTAGATTACGTTATTCTTCTGAAAAAATAAGATCTAGATAATGATGACAAGGATTGGGAGATCAAAACAAGATCGGAATATGTCAATGTCGACTCGTTGTGGTACCAGCCCATATTTGAATTTTCAAGTCAAGTCAAGCACAATTCCAGCGTTTCTGCACTTTTGTTAGCATTTAATGGTAGATGACAATTCTTGTTTATAGAAATCCAACTCCAGATGCTCCAGAACTCTGGAAACGTTTAACTGCTGAGAACAAAAGTTATTTAGATATTGACGAAACTTTGAAAATGGAGGAAAAATTATATGAAGATCGTTATGATGAATGGGATAAGTTATTTGCAATTGTTCTACCGACACATAACAACCATGGTGCTCATGGATAGAATAAAAAAAAACCTCTTGTGTTAAACTTTTCTGATAAGCTCTGTATTAAGAAATCAATTAAGTATTAGATGTTATTCTTACTTTTGCACAGTGGTGTTCTTAGAAAAATTATACAAATTTTGAAAATAAATTTTGATAATTTCAATTTTATATTTTTCAGAAATCTTTGCAATTTTGTATCCTTTTGAGTACAATTTCTTAATAAGATATATTTTAGGGCCTTGTTTGATTTTAAAATAGTTTTATCTAAAAAATAGATATAGCCTAACAAGACAAATCAAATTTTAATTGTGAATATTCACGATTATATAAGTATAAGTAAATGAATGTCAGTTTTAACTAGATGGTAGCAGCTGTGTGAAACATCATGTGTTTGTTATGTTGCTCTAACATTTTGGGCCATTTTCTGTACATTTTGCGGTAAGTTTTCTTGATTATTTCAACAGCTTTTTATACTTTCGTAAAATATTTTGAAAGTTTTTCCACTTTTAATTTATTATTTGTATAATACTGATAGATATACAAATACTTCGTAAAACATGGTAATATTGAAATTACATATTCTGATTCATGTTATGTAAAACTGGAAGCTAATTCTCGTAAAACTGAATCCAGTTATAAGGATTCACAAGTAATTATATAGCTGCAAAAGTTTTTTTTATTGGTAACCTCTTATTCTTACTAATAAAATACTTATAAGAGAAATTGTATCAGTTCTATTTCAGAAGATTTATTGAATTTAATCAAACTCTTATCAAAAATTGTTACCGTCCAAACTTCAAATCTGAACGTTTCTTATAATTATAATTTGCTTAGAGATATCAATTTTTGCCATGTCAAGACATTTATAGTCATTTATATTACATGAAAATAATACAATAGAAAATAAAAACTATAGTTTTTCAATAATTTTATTTATATTCAATATAAAATATGTGTATAAAAAAATTGTTTCCCAAAATAAAAAATAGTTATTATTTAGGACTTATTTGATTAAAAATTCTTTTCTTTGTTGCTCTAGAAGATTTTCCAGTAACGTACATTTCTCTTGTAAGTTTGAGTTATTTTTTGTTAATTCTGACAGTAATTCGTCTTTGTGATTAACTGTTAATCTAACCCTGAAACAATCATATTATTAACATGAAATATTCATCTCTATTTTTATTTTTATACTTTGCAAATATTTTTTGCATCTCTTCTTCTCTATTATTCTTTAAAAGTTTGATTTCTTCTTCCAAAGTTCTGATTTGTTGAGTGTATTCATCTTTTATTTGTTCACGAATTTTATTTTTGTCCATGGATAGTTCTTCAATCACTTGTTTTGTCTGTTGAAGCTGAGTTTGAATTTGCTTCGTGGAAGATTTTAAATTCAGAAGATTGTCTTCTGAAGCCAGGAGTTTTTCTTTTGTTTCGCTGTATTTTGTTTTGTATTCTGCATTTATTGTTTCTAGTTCTTTAATTTCTTCTTCGTATTTGTCTTTCATTCGTCTGAAAATATAAAAAATTTTAAAAAGTTTATCTCAACGTGAAGGATGTGTTAGGAATATCTATGGTAACAAATTTAACAGCAATATATTAGAGTATTCAATTTAAAATAAAATATAGAAAATAAATCCAGCTGAATAATATTTATATTTAGCCGTGGAAGGAGATATTTTTCAGAATGTATCAAGAATATTGTTCATAATTTCGTTATGTAAATACATATAATCATTTTTGTAGCTTATTTCAATTAAGAACTATCCAAGGCTCTTATGGGACAAAGACTTAAATCTTCTGATTGGCTAAAATGTGAACACGATTGACTCAGATTAAATGCAGGATGCAAAATAAGCTTGCTTTAAAAGATTCCAGAAATAAAAGTAGTAAATATATTCACATATTACCTTAAATAGATACAAATTTGAAACTTCGAAGTGCACAAATCTATTTATGATAATTGATGGTTGTGAAATTGGATTGGTTCGCATAACTTCATTTATTTATAACATGTAGATCAACAAATTTATAATATATTTTACAGCTTTAATACTCCGAAGATGAGCATTGCTCGAAACTGTTAATCATCATTGAAAAATAAATGTATGTAAAAATACCAATTCCTATTATTAACAATTTATTAATTCTTGACTAAATCAGGAATTGAAAAAATTTTAAATTGTGAGTATTGACTAAGGGAGGATGTATAAATGATATACTGGGGACAAAATGACAATCGTTTTCCTCTACACAATTATAGTGGTCAAAATTCAAAATCATAATAGCTGTAAAGTTATAATATAATAGTTATAATAATAATCTGTCCTCTTATAATAAATTATTAATTCCTGACTAAATCAGCGATTCAAAATATTTCAAATTGTTTATATTGACTGAGGGAGCATTTAGAAATAATATACTGAGGACAAAATGACGTCATCGTTGAACACAATTATAATAAATCAAAATAATAATAGATATAACAATGCAATCTGTCCTCTCAAGGTAAATAATTAATTCCTGACTGAACCAGCAATTCAAAAAATTTTAAACTGTGGATGGCTGACTGAGGGAGGATGTAGAAATAAAAAGTTTTACAGAATGACGAATTCGTTTTCCTGCACACATTAAAAGTGTTCAAAACTCAAAATCATAATATAATTATAATAATACAATCTGTTCTCTCAAGATAAACAATAAATCAATTCCTGACTAAATCACGGACTCAAAACATTTAAAGCTATGGACTCTGACTGAGGGACATAAATAATTAATTCTTGAGTAAATCAGCATTTCAAAAATTTGTAACTGTGAGTGCTGACTGAAGAGGATTGAGAAATAATATACTGAAGACAGAAAGACGTCTTCATTTCTGCACAGTGTTCGAAATTAAGACTCTAATAAATATAATGATTCTCTCTGTTTTCCCGAAATGATTCATTAGATTTTGAGTGAATCAGCAATACAATTTTTCAACTATGATTGCTCACTATTTCCGAATTACCTATTAGACACTAAGGTTCTCTTGGCTTCAGGGACTTTCGAAGTTTCATATATTCTTACCAACTCAATAGTCCCATCAGATTCTGTGATTGAGTAATGTATGAGTCTAAATCCAGTACTGTATTACTTTGTGTTAAGAGTTCGTTTGAACCGTGCAAGTCAAAAGATTTCTAAATAATGAATAAAAGAAAATATATATGAAAGACAAATCACGTCGGGAGAAGAGAGCCTCATAAACATTAATAAAATTGTGGCGTCCTCCATGTTAGATTTAAAATGACGTCACTCTTTCATTTTATACCTATGTCAAGGAGGTTGTTTAATTTGAATCGCTGCTCAAATAGAAACAGTCGAAATTTCAATTGCAAGATTTGTACGGACTTTTTCAACTATCTTTTTACTTATGCATGATGCCATTTTCACAAATGAGGTTGATATGAGCCCCATTTTACGTTCAATCAGCGCACACACCTCTGTCACATTCAAAATTTATTCCTTGATTTTTCCTACATATATCTATCATCAAAATCATTAAGTAAGCGTCCCACATGTTCAAATTACCGCTTTGACTCTTTCATTAAATTTAAATAATTTTAAAAAAACATACCACTTGAAAATGCACCAAAAATATATATATTTCAAACCGCATAACTCGGTTAATTTTGATCGAAAATTGATAAATCTTTAAGTTTTGAAAAGTTTGAAATTTCCTCTTTCAGAGCATGTGAGTTAATGTGACACTAGGTTTATCGCACTCCCTACTACACTCCTGAGAGAGAAAAATGTTCTTGGTGTCAAAAAATGTCAAACTTTGACAACTTGTACCGGGTACAAAAAAATATCGTGACCTCAATTCACGCCCCGGAAATCAAATTCAATCATTTTCGAGTGCCTGCGACATGCAAACCATAGATTCGATCAAAAAAGATTAATCTTTATGGCCTTGATACACAAATAACTATTACCTTAATCTATTGTCGGCTGTCTGTTCAATTTGAATTTTCGTCTCATCAGCTTCTTTCTCTAGTCTTTCTATAACGGTTTCAATTTCCCTGTCTCTGTCTTTCTTGCAAGCTTCGCGAAGTTGTGCTTCAACTTCAGCCATTCTGATATTTTGTTGCTTTTTGAAATTATTTTTCCAGACCTCCATTTCCAAATCCATTGATTCTCTAAGATTTTTCATCTCGGTTTTGTGACGTCGTTGCGCTGTTTGGAGTTTATCTTCAAATTCAAGTTTTGCGGATTCGATTGCGCGATCTTTTTCGGCAGTTATTTGTGTTATTCGTTCGTCTAGTTCGGTTAGTCGAGCAGAATGTTCAGTATTTAACCGTCGGCGGAGTTCCTGATAGGACTTTTCTTCTGATTCTACTAATTTTTCAAGTCTAAAAAATTAATTGGTTCATTTCAGTTTATTTTTGCAGAACAAACACAGACATGTTGTTGAATACAAACAAAAAATATTACCTATTTATATACAGAGAACAAAAAAGTCAATCGTAAAGAGTTGAGAATGAATAGATTATTATTGTATTTATATATATTTTTTTATAGAACTGAGCGCATTTGGAGGCTCTCTCTTTGGAAAATATGCACCCAGTTGCGGGATTTCAGCAGTATTATTGAGGGGGCAACATTTGAATCTCTTTTCATCAACTTCAGAAGCCAGGCTCATATTCAAGGCAGAACAATTTTTCTCATACCTTTTATTTAGTCTCAATTATTCTGCAATGTGAAGGTGTAAGTTTGAAAAAAAAGGTGAAACTTGACAAATGATTTTATGAATATATGACACTTTTTTTCATTTCAATTTTTCCACTGGATTTTTTTCTACTAATTCTTTTCTCCATAATTTTCGTTCCATCGATTCCATGCTTCCAAAAATCAATATTAAATTATCATTTGTCAAACTGTCAAATTCTGATATCGAAATTCCGAGGGTTTTCAACCGGCGTTGCTTTGCACCCAACTAACGCGCGGGCTTCGGCCGTTCTGACCAAGATCGGCTTGGAATCTTGAGTAATGCGTGTCCCATGTAATACAATATGCGCATTGTATCAGTGGCACTAAAATAGTGGTTTTTGTATCTAACTAACGGGTGGGCTTTGTCCGCTCTGACCAGGCTCGACGTAGAACTTCGAAAATGTAATCAGAGCTTGTAAATAAGTCAGTGGTAAAAATATAATAGAAAATCTATTTGGTAGAAAGAATATATAGTGTAAAATTCATTCAGTGGAGAAATTAGAGTGGGAAAAATGTCTCACTACCGTATTACCCCCGTATGAAAACATCAATTAATAATAATTTACATCAAATTTAAGCATTATTTAGCTCAAAAACTTTTGAAATACTATAATATAACAAAAATTAAGAGAATTCTGATAAGAGGAAGGTGGAAAAGGATTCAAAATTGTGATGATACGTAGACCCAATAAAACATCCAGAGCTAATGTAAATAAGCATTATAAAGAGTAGCCTTAAAGGAAACAGATTAAAAGGTTGATGGTGGGTAAGAGTAGCAATTCATAGGTAGCAAGAAAATGTAGAAAGACGAAAATATTTGAAGCAAAAAAATACAGAAATGGGAAAATATTTTAGTACACAAACTATTTATAATAAAATCACGACTTTTACACAATTTAATTGAATATTTGAGCGCATGTGACATGAGCGTATGTGGTCGAAGGTACCAGATTTAGGAAGGGCAACTGCCCACCCTTGCCCCTGCCAAATCCCGCCACTGTATGCACCCTTATTCAGCAACACAGTCATTTATTTCTTATTGATCGATAAGATTTTCAACAAATAGAAACAATTATTGGTTAAAATAGATAAAGATTGATAGTAATTTATCGATTTCGAAAACTGATTTTTCTAACTTAATTTCTCATTTTCTAAGAATGCGGCGTGACAGTAACTTTGATACGTTATTATTAGGGAGTTTTTGCAAGCCTCCGCTATTGATACGATAACGCTAACGTAATAAACAATTTTTTTGGGAAATGCTCGCTCAATAGTGCTAGCTTGAATCACAGTGTACTCACAAGAAACTTCAAGGGTTAGCGAACATTAATAACATAACAATGAATATATTTGTCAATTCCAGTAACGCTACCCAAAGGAAATAGTTTTTGACGTTAGCGTTGACGTTTCATTAGCGGTGGTTTGCAAAAACTCTCTAATAATTCCATCAACAAACTGTACCCAATTTTTTATCGAGTCAGAAAGTTTTCAAGATTGAGATGAATGTTTAACTCTATTGTATTCACTATCTTTTTGAAATTTACTATCTTTTTCATATTAACCTCGTTATTTATTATTATAACATTAGAATCGAAGGAGCTCCAGCGGACAAAAAGTAATAGAGTCCAAAAAAATATTTTTTTGTCCGAAAATTCAACTTTATAGTTTATATACGTTTGGATAGAAAAATAATTTGCTGCTGGACTTACCTCTGCCTCAAAATTTCTCGCTCATGTGCAATGGCCTGCTCTCTTTCTAGCGCCAATTGTTGTCGTAAGGCTTCACATTGTTGCTGCGTCTTCCTAGCAGCCTTTAGTTCAATGTCTTCAAGTTCTCTTTTATGTAAAGAACGTAAATCACTGATTTCTTGTTGATGTCTGCTTGCCATATTTTGTAGTTCAGGTTCGAGACCCTTCACGGTCATTTCCTAGAAGAGACACATATGAGCATCTTAAATTAAAGCATTGTATTTTATTTTGAAAATAATTCTGACATAAAGCTTGAAAGGAAGTTACCAGTTATATCGTAAAATTTCAATTGGCAGTATCTCTTCAAGAATTAGGCTTGTAAATAGTGACAGAAAATCATAACTAATCGTTTACCGTATGCAAGGAAAATGGATCAGTATCAGCATTAATGTGTAAATTAAGCACAATTAAACCACTTTTAAGGTTTGCACCCATGGATGAAACGTGGAGCGAGATTGGTGGAAAAAATATTATTTACCGTTTGCAAACAAGTTTGCTTCATGAAAAAGGGTAAGCAGAAATGCTTACGATGTGTACAACACCACTTCGAGAAAAAGGACATATTTCCTCTCTTATTATAACAGATAAATAGATACACGTCTTACTTATAGAACATTTATTATTCAAAACAGTATTTAGTGTTGGCTCAATTGATAAGGAGAGTGATACAAACTCCGGGTAAGCCAGAAGAGATATCAACTTTGGAAACTTAAATGTTATATACAATGGGTCGAATTCAGCTCTCTTCACTACTTAAAGAATCTCTACCAAAATTTCATAGATAAAGACAAATGTTTGTTGAAATAATTAAATAAGATAAAGATAGACGACATTTCTATGGTAATTAGTGAAGCTTCTCTAGCTTATGAAGATAGTTGAATGCAGCCCATTGTTTTTTCAAAATCTCAGACTGCACTCTCTTTTCGACCGTACTAAGTATGATGAAATTTAAATTTTATTGATTCCTTTGATTTTGATATATTCTTCCTATTGGATATATTTTGACACTAATCATTGACTACTCTAAGTCAGAATAAGAATTCTGTATTAAATTCTGTACTAGATTTTGAAATAGTTTCCAGACAGGTTCTTATGAGTCAATTAATTCTTTTTTTTTTTTTTACAATTCCATCTACTTGAAGAGACTCTTGACCTTATTTGTATTAAACATGGCTCTCAAAAACCTTTGTTACGCTAAAGAGCTTCGTGGAAAGTCTGATACAGCACTTAGAGGATCTAAGTAGTAAATTTAAATTAAATTAGTTGCTCCAACTTTTGAAGTATCCTACATTTCGCAGAACATTCTCAACACAAGTTTGCAAAATCTCGTACAATAAATTATGGATGCGCGTGTAGAGTGGACACCTCTACCTTTACTGTGATTACATATAATTTGCATCTAAAAGTAATTGTAGGCTGAGAATTAGATGACCAACTATTAATATTATTTTACCTTTATTTTCTGAGTTTTCCCTTCAATCCATTTCTCTCTTCTAAGCTTTTCAGCTGCCATATGCATATCCTTAGCTTTTTGAAGTTCAACTTTATGCCTTTGTTCAAAAGCTCTCATATTCGTATTATATCTATCTTCTAATATTTTCATCTCATTGATTAAACTTTCGCATTGCTGGTTCAGGGACTTTTTGTCCGCTATTAATTGGTCTATGAACTTTTGATGACGTTTTATCACTGGTTCGTATTCATCTTTTTGTTGTTTCAGTTTGTGCTTGAGAGTTTTTTCATTGTCTTCGGCTCTAGAAGCCATCATTTTATTCAATTTTGATATCTCGTTTTGGAGTGTAGAAATGCCAGAAGATTTTTCTTTGAGGCGCAAGCTCAAATCGACAACATAATGAGACAATTCGACGGGTGTAAAATTAATTAAGTCCTCCAGTCTGTTGAGAAGAGTAAATACAATTTAAATTACACTATTTGAAGTCAGAAGTAACAAATAGAACAACATTTGTTCAATCTTATTGTGATGATTTGAAAATTGAATTGAAATTTGAATGAAAGTTACCGCTACAAATTTTTCATTTCACGGCCACTTTTACTTACTTTGGAACATCATCAACATTCAAAGCATTGGTAACTTTGGTGACACATTTAATACGATCTTTAGCTGTTCTCATAGTTTTCATACAATTTTTATCAACTTCTTCTAAGTAAGAAAGAAATTCTCTGAAATGAAAGTTTATAATTATTAATTTATTAATAAAACATTGAAATAGTCTTACGTATAATTGGTAGATGATGCTAGGGAACAGGAAGAGGAACTGCTTGTTTCAATATTTGTGGAATTTTGTTTAAAATCTTGATTTTCTGACAGTTCTGTATTCAGAATCTCTTTGTAAGACTCGATACTTTTCTCTACGAAACAATAATTCGGTAAAAAAATTACTTCAAATAATACATAGTTCATTGATACACCCAATATTATTGTTTATTTGATAAATGGATATATTTCAAAGATAAATGGAGGGTGTAACAGATGAATTGGACACACAAAAATTATTTATCATTGAAGATAACAAGAAATTATTGGAAACGTAATTAGAAGAATTAAAATATTTTCTTACGAGATTTTAAGTCTTCTTTTTCTAAAACCTCAAGAATATCAGCGATTTCATCGCATGTAGTAGGAATATTTTTTGTTTCGTCCTGTACAGGTACATCATGCAGAAATGATCTCTGAGAAGTAGGCCTTGATAGCTCATCATTATCAATGTTCTCCAAATCGTCCAGCTTATTTAGAAATTCCAAAAAACTCTCACGCTTCGTATTTGAAGATATCCAAGAATTCACATTATCAAGTTGATCACATTTTTCTGACTTTTGACAAGACTGTTCTGTCTTTTGACAAAACTGAGTGTCTTGTTTATTTATTTGAGGTGTTTTTTTATTGGTTTGAGATTTCAAAATACTTTTTGGAGGTTTTTTAATTGTTTCTTTTGTCTGTTTTTTTGATTTTGTGAATTCTGTTCTATACAGCATAGTTTTATTTGTTCTTGGTTTGTGTTTATTGTTCGTAGGCTCTGCCGATTTGGTCTTGGTATTGTTTTTAGGAGAATTCTCTTCTTTTCCATCATATAATTCTCTAGTAAATATTGATTCTGTAAGTTCATCATGATGTTTATGAACATTTTGTAGATCTAAATCAGTTTGGGTTTCCAACATTTTTGTCTCTAACATAAGGTTTTTACTGTCCTGTAGCCAATTTCTAAAAGATGTATTAGAAACATTCTCATTTTGGATTAAATCTTCATCATTTGAAGCTAGTTTTTCTGAAACAGAATAAATTTTAATATTGGATTCAAAATTAAAATAATCAACTGTAAAATAAATCGAAATAAAGTCTATTCATTGAACTAAAGAAATTTCAACTCTTAACTTAATATACTAATCAAACTACAATCTCGATATTTAACACAATATTTATTTTCACTTTTCACGTCAGTGACGCTCTTAACATAAACTACACGTTTAATGTCTTGCTTCCTTTAGCCGCAATTTCGGCTTTTAGTGACTCACTGGAACATTCGAGTGCGCTCACGACGCGACGTTGTTGGAAATTCATTACATTAGTATTTATGCTTTCAACACGCTTTTATTAGTTGCACATGTATATCTATTGGCGAAATTTGAAAAAAAATATTTCCACTCATTTCTAGACGTTCGAATAATTTTAAATTTTGCATATGTATCAAGAACTGATGACAATACAATAATTTGCTATTATCCGATGCACACAACCAGTTTTGGTTAATAAATAAAGTTATTACTGCTGAACTATGCATAACTGTTACTTAAAAATTGTTGCACAGAACAAGCAACATGTCATGTCTGTAATTGAATTTTATAGTTTACATTCCACCACATAATCCATTTTAAGATAAATCTATTTATCTCAATATCTTGTGAGATGCAGAAGTATTTTGTGAGTTGCAGAAGTATTTTGTGAGTTGCAGAAGATATTGACATGCGGTCTTCGATATTAGTATCAGAATGAATTAAATTTTTGTTATGATAATCAGCTTAGATCAGTATATGACCTCCTGTTAATAATTTTCTTGAACCTTACTGCACAGCACATAATCTCCCATCAAAGTCTAACCTGCACCGATCAAGTAACCGAATTAAATTTATTTTTTATGCAATAAAATATGTTAACAAAAGTATTGATGATGAATTTTCTTAAGAAATCTGTTCAAGGTTATGTTTAATTAAGAATTCAATGTTTACTACTTACTTGTACTAAGTACAAGAAAGTCTTGTGAAACCGACAAAATTCACCTATCTAGATTTTGATGGAAATATCCGTTTTGAGCATCCCTGAATTCATTTTGACTATTTTCGGCTTGATGTCGGTACGTATGTTCATTCGTGCGTAACTCGTGAATCTCAAAACTGATTGAACGTATAATGTTGAAATTTTGTATTTAAGACTGGTATAGGGTCTAGTTGTGCACCTCGGATTATGGTTCCAATGGTCTGTATCCGAAGTGCACTTTACTTGAATTTTCGAATTTTCTAATAAATCCAGAATGATTAACCGTAAGATGTTGAAATTTAATATTTGAACTTGATGTTGTATCAGAATGGTTATCTGCTATTTTTGTATGAATCGGCCAAGCCAGAAGTGCACTTTACTTGAAACTTTTTTTAAATGTTTTGCATAAATCTAGAATGATCAGCCACAACATATTGAAATTTAGTATTTGAACTTGTTGTGGCATCAAAATAGTAAATATTTTTGGATCAATCGGCTGAGCCGGTATGCACGTTTATATGTATAACAGACATTCAGAATTTGCCGTATAAAAAAATCAGTTTAATTGAAATGGTAAGGTAGGCAATGATAATCTGTTGTCAGTTTTTTGATTTTGTTTGACATTGTACATGTCAAAATATTATTATAATTATATTAATTATAATCTGAAGTGACAGAAAACTTTAATGAATAAATTTGTGTATATATCAAATGATGTACAAGTAATTCACGTGATGTTCGCGTCAGATTTTTTTCCATATCTTCACCGATCTTGTAACCAAAAAAATTCAACACCAATTGAAAGTATAAAGCCAATAGAATATGCAAACATATATAGTTGCTTACATTTTCTGTTCAAGACTATAGTATAGTTATCAGGTTTACATAGGTGAATCTAAAGTGGTTCAGAAAAAGGTAAGCAACCCTAAGTTTTGCATATTATATCAATTGGTGTTCAATTTTTTTAGTTACGAGATTGGTGAAGATATGGAGAAAAAAATTATGAATTTTTAATCAAACATAATCTTGAACAGACTTATCTAGGCAACACATCAATGTTACTTTTATTTACATATTTTATTGCATAAAAAATAAATTTCATTCGGGTACTTGATTGGTGCAGGTCGACACCTATAACGGATTCTGTACTATCAGTTCAGTTAATAACTAAACATTACAGATTAAATGGCCTTTTTGAGTTTGACCTATACATATGAAATAACATGTTGAAGTCAAGTCAAGAGCGGAAAGTTAAAAATAAATTGATGGTTAAAAATACGCTTTTGTCAGAGGCGCACTACAAATAGCAAAATATTATAATTTCGATAAGGCATCACATACTTTTTGACATAATAATTGCACATTAAGAAGTAAATTACATTATTTTGTCCTTTTCATTGCGGTACTGACAAAAGCGTCGCCAACAGTGTGTCTTACGTACTTAATGATGTATATCTTATTTCAGATAATTCAACTGTAAGCAGAAGTATAGAATAGATATTTTTTAGAAAAAAAAAAAAACATCATATTATTATCTACTGCAATGAACTCAATCACTATTGAGCTATATTCAAATGTTTTTTTTTGTTTAAACTATCTTTATAAAAATGCCAGATAATAATTGAATTGGAAAAACCAGAATATGTGTTACATATACTCAAGACTCACTGTTGGTGGCGCCACCACTTGACACATTTCCCATGATGCATTGTAGGATTGGAATACCTTCTTTTACTACTAGTCCAGAAGCCGATTGCACCTTGTTTTTCCTGATCAGAATTACGGACAAACTATTTATTAAATTATCAGGAATGTAGTGGTCAATAGGATGCCAAGCTTTATAAATCCAGGATATTGTCCTAAGTGTCATAAAAAAGATCATTCTCGATCAATTTTTTCGGAGCTAACTTGGAACTAGTATCAATCGATAGCGGAAGTCAAGTACTTTCAGACATAGCCAAAGTGCCATTCCCTGTCCTGTTGGGGACAGGAAAAAAAAACAACAATCGTAACTTCAATCAGGGAAGTTAAATACGAAAATGGGTTACACTTAGGGGTGGCTGCCGTTCTCCCGGACAGGTCAAGGGGTGGCACCCTGGTTGTCCTTCGCTATCGATTGATACTGGATTCAATCGTAAGTTCTATCAGGGAAGCTGACCCTGAAAAAATTAACTGAAAATAGTCTTTTTTTCGACCCTCAAGACAGGATTCTAGATTTATGGAGTCTGGCACCCTATTGATTACTATATTCTCGATCAATTCATAAACAATTTGGCCGTAAGTCCGAACAGGGAAGAAAGATGCGACTATACGCAGTAGTAAGGTAATATATAATAAGGTATTTCAATCTTGCAATGCACCATGATAAATTTGCTATTGCCATCCTTTCAGAAAAAAAAAAATTAATAAACGCCTCCTAGAAATCTATGATCCGTATTCTCACTTCTTAAAGAAGCGCGTCTTTCCAAAATTCGATGCACTGTTTTTCTAATTTTATTGATCCCATTATAGCGGTATCTTTATTTACTTCAATATTTGTTCAAGTAACACTTGAACAAGAGGTGAGAGTACGAATATAATATATTTCTTAGACAAACAAACAGAAAGATATATTGATGTATCTGTATTTCTACATACGTTCCAAGATAAGGTAAAGAATGATGTTGAAATCACAGAAAATTTATATTTATTATTAATAACATGAAAATAAAATCTGATCTGCTTATCTTCTCTTATTAATAGTGCTTTCACCGCCCTCTCATTTTCATTCAAGGCTCCAAATGCACTCGAGGCAACTATGGCATAAGAGGAGACATCGCCCCCTTTGAGAATTACCTAACTACTCTATTCTAACTTTATTGAAAATTTATACAATAAAATACTTGCCTGCATCTTCGAGATCCTCAACGAAAAAATTATCATTTTCTTCACTTCCATAGTTATCCTCATTTTCTCTAGAAGAATAAATATCCAAATGTAAGCTTTCCAATTTCTTACTTTTCTTTTCTGGTAAAGGAGGTTTTGTCTTAACACCAGGTACTAAAATACCAGGATCAATTATTGATCTCTGTGCTATTTCCTCAATTTTAGCACCTAGACTTCTATCAGAGTCGGAATCAGAGGAATTTGATTCATAATTCTGAAGATAATTTTCATTAAAACTCTGATTTTCATGTTCCCATCTTCTGATTGGCTCGGATAAAAGTGATTTTAAAATTTGTGATGAAGGAAGGGAGTTTGAAGAATCTGAAATTTTTAATGTTTTTAAATTATTTGTAACTATCTTGCCTAAGGAACAAAGTATTACGTATTTTAAAGTTACAATGATAAAAAATAACATTTTGCATAAACATATGGATTATACAACTTTTAACAAAGAATATTGAGGTTTTTCATTTCACATTCTCACCTTTTGAAGGTAAGATTTTCTCAATTATTTTACCATCCATATTTTCCAAATTACTTTTGGAAAATTTCTGTTCGTTGCAGAAAACTGTGTCAGCTGATAATGGTCTCCGCAGTTTAAAAGCAACGTTCTTTTCTCTCTACAACCACTCCATGCTTAATATTTAATTCTAAATAAATTGAAACTGAAATTAATATTATTATAAAAAACCTTTGAATTCTGAGGCGAAGCTGAGAAAGGACGTGAGGACATTATAGTGTTGCTGGAATTTTTTCTTTCTTTTGGATGGTCCCTTGGTGTTATATTTACCTAAAACCGTTATTAATTGAGTCATGTGAAGAACACTATATTTCTGATAATTCTTAAAAACTGCGATAAGATTGTTATATCGAGTGATTATGAGTATGTGAATTACCGAGTGCTATATTAACGGACTAATACAGGTCACTATCTTGTCCAATTTAGACAATATTTGTGCTGCCAGTGAGTGGAAACTTCTGAAATTTTCCAAAAACTCAAAAGTTTACAATATTCATAGTCCGAAGAGACACCGCAGTACAAATTTTGAGAAAAATATGAAAGTTTCATTTCTGATCAACCATTGCCGATTTTTGCGGAACAAACCGCCTGTATCAATTGCAATTATCAATTGAATCTATGCTCAACTAAAAAAATCAAGAAAATCGATGAATCACTCAGAAGAGGCATCCTATAAAATTTGAACACGGTCGAGTATATCTCGAGATATAGTCCAATTCGGCGGATAGAAAAAATTTAGCAATTTAGTGTCAGTACTACCAAAAGTAAATTATTTTTCTTCTAAAAAGAACTAGGTTTAAGTTTGTAAATGAGCTTTGTTCAACCAGTGATACCAAAACTTTATAAATGGAACTTCTTGGTTTTTTGCGTTTATTTTATAAATGATTTTAGTATTTATCATAAAATATGAAATAACTGAAATTGATCCTTGAATAACTTGACATAACATTTAGGTGAAACATTTTTCAAAATTATCAGCGGTTCATTTATTATCATTAAAATTATAATTATTATGAAATTCGTTGTATTTATACTGAAGCAAAGAAATAATAAGAATCATAATGTGAAATTAGAATTATTATCACTCATATTTGAACATCACATGCAAACGTTCGTCAATTATTTTTTCACAATAGGTGATTTGGCTTTATTGTGTTTGGTATCAAATTAATGCTCTTGCGGGGATAATGCTATTAGTAGTGTCAAAAAGGATATTTAAACGATTTTCAATTGTTTTTTTATAAGTTATTTGAATGATGTCTAATTTGCTATCAATTTAAAGCTCTCGGGAAGATAAGCTTGGTAGAAATCTGAAATAAATAATCACTGAAATCCGTGTAACCATCTAAAACATTTATCCAAATTATTAGTGGTTTTTTTGTTATTATTAAAATTTGAATTATTATAATTTCGTTGTGATTTTCTAAAGAAAGCAAGCAATGAGATCATAATAAAATATTCAATTAATTGACAATTTTTTTATGAAACAGTGATGAAACTAGTTATGAAATTTTGTTTTTTGGGTTCAGTAGAGTTTGAGCCGTGAAGATTCATCAGAATCTCGAATTGTTAAAATATCACGATAACAATTCTTTTCCTATTATACAGGTAACTCGAAAATGGCACAATTATTCCTCTTAGGCCCAGTTGTACAGTCAAAGCTTATCCAAAGTTCAGTAAAATCAAGCTTAATTTCTATGGTTACAATCATTTCATAATTGTAACCATAGGAATTAAACTTGGTTTTACTAAACTTTGGATAAGCTTTGACTGTACAACTGGGCCTTAGTGGGTTACTGAAGTCCATGACCAGGGGTCTGTTGCATAATAAAATACAAGTTAATAGTATTAGCGTTTTCACGTGCATTTTCACTAATAGTATTAACTTGTATTTTATTATGCAATAGGCCCCCGGTTGTACAATCTGAGTTTATCTATAGTTTAGTTAAACTGAGTTTATTTACTATAGTTATAATTGCTGAAATAATTACTGTTTCCATAGAAAATGAACCAAGTTCAACTAAACTGTGGATAAGCTCAGGTTATACAACCGAGTCTAAGTGTAGTATGTGGAAAATATGAAAAAAAAATATCTACCTTACCCATAATCGTAGATCAAGATGCTTTTTGATTATTATTATTTATGTTGTTACTGCGATGAATTATGATTGACTGAGTAGGTACGAGTATGTTGTACGTCTATCTAGGTACTCATATCTACGTGTATATACAAAATAGCAAAGTTAAACAAATTGATAAAGCAGTAAATAATTCTTATTAACAGGAACAAAATTTGCAAAAACTAAAAATATTGTAAATGAACAACCTGAACAAACTAATCTACAGAAGTTGTTCAATTAAGCACACCTTATAATGTTTTGTTGGATTCTCTGTAGCATAGAAAGATTAACAGTCTGAGCAGCACGTTGAATTTTCAAAATAAGGTTCTGTTGCTGACGGAAAATCATCTATGAAATGGACTGTCGCACCAGAGTGAAGTTTGAGCTGGAAAACCATCCTACTGCACCCACATTCTTCATTAACGAAAGATGAGATGGAGAAAATCTGGTATGCTAGTTTATTGCTGTGTTCCAAGCAAACTTTATGAACTATTTTCATTGTTCAAAATAATGATTTATTATTTCACATATTCATTAGCAAATGAATACAAACGAAAGTAATACGCATACCAGCATATTTCATTCAAGAATACTTTATGCATGTAGCTATTTGAAATTCGTAAAACTAGTTACATTTGCACCTGCTTATAGATAAATTAATCACTACTATTAGTCTATTTATAGTACTGGCTTTTTTTCCTAATGTAATTTTACATTGTTAATAAAAATTGCTGATATAGATGGTCTGGATCACTGTTTATTGAAATGAAAGACTTTGATGTAATATCGAGATCTATCTATTTTTTATAGATACATGTATACAAATTTGAAAATATTATCAAGTTGTATTTGTATTTATGTTACGGTCACCGTAATTGGTTGATGATTATAAACAATTACTGCTTATTGATAGTAAGCAATTTACCCGATAAATAGTTATACATTCAAAGAATTCATGAAACAAAATAGTTTGCATCAACAAATTTCCATTGTTTGTTAGTGAAACAAAAGAAGTTTCACTTCAAAACAGGAAACAGAGTTCGATCTTTCAGTCAAAACTGCATTTTATAGTTGGATTCATCTAATCGTTAAAAAACGATTAACCGCCTCTCAATTACGTTTACTAAGATACTGCATTATTACCCATCATAAATAAAAATGCACACATGAGAGGATGAAACGCGTTGTGACCAACATTGTGACAAGTAATGTGATTGAGTAAGTGTTTTGTATGTTTGCTATATTGAATTGTAACTTTGTATCAATCTTTGTCTCAAACTCTACATTGAGCATTATCTCTTCTTCATTACTGTCAATAGAGTTCATAGAAGGTGATATTTTGTCTACACTTATTATTTTTAAGATAAACTTTGGAAATTCTGATATATTTAGTTTTAATTCTGGTTCCACTATCACAATGACAAAAGCAAAAAAAGATAATGTAATCCTTATATACGGGGAGAATATGAAATACTAACGGATTACTTCAAATAATTTAAAACTGGAAAATAATAAAGTACCTATAGATAATATAATTCTCAAGAAATGAATAACTACTTACATCTGTAAAAAATTGTACCTGTACTTCTTTTTTTAATTTGTACTTGCATGCATTTATCCCACAATAGATACTTTTACTGTTTTAGAATCGTATGACGAAAATAAATAAAATTGGAAAAAAACATCCTATACATATTACAATTAGAGTATATTTCTACCATATAAATTAGATGCTATCTGACAAACATTTGCGATAAGCGTTAAAGATAGTATTCTTTGCATTTTTATAAATGGAAGTCGCTTAATCATTTTATGTCAATCCTTCGAATTTAGTTTATATCAAACTTCGAGCTATTTTCTTCAATGTCATTGTGGTACTTGAAGGTCTTTCGGTGATCTAATTCTAACCAAAATCTGATACAGTCGATTCAAAATGAAATTTTAACCTAAAAGTACTATCGTGGAAGCTAACGTATAGGCTACGTGCATGAAGTCTACTAGCGCCTCTAGCGAGCAATGGAGAACGATTGAACTTCATCTTATCATTGTTTCATACCTATAATTTTTTACATGTACTAATATTATTTAATTCAGCTGTGTGCGTATAATATAACTTGCATAGCATAAAAGGTACGTTGAAATTATTCATTATGAGTATTTTTTTCTTCAATTATAACGTACCTATTATAGATAAAACGTCTTAATTCGTCCAAATTGACAGGATAACCTCAAATTATGACGCTGATGATCTTGCAGATCTGGTTTGCATTTATCAAACACTGTATCCCTTTTACCGAGGAAGCATTGAAGAAAAACGTGAAATTAGTTTTGCCATATTAAACATGTTGAAGAATATGTTGCTGACAATATTAACAACAAAATTATTGCGAAGTGCATCTGACAAACTTTTATCACTGAAACATCTTACAAATTAGAGATAGAGGTAAATTCATGAATCCCAAATCGATGATGAATATTTCTAATTTCACAATTGAATTACAAACATATTTGTTATATGGATTAATAATGAAAGACAGACAATACTCTATTTACCGCTTTGATTCACTTCACTCGTTTTTTTTGTTATAACTGGGTACATGAAATCTATGAAACTATATTTCACTTGAATCATCCTTAACACAACAGCCTGGAACAGACCAAACGTTTTCCCATGTTTTATATGCAATTATTTTCACTTTTAAACTACAATGCTCAATGACAGTTCATTGACGTATTCTGAGAAATGGAGTTCAATGGTTACAATGGTGCTGACTATGAGCGCTCGCATCGATATTTGTTCAAACTCCGCCCCCTTGCACTTAGCCTATACACAGGGACAAATCATCTTAGAATAATTTTAACAATTATTTTTGTATAAATTAATTCTGGTAAGAATTGTTTCAACCATAGTAATTATAGCCAGACTAAAGTTATACCAAGTTTATTCGAGGATATGGTAGCGCACCCTAATCGTTTTAGGGGACCTCAAAGGGTTATCTGTACAGTTCCTTTTTAGAGAGAAAAATTTGCTGTGGCCTTCACAGTACTTTGCCGACCATAAATTTCATGGTCAGTTTCATTGCTGTTTTAGAAATTTAGAATGATCGTATTCGACTTACAAAACTGCCCCGGGATAGAACAAACGAATATAGCCGATATTAACCAAAAAGATAACCGAAGATCACCGATGTCATTTGAATCTCGAATCTCGGTAAAAATTCAAGCTCTTCGGTTTGTTTCGTAGCTATTTGGCCGCCCTGTCCGCTGGCAGTTTTTTGAGCCGAATACGATAAATGTCGCATGAATTAATTGCATATTTCAAAGTGACAGCTGTCGTTGTTAAAGTGACAACTGTCATTGTTAAAGTGGCAGATGACGGTTATATTTTAGTCCCTACAAAAAATAAGTATTTTTGAAAATGAAAAGTCTCTCTCTAGAATTTCGGGGTTTTCAATTCATTGGAACATATAGTTTCGACATTTGATCGCCGGAAGTGTAATTTCAAAATAATAACGTGGATTCCATTGTTTTTTTTTTTTTTGTTATCCATTAAGCCCTTCTCTCCGAGAGCTTCAAATTAAATTGATACCAAACTAGAAATTATTTGAATAATTTGTAAAAGAAACAATTGATAATCTTTTAAATATCCTCTTTGATATTTTTACTGAAAATATCCTCGCAAGAGTTTTAACTTGATACTAAATATGATAGAGCTGAATTACTTATTTTAAAAAGAAAATTGACGAACGTTTGCCTGTGATGTCCAAATATGAGTGATAATAATTCTAATTTCTCATAATGATTTTCATTATTTCTTTGCTTCAGCAAAATATAACGAATTTTATAATGATTCAAATTTTAATAATAATAAATTGACCGCTGATAATTTTGAAAAATGTATCAGGTGAATGTTGGGCCAAATTATTCGAAGATCAATTTTAGTTATTTTATAGTTCTTAATAAATACTACCATTTATAAAATAAACGCGAAAAACCAAAAAGTTGCGTCAATAAAGTTTTGGTACCACTATTTAAAAAAACTCATCCACGAACTTGAACCTATCGATGATTTGATGATCGAAAATTTGTACGCATTCTCAAGTTATCGTGCTTCCACACAGCCAGACCGATAGAAAGACCGACTTTTTTTAAATTTATGTTTTTTTGGGTTCAATAGGGATTAAAACGTGAAGATCCATCAAAATCTCGAGTTGTCAAAAAATCACGATTACAATACGTCCCCTAGATCGGAGAAGTAAAAAAAAAGTTATCACTGCCACAATACTTCCTATTTCATTAGTGGTCGGAATAATTAACACATCTGTATGTATTAATTTCAGCCACTCTGTAAATT
Organism: Dromius quadrimaculatus; assembly: GCA_963989225.1. Classification (NCBI taxonomy): domain Eukaryota; kingdom Metazoa; phylum Arthropoda; class Insecta; order Coleoptera; family Carabidae; genus Dromius; species Dromius quadrimaculatus. The sequence continues at coordinate 51,760,232 of OZ022325.1, read as the reverse complement.
TTGAAACGGCTGAGCATTTTTAATAGTTTCAAATAAGTAAAAATTATTATGAGAAGTGAAATTTTCACAGATCCAAATAAATTCTTTTTATCTGTTCTGCACTCAATCCCAGGACGTGCAGTATATGTATCAAAAGTGACTATTTGTATATAAATTAATAATATTAAAATTAATAATATGTATTCAGCAGAAAAACTTGTTAACCCCTAAACCACTCGTATTTTATTCAAACAATATATATCTTAGTAATCTATTTGATATATTATATTTATAGTAATCTAGAACAATAATTATGGATAATATGCAAAATTTAATCATATTAGTTGCTTATGAACTGAACTGCTGTAGATTACATCAAAACTATTTTTATACAAAATCAATGAATTTTACCTGTGTTCCTTTTAGTACGAAACTATCACTTCTATCACTGTAAGCACTCATCGAGTATTTTTCAATTCTATACCTTTCCCCTAACCAGTCAATTCACAAACTTTCAAACAACTGTCAAAATCAATTCTATATCCATGTATGTAAACAAGGTCTTGGATACCAGATAGATATTCGTGTTCACTAGACAACCGACCTTAAACAAGTGAGGGTTAGTAAAAAAGGGTGCCTGGTGGCTTTCCCTTGAAGTGTTTGTTGCGTGTTGAAAAAACAGGCTAGCTTAAAACTAACCGTTCAATAATTAGTCCTCTTCATAAATAGTTTTATTCATCATGATATTGCGCCTTCTTTAAGAAGAAGAAAATTTATTTTAAATTTTGACGTAGGTCTCCAGTTTTAAAAGTTTAAGATTTTTTCAATATGGTATACCTTAATAAATTATTAAATATAACTTTTCTTCACAAGTGAGGAAAAGCTATATTTAATAATTTATTATTGTAGTGCTCTTCGCCCGACTCGATTGATTATTCCAGAGTATATCTTTTTGATTAGGTAATTCAATTATTTGAGAAATTATTCTACAACAAAAGTCATGAAAAAAGTTAGTCTCGTAATTGTTCTAGAACGTTTTATTTATTGATATTACGCTTTAGAAGACAACTTATTTGAAGCCTTAAAGTATGTAGGTCCCTTATTTTTGATAAAAGAATGAATGAGTAGTTCATCATTGAGTGTTCCTTTGTTTATAACATACTAAAAATTCAGAATTTATTTATGGCTGTTGTCTAATAATAAAATAACCATGAATTTAATACTTTGAAATGAAATTCCATTGGAAAAAATCTGCTGTGGCCACACAGTACTTTCCTAACCATAAATTTCATTACCAGTTTCAGAAATTTAGAGTGTCACATCAATTGCATATTTCAAAGTGACAGCTGTCATTGTCAAAGTGACAGCTGTTATAGTCATATTTTAGTTCTTACATAAAATAGGTATTCTTGTAAATAAAGAATTTTTTTATAAATATCCGGGGTTTTCAATTCATTGAACATACAGTTTCGACATTTGATCGCCGGAAGTGTAATTTAAAGTTGGTAACGTAGATTCCACTAATTATTTGATACAAATTTAACGAATTTGATAATTATTCAAATTTAAATAATAACAAATGAACCGAGGATAATTTTGGGAAATGTTTTTGGTGAATGTTGTACCAAATTATTAGAGGATCAATTTTAGTCATTTCACATTTTATGATAAATACTACCGTTCATAAAATACACGGGCAAAAACTAGAAAGTTGCATCAATAAAGTTTTGGTACCACTGGTTGAAAAAAGCTCATCTACGAACTTGAACCTAGTTTTTTGATGAAAAACCGTCTAAAATTCGTACGTTTTCTCAAGTTATCGTGCTTCAACATAGACAGACCGACAGACAGGCAGACTTTTTTTGATATTGTTTTTTTTGGGCCCAGAACGTGAAGATCCATTAGAATTTCGATGTGTCAAAAATTGCGATTATAATCTTTCCCCTATTATATAGGTCGAGGAAGTAAGAACATGATTCGTTGTTACCATGGATAACAAACTAAAATATGCAAGAAGGTAGAGAATATAATAAATTTGATCAATAGTGATGAGTGGCCTTAAAGAAGAAAATTGTAATAATCTAATATTATTATCTCAAAATTATCTCGTGCTTATTAAAAAAAGTTCAGAAATATTGGCTCTATGATTTGATCAATGCAAAACATCCTTTGCATTGTCAAAGATTTATTGTGATTTATTAGTTTATGCATAGGTTACAGTTCAACGATACTTGACGAAAACCGCACAATTTATGTCAAATTTTTCGCTTTTCCCTGCACCACTCCTGTCTCTACCTGACCGTGTGTTTATATAGTCTATTATCCGATTTTCCAGAGCACTTCATGAATAAGTTCATAAGTAAATAACAATCTTAAATACATATTATAGTATAAATAAGTACGTGACTTAAAATAATTTATATTTGTGACACTGCTATCTCCTCATAGTTCTTCGTCTTCAGCGAATACAGTCTCAACTTTGATCTAGTCACGATTTGTCATCATAAACGATCTTTCTGCCCATCCGTATATCGTATTCGGAATACAACGTCGTTCACACTCTTCTCTATGCTACCTGCAGAGAAATTCGTCATGAAACTGTGCGTATTTATAGTAGTAGTATATAGTAGTAGTAAAAGGCTTCTCCTGTCAAATCCAACATATCAAGAAGTAAACTTCAATTCCAACAGAAATAAGAACTAATAGATTGTTATTCTACGTAGCTTATATAACCGATAAATTTGGGAGATTTTTACATAAATATGACATAAAAACCTCATATACTTCCAGCTTGAAAATTCGTAATCTTGGTGATGTTAAAAACAAATTTCCTTATTGTATATCCAGGTATTTACAAGATTTCTTGTCAATGTGACGAAGTATGTATTGGACAAACAAAGAGGACTGTAGAAACAAAATTGAAAGAGCATTTTTATCGTCATATAATAGTCCAAGAGCCCGCTCAGAAATTCTACCTTGAATTGTTAGACGATTCTTATGTATTCTAAACGATTCGTCGTGAAAACATTAACCTTAAAAGTCAACGGTGTCATTTTTAATTCTGCCAGAAGCAATTTATATTAATTATCCATTAAGAGAATTGAACGCACAAACAATCTTTTTATCTTAGACACTTGGAAATTACTCTGAAACATATATTTTTATGGGTAAAACAAGAAAAACTCACGGTGCCGAGTCCCACTTTGCCACTATCCCCGGCACTGTGGCTTGAAAGGGGTTGAAAATATCGATGAGGTACCTTTTTCTGTTTTACGAAAAATATACTATACAAAAATTTTAGCCAGAGACCTGACGAATTCAAAGAACCAACGGTGCCGACTCTCATGTTGCCAGAAGTCCTCGACACCGTGGATCAAATCAACACTCGCGCGGACTCAGTTTTCCATGACATATAGAGGTTTTTTGAGGTGATGGTACATTTCGGCAACACCGTGTCATGATATTTCGGACCGAGTGTCCTCGGAAGGTCTCAGAAACCGGTTTTTGAACGAACTCCATCGCGAAAAATGCGTAAAGGTCGACTCACAGATTTTTCTCCAAAAATTTGTTCAAGATGTGCCCAAATTGGTCATAAGGCTTACCACCAACCTTTAATTGATGTCCCATTGGGAAATTTAGTGTGCCGATATTATCAAGTTCAATGCTTCAATGAAAGCCCTACTCATAAATTTTTGAGTTATTGATAGCGTTTATGAATCCAATATAAATATTCTAATGAAGAATGAATAGACCGCGGTACAGAACCTCTTTCTCCAGATTATTAACACTCTTTTGAAACTTTGTGAGTGGCTTCATTCTGATGAGTCCGACAGCTTTTCTATCTGCGAAAATTTTTGGAGCTGCTGCATTTTCCACCGAATAGCCGAAAAAGACGTCGATTTAATGATTTATTCTTGATCATTAAAATCACTCTCTTTCATAGCTTAAACGTAAGATGATAATAATAGCAAAAACACACACAATATTTTGTCCGACAAAAATATTGCAGTGTTCGGCGTAGCCCCCATCTCTAACATGTCAAAATTACAAGTTTTGTTATATTATTAACATTCTGTTGGAATTCTTAGTACTATCAAATAAACATTGGTAAAGTTGAGTGGTGATATTGTCCGATAAAATTTCTGCTGCATATTTTCAGTCCGAAGCTCTGAAAATGTCAATTGTTTGTGTTGTCGCTATTATTATCTTACGATTAAACTATAAAAGAGAGTGATGTTATTGATCAAGAATAAATCATAAGATCGACGTCTTTTTCGGCTGTTTGATGGAAAATGTAGCAGTTTCAAAGATTTTCGCAGATAAAAAAGTTGTAGGACTCATCAAAATGAAGCCACTCACAAAGTTTCAAAAGAGTGTTAATAATCCGGAGAAAGAGGCTCTGTACTGCGGTCTAGAACTAGGTGGGAAATAAATACAATATCATATATAAGAAATTTCGATAAGATTTTCTCAAATAATGTTTTATTTCTGATTTATGTATACTTGCCAAGATTTACATTTAAATTAAGATTATAATTTCATTAATTTTTTCTTGTTACTTCTGACAGGTCACTAGTTGCGAATATTTATGCGTAAAAACCTGCTTCCCCAAGGCCAAACGGTTCAGCAGCACTTGTTTTCAGATAAAAATTCCCTCTAGCCCTAAAAAAGAATTGTAGATATATTTACTCTATTCAACCGTGTGAAACAAGGAGTCCGTAATAACTTCTCAAAAAACTTACGTTCTATTAACACCATATCCCATGTAAGTAACAGAAGCGTCCTTCTCGCAAAACCAAGACATTGTGAATGGATTGCAAAATAAATTTAAATCGCATTGTTTTGCTGGAAAGATTGTTTCATTTAAAACTGATTCTGCATAAAACCTCCAACTCATATGGTGACTACAAAAGACTGGAATAAGAATAATATTTGATAAAAAATAAATTATATATAATAAAATTTTTAAAATATCTGTCGACAGAAAAAGTAGAAAATAATGGAAATTGACTTGGAAAAAGATGAAGAAAATATAAAAATAAAGAAATAAGAAATTTTTATCAGGAAGTTAGGAAACAGAGCAACGGAGGTCAATCCTGGACAGTATATTGTAAAGATAAAAGTGGACAACTGACAACTAGAGAGAAGAAAATGGAAAGATGGAAAGAATATTTCAGCGAACTACTAAATGGAGAAGAAGAAAACGACAGGAAAGAAAACGGAAGCGAAATCATCCAAGAAGAAATAATGGGAATTTTAGAAAATTGCAGAAACAACAATAGTCCTGGATAAATGATATAGAAGAGTAGAAATATATAAGAAAGGAGGAGGAAAACTACAAAAAGAGTTAGTGGAACTGATACAGAAAATATGGGAGAAGGAAGAAATGCCAGATCGTTGGACAGAAGCTGTAATCTGCCCAATTTTCAAAAAAGGGGACAGAGCTAATTGTGAAAATTATAGAGGGATAGCACTACTTGATACGGCATATAAAGTTTTGGCAAATTGTATTAGAAACAGACTGAGAGATAGATCTGAAAATGTCATATGAGAATATTAGGCAGGTTTCAAGCAAAATAGATCAGCTACGGACCCAATTTATATAATAAAAGAGATAATCGCAAATAGTTACGAACATAATCTACCTACATAATATACTTTTCATAGGTTTCAGACAAGCATATGATTCGATAATTAACAGCAAAATGAATGAAGCTATGGGAGAATTTTAAATGCCAGATAAATTAACAAATTTGATCAAAATGACTCAAAAAGGAACAAAATGTAAAGTACTCGTGGACGGAAAAACATCAGAGAATTTTGAGTTGAAGAAAGGTCTCAGAGAAGGAGATCCGTTGTCACCAATCTTATTCAACCTAATTTTGGAATGTATCATGAGAAGGGCTAGAATATCAACAAAAGGAATTTTATATAGACAAAAACATCAAATCCTAGCCTACGCTGACGACATGCTATTATGCTATTTTGACGAGAACGAAAGAGGAGCTTGTTACAATTTTCAAAAGACTGGAGACAGCGGTGGAGGAAGTTGGCCTATATATTAACGAAAATAAAACTAAATATATGAAAATAACGGCGAACTAGCGGACGGACTTGAAAGATCTCAAAATAATCACGGAAAAAGGCAAAACATACAATTTTGAGGAAGTGGAGAAGTTTACGTATTTAGGAGTGACATTAACAAAAAACAATAAAGAGGAAGTGGAAGTGAAGACTAGGCTACTAAAAGGCAGTAAATGTAAAGGACTTTTATCAAAGTTCTAAGAATCACAGAAAATATCATGGTCAGCGAAGATAACAACACAGGACGATAATACGGCCCACAGTGACGTATGGATAATGAGTTATGGAAAATGAATAAAAGTGAACATAATAGACTGGCAGTGTGGGAGGGGAAAATTTTTGGAGAAAAAGCGGTGGAAGGAATCAAAGTGAGAAGGACAAATGCAGAGGTCATGGAACTTTTCGGAGATGGAGGGATATTAGGGACAATCCGCGCGCAAAGACGGGCATATAGTAAGAATGGAAGAATTTAGAACAGTGAAAATGATTTTTAAAAGTGGAATAAGTGGCAAGAAAAGAAGAGGCAGTCCCAGAGGGAGATGGATTGATGCCGTGAAAAAAGACTGAAAAACAATTCGGATCAAAAGATGGGAAGACAAAGCAGTAAACAGGAACCAATGAAGAGAAGTGGTTCAAAAAGCCATGGGCATGCAAGGCCTGGAGAGCTAAATATATATAATAAATTATCATTTATTCGAAACGGATTTCTATAGTTGTGGTAAGTTTAGTGAAACAGAAGAATCGACGAGATGAAGAGATTATACCAGCGACTGGCAACCTTTTAGAAATTGCAGACAATAAAATTCACAATTTAGTAGTTTTTGAAAGTACGACTTATTCACGAGTATTGAATATAATACCTACATGAAGAAAAAAGTTGAATGATGTCATTACAACACGTAAAGGAACATCAACGAAAGCGATACTAAGACAAAATTAATTTTTTACTTGAACATCTTATTGAGTAAACTTAGATAATTTAAAAAATATCTATCTGTGTTTCCTTGTGGACCACGAAAAATACATCACAAACCAACTGTGGTCCGCAGACCATCGGTTGCCGACTGCTGGATTGAACAGAAAGACCACAATATTGAGAAAAGCTAGACATATGTATAAAAAAGTGCTTTATATTCAATATTTCTTATTGAAATGAAAGAACAACAATGAATCTTATTTTGAATTTTGACAAATATAAAGTTTGGTGTTCGAGGAAGATGGAACGGTAACAGAATGCTACGTTTTCGTAAATAGTTTTCAAAAGAAGTGATTGAGCAAAAGTTTTTGAATAAATAGTTCAATGATTTGTACAAGCTCAACGTTACTGCCGCAGTGTAACCAAGTGAATTTTCTTACAATTAATATTCAAATAATTCTGCACAAAATCTATGTATATGTGAATAAGATGTTTGTGAAGATATTTTAATGGTACAAAAATTACAAAATTCTAGTTATTAATATTAACATATCAATATAAATGATCGGTAAAAAATTACGTGTTCAGCAGCAAAACTAAGGTTTTCTATTATGACTACAATCCTAGCCTCAACTTCATCTCAGCTATGAAACGTTAGTTGCAGCTGTAAATGTGTTATTTTTTTTTTGTCTAATTATAGCTGTGCAATTAAGTATTGCTTACTATTTGTAATTATACTGGAAGAAAATAGATACGAAGTAAACAGATATATGAATAATGTTATACTCATAAAAAGTGATTGAAAGAATAAACAAATTGTATTGCACGCGGAAATAAAGTGAAATGAATTGTTTCCAGAGAAAAATGTGGTTTAAATTGAAGACAAAAGATTGCGTGCACCCATAGTGTGTAAGTGGATATAATTGTTGGTTCATTGCTTGAGAAAAAGTTTCCGAGTGGGGATATATTACGTTATAATAATTTGAGTCCACGATTGGTATTTACATAAACTATAAGAAAAAATAGCAAAATACAAAATTATATTGTGCACTGAACAAAAAATTTGTGAGACGCTCAAACTTCTTTGTACATTTTTTTAGAATAAGACTATACATGTACATGCTCTTGAGATACTGACCGTTTAAACTGTGCAAATAACTGCAGTAGGGTTGTACACTTGTGCCCATATTGGGATAAAAATCTACGTGACCAACAGAACGCTCATCACCAAATTTCCCTCCATCTGTATGGATGACGTCAACAAATTGTCCATCTTCTTTTGTTAAATGATCAACTGCAGGTATATTGAACCAAGGTCCAGATGGATCCAGAGCTGTCAGAAATATTCAAAATATATAATCTGTGTATTAATATTGTAATGGAAGTAGTTCAGTGATGCGGTCCCTTATAGATTTATTTCGAACTGAGTATTTTTAATCCATTCAAAAAAAAAAACATATATCGAAGTGCTGAGTATGTACATAAGAAATTAAAAATGCATCAAAACTTGATCGTGATAAAATAAAACAACTTGCAAAAAAGTAAATGGCAATCTAATTATTATCATTGAGAATTTTATGACAAATCCTTTCTATCTGGATGCACAAATATTCTGTTGCATATAATAAGGACTTTTCGAAAGAAATATTTGATTCTAAGCAAATTCTCAGACTGATTGTAGATGATACATTTATGTAAAGATTCACGTACCTGTTAACCAGTACAATTCTCCTTTTCCATAGGCATAAGCAGCCCTCGACATAATTTGACTTCCTAAACTGTGACCAATTATGTGTACCTGTTCTACTGATTGTACTTTAGGAATATGACATTTCAGGAAATGTCCAAAGGCATACCCTATATCGGTTATATTATATACCGATCTTAAATAATTGAACAAGACACCGCCTTTTACTAAACCAGAATAGTCTAGTATTACTAAATTCACAATATTTCTAGTCAAAAATGCTGAAAAAAAGTATTTTGAAATCATTAAAATGTGGCCGATATATGAGATTGATTGAAGTTTTAAAAACAGATATAGAAATGAAATGAAAATATATCCTTTTTCAAGTAATGCTGCAATTATATACGAGCTTATAAATCTTAATTATATAGATAATGAATAAAATTGCAATGAATCTGTTGTCTGTATAAATAAATTATTGCTAATTAATAAAATTCAATCGGTTACGTAGGACAAAAAATTAAAGGCTATATTATGATGTACGACGTGCTGATCATGGAACAAAGAGAATTGTATTGTTAATAGAATGTTATTTGGGCCATACATTCCACCAAATAGGGTGACTGGAGCTAATTATTTATTATTTTTACAAAATACTTTGCCAGAACTATTCGAAAATGTGCCTTCAAATGTGCGTCTGCAGACTGCAGGCATAGTTTCAGCACGATAATGCGTCATCACACTGTGCTCTAAATGTAAGAGAACATTTAAACCAAATGTTTGAGGTGGATTGGCTGCGATGGTCCTGTAGCTAGGCCTGCTAGATCCCCATGACCTAAATTCGCTGGATTTTTATTTCCGGGGTCATTTTAAATTACTCGTATACATTAACTAAAATGTACCGGAAAACGAAAAAGAGCTTAGACAGAGAATAGAGAATTCAGCAGAAAAAATACGAGTACAAAATTTGTGTCAAGACTGTATTAGATCATTAATTCAACGTGCTGCAATGTGTGTAGGGATGAATGGTGCTTTTGAACAGTATTTGTAATTTTGTGCTTCAGGTTGTGTTAAGTTATTTTCTTAACCTTCATAAGACCAACTGGAGTACACCAGAGAAACATAGTTTATTGTAGCTTGAGGAATTTTTTTTTATTCTTGTTTGCGTTATTCTATCTTCAAATTATTGTTCTAGCTACAATCACCAAAATAGTGAATTTTTTCTTTCATTTTGTTTCGGATTTACGGCATAATTTTCGACATGGGGTCTGTCTGTACCCCAGTTGGTCTTCTACATGTGCAAAAATATTGTAGGCCAAAAGAGACCAAGTGGGGCTTATGTGTATTCCCGCCTTGGTGTCTGATCTTGATACTGTGTATTCGCTTATCTCGGTTACTGTTGGTACAAAATTAGTTGTTAGTGTGCAAATTGCATTCGAGACCACTGTTCATTTGTACTTAATGTCAGTAACTAGATTTCATAATATTAGAACAATATTAAACTTATTTATAAGAAGAAAACAACTAGAGAATACATAAAAACTCAAGATCTTCATGCAATCAACTTTTTGAACGAATTTGATTGCCAATTCAAAAGATATGACTGGAAAAAAATGGGGTACACGCGTACCCCACTTGGTTTTTAACGTTAGTTTTTATACTCGGTCTTATGAAGATTAATTATCTTGATATTGACTACAATGCATTAATATTAGAAATTATTTTGTATTCAAAACAATTATCATCTCTAATGCCCGGTTTTATAAAGGGCAGAGTAATTTACTTCCAGAATAAATAAAATTTACTCCGTTAAATGACAGTTGATTTTTTGACAGCAATGATTCTGTAGTCATAAAGAAATTCAAAACGATTAGAATTTGTTGAGTAGAATAAATTAATTTTGAGAGTAAATTTACTTGATCTTTTATAAAACCGGCCATAAATCAAATAAACATTACATATTGTTTTTTTGGTAATTAATTTCATTTAATATCTCTTTCTATGACGTATGCTACTCCAGTGGTCCAAAAAATGTCTAATGGCCGGTTTTTTAAAAGACCAAGTGAATTTACTCTCAAAATAAATTTATTTTACTTATGCCCGGTTTTATAAAGGACAGAGTATTTTACTTCCACAGTGAATAAAATTTTCTCTGTTAGATGACAGTCGATTATTTGACAGCAATGATTCTGTTTGTTGGATGATAAACGTTCACTTGATCAAAGTATCTATTTTGTATGTAATTGAGTTACCTTTGAAATATATAGAGTGTAGTTGTTAGTTTTTTGAAGAAAATAAATGTCAAAAGAAAAATTAAGTCTTTATTAATGTATTTTATCTTGCATTAAATTCATACGCATAATCCTGTTCAAGAAACATAGAAAGATGTATATTCTATATTGTTGTCATAAGGAAGCTCAAACTGATTAGAATTTATTAAATAAAATAAATTTACTTTAGGATTAATTCACTTGGTCTTTTATAAAGCCGGCCATTAACAAATTCTAATCGTTTTGAACTTCTTTATGACAACAGAATCATTGCTGTCAAAAAATCGACTGTCATTTAACAGAGTAAATTTTATTTACTCTGGAAGAAAATTACTCTGCCCTTTATAAGACCGGGCATAATTCAAGTAAACTATACTTAACTTTGCGAATTTTTGGAAAAAAAAAATCGGGTTCATGATCAGCACGTCGCGTGGCATATACCCATTAATTTTTTTGTCTTAATTTGTTAAACACCCTGTATAGATCTGAGAGACTCATTAATTCACACAAAATTGCGCATCAAGAGCTCCAACGGCATAGTTTTTCATCTGTAATATATTTCGAGTGGATGGTCAATAAATAAAGTGAGTGTGTCAATATTTTTGTGATCTGTTTCTGTTCTTCGCATAAACTGATCACATAAACATTATTATTCATATTGTACTTCGGTTACAATCTTTGTGAATCTGTAAGAATAACTTGTACTAATAAATTTTCAAGGAAAAGCACATTGATTCTGGGCTAGATAATCTTAAAAGATCAATTTTTTGTCTCAATTTTAGTTGGGTGCGACCTTTTATTTTAGTTATTAGTATTGTTGTTTTAACTTTTAAGGCTTCCGTGTAATCAGGCTTGACAAACAATAACGCCGCATGGCGCTACCATCGTTGCCTTAAGTTCATGTCTGAATAAAAAATTAATTTCTATCACCCGCACGCCGTACCGCATATTCTTGTATGTACTTTTGCTGCTTAAAGGAAAACAAATAGTAGATTCATAGAATGTTCGGTCAGGATTTGTGTGAATTAAAAAATTTAGATACCCATCAGAAATTGTTCGAAAATTACCCAATTACTCTCTGAAAGTTCATAAAAATTATATTACTTGCATGAAAATTATAAATTTGTTGATGGATACATGAAGAAAGTTAATACCAGCACGTAATTTTTCAGACATAAAGTACTGTTAATGTATTTTGATTGTAAATATATTACTCCACTTATATATTCATTCTACAGATATATTTCGTCTTACTGACTATACAAAAAAAAAGCAAGTTTACTTGTCGCACGTAAATTATGCTTGGCGCACGCAAAAGACAAGAAGTCATTATACCGCTCGTATAAAACGTGCGCAAAATAGTACTTATCGCACACGAGTAATAAAAATACATAAATGTCAACTTAATACAGAGTGATCAACTATGATTGTCTGTCACGTGACTGGCAAAAGTTTTCATTATAATCAAAACTATCTTCATGGAATAAAGTTAGTATAAATTTATTTATTTTTTGCACGATTGGGTGTTTTCATGTGTTTACCGGCCCTCTTTTTGAGGTGGTATGTTGATTTTACCAGCAAACTGTGGTTACTATGGTTATGCTGACTTACCGCCCATGGGCAAAGGCGATAAGTAAAAAATTATGGATTTTCACAAAAAAATATTCATTTTTCCATCTTTATTTGTAATTGAATATTCACAATAAAACGTCAAACTTGACAGCTGACAGCAAATAAACAACCGTCAGTAGTAATTCAATTTGAAAAAGAGAATTCGAATCTATATTTTGGATTTTCCAACCGTGAAAAAAAAATTGTAAGCATCATAAATACAGTACCGATTTCATATAATATTTGGAAACCTCGCCAAGGCTCGGCCTCCAAATTATTATTTCCAATCGGTAAATTGTACTTACTGACCTTAATACTTAAATAAGTATTGCTAACTACGCTACCGATATTTCATACAGTGGCGTATATTTTGCATATTTTATGACGGATTTATCCATAATCTGATTCAAAAAACAAAGAAGTAAGTGAATAGTTGTATTATTGAATGCTTATTGAAAATTTATTATTCTTCTACCAAATTATCAGGTTAGAATAGTGTTTTCAGAGGAACTGTCATCTGTCACTTGAAGCTCACTATTTCAAGCAGGCGGCAAAGAAAAAATCAGAACAAGTGATGGTCAATCATTTTTGATCACTCTGTAGAAGACAATAATATAAAACAATTTCAATGGCAACCAAGATTCAAAATTGCAATGTTTTGAGATAGATAAATTTTTATGATATTAAATTCTTTTGTAATGATCGCCTAAAAGACGTTGTGTGCTCCTCGACCCAAAGTTCTTTTTTTACAAACGGTAGTGAATTGAAATTTTTAGGATTATGTTCTGGACAAAAATATCTAGGAGCCCAAATTTCGGTTTTTCAATATTTTTCTTCCAATTTCGACAAATGCTATCCCATATCTTTAGCAAAATCGAAAATTTTCAAGAAATGGTGCTCTACGTTCCTATATTTGTTGCCGACTTTTTTGTTTCAACCATCGAGACTATAATATGAAACTACGTTTTCATGCAAATCGATGACAGCTTTGAAAGATATTTGACGTGGTGCAGTGAATACCGCATTCCATTCTGCATTTTAGTTCAAGGAAAAAAAGCATCTTGAATCGTGACATACACAAAATATCGTGCATTGAAAACTCGGACTCATCGAATGAATTTTGTATTACATGCATTTTTCTGTTTGAATTTTCAGGTCAAATGTCAAAATTTGACAGTCTAATGGCCAGTTTTACCGCTGTGTAATGTTACTTTACTAAACAATATTGAATAAAAAAACAAAAGTAAAATGTGACATAAACATTGCTGGTACTATTGCGAACTATACGGTATTTTTTGATAAAGTGACGTTCAAAATTCAAGGATCAACGATGTAAACACGGAACAAATAACTTAGTCTGCACAAAGGATGATAACTAAATTGCTATTAAATTTTTGACAATAATAATAATAATAATAATAATCTTTGAGGCAGCACATGAATTGATTTATCAACCATTTTCACGACTTGACAGCAATCAAAATTAATATATTCATACAAAACATAGTTCATAAAAATTTTGAATAATGTCTTTTGATTTTAAATTCTGTATACTTTATATGAAACTTTAACGTTTAGATCCTTTGACCAAGGATCTTCTTGGTCAAAGGATCGAAACGTCAAAGTTTCAAATGAAATATACAGAATTCAAAATTAAAAGTTGTTTTTTTATTCAATAAAATTCTGGAAGATGTATTTTACGTTACTGATATCTGAAGTATATCAAACATATCTCTATCCTTGAACCTCTCTTTCTGTCCAGCCAGCTTCAAAACAAACAGCTACTTGCTTGTCTAGCTTTAGACCTAAAGTATTTGTTGTCCTTGGTCTGCACAGAATTTTATGTATAACATAAGAAGATAACTTAAATGAGATACCGCAGCCAACTAAAAGCAACGTAAATAAGAGCCAGAATCTCAAAATTAGTATTATGCTTGAGTTTATTAGTAAAAGTTATTTTACTCCATTCACTCTGAATTTGTTACACGTATTGATCAATATCGTGCGGAATATAATGTATCTTATTAGAAATTTCCCATATTACCTGAAGCAATGGTATCCGTGCTTTCTTCATGTTCTGATGGTCTCTCCGACCATCCGTGTAAATAAAATACAGTATCTTTGTTAACGTCAAAAGCAGAATCTTCCGCCATTGATAAAGCATCGTTGTAAGGTATTTTTTTATAATCATTAATAGTTGGCCTTAAAATCATTAAGATAATATACTAAAGAAAATTTTATTACCACTCAAGTAATAAATTCACAAATTCAATAATAGTTATTTAAGATACAAATATAAAAAGAAATTCTTTGGTGCACAAACGACTTGATTGGGAACTAGAGCGAAGAGAGTATTTTGTTAGCTCTATGAATGCATTAATCTTTTTTCACGTGTCCTACAAAGCTTTATCTTCGTTCGTCCTAGTTTTCGTGAAATTTTTTATAATAATAGATATCCTTAAGGCATGAGTTCTGAAGTGTATGCGATATTTTCTGCAAAAGCCGTACAAATAAGTATTATATTCATACATACCCATGAAAGAATAAGAAAAATATGTGATCTGTAGCATTTGTAGCGGTATTGAAAATCAATTTTTCATTAGCAAAAACTATAAATCAAACACATTTTAGTAGTATAAAATAATTTTAGACGGCAGACAAACCTGATTTTGCTAAAAGACAATGAACCAAACACTCCAAAATCAAGTTCATGATGATTATTTCAATGTTTCAAGTTATTCACACTTTTTTTTTGTACACAATTTCAAAATCTTCTGGCTGAAACAGAGTTTAAATTTTATTTGCAATCTTTCTTATATGAAATTTTTTGACTTAGTTTAAATAAAATTTAGTAGCGAATATTCATATTTACACAGCATCGATATGAACATGAACATTATGTTAATTACGTCGTTTTTGTATTCATTTAAATTATATCTATCAAATGTGATATGATAATATGTGAAATACAGGGTGTTTGAAATAGATGGTCTACCAAAAGTTTCCAGACAATAAAATAGCATTTATATGTGTAAAATTTGCGTGATAGATCCCGGATATTGTCCTCTTCAAGTGAAGTACTATTCTTTAATAAATATGTATTTGATTTAGAATATTAGGAATCAATCTGCCTTGATAAATGTTACCGTCAATACTTTGTACCAATTCTTATCACGTTACCATCACCATGTTACGGATGTATTTACTTCGCAAGTTGACGCAGACCAATTCAGAAGATATTTCTCGTCAATAACCAGATATTTTTTCTTTGCCAATAGGTTTCAATTGAACTTTGAGGGATCTAGAATAAGGTATCGATCATTCTTCTTTGAGAACAAAGTGTGAATTGATTTTTACCTGTTAGAAAATAACTCAAATTTTCAAAGATATTTTCAATTTTTAATGGATTATTGTGGAAAAGATTTGATAATTTCTCCTTTGTATTACGCATTAAAACAAATATAATATACTTTTGCTTTTCACGGCTGATATACGTATATAAACAAATAGACTGCAAAAGCAAATGTACTTGATATTCTCATGAGACGATACTGTATACATTTGACCGTCACTTCCGTCCGAATTTCACTTTAAAAATTTATGAGCTTCCGTTATTAATGAGGTTTATCTGGAATGTTTCCAAATCGACCAATTCTCAACACACCGGAAGTAGATTGGAAGATTGTCAAGTTGAATAGCATCATTATGATCTTTTTTTAAAATCTCGCAAAATATAGAATATAGTTGAGATAAAAGATTAAAAAAATTGTGAAATATCAAAAAATAAGAATAAATAATAGTAGCGCTATTTCAAACGAGATAATTTGATTTTGGCTAGATAAATCTTATATTCTATGAACATATAATTTTTCAGATTCTTAATTTTTTTTTCATAAAATCTTTATTTTTCACTAGTCTATGCAGTAAGTAAATTTGGTATAATATAATGGACATACAGATTAAAAATTCGCAGTTGAATTTCCTTCTATATAAATCATTTGACTCAAGTTTATTGCATTTATTTATTTATTTATTATTTATTTATTATTTATTATGACCACTCAACAGGATTTAAAATCCCAATTACAGAGGGTATTTATAAACAAATGAAGTACGTGCAATCTATTATCATACAATCCCAACAATAGAACATCATACATAAATATTAGAGTAAATAAATTGAATATAATAATAATAATAAATGAATATAAGAAAAATAAATTCTTGTATACCAAAAAATAAAAAAATATATTAAATGTACATAAATTTTGCTATATTATTATGGACAACTTGAAAAATATTCGAAAATTTTTGTTTTGAAAATAGCCAAAGTATCAAAAAATAGATCAAATTCACAGTTCAATGCATTAACTAGCTCACACATACGATTAAATGGAGAATTTATTTCATAATTCGTGTGGAACAAAGATATGTAAAATATTGATTGGTGTCGAATATTAGCTCGTGCAACTGTGAAATGTAATCTACCCAAAGAATAGCTATCATTGATATAATTATTCACCAATTTATAGATATAGAGAACGCATAATACTTTTCTCCTTTTTTCAAGAGATAATAAACCAAAAGTATACATACTATTCTCATAATTCAAGTTATGAACATAAGAACCATATCTTCTATACCAACAATATCGAAGAAATTTTTTCTGAACTCTCTCAATGACTATCTTATATTTAGTATAATATGGATACCAAATTTGACAGCCATATTCTAATTTAGAGCGAACATAACAATTATATAAATACATCATAGTCGAAATATTCTTAAAAGCCCTTGACGATCTAATTACAAAATGTAGATTTCGATATGAGATAGCCACTGAGTGGAGAATATGCTTATCAAATAATAATTTGCTGTCAAATAAAATTCCTAAATCTTTGGTTTCGATAATTCTTTGTAGATTCAATGAGGACATATGATAATTGAATATTATATTCGTAAGTTTCCTCGAATAACTCATTATTTTACATTTCGATATATTGAAAGATAATTGCGATGATTCGGACCATTCTATAAGATTGTTTACATCCTTTTGAAGTTCATAACAATCATCAATCGAATTAATTGTTTTAAAAATTTTTATATCATCTGCGTACATTAAAATATTTGAGTACTTGATTGAAGCAGTTATATCGTTGATAAACAGAAGAAACAACAGAGGACCTAAATTTGAGCCTTGAGGCACACCAGAGTTAGCTAAAAAGTAATTTGAGGAATATCCATTTATTCGAATATACTGATAACGGCAGGTGAGGTAAGATGCTATCAGTTGACACAGCGGAAGAGTAAAATTGAAGTTATTGTATAATTTATTTATTAAGATATTATGGCTAACTCTGTCAAACGCCTTAGCGAAATCAGTATATATAACATCAATTTGTGAATTTTTTGAGAAATTGTTGAGAACGTGATCTGTAAAATTCATTAAATTGGAGACTGTAGATTTTCCCTTGATAAATCCATGCTGAAATGGAGTGATACTTTGTGATACATCGTTATAAACTTTATTGAAAATTATTGTTTCGAATATCTTAGATATATTAGACAACAGCGCGATAGGTCTATAATTACATATGTTACTTGAATCACCTGATTTGAAAACTGGACATATTTGTGAGTTTTTGAGTACTGCTGGAAAAATACTTTTATTTAGC
This sequence comes from Dromius quadrimaculatus, assembly GCA_963989225.1. Lineage (NCBI taxonomy): Eukaryota > Metazoa > Arthropoda > Insecta > Coleoptera > Carabidae > Dromius > Dromius quadrimaculatus. The sequence goes on along the minus strand of OZ022325.1, from coordinate 51,742,010 downwards.
GAAAGATTGAATAGTATGAATAGTGGTTCAACAAATATATCTTTACAGCCTTTTAAAATATAGGAAGGTAAATTATCAGGACCCAAATTTGGTTTTGGTTTCAGATGATTTATTGATTTTAAGATATCTTCCTTTGATATACTCTGAATGTCAACAAGATTACTATTCAAGCAATTAGTTTTAGTCTCGGTATTGATATGTATCGTATCATTATTACTGTTGTAAACACTAGAAAAAAAATTTGCGAATGCTTGAGCGATATCAGAACCATTATCACATATCTTATCATTATGATGCATGATTTGAGGAACACTGTGTGAACTTCTCTTACTTTTTAAATAATTAAAGACCAAAGATGGATCAGATTTGATATTATTCTCAGCAGTGACCATGTAATTTGCATGTGCTAATTTTATATCAGTTTTAATTTTTTTCCTTAAATTTATATAATTACACTTGCAAGATTCTATCCCAAAACGTTTATATAATTGACGATTTCTATCTTTTGATTTCAAATTCTTGATTATTTCGAGAGTGAACCAAGGAGGATATTTTGAATTTTTCTTTTTTGTTTTATTTGGAATACATTTGTTAAATATATCATCAAGCATTTCATAAAAGCTTTCAAAGGCCATATCAACATCATTATAATTCTTTAAAATAGACCAGTCTGTAGAATTAAGCAATTCGTAAAGTAACAAATAGTTTGCATTTTTGAAGTCACGTATGATATTATCTTTCATATTCAACGATCGATCACGAGTATTTAATTCCACAACTTCAATAGAAAGAGCAGGATGATGATTATCCTCACTAACAAGAGGAACTGGATCATGAATAACACTACAATCTATATTAGAAAGAACAACATCAAGAATCTTATTATTGCCATTAAAAACATTATTATATTGATCCAAAGAAAGAAAATTATTAAAGTTGATGAAATCATTCATTATAGTATTGGACGAGCCATTTCTATAATAATCAGCCAAGTGAGATATGTTAATATCATCAATTACAATTAAATTATTATTAAAAGCGAAAGGCAAAGTCTCAACATAAGTATAAAATAAATTAAGTTGCTCAGATGTTATAGGAGGGGGAAGATAAACAGTGATAATATAAATATAATCATGTAATGAGTATTGTACCTTTACACATGTAATATCAAACTTTGAATCTGGATGCGTTGGAATATTGATCATGGAAGATCGCAAAGTGTTGTTAACAGCACAAATGACTCCTCCGCCAAATTTCTTATTAGACCTAATGTTATCTCTATCTGAACGATAAACTACAAAATTATCATTGAAAATTTCACTATTTAATACAGATACATTTAACCATGATTCAGTGACACAGATAATATCAAAATCAGAGGAACAAGTATTATTGTAGAATTCTGGAAGTTTTGTATTAAGTCCACGTACATTTTGATAATAAATACGCATTCTCAATATATACAAAAATGCGAAAAAATGCTGTTCAAAGATAAAAAAGTATGAGAGAATAAACAAAGAATATAATATTCATGCAAATATCGAAGCAAGTTCAATTCAATATAAAGTAACAACAAATTAAAATTGGCACAGCACATACACAAGGTTAAGCCAAGTATATAAGGTCAACAAACTATTCAGTTGATAACTAAGTACAACAAGTTATTTCGAAATAATTTGCAAAAAGTATATTCTTACAAAAATAAATGTGAATTTCAGAAGCAAAAAAAAAATACAGAATTATGACACATTCTTAATGTAGCCCCAAATGAAAAATAATAATTTAATACTACTGAGGTAATGTGGAAGATGCTAAATTTATTAGTTCAATCCATATTTTTAAACATTTATAATTCATCGACTGAATTAATACGTTGTATTGAATCACCGCGTTTTATAAAAATGTTTCCATTAAAGGACCATGCGTTCTTAAAACCATATTTATTTGAAGCAGTATTCAATAGCTCTAGCCTTTTGGCTGTAAGATCTTCTTTGATATTTATATTTGATCCTTTAAGCAATTTTCGCGCCTTCAGAACAATTTCGCGGGATTTGAACGAAGTAAATTTAATTATTATTGGGCGTGTTTTTTTAGAGTTAATTTTTCCAGTACGGTGACATCGATCAATATCATGCTTTTCAATCGGAACTTTTAACTTATCTTTGAAGATTGAGCACACTGTATCTTCGACGCATTCACTCACTTTTTCACAAACACCAAATACGCGGATACAATTTCTTCTGGAGTATTAATACAAGTAGTAAGGTTCTGGTTAATATATTTTACATCATATTTTTATTTCGACTGAATTATTAGCGTATACTATGGATACATTCCACTAGACGATTGCAACGCTCAAGTCGCTTCACCAATCGTTTCACAAGACGATCGTGGTCTTGGCGTTCTTGATAAATACGTCCAGAATACGTTATAGATAATGTCATTGATTTCGACCACTTCAAGCTCATAACGCTCGCGATTGAAAGATGGGTCGAAGCGATCGTTATGTTCATTTTTGCAAAAATCGCCAAGAAATTCAATTTAAATGAAAAAATGCCTTCTCATTTTGTACTTTTGATTCCAAGTTATCTCAATTGATTCAAAATTTTCCATTCGTAAATATGACAGATAATTTCATGGTCTCTCATTATCATTATTTATCATTTAAGAGCGATTAATTTTCACGGCATATTGGATTCATTCCGTCCGTATATCCTTTTTGCTACAGATTAGTTTAATTTTATTCATGATTTACTTTTCAATCCTAACCATAAATTGTCAGTTTATTTGACATTTAACTGACACTCGCATCATTCCACTTGAAACACCAGCCACATCGGCCATGAGTTAGTGGAACAGCAAAAATCGCGGTCGTGAGCGTGAGTGTTGCGGTCATCTAGTGGAACGTACTCTATATGAATGGTAGATCCAACGGCATTCTTCTTTTGAGGCGTCTTGGGTTATCTTCATTATTCAGCAGGTTGATGGCTAGTTTGTTTTGATGTCTGTTTAGTTTTTCTACGTGTCTTAGGGCGAAATAACGGATTTACTCGGATACATATTTTATTTTCAAGTCTCTATGCAATGTGCGATTGTTTACAAACCATGAAGCCTGTGCTATCATCAGTAGAATTTTATTTTGTGTTCGTTGTATTATGTTGATGCTAGACGTTTTGCCACATCCCCATAATTGGATCCTATAAGTCCAGATGGGTATTATGATTGCTTCATACAGTAATAATTTATTTTGCAATGAAAGTTGGAATTTCCTGCCAAGGAACCAATACATTTTTCCTATTTGTAGGTCTATTTGTTTCTTCTTATTCTTTTAAGTGACTTCGCCAATTAAGCTTTCTTTCTATTCGCATGACGAAATATGTATCTTCTTCTTTTTCTTGTAGTTTTGTATTGTGAATGGACATGGAGGACATGTTACATTTAGGTTTGTGAACATAACATGTGCTGATTTGTTTTCGTTAATTTTATGCGTCATTTAAATGACCTGTTCTGAATTTCATTTAATGATTTAGCAGTGTTTCTGAAACGGTTGCGGAATCTTCGCTGGTTGTTAGAATGGTGTTATCGTCAGAGTATGTAGCTGTTGTAACGTCGTCAGATGTAGGCAAGTCGGCTGTAAAGAGATGGTAAAGAGTTGGCCCCAATACACTACCTTGGGGTACTCCTGCTCTAATGCTGTGAATTTGTGACAAACTTTATTCGCAGTTAACTTGGAAATATCATTCGGTCGAATAGGATTTTATTAAGAGAAAGCACTGATGTGGTAGAATTTGTTTAACTTTATACAGCAGTCCTGGGTGCCCCATTCGATCAAAAGCTTAGCTAATATCGATGAAAGCTCCTGAGCATATTTTGCAGGATTTTTTCGATTACATTACCGTTGAGTATTGACTACGAAAACCTAATTGATGCGAAAATACCAAGTTTTCTTTTTCTAGTATAGTTTTGAGTCTTGTAAGAAGCAATTTTTCAAGAATTTTTGACATTATAGGAAATAAAGATATAGGCTTGTAAGACGATGGCTCATGTTGGGGTTTCTTGGTTTTATGTATTATTATTATTTGTGCAAACTTCCATTAGATTGGAAAGCATTACGCTCTCAAAATAGCATTGTATATAAGAGCGAATAGAACTACAGTTTTAGAATTTTTGCTTTGATTAAGTATTGAGTCGTAACCAGGAGAATCTTTGTAGTTCAAATATTTTATTCCTTCTAGCACCTCATTAGAGAAGACATGCGTTATTGCTTTATTGGTAGGGATATTTGTAGAAGTGATAGCAAATAGTCTTCTATTAGTTTTTCTTTTTCTAGTGACGTTGGTGAATGGGATAAAAATACTTCAGCTTTTTCTGAGTATTTTCTAACACAGAGTCCATTTTCGTCTTTAATTGGTGCAATGTGTTATCAATTTTCTCGCCGCTTTCCAGAGAGAGTAATCACTTTCTTGAGTGGTAGACAGATTGACCAAATAGTCATGAAACTCATCGTTCTTCATTTTGTTTATTATTTTTCATTTTTTTTGTCAAATGGTTCAATTTATGGTTCAGGATGTTGCGATTTTTGCCATGCACGTAGAGCTTTCCTTTTCTCAGCTATTTTTACTTTCAATCATTTTGGTATGTTGTCTTGGGTATAATTTGTACATTCTATTTCCGAGGTAGAATACCAGTTGCTTCTTCAATATCGTGGTATTTGAAGATTTGTCTGTTCAGTTGAGTATTTCTGGCAAATTGTCTGATTAGATTTATTATTGTATGAAGAAGGTTTGTTTGATCTAGTAGTTACTGTTGAGCTTAAGGTAAGTATAACGGGTGAGTGATCAAAGAGTGAATCAAAGAAAATATAGAACATCCACTGAAAAATATAACAAAATGATGATTCTATGTTTCTCTCATGAATATTTACTAACCAAACACTACTGCAGAACAAAACAGTTGCCTCTTCAAATATAAGTATCTGCCCTTTATTACAACACCAGATACAAGTCTATAATGTTTGAAAATGTCAGAATTCGTCATGATCTGGTCAGACCACATGGGTCAATTCACGATAAAGCACAATAAAATTGTTTTTTTTTTGCTTTGAATATGTCAGAATCGCTTTGAAGATGGTATCATCGGATGCAATGAGTCGAGATTATAGAAGTCAAAGAATTTTAGTTCTCAATTATTGTTGAGAAAAGAGTAATTGAGCATTGAATTACAAATAGGTCTGGCCAGACCTCATTGTCCCTCCTAGGGTTAAATGCAATATCTAAATTTTTTCACATATCAGCAGTAATAAAGAAGTGCACTGTCATGAAGAAACTATGCATGCTGCTTATATCGAGAGAAATTTGCTTTAACAGTTCTGGTAGTGTGTTTTGTAAGAACCGTAAATAATCACAACCATCAATACGAGCACGTAAAATGCATGGACCAAATAGTGTACTACTCACAACCCTAGCCCAAACGTTCAAAGAAAATCGGTGTTGGAAATTACTTCTAACAACATGTGAGTCTTCCTGGGACCAGTAATGTGAATTATGGAAATCATAAATTCCATCATAAGTGAACATGTGCTTATCATATAAAGTTACATATAATGTGAAATTTTGGTCTTGAGCAGTTGTTGAAGTTATTCGCAAAATATTATTTGCTAGAAATGGTCACGTTGTATCAGACATCTAACTCTTTGATGATGGAACAGATGATTCTTTGATTCTCGATGACTTCTCCATACAGTTATATGAAAAACTTCTTCTCCTAAGGTCCGTAAAATCTAATGAATACTAAATGTAGGGCCAACATGCGCTTTATTTTGTCAATATTTTTGATACTTCATAATGACCACAACAATGATCACTTTCTCTACATTACTGGCAAACATTTGCCGAGAGAAAACATGAAAAATTATTTGATGAATTTGTGTATTTTATAATATCTATTTGTTTGTGATAACATATTGACTAAGGGCTTATGTATAGTAAACTACTTAAAAGTGAATAGGGATATCAAAAAAAAAGGCTATTCAAATTAATATATCGATATGTTTGAGTAAATACTAAAATGAAACAAATCAAATCACATGGTTCCGGGAAAAAATTATTGAAAATTTATTATTGAACTTCTGTAAAAATCAATTTGAACAGTTTGGGTTTTCAGTATCATCGGTGAGATTTTATTTTATTCCAGTTTCTGGTAGCGTATTTTTGGCATGCTTAAAATATCCCACAGTATAGGCAGTGCTTCTGCAAGCTGCCTTGGGGCTGTGGAATGGAGAACATGATTATTTAGTGAAGCATATCCCAAACATGTTCTATGAAGTTGAAGTTTGGAGATGATGATGAAAAGGCAAGGTGGTTGATATGTAGTTCATCAAGAATCTGCAACACTATTCTCACTCGGTGCGGACGAGCATTATCATCCAAAAACATAAAATTTTGAGATCTAATGAAATCGCGACTATTCACAGCATATTCGCAGATGATCTCGTCTCTATAATATTGTCCACTGACTCTATCGTCGAATACATGTAAGTCGATATGCCAGCCTGAACAGATACCTCTCTAAGCCATACCTTCATCTTCAAATGGGACTATCTGCTGAATATACTGTGGCAGGGACTGATGCCCTGCATTCCAATATACTCTCCGACGTCTGCTGTCATTATGGATACGAAATCTGGACTGATCCTTGAACAAAACATGTTCCCAAGGACTATAGTCATTGAGTTGCTGGTTAGCCCACTCCAATCTTTGATGTCGGTGAGCACGAGTTGTTAAAATTGGTCTTAACGGTCAATTTGGAGTCAAACCAGCCTCCCACAATCGATTTCACACCGTTTGATCATTTACCAGAACCTGTGGCAATATGAAGACCTTCCTGCAGTTGCCGCGCAGTTGCAAAAGACTGTCTTTTCGCTTGGTTACAGAATTTCGGTCCTATTGCACTGTGGTAATACGACTGGATATACTATCAGGCTTTCTTGAGACTGACCTGTTTCCTTGTGTCGAGAAATAAGTCTCAAAATTATACTTGTCTATCACTTCAATGATGCATATGTAACGCCCAATCAACATATTCTCTTGAAAGATGATTCCTCTGCAATTCTTCATTCAATAAACATTGTATAGTTTTAGACTGAACGATCGCAAGTGTTCTTAAAGACTTATACGAGTAGAAACTAGATAAATTTCACTTGAATAGACTTTCTTTTGATTATTCGTTCATATGTGTATACAAGAGAATAATAGTAATAAGATCTTTTTTTTGATATCTCTATTCACTTTTGAGTATTCTATTGTGAACATCAGCACAATGGTCCAAAACTTTTCATTTCATTGGTCTCATTTTTAATTTAGGAATTTCATCAAAAATCTTTTTTAATCATATTCAGTGTCCTCAATACTATATAGGTACCATCAAATTCTGTTACACAGGTCTAGTTACATCCTGTATACGATGAGATAAAATAATTACTATAATGGTTCATATTATATTTATTATCATAAATTGCCCATAAAATTACAATAGTGATTAAAATTATCTATGGATGATTGTATATATTTTGCAAACAACTAATATAAATTTAAATTAGTAGAGAAAATGTTTGAAAACACTAATAATTAATGGTGAAAATTTGCAAATGAATGTTTAAGGTGAAACGGTACTAGTTGTCTTTGTCTAGTCCTCTAGTCTAATTTTATTTTGGAATAAGTCAGGCTTATGGAAGGTCAGTGATTATGGTGGGATAGTCAAGAAGGAAAACATTAAAATACTAAAACTAATGCTCACATAAAAAATAAGTTTCAAAGATATAATAGAGCCCATGACAAAATCATTATATCATCTTATTCACTGTCATATCAGTAGAATTAGTTATTTTTAATCAAGTAAGAAAGGTACATGATATTACCGAGGTCATTCAGCGGGACATAGAGGTAAAAAATAATAAAAAAAGTAATTTTCCAAAGTATTCTTGTCAAATCTTATTCATCGTGAATGTCATTTGGTAGTTACTTTTGTTTGAAATTAAGAAGAGAAACGGAAGAGAAATACAGTCAAGACGCCGAGTAAGGATTCTAATGGCTATTATGCACCATCAAGTACAAGATCAATTTCCATTTTTAAACCTGTGTAAGAAATCGTTCGGTCTGCATTCAAGCAGTAAGAGCTGTTTTTTCGTATCATTTATGATTCAAACTCTCCTCAGTTATTAACGGTTGAGTGAATAATTTTTGACATTATCCTCGTGAAATATCACATGGTTTGTACTCTGTAAGAATATTTTTGTCCCGCCGTAAGAAAGGTTTTTTTATAATTTATTTATTATAACTAACCACCAAACGAGCTTCATAATGAATGAGATTTGACATACCCATACTGTTTTCTTGTATGCTCTTCCGCAGAAGTTGTGTCATGCTTCAGATGTAAAAAAATGACTTCTCAATAGAATAATGTATTCTATCGAATGTATAAGGTTTTTTAATGAGCATGTTGAAACTATATCGATCTAAAAGTTTTAATGGAATTATTCAATAATGATAATATGAAATTATGATGTGAAAATATCACAAAACTCATGCAAGAACTAATTTTGATAGAAAACATATTTAAATTGCAAAATTATGAGTTATTTATTGAATCATAAAGTATACAGTACAAGGATTAATTGATTTTGTTAAAAAACTGGTTTTAAATAGAAAGATATATTTTTTTATCGAATCATAAAATATACAGTACAAGGGTTATATATGGAATATTATATACAGCAAAAAAATGGCCTCCACGACTTTGCTGGCACATACGGATTCTTGTAGAATTTGCCATGACTGTTTTACATACTAATGTGACTGAATTTCATTAATACAGCGCTCAATTTTTAAAACTATATGTCGTTCACACCCATGTCTTACAATGTAGGTACAAAGTTTTACGTGACGTTTCCGTGCCGTGATGTTTTATTGACGTATCGAATAAGGAAGGCAGCTAATAGAGAATAACGATCAAAAAGAAAGAGAGAATGTAGAAGACCTCTTTTTATCTCTTTCACGCATAAATACCTCATCTGACTGATCAGCTAGGATCTAGGGCTAGAGGAGGGCCGGTCGATACTTGCTATATAACGTCTTTTATTGGGGGTGCGGCATTGAAGAGAGATTTTCGTATCATCTCTTTCTTTCATCGGTGCTATGTTCCCAAGTGCATGTGCTTTTAAGACTTTTGTTTCTTTCTACTTTTTCTATACTATCTCCAGTCACATATGTAATATTGCTAGCAGGGTTCTGGAGGACTGCGAAAACTCTATGGTGCAGACAATTATACATCTATCTCTTTTTCTATAACTTCGAGTATTATACGCATGCCTCAGAACTGAGCAACTTCGCAAATCTAGTATAGTGTGTTTCAAGATATTTGCAAACGTACCTGCTTCGATTTACGCAGTGGATGGTTTCATAAATAGGCTTGAGGGATGAAAGAACAGGATTGTAATAAAATATTTAAGATTTGGCTTATAGAATATTTGTCTAGAATTTAATTTTTCATTTGATTTCAGGAAATATAGAATAAAAAAAAAAATCAAACAAAATGTTATCAACATATATTCGATAGAACTTAATTTATTCATTTAAGCCCGCCGCACACGAGGCAATTTTCCATGCAATTTTGTTCACTTAATTTGCAGCAAGTTTTCTTGCGCACTGGGCCACTTTGAGGTACACTTGGTGTGACACTTATTCTCGCATCACACGATGCAAGCTGCGCCACTCATTCTGACACTAGAACGTAGACTTGGTAGATTTTCACATTACAAGTATGGATGTTGCCGAAACTAATCGTCGGAGAAGAGCAGGAGCATTTGCTGCAGTTATAGCTTGCGAATTACGAGACAGAAAAAAAAGAAGAAAAAACTTTGGTCAAGAGAGTGACTTTTGAGAAGGCATCAAGGCCGCAGAGTTTTCAACATTTTGTTTTGACGAGCTAGTAGGGTGTATACCAAACGTAAAAAACCTAGAAATGTCAGGGAATTTAGATAAACTGGAAATGTCATGGAATCGTCAGGAAATTTCTGATATTTGTCTGGAAAAAATACATCATAGGATATTTATGCATTATCACTCATAAAAGTATATTTTCACTCTTTAAGATACTAGGGCCATCTGTGCAAATCTATAAGTCTCCAAATCTATAAATTCATGAAAAAAAAATTTATTAAAGTACATTTACTTTTGTCGATTAATGTAAATTCGTTCATGATATCAAGTTCGTTGCGATTTTGTTTTTAATTCACAGATTTATAGGGTTCACACAGAATTGCAACATCAATCTGTGATTATATGTAGATTTGTATCAAACTTTTGTTTTTTACTGTCTGGAATTTTATTGAAAATAACCTGGAAAACCTGGAAGTCAGGGAGTTTTCATTTAATTTTTTGGTATACACCCTGAGCTAGGGTACGTAAACATTACCTAATTCCCACTAGCCATAATTTTTACTTATTTGTATCTTAAAACACCACAAAACACAATGTACTAACGAGGCCTGATGCGACATACAACTCAGTGATGTAATCACGTGATTTCGTCGTCTGCTTTGATTGGCTGTGGACAGCAGTCAGTGGCGCAGCAAGTGCGAAAAATAGCACCGAACCTATCTTGGAAAACAAGTCTCGTGGTAAGTCTAGTACCCCGCATCGCACCAAATTTCTTGCATCGTAGCAAGCGTGGCACCCAGTGCGGCGCCAAGTGAACAAAATTGCTTGAAAAATTGCATCGTGTGCGGCGAGCTTTATTTGATACACTCAACAAGACAAAAGTTTCAATTACAGAGTGGTAACAGGGAAAAAAATTAGCAAAATTGTCTTAGAAATATTGAAAATACAAATATAATCACTTAATTGAAACAAGCAGTCTCTCTTTAAATACTTGCAATGAATCATTGAATATGTCAATATCACGGGAAGATTAAGCAATAGTATTGAAGATTGATTACGCAAAATTATACTAATATTGTACAATTGTAAATATTAAAAATATTTTAATCTAATCCTCTCCTAGCTCATATAAATATTTTCTCCCTGCTGGTTTGCGGTTTGTTCCTCATTACGAAGGCAGATATGTTTGCAAATATCTTGAAACACACTATAATGTCTCTAGATTTTCAGCTTACAGAGAAGCCCGACGCTTGCGCATAACGGATCGAATTATAAAAAAAAGATAAAAGTAGTCGCTTGCTGCTTCACTTACCCCGTGACAGCTCCACTTACGAGCGCTAGCAATATAGTAGTATTTTATACGTTACTAAGAGGCTCTGTAATTAATTAAAAATGAAATCGTATTCATTATGTATATTATTATGAATTGTTATTTATATTTTTATTAATTGAAAATTGTGTTTCTATCTATGCATATTTTGATTAAGGAAATTTTTGGTTAGCACATTAAGCATAATTCTGGGAATGGAACTTTTGCTATAGCTTTATGTAGCAATCTGTCCCACAATTCTGTTATATAGGCTGTAGAAGATTCAAAGTCCAGTTTAACCTGGAATAAAAATATAATTGCATATCAATAACATGAGATTTCTGTGTAGGAGTTAGCTGGATATCTACGTTTCAATTAGTCGGCACTTACGTCTTTATTTATAATTTCTATTAAATGGTTAGAGGGCTCGTAGTACCATCTAACAGGATAAGCTCCAGCTTGGTAACCGACTACTTTAATACCATGTATTATTGAATCATTCAAAAAGTATTTGTGTAACTGAAAATAGATTCATATTAAATATAGATTGTATACAAAATGTTTAAAAGCGTGTTCACAATAAAAATAAACATCAATTCTTGTACTTAAATTCAAATACTTGAAGATGCTGACAAGTTAAGATTTTTTTATGAGTAGACAGAACCATCATCAGACTTCTGCTTCAGGGCCACTGACCACTATATTAGAAATTTTTAAGATTCATGACGTCACATGCTGCTACTTTTATATGATATATCTAAATCATTCCAGAAAGCAAAATCAAAGCAGTAACGAAACATGTCAGCTACGGACACACAAACGCCGCAACTGTAGCCAACCAGTGTGCAAGAAATTTCACTACATTTTTCGAATGAATGAAATTATCATTAAAAATATAATATAATTATTCTTGAGGGATAGAACGATGATAGATATAATAATTGTTGAATATTATAATACAATTTGTGATTTCTTGCATGTAACTTTTTAACCCGCCACTTGAATATCTCATTAGGCTTTTCCTTCAACTTATGATATGAAACCTTTTGCTAAAAATTTCTAGTATAATTATTTACCATCTCTGCTAAAACTCATTCTGCTCAGCAATAACTTCTTGCATTTCAGGTCTATTGCGTATAGCTTTGGTGGTACCGCTCAAGTGGTCAAATATTACATGTTATCACGTCGACTGTTTGTTTTGGTATAATATGTCATATTTCTAATGAAAATAATGAAGAAATTATTACGATTTATTATTATCAAGAAGAAAACTTGTTTGATCTGTATCTCAGGGAGACCGTGCGTATAGTGAGTCGTCGTGAAAATAAACTCTAGGCATACCCGGTGGCGCCACTCGAGGCACACAGCTACGAAAGTACCTATAATAAAGGGTGCTGGATTGGACGAAGGGCTACAGGATAGTGTGACTATACGATGATCTTCTGCATCAACCAAATGGTCGAGCTGGTAACTCAATATTCACCAAATATTGAGCCTTCAAACCAGTGGTAACTAAATGTCCTGAAAGAGAACAGATAGGATTTTCTCTGAGCAAACATCCCTAATGCATCTGAAATCTTACAAGAAGTAAATATTCTTTTTTCCAAAATCGTTCACTCTCAATTTCCCCTTCATATATTCTTCTCGAAAGTCTTTTGATCGATATTCGTTCAAACCGACACAACTGACCTGATCTAACCATACATAATTTATTAGTTTATTTTTTCAATGAAACTACAATTTTCCAAGTAACTCTCGCATAGAATGAGTGCGTATTGTCCTTCTTAAGGATCACGGTTCAGTGGTTATAAAACATAGTACTTTTCTGCAGTAGGTGTTGAAATATTTAAAACGAGCCCAACTCACAGACTTACATAAAATTCTATGTCCATGTGATTTATTGGTACAGCGACCGTTCCCGAATAATTACCAACCGTTAGGTAGGCATGGTAATCATAGAACATCATTAATGATGAAAAGATTACTTTCATAGACATGCGCGCCAAATTATTATTTTCATCGATGGTTGCTGAGCTTGGAGTTTGACCCAAAGTAACTTCTTGGAATGTATTCAAAAATCCTTTTCTGTAGTGAACTGTTCCAATTACTTCATGTCCAAGAAGATTTGTACGCCTAAAATAGATTGAATTAACAATTTTGAAATAACGATTTTTAGGACACACTTTAAAATCCCTGTTAAACTTTGAGATATAATATATTTGTAAATAGTATATTATATTATGCTTCAAGAACCGAACGACCGTCAGTCAACTTCACCCGTGTCAATAATGATGATCGTTCAGTGTTCATGCTACATTTGCAAACGATAGTTTTTGTAACAAGTGCACCAAATTAACTAATCACTAAGCTTTTAAAATTTATTTGAATGTTTAAAAAAATCTGTCAGCACCATTTGTACCTTTGGTACAATTAGTATAGTACAGTTAGAATTATTTGGCGATAAGTATCACAGCGGGTACTCCGCAACAGGATTAAAAAAATTTATGGGGCTATATTTACCAGGGTAGTATTTATAATATATTTTTCACGTGAGATTTTCATCAAATGATACAAATAATAATAAAAACAGGACAAATTTTGCAGAAAACCAAATGTTTCATTACAATTTGAAATTATTTGTTTTGCATCGTCCGATAAATGTTTGCGTTTTTGATTCGCAATTGTGGTACTGTCTTCGTAATTTTCGTTCTCAGGTTGTAACATTTTCAAAGTTCACTGCGACATACTGTTGAACTTATGAATTTAAGATATAGAACAACTAAAATGGTATTTATAAAATTTTCCCAATTAATTGTCTTCTAAGAAACAAATTTGTTAAAAATATACCGTTAAAATGACCAAAATCCAGTCCCAAGAAAGAAAATGCAAAAATTAATTTAATCCGCTCCTGAACACAAGTAGACTTAATACCTGCTGAGTTAAGTCAGCCATAATCATTAGTGAGTCAAGTCAATTGCCAAATAATTCTAACTAAACTACTGCAGTAATTAACACTGCCCCAAAATCGACTAAAATTATTAACTGACGCAAAGTGGATAAAATTCGAAATAATTTTCAATAATCTTGTTCTTTCATAGATTCTTCCATTTCAAATCACATTGATATAGACTTTTATAAGTATTCTTGATCAAGATAAATCTCATATTTGACTGCAATTTACAGAAATATATTTAATTTTTGACAGCCCTGCTCTATTTTTGACAGCTGTATGTATTTAGTTTATCAGGACTATTGATTTGTATATTTAACCTCATCCCCAGTTTAATGGACCGTGTGATCACCATAATCAACAAAGAATGCTATCAGTAAAAAACTTTTCTATAAATAAGCGAATCGAGCAATAAGGCACTTAGGTGCAATGGAAGTTAAATATGTGGAGTAGTTATTATTTTTGTAATATTCATAAATATATCCGATTTCATCACTCCATTTAATTTTTTGTATAACTATTATTCAGCTTCACCTGATTGTATGTGTGTGAATATGTTGAGCCAGTGGCGTAACTATACCATGTGAGACCCGTGGCAAATTTTTTTGATGGAACCCCTCCAGTAAAAATTGTTGAATATCTGATAAATTTCATTTTCAAGACCATATTATGTTTATACATATTGTGACGTGCGAGAGTAAGGGGGGAGCTCGTAAAGACGACGTAGTATGGGGCGGAGCTTCTTCGGCCGCTTACGCCGCACCGCGTCGCAGCCCATCACCCCTCTCAATGGAAGCCTCTAGTGATTTCTAGAAATGGAAAGAGTCGCGAAAATCGAGAATTCAAGAAGGACAGTGTTTTTCTATATAAGGCAAAAGCCAAAGACGTGTAGGAGAGTACAGTAATAATAGTAGCAGTGGAAATAAATAATAAACAGTGACAGTGAAGTGAGAGTATATATAAATAGTGAAATATAAATATCTGTGACCTTGATTAAATTAGAATTAAGTGATTAATATATAAATATAGTGTTATTAGTGACATAAGTAGAATAAAACTTTTATTTCATTTAGATTATTAAATAGTGACTTTTATTTGATTAAAAACTGATTTCGTCAAGCAATAAACATTACAATATTTATAATGAAATAACAATTTAATTTTGATAAGATATTTATCAATAAAAGTCTTTTTTCCGAGCTTTCTGTTCCGTAAAAGTATCTATAACATCATCAAAGTTTGAAGATCGGAAGATTGGGCCACAGAATTTTCAATAGACAGAATTGCCAAGTAATGTAGTCTGTCTTGTCCCATAGAGTATCTTGAATTAGTTTTTATTAATTTTAGTTTCAGAAATGATCGTTCAGCACTAGCTGTAGTTACAGAAATTGTAACAAATAACATTAATGCAGTACATACTTCAGGAAAGCAGCACGATATAAAATGATTTTTATTATTAATAAATCATTAAGTTCTCTAATACACGAGGACTTTTCTATCTCGTCTCTAAAAGTGGACCAAAAACTGAGAATTCCTCTGGCAAATGATGCAGACATGTCTTTTTTATATATATATCAACAAATTCTAGAGCTTTTTTAATAGATCAGAGTCATTTAAAATTTACATAGTGGCAGATTGCAAAACACTGAAATTGGAAACGATTTCATTCATGGAAGGAAACGCTATTTCAGTTGATTAATAATGATGTCCAATACTCAATAAAATATGTTCACTTTGAACAAACTTTCCAGATCTTGGAGACGCTCATCTTCGCAAAGTTCGTCAAAATTACGTTTTTCCTTCCTCTGACGAGTTTAAGAAAATTCAGGGTTGATAGACCATTTTTCTGGTACACTATTTGCTTCCATTTTTAAATTTACAATTTCATGTCGATACCTTTCCAATTCTTCTGGAAAAATTTTCGAACGTTTTGAGGTATTTGAAAAATCAGAGGCTTTAGACTGAAGTGCTTTAGAGGCAGCATCGATAGTTTGCAAAATTTTGCAATGGAAAACCAATAACATAATAAAATTTTAGTTCTCGATCTTCTTCTTGGGTGAAACAGATTCATTTCTTTCATCTGATTTGCAATTTAACAGAATTGTTTTCGTTTGACCAAAAATTAATGCAACCAATGGATGTGTTCTAAAATTGAGTTTTAATTCGGATTTGTTTTGAATGCGTTGAAATCTTGATGATTAGTTTGAATTTGTCCTTATTAGTTGTGTCTTGTGTCTCGCACTTTAATTGATTTTAAGTACTTGAAAAATATTATAATTTTGTTAAAAAAGTTAGGTCATCCTCTTGGGCCGAGGTCCTCTCGGGTCGGGGGCCCGTGGCATTTAGCCAGCCCTGCTGCCCTATAGTTACGCCACTGTGTTAAGCTCAAATCTAGAGAATAGATATTGGCGCAATTACCTTTGTTTGCAATTAGCAATTCTCAAAAAACAATAGTAGAAAAAATGCTAGATTTTGGGAAGAAAATTTGCTGTAGTGACTTTCACTCTTCTGAATTATGTATTCATATGTTTATTTCAGGAAGTTTATAAAAACAATTTTACCCATATACGTGAGAAAAATTGATTAGTAATTTCATGTCTAATTCAATATAACTAAGGAATTAATTTAATTAAATATTAATCTCTAGATTAACTAGTAGTTAGGAGACACGAACTGTGTCACGCGATTTACTTTTTGTACTTGTCCAAAAAAATTAATGCATTTATACAGTTGCCATGGCAACTTGTTGACATACTAAAATTGAATACTTTTGCATGTAGTGTAGTGTTACAATATGCCATCTTATTCAAGCGATGAAAGAAAACACTTTTTTCCTCACTATCTAAACGAAGTTATATAATTTGTGTCATTTGAATAGAATGTAGAATGTATGTATCTTATTTATCTTAGAAGTGTTTGGACAGCAATATTTAAGATTGCTGTTGCTCTTGCTTACAGAAGATAACAAAAAAAAAAGCAAGTAGTTTGTTCTACTACAATAGTTTTCGACAAATTGATATTTATGTAAGAAATATTTTCATTTACGAAACGTAGAAAATCATTCCACCAATTTTTAGAAATGTACTTGTCAAAAATTTTTGGTAAGCTGATAGATTAGCTTGTATTATAATAATTATAATATACTCAATTGTTACAGGCTAAATTTATGATTAATTTGAATAAAAAAATGTAAATAACTACGATTCCTTTACACATACAGAATCCAATTAGTGCCAATTCACAATGTACGTAAACGTAAGGAGTACGTAACCGTAAACAAAAACATAAAGTTGAACTACTGTATTTCAATGCCCGTGTTCACAATGCTCTTACGTATTTCTTACGTTTACGTATTGACATAAGAGCTACGTAATGAAAACATAAAGTTGAGATAAATTCAACTTTATGCTATGTTTACGTACGAAACAACTGATAGCGCATGCATCAACTTTAAACACATGTTTTCATCTGACTGTTGACAACACCCTGAATCGAAACATGCTTTAAATATGATTGACATAGAATTATTAATGAAAAAACCAACAATTTCTTCCTCGTCTTAATATTTCTCTCGTTGGTGACTTTTATAACGCAGTTTCAATCTGGTTTCAATAATAATAAAACAATCGCAAGATTTTTTTCAGACATCATACAATAAAACAAAACAAACTAAACTCCAAACTAATAAAAGTGAAACCAAATAAAAACATTAAACACGAAACAGAACCGAAATCAACAGAATATTTGAAAATGACAGTCAGAGAAACCAACAGAATATTTGAAAATGACAGTCAGAGAAACCAACACAATACATCAATAACCTTAATTTGTACCAACGTAAAATGAAAAAAAACACTTTATTTTCATATTTTACGTTACGACCATTGTGAACATGCATAATTTCTTACGTTTATGTTTTTACGTACTCCTTATGTTTACGTACATTGTGAATTGGCACTTAGAACCATCTATTTGTGGTCCTGTGCGAAATTAACGAATAAAATTTATAATTACATTAGGACTCAATTATACAATTTAAGTTACAGTTTAGTTGAACTGATTTTATTTTCTATGGTAATTATTACCATTATATTATGATCATATTAAATAAGCTCGGTTTAACTAAACTGTAGATAAGCACAGATTGTAAAACCGAGGTTCAGTATTTCAGTCCATGGTTTACCTTAAACGTAGCTTAATTTCCATAGTGATGATTGTTAGAACAATTGTTACTAAGGTAATTAGGCTCCGCTTAAATTAAACCGCGGACTGAAATACCGGCCCCGAGTCCAAGGGCTGGTATATCAATCCTCGGTTTATCTTAAGCGAAAATTGATACCTTACTAACAATAATACTATTATTTTGGAAATTGAGCTATGTTTAAGGTAAACCAAGGACTGAAATACTAGGCCTTATATATAGGCTCGGTTGTACGCAGTAAGCTTGACTTGACTAAGTTATAGATAAGCTTAGATCTTAGATTATACAACTGGGCCTTAATGTATCGACATATGATATTGTATATTACATCTCTACATACGCTATGCTTTGGTTCATGTCTGATAATTTGGTGTTACAAACACCATAGTCTTCTAGTTCGTATATGAATTGTTGTGCTACATCTACAATATATTTTTCAGAATTCACTAATTTCACACCAGTCATTGCTTGGATTATATTTACTGAAAAAAAATCAAGAAATGAAACTTCCATAAAAACAATAATTTTAGTCAATTTACCTGCACAAAATATAGAATGCATAAAAAGTATAGTTTTCAGCAACATATTTTTGCATTAATCTTATGGCTCCTCTTGAAAATTCAACGTGATACCAATTTTGTTAGAAATTATCAATCAGACTAATAATTGATTACTAATCCTAAAATATATTTTATTTTAAAATCTTAATTTTTAAATACGATTACATATATATTATCTAAAATTGATAGAATTATATTCAAATGTGAATTTATTTTATTGCTTATCAAAACAGTATTAATTGATAATAATACAATGTTCAGATATAATAAAAAGATTAACATTCGTGGATCTAGATTCAAATAAATCGCGCCTGCGTTCCAGAGACTATCAAAAATCTGTTTTCTCGCCAACTGTCAAAAATAAAATAATATAAACAAAAATTAGGAAAAGTAACATGGATATCAAAGAATATTGTTGTTTATATTTTTGACACCTTACGTGATGCACAAGCTTGCATATATTTTTAATTGTTTGACACTATAACTAACTTATTCCTACCTGTGATAATTTGTAATTTTTTGACAATGCGTGCACGCACGATTTTCTTCTCGCACTTAGTCAACGTCTTCCACAGATGTAGGTTGTGGCATTGACAAATGGAAAAAAATATTTTCCGCTATTTTACCAACTTGATATCACATTTCAATGTACATTTTTAATTTTTCTTAATATAGTTCTTTTGTAAGTATTTCCGATAAAATTAGCATAAATAATTAGTGATGAAAAATAATTAAATTGTAGCGCTTCTGAAGATGGCTGAGGTACAGCCGAAACTGTAAAGTAGGAAAGAAATTACAACAGAAATATTGACTGAATTCCCAAGACTTCTTACTCACTCAAATTCACTCATCCAGTCAGCTTCATCAATTTTATTTAATAAGATATTAGGTTCGTTAAAAAGGCGCGAAAGAAGCAGACCAGAAGACAGAACTCAAGAAAGAAGCGAAGAAAAGAAACGTTTGAATATTGAGAAGATGTTGAATGAATGCGACTAACAAAAAAATTCCTATCAAAGCTTCTCTTTCAGATCATCATCATTGACAACATCAACATCAGCAGGGCGTTTAAGTTTATTTTATTGTGTTCAATTTTTGTTTTAGTATTGATTTGGTGATTTATTTATTGTTTGCATTTATTTGCAGTTGATGGCATCCGACACCGATGTCGTGGGACACGCAGTTCGAGAAACATCCATCAAAGGGACCTTGGGGACTCGTCGTTGGACCTGATGGCATTTTGAGATTGAGACGACAATTATCCAACCGATAATAATACCCAACTTCACATCCATGTTGCAAAAATTACTATTGTATGCAATTATGCATGCATCCCTACCCTAGAAAGATTATCAATTGCAAAATAACCAAGATATCAAATGTATATCCAATTTGAGTTTTGCTATAATCTATTCCAGCTAAGAACCGTCCAAGGTTCTTATGATCTTATGTGATTATGATTTAAGCCTTCTAATTTAATCCAGGAGCTGACCGGACTTACGGCCAAGTATATGAATCCATCGGGAATATTGTGGTCAATAGAATGCCAGACTTTATGAATCCAGGAGCAATGAAAAGAATTCTAACTGATTACGATGGATTCGATGGGTACAGGATATGGGATAAAAAGAACCATAGTCTTATAAGATCAAGAGACGTGTTATTTGATTTATTTACAATTATTATTTTCCATCAAATTGATTCAAATATTATCAAAGCATATATTTCTAACCAAATAAACTTTTTTTAACATTAAATATTGTCAATTAATGAAAATGTAGTGAAAAAATTATTACTTGTCAGCAAAAAATCCTCTTGAAATCACACATATTGTTTAATTTCTGAAATACGAGACCTTATTATTCTAAAATTAGTGTATTTCAAGATAAAATATATCAAAAAAAATCAATTCTGATAAATTTTGTTGCTATAAATATAAAACTTTCAATTTCATATCGAATTTTGTGGTAGCGCCTAAAGACGCTACGATCGCATGCTGTATTACTTGAGAACCGGACGGAGGAGAGAATAACCGAATCAGAAGCATACACTGTTCGACTCTGTATTTCCTAAACGAATTGAGATAATTAAATTCTGTAAAAATATCGTATTCTGCACGATTCATTTAATCTAATATGAATTATTATTGAAATATCTCAAAAAATTTAAATACCATAACTTGATAAATAACATTTAGAGTTTGTAGATGTATCTTTCGACTTAATTGAGATAATCAAAATGTGTGGAAAGTATTGTGATCAACATTCTTAGATGTACTGCGATGAGACTGCCCTGTTAATCGGTTGTCAAGATATCAGCATTTGCAGTACATGACGCAACATTTTTGGAAACGCTGGCAGCGTGAGTATTTACATGGGTTACAGCAGAGATCTAAATGGAGCAAGGACATGTCAAATCCATTGAGGCCAGGAATTATGGTTATCCTGAAGGATGGCAATCTTCCACCTACGAGATGGCGCCTAGGACAAGTTGTTCAAGAGCATCCAGGAAGTGACAACAGAACGCGTGTGGTGTCAATCAGAACTGCATCCGGAATTACAACCCGTCCAGTTGTGAAAGTTGTACCACTTTCTGTCGCCGCTGAAGACGAGACCCAAGCCGAACAATCAACATCACAATTAAGTTGAAGTGAGTTTAGTGAGTGTGAAGTGAAATCCAAACCATGAACATTTTATGAAACAATACAGTCCACTATTATTGAAAAACATTATCTAGTTATGCAGATTAATTTGCTGCTAATTAAGTTTATTGAAAGAGGATCCTTTCATTAAAATTTAATACTCGATAATATTTTTAAAATCAACAAAAATGTTTTAGAAACAGGACTGACAAGAAATTTCTGTTTTGAAAATGTGAATAGAAGATTATCAACAATAAGAAATATATTCTCTCTGTCTCAGTCATCAGAAAAAGAAAAAGAGTTTCACAGGAACCTTCCCTAGGCGGAACACTACTGAAATAAATCATGTCAATCAGTCTGCCACAACCGAAAACATAGAGTTACGGCAAGGCAAGGGTTGGAAGATGAAAAATTAAAACTGGCTTTACGATGAATGTTGCTTTCTATCAGCGTTTGTTTTATTGTTATTTTAAAAGATACAAGATTTCAAATTGGGCTAAATCAAGATCAAAGTAGAATCTGGGTTTGTTATGAATGGCACTGATTTCTTTTAATGGTTGATGATTATTCTACAACAATTATTTTAGGAGACATAAACTTCCAAAATATGACAAATTTTTGTTGTATTTTATCACTACAGTTCAGTTCAGTTAAGAACGGTCCAAGGGCTCTTATGGGACTAAGATTCAAACAATTTGATTGGCCAAAATGCTAACCATTATCACATCAGCATAGAAAACATCAATTGTCGTCAGTCGTTCATTAATTAGCAGAAATAGATTTGTGCAAGTCGAAGATTTAAATTTTTATTTATTCTGGTAATTAGTGTATATATTTATTGCTCTTATTTCTTAAATTCATTTTCAGTAATCTTTTTTTGAACACTGCATTATTCGAATGTGAGTGAATCGTGTTTGCATTTCGGCCAATCAGAAGGTTTAAATTGTAGTCCCATAAGAGCCTTGGACCGTTCTTAACTGAAATGAACTATAGGTTTGTAAAATAGAGGAAAGATGACACTATGGAAGCTCTCTACCCAAAGTCTAATTTAGTATTCTATAAAAATTTTTTAGCACATATAAATTTCCAAAATATGTCAGATTTTCATTGCATCATTAGGGTAGAAACTAGAAATATGAAGAGCTGAAATTGGTGTTATAATAAACGGCACTAAACTTGCTGTAAGCGTTTGGTTTATTAAATAAATTCAGACACAATCATATAAATTTTAGATTATTTTTGGTATTTAAGCTACCGCATGTAGGGGCTGAAAGATAAAGAGATAAAATCAGTTGAAGATAATAATAAACGATTCACAAAAGCTTTGTATTTGAGTTGAATCATTATGTTATCATAATCATTATCTTAAGTGATAAAAACTTTCAAATTGTCACGCATTTTCGTTGAACCGTTAGAGACAATGGGATTAAATAGAAGCCAATAAGAAGAAAGAACTCAAGAAAGAAGCAAAGAAAGAAAAAAGAAGCGTTCGAATGATGAATGTATATTGAATGATTGTGACTAATCAAAAAATTCCCTTTCAGCCTTTCTTTCAGCTCATCAACATCATCTTTAGGACGTAAGTTCATTAAAAACTCATTCTTTTTCAGGTCTCTAATCTATTTGTTTTCTTTTGTCTGTTCACAAGTCGTAGCTGGGGTAAAAACTTTGTTTTACTTTTTAAATCATTCTCTGATATTTAAATTGTACTAATATTTGTGTGTTTTTATTAATCTCAGGACCTGGAGCAACAGTTGGAGGATTGCATCAGTTGGAGAATCGCATCAGTTGGAGGATCGCACCAGTTGCAGAGAACGAACAGCAGTCCAAGAATCATCAAGCATCAGCTGAGCTACCATTGTTGGAACAAACTTCCCTTTCAGGTTTAGTTTTAAGATTATTGCCATCACCACAACTTCAGGCTGTAATGATAAAAAAAGTTGCAATATTATAAATTTCTAATCTTCTCTGAATGTATTAC
The DNA here is from genome assembly GCA_963989225.1 of Dromius quadrimaculatus. Taxonomy (NCBI): domain Eukaryota; kingdom Metazoa; phylum Arthropoda; class Insecta; order Coleoptera; family Carabidae; genus Dromius; species Dromius quadrimaculatus. The sequence continues at coordinate 51,718,436 of OZ022325.1, read as the reverse complement.
AATTCGCCCAGCAGCTGGAGAACACATCAGCAGCTGCAGAGGATCAACACAGCAGTAGCAGAGCTCATCCAGCGTGATACCTGCAACTTCAGAGGCAGCCATGGTAAAAGAAGCTCAAGATGGTGCAAAAACTTCGATTGGATCAGTCTGCAGCTTGCAGAGCCTAAGTAAAAATCATTTATTATGTTTAGTAATATTTATATAATTCAAATTAATATTTATTGTTGATTCCAATATATTGTTTTTTTTTGTTACAGTTCAAGCCGCGAAGAAGCCTTTTCCTCTGATCTAGGTCTTGCGTCTCTTTCCCCTTGGTCAATGCCTGGAGGCAAAAAAGGCTTACAGCAACATCGACTACTCAACAATAAATTTATCTCGTAGCCTTTCTTTACTTTCCTAATTTCCAAAATAAACTTATTCTCACTAAATTTATAGTCTTATATATTTCTAAAACCTATTTAAATTATTTTCAGAAGTAGTTAGGCTTAAAAATTCTCCTTGTTCTGTAACCTATTTCAAAATTACTAAATTAAACCCTTCTCACAAAATTAATTGTATTTCTCTTATTTTAGGAACCTGTATGTATATTTTTTCTGTGATGAATAAATAATAAAATCTTATAATAACATTTAATCATTATATTTGTAAATTCAAATTTAAATATAAGTTAGTTGGCGGGCAATCCGCAATGCAAAGTTTTTAATAAATTAAAAACCCCTTTTCCAATCGCACAAAGGGTGCTAGTCATATTTAAAAAAAAAATGTTTATTATATGAATAATAAAATAATTTTTTTATTAACACATGATTTTGGATTTATTTATTTTTAACATCTTTTCAACTTTATTTCCAGGAATAATTAATCAATAAAATAATCGTCCATTTGAGCAGCAACTGTATGATGATCTGGTAGACGAATGAAAAATAAAATTGAAAATACCTTACAAAATTTTTGATGAAATTATTTTTATGTCGCATGCGAATACTTCTTGCACATTAGTGCCTCAGGAATATGTTTTTGAGTAGTTATCATTTAGCCAATAGATGGCTATGGCTACGGCTTAATTTTACTCGCGAATTAGAAATTGACATATAATAATAATACGGTTATTTGATGATATTTACTTGTTAGTTCACGAATGTCCAAGAGATCGCAGCATGTACCTCGTTTTGAAAAATCTTAAGGGTGCGTTTAAAGTAGTGCGGGTAGTTTGCCAGCAGTAATTATTTTTATTCATAACTCATTAAATAACGACGATGTTTATTGAGATAAATTTTACATGAATGAAGAGCTAATATCAATATCTATTTCATTGTATACTTTTAATTGCAGAAAACTCTAATTTAGATGAGATTTTTTTCATATCTTCAAAACTAAAGCATCTATTACTATAAAAACTATGGGATAAACAAGATTACTTATTATTATTTCATTTAAAATTTTTTCCTTCTTAATATCTATTGTACAATTTGAATGAGTTATGAACAAAATTTTGCATTTACTAGTAGCTGAAAATTGAGGAAATAGTTCAGCTACATTCCGCTGCATCTTTCTGGCGCTTCTACAGATTTAGAAGCAATATGATTCATTCCTTGGAAAGGAAGAGATGTCGGTTGAGGCGGGGAGCAATAATAATGAAATGAATCTAAGATAATTTTTTCAATAGATTATTCCATGCAAAATTTTTGGTGAAAAATCTAAAGTCATTAGGAAGCTTATTAAGTGATGAATAAATAAATAAAAATATTCAATGAAAATAATTCTATTAATGTTTCTAATGGAGTTCTTATTTTACAGATACAAGGGCAATTGAATATTTCAAAATGTAGATATTGTTATTTTATTGTATATGTAAATGATAATAATGATTATGATTGAGAAAATAGAAAGAGATGCGAATTTATGGGAGAATAGTATGTTGCCGAAATTGAAACAATTTTATTTAAATTGTATTCTACCCAAAATTGCGGATAGTAGAATAGTGAGGGGTTTGAAATGTAGAGAAAAAGCTTCATGATTTTATACTGTGAAAGTTGCTCATTTATTTTTATTACGAAATACCACTGATTTTGAGATCCCTATCTTTCAATGTTTCAAAGAAAAGAGCTAGAGCGATTATCTCATGTTTATAAATATTGTTTAGTCATATTATAATAATAGTGTATTGTGCAACAAGTGCGATTGCCTACGAGAGCGAAGTTGTACGCTCATTGGCTCAAGTGGGCAATGGACAATACTACACGAGTTGCAGATACTATTCTTTATTACGAATACGAAATAAACACTTTTCTGCGCACATTTCTGCGGGCGATGAATGGCTCTTGGCCTTTTGCGTTCGCCTAATACAATTTACCGCCCGAAAAATCAAGCACAAAATAGTACTTATCCCGCATTCGTGAAAAAAATAGTATCTGCAACTCGTACAGTATTGTCAATTGCCCACTTGAGCTAATGAGCGAACAAACTTCGTTCGTGCGCTCAGTTCGCTCTCGTATAGAAAATCGACAACTAGCCGCACTTGTTGCACAATATACTATTGTACATTGCATTCAATGTAGTTAGTTAGAAGAACAGCCTTGGGATGAAGTTCGCTCGCAACATTCTGGTCAATGAAAAGTATAGTTATTTTAGTATATTTGCTATCTTATTGCCAATAAACCTATTTAATCCTGCATAATTTCGTACTATAACCCGAGATTAATAAATGTATAATTTTTTATAATGAAGACTTTCGGATAGAGAGTCGAAACGTCAAAAAATATAAATAAATATACAGAATTTAAACCAAAAAATCTATTTATCATGATTTAATTTTTGAAAACATGTACAGATCATATCTCTTCTATTACTCATGCGAGGTAAGTACTATTTTGCACACGTTTTTTCGAGCGATAAGTAGCTCTTTGCCTTATATCGCACGCAAACCATTTACTGCCCGGAAAAACAAGCGCAAAATAACACTTATTCCACATTCGTAATAAAAAATAGTAGTTGCAACTTGTGTGGTGTCGTCAATTGCTGCACTTGTTGCACAATGTACTTTTACTTTATTGCATTTTATTTATAAAAACTATTTATTTTGAAATTCATTAGTATATTTTATTATAATTGTCATTGGTCTTCAATAACTTCAACAGATCAAAATTGGCCAAATACTCATCGTATTTTCATATTCTACAATATTTTCTTCAATTCATAGAATCTACCTGCTCTACGTTTTGTGGTTTAGCACATTCAAACATATCTTTGGTTGAGGCATGTTGGAGTCATAAAATCGACCAAGGGTTTTCTTGATGGTGCTGAGCGGTGAAGGGGGGCATTTAAATTTACAGACCTCTACAAAATTATTTATTTGATCAGAGACATCTATTGACAGAAAATACGTCAGCTACTCAAATTTATTTTCAACACTGGCCGCGTTTACTTGTAGAGGGCTTGAAACCCACCCTTAAAGTAATTTTATTTTTTTGTGGCTACGTTAAGGCACTAAATACATGAGTATTATCATCCGCCATTTTGTATCCTTAGAAAGCGATTCAGCATATGTGAACAGTGCAGGAAACGCGATGATTGAGTCGAAATAGTTTAATCTTTAAACGTGATAAAATAATATCGGAGTCTATCAAACTATTTATTTTTGGCATGATGTATTATTCGTAATCAAATTACATGCTTCAATTTAGAATTTTCATTTTTCAAATGTTGAATCAAATTATTTGGTTTTCAATCATATATATCATTAGAGTAATACTGAATACTCAGAATATCATTATGGAGTTTTAATTTATATTCTGTAATACAATTTTTGAAATCAATCTGACAAATTTATTGCATTTCGGGATCTCTAAATATGTAATACTCTATTGTTTATCTTCAAACTTTGTAATCTCTAACTTTCCTAGAGAAACTTTTAGGCATATTTATTGGAAGATTAATTATTTTACTGCTCTCACCCAAGGGATAAAAAACATGGAAGTCTACTATTTGCAATTTTTATATCGCATGTCTTGTCTAAAAATTTGAGCTCGTAATATTTTACTTATCAAAGAAATAATTGATTATATATTATTTATACTTATAATATATTTATATATGTATATATGTCAATATATAATATATTATTGCTCGAAATTGAGGTTAGATTTTATGATCGTGTCTAAAAATATATATTAAAATGAACTGAGATAACTTCAATCAAAATTTTAATCTGATCATAGCTTTAAATGGAAGTTTTGACTGAATATACGTACTTCTATATGAAATACTTATAATTCGTCTGTGAATCTCACAGCCACAATTGCCGCTAATAATGATGATAAATCTTTCGGTACATTAATGAGTCACTCCGATACTATTTTCTTTAGTTTTTCAAGTTATTATAACATTTTATCCTCGTCAAACAACGCATTTCCTGTAATGTTTACATTGGTTTACATATGCTTTCTTTTACTGACAGGGCACAAAATGGCGGATGATAATACCTATGTTTTTAGTGCTCTAGCTACGTGGCAGCTTATTTCGAAAAAATTCTCAAGATAATGTCTCCCTTAATTACAATTGTGCATTTATTAAACATAGAATAATTTTTGTATCAAGCACCAGTTCTTGAGGGTAGAAATTATTGATTATATCTCTCATAAATGTTTAAATCCGAAAGATATTGAAATAAATTATATAGTAGATCAAAAATAAATGCAATTAATCCAAAAGACTCTTTCTGTGACTCATGATACTAAAGTTATTAGTACTTTCATAGATTTATGATTTTCTCTTAAATAAGAACTTTAATAAAAAAAATTACTTGAAATATCCCATTTATTTTGCAAAAATAATATGACTTTATTTAAAACTTTTCTCCTCTTCCCATACTCATTTTCGAGTAATTGGTACTTAACTTATAAAGTTATGATAGATGCAGGTACCAATAACTCGAAAATGAGTACGACAACCAGAGAATAGCTCAAGTTAAGTCATCATAAGATGATTTCTGATGTAATGCCTGTATTACACGATACAATTTATTGATCAATTCTTTTCAAAAGTTGACCTTCAATTTATTGTTGTGTGTAATATGTCCAAAATTTCCACAATTTCTCCTTGACCAATAATTGACCAACTTATTTTTGGAATAGAACTGGCTCTATTTTTCATCAATATTCTAGGGTATTCTAGGGAGATTTTGTCGTTGCCAACATTACTCATATTAGTTATTTCGCGTCAAATGATAATCTTAGTGTTGACAAAGTATTAATATAATTTAATATACAGTTGCCCTCAGTATATTAATTTTTTGTCATCTCTACTATCTCACTTTCTCTCAAACCACACTTTTTGAAGTTACGTCAAAAATTATAAGTTGGTAGTTCTGATTTTTCTTGACGAAAACTTGTATCGTGTAATATGCTACAAAATATTTTTGAGCTCGACAATAAATTGTTGAAAACTTGACAGAAAACTTGGTCAATTTATTGGTCAATGAATTGTATCGTGTAATACAGGCACAACGAGAGTACTAATCAAAAAATAATAAATGAAATACCCCATCTATTTTTTGAAAATAATGTAAGTTTACATTAATTTTTCTGGTTGTCGTACTGATTTTTGAGTTATCACTACTCTAAGCTTTTATAATTATGGAAGTCCAGCAATTAGTTTACATTTCGCTACATAGGTAGTGCCACGTAGTTCGTTTGTTTGGTGTGGTAGCTAAATATATTTATTTTTGGCCAAACGGCTCTTTGTAGCAAAAATTTGGTGGAGAACTTTTAATTTTAGTTTTTAATTGTCTATCAAATGAACATCAATAAATTTTGTGATACTTAGCTTGTTCCGAAATAAATGTGTATTTGCGTTACAATTTTTTTTGGCTTAATTATGGCCTAAATGAAAAAAATTACTCAATTAAAGTCTCATTTATTTTTAGAATTGAATTTGTTATTTGTTTGAGCAAAAAAGCTGGTTGCATAACAGTTTATAATTAAATTTTAAAGATACAGGGTTGAATTTTTGGACAAAATGACCCGTAGTCAGAACGCGGTTCTAAGTCCATGCCTGAGTCTATCTTATATATAACCACAGAATATATAACAATGACGAAGTGTTGCCACCCGTACTCTATTATAAAGTATTGTACGTTATTTTGGGTAAATTGTACTCTATACTTTATGAGAACAATAGAGTACGTGGAAATACTTTATTTCGCATGATTTGATTTCTCTAGGATTCATTTTGCATATAATATACAAGGAAAGGTTGGTTGTAAGAATTTTGGCGTAAAACAAAACGACAGAGTTACTGGAATCGATGACATTATCGATTATTAATGCATAGGGTCGATAATAGACGAATATACAATATATTCTCTGGTGATCGCCAAATTTTTATGTTCATTTAAAAATGCAATTAGCAGTGATAATTATTTGTTAAAAGTTGCTGAAAGTAATGAAAAATATGTTTTGAAGCAAAATGATGGAGTAAAATAAATAGTACTTTATTTTGACACAATGTACTTTTTTTTCTACCTTTAATAACCAATGTACTCTATACGCTCAGGAAAAAATCTGACGTGAACATCACGTGACTTACTTGTACATCATTTGATATATATACACAAATTTATTTAATAAAGTTTTCTGTCACTCCAGATTATAATTAATATGATTTAAATAATATTATTGATAATTGTAGAATAGTTATTTGTGTATCAAGGCCGTAAAGGTTATCTTTTTTGGTCGAATCTGTTGTTTGCGGCCGAAGCGTAGCTGAGGCTGCAATTCAGGTGAGACCAAAAAATAACTGTAGGCCGAGGTGCACACAACGTTTTTTAGGCGATCATCACGAAATAATTCAAAATAACAAAATTTTATCTATTTATTTCTAAAACATTGCAATTTTAAATCTTAGTTACCGTTGAAATTGTTTTATTTAGTTGTCTTCTAATCAAAGTGACATTTGAGAAATATGAGTATCAATTTCTTGAATTGCACGAACTATGAAGGTTGACGGAAGAATATAATATATATTTCGGCGAAAACTGTTTCTTAAAGAGTTCATCAAGCAGACCATATAGGTAAGTGTGAAGTGTTTATGAAGAAGTTTTTGACAGATCAGACCCAAAAAAGTAATATTTGACAGATCAGTCCCAAAAAGTAAAGTATGACAGATTTGTACCAAAAAGTAAAACTTCACGGCCGCAAAAGGAGCCATAGAAACAACTTTATTGTTATGATCGCTTAAAAAATTATTTTGATGCTACAAATTCAAACAATAAATTTCAATATGCTATGGCAGATCATTCTAGATTTATGCAAAAAAAAAATTAAAAAGTTTTGAGTAAAGTGCACTTCTGGATTGGCCGATTCATACAAAAATAGCAGATAACCATTCTGATGCAACATCAAGTTCAAATACTGAATTTCAACATCCTACGGTTGATCTTTCTGGATTTATTGGAAAAATTCGAAAAAAGTTTCAAGTAAAGTGCACTTCCGGTACAGACGATTGGAACCATAATGCGACGTGCACAACTAGACTCTATACCAGTCTTAATACAAAATTTCAACATTATACGTTCAACCAGTTTTGAGATTTGCGAGTTACGCACGAACGCACGAACATGCGTACCGACATCAAGCCAAAAATAGTCAAAATGGATTCAGGAATGCTCAAAACGGATATTTCCATCAAAATTTCGATAGGTGAATTTTGTCGGTTTCACAATACTTCCTTGTACTTAATACAAGTAAAAATGAACAATATCAAATCGTCGAATTAGTTTGTTTTATCATATTTTATCATAAATTTTAATCCATAAAATCAGAATATAAAAAAAAATTCAAATTTGCCAACAGTTTTCCAAATGTAAGCTCTTTACTAGAATTGTTTTATAAATTTGCGGCTACCTGTTGAGCAGACAAAAGGTATGACTAAATTCTCGTTGCAACAATTTACCTCTTATTCTTTGTGTATTTAAAAGGTAGAGGACTAGACTTGGTTTTGAAATGAATAACATGATAAAAACTTTCTGTTAAAGGTTGATTAATAAATCTGAAATCATTAATTTACGAGATATAAGCTTCTCTATTGGAATTTGACATTTGAAACTATGGTTACTTGTTGAGCAGTTATAATGTATGACTTGATTACATGTTAGTTCACGAGAATCAAGAAGGTGGCAGCATGTATCTCGTTTTGAGAAATCCTAAATTAATTTTATTTTTCTGTGACTAAATGGCAACTTATTTCGAAAAATTTTTCCTGATAAAATATCACTTAATTATAATTGTGCATCGATTGAACATAAAATATTTTTTTTATTCAGTACCAGTTTTGTAGGGGTAGAAATTATTGATTACAGCCCTCATAAGGGCTTAATGCTCCATTCACAGCGCGGTATTTGGTGAAATTCCAAATACGAAATTTTAGCTGTTGAAATTTGTCCGTTCACAGCCTGAAATTTAAAGACACCGAAATTAGTGACTAGCGACAGCTATAGGCTTAATTTCGAAATAGTTTTGAAGCTTGAATCAGCCATTATATTGTTTGTGTATTTTGTTTATATTCAAATTAATATTATAAATATGATAACTGAGGAAGAATTATTACATTTAATTTCTTGTTATCCTTCTTTATGATAGGAGAAATATAAATTTTAAGAATTATCGTGTGGAAACCACTAAAAATTAGAAATCTTCAAGTACTGCCTCCAATCAAGATAACTTATTTCAAAAAGATAAAAATTAACCACAAACAAAAATCGTACACAAATAATCAAACGTCAAATGGAATAAGAGTTCATTCAAAACACATATTCTTCTTCATTATTTTTGTAGAACGCAACCTAAATTACAAGAAAAGTTTGGAGATTGCAAGGTTTGGTCAAAGTGAAATTTGTATGCACCAAATTTCAGAGCTGTGAACGCTACTATGGCTTTCCCATATACCAAGCTTTACGAATTTCGACGAATTTCGCCGAATTTCGGGCTGTGAATGGGACATAAATCCGAATAATATTGAAATAAATTATATCATAAATCAAAAATAAATGCTACTAATCCAAAAACTAATTTAATAATGCAATAATTTTTTTATCCAAAAGATTTATAATTCTAAAATTATTGATTATTTTATGAATTAACCATTTTTTTGAATATATATTTGGTAAAGTCCAGCTATTAGTTGACATTTCATTGCATAGGGGGCACCATGTAGATCGTTTGGAATAAATGTAATCTAAATATAATTTTTTTGGCTAAACGGGTAATTTTTTTCAAAAATTTGTAGGGTACTTTTAAATTTATTTTTTAATTGTCTACCATTTAAGCTTTTTTTTTTTGCTGTACTACATTTATTAATTATTTTAAAAATTAATGGAACAAAATTCATATTTTATTAAATGATTATTTTATTATTCATACAATAATAGCTATTTATGTAATTAGTATATGATATAGAACTTTATTGGACGAGCCGCTGATTATGGACGAGCGAGCAGCGCGAGCGAGTCTAATAAGGAAGGCGAGTCTATAAAGTTTGTTTATGTACGAATTACATACAAAGCTTTATGTTCGAATGCTCTAAAGACGCAGGATATCATCTAAAAATATTCCTTAATTTCCCTATACAAAAATTCGATAAGTATAACTTGGTGTGCTTTGCTAGTGTTGTTATTGTTACAATTGTTTTTTACTGTTCATTTGCAGATGTCAAAAATATTAAATACAATTTAATAGGAGAAATAGATACTTCATAAAGTGTAGAAGAGATTAAATACGATAAAAAAGAATAAATGGATACTTCAGAAAGTGTAGAAAAGAATAAATACGATAGAAAATAATAATTTTTTTTTGACAATGACAGTTCCATCCAATTATATAAAGCAAAAGTCCTAGTCCAATTAAGTGGCATATTACGAGCACTAAATGCAACCATAAACTACATGATTATGATGCAGTCGAACATAAATGATTTTTATGATAACTAGCACCCTTTGAGAAAATCAAAAAAGGGTTTTTAATTCTTAAAAAAATTGTATTGCGGGTTGCCCGCAAATGAGACTCGCAAAATTGATAATTAAATATTATTTATGAGACTTTATTATTTACTTATGACTGAAAAACAAGTACAAGTTTCTAGAATAAATAAAATACAATTAATTTTGTGGGAAAGGTTTTTAACTCGATAATTTTAGAATAAGTTGATTATTTATCCCTGGAAATAAGGTTGAAAATAAATAAATCTAAAATTATGTTTTAATAAAAAAATTATTTTATTATTCGTACAACAAACATTTTTTTTTAAATGTGACTAGTACCCTTTGTGCGATTGAAAAAGAGGTTTTTAATTTATTAAAAACTTGCGTTGCGGATTGCCCGCCAACTAACTTAAATTTGAATTTGAACTTACTTTAATGATTAAATGTTATTATGAGATTTTATTATTTATTCATCACAGAAGAAAAATATATACAGGTTTCTTAAATAAGAGAAATACAATTAATTTTGTGAGAAGGGTTCAATTTGGCGATTTTGAAATAAATTACAGAACAAGGAGAATTTTTAAGCCTAAACTACTTCTGAAAACAATAAAAATAGGTTTTAGAAATAAATACAACTGTAAATTTTGTGGGACAGAATTTATTTTGGAAATTAGGAGAGTGTACAAAGGTTTGAAGAGTAATTGTTGATCACTCGATGCTGCTGTGTTGTTGAAGTCTTGTTTGCGATGCTGTTGCGTTGTTGTAAGCCTTGTTCGCCCCCAGGCAATGACTAAGGGGAAAGAGACGAACTCTTCTCCGAGAATTCTCCCTCTGGGCCTAGGGAAACCCCAGCAAAACCTGGACCAGAGAAGCGGCTTCTTCGCGTGCTGCAACTGTAACAACAAATTAATTACAAATCGAAAATTTGAAAAGAAATTGAACTCACTTGACCTTTGCAAGCAGCGGGCCTAAATTAATCAGATGACTTCTTTGAAAGTTGAATCTGGAACCTGGAACAGCTGCTACTGATGTACTGATCTTCTGGAGCTACTGGAGGACTTCTTGGACGACTTCTTGGCTCTGGTTCTGCTGTTACTGATGTATTGATCTTCTGCAGTTACTGGAGGACTTCTTGAACGACTTCTGGGCTCTGGTTCTGCTGTTACTGATGTATTGATCTTTTGCAGCTACTGAAGGACTTCTTGGACGACTTCTGGGCTCTAGTTCTGCTGTTACTGATGTACTGATCTTCTGCTAGGCTCTGATTCTGCTGCTGGGCTCTGATTCCACTGCTGAACTCTAAATTAAAATTATAAATTCCAATATTAGACAAATTATTTTAGCAGCAGCTAAAAGCAGTTGTATAATGAGTGATATTATATTACCTAGTTGATGATGCAATGATGTTACGAAGATTGATGGCCACCAATCTGAAACAGAAACTCAAAACAAATTTTGGTGAATCATATTCAAGAAAAAAATATTGAGAGATGATTTTTGCAGATGGGCTCATCCTCAGCTCATCCTCAGCTTCTCCCACGTTGTCCATTCCCTCGATGTCCATCCACCTCAACAGCTGGGCTCATCCTCAGCAAATGATCTAAAAAAAATACAAATTGATTAGAAATCTGCGGAAAACAATACAAAATAGCTGCAAGAAAAATAATTAGAACCTGAAAAGCAACGTTAATTAGTCAACTTACGTCCTGGTTTTAATTTGTTGGAGGTGGTGATGAAAGAAGAAGCTGAAAGGGAATTTTTTATTAATTACATTCATTCAACAATCATTCAACATTCAAACGTGTTTTGTGTGTGTGTTTCGCGTGTTTTCAACGGATCTAATAATTAATTTCGATGAAAGAGCTAGCTACGCGATTGATTGTTGCTTTATTACTTCGCGAAGGTACTTAAAAGTGCTCGGATATATTATGCTACTGCTATTGACTCTACTTTACTACCCCAATGAGTGCCTGAGCGCTCAGACACCCATGGCACCGGTGTGCCCGTCGTTTGCAAGCAAAAATAGTTTGTTTGAATACGTGGCCAATGCATATTCCGAGGCCCGCGATACCGCCTAATTACGCGATATGGTAACCTTAAGAATCGGTCTCAGCTAATGTTGTTTCTTGAACTTAATCAAGGACCCCCGCCAGCTACCATATTTTCCGACTTCCGATAGGTACATATCGAGAGTATGCCGTTACTCCCTAGTTAGTTCGCTCGTTCGCCCTAGAACTCATTGCAAACTCACGCGGTGGTGTTCACCAGGGGGGGTGCCTCTCGTAGCGGTACCTACGTGTGCACCGATTCCCACGTTGGACCTTTCATTACAGGCCTTTCCAAAAAAACCAAAACATTTTATTTATTTATTACATAATAAAAGCAAAGACTTACATCGCAAATACATGCACCTAACGCACACGCAATGCGGAACAAATTCACCCCAATTTACATATTTAAATAAACAAAATTTTGATCTCTACATTAATAAGCAAAATTCACAACCCCAAATATATCACTTGAGCACATTTAAGAACTTTAAATCAACGTTTTATTCGAGAATTGAGCGACGTACATGCGGACTGTACGACCAAACGAAGAACAATGTGAACAATAAATTCAAAACCAAGCGTCGCAACACAAATCAATAATAAACTCGGAGCTACGTCATTCAAAAAGCCCACGGTTACAATGAGTTAGAACGAGACAGTAATAGTCACGTATCGCTTGTAGTAGCGATAAACGAAGCACACACCTGCATACAAGTTGAAGCGAAGTTAATATAATCAAACTTGATGAGAAAAGAATTTTTTAATAAATGAATTTGTATAGGGATGTACATTTAAAACGAAAAAGGCCAATACATGACTTTCCGTTCTTTAAAACATGAAAATATTATTTATTGACAATAAGTTTATATTATACAGTATCGCTCATTTTTAAAACAGTATTTACTAATAAATTTTATTTAAAATTGAATAAAAATATGAATTTGAAATCAATAACCTTCCATTATTTGAAATATAGCAGCATTATTTAATTAGGTATTATAAATTTAAATTATACAGGGCGTACATTTGTAAACACTGATATTTATTGATTGATACAACAAAAGAACGTATAATTGTTAGTTGAAATATAACAACATTATAAATATTATAAATTTGAATTACACAGGGTGTACATTTGTTGATACAAATATTTATTGATGAATTCAACAAAAAATCGAATAATTGTTATTTGAAATATAACAACATTATTTAATTATCATAAATTTGAATTATACAGGCCATTATTTGTTGATACAAATACTTATTGATGAATTCAACAAAAAATCGTATAATTGGAGTTCATATGGAGAAGATGTGCAGTAAAAGAAAATTATTAATAAGTGTCCCATTTTAATTTTACGTGAAATGAAAACTTTGTACCACGAACACGAATGAATGTGAGATTTGGCATACTTGAAGCTTATATAAACGTATATACAGGTGTCCCATTTCGATTTTATGTGTAAAAGAACATTGCGACGCACACGAAGGAATGTGAAATTTGAGATACTTAAAGCTTATTTGGAGAAGCAGTGTCTCATTTTTATTTTACATGAGCAGAAAATTTTTTACCGCACGCACAAAGACATGTGAAATTTGGCATACTTGAAGTTCATGCGGGGAAGGAGTGCAGAAAGCTGAAGTTATATACAGGGGTCCCTTTTTAATTTTCCGTGGAGGGAAAACTTTGTACCGCGCGCACAACGAAATTTGAGATTTGGCATACTTGAAACTTATACGAAGGAATGCAGAAAGCTGAAAGTGTTCAGACTGTTCCATTTTGACTTTTGTAAAAAAAACAAAAAATGTACTCCTTCGGTGGTTACAAAGCTACTGAAGGTCCACCCACTTCAAACGTGTTTTTTTAAAATTTATTATTTTAATTTAATTATTAAATATTATTTAGAAGACTTCGTTACTCATTTATGACTGAAAACAGAATTACAGATTTCGAAAATAAATAAAACACAATTAATTTTGTGGGAAAGGTTTTATTTGGTAATTTTGAAATAAGTTACAGAACAAGAAATACTTCTGAAAATAATTTAAGTAGGTTTTAGAAATAAAACAACTGTTAATTTTTCAGGAATAAGTTTATTTTGGAAATTAGGAAAGGGCTCAAAGGTTCGAAGATTGTTGAATAATCGATGCTGCTGTTATGTGTAAGCCTTGTTCGCTTTAGGCATTCACTGAGGGGAAAGAAACGGATTCTTCTCCGAGATTTCTCCCTTTGGGTTCCTTTGTATCATATAATGAATTTGTTATTGAAAAGTGAAACCAAAGAAAAACAGTAAACAGAAATAGAATGAAAATCAACAGAAAATTTGAAAATGACAGTCAGAGACACCACCACAATACATTAATAACCCTAATTTGTACCAACGTAGAATGAAAGAGCCTCATTATTTTAATATTTCACGTTAGGATCACTGTGAACGTACATATCTTCTCACGTTTATGTTTTAACGTACTCGTGAGAATTTTTTTTAAAAAAGGAAAGTTTTCTATGGTTTTTTTGGGCGATTCAGTTTTCACAGGCTGGCAACACTGCACCGCTCGAATGCTGCGCTCTCTTCACGTCATATCACATAAAATTTGAATTGTGTTTTGACATAACTGACAAATCATAAAAGCTAAAATTGAAACTGCACTATATTAGGATAAAGAAACAAGAATTAGAGTTACAGATAAATATGGATATAACCACAGATAATTTAGTAAGTATCATCTAATATTTATGATTCAGAGAAACATTCGAAAGTTTTATTTCAGGAGAAACGTTTAGAGATGATATTTGAAGAAAAACGTATAGAATCATTTAAGATATGGCCATATTCCGATAAAGATAGTTGCAACATCAAAAAAGTAAGTATTTTCTATAAATTGGTCGTTTGACCTGTTTTTTCCCAGTACGAAATTTGAGGTTACATTTTTTAAACACTGGAAATATTGTCGGGACGTTTTCATTAGAACAAGCAATATTTAATCTTTTGACAGTATTAATTTCTATGGTTTCCAATGAATTGAATATTGAATATAATAAAGAGTTCAAAAATTGTGCAATTTGTGTTGATAAATTGATAACGGTGGTTTATTCTGTTAGTCTGGTGAAACAAAATGGTATCATAAGTAGTACTAACAGAAGAAACGACGAGATTCATACAAGTTTACAAGAAGAGTAATTATATTCAGTAAATTCAAGATGCTTGGTAAATGTTTCTTGATTCCAGTATCATTTAAAAATTCTGTTCATATTCATAACACGAAGCGAGCTATAGCAGAACATATTGGCTGGTACCATGAGCTCTGTTTTTGGCGGTACTAGGAGCATTGTGTCAAGATGTGTTTTAACGCAATTAGAATTTTCCCAAATACTTTTGAAAATAATCTTCACATAGAAATTACAGAAAACACATAATATGTCTACAAAACAAATTTTAATATTTTCCATTAAAATAGCTTAAAATATTTATATTGCCTTAAAACTCCTCTTAAAATGACACTGCTAGTATAGCCATAAACAGAGCTTGTGGTACCAGCCTTTGTGATGTCAATTTTTTTACAGAATAATTTTAATTCCTTGAACTTTCAGGTTTGAACTAAAGTTATGTATGGTAATTAGGAATTAACATTGTCCTACAAGATAATATTAATACATTGAATTTATGTCTATAATTCTGCATATAATGCTAATTCAAAATTAATGTTATCTTTCAGGATAATTTTATTGCATTGAATTTTTATGATTGAATTAAAATTAGGAACATAATAGTAATTCAAAATTAATATCTCATCACAAGAAAATTTTGATGCATTAAATTTTTATAATTGAATTAAAATTATGAACGTAGTGGTAATAGTCCAGTCGGCATGTCGAAAAATAGGGGCAAATTAGGAAAAAATGCGAACTTGATGAAACTTTGGTACATTGTTTTTGATCACCTAATAGTGTTATACGTATATTTTCCGACCAAAATTTCGCGAAGCAATTTCCAGGGGGAGGAAAAAACCACGAAATTTTGGCACTTTTTTCAGTTTTCGTCCTGTAACTTTTCCCCTTCATTCCTACGCCTTAGCTCATCAAGCTCAATTTCGTAGAGTATTAAATTTTCGATAAGTTTGATTCGAAAAACTTGTTTGTAGACCCACTAAGTTCTAAGATACAGCACTTCAAAAAAGTGAAAAATTTCTTAAAATCTAATAAAACATCAAAAATGGGGGTTTTCGCTGGGTATCTTTTATTTTTCAAAATTTTTTATGGTACCTAGTTTCATTCTGACGCAGAAATCAATCAACAACCCACCCCTAACCCTGCCTACCTATGCCACTATATCTGGAGGCATGGTAGTGCCCCCACCAAGACCAGTCAAATGCAAGCGCAAGAGCACTACATACCTTTCTCGAAGAGCTTCGTCGTTTTTTTGAACCCTCATAACTTGGATTTGGATTACACCTACCAGATAAACAAAATTCTTGGGATATAATGTCAATAGTGGACTTATTAATCATATAAAGTTTCAATTGCGTAGTTCTTATACTTTAAATTTTATTGACATCTGAGAAAACCCTGATTTCGTCACTGACTCGCTCACTGATGATTATCAAAATTCTTGGGTTACTTCTTGAAGTCCTAGAATGCTGAAATTTGGTACGTAAGCTAGTATTAGTACACAAACAACAACAAAATTTTTAACTTTAAAGGTCACTTTACAGTGTCCTGCATTTCTTCAAACAACAAAATTCTAAAACTTGAAACTTCTACTCCCAACCACTTAAACTAGGGGATGGAAATTTGTATGAGACTTGCACAAATTTTGATGCTAGAGGTTTGAATATTGATACAGAGACTCCTTGTTATGAATCATAGTAAAATAAAAACTTACTAAAAGAAGTGGAGTCCCACCAGAAATATTTTGCTATAATTTATAACAAGTAGTCCCTTTATCAATTTTCAGTCCTCTAGCATCAAAATTTGCGAAAGTCTCGTACAAATTTCCTTCCTAGTTTAAGTGATTGGGGGGTGAAAGTTCCAATTTTCAGAATTTTTTTGTTGTTTGTGTACCAATACTAGCTTACATACCAAATTTCAGCATTCTAGGACTTCAGGAAGTAACAAAAGAATTCTGATGATCATCAGTGAGCGAGTCAGTGACGAAATCGGGATTTTTTTAGATATCAATAAAATTTAAAGTATAAGAACTGTGCAATTGAAACTTTATGGCTAGTACCACGAGCTCTATTTTTGGCGATACTAGGAGCATTGTGTCAAGATGTGTTTTGACGCAATTAAAATTTTCCTAAATACTTTAGAAAATAATCTTCAGATACAAATACGGAAAACACATATTTCTACAAAATTTATTTGAATATACATAGCTAGTATAGCCTAAAACAGAGCTTGTGGTACCAGCCAATATGTTAAATAAGTCCACTATTGACATCATATCCCGAGAATTTTGTTTATCTGGTATAATCCAAATCCAAGTTATAAGGGTTCAAAAAAACGACGAAGCTCTTCGAGAAAGGTAGGTAGTGCTGTTGCGCTTTGTTTGGCTTGTCTTGGCGAGGGCACTACTGTGCCTCCAGATATGGTGGCATAGGTAGGCAGGGTAAGGAGTGGGTTCTTGACCGATTTCAACGTCAGAATGAAACTAGGTACCATAAAACCGCCATTTTTCATGTTTTTTTAGATTTTCAGGAATTTTTCACTTTTTTGAAGTGCTGTATCTTGGAACTTAGTGGATCTACAAACAAGTTTTACGTATCAAATTTATCGGAAATTTGATGCTCTACAAAGTTGAACTTGATGATCTAAGGCGTAGGAATGGAGGGGAAAAAGTTACAGGGCAAAAACTGAAAAAAGTGCCAAAAATTCGTGGTTTTTCCCTCCCCCTGAAAATTGCTTCGCGAAATTTTGGTCGGAAAACATGGAAATAACACTATTGGGTGATCAGAAACAACATACCAAAGTTTCATTAAGTTCGCATTTTTTCCGACCTCAAAGTACATGTCGACTGGACTATAATTCAGAATAAATATTATCTTGCACGATTAATCATAACATTCATCATATATACATTGTACATAATTTCAATTCAATCATAAAAATTTAGTGCAATCAAATTATCTTGTAATGTGGTGTTTGACGCATCCTTCCTGATAGTCCTGGGCTCAATTTAGGTCTCACAGGTGTGGGTAGCGCAATTTGATCGGATTTGAGGGATGTTTTTCTAAAGTGTGAGTGTAGAGAGCTAGTCTACAATTCCTGTTACATATAGAGACTTGTCCAATTGAGAGCAATAAAGAGCACTATTTTAGTGCCGCTGGCAAAATTTCATTTCAGTAGTATAGATGTGCCTGATCGTTGTAAATGCATATCCGCGGATACGGATATGAATACGGATTATTAGTATCTACTTATCTAGATCTGCGAATACGGATTATTGGTATCTAGATCCGCGAATGCGGATACGGATACGGACTTCAACTTTGGGTGTGATCTTAGACTGAGCAGTTTTTCAATGCAGCAGGAATTATTTATGATTCACATCCTAATATATTTTTCAGAGATAAATTACTCTTTTTGAAGTACAATTTACCAATACTCGAATTTTAATTATGACATTTAATTGCTTTTGAATTTCCTAAAATAGTTATTCATGCAACAAAAATATAAAGTTGAGTATTATGACATGAGGACAAGTATTTGCTAATTACTAGTGGAACATCATAATGCTTGCTTACACTCGTATTGCATACAAAAAAATTTCTACTGCATTCAACTTCCCTATTTTGACAATTATTAAATACTCATCAAGAAAGCCAAAACCATAAAGTGACATTCAGATTCTGTAGCTTACGATCATAAAGTATCTACTTATGCACAGCAGTGGAAAGAAGTAATTATTTCATATGATGTAATCACTTTTGATGATTATTTCTATTAGCGTATCACAAAGATTAGATGTTTGACCTCACTATGAAGATAGGTGAAATATGCCAAATATGTGATTTTAGGCAATAAAAAATAATTCGAATTGAAGCTAATCGTATTTTTTGCTAAAAATTCAAATATTTAGTTAAATTTTTTAGTACTGAAGATACGTTGATTTTTTCTGGATCAAGTCAAACGTTCTGAGAGGTAAACTAATAGTATACTGTAGTACCATCTGAGTAATAATTGTTCTACGAAACAAAAACTTACAGAGCTAGACAAAAATTTCATTTGAATTTGAATTCATCTTCCAGAATTCATCCATTTAGAATCTTATAACTCAATGACTTGTTTCTACACTAGTAACTACATTTACATTTGATTTTTATCGGATGTTTCATGTGGGTACGGTCCATATTAACGATCACATACCCGTTAATATGTTTAAAATATTATTTTTTATGTATTTGCATTATTTACAAAATAATTGAGAAACGTCAGCCAATGACAAATAAGAATAGCAGATTTCAGCCATTGTTTTTTTAACGTTTCTCACAAATAAAGAAAGCCTTTTGCCAAGTGGCTGATACAATAAAATAATATACTTATAAGCATTGTTTTTTCCCATTTTTGAGAATTCACTTCCCTTAAACGTAGCAGTATACAGGTGACTGAAGCTTGTCTTATTATTTCTAATTATTTTGCAAAACTTCTGATATACGGTACATTGACAATAAGACCAATTAATTTTCAGTATATCAAAATTTATTTGAAAAAATCAGACTACATTTACATCAATATCATATTATTGAATCACGTTATATATAACGAATTTTATTATAGTTCAAATTTCAATGATAAATGAACCGCTAATAATTTTCGAATATGTTTCAGGTGAATGTTATTCCAAATTATTCGAGGATCAATTTCAGTTATTTATATTTTATGATAGATATTACCGTTTATGAAATAAATGCAAAAAACTGAAAAGTTCCATCAGTAAATTTTTGGTACCACTGGCTGAAGAAATCTTATTAAGGCTCGGTTGTACAATGTAAGCTCAACCACAGCTTAATTGAGCCGAACTTATTTACTATGATTACAAATTGCTGAAATAATTGTTACCATAAAAATTAAACTTGGTTCAACTGAATTGTGGGTAAGCTTAAATTGTATAATAGAAATATGAGAACGAAAATGACAGCAATGCTTGTCACTTCAAATTTTTGTAGTTTCTAAACGATAGTTTTTGATTTGCAGTTTATCCCAGTTAAGAACAATCAATATTATATTATTAAGTAACATTTAAAATTAGTGGCTGAAACATTAAAATGATATAGAGGCATTTTTTAATCAAGTATCAATTAGAAACTCAGCAACGCGTCAATTACTGAATTTTTTTTTTTATGGCCGTGCATAAAATAGTATTCGGCAAATACTTGGCCTCATGTCATAATGCTCAACTTCACACTCTTGTTGGATAAATTACTATTCTGGCTTTTTATTATGACATCTTCACATTTTTCAATTTCATTCACACAATAAAATCATATAAAAATTTCTACCACCAGCTACCTAGCTATATTGCATTTTCACATTATTAAATTAAAGAATTACATCATACCGATATATGAATCGTTGTGAAAAAAATATTTAAATCGATTTATTGGTATTCGTTCAATAAATGGATTTTAAGAAATATTTTCCAGTTGATGATTCAGGGTTAGTTTTATCACTGCTGATTAACTTCATCTGTCAATTTATCCATAGGAAAGGAATAATAATTGTTGCAAAGATAATTATTATAGATATTAAACAAGACATAAGTTCAATTGTACTTGAAAAATCCAGCCTTAATATGGATAGTAAATAGTAAAACAATTGAATCAGTTATCAAAAAAGATCAATAAGTTATCAGATTCAACCGAATTACGAATAAAACTCTATTAATCATTTTTTTAAATTTATTTTAAGCTTGCCGAAGCCGGATTTTTTTGGACTGGAACTGAAACCGATCCAGACTCAGCACAGTGTTTTGTCTGTAACAAATCGCTTGATGGATGGGAATCTTCTGATGATCCATGGGTAGAACATACAAATCATGCTGCAGAATGCCCGTTCGTCAAAACTAGAAAATTGGAGGAGGAACTAACTCTTGAACAGTTGAGGGACTTTTGGATTGATATGGTTATAAATGTTATTGATAAAACAAGCAATGAACATAAAAAATATCTATTGAAGGAACGTGATGATATGAAAAAAGAGCTATTGAATTTTAGAAAAGGAAGAATTGTAAAATAAATTTTAGGATATAGTGCTGAGATGATGTAACAATCTAATAAAAGAATCTAACAATTATTGTATTATTCTGATTTTGTTTTTCAATATTCATGAATTCAATAAGATCTTTTTTTGTGACCATGTGTGCGACATTGACGAATCAAATTAATATCACACTAAAAACAGCTTTAGGATTATTTTCAATTTCTAAACAACTAAGATGCCAAACGTTATGTGTGTCTAATTTGTATTTTACTGATTGTTTATTTAATAGCTGTATTTCAATACCTACATACTCCAAATAACCAGTAAAAAAATTTTCTCACCAAATATCCTATGCTCATTGTTAAATACGTATATTGTTGTAAGTCTCGTCAAGCACATTATTTTCAGATTAAGATGCCCTCTTAATGACCTAAAGATATTGGGCCAAATTGATCTCTTTTCACTACTTACAGAAGCTCCGGTAGAATCTTATAAATATAGATAAATGTATGTTAGAATAATTAAATGAGAAATAAATTATAGTATATTCCCAGAGTATTTGTTGAGCTTAATTAATTTATTAATAAAGGTAATTGGATTCGGCCAATTAAATATGCAAATTGAATATTCAGTAAGCGTCAATTTTTCTATTTCATCTGGTTTATTCAGACTGAGGATGGCTGAGGACACCACAACAATATGAATAACGCAATTTTTGTTGTGATGTTTAATTTTTGCAACGTACTTGAGCTCACCTTTTATGTCAGGACCTTATAACCCAAAAATAATGGGGTATGTCAAACTGTGAAAAGATCTTTTGTAGGAAAACAACCAAGATATGAGATTTTTGTACTTGGTCGAGACTTTTCAGTTTCACTGAATGTCTTTTAAGTTTATATCACTTTCTTTTTTGTTAATTTATAATGTATCTTGAATCTTGATATTGTAGCAGTATCAAGAGAATTATTTTTATATCTCTAAACAATTAATTTGTTATAGACAATTGGATTGCTATGAACAATTTTTTATAAGCAGTTGATTGTTATAATCAAAAGTTTCAGTCATTTGTCTTCTATTAATATCTGGAGGTATCATTAAGGATAACAAAAATTTGCTGTGGTCAACGCAGTACTTCCCCAACGACGAATTATATGGCAACAATATAGATAACGCAATTTATTGCATTATTCACATTGTAATTTTTCCTCTATTAATATCTGAAGATATAACTGAGCTGACTTTGGTTGCTTACTACCCTAAAATATGCAATTGAAATTTGAAAACTCCTTTACATATTAGTGGCGTTCGTTTTATACGAAATCTCACTTAATCTTATCTCAACTCAAGTCGGTAACGTTCGATTTGTTATAGCGCAACTGAGATGAAGTGAGAGACTCACTTCCCCCCTTGCCGATACTACACTACCAATTTCGCTGACTTGAGTTGAGATTGCACTGAGTTTAAGTAGTGGGGATAGAGGAAGATTTGAAAAAGCTATGAATGTTAAGACTTTGCTTCTGACTTCATACTTGTTATTATTGCAAAAGGGGTATACTGCACTGGAAACTATTATGAAGGAAAAAATAAAAAGTATAGAATAGTATATTATGCTACAAGGACCGAATGACTGTCATTTTTGTCCAGGATAAATTTGACTGCATTCGGTGAAGACGAGGGCAAAGCCCAAGGCATAGCTCCGTGCAGCCAAATTTATCCGTGACAATAATGACAGTCGTTCAGTGTCCGTGTTGCATACGATACTTTTTGTAACAAGTGCAACCGAAGTACCTCCATTACTAGGCTTTTTAAATAAATTTGGATGTATTGAAACTATCTTATCGACTTGACAAACAGATTTTTGCAAATGCAATCACATCACACCAAACTAAAACAATGAAACATTACTTACATGATTTATTTTATTGATTGATATTTTTCACATTTTCTGTGCTATCCCGTTCACAATAAATGCATATACTATAACGAACACATTCTATAATATGAATTTCTTTCAAATATCAATTTGACATATATCAATGAAATAAAAAAAAAAATCCAACGGCATCCTGCTACATGATCTACAATTTCATTTTTACCCAGCGGACAAAAATATCCATTAATTCCCAGTCAACAGAGAATTAATGAAAATTGTTACCATCGTTTGGAATTAAGAACTTTCAAAGCAGAAGTCAGCTCAGAAATAGGGTACTTTCGGTGTACGTATTACAAAAAATATTTTACTGGTGAGAGAATATTTTGTGCTGTGTTATGATTTTATTTATAGGAATAAATATAACTGTCTAGTACACATTACATTGAATTTTACTTGTATCCTCCACATTTGCAGTTTCTATTTATGATGTTTTTCTACATTTACTTTTACCAAATATTCCTTTTAGATAATTTTTGTGTTTACTAACAGCTGATAACTTTCACGACGCTAGAAGCAGCGCGGAAAATTGTGTATCACTTTACTTATCTCACTTTGAGATGGAATTTTTTGTAAAACGAACGCTACTATGAAAAGTGTTGCAATGCACTAAAAATATTGATTGCTGGTAACCACACACACGGTAATCAATTAATTAATATATGAGAGAAGGTTGATGGCTGGTAGCTACTATCACAGTGAAATACTCCATAGTTCCCTTTTTATCTGCTTTTAAATAATCTCAATTCGTGTCTTCACTAATTCTTTGTTTACAATAAATATGTCATTTGAGTTGACGTCTACTGCCTTTTAGATTGTTATAAACAATCGATTGTTATAATACAATGTATTCAAATTTAAATTAAATTCAATATTTGGCTCTATATTAATATCTGAAGATATCATTGAATTGACATTTGGTAGCTTACTACCCTAGAATATGCAATTAAAATTCAAAAACTCCCTTAAATATTAAAAAGTGTTGCAATGTATTGAAAATATTGATGGTTGACGGCTGGTAACAATTACCACGCTAAAATGCTCCGTTGCTCCATGCCTTATCTGCTTTTAAATCATTTAAATTAGTGTCTTGTACACAATAAATATCATGTGAGCTGCCTGTAGATTGTTATAAACAATCAATTGTAAAATTAAAGTGTGTATGAAATTAAATTAATTTCGGTAGTTTTTCCTCTATTATTCCTCAATCATTAATTTATTATTTTCCATTATCCAGCCAAATTCTTTAAAATCGTTAGATAAGATTTATGATCGTATCGATTGCTCCCACTCGTTCATTTGCCAAAGATATTATAATACATGAATATATGCGATGTATGCAATTATAGTAACTCTTGTGTGAATATTGCAATTAAAGTAAAAGAAGTAAGAATAAATAGCTATTTTATTTCAAGTAAAATTGTTACAGCTGAAGTCGCCGCGTTACATTTTTTGCGTACACACAAGCGACTCCCGCGCAAACGTTTGGCGCGGAGCGCACGGCCAGTCAATACGCGCCACTTTAAAATAACATATCTTCTTTTTTATTTGAAATTGAAACTTGAAACTTCACAGAAAACTTCCTCATGTATTATATTTCGTCACTCTACTTTTGCGCTTGAATTTGAAAACTCGTGAAATTCTACGGAAAAAATTTGAAAAATCATATATTTTGGTTTAAAACTCATAGTTAAAGGCTTATTTAGGCTCAATTTCAGGGTAATACTACAAAAAAAATAGAGGTTGAAATTTCATGCGGAAATATTCAAAGCACCAAAAATATATCGAGTTAAATATCAAAAAGTATGAAGGATAAAATATTGGAATTTTGCAAAAAATCGCCATTTTCACAGTGTTTCCCCACTTCAAAGTAAAAATTAACTTCATATTCGTATTCAGCGATCTCAAAAACACAAGAAAAACCTAATTCCAGACATGAGTAAGACTGTGGTCACATTTTGCTCATTTTAGGAGTGAGCTCCGCTCGCCTACTAACAAATGTCAAACATTCATATCGAACCGAATTTCAACTGGATATCCAAAAGGTTCACGGGAAGAAGTTATTAGGAAAAATGGTTTTATTTCACAAATATTACTGGTTAAAATTAATGTACTAATTTCTGTTACAACCTGTATATCATAAGTGATATAATTTTGCCGATGGTTACAAGAGCTTGTTGCTTAGCAATTTTACGAGAGATATTGATGTGTCAAAACCGCAAGCAGTAAGCGAGCGGTTTTGCAGCAATGTTTTGGGCGAAATTGTTTCGACGCAACAAGCTCGAGTCTAATAATAATCGACAAATTTTACTAGGAAAAACTTTAATCATGAATGATATTCGTCATGACTATTACACGAATAAGCTGACAATAATTATTACAAAATGAAATGTTCAACGTCCAATCTCCTAAAATATTTGCGTTTTTTTATGGTGCATTTAGCAGTAAATTATACCTTCTGATTTCACAAAATACTATGAAATAATGCCAATACTTCTTTCAACATTTTGCTTAATTTTTTCTAAAGAATAAGCATAAAATCAATTTTCGGTACTATGACCCAAAAATATTGTAAAGAATTTAATTATACATTCAATCCTGACAAATTAAATTCCGAGACTGACAGTACTGTTATGCGCTGTTCATATATAACTAATTATTGAATTACCTATGTCACTTATCAAAACTATGTTGGTCGATCACGTGGCTGGTTATTCTAGTGCCTAATTGGCTTAAGGTAAGTGAAAAATTTCAAAGTAACTATTTTATGTCTGAAAAACGGGATAAATTATACATCAAATATAGGAACAAGTAGAATAATCATGAATAAAATCATCCAAGTTTAATTTTGATTCTATAATAAATTGTTATAAAAATTTTTCCTGAACCGGAAATAGTATGAATTTACTGACAGTAGTTGAACTAGGTTAATCGATTCTAATATTAGTACTAATTTAGGCTTACACCAGAGCCACGAAGTATAATATATATAGGAGTTGAAACGAAGCGCTTGTACACGGCACATATTCTTATCGCCGAACGAAGAGAGAGATGGAAGATAGTAGGCATGTATTGAGATGGAACAACTCTAGACAATCACTTAAAATTTTTAGTTTATTTATTATTGATCAGGTTGTATTTTTTTCAAGTCAAATGATTTTTTATAATGATTTGTACTGCAATTTTTTAAAATAAAAATCATGGATTTACTTCAGATAAATACAGAAATTCCTTTTACTTCCAGCAAAGGTACAAATGCGCATTTTGTGGAAAGTCTTGATTTACTCAAATAAATTGACACCCGAAACGTCCTAAGTGAAATAAATAAATAATAATCTATACATTTTTCAGAATTTTAATGAATAATAAATTATTTTTGATTTTAAATTCTGTATATATACCTCTAACTTTTTTAATTATCACGATTTTCAAACATCCTGCTACGAACTGATTTATTTATGATTGAAAATCATTTTCAAATACTAGCTTATCCTATTTTTAAAATGGGTTAATTTTTTTAAGAAAATGAACTTTTGCATAGCATCCATACTAAACTCAACGCGCTACATGAAATTCAGCATTGAAATTAAGACTAACAATTCGTTAAATTTCCTCGATCTAAGTACACATCACAAGAAGTAATAATTTTACATATAAAATTTTCAGAAAACCCGCTCACACAGCTGATTTAATTAATAATAATTCCAACCACTGCTTGAAACACAAAACTAGTTGAAATTAATAAATTGTGCTAGATTTTTTTATAATTGACTTTCTTCAATATCAATGATATAAATTTCAAAATGGTATCTCACGTTACTAGAAATAATTATTTATCAGCATTTGATTGACATAGGAGGAATGAATAAAAGAAATAGTGAAAATTATCATATACATGAATTTTCTCATTCACATATTCACAAATAAATACTAACGATAACAATAATAATAATCAAATATTTCAAAAAAAATAAAAATATGTATATATATATATATATATATATATATATATATATATATATATATATATATATATATATATATATATATATATATATATATATATATATATATATATATATATATATATATATATATATATATATATATATATATATATAAATTATTATAATGGTTATATTTCAGCAAAGAATTTTAATTTAGTTGTAATGATTACAAGTTACTGCACTATAAAAATAATAGATTTTTATTAGGATTGAGAGCCAGTTTTTTTTTTATCCTGATCACCTTACTGGTCGGTTAATTTATTATTTATAGTTCCAATTGTGTCAATAATCGTAACTAGAGGTATCACTGAGAATTAAAAAACTGGCCCTTTTTTTGTGAAAATGTTGTGTGCATATATATATATATATATATATATATATATATATATATATATATATATATATATATATATATATATATATATATATATATATATATATATATATATATATATATATATATATATATATATATATACATATATATATATATATATATATACATATATATATATATATATATACATATATATATATATATATATATATATATATATATATATATATATATATATATATATATATATATATATATATATATATATATATATATATGTATATTACACATCTCCATTTCATTATTGTCTTTTCGTCCTTCGGAGCACTAAAAATAGATATTTTCTCCTTACAACTTGAGTACCCACTATTGCAATTGGGAATAAAACACTTTCTTGCCATTCTAAAGTTAAATAATTAAAAATTCCAAGCTTCAAATCACAAAACTAGCTGCAAACTCAATGGTAGCAAATGCTAAATGCATTGAGAAACATGCCTACTATCTTCCATCTCACACACTTAACCTCTCTCTCTAACGCGATAAGATATTGAGACACAGCTGGTATAGGGGATAGCATAGCGTTTCACCGGCGTGACCAGAGCTAAGCCATATCTAATTAATAGGGTGCGCTGTTAGTTTTGAAAAGCTCTGTGATACTTCAGGTTTAAGCCTACTCAATTTTCCTATGAATGCGGATGTTCATATATGTCCTCAAATATTTACGTGAGGTAGTAATTGGAACAGGCAAATAACTATAATTTTGTTTACAATTAATCACATCTGATAATGGTATTTATCTTTGCTTGGACGGTATCCCTGATCAGGATCGGATCGGGCCTGAAAGGCTCGAATGACATTTTGATTTAAATGACTTCTAACAGGACTGGGATGAGGGTGGATGGGATACTAACAGATAATAATAAAATATACATATTAATAATTTAAATTATATATATTTTGTTCACGACTACCTTATAATATATACTTTATAAATGAGTTTTCTGAAGGAAAACGATAGTCATTTTTCACAGAGTGAATAATAGCAGTGAATAATCATTATTTACTGGTATAGAATTCCTAGGGCACGCGGTATATATTATAAATCTGGCAAGCATTTATCAGTACGTCTAGGCAATAACCAGGCACTTTGATTAGCTAACTTTATACAAATCACAAAAATATTGTTAAAATATTACTTTAATCTATTTTTTAACGCTTTCGAAGGAAAAAGTTGACATTAAATAAACTATATCAAGTAAGCCATATGACATGACAAACGAAGCATAAATTGTTGTCAATTTGAAAACGTCATAATTTCGATCCAGAATACGAAAAAAAATGAAAATTGATATTGAGAAAGAGATATTGTGTACTTGTACTCCACCGGAGATAACAGAAGCTGCAAAAGTCACCTCCCTGAATTTGTTGCCTGAGAAATCCCGAAATCTTTACATTCTTGTGTACAACACCTTTATGGACTGAAGGGCGACCTAGAAAATGAACTCATTTTAAGGGTCAGTTTTACTGGCTTATTTTACGGAATTAGCTGCAAAATATAAATCATCCACATTATGGACACATTGCTCTATGCTTAGAAGTACGCTTAATATAAATCAAGGAGTCGATATAGAAGACTATGCAAAACTACGGTCACTTTTAAAACGGAGATCTCAGAGCTTTCATCCGAAAAAAGCTAATACATTTCCTTCCGAAAAAATTTACAAATTTCTTATTCAAGCATGTGATGAAAAATATCTTGTAATGAAGGTAAAAAATTAGAAACATTTTAGAACTTGTTTGAAACAAAAAATTATGGAATTAAAGTCAATAGTAGTCGTGGACAAAGTATAGTATTCTACTCACATATAATAAGCTATGATTCGCTACGCTCGTGACATAAACTTAACCTTCGTGAATAATAGCCTTCATTATATGCTCTTATAATAATATACTATTATTGTAAAAATATAGTTCCGATTTCCGATTACCTGAAATACTTATAACTATATAATCTGAAGCTAACCAGTCAACATTTTTTTTCTAAAGGAGGAGAAGTGTCAGCTGAGCTGTCAATAACTCGATCGTAAAAGCTGCTATTCTTGTCATCCATGATAAGTTCCGATTCTGTGTTCAAGATTATCAACGAATTCAGTAGTTTTGGCCTCAGTAAAGATCGAAGTTTCAAGTTTCTTACGTCAACGAAATTGTGAGGATTACACAATGATCAACATATAAATTAGAATATGTACTAAAGTGCATGTTATAATTGTGACAGAAGTTCATATGCACATAGTAGACAATTTTGGCAGGCGTCCGAGCAGCTTCGGGAAAAACAGATGGCGTCCTTTGCAGTTTGATCTAAGTAGAGCACTAAAAACATGGGTACTATCATCCGCCATTTTGTGCCCTGTCAATAAAAGAAAACATAAGTAAACCAATGTAAACATTACAGGAAATGCGTTGATTGACGAAGATAAAATGTTATAATAACTTGAAAAACTGAAGAAAATAGTTTCGGAGTGACTCATTAATGTGCCGAATGATTTATCATCATTATTAGCGGCAATTGTGGCTGTGAGATTCACAGACGAATTATAAGTATTTCATATAAAAGTACATATATTCAGTCAAAATTTCCATTTAAAGTTATGATCAGATTAAAATTTTGATTGAAGTTATTTCTGTTCATTTTAATATATATTTTTATCTGAATTTTTAGACACGTATGTAATTTCAAGCAATAATTGATCAATATATTTATGTATTATACATAGGTACCTATTATATTAAATATATATATTATATATTTACATATATATATATATATATATATATATATATATATATATATATATATATATATATATATATATATACATATATAAATATATTATAAGTATAAATAATATATAATCAATTATTTCTTTGATAAGTAAAATATTACGAACTCACATTTTTTTATCAAGACATGCGATATAAAAAATTGTAAATAGTAGACTTCCATGTTTTTTATCCCTTGGGTGAGAGCAGTAAAATAATGAATCTTTCTTTAGGAAAGTTAAAGATTACAAAGTTTGAAGATAAACAATAGAGTTTTACATATTTAGAGATCCCGAAGTGCAATAATTTTGTCAGATTGTTTTCAAAAATGATATCATAGAGTATAAATTAAAATTCCATAATGATATTCTGAGTATTTAATATAACACTAATTATATATGATTGAAAACTGAATAATTTGATTCAACATTTGAAAACTGAAAATTCTAAATTGAAGCATGTAATTTCATTGCAAATAATACATAATGCCAAAAATAAATAGTTTGATAGACTCCGATATTATTTTATCACGTTTTTTACCTAAAGATAAAACTATTTCGACTCGACTCAATCATCGCGTTTCCTGCACTGTTCACATATGCTAAAGCGCTTTCTAAGGGCACAAAATGGCGGATGATAATACTCATGTATTTAGTGCCTCAGTCTGAGATATCTTCTCTATATGTTCGTCGTCTTTTTCCTTTTATAATTTTATTTATTTCCAAATTCTCATGCCACATAAAAAACATAAGCATTACAGAATTGAAAATACAATATTAATTTAAGAGCTGTTTAAATTGTCTTGATTTGAATGATACAGTCTTCAAATACTATTCTCTATTTTTCTAACACTTATATATTGTTGTAAAAAACTATTTTCTACGAATACAATCGGAAACAACATATTTTCCACATTGAACACATCAAAGAAATTAACAATTTTTGACGATTGTGAAAAAAATCCTGAGATGACTATGACATGATATACCCGTGTCAAATATACATGTTAAGGTTCATTTGTAGCCAAATTAAGTAAATATATTGTCTTGGACTTAAAACGAATATTTCGTTTCAATAACCAAATTACACAATGTTGAAAAACAGTTTTTTCAGGTCTGTGGCGAGCTTTATGTGTTCAAAAATGAAAGTAACAAATAAAATTGTACTTGAAATTGTGCCTGAAACTGAAATTGCAGTAAGTAATAGAGAAAATTAGAAGGTTCTTTGGTTTAAATTCTGTATATTTATTTTTGACGTTTCGACTCTCTATTCAGGAGCCTCCATCAGAAACAATTATACAAGAATAAACAAGGCAAGTAACTAGATAATTGAAAATATACAGAATATTAGATATAAAAATGTGGGCAGAAAGAACAAAATTTTTCTGACTTTCACCCAAGGTTTGAGGAAAAACCACGTGAAACATCATCTCAATTGAATAAGCTTCAGAGCTTTGGCTTCAATAACAGTATAACTAATTTACTCAATTCGCATCTTACCAATCGCTTCCAATATGTTTCATATAATGGTTACGTATCTACACTTTATATAGCTAAATCTGGAGTACCACAAGGATCTAATCTCGGACCATTGCTGTTTCTTCTATTTATCAATGATATCACCAATAATTTAGACTGCAATGTTTTACTTTATGCAGATGATGTCAAAATATTCAAACGAATCAATAATGTTCAGGATTGTCTTTTGTTACAACGTGATATAGATAATATGTTCGAGTGGTGTATTACAAATAATCTGTTCCTTAATATTACTAAATCCAAAGTTATGACTTTTACTCGTAGAATACAGTCAATTACTTTCGAGTACAAAATTGACATTCAATTAATAATGCGTACTAATACTTTCAAGGATCTAGGCGTTCTTTTTGATCCTGGTTTATGTTTTGTATATCATATCAATGAGATTATCTCCGCTTCGAATAGAATGCTAGGCTTCTTGATAAGAAACAGTAAATGTTTTAAAAATATTAGCTCATTTCTTTGCATTTACTATGCCTTCGTGAGGTCTAAGCTTGAATATGCGATTTTAATATGGTATCCAAATTATGACTGTTATAGATCATTGTTAGAAAATGTGCAACGTAAATACTTAAAATATATGTGGTTTAAGATATTTTATATTTATCCTCCACAGGGAACTGATTATGATATTTTACTCGATCAATTCAACTGTGTTTCTATTAAAGATAGGCATGATTCTATTGCATTGAAATTTTTTAGGAATATTATACAAAATAATATTGATTGTTTTATCTTCAGTGCAACTTAATTTTCGTATACCGCGCCTTTCATCTCGCCTGTTCAATACTTTTTACTTGCCAGTTTCAAAAACAAATGTCTTAGCTAAGTCACCTTTATATGTTATGTGTTACTTATATAATAATGCCTCACAGGCACAGGATATAGACATATTTATATGAATTTTTGTTTTCTATGTTTTTTTTTTGTTGTAAATTTGGCAATATTTTTTTTTGTGCTATTTATCTGTCAATTCTATATTTACTTGTTTAGGACTTTGTAGTCTGTTTAAGTAATAAAAATTATTATTATTATTATTATTAAACGGAGGAATCAATAATGTGAGTCTTGATAATTATCATAGCGAAAAAGAATTATGATTACATAATATAATACATACAATGTCCTGTTTTTACGAACGCACACAATTCCAAGGTCCAAGCATGTCAAATTTTTCTCTATCAAAAGAACTGACTTTCATCAGTGTACATGAACATAACAAAAATAGGAGCCAAGACAAATATTTTACAAATCATGTATGTCTATGTCTATTATTGATTGGAGCCAAACATTTGCTTACATGAAACCATCAGTATGGATGAAATTATTCGGATCTTTGATTATTTCAATCGCTTCTCTGACCAATCAATCTACCATGAATGAATGATCACCACGCGATTACTCTTGTTTCTTCGAACTTATGTAATGTCATGCAAAAATTCAATAGCATGATCAGCAACAGAAGATTTATTTGGTTAATTGAGTCTCCTATGTGCAGCAATACGTGTGCTCACAGTTCTGCCCGTTTGACCGACATAGACTTTCCCACAGGTGCAAGGAATCTTGTAAATACCCGAATATTGTAAAGGAATCACATCCTTTACAGGTCCCATGAAATGCTTGATTCTCATGACAGGAACGGAAGAAAATTTGGAATTATATTTTAAGAAGATCGTTCCGATCTTCACTGAAACATTACTGACATGAGGTAAAGAAACATAGTATTATCCACATAGCAGGCTTTGGTTGAAGTGCTTTTTTAATGGAATGGTGAGCAGAACCATTTTTCTAAAAAATAACTTCCAGATTATTAATCTCTTCATCAAGTTTATCCGGGTAACAAATATCATTAGCCCTTTAGAATAGACATTTCATTGTTCTGTACTTCTGTGAAGGATGTGATGTGATTCAACATGAATATATTGGTTTTGGTTTATGTATGTTGGCTTTCTTTAAACAGTGTGTAAAAGTTTACCATTATTGATTCACTCTGGATTCACATCAAAAAAAGGTATTGAGCCATTATCTTCTAATTCTGATGTAAATTTGATGTTTTCGTGAACATTATTCAAATGATTCAAAAAACTGTTCAAATTGTCACGACTACGAAGCCAGATTACAAAAACATCATTCACGTAACGTAATCATAAGGATGGTTTATAAGTAATAGTTTCTAATGCCTTTTTCCAAAAAATTCCATATAGTAATTTGCAATTGATGTAAAAATTGGATTGCCCATTGCAACATCATCAATTTGTTTGTAATATCATTACTGAAAATAAAAAAGCTAGAAGTCAAACAATGGTGAAATAATTGTTATGGATTTTTCTTGAGGTATTAAATAACAATAATTTGAATGCAGATAATGACATTAGCATAACATGCATATCAGTAATTTTACTCAATAACTGATTCTTTCAGTTTCGTTTAGTCGTTCAAAGTGAATAGTTGTGTTTAATTGCAGTGCTTATGCCAAATGTTATAATGATATTTACGGTGAGTTACCCATGGTTGACTAGTCTAAATATTATGTCATTTGAGTATTGCTATTGTTGTTATTGAGTATGATGGTGTTAAGCAATTGAGTTGATGTGTTGCCATCACTTTATTCTTTGTTAGGAAGCGTTCCTAGAACTAACTACGGTGAGGGAACGATCAGTTAAGTTGCTCCCAACGATGCATTGGTAAAATCCGAGGCCAGCGGTGCCCTCCTGCCATCTCTAGTGTTTTATCAGAAGGTGCCCAGCGATGGAGTGTTCCTAGAACTCACTACGGTGAGGGAACGATCAGCTTAGTTGCTCCCAACGATGCACTGGTATAATCCGGGGCCAGCGGTGCTCTCCTGCTATCTTAAGTGTTTAATCAGGAGGTGCCCAGCGATGGAGTGGTCCTAGAACTCATTACGGTGAGGAAACATTCAGGTAAGTTGCTCCCAGCGTTGCACCGGTAACTGATCCGGGGCCAGCGGTGCCCTCCTGCCATCTTTAGTGTTTTACCAGGAGGTGCCCAGCGTTTTGGTTGCACATCTTTGAGTAAGCAGGCGGAGACTGAGTTTCAACTTTTCTTCAACTCTTTCTCCCACGGCCTCGCAGATCACTTCACGAAAGTTTGCGAGTGTCGCAGATTCACATCCTCTGGATGTGGAGCGAGGTTTTTGTGAGAATGATTATATTAGTGTTCTTCATTTCAGTCATGGATCCTTACTGAGTATGATTTACTCATATCTCTGTTTTCTTATACAGACTTCCTGAACTTCGGACATCTTGATTTGGAGACTCTAGGATCTACATATTATTTAATGTATTAGTTAACAGAATTATTATTATGCAACAATATGTATGTATTCTATTTCTTCTATGAATAAAGCCTATTTGATACAACTCAACTGGAATTCTTAACATAATTGAATCATATCTGGAGAGAAATTTCTTTCCAGGAGTTTTAGGGATTTATCAATTGAACCTTTAGTAAATAAAGAAAAAACATCAAGACACACAAGAATGTCATTATTATTTAATCTTACGTTACTAATTATTTCAATAAAATGTTCAGAATTTCCAATGTACAAAGGAGAATTATCAATTGTTGGTCTCAGTAAACTGTCAAGATATTTAGATAATAGATAGGTTGAACAAGAGGCATTAGAAACTATCCTTATGATTACGTTTCGTGGATGATGTTTTTATGATCTGGCCTCATAGTCGTGAAAATTTTAACAGTTTTTTTGAATCATTTAAATAATGTTCACGAACATATCAAATTCACAACCGAATTAGAGAATGATGGCTCTTTAACTTTTCTTAATGTGAATCTAGAGCAAATCAATGATAATAGACTCCTAAACTTCCTTTATAGGAAGCCAACACACACAAACCAATACATCGTCATTAGGTCTTATAATAATCAATTATTTTTCACTATGATGAATCAAGACTAATATTATTGATTCTTCCGTTTGAGGTTGCTCCACGTAGTTTTTTCTCAGACCTTGGGTGAATGCCAGAGGAATTTTTTTCTTTCTGCATTAAATGTAAATTCCTCATTTTCACATCTAGTATTCTCTATATTTTTAATCATTTAAATACTTGCCTTGTTTATTTTTGTGTCATTGTTTTTGATGAAGACTCTTGGATAATGTTGAAACGTCAAAAAATTAAAATAAATCTACAGAATTTAAGCCAAAAAAATCTTCTAATTATGATTTAATTCTGAAAAACATGGATAGATTAATAAAGATAATCTTCCAGCATTATAATTCACAAATCTCGGTGTTCCTACTCTGAATTGATAAAGTGCGACCCTAAATTTCAATTATAAATTGATTGTAACCATTTTCTTGAAACTAACTATAATTATTAATGATAGTTAGCTTATTTATAAATTAGTATAGGTAGAACTTCCAAGATATACACAAAATTTCATTTATCAGTGATTCACATAATTGTGATTGTAGAAAAAGTAAAGCGTAAAAGACGTATAGAAACATCAATTTCACACTTGTGTGATTCCAACATTCGACTCCATCTCGTGTGAAATAGATAATTTTCTATTGTACACGGTGAAATTGTTCCAAGCGTTCATGTAACATGTAACTTCTTGTGCGCTCTATTGTGGAGCAACTATGTAATAACAGCGTATTAAGAGTTTAATTTTGATATCAGAGAAACTACGCTCACGCATGTATGATTACATTAAATGTTTATATCATGAGCACAAAAGTATCCATATAATAATAACTGAACTTTATCAAAATAAAAATGAAGAGAAACATTTCCCCACTATTTCGCTTTTTCTCCCCACCACTTCGCATCCCTATTCACATTTTCACTCCTACAGTATATGCGCGCGTTCAAATTTTCTCAGTATGCCATGGCAACAATCGACGCTCGGCGTCATAGGATCAGTTTATCCGTGGACGTCGCGGTAATTGTTTCTACACGCAACTGTCAACGAAAATTGAAGATCGCAAGTAGTCAATTACAATCTAGTGCGAGTTAAGAGATGTTAAAATTGTGTTGATTTTAAAGAAAATTAAAATTAATCATTTATTTGAATACCATAGGTTTAACTAGAGTATAATATGTATTTTTTCTGAAAAATATATCTTTATATTGGATAAACAAGTGAACTTTATGAATATTTAATAATTCAAGTGTTCTTCTGAATCTTTAACAATTTAACATGTTGCCAATAAAAAATATTCGACAATTCAAAATATAATAATTTTATAAATCATTCTAAAAAGTTAGACTTGCTAAAAAAAAAACTAAACCCATTTTATTTGTCTTGCTTTTGTCATTAAAAATTTTTGTTCATCGAACTACTGTTAAGGCACAAGTTAGTTCGAAACTTGACCATCTGCTGTCAAGGGCGTTATTGTGATTGTTCTTCAATTGTTTTACCGGTAATAACAGTATCTTATTATTTGTTGTTTTTCTATTATTTATTTATTTTATCTATTGGTTTGCTGTTTTATTGATGTGCTAGAGTTGCAAAGCAAATGATAATTCATTACTTTGAATTAAGATTATCGTAAAAGTATACTCGATTGAGGGATGAAGGGTGCAAATTGTTAGATTTCAAGAAAACCGTAGGAATTTTTACGTACGGGATGCTCTCTTCAAACTACCGTTGTTGTCTCGAGAAATACGATATTTTATTAAGAATTATGGACAATATTTCTTACTTGAACTTAAAATAGCTTTTTTCCCACTAAATATAGCATGTCTCTGCATTGAGATAACTGCAAAAAGAACTCTTCCAATTTTGATCAGATTCGTATGAATTGCTTGAGTTAAAATTATCAAAAGCATAAATATGTGGTGTATGCCAATGGTATAAAGTATTCAGAGTATATATCAATTTATTTCCAATTTTATATGTTGGACCATTATTTCTAGAAATAGAAATTTGATCTATTTGTGATACTGTTTAGAACGGAAATCTAGCTCTCATCTGAAATGTTTGTGGATAGATGTGATGTCTTCAAGTTTATTGGAAAACAGTTTACAATACAGCAGAATACCTATTAGAATAAAAATTGTCTGGAAACGGAACAAATTTTGTACAAAAATCAGATTTAATATCAAAATTTTGGTATGTGCTTTTCTTCAATTCTACCGGAAAAATGAAAGTCTCAATATCCATATATTTTTGTACATTCAAGTCTATTTTATTTTCCAACTATTTATTCGAATTTGTTTTTTTTCCACAAGCTTTTTGAGTAATAGTTATTTACATAATTAGTTATGAAAAGTGCCATATTGTTTGACGAAACGTAATATTTGCCAAAACGAGCGAAGCGAGTTTTGCAAATTACGTGAGTCAAACAATATGGCTTTTCATAACGTATTCTGTACAAAATTTTATCTAATTCCGTCAGAATAATTTTAACTATATTTTTCAATGAGAACATCTTTCACGTCACATCACCAAATTCAGGTGACAGTGATTCATGACCATCTATTGTTACTACAGAAACAAGAGTGCACTGAAATAAACAAATATCGAATTTTCACAAAACGTCAAAATAATTTTTTTAAATGTGCTCAAGCAGTAATATCCTGAGTGATATAGTACTCTTTGATATTAAAGACTCTGCCAATGCTGCATACTGTGAATAATAAATCTTTCTTTTAATTGTACGCAGATAAGTATAATTGATTAGCTCTGTTGCATTGCAGTTATGAAAAATGGGACGTTGCATAACGTCAGGAATTAATGTAAAGTTTGACTTTTCAAAACGGAATTAGATAAACATAATTATTTTACTTTGAACGGAAATATATATTTATATGTATTCGATCCAGACTGTATATTTTGGAATTAATCTGGATGTTTTGAGAATTTTGAAATTAGCAAATAGTTCAGTCAATTCAGGTTTCATCCATCAAAACACAGGCACTGTTTTTTTTTCCAGAGATATGTTTGTTTTGACATGTACAATGAGTGTGCAAAAATCATATTGTCAAATTCTGAGGCTCCCGTTTTTGATCAGTTTTTCGCAAATACCTTATTTTCCAACGGTCGCAGAGCATTTGAGATCATTAACAAAAATGAAGTACACATTTCTCT
Source organism: Dromius quadrimaculatus (assembly GCA_963989225.1). NCBI lineage: Eukaryota > Metazoa > Arthropoda > Insecta > Coleoptera > Carabidae > Dromius > Dromius quadrimaculatus. Next base: position 51,679,504 of record OZ022325.1, on the reverse strand, counting down.
CTACAAAAAAGATTGTATGACTTATTTGCGTATCTATAATCGTAACGGAGATATCGCGCGTACAACATAAGATAAAATGCAAGGCACTTTTTATTTTTAAATGGAGTCTCAAATAGACTTGATCCATTGTCAAAATCAATCAGAATAACTCATTTCACCTTTTTGTACATGCCGAAGTCCAAGAACATTTCCGAAATTTTTTTTACTGTACCAGTCTATAGTTTCATCTGCAATTGTCATGTCCGTTTCCAGGGTGTCGTTCGGATCACAATCGACATCCACGTTATTTCCATTTATTCCGGCTAAATAAAATAGAGCATTGAGCCATACAATGCCACGGCAATGCCAACAAGCTGTTGACTTTTTACGCGCGATATCTTGCTAACGATTATAGATAAGCAAATTAGTCATATGATCTTTTTTGTGGAGAAATGTGTGTACTTCATTTTTAGTCATCACCTCAAATGCTTTACGACCATTAGAAAATGAGATAATTGCGAAAGACTGGTCAAAATGGAATTTTTGATCTTTGACCTCCAATATCTCCTGAAGCCCTAAGATTTGACAATACAATTTTTGCACACTCATTGTACATGCCAAAACAAAGATATAACATGAAAAGCCAAATTCATGGTTCTTGATAATAATTCCAAGTTTTCAATTCTTATCACGTATCATACAAGTTTCTCGAACTTTTATGAACATTTATTTCATATGGGCTCATACATGAAATAATTTTATATGGATAATGAAACTTTCCAATAAAGAAATTGGATGAGTAAGAAAGTGAACGTTTCAGCTTTACCGCGATTTAAACGTATAGCAGTTAAGTTCCATACCTGAATTAAGTTTTTTTGTTGATTTTTATTTGTAATAACCCTCAGTGATCCATTTGCTTATTCATGTGTCTTGAGCTTAAATGTCAACTTGTGCTCTTGCTGCGTGCTCAATAATTGTCAAAATATTGAAGTTGAGGACCGTAGAAAAGATCTTGTATGCAACACGAGTGTTAACAAGTATTAAAAATTTCGGTCACTCAGCAAGCCTCGTTACTAAATATTTGGTCTCACGTTATAATGCTCAACTTTACACTCTTGTTGCATAAATTACTATTATAAAGCATGTTTCATCGAGGCGGATATTATAGGGTAACTAGTTTATTATTGGAAATATAAGAGATCTTAGAGTATTGATTTGTAGGTTCAACGAAGATAGTTTATTATAAGAATTTTTCTCCAAACCAGTGGTACTTGAACTATAATATGAGGATGCTTTCCTTCAAATGGCAGTAGATATATTTTGGGACCTCTTGAATTCGTCCATGGAATGATTACAGGATATAAAAATAATATTATGATTCACACCTTTTATGAATGCCTGGATGCGGCAGTTACCAGCCGTGAAATAAAGATATCTATAAATTTTAGAGAAGAAAATATCACAGAAGCTATTTTTTGAGCTCTTTCGCTACTTTCAACCCCATCTAGCTTAGAACAAATATGATCCAGTAATGGATTCCATTGATACACATAAATTTTTAAAGTGATTTCTGATGAAGATTGTTTCTGCATCTGCAAACTACCTTTTTTGCAAAATACAATCATATATCTCTTATTAGGCAGCTTTTGCCGGATTCCGCTAGTGACACAATAACGTTTACGTGAATAATAGGTGTTCTTGTGCATGCTCACTGAATAATGTTAGCTTATATGCCAGTATACTCAAAAATACTGAATGAAATACCGGACATCAATATCGTTACAATGAATTCATTCATCGATTTATTGTAAAACGGATGCATGAAGAAAAATCGTCTTGCACGTTAGCGTTAATGTTTCATTATTGATAGCTTGCAAAAACTTTCTATCCAATCAAGATTTAGTGATAGAACTGTTTTTAAATATTCATATCGTTCATAACTAATGTATATTTTTGTTGTTCACATGTTCAAATGACAGATGACTTGGAAACGAAGAGTTTTCATTCATCTCTATAAATAAGATAATATGCGAATTCTGAAGCAATCTCTATTTTAAATTCTGAAAGATTCATAATGATCGTCTCTTAAAACATAAAAGGATGACGACATATTGATTTGAGAACATCATTTCATTTCAATTGTAATCTATCACCTGTCTACTCTTGCTTTTGTTTATACTCAATCAGAAAACTTGGAAAATAGGTTTATCAGCATTCAAGGAGAATGGTTATCTTATTATAGTTTGGGAGCTACATATTCAAAAAAATATTCAGCGCTACTTGAATGAGAATCAGAATAAACAAATATAGTGATATAGTAAGAATAATAGAATAATGAAAGTTGACGCATTGAACTTCCAGAATAAAGAAGAATGAAAATATATGGTTGTACAGGATGAACAAATTGGTTGTATTTGATTATCAATATCTTCAATAATAAATCATTTATTCTATGTGACATCCATACTGATGAAATACCTTGTACTTATTCTTGAAAAATCAGCAATCCAAAGAATACACAAAAATGAATGTTTCTTTCCAGTCTCGTTGATATATCTATACTATTCCCTAAGTGCCTTAAATTATAATTGTCGTTTCGCTTTTGATTTTCATTCGACTATTCATTCTACATATTTTTTTTTAGTATATTGATCTGTGAATATTCTTTTGCATAATTATTTGGAGTTTTGATAGCTCAATTCAATTTAGAACTGACATTTTCAAGCAAATTTGAATGGTATTTCAACGAACTCATTCTGAATTTTGGATACGAATAAGACACAATATTATCGAAATTGGCAATTATGTAGGTACTTATTTGCAAACAGAAGGCATATAAATCATGATTTGTTTCTTTCAATATGAAAAAAAAAAAAAAAAATTCTCTTGACAGCTGAAGGCGTTACCTGGGTAACATATAATCCCAAATTATTCTAGAATATGTTCTTTGAACAACAAAAATAAAACAATGTCTCATTAATTCTAACGAACCAAACATTTTTGTTCTCGGATTACAGAAACAATGAGAATTGAATTCATCCAGCACCGATTCATAATAAGCTTGTTATAATGGCGCTTTGAAATAAGTAATATCCAACATTAGTCAATCATAAAGAAAAAAAAGTGAGATTACAGGTAACAGTAAGTACCTTAACAAGCGCGTCAACTGTTTTTTAAATTCCATGTTTTTATAGCATTCGAAAGTTTTTTCAGTGTCAGAAAAAACGAAGTACGATTGGAGTCATTTTAAACAAGGGATCGAATTAAACGTCTGTGAAATATTGTTAGTCATTCAAAAAAAGTAGTCACTCATCTTTCATGCATCGTAGTGCAGCATTTTCTTCCGTGATATATCACATTCCACACAGTACGATAAATTATTATTTTTTGGGACAATGATTTAACTTTTCAGTAAAAACATTTTAAGCTATAAGAATGGGCTTATGTATATTCAAGGTTTTTACTCATATCCGACATTAATGATTAGATCAGATGACGATGCAAATATTTTTTTATCACAAATAATAGCAATGAATTAATAACGGGAAAAATTGAGTAAAAGTAATCTTGCTGCATATTCCAAGTATGAAGTGTGGAATATCATTCATATTACGTGGATATCTTTTTCTATAGTTCAATTTTCTTATAATTTTCTCGTCAATTTACTTCTTTCAAATTCTACTTAGTCCAGAAAACACTTTCTTTCACAAAAAAATACTTCTATATCTTGAATTTCTATATTTGTATTAGGGTCGTTCATATTACATGAATACCTTCTTCCATCGTTTAATTTCCCTAAAATTCTTTTTCAATTTACCGCTTATTCATCCTTTTAGATTTTACTAACTTGGTCAAAAAAATCACTTTTTTTCAAAAGAATACACTTTTGTATCTTAAATTTCTATACATAAGAATTTGAACACGTGTACTGATAAAAGATTTATCTATCAATTCCTTCTATTCTACAGAGTAAATATATTCCATTCACAGAATGGAAATGATATTTGACACATATTGGTGAGATATAGTAATATTATATAGTAAAAGTAATAAATATCATATAATCATTTACAAAGATAGGAGAAGTAAATTTCAGTATAACATATTAAAATATTGATGTAGTAAATCTAAAAACATAATACAAATGTGTTTCTTCTCAATTTTTCCCGAAATAAAGACAGGCTGTCGGACCAATCGAGGTCATTACAGACTTTATAGAAATTGCGGCACATGGAGTTGACGGATGTATGAAAAAAACGCATTCGCTCGAGCGAAAGGGCAATGAAAAATCTCAGAGTTACGACTATCTAATGGACGGATCAGGATCGTACTGGGCCTGAAAGGCTCAGATGGAATTTTTATTATTATAAATCTGAAGATAGCCAAACAACATTTTTTTAAAAAGAGAAGTGTGAGTTTCTATTGATTTCATTGAAGTTTTTCGGGTCCAAACAAGCGGCATCCTTCATTGAATGTCCGTTGCGCTTACTAGAGTTTTGGCGAGAATAAACAATGGAATACGATGTCGAAAGCGCAAAGTGCGAGAGCGCACGCCTTTAAAATCAGGAATTATCCGACGCGCGATGCGAAGACTCTTTAAAGTTACTTTCTGTTTCTCGGGATCAACCGTTTCTGAATTTTTCTATTTCATTTCTCTCTCGAGTATGAATAGATTATTTTACATCATGTAAGTCATAAGCCTAGAGGATGGTAGGATAGCAGAGGGCCCGGCTGGCAAACGCCACCTCGACTATCTGGCCAGTCCGACTCTGAGACGGATAACAAAATTTATAGTCCGTGAGACAGCGCATAAATTTTTCGTTGATTACCGCTCACTTGAGTCCGACAACTTTTTCATTTGGCAAAATTCTAGATTTGGGAACGTTTTTCAGCGAGGGCTAATTGATTGAAAAAATATTACCGCCTTATTGATCTTTACACTAATCAACATATTTTTTGATTATAAAATAAAAAAAATATATTGTCAGAAATGAATATTTGTGCTAGCGGTGAGTCCGACAAGCCGCACTTGTCATAAGTATGTTGGTACTTATTGTAGGTATGTTGGTACTTATGACAAGTGCGGCTCATCAGACTCACCGCTAGCCTCAATATTCATGTCGGACAATATTTTTTTGAATTTTGTGATCAAAAAATCTTTCGATCAGTGTAAAGATCAATAAGACGATAATATTTTCATAATCAATTAGCTCTCACTGAAAAACGCTCCCAAATCTAGAATTTTACCAAATGAAAAAGTTGTCGGACTCATCACTATGAAGCCACTAACAAAGTTTCAAGTGAGCGGTAATCAACGAAAAATGTTTGCGCTGTCTCACGGACTATTATGTTGTTCTGGGTAAATTTATAAGTTTTATAAATTCATAAATCTATAAATTATGAACAAAAACGTAATGAACTTGTCATCCTTATGAACAAATTGACATTTATCAACAAGAGTCGATGCGTTTTTATCAGTTTCTCATGAATTTATAGATCTATAAAACTTATAGATTTGCATAGAATAGCAACATTGGACTTTCAAAAATAACGCAGCTATAATTAATAAGGTTGTTTACAATTCGGTATAAAAACATAACAGTTGATTGCTTCTGACTAGTAATCTACAAGTATCTGTCAACTGTTTGAATATACTTAGAGATACTATTTCAGTTAAGAAGGGTCCAAGGACTGTATGGGACTACGATTTAAGCATTCTGATTAGCCAAAATATGAACACGATTCACTCACATTTAATGAATGATTCAAAACGAACTTACTGGAAATGAATTCAAGAAATAAAACAAAATGTATATTAACTTATTATCTAAAACAAACTAAATTCAAATTTTTGAACTGCACAAATCTATTTATGATTATTAATGAACGACTGACAAATAATGCAACTGGCAGATAGCTGAGTACAATCTTTGTTTCAATGTGAAATTTGTTCGTATTTTGGCCAATCAGAAGACTTGAATCGTGGCCCCATTAGATTCCTTCAACCTCTCTTAACTGAAATAAATTATGGGCATGCATGTAACTTCAAATAACCCAAGCTGCTCATTATGCAATCACTTGAAAAAACTCTTGTTTTCACTGCTATGAATTCTATAACTAGTTTTCTCTGTTAGTCCCACTTACCACCATTTTTACTTACTTGTATAAAGTAAAAGTAATTATTGTAAAACCGACAAAACTTAAATTTCGAGATTTTGATGGACGTATCCGTTTTAAGCATCCCTTAATCCATTTTGACTATTTTCGGCTTGATGTCGGTACGTACCAATATGTATGTATGTTCATTCATAACTCGCAAATTTCAAAACTCCTTGAACGTATAACGTCAAAATTTTGTATTTTAGACTGGTCTAGAGTCTAGTTATGCACCTAGCATTAGCTTATAATCGTCTGTACCGGAAGTACACTTCACTTGAATTTTTCGCATGGATCCAGAATGATTGGTCATAGGATGTTGAAATTCAGTATTTGAAATTGCTGTAGCATCTTTATGGCTACCTTCTATTTTTGTACTCAATCGACTGAGCTGGAAGTGCACTTCATATGACTAACTTTTCGAATTCTCCGTATAAATTCAAAACAATCAGTCGCAGGATATTAAAACTTTGTATTGAACACTACTGTAACAGCTAGTTGAACCCCTCTCATTATGATTGCGATCGGCTGAACCGAAAGTATAGTTTACTGAATAGTTTAAAATTTTTTTTTTCATAAATCAGAATCTATTGAAATTATATTTTACATAGTGTGCATGTCTTCATAATTGTAAATGTTCTTCAATTGACAACAAATTATTCCGATTTTGATTTTATTTATTACATAGATCAGTTTAAAATACTAATTGGTTGTAAATTGATTCACACAGAGTTAATGATTCATAACGAATGAGTACATCCACCATTTGAATGAACTTTTGTATATTAATATAGTCAATGATGTACAAGTAAGTCACGTGATTTCTACATCAGATTTTTTTGAGTTCATTATATTTTTACCTTTGCTATTTCTTGTTCTAGCTAGCAATTAATGAATTCTTGTATTGCTAGCTACATGTTCATAAAATTTTTGACGTTTCAATTCGATTTATTTGCCTTTCTCAAAAAGCGTAATTTTCTTCTCAATATAAAGTGCCATCTCAAATTGTCAAATTATTTAGAAGTATTGAAATTAAAACATTAGCTCAATATCCATTATATGCTCATTTGATAATATTATAAAAATTACATCGGAAAAATACTTGCAAAGATTTGAAGAAATATCGGAATTTGATATTTAAGAGCATTTAGTTATTTTTATACACCATTTATTTAGTTAATCAACATTCGATTCTGCACTACTCATTTTGAATTCGAATAACCAGAAAAGACGCACGGAAATGAATAAACACTTTTTTCTATTCTGGTAATCTCTTTCAATAAAGCCATCAACAGTTGTTGATTGACAAAAGACAAGTGAAGATAACAAGGCAAGCATAAAATCGACAAATTGATTGAAGGAAGACGATAGAATGATTGATTGAAAAATAAACTAATTTGCTAATTTTATTTAAAGAAAATGGATCATAAATTGTATTGGAAATCATCTATTTATAGCGGTTTATCATGGCTCGTACTTTTGTAAGTTATACTTTCAACTGATCGAACAGAATGATTGTTAATTAAAGAGCAGACCATTTGAGTTTTCAGAATTAATTTCATCAGTAGTTTACGAACATAGAGGCTGTTATAGTTGAATAAATCAGCTCGAATAATTTTTTTATTATGAGAGATCTTGAGAATTAAAAAGGATATGAGTCTATAAAAATGGACTCAACATATTTTGATCTATCAGTCATAAAATTAAATGTAAATACTTTTAAGATTTAGATGAAAGTAGGTAATAAAATTTACCGGTGTAATTCGATGATAGTAGACATAATCTTTATAAGAGAAATACAAATGAAATTAACAGAGTTCTTTTCGAAACATAAATCAGATTTCAATTCATAATTCAGTCTTTTGAATTTTCTTTGAGTCGGATCTGTACTGTTTTCAGTGAATCAGAGAGCCATTGGATGCAGTAGACGATGAAATATATATACTACCGAGCAAAATGCGATGCATTCTTGATATGCACCATTAAGTGAAATGCACTTGTATATTGAATATTTTAAAATATAGTCAATTTTCAAACAGCAAACTTCGTAAATTCTTCGTAACTGCAAATATCACAGAGGAAAAAGAGTGGAATATTGGCAATTTCGAATTCTAATACGGGTTGTTATGAATTTGGAGCTTTTATGAGAGATACAATTTCTTTAAAGTGAATGTAAATGATGCATTCTTGTATTTATTAATGTTTTTGATAAGATAGTCATTCTTAAACTTTGATAGCTATTAAGAACTCGGAAATCTTCATTTAAGTAAGGGCCATTTTTTCTATTCTCAGTTATCTCCAACTGTTGGTTTATATACATAGTTGCGATGGTGGTCTCAATTGCTATTATAGGTATTGATCTATCATTGAAGTGGACTGCGGATAATATTCCATGTGATTAGGTTTTATATTTGTAAAAATAGCAAATGAGAGATCACCTTTATTGTAGAGTGATTTTGGAATGGCCACAATGTTGTAAATGACTGCTAATAATAATTATTATTCATATGATTCCTTGACACTTTTCTTTTATATTAACTAAAGATCATGATTGCTCTCCTGGGGATAGTATTATAAGTAATCTGACTGTAGTTGTAGTTTATTGTACCTTTGGCAATGAAAATATATATTAATGTCCATATTTACATCAATACATCATGGAAAAAATGTCAAGCGGGAGCGCCGTCGGCAGTGTATCTTGAATACTGAGTAATGCATACTTTATTCCAGGGTTGGCTTGATTTAAATCACGATTTGATATCCTATGGTACGGTTTCACCGAATTTTATCAAACTCAGTTAAATTTATTAATGGGTTATTTTGAGTCAGCAACTATGGTTACAATTGTATCAACAATACTTTTGGCATGAAATAACCTTTGTATAAATTTAACTAGCATTGGTGAAACTGGCCTTGGGAAAATCAAAATTATTTAAATCAGTGTCGCATTGAGAGATTATTACTTTTTAAATATTTTTTGTGAATTCGATTATATTTATGATGTCATATTTGAAGATACTTGAGGATCGATCAAAGATGATTTTCGAAGAAAATCTGAAAATGGTCCTTCATTTCATGGAGTATTTTAATTGAATGCTTTGAACGAATAATTGTCGTCTATGATCAGCTGTTAAATACAAATACATTTAGCACAAAAAACGGCCAGAACAACATCACAAACTTACTTGTTTTTGCTGTTTTTGTGTTTTATGTATTCGCATTTGACAGCTGATGATGAACGATAATTAATCATTCGAAACGTCCAATTAAAATGCACCTTGGAATAAAATACCATTTTTATTTATTAATTTTTTTTTGGAAAATTGTTTTTGATTGATTCTTAAGCCTCCTCAAATTTGACATTATTATCTAATCGAATGCTGCACAAAGTTTTTAAACGATCAATAATTATATTCACACGTTTATTTCATATTCGTATAATCGCATACCGTCCTTGAAATAGAAAAATGCGCTTCGAAATAATGGCTGGAACATTACCATTTCCTATGTGGCTGAATGAAAAAAAAAAAAAATCTGGCAAGTATTTGGCTGATTTTCTCTTTTTCATTTCCCATTTATGATATGTTCAGCAGTCTTTCTCATTCCACTACTGAGTATAGACTCATGCGATCACAAAATTTGGTTTTATTATTGCAAGAACTGCTCTTGGTGAGATTTAAAATCTAATTCTGATTTACTTTTTGTATATGCAATACAGTTGTACATATTCTAACATAATTCGAATGGGACACTTTAAAGTTAGGCAAGAAGTTTCTTGTACTTTGGCTGTTGTAAGTTTGTAAAGAAAACTTGTCCTCTTCTTTTGCTAGAATATGTTCAGAATATTGTACATGTCTTTTCATAAAATTATAATGTACGTGATGCGAATTTTATTTCTCTTCAGTCCAATATAAATAAGCATCTAGAGTTCTACTTTGTAACTACTCAGTGACTTTAAATTAGATTCTGATATGAAATCGGCATTTGGTGGAGCATATTGAACTATAAGATTAATGAAATATAGAATAACAGTGAGAAAACAGGTAATTCATACAGATTGGAATCAGATAAGTAGTGTGAAACTATAGTTCATTTTTTAAGTAGGAGGAGTAAACTGAAATTGCTGCGCCGAGCCTATATACATTGCGTAAATACGTCGAAAATATCACTAGATTTTTATGCGGCAAATTCACTTAAAATTCTCGGGGTGTGACCTTTCCACTTTTATTTTACAGCTATTGTTTGTTAATTAGCAACAAAAGTATTTCAGTAATACAAATCAATGTATTACATAATGTTAACGAAGATATTTTATTGAATAAATAATAATGTGAATTGAAAAGATGAAGCATATAATCCAGTAGTGTTTTAACATTCAAATGTTTCGAAACAAGTAAAAGTATATAATATTACAGAAAAATTATAGAACGCTGTATAACAATTCAAACATTAGAATTGAAAATTGCGGAAATATTACAACACTTCTATATCTTATATTCAGAAATCGAATATATTTTATAATCCAGCAGTGTTTGAAGAAGATGGAGCCATGGGGAATATTCAACCTTTGTCTAAGGTCTAAGCAATTTTTGTTCAGTGTAAAACTGATGTGAAATAAGCCAATCAAAAACGTCTAGTTTTATGACGCCTACTTCAGTTTGCTCTTTCTAGTTTAAAAACAGAGTATAGCAACATCAAGTTGCTCATTAACAATCTATTCATTCAAATTCTCAGCTTTTTTGATTTTTAATGCTTTTGAAAAATTTAATTTCAATATTTCGTGAGCAAAGTATCAAATTTCGGAATTAGCTGTTGGGATATGGTGGTTAGTTAGAGATCGTTTAAATTTCCAGTCATTCTATGTTAACGGCAAGAAGAGTTTTATAATTTATAGTTAACAACTCTCATATACCATACAAAATATTGAAATATTATCAGGGCCGTCTTTACCCTATTAGAAGCTCTGAGTACCTACATTTGGATAATGACCTTGACAGAGCACTATTTTGTTAAAATAGACACATTTGACTACATCCTAGCCTGAATTGAACGTAAACTACTAAAAAATTGGACGAATTTCAATAAAAATCCCAATCAATCCTGATAGGCTTTCTCAGAAACACTCAACTTATGAACAGTTCAGCTGTTCAGCATCCATTTTGCCCCAAACCCCCAGCGAGAATAGCGACAAAATCAAGTATGTTTTATTCCCTCGCTCTTATCGCTTGTAGTAGCGCTTATTGTCGCATTGCTCTCCTCTCCAGTCTCCACTATGCGATGTTCTATTGAAATGCATATGTTTGTATTCATCGCTCTTCTCTTCCCACTTATCGTCGCTCGTATCGCCGCTCCACTATATGGTTATCCTTCGGTCGGTCACGTTCAGTTTTCACGTCGCTATAAAATTGTGCGAGTAATAAATATCGGTTATCGTTTGGTGATCGTGTAGGAACTAGAGGGCCTCTATTAATCGCGGGACCCTGGGCGCGTGCCCAGAGAGCCCAATGGGAGAGAGAAGCCGCATGATCTATTGCTCACATGGTAATATTATAAGGTTCGCAAAACCTGTCGAGGACCCTCATGGCAATATCATGACCTTATGAACTGGAACGCTTGAGAGATCGTCTGCATACCTACAGACATTTTGCTAGCATATACAAATGGACCCTTTCATCAACTCTTAGCTGAGTACTCCAAATTCAAATATGACACAATCGGAGTTCTTTTTTTTTATTTCATATTTAAGGCTCCAGACCGATGCGAGTGCAATTCAATCAAGTCAAATCTTGAGCCTTAATTTATCCTAAATTATCTGCTTTGTGTAAATAATTCGACTGTTCATATTTATGAAGTTATATTTTCATATAGGTACCATATATCAAACATTATTGTAGCAGAAAAAAACAAAAGTTTTTCTTTTAAATTTATTTTAGAATATTGTGTCCCCTTATAAATGAGTTTCAGGATTATCTACAGAACTTGGCACCCATTTAAATCTCAATTCTTTTGTCGGTGAAGTCGACAACCACGCATATTCTTAGATATTGAACTTGGCTCCCATTTTCACGTTTATGTTTTGTATGGGATTATTATTACGGTACTAATGGAACAACATTGGGACTTTATTATTACTCACAAGGCTATAATAGTTAACCGATCTGATAAAATACTAAAAATTACTCTCTAAATTATATTTTTTTTTTATTGAGTACTGAACGGCAGTGAGATTTATATTTCCATAGTAACCCCCAAAAAATTAATTAAATCATACTAAGAAAATGTCTTAAATCAAACTAAATCGCTTTGTGAAGCAATCTTTATTATTTTACGACGCCATTTTGCGTTAAAATGGCGTCTGTTGCTCGTTATATGTTCCGAAGTCGTTAGATTTGCTCATAAAATCATAACGGATATAAAGATGGTGATAGCTGTATTATATTGACGTAGAGTTGTGTTTTTACCTTCAACGAAGTTTTCATTTCGTTATATTGACTTTGTTTCAAGATAGTTTTCCACATGTGAAAATTCTCTCTCGTACAACGTAATAGCTATTTGAACAACTAGTGGAAAAAATATCAATTGCTGGGAGTTGTGGTTACCGGGGCTAATACAGGTAGTCATGGATGCTGGTGGAGGATACACCACAGGGAAAAGTATCCTCACTTGGATTGAGCTCGGTTTTCCCGAGTTTGCTAGTATGAAAGTCAAATACTCTACTTTCTCCAACAACAACAAATAATTTTGCATCAGAATGACATCTGATTTATGATGGCCAAAAGGGAGAACATTATTCAAGGGAGTGAAGAAATATAATTATTGATTTGTTCATTCATTTTTTTTGCATGCTGATATCTAGTATCTTGGGACTCGGTTAAAAGACAAATAATGGAATGGGAACTTTTCATGAATTGCTATAAGTATGTTTTGTTTATTACATCTTCGACATGTAAATTCAACTTGTACCAATGAGATCTATTTATGGTAGAGCTGACAAACATTTTTAAGTATACTAATGGAACAAATTGTATTATTGGTTGTTATTAGTGTTTGTTAGTGCTTTTAACTATCCACTAGCAGATTTTTTATTACTTCATGAATGACGTTCAATTGCTTTTCAGCCAAATTTATGCTAGCTGATACTTTTGATAAACATTCATGAATAGTCCTTCGTTAGTATTTTCTATTGCTTCAAAATTTTGTACTCCAAGTGTCATGATGATGTCACAAGTAGCATTGGATTATTTCTTAGCGTCAAGTTAAACTAATGTCAACCACCAACGAAAAAAGCTATGCGGATAATTAAGCGTTTTGTTATTTTTTAAAGAGCCTTTCAAAGAATTACAACGTGCCTTACTATGGCACCATAATTAACGGTTTTCTTCTGGAGCATCACACGAATTGAAAGTTTTCAATATTAATGATTGAACTTGATATTATTATTTGGATCTTTGTCCATGCTTCAAAGTGTTAGAGCAATTGTAACCATAGTAAATAAGCTAGGTTCAACTAAACTGTGAACCGGGCCTAAGCATGAATAACAATTCACATAGAGCAACAAAAAAATCTCTTGTCGTTTTTTGAAACAGCTGAGTAGCGTGACACTGCGCATTTACCATTTATAGAGCATCAATCAATAAAACCAATAAACTCAGATAAAAAACTGTTAATTATCATAGTGTGTCAGAAGAGAATTGTGATGTATAAAATCACTCAGAAAAACTGTCCCCAATCACAAGTGAAGCTTGTTATATAGATATTCGAGTCTTCCCATTCATTCATTCATTCATAAAAATTATCAAAAGCTTATTGTGACGTCATCATGACATTTCCAGCACTTCAAAGCACGAACAAAGCTTTTAACAATGATATCAAATCCATTGATTTATATAGAAAATTATCAGCATGCGTAATGTTCCAGGAAAAAACCGTTACTAATGGCATCTCAGTGAAGCATATAAAGGCTCGGTTGTATATACAGTCTCAGCTCAACTATATGAGCTTACTATGATTACAATTGCTGGAATAATTGTGACCATATAAATCAAACTTAGTTTAACTTGACGCTTAAGCTTAGACTGCACAACTAGGCCTACGATTCTTCGAAGGGCATTAAAACTCATAGTTTGTTTTGTTAATGTTTGATAATGTCTGCTAAAACCAGGAAGCACTACTAATGATACCAAATTATTAGTTCCTGCTGAAAAGCGTGTGAAAGTGAATGTTATCCGTGACGTCATTATGACACTTGGAATGTGGAATTTAAAAACACTAAAAAGCACTAGCGAAGCATTGACCAATGCCATCAAACTCATCAATTTTTGTTGGAAAGTGTCAGCTATGGAAGCTGGCAAAAAAACAAACGAATGTATTCATGGCATAATCGTGTAGTCTGGTATGGATGCAAGCTCTTATAAGACCTATCGAAGCACATGTTAGTCATATAGTTTGCTTCTTTAGTGTTCAGAACTGATTCCAACTTTATGCATCTCCAAATTTTCTATCAGTATTATTGATTTCATTGTATCTTATAATAATATTATCATGAACCTCATTCATAACTTTTCTTAGTCTTCTATTCTTGTTCTTTATGACTTCTACATGTATTATAAATTAAAATTTGCTATTAACTGCGCTATTTAAATTAATGTAATAAACTGTAGTTGTATAGGGCTGGTTTATGATGGACTTGATTTAGGAATTTAATCTTATTCATCGCAAATAATTATTCGAAATCTATGAAAAAAATATATATTTTGAAACTCTCTGGAGATATCGTGTTACACAGTTGAAAATAAGTAGATGGGATATGATAGTTATTTGTAAAACACTTTGGCATGACTGTGTTTTCAACCCTTATTTCCGGAACATATAGTTGACCACTTCGTCCGGAGTTCTACGTATTCGAATACCACCTGTTGCGATTCGGAATCAAGTCGGGGAAAGCGTGAAGCAGAAGGGCTATAATTTATTAGAAAAAGACTAAGATATATTTGCCGAGAATGGACCACATATAAAATGTCTTTAGTAAAAATTTTGTTGCAAAATGATCACTTAGTTGTAGCAAATTGATTGATGATTTATAGGCATAACTATATAGGATTTATTCGATATATCTATATGAATTCGATAAATTCTGCTCGTTTATGAGTGTTTATCGATGTGTTTGAAAGAATTATATATTTTTGGTGTACCTATGGTATTAAAGTGGAGACTTCAATATTAACTTTGCAGATTACTATTAATTGAATTTTTAAAAATAGCATTTGATTTTTACACACACAAAGATGAAAAGTCTAGTTGCAAAGCATGTGAAAAATTGAAATCGAATGATAAATTATATCTGAAACACAGAAATTTATGTGGAGAAACGTCATTACATGATATTTACTGCGGTGAATAATTATATATGAAAAATGATTTATTGACATTTTTCGTTATTTTCTGACAGCTGTCGGTGACCACAATATTGAAAACTAATCAAATTTCTCAGATCTGACCGTCAATATTTTTAACCACTTGTCGATAAAAATGTGCAATGTCATGACAGTCGTAATTGATGTCTGCTAATATATCATAGCGAATACAATCTTGTCAAAGCAATAAAATATATAATTGAAATAATTAATAATTGAAGCAGAATGCGGTTGATGGGAAGAAATGTTGGTGGAAGTCAATAATTTAAGCAAGCAATTCGTTTACTCAGCATTTCCGAAGCAATTTGAAATGTCAAGATATGAGGATGCCAAATGAGAAAAACTTAATGTTCTTTCAATCGTTTTTATGTATTTATTAGAATATTTATGTCTGCCAAAAAATCTAATATAAATCTCCTGCGTTGTGGTTTTTACAGCGCATGAGATCATATTGAGTTAATAAATTCACATTTGTTCAGTAATGAAACCAACTTTTTTCCCTGGTAAACTCTCATATAAATAATGAGAAGAACAAGATACTTCAAACTAAATTACAACCTGAGACTTAAATCTCAGCGTATTTTGTTCAACAATTCAAATCAACTGCTTTTAAAATGCTTCTTCTGCAACATGATGAAGTTTCAAAACTAAATTTGTTTTAATTATCAAATATGTTAATGTAAGAGAGATATTTTTATTTTGTTTTCTAAAGTGAAGTATACCTTTGAAAATGTTCTCCTTGCTTTTTCTATTCTAAATTTGAAACTAATATGCAATATCTCGTTAAGGCAGGTTGTTTACATTTCAGGTTTCTCGGAAACTTATAAGTAATTATGAATATGAGTAAAGTACTAAGCGTAACTTCTTGATTAAAAATTCAATTTGCTCGTGGATGGTATAATTTGTGTCTATTTTTGGGAGTTTCTAATTATATTTCAGCTGATTTATGGAAATATTCGCTCATCTACAATTGGTTGGATAGAGATGCATTGCGTATCTATTTCAAGATAATGTAGGCTGTGTATTATGGAAAAGGGCCAATTTCAAAATCTCGGTATGAATTTATTTTCAAATTCAATAACTATATATATATATTGCAATTGATGAATCGATGGCTGCTACAGTAAATACACCCAGAGTAATGTTATTACTTGCTCTACGGGAGAGTTGTAAAAGCGGCCTTTGGAAAGAAAAATCTTGTTTTCATTGATGTATATATATTTTTTTTTAGATAATACCACTAGAAGTTATTTAAATCTTGTTCTTTTTAACAATAATTGCATTGCAGCTCTAGAATTTTTAACGTTTATGTCATCTGTCTTAGTACCAATAGTAACAGCGCAGCATATTATTTCCAACTTCAAAAACATTAGGTCATTAATTGGAAATAATTTTGAAGATTTTGATAATATGTTAGTAACAGCAACCCGACGCCACGTGTGGAAGTCCTAGTTAACCTTAAAGCAATAGGATTGAGGAAAATGTCAAAATTGAAAGTATTTATTCATGATCGTTAGATATTCGGAGAGAGTTATTTTTGACTGGTTCAACATAGTGATACTCGCAATCATGTATTTAAAGCTACTATCAAATGTACAATCAGTATGATTCCAATCGAGTACATATTGGCATGTAGTCAGAACGAGGTTTTAAACCCAGGTCTGAATCTATCTTATATACAGCGTGATGACTCGAAGGACGCACTATAGCGTTTTCAATGCTATTTTTGAAATGTTCAATTATTGGCTTCCCTAATTATTTAACACCAAAAAAGTTGAATAGCTTATTATAGAGGAAAAATGTCTGCATTTTTTGACACTAACATTTTTGATTTTACTTTACCAGGAACCAGTAAAATTAAGGAAATGTTTATTGATGATTTTTTAAAAATCAACAGTGCCATGAAATAACAAAATAAAATTAGAGAAACTTATATTTATCGAGCACTATTACTAGAGTAAAATTGAAAATATTAGTGTCAGAAAATGCAGACATTTTCTCTCTACAATAAACTATTCAACTTTTATGATGTGAAATAATTAGGTGAACCAATAATATTGAACATTTCTAAAATAGCATTGAAAACGCTATGGTGCGTCCTTCCAGTCACCACCCTGTATAGCATGTCGACGTTTAAAATTCAAATTAGATTATAACACAGTCATGGTTAAGCGTAAGTAAGTTTATCTTAAACGTAATTTGATTCCCATAGTAATGATTGTCAGAACAGTTGTTACTTATGGCTAGTTGCACCACCGTCACTTAACTTTAAGTGGAGTTTAATATCTATGGCAATTATTAGCTCTGTTCGTTGACATGCACTAGGTTGACCAAGTGTACACTTTCAAACACTAAGACGTTTTATGAAAAACGTGCAATTCGGCCAGACTGTTTGATGAGATAAATTTAAGAACTATTGCACACTTTTCTGAACTGACTCATGAGGTGGTGTAGTTAGTACAGAGTAGGGTGGGGGTAAATAAACGTCGGATTCCTTCCTATCAGTTTGGTAAACAGTGCTAGCAAAAATGATTCATATTCATGTTTAATTGGCGATTTATCCTAAAATGTCTAGTAAATTCCTTATTCACATATGCCGGAATTAATTCTCCAAAATAATTTTTATGCAATTTCTTTCTCGTCGTTTTAGAAGTATTTCCAAGTTATCAATCTCATTATCACTGTTTGAACTAAATGAATCATCTGATTCTGATGAATAAATCAACAAATCAATTGTTTTGATCATTTCGAATATTGCAGACTGAGAGGTTAATTTCCTCAGTTCAAATTCGCTGCACTAATGCACACTAATGTGTTTTTTGACAACGTAGAACTAGTGTACACCATGCAGAACTACACTGTCCGGCACTGCACTGACAAAATATTCATCGAACAGAGCTATTGTGTCGACAATTTTTACTGCGGTTATTATTCCTCTCTTGAATTTGAGTGAAGGTAGCGCAATTGGCCATTAGGTAATTAGGCTTCGTTTAAGATAAACCGAAGACTGAAATATCGGCCTTTAACCGAGTTTGAAACCGCGTTCTAACTACGAGCCATTGTGTTTGACCTTGGTTGCTTAGCAATAGATCTGAAACATTTTTCAGTGTAATTATTACAAAATTTTCAGTAAAATATTCTACCGAAACTTCTAGCCGTTTTCAAATACGTTTGGTAGATTATGTGATTTAGGATTGATGATAGAAAAATTTCTTTATTATATCATTTTGACGTTGAAACGGTCATCTTCATCAGCCTGTATTATATTTTTCTCAACTTGAAATTTAAATATAACTATATGCTGTAGACATAGATTATTTTTCTGTATGAAATTATATGTTCTTCTCAGCAAAAATTAGATTTATTGCCTTGATTAAATGGAAGTTAGTGAAGGCAAAGTCACGAAATCTTGGCGCTACATTACTAATGTAGGTACTTTCTCGGATTATATGATATAATATCCGCACTGTATACAGCGTCAGATTACTGAATATCTGAAGCTTTCTACAGCAAAGTGAATTTTTGCTGTCGAGTCTAGAAATGTGCCTATCACTTCGTCCTATCTTCAAAGCATCGATGGTAAATTTTCTATTCTCCAGCCTAGTTTAACATATAACTAGATTTATCTTTTCGATTTAAATAATATTAATTTATAATTTATATAACCTCTGGATGAAAGACTATTCCCACAAGTAATCAGATATTTTTTTTTGTTCCTAATATAATTTAGGAACCAGTTTGATTTGATCTACGTATGAAATTTAGAATCCACATCATCACATTGCGTTTCAATCGAGAAATAGGAAGTCTTCCTGTTCAATGATGTTGCTTTAGCAGTGGCGAAAGAAAACGGTTATATTTTCCTGAATATCGGATGAAACTGTGTTATAAGATGTTGACGTCAGACAAATAGGTGATTGATAAAGCACTGCCAGACTAAAATATAGCTATACAAAATTTCATTCAAAAATCTCCAGAAAAACACTTTATCATGAACCTAGAAAAAAATTTAAAGCAAAAAATTATGATTTTTTTGATCTTTAATTGATATATGAATCAAAAGATTGATTTTATGACCAATAAATCGGAGCTTTATTTCATAAAAGTTATTACGCCAGCTACGGCAAATACAGATAAAATCTTAGTAATCATTTCAACAGTTATTAATAGTAATTGAGATACTCCACTCCTGTGAATTGAGAAAATCATTTTTTTGATTGATTGATTCAAAATAAGCAAATACTTTTCTGTGGAATATTGTTTTTTTGTCAGATCGATATAATTGTCATTTGTTCAACAAGTACAAAAAATGTTGGGCTTACAGCGATCCCAAAATCGTATTATGAATATATTATATTTTCTTCTATCGCACTATATTATAAAATCCTTAAAAATTGTGAAACATGTTCTTGTCTGAATTATGAGATCATATGTTTATTTTAGGAGATTTGAAATAATTATTCTACGCATAGAGATAAATAAAATTAATTTAATTTCTAATTTAATTTGACTAATCCCAAATTATTCAAGTGACAAGTGTCAAAACTTGGGATTAACTAGTAGTTTGGAGATACGAACTATGTAACATGATTTACTTTTTGTACTTGTCTAAAAGAATCAACGCTTTTTGTACAGTTGCAATGGAAACTTGTTGGAATATCAGAACGGAATACTTTTGCACGTAGTGTAGTGTTACAATATGATATCTGATCCAAGCGATAGAAGATATAAGTATCTTTTATTTGTGAACTCATCTAGAAATCATCTTGTATTGTTATTTATTGCTCTAATAGTGCTTCATAAATCATTTATTTGAACTGCATGATTCAATTAAAATACAGAACCACGAGGTATCCACGAAACTATCGAAAATTATTATTTTTTTGCTATACCATAAGCTTTGATTATTTTTTCTGTTTCTGTATTTTTGCGTAGCCACTAAATGTGGCGACGTCAATATGCAAGACTTCCTATTTCATAATTTCTCACTATAACACTATCCTATAAAATGAGTTCCGGATTGTTTGATGAATTGACTCGGATGAAGCTGGGCTAATCCCTAGACTGATTTTTGTTTGTCATACAATTTACAGTTTAATGCTTATTGTTATGCAGGGACCACACTTACGTCTAATGTCAATAATTAAGGCGTTATGTGACAATTGATATATTGTCATTGACAAGGTGATTATTGATACAACGCCTTAATCAATGGCATAAGGTGTAGATGTGGCCTCAGCAAAATTATGCTTATTTTTTTGCTGGTCAAAATTTAGAATCAAATTTTACAGTGAAGAGAAGCGATTTTACAGTCTATATAGGAAAAGTGTTGCTATGGAGACAAATTTCACATTTAAATATAATTTGAGAACTTCGTCTCAAACTTTTGACTTATTTGGCGACCGCAGCGATTTGCTCACTATCGCAGTTTTTCAAGTGGAGCGATATAAGTAAATTTGTGGTCAAGATCGAAGAGTAAATAATTGATAACCTCAAATTATCTTGTAGCTAAAAGAATAAATGAATAGAATGAACCCAATATGCCTGTGTGAATTACTCTCACATAAATAATAAATAATGGTAGCGAGAAACCATGAAATCATGTGTCGTCTTGACAAATTGAAAAACCTAAAACTATCGATGTAATTTGAAATCGAATAAAATACCAATTGGAAAGACCTCTTTCTGATTGATTCAAATTTTTGGTGATTTCTGCAAACATGAACACGATGACCTCTTTGACCTATCTTTCAATCGCGGTTGCTGTGAGCCTTAAGCGGTTGCGATTAATGACGTCATCTAAGACGTATTGATCTTGAACGTAAAGATCTCGATCGTCTAGTGGATCGATTATTGAGGTGACATGAGCGTTGCGGTCGCCTAGAGGAACGTACTCTAAATCTCACTTATTTTGAAAATAATTTGATTTTGATTTGTTTTGATAATGGCTCATTATTCTACAATTATTCAATTTTTGAGAAGCTTTTACGTTATACTAGGCATTAGAAATGATATTTGCGAAGCTTCATCATCACATAGAAATGCATGAAAATTTCAGGATGCTTGCGGTATCATTTAAAAGAAAATTGCAAAATTATTGTGATAGCCGATGGAAACTTTGTTGCTTGATAATTACAAAAAAGGGTTCCGATTCCACAGAATTTTATAAGACAAATCTGCTGCCATAATTTTATTTTACTAGCAGATTTTAAAACTACTACACACCGCACGGATTTACGTAGCACCTACCATGATGTGTGCAAATACTTAAGAATGAATGAATTTATCCACGCTATCATAGTTTGGTAACTATTTTCACTTGTAGAACTTTCTTGCATGCAAAATGTAGATGGGATTAATTTTTGATTGCTTTAAAAAATTTTCTACTTCAAATAAATAAATAAATAAATAATTTCAATCCTCCAGAACTCCATGGGAATAAAATTGATATTTTTTCAACAAAATGATAGCTTTTTCTTGTGATTTTTTATCTCATTTGTTCGTTGAATGCCTGATATACTTTTTTACTTATATTTGTATGATGAAACATCTTCAAAAGAAACCTATTAAAACTTGTAGACAGCTTCAAGACAGATTACAGTCTACTTGTCGTTAATGTTATGATATATTTACATTCAAAGAGTCTTGAACACCATAATGTTGGTGCAGACGATATGATCTACAAATTTATGTTAGTAACAAGTAAGAACGACGCTCGAAATCAGATTCAATCAATAAATAATAATTAGAGTGACATACAAATTTGAAATAACTGATACCAAACTGAAGAGACTGATTCGTCTCTAGCTCTTACTTCTGGAAGATAGTCTTTAAAGATGACGACTTTATATATCTTCTGAAGTTTTTCGCTAGGTACTATATGAGTCATGAGTTTCTAAAATTATGTCAAAAATCTGTTTTTTCAAATAAGAGTAGTATTTCTGTAGAAATAGGACATCATAAGAATCAGAAGACATTCTTTGCATGACATCTTTCATAGAATGTGAAATTCAACAGAAATCTTACTTCTAATCAGAGAAAAGTTTAAGACTGTACTTTGAAAGTTTTACATTCCTTAACTCATCTAGATAAACAAAGAACAAATTACTCCTTTTACCATCGCCATAAAAGCTTGTAACAGTTTCCTTATCCAGCAAAAGATAATAAAGAGGGAAGTTTATTTTTCACGAATGAAAAATTTACTTAAATTTCCCTTTTCTACACATTTTATCTCCTTGGATCTTCCTGAAAACAAATAGAATGGAAATCGAATACTCAGATGCACATAAACCGTAGCATATCCCAACCATTTTCTATTTCGTGTTTTTACACATATCTCAATTTTATTTCACTTCGAAATTTATTTGTAACCGTCAAACAGAAAGTAAATGGTGAACATGATCAAGAGAAGACTACAAAGCTGATGCTTGCTCAATGCTTATACTTTGTGCACTTTTTATTCCAGTTATTGTTATTTACTCACTGTCAGCTCAAGATTTATTGGTATTCTGTATATTTGATTATGTTTTGAGAATAAAAGTGTAGCAAGTAATTTCCTGAATTGAAAATGAATAAAAATTGAAGAATATTCTCATGGAATAGATAAAAGTTAAATATATCAGAGTTTCCATCAGTACAGAAATATTGATATTACGGAATATGCGGTTTGTTTCGTTCATTGTTACTCCTATATACATACCTATTGAATATGTCAATTTGAACTGGGATTGAATTAGTTTTTTTTTTCTCAAGATTCGTGGCTTCTGCATTCAACCTCTCGTTAAATAATTACGCTATTCGTTTCAAGCGCAACCATTCATTCATTCCTAAATGTCAAATTTTCCGCTCTGTGGCTCTTGACGCATATTTCTTCCTATATCCATTTTCTGGTGTGAGATAATTTTAGCAGAGCCCCCAACATGTAAATCGATAGGAACGAAGCATCGCCACGTGATTCACGCCGATGTTCAGCTGTTTAGAGAGCAAGAGAGTATTTTCCAAGTGTGGGTTGAAAAGCGACGAATATATGGCTGGGCTTTGAGATTTGATAACAAGTGAAGTGGAGAGATTTTTTTAATAAAAGATGGTCTGGAAGAGAGGATGATTAGATAGTTCAAGTAAGCGTCAAATTAGCCTGATCTGAAGGGGTGAACAACGATGCGGAGCTCTGAGAGTATTAAGGTCAATTTGATTGAGTTCTTTAATCTGATCACACATAAGATTAATTTGTTAATATAACAGCAATAATTATCTGAGTACAAGAGATTACTAGCATATAATAACTTCATAGGCTGTACGTTGAAATAGTTGTGTCAATAACAATTGAAAATCATTGACATTTTTTTAATTCAACTACGATTGCTTCTGCTGCCACATGTAAATTTAATGTTGAATAATATTGAATCCAGATACGAAGATTGGGAGAATACATTTTTTAGCTTTTAGTTTCAAGACTTTCATGAGATATTTCAAGACTAAGAGTTGTAACAATCAAAATTTGTCGCAAAGTCTTACTGATTTAGAATCTAGTACTTCACCAATCACAATATTACAATTGACATATGAGGTCCTAACTTCTACTACAACTAAAACCATCTTGATTTTTGGAATAATTTTTCGCGATTCTGTCAGCAATTCATTTTGCAACCTAAGTATTGGAAATGAAACTGAATCGCCTCTGAAAAATGGTATCCTCAATAATAAGGAAACTCGATCTGAACTCAGATCAGGTGCATGAGTCAACCCTCCAATCATTTTTAATTCGCTTAATACAAGCGAAATAAAAATTAACCAGATCATGCACTCTTCAAACTCGTAGGTCTTTTCATCTCTTAAGGAAGCGCTAATTGAACAAAAATTGGGATATACAAAGATAGTGCATCAAATTTTGGGAACAATCGCTCCTTTAAGGTGAGATTGCGGACCGTAGATTTTTAATCATACACGTAGAGTTGACAATCTTATAAACAAGATACAAATCACAAATTAAAATCAGAACATATTTATTTTTCTTCCCAGAAATATGTAGCATTTATCAATTTAAGATTGAGAACACTCTTCCCTATTAATATTGAATGGAATATTCAGTAGAGAGAAACATTTTATCATAAAACTGTATTATAGGATGAATGATCAATAAATTAAGGCATATATTTAACTGAATACGTTGTTCTTATTTCTACATAAATTGCACATTTTCACATTTTGTAAGAATTTGAGTAATATATGAACTTTGGATCGAGCAAACATTTTCTATTGGATAATATTCCTAGTCAAATGAATATTGTTTTGCTTCTTATATTTTTACACTACTCGGTGTTTTTCCAATGGCAGCTTGATGGTATCATACTGGGAATGATGAGTAACTTGATTCTTATAAGCTTTTATTATAGATGAGTATACTCTTTATTAGATATTACCCACATTGTCTTATTGTCCATACCTCCACTAATGCCGTAGCCGAGACTATTGTCACTAATTCTAATATTATGATCAATTTATGCCATCAATAATGAGATTTTTGATTACTCATCGATACCAACGCTATTACCATTACCAATACATTTTTTTATGAACTCACACAACATGTTTCGATAATATAGTTAATTTTCATTGGTACAAGAATAAATTATTTCGAGACGAGCGAAAATGATTGCAGAAGGGCGGAAAGTGGAGTCTGCCTGATTTTTTTTTGTGCGAATAAGACAGGCTTTTTCGCCAATCATCGGATTGGCAGAATTTGTTAAAACTATTTGAATTAGGATAACATATCTCAATATTTTTTTTCACATGAAAATGATTATAAATCCAACGTTTGAACATAAATCATTGAATTGATTTAAAGTTATTGATAGAACACTGCTAGACACTTTCCATCGGTGGTAATTTCTGCTGGACTCTTTAAAGCTCCCAAAGAATAAAGTGATCTTGCTTATAGTTTGATTGCTAATTTTTATGTATGACACTTAGGGTACAATTTCAATACTTTTTGTTAACAGCTAGATTAATCGTAGGGCTAAACATCCCCCAGACACAATTAAAATATCGCTGTAAGTATAAGCGCGAGGTCACTATTTGTAGGCTTGATAGTAAGTGAAGTATCTACGGGCATCCAACTTTTCCTTGGGCTAGCTATTTATAAAAAGTATTGAAATTGCTTACTGGGTATTATATATAAAAATTAGGACTCAAACTATAAGTAAAATAACAATATTTTTTTGCGAGCTTTAAAGCGTTTAGCAGGAATTACTGCCGATGAGAAGTGTCTGGAAGTATTGATTATCAATTATCAACAATATTCTCTAAAGCATATATAAAAATCAGCACTCAGACTTTAAGAGAAGTGAGTATTGTCTTGATGTACCTATAACACCTCGTATCTATAAATTGGCCGTCGGCACAAGCTAGCAAATATGTGTATGATCAAAGTACCAACTAGCACTATTCTAATCCTCAAATTTTGTGCCTCAGAAAATAAGTAAGGTCTGGCGGGTCTGGGATCTTAGACTACTACTTATGATTTTCCAATTGATTGCGAAAAATTTTTGTCGCATAATTCTCCATAGAATCACACTTTTTGGCAATAGAAATGGTGTAAATAATTGTATCCTCCAATAACATTATGGATGATAGTAGTTATTGCTGTAACGATCGAACAATCATCATTATTGTCTAGGATGAAGTTGGCTGTACTCGACGAAGGCGAGAACAAAGCTCAAGGCGTAGCTTGGTGCAGCTAACTTCACCCGTTTTAGCCCTGGAAGTGCACACTGGGGTCTCAGGAACCCCATGCTCCAATTTTCATCTTGTGCACAAGCACAATGTTGATATAGTACGATGTGACCATCTCGTAAATTCAGCTTAGTAATGTCGTCAGTATATGCTCTATGTATTTTGATGATAGCTGAAGTAAGTGGGTCATAATTTATAAATTTATTTGTGTTTGGGTCTCTGATACTCCAGTGTGACTGTTTGCGTTAGATTTATTGGTATAGCTGAAAGCTTTTATTATTCTCCATTTTGACATTTTAGCAGAAAATGCGTACTTCGGAATTCAAAGACCCTTCTGCATTGATCAATGATGAACTTGCGCAAAATTCATAAAATATCTTATATTTTATGCATTGAACAAGAAAAATTCGAAAAATATGTACTTTTTATGCATTGTCCTTTTTTTCAAAAAACTGTGCTCTTAAAGAATTCAATGCTCTCCTACTACTTTCATTATTATCCTGGATAGATAACATATCATGAAAATCAATCAAAACAACTTCCAATTCTCAGAGAAACTACGTTTTCGTTTGGGGTTTCTGTGACTCCAGTGTGACACTTATGCAACTACAAATGAAGTATACATGTCCAGGGTTTTAATAATGACAACCGTGTTGCATACGAAACTTCATGCTATGAATGCATTTCACAGACAAATTTTTGCAATTACGATTAGATTTACAGCAAACCAATACTGGAAAAAATAATTAATAACGAACGAAACGTTGTCAGTCAAAACTTCATTTTTCTTATCCTATTCTACAGTTTCGGTCCCACCTGGACCATCTTCAGGAGTGCTAATTTATACAAAATGGTGAGAATGTGGAGCAAAAAACGAACAAAATGAGATGCAAAGTGTACTTGATATAGAATTAGTGTGTGTTTGTGTGTTAAGAAGACTTTTTCAGGGCCGTTTGACACGTGTATTGAATGCTACATTTTGCTTTGCATTTTGATTCTCTCTTTTGATGCAAAGAAAAATAAACCTTGTCATACACAAAATTTTATGATTGTACTCTGATTTAATGTCTGACAGGACTTATTATTTTTTATATTAGAATTGATAATCAAAATGCAATGCAAAATGCAGCATTCAACGCACCGTGTCAAATGGCCCTCACATTGATAGATATTATATTCTATTATCAACATTTGATTTGATATCACGTTTACTGCAAATGATGTTACATCTCTGTGTATAAAAAGTTCTGTACCATTTTTTTTCAAATTTTAGTTTGTCAAATTTGATATTGGAATGTATATCAATCACGCCTTTTACCTGCTACGGGTGTGGCAGACACTTATAATGCACTCCGTAGATTGATTGATATTTGACATTCTAATTCAAACAGAAACATGGATATAACTTTAGATTCATGTGATTATTGTAGGGTTCAAATGAATCCTAATTTATTCCAATTTTCATACATTCTCCTATTAGAATATCAATTTAAAATGTCGCAATCAACAGTGTAAAACTAGAAATTTATTCGCTCAAAATATGTCACATTACTTCACTAGTGAGGTGAGAGTCTGTATCACTTCACGCAAATGATCAGAATAAATGGTTATCATAGCACTATTGTGAATAAAATCTGTCTTGTTTTGCTCAGCAGTTTAATCCTTTATTCCAATTTCATTTTATGTATTGATAAAGAATAATAAAAAAAAACGAACTATAGCCATGATATAGATTTGTCAGCTATGCGAAGCTGTTCCTCAATAAGAGAATAGCAAATTTTGTTGCTGATATTACAGCCAATGGATTTTGTTTTATATTTTTCTTCAAGACCTTATTGCTCTATTGGTTGGTACCGGAATAAGTAAAATATTCAGATACGTAATCAGATGATGGAAAAACAAATCTCAAGTCAATACTTTCACATGAACTCTAAATCCAGCTAACATATTAAACAAATAAAAGTTTCAGTGGATTCTACAGCTTTCTTTATCGTACAAATCACCTTTCCAGTAAGTTAGACATTCGAGGAGTTCTATTTTAGGATTTCATGGTTTTGGGACTCGCGAGATATTGAAAGCGACGGAGTATATCTCAAGGGAACTCATTGGATATTCCAATTCCTCTCGATCGAGTTCCTTGGTTCTTGTTCTTTCAGCAAATTATTTATGATGAAGAAGATTTTCAATAAAAATGTACAGAAGTAAAGTGCATAAATCTTATTTTCTCGTCTTATGATAAAATTATTGCAGTGAGAAATAAATAAATCTTCGGTCAGATTTTTTCTTGAATATTTGCAGATACCTTGACAGACTGTGTTGAAGTATAAAATTCATTTCTGTCTTGCACATGACCTTTTTTTTTTGCTCTCATGGGTAATTATGCAACTAAAAAGTTAACAAACAACCTGAATCACGAACTTATTGATAGTTGGAGCCGAATATACAATGCTTTTATTCTGTCAAAAACATATATTATTAATTGTTATGAAGCCTGGTAAAGTACAGAAGCTTCGAAGATCAAGAGCTTTACTCAAAGTAACTTGATTACAAAACGACACACGGTATAAATCGGCAGAACTCTTCGTAAACTTGAACTCTGAGATCTTTCTAATTATGATTGTGTCGTCTGCAATATATTGGTTAGTGCTCATGAATTTTTTTTTGTGCATCGGGTTTTTGACTAATTTTTTCTCCGTGCATACAATTTCATCACGAATTTTTGTGCTCCTCATATTTTTTATTGCTATTGATGTAAAAAAATTCATATCGATGCTAAACAATGCCTTCAAAAAGAAAAGTCGAATTGATCGGTTGATCCTAAACAACAAGATAACAAAAAATGTCGATAGCACAGTCTATTATCATATTATCAAGAGGCAGTCAATTGGATCATTTATCCTAGAGTAATACAACAAAAAATAACGATAATACAAAGTTATTGCAGACAAAGCCCGCGGTTTGCTCGGGTGCTGCAACAAATTATCATCTTATCAGAAGAAAATTAGTTAAACCGGTAATCCTAGAATTAAATAGCAGAAAATATCGATAGCAAAGGGTTACCCCGGGCTTCAAATGCTGAGTCAATCATTATTTTACTAAAAGAAAGTCAATTGAATCGTTAACGTTAAATACAACAACAAAATATTGGAAATAAAGGACTAACGCGGTCTATGCTCGCTGTTTTGCCAGGTGTTGCAGTCAATTTCCCTACATTTTTCACATTGATTTCAAAAAGTACATTGTTGATAACAACTTATTTGTATAGAACTCATAGTAAACAAAAATTTTCGCGGTACTGTGATGTAACTTATTTGTTATTCGTCATTTTGACACTTTACGTGTATTTGGAAGATACTTGCATGTTACCCAACGATGAGTCACTGAACGGCCCAATTTACTACCACGTTTTTTGAAACAGAGTCACAATACCATATTTATATATATTGTAATCTGGCAGTTTTGAACTGATTTGATGCTATGTTATATTAAACCCGTTGAGTATTTGGCAATAAATTGCTAAGTGGAATTGAATTTTATCTACCACTCTTTCTTAACCACTGGTCGTACATGAACCAAATTTTGTAGACTGCCAAATGAAATGAAATGAATGAAAATTATTAATTATTTTGGATTAGAGTCCTCAGAGATATCAGTCAAGTTATCATAAAGTCAAATACGACATACGATTCCCAAAGAATAATTTATATTATAAATAAGTATCTCATTCGTAATTCTTCCACGAGATTGGGCGTTCTAAATACGTTACGTCAAAAAGTAAGTAAATTATGATCTTAGTCTTATTTTGTATACGAAATATACCAAGATAAATTCATAGCAAAGAGAGATTTCGATAATGTTTTTTTTTCTTTATTCTGTTGTAGTTTTCCTGTCATTATTCACTCACCTCGTGCTCAGCTGCGGCTATATCTAATTATTACGTAATTTGTCACAGTACAAGCTCAATAAAGCTCTATCATTAGGGTGAATTGACCCCTACCGACCTTCTAATTAAATATGTGCATTTGTCAAAGCTTCAAGCGCATAAAATTTTTATTGACAGCTATATTTTGGAGAGTGGTTTTTGTGGAGAAGCAAAATTGATATTGATGAGGTTTGAAACGTGTTCGATTGATGGCATCAGTTGTGGCTTAACGGTGGACTATATGTTTTGAAAGTGGATAAACCTGTATCCTTGTTAGTTTTCGAGACTCCATGTAGGCAGTGTTTAGAATAAGATTCTGATAGTATAGTAAGAATGATTGTTTGTCGGTAATTCGTTCGCTAAATAAGATATCGACAGAAATTTATCGTTACTTAAATTATGTTGACTTGGTTAGGATTCTATAGAGATAATTTTCCTTGAATAACATGTTACAAACTCAATCTCTCAACTTCAACTAAGCTATTTCACACTCGCACATATTTTGGATACAAATTGATCTACAGAGACGATGTCTAGGACATCTTCTACTACTTAACTGAGCAACCAACAAAGCTGAAAATGAGAATTTCGCAACTCCGAATAATAGCCGTACATGATAAATTTGAAAGGCCCTGTGCTTTGTGTTGACCAACACATTTCAATTTTTTCCACAAATCAGGAATATCCCAATAATTACGCCGGCTCACTCATTGATGTATTTTATATACTGAAATATCCCTCAGACCACGACCTAACTATCAAAGAAAACTAATCATAGATTTCATAACAGGCTGTAAACAATTATTTGATCCTCGTAATCAAGAAACTGAAGAGCTATACTGATTAAATAGAATGATTTCAACAAAATTTGAGTCAGAACCTTCGTTCATAAAATATGTATGAATCAATGAGTAATGTTTTATTTTTTTTCCCAAATATAAATTATCTCTATAAACTCAGACAGCTTTTTTGAAGGAAAGTTCCTTAATTTGATTACTGTCAAATCACGAAAGTTACAGACATGTTTTGTAAAGATCCGTTTATAGGATACAAATACCAATTTTCAATCTATACTTATAATGAAATTAATGAAAAAGAAAACATTCATGTGTCTTAAAATAATATTGACACTTTACCAGTTTGGTTATATAGAAAACTGCAAGTAAATTTACCTGCAAAGTGATTTATTGAATTTAATTAGTTCTAATCAGTTTTAGTTTCCTTATAACAATAAAATCATTGCTCTCAAATAATCGACTGTGATCTAACAGACTTAATTTTTTTCGCTCTACGGGTGAATTAACAAATCTTCCATAGAATAATGTATTAATTTGCCAGAAAAAGAAGAGATATGATTATTACAGCAATTTTGATGTTGAAACATACTTGGTTCATCACTTTCTTCTAATTCATTATTATTCTTTTCTTCTGGTATATAATCGACAGAATGTTTTTATACTATCGAGAATTTAATGGGGAAAAATTCAGAATAAACTATTTGGCTACATATTTTTTTAAGGAGAAAAAGATCCTACTCTCCTTATAGTCAACTGGCCTAACTGATTTCCATCTCTTCCTAAACATAGTTCAAATCTTTCCAAAATTGATTCAAAAGTAGCATTATTAATTTATTCCAGTGTTAGAGTAGCACACGCATCTTTTACGCGATCCATCAAATTTTCTTTTGTTGTAACTGGTGTAGAGTACAATTTATAGCAATTTACAACAATAGGAATTATACATTGAATAATTCAATTTGACAGATAGCAGATTTTGTTTTTCATGCCTACTGGAGAATAACAATGGAAATGATGTTTATTTAAATAATAATTTATTATAGAAGGGTGAGGAACGAATACATGGTTTGATTCAGAAAAAGAATTCTATCGAATGTGGCTACAGAATTTATAACATCTCATTTGAAAAAATGTAATATGTAACTTGAGAACCACTGGCTTAAGAAATATTTTCTTCCATAGTTGAGTGTCCCTCTTTTGGTCGTGAATAAGATTGTCTTATAGTATTTTATTGTATCTTTAATGATATAGAAGTTATTCGAGGTAGCTCGTTTTGCTGTTAAATCCGTACACATGGGCTCGGGTACTTTAATCCACTCACTGATTTGTGCAAACTGGATTAATATATCCGACGCAAGTCAAGAGTATGGATAAAAAAAAGTTTATGGATATGTATAGAGGAATATATAACTCGAATTCTATTGGCCGGGCTGAACACTGAACATGTACTTCCAATTCTCCAGATTGGTTTGGAGCGAGCCTTGAAATTATTCATAATACTTTGGACCGGTCCTTGATGCTTTAGGTGCTGGGCTAAGAGAGCCTTCCAATAATAACCGACTTGGACAGATTGGCCGAACTTGTAAATGCTGTGCTTTGAAATTTTGAACCTGTAGCCACTACTCTTCACTTCCAATATATGAATCATGGATGAAAATCATTGATGAATCCAAGCACACCTCGCATTTCTATTATTATATCTAAGTTGTGACTGATAGGTTCACATTAGCTAATTATGCAAAAGTTAATTGTTTATTAGGGGACAAATTTTGCTAGATACCAATCCCGTTTGGAAGAATATCTTATAAGTTATAACATCTCAATATATGAATATTCTGAAATCATAAAATAGTATGAAATTAAATTCTCAATCTAGAATCAAACTTGGTTTCCCTGTGCGGTAGTTTTCAACTGCTGCATGTTACCAATAACAATTTGATATGTTCTTAACAGGTAAATTGATTTCGCAGGTATTATACTGTATGCATTTATATTTCACGATATTAGAGAATTTTTATGAGAAAATGTTTATAAAATCTGAGCTATTCGTATTAGACCGTCAGATAGTCGTCAGATAGGCGTCAGATAGTCGTTGATAGTCGTAGATCTCAGTGCCTCATTTTGTTTTTTCTGCTTTCAAGAGGTTTGATAAGTCTATATACTTGGAGTATAATAATGCTGAAATTGAAGCTGGACCGCGTGGCCAGTATAATGAAAATTAATTCTGAATTTGTATGAAAAATACGGCTATCTGACGGTCTATATTGAAAATCAATAAAGCCTTATTCCAATCTTCAATCAATCAACAAAATCAGTGGAAAATTGCAGTTTGTAGCATGTCCTTGAATATTGAAGACAGCGATGCATGTCAGTTTTCGAAGGCTTTAAGACATGTAAAATGTCAAACAAAATCAGAAAATTGTCAACAGATTATCATTGCCTACCTTATCATTTCAACTAAACTGATTGCTTTATACGGCAAATTCTGAATGTCTGTTATACTTATGAACTGCACTTCCGGCCCAGCCGATTGATACAAAAATAGTAGATAACTATTTTGATGCTACAACAAGTTCAAACACTGAGTTTCAATATGCTATGGCTGATTATTGTAGATTAATGCAAAAAAATTGTAAAAAGTTTCAAGTAAAGTGCACTTCTGGCTTAGTTGATTCATACAAAAATAGCAGATGCTCATTCTGATATAATATCAAGTTCAAATACTAAATTTCAACGTCCTACGGTTGATAATTCTGGATTTATTACAAAAATTCGAAAATAGTTTCAAGTAAAGTGCACTTTCGGTACAGACGATTGAAACAATAATACGAGGTGCACAACTAGACCCTTTACCAGTCTTAAATACAAAATTATACGTTTAACCAGTTTTGCGAGTTACGCACGCACGCATATACGAACATACGTACCGACATCAAGCCAAAAATAGTTAAAATGGATACAGGGATGCTCAAAACGGAAATTTCCATCGAAATTTCGATAGGTGAATTTTGTCGGTTTCACAATACTTTCTTGTACTTAGTACAAGTGAGTAAAAATTGAGAGTCCAATAGATTTGATAAACTTTTTCCTGGGACAGGTCTTAATGTTATTATAAAATTCCAAAATATTCCAGAAACTATGATGTTAGAGCTAATGAATTTGGGGCGGTTATTGATCAATAATAACTGTGAATGTGATCAAGATCAACTTTAGGGCTCCTACGAGATCCAGTGCGACAAATGCGTGACTATTTATATTTGACAAAGTGGGCGTAATTTTGAACATATTTACGAACACCAGTCTCTCATTTAATAAAAGAAAAATTATACGGGTTTTCCATTCATTTTGTAAGAATAGATACAGGTAGCTGTAAACTAGATTATAAGATTCTTCATGTAGCAGATGAAGAATTATAACACAACCTTGATGAGCTTCGAAATTTCTAGTTAACGACCAATTAAATGACTGTAATTCTCAGCTTCTCAAATTTTTTTGTTGTATAAATTGATGCACTTTGTGAATTTTCTGTGCTCAACATGAAGATGACAGCAAAATGAGTTTATCATTCTAATCAATCATTTGTTAAACAATCAAGTGTTATAATTCATATAATTTTTGAATCTAATTCTAGGAAGATCAATATTACTGTTTGAAGTATTAGGCATAGGAATTATGCTATGAAATATAAAATTTAATATTTGAATCTGAAGAATCCACGTGAAGTTGACTGAAATAACTTATATAGCTATTGTGATAATGTGATAAATATTTTTGTAAACTGTATGTGCTAATTGAATTATATATTGTGTAATCAACACATATCGAATATTTGTGTAGCAGTAATACAGTACATTCCAGAAATCATTACTGTGCAGTAGATATATATTTTTGTAAGTACGTTACATAGCTATTTCCTTTAAAAAAATTGGGAAAATGATGAATTTATTTTCTAGAACGTAGAAGCGCAACGAAAATTTTATATTTTAAAGCTCCAAATTTTAATTCATTCAAGCTCTAAAATTATTGTCCAAATTATAAGCATACTTTACCGACAATATGCAAGAGTAAATGGGTTAAACAACATCCACTGAACTATTGGATTTTATGAGGCTGCATTGTCGGTGAAATGGGGAAATATATTTGCGACAATATAAGGTTTGTTTAGAGAATTGAGAGTTCCGCACATAACAAATGTAAATCATAGACTCGGTACAATTCTCACTTGCAAAATTCGAAAGTTTCATGAAATTTGAATTAGACGCTACAGTGTTTGACATCTGAGTAAGATGTTTTTTTTTTTTTTAAATTGCATTCAGATTCAAAATAGTTTACTAATCGACCAAAGTAGGCATTATTCATTTGTTCAATCAATCATAAATATGTGTTGAATTTCCAAATAGGATAATTACAAGTAATATTCACCTTAAGGAGAAGGTTTCTAATGAGAATATTTGAGATGTAGAAATCGGATTAAGTGTAACTCAAATTAATCAGAATTACAAATTCTCGCTCTCTTGTAAGAACTGTCAGAATGTTTTAATTACTGTTTGAATCAACAATCCCAGTTTATCCCAATGAAAAACTTGAAGTGAAGCGCGTATGCGTACTGGTTCCAGAACTATTTAGATCTGTAGGTTCGACTAAACCAATAGAAAACGCTTCGGAGCTAAAACTTTTTCATTTACTGAAATTGATCAGAGGTAAGGTGGAAAATGAAGAGTTCAAACTAAGAGTTGACATCCATTATGAGATATAGAATTAGATTATGATGGAGCTGGAATTTTTTCAAAATTTCAATCATACACATTGCCATGTATGAGCCGACTTCTATATTTTTATTTCCTTCTTACGCCCAATCACATAGAGATTCTATCCATTTTCTGTCAGTTTTTCTCATTTCTCATGCCTCACTATCTCCTTTTATTATTATTCATCATTGATCGATAGACTCTCATTTTCATCTTTATTCTTATTCCGAATGAATTTTTTAGCTGAGTATCCAATATTTGTAGTTATTCAAAGTTTGCATATGCACATGCTTTCCTAATTTCTTGAGACAAGTAATGCTTGCTACTATTGCACAATAATAAATACAGTCAAATGAAGACTTATGTATACATGCATGTATATAATTGCTTCATATTATATTCCGCTCGTAAATACAAAATTTTCAGTAATTTATGTTAGCATCAGTTGATCTATCAGTTATTCATGAAAATATCAATAAATTTTTTTTTTCTTTGGGTGTGTGATTTATTGAGAGTCCTGGGCGTTGAACGATGAAATAACATACGCATTGAAATTGAGATTGTACTTAATTTATTCCTCTATTTTATATCATATCATGTACCATTCAGAAATAAGTCTGAATTGGTGATGATTCAGAATAGTATATTCTACAACAAGTATTGGAATAGCCGTAATTCCACGCGAGCGAAAGGTTTGTAATCCGAGCCAAAAACGAATATTACGGTTGTAGACTATACTTTCTTCAACAAGGTTTTGGAAACTCACAAATATTTCAGAAGAAATTTTGAAAATTATGAAATGTAAAACGTAAAGCCAGATAGAAATAACTGAATTTTTGAGACGTTACCATAGTCACCAAAACTAACAGTTTCTGATTCGTCGAAATGTTTCTACACGGTAACAGAATAAATATTCTTACACAAGTATGGAATGTGCCCTATTCCAACATAATTTTTGGTTATGGAATATGCAAATTCTAAAACAGTGTTGAAGAAAATTATTTCTCCAACATTGCTCAGGGATCTGCATTTTCCTCAATCAAAAATTAGGTTGGGACAGGTGTTTGGAATAATTCCGAATGCCGTTCAAATCCATTCCACCATCATTTTCAACTAGGCAAAAGTTGTCCATTCGGTTAGTGTATTACATCTTGAAAATTCAGGTATTTATTCATGATTTAAGCTCGCCGCACACGATGCAATTTTTCAAGCAATTTTGTTCACTTGGCGCCGCACTGGGTGCCACGCTTGCTCCGATGCAAGAAATTTGGTGCGATGCGGGGTACTAGACTTACCACGAGACTTGTTTTTCAAGATAGGTTCGGTGCTATTTTTCGCACTTGCTGCGCCACTGACTAATGCCCACAGCCAATCAAAGCAGACGACGAAATCACGTGATTACATCACTGAGTTGTATGATCAGAATGCTGTGCCTCATTAGTACATTGTGTTTTGTGGTGTTTTAAGATACAAATAAGTAACAATTATGGCTTGTTGAAATTAGGTAATGTTTACGTTCCCTAGCTCAGGGTGAATACCAAAAAATTAAATGAAAATTCCCTGACTTCCAGGTTTTCCAGGTTATTTTCATATATAATATCATAAGTGGTTAAATTTTACCGGAAAAATTTTTAGATTGTTACGAGAGCTTGTTGCTTAGCAATTTATTGAGTGATATTGACAGAAAAATCACAAGCTGTCAAGCGAGTGATTTTTGATCAATATCACGAAATAAATTGGTAGCAAGCTCTCGTAACAATCTAAAAATTTTGCCAGGTTAAATTTAATCACGAATGGTATTCGGAAGATTATTTTTCCCATCCAAATTCATCAATATATTCCAGAGACTCGACTCTGGATCTGCTCATTTTTACATTCAATCTGTCTGTCAGTTTGACAGATGCTGAATCAACGCGGCTGAATATTCTTTGTTTTGTATATATAACCAACAGACAAAATTTCCAAAAAATTTCCACTTGAAAACCGTGTAGGTTGTACCACGTGACGTCGAATGGTGCAATTCTATTGGTCACAATTTGGATGGTAAAAATAATCAATAAAATTCCAGACAGTAAAAAACAAAAGTTTGATACAAGTTTCCATATAATCACAGATTAATGTTGCAATTCTGTGTGAACCCTATAAATCTGTGAATTAAAAACAAAATCGCAACGAACTTGATATCATGAACGAATTTACATTAATCGACAAAAGTAAATGTACTTTAATAATTTTTTTTTTTCATGAATTTATAGATCTGGAAGACTTATAGATTCGCACAGATGGCCCTAGTATCTTAAAGAGTGAAAATATACTTTTTTCTACAACCGCGCATAAAGTACCCACTTTAAGCACTCTTTGGAGTTTGTAAAGAATCACTTTTCATGAAACAGTGCGTAAAAAGTACTTTTTAAGCACTCAGTGCGTAAAAGTGTTGCTAAGTAACGAAATGTCAGATTGTAAATAGAAAATTGAAAACAACACAAATCAATAGAACTTATTCCTATAATTTATTTTGGCAAAATATGTATAATATTTGAGAATACATAACGATCAATTTTTAACAACATTGATATTAAAGGTACAATTCGTATAGTTGTACTCAATAGCAGTACTTGTTCCTAAAGATTCATGAACTGTATTCATTATTTTATTAGAAACTTCTTTTTTTTTATTTATTGTGTCATCTACATATCCTTCTGCGACAGGCATCCTTCCGAACGTATTAATGCCGACGGGTTGCTTATTACATTTGCTGTTGTGATACTTCAAAAATAATCGCTGTGTGTCAACTTTCAGAGCGGATCTTAATGCAATATATTTTCTGTAATATGATAAATAATCTATGGAGTCATTTGGATTTATAACGGTAAACATTCTTTCGATATCTGTTTTTGATTCGCGAATTTTCACAATAAGTACTGATTGTCACTTGTCGTCATTTTCATCAATTCTTCTCTGCGACATACTCCAGAAATACCAATAATAAACACAACTTTGATCATCAAAAATTCATTATCTGGAGCTTCTAACACAAATTTCATGAAATGTTCTTCTTTAAAAATTCCAGATTTTTTTGGTTTATAACCATTATTCTTCTGCTTCAAATGTGCTGTTAATTTATGGTAAGCTGAGATATCAATATCATTCTTAACTTTCAGAGTAGATTTTATCATAGAATAGATAGACCATAGCGTCGCTGTTTTATAATTTTTTAATTTGTCAGAAAAATTCGCGAGTAGAACATTTTCTGTATATTTAATTACTTTATTTTCTTGACACCAGTTCCTGAACAATTTATATTGTCGTTCATAAATATCTACTGATTTCTTAGGCAATAAATCTAAACTTGCATGTTTCGTCGTCTCTGCTAGATTAGGAGGTGTGCAGTCAAAATCTGAAGAATCGGAAAATGTATCTTCCATTTTGGCTTCAAACTCCTTCAATATGAAATTTTGTATCAGTTATAGTTAGAAAAACATTCGATTATCACTCACCTTAGTATTTATTCTATATTACACTATTTTACATATGAATTACAGCAATTTCTGGCTTTATATTTGACGTAAGACAACAAACAATTTTTACTTTAATTGTTGGTATCACCCTAACAACACATATAATTTGTTTTTAGGATGACTTACGACATAATTATTTTAAAATTTTTATAAAATTAGACTTCGGTTGTAGAAAAAAATTTGTATGCAACACGTGTGTAAAGGTGTTTTTTTATCTCGTGCTACAATTTTCGCATTCGCTTCGCATTCGCTTCGCTCATGCGAAAAACTTCGCACTCGATAAAAAAAACACCTACTTTACACACTAATTACATAAATAACTATTATGAGTAATAATGCATAAATATCCTATGATGTATTTTTTCCAGACAAATATCAGAAATTCCCTGACGATTCCATGACATTTCCAGTTTACCTAAATTCCCTGACATTTCCAGGTTTTTCACGTTTGGTATACACTCTACTAGCTCGTCAAACAAAATGTTGAAAACTCTGCGGCCTTGATTCCTTCTCAAAAGTCACTCTCTTGACCAAAGTTTTTTCTTCTTTTTTTTTCTGTCTCGTAATTCGCAAGCTATAACTGCAGCAAATGCTCCTGCTCTCCTCTGACGATTAGTTTCGGCAACATCCATACTTGTAATGTGAAAATCTACCAAGTCTACGTTCTAGTGTTAGAATGAGTAACGCAGCTTGCATCGTGTGATGCGAGAATAAGTGTCACACTAAGTGTACCTCAAAGTGGCCCAGTGCGCAAGAAAACTTGCTGCAAATTAAGTGAACAAAATTGCATGGAAAATTGCCTCGTGTACGGCGGGCTTTAGTGTGTGACGTTTCAATATTTTGAAAGTTTCTCCGAAAATCTGAATGAATTTCCAAAATTTTGTTAGGAATGATATATTCCATACTCGCGGATTGTAGTCCTCTCCTTCAGCTTGGATTACAAATTTTCGCTCGTTGTAGTAGATCAGGAGCCGACCGCACGTTATGTTCCCTGATCAAACTTACGGCCAAATTGTATATGAATCAATTGGGTGTTCAGTGGTCAATATGATACCAGATTTTGAAAATGCAGGGCTAAAAGCTAATTTCGATCAAATTTGTCGACGCAACTTCCCTGATAGAACTTACGATTGAAACTAGAGCCAATCGATATCGAACATCAATTTTTTTCTGCAAATTGGAGCTCGTGTCTTTCTGACCACAAAAAAAAACAAGGCATCACCTTTACCTGTCCGGGAGGGCAATTCAAAATTACTCGATTTTCAGGTCCCAATTTTGAGCGCAGCTGTACTTTTCTCATTAAATGTACGATAATTTTTTCTAAATGTAGCTTGAGCCATCCTTCACACGATAATACCGAAGTTCTGCCTCCCACCCTGTCCGGAAGGGTGGCAGCCTCTCTTAAAGTCTGTCCTATTTTCAGGTCCCAATTTCAAACGCAGCTGTACTTCTCTCATCTCTCCCTTTCTGGGAGAACGGCAGTGATTCCTAAGTGTGACGCATTTTTGTACTCGACTTCTCCCATTGAACTTACGATCTTTTTCAATTTGAAGATTCAACCTCCTTTAAAATAAAAAACCAGGGTACATTCGATGAGATAAGTACAGCTGTGTTCAAAATTGGGATCTAAGATTCGAGTAGTATTAAAAAATGGCTGCTGCCCTACCGGACAAGGTGTGAAGCGGCATTTCGGTATTCTCGTATTTAGAAAGGCTTAAGCTATAATTAGAAGAATAATTGTACATTCGATGTGAGAAGTACAGTTGCGCTAGAAATTGGGTACTGAAAATCGAATAATTCCAAATGTGGCTGCCGCTCTCTTGGATAGATAGAGAGGCGGTACCTTCTGTTTTTTTTTGTGGTCAAGAAGCTCGATTAGGGAAGTTTATTGCGAAAATGGGTTATACTTAAGAGTAGCTGCTGCCCTTCTGGATAGGGCAAGGGGTGGCACTCTGGTTTTTTCTTGAAGTACTTGACATTTGCTATCGATTTGTATAAGTTGCAATTGTGAGTTCTGCCAGGGAAGCTGCGTCAAAAAACTTGACCAGAATTGGCCTTTTTCCGACACTTAAGACAGAACCCTGCATTTATAAGGACTGGCATCATATTGATCACTTGATACCCGATTGATTCATACACAATTTGGCCGTAAGTCCGATCGGAGAACACAAAGTGATCTCAGTGTTATTGATTAATTTGAAAATATCAGGCAGATGTTTAAATACTGACAATTAGAGCGGATTAATTCTTTTTCTAAAATTGGGCAATGAAAGTGTGCAATACAAGTTTT
Organism: Dromius quadrimaculatus; assembly: GCA_963989225.1. Classification (NCBI taxonomy): domain Eukaryota; kingdom Metazoa; phylum Arthropoda; class Insecta; order Coleoptera; family Carabidae; genus Dromius; species Dromius quadrimaculatus. The sequence continues at coordinate 51,637,950 of OZ022325.1, read as the reverse complement.
ATTGCACAGTTTTGCATAAAAGCCTGCTTTTTATATTGAAAATTATGTAAGAATAAGAAACTGTCATTTTCTATACGATCGTAGATAATAAAAATTTATGCAACAAAAGTGTTAAGTTTAGCAAAATGGCCAAGTATTTGATAGCGAGACTTGCCGAGCCACTAGAATTCTTGGCCGATGTCAATGCTTGTTCGTATTCAAGATTTTCTCCACGGCCCTGAATTTCTATATTTTGATAATAATTGAATTGAGCACACAGCAAAAGAGCTAAGATTACAAATTGATTTCTGGAGTCGAAAAATATCCAAATAAATGGATCCGTGAGAGTTGTTACAAGCATGAATTCATTAAATCTTACTACCACTCGTTCAAATAGTGGTAAAATTGGGAAACGAAAAACATTTACTTCATTCATCTTTTGTGATGCGTTTGGTGACAGTTTCACGTACGATCGCAGGAAAAATATTTTTCCGAATGTACCGGAATGTACAAAATATAACGCGAAAATGGCTCAGTTCACGCCGATTCACGCAATGCATGGTTTGCTATGCGTGAATTACTATTCATAGGAACAAAGAATGCTCATTTCAGTGACTATTTTTTGTGAATTCGTTATCACTTATCCATTTTTTGGGTGGGGAAACTCTTGAAAGAAATGATGTTTAAAATTCCTTCTTTAATTGGAAATAAAATATCTGTGTTCCGTTCCGCTAATTCAAAGAAATTGAAAACTTATGGTCAGTTACAACACTATTCCACCTCTTGAATTATAAGTGTAGCTCAATCGGACAATATTGCATCAAAACAAAGTTAAATGTATCATAACCATTGCTGCCATAATTCCGATTCAAAATTCTGGAAACTGAAAATTAGAGCCAGAGCGGTACAACTGGCCATAAGTTTTTGTTTTTCAGAAGTTGCAAAAAAATCATTTTTTGTTTCTGTTATTTTAATACTAACGTATATAAATTCCAAAACTAGCTGTGAGTGTTTCGTGGTAACATTGAAGCATTTTTGTGAGAACATCCTGTATTATTCACGCTAATATTAGCTAGAAAATTATCACTTTGGCCAGTTTGACTTTCAAATCCGCAAATAGTACATTGTGAAATATCTCAGAGCAATTAATACAAGAAGTGTTTCAAACTGCAAAAGAGTCTATACAATGAATAGTATAACAACAACGAGTGACAAACAATAATCATAAAATAAGAAAATAAATCGACAGTGGCCTACAAGTTCAAGACACAACGAGCAAAATGATTCCAAGTGAAGAAAATACCACGCATAGTTCTGATAATTCTACCAAAGAGATAGAATTAAAAATAATACGCTATGTTGCCGTGCAAGTTATTTTCTACATATTTTACTGCCTTATATTTTTCCTCGGGATATTTGGCAACATTCTAGTGTCATATATAGTTTGTTCAAATAAAGCTATGCAAACTGTGACGAATTTATTCATCATGAATTTGGCCTTCTCTGATGTAATGCTATGTATTATGGCTGTTCCATTTACACCGTTGTACTCTTTTATCGGAAAATGGATTTTCGGAAGGATTATATGCCATTTAGTACCATATGTGCAAGCTTCTAGTGTCTATGTGTCAACTTTGACACTTACTGCAATAGCCATTGATAGATATTTTGTAATTATACATCCGTTCCGACAAAGAATGAAATTATCGACCTGTACAATAATTATCCTGAGTATATGGGTATTTTCGATGATCATCACTCTACCATATGGCATATACATGAATATTGTTGGGGATGATGGCAGATATTGCGAAGAAGATTGGCCTATTGAAAACATTGAAAAGTATTTTGGATGCTTTACTATAATCATGCAATGTGTTCTACCGTTTTGCATTATTGCGTTTTGTTACATTTGTATTAGTGTAAGATTGAATAAGAGGGCCAAATCTAGACCAGGTACAAAAAGCGCTAGAAAAGAAGAACTTGATCGCGAAAGAAAACGTCGTACCAACAGAATGCTTATTGCTATGGTGAGCATATTTGGCGTATGCTGGTTACCTTGGAATATTATTAATATAATCCACGATTTTTCGTCAAGTAAAGACAGTTGGCCATACTTTCATCTTTGCTTTTTTCTGGCACATATAATGGCAATGTCGTCGACTTGTTACAACCCATTCCTCTACGCGTGGTTAAACGAAAATTTCCGAAAAGAATTCAAACAAATCTTACCTTGTATATCCAAAAGAGTTAGCCGACGATTTTGTAATGGAAATGATCGTACACAAGATACTTTATTACAAAGTACTGTATCGAATTCGGCACTTCGATTTCTCGAGCCACGAGAGCCTACGGCGGAAAGAAATGCGTGGTCTTCTCCCGTGTTTGATCTACAAAACGTTAGAATTAACAAAGACGTAACAATTGAAACCGAAACGCGAGAACATGCGTTGTAAATTCCGGTCGGCGATAAAATTTGAATGTGTGAAGATTATAGGTAATTTATTCGGCAATAAGTATATGTATAGATTTTAATAGTTTTCTTGTTATTTTGTTTTTGTTGTGAGATTTTATTGGAATGTTATTTTACTTATTTTCAGTATCATTTTTGTTTTGTTCTTTAATTGATTTGAATAATATTTTATGGTTGTATCAGTGGTAGAGAATATATTTCAAATTTTTGCTATTCGATTGAAACAAATCTGGTTATAATTGGCCCTTCCAAATTCTGCCTTTTATATACATACTTCGAATGATCAATTCTCCGAATTTTTATTCTCTTGAAATGTCCATGTTCCATAGCGTAATACATATCACACTTTTTCTTATGTTTTTTTTTTTTTCTTATATTAGTTTATATTAATATGGAATTTCTATAATAGATTTGTGCTGAGCAAGCTGTAGAACTATCGAGATAAGACCATCAAAAATGCTCAAAGTTTGCTTACATAATGCTTAAGCCCCGTTCACAACACGAAATTAGTAGTTAGTGTTAGTAGCTATAGCTGGTAGTTAGTGCAAGAGTTTGAATACTTCAAACTTTTTAGTTTGTAGATAGTGGCAAAACCAATCAGAAGAGAGAGTAAAAGGGATGAATATATTTTTTTTTTATTTATTTGACATATGACTTTTATCTATTTTTGCTATGAAATTTTTACATAGTGAGTCAACATTTTTAATAAATAATTATCATTTGAAGGAACCAGACTGATAATGAAATTGACATTAGTTCATAATTTTCTTGTTCTAAAGGTTTTATTTTGACTCTTGATACTAAAAACATGTGAAGAATTTTCTATCAGCTCTAAATTGTAGCCAAAGTACACTTTATTAATGAAAGAAACTATAATTCTAAGGCATAATTTGAAGCATTGTGATGTTTAGAACTCAAAGTATGAACAATAATCAGTAACCATAATTACTAACACTAACTACTAATTCCGTATTGTGAATGAGGTTTAAGCTGCCAGGTCAGGCTTTTTTGACGAGATGGAGGAAAATATCACTTATAGATTTTCGATCATGAAGAAATAGGTATTCAAAAAAATTTTCAATCGAAAGAGAAGCTTTGAATTATTTACACCAACGAGCAGCATTTGATTTAGATACATTGAATGTATAATTTAAAAGAGCTCTTTAGCTTTAAATAAAATATGAGAGTAGCAAATATAGTCACATATTATTTGAACAGTGACTAATGGAATCCATCAAATTGCACAAATATGTATAGAATTTTGTTTTCCGATAGATCTGTCATTTGCACGAACTGTTAGTCAACAGTGATTCATCATCAATTATCATAAACATATTTGTGGAATTGTGCAAATTTGTTATTTTGCGTAATATCTGAAAATTAGTCCGGGAGGTAGCGTTGCAAATGAAAAAGTCATAGTAGCCGGCTGATTTTGATATTGATAGTTGATCTCGGATTACTAATCAGTAAGCCGAATGTCAGCTGCTCCAGTAGCGGTGGGTGTGGGTGTGCAAAGTTGCAAAAGTGGTGAAAAAAACAAAGTAAAAGTACGCCGGCTGAAATTTTTCTATGAACATGAACATAGTGAGTTGAGAAAAAATCATCAGCTGCACCGTGGAGAGGGTATTATACGTGCTCGCATGAACTTATGTAGGAGAAAAATACCTCAATTAAAATGATAGAGGGCTGAATGAAATTAAACTGTATGATTGTTTACATGATTAGAAACACATAAAAAACAATCAGTTGTGTGTGTAATTGCTGCGAGAATATACAGTCGGTCCACATTTCAAGATGCTAGCAATAGAATATTGAATACTATAGGAGATACGACCTTGGCTGAAACTTCTCATGCGCGATTAAAAAACAATCTCAAACATATTTTTGTTTTTTGAAAAGATTTCATAGGTCACTGATTTTAGTCGATCTTTGTAAATTATTCCTGTACTTCCGCAAATCGGAAAAAGTCTCAAGTGAAGAAGGTCATTATTATTATCTCTCAGTTAGTGGCGTACGTGTATGTATATTTTAGAAATACGACACAGAGTTATCATTTTCTGAATGGAACTAATACCTGAAAATAGCATTAAAAAAATACATATTTTTTTCTAATATCAATAATTTGTAATTTATTTTTTTGTGTTGGCATAACATGAGAGAAATTTACTGATAGTTCTAACTATTTTTAATTGTTTCATGCTATTTTAAAATGAGTAGTAGCATAAATTATTGCATTAATTTATCAATAAGAAATGAAGAAATTGTAAATTTTCCAATGTTGTACCAACACAAAGAGAATAAATCTCATATTATTGGAATCAGAGAAGAATTTGTAATTTTTCATAGTACATTGTGTGGCTAGGAACGAAACAAGACGATTTCAGTCGAGGGTGAGTACTGTCTGTCCGAGCGAGGCGAAGGCTGGCATCAAAATCGTGTTTTGTTCCGTGCCACAAACTATACTATAAAAACTTACATATTCTTATTCTCATTTACATTGGAACTTCCTATTCTACAAAGTCATAACATAGCAAATATTTTCCGTTCGATTTTACAGGCAACAAGCCGAGAGAAGCTGCTTGTGCTTTATCAATAAGATGTTGTGGTGTACTGAAAATTGTTGTATCAATACATTTTCTTGAAGTACATTGTTTTTGAATTTAATTCAATTTCACGAAGTCAAATTAGCTGACTGATATTTATTCATAGATTGACAATAAGCAAATGTAATTTTGCCAGGGTTAAAACGATGTAGGAAACAATTTCAGCAGGCAGAAACAAGCTTGTTTTTGCTAGGCAACACTCGCATTTGTCTGAAATTTACTTGTTTCGACTGATAAAACAGGCATTGAAGCTTGTTCAGGTATTATGAAAATGTTATTTTCATGTATTTGTTTCATTCAAAAGATCACAATTTTGTGTCGAACTTCAAAATATACATTACAAAAATATATTTTTGTACGCCATTGGCTGGGTTAAAATAGTATTAATTTTTTTACTTTAAACTTTTTCTCCGATCTGCGAAAGTTTGGGAGTTATTACAGAAGAAAAGATCGACCAAAATCAGTTTTTTGCCATTATCTATCTAGTGACCTATGGAAACTTTTCAAAAAACAAAAATATTATTGAGACCGTTTCTAATCGAGTATAAAATAGTATATTGCACAACAAGTATAGAAAATTACTTATTTCACACGAGGTCCGTCTCGTGCTGGAATCATACAAGTGTGAAATAGGTGATTCTATACGTGTTGTACACTATACTTTTTCTACGATCACTATTTTTTAATGGAATATGTGGGTAAATCATTCGTATAACTGAGATTTTAAATCTATTTTCACAAATATGAAATAATTTAGGCATTTTAACTGTTTGCTCTGCTTATTTATTGTGATATTAATTTTAGTTATGATTTGGAACATTATTGATATATTTTCTATCAGTTGTTTGACATTTCATTGTTGTGTAATCTAATTGTTACAAACTACGGAAAGATTGTATCTGATTGGCTCACTCTCACCAGACGACCTTCTGATTGGTTCATTAGTTAGAGTTTTCTGTGATCTGGGGTAGCGTGTTTTCTAAATTTTCGTCACTAACCATTTTCCAACTGCAGTAATGATATTTGTGGATATCTAATTTTGGTTATGATACAATAATTACATATATAATTTCTCGATTTCAACAAAATGTGATGGAACGTGTTTTGTCTGCTTCAATTTGACAGTTGTGATTCGTAGTGTTGCCAACCTTCGGAATATATATTACAAGAATAAGAAAATAATTCCAACAGAACTTAGTGCAATTTTGTTATTTAAATGTGGCTTATAAAAGAGCATACACAGAGATTTATATCAAGTCCGTGATATATATCAATAATCTTGCTAAATATATCATATATATCACCTAAAGAATATTCAGAATGAATTTATAATATGTAAGTTGGTCAAACTGGTGTGAGAAATGATTTCTCACGACTTTTCGCACAGTTGTGTGAAATTGTAAGTTTTCTAGTTGTGTTTTGTATGAGAAATATGTTGTTTTCTATAGTGATCGTAGAAAAAGTATTTTTCAACCGAGGTCATACTCCTAAAATAGATATCCCATTGGTTTTGCTACAATTACACACGCAGCTGACTGTTGTTTTAATGTTTTTCATCATTTAAACAATCACTTAGATCAATTTCATCCAGCGTTCTATAATTTTGATTGACGTTTTTCTTACAAGTTCATGCAAGCAGCTGATGTAAAATTCCCCCTCCACGATGCAGCTGACGATTTTCTCTCAACTCACTATGTTGTCAACTGTTCATAGAGAAATTTTCATCCTGCGTACTATAAATATTAATTTTATTACCACTTTCGTAGTCTCTTCTTCTCACATCCATCACGAGTATGTCAGTTGACTCTTGGTTCACTTATTATTAGTAATATCAGATCTATCGAAAAAATGACAATCGATCGGCGTAAAAACACTACCTTCCGGACTATACAGAGTGTGCAACGAAACGCGGAACATAGGAGTTTGACATAGGATTTTTAGAATGTGCGGATATTGGCTCTCCTGTATATTTATGAGCAGAAGAACAGGAATGGAAAGTTGTTGAAAATCAATTTTTAATTATGAAAAGTCCTCATTTAATGCAGTAGAATATCTGTAGCATCAGATTTTTAGAAAATAGAATATGACATTTTCGTCAAGAATCAGATTGCCATGAGAATAAAAAACGAATGGAACAAGTTCTCATTCTGATATTTCATTTTGTGTTATTATTGCTGATTTTTATTAGATTCTATAGATATTCTACTACATCAAATGGAGTCTTTTCATGAGTAGAAATTTATTTCGTACAACTCATCAATATTGATAATATTTGGGATGGGCAGAATGGGAGTTTGTTTCATTGGCTATTTGATTTTTGACGGAAATGTCATATCTTATTTCCTAAATATCTAATGCCACATATATTATTCTGCATTAAATGAAAACTTATAATGTGTGAAAATTGATTTTGAATAACTTTTCATTCCTGTATTTTTGCTCTTAAATATACAGAAGAGCCAATATCCACACATTTTAAAAACCGCATGTTAAACTCCTATGTTCCGCGTTTCATTACACAGCCTGTATGAATATTTGTTGCTCAAGACATCTGCATAGTTCTGAATTTGACTGTTGTCAGAATAGTTTCTTCCACAAAACATTTGTGACAGAAAATAATTCTCTTTCGATTAATTACCTGAGATATATTGGACAATATTCCACTGATTCCTGCAAGTTTCGAGTTGCGTACTGTACTTTTTGAATCATTCACTTATCTTTAAGAACAACATCAGTAGAGTCAAAACGTTCAAATTTTTGGAATGCAGTTCTAATGCTGACACATTTTTATTATAGATCAGAAGGATCTTGAGTTCATTTCCAAATAATGTAGAGCTTCAATTCACAAAATTTAAACTAGAATGTCAGACCTAGCTAGATACATCGCATCGCAACAAATTTCTTTATTGTGCTAGTTGTTATCATTCCATACTTTATTTAAAGCGATTATGAATATTATTGAATTCAATGAATGATATCATGTAGAGTTGAATTACAGTTGGATGCACTTTCAATTTATCAACTCAGGAACTGTTAAACTTATTAAATGAATAATTGATGTATAAAAACCTTTGCTTGAATTTATTTGCTTTGAATTTATTTTAGTGATATTTCTATCTTTCACTGTTTTCTATATCTATATCATCGAGTCACAGCCAGACTGCTCGAGATATGGCAAAAAATTGAGATATTCATGCCGTTGTCACAACCGTTTAAAACAATATATCTAACTAAAAGTGTTATTTTACAGACTTATGATCAATGTTTTCCAAGTGACCTAAACTGAAGTGATTCACTTAAAAAAATGTTTGAACTGTGAACCTATTATAAAGAACATTCAAAATGGAGAATACATCGGACATTGCAACGATCCTTCCCAACGCTTCACAATTTATATTTCCCAATGCTTCAACCGAAGACGACATAATCGATAACAAAATAGTACAGGCACTATTCTTAGTCCTATATACTAAAATATTTATACTAGGTATTTTCGGAAACGTGTTAGTCTGTTACGTTGTATTTAGAAATAAAGCCATGCAGACGGTCACAAATCTTTTCATCACCAATTTAGCTCTTAGTGATATTTTATTATGCGTGTTGGCAGTACCATTCACCCCATTGTACACCTTTTTAGGCAAATGGGTCTTCGGCAAGATTATTTGTCATTTGGTGCCATACGCACAAGGAATAAGTGTTTATATTTCGACCCTAACCTTAACGTCAATAGCTATCGATCGCTTTTTTGTTATAATTTATCCTTTTCATCCAAGGATGAAACTTTCAACTTGTGTGGTTATCATAACAAGTATTTGGATATTTTCTATATTGGTAACTTTGCCATATGGTATTTATATAAATTATACCGACGGCAAGGAAGATATGATTAGGTGTGAAGAAATGTGGCCTACAGAAAATTTCAGGAAGATCTTTGGAGGAATGACTACTACAATGCAATTTGTTATTCCGTTTCTAATAATGGCTATTTGTTATACATGCGTCTCTCTAAGATTGAAAGATCGTGCCAGAAGCAAACCTGGTAATAAAAATTCTCGTAAAGAAGAAGCTGATCGTGAAAGAAAACGTCGCACTAATCGCATGTTGATCGCAATGGTTGTCATCTTTCTCGTATCTTGGTTACCTCTCAATGCTATCAACATAATAAATGATTTCTGCATAGAATGTGGCAATTGGACTTATTATTATCTTTGTTTCTTCATGGTGCATTCTCTTGCAATGTCTTCTACTTGTTACAATCCGTTTTTGTATGCATGGCTGAATGAAAATTTCCGGAAAGAGTTTAAACAAGTACTACCCTGTTTTGATCCATCTGGAGGAAGAGCTACCAATGCTAGCAGGATGGGAAACTGGAGGAGTGAGAGGACCTGTAATGGAAATAATCAAACCATGGAAGAGACGCTTCTGCCTTCAGGTAAGTCCAAAATTCCACTTTTATTCAAAATATTGATAATTTTGGTATTGGCATCTTCATTCTAGCTAACAGTAGATGATAAAATGTTTTCCTTTTATGATAAAATAACCAAATAAATCACATGTGAAATTTTTTTCATGTGAATAATAATATTTATATCATGCTATTCTATATTATGTTTAGAAAGAAATCAATATGTTCTTGGTATAATCATTAATTTATCATTGTACAAATTCATGGAGTTATCTTTTGAATTTAAAATGGCATCACTTTACTAGCCAAGAAGATTAGACATAAAGAAAACGATTATCGTATGACAAAATGTCTTGATTATGTCCACAAAATTGTGTGTGGAGAAAGTAGTTCAGTGAATATTGGGCTGATCAAGCTTCCTCCATTGATCATTAAGAGAGCTTTACAGAGGACCGCTTGCACAATTTTAGCTGATCCAAGTCAAAGTTGAGCAGAGCTTATTTACTATCGCTACAATTCTGCTACGGACATTTTTGATAGGCTCTATGTAAGATCAATAATCATATAATTTTTAGCAATTTTAGCAAGTTATACAACACGTAAATTATTTGAACAGTTCGACAATCGTTTGTTACCTAAGTTCAAGTTATTATTCAGGATAGTAAGGTAACAGTATTTTTTAGTGTATCTTGGAGAGTTGAGGATGAGCTACTAGGTGTGTGAGTTGAGTTATTGGGTGTGTGAATTGAATGAGCATACATTATGTTGGTTGAGAGAGTGTTTGACAGTGACCGTGAGTTGAGCTGTTATTGTTCATGTTAGTGTCACGGATTATTCTATGTATTGTTGTATGATTGCTGTCCTTTTGTATGCTGCAGTCACTCCAGAGAAGCTGAGACCCGCGGCCCCTGTATTTCAATTATGGATAAATATTGTTTTATTGTAATGTCCAATTAGGATTTAATACAAGTGTCATTTTGAATTATGCTTTGTTCAATTCATCCTTTAATAATTGTTTAAATAATTTCAACCATAGAAATCAAACTTGAACAGATTTGAAGCTAGCTTAATTTGGCCTATTGATGCTAAAATCAGACCATGACATGAAATTTGAGTCTGCCATTCGCTCTGTCGCGCATCGGAGGAATATATTTTCTGTAGTACTGTTCTTGAATCTGCACGTTTCTCAGAACAAAAAATTTGTTGAAACAAACATATCGTTTGGAATTATTCCTAATACCGTTTAGAATCCTACCATCATCATTTTCGACGAATTAGAATCTGTTAGTTTGAATACTATGTTACTTCTTAACAATTCTGGAATTTATTTCTGGCTTTGCGTTTCAAAATTTTGGAAGTTTCTTCTAAATTCTTATTAGAGAATTAGTATATTCCGATACAAGTGCAAAATGGAGATCATGATCGATTCGCACGAGTGACGGATGATATTTTCTCTACAGGCAAAGGTGTCCGCGGAAATATCTATATTCAAAATATGCCGTTTTTTGAGAAAGGATTTGCTTCATTGGTCTCATTCCAATTCATCAAAAGTTGATAAAATCTCTCATATTAATTATTTTTTGAAGAGGAATGATAAGAGAATCAAGAAGAATAGTATATTCTACAATAAGTATTGGAATGGCCTATATTCTGAACGAGCGAAAAGTTTGTAAACCGAGCCGAAGGCGAGGATTACGGTTCGCGAGTGTAGAATACGCCATTCCAAACATGTTGTAGACTATACTTTCTCTAACAAGGTTTTGGAAACTCGCTAATATTTCAGAGGAAACTTAAAAAATAATTAAATGTCAAACGTCAAATCCAGATATAAATACTTGAATTGTTAGGAAATAACCATGGTAGTAGCCAAACTAACAGCTTCTGATTCGTCGAAATGATTCAAAAGGCTTACAGAATCATTCTGAACGGCATACGGAATCATTCTAAACGATTTTTTGGAATGTCATTCGTTCCAACTTAATTTTTGGTTATGGAATATGCAAATTCCGAAACAGTGTTCGAGAAAGTATATTCTACAATAAGTCTTGGGATGGTCCTTATTATACACGAGCGAAAAGTTCACGGTTCGCGAGTGTGGAATACGCCATTTCAAACATGTTTTAGACTATACTTTCTCCAACACTGTTTTGGAATTTGCATATTCCATAACTAAAAATTATGTTGGAACGAATGACATTTCAAAAAATCGTTTAGAATGATTCCGTATGCCGTTCAGAATGATTCTGTAAGCCTTTTGAATCATTTCGACGAATCAGAAGCTGTTAGTTTGGCTACTACCATGGTTTCTTCCTAACAATTCAAGTATTCATATCTGGATTTGACGTTTGACATTTAATTATTTTTTAAGTTTCCTCTGAAATATTGGTGAGTTTCCAAGACCTTGTTAGAGAAAGTATAGTCTACAACATGTTTGGAATGGCGTATTCCACACTCGCGAACCGTAATTCTCGCCTTCGGCTCGGATTACAAGTTTTTCGCTCGTTCAGAATATAGGTCATTCCAATACTTATTGTAGAATATACTATTCTCTAACAAGGTTTTGAAGATTCCCCAATATTTCAGAAGGAACTTGAAAAATCATTATATGTCAAATGCAAAACTAGAAATGAATACTTGAATTGTTAAGCAGTAACCATGGTAGTAACCAAACTAACAGCTTCTGATTCGTCGAAATGATTCTAAACGGCATACGGAATAATTCTAATCGACATTTTGGAGTGTCATTAGTTCCAACATAATTTTTGGTTATGGAATATGCAAATTCCAAAATAGTGTTACAGAAAGTATTGTCCATAACATGTTTGGAATGACGTATTTCATACTCGCGAACCGTAGTCCGTGCCTTCAGCTGTAGCTACAAATTTTTTGCTTGCTTTAAATAAATGCCATTCCAATACTTGTTGTAGAGTGATACTATTCTGATATAAATTTATGAGCGCACTGTGCGAAATACTTCTAGACTTTGCATGATTCTCATGTTGATGCAATCTTGTTTTCAGTGGTTGCTAAATATACCATAGCAATTGGTCACGGATACGATTGAACGATAGAATTACCGATAGAATTAAAAACAAACAATTATTAAAGCAGATTAGAATACTTAGGAATAGATTCAAATAGGGTAGGTGTAGATAATTATTTCAATGAACTTGATATGTTAGCTTAGACGTTTCGGATAAGAATCCATTTACCGTCATTGAAAATCCTTAAATATGAAGTACATATACCTAAACATCAATAGAGGTGAATTTTTAATAACAATACAGCTGAGATTCATCGATTATAACAATGATTTTACATGTATTGAGAGTGCAACATTGAAATAAATTTGGATGGCGGTAGATGGCAAAAGAATCTACACTCACAAAATGTATAGAACCATTGTAATATTAATAAATTCCAACTGTATTGTTGCATGAAGTCCACATTTATTGATGTTTAACTATATATTCTCTATATAAGTTTTCTGGCTCAAGATGTATGAGCTTATATCCAAAACATCCTAACAATTATATGAAGTTCATTGAAATTATTATCTTGGACTACTACACCTACTCTTCATTTAGATGGAAACAAATACAGATAACAAAAATAATATGAAATACACATTTTAGGCATCAGTGAATTTTAAGTCACACAACTAGTTCCCTTTGGCTGCCATTTCACGCAGTTGTTTGCCATCTGGCGTCATAATTATGGAAGTAGGAAAATATTTTCATTTCATCGTCTTTTTATTTACTTTTAACATTTATAGTTACTGCTGAATTTGAATAGTCGGATTGTTCAGCTTCTGCTATTGTTTTGGTGAGAATTCATCTTTATATTTGATGTATTTCTTACTATTGTTCGTTTTTACAGCTGATAATGCTACAACAATAACGTTTTTTCCTCACACTGTCTCCTGGTTTGAGGGCCTGAAAGGAGGTAGCGTTAGTGTTTTTTGAAAAATTAATTAAGCGAGGAATTTGGAATGTCGGTATTTTATTTTAGTTGTCTTGTAGAAATACATGATTATACGACTGCAAATTGTAATACAATATCTCCATCTCGTTCATTGTCTACAGCTAGTGAATGACATTTGAGCTTGGTGAAAGCACTGTATTCAATCAAATTATTCAGTAATTTTCTATACAACACTAAACTTGGCTGCCTTCTTGGGGAGATAAATCTGAATACATCTGCACTGCTAGCACAATTTTACTCTGACAACGGATGTAACAAAGTGACAATAAAATTTTCATAGTTTTCAAAACGTTTTTTCATATTATTATTCTTCCAATCATGAAAATAATCATATCAATTCAAAACAGCAAGAATATAAGTGTCGTTGGAACAATGGAAATCATCAAATTACAAACTAGAGGTGAATGGATACAACGATAACATAATTTGTTTCAAATACTGAGATGAATGGATTACTAGATTACTATACAAGAGAAAAATGAATGAAATGATTATTTAAGATTGAAAAAAGCTTCAAATTGATCCTTCTTCAGGATAATGCTTTGATTGAAGCTATTCAAATTCTGTTTCTGGTGATTATGAGTATTTTGTTGAAATTCGTAGCCTTGTTTGATAGAAATAATATAGAAAATTTTTCAAGAATTAATAGTCATGTAATCTCTGTCTCAATTGAATTTCAATGTACTTGTGGTAATATCGCTGGTGAGAGATGAAGAGTTTCTATTTAAACGGGGCATAGAGCCTACTAAGAGCCTAATATAAGAATTATTGTAAACTTCTTGAAATGCGGAGTATACAATTTTTGAGGGGTGCTGTGAGTTCTTAGTTGGAAACTGCTTGTAGAATGTACAAATTAGGGTCTTTTAATGATTCAAAGAGTAAAGTGATAGGTGAAAAACGAAATTGACAAAATTTGCATTCTGGATTATGTTGAGTCACCTATACATTTTTCTAAATGAATTGGAACATTTTTAAACTTATTTTCTGAATGACAATTTTTGTCTGATTGAACCAATTCCGTTCAAGATGTAATGTGGGAATGCAGATATTGCTATTTCGAGAATAATTAGAAATATGTAATATGAAAATGAGAAGGGAAATGATGACATCCAGTAAAAAAAACATAAATGATCAGTGCGTTCAATATTATATACTTTCACAAGGCTGTCTTCTTAATCCGGAGATGCAAAGGGTTCGAGCGCCCAGTTGCAGTATCATGGACGTGGCTCAAGCCGACCTCTCAATCTAGATGGGAGTATTCGAGTTCGCCACACGCTTATCAGTTGTATTTATCGCACTATCTAGTTGGACACGGGTCTTACAAGTACTGATAAAGCCACACAGTTAAGCTGGGTATATTTATCTGTCTGATCCTGAATTGATACTATTTCAAGTTTTATAACTTGAAAACTATCTCCAAACAGGATGCTTCGGATCTATGCTTCACATTTTGGTTTCCCTCATTATTTGCGAGTGGTGTCCTTTTTGTCATCAACTTCTCTTTTCTCTTTACTAATAGCATATGCAGTGACTTCAAATTTATAATTCAAGAACAGCCAAAATGTCTGTCTGTCAGACATAATGCTTTTTCGATCCACGGAACAGGTGTCTACAATTTGATTTGTGCCTAATTCGAACATGGGATTAAGAAAGGTTTGAAAGTTGGAAATCTGAAGGCTTAGAATTTGCTATTTTTGACAATGTCCATTTAGGTAGCTACATACAGTTTTGAAAACTATGATTTATGGAAGAGAAAAATATATGTAGATGAAAAAAATCAAGACTATGTTCTCAATGTCGAAATTAAATTAAAACTTGTAATTATTATTGAAATACAGTTATCACTTATCACACTACATTATAAATCAAATCTTCATATTCACATATCAATATTCACTTATTTCCTCCAGCAATACTTATATTCACATTTTAATAGCTTAGATAATTTAATTTACATATCATGGAGTTTTTGCAAATCTCCGCTATTGATACGATAACGCTAACCTAGAAAATAAATTTCTTGGGAAATGCTCGCTCAATGGTGCTAGCTTGAATCAGAGTGTACTCATAAGAAACATAACATAACAATGAATTTATTTATCAATTCCAGTAACGGTGCCCAAAGAAAACCGTTTTTGACGTTAGCGTTGACGTTGCATTAGCGGTGACGTGCAAAAACTCCCTATTAACTCTATGCGCGCTCTGCCAAGACGGTCGCCGTGACTCTTGGGTTGTCTATTCATACCCTGTAGACTTTCTGAAATTTTCTTGTGAACGGTTTGAAGAAATTGAGAAATAATCAGAAATTTCACGCGAAAATTGCCAGAAACCTTAAGATTACAAATACATCAGCTTTTAATTTTTAATGTAGAACTTTTCTACAATAATTTGAGAGATAAGTAAGCCGATATGTCTAATTCATGAGCCCTAATTCGTTACAGTACTATCTTTTTCAACAGCCTATTAGTCCAGTCAATTAGCCTCAAAAATAGGGGTATTTTTGCATAAATTCCCAAGAAGCTGAAAATTGACATAAATGTTAGTGATACCATAATAATGAAGTTGTGAAAAGTCCCCATCAATCCCATGCGTGCAAAAAATTTTATACGAGGTCAAAGTTAGCAGAAATAGGTTTTCAGGGTTTTTAAGCGGAACGGTTGATTTTATGATGGAAATAGTTCATACCAAAATTGTAGATCTTTCAATTCTCTACAAAAATGGTTCTCATCCCTTTTTTTGTAAGACTTACCATTTATGAGAAAAAGCCATTCCAGGGTTATATTCTTAATAATATGCATGAGTACGCTACCTATGTACATTATGGACGTACAATATGGGTAAAACTATCAGTCTGCGTAACTAGTACTTACACATTAATATTGAATGATAATTCTAAGAATATGAGATGAAAAGAAGCCCAGTCTCTCATTTCATATGACCATACGGCCTTGAGCAACATCTGTCTGCTGTTCAATTGTCAACGTTGCAGTGTCCGTCTAATACTTACTTTAAAATACTTGCATGAATAAGTTACGTTACGTATCTTTTGCAAAACATACAAGCAATAAAAAACTTGTTCAATTATCTTGTCTTCCTTCATCCTCGGCTTCTGCTCATTACCACTTTTATCAAGTATACTAGCTTTTTCTCGCGACTTCGTCCGCGTGGAATAGTTATTTTGGGCAGCATTTCCAATTTTTTTGGGATACTCATTCTGCAGATAATAAACATACACATTATTTGCTGCGCTGGCGCTTGGATTTCAATACGAACTTTCATCTCCTATTTCATCCCCATGTAGGTCGAAATCACAAAAACGCTGAAAGAAATGTTTATTCACTTATTATGAAGTGCCTGATGCCTGAATACAAAATTTCATGATTTTATCTTCGAAATTGACGAACTTGCATACATACTATCATCCTCCATTTTAACCATCTCGCAATAAAAGGTAGACTATGTCTTCTCTCAAGCTCTAGTTCATCTTTGTGCCAAATTTTATCAAAAATGGTTGAGTGGCTTAGGCATGAAAGCCTAACAGATAGACAGACAAAATGACTTTCGCATTTATAATATTAGTAACCGCTATAACTGTCCACAATTTATTTAACTCATAAATTTAATTGAAACAAAAAGTTGAAAGAACTATGGATTACGAAGCAATTCATTCATTTTTTATATTCGCTCTCGTCTGCCCTAACGTGACTGGCCGTTCGGGTAGCCACATTACGTGATATTTCTCCCACTAGACCGCGCTGCGCAGGCGCTTGGATTTCAAAACGAACTTTCATCTCCTATTTCATTCCATGTAGGTCGAAATCACAAAAACGCTGAAAGAAATGTTTGTTCACTTATTATCAAGTGCCTGATGCCCGAATACAAAATTTTATGGTTTTATCTTCGTAAATGACGAAGCTCCATACATACTATCATCCCCTATTCTAACCCCCTCGCAAAAAAATGTAGCCTATGTCCTTTCTGATGCTCTAGTTTATCTCTGTA
This sequence comes from Dromius quadrimaculatus, assembly GCA_963989225.1. Lineage (NCBI taxonomy): Eukaryota > Metazoa > Arthropoda > Insecta > Coleoptera > Carabidae > Dromius > Dromius quadrimaculatus. The sequence continues at coordinate 51,620,504 of OZ022325.1, read as the reverse complement.
CCAAATTTCATCAGAAACGGTTGAGTGGTTCAGATGTGAAAGCGTAACAGAAAGACAGAGTGACTTTCGCATTTATAATATTAGTAAGGATTAGCAGGTTCAAGTGTGGCTTGGTGAATAACTGGGCTCAGAAGAATGGGGTTGAAAGCTAATTAATAATGTAATGATCTATACATACTTTCAGAATTATATTATAATAAATAGACTTTTTTGGTTTTAATTCTGTATATTTAATTTTATTTTTGACGTTTCGACTCTCTAACTAAAAGTCTTCATCAGAAAAAATATTTTTTTCTGATGAAGACTTTCGGTTAGAGAGTCGAAACGTCAAGAATAAAATTAAATATACAGAATTAAAACCAAAAAAATCTATTTACTAATTAATAATGTATTGGATCCAATCCACACTCTACTTCCACCTGCACCAGAAAAGCTCCTTAATACTATTTCTTATAACCACAGAAAGAGGTGTAATTCGAAATGTAGCTGCAAAAAAGTAAGCTGACTTTGTTCACTAGCATTCAGGTGTCAAAGCCTGTCGTGTTCAAATACTAAATCTTCAACACAAGATAATCCTTACATCAACGATAAGACAACTGTTGTATCGCTATTTGAACAATTAACGTCAACTCAGGAAGATGATGATGAAGAAGAAGTGGAATAAGAAGATCCAATATTATATTGAATTTCAATAAGAAGACCATAGAGTAGGCCTACCGGGAGAACCACATTGAAAAATACTCGCCAAGTACACAACCTCATAGGTAGCGTAGAAATGTGTGCATATTATGGAGAATATACCTTTAGAATGGCTTTTTCTCAGAAAGGGTAGATCTTAGGAAGAAAGGAGTAAGAACCATTTTTGTAGAGAAGTGAAGGATCTACAATTTGTGTTTGAGCTATTTATATCATAAAACTCATCGTTCCGCCGAAAAATTCAAGAAATCCATTTCGGCGAACTTTGACCTCGCATAATTTTTTTTGCATACATGGGATTATTGGGGACTTTTCACAACTTCATTATAAAAGTATCCCTAATGTTCATGTCAATTTTCAGCTTCTTGGGAATTTATGCAAGGGTGAATGTCTATTTTGACTGGACTATATAGAATTCCATTGCTGAACATAAACCACCCTATGAAATATTAATTATCTTCGTCTAGCTTGAGCTAATAAATCAATCACTTCCTCATTATTTTGTTCAAGGAGAAACTACCAACTTAAATCTTCTATAAGAAGGCTCTGTTCAATTCCCAGTGAATTGAATAATTTACTTGATATTAATATTTTCAACTGTACTGTACTGTACTGTTCTTCAAAAGCAATATACACCAATATTTGGAAACATTTCAAATAAGTTCTTGTAATTATCCTTTTTTTAATGTATTTTTGTATTACTCTGTGAATCATTTTCTGACTCTTCTCGTCCTCATGTATATATGTATTTTCTATAGTTTCTTTTTCCAACTTTCTGTTATTGGGATCTGTGACTCTGTTGAACGGTTGTTAATAAATAAATATCTATTTCACAAAGGCATCGACGCGACGCTGCAGTTGGCATTTCATATCACTAAGTTGCGATAGGCTATACAATAAATGAATCAATGAAACATATGTTTTAAATTTTGGAATACGTGAATATAATAACGACGGTGGTGTACGTATAAGTAAGTTGGCAGATATCCGAGCAGAACAAAAGATCCGTGACTTTCTAACGGATTCTGAACTGATCTCTTGCATTTGTGAATCCAACTATGTACATGAAATTGAAAATGGTGAGATCAGACTTCTATTCTTCATGATATGCTAATAGAAATAATTATTAAATGAGCTCACAGCATATGAAATATTTGGTTTTTCAGAAAATTCAAAAGGAATTCAATGTCATAATTGAAATTAGGTAATTTTAAATTGTACTTCAAGAAGAGTAACTTGGCAGCTTTGTCTCCCAAAAGTCTATTACGATGTAAATGATAGATAATTCCTGCTATATTGAAATGTTTGATTGAGGCTCTTCTTCTCTAAAGAGTCTAGTGACTAGAGTAGTCATATTACAAAAAAACCTGATAGATGTGTACTCAGGTATCTGAAGATATGATGGAATATTTCTTCTTTCGCGAAATTAAATATGCATACCCTCTATTTTTATTCTGTTTGACCTTAATGACTCAAATAATGAGTATTTTAGCGATTGAATATTGACAATCCATGCCGACTTGATTGCCAAACATAAGACATTGAAATTTGTACCGATTTGATATAGTCAAATTCTAGAGCTTAATTCATTTGGTAAATAAAACACCAATTATGCTCGAATAGTAGAATTATCCACTATTTTTTATTCAAATAGCATTATTTTTTGAGCTCTTTTTCAAAGTATGCTTCTTGCGGTCAGGGTAAGTCTTCCAGTGGTCTTGTATGCAACGTCCTTGATGAAAATTGTTTTGTTCCTCCTGAATTGTGATTGGACCATGAAAATCTACCATCAAATTGACCGCTCTTTCAGCTGTATTCTTTACTACTCTCAGTGTTGAAACCCTTCTTTTTAGCTTCTTGAAACAAGGACCACAAAGAGAAAAATTCGCAGAGAAAACTGTTATCAATTCTAAAATGATTGAACAAGGACTGGTCAGGGGATAATTCACTCTTGACATCCATCGAGCATGGCGCATGGCATATAAAGATCGAGTTTCAAATTTTCTTGTATATTCACCTGAAAATATCAAAGAATGCTCTACCAACTCTCTATAAACATCTCAGATTATTTCTTTGGTCAGTTCAGCTCGGTGAAGCTCAAGCAAATTGTTAATTTGGGAAACAGTCAGTACTGTGAATTTTGTTATATAGCACGATATTTTATTGGGACCGACATCTATCTAGTTATCTTGGAATTTTCTGAAGACTGGAATTATTAGGTCTCCTAATTACTCGACTGATTTTTTATTTTAAACTCTGCTTTTAGACTAGGAGCCAGGAACAGATTTAAGTAGGTCATTTTCTCTCAGCTGATAGCTTTTGAAATGCTTATGAGAGACGTTTAATACAGCATGGTATTCGTCAGCTGCGGCACCATTAGTGGGTTGAATGGTTGTAGACTTCCACGTATGTGGAAAAAAAATTGTGCGTGAAAGGTTACAATCAGTTAATCCACCAATGGTGCCACAGCTGACCATGATGTATGGAATGTCTCTCAGAAGCATTTCACAAGCTATCAGCCAGGAGGAAATTGGTAAGAGAAACCTGTTCCTGATTCCTGGTCTATTTTGAATTAATTCATACACGTGATGAGAACAAGCAGAGATAAGCATCTCTCTATCAAAAGGAGCAGGTGAAGCAACCAAAAAAATCTAACAAATTCAAGAACTCTAAAATCGCGTTTCGAACAGCCTGCGCCTGTTCGCTCTTTGAAAAACTTTTCATTTCTGGCACAACAATAAGTTGAAATTTATTTTCATTTGAAATAACTATCAGAAGACGTTCTTCTGATTTACGAGCAGCTGAAGTAGACAATAGTCTTCTGTCTCAGTCAACAGTCAAAACATCTAGTACCTCGTTTTAAAAGTCATCCTTTGTGGCTTCCATGCGTTCTTTTCGTTTTTTCGTACGAATTCTTCGAATTAGGAACGTACTAATCAAAAATTTATCAGTACCATATGCAATTATCTCAATAGTAACTTAGAATCAAAAGATGAGTTGTTTTGTCTTTATAAATCAGTTCGTTTTTTACTCACTCCAGCTGAGTGACCAGAAAGATCTAGCTTCTCTGTTGCTGCAAGAGGATTTTATCTTCTTTTATTTTTATCAATTGAAGCGCATCGGCGGGTGCCATGTCAAACAAATTATCTTAGATGTTCATAAATTCTTGTCGGTGCTTCTTGAATACGTCTTGTGTTTTTGCGCATCTTTTTGCAAGTCCCTCCAAACTTGATGTAAGTTCACAAGTTTCTTTGGACTCGCGAATAGTGACGTTAAATTTGCTTCGCGGATATTGTTAAGCAAATCTACCAAAACATGTCCATGAGAGAAAAGTTTAAAATGTTTTCATGCAATGTTGTACATATTTATTGGAAAAAAACCCTATTTAGAGCTACGTGATTCAACTGATGAATTGACTAATTGAAAAAATTGCCAACAAAATAGCAAATAATTACAAGTTCTTTGCCACAATAGCCCGCGTTCGTTTCAGTAAGCAAGTCGGCTCGGGTTGCCTTATTCCTACGTTTAAATTTTTTTATTTACAATTGTTTTGATATCATATAAATATATTAAGAGGGTATGCGTTAAGAAAAGATTATGTTAATTTTTTTGGGATACCCCAATAACCATGGGAATTGTAATGACTTACCGTGATGGTAATTTCTAGTATAGGACTCTAGACTCTTATGAAACAGGTTCGAATAAATTTTCTACAAGGGGGACACATCTTGGCGTAGAAAATGCTTGGGACGGCTTTGTACCTTCTAGTTTTGTTACAAAGCTGTATTTATACCTCGGTATGCCTGAATTTAAATTACGTTTTGAAGAGTAAACTCAAGATTTGATTTTGTAATTTGATACAATAATGAACTTTTGAGCTATTCTTACTGAAATTGATTGGAAAATATATTTGTGTTTGCAGGGAAAGAAATTACTTAGCGTAGTATTAAAGTAACACGTTCAGAAAAATACGCTCCCTCAAGAATGGATGTCTTCCTTTGTACGCATCTATTCTCTTTGCCATATTATATTAATAATAACAGATGAGCTAATCTATTAATTCCACCTCAACAAGACAGTCAATATGAAATCATAATCGAGAAATAGAGAGTTCTTGAAATTGAAAACTTGAATGTTTGAAATTAATCTGCATAATCTGTTTTATAGTCATTGATCAGTTACTAGCGAAAGATACTGGAGGAATTATATTTTTTAGGCATCCACCGGGCAGTGAGTATCCGTGAACACCGTCCTCCAATGAAAGCCGATTCTGTAGAAGTGGAGAACGTGATGGTAGCCGGAAATGCAACAGGGAGCAACATTGCAGCCGCTACTGCCGCCTATGACACCCAAGGGGAGACAGTGCGATTGCGGCTGATAGCTGAAGAAGCTGATGGGAGCTCAGCAGTTCCGCAGGATCACGTTTTCTAGGGTGAGTGACATTAATTTTATTTGTTATTCACTCCTATTCTTTTTTATCAATAGCTTGGAAAATGGAAATGAGAATCCCAAATTTTTCGTGTTCTCTGGAATGATAGGAATGATATATTTTTATCCTATTCTAACAAGGTTTCATAATTAATTGATAATTGCTCTGCTTTCATCCGAATCTTGTTATTATTTGAATGACTATTGAATCATTCTCAATCAATCAACTGGGACAAAATATTTCAATATTAGCAAATAAAAAATGTCAGTTTTGTTGAATGTCAAATATCCTATCATATTACCAATGAATAATTTATGAACTAATTGAAGATTGAAATGTGATTATGACGTAACCTGATGATGACGTTGAAGGTTGAAGTGATCATTAATACAAGAATTTATTTTCGTACTGTACCTAATAGTCCAAATATAGACTGCGTCAAACTCTTGTGACTGAACAAACAGATATTTATTTTCTTCAACACTTTCAGCATTTGCATATTTCATAACAAAAAATAAAGTTGGAATATGGCACATTCCACAAATCATGTAAGAATGATTATTCTTTTACCGTGTAGAATCATTTCGACGAATCAGAAGTTGTTAGTTTTGGTAACTATGGTTACGTCTCAACAATTCAATTATTTTCAAAGTTTCTTCTGAAATATTGGTGAGTTTCCAAGACCTTGTTGAAGAAAGAATAGTCTACAACATGTATTGGAATGGCGTATTCCACACTCGCGAACCGTAATTCTTGCCTTTGGATCGGATTACAAACATTTCGCTTGTGTGGAATTGGGGCTATTCCAATACTTAGAAGAATATACTATTTCTCTGAAACTGTTTTGGAATCTGAACATTCCACAACCAAAACCTAGGTATGTTGGAAAAAATGACATTACAACACATGATTCAGAATAATTACCTATTCAATATATCGTTTAGTATGATTCCATCATTATTTTTGACGGATTAAAAGCTAATTGTTTGGTTACTGTGGTTACTACTTATCAATTAAGGTATTCATTTCAGACCTCGCATCTGATGTTTCAAAATTCCTGATATTTCTCCTGAATTTTTGGTTCAGGTACTTTTTGTAAGAGAATAATATATTCTAGAACAAGTATTGGAATGACTCTCATACTAAACGAGTGAATAGTTTGTAATCCGAGCCGAAGGTTCGCGAGTGTGAAATATGCATTCCAAACATGTTGTAGACTATACTTTTTCTAACAAGATTTTGCAAATTCACGTAAGAATTCAGATGAAACTTTTGAAGTTTTGAAATGTCAATTGTTAGGAAGTGACTATAGTAACCAAACTAAAAGCTTTCGATTCTTCCAAAATGATGATTCAATGATTCTGAACAGCATTAGAAATTATTCTGGAAGACGTGTTGAACTGTCACTTGTTTCAACAAAATTTTTGGTTATGGAATTTGCAAATTCCAAAACAGTCTTAGAGAAAGAATATTATGCAACATGTTTGGCATGGCGTATTCCATACGCGTGATCAATATTTCTCGCTCGTTTGGAACGAAAGTGATTTCAATATTTGATGTGGAATATACTATTCTATATTAGTGAAATTGTTGGAGCTGCAGATAGCACAGGACTTCAAGTGTACCAAAACTTGGGCAAAGTATTTAAATGCAGACCACTTTTGGTCTCGGCTATAAGTGAGGCAGCAAATTCGTAATGCGAATTATTTTCAAGATCAGGTCCTATTCAATGTGGTGCGTATTTAGAAATTGAATTAACATTTCTCAAAAATGTACTCAATAAAAAAATCTTAGTATATAGCTCTTTAGTAGATTGAAATTACATAGGTGTCAGAAAAATTCTATTTGTTATTTATTTTTATAGAATCGCTTTACGCTAAACGAATGGTTCTTCGCATGGGAGCAAAAATTACTATTCCAATAAAATCTCACCTCTCATATCTCTGGCGATTCAAATGGGTGACATCTGGCATGTCATATTGGAAAGTATATTATCTATATTATTCCTCCAAAACAAGGCAATCTTCGTATATCACTCGCCCAATTGCGCAAGGAGTCTCACTGGATTTTTTTTAATTGCAAAATCCTTGGTGAATAATAGTTATTTATGTATCTTGTGCGCGAAATTATACTTTGGTGCTTGAGAATAAAAGTTTTTTGTCGTCAAGACACAAATCATTCGAAAGCTACAAAGAAATTTTGTGCACGCGTTGCATACAACATTTTTTCTACAGACGTCAAAAAATAAAAAAAAAATATTAAAATCATATCAAAATACAAGAATTAGTGGAATTGTCTTTTTTGACAACGTGCACAAAGTATTTTTTCTACAATCACTATAGAATGATACCCATTCCACACGCTGTGGCGTGCGGAATAGGGGTCATTCCGCACGCTCAGAGGTTCCTAAGAAAGCCGCGTGGGGTCGCGAAAACGCTGTTACAATGTTGTCTTAATTTTATTTTCATTTGACTATCTTATCATTCCTTTTCAAAATGGAGTCAATAATAGTAATTTTATCAGAGTTTGATGAATTGGAATGTGATCAATGAAGCAAATTCTTTCTCAGAAAACGGTATATTTTTGTTATAGATATTTCCGCGGACACCTTTGACTGAAGGAAAAATTACATCCGTCACTCGTGCGGATCGATCATTCCATGCTTTTGTGAATTCTACCACTCGAATTCGTCTCGTGACTGAATAATTCACATTCACTTGGAATGATCTCCATTCCGCACTTGTATCGGAATATACTATTGTGCACGTTGTCAAGATAAAATCAGTGCACGAAATACTTCGTGCCCGTTGTCATGATAAACAACTCCAATGCGACATTTTGCATACAAATATTGATATACAAATGTCATGATTTTTTGACGTTTGTAGAAAAAAATAATTTGTATGTAAAAAGTACAGGTGCCCAAAAATTATGCATTTTTGTCATGGAATGAAATGTGAAACTGTACTTTTTGTACAGGTGGATGGAGAGAATATATTTTCATTCTATTAAGAACAAATAATATTGCTCGTCATGTAATAGCATTATTACTCACTTTGTTATGCTTTCATTTAGTAGCTGGTTTGACCTGTTCAATAAAGTCCTTCCAAGTTTATTCTAAAATGAGAATCTTCAATGTAGTTATCAAACTTCAAGTAAGTTTAGAAAGTTATAATATTATGTGGGGAGAAAATCATTCGTGTCGATTTTCGTCTCAGCAAACCTAAGCGGTTGTGATTCTGAAGGTTGAAACTGCTGGGACTGGGAAAATCACAGTCGCTTGTCATATGAGGATATTACGTTGACGTAGGAAACGCTGTAGATGCCTATCGACAAATTTTGAAAGAGTAGACTCCAACTTTTGTGAACCTGAAGTAGATGAGATTGACAGCTACATCTCACATCACTTTGCAAGAGAATTTGTACTCTACCAAAAGGTTTTATATAAATTCCACCTCATATCTAACAGTTTGGGTGGAGTGGACGGAAAAAGTAAAAATGAAAACTGAGAACAACGCATACATTTTCGATGCAGTCAGAATAGTAATTTATTGTATTAGTGCGGAATGTGATATATTAGTCAGGAATGAAAAAGTTTAGCTACAACGCCTGGAAGGCAAGTAGGTATTTTCCTTATATGACTAACCACATTTCATATGAGTGCAATAAAGCTTTTCATCCAACACTATTTTTAAAACGATTTGGATATTCTCATATGTTGTATAATTTTTCTGACACTGACAAGATATTTGAATGCTATTGGTGAAACAGACATTACAACCCAACTAGCACCAAAGTAATCATAACCGAGACGGAGACCTCGAATGCGTAATTGCTACGTAACTGTCACTAGTTTTTCAACTTTAACGTGTGGATAACTTCATTTTACAAATCTACAATCGCAATCACGTAAAATTTACCACTAATATTTACTTTATAGTTATATTACTTCTATCTGATTCCTTTGGTATTGGGAACGTCGTAGCTACCAGTGGTACCACTTTAAAGCTCCAATAACTTAACAGCAACAACAATCGTAGCAGCGACTATTCAATGCTACTACAATGCAACCTAAAAGTTTCAACTACTTTCAAGTAATTTTGAAAGTTGCCATAACGGTTTGGGAACCTTTAGGATCACTTCAAATTCTTGAAACTTTGAAGTGATATTTATAAGTGTAAGTAACGTGACTGCGACCTGCAAAACTCAAAGTCATTGTGCATGGCTACTACAAAGTTCGTATCACCTCTTAGAATCACCATGAAGAAAGTTTCACCATGTAGTTCCCAAAACATTCATATGCTCTGCATCATTGCTTAGTGTTCCTATAGTTGTATGAGGGCTCGTTGGCTCATAATGGCGCCTGTTATTGGAAGCAGGCATAGAATAAAAAAAAATTGACATTCCACAGGATTTCACGGGAAATTAAATGACTTGAGAGCGAATGGTGTACTGAACGAATATTTTGGTGTTGTGCAATCGTCACCATCAAAAATCAATATTCTCTATGAGTCATATATGCTACGGAAGACGACGTTACTCCCTCGTATGATGATGAAGAACCTAATAATTTTATCACATCCTCAATTTCACTAGTAGATCAGCTAAGAACATAGTAAAATTCTCATAGAAGATCCACCAAAATATTTAAAATTGGATCAAAAATGCACCTTGCCAGAAGCTAGGGCTACATTTGTGCAATTTCATGTCTCTGTTTTCTGAATCTCATGCTCTGTTTCTTTAGAACCTGACAACACTGAGCAGACACAGTGATAGTCACAACTTTGTCGCAACTTGGAAGTGGCACTGCAATACCTTGTAGTAAATAAACTTTAAAGTTCCATACTTTTAGTTCGGTTTCTATAACTATCGCTCAGTCGTAATTACTTTCAAGATGCATTTTTTAGTAATCCTGATTTAAAAGTAATTTCTCCCAAACTTCGCCATTTTTATTAGCAAAATATGCGACGCCATTACTACAAAACGGGAACTTATGCACCACAATGACTAAAAACTTGGGCGAGCTCATAAATTTAGCACTACGTACAACAAATTAATGGATAATAATTAATTATATGCTCTGAATAATAAATGGAGAAAAGTATTTTTTTGCGTTTAGGTGTCATTTTCTTTCACAAAATAGTTATTTGTGTATCAAGGCCGTAAAGTTTATCTTTTTTGCAATCTGTTGTTTGCAATTCAGGTGAGACCAAAAAAGAACTGTAGGCGGAGGTGCACACAACGTTTTCTAGGCGATCATTACGAAATAATTCAAAATCACATCATTTTATCTATTTATTTCTAACACATTGCAATTGTAAATCTTAGTTGCCGTTGATATTGTTTTATTTTATTGTCTTCTATCAAGTTGACATTTATGAAGAATGCGTATTTATTTCTTGAATTGCAAGAACTACAGAAGTTGACGGAAGAATATAATATGTATTTCGGCAAAAATTGTTCATTAAAAAGTTCATCAAGCTGCCCATATAGGTAGGTATGAAGTGTTTATGAAGTATTTTTTGACATATCAGTCCCAAAAAAGTAATATTTGACAGATCTGTCCCAAAAAGTAAAATTTGACAGATCAGTCCCAAAAAGTGAAACTTCACGACCGCAAAAGAGGCCATAAAAGTACCTTTTTTGATACGATCGCCTAAAAAAGTATTTGATAGAAAATATTTTTATTGAAAAATGACAAATTTGAGGGCGCGTGTCAGATTCAGATTTATAATCATTATGTTTAACAGTAGAATTGCATTTGTTTCAATTCTTTGGTCACTCAGATTAGATAACAGTGAATTATCAAAAATGTATTGCGTTCGTATATTCCTTTCATAGAGTATTTCATTTTCTTTCTAAGTTGAACAAATGTTATAGACAGGTTTATATCAGAGTGAAACATGAGAAAGATAAAACTAGTTGCAAGACAAAGCAAGCAGCAAGTTTGGAATAGTGAGAGAAAGGTTCCAAGAAAGTCGCGAAAACTACACAGCAACGACGCTTATACGGAGCCATTACATTTCTGGAACGTAGCCGAATAAGCTCCAGGAACGTGGTTGGAACGTAGCCAGTACCAAAAATTATTCCTCATTTTGGTCGTACTTTCGTAATAGGAACGTTCCTAATACGTGCCTGTGGCTAGTGACGAGACCCATAAAAGCTCCTAATGTAGTTGCTGTCACGTTCCGACGACTATTTGTGCTAGTTGGGAAAGTAGTGACATGGTTTTATAAAGCCTAATGCTTCTACTGACTTCTCGTTAATCTCTCACTGAGTGCTGGATATAATTTATTTCAAAGGTCCATGATTGCAAACTGATTATTAATCGATGTTGAATAAAAGTTTTTTTTATCATCTAAGAAATTCAGTTCATGCTTCTGACGGATTTTCATCCTAAATATTTAGTTACTGCAATCAAGATGTAGAAAAATTATTATCACTAGAGGACAATGATAAGTTTTCAGCTCATATACAGATTTTTCCGGTTTGGATGACCTATCAAACAATTTCAGACATAGAGTCGAGAAATATTTTTGAAATTTTATTTGAAGGATTATCGGATAAGAACAAGTCAAATCTTGGACACTCTGATTCGAACACATCTTCTACACTCTTTCACATGCATAGTCTTATTAGTAGGCTCGTTTTTTTTTCCTTCATCAAGAAACATCTCTCTTGAAGTAAGCAGACAGTCATATTTATCCACCTATACTCAATCTTGCAACACTTAAAGCAGATATATTGCTGCAAACGTCCCTGATGCACTGAAAATCTCCAAATCAGCTTTCCTTTTAATTTTTACTAGTCAATTCTTTTTTTTTCATTACTCGCCATTATACTCTCCAGACATACAACCTGTTTCGCTTGTTTCCGATTCATGACATTCACTATAACTTTTACCCTTGTCAATCATGAAAACTTAATATTTTTCAGCATCTAAATTTAGATTTACATCGTCTATAATCTTTTTAATTTTTCTTCATCTACGTAAAATGACATTTGAATTAATTCACTCATGAAGTAACTTTTCATTGATATACTAGCTGTCATCCGCAGCTCCACTCGCATACGGATTTACTGTTTGAAATGAATGAAGAAATATATAATTACAGCACCCGGACTAACCGCGGACACTGCCTGCGATAGCTCTGTGCTTTCGATATTTTCTGTTGTTTCAGCTGAGCGTTAATCAATTCAATCCTGTTTTATTCCCTCAAATTTTTATTTTAATCTGTTTGGCCGTGAGACAAACTTTCAGACAGACAGACAGACAAGAATTCTAAAAACGGTCATTCAAATTTTTATATTCATTCTGAAATCACTGACAGACACTCCAATCTTATTTACTTATATAGATGTATAGATTTGAGATATTCATTTATTCAAAATGTGATCAAATATGTATGAGTGTTAAATATACTGAAAGTTCATTATATCAGATTGCAGCATCATAGCTTTCCCTGGAACACAGATTTTATTCTGCTTCATGGAAATGTTCGGCAGTCTTTCATTCCGAATGTAGCATTCTGAATATAATTACGAGTAGAATGAAATCAATTTTGTATTCAAATTCAGGGATTGTTTGTATGGTTATTACCATAAGTTTCTCAGCTTATTTACATTTTAGACGATTGAAACATTTGCCTTTGGGTAGCATTTGAAACTTCATTTTTGTCTGATAAAGTCTACATTGTAGTCTTCATTTTCACTGTATGAATTTCGATAATTTCATTCCGTGAATAGATCTATGGTTATATCCCTACTAATTTATGGATTGAAAATTATTTTATCGATTAGTCAAAATATGTATATGGTCAATAATGCAAAAACGGTGAAGTAGGTATGGAAATATAGGAATTCAGTCATTGATATTATCCTTATTTCATAACTCGGTAATATTGCTCTCACCAAGACCACCCTAAGAAGTGGTTCTGATTTATATGATCTGTAATATTAACGAAAATTTCATACAAAATAAAACAAAAAAATATTCACATAAGTATAAACATACGAAGCAGTTCTTAAAGCAAAATAAAATTATTATCGTTGAGGTGGCAAAATCTAATCTCACTGACAATGAGAAAAAAGCATGTATATTAATAAAATGGATACAAGATATCAACACTTACCTACACAGGAATAAATAAAGAGTCAGCAAAAAATTTTCAGAGCGCCTACAACATACTGTTTATTCCCTAAGCAATATATTCATGGAAAAACAAATTTATCATCTGATAATGCGATTCCATTTTAAATTTATGGATTGTTTGAAATACATAAACATAAAAATAACAACTTCCTTCGCCCAATCGTCTTCGGTAACAATTCGCCAATGGATGATTTTCCAAATACTTAGCTATATTGATATCGAAAGAAATAATAATCGGCTGGTAGATATTGGAGAAGATAGTGAAGATCAAGAAAAAATTTAGAACAGTAAACTTCAAATATATTAATGCGTATTGCACATAGAAATTTTTTTTTATCATTTTATTCCAGAAATCAAGCATCAAGATCAGATCTTTTAGAATCGGAAAGTGAAAATAGCTCGTATATTGGAACTACATATGTTGAAAGAGCCATTGCTATCAAAAACTTCTGATACATGTAGCAAAAAACTACAAGAACCTGATACGACTTTGAGAATAGAAGAAATTTACAGACAGTAGAATCGACCAAATCTGGGAATTCTGAAATTTTGGCTTATTGAAACCCTAAATCTAATGCAGTTCATTGCATATTATTTAGAACCCATGCAATTGAAGCAGGAGCTGATCAAGCAGCAAATAATTTTTACAATAAATTTAATTGAACTGGAGGATGAAGAATTGTAATTAGAAGAAGAATTTAATGAATCAAAATTGCAATGCATGGTAATTGATCTAAAAATTAGGAATGATCAGATGAAAGATATTATATTTTTTTATTACTCATGAAGAATTAATCCTATTTTGCGCACGTTTTTCCGGGCGATAAATGGCTCTTTGGTTTTTGAGTGCGCCAAGTATAATTTGCGTGCAAACTTGTCGAATGCAAACCATTTACCGCCCGGAAAAATAAGCGCATGATAGTACTTATCTCGCATTCGTGATAAAAAATAGTATTTGCAATTCGTACGGTGTTGTCAATTGCCCACTTGAGCGAATTTTTCTTCGTTGCCTAGATTATTCGTCTAAAATAGGTATTTGCTCGACCATTCTGAGTGAATATGTTGGAAGTATATTGCTAAATTGATCGAAAAGCAGTGTTTTCTTGAGGATTTGTTGGGTTTCATAATTATACTATTTGTTATATTGGCAAGAAAGATGTTTTTCACTTACGAGGACGAGATTAAGAGGATATATTTCTTAAAAATAATTTTACCAATGTATCTGGTTGGATAGTGCTAACTAGATTCAGACAGTGGCGGCTCGTGACTTTTGTATCTAGGAGGGCACAAGAACGAAAGTCTAGTAAAATGTACAATAAAAGTAATAAAACTAATAAAATTTGCAAAAGATACCCCTTACTAAGCAGAGCCTATGGGCTATGCTTATCGCAATCCCTTCCGCTACCTCTGCCATAATGATCGCTGTATCATCCTTAAGTGGAATATGTGGAGCCCATTTCAACGTATGCTCATGTCATACAGCTCACAGGTTGAATTTAATTGATCACAACGCAAGCAAAGAAGTATAGTAGTTCGTTCTTTATTATTTTCTTGGAAATATTTCGCAAAGCTAGATTATCGAGATATTGGTTCTTGTTATTGAATTTTTTTCTATTTGACAGGGAGGGTGGCGCTCAAGAGCGGGCTTAGACTCTTGCTCTACAGTAAGGCTAGCGTATAAGTTTTATTGAATGTTGATGACGTTACCCTTATGACTCGCTGATTTTACCTCAAAATATTGATTTTCAGATATTGAAATTCGATTGAAAACTGTTTCTAACATAATATAAAGCAATCCAAAATTTGAAACTAAAATTCAGTTGAACATGAATACATACCGTTTCTCATTCTTAATTTAGTTCAATCATGTTGGAAATTAATTTCCTCTTGTTTTGCAATTAAAATAGCAATAATTTCTGTTTGATTAAAATAGTTCATTATCGAAATATCAATTAATGTTCGTAATCAGTGGCGAGGAAGGAGAGAAACAATCAGAAGTTTGTAACTTATGTTGAAACGGCGAATAGTGTTGTTGATTATATAGGTTAAGATATAAGCCAGCTCAATGTTGGGCATTACTGCAAAAGCAAGTTCTAATATTCTATTGTAATAAGTGCATATTGTAGTACCTGTAAACTTAGCTTGTTAATGCTAAGAACAAATGAACTCTATTGTAGTTCAAACCGGAAGCGAGTGGAAACTTTGGATTCCATGGTCATTATTGGATTATATATCTTAATACCTACTACTATAAATATTACTCACTTCAATTCTAAGCAGTAAAGTTTCTATTGTTGTCCTCATAATAAGTAGTTATAGAATGATCGAAAATTATTTACAGTCATGTGGAAAAAATTTTTTTCTTTTTCTATATGTTCATTGCAATTGAATTTTCACACTATATATATTTTTCGATATTCTAATCATAAATCAAAATATTCATGTTTCTATTTTTGAGACAAGTTTTTTTTTCTATTTCTCATAGAATTTGGAATTCTTACTTGTGTTTGATTTTGCCTTTTTTTGGGTATTTTTCTATCATTGTACATTAAATATCTTATAAACTATTGAATATATGAAGAGAACTCTAATTTATCCGATAAATGAAGTAGGAAATGAAACAGCTCGTGAAAACTATACAAAAATTGCACTGTTAGATACAAATTACAAGCAATTCTATTACGCAATCGGCTCATGCAAGAAGCAGAATGAATTCTGAGTGAATATCAAACTGACTACTGGAAAAATAGATGGAAAAGTGACCAAATCTTCATTTCAGAGCAGCTAATAGAAACAGTTAGGTGCACAATTAGTGAGCTCTGCACAATCTGTTTAGATAGATTCTGAGCAAGCTTACGACGCAATATGATAAATTTCGAACAAAATCCTCAAACATTACAATAATTCAGGGAAGACATTGAAGTAGATCAGAATTACACATATGAATAGAGAATGTGAAATATTATCGGATGGGAGCACATTTTTAAGATCTGCAGAGACAGGGCGATCTTTTGTCACTGATTTGGCCCTAGAATTTAATAAGATTCAGACTTTGGTTCTGCTGTCAAACGATACAGAAACATTTGATTTCGAGCATTCAACTAGGAATTATTGAAATCCGAGGTTAAATCGTTTCCAGGCAATTCACCCTACTTTTACTTAGCTTCTGTTCTTGACTTCAAGCCTATAATGGTTAGTAAATAATATATTATTATTGTCACATTGATATTATAACAAATTGGATAAAAACCAGTGATTTTTTTCTGATTAGAATGTTTCCTGGTAAAGTGATTTATTCAGTCTAATCGATGAACTCATCAAATATGAATTCCAATCAGAATTCTTTCGTTTATATTCATTCTACAACAAGACAATAGAGAGAACAAGAATAAATATTTGATAATGACTGCTTGATGCTACTTATTTATTTGTGCTTCAGTTCGTATATTATTTGATTCTTGGAAAGTAAATGTTTGAACAATGATCGCCGAATAGAATATTTCATATCTAATGAGAATGGTGTCGCATCGTTTTTACAATTAAAGAATATTGCTTGCGATTCTTGGAACGACCAATTAATATTCAACGATATACACAGATGCCTTTGAGCATAAAAACCTCTGCATGAAACTGTACAGGATGTATCAAAATAGATGGTTCATTAGACGTTTCTGAGGAACAATACGAAAATTCCTGAAAATTGTAACGCTCATATTGAAGCATAATAATCACTGTTGCGACATTAGAGGTGAGTAGAACTTTGTAAATTTCAGTAGTCCAGTGAAACTGTCATCAAAAATATCTACACTTGGTATCAAGGGTGTTAAAAGGACAATAATGCCTGAGGTCAACAGTGTACTTTCCGAGGGCCTCTGGCCCGAGGTGTGTACGTTGACCGTAGGCATTATTGTCTGTTCAACTCCCGTGTTGCCTTCAATGTTTAATGTCCGACTTTTGTTGTATTTCAATCAAAATTTTTAGCAATGCATGTCCTGTCATTGTGACATCTGTCAGAGAAATTACTCTAGTTACTTGCTGTAACTAGGCAACTTGTTTGTTATTTTTCAAAATAATGCCCTCGGGCATTATTTTGAAACATAATGCCCTCGGGTATTATTTGTTACGTAACTACCCTGAAAACAATGTTATTATGACAACAATAATATACTAGTCGGACATTCAAAAAATTAATGTCATGATTATATATATATGAAAATAGAGTTGAGGGGTCTAGAGTCTCATTCTTGAAGCGTTTTAACTAAAAATTGCAAAGCCTGGATTTAGAACTCTATGATATTATGTTCAATTTGATGAAAACTATTAATCTGTGATTATTTTATACAATTTACAGTTTTGGAGTGTTTTTTCGAATAAGCATTAATCATTATCGTTCAATCTCAATAATAATTATCATAAAGACGAGGTAATTATCTTTTTACTTATTTGTACAAAGTAACAAGGAAGTATTTTGAAACCGACAAAATTCACCTAACGAGATTTTGATAGATATATCCTTTTTGAGCATCCCTGAATCCATTTTGACTACTTTTGGCTTAATGTCGGTACGGATGTTCGTGCGTTCGTACGTGCGTGCGTTCGTGCGTGTGTGCGTAACTCGCAAATCTCAAAAGTGGTTGAACGTATAATGTTGAAATTTTGTATTTAAGACTGATATAGGGTCTAGTTGTGCACCTCGCATTATGATTCCAATCGTCTGTACCGGAAGTGTACTATACTTGAAATTTTTTCGAATTTTTCTAATAAATCCAGAATGATCAACTGTAGGATGTTGAAATTCAGTATTTGAACTGGATGTATCAAAATGGCCATCTGCTATTTTTGTATGAATTGGTCAAGCCAAAGTGCACTTCACTTGAAACTTTTTTTTTTTTAAGCACTTCTCTAACATCTTATTGTAAATCTTGCATTATGATTGCGATCGGCTAAGCGTGAAGTGCACTTTACCCAAGACTTTTTTCTAATTTTCTGCATAAATTTAGAATGATCAGCCGTAGGATACTGGAACTCAGCATTTGGAATTGCTGTAGCATCTAAATGGTCATCTTCAATTTTTGTAACAATCGGCTGAGCCGAAAGTGCACTTTATATGACGGGCTTTTTGAAGTCTCAGACTTGCGGTAATCCGTTTTAACACCAACGTACTTTTGTCAAGTGCGGCTTGTCGGACTCACCACTGGCCCCCAATATTCATGTCGGACAATATTATTTCTCATTTTATAATCAAAAAATCTTTCAATTAGTGTAAACATTAATATGACGGTAATACATTTTCAAGACTTCATGAAATTGACATGTTCAATTAGCGCTCGCTGAAAAACGCCCTCAAATCAAGAATGTTAGAAAAACATCTCACTATGAACATGACATAAGTGGAGTTTGAAACTTATACTGATGGCAAATATGTTTTTAACTCACTTCTTTCATATCAACATGAAGAGTTGTATTGAATCAGATAAAATTAGTCCAATTTGATCTATTTTAAGTCCTCGATAGATGAAGAACCTGATATTAGCTTGTTGATCTAGTATCTTCAATATTTGGATAAAACGCATAAGAAATAGGTGAAATTTAGTATTGGATATAAGTAGAATATTTCATAGTTCTATACTATTTTTGCGCTTTTTATGGCAGATACACATATTGTCTATGTGGAATTCATTGTTCAACCTAATATTTGCGATTATAAATAAAACTTCCGGCTGCAAGCACGACTTAGCTATCTAATTATTTATCCGACATTTCTAGAACAATTTTTAAAGACGCTACGGCGTTTTGGAAACGCCGAATTGTTAAATGCTCTCATGACTTTGGTGGAAGTACGAAACGTCTAATTACTGTTGGGTCTCTCTTCCCAATAGCTGCAGTAAGCGCAGCTATTAATATTCTTACTGTAATTTTTAAAATGCTGCGACTATTTTGTTGCGAAGCACTGTCAGTGCTAACAATTAACTACTGTTTGAAGTTTCGCGAGACTCCACATGTCGAGCTTGGTCAGAGCGGACGAAGCCCACCTGTTTATTTTAGTGCGAAGCACCGCCGGTTGAAAACAAAACCACTGTCTTAGTGCCACTGACAAAGCTTCATTTTACTAGTGAGCTTGAGTGAAGCTACTTGAGGCTTCGTGGCGGAACTCGGATGAGTCCTTGATCCCTTGAATGAGATGTTGTGGAAGAATTCGGATATAGGATTATAGCTGCCTGAGGTTTCGTGGAGGAATTTGGATGTGTCCAGATAATCAATAATTTCAGGAAATTTTGACCATTTACCGACTGGCGATTGCTTATCGCAGGCTAATGAACGTGTTGCTTCGAGTCATAACAGTATCGTGATGTCATGCTGTTGAAATGCTATTCCGACAATTTTCGAAGTCATTTTTAGCGAAAAATTATTTTTTCCAATTGTATTGTTGTTTTTAGTCACTAATCTCCATAAGAAAAGTGATTTCACACTGATTTTTGACATCATGTCCTAACCCTATTGTCCAAAATCAATATCATATTTGTCTCTATATCTCCTTGAAAAAAAAAGAACTACAGAAATTCGAATGTAAATTGAGTAGATGCTGAGTTTTATTGATGCAAGTAACTCTAATGCTGGGGCCACACTTACGTATAACGCCATTAATTAAGGCGTTATTCAATAATGAACACATTGTCAATGACAATATATCAATTGTCACATAACGCCTTACTTAACGGCATTAGACATTAGTGTGGTCCCAGCATAACCAATAATATCTCCTAATTCATGATATCTCTAATGCAGGGGCCACACTTATGTCTAATGCCGTTAAGTAAGGCGTTATGTGACAATTGACATATTGTCATTGACAATGTGTTCATTATTGAATAACGCCTTAATTAATGACATTAGACGTAAATGTGGCCCCAGCATAACAGTATTTTTTTCCAGTAAATTAAAATATATTCATTCTGTTCACGAATATCTAATTTACGGTTAATTGAATTTTGATGCCCAATCATTTCAGAATCAGCTCACAAGTTCATTAGCTTTTAATTCTTTTGTGGGTATTCAAATGATTCGCCAAATAAGAATACCATTGTTTCGTTTGTTTCTGATTCAAAAAAAGGATATCTCATGAAAGCAGGAGGAAATTCCATTAAATAATTACCATTCAAAAAAGTTATTACTCTATTCCCTACGGTATATTGGCTTAATGAACGTATATGATGTTTATATCCGCACCATGTACAGATACGAGATTTATTAGTTGTAGGTAGATCTTGGGTCCAATTCTAAACTATCACTGAAGTAAAAAAGAGTGAAAATTTTAGCTAAATGTCACTTGTCTTATGCAGGGGCCACACTTATGTCTAATGCCGTTAAGTGAGGCGTTATGTGACAATTGACATATTGTAATTGACAATGTGTTCATGATTGAATAACGCCATAATTAATGACATTATACGTAAGTGTGGTCCCAGCATTATTCTTAACGACAAAAACGTGATACTTGGTGATGAAATAACTCAGTTTTTTCGTCTGGTATTTTACTAGTGAAATCAGTGAGAATACAGTGAAAACAGTGTGACAGAAATTTATATATTATAAAAAATGACGAATATTTAGATGTTTTACTCATTGAAGCTGTAAAAGATGAAAGAAATGAAGTACCTAGATATATTCGTCCAAGATTTAACGCTTTTCGTTCAAGTGAAACAGGTTTCATCAAATTACTTAGATTAAATATGGAGCTGACAACATTATTATATGATCAAATGAGGAAACAATGCTTCCTCCAGGAAAAAAGATGGGCGTTAAACGTAGAGACGAAGGTGATGATTGCTCTAAGATTTTTTGCTACAGGAAGATACCAAAATGACGTTGAAAAATAACATCAATTTGGCTGTCAAAGTACTATCACCAGATGTGTTAAAGAAATGTCGGAAATTGTCAGTAATGTCTTAATTCCGGAATGGATGAAGCCTCCTACTTCTGAATGAAAATATATACATACTTTTCCCCATTCTTTTCCGGAGTTATTTGCACCTCCACATGCATTACATGTTTTTCTCAAGTGATGGTTGTGCCACTATTCAAATTTGGGTTTTCTCAAATGATTGAAATTTATTTGCATTTCTGTTCATTCGGAACTTATGCTTCTCGTTGTGGTTGGGATGCCATAATTTATAATAATAATAGAGAATGATCCCTGTTAATTGATAATGTCAATAGCTTGTATTTAAATCTTGTGTCATTCACAGCTAAGGTTGCCAACATACAGTAAAAAAACTGTCATATATTCTCATACATTGAATTTCATATCACCTTGCAGTTGAGAATACTATTTACAGGGAGTAGGTGATATGATAAAATTTTTCACTAATATGATATGAGATGAAATGATATATTGAGAATCGGGGTCCTTTTCACACACGACATGATAAATTGATGTTGTATACAATAATTTTGTTCAGTGAAATGTGGTGAACGCAAAACAGATAAAAACAAATAATTTCTACACACTCTAGTCAGATATCACAGAGCGTGTAATTATTTACTGAGACATCGTGAAAACATCAAATCTTGTAGTTTGTAGGACAAACATATAAAACTCATTTCTTTATTGAGTGTACATTATGAAACTTGTTTGGGTATCGTAGAGTACCTCTTTGGCTACGTTGCTAGATAACCCAACTGTCATTTTGATATGTCAAAATAGAATATATTTTCAAGAAAATTCAGATTCATATTTATTTATTTCTAAAAAATGCCAATCAATATTCAAACTAATAAATTTTGAAAAAGTATTTTTGATTTACACAAATTACTTATCTCAGTCCCAGTGTAACCAAAAGTCAAATAAAAAATTTAATATTTTTTATCGATGTCTTAAAAATAGAGAATTTATCTTTTTCTGACATATATGGACCCAAATATAAAGTCAACTGTGAAAAACTGTGATAATTAAAAAATTTGTTGAGACTTTAAGAAAAGATTGTATTTATTGTGGCTCTGCTAAACCTACTTTGATCCGTCGACAGAAAAAAGTCTAAATTAGCGCGAGCTGAGTTAATTCGGGGTATTCATATAAAATAGATTTAAGACATAATGGATAGTATTGACTAGGAATTTTAATAAAACTTATCACATGAATAACTTTGCTTTTGGATTTCTTATATCATTCCTCTTCCAAAATATTTCATATAATTTTGATTGAAATTTACTTCACGAGCAGAATATTCAGTGAACGTACATAAGAATACGCCGCAATAATAACCGTTCCTTTGTTACCGTCAGAAAAATCGTGCGTGCTATTGTACACTGTCAATAATCTATTTTTTAGTGTTGCGTCGGCCTTACAAAATAGGGTATTTTGTTTTTCCCAATTGCTTGTTACAATAAAACTTTTCCATATAACAAAAAATGTTGGACTGGATCCAGGTACAATCCATATTTTAAATACAGATGTGTTCTCGATTAGCCCCCGAAGGATGTCCGATTGGATTTCAATGGGCCTCCGATGGGTTACCAATGGACTTCCGATCCCCATTTGGTCTCTCATAGATTCATATATAGCTTTATTGATAGAAAATATGAACTCAAAAAGTGATAAAAATATGATTGAAGGCCAATTACTCCACTTATGCTCGGTTTTATAAAGGGCAGAGTAATTTGCTTCTCAGAAAAAATAAAATTTACTCTATTAGACAACAGTCGATTATTTGACAGTAATGATTCTGATGTCATAAGAAAACTCTAATCGATTAGAATTTGTTAAATATTATAAATGAATTCTAGAAGTAAATTGGTCTTTTATAAAACCGACCATTATAAGAGCTCGGTTGAGAAATTACGTCTCATAAAGTATTACCTCCAAAGTGCAATCTACAAGATAGACCAGTTAGTTTCCGGTCTTAGTATGTCACAGAATAATAGTCGTGTATACAAGGGTAAACTGTCAAAAACCAGTTTCTCGGGAGTAGCGAGTATATAGAGGATTGGATCCAAAAAGCAATTTCACATCAAGCCAGATTTTTCTATCGCTTGTAACAAAAAAGTTTTCCATATGACAGAACATCTTAGACTGAATTCATATACTATCCATATTTTATATAAATACAAAAATTGAATTATTTGAATTGAACTAAAGATATCTGTCAGATTTCATTGCAGTCATCAATTGTAATGTTAATTTATATTTCATATGACAGTCACCATATAACGGCCGGTTTCATATAAGAGGAACTAAATTTATTCTGTTTAACAAGCTCTGATCAGTTTTAGTTTCTTCACAACTGCAGATGTATTATAGCTGTAGCTATTATAATAGTATTGGATATTTTTATCCTGAGCAATAACTTTAAAAACTTCTTTTCTAGCAACCATAACTTCATTCGTTTTAAATTCCAAATGAAAGTGTGTAGAGAAGTGTCGTATCTCTTTTGGATTTGTTGGATCTGATTAGTGAAGAAATCAACAAGAAATTTTCTTATATATAACATCCAACATCAGGTTACCGGAAATAGCCATGCAAAAATGAAATGTAAAATTGGATAAAGTAGATTTGTAACAATATTATTGATATAAGTTGGTGAAAGAATGCTATACGACATTTTAAGTGACTACCAAATATTCATATTAAAATAAGATATGGAGACAATGAAAATAATATGACATAGTTTCAATTCTTCGAGCAGATATAATCTGACGAGTAATCCATAATTTAGACTTATCCAGCAAGAAATCATGATTAAATAAATTTGAAAAATTTCAATCTGGTAAAATGAACGGTAGTATTTGCATTCTGTTGATCCAGAAGTCAACGCTTGACTAGAATCTAACTCTCGTTTGAATGTTAAACAGGAAGATATAATTTGATTTCGAACAGTTAACTTAAGGCTGGTGGAGTTTGAGATTAATCTGTTTCCATGAAATCAATCCTGTGAGGCAAGTGAACTATTGCTCCATAGGTGATACGTATATCTGGAATATTGAGAGGGGTACACATTTCAAATACATATTTTCGAATGAAACACCCCATCTAGTAGACAGACTATCGAAATTAACCCGATCTTGAATTTACGAGATTTTACTATAGTCTGAAATCTCAAAAGTAAATTCTAGCGGGAATACAGTTTTAAATTGGAAGATATGGAGATAGAAAACCCATGCATGGATTTTCTGGATAAATACCGACATAACATACACTCGATAAAATTGACTACAGTTGATAAAACATTGTCCCTGATCCAATATTTTTGATACAGGCTCTACAGATAATTCAAAATAATAGATTCACAATATTTTTATCAGGCTTTCACGTTTACCTGTCACGAGTGCTCTGAAAACAAATATTTTTAATCTAAATATTTTGTTGATAGTTACAAAAACATAGAGATAAAAGTTCTATATTCGCTCTGATTACATTATTAGTTTTATAATCAAGGATTATTTTGAAAATATGGAGTATATATTATAAAATTTAAAATACTGAATTTAAATACCCTACAGCTAACCATTTTGGATTGATGCAAAAAACTCAAGAAAAGGTTTAAGTAAAGTGCACTTCCGTCACGGACGATTGCATCCATAATAGAAGGTGCACAACTAGACCCTAAGCCAGTCTTAAATTCAAAACTTCAAGCATTATATGTTCAACGGGCTTAGAGACAGATAATCCCGTCAAATCTTATCTGCTTGAGAATGTCATTGCTTTGATAGATCATTCTGTATAACAAATTATATCTCAGAATATATAATCTTTTTAAAATTTTTAAACAAGAATTATTCGAATCAGAACTATTTTTATACACAAGAATTCATTCTATCGCAGCAAAAATTGATGGAAAGTAAATATTTATAGTGCTATTAATATTCTCAAGAAAATATTTATATTACGCAGTGCTGTCTGGAATATAAGTAGATAGAACTTACACTCATAAGACAAATTGAATGGTGATTTTATTCATTGTACTCGTAATTAGCTCAAGTATAAATAGTTCAATTGCTTTTTAGGTCCAATTACAATAAATATTTGGGAAGATTATTAATTTTCACACATTTCTGAATAAATGTACAAGATTAATCAGATACTCTGTTGGTGGGCTGCATGATAGATATTTAAGATATAAGTGTAAAAAGCTATTATTTAATGCACAAGCGGCTTGGTTGAAAACAGTAGCGTACCCAGGGGAGGAGCGATAGGGGCGATCGTCCCCCCTAGACCCGGAGCTTATTCAATCAAATTAAATACGGGAATATAAGTATTTAACATTTTACAAAAACTATCAAATTTCTTTACATTTTAGCCGGTAGAAAATATTTTTTGATTATGCTGTACTGAACTATACAGTATTAAATTATGTGTTGGAATTAAGTTCTTAAGCCCGTATGACACACTCAAATTTTTTGTACATTTTTCAGTTCTATGTTTTGATTGTGAAGAAATTGACTGTTGCAAACAGATCAAAATGTTCAATGACTTACTCAATTTTTCGTTCAATGAAATAATAAAACTCGCCCTATGGTAGTCAGATAAGAAAGAAATGAATGGAGCAGAAAGTGGCTACAACGTAGAGAAGCGAACAATGGTATTTTTACAAAGTTAACTGAAGAATTGTTGATATAAATTCGTTCAGAAATTATCTAAGATTACTGAATGAATGTTTCCAGAATGTTTCGTGAATTTTTCATAATTAAATTGGTAGCTGCAAATGCGAGAATTAGAACTAGGATATAAATTTCCTCCACATAACCTTTTTTTGACATTAAATGTTTGACAGCTACAGCTTGTCGGTATGATTCTCAGAAAGTAAAATTAAAATACGCATGCGCCTGCAACAAAAAATTGAGATACGTTGCATACAGGATTTCTTGATTTCAATGATTTAGTTTATAAAAGAATACAGGAAAATTGATTACAAAACATTGACATAGAAATTGTACGAAAAAAATACGGGCTTTAGAAACTTGATTTTTTTCCTTGATACAGTAACACTTGCGCAAGAAAACTGTAGCCAATAGTGGAAGCACGCAATTATTTCACTGTTATTCTATTGGCAACTGAAATTACCGTTGGTGGCAGCACTGTGCTTACAAAATGGTGGATCAAAAGTGGATTATGGCAAGTTTGTAATCTGTTTACAATATAAATACGTTGATATTCAGCAAAGAAATATTTATATCATATTGAATGATTCGATTCAATTTCAATTGTGTGAGAAAGTATTGGCTTTCTTCTTTTATAACATTAAGTTTTTTTCTTTTGAAATCTTTTTATTTATATATGAACTTTAGTTGTAACTGAAAGACTGAATGAGGTTATGAAATTCATAGCTTCAAAGAAAATAATATTGCAAGGAAGTATTTATGACATTTTTGTATTGTACATTTCAGCTTTCCCTGTGCGAATTTTTCTAATCCGCATAGCTTGTTTATGAACTGGATCGTAGTCTCCAAATTTACTTACTGCCGACACTTTCCTTCTCCCTTTTTAAGAAATTCATGGAAACTCAAATCAACAATTCAACTAAATTTGGAATGACATCTATAAACACAACAATTTTCAACACTTCTTCGTTTAAATTCCATATTTTGAAGGATACAATCTTGAGAAAGACTAATTTCAGTATAGCAATGAGGATATGTAATTTAACAATAAAGTTGAAAGCTAAGTATTCTTCACTGAATTAATTGCAACAAATCCAATATGAACTATTGTGGTATAAAATTTTATATAAATAAACCAAAAAAGCCATTAAATATTGCTAACAAAGCCATTAACATAACATATGATCATATAGAAATTAAGGTTAAATCCGCTTTACAATATAGAGTAAGTTTATATCGAAGATCTAAATCGGATTTATTCTAAATCGGATTTAATTAAATTTTAAATTTAGATTGTTCACATCGACCAATTTATGAACCGATTTAGTTCTGTCGGATAAAATTAGATTTATTTATTTATTACTGGTACCATAGAAATATAATCATAACATCAAAATTCTTCTATTTTGGGTTCATTCTTTAAATATTTGATTCCCTCGTGTCATTTTTCCATCCAGAAAACTCATAATTTTCCTCTCTTAAAATCATTTTAGAAAGTATTCAGTTACTTTGGTAGTCCAAGGAACACCTAGACTTATTTCTACAACCTCAAATTACTATTTAGATGACTGAACTGAACAAACCAACGTCTGTCAGGTGAAACAAATAATTTGCATTATTTTGTTTCAGTACCTACTATTAAGTTTTTCATTCAATCGCTGTTTATTTCGGTAGAGTAAACCGGATTTATGAACAAATCTTGTTCATAAAGTCGATCAGGAATCCGATTTTAAATCTAATTCAGACCGTTTACATCCTTTTTATGAATCAGATTTATAAACCTAAATCCAGTTAAATCCGATTTAGGTCCTCGATATAAACTTACTCATAGTTCCGCTTATAACCGCTAGGTGGCTACGGGTTAATTTCAGTTACCAATAATAAGGGAATTGCTTACTCAATACTAGCACTATACTATACGAGAATAGGCCGATGTATCAATTACATCCTAATTCTGATGAATCTGAATAATTTAATAAATAATTCAAAATTAATACATAGGTTTTTTTGATTCAAGTTATGTATACTTATTCATATTTTTTGGAGTTTCGTTTTTCGTCGAACCGTCAAAAATATAAATAAATATACAGCATTCAAACCGAAAAAATCTATTTATTGTGATTCAATTCTGAAAAACATGTATAGATAATTTAAAACTATTTTCATTGTTCTACTTGAATTGTAGATTTTTATTTCAAAATTGGAAATATTACTTCAATTATCAAATACGGTAAATCTGATAAACATGATTTAATTAGAAATAAAGCATATATTTCCATTTCCTATTTATTTATTTTTTTATAATTTTTCGTCTTTCCGCATCCCCCTAGCTGAGAATTCTGGGTACGCCACTGGTTAAAAATATGAGCATTGCGAATGTATTGAAAACTCCGTAAGTGCTTTAGAGACTTTTCACACGTGTCTCACAATTTTTCACTTTTGATCGTCCTAATTCTCGTGAAACAGTCAATTACTATGCTGTCTATAGGGTAAACCCATTATTATGTATTAAATTGTTTTTATTGTAATTGACAAAATTTTTTTTTCGAAATTTGAATTGAATATCAAGTTTAAAATGTCCAGAAGTGATTCTCGTGTTGTAGATGAGTTTCAAATACTGATAATTAGAGATGAAGGAGTATATCACTAAAATGCTGCACTAAAAGTGTTCAGTAGAACTTTTATTGCACCGTTTTTCATAACAGGCTATTTTTTATAATGAAAATTATGTAAAAAATTGTCACTTCCTATATGATTGTTGATAAAGACATGTTATACTCATACTAGCCATAGTATGTACGTATCCAATATTTCGTTTTCTCCTGCACTTTTAATCTGCCAAGTATTGTTATCCATCTTATGAAAATAGTGTGTGTCTGTCTGAAACTCATACAAATCTATGATTTTCCACCTATCACCGCCAAATTTTGCAAAAATATCCTCTGTTAGCTAACGCTTCTCATCATTCTCATGCGTGCTTTATTTATTAAAAATAGAAAAACCTATGAATGCCCAAAACGAAAGAGAAAAAATTAAAATTGAAAGGATCTGTGTCCTACAAGAATTTATATCTAAGAATCGGTTTTTAAAACACGTGTATACAGTTGCTCCCTTCTCTAAAATGCTAGTTTCAAAAAACGACTTTTAGATATGAAATCTTGTGGGACACACGTCTCTTCAATTTTAATTTTTAATTTAAATGTTTCACAGCATTTTCATAAATTTCTCAAAGCGAACATTCGTCGAAAACAGTTTATCGAGTTTCTATGATCCTATTGATTATTCAAATTGTCAAGCGGCTATCACCAAATGAAATATTATTATTAGTAGTAATTATTAATACCATCGTAAGAAAAATACCTTTGCAAAATGATTATTTTGCAACTCTGTGTGAATATATGAATCTTATAGATTTGTAAATCTGTAAATTATTCACAAGAACGCAATGAACTTGATATCCTCATGAACAAATTTATTCTCATCAACAAAAGTAGTTGAGTTTTTAACAGTTTTCAATTGTTTTACGCCTATTGCCAAAGTGAAGCGTGTTGAATTTCACATCTATGAAGTGATATGTCGATCTTTCTGTTATATTTATATGGTGAACATAAAATTAAATAAAATACCATATTGGGTTTATAAATAATAGACTGAATAGCTTCTTTCTACATTTTCTTTTTTCGGGTAGAGTTATGAAGCAAAAGATGAGAAATGTGAAAATCAATTGGGTACAACAACTTATGTATAATAATATATTGTATTATTGTATATCATTAAATTCTCACTTTCAAATATCTGTAATAATAGAAATATACTTTAATCGTCAATAAATTCAACGAATATCATTATTTAAAATATGACAGCATGACATAATTTATCAGCCGACAATATACTGACATTTCTGTTTGAAATTGGTACGATACCGTGATAAATCAATTTTCTATATTTTAATCTCACATATCAATTTGTTTTGACAGGTTTACTTATATAGCAATCGATGTGGAATAATAATTTATGCCACAAATAAGCATTAAGACATGAAGACAAGGTTTGCCAATTCACGAAAATTGTTGTTTGAATATCATGATGTTCTCTACACATGTGTTGAATACTTGTTCAAGAAAGCTGAGAGCTGAATGAATTAATTCGTTCTGAAATTGGTGAATGTTATTATTATATACAATGTGAACAATATGGCGCCTGTATGATAATTTGTGTCGTATATACAAATGCCAATACAATTAAATGTACTGGAATTCTCCAAATTCGAATTATGATTTCCAAGAAGTGAAATATTGAAGTGTATATAACTGTATAAGATGCCGTAAGATAGGTCTTGATGTGTTTCTGGAGTCGTGAAAAATGTATCTTCTCCCTCTAAATTTTCAACTATATGGTGGAAAACTATGGAAGAAATTTAAGTGCTAGAACCTCCGATGAAAGTTTGGATAAGATATGTCGCGTGGCTTTCGAGATATGACCGCAAAGATTACTGTTTTTCACAATGTCTTTGAGGAATACTATGGAACGGTAAACTTCCTTTTCTACTACGGAACCCTTCACTGTGTATGCTTTGACAAGCACTTGGCCGATTTATCACACTTTTAAGCACAGTGCCCAAAAGAGAGATACTCAAATATAGTTTCTTGTAAATCAAATATTTAATCCTTCCTTTTAATATTTCCAGTTTGAATATCACGATTTTTTCAGAGTACTTTTTTTCTACAGTTAAATCAAGAGTTCAAATAAATCATCACCTCGGGACACATCTTACCTAAATTGTCTCAAATGCAGTCAACAAAACTTTCGCAAAATTTCCTGGTGAAAATCTCTTTCAATTTATGAAAAGTGTAGGAAATCTGAAAGAAAATTGAGAGCGAGAACAGTTGTCTTTCCCCTATTTCTTAGACGGAAAGCATTTCTGGATGACGTCAGCTTTTTATTATGTTTACAGGGTGTGTATCTGTGTGTGTGTGTGTATGGGTGTGTTCGTTCTTTATCTCAGGTGGATGTATAATCGGAGGTAATTTACTAAGAAAACAAATTAATTGCGAGAAAATATATGTTTACTGGATTATAATTAGCGATTCTGAAACGTAGCATTACCATGAATTGTTGAGCATAGTCAGGAAGAACGGAATAAAATTCCATGCTGTAGTGATCGTTGGAAACTGATTAATTCCAATAATTATAATTTTTCTGTCTTATATAAATGAACACATCAATCTTTAAATAAATAGATACAAGCCAAATAAGCTCAGCTCAAGATATTTTGTAATTAAGAGCTCAAAGTTAGTGGATTTTTCTATATTCTATTGCTGTCTTACACTTCTTAATTCTTTATACTGAAAGCTTTTTCTAGAAGATCAAACTTTTCGAAGTTTTGCTGCTACAATGGTTCGAGATTATTGTTTTCATTCCGCTATCTTGAGAAATATGAGCAGAAAGCCTCATGATGGGATTTGGTCTGTCATATGATAAAATTTGAAGAATTGAAGAGCTTGTTTGTCAAATGATAACTATCACAAAAAAAAGCATATTCTAGAGCTACCTCTGAACTTGGAGACTTACAGATCGCAATTATGCAAGAAGTGAATGCTTATGCATTTCAACATTCCTTTACTTTCACGATAAACTCATTTTTCAGCATTTCAACATCTACTATCAATCCATTTGATAGGTTGTTTGTTATGTCTGAATGTCAAAAGCTTTGCGCTAATTAAGTCTGTGCTTATATTTCTCAAGATATGGAAGTTGAGTATCGTGAAACAATATTCTTTTTATTACTCATGCGGGATGAGTATTACTTTGCGCACGTTTTTCCGAGCGGTTAATAGCTCTTTGCTTTTTGAGTGTGCCAAGTATAATTTGAGTGCGACGAGTAAACTTGTCGCACGCAAATCATTTACCACCCGAAGAAACAAACGCAAAATAATATTCATCCCGCATTCATAATAAAAAATAGTATCTGCAACTCGTGCAATGTTATCAATTGCCCAACTTCGCTCTCGTGGGCAATCAACAACTTATCGCACTTGTTACACAATATACTATTAGGCAACACTTGTTCAACTGACAAGCATCATGACAGTTGGGTCTATACATTTATTGCATAAATCACTATTGTCTATTCTAAGGACCCTCTAATATTAACATTCAAATAATTTGCCTGTAGTTAGTCCACGGATGAATTTAGCTACATATTCTTGTGAACTCTGATTTTTTCCGAAAAATAAGTCATTCTCCATAAACTTTTTTGTTTGCTCTATAAATACGATTCTTGTTGAGAGAATTTGACTTTGTGGTACAGGATGAGCCGAGTAATTAAAATAATACTACGTAGGATCAATATTCATATAATTTGTAACATATTTCGTTTTTAGATACTCTGACGGTTAACACTGTGGATAGTTTCAGAGTATGCGAATGTTCTGATGAGTACTACCGTGTGTAGTTTGCTTATGTTATATTTTATTTTCAGAATACATGAGATCTACACTCTGAGACAGGCGGCCCCTGTACATCAATTTAGATGAATATTGTGTCATTGTAATGTTAAATTGGAATTTAATACAATTGTTATATTGAATTATGCTGTGTTTGGTTTATTATTCAATGATAATAATGATGATAATAAATTTATTTGCAATTAGGAGTAATGTTCCTATTCAAATTTTGGCAGCCACATGAATTTTAATATCCTCGCTCATTACTACTTCCAATCTTATAGTATTAGTTTTCTTGTTAACATATTAAACTCCATAATAAACAATATATCTTCTTTGGATATAAGGGCCGTTTGACACACTGGATTAAATGCTGCATTTTCAGTCTCCATTTTGATGCAAGAAAATGGGCCTTGTCATACACAAAATTGTGTGTAGTGCATTCTAATTTGATATATGACACAGTCATTTTCTTTTACTTATATGGATTTGAATGTACCGTGTCAAACGGCTCTAATATGATTCAATCAGCAAATATTTTTTATGTACGAATAATAATAAATAGGAAAAAAATGAAATGATGAGGTACTATTATGTTACTGGTAGAACAGCTTGAACAATTGTTTATAGGTACATACTGTTAACTTTAATAATATCAAAATAATTGGAAAATATGCTAACTTGCGAAAGTGAAGCTATGAACTTTGTGGTTTTCAAAAATATATAAAGTAACATAAATTATTTTTCTCGTGACAACTACAAATAATACAGTCTTCGGTGGATGCAAGTTCATATTTAATGCTTTTATAGTTAATTTGAAGGCCTGGGTCTCTTCCTATTCTATTTTGCCGAATTACTTGTTTTTTAATCACAGAAACATCTAAAAAAAAGTTACCAAAAATATTTATTCACAATTGCCTTCAGTATCTGGATGGCCCAGTTTTCAAGAAAAAAATTATGATATTCGAATTCAATTGGTCAAAATACATAAGAAAACCATTATTTGGTCCATCGAAGTCAAAATTTTACGAACAGGCAATTCAGCGTCTAAACTATAACGCAACGTTCTTTATCGCATTCATACAGCACTAAGAAAAATAAATCCATTATCAGTGCATTCAATTAAATTGAAAATCATCTATCGTTGACCTATAACTGGAAACGGGACAATTCTATGTCTTGAAATTTTCCTCAGGAACACCGGGACAGAGTATCAAAAAAAGGATAGTCCCGCTCAAAACAGAACGTATGGTCACGTTGCGCCGATAGCCAGTCGATATCACTTTGGATTAGACTAGTTTCAAGAGAGTCAGTTATATTTTTAACTTCACTTTCTAAGCTGTATTTGTTATATAAGCAGATATTTCGAAAACTACCAGTTGCAATTCACCATATTATTTGATAAATTGCTATCCAACGTCGCTAATCTGTTGTATTTCCGGGAATCATCAGACATACTTGAAATTGATGCACGTAAACGCATTGAAATTCTGGACACTACTTCTGCTGCGAAATTGACTCCACTTGTTTCTAGTTTAATATGATAATTGGGTGTGGAAACTGCTAAACGAAGAGTACTTTTCAAGTACTAAGTTTGTGTTTTTTCTTCAATATCCCTACGGCTAGAACAGCAGATTCTTGCCTTTACAAAGCAATCGCATTTACAATCAATGTAAGATACATAATCTCCACGCGCCAACCTTCTAATTCACTTTTCAAAAGCAAATTTATAGTATATAACCTTTTATGAGTTGATTTATTAAAATTTTCATTCGCAGCTGCGTAAAACTTCTCCGGAGAAGAGAGCTGTGTACCTGAGTAATTGTATGTAGTTACAGTTTGAATAGTCGCGTTACTAAAAGTTATAGAACCGGTAATTTTTTCTGGTCTCCCTTTATTAAAATCAGGTATTTTAGTTTCAAAAACATTCAACTTCAAGCAGTTGAGTCTGCAGTAGATATCGAACTATTTTAGCTTTTTACTTAAGTCAACAGGTGAGTCGCATAAAATACTTATCTGAATCGTCAGCATAAGCCAAATAAGGACATCGTTACGGCCACCTGTATTCATACCTTCAACACCAGCCTCATTGAAAGAATCCTAAATATCATTTATAAATAGAGCAAATGAAAGTTAAGAAAGAATATCACCATGTAGAGCTTCCTGGGTGATTTGAATTGGGTTAGAAATAAACTAAGACCCAGTATTTCAAACCTTGGTTCACAGATAACGTATCTTGATTCCTATAGTAATAATCGTTAGAACAATTGTTACTAGGATGATTGAATTACGCTTCAGATGAACGAAAGACTGAAATCAGATCCATATTCACTTTGATATGTATTGTAGCGCTGTTATATATATTTCATTTGATTTATTACTACTTTAGTGTTGAACCATGAACAAAGAAATCAAAAATATAGCGTTGAAAAATCAGAATATTTTGAATAGGAATATTTTAAAATCCAATTTTCTTAACGTAAACTGTATTTATATCACAAGCAAAACAATGACCCAGATTTATCTTGGAGAAGTTGGAACTAAGATTTTATGAAATAATAATTTGATTCCTTTGTTATAATCTAACAATTATTATTTTGGTTATGGCTAGAAACAAAACAAATGGCAAACAAGTGCATTTCTGTAAACGTGAAACATAAGTGTGTTTCATTACGCAACTGTCAAAACTAAATTCAATTGACAGCGATTCAAATTTCGCGCGAAGAGTTATTTTAATCAAGGTATCAAGGGTGTTGAAAGGACAATAATGCCTGAGGTCAACAGTGTACTTTCTGAGGGCCTCCGGTACGAGGTGTGTCCTTTTAACTCCCGTGGTGCCTTCAATGTTTTATGTCCGACTAATGTACTATTTCGGAATTTCTTTTTAGCAATGTATGTCCTGTAATTGTGATTTCTGTCAGTCACTTGCTCTAACTAGGGAACGTAATATACTTTTGTTTGTTATTCTCTACAATAATGCCCTCAAGTATTGTTTGTCACGTAATTACCCTGAAATCTGTATTATTATGACAATAATTATTAACTATTCGAACGAGCCACTAATCAACCAACTTCAATTTCTGTTTAATTAGCCACAATACGCTGAAAAAATCGAAGAAATTATTAATGTCGATAAATGTTTCCATTTTATAGGTAAGTGAAATACAATCATAATATTTATTCTTTGTGAATAATAATAACACAGTTGTTACAGTTGCTTATATCAACATAAAGTAAGACTTTTGTACTATCTAAGTAAGCATTGATTTCTTTCCTATTTATATTGATAACATTACTATTGTCAACAATAATTCCTGGGGTTTCAGAAGTACCAGCAGCAGATTGATAACTTGATTGATTGTCACTGCTAGGAATTTGATTGGAAATTGTTTTAGAGCAAATTTTTGATGTATCTTTCAGCCACAGTACTGGATTTCCAGTCACCATGTTTATTCCATTATATCTGCCCCATTATCTGTCCATAATGTAGCTGAAGTTCGCCTGAATTAGTGGCCTATATATTTTTTTGGATCGCATGATTTCGAAAATTCTGCAATTCTCTCAGAAACTTTACCAATGGAATTTATTCCCACAGGTTTAACTGTACAAATCTATATGTTGGAAAAAAGCGACGATGTCCCACATTTTGAATTCGAAGAGCAAGATATTTGCGATATATTTCCAAGAAATTTACGCCATTCAAAGAAACAGAAGTCATTGTCAATTGTCTATGCTTCTTAGTCTTAATTTCAGGAATATTTACAATTATAAACGTTTTCTAATCCTCGGTGTGATCAAAAACCATATTTGTCAACTGTATTCGATGACAAGCTCCCGAAATGCCAAAAATTAGAACAACCTGCAGTAAAAATATGGTATAGGAGGCTAATTTGTTAGATATCATACCCACATCTACATTGTAACGATATAACCTTCATCAATCAATAGTTTTTATCATCGGCATTAATCTAAAATTTGTAAAATAATCTCTTGTTGATATAATAGATTTTTTACTACGATATCCATCATTTTCACGTTTTATAAAGACAATCAACATTGAATATTGTTCTATATTGACATTTTCATGCACATTCAACATAGATCTTGACATTGAATACTGACCCCACGAGCTTGATGATTTATAAACTCAAGTTTCTTCATAAAATATACCAGCAATAAATTATCAAATATTTTTCATATTGTAATGAAGCTTCAAGGTATTATAGACAGTTGAATACCGCTCTTTTGATTGCTCTGGTAATATATCTAACGTAGCTTGACTTACGTCTTCAATTATTTCTGGAGATGAACATGATAAAGTTTAATCACTCATTGTGGTACATCAAATCGAGATTATTTTATAGGAATGACATGAATAAAAAGTTTCTGAGAATACGTTCCACTAGGCAACCGTAAAGATTTGCTCACGACCGCAATTTTCGCTGTACCACTAAAGCCCGTATGACACGCTCAATTTTTTCGTACATTTTTCAGTTCAATGTTTTGTTTGTGAAAAAAATGACTGTTGCAAGCAGGTTAAAATGTTCAATGATTTACTCAATTTTTCGTTCAATGAAATAATAGAACTCGGCATATTCTGTTCAATGTTTTCGTCAATTAATTGCGCAGATAGTATGCGCACTATATTGCAATGCGCTGTCAATGGTAGCCAGAGATAGAAAATACATTCGTATCATCTAAAACAAAATGAAACAAAATCAGTACAAAAAAAAAGAAATAAATGGAGCAAAGCCGGCCACGACATAGAGAAGCGAACGATGGTATTTTAACAATGTTGAATGAAGAATGGTTAATATGAATTCGTTTAGAAATTATCTAAGATTGCTGAATTATTGTTTCTAGAATGTTTCGTAAATTTTTCATAATTAAATTGGTAGCTGCAACTGCGAGAACTAGAGCCAGGATATTAATTTCTTCCACATAACCCATTTTTGACATTAAATGTTTGACAGCTACAGCTTGTCAGAAAATAAAAATAAAGTACGCATGCGCATGCAACAAAAAATTGAGATACGTTGCATACAGGATTTCTTGCTTTCAATGATTTAGTTCATAAAAGAGTACAGAAAAATTGATCACAAAACATTGACATAAAAATTGTACGAAAAAATTGAGCGTGTCATACGGGCTTAACATACGATTGCTATGGTTGGTGCTTCAAGTGGAACGACTCGAGTGTCTGTGAAATGTCAGATGAAGTGACAATAGGTTAAGATTGGAAAATTAGTCAATGATAAGATCAAACTAATCTGTAGTAAAGAGGATATATGAATGAAATGACTTCAATATGCCTGTGTGAAATAATCTCTTATAGATAATGAATAATCATAATAAGAGATCGTGAAATAATCTGTCATCTTGACAAATAGAAGTTTTTGGATCAATCAACACAATTTGGAATTGCATGTACAAATTCGAAGGGGACCTTTTCAATTAATTCAAATATTTTGGGGATTTCTGCAAACATGATTCGACCCACTCTTGAAGCGCTCATGATTGATGACGATGACGTCATCTATGTCATATTAATCTTGAATGCAAAGACCGCGATCGTCTTGTTAAACAATTTTTGAGGTGACATGAGTGTTGCGATCTTCTAGTGGAACGTACTCTAAATAACGTAGAACAAATGAACAAACAAACCATAATAACGCCGTAAAACAGTTTTAATGTAATGTCAAAAAAATTTGATATGCCCTGATAATTGAAGCTATTCTGTAACTAAATCAATAAGTTTTTATCAGTCATCATCTAATCCAGCCGATGAATATAGATAGTACCGACCAAAATTCTGGATATTTGCTTTTCACAATTGTTTTCCTTTGTCAAAAAACTCATAGATCGATAATAAATCAAAAATTGTGTCACAGAATACAGGCAAATATTTAAGTAATTTCTTCAATTATTGATTGTGGGAAAAATATTGTTTGCAACACGTGACAAAAAAGTTTACGTGCACGTGCAAATTAAACTCGGCACTTTCACGTAACAAGTAAAATATTACTGGAATTGTTCAATTTATATAACGCTTGAACTCATTATTGACATTAACAAATTGGAGATAATGGATATTCAACATACAATTGTGAAAAGTTATTCTTTAATATACGAGCGGACTCGAAAATACGAATGAAGCGAGTGATTTGAAAGCTTCGTGGGAGCATTAAACTATCTGCACTTGGTTCTTACAATGTTTCATCTTCAGTCGTCCTAATTTTCGTGGAACATTATGTATGAATATTTTTGTTCTGTGAATGTCTGACGCCTACTATTGGTCGCTGGCTAAGGAAACGCTTTCATAAATTGAACATTTCCATTGCAGTTAACATGAATATTAGGTTCGAAATATCCAGAAGTAATTTAGATGTTCACAATACTGATATCTGTAATTGATGGTCTTTCTCATTGAAATTGAGCGATAGAAGTGTGTAATAAAACTTTTATTGCGCAGTTCTCTATGAAAGCTCACATTTTACACAAAAATTCATTTGAAAAACTATCACTTTTCATACGATCGTAGACGAAAATGAAATATTTGCTTAGCTTATGGTAACTTTATTGATTTTAATGTAATATAGCCTGATAATCTATACATTTATCAGAATTTTATTGAATAAAAACGATTTTTAGTTTTGAATTCTGTATATTTATTTGAAACTTTGACGTTTCGATTCTTTGACCAAGGATATTCTTCAGAAAACAATCAACTGAAGCCATTTTTATGAAAAATCACTTCTAGACTATTAATTTCATTATCAATTTCATCAGGATGACAAATATCATTTGGCCCTTCAGAATAAGCATATAATTGCTCCGTACTTTTGTGAAGGATGGTGATGTGAATGAGCATGAATATATTGATTCGTGTGTGTAGGCTTCCTATAAACAGTATGCAAAAGTTTACCATCATTGGTTCGTTTCAAATTCACATCAAGAAACGGTGAAGAGCCATTATTCTCGATTTCTGATAAATAAGGAAACTGGACGTCAAACAATGGTGGAATAATTTAATCGATTGATATCTAGAGAGAAATTCCTTTCCAAAAGTTCTAGATTATTTCTTATTGGAACCTTCGTTGATAAAGAAGAAACATCAAAACTAACAAGGATGTCATTATCCCACGACCGTATGTTATTAATCATTTCAATGAAATGCTTAGAATTTCTAGCATACAAGGGAGAATTATGAATAAATGGTCTCAGTAAACTGTCAAGGTATTTAGATTATAGATAAGTTGGCGGACTGATGCAATTGACTATTGGTCTAAGAGGGACATTTTGTTTATGAATCTTAGATTAACAATAAAATCTAGGTACATGTGGGTCACTAGGGTTTGAATATTTTATAACATCCTTATCTAAAGAAGATTCTTTAAGAAGTTTAGTGGTTTGATACTTGACCGAACTTAAAGGGTTCCTGCAGACTTTCTCATATGCTGGATCATCAAGCGAATCTTCAGCCTTGCTAATATAACCTTCTTTATTGAAAATGACTATAGCTTTTTCTTTGTCAGCTGGCAAGATAGCAAGATCTTCATTATTCTGTAGAAAATCCTTGATCAGGGATCGAAACGTCAAAGTTTCAAAAGATTAGAACGCCCTGTAATTATTTTCACAATAGACACCCAAATAAACCATCTGCTTGTCGCAAGTGTTCTACCAATCATTCTCAGTTACTCACGAAACAGAGCTAGGCAAGCTTTTAAGAAAATTTCAAATATATCTCACTTTAAACTGATGAACAGGAATAAAATGAATTTTGAGATATATCTGCTTGAACCAGTGCACTGACCTAATCTTGTTTAATAGGCCTTACCACTACTAAGAACTATCCTAAATTTTGTTTCCAGTAATAATTATTGTCTCCAGAAAAATACGAATTATCAAGTTTTGGACTTTCCCAATTTTGTTATCAGTAATGAAGAGATCTGCGAGATACGGTCCAGTAATATCGAGTACATGATTGACAGTTTTGTGAATATTAATCTGAGTATCTATTGTAAAGAAAACTACGGGTACAGATGATCTTTTTACGACAATGTTGGATCCTTGAATTTCATACACTATATATCCCTTTATATGCTCTTTAAGTAATGAACTAATTCATCAGTCTGTAATTCAAGAAACAGATTGAACCTACACTTTTTTACTCATGTTAAGAATGGTTCACGGTCAGCATAGGAGTTACGATTCAAGTCTTTTAACTGACCGAAATGCACATAAAATGTATAGTTCCAAATTATCAATAGTCCTTCAAAACTTTGTATGTGATGTGCATTTATTTTGATGAGCCCAATTTTTTATCTGCGGAAATTCTCGAGACTGCTGCATTTACCACTAAACAGCCGATTTTATAATTAATTTTGGATAATGAAAATCACTGTCTTTCATTTAAAATACAAATACAATTAAGAAGTCTTTCACGCTCTCGCGTATTTAAAACTGTTATATCAAACTTTATCAAGATTGAATTGATTCCAGTTGCTAGGGTTTTTAAAGTTGTTGCACTTATAGTGCCATGATTGATCAAGTTAATCAATCATGCTACAATCAGATGTCAGTGACTTCCAGTACGATTGCTAGGCACTTTTTCCTCAGGACCACTGGTAAGGCGGAATACTATCCATACCCTACTGGCCCTCCATTGTTAGTGCCAGAGCTGATTTGTTACGCAGCTCACCAGCAGAAGCGACTTAGCACCTCTAGGCAGATTACCCCTGAAACCATTGCCCCTGAGAATCCTGCATCACCTTTGCAGGGCTCCACCACACATCTATGCTGTTTGTTTGCGCCCGTTGCCCTTGGTTAAGGTTGCAATGTCCACAGCTTCAGGGATAGGAGGCGTGTGGTCTACCCATCTACTGGGTTCGATATACGAGCAGAGGCCGGAATCCTGTCGATATATCTCCTCGTGTCACCGTTTAACGAGTGGCCGGCGAGTGTAGCGGTGAAGCGACACTCTACCACGCATCCGTTCCCTGTAGTTTGAACTCTTCACCCTCATTTAGATAAATTTGGTTAAAGGACTGGGTGGCAAGACTCACAGTAGGGTTCGGGAAGTCTCGACGATTCCAATGTCCCGAGACACAAGACAACCCAAGATCATAGTCTTGGGATGTTCCGGGACTTCGAAACTTCTCAGAATATAACTAGAATCGAGCTCATTCATGGCGAGATCCATCTGTGAAAATATTTTTCGAGATCAAGATTTATTGATTACAAAATCGTATCCTCACATTGATAATTGATTGCATGTTCTGTTTTATTTTCAAACAACAATATGGCGGCGAGCGCATCAATTGTGTACTAACGTGAAAATAGTAGAGTATCAAGTAAATATTTGTTGAGCTAATGAATGGCGCTTCCAATGATAGTGCAGGAAACTGATCTAGTTTATTATGGCTTTCTGAAAATAGAATTATTACAGTATGATTTTTACAAACGTGTTTCGAGTCTCGACCCTAAAGTCTCGGGACCCGAGACAACTGAATTTATAAAAAGTCGCGGGACTTCGAGACACGAGTCGTCCCGGAACTCAAACCCTAATCAACAGGTCTGGAGTGAATGTCGTGTGGTCCGCCACAGGACTAGTCTCGGAGACTAGGCAAACCGACACCTCAAATGACTGCCTGATCCATGGTTTGATTAAGGCCAAAGAAAACAACTTCTCTGCCTTAATATACTCGTGTAACCGTTTGACGAGTCACTGGCGAGTATTGTGGATCCTTTAATACTCCATCACACATCTGTGCTGAGGTTTGCGCCTTAAGGGAAGCCTAAGAGATTGTGTAACAAGGACCACAGCTTTATGGGTGAGCGCCGGGCCGTGAGGTCTGCTATAGGACACTGCCTGTCGCCCAGCTCCTACATAGTTTGATTGTGAGATAGTGATAACAAGAATACAGAAAACGTTTTGTCCGATAAAAATGTTGCGGCGTTAAGCATATCGTCCACTCTCAAATTGACTAAATAATATATTCTCGGACAAAAAAGTGGCGATTTATATCTTGCATGCGTAATAAAATGAGTTGCTAGATTAGGAATATCACCCAAAGTTCATGCCTTTATTTCTATAACTACATTTTCATAGCAGTTTTTTGATCGTTTGATTTTTTCTTGCATGCATATTCTCTTCTCAGTGTTGGAATATTTGAGAAAAAACAATAAGAATATTTCCTTGTAAAACTATACGTAGAATTTAGAAATATGGGTATTGTGAAAGAAATTCTTGGAGAGAAACT
Organism: Dromius quadrimaculatus; assembly: GCA_963989225.1. Lineage (NCBI taxonomy): Eukaryota > Metazoa > Arthropoda > Insecta > Coleoptera > Carabidae > Dromius > Dromius quadrimaculatus. The sequence continues at coordinate 51,577,925 of OZ022325.1, read as the reverse complement.
GGAAAATTGGTAGTTGAACTAGATACATGAAACAATGCTTTGTAGAGCTTGTTCCAATATTGAAATACTTATTTTCCTCAGATTCGAAAATATTGATATTTTAATGGCAAATTTTAAAAGTGTTGTGGAAATTTTTTTGAATGAAGATGCAAAAGTTCGAGAAAAAATTTTTATATCGAAGAAAACATATTTAAGTCAGTGATAAAATTTTAAATATATAATCAAATAGCAAGAATACCACATGAGGTCCGGATCACTAGTCACATTGAGACTTATAGTTACGCTTCAAATATAAGAGAGATGGGATACGTTTTCAGAATTCCCAATGGATATTGTTAAATATGACTTATTTATGAATATGACATTCAGGGTACAATTTCAATACTTTTTGTTAACAGCTAGATCAATCGTAAGGCTAAACATCCCCCAGACACTATTAAAATATCGCTGTGAGTACAAGCGCGAGGTTACTATTTATAGACTTGATAGTAAGTAAAGTATCTATGGGCATCCAACTCTTTCTTGGTCTGAGTATCATATGGGTATGAAAATTAGGACTCAGACTATAAGTACGATAACGTTATTTTTTTGCGGACTTCAAAGCGTTTAGCAGGAATTACTGCCGATGGGAAGTGTATGGCAGTGTTTATTACCAATTTTCAATAATATTCTCTAGAACATACATAAAAATCAGCACTCAGATTTTAAGAAAAGTGAGTAATGCTCCAATGTATCTATAACCCCTCGTATCTATGAATTGGCCGTCGGCATGAACTAGCAAATATGCGTATGATCAAAGTACCCACTAACACTATTCTAATCCACAAATTTTGTTTCTCAGAAAATGAGTAAGGTCTGGCGGATCTGGGATCTTGGAGTATAAGCATGACAAAAGCAACGAAATTGGATCAGAACATGCATTTTCATACAAATTTAAAATTAATATGTTGTATTTCAATACAGTCCAGCTTTGATTTCAGCATTATTAAACTCCAAATATGCATACTTATCAAACCTATTGAAGGCATGAAAAACAAAATGAGGTACTGAAATCTGCGACTATCTGACAGTCTAAAAGTACAAGGAAATATTGTGAAACCGACAATACCATAAAAATTATTGAATTTCATTATTCTAATATTTACTTTATACTAAAATTATATTTACATATTGCGTTCGCACTAATTTTTTGAAACATCATTATAAATGTACAATTAAGGTTGTGATACTTACTTTTGCTTTCTTTCGACGGAAATGTGCACTAAAAATGCCAACTTCCACCGCTAAGCGCGCACGGTCGTTCAGTGTTTCTTTTCCAAAAAGCTGCACATAGCGAATAAACTTTCATCAGAACATTTTTACAGAGATAAGCGATTGAGGACATGGAGATTAAGATCTAAGAAACTTGTGTTTTCAGTTGGCAAGATTGCCAGTGAGCTGTCAGAAGGAAACGAAATATATTAATATACTCATTTTTTATATATTGATCACTGTAAATACTGTGTAAAGTTCTGTATTTTATATATAATTTATCATTTGATTTCTTGAGGAAAGCCAATGTTTTTCGATTCTTTCACGTACTGTAACCGTACTTTCCAACATTGCATGTATACAAATCAACTTACTTGTATGACATAAACAATTGTAAGATTCATTTTACAATTCAGGGGGCTAAGTGGGTTATTCTATCATAGCTAGATTTGGTGAGATTATTAATTCTGACACTTGATTAAAAGACATTAGATATTCTGTTTATTTCCTGCTGCTTCAATTGAGCAGATTATTTTTATAACTTTTAATCTTCTACATTGAGCTTTAATTCTAGTTTTTGTTGATGTTGATTATTTTGAAGGAAATTAGGAACAATGTCATGGAATAAGCCGATCAGAGTTGGATGAGTCATGTTTCCAAAAAACGTTATTGACATAAAAAAAGGAGTGAGTAAGTTGAGATCTCGAATTCAGAACTGGACTCCGATATTCCAAGTGTTAGCTTGTTTACCAAAGTTACGTTTCTCTATTCGTTTCCTCAAACTTTCTGGTACTTTTTCAATGCTTATAGTCCTGGGACACTCCCCAGGACTTTTATGCTCCAACCACAAAACTCTACAAAAACTAGCAAATCGTCACATTTGCTATGCGTAAAGCTTGTGCAACGTGTTGAAGTGTGTAACCGTTTTCATCTCTGATTTTCGTGACAGCAAAAATAGAGACAGAAAATGTGGTAAGAGTGCTTCATTGCCAGTGAGCAGACATACTATCCAATCTTCAAAAGGCAAATTTATTGGAAAATCACAATTGGAGTATCTCAACATGCATTATCAGTTTGTGTCAAATATGGCATTTTTTCCAATGTTATCGAACATAATTGCTAACAATCTTAATTTGATTGTGGGAATAAGCGGAAGGGAAGAGAATAATAATTTAATTGAGGAAACTTCATGAATAAATAATTGGATCTTCCATAGTTTGGAGCCTGGTTCAAACAGTAAACTATTATGCCTTTATGTTCGAAGCCAGCATCACAACACTAAATAGTCAATTACCAAGTGTAAACAGTGACGATCAAATCGAAAACTATCTACTCACGAGATGGACGCTATAGTTCAGATGTTAACTGTATCATGTTTCATACAAAAAGGAAATTTGGGAGAAATTTGTTAATTATCCTCAGGACAAATAGCATAATATTTTATAACATCAGGTACGCAAGGTCAAGAAACTTCAATTGATGTTAGGAGACAATTTAGAGGGATGAAAAATGATAGAAAGAGAGAGATAGACGAATATAGCCGAAATTTATGGACAAAGCAACAGAATAGGTGGAACACAAATTTGAAAAAGGACAAACAGGACCGTCACGTACCACAGAAAGGATAGAAGAGGACTGCCTTGAAAATATCCCTAGGAATGATGTGAGAAATGTTTCAAAGAGATGAAAAATATTAACGAAGAAATTGCTATACAAGGAATCAAGAACGAAAAACTGAAGGACATAATTGCTACGATAAAAAAAAAGTTAAAAGAGGAATCAAGCAGCAGAACAGAATAAACACTGTAGTGAGCGTTATCAATTTCAACGACAACGTGAGAGAAATTGAAAAGTTCTTCCCAGGCATTGCTACTAACTATATCATTTAACTTGCATTTTATTCAAGATGTCGTAAGTTACAAATTATAGTTTACAGTTGTAAAAATTCAGTGCTTATGAAAATTAAATTTTGTCAGGCACCAAACTATCTGAGCTTTAAACTGAATTGTTCCTAGTTTTTGAAAATGTCTCAAAACCGTACGAATAAAATAGTTACTGGTGAATTGCATTTAAACTTAAATGTTATAACAGGTTGTAAAATATGAAATACGCTTAGGGTGAATTTGGTTTACTTGAGTAAAAATTCCAGTCTTGGTTATGTAATTTCCATAAAACAACATTTGCTAGACGCAGAATACTATCCTTTAGAAATTAAAACTGACATAGTCAAATACAGATGCCCTATTGACTGTTTATATCCAATATAATTTTTCTTACCTATTCATAAACATGAAGGCAAAATGTCTGTCATAAATTTCGGATCTTTTTTTTTTACAGAACAAGAGTAGAACAATTTGTTAGAAAAAATCATCCGATAAAATTCTCGTTCCATTAAAAGAGAGTATCATATTCCTTAATTAATAAATCTTAACAAGGTATAATGAAGAAATTTAATATGGAAAACAACCTTCCTGACAAAGTTTTTCTCTCTCCGTTCATCGTATCCTATATTGGAAAACTTTCGTATAAAATAATGATTTACAAAGTACATAAAGCAAATAAACTTACAAGTGGATCACTTTGATAAAAAGTTTGGAAAGTTTCGAAATGAAAAATGATACATCACTTAAACAAGTTTGCAAGAAAAAGTGAGAAATAATTCAATTTTAGAGACGATTTAATTTTAGGTTGATGAACACTTATTCAATAAAAGAGTATAAGAGTAATTTTTCTCGTCCACTTCTACATTAATGTCTGATTTCATGACAGGTAGTTTGATTGAACTGGGTTGTAAATGATGGGAAGTTAACCAATGAACTGAGTCTCGATTTATCTAATTAATTCATTCAGCGAACGATGACACAGAAAATGCAGAAATTGATATTGATACCAAAGAAATGAGCCATTTAAACTTAACTAATTCCATTCGAGATCTAGAAGTTGGTCGTAAGTGCAATTCCATGCACTCATTTTGGAACTAAATTTATTAGTTTCTATGCACAGGTATCTGATGCAGTACTCAACTGGAGAATATGTACATCTCAATACATATAATCGTTTGCTCGTCTGTTAGTGATCGCGTAACTCCTCAATGATTTGACTGATTTGGATCATATTTTCACAGTATATCTGCTGTGTCAAGACGATAGTTCACAGCTATGCTGGAATCAGATGTGTGGCGCTGTAGTCAAGTTATCCAATTGCGATAAAAGATACATTTTCTTAGCACTTTGATTTTCTTCTGTTTTTTGTATGATCACAGTATATTTTTCTACATTTCAATAAACTCATGACATTCATATAGATATAAACTAATTCAATTTTGATATATTATGATTGCTCTGCTTGAGGTGCAACTGAAATTTGAGCAGTTTGGTGAAAATTGAATCAAAGTATGTTAGAAGTAGCAAGATAAAAATGGTGTGCGTGCGAGTGTAAAAAACTCCATTCGCGATATTCCATAGGTATAGATAAGTACTACATAATTCTCCCTGCCACACAAAACAGGAACTAAGTTTATTCATAATGGTGACAATAATTGCAAAAACTTGAAAATTACTCATCGAAAATTGTTTGCGGATTCTGGAAAAGTTTTATTCTTGGTCTAGATAAAATTAAAATTAGAATAAGGTTCAAATTACAGATGATTTTGTTTGAAATTTATTCTTATCTTTCGAAAAAGACGTTCTTTCAATGATACATCAGATTATTCTAAATAATTGGAACTAAATCTCAATTTTGAACCTTGTCTACAAAACATCACTTCTTTCATCAGAATGGTATGGTAAGTTAAATTATCATGAGACAGTTGATAGAAATTGAGCCTGTTTGGATTGAATTAATCTGCATTTCTCTCATAGCATGCTATATAAAGTTCATCAATAGTTCTTATTTCAAAAGTCTGGCACTTCACATTTAACTACTGATACCACCATTAGGAACAAGTAAAACATTTGCAGATATTCTAGTTAATTTGTGTCTGACGAATGTTTCTTGTTATTCAAAATTGGGCAAGAAAAACTAACAATAATTAGTGAAATCTGTCAAGCAAATATGAGCGAATCTCCTTTTATTTCCACCACATTCATCCAATTTTTTCTCATGATATTGAATTTTACGTTGAATTTATTAAATTAATAGATTTTATCTCCAACTGACTTGGAGACAGATTCTGGATTTCTCAAAGTAATTTATCTTTGTCAAAAGTGCTCAAGAGATTTAATAAAATTAAAAGTTCCGAATGGAGTTTGACAGCTTATTCATTGCACATTTATGCAAAATTGTAGCTTCTATGAAATATTACAGCATTCAAAACAAGACTTTTTGCGTTTCACTTTTCGAACAAATCTTTCTGGATGTTAGATAGTGATGACTTCATCTTTGCAATTTCTTCTATGTGAATTTTCTAAACGACATTAAAAACAGGGTTTTATTGACATTTTTCAGGCAGAGAATTATTGTTTTTCGAAAACTGTCATTAAAAGTGAACATTTACAAGGCAACTAGAAACATGTTAAATGATTGTTTTGTTCACAGGATGCGAAATACTTCGCAGCCAGGATGCGAAATATATAAATGAACTGTATTGATATCATAGCAACATTAAAAGTGATATTGATTGATTCGATATGTCAAAATTTTCTTATTACATTTTCATTGATTTTGAGACGGTCACAAAAAAATCTTTTATTCTCGAATGCAAAAGTGACATTTCGCAATGTAGAATCAAAAATAAATATTCGATAATTTAGGCAGAGAAAGTGTTGTTATGAAATGTAAGCATGTATATTACTCTATTAGGAATAGAAACCAGGAATTCGGTGTTGAGTTCATACTTTCGGCCAAGACTATGCACTAAATGCTACTTCGAATAATATTTTATCGATACCATTTTTCACTATTAGAAACAATTGTTGGAGATAGATATTCAGATTTTTATAGATAGATATTCAGAGTTTTTGTTCATGTTATCTATTTTCATGCAATGAAAAGTTATCAGATCACAGAATAGGGTCGCCTATTTTTCCTTCATGTGTAATGAAGTGGTAATTTTGCTCGAGCATAATATATATTTCAGAATATATCAAGTTTTTTAGATATTCTATTTGGATAAATGCTCGGAAACAGCAGATTAAACTATCAATCGTAGACAGCCTGGTTGGTAGCTATCTTTAATCAATCAAGTAATTTATATTATCCAACTATGTATTACAATAGTAGTTTTTCTATGATATTAGTGATAGAAATACAATAACTTTGTTTCATATGTGGTAAATTAATAGTAGTATGAAGTGTGAACACACATTCAACTTTTAACTTTCTATTACGTTTTTGGTCTACTTGACTTGATGGGGCTCAATATTTCTTGGAAACTATACGATTCAGTGTTTTAGCATCAATTTTTCTTTCCGTTCATGTGTTCTAAAATTTTGAATGGTATAATTCAGGGTTAATTTGAATTGACTTCATAATGACGTTTTTTTGGAGATATTTTTGGGTTTAATTCTATTAGTTGTCAATAAATATTCTTCTGCTAGTTGGATATTGGTGTCTCCTATAAAAATTTGGTTTTATTTTCGAGAATAAATTGTCGTTCTTGCGTCTATTTCGTTGGTGGATTTGCACATTGTAGTAGCTGCTCGGGCGACCGTACTATAGGCAGAGTCAAAAAAATATCTGTCACGTTGACTATTTTCAATATCATCAGGATTTGTCTAGGAGCCGACCGAACTTCATCTCTCCCAATTAGATTTACGGCCAAATTGTATATGAATCGAACGGAAATAGAGTATGTAATAGGATGCGAGACTTTATAAATCCAGGATTATATCTTAAGTATCGAGAGAAAGGCCATTTCCGGTCAATTTCTTTGAGGCTATCTTCCTTGACACAGCAATCGATAGCGAAGTCAAGTTATTCTGGACAAAACTAGAATGCCACCTCCAAAAAAACAGCAATCGTAAACTTGATCATGGCAGTTGAATACGAAAATGGATTGAACATAGGGGTGACTGCCATCCTTTCAGACAGGTCATGGGGTGGCACCCTTGTTTTTTCTCAAAATACTTGACTTTCGTTATTGATTAGAGAAATTGAACCCAAAAAAGTTGGCCGGAAATAGTCTTTTTTAGCAACACTTAGAAAATCTCTCTAGATTTATGAAGTCTGAAACTCTATAGGTCACTATATTTCTGATCAATTCAATTTGGCCGTAGGTTTGATCAGGAAACATAAGGTGCGGTCGACTCTCAGACTAATGTACTTTCTTTTCTGTACTTTTTAGTTTCATTATATTCATCTATTCACTCTCTTTTCAATACATTGAATCAGCTAATTTGATTTTTAGTCTTTTCAATAAGTGAATGTTTTTATGACAGTCCTAAGATTTCACATGGTACAGTTGTTTCAAATTTCATCATTTTTCAACTACTTTACCCCTGAAATCTTGCTCGTTTTCTTCGTTGGTGATTCTTTCATACAATTCCAGGAGAAGAATCGTTTTGATGAAGTTTTTTTTGCTTAAACCGAGCATTTTTATTTTTAAATAATTTTTGTCAGATTTTATGATTCGGTGGGGCAATCCAAATTTTGAATTTTGAGATCTGTTGCATTGTGAGTGGCCACCCTTCTACTGTCGTGTACCGCCTGCAACCAAATGTCGTTCTCCACGAAGCTGTAGAAGTACCTTATCGTAGTTTCCACATCGGATTCCTGATCCGACTTCAAGGTTCAGTTCTGTTCTTTTCACTTATTAATGCAAAGTACAAGCAAATATTGTGAAACAGACAAAATTCACATATCGAGATTTTGATGAATATATCCGTTTTAAGCATCCTTGAGTCCATTTTGACTATTTTACGTACGTATGTGCGTAAATCGTAAATCTCAAAATCCATTAAACGTTTAATGCTGAAATCTTGTATTTGAGATTGGTATAGGGTCCTGATGTGCACCTCGCATTATGGTTGCAATCGTTTGAACCAGAAGTGCACTTTACTTGAAACTTTTTTCGAATTTTTCGCATAAATCTAGAATAATCAGCTGCAGGATACTGAAATTCAGTATTTGGAATTGCTGTAGCGTATAAAGTCATCTTCTATTCTCATACCAATCGGCTAAGCAGAAAGTGCACTTAATATAACAAATTTGTCAAATTTTCTGTATAAATTCAAAACAATCAGTCGTTGAATATTGAAATTCTGTATAAGGTACTTCTATAACATCTAGTTGTACAAACCTTGCATTATGATTGCGATCGGCTGATCCGGAAGTATATTTTACTCGATTTTTTTTTTTAATTTTCCGCATAAATCCAAAACGATCTACCGTACAATATCTGAATGTGGTATTCAAGACGACAGTACCGTCCGGATGCTCATATCCTATTTTTATTGAGATCTACTGAGCCGAAAAGTGCACTCTATTTGACAATCTTTTGGAATTTTTCGCATAAATTCGGAACAATCGGCCGTAGAGTATTAAAACTGAGTATGTCAGACTACTGTAGTATCTGAATGAATGTCCACTATTCTTATCACAATCTACTAAGCCGGAAGTGCACTTCAGCTGTAATGCTTTTCTAATCTTGTGCATAAATTCAAAGCTGTTAGTCGAAGAATCTTGGAAATCAGTATTTAAGAATGTTGTAGCATAAGAATAATGATCTTCTGATTTCAAAGCAACCGACTGGGCCAAAGCGTACTTTACTTGACGTATTTTTTATTTTATTTTTTTGATAAATCTAATACGATTAGCTATGGAATGATGGATTTTTATGTTCGAATATTATATTATCATATGCAAAAAATATTTCCAATAATGTACAGGGTCACGAGTTGTCCACGTCAGATTTTTTTAAAACTTTCATCATATACCCGAATCAAATATATTGCTTTGCTTACATCTATTCTATGTCTAATATTTATTTGGAAGTTATCTTGACCTCCTAAACAGACAATCTATTGAAAACAATATAACTCACTGTTAACAATGTTATATCATTCTATCAAATTATTCAAATAAACTATAGTTAAACAGATCAAAATGACGTAAAAGAAAAATATTTAATCAATCAAAAGGATAGTGATGAATAGCCCTAAACAAGATGTAATCCATTTATAGGAAAAAAAAATTGCATTGGGCAGTCTTATCTATTTGAAGTTTAGTACATCATGCATCTATAATAGAAATGTTATTATAGAAAAATATATTCTAACCGGACCGATATTTTACTACGTCTTTATTATTGCAATTCTTCTTGGAATTATTCATACCTCCAATAATGGAGAAATTATACAAAAATTACCATAGCATTGAAAGAACTGTATAAATGCCCGAAAATATTGCCATTCTCCCAAGTAATTGTCCATGGAAAATATTTATCAAGATGATACTGATGTATTAATGATTCAAAAGGATGCAAATGCTGTTGATTGAATAACATATATATGCGCCAAGGATTGATAGAGTATCATTTTGAACCTTGTTGAATAATAATCGCGAAATATGAGCTGACTGATGATGATCCTGTCAGCAATCGTAGCATGTTGCAGACAACATTTTATTATGATAATTCTCTGGAATCTCATTTGCAATTTCTTAGAGAAATGTAATATATAGAGTACCCTTGGAGTATATCAAAATTTATGACTGCTTTTACATCTAAAGCTGTCGTGTAAAACTTGTAAAATGAAACCTTTATTCTTACATATAAAACTTTACAATAAATATCAGACCTTTCAGCATGAGCCTGTTTTAAATCGTTATTAATTATGCACACCTGCGGGCAGATTTGTGTTGAACATAATTGGAGTCCCACACAATAAGAATGGAGAGGCTTGAATAGGATAAATCTTATAACAATGAAAGTCTATATGCTAAGAGATTATTGAATGCACTGCTCTGAATTATGTATTATACCTGATGCGTGCGATTGATTGAAATATTTGAACTAAAAGAAATTTGGAGTTAGCAAAAAGTACGTGTAGCTGTTTATGGAGCCTTGCGTTTAGAGTGAAGTTACATGAAAGAATGGAAATTATTATTGAAGATACTATTTCTGCAATGAATGTTCGCTGATAGAATCTGGCTCGATACAGATTATCGTTTTAATTTTGTGTCACGTCTAGCTAGTATTGCCACGAGACGAGACAAGACTTCAGTGAATCTCGTCTCGATCTCGAGCTGGTCTCGCCTAGCTCAGTCTCATCTCGGACTCGCCCTGGTCTCGAGTAGGTCAGTCTTGCCTCGGTCTCGAGTCTCGACGAGAATCTTGCCATGATTTTTCAAAATTACATATTCTTACATGCGGAAATCAATTCGTTCTACTTGATTATTATTTGCTAGTGATTCTACCAAAAATATGTATTCGTATGTTCCGTGCGCAAAGTTATGTTCCATAGTTTGGTCATAAACCCCAGACGTAAGCTTCTGGCTCTTCTCACAATCGTTAGGATCCACAAAAACACTACGCGAAAATAAAGTGTCTATTTAATTTTGCGCATTACATAATTATTCCCACCTTGCTGATTAGCTCTGGGAGTTATGATCACGTGATCACGTACAACGCGCTTGCGTATTGGATTAACTCAGCGTACAGCCTACGCCAAATTTGCAATACCAACAGTCGCTCTGGGGCTAAATTCTAATATCCAAGGACCATCTTTTGACATCATTTTGTAGACTTTTGACACATGTACTTCCTATTGTACAATTAGAGAAGTTATTCAATGTCACCATCGTTGAAAAAAATCTTTCAGAAGTAAGAGACCGGTTCTACTCAGTTTCTTTGGATCGATGTTAGATTTGACTTTCGTATGTCATAAAATAATAACAATAGAATAAAACTTCACTATTATGATTAAAATAAATACAATATTCATGTCCCTATGAATGTAACTATGATATAACAACATTGAAATAGAGACAGCGATCTATTTCCAAGCTGTCTATGAACTAGAATAGGACCTTTGGAGCCACGAGGATTCGAGATAATAAAGAGATAACAGTTTCATGCAACAAATGTTTAAACTTGAGCATTATGATGAGGTTAGAGGTATATATTATATTTCAAGTCAAGAATCGCTGAGTTACATAAAATATTTCCCGAATTTCATAAAGCTAGTTCACACATGTGTATTCTCACGCCACACGATATTTCTTCTACGATTCTCAATATGAATTCATGAACTAGATGCAGGTTACGAAAGCATTCTTATGAATTGATGGTAGATCTGAAAGGACTACATGCTTGGTTTACGGATTGCTTGCGATGTGTAACCGACTAAATTCTGAGGTGGATGAAGAAAAGCCTAATTTTTAAATGAGGATATGTTATTCACTGCGAATAACGGACTATATAGTTCAAATTACTAAAAATTTATGAAAGAATAGTATTTATTTCTCTTCATATGGCCCGGCCCAGCCTAATCTAATATAATTTTGAATGAAATTAGATGAGATACAGGAATATAACCAGATATTTTATAGAAGTCGATTTATGTAACGTATTCCAGTAAAAATCATTTATGTAGTATGATATTTTTTTCCATTATGTCAATAATTTTTTGTGAAATTGAATATGTTGTGCAAGTGTTAGGATTCGTTATGTTGCACAATCTTATCATATAAAATCTGATGCGGCCACACAGTTCTCTAATGGATTTGACTTAAAAATTAATTTTAAGTGATTATGATACAAGTGTCGTCGAGAGTCTGGTCTCGTCTCGACTTTTTGAAGCGAGGCGAGACGAGATTAAGACTGGTCACGAGTTTTGTGGCAACACTATGTCGAGCCTCGTCACCGCCACAATTGGAAAGTAATTATTTTACTTCAATGAGTAGTTTTTCTTCTCTTCTGACAAAAAATGTCAATGGAAATTGGGTATCTGGAACTATGTTATCTATAATTTATCGATGGAATGCATTTTTGGTTCTTACTGTACATAAAAAAACAACTCAGATTTGTTAGGATACCCATAAGACTTATTTATTCCAACGTATTCCTGAGGATTTAATTTTGAAAATTTATTTATTCATTGTGATGCATATTTTATTCAATGATTCGCTATAACAGATTCTACGGCTGTTTTACCAATGTGAACAAATGGATGGAAATGGACATTGCTTTGCTGTTTATATGAAGCAAAACCACTTAAATTCCGCTCCAATCCACACCGCGCGATCGTCACTTCTCAAATTTCATTCAAGTTTTGTTATACTAACTAACTTGAAAATAAGTATTATTTCAAAAATTGAGTGGATGAAAAAAGTGAGACAAAGTGTTTATTCCTTCAATTGTGAAATTATTATAGTTTTGTGAGCTCGTTTTACTATTCGTTTCCGTTACATATCGTTCCGGTGTGAAAGCTCCGAATTAATAATCTGAAACATTTTGAGATTATATTTCAACACAATTTGGGGAAATATTGATGGTAAATAATATTGATAGAGGTCAATGGTGGTGTTATGGGCACATCGAAATCAGGAGTGCTGCAGAAGAAGTTACAATAATTGTGACATATGATTTCATTATTGAGACTGCGATGACTAATGATGAGAAAGAGCGCGAGGAATTTCTTATGACTCAAAAATTAGTTATGACAAGAACTGACATCTGCAAGTTTACTATTGTTCATCTTTTGCGTATTCAGTTCATAAATTCAAAGATTAGTTGTGTTCGACCAGAATTTCACAATGTCAATTGAAACCGTAACCGAATCTCGGCATCCGTCATAGTCTTGAACGAAACTTTTCCTATAGTGTATTTCTCTTGTAATATCTTGATTTCAGATTTTTTTCTTGATGAATTTGAATACAGTTATTCTTAATAATTTATTTGTGTGCATGCGGAGGATGATTCAGATGGGACTGCAGCTGCCGAGTACAAATGAAAAATAAGTGTTGTGACTGAATACCTGTACATAAATACCTACACCTGTATATTTATTCATGTCAAGAAAAACAATAGAATGTCAGCAAAGTTTGAGATGAAAGAAAGCGCACTGACCGTGTATTACATTACATGAACTCGTCGAGCATTTTCGATATTTCAAGTACTTGAAATCTATTCTATCTGCACGCATCCAGTCTCGATTATCTATTGTGCCTCTACAAAACAAAATGTTTTTTCTACGCATATTTAGTTAGCTTATTGAAGGTACTAAAAACTTTATTTGAACAATTTTTCGGTATCTATAATAACTTTCGAGAAAAATGGTGCTTTCAATTTTGCATTTCATCCTGTATGAAGAGTACAATCAGGAAGTAGTCAATTTTGTATCAATTCGAAAAGTATGGAGACCTTATAACGCCTTGCTCGATAATTTAATCATTATTTCAATTAGATAAGAGTAGTTCGCTCAAAATATCTGTATTGCGGCCTTTTGGCTTATTATATCCTCTATATTCACATGCTCGACAGGAGTCCTGTCTGTTTGATGAAGTTCAGGACTTTAGATCAAAATCCTTTAAAATCTCAAAGTGCAGCTTTTCCGCACCTAGAAGACCATGTATAGATATTATACTACGACTATAGCTATGTTTAGCTGCATGTTTGACTCTTTCTACAGCAATACTGCGAACAGGCTCTGGTCCAATCAAGAATGATTTATCTCCGACCTTGGATAGGCTATCAGTCACCTAGTTTCCTTCAATTTCTCAATAACTTGGTATCTATTTATTCCTTGCTCCTACAGTTTTAAGTATACATATGAATGCAGCTTAGGACAAGTCCAAGGTATATATAATTCGATTCGAATACAGTTTGGAGAAAAGTTGTAGTTTCTTTATCGATGACGTCATGATATAATTACATTTATAGGAACTATGATTCACGATTTTATGTTGGTAAGAAACAAATTTGATGCTTGAAATCAAATTTCATTCATTTATAATCATTAATTTCTCTATTTCATTATTACTCATAGTAGTTGAATTTTTTTCTATTGTTATCATTTGAATGACTAATGTAGAAAATTGGCATGGAATGAAGGAGATTGACTTGACATATCGAAATACTGTCTTAAGATTGAATCGTTTCTAAAGTTGTCCGCTAGCTGGTACATATATTAAGAGTCTCTAAAATAATATCAAAAAGCTGTCTTCATGGCAGTCTCATAATTATTTCTAGAGACTCTAATGCTGTTGAAATGCCTTGATCATCTGTTACTATGGAAATTCTCCTTGTGATACAGATTTTCTTTAGTAATAGCTGTACAATGATCAAAATTGCATACATTTTAGCTCGAAATACTGTCGCATTTATCCGGAGTTTGAGTCGAACCAACTGATCGTGTCTCACTCTTTTTTATTCATGTATTTCTGCCTCGGTTACATTGATGGCTTTGAAGTAGTTTGTTGATAGCAACTCATTTTTATCTACTTGATTATTTATTTGCTTCTAATTATTACTATCAGGAGTTTTTATCCTGTTGGTTCTGTTAACTGTGTATTTGATATTATGTTGATCAGGCACCATCTGTAAAACATCTCCACAAGAATGATAGTGTCCTATGCATGCATTTTGATTTGAATGAACTTTGATTCTATATTTACTGCCAAGTGCTCTGGCTTTTACAGTTGAATGTAGTGGAAGTAGATTTAATAGGACTTCTATCGCCGCCCTCGATATTGCTGACAGCTTCCGTAATTCCTGATCAGACTAACCATTGTATCCTGCTTGATGCATCCTGACAGTGCTCTGTTGATGTTTTTTGCCATCAGGCAATGCTTGTGTATTCTATATCTTGTTTGAACATTACTGAGTGAATCCAGTGGGTTATTGCTGTTGATAATGTCAGTTTTCTTGAGCATTCTCCTGTAGACCTATAAATTACTCCTTAATATCCAACTTGTTCTCTCATCGGGAATTCATAAGAATTATATTCTCTTATAAATGGCACTACTGCGGTCTCAATAGTTTTTACAGACTATCCTTCTCTTCTGCGCCATTTCTTGACAGAATTTAAGGTCCCCTGTATTGTTTTCGACGCTTTTTCTTGGAGTTTTCCTGTTATCAATATTGTAACATCGTTCATATGAGCGTTAGTAGTATATCTTGTTTCGTTCAGTCCTTGTAGGAATTCATTTACAACTGGGCACCACAGGAGTGGAGAGTGAACACTTCTCCGTAGACATTCCCGTGAGGCCTGTACTTTCCACTTTCTGAGTGGTAGAAAAGGCTTGGATTTCTCTTTGTTTCAACATGTTGCAGATTCATTGATACTCTGCTAGATATATTCCTTTCTCAACTGCTGCCTTGTCTTTGGACTCGAAGATAGTGTTGTGAAACGCTTCTTGTGTGTTTATATTCAAGCCAAATAAGGATCTTTGATTCAAATTAACCAGATGAGAGAACCTTACCATCCTGAACATATGGATAGTAAGAAAGATTGTAAAGGAAAAATAGCAGCCCACCAATTAGTTAATCGTTCTGGCATTTCGTCTGTACAAGAAAAC
The DNA here is from genome assembly GCA_963989225.1 of Dromius quadrimaculatus. Lineage (NCBI taxonomy): Eukaryota > Metazoa > Arthropoda > Insecta > Coleoptera > Carabidae > Dromius > Dromius quadrimaculatus. Next base: position 51,562,217 of record OZ022325.1, on the reverse strand, counting down.
ATAAAGAATGTTGACAGTAAGCGAAGAGTGATATTTGAGTGCGGAAAAAAAGGATCAGTAGTATTTCAGGAAGAATATATAATTAAGTATTATTGTTATCTCATAAAAAAGATATGACAGAAAATTTGTTGACGTATTCAGAATCCAGTAAGATCTGTCTATTGCAGATAAGATGGGCAAAATCAACAAATCGAATCAATTACAATAAAAGCGAGCTAAGGGCTTTTTTGAATAATTGAGCAACAAAGATTCCAAGCATCATGTGCCTCTCATTCAAATTTTACTAATTGCACATTGTACAAGTGTTATATTGCGAAAATATTATTGAAATATCAGTCAAGAAAACTTCTTGCTGAATACTCTTTCATCATTGATAAATATTTCTTATTTTGACAGTTTTCTCAAGTATGCAGCTTTCAGCTCAACAGGCCTTCCGTGTGGTGCTGTATAGTGCAGCGTTGTTACTGAGAAACATGTTGTGAGTACACTCAACTTCGCTCTTGTGAGAAATCAACAACTTGCCGCATTTATTGCACAATACACTATTTTCAAACAATTCAAAGAATAACATATTTTTGAAGTGTAACTTTCTATGGGACACTACAAACTTTAAAAATGGGTGTGAACTCGTGGAGCTAAAAAATCTGTAACGGATGTAAAGCTCTTTTCCTCTTGCTGGTACCGTTTGCGCGAACATTGCGAGATAGAGACAGAAAGAGTAATCTCTTATTGGTGGTAATCTTAAATTTTTTTTTCAGAAATATTACTTGTGACAGTTCAGTTTCTGAAACATTTTTGTTGATTCTTTGAATGCATTGCATCTACATGAATTTGAACAAAAGCTTATTGTATTATATTAGTGAGCCAGTTAGTTGTGATGCATTTCGTAAACATACTGACGAATTTTATGAACTGTGTTATATCTACGTCTCGATCAAAACAAATTCCAATAACATTTGCACGTCAAGATTCTGGTCCATCTGATAGAGAGCAACGCCTCATTATCAGAAATTGCGTTGAATATACATTTAATGTCCGATCAGTTTATTATTGTTGCTATAATAGTATTGATTTCAGGGTAATTACGTTACAAATAATACCCGAGGGCATTATTTTTGAAAAATTGCAAACAAGTTTTCTAGTTACAGTAAGTGACTAGAGTAATTTCTCTGACAGAAATCACAATGAAAAAACATAAATTGCGGAAATTTTTGATTGAAATAGTACAAAAGTCGGACATTGAACACTAAAGGCACCACATGAGTTGAATGGACGATAATGCCTACGGTCAACGTACAAACCTCGGGCCAGAGGCCCTCGGAAAGTACACTGTTGACCTCAGGCATTATTGTCTTTTTAACACCCTTGATACCTTGATTACTATAAAAGCATGTGCGGTGTGTTAGTGTCAAATATACCGTAGAGAACAAAAATTTTTTTGCAGCTGAGTATATTGAAGCTGCAAAAACATTCCTACTATTTATAAATAGTGATAAAATGCCTCCAAGATTTTTAATATGATAGATTCGAATTAGTTTGAGTTTCTTTATGACTTCCAGATCCATTGCTGTCAGATAATCGACTGTCATCTAGTAGATTTAATTTCACCTACTTTGGAAGTATATCTTACTCTGCCCTTTATGAAACCAAACATTGAGCGAACAGAAAGATATATGTATCTATATTTCTTCCTACAATCTAAGATAAAATGAGGAAAGATATTGTAAATAAGACACCTTGAAGCTTGGGATAGTAGAATCATGAATATTCATATTATTTTATTAATAATGTAAGAACTAAATTTGAATCTGCCTATTTTCTCTTCCAATACGCTTCAATCATCTTCTTATTCTCATTCAAGATTCCCAAATGCACTCGAGGTAACTTTCGCCTGTCTGGATCGTTCCAGCGCCCCTTGAAGAGTCTAATAGATAATAATGCCTAATCTTCAGAAATCGGGTTAAAATTATGAATTCTTCTGAAAATCCTGTGAAAAGTGGTTGTGGGAAAATATCGTAGAGAACGGATATTTTGTAGCAGCCAGAGATATGGAAGCAGCAAACTGAATTTTTGTACTTAGTGGAAGAAATACATTGAAGTGAAGAGAAATGTACTTAAAACTATAACAGAAATTATTTGTAAACTGAATCAGTTACCAAAAGCAGATGCACTCCATGAAAAGTTTCAATTCTAACGCCGTAAGTATTTGACTAACGCGTTTTTTTTTTAAGTTTAGTTCGCAGCTTAATGAGACTTTGAGATTCACACAGATCTCAGTAATTTTTCAATCGGCGAATTTGACTTACAGGATTCAACCCCTTTTATATTTATCTATTTATATGCTGGTATCAATCTTATGTTGGAAGCTCTGGAATGGTTGAGTATTGAAAAATTTGTATAATTTAATGTCCTCACTTTCATTTTGAAAATGCTATCAGGTAGTTCACTGCACTATTTGATAAAACATATTAAATATGTTTCACACAAGTATAGCAATTAGACGCGTCAAGTTTAAAAACTATATGCATCGAAATCAAATTACAAGAAAATCTGTCAATCTATTCCTCACAATAGACTCATAATGTTCAAATTTATCATCCGAAATAACATCACTGCATACTGAATTAAGATAATTTTTGTAATGCATGTTTAGCTCTCATATTATTGTTCTATTATTGTTATTTGGTATGTATTTACCAGCGAGAGCTATTCGATAAAGTTCATTATTATTATTAGATATAAAATACTCAAAAGTCAACGAAATCTCGTTGCTCTCCTCTCATGGTTGAATTTATTGCAGTTTAATAAATCAATCAACAAGTGACAATTATATTGTTACAAATGTGATCTTGAACAAATAATATTATAATATATAGATTTTTTTGGTTTTAATTCTGTATATTTATTTTTATTTTTGACGTTTCGACTCTCTAACCGAAAGTCTTCATCAGAAAAAATGATACAAAAATAAACAAGGTAAGGAGGTATCTAGATACGTTCTTGCCTTGTTTATTTTTGTATCATTTTTTCTGATGTAGATTTGTGGTTAGAGTCGAAACGTTAAAAATAAAAATGAATATACAGAATTAAAACCAAAAAAGTCTATTTATTATTATATAATTCTGAAAGTATGTATAGATCATTAATAATATTATAGGTTGCAGTACACATTTTTACATAACAATTCGTTGCACAATGACAAAATCGCTTACCATCACTTTTATTGATTGATAATTCTTCTTCTCACCAGCTCATGGGGCTTTATATACTCTGTGCCAACAATAAAATAGCATTCGTATGTCTGACAATTGAACACCATGCTACAATGAGCTACCATTACGAATATCTGACATCGAACTTTCTGCAACAATGAGCTAGTATTCATATGCCTGACAATCTCAAGATTGTTGGTGGATGCTAACTTGAATCATAAAGTTAATAAACTATTGGATGAATAACAAGTTCAACTAAACATTATTGAAAACTGATTACCCAAGATATCTCATATTCGTGACAATATAAACTTTAATGCTATTCTTATATTTATATCTTATTCTTGATTTTTGCGAGTAAATGCACTGTTACTGCTTGTGAAAATTTTGATGTGGCAGAAATCCTATGTATTAATTATTAGAAATGAGTTACAGTGCTACAGATTACTACCAAATATGAACTCAAAATGATACTGTTGTGATTTCACCGTCACATCTATTTTTTTTCATGTGTTTACAATCTGAATCTGATATTCACTAGGTAGTAAGACCAGTGTTCACTATATTTGAGACTACAAATACATACTTAGTATATGTAATTCGGAGTTGATTATTATGGAATGTCAAATTCTTTTTGACACACCTAACACCTAATATTTTGTAAGCGATTGAAGCTCTAAAACTGGATAGAAGCTCAGATTTCCTATTAATTAGGCGGGAATGATATATCATACTTGTGTTTTACATTTATTTCTATGGGGTATTTTATGCTTTGCTCGTTGTACACTCTACATCACTATTGCTACATTCTATTTATTTATGCCCGGATCTATGAAAAATGGATTAACTCCTGAGTTGAGAAACACTTCTTCAAATGTCAGTCGATCATTTGAAAGTAATCATTCTTAAATCACAGAACAGTTTGAACTGATCAGAAACTATGACATAGAATAAATTCACCTCCTCTCCCATTAAAGCGGCCATATAAGTTTTAGTGTCAACCTTAACTTTTCCTAATATAGTATATTGTACTATAAAGGCCAGATGACCGTCATTACTGTCCAGAAGAAAGTTGGCTGCACTCGACGAAGGCGAGGACAGAACTTCATCCGTGTCAATGATGACGGTCGTTGAAGGCGCGTTTTCACGAGTCAACTGTTCTTAAACGATTTAAGTTGATCAATTGAACTTGAATACGACTTGAATCATATTTTGTCCACACATATCAACATAAACTGATCAACAGTTCTAAAATGGCGCTGAATGCAGTTGTGTGTGAATCTAGACAATCGATTGTAGTTTTGTTAAGAAAGAAAAAAAAAAACTAGAGAAAAAATTATGTAATATAAACTGACAATTCCCGTTCTCTCGACCATATAACACAATGCATTATCTCTATCTTGATATTTATCCGTTCGATGATTCCAAAAAACAATGTTCATTCAACCGTACTTAGTTCATTTTGATTTTAATAGGGAATTGTTGTCCACAGTTGAAACTTAAAATACTGTCTCTTTCTCAAGATGATTTCATTGAAGAGCTGTTTCGACACGACTATTTTTTTCTGTTTTTCATCATGTGCTTGAAATATCTTGTTATTCCAACTGTTGTATGTTTTTAAAGACGCTGACTAGTTTCAGAAATATATTCTCTTGAAAATAAATATTAAACTAAAAATAAATGGAGCTCAAAGAATTCGGCATAAAACAATTGTCAGTTTACACTTTTTATTTTATTGTGAAACAATCAAGCGTTTCATTTTGAGCTCTATTGGATTTTGTTCATGTTTCGACTTGATACGGTTGAAAATTCGTTTCGAATAGTGTGAATTGGAGAAGAAGTAATCTAGAAATACATGGGAGCTTTATTTGATCCATTTATACCTCGTTCATAAAACTTTGGCTTACAATTTTAGTATATTTCTTTCATTCTATTGAAGATTACCTGATTGTCTGTGTTTTTTTAGAATCCTCTACCTGAATACCTAATATCAGTAGACTTCTTTTAGAAGTGGTACCTTCAACTAAACACATCCTCTTTGCTTATTCAGATCCGTAATCCCATTCATACAGGTTCGTTAATTCTTTCTACTCGAAATCTCTCTCTTGCGCCGTGAATTAACACTCATATCCATTTAACTACATGATATAGGCGTCCATAAAACCTTCTACCTTCAATTTCACCATCATAAATCTTTCAATTTTAATTGTACAATTTAAGCTTAACTATAGCTTAGTTGAGTGAAGCTTATTTACTATGGTTACAATTGCTGAGATAATTGTTACAACAGAAATTAAACCTGGCTTAACTAAACTGTGGATATAAGCTTAAAAAGTACAACTGGGTCTAAAAATTTGGAATTTTTCATATACGCAAGAATGGTAAGATTCTTGATTTTGTGGAAAACTTGGAAATTAAGAAGTTTGAAAAATCAGGCTGACTTTAGTTTGTACCTTTTCCTATTTCTAAGGTGGCAGTAGGAAATTAAAAAAGGTAATGTTTCTTCACTATTTGGTAGCAAAAACTTATGGTGGGATTCTGAGCATTATCTTAAATTTCTATAACGTTACAGATCTATAAGCTTATCAGAATCCATAAGTGGAGTTCTTATAGATTCTATTAAAATGGTATTCTGAATAATTTTCTATAAATTATGACGTCATGATACTTCCGTTCATTGGAACTTACAGTTACATGTTGCAAATAGATTAGGGAATAATTTTTACTTTTGGATTTTTTGTTCAAAAATACAGATTAATATATTTTATCCAAGCTTCTGATGCACTCAAGTTAGTAAATCATATAACGACGTGAATAATATCATCGAATATAACGATGCCTTCTAATTTTAATTCATATCTGCTCTCACTCAAGTTGTCATGTGTCAGATTATTTTGACATATTTAAATTGAGATCTCAAGAATTTTGCGAAAAGTTTAAAACATGAAGGTTTTCTAGTGATTTCACATTACAAAAGATGGAATGAATAAATATTATGTGTCTTCGGAAGAGAACCAGAAATATTGCCAAAGAGCAATAAGTGTACATGGAGGAAGAATATGATTACGTATTCAAGAGTAACACTATAAATTCAACATTAGATGAAAATTATTTGAATAATAAATGGGCAGAATACATTGAATTCAATTGGAGACGGTCAAAATGTAGATGTAGGTGAAATTATATTTTTGAGCATGAATATTTCTTATTGATGTATTTTGGGATGGCCATTTTCAAATTGATGTGAAGTTCTTATTAAATTATGGGCAATTGAATTATCCAAACGGAACAATTGTTTAAAATGTTTATCTGAAGCTTCGAATGGGCTTATTGCATTATTTAGACTTTTCTTCTGAATCTCACATATTTTTTGAATGAATTATCAATACAATTATCGAAAATAGATGCTAACCTTTCATAATTCTTTACCAGCAAAAAGTACATAGAACGCAAAACACCTAAATTATTATTTATTTTGACATTTCATATGTCTTATGATTGAAGTTCATCTAATCTTAACGTTATAGACATCTATTACATATTTAAAGAAATCTATAAGCTACAGATTCTTTCAGAATATCATTTTGCTTATCGAATCTGTAAGTTGTTATAGACTTTCTTATAGACGCTATAGAAACGTTCAGAATTCCACCATTAATGTACTGCTGATTGACACTAAATTTAAGTAATGGAATATCCTACCTTGAAAGTGAAGACGCAGGCTAGCTATTAATAAGGGCACCAGAAATATTTTACCTGAAAAATAGGAAATGGGCGCCACTCCCAGGAAATGATCAAAGGAGAAAAAGGTACTATTCTGGGAGACAATAGCGACAGCAAAAAAGAAATAAAGCATGGACGTCGAAATCAATTATAAATAAAATTATTATTAATTTAAAGCAAAGAATTCCAAAAATTATAATCGAAAAAATTTGTAAGTTACGAAAATGATTGAAGCTATTATACAAAAAAATCTCACTGCAACAGCCAAAAGGGAACTGGAGAGCACGTCACAGACGTTCAAAATTACGTTACAAAAACTAGCTAAATAACCTCTTCAGGCGGAACCCAAGACTAGTATCGGCAGAGAAGATAGATGTCGAATTGGTAGCCACAAAAACAACGTCAGACAAGAACGTTCCCTGAATTAAGTAAAGTTGATCTTGCGTCTTATAGGGCTTTGATGAATACCCAACGGTCCTTGAAGGTGTTAAGGTTGGCCGTGCGCTTGATCGTCAACTTCGGGAGATATTAATGTTCTCCTTAATCTCGTAGACGTGTTGATGTTTTTTCTTAACTTCAAGTTGGTCAAAAACTAGTCTCAAGTGGCCACTGGTCCCTAAGATTCCTAACAGTTTACACTGAAAACAAACAACCCAACCAGTATCCAATTCAACTGAAACAGGAGGTTCCTATAAAAAATTGGAGAGCTCTCTTCAAACGTAAAGCGTTAAACTTGAATGAATAAATTTAGATTCAAATTGAAAAACGGATAAACTGTAAATTTAGTAAAAGTTAAATAAAATAATCAGTAAGGTATTTATTTGTCTGATTTTAAATAGTGCACTAAAAATTTTACAAAGTAAAAAAAACTACGCTGAGCATTAAAGAGAAGAAAAACACAGAAAATACAAAGTCTAGCAGGACAAGAAAAAGGATTTATTAGCGACGAGTCGATAAATTTACGAACGTGGTTCGTTACTAAAAAAATTGGATCAATCTTCAAAAACTCGTAGGATTTTCCAGCTTAAAAACGGGAACTAAAGCCCACAACAAAATATTTTAAGCTCTGGAAACAAAAAAACTACACAAACGACGTAAGAAACTAAACTACGAGTTGTTGAATGACAAATCCGCAACGCGTTGGATCCAAAATATAGTTAAATTATGTATTATCAACCACTTTCACTAATCATTCATACATCACACGTACTTGGGTGAGGAAAGGTAAAGAGAGGAACGAAGATAGCCACAAATCTCGTAGGTTTTACTACTTCGAGTGTACATATAAAAAAAAAAAAAAATCGCGTATCACCGAATCGATATCCGCCTGATCGCGTTTGGTAGTAGAAAAAAATTCAAAACAGAAATACAAAAAACCGGTAAATTACAAAAAAGAATGTCTACTCTTGTAGACGGAATAGTATGGTAAACTAGGGCAGGTAGCAACTAGAACATGTGTACGAAACACTATCAATAGTAATGATTATCAAAACTAATCTCAATATAAAACATCAGAAATAGTTAAACGAATCTTCCCGAGGAAGGACAACAAACAATAATAACCTCCCAAAGAGGAAAAGACCAGCTCCTTCGACCGGAACGGCTATTGCCTACGCTATTGTAAAATTTAGAAAAAATAAATTTAGAACAAAAATATCAATTTGGTATAAAAGTTTCAAGATAGTAAAAAGGTGCTGAACCCAAAAAACTAACAAATAATTAAGGATGAAATAAATAAATTTGGAAAACAAAAGGTTAACCACGCGTGTCGCCTCAAACGAAATCACTAGAAAAAATAATACTAAATTTGGAATAACGTGAACAAAAATAATTAACAAAATACTTACAAAATCATAACACTGATTCTAATTAAATAAAATAATCACAAAATTTTGAACAACAAGCTAAATCACAAGACGGCTCAAAAACAACCCGTCTACAACAACGGCTCGGACGAAAGAGGAAGAACCAGACGCGCATACTCCCTAAGTTAGCGCTTCAATCAAGTGTCATACGCACTTACTATTTTACAAAATTAGTGCGAATCTGTTACATAGATGGCGACATGGGTATGCAATGGGAAAACAATTGTACAAAAAAAAGACGAAATTTTTGTAACAAGTTTAAATGACTAGACGAACCACAGATACACCCTACTTTCGGATATTTTAATTCAATTCGCGGCTAACATAATTAGTTCTCACGAGATATTTTTTCAGTTTCTTTCATTTGTAGTTTGGATTTTTGATAAACAGATTGGGATATAAATAATTCATAACACTTAATTTTTTTATTGCTTTATTATCGCTTTTTGAATTTTTTTACACCTACCATGACACTAGTGGGCTATTTGACGCCGTTTCCTTCTGTAAAGGTCCTGTAATTTTATTGTGTAATTTACCATTTTATAACTTTTTGATTTTGCTGAAAAAATTATACCTGCTTGCATGTATGTTTAATTTTGTTATTTTCCTTTCTTTGTAGTCTCTCCGGTAGTCTGAAAATAAAGACTGAAGACTTAGTGATAGACACCGGTAACTAGATGAATTAAGAGAATAGTGTGATTAAAAATTTTATGGTTTTCTATCAAAAAACCCTCATCAATTCCTGAAAAAATAATGGATTATTACATCCTTTCTTAGGCAAGAACGCTCCTCGCACATCACCTATTTTAGAAATTGATAAGGCTTGCAGCTTTTCACTCGAGAATTGAAACATTTAGACAAGCTGCCTTTGTTGTCGATCAAAGGATAGATGACAGCTCCATTCCAGTCATCAGGACCACTCAACGTTTCATATAGAATTCAAGCAAATGAATTTACCATTTGAACAATTTATTATGCCCATACTTCAATATTTTATTTATCGTATTATTCAAAACAGGCGCCTCTTTCTTTCTTGAACAGACCAAATCATACCTGAAGCATTCTGATAAATATCACATCCAGCTTCAAAATATTTCCACTCACATTTATCGCCCAAGCATTATTACTATTACTTTATTTGCGACGTAAGCAAAAATTTGGGAGTAATGGGTTATACTTGACATCATTCAGTCTAAAAAGTGGAGAATCAAACAAAGTATTGAAAGAAAATCAGAACATTTTGGATGGATGCAAGTACATCACTATTCATATCCCAACTAGGAATATAGAGTTTCATATTTTCTAAAAATATACTACATTATTGCCAATTAACGCTTTGCTCGTTCCAAAAACATTGTCTCATTCTTTTACAGCTTGATTTTCCACGAGAGATTCATTTTACTCCAATCACTCACTGTGATACCAATTCGTTTCACTGATTTTGATGGATTTTTATTTCAAATTTACAAGTTTGAATATATCTCAAATATAGTATTAGATAATTTCAGTATTCCACTGAAGAATGATGAGGGATTACAAAATTCGCCTTCGCGTCGTATTTTGCACTTCCATTTCAAGTAGGTATCGTTTGGAACTGAGATTTTCACAAATGTATCCCTAACGAATGCGAGAAAATAGTACATACTGTGAATGAAACAGAAGATGTCGATGCAAATGCGTATGCGAATGCGGATGTGAATGCGAACAATCACCTATGATTTTATTTTTGAGAAATATTGTATGAGAATTGAATGATAAAATACTTGAATCACTTTTATTCATGGAACAATCGGACAATGTGAGTTTGAATTGTTATATACGATTCATATTACCATCATTCCAATGCTGCTGTTAAATTTAATGATCTGAAACGGCAGTATTCGCTACAAATATTTACAATAAATATGTCGAAATCCAGTGCGAACGTAAATGTTGTAATGCTGTGAATATTCGTTACCACCCAAATAGAATTAGGAAAATTTGTGCATGTTGAACGATTTTTATTCAATGTTGTGTTGTTTAAGAAGCAAGTTTCATTAATAAACTGTGAGAAAATAGTAATTCAAGATATAAGTTCCATTAGACATGATTTCAGGGCACGCGTCCTAAAATATCTTATGAAACGTGTATCTTATACAATTTTTTCTATTTGGGTTCATATATGTCAAAAAATAGTGAATTTTCTGTTTTGAAAACATCAATAAGGAATATTTAATTTATTATTTGACTGTTAGTAGCACTGAGACTTGACAGATAAGTGATTTGTGTAAATCAAAATACTTTTTAAAAGTTTTTAGTTTGAAAATTTCCGAGAATTGAATAAATAAAAAAAATATGATAGTCGAATGCCCTAAGGTTTAAGCCTCGGAGCCCGGGTCTACTAAACGGATTTTTATAAAATCTTTTGGAACATGTTTTTAACACTGAATACTAGAATTTTTATCCATTAATTCTCTCTGATATCAATTTTTCAATTATTAAAATAAATAATTCACAATTTTTCGGAGTTTTCAATGATTTTTTTCTGAAAACTAGAACTTTTTTGCGTTCAAATTAAGATTTTAATTACAAACCAGTACTTGGGACTTCAAAGGATGTGAGGGAACAACGTTTTCTACTTGCTATATTGACTGTAATCTGAAAATGCTGAAATAAGTTGAAATCATCAGTTACTTCCAAATGAATAATAGATTCATTAATAAACCAGTAACTCTACATGAACAAAACTTTGCACGAATATTGCGGAAGAATAAGAATGGCTACGATATGAAAATCAAGTATCAATATATATTTGCCATATGATATCGATTTGGAATCTGAAAATGCTAGCTGAAATTATGAGTCGCACTGCCTTATTCGAAGCAAAAAAATATTTTATTGCGAAACAAATATCAGTTCCTCACGAAGTCATTGGTCTCAGATCGATAAAAATTTGACTCAATATTAAGGGAGCATACAAGTTATGGCGTAATGAGATTATTTCAACAGTCTGTTCATGTTCAAAATTTATTAGCGTGGAATCAGTAAGTGTCAATAGCTTGATAAGTTGCATACCTTTAAAATAATCTGTCAATTTGTTCCTCAATTATGAGTTCCAGATCAATAAAACTTTGTGTGAATATAAAGAATATGAAGTTACTGTCAAATTGAATGAGTGCGACAAACTGTTTTTGTTCAAGAGTTATTTACATGGAATCTATATCTGCCAATAGTTTGACCTTTAATGCAATCAGTCATTTTTTTTCTCAGCTAGTGGTCCTAAATCAATAAAACTTTGTACGATAATGAGAAAAGTATAGCAGAGCATAGAAAATGGAATCTAGTCCTCAATAACTTCTTTTTTCTTGTTGTATTTACTGGAATTTGAAAATACTGAAATAAATTGAAACTCATTCATCAGTTACTTCCAAACAAATAATGATTTCATCATTGAACCAGTGTCTCTACAGGAATCAGACTTTGCATTGATATTACGGAAGAATGAGGGTGACCACAAAATGAAAATGAAGTATCAATACATTCATGTTCATTAGTTTAAATTTAATCGCACTGCCTTCTTCTGAACAAAATAAAATTTTATTACAAAACCAGTGGTTCTGTAATTGTAAAACATTTTATGAATAGAAAGACTAGCAGTAAGTGCAAAATAATATTCAGTTGTCAATAAATTTTTTTTAATGGATAACAGGCACAGAATCTGCAAATATCAGCATACTTATGAGTCGCATTGGCTTAATCGGAACAAATAATTAGTTATTTTTTCAACCAGTGGTCCTAGATCAATTAAACTTTGTATAAATATTAAGGAAGCATAGAAGTTTTTGTGAAATCAAGTTTACCTGACAAACTGATTTTGTTCAAAAGTTATTGACATGGGATCAGTAATTGCTAACAGGTAATTAGAGCATTTTGTCTTATGACAACTTTTTAAATTGTAAATTTTTTAATATAGGTATCAATTATTGAACATTGAATAAATAATATTTGAATCTATATTGCAAACAATTTTTTTTCATATTTCTCTAATTTTTCAATTATTTGTTGTTAATAAATGTTTTAATCAAGATCGGAAAATTATGAAGGGTAAACTTTCTTATTCAAGCTTTAAGCAATGCAATTGTGAAGGTTTCATCCAAATCCATTCGGTGGAGGTTTTTACATTTTTATGTCAAACGTTACTCCACTATAAGCCACTCCTACCAAAGAATGTATAAAATAATTATGTTTCAGCCTATCTGAAGCTTCACAAAAATTTGATGGAAAACCAGTTCACTATGTTAAAATATTGGTATCTCAATTCAATACAATGAATATTCGTTCATAATTTCGCAGTGCGAATTTAGGTCGCTGTAACGATGATAAATTTCTTCCATTCGAGATTTATCAATGTTAGCTCTGCAGAAATCTCTGTAGCAACATGATTCTATAAATCGCTTCAATGTAAATACGATAAATTATGATAGTTCCCGAGTCGTATTTGCGCTTCCATTTCGACATTTATCTTGCAAACGTAGTCGTGTCAAACTTAAATCAAGTGTAATTAATGATCGGAATCATTGTCAGTCTGAGTGTCTTCTCGGTGGCTTCATTCAGGGTTCGATCAAGGGTATCATTAAAATGTTATCTGATATGACCCAGCTCTGAATTCTCGTGAAGTGGTTAATAGAAAACAAGAGTTGCTAGAATCTATAGGTTGTATTCCGTTGGGCCATGCAATGTGTATGTAGAATTGAATTTTATTTTTATAAACTACCAATAGATGTTCCGCTAATCTGCAATACCGAATGGAACTCCCAGGGCTCGTATCCTTTTCACATTTATCCGTCTTTATTCAAACATTGACGGCTTGTGAGCTTGGAAACTAAAGAGATTGATATTCTCACGCCTTTTCAAGCGCTACAGAAACAAAAACTTAAATGGAAAAGGTAGCGCTGTAATAGAAACAAATGAACAATGGAATGAAGAAAGTCAGTGCATATATTCTTAAGAAGAAGCGCTTCCCTAATCTTTAAAAAATAGGAGTTATTTTCTCTGCTTAGAAATATTATAATCCGTGTCTAGTTAGCCAGCATGTTTTATGGCACAATTTATATTCATTCAACAGATTATTTCTCAAAAATGGTTCATGGCTGTTGCATCTCACACTGAATAACAATATTACTATCCATATTGTGACCAGTGGCGTAGCAAGCCGTGGTGCAAGGAGTGCACGGCATCCCGGCTTCATATTCTTGAGGACGGTAGCTGGGCCCTGCCCCCTTATAATACTTTTAAAATGAAGATAAATTTTATAAGCAAAATATCTAACTAGGGCTAATAAAATAATTTTGAATATGAAAGTATTCAAAATAAGGGATTGTGAGCATCTTTCAATGAAGATACCTACTGGGAAAGTGAGAAAAATCTTATTTTCTTACCGCCTTGTTAATAAAAACGTGCTGAACTAGCAAATATTAGCGTTAAGACTATCATCATCTGTTCATAACATATCAAATGTTATTTCCTTCATCGCAAATTTTGTTATATTATTGGTTTACAGTTTACTCCAAATGAAATCATTCGATGATCCACGTCTACATGTAATCAAAAAGTACCTGATAATTCAATTTGAAGATTTTTTTGTCGAACAAAATGTTACAGTTGAGTCATTGAACAGGAATTAATCAATAAATGTTCAATATTAATCTTTTTTTCTTATGTTATTCATCTTATTCTAATTTATAATACTTATTCTTGTAATAAGAATAAAAACAATCGTGGACCCAACTCACGACCCAGGTAATCAAGTTCATTCATTTTTCTTTACATTGCGCAAAAAGTCAGGGGTTCTGCGACGACTAACTATTAACGAAACAAAAACAAAATCATTTTGCGCTATTTGCACATTATATGCAAAAGTTTTCCAATTATTTTTCTAAAATAAGTAATTTCTATTGTTTTTAATATCAAATTGAAGCTCCTGCGGAAATAGTTCTAGTAAAAAATTCGAAAATGATATTTGAAGAATTATCGGTTTTACTTTACTGCAAGTCATTCAAATGATGTTTAGGTTGTTATTTATTTGAAGCTCCCAGATAAATGAGTTAGTATTGTAAGAATCTAGAAGAGATGATTCTTTCGATTGGTAATTTTTTTTAATCACTTAATCAGATTATATCAAGTTTGTAATCAATCAAAACAACAAGACATAAAAATCTATGGCCATTGTATGATAAAAGAGTAATTTCATATAACTGCATCTGTTACTTTGACAATCACAGCTGTTATTTCAAAATACGCATGAAATTGATACGAGATCCTAAATTTATTAAATAGTAATAAAACAAGCCATATAGGTAATTCATGGTCAGGAAAGTACGGATTCTCTATTATCTGTGATTAAATGTGATAAATTTTGGTCATCTAAACGCTAACCTACCACCGTGAATGTATTGATGATGGTGCGAAATATATTCTAGTCGCGATTTCTTTACATCTCATATTTAGACTATTCTAGTCGCGATTTCTATATATCTTATATTCAGGTGTGCATGTATTATTTACTGATAATATAATTCAGAATTCTTGTACCCACTTGAATATCATATTTATTCGTTAATTAACTAATGGATCAAATAATAGATCGGGTTGTATCTTTTTACTGACTATACTAAGTACAAGAAAGTAGTGAGAAACAGACAAAATCCATATTTCAAGATTTGATGGAAATATCCGTTTTGAGCATCTCTGAATCCATTTTTATTATTTTCGACTTGATGTCGGTACGTATGTATGCATGTGCGTTCGTAATTCGCAAATTTCAAAATCCGTCGAACGTGTGAAGTTGAAATTTTGTGTTTAAGATTGGTCTAGACGTCTAGAGTCTAGTAGTGCACCTTGCATTATGGTTGCATTCATCTGAACTGGAAGTGCACTTCACTTGAAACTTTTTTGAATATCCTGCATAGATCCGGAATGGTTGGCCGTAGGATAACAAAATTTAGTATTTGAAATTGCTATATCATCTCAATAGTTATCTCCTATTTTCGTACCAATCGGCTGAGCCGAAAGTCACTTCATGTAACAGTCTTTCCGAATTATATACGCATAAATTGAAAACAATCAGTTGTATAATACTGAAATTTTGTATTCAAAACTTTTATCACATTCAGTTGCACGCCTTGCTATATGATTGCAAGCGGCTGAATCAAAAGTGCAGTTTACTGAACAGTTTTCCAAAATTTTCGCATGAATTGGAATCTATTGTAATTAGATTTTACACAGAATGTAATGATTGCAAATATTCTTCGATTGGCAACAAATTGTTCTGTTTTTCATGAATATTAATTTTGTGTGAGTATTGGATGGATCGATTCAAAAATACGGATTGGCTGTGAATTAATAAATATAAAGTTTATGAATCATGATAAGTGGGAACATTCTTCCATCATTTGGATAAATCATTATATATCGATATATTCAATGATGTACAAGTAAGTCCTGTGATGTCCACGTCATCTTTTGTTATATACGTACATAGCCCAAATGAATTTCGGACTCCTGCAATCTCTGGTCCTACTGACATTATCTAACATCGTAAACACCACAAAATACCCTTGTAACGTTGTAACGTTGTGATACCTTCACCTTTGTTCATTTTATGTTCACTAGCTAACTATGATAAACGCGATATCTTGCTGAATTGTTATTAACAAGGCAAACATAGGGCAACGTGTGTTATCGATATTAGCACTGCAAGCACTTTATAATTAAGTTCATACATTCTCTGTTTTAATTATTATTTGCTGTGCTCATACATAAGATCAAGTTGATATTATCATTATAGTCTTTGAGGCGCTCTCGATAGTATTTTTGTGTAAATATAACTGGCAGACGGTAAGTGCTGTCGATGTGCTCTTGTCAGTGCGTATAAGAACATGATAATGCATACAGCTTAAGCACATGAATCTAGGTATATAAAGAACACCCTGTTGAACAATCCAAGCTTATCTTAAGCTTAGTTAAACCGAACTTTCTTACTATAGTCACGATTTCTGGAATAATCGTGGTCATATAAAATAAACTCAGTTCAATTTAACTGTATATAAGCTTGAATTTTACAATCGGGCGAATAATTTGGGAGAATCTAATATAATAAAAACGAAACGCTGTTTGTTAGTCTCACTTAAACTCAAAAGCGGCTTGACTGATTCAGATAATTTTTCTTTTAATCTGTTTTCTTAAATACAGTGGTGGTTTGAATGAAATATAATCAACATACATTAAGTAGTGCACGAGCCGCATTTATTCGTTCGCGCACCGTTCATTCAATTGGGTTGAAACATTCTATAGTTGTTGGAGGTAATATCGTGAAGGTTTTTATTATAGTATCATCAATGTACAATAAGTGGCGCACGAGTCGTATTTGTTTGTTCGTGTATCGTTCGTCTGATTAAGTTGAAACTTATTATAGTTGTTGTTGGCACATTCGTGAGGCTTCTTATTGTAGTGCTATCAACGCAGCGCACGAATCATATTTGTTCGTTCGCGCATCGTTTATTTGATTGAGTAGAAACTCACAACAGCTGTTTTAGCTCTTTCGAGAAAGTTCTCAGTATTGTACTATCAACATACTTTGAGTGGCGCACAAGCAGTATTTGTCCGTTCACACATCTTTCATTCGATTGAGTTGGAATTTTATATATTTGTTGTTGACACTTGCATGAAGGCCTGACATAGTTCTACTAACAGTATTTGTCCGTTCGAGCATCGTTCAACTGATTAAATTGAAACTTTCTATAGTTGCTACTGGCGCTTGCGTGGGGACAGATTTTAAGAATTCTTTCACCAGTGGAATCCTATACCTATTATTGCTGAGTAACATGGGCTATAATTTACTATTAAGAAAAGAAAGAATAAGAAGCCTCACATGGCCTGCGCTGCAATATAATCTTTTATTTCCCGTAATTTATTTAATTGAATACCGATGATGCTATCTATACATGGATATACGCACTTATCAAGAAATTTTGACAGTTTACGGTTATGTTCAAATTGTGTTACTCATGCAAGAAATGTGGTATTATTCTTAATAATCATCTTATATTATTAAACTATGCTTTCAAGAGTCGTACAAAAATGTTGATTATTATTAAATGTCCAGCCGTGCGATGCCGGCACGGGTTGCTAGTATATTCATGAAGTTGTAATTTTTTGTGAATGTCATGGGACTGGAATGAATGAAAAAGTTATTGTATTTGATTTGAATGTCAATTGATGAGAGAATTAACAAGAAGATAGAAAGGAGAGTATCTGTTTTTTGTAAGGTGTTGGATGAACGGAATACTGTGCGAGTGAATCTGGACAATTATAATAGACTTAGGAGGATTGAGCAATGGAAATCAGTGTTAATTGCATTTGGACAAGAGATGCATTCAGTACATTATCTACATATACATTACTATCGTAATAAGGATTGCAAACATAGCGTGAGTAAATGTACTTCAGCGCATCTCTGCAAAAAATTATACGCTATGTATGCACTGGCTGGATGGCTGGCGTGACGCTGAGTTCTCGGCAACTACAGCACCGACAAACCTTGAACTGGTACCAAATGAAAGCTGCTGTTTTAAAGGCTTGCCCAAGCTGCTTGATTTTTTGATTCATACACCCAGTATTAGATGGAAAATGGAATGAAAACTCAAAACATAATTACTGCTGAACTATGCATAATTGAGATCAGAAAATTTCTGCACAGAATAATTAATATGTCACTTATCAAACTCCATACGTCAAATTTCAAATTGATATGGGCTAGTACCCATTTTAGGATAGAAAACATTTATCTCAACATCTTGCGAGTTACACAAGATATTGACATACGGTTTTTGATGTCAATATCAGAATGACTTGAGCTTTTATCTTCATGATCAATCTGGGCCAGTACCTGACTACCTATTACCTACTCATTTTCCTAAATTTTTAGTTTTGGAGGTACATAATTGCACCAAATTTTCAGGAATTTTCTTTATTCATATAACTTTGATAGAATCATATTATTCTCTTGGGGTACATGACTTTTTGTCAGTCAATAACTGAACAATGAGGACTAAAAGATGCTTCTGAGTTTGTACGTGTATGTAAAAAATAGTCACAAATTGAAACTTTCAATAAGCAATTCGTTTTTGTTCCATAAACAAGTACTCCAAATCGTCAATAGATCAGGAAATATACCTGACATTGAAAAATAGATTTCAAAATGAGTTTCAGTAGAGGCTGGAGCTCAATCAAAAATTGAATAAGAGCAGCATATGACCCCTCGTCAATCATTGATTTTTATCTCATGTTGGACACCGCATTTTTGGACAGGAATACACTATCATATTCACTTTGGCTGTCTGGCTGTCTGATATGATGCTGTGTTCTCAGAAACTACAGTATTCACAGACTTGAAATTGGTACTATATGAAAGCTATTATTTTGTAAGTTTGGACAAAGTGCTTGATATTGACTGTGCAAGATAGTAATTTGCAAAATCTTTGAAATAACAAACATTCATAAACTGCCAAAGATGCGCTTCAATCATCAAGATGATTCTTTAATTTTAACTTACAGTATCAGTAGTGAAGGGGTCAGTGGGCTGAGATTTGGGACTGGATGTTCGAATAATTGACGCTCTACTGCATATGTATGCACGTAATTCGCAAATCTCAAAACTTGTCGAACAAATGATCTTGAAATTTTGTATTCAGGACTGGTCTAGAGTCTGGTTGTGTACCTCGCATTATGGTTGCAATCGTCTTTACCGGAGGTGCACTTTACTTTAAACATTTTTCACTTACATCCAGAATGATCGGCCGTAAGATGTTGAAATATAGTATTTGGAATTGCTGTAACATTTTTATGGCTATATTTCATTTTCATACAAATCGGCTGAGCCGAAAGTGCACTTGTCGATTTTCTCGCAAAAATACAAAACAATCAGTCTTAGAATATTGAAATTTCGTGTTAAACACAAATATAACATCTGATTGTACATCTCGCATTATGACTGTGATCGGCTGGACGAAAGTGCAGTTTACTGAACAGTTTTCCGTGTTCAGAGAGGTGACCCACACTCACCTCAACCTTAGCTCAACTTAGACTGAGTTCTCTGTCACTTGAGTGTGAGCTGCGCAGACACTCACTTCTTTCTCAAGAAGAACGTGAACAATTGATATAATTTTTTTGCACAATCGAGCTCTCATTCCAAACCTTTGGCCAAGTGGATCACTTCAACCTATCGATTTCCGCTGACTCTTTTTTCCCTAAATTTCATTTCGTAGGCATGGCAGAAACGAGAAAATTGCATCAGAACATGTTTTTCTATGAAAATTCAAAATTACTTTTTATTACGTTGGCCACACGGTCCAGTTTTAATTTTGACATTATTATACTCCAAATATATATACTTATCAAAACTCTGGAAGGCAGAGAAAACAAAATGGGGCACCCAAATCTACGACTATCTGACGATCTAATACTGCGTTATAGTAATTAAGGTATCAAGGGTGTTGAAAGGACAATAACGCCTGAGGTCAACAGTGTATACTTTCCAAGGGTCTCTGGTCCGAGGTGTGTTCGTTGATCGTATGTATTATTGTCTGTTCAACTCCCGTGGTACCTTAAATGTTTAATGTCCGACTTTTGTTGTATTTCAATCAAAATTTTCAGCAATGTATGTCCTGTCATGCAGGGGCCACACTAATGTCTAATGCCGTTAAGTAAGGCGTTATGTGACAATTGACATATTGTCATTGACAATGTGTCCATTATTGAATAACGCCTTAATTAATGTCATTATACGTAAGTGTGGCCCCAGCATCATTGTGATTTCTGTCAGAGAAATTACTCTAGTTACTTGCTGTAACTAGGAAATTTATTTGTTATTTTTCATAATGCTCTCGAGTATTATTTGAAATCAGTGTTATCATGACTATAATAGTAAACTCGTCGGGTATTGATTTTTTTTTTTGTTGGTCAACATTATCAAGACAGTTCCTATTATATGATAGTTTTACTTCAATAATAGATTAAATGAGTACAATAATTGAGTCTCTGAATACAATTATACTATTCCTGATAATTTCAGATCCCGAATACAATAGTAGATTATTTGATTGTAGAAAGGAAATTCTTGATATCAAGTACAAAAACCTGGACTTGAGTCTAGTAGAATGTTATTGGGCGCAATCGCAATGGTTGTATATGCTATTGTTGTACCCAGTAGCTATCAAAAACTAGATTTTGGTCTTACATGATTCTTGGTATTAGTATTACAGGCGAGCCGCGAGCGCCACGCAATCTGATACTAGTCAGGGATAAGGGATGTTTTTCGAAAGTGCAAGCATAGCGGGCTAGCACATTACCACTGTAATAGGAACAAGAAAATCGTCTTGGTCTCACTGACAATATTTCATCACACTTATTTGTTGATACCATCATTTTCAAAATACTCTCTTACACGAAAGTTCCTTCAGACTTCTCCTTGATCAGTCCATTCCTGAATCAGACCGCTATTTGATTGCAGAAAAAGATCATTATCAAAATATCATGGTGAATTAGTAATTTACATCCTCCCGTGACACCATACTTATCAAAAAATATCAACTGACCAACATGAAATCAGCTAAAAATTTTAAAAGCATGACAATGAAGAGAATGATCTCTATATTTTCTTAGAATACTGGCTCCAATTCTCATTCCGAATGAAACTGAAGACGTTTCTGTCTGCATTCAGCCCATTATCAATTCAACTAAATTTTCTTAAAGTTACATTAATATTACGGAGAAACTCCAAAAATAAAAGCTTGATGTCAAATTTACGTTATATCATGAATTCCATTTAAGAGGAGAGAAAAAAACTCAATCAGGTCATGAAATTTTTTATGGCGTGCCTGGATTAGTATTCACTCGCGTCACATTTCCATGATAGAAATCAAATTAAATTGGCAACAATGAAGCTATCTGGCACCGGCTAATTGTTGTAACATGGGCCTGCACGGTTGACTGTCAATACACATGACAGCTATGTGAAAACGTGGCAAGCAAAAAAAAAATAGCTGTGTGTCAAAAACTAAACCTGGAGACACAAGCAATAGGTTCAAATCTCGGAAGTAGTTCTAGTCTTCGAGAACTTATAATTTCCATCGGATGACTTCGTTTACATATCCATTTTTACTGTCTTCTTATATCGTTTCATCTTACAATAGATCCGTAATTATATTTTCATTATGCATGATGCATGATATACCAATAATGCTCTCATAATTCAAGTATCATCCAACAATATAAATGTGTTAAAACCCTGAAGAATTTAAAACCAACATAAAGTAAGAAAAATCATATTGTACACGGGCCAGAAGTAATAGCCATGTACTTCTCAGATTTGTTTTAAAATTGTTATTTTGTATTGAATTGTATTGTTTTCATCTGCGCTTCATGAAAAAGTTTTGTATATGACTTGTTTTATGAACTCTCCTAACTCTCTGAACAACTATTTCGCCGAGCACTTATTTCTCTTGTTATTGAATACTTGGTATTGTAGGGAAGTTGATAATAATATATCATGTTACAAGGATCAAATGACCGTCATCATTGTCCAGGGTGAAGTTGGCTGTACTCAAATAAGACGAGGACAAAGCTCAAGATGAAGCTTTGAGCGCAACCAACTTGACTGTAATTGATAATAACGATCGTTAATTTTTTCAACAAGTGCATCAAAGTACTCCAATATTATGTATCAAAAATCTATTTTATTAACTTTGAAGTCATATCTTCGCAATTGCGATCATATTCACAGCTAATTGTTAGTACGAAACACAATTCACATGAAATTTTTCATTGATTTTTTTTCCACATTTGCTATACAGAAAATGCAAATCCTATAACAAACACATTTCATGATACACATTTTCTCCATTTGTCAACTTGACATATAACTATGAGGTGGAAAGATACTAACGGCATCTATGATCTACAGTTATTGTTATCTTTCTTACGGCAGGGAAATAATCATTATTACCGTGTCAGCAGGAAATTATTGATGATTATTGTTTACATGGTTTGGAATAGAGAACTCTCTAGGCTGGAAAAGTTCTGTAATAGAGTGTTTCCGGTGCATTTGTTACAAAAAAAATACATTACCTGATGTACTTTTATAACCAAGTAACTCCATTACTTCGACCGAAATTTTTTCTGCTATATTTTCAAAATCTACACGCATTTAATACCTATTGTTTCTGAATAAGATAAATTTGGAATGATTGAGAAGTGTAACAAGCTAGAACTTATTTTGTGTACCAAAAATCTATTAACATCGCTGTCAGTTGTCAATCTTGCAGCCAGTTTTATTAGTATATTTGATTGTATACAAGCTTCGAGTACATTTTATACATACCTACGTAAATTATATAGTGTGATCAGAAATTGTTATGTTCAACATGAATTCTCTATCTACCAATATACACTTTTCTTCCAATTATAGCTGAATAAATTGAACATTATCATTATAAATGCTATGTACAAGGATGAGTGGAGTTTTCTGTGTTATGCAAGTATCTCCAGTAATCAATACTCCAGAATATCAGCGGATTTTGCAATTATCCGTTAAAGAAATTGAGGTCAATGGTAGTAAAGGATAATTTCGACATTTTTGTTGCGATGCCGAAGGCGGATGACGGCTAGCCAAAATGGAAAATGTTGAACTTATGAGTATTCATTAGTCACCAACAGTAATTTTTTTCCTGAACTTAGGAGTATGTATCAAGATTATATACAATTAATCATTTGACTACAATTCCATTGAATTTAGAATAAATGCATTGATATCATCCTTTTTTTTTTGTGGCCAAAGTAGAACTAGTGATATTTTGCAATTTTGAACTTCAATACCCTGAGTATCTTTATGCCACGTATCTTCCGATTACCAATAAATAATCAGAATTTTAGTAGTTTCCTAGAGCATAT
Organism: Dromius quadrimaculatus; assembly: GCA_963989225.1. NCBI lineage: Eukaryota > Metazoa > Arthropoda > Insecta > Coleoptera > Carabidae > Dromius > Dromius quadrimaculatus. The sequence continues at coordinate 51,538,432 of OZ022325.1, read as the reverse complement.
TGCTTTTTCAGATAACTGACCCTTCGTGCAGTATCAGGCACCAAGCAACATGCTTATAACTTAGTGATATATTCGCAATCATGTATTAAAATACAACAATTGAATGTACATTCAGTGATATACAAGTTCAACAAATGACGTTATACATTCTGGTTATTTGGTTATTAAAAACAGCTATCAAGTAGTTTTCAGTGTAATACTGATTTGATCCATCAATGTCGCACACCTAACCACACACAGATGGATCGTATTGAATTCAAAATACGTCAAAAACAAGAAGCTTAATCGGTAATATGCCTAGATGATTTTTAAAATCTTCCTTGTTAAGAAAACAAGTTGACTACTTGAAGCAACGTGTTCGAGGTGATTGAAAATCATCAGAATTTCTTTCCGTCAAAATCTCCAAATAATGTTGAAAATTGGAAAATAAAGAAATGGATTAAGCAATACGCTTGAAATGAGCATTTTGGCGTAAAACAGATATCATGCAGTTAGTATTAATTTTGATGAAACTAGCATTATTCATAATGAAGTCAACTTAAAAAAAACATACATCAGAAATGTTGCATATTAGACACAATGCACAAAATAATGATAAAAAGGCAGATGCTATAGCGCTTATATAACAATATTCTTCAAGATCCACGTTACCTTTCTTCATTTTTGTATATATTTTTGACACCTGCGGTATGCATAAGCATAAATTTGACACCATAGCTGACTCATTCCTACCTGTGTCAATTCGTAATTTTCTGGCAATGCGTGCACGAACAATTCTCAATACGCATTTAGTCTGCGTCTTTCACAGATGTCGTTTGTGGCATTTGATGAATAGAAATTTTTTTCTCTCCGCTATTCTATTATTTTAGCATCACACATAAATGTACACATTTAAATCTATACAAAATAATTCTTTTGTGACTATTTCCGACATCCATAATACTCATAATCAGTGATAAAATAAATCAAATTGTAGCGCTTCTGAAGATGGCTGAGTTACAGCTGAAACTGTGCAGCAGGAGAGAAATATGATCAATTATTTGACTGAATTTCCATTCAATTCACTTATCCAGTTAGCTTCAACCATTTTTTCCAATAGATTATCATGACTGTTTCCAATTGAAATCGTTATTTCAGCATGACTGCTATGTTCAATATACCGTTTTTTGGGCGCTTAGTTCGGCGTTTTACTAGATATCAATATGCAATGGAATCACACGAGTACAATCTTCTTTCTTCTCCTTGTATTTATTTGAAACTCTATAAAGAAAGTCTTGTTTCTACTACTGATTTTACAAATTAATATTATTTCATGTATATGCTATCCTCAACATCATTGTTGAAGTGGAAGTTCTTGTGGCTTACCGAGATTGAATTAGCTCTTGGCTGCCATTTTGTGACAAAAGCGGTCACGCTTTCAGAGTTTACATGTGCGTCACAAAGTACGAAGCTCTTAGAAATGTAGTCTCTCAACTGAATATTGTGACAATGATGATTTTAGATTTCAATTATGAAAAAGCTGAAATATTTTCATCGGAATGCCGCCCGCAGTGACGTATTTTTCTGCAACAACCAATCACAATTTATATTTCATGAACTCCTCTATTGTTATCTCAAATTGAATTTTCCTTTACAGGTTCTAAACAAATGCATGCTATTCTCTGCCATGTAAATGGAGACTTACGTACTTCAATTCAACCTTGTGGAAACGAATTGCAAGCAAATTATTTTGTGTTAAATTGAGATGAACAACATGCGAACGCGAACACCAGCAAAAGGAAAACTGTGAGCAACCACATTGTTAGAGTTAAATGATTGTAGCTCCTGGATGGATAGAATTAACGATGCTTGTAAGATTGAATTTTAACTATCTGGTTTCTATTAATTACCGTATATGAATTTCACATATCGAAAACAGTTTATCAATGACAGCCGTCAATTAAACACTATCTATAGTTGACCTGAAAAAAACAAACGACTGGCGAAAAATTACTCCATTTCAAAATAAAGAAAAAATTTGTATGCAGATTTCAAGAGAGAAGAAGCGGATATCAGTGACGAGAACTGTACTGGAAGAACTGTTTTTGCTTTGACTCCTGAAAATGTTAATGTGGTACTTAGGGATGATTCTGAGAGAACGATGTATCAGGGTAATATAGAGCAGAAACACTGAATTCCTCATATAAACTAATTCTTCATCATCATTCAGATATACGATAATTATTATCAAAATTGATTTTTCAATATGCAAATGCTGATCAGATAATACTGAGAGTCACAACGTGCAAGCTGGTGGAATTTATTGAACTCTTTTTGCAAAATATCCGCTGACAAGTCGTTGTTATCTGCTGGTCACAAAGCATCTATACCTACAGAAGAATTGCCGCGCACTTCGATGCAAATCATGAGCTTCTGGAAGCTAATATTAGCCTCCGAAGTGGGCAGGTGACAGTCTCGAAGATTATTCAGAACAAGAATCTCAACTCTATCTGCTTCAGCTCTTAGATTTCCACAAGATTGAAGACGGCACGAGTTTTAATCAGTTTTCTTGAGCAATTCTCATACTTTTTGAATGGTTCATGTATTGATTATCAGTACTCTAGTAGCATAACAGTCATAATGCTCTCCTCTATCTTCCGCGAGAACAAAAGCTATTTGTCATCAATATAATTTAACATAGACTTGCACAAAGAAATTATATTTGACTAACTGCATATAACATAACCAAAAAACTTTATACTTTATACATTTGACAACAAAAGTTCATTGGCAAAGATTACAGAAACGATTATATGCTCAGAGAACTGGAAACATTCCAGGTGGCCTGTTTTTCTTGTAAATTCACATTGTCTCCCGGAATTGGAAGTATTTTAATTTTCAACTTGTTCTAACTTGAAGTTGAATAATTTTTATTACTCAAATCAATTTTTATCCATTATTACAGATCCTTGCTTTAAAGTGAATTGATTTTTCTTGATATTTTGTTTGCTGAACACTTACTATCAGAGCACCAAGTTAAAGTCCGCGGGATAGCACCCTTTTCGTAGAATGATCAATACATTCCTAAAACTTCGTGAGTGGCTTCTTTTGGCGAGTGTACCAAACTTTCTCCCCACTATTTTTTTTGAGAGTGCTGCGTTTTCAAGTGAACGTGATCGAAATATGCCGAATACATGAGTTTTCCTTTCTTGATGAATACATACTCAGTTCTTATTAATTTTAATGCAATAATTCATTGAGAAATACAAAAAATATTCTGTCCGTCAAAAATACTGCATAGATGAGCTTGTCCACTATCGCGTATATGCTGTAATTCTTTTAGCTTTTAAATACATACAGAGTTCACTTTTGTTGAATTGTTTGATAATTGATGTTATTAAGTGGTCACAGTGTCCGACAAATTTCCTGCTGCATTCTTTTAGACCGATAGCTTGAATATGATGTTAAGAGATTATCATGCTCACTTGAAAACGCAGCATTTAAAAAAAAGTTATAGAGAGAAAGTTTGGTAGACTCGTCAAAAGAAAGCCACTCACGAAGTTTCAAGTATGTATTGATCATGCAACAAAAAGTGTGCTGTCCCGCGGACTATTAGGGTCTTATCATAATAACATTTCTACTATAACCATAAAATAAGGTGTAGTTGACCAGTAAGGTAAATATACTCAAAAACTTGAGAAAAAAAAAAAACATCAAACATCAAATCCTAACTTGACATTGAAGAAATTTAACAAATATAATTTTATCTATCATCCCTATGAACATATGAGACATTTGATCAATGACTGAAATTGCAAAATGTGAGCCTATATCAATGTAACATTTATCTGAGTTATTTGAAGTGGGGGGGATCGAAAAGATATGTCGAAACTGAATCATATATGAGAAATATGATCTCCAGTTTCTAGTTGCAATGATATTTACTTTTCCACGTGAGAATATGTTTATCTTCTATTCGTTTGATATTTCACGCGCTTTCCAAAGATTCCTGGAATGAATTTGACCGACAAATTTGTGCAAGTTTGATATATCGTGGGAAGACGCGACGGCTTTAGTCTGAACCTATGTAAATAAGCCGGCCTTTCAACAATTCTATTTAAGGTCATGAAACGTGAAGTTGTCGTGAAAACAAACGAAGAAACGAGTGACATGATTTCTGAATCTTGAGTCGCTGCGAGTCTACTTCCTATATTATGATTTTATCAGAGTAATTTCATTTTGCGCGATGATAATATCCCATAATTTATATGTCGCGTTGAATTTCTACATTGTTAGTCCTCCCAATATTTTTCTTAAGAACATCTTGAAGTATAATGTCACTTGTATCACATAGATTTGGAAAGTGAATATTTATTATGAAAGATCAATTTATGCAACAAGAGTGACAAGGCTCGTCAAATTATTAAAATTGTTACCGGAATATCATACCGTATTGCAAGCAAAACTATTTTCGCGGACCTCAGATTCTATATTTTGATAATTACTTAGCATACAGCAAAGGTGCCGATAGCACAAGTTAACATTGAGACCTGACAAATATTTAAGCAAATTGATCAGTGAGATGTGCTACGAGCGTGAGTTCACAGAAATTCTATTTCTACACATTCAAATGATGATAAAACCAGAACGAAAAGCTTGCGAACGACCGTAGAATTCCAATTTTATATACGTTCGTTTCATTCTGAGACTCAGTTGTACAATCTAAGCTTATCTTCAACTTAGTTGGGCAAAGCTTATTCACTATGGTTACAATTGCTGAAATATTGTATCCATTGGAATCAGACGGACAGTGAATAAGCTCAAATTGTGCAACCGGGCCTCAGTAGGAGTTGAAAAAATTGGTTACTTCATCATGTTTCAATTTATACTGCAATCAGTTTTTCTTCCAGCCTTGCTGTCTCGTTGTGACGTCTATAGTGCTTTGAAATTAGGAGAACTATTAGTTCAACAGTTATATGTGTAATTCCGTATGATAGCACATAATATTTTTCTTCGGAGCTTGACCCCTGTTTATAAATCTTACGCAAATATAAAGCTCGTCTTACACGATGGTCGTCTTACTGCTAGTTTTCCTGCACGGAGTTGTGCTGGCTACCGTGCTTGTTGCTGGGATAGAAAATGTCATTCACTTCTCGTTTCGGTGCATGGTTACTTGCTGGATTCCCTGATAGAACATGTACTATTTTCAGGCTTTTTTGTCTGATGGATTCGAGTTTGTAATCAAGTGAGTGTAAGAAGTGGCGTTGACATATATATATACATATAATAATTTACGTTTGTACTTCGTTATTACTCAAGACTTCAAAAAACATGTAGGAGAGAAATTATAGATACATTACATTTCTGATGAATCAATATTTGTTGGTTTTGTTTGAAATTTAGCAGCTACATTTCATTCGAAACAATTTCATCATATTTTTTGTGCTCAAATGATTCGAACGATGAAAACGTATACGATAAGTCTACTGAAAAAGCAATAAAGCGAAACCAAAAACTGATCATTCAGCGAAACAAGCATCGTGTGACCTGTGACACGAACTTCTATGATGATTTTTAATATTAATGAGCTAAAAATTTCAAGTGATATAATGCATAATCATAAGTTTAGAACTGCCCCCTAATATTACACAATTAATGGCCGGCTTCACCGCTGTTCCTTCAATTTTGAGTTTCTCCTAACTGAACAACATCAAATCAATCTTCTTGAATCAGATATAACATGTATTGCTGTCAATAGTTCGATTCGATATTTTTTGTTTAGGTGAAGCTTAAAATTTAAGTTAGTGTGGTCCAACTGGCCATTAGTGGAACAAATTGAATATTCTTGTGTAGATCTCTTCCGTCTTAGGCAAAAGTTTAAGCCGATTGTCATTTTGAATCAGTTAAAAAGTTCATGACGAAAATAAAATTTGAATAAGTATCAAACTGCAGACAAAGGCCGAGTGAAGACTATTTAAGTTGGAACAATGAAGTTGGAAAATTAATTTTCACTTTATATATTCCCATTCTGTTACTTTATTTTTATTAAGAATGACAGAGAATTACAAAAGTTTGAGTTCGTGCTTTGGAGTATCAAGTTTGAAATGTTGGGTCACTAGAACGTACTTTTATATTAAATTAGTCAAACATTTATCTCTCTCACAGAGAAAAATTCTAGAATGACATCAAATAATCACTAAAGAGGGCATGAATATTCCTACATTTTGTATATTATTATCTCATACATGAATTAGAGTAAGTGAAGATATACTACAGAAATGATCCTGTGAAGTATGATCTTTGATACATACATGATAATGGTATGTCAATACAAAAAGAGAAATTAGAATTTGCAGAAGTACAGGAATTCATAAAGAAAATAAAAATTGGTAAAGCTGCAGGATTTGACGATATTAAGCCAGAACAAATAAAATATATAGGGGCCGCTGGAGAGGAAATGCTGTATACTTTGCTCAATAAAATATGGAACGGAGAAAGTATACCAGAAGACTGGGGAAAATCCATTATTATGCCTATATATAAAAAAAACGACAGCAGAATCTGCAGCAATTATGAAGGGATTACACTGCTATGTGTTGCAAGTAAACTTTATGAAGCCATAATCGAAAATAGACTACAAATGAAAGTAGGTAATAAACTAGAAGAATCGCAGAGTGGATTTAGGCAAGGATATTCAGCACAAGATCATATTTTCAGCCTCCGGAAAATCATAGTTAGAACCCTAGAATTCAATAAAGATATGTACATCTGCTTTGTCGATATAGAAAAGGCATTCGACAAAGTTTTATATGATTTAGTAAAAATTATGTAAGAACCGGTAACTGTATTTCGAATGAATTCAGAACATCACAAGTACTGAAACAAGGTGGAAACCTTAGCCCGCTCCTGTTTACAATATACGTAGATGAAATAATAACAGAAGTCAATAAAAGAGCAGAAACAACCGCGATAGGACACCTAAACCTTGGAGAAATTAGGGTCTCTGAGTTATTGTTTGCAGATGATATGGCGATACTCAGCGATTCCGAAGAAAAATTACAAGGAAATATAAACATTTGGAACAACGAACTGAAGAAAGCAAATATGAATATAAATATAGAAAAAACTGAAGTTATGGTTGTAACGAAGGAACAAAAACATATTAACCTAAAAATCAATAACAAGAGAATTCAGCAAGTCGAAACATTCAAATACCTTGGCAGCACCATAGACGCTGGAGGAAATATAGAGGAAGAAATTAATACTAGAATAACAACTGTAAACAGAACATACCACCTACTGAGAACGACAATATTTAATCATAAAAAAGTAACTGTAAGAACAAAAATGACCACTTTTAAAACAATAATACTCCCAGTACTTTTATATGGAAGTGAATCTTGGATATTGAATGGAAGACAGATGAATAAAATACAAGCTGTCGGGATGAAATGTTTAAGAAGAATCCTTGGAGTCACTAAAATGGATAGATTAAGAAACGAACATATCATAAAAAGACTAGAGGTAAAATCAGTTAGACGAATAATACAAGAGAAACAACTATTATGGTACGGACATTTAAATAGACTGGCAGAAATGAGACAAGTGAAAAATATAAGGAAAGCACGATCAACTGGCAAAAGAAGCAGAGGAAGACCGCGTAAAACATGGGACGACACCGTAGATGTTATACTGAAAAACAGAAATTTAACAAATAGACAAGCATGTGAATTATCTAAGGACAAGAAGAAATGGAAGAATTTTGTTGAAAATTAAATAACGGATACACCTCAACACCCGTAGGGTAGAAGAGGAAATGATTATATATATATATATATATATATATATATATATATATATATATATATATATATATATATATATATATATATATATATATATTATCTCATACATTCATTTGTTTTTGATGCATATTTTTATGGAAGGTTTTGACCGTGCCAGATATTACTAGTACTCTTTTACATACTTTCATATTTTTGTGCTTACTTTAGACAATTATTGTTGTATTAGCATACAGTTTTTGAGGATAAAACGATAGAATAGAATATAATAGCAATAATAATGCCAAATAAAATTCTTACGTATATATGAATTTTATAATGCACTCAACTAATATAACTTGGTGGCAGTTGTAGATATATGAAGTACGGAGTATGAGAATATTGAAATAGTCAAAACTAATAAAAAGAAATATGGTGAAACCATCCTCTTATAATATAACTACACCGGAATCTTTCGGTCTCGATATACCAGCTGACTGGCGCCGATAAAAAAACATGTCCTAAAGATTCTGCTTAGCATCGAAATTTAATCAATCTCCGAGCAAATGGCAGATTAATATACCCTGATATATTCAATGAGAGTGAAAGCGAACGAAGTCGAGTCAACACTCGATCTCACTATGGAAAAAGGAACAAATGTTTGATCTAGTAATGAGAAAGTTTGACGCGTATATCACAACAAGAACTCATATAATTTATGAACAAGTTTGCTTTCATAGTAGAATGGAGAGACCAGGAGAATTTCGATGGAAATGAATATAAATTTATCAGTGACAGAATTGTTGTTGGCTTATAGAATGGAAAATTGAGTGAAAGATTACATCTTGACGACGAGCTGACATTAGAGAAATCATTTAATAAGAAGAGGTGTGAAAGCAACTTGACGTTTAGAACCATACGAATATTGGAAGAATTTTGACTAAATCCTCAAGAAATAATAGTTCGAAGCCGCAAAACTTTACCCAGAAGCATAAAAATTGAGCAAAATGTAGCTGGTGCGAGGGAGAGAGCATGAACATCAAAAATATCCTGCGCGAAATACGATGCGTTTTTGTTGTGAAAAGAGAGAACACTACTCAAGAGTCTGCAAAAGGCCAAGGTCTCTTTGTGAGTGTCAATGGCTATAACGTCTTAAAGTAAAATTCAAAGGGGGAAACTAGACAAATCTGCTGAAAGAGATTATAATCTTATTCTCGATGTGAATTTAACTTTGTACATGAAGTTAGATGCTTTTTCCGGTTATAATCGGATTGTTCTCGACGACGTTGCACGGTTATTCACGACATTTATAACTCCATTCGGGAAGTATTGTTCCAGTCGACCTCCATTTGGTATCACGAGTGCAATAGAGCATTTTCAACAGCAAATACAAACAGTTTTGCAAGGGTGTGAAGGTACTCACACTCTTGTATGTTTTTCATTCATGGCAAACTAGTTTACGTGAACACTTAAGGAAAATATTATTGACGTTCATTTACAGTTCTGATGTAATTCATGGACGCAGATCTAATGAGAAGAAAACTATCATAAACGTGAAGTTTGTCGAATTTCTTGATGACTGAATATTTGCCTGACAAATATTTTTTCCTGAATTCAATCTAATAGAAGAGAAACATTAGACAATGCATCTTATTTTACCGAAATAATTCCATGCTAATATTCTTGGAATAAATTTTGGCTCTACTAATAGTCACTTATGTGGTTCACTTCCACAGCCTACTTTGTAAATCGTTATTACTAAACATACAGTCTAGAATATGATTCCAATATAAATATTTGTTTCAATATTTCACATCTAGAATTTTTTTTATGAAAAACAATTTTTTCATAATACCTGCATTGAAAAACGCGTTTCAACGCCTGTTTTGTCAGTCGAAACAATACAATTTCAGACAAATGTGAGTGTAGCCTAAGAGAGAAACAAGTTTGTTTCTGCCCGCTGAATTTGTTTCTCACATCGTTTTATCCCTGGCAGAGTTGTATTTGTTTATTGTCAATCTCTAAATGCAAATCATATAGCCTCAGTTGATTTGACAGTTGTTGTATTCGTAACTGTAAATTAAATTAAAAAGAGGATTAGTTTCAAGTAAAAAAGTATTAATACGATAATTTCAAGTACATCACAACATCTTATTGATAAAGCACAAGCGGCTACTTTCGACTTGTTACCTGCAGAATCAAAAGAAAAATATTCACTTTGTCATGTCAAATTTGTAATGTGGAAAGTTTCAATGCAGGTATTATGAAAAATACAGTGTGTGGCACGAGACAAGATATGATTTCAATCGAGAGTGATGCCAGCCCTCGAAATCGTCTTGTTTCGTCCCTAGCCACACAATATACTATTTCTATCATATTAGCTGAACTTCTTTTCATATTTTAACCATTTTGACACTCATTTGATATTAAAAATGGCAATACTTTTAGCATGAGTTTTGGACCAGCATTTAGCAAAATATAGTAAAACATCATTAAACTAAGATAAACTCCTAATTCTGTGGTATAAGAATTCTCCTAACAATCTTCATACTACTTTTAGCAAATTCATTGCTTGAAAATTGGTTTAAATTGTCTCTGTCTTTGAATAAAAGATGTATGACAGTTTTTTTGGGAAGAAAGTTAATCAATGTTTCGTATAAAATCAAAGTAATAAACTGTACACTCAAGCAATTTTTCGCCTCCTTACCTTAACATTGCATTTGTTGAAGCAGCCAATCAAAAATACTTCAGATTTTTTCAATATATCAATTCATATACCTTACATCTCTCTCGGGTTAAGGTAAGGAGGCGAAAAATTGCTTGAGTGTACAGTTTATTACTTTGATTTTATACGAAACATTGATTGGCTTTCTTCCCAAAAAAACTGTCATACATCTTTTATTCAAAGACAGAGACAATTTAAGCGAATGTACCAATTTTCAAGCAATGAATTTGCTAAAAGTAGTATGAAGATTGTTAGGAGAATTCTTATACCACAGAATTAGGAGTTTATCTTAGTTTAATGATGTTTTACTATATTTTGCTAAATGCTGGTCCAAAACTTATGCTAAAAGTATTGCCATTTTTAATATCAAATGAGTGTCAAAATGGTTAAAATATGAAAAGAAGTTCAGCTAATATGATAGAAACAGTATATTGTGTGGCTAGGGACGAAACAAGACGATTTCGAGGGCTGGCATCAGCCTCGACTGAAATCATATCTTGTCCCGTACCACATACTGTATTTTTCATAATACCTGCATTGAAAAATATTCACTTTGTCATGTCAAATTTGTAATATGGAAAGTTTCAATGCAGGTATTATGAAAAATACAGTGTGTGGCACGAGACAAGATATGATTTCAATCGAGAGTGATGCCAGCCCTCGAAATCGTCTTGTTTCGTCCCTAGCCACACAATATACTATTTTTATCATATTAGCTGAACTTCTTTTCATATTTTAACCATTTTGACACTCATTTGATATTAAAAATGGCAATACTTTTAGCATAAGTTTTGGACCAGCATTTAGCAAAATATAGTAAAACTGTACACTCAAGCAATTTTTCGCCTCCTTACCTTAACATTGCATTTGTTGAAGCATCCAACCAAAAATACTTCAGATTTTTTCAATATATCAATTCATATACCTTACATCTCTCTTGTCAATATTGGATTCAACGTCATTTGTATTCAAAACATATTCACACACGTAAGTCTCCCGAGCTTTATTACTACTATTCACGCTATCGTATAAGCTTCTAAAATATCAACATCATCTTTCCCTTACATCCAAGGTTCTATTCTGATCCGCAGAGACAACACTTTGACATTATTTTGGAGACTCTCGACATATGTACCACCTAGCAAACCACTTCAGATGTGATTTAAAGTCGTTATCATTGAAGACAATCTTCCAAAAGTAAGAGACAGGGTCAAGTTGATTTCTTGAATGTATCAGTTTTTTGACATTTGTATGTCATTCAAATAACAAAAAAAAAATACTACTATTGCATGATAATGAATTCAAGAAATCAATATTTATTAATATAACTCGATTCCAATCATCCAACACAAATGTGTAGATCATATCGTCTGCACCAATATATAATATTCATGTCTCTACAAAAAGCTTGATCACAAAAAATGAGGCTGCAACCTCTATCGAATATTGATAGAGTGAAGTTAGCAATACTTTATGAAACTGGACCATAGATCATGATAGAAATGATGAGTGTACCCAGCACTTCTAAGTCTAACGTCATGGACTCAGTTGTTTAAGAGTGTAGTAAACTTTATTATGATTTCACAGAAGTCGTGGGAATATCTAGCAGTCTTGTTGTTCCAATAATTGTGTATCTAAACTTTTATATACAATAATTTGAGGACAGTGAACTCTCTACAAAAATTTAATGCTCATATTATGAGTTTCATACAAAATTACGAAGACTTCAAGATCTAGAATAATCAGGGTGCAAAGATTGCAGCATCATCTCCGGGTTCCGCCTCTCAGAATATCTCACGCTAGTGGAAAATATGTGTCATTCCGCTTGCTCGCACAATATATTGCTCCCTGTACTGTGCATTCCAAAAGAAACTTTTGAGATAATCTTTTGAAGTTTTTTCATTTCTTCTACCATTTCTTCAAGTATACATTTGGAACAGAAAACCGTAAAATGTTATTGCATCTAGAGTGCTGGTCCTCTTCAAAATGCTTAGAATCCATTTTAGAAATTCAAAGACCAATACAACTTGATTTGATTCACATTCAAAAGATACTCTCATTCTTTCAGTATTCATTCCCATTACTTCATTCAACGATCTCTTAATTGAGCCTTTCAAACCATTGGACATTCTTTTACATAAATATTATCTTTCATTCCAACAATGCTTGAATCATTTGCACTAATAATCATTCCATCATATTCCAAATTGGGTAACTGAAGTAGGAAACAAAAATGTTTGATTGGAATTTTTGTTAATAACTTATGAAAATCACATCGATCGTCGTTTTATATTTTGTACTACTAAGCTTCCGATCATTGGACATAGTGAGATCTAATGCTTGACTAAAAAATTTGATCAATGGAACATTTGTATTATCTGTGAAGCTGGTATTGAAGTTTCCTCTTAATATTGTAGATACGTCAAAAATTCTCGATCTCGAGACTGGACTGTCACAGAAAGTACTCTGAAATATAAGTAAGTAACGCGTAACTCGAGTTCATAAATTTTTACTTATTCAAAAATTGTCTAACGTACCCGTTGCGGTTTTCACTTCCAAAATTCCTGTATCTATTCCCTATAGCAGAATAATTTTTATATATGTAAATGATAATGAATACTGGATACACATACCAGTTATACCACCTAGCGTGTATTATCTCCTCATTTCAGGTCATATTTTTATCGAAACGTAGTGTCAAGAGTGAACTGCAATAATTGACTAGAATTATGCGGCCAATGGTAGGTAGTTCATTCAACAATTTTCAGAGCAGCCCAATGCGTGAAAAGTTTAATTTCTTGTGTCTGGCAACCCGAGAAATCCAAGACTTCAGTATCTGGTTCAGTCTGAATTTTGCAATCAATTTAATTTTACAGAAGTCTCCCTTGTGAATCACTTTCCATTAACATTCATTTGTAATTTTTGTTAACGACTAAAAATTGCACTTACAGTTGAGAATATCAATCTATAAGATCGCGAACTATGATCGATATGTGCAACACACATAATTTCTCTCTTAAATGACTATTTCAAAATCTATGACACTCTCTTAATTTGTGACACGATATTTTAATACAAAAGAGTTTGCTGTGGCCATCAAAGTACTTCTCATACTATGAATTTTATGTCTAGTTTCATCACTATTCCATAAATTTGGTGTGTCCCATCAATGAATTGCTTTTTTCAAAGTGACAGCTGTCATTGTTAATGAGACAGCTGTAATTGTCAAAGTCACAAATGTCATTTATTGTATTCAGCTTACAAAACTGCCCCAAGGTAGAACAAACGAATATAGCCGATATTAACCGGAAAGGAAGCCAAAAATCACCGATGTCGTTTGAATCTCGAATTCCGGTAAGAACTCAAGCTCTTCGGTTTGTTTCGTAGCTATTCGGCCGCTTTACCCGCTGACAGTTTTGTAAGCCGAATACAATAATTGTCAAAGTGATAACTGTCATTATTAAAGTGACATCTGTCAATGTCAAAGTGACAAATGGCGGTTATATTCTAGTCCTTACATAAAATATCAATTTTTTTTTCAATAAACAGCCCTTTTCTTGATTTTCGAGGGTCTTCAATCCATTGGAACACACAGTTTTGACATTTGATCGCCGAAAGTGTGATTTGAAGATGATAACATGGACTCCTGTCATTATTTCTTCTATGTTTCTACGGATCTTGTCTTCCCGGAAATTTCAAATTGATATCAAACATGACATCATTTAGATAACTTGTAAAAAAACAACAGAGACTTGTTTGATTACCTTCCTAGACACTTCTACCAAATTACTCATTTTGCAAAACAATCGACGAACGTTTGCATGTAATGTCCAAATATGATTTATGATAATTGCAATTGCACATTATAATTCTTATTATTCCTATGCTTTAGAAAAATATATCGAGTTTTATAATAATATAAATTTTAATAATGACAAATGAATTCCTGGTAATTTTGCTCCAGTCAAATGCTGTGCCAAATTATTCAAGAATCAATTTAAGTTATTTTATATTCCATAATGAATATAACTGTTCATTGAATGAATGTAGAAAGCTAATAAGATTTATTAATAAAGCTTTGGTTCCACCGGTTGATAGAAGCTTATCCACGAACTGAACCTAGCTTTTCATCAAAATTCCAGTCAAAAAATCTTGCTTATGCGAATAAGCGAGTCTTCCAGTCCACATGAGATAGAAGTATAGAGCTTCATCCTGATTAGATCTTTGTACTATCCGCCTGTTTAGCGCCAGAGCTTTTCCGCCAGACACTTGTACTATCCACAAAGTATGTTTCAAAATATAATTTGAAACTGAATAGTAACAGTTTGAAAATGTTACATGGATGTTAAATGTTACTCAAAATATGTAAATGAAAATAAAACACCATATTTCATTGTAAGATCCTCACCCTTTGAAACTACTCTAACACCCTTCCTTACAATTCGTACTTATAATAATGTACGTACTACGGTTTTTTCTGGAACAATTTAGTTACTTGTATGTTCAAAATTAGACTTTTCTGAAAATTCTACTTGTATAGTGGTGATTGTTAATTTTAGAGCCAAAATAATCACCTACTATTTCTACTTTGACATGTTGTCCGAGACAAGAGCTACAGCATCTTAATTGTGACTGAACCGTAACATTATTTTACCATCAACAGAAGAGGTTTTCCCAATTGCTCTTATTATTGTAATGAGTTCATTGAGATAAATTGGACATACTTCGATTGATAGAGCGAAAAATTTTGCACTGTCATGTGTATTGAATGTTTTTTTCTGATAATTACAGCTTGTGTAACATAAATTAAATGGAATTAATCTTTTCGACAGAAATCGCTTCACACGGATTTTTTCCACACCAATCCTCGCTGAATTATATTTACCAGCCAGGAGCACTGGAATCTTTGTCATAACAAACATTTGCCTGGAGTTCCATTCTCTCAATAACTGTACAATAAAAAATGTAATTTCACTATACATTGAAAAACGACTATAAAAATATAGTTATCAACATCCAAAATCCTACAGTGTGCTATGTCCCAAAGATACAATTTATTTTAGCAATATCCACATTCAAGTTCATTATTTGTTTTGATATAAACGAGACTCTCTGTATTTACATGTGGCAAACGATGTTCAACTAAAGTTAACTGAATATATTTTGTGTAATTAACATTATACGACTGAAATACCAACAGAGATCACTTGTTTAATCAGTTAACAAATGAGTTTCCCAAGTGGTTGAGTAAACCACTGATATCTACTGTCTCTTATAACGTTACCGGAAAACACCAGCCTTGTGTTCCCGTATTAGAAAACCACCATGAGTTTCTCAAATCGTCAGTCCCCTAGAATACCATATAGCACCTAGTACAACAAAACCGAGGCCAGGAGGTAGTCTCAGGTGTTGCGTTTGTTGTATATACTGTCCTCCATATCGTTACCGGTGAATCTTGGCGTTTCCGTATTAGAAGACTATCATAAGTTTCTCAAATCATCCCTCTCCTAGAACCTCATATAGTACAACAAAAATGTGGCGAGGAGGTAGTTTTGAGGTGGCGTTTGTTGTGATTTTGGAAGCTATTTAGATCATAGGCGGCAGGCTTCATCACGAGCGAGCTATTGTGCTACTTGTGAGTTATTTAAGTTGATGCTAGCCAACATTATCTGGTACAGCGGTACCGTAGGCCGAAGAAATGTCTAGAGCAAAATTTGTTGTGAATTAGCGATTTAGCCAAATCACATAGGACAGGGGCATGGAGATCTATCTTCGAGCAGATTTAAGTGTGACTCGCGAGATGTTCTGATTCAACCTAGTGTCTCACATTGTATGTCAGATGGTTACTAAAAGCAACGTTTGTTGTGATTCGAAGATTTGTTCAAATTACAAGAGAGAGAACTTTGGATCTGTTCTCCGAGCAGATTCTAGTATAAGTCGTGAGTTCAACCTGGTGATGCACAAGCATGCTGTCTATGAGCTATCCAAGCGCATCTTAGACAGCTGGACTTGGTGCGCCTGAACCATCTGATATGTGCACACCATAATTGCATTATTATTACCATACTCATCGTGATTTGTTTGCCTCTAGTTACTATTAATATAACTGCTACCATACACCGTTCACTACTATTTATAATATTTTTATCATCTACCGTATGCAACCGTTTATAATATTTTTCCTGTTTATTGTTTACCGTGCATTACCATTTACAATAAAATAGCCATTTACCGTACACCGTTTGTTATTGTCCACTTATTTTTGCTAGCAGTCAATCTAGATATCCGGTTATAAACTTATGTGTCAGCTTCATTATTTTACCCAAACTATTGCAAATGTAAACTTTCACCTCACCCGTTTGTGATAGAATAGAATGTGCTTCTTCACTATTTCTAATCAGTAAAATTTTTTACCCTCTGATCTGCTTTACGACCGTTTAGAACCTGAGCACTTCTTGTCCGTACCCATAAAGTATGTTACATTATAAATTTTTATTCTGTTCAAATTTTAGAGAGCTACTTAATTTTGAGAAGGGCAATAATATATTATCCCACATATTTCTCCGGTACTTAAATTCAATCCTAAGAAGTTATAGAAAAATCTGACGTGAACATCATGTGACTTACTTGTACATCATTTGATATGTACACAAATTCATTCAATAAAGCTCTCTGTCACTCCAGATTAAAATTAATATAATTTTAATGATATTTTGACACGTTAAATGTCAAACAAAATCAAAAAATTGACAATAGATTATCATTGCCCACCTTATCATTTCAATTAAACTGATTGTTTTATACGGCAGATTCTGGATGTCTGTTATACTTATAAACTGCACTTAATACAAAAATAGTAGATAACTATTTTGATGCTACAAGTTCAAACACAAAATTTCAATATGCTATGGTTGATCATTCTAGATTTATGCAAAAAATTCAAAAAAGGTTTAGGGTAAAGTGCACTTCTAGCTTGACCGATTCATACAAAAATAGCAGATAACCATCAAGTTCAAATACTGAATTTCAACATCCCACGATTGATCATTCATGATTTATTAGAAAAATTCGAAAAAAGTTTCAACTAAAATGCACTTCCGGTCCGGACGATTGAAACCATAATGCGAGGTGCACAACTGGACCCTATACTTGTCCTAAATACAAACTTATATGTTCAACAAATTTTGAGATCTGCGAGTTACGAACGAACGCACATACATACCGACATCAAGCCGAAAATAGTCAAAATGGATTCAGAGATGCCCAAAACAGATATTTCCATCAAAATCTCAATAGGAGATAGGTGAATTTTGTCGGTTTCACAATACTTACTTGTACTTTACAAGTAAGTAAAAATGAAAGTAGTCAAGATTATTAGAACTTTACTTTAGATAATTCTCACATAAAAGATACTGTTCAAAAGTTATTACTGGAAAATAAGCTGAAAAGTATTATTTTCCTCGATTGATTGAAAGGTGAGTTGTAGCTCGTTCATAAAGTTGCCAAAATGACCAAATGATGAGAAATTTGTTCTCAGAAAAAAGTTTCAGGAACTCTAGGGTTATATGAATACTTTGAGTTATGTATTTTTGAGTAGGTGTGAGGGAGTATTCAGTCCATAAATCCTAACTAGACTGAAAAACAGTTGATAACTTCAAAATAATGTTGGGAATTGGAAATTTCCATTCGAAAAGGAAAAACATGATAAATCATCCATTCGAAATCCAATTTCAACACATATATAGATACCATCTCCTAATGGGAATACCAATAAGCCAATTTAATTCTTCCTCACATCCTTCAATATTGAGATAGTTTCCATTTCAAAGAATGTATCAAGAATCTCTCCTAGAGTGACTATACTTCACTGTATAAGATCCAAGAGAGTCAATTGTTGAGATCTCATTATTTTTTTATAGATAGATATAATTCTCATTACGTTTTCCGAACTCTTGAACGAGGAGTTCAATTAATACTTTCCTGTCCCTAAGTCAGACTCAAGTGAGGAATGTCATCTATCAGATTATCAGATCAAATCAACTGTGGATGAATCTTTAATAAGATAACTTGAAATCAAGCATAAGCTTCATGAATAAAAGGCATGGATGGATTAAAGGGAGGCTTTTAGTTCTCAGAAGAGAATGACATTATCGCCAACTATTTGACCCTATGAAAACATAGCCTTTATTTGTTTTAACAGCAAGAATTTGTTATTACAAGAACTAGTAACAACTAGTTCTTGATCCACAACCAGTAGCTCCAAGAGGCTCTCAAGAGATTTGATTTTAACAGTACTTCTATTTCTATATTCTTACGATAATGCTATAAACGATTTCAAATGAAACGGATTCTCCTCCAGATAAAAGAGTTATTCCTCCAGTGTATCATCGGTTCTAAATGAATCATTGCTTGCAGTACAAAAAACTGGTGAAAAACTGCTAGATTATCGAGTACAAGATGGAGAGGAGGCCTAGCTATTTTCTTCACCTTCTTGATGTTGTGTACAGCAAATTTTTCTCCAAGCCATTCCGATTGATTTATTTCCGTAAAACCTGAGGAATGTATTCATGTATATCCAATAAAAATGGACTAGCTCAATAAATCCATCCGCTTGCAATGTAGCAAAGTGGACAAGACCACATGTAACTAATAACAAAATTATATTTTTCCTAATGTGAAATGTGATCAATGATATTCATTGTTGAAACATTGAATGGAACCATAAAATACATTCGAAATGATAGTCTGTACATTTTTTTCAGAATTTTGAATTGATAAAAAAATGCTTTTGGATATCAATTCTATAGGTAAATTTCATTGAAAACTCTGACATTTCGATCCTTTTACTCAGGATCTTCTTCAAAATACAATAATAAACCAAATTATTTCCTGAAGAATGTCCTTGGTTCATATATTCAGAATACTTTTTATTCGAGTGTAAATGTTCTGTCATCTTGTGAAAACTGGTTTCTGACTTTCAAGTAGATTGTGGGTACTCCACTATTGCATTCATAGCCTCAATTTAGATTTTTTGTGAAATCAT
Source organism: Dromius quadrimaculatus (assembly GCA_963989225.1). NCBI lineage: Eukaryota > Metazoa > Arthropoda > Insecta > Coleoptera > Carabidae > Dromius > Dromius quadrimaculatus. The sequence goes on along the minus strand of OZ022325.1, from coordinate 51,518,904 downwards.
GTTAGTACTTTGCACAAATTTGTCGCTGACTCGTTTATTAGGTCAATTGTGAAGTCTATTGTACACCTGGATTCCTGCTTTTTCACTATATAGTGAATAATTGGAAGACAAGAAGAATGTTCTACGCAATACCTGTGTGAACATGCATTATGACAAAAAAATGATTATCGGTGGGCTTCAATTTGGCAGACTACACCTCATGTCATAATGCTAAGATCTACACACTTGTTGCACGAATAACTATTCTTATGCTCACACATTGAACAATTTCCTTAATTCACAAGTTTCCTGCAAAAAAGTTGAGAAAATTTCAGAATGAATATTTTTTGTTTTTTTGTACATCTTTTCTCAGTACACTTGTTGGATGGTTCTATCGCTACCGTTCAAGAACCTGACTCATATACATTCTGTGAAGCAATAAAATATCATAGAATACGTGGAGAAAGATGAAATTCATATCAGACGGCGTTTCTGGTGAGGTATGGACAAGCAAATATCATGCATCGTACACGTTCGCCGTGAAAATGTCATTTTATCTTTTTTTGTGAGAAAAGTTGCAGATATTGCAGCTGTAGGCTAACCGTATTCAGTTATGGTTCTATCTATAGATATTATAAAACTTTTTCTAGCTTTGAAAGTTCTTACTTCTAAATTATGGAAACAATGTGAAAATCTCTTTTTTCTACGATCACTATAGAAATCAACATATCTCTCATACAAAACACAACTAGAAAAATAACAATTGCACACAACTGTGGAAAAATCGTGAGAAATGTTTTCTCATACCTGTTTGACCAACTTATATATTTATAATTCATTCTAAATATTCATTAGGATATCTTATTAAGCAGGATTATTGATAAGTATCTCGAATTTGACACAAATCTCTGTTTTCCCTTATGTGAGCCACATTTAAATAACAAAATTGCACTTAGCTCTTTTGGAATTATTTTCTTACTCTTACAATGTATATACCAAAAGTTGGCAACACTACGAAACACAACTGTCAAATTGGAGCAGACAAGCCAAGTTTTATCACGGTCTGTTGAAATCGAGGAATTATATAAGTAATTATTGTATCAAATGCAAAATTAGGTATCCTCAATTATCGTTGATGCAGTTAGAAAATGGATGATGATGAATTACTAAGAAATTCCCAGTAACAAACTATCTCGACAACATTAACAAATGCAACATGTTTTATTCGTATTGTGAACTAGGAATGTCAAAGTCAATAGCAAATCCAATTATTTTTCAAAGTATTTGTCAAAAGTTGTCAAAATTAATCGGCTTAGTGCCATTGAAGAAGATAAATTCGACGACATTATAATTAGAACTGTACCAATAAATGCAGTAAAATCCTAAAGCAGTAGTTGAAGTAGTCTATGCCATTTTAATAAATTTGAATTTTATTTTATGACATTCGAGAAATATTCTTGCTGAATACCATTCGTGCATAAAAATCACCCAGATAATTCTAATTCAAGCTTGTTGTACAAAATTGAAAACAACATTCCATGAGAATTCTTAAGCACTCGTGGTATTACCACCGGAAATTTAGAAAACACGACACCTGAGATCACAGAAAACTCTACTAAATGATCCAATCAAAACGTCGCCTGGTAAGAGCAGGCCAATCAGATACAATTTTTCAGTAATTTGCAACAATTAGATTACACAATAATGGAATGTCAATCAACTGATAAAAAATATCTCAACAATGTTCCAAACATATCTAAAATGAATATCACAATAAATAAGCACAATAAACGATTAAGATGCCAAAGATATTTCAAGAAAATAGATTCAGAACTCTTGTTATACTAATGATATACTTAATTCAATGAAAACTGTGATCGTAGAGAAAGTATACCGTACAACACGTATTGAATCACCTATTTCACACGAGGTGTGAAGTTTTCAGCACGAGACGGAGTCGTATCTCTGTTGTACAATATACTTTTTTCAAAAACATTTTTGACAGATAATAATAGAATGAAAATATACCAAGCATTCGTAGTACAAATTTTTATTTTGTTTCTTTTACCGAGGAAATAATAATCAATTATTTCCTGTCGACAGGGAATTAAGGATAATTGTTTCTATGGTTAGGAATACAGAACGTTTGTAGCTGAGAACAGTTAGTGAAAAGAGGAGTGTTACAAAAAAAATATTGTATCATGGGATGAGCTCGTTATAGATTTTGCATTTATTGTAAATCAGAAAAAAGAATATGTGATATCAATCAATAAAATAAGTATGATTGTCTGACAGGTGACAGGCAAAAGTTTGCATTATGATCAAGACTATCTTCATGAAATAAAGTTAGTATAAATTCATTTATTTCGAAAACTACGTTACCGACATTCCAAGAACACAATGGCATATACTTTGCATATTTTATGACGGATTCATCCATAATCTGATTCAATAAACAAAAAAGTAAGTAAATAGCTGTATTATTGACTGATTATTGAGAATTTATTATTATTCTACCAAATTATTAGGTTAGAATAGTGTTTTCAGAGGAACTGTTATCTATCACTTGAAGGTCACTATCTTAAGCAGGCGGCAAAGGCAAAATCAGAACAAAGCGGCACGGACAATCATTTTTGATCACTCTGTAGATTGCTGTAAATGTGATCTCAATTGCAAAACCACTGACAACAATGATTATAGCAAGGAATTATGATCATTAATCTTTTTGAGAACAATTTATTGTGAAATCAATGAATCCATCCCACATTACATGTTCAACAAGCTGGAAATCTCTCAATGATATACAGTCTTTGTTGAATAATAATACAGAGTGATCAAAAATGATTGACTCTACCGCTTTGTTCTGATTTTTCCTTTACCGTCTGCTTGTGATAGTGAGCTTCAAGTGACAGATGACAGTTCCTCTGAAAACACTATTTGAACCTAAAAATTTGGTAGAATAATAATAAATTTCCAATAATCATTCAATAATACAGCTACTTACTTACTTTCTTGTTTTTTGAATCAGATTATGGATAAATCCGTCATAAAATATGCAACATGAGAGCCACTGTGCTCTTGAAATGCCGGTAACGTAGTTATCAAAACAAATAAATTTATACTAGCTTTATTCCATGAAGATAGTTTTGATCATAATACGAATTTCTGCTAGTCACGTGACAGTCAGTCATTATAAATCACTCTGTACAAGAAGCTGCAAAAATCAGCATGGTCTTCTCTCAGTTATATCTTTAATAATAATGATGATTCTATTCGAATAGTTTGACTAATATAAATACCTTCATAAAAATCACATCTAATATTAATAAAAATAAGTGGTAAATATAATATAATCTTATAGTTGTAATAATTCAAAGATATTTTCGCAGCTTTGATTCGAATTCCTCCGTATCTCATTCACTCCTATTTGGAAGGGAAAACCGATTGATACATCAATCTTTCCGGTGAGTACAAGTAGTAAGAACGCACTTTCCAGTAGCAAAAGATACTAAAATCAGTGATATGAATCGATATCTTCACTTAGAAACTTCATCAGGTCAATTAATTGGTCAGATTCATTTATATTCCATCTCGTTATTTGATTACAGAAAAAAGATTCATCATCACAATATTTTTCTTAAATAACAATTTAAAACTTAACTAGAAAGAATTGGTTTGATATGCATTCATATCGATTTGAGTGGCCTGTAAAATCTTATTCGACTTTTACAAGCTGTCACTTCTGACTCATAGACCAAATATCTCTGAATTTGTCATGTCACCCAATTTATTATCGCAAATGTGGAGTTTGGATGTCGTGGAGGTTTTCTTTCTACTTGATTTCTGTCAAACTATCATTATGTACAAATTTATCATTTATTTTTGTATTTGTGGAGACTGAAGAAGTTGACGAAAAAATACTATATGCACTTCGCCTATCTTTTTGTCCTCGGATTTACCTGGACTAGGCCTTTAAGATCATCAGTTGGACGTCACCAATTGTTATCAACTGGCAAATTATAACATTACCTCTACGTTACACGTACTGGCATCTGTCATTAGATTTGATAGTAAACTTTTGTATTTTCATCTTCTCAAACTCCTCTTTGAGTTTGAATACACGTGTCTTCTAATTTTTTTCAGCTTTTATCATTGTTGACAAATAGGAAATAAGGATCATTTCGATAATTTTTACACGTCTGATAGCATTCGCGAGCTGGTGAAAGTACATTTCCCATGTGAGGAACGGTAAAGGTAGATGAATGGCAATATGAGGTTGATAAGTTCAGTTTTAGAATCTTCCAAGTGAATAAATTCAATATATTGAATATATTACATTCATTCAGCTTATACAAGAGCAAAAAAACCCGGAAGGCGTAGTTGAAGTTCACGCTCTAGATTTTTCGTGGAAGCATCGGGGTAAAATTATGTGTTATAACATTATTTATTTGATTTCAGGGAGCAAGAGTTACTAAACACTACTATTTATTTTTATGATTTATTAAAATAATAAATTAGATACCTAACACTATTTCTAATAACTAATTCTAATTTGAACTTGAGATTATTACACTACACTATAACTTAACTTCAATTATTTATGTCAATATTGATTTATTTTGAAAGCTAGAAGAAAAATAAAGTCTTGTATCACATTGTTCAAATTTTTTTTTTATTTTTGTTGACCGGTTTCGACTACTGTGTAGCCATCGTCAGAACCGGGAGAACTATATAACTACAGGATTCAAATATGCTTCAAAGTTTCAACGTTGATAGATGGTTAAACGTATAACTTGTATAAATAAAATAGAATATATAAATTAATTTGTAGAAAATGTCAATGAAAAACAAATTTGTTTTTCATTGACATTTTCTGATTATTTCAAGAATTTTTCACGATATACTCCTATTTTCTACAAATTAATTTATATGTTCTATTTTATTTATACAAGTTATTAACCATCTATCTACGTTGAAACTTTGAAGCATATTTGAATCCTGTAGTTATATAGCTCTCCCGGTTCTGACGATGGCTACACAGTAGTCGAAACCGGTCAACAAAAATAAAAAAACAGTGTGATACAAGACTTTATTTTTCTTCTAACTTCCAATATTATTCATATCACACTAGGGTTAAATCATTCTTATCATGATTTATTTTGAATAACACAATTTATTTCAATCACTAGCAGTCCACATTATGAGTTAACTGAGGCAAAAATCGATGATGCTCCTTGCTGAGTCAGTCACATATATATACCGTGGGTCTCTCCCCACTACGTTTTCCCTGCAAACATCCAGGCTTTTCTAGAAAACGCTAGAAGATACCAGCAATTTTCTAGCAAACAAATATATTCGCTTCTATTTCTTGATGTAAAATATTTCCACAATAATTCCAGGCACCAGTAAAGCCGAAATGACTGATTCTTAGATTTAAATTTGTTACAATGTCTTTTCTCGCAGAGCTGGGCAAGTACCGGAGCAAAAGTAATTAAGTATAGGTACTGGTTTTAACTGTGATACATACTTCTTACTAAGTACTTCTCCCATCTTCAAGTGTAGAAAGTACTTGTACAAAATACCAGTTTTTCACGACAAAAATACTTCTAACAAGTGACTTTCAAATATCAGTACTTTTTAATAGGGTTGGAGAAAAAAATATTTTTTTCGACTCAAATCGGATTTTTTTATACAAATTACAATTTTTTTAATTGAAACAAAAAATTCCAATTTTGTATTTTATTTCAACCCAATTTTTATGTTACTGTAATTTCATTATACTTTTCATTAATTTAATTCAATTTCAATAACTGGTATGTGATATTCAATCACTTGTATACAAATTATTCTCGACGTTTGGTCTAGTCTATTCGAAGCTTTTGGGGACAGCAAGAGCGGCCAACCTAACTCATATAAAAGGGTGAGTTAGGTTATAACTTGATGATACTTATATTAATATTTTTTTTCATATGAAACCGATAAGTGTTCATTCAAGAATTTTTTGTGACATTCTTTGCACTTACACACAGCCTAACACTTACGTTCAAAATTTGTTCCTTAAACTCGATTTTATATAGAATAACTCAGGTTCATTTTTCCCTTATATTTTTTCCAAGATTGATAGGTATTTACGTATTTTTACATTACTCAAGTATTCTCCAAAAACTTGATTATTTGTGAACTACTTAGATATTATTTGCGATTATTACGAGAAAAATAAGTCTTAAGTACATGTTATAATTTTGATACTTAAAATTCTTAAGTATCAAGTACTGAATAAATATTTATGCAGTATCAGTCGTAAGTATTAGTGGAACCCAGAGATTGGTACTCAAGTACATGAATACTTGAATATGGCTCAACTCTGTTTACTCGGCACTGAAACTTTTAGGATTTTTGAATCTCTTTCGCTGCAAACTTTCTTTTGATATGCGTTTTCTATAATTCCTGACATATTTACGACACATTTGAGACGACAGCTATAATTTTTTCTGGCAATTTTTATTTTAATACGGGTTTTTATATATATTTCGGCAAGTATTTTTATTGTTTCACTTTGAGTCCTAGTAGTTCTTTTCAAGCTTCCCACAATGAGATCCGAATGAACGTCCTATAGCTGAATGTACACAACGCTAATTCACAATAATCACTTTCACGGGCAGAACAAACGCTGCACGATAATCCCATAGAGACATGCTCTATTCATTGGGATCTCAAGAGTTGCTATCGCATTCTGAGTCTTGTAGTTATAAGCAATTGCAATCTAACGATATTTTTTAACATAAGAATGTTGGATCGGCTATAACTGTTTTCAACGAACGGAAAGACGTTTTCACGTGAAAATTATTGTAATGGCTCCAACAATTATTCAAACAGATGCAAAAATTGATTGTATATTTCTCAACAAAAAGAATCAAATAGTCTATTTGAACAATAGCAGGTTTTATTCTTCTGATCCCTTTATTTTGTTTTAAACGATATCTTTGAACGTAATTCAACATTTTAAGATGAAATTTTGATCTTCTTTGTTACTTATTTCTTTGTGGAGCTCTACTTCTATTTGTCCTCTGGAACTCCAATTGATGCGGTATTTTATAGGAAAAGACAATGTTAAAAATTTTAATTACAGATTCTCAGATACTGGCTTGAACAATAGGGGAATTATTCTCGAAAATGTTTCTTTGCGCAAATATCGGATGAAACAAAAGATCTTATGAACATCAAAGTACAAGACTATGTTTGTGTATTGAAATTGATATTACTCATGCTTCCTAATCCCTCTGCGAGCCATATCAGTATTTCATATACGTTACATGAGACATGGAACAGTTTCTGATATTTTTTTTTCTGAAGTTAGTGATAAAATTGTTGTTTGAACCAAAGTACTGCAATATTCTATATTTATAATGAGTATTAAAATTTCCAATATTCATGACATTCAATATATAAAAATAGATTCACTGAGATATTAGAAGAATGCTCAAATCATTGAGTTTTATATATATATTCACACAAATAATACATCAGTTCATCTAATTTTTCTGTCAAAATATCATAACCAGACTTGTTTCCAAATAACGTTACTTATATTCAAACAAAATCATTATTTTAAACTTCATTACTGTAACATTGTTCTTCATATTATATCAAACTGTTGACTCACCAGACTTAATATTCAAGTAATAACAACTAAATATAGTATTTTGGAATGAATTATATCTCCCTCTAAGGTAACTTCACTCCATCATTTTCTCCTAACATTTATTGCATCCAGAATCGTGATATCAGATTCCCAGAGAAGTTCAATGAAAAGTGATAATATTTTTTTTTTTAAATCACTTCAGAACTCATTTTCATGAAATATGTAATTTGGAGAAGCTCTGTACAGAAATAATTGGAAACACAACTTTTCAATAGCAAAGTGCTGTCTTTCTCAAGTGAAATAAAAATGTGTAGTAAATAAATAAACAAGTTGTCGAAACAACAAAAATATATTATTTATCAACTTCTAGGATCGAAGAGCTCGACTTGGTTTAGTTCATAATTTATTGTTTACAGATCTTTAGGAGATAAAAATGAAGGTCTGAATGAGGTAATTATTAACTCTTAGTAGATCTAGGTCAATCTATAGCTCTACTCTTTTTGGTTTGGCGCATAGCAGAACCCTGTACAGATCTTCAGGAGGTGGTCCGAATCTACTGTGCAAGAGTTACTTGATATCACCTCCTGAAGATCTGTGGAAGGTTCACTTGTGCGCAAAATGAAAAAGAGTAGAGCCAGATTAACCTTGAACCACTAGGAATTGACAATTACTGTATTTAGACCTTCATTCTTATTTCCTGAAGATCTGTGGACATTGAATTATTAGCTAAATCAGAAATAAAGCTCTTCGATCCTGGGAGTAAATATATCATATTATACTTTTCTAGTAACTATTTGTATATATTCATTGCCTTGACAACTTGTCTATTTATTTCTTATACATTTTTATTGCACTTGCAAAAAGCAGCCCTTCGCTGTTGAAGGGTTGTGTTTCTAATTATTTTCATACAGAACTTCTCCCAGCAGAACATATTCTTCAATTTTATTCTAATTTGAGTTGAGTATGTATCAGAGTTCGAGAATAACACAACATAATATGCAGATAAAGCAGCTTATTTGATACTCAGAACAGTTTAATATTCAATTAGGCGGACAATATCCTCAAAATATCCAACTCAATAAAAGCAGAAACCTCCACACAGTGATGCAGGTTGAGGAATTATTCACTCTATCATTATAATTTCAGGTTAACATTTTTCAGTGATTTAATCAATTTATCCCTATATTCTGTTATATCTTCTGAATTTGCAGAACAAGTTCTAGGAATATTTATATGAGAAAGAATAATTCTTATCTTGAATCATAGAAGTGAGTCATATCCTGATTTGTCTCTAACTCAGGATCTATAGAATATAGAAACGGGTTTCACTCGATTCCTTATGATTATATTAAGACGAGCGCTCACACTAAGAGTACGTTCCACTAGATGACAGCAATGCTCACGCTCCCAGCCACGGTTTTTGCTGTTCCGCTTAACTCATCGGAAAGTGAATCATTAATAAGATTAAACTAACCTGTAGCAAAAAGGATATACGAATGGAATGAATCCAATATGCCTATGTGAATTAATCGCTCTTACATAATAAATAATGATAATGAGAGACCATGAAATTATCTGTCATATTGACAAAAATGAACGCAACGACCGCTTGGACCCTTTGATCCCGGGCGTTGTGAGCTTGAAGTGGTCGAGATCAATGACGTCATCTATGACGTATTTATCATGGAGTCCAGAGCGCGATCGTCTTTTGGAATGATCAATGAGGCGACATGAGCGTTGCGGTCGTCTTGTGGAACGTACCCTATGAAAGAACTCGATTGTCCTTATGCAAGAGTTATCTTCTCGATGTTTGGAAAATATTCACAGGGAGAAAAAGTTTATGATGTTTCTATCTTATAATTATTGATGAGTAGTCGACATGCGTAACTCAAGCTCCAAATATTTTCCCTACATCAATACAGTCCATGGATTCGTCATCATCATCAGGACGATTTGTTGGAAATTGTAGATCAACATTTGTTTGTATGTATGCCTATCAAATATGAGAACCTGGTCAAATCATTTTATGAACATAAAACTTTGACATCATATAATTATAGACCGGAAGGAACAAAACAAGGAGGAACACTATACATATCCGTCCGTCCAACAACGTGAAACATGAGATATCAGCGATTTGGTGGTGATGAATTCAATATTAAAAAGCATAGTACACATCTAAAAGCTACCTAATTGATAGATCTATATCAATAATCAAATTTCGCCCTCATAATTCGATATTTTTTGTTTAAGTGGAACTTGAAATTCAGGCTTGAATGGAGCAACCGGCCATCAGCCTTTAATATAATTATGTAGAAATTCAAGTTCAAACAAAATGATACTTTTTGCTACTGAGAATGGATAAAATGTAGCCAAAACTGTAGAGTCAGAAAATAGAATAAATCATATAATTGATTGAGCTCCCTTATTTCCAGTACTTACATAATTTGATATGATCAGGAGAGATGACAATTTTCTTTGATAATGTGTTACATCTCACTGTAATCGTTTCTGACAATCAAAAAGACATTTTTGAAGTCGCATGCATACCAAAAACATCTGCTAATTCATCCTTATCAGTGGAACCAAGCAAGCAAAAACACCAGCGACACAAGCGTCGTATAACGTGAGAATGAGTGTCTGCCACAGTGTTGAAATGTCTACTGTATTATTCAAACATCTTCTGATCTACTGATTTTTTTCAAGACTCCTGAATTTTTAACTTAGGAAGATTTACACCAAAAAATTGTGGAAAAATTATTAATTTGTCATCATAACTCTTATTTTATCATATATATTTGCATTCATCATCCGGATTCATGCAATATCTATCATCTACCTCTAGTTGATCAGGTTTACCATGTTTCCTTGTAGGTATTTTCATTTTGTAATTTTTGCAGCAAGTTAGTTGACTTGCGTATGCGCCTTGCTTCATTTACTAGTTGTTTTCTCTGGCTTCTGCAATTAATGACTGGTTTGATCAAGGAAACCATCAATAAAAAGTCAATTCAATCAATTTACAGTATTCATACCTACAATTTTAGAGACTATTCATTCAAAGAAAATTGATCAGTACTTCCAAAATTGTTTTGCCTGGTTAAAACCGGAAGAAGTTAATTTTTATCGCATATTACGTTATAATATTGTAAGAAACACATCTTGAAGTCAATTTTTATTTGGCGGAAAAAACACATCTTGAATTCTTTCCATACGCCAACAAGTAGAGAATGTCTTAAGTTCAAGTGATCGTGAGGGTACCACATCAAGGTAACAGAAAAAAGCCCAAAAGAAGAGAAAACACAACTCAAAAACGCGATAAGCTTGTTGTCGTATGGAAGCATACGTGTTTTCTAATCGAATAGATGTAGATATACTTTAAAATATGCTTTAACATGATACGAGACGAGAAATAGCTTCTTTCGGTTTTTCTAAAGTCATAAATCTATCAAAACACGTTGGTATGTACACCTGATTAATTTATTCTAGATAAATTGTTTACTAAATTGTGACCTTCTTGTAGCTTCTTAGAAAGCCCAAGACATTGAGCAAAGTATTGGAATTGAATTCAATTGATTTTCAATTGATGGTTCAGTTCATCAAACTTGGCCATAGTCACCGAATTAATCCTCAGTTTTTGATTATAGGTATAGGACAACTAGTCGGTCTGACCACGTTTCGTATTTATTTCATGTTGATAGTTCAGTTCATTCGTTCAACCATTCCAGATGATTGCAGATGTTCTGGAAAAATTTTGATTTCAAGTTTCGTCTTCAGTCGAAGTGTGATTTCATAGATACTCCAGATCGGTAGACTGACTCTCTAACATAATGTCTCCATTATCGTACCAGTTTCTTGATGTGGCAGGGCAGAGGCCTCCACTCAATTGCTGAATTAATTCATTTTGACCACAATACATTTATTCCCAACGTTGGTTACCAAAAATGGTCCACATACATCGACTGTTAATCTCTCGAACGGACTTCCCCCTATTTGAGCTTGTCGACGTTTGTGTGATCCATTACTAAACCAATTCTTCAAATTTTCCTTAAATTTCACGCAGCAAAAACTCCAACATACGAGTATTTATCAGTGTCTGTAGACGAGCCAAAATCATCAAAGTGATCTGTCCTTCGCTTATCCTGCCAACCGCTTGTGCTGCTGAAAACCCTAACCTAACGAGCGATATCTGCTTTGAATTCCAGCAGACTTTCATTTGCTTTCTGAGGTCTGTTTTTTAGTTGCGAAAGATATATCTGCTCTAGATGTGCATGGCCATGAGTGGTTCAGGCGCTCAACTGATCTTTGATAGTCATTTTGTTCGTGGGTGTGATTATTCGAGAAATATCCAAGACATTGCCACGCAGTGCAACAATCAAATCTGTAGCTTTTTCCAACAGTGTCAAGCCGTCAGTTCTAGCAGCAGCTCTGAATAAATCTTACCAAGGAACTGCGATAGTTTCATACGGATGCTGTATTTCATCCACATATTGACAGTCAGAATTTGATGCAGAATTCATTATTGTGCTAATTATTCTCAACTCTTCCATTTTTCCTCTTAGTTCTCTGATTCTTAACTCTGGAATTTCCTACAAAACGTTCTTCAAATTTTCTGGAATTTATCTCTAATGCTTTTCAAATTTTCTAGACAAGATAAACGATTCAATGACAGATGGATTTGAAGGTCAGCCATCCTAAATGAATAGAAATGTGGTGAAAAGTAGATGATTCGAGCCAAAAATCATGTAATGAACTATAAGTAAAAAAGAAGTATGACTGAATGAAATTGAATAAGCTGAAATATTCTGGGACAATCTAACAATTGACTACTGACCTCAACAACTTCTTTTAATCAGCAAATTACTTTGTCCCACATGGTAGGCATCAAGAATATAGTACTCGAGATTTTCTCTCGCTTTAAACGAAGCTTGACGAGGTCTATGTTGCAGCACTGTCTTTGCTCCAGATGTTTTAAGGGCACGATCTTCCAATCTCTGTTCAGGATTACTTACTTTCAGTTCAATAAATTTAGCCATTCTATCACTGCTTTTATTCATCTCATCCTCACTAATACTGACAGTCGATTATAAATCTAATCACTTTTTGAAATAATTTTATTTCATTCTGACATCAATTTGAGATTTAAAATGAAATAAAACAATTTTATTCAATTTTGACGTTTTAAAGCTACATTATTAAATCCATAGCAACAGTCATAAGTAAATCTTTATTCACTAGTGATTTAAAATGAATTATTAGTGATTTAAAAAAATTTAAATCACTGTTGAAATTCCTTTTCATGAAAAAATTTCGATTTCTGAGAAATAATTTTCCTAACTGCTGAGGCTGCTTCGTTCAAAATGGTATCGGGGACGAGAACATTGTTTTAATCACTTTCTTCCATCATTTCAGACAATACTTTTCACAATTATAACGCTTCAATTCAAAATTCACAAAACTGACAGTTTACTGACAGTTACACTCCCGAATGTTTGAAAAACAAATACTCGTCGCGATATCAAGGAAGCTCTGTTGCAACTGCAATTTAAATTTTTTGAATTTTGTTCCTCAGTTTCATGTTTCAGAAATTCACGCAAAATTGAATAAAATTATGTATACAAACATGTGAATTAAACCTCTTTATTTGCTCAAAGAATTAAACCACTCGCGCTGAACGCGCTCGTGATTTTGAACTTTCTTCTCGCAAATAAACAGTGGTTTAATTCACTTGTTGTATAAATAACTATTATTCATTAGCTTACGCGGATGATATTGCGATACTGACACGCACAAATCGGGAATTAGAGAATGTGCTCAAGAAAATTGAGATACATGCAAGTGAAACGGGGCTGGTGATAAATGAACAGAAAACAAAATATATGCAAGTAGAACATAGACAGCGACAAGGACCCGCATATTTTAAATTGAGGGTAGCTAATGGGAAAGAATACACATTCGAAGTAGTGAAGAGTTTTATCTATCTTGGTGTTACGTTAGCTAGCGATAACAATGAAGACGAAGAAATTGCCGCGAGACTCATAAAAGGCAGCAAATGTATCGGTGCCTTGAACAATCTGCTTAAATTCAAAAGAATAAGTAACGGGGCCAAAAAACGAGTATATAAGACAGTAATAAGACCGACAGTGACTTACGGGTGTGAATTATGGGTGTTTAGTGAAAAAAATAAAAGGAAAGTCGAAGAATGGGAAAGAAAAGTGCTGCGGAAAATATATGGTGCAAAACTAATAAACGGGGTATTTGTGCAGAGAGCAAATGAGGAATTGAAAGAACTTCACGGGGACGCTAATATTACGGGTGTAATTAAAGCTCAAAGACTTAGATGGACAGGTCACGTTGTGCGGTTGGCAGAAAATAGAGTGACTAAGAAAGCATTGACTATGGTAATAACGGGTAGAAGAAGAAGAGGCCGACCAAGAGGGAGGTGGAACGATGCCGTACAACAGGATCTGAGGCATATCAATGTTACAGACTGGGAGCGGAAAGCAAAGGACCGCTTACAGTGGAAAGCCATAGTGCAACAAGCAATGGGCCAATTTGGCCTGTAGTGCTGACATATTATTTATTTATTAGCACAAAATACTTATAGCTATCTGAATATCAACTTATCAATAATTCAACTAATATTTATTTTCAAAAAGAGCACTTAAATACACTTATTTCTTATGGTCCTGCTCAGTTTTTTAGTGTCCGACTCACTTATTCATTCAGAATGCTGAGGATAAATAACCCGTTATCTTTATATAGATAGATGGATCTGTACCTACTTCCATTCTAAATTTCTTTACCGCCTTTCAAGAGATCCCTAGAAATACTCTGGAAATACTACAGACTTCAATGAGCAAAATGCGTTACAATATCGATACGCAAAGTTCATTGATTTCGTTGTCACTTATTGATGATGATCCAAACTTTCAAGATATTTTCTGTAGTCCAAAGAAGCTGAAATCTGTGATTTTGTATTGTTCCAATATTGACTAAATGGAAGAAAAACGTATCTCACAAGTGCGTGAAATTGACATTCTATGCAAATTTAGCACTATGCACTGTCTACGAGTCTTTAATATATACTCTTTTAAGATATATTCCGAACATAAATTCATGCCCTTCTATCTACTTCAACATTATTCGATACTCCCGAATATCATGAAGGAAAAACGAAATGAATGGCCATGCCCATTGCGTAGTTTTAGTGGAATCGCACAGTGATCCATTTTGCGAAAAACACGGATACAAATCGGGGAAAAAAAGTTCAAATTCTCATGTTTAATACCCTGTAATCTGATGCAGAAGGCACCATCCATCGTTGTGAACTGATAGTCAGTTCTGCCTTCAAGCATCTGTGAGAGCAGATCAGGATCAGCTGTGCACCGCTCTTGTCACGCGTTCGTACCGTAGATCTAAGCGGTGTCTGAAGTTGAGATAACTTTTGTTTTTGCGATCTACAATTCAGTTTAATGAAAAGAGTTCTGCCGAAATTATGTTGAATGTATTATATTTATTGTTGAATATGATTAATTCATTTGATGAATATGAGATTGACATCAAACATAACACCTCATGAATTTTTTTATGCATTAATGTATTGAAATAAGTCTCTCACTATGAGTAAGCGGCTCTTCAATAATTTTTTCTCATATATTCCAGAACGATCATCCTTCCATGAGTGTGCTTATTTCAAAATTATGTTTCACAAGTGAGGAGAAGTCTTCAAACGTTCTTGCGAAAATTATCTTATAATTTTTGCTATGACACTGACGAAGGGTACATCAGAAGAATATTTTAATAAGACTGCTCCGCAAATATTCAAATATTGAATCTTCTCAGAATTCATCATGATAATTACATTCATATGTTGTTATAATTCTTTTTTCTGAAAATTTGAAGTTTTCATGTGGATACCTTTCTGTTCTTAAGTAATTTATGGGATTATTTCACTTATGTCAATTATACTGACAAATTTTGCATAGTAACCATGACAATTATAATAATAAATTCCTTGCCAACGGGAATTTACCGCGGTAAATTCCCGTTATTTCGGTAAATTCCCGTCGGCAAGCAATTTATCGCGATAAATTGCCTTTGTCATGAAGAAACAGTACACAGTTCTAATATAAACAAACAATCAGTTCTCGGAAATGTCAAAATTTAATCGTTTTGGAAATGCATTTTTCGCCGAAAGTAATGAAATTGAAAACAAAAAGTCTAAACATACAAGAGTATATGGGAATAATTTGATGCATTTTTCAATAAAAAAGGTTTGTAGTTGCAACTAATATTATTTAATAGGTACTTATAGTAGCAATTTCATTCGAGAAATATTCGCCACAAATACCACTCGCGACTTTAATTTTATCATAAATTTTTCTTTCAAACATTGATTACCTTTAAGCAACATCCTTCGAGTCATCTGCTTGGATGGAGTCCCTTGAGCTACGCTCTCGTGATTTAATCGGACAGATGACTCTCACGATGTTGCTAGGTGATCAATGTTTTCAAGAAAAATGTATTGATAAAATTACAGTCCCTTGTGATATTATATACGAAACATTCCTAAAAACTAGGGCAAAAACGGTAACCTTATAATTTCGTCATGTCCGTATGTCTTAGCCATCACACTTGGAGACTATCGGTACTGTATAGATGAAATATACAATGATGTAATGATATACAGAAAACAAACAATTAGGGGTAGTACATTATATAAGTAGCTTAGAAATACAGAAAAAGATAATATTCAAGTGATCGTGAGGGTACCACATCAAGGTAACAGAAAGAAGCCCAAAAGAAGAGAAAACACAACTCAAAAACGCGGTAATCATGGACACAAAGGTTATTAATCAAATGCGCATAAATGCATCTTTCTGCTTGTTGTCGTATGGAAGCAAACGTGTTTTTCTGATCAAATAGATGTAGATATACTTTAAAATATGCTATAACATGATACGAGACGAGAAATAGCTTCTTTCGGTTTTTTTAAAGTCATAAATCTATCAAAACAAGTTTGTATGTACACCTGATTAATTTATTCTAGATAAATTGTTCACTAAATTGTAACCTTCTTGTAGCTTCTCAGAAAGCCCAAGACATTGAGCAAAGTATTGGAGTTGAATTCAATTGACTTTCAATTGATGGTTAAGTTCATCAAACTCGGCCATAGTCACCGAATTAATCCTCAGTTTTTGATTATAGGTAAAGGACAACTAGCCGGACTGACCACGTTTCAGATTTATTTCATGTTGATAGTTCAGTTCATTCGTTCAACCATTCCAGATGATTGCAGATTGCAAAAGTAGTCAAAATGGATCCAGGGATGTTCAAAACAAATATTTCCATCAAAATCTCGATGGATGAATTCTATCGGTCTCACAATAAAAAATCGGATATGAAACTAATTGAACGACATCAAAATAACAAGTTTACTTCACTAACAAAATATAGTCAAGAACGACACGCATTTTCTACCGCTCACTGTTGAAAATTTGCACTGATTGGCAAAGCTCATAGACTATAGACAAATGGATCTAATAGTCTTGCTCGATAATCGCAATGCTTCCTCTAGGATCGAGTCAAGTCGTATCGTAGTCTAATTGAGTAACTGGCATCTATTTATACGAACACTTTGATTATATACTTAAATAAACTTGATTAGCTGAGGTGCGAAATAATGTGCATCAAGAATTCCCAGAATATGGATTGAATTGAAAATATATTCGAATACAGATATGAAATTCCATCAAGAAGAAGACATCTGGAATAGAAAATAGGAGTAGATATTTTGCATTTTGTATTCGTATTTCAATATCCTATATCTCTAGAGATACACTTCAATAGTTTGCTTTATTTACAATCACTATTTCATAGAAATTGTTATACGACATTGGCTCTGAATAAATATACATGAAAATTGTTGGAATCATCTTTATGACAACAATCCTCATATCCCAGTATTTCAGTGTTCGGAGTGCAAAACTGTACATTATTTCTCGTAGCAACGATTGTGTAATTAATTTCTTCTGTAATATTTGAGCTAAGTTCAAGGTATCTATAGATTAAGCTGGATCTAAATGACTAAGGCTATGACAGCGTTTCTCAAGATAGACCCAAACAACTATAAGAAGGCTTCAGCAATTGTCATGATGAAGATTGTCAAAGCATATGATAACCATGAACACAGCAACGACCCTAGCTCTTAATAGATTGTCTTGATTATATTTTGATGTAACTAAATTGTCGCACCCTATCCTTTCCATTGGTCTCCATAATTGCCAGATTCTGTTCTCTCGCGGTTTGAAATTGGATTTCAGTTAAATATTTCGTGGAATTCTTATCAAATTGTATAAGTATGAAAGAAGGAGAGAAATGTCGTATCCAGAAACTGTATTTTTTTGGTTTATAACGTAAATTTTAATCTTCTCTTTCTCTTCGCTCTCAACGAAAGTGTGATAATCTAGATTGGAATAGGAAGTCTTTTTTCTCTAATTTTTGTGGTAGGAGTCGAAGTACTCCGCTAACATCCAAATTGCATTTCTTTAATGGATGAAAATGAAACAAAAATTCAAATGAAATTGGTAGAGACAGTATTATTCCAGGAAAAAGACCTCTTATTCTGTTCTAATATCAACAATTAGCAGGATGTTGAACATAGATGTTCGACTAGTGTTATTACCAAGACTACTCTCTCACAAATACAAAGAAATTTCTAGTTGAATCCCATATGCTCAGTTCAGTCCGCGTGAGCGTATAATCTTTCCGCCGACCAACATCAGAAATATCGTTTTATCAATATTTTATAGTCAAAATTGTACTCTTACATCCTCTCACTTCTACAACAATAATAAGTTGATATGGAAGTATTATATGATGCTGACTGTTACGTGAAATGAAGAAAACGATGTACGGGAATTCAGTCACAAGTTTATTATTTCTATCCTACTCTACAGTTTCAGTCCCACCTAGACCATCTTCAGGAGTGCTACATTTATACAATAGTGTGAGAATGTGGGGAAGAAACAAGGTGTAATGAACAGTGTACTTACAGTAGTATTAGTGTTTGTGTATGTTGTCACCTGTAGTGTTATCATAAATATTTTGTTTTCTTTCATAAGTCGATGTAATAAAAATGAGAAAAACAAACATGTTTTTAGTCAAAAATAAAAGAATAAATAAATGTACATATAAACAAATTTTTAACTATGAAAACTAAGCGTGGCAATAACTGACGGTTATGAAAGCCAAAGGCTAAGTACAAGTTACATAAAGTGAGTGCCCGTGTAATGCGGAAAAGCAAAAACGCACAAATCACAACAGTCAATTGTTGAAGTCAACCAATGAAGAAGAATCACATCAAGATGTTCAGGGATGCAAGTCACAAGAGACTGAACGAAATAAAAATAAAAATAAAAAAATTATTTATGAACAATTTCAAAATATCAAAAATCATCTTAATATATTATTATAAATGGTGCTTAAGGCTATAGTATCAGTTTTCTCATTGACATTATTATCATCTTGTTTTATAAATAACATTTCAAGTGTTAGCCTTTTGTGCAGAATAGTCTGGCTATGTAAGATGCGAGTTTCAGCAAAATTGAAAGAATGTCCAGTGTTGATCCAGTGACTAACCACCGCACACTTAGCACCCACTCTTTTAGCATTTTTACAGTTGCGCTTGTGTTCATCCAAACGTGTTTTCAAATACCGCTTCGTTTGACCTGTATATTGTGCCGGGCAATCATTACATGGAATCTTGTAAATTAGGTTAAATCTCATATCTATATCAGTTTTATCTTAAATTTTAGAAAATAAATTGACCACTTGTCTTGTGTTGTTTAAAACAAATTTTAAGCAGAACTTTGGACGTTGTCTCTTTGTTTACAAATGTGCCGTTGGATCTTGTCACCAAAGCTGTAGGACAAAAATATAATATGATCTCCCAACGTACTGATATACCATTGTAAGAGCTATTGGATTTGATCACATTTTGTTTTCAGAATTGCTACTTCCAATTTAATGATGAATTCTTCAAACAAACATTCGGCTGTGCGATGGGGAGTTCTTTGTCTCCAGTAGTAGCCAATCTGGTGATGGATCTTGTTCTGAGGGAAGTTTTGCCTTTGCTCTCATTTAAAATTCCGTTTACTAAAAAATATGTTGATGATTTGATTACAGCTGTCCCCAAATCTAAAATTAATGAAATTCTTACTGTTTTTAATGATCTCAATGATTTTTCGCATTACACGGGCACTCACTTTATGTAACTTGTACTTAGCCTTTGGCTTTCATAACGGTCAGTTGTTGCCATGCTTAGTTTTCATAGTTTAAAATTTTGTTATATATACATTTATTTATTCTTTTATTTTTGACTAAAAATATGTTTGTTTTTTCTCATTTTTATTACATTGACTTATAAAAGAAAACAAAATATCTATGTTAACACTACAGATGACAACATACACAAACACTAATTCTATTGTAAGTACACTGTTCATTACACCTTGTTTTTTCCCCACATTCTCACACTATTGTATAAATGTAGCACTCCTGAAGATGGTCCAGGTGGGACCAAAACTGTAGAGTAGGATAGAAATGATAAACTTGTGACTGAATTCCCGTACATCGTTTTCTTCATAAGATGATATGTTCAGAGCTGAAGAGAATAGATTTTAGTTTTGTACACAAGTAGCTACTGTCAGTTCTTCCGAGATAGTACTTGAGAACTGAATATAGCCTGTCAATACGGTAGAATTGTTTTCCAAAGCTAATATGAGAAGGAGCACGTTCTCAACCTAGAGGGGAGAAGTATTGCAATGTGATCAAATCACAAACATGATGTTTGAATATTAATTTCCCAAATTTGTATTTTAGGTTCCACTTTATTGGAATAAATTGAGTTCCACATACTTTGAAATCTGCTTGATATCAAATTTAATAAAAATGGATTTGTCACTTCTTGACTATTCCATCCAGAATCCTGACACTTCTTCAATATTCAGAGCATGAAATATGATAGTTTTAAGGCCGATCTTGAATATAAATTTCATAAGAAATATTATCCATATAATGCTTGCGTTGACATTGAGATAGATATTTGAAATCTTGCAATTCAAGACTTAGATCTGATGATCAGCGGAAAAATCACGTGCTCAACACGGTAGAAAATCAGATTTATCACCTGAATTCCTAGTTTCAACCTTGTCTCAGCTATGGAACATCAGCCAAGACAATAAATCTACCGCTGTCGTGTCTAGTTCAGCAAATAATCAATTTACAGATTATCGCTTCTCAATTCAACATAAGTGTGTATAATAATAATACTAATTGAGAATTAGTTATCTGTTTTAATTGAAATTCCATCCTGTCGTCTAATGTATGGTTTTATAATGGGCAGAGTATTTTACTTCCAGGGTAAATGAAATTCATTCTGTTAGGTGACAGTCGATTATTTGACAACAATGATCCTGCTGTCATAAGGAAGCTCAAACTGATTAAATTTTTTTAAATGATATAAATTTACTTCAGGAGTAAATTTACTTGGTCTATTATGAAACCAGCTATGAACGATTTATTATGTTCAACCATGACTTGTTTGAAAAGAAATCCTATTGCCACAAAGTGAAACTGACTTTAAGTTAAATCGTAGGGTTTGATTCATAATTCTGTCAAATGAAAGCATATCAGAGTAGTACGGAACTTTGAATTGAGTGTTCAAATAAACCCAAACTCCGCATCAAACAATATCTCAGCTTATTATAATAATATTACAGTTCAAAATTGGATATGTGAAATTTATAGTGAAGTGGATAATATCCTTCCGACTGATATCTCTATGAGCGCTCTTGGCTGAATTCAAAAGCATGAAGGTATGAAAGAGAATTTTCTCTTATTAACAGGCTTTCCAAGAGTTAAGGTAACTGTATGGTACAATAAGTAAGGTACTAGTATGATACACAGGAAAAGAGTTACTAAATTGATATCATATCCATACGTATGAATGAGATAGGTGTAATAAGACTATTATTATCGTGCAATTGTAAGATATTAGACTTTCATCATTGGAGATATTGATGCACAACAAATAATATCTGGAGCAATGTAATTTAGACTTATTTTTCCTACAATTTTCCTGGGCAAAACGGAAATAAATGAACAAATGAATGATAACCGCATTGCAAGAAAGCAGAATAGAGCTCCAAGTGCTTGCAGCATGTTTCAAACCTTGTTTGTTCTTTTTGTCAAGGAGGATGTAAACAGAAACACAAATTACTGAATAAAGAAAACTAAACTCTACTGCAATGTTAATTATATTACAAGGGTTGGACGAATGTGGAAGACAGTTCCAAAATAAGTATGCAAATTTATTTTTCTGCTTCAGAATAGCTTCCTTTATTTTGAATCTAGAACGGTTTGTTCTTGCTCGCCAATAGCTAATCGTAGAGTGAGTTTTCTGGTAAAATAAGATGAAATATTCCAATAAAACACTGGAAAGAACTTGATAAAATGTATCAATTCCAATACACAATACGTGTATACACATACAAGGTGTTGGTGATCACCAAGTTTCTATATCTCGATCAAACGAGATGAAAAAATTATCTATTACTGAATTTGACACATATCAATAAGATATCTATAGACACAACTGTTTTCTATAAGGAAACCAAAATATTTCTTTTACCTTTGTCAGGTTATTTCACCTGAATAGATTCCACAAGACTCATACAAATCATCTTGTACCAGTATCATTAAAATTTGTGTAGCCATTTTGAAGTAATCGGGTAATAGCCAAACTTCATTTTGCAAGATTCTGCAACTCATAAGAAAATAGGTCAGTTAGCTAGCCTAATTTTCTTTCGTTACGCTGTATTTTATCGGATATTATTACTATTACTATCACTAATCTGAGCAATCTGATTAGTCTTAACTTCTTGAATTTGAATTACACGAATAGAATATCTTTCGATCCACAAGATTTTTTCTTCAGAATATTTGTCGAAGAATCAATCTGCTTTAGGAAAATAATCACACTTAAACCTCTTGAATTCTCGAGAAGGATTTGAAGTCTATTGACAAAGAATTTTGTACTCTCAACTGGTTTCTTATATTTGTAGTCCATGTTTGAACAGACATGAATTTAAATGGAAACTGCTCTCTTAAGTTGAACCTCTTAGTGCGAGAGGAGACTTTTGTTTGCATAGGAAAAAATTGTTATTATGAAAACAGAGAATTATGCCATTCGCATTTCTATTGCACTGGGATTTTTATTATTTTATCGGAAAGAAAATACGTGATCGGATGTACGATATATTAGTATTGACTGATAAATCATCTATCACTAATCAATGCGTGTATAAAATCGATTTGATATTCGATGAAATCTCAGAAGATATCAACTGCTGTATTGCTCTGTGCTTAGATTTATAGAAGAGTAAGTATAATACAAATCATCCTTTCGAATAGATAGTTCTTTACATATCCCATACAAGGAATATCGATGATATATATATATATATATATATATATATATATATATATATATATATATATATATATATATATATATATATATATATATATATATATATATATATATATATAATATTGTATGGTAGGTGATACTGAGTGAATATAATACCTTTCTAGATATGCTCATATTAAAACTAGGAGTATTGAAATTAGAGAATTTAGTCATATATTACAATTGGTAAGGACATTTTGCAATAAAAAAAAAAAAACCATAAAATTCTTGATCACACTGTTCTCTGGTTTAAATTAAGTTACCGGTTTCGATCACTGTGTGATCATCCTCAAACTACCGGAGAGACTACAAAGAAAGGAAATAACAACGTAAAACATATATACAGGCTGGTGAAAATTATTAACAAAAGTCAAGAAATTGAAAGATGGTAATTGATCCAATGAAATTACAGAAACTTAGCAAAAAAAAAACGGCGTCAAGTAGCCCGCTAGTGTCATGTTGGTGAAAAAATGTATGAAAAAGCGGTAATGGAGCAATGGAAAAAGATATAAAATGATATGAAAAGATATATTCAATATGTTTAACAAACTACAACTGAAAAAAGCTGTAAAAAATTGAAAAATATTCAAAAAATCCCGTGAGAACTAGTTATATAAACCGCGAATTGAATCAAAAGATTTAAAAGTGGGGTGTGTCTCAGGTTTGTTTAGTCATTCAAACTGAAGTCAGCATGGTTTTTTATAGCTTTTTAATCTCTAAGTTTTCCAAGAAATCAAGAATCTTGCAATTTTTGCGTATATGTAAAATTTCAAAGTCAATCAATTAAATGATCAGCAAAGCTTGATTGGCTGTTTGAAATTTTATTGCGCGCGCATGTTCTTCAAATCTCGTTGTAAATTTCCGAACAGTCTTGCCAATGTAAAAACATTCACACGTGTCGCATTTTAACTCATAGACACCAGACTGCGCCACTAATTCAGGTTTGTCCACTTTTTGACAGATCTCTTTTTTCAAATATGTCATAGGCTTGAAATCAATGTCAACATTGTATCTGGTTTCCCTATTCTCTTATTAAATATAACAATATTTCTTTTTTCTCTATAGTTTAGGTCCCAACTGTACTATCCTGAAAAGTGAAAAGAAAATATATTCAATGGTAGAATAAAACTATGATTTGCTTATTTTCATGAAGACGGAATAGTATATTCCGATACAAGTGCGGCATGAAGATCATTCCATGCGAATGTGAATAATCCAGTCAGGAGACGATGTCTAGTGGCGAAGTACACATGAGCACGGAATGACCGATCCGCACGAGTGACGGTTGTTATTTTTTATTACTCATGCAGGATAAGTACTATTTTGCGCACGTTTTCCCGGGCGGTAAATGGCTCTTTGGCTTTTGAGTGCGCCAAGTATAATTTGAGTGCGACAAGTAAACTTGTCGCAGGCAAACCATTTGTCGCTCGGAAAAATAAGCGCAAAATAGTATTTATCCCGCATTCGTAATAAAAAATAGTATCTGCAATTCGTGCGGTGTTGTCAATTGCCCACTTGAGCGAATGAGCGCACTCACTTCGTTCGTGCGCCCAACTTCCCTCTCGTGGGCAATTGAGAACTTATCGCACTTGTTGCACAATATACTATTTTTCCACAGTTATAGGTGTCCACAAGAATATCTATAACCAAAATATGCCGTTTCCTGAAAAAAAATCTGCTCCATTAATCTTCTTTCAATCCATCGAAAGTTGATTAAATTACTCATATTGATTCTATTTTGAACAGGAATGGTGAAAAAATCAAAAATTGATAAAATTATGAAAGCAATGAAACAGTTTTTTCGCGTCGCCACACGGCTTTCCTAGAAACTTCTGAAGGAGAGGAATAGGTATAACTCTATAGTGACTGTCGAAACAGAAAATCGCTAGAAAATTGCAGCGATTGACTGTTATAAAGGCCCAAGACTTGAGTTTTTATAAAAATGAGCGAATTTCAATGCATATTTCAGCATATGTTGCTCAGATTTTATCAATTCTGAGAATGGTCCAGGCAGGGCGTGGACCGTAAAGAACTTCTGTATTTTTGATTTCAATCATCTTAGGTTTACAGGTAAGTACACCTATAAATCTTACAGAGATATTAGAATATCTGAGTGAAAAGAAATATTTAAATTTGTGGCTGAATTCACTGAATTTCAATACCTACATTTAACGTACTAGTCAGAATAATCAATCATATTCATGGTATTTTGAATTAATATTCAAATCTGGCGTGATAACAGTAAATTGAGTTAATCGATGAATAAATTATGGAATTTTGATCCAAAATTACACTGGAGGTCGGTAATTCAGCGTCTGATTCACCCTAATCGTAGCTAAAATTCCATGAGGGGGAACAGATATAAAAAATTCCAATGTGACAGTCCAGTTGTATTGTTTCATACATCATTCAAATTGTAATTGATTGTTATAATCACCTAATATAACTTCACTAAAAACAAATAGATGAATAATGCTTTCTGCATCAATATGCAATCAGTTCATTGATTTCCCAATGATAAATTTCTGTAGGATAGCATGCAATGATTAATAGATTCTATTGAAGCGTAATTTGATGTTTGACAAACAGTCACATTGGAATTTCCTCCTAAAATGTACAGGAGAATCAATATTTACACAAATAATGAATCTTATGTCGAATTCCCATGTTTCATATTTCTATGTACAGTCTGTATACAAATACATCACGTCATCTTACGAAATGACGTTCGCAAGGGCCAAACCAAAAGTTAAACTTTGTTGTTGTTCGAAGTTCAGAGATTCGTGAATCAATTTGACTAATGATATTTTGATATTTGAATTAAAATGGAAAGTTTTGAGAGCAGACTATTATCATTGTCATATTATATAATTGAATGAACTCTACGAACGTACCGTTGTATGTATGTACGTGCGTTCGTTTGTAACTCGCAAATCTCAAAACTCGTCGAACTTAAAATGTCGAAATTTTGTATTTAAGACTGGCCTAGGGTCCAGTTGTGCACCTTGCAATATGGTTACAATCATCTGTACCGGAAGTAAATTTCACTTGAAGATTTTTTTGAGTTGGGATGTTGGAATTCAGTATCAGAGTTTTCTGTAGTGTCTTGATGGTTATCTTCTATTTTTGTATCCAGTCAGATGAGCCGAAATTGCGCTTTATAGTACAAACTTTACGAGTTTCTAGCACAAATTCAAAATGGTTAGTCGTAGAATATTCTATAACATCTAGTTGTACACCTAGCATTATTATTGCGAAAAGCTCACTGATCAGTTTCTCAAAATTTTCGCATGAATCGGAATCTATTGGAATAAGATTTTACCTTGAGCGCATGTTTTCATAATAGCAAATGTTCGTCAATTGACAACAAATTATTCCTTTTTCTATAAAGTTCAATTTTGTGTAAGTATTACATAAATCAGTCTGAACATACAAATAGGTTGTGAATAAATTCACATAAAGCTCATGATTTATAATGAGTAAGTACATCTTGCCTCCATTTGAATAATTTTTTATACATCAATATATCCAATGATATACAAGTAAGTCACGTGATGTTCACGTCAGATAATCATTTCTGTAATCAGACTCAGCCACCACTATTGAACTCCTATGCAGGCACTTCGCTATAAATATTGCATTCCGAGAAAGTATATTAATAATTCAATCTTAGGAAAAATAAGATCCATCAAAATATTTAAGCTCCTTCTTGCTCAAACTTGCTAAATGTCATAGTTGTTGTGAACATCGCAAACAATTTATTGCATAGATCAAAAGAAAAAGTTCCAGATGTAAGTATGAATTGTTAGCAAAACCAAAACAACTATCAATTAATGGAGTACAGCTCACTGTTCCAATTTATTATTTAATTTTCAAGTGCTTGGAGCATGATCCAACTTTTACCTTGAGGACAAAACTTCTGCAAAACAGAAACAACAAGAGCAGGAACATAAAAAAGTATAGAAAGGTAAGGAAGTCAGTAAATATTTTACGATGCATCTTTTCTAAGTAATGAATTGCTCTTGTTTGCTTGGAGACTTCAATTTAATTCTCTGACCGAAGAAAGCTTTGAAATACACGTGAAAAGTAGAAACCAGAGTTGATATCTTGGAATATCTGGATATGTTTGTTATTTACTCCATATCTCATTCGGAAAAAGAACACTGGAGTGTGACATACGTCAGTCAAAAGAATTTTCCGTTACGACCTAGCACCTATAATTACAGTTGCTCTCATTTTAATTGAGGACGATATGTACAGAATTCAGTCGATAATTATATGATGATAATATTTTATGAATATATGAGATATATGAAAAAGTTATAGTGGATACAACAGTCAATTTATGTTGATTCCATGAGCTTCCAGCTTCATTTCCAGCCTTTTACAAGAATACTACAATTCATTTATTTATTTATTTATTTATTACCATACACCACCCAACAGGCAAGAGCCCAGTGAAAGGGTAGAAAAATGAAGGTTACACGCAGTGACTTCACTGAAACAAAACCTAGAGCGAGTTCGAATAGCCGGCACATTGAAATTAATCAAACTCAAGCATTGCGGATCATCAATAAAATTATGGATGAGTTTGTACAGGTGAAGCATAGTGTAAAAGTTTCTCCTATGTGTAAGAGACTTAATATCAAAAATAGACAATAGTATCTCATATAATACACGCTGATCAGGATATGACCTCATAATTTTATAATAAACATAATTTAAGAATTTTTTCGAACTGATTCGATCTGATCAATATGAACGCTATAAGAAGGTGACCAGATTATTGCACAATATTCAAGCTTAGATCTGTTCAAGGGAAAATAGAGTGAAAATATAGCTCTGATATTGGTAACGAACGAGTAAAACGTAGAACAAAACCAAGCATTTTATATGCTGGAGATGCAGTTTGCTGAATATCTATATAAATAAAAATCAATGTTTGTATGTTTGTACCTTATGCAGCCCGAAACTATCGATCAGATTGTGGTGGAACTTTGATAGAGTGTTCTGGAGACGTATGAGACGGTTCGTGGCACAAAAAATCAATATATATATGAGTTTTTTTTTCTAATTAATTTTTCTGCTTTGGTGGTAAGAATGTATATTATCAATTATTCACTTCACAAATAATCAACTATTATTATTACTTCATTGATATCAGTATTATATAAAACAAAGTCTGGTTATTACACCATTAATAAATCAAAAACAGCTTGACCAATTTTCTTGATCTTTGATTTTTTGGATTCGTCTCCGTCCAGAATAGCAGAATAAATATTGAGAATCAGAAAGAGAGATATCATTCCCTCATACATTTTGTATAAAACAGATTTTGTTATGATATCATGAAAACCTATTTATTGTATTCAGCTTATAAGATTTGTTCCAGGGTGGAAAAGACAAAAGTAGCCGATAGGACCTAAAAATGAATTTGGAAATTTCAGGTCCTATCGGCTGCTTCTTTTCGCCATGCGAGCGAAACGAGGTTTGTCAAAAATATGTCGCCATGCAAGCGAAGCGAGCTCCGTCAACGTTAAAACGCCTTACTAGAGATGCGAACTCGATTAATGATAAGCTGCGGTGCCAGCGAAGCAAGCTTGATCAACATTAAACCACCGTACGAGCAAATAGAGGTCGGTCAACAGTAGTAGGCCGCTGTGCGAGCGAAACGATCTCGGATAACTGTAAGCTGCCGCGTGAGCGAAGCGAGCTCGGTCAATGCCAAACTGCTATGCGAGCGAAAAGAGCTCAGTTAACGGTAAGCTGCCGTGTGAGTGAAACAAGCTCGGTTGACTATAAGCTACCGTGCAAGCCAAGTGAGCTCGGTCAACTGTAGAACGTCCGATGAGCGGAACAAGATTGGTCAACGGTAAGACGCCGTACGAGCGAAACGTGCTCGGTCAACGTTAAGATACCGTGCGAGCGTTGCAAACTCAATTAAAGACAAGCAGCCGAGCGAACGAAGCGACGTCGCTCAATAGTAAGCCGCTATATGAACGAAGCAAGTTTGATAAACTTGAATTATTCCCAGCACATGCATATTAATTACATTGTTACATTTTAGTCAGGTTCATATTCAAATAGGTAAGTTATGTCCAATATGATGATTACTTCTATATAATCACTTGAATAAGTATGTCATGTGAGATTCATATATTTAATGTATAATCTTCAATAGATTAACAAAAAAGAATGTAATCTAAACTCAAAGGACTTTCAGTGTAACTGCAATGTCTCGGCCAAATACAAAAATCCTCTAAGTCGATTGATTTCCTACAAAAGAAGATCTTTTCACAGTTTGACATGTCCTTATCAATTCCGGGTTATAAGATCCTGATATAGAAGGTAGGCTCAAGTACCTTGCAATGTGAATTTATCAGCTATGTGGCGTTACGAAGTACGCCGGGTCAGCTAGTGCGATATAAAAGTTAGTGCAGGATAAAATAGAATACCCAAATCACGAACAATAGTATCACGTTAGATAATATGATTATCCAAACTATAGTTAGAGTTGAAAGTTATTTTTCTCCTGGTAAATGATACTACTTTACACTTCGACACATTGAGAGATAATTTATTTGATTTGCACAAATTATTATGTTTGAAAAGATCCTTTTGTAAAATAAGGCCATCATCAGGGGTTACTATTGTACAAAATATTTCAAGATCATCAGCAAACATTAGGACAATACTAGAGAATATGTAAGAAATATCATTTATGAATAAAAGAAAAAGAAGAGGTCCTAAATTAGAGCCTTGTGGCACACCTGAAGAAATATTTAAATAAGTACTATTATGACCAAGGAAATTAACGAAAAATAATAGATTTTCTAAGTTAGAAGTGAGTGGAGATATTAGATCAGGTGAGAGTGAAAACATTTCTAATTTATGAATAAGTACGCGATGATCAATTCTGTCAAAGGCCATTTCAAAATCAGTGTAAACAGTATTAACAGGAATATTTTTATTTAAGGCAGAAGATATGTAATGGGTGATGTAAGATAGATTTGAGACAGTGGAACGTTTAGCCATGAAGCCATGGTGATGAATCAATATCAAATTCTTCACTTTATTGAAAATGTGCTGTAAATTAAACTTTTAAATATTTTACCGGAGTTAGGCACAATACATATAGGCCGGTAATTTTTAATATTAGTCTTATCACCCAATTTGTAAATGGGTATGACCCGTGCAATGTCTGGAAATGTAGAAGTTCTGAGTGAAAGATTGAATATATGTAAAAATGCAATAGAAAGAAGATAAAAACAATCTTGAAATATCATATTGAGCAATAAATCAGGACCGCAAGATAAATCTGACTTGATTTTATTTAATTTAAGTCCAATTTCATCACGTGAAAGAAAGGTAAGTATTACCGAGACATCCGATGAGATGCACAGATCAGGCAATGGATCATTACATGATTCAACAAAAACACTATTAAAATGAACAGCAAATTTTTCATTCATATCTAGTGGTTTAGTAAGCAACTCATCATTAAAGTTCATAGAAGATGGGAAAGATGATGTTTTCTTATGTGAGTTAACATAGTCCCAGATTTTTTTTGGGTAAGTTATAAGAGAGTTTCCACTATCAGTTACATAATGAACAAACGCTTTTTTTAAATTCAACTTAATTTTAGCACGGAGCCGATTGAACACTTTTCTCCTAATACCAGCTCTAATCTCTGAAGAGTACCATGACGGATATGTTAGTATTTCTTTTATGTTAACAGGTACGCAAGCATTGAACATGGAATATTGGTAACTAAAATTAACCCGTAGCCACCAAGCGGTTATAAGCGGAACTATATCGTGAAGTGGATTCAATCTTAATTTCGATATAATCGTATGTTATGTTACTGGTTTTGTTAGCAATACTTAGTGGCTTTTTTGAGATTGCTTATATGAGATTTTATACTACAATAGTTGTTAATGGATTTGTTCAAGTTAATTCAGTGAAAAGTACTTGGCTTTCGACTTTATTGTTACATTATATAACCTCAAAATTAGTCTTTCTCAAGACTATACTCTTCAAAATATGGAATTTAATCGAAGAATTGGTAATAAAAATTGTTGTGTTTATGGATATCATTCCAAATTTAATCGAAATGTGGATTTGAGCTTTCATAATTTTCCTAAAACGGGTTAAAATGTCCGTAGTAAGTAAAGTTGGCAACTACGAATTAGTTAATAAATTAGCTGTGTGGATCAGAATAATTCGTGCAAGAAAAGCTGAAAGCTGGAATTTACAATACAAAAATTTCGTGAATACTTCCCCGTAATATTATTTTTTTATGAAGCTATGAATTTTATAACCTCACGCAGTCTTCCACTTACAACTAAAAACTGTAAATAAATAAGATGATTTTGAAAGAAAAAACTATATATTATAAAAAAAGAAAGTCAATACTTTCCCGCACAATTGGAATTCAATTCAATCATTTAATAAATTATGAATATTTCTTCAGTGAATATCAACGTATTTACATTGTAAACAGACTACAAACTTGTCGTAAGCCACTTTTGATCCGCCATTTTGTAAATACAATGCTGCTGCCAACGGTAATTTCAGTTGCCAATAGAATATCATAGAAAAACGAGCAAGCTAAGTTAACATCGGAAAATTTACCTAATTGATCCCAGTTGAAAGTAGAAAATAAATTATAAAGTTTAACGTTTAAAGTTTGAGTTTAGAGAGTTTTTGAATAGCATCAATGCACCACCACCACGTGAGACATTATATTGCACAAAATTTCTATCAGATCGAAAAACCAAATACAAACTATCACAAATTTCAGTATCAAATACACTATCACTCAACCACGATTCACTGAAACAAAGAATATCATAGTCGAGGGATGAAAGCGATGAACGTAGTTGACATAGTTTGGTGTTCAATCCCTGGGCATTTTGATAGAAAATCTTGATTGAGTGGAGATATTAGTTTTTCTCAAGTACTTCAGGAGAACCATTTTTGTTGCAGTTCGTTGTTGCATAGGGGTCTTATCAGTATTATTAGAACGTTTTTCAACTCAAGAAAATTTCTTGCGCTATTGGATAACTTAAGAAGTTTAGCAACATCATCAGAATTATCAAAACTTATTTTTATTAATCTTGGTTTCACATTATCAGTTGGTTTAGCTTGATCAAGTCTGTGAATCTTAGCAGTGCGTAAGTCAATATGTGAGACAATTGTCTTAATTACTTGGGACACCTTAACTTGTAGATTTTCAGAGCAAGTTTCGGGTATACCAGTAATAATAACATTGTTCTGTCTAATTTGACGCTGGTGAATTTCATCAATTACAGATTCAATGATAATTTCTTGACTGGGTAGTTTATTATAGTCAGTAGTAATTTTTAGTTCAAGATTCGTGATTTTAGTTTGCAAGTCAAGGATCAATTTTTAAGTGTAGATATTGAACCAATGTTATTCAAGCGTAAATTGCAGAAGATCTTTATTGTTTTAACATTGGCTCTGGTAAGGCGTTTCAAGTCTTCAGAAGTCAAATCAACACAAACCATGTGAACTAATTCACGACATCCATGACATGAAATGGATTTTTCATTATCCTTTATGTTTTTATCACAATTTGAACAAGATGACATTGCTGAATAGATAAGATCGAAAAAGCACGAAGTGGTATCTTCTTAAGTCGTAAACAGAGATGTGAAGAATCGGAATTTACTTGAATAATCAAATAGAGAAAGAGTTAAAAATAATAACTGATTTACTTGCAATAAATTGATCGAAATAAGTTCAATGAATTTTGATTATGATGCGAACTTTTGCTAGTCACGTGACAGACAGTCATTATTCATCACTCTGTATGTG
Source organism: Dromius quadrimaculatus (assembly GCA_963989225.1). NCBI lineage: Eukaryota > Metazoa > Arthropoda > Insecta > Coleoptera > Carabidae > Dromius > Dromius quadrimaculatus. Next base: position 51,485,911 of record OZ022325.1, on the reverse strand, counting down.
TTTTGCAGCATGAAGTACGAAATGCAGTATTTGATAAAATCCATTAGGTTAGGATTTGTTTGATACAAATATCCATTCATCTACACCGACATAAGCCTGTATCCTATATCCCGTAAATTAATCGGTTTTTGTCTAACGGTCAAGTGAGCAAAAGAAATGCATTGGAAAATGACCTGTTTTTTGTTTCAATGTATACCCTGGATGATAGGCTGTTGAAAATAATCACAAAACTATTCGAACGTACTCAGATTGAGATAAATATATATTGCACTTTTGTGCATTGCTATTTTGATTTTGCTAGTTCCTATAAAGACATGTCACACAGTTGTAAATACTACTTATTTGAGAACCGATCGTTGAATGATGCGACAAAATAAGATACTCCTGATGGAGAGTTGGTGGGACCTTCGTTTATTAAATCAATATAACTTCATATATTCATTTATTAATCGTCCTCGTTTTTGTCTCGTGATTCAAGATGTGTAATTCTAACTCATTATAGAGCAGCACAAAGTCACTTGCTTCGGCACCTATAGTAGAACTGATTCAACGATGGGCTAGAGTTCTACTTTTTGTAAGAAACTTCATTTTCTCGTCAATCTACCTGATCAAATTGAGCTTAGTAATTATATTGAATTGAAGATCTCAAAAAACTTTATATTAGATGAGACTGCTTCCCTAAATCTTGATTAGATCTTACTCCTTCAATTTTTGATACATATTTTGATCATATCTTGCTCTCAGAAAATGAAAGATTAAGTGAAGAATTGTTATATCAAGAAGTTATCAAGTTCGAATAATTCTATAATAATAGTTATTGAACAAGCATGCAGCACAGAAAAAAAGCAAAACAAAAATCTATCTGTATCGTGATAATCTATTCACTTGGACGTAGTAATTATATGATGGGAAAATTTTGAGAATGGACTATTGAGTAGTTAGATAAATAGGGTGATGACGTATCATGAAGAGTCAACACTGCGGATTATTTGGCAGCTATTGATGCGATTCACCATGACAAGATTTCTCAAGAACCAAGCGACCCAGTCACAGAACAGGACGACCTTGGACTATGTGTCAAAAGTTCAGATTATGAGGGATTTTAATGTTTTTTTGATGAAGATGAGGAAGTTCAATGTTTCTTGCGGAAGATGATAGACTCGATATCTAGAAGATACTCTCAGACAAAACAGACAAAGCTTAGCTGCAGAAAAGAAATGATGGTCGCCTGATAATAACAAGTTGAATTACTAAAAATGGTTTGTCTTCGAGATTTGACTGACAGAGTCTCTGCAAATTCATGGTATGATGACAAGTTGAGATAGGCTCGCACTGTTGTAGCTATAACAAGAAAAAAAAACATTTTCAAGTGTATGATATTGAACAGTATCCAACAAGTGATACTTCTCTTGAAGGAATACAGGAACCGCTTCTGTGTGACAGGGAGAACTTCTCGACTTACAGTATCAAGATGAACAGAGAGCAAAGAAAAATGAATTTCTATTTCTGATGCCATCATAAAAGCTGTTCATCATCGTTTATTTATTTTCCAACATCTTCATGGTCTTGTGTTCTTTATTCAGAAAAAATGAGCAGGCTAGGAATTGATACACTTGCTTGCAAATTCAGGATTCAGTATTTTTCATAATGACGCATGCATTTTGAAGCTATTTGCAATTCAACACTTTTTGCAATTCAAACCATCAGAAATATTCATATAGTACGTGTTCGATGATACAGATTTTGGTGTAGCTATATTGGACGGCTTGCAGAATTATCATAGCATCCAGTATATTGAGTACATAACGTCAGTGGAGAGCTGCCTTCTATACACCAAATATAAAAACAGGCAACAGCACCTTAAGTCGAAACAATAGGAACATTAGGAGTTCATTAACTGGAGATATATAAAATCATTAATAGTGTTGGACTGAGGGCAATTCATGTCCAGGACTTGATCAATTGCGATCTCCTTCCAGATGTTTCTCTATCTACGGTGCCAGAGGTTTCATAGATTGGCGTGGATGGCTCTAGGTTGCAGTGGCTCCGAAATTGAAGGACTATATGCGCGACCATCAAGAAGAGGATTCTTGAGAAAGGAGTGCTGTTGTGCCTTGCATTAATGCTCTTCCTAGCGACTATAATACTATTTATATAACCTCAATGATCACAGCGACATAGTGCCAGTAGTAGGAGAAGAGAACATGCTACGTTACGTTAGACCATACACTCTTGTTAGAACTATGAATGTAACAATTATAACATCATACATGTGAATTAGTTATTGGTTGTTATGGAAATGTTTGTTTGGATCAATTATGAATGATATTTATTGTTACCTTATTGTTGAAGATTTTGTAATACATTATTTCAACCGCTGCTGACCGACCGATATCTGATCGGTGTTATCAAGTACTCCAAATGTGTCAATTTATATTTTCGAGATATACGCGGTTTTCATACTACTCACCTCTATCAAGTTCAAGAGTTCATCTCCAGCAGTTACTTTATTGTTGTCAGATCAGATTATCCTAGCTCAGGAGACCAGTCTGATATGACAATAGGGCAAGTTTTTATGTATAAAATGAAAGCTCATGAAGGACTGACAAGTGACTTAGGGATCATTGATTCTGTGCTGGCAAAGTGGATTGGTGCAGCAACTATATCCATTACAATTCACTCATCATTGGAGAATTCTGCTTGTATCTACTTCTCAACAGGAGGGCAGCAAGTGGACTACAGAGAATCTCGGAAAATAAGAAGTGTAAAAGATAAAAAAACACTATTCGATTGGTTCAGTAATCATTTCTAGAACTCCCTTAGCTCGTATCTCTCACAACTGATATTGTTGGGGATAGCAACCTGCGAATAGAAAACCTGGCAGTGACAAAGATAGAAGAACAAAAATTTGGGAAGATAAGACAGGCTCGAGTGAAAGAAGTTATTACCATTGCATACATGGACAGCGCAGCACAGTCACTATTAATAACGTTCTCGAAGTAGTAAATCTCCTCATGATATTTTGAAGAAGAGCAATCAGCAAGAAGAGTGTGACTGAATTGCAGAACTTTCTAGAGTACGCATTTGCACCTTTCCCACTTATCCTGTTCAATAAATATTGGATAAGAAAGACTGGAAAGTCAGCATTGTATGATGTTATTCCTGTCAATAAGAAAGCAGGGGATCTCAAGTTCGGCGTTAATGTGTATGATGGGGACTTTCTTCCCCATCATTTTAACTGAAATGTAGGCTCAACTATTTCTTGAAATTGTCAGCAGAACGTGACTTATGTTGAAACTCACTACGGTAGTAACTGCAAAGCTGTTTTTGATGGATTCACAGACATCGTGAACAATATAGAAGGAGTTGATCGGAAACATAGAGCTCTGACAAAGACCTATGTTGACATGGATTTAAGGTAAAATATGATGACAACGGACATCCAGGAAGAACACTTCCTTGCTAAAATGAGGAGCAAGACCAAATTCATCAATATGCTTTGTCACGTACTGAATGAGGAAGATATTGATTCAACTACAGCTTAGTGAGATGTGGATACCACCATAGTCCGAGGTAGAATTAGAAAAGCATTGTGTGGAAGCAGAATAGCAGCTATAAGCAAGGTTATTGATTCACTAGTACTTCTTGTTGCACTATCTTTGGCTTGGACTGATATACTATTTGTAAAACCAGGAATAATATATTATTTCTTGAGATTAGAGAAGCTAGGGCCATCGATAAAAAATATATTCCTGCACAGATTTATTTACAAAAAAGACAGAGCAAGGATTGCAAATTTTTTCATGAAATCGTAAACCTTAAATCCATTGAAGATGTCTTCTATAATCCCTTTCTAACACCCGAAGAAGTTTCAGAGGCAGATGTTTCCAAAATCTCACAGTGCTGAGCGATTCAATTCAAATAGTCCTAGATAATCTACTTTCGTTAAGGCCAATCATCTACAAGAAGGTTCGCCTGGTAGCATACATAGAGGAACTTTTGTTCAAGTGCAGACATGGTTGGGTACTAAGTTAATATCGGAAGTATGGAGCTGAAAAGAGGTGATAGAAACATTACATTTTACTGGTGCGCATCTGGTTGTGGCTCACGCAGTGAATCTCGCAGGTCTAGTGGTCTAGAGTAACGTGCATATCAGTCTGCGGGAGCTGTGCTCGAACAGTTTACCACCGGAAAACGATTACCCACTCTACGTTCGACCCCCACTTGTGAGAATTTTCAATATGCTCAATTTTATATATTAAGGAACAACCATACCAATTTCAAAACCTTTCGTAGCTATTCCCTTACATTGGCCATTTTTCAATAAATTTGACTTGGTTATTTTCCATGAAAAAAATTATACCATTTTGAATCATTTCAAATGATCATCATGACCTGAATTTGCCTTCAAAAAAGACGAGTTTCTGCCTGTTGTTCTGACTGTACGGATCTATGTTACAGGCCACAAATCTTAACCAATTCCTGAGATTTTTCTTCTATCAGTTGTTCAAATAGCTCAGAATAATGTAGGGTGAATTACAGTTGTCTTCAGAAGCAATCGTCAAAAAGAAATTGTATAGAATATATGACATTTCATTGAAATTCATCCACATTACAACCGCTACAGAAGCGCAAAATATTGATTTAAATACCAAGAGAACGACTCAGAGATTTTAATACCAAATAATGATGTGATAATGTCTGATAAGTATATGTTGATGAAGAATCTCTGACTTCAGGTTGAAGGTGAAACGGTATTAGTTGTCTATGTCTAGTCCAATTTTGTTTTGGAGTAAATCAGGCTTCCAAAAGGTCAGTGATTATGGTGGGATAGACGGGAATTTAAATTTGACATTTGACAAGGGAAACATTCAAACACCAAAATTAATGCTCGCATAGGGAATAAGTGTCAAAGGTATGATTTCTGATGAAATTATTAAATAATAAGAATATGAAATTATAATATAAAAATGTTCAAAAACTCACGAAAGAATAAATTTCGATGGAAAACATATTCTCAATTTGAAATTATGAGTTTTTTATGTAGTATGCAGTACAAGTGTTATCTAATTGCGATATAAAACAGGTTTTAAATTAAAAATTATGAAATTTTATCAGATCATAATGGAATATTATTTAGAGTAGATGGTCTCCACGGCTTTGTTAGCACATACGGACTCTTGTAGAAATGTGGCAGAATTTTGGTGATACAACACTCAATTTCCAAAACTATATGTCGTTCACATTCATACCTTACAATGTAGGCATAGAATGATTGATTATCATGTCGCGATAGCCAGCACCATCAAATGTTTTTGCCTGATCAGCTGCTTCTTCGAAGAAGAATGTCCGATGATGCCTTCAGCCCAAAATTTGCACCAAACAGTAATACGTTGTGGATGCATTCGTTCCTCAACAATCTCTCGTGAATTTTTTGAGTCCTAAATGCGTGAGTTCTCACGAATAACTAACCCATCAAAATTATCATGAACGTCATAGCTGAAAACTGGTGGTAATGATGATTCTAATGGAGTATTATTATTTGTGAAATGACAGATCTCAATGATAATTGATGAACATGAATCAAATACTTTGTCGCTTTGTACAACTACAGCAATATGATGCTGGTAACTACAAATTATCATCTTTACACTTCCAGCTATAGTATAACATTTAGAAATCTGAAAGACATGAGTCTTACAAAATTAGCTTGAAATATAATTTCCAATGTATTCATCAAATGAACTTACTGTTCTTGTAAGTCAGATTGGTCATATTTCTTGTAATCCGAAGAATTCTTCTTACCAATATGACAGGAGCGTCAAAGCTACGATCCAAAAACATTTTTTCGGTTCTTGAAAGATTGATATTTGAATACTTCAAGCCAAATACAGTACCAAAATATCATATGCGTGAATAACATTCTATTAAACACAGCCAGAAGCAAATATTCAAAATGGCTATTAACAGCAGTCATGTGATACAGCATGCATGTAATGCCGATACTAGATAGCGCCACAAAACAAAAGATAGTTATATTCACACCACTAGAAGAAACTGGAAAATATTTTCCTGAATTATTATTCTGAAGTATACTGCCACTGAAACTCCGGAAAATATTGTAGAATATTGCCCATGATTTTTAAATACCATGAATATGAATTTTTTTTTGCTCATATAATTTTTCTTTATGGCAGAATCCATGATTTAAACAAAAAAACTTCCCGTGAACTATAATTTTTACTACTCTCAAAATAGTATATTGTGCAACAAGTGCGATAGGTTGTCAATTGCCCAACCAATGAAATTGAGGAATTTTGCATGGTAACGAGGTATATCTTGATTATATTTTCTCCTAGCTCGATATACCACAGTAGCTTTTTAAAAAATATTGAAAAATATAGGTAACAATTAATAAATTTCATTGTTTGTGAAATAATCCTTGCAAATACACCTCAAGATTCGGTGTATTATCGCATATACCTTGAATTTAACTCAAATACTTTTTGTCTTGGATAATTTTTCACAAGACAAATTTGGAGATTTATAATCAACGGTAATATCTCTCGAGCTGAGGCTCTCGGGTTTTATCAGATTATAAATCCCCAAATTTGTCTCGTAAAAAATTACCCAAGACAAAAATTATTTTCGTGAAATTCTTCGGTATATCGATAATACACCTCTCTATCGGTATATTACCGTTGAGAAATATTTGGCCACAGAATATAATTACTATTGTCAAAATTGAGCTTGTCAATTTCGATGAAGAATCAAGAAGTGTAAAAGGATATCAGAGAAATACCCAAAATATAGTTAATTTTGTACCCAACATTTAGTGACCGATATCAAAAGGAATTTTCAGTCAACGTTCTAGCGTTATTTCTGCAATCATAAAGTTCAGTTCTTAGCTGTCGCATTATTGCCCATCGTACCCTTTTTACAGCTTTTATTGCGTTAAGTAAAGATTTTGTTGTCCAATCTCCTCTTTGTGTTGTACTTTTGCGTCTAAATATATTCAGCATGGCTTTATCAATAATATTATTGCATGTAACTGATTAAATTGACACATAATATTGTTATTCAGCAATATTGTACTTGGTCCAACTCACTCTTAAATACGTGGTGCATCTATCCCAAAGCCATGGGACAGATGGACCAGTAATATGTCGTAATGTGTTGCAAGCTCGATCCCTCATTTTAGGTTATAATGATCTACATGGACCGTATACTCTATATCACAAACAATTATTTTGCACAAACCTACATGTAGTCGATTCTGTATCACACAACATGCACACTGAAAATTTTCAAGGTGACATCAAATTTCTATCGAATACAAAAATTTAATATTTGAAGTTTTTGGCGTCCAATTTCTTGCAGCGGTGATTACGTGACTTGCATTTCAGCTAGTCAGGACGTCAGGCGAGATCTATTGAACACTCTTGCAAATATGTTATTAACGAAATATCGATCATAAAAAAGTCGATAATTTTTGCACAGCACTCTGAGGAGTAAATTCATCTATAAATCTATCAAATTTTGTCCAAAAACATTGGAAAGTCTCGAAGAAATAGGGTCTTTCTGAAAAAAATTAATATGATATTCTTGTGTCTCGACGTGAAGTTTATAACTTGTAATTGAAAATCCTGTGGATAGAACTTAACTTATCTCAACAAACCACATACAAAATTGTGAAGTTTTCATATTTGCCACGTGATCGAAGAAACGCTGTTATTGGCCAAGCGCCGCTGTGACGTCATTATGCAGTACGGTGATCAGCAGTTAGTGCTTGATAGATAGGGACAGTAAATTAATTCGACTTAGAATAAAATTAGACACAAAATAAAGAGACAGTCAGATAATTTGCCAGAGGTTGACGAGTTAATTGTTGCCGACGTTTCCTCAAAAAGTATATTTTCTAACGCTGAAATAAGTGTTGTCAAATCTCAGAGATAAGTCTTTATCATGGTTTTTTTTTGGACAGTACAACGACTGTTTTTGTATGCAATGTGTAGTAAAATACTGTACTAGTGATTTATTAGTAGCACGTTATATTGAGCAACTGAAACATCGTAGGTCATATCTAGTAGTAACCTATGAAATTTAGTCGACACAGCATTTGATTCTGTCATGTCAAAGATAGTAATAATAATAATTCAATATTCATTTGATAAAATTTGATAAATATCATTTTGATTGAGTAAATTTACAATCGTCATATTACAAAGAAACTAATCCAATATTTCAAATGCATACAAAATAATGGATAAAAATGTATCTTAATGGATGCCAAGTTCGTTACCTGTTACTTCTTCTAGAAGGTTTATATAGTTTCAACGTTTCTTAAAGTCCCATAGAACATTAAAAACGAGATAACTACATGAGAGGTATCTTGTTTTAGTCCGGATCCCTGACTAGAACCCTTAAAACTATTTTGAGGTTATCGTATAAATGCCGATGACAGCTAGTTATGCATATCGATTTTTGTGGATAGAGAATTGAAAATTTATATCTACATTTAAATGGTCTTCAGGTCCTTACAACAAGATAAGTGAGAAGTCAAACACGACACGCGGTATCACGTCTCGAATTTGTTGTAACTTAATTTTCCGTATCTTCTCTGTTGAGACATCTATAAACAACTTACTTGGTTCGCGATGCCTGCTGCTATCACACCTAGGTACAATACAATACTATTTTCAAGGTTTCTGTTTCAGAACTAAGATTTTCTTTTGCTGGCTTCATTGAAAGCGATACTACAGCTGAGCGTCAGAAGTGCGGAGTGACATCACAACAACATGGCGGTTTTTCGTGACCTTTTCAAACGTCGTTGACTTTGGAATCGTGTCTACTTATCACAGCTATTCTCTTAAACGAAAAAATCAGTGTCAATAGTTTTTTTAATGTGCTTAGAGTTCATTTTCGACATTCTTGAAAAATTTTACAATTGGTATTATTAGCACTTATTATTTTTTTTCTCGGAATTGTCAGACTCATTTTCCATGAAAATTCTTATACGATAGCTACATGTATAGTGCCTAGTATATATATATTTTTTCAGATAAGTAGTGATAAAAATCTTTGAGATATAAGATTTGCATGCAAGTTTTATACGTTAGCACAAATTTCATACGAATTGATCGCAGACATAATGGAACTCTGACAAATCATCTAATTTTTGATATACACATCACTGAGAACTTTGTTAGATTATTATAAGAGAGGTATTCATCAAACATATTGCTACAAAATTCATCATTTCAAATCTCGCGCTAATATAGTTGTTCCGGATGATGTTTTATCTCAAGCATCAGACCTAACGAAGTCTCGCCGAGCTCTCTACGAATCCACATCCTATTTAGGAAGAATTATGTGATGGATATTGGTGACTCCACATTCACTGTCTCTTCCCCTAGAAAATTTATATTCAGCAGTATCATTCACAATCCGGTTCTTCTCCAGAATTATCAATTATCTCTCATTTCAAATGATAATAATAGTAATTTATGAAAGATGAACATTGAGAATCAAGTAATGAATATTGCAGTTGCCAATTTAAAATGAAAACATGGCTTTCAGCAATGAAATTTTACAAATGGTTGGGTTTATCGAGAGGATACTTCGTCTCTGTGTTTTTTCAAGAAAAAGAATGGCAACATGAACAAATTACAATATATATATATATATATATATATATATATATATATATATATATATATATATATACAAAAGCTTCATAGAAATCTTATTTTATTCATAAATCATCGAATATATGGATTTTGAGTGTTACTGTTCGTAAAATTTGTGATCTTATTCAATATTGTAGTGATACATAATCTTTTCAGAAATATAGGCACAACACTTGTACTTATAATAATACAGGTATATTCAAGCAATCATATTCCGTCACATCCCTTTTTTAAATCTTCCTAAACGAAAGCTTCTCCAGTTACAGCAAACTAACAAACTTAATTCATTGAACTGTGTGACTCATTGCATTTCAGTTCTTTGTTATAAATACTCATGACTCTTCTAGAAACTATAGAATTTTTCTTTCTAGAGAAAATATTATGTATCTGCTATGTCTAACACTCTTGTAGTGGGCAAATCCATACAGCCTCAGATTCAGAATATTAGACAAATGTGATCAGTTTATAAAAGATAGAGGATTTTGATACTGTACCACTAAAAATTATACAAGAAAAAATGACGAGTTGTATAACAGTAGTCAACCATTCAGATGTAAATAAATATAAGGTAAGAGATAACAAAGGTGGGAAATGGATCTTTGTCCATAAAAAATATGTGGGGAAAAAATTATTTCTTCTAACAATATCTGTGTAAATTCACATTCGCAATATTTATATTTATATAGATATTGATCATTGAGAGCAAATGCTTCTGCACATACTCAAATTTGTATGCTCATTACCGTAAATTTCATAGAATAGGCTACCAAGTTTGCAAATTTATTGTCGAAAGTTGAATCAGTCAGAAGAGATGAATATTTGTATAACCAGAACATCCAGAATTTCTAAACTTTTTCAGGTTGAATACAAAATCTAGTTGCTTATTGCATCGGACGATATTCTGCGCTTCTTATTTGCATGCAAATTGAATGAATAATTCAAGTGAATAGAACATGTTCTATTATTTTATCGCACCTCAGACATTGAACTGCTGAGCTTATTTGCAATGGTCAATCGTTGCTTAGATGTATGCAGTAGCATTGCGCAATTAAAAACTTTCCAAAGGAGAGTTGCACAAAAGAATCAAATTTGTGACTCATTGTCTCAGTGTGCTCGGAATTTGCCTCTCCAAAAATGTCAGATGCTGAAAGAATTCAAACATAAATTAGCCAAAGTCTGAATAATTTCATATTAAAGTACTCAACGATATATCTTACCAAAGATTATTTTGTTAATATGTATTGTAATTTTTAAATCTTGAATCATAATATTTCACATGCCGATACTACTTACAACTGGCCACTAAATTAGATCTAATCAGAAATACAGTAAAGAGGAATGAGTACCCAGTATTGTCCAAAATAATCCCTCTTTATTAGCTATTGGTTGATCTCATGTTTTTATTCTTCGAAGACAATGAAATATTATTCACTACGAATTTCTGATGATGCTATTTTACAATAGTTAGAAGATCGCATTAAATATTGCTCACAGATTATTCATTCGAATTTTTCGTTTCAAATCGACGTTTGAAAATTTATTTATACATTTGAATAACCTTGTAGTTGACGAAAAACGTGATCAACTGTTAACAAACCAAAATGTTGTTTTCAAAACCCCTATTGTTCAAATAATGAATATTCTGTTCAAATTATGGAAATATTATCTTCCATAACCTTGAGATATTTTTCTTAGGAACAAACTTTCACTCAACAAACCGTTTCATATGACGACAAACCTTTCCGGAAGAAATCTGAAACCTTGCAAGAAATTACTTCCGCTTTTAGAGCTGCCGTCGTCTGTGTCCACAATAGTGCTCGTTGATAGTTCCATATAAATAACACGTTTTGTAGTCATGAGCTATTGGATATTCTATAAGGCTCGGTTGTACAGTTGAGCAATTGGATTCACAGTTAATTACTAATAAATGGGTTATCTGATGCATACACAATTAATTTCATCAAAGTGGATAAATTTGCTATACAATTTTTTTGATTTCTTAATAATTAATAATTCGTATTTCAATTCTACCCCAAAAATGAAATTTCTAGACTTCATTTTTACGCATAATTATAACATAAATTCATGAATACCTTCCATTCTAGAAGAGCATAAGTAGTTTTTCTATAGGACTGGCCCAGACTCGAAGCGAGTTACAGTTTTGTATTTTGCTGGGTGAATAATTCCATTTCTCGAGAGAACAACAATACTGATTGGTGCCTCAAATTATAAGCAATTACTACGTCATCTTATTCAAAATCTAAATATTTCTCTCGTAATGCGTGTACATCAGAAAATCCTGTACAGATCATTTATATCATAGATTTGTGTTCAGACTATTATGAAATTGAAAAAATTTATAACTGGACATATATATCAAGATATAAGTTTAAAAACTACTTGAAATATCAGAATATCATAGGAGTGTGTAGAGTTGTTCTTTTTAATCCGGCGAGGAGGGTTTGGTTTTCATTTCACACATAAAATTGTTGCTTCTGAATAGAAGAACGGTGTGACGAAATTGGACTTTAAAATTATTTTGTTATTGTTCAATATTTCCCATTCTACAAAGTTTTTCTTTCTCAATTTTTGCAGGTTCTATTTTTATCGATATACAAATCATTTGAAGCTCTTAAATTTTTCCGTGATATGGCGTCTGCAACCTTTTAATTAAAAGCGAGCCTGATTGAGTTACATTACGTATAATGAGATAAAATACGACCTTCGTTAGAGCCCTTTAACTGTTTTAATTAAAATAAGTAACGAAAGATCAATTAAAAATGATATAAAGTTGGCGTTGCCGTTTCCACAGTAAATCTAAAGCCGATGTTTCACTATGTAACTTTTGTTGCGAAAGAAGGAATAGTAGTTTCTAGCGAACTGAAAATTTGCAAGTGTACATTTCTAAGCGTCACCTCCACATTCTTACATTTATTCAGCGTAGTTAGGCAATTATCAAAGAATACCCTCTATCATACTCGTAGTTATAGTATGAATTCCCCATTTTCAATCTTTAATTTTTTATATTTGTCCTGAAGTATTTTCTTATCTGCTTGCATTGATGCACTCCGAGTTTGATATTGTATATCAAGATACAATCTCATAGCAGTAACATATTGCTTATTTGTACGATTCGTATTTGTTTTTGTATACGTCAAGAAATTTTCCATTGACGGATTGAATTGGGGATTCACAGAATGATATATAAATGTTTGGCCGTCAGAAGACTCCTTAAAGTTTGAGTTATCATTGAAATTGTCTTTTACGGATTGGAGGGTATATAAAAAATTTACATATTGCATCAATATATAATTCTTCTGACTTTGTGATGCAAATATTGGTCATATCCTGCTTTTAAAAGTGACAGAATGAGTGAGTAAAACTAAAATTGGAGTTTCAATGATTCACAAATCGTGGTCACTATCACAAAGATACGGCAGCGACAAAATCAGAACAAGACGGCACGGCCAATCTTATATGATCATCTATGTAATGGAACAAAAATTGTATAATAGAGGATAGGTATTTCTAAATGTTAATTAGGATTATATATTCAAATATAATACAAGGTATTCGCGACTGCAAGTAGCTACGTTGACTGGTTATTAGTGAATAAGGCAGTCAATAATAAGGTCTTTCAAATAAAATGAAAACTATCTCTTTCCTGTTATTATGATAGATTTAGTGATTTCAAATATTTTTATACAGGAAAAATTTGATTATGTGACACTTTTCATCCATAATTTTGATAAAAACTATTCGCGGTATCCAAAGTGACATCACAGTTACTAGAATTGTGTACAACACCAAGCGAATATTTGGACATTGAATAGGGATGTACAAAGGAAATATTCATTTTGCCTGATGAAATGGAACTAAAATTATTCAGAGCATGTAAGATTCTTACTTGGATGCGCAAAAAGCGCTCGCATAACGTGTTCCAATGTAGACAACTTTGATTGGCAGTTAGGTAATTGGCAATTGATACGTCATCACAAAATTCGAAATATGATGAAGTTCACAAAAAATTATATTGAGAAACTGTCGAGTTTTGGGGAGTTTGACAAACTTCAAAGTTCGTTTTTTTGAATCCAAATCTTGAAAAAAGAATGAAAAAAAACAGTTGGGCCAATAATTAACACTTTTGTGAATTTGCCAAGCTTCCGGTATTATTCAGAACCTTTTTAGGGAAATCAGTTGAGACAAAACATATGATTCTGAAAAATTCAGAATGAAGCTAAAAAATCATTTGTGATTATGTTTATATATTACGTGCTGTTTGACTTATCTTATCCATTCAGTAATAATTGCATCAAACAGCAGCATTTGTCTCCTTATAAGACGGCAATTTTCACAATCATAGAAATTTTGATTTACACAATCATATCTTGTTCACAAACAGCGCTTCTAGATAAACGTAGACATTTTGTAGCAGGCGGAGATTTTATTCAAGAGGCCATCAAACTAATGTTCCAAAATTGTTCATTTGATTAAATCCATTTTGCAATTTACGAATCCCATCTAAATTATCTCTGTGTTCAGTTCGTCCAATACGATATAACAGGGATGAGCACACATGAGGCCAGAGAGAGCCACAAGACGGTTCATTCTATTCCACACGGAGCCACACAAATTGAAATTTTTTTTTTTTAGTTCATCAATTGCATACTCTCGCGCCAATTTATCTATAAGTTTTATCATATTTGGCTATTATTTTCTTCATCCTAATCTATTTTCACGTGTCCTCATATGTGGCATATGAGGACACGTGGAAATAGATTAGGATGAAGAAAATAATAGACAAATATGATAAGATTTATAGATAAATTGAAATTGTAATCAAGGTTTAGCGAAACGCAGCATTGAGGATTGTTCACTTCAAATGCATATTAGGATGATCATCAAAACTACGTCACATGATACTCACAAACTGAATAAAAAAATACATTTTTCGCCAACTGTCAAAAAAACATGATATTTTTGTATTGTTATGGATACGCAAAGTTTGTGATTGTTCCACTAGTAAAAAAATGAAACATATTTTTTCATTCAGTTTAGTAATGCTACAAGGATAAAAACAAACAGGTATTTAATGAAAAAGAAATATGAATTTTTACAACAAACTACTTATTTTTGAATATACAAATTAATTGTTGACAGTTCTTTATTTATTAAACAACAATTGCGGATACTTTTGGTAACAATACCCAGGTGACTGCAAATTAATTATAGTTTGTACTTTTTTCCTACATTTTACTGAATAAAACAATAACTATTGGATCTATTATTTTTTGACATTTGGCGAAAAAATATTGTTTGTATTTCGTGTGGGAAGTGATTGTATTTTGTTGCACTTTAGAATGAATTTGTTACCTCGACCTTACGGTCTTGGTTAAAATTGACATTCTCACGCGCAACAAAAAAAAACAATCACTTCGCACACTTAATACAGAAATAGCTATTTTCAACTATGGCAGAAGCCGCAAACGGTCAATAATGGCGTGTCAACTCGGCAATATGCAATGTAAATACACGATTTCACCACTGTGCAGCACGAGCATATTCAATGCAAGAATCGCGCCTTTAGAATCATATGAAAGGCCCTTGGTCCAAGGTCAGTACTATCACGCGAGACTCGGAAAACTTTGGTGTGAGTATGGTGAAAACAGAAAAAAAATAGTGTATGGTGTTAATAGGTTTAATGAATGTACGGGTTTTGGAACAAAAATACAAGATTTTTCGGTTCAGTATTCATTTTAAGTTTGAGATAAATATTTTATCATTTTTAAATTTGTATTGTTTGGAATGCGGGACATTTGAGGCCATTTACAAAACATTTTCCATCAACATTTAAATACGGGACTGAAGCATAGAATCCAGGACTGTCCCGCAGAAGTCGGAACGGTTGGCCGCCTTATCCTTGTAGATGAACGGGAATAGGATTGTTACCTTAAAAAAAAAAACATCATACTTTGAGATAGAGACGTATGTTGTTATTCTGGATAATATGTTTTTTTTTTGTAACATGTGCACCGAAAGCACCCCATTACTGAACTAAATTCTGCTTCGAAAGCTCTCAATTCCAGTCATGTTAGTAATGATCATAAGTACATAATATGAGAAAGCTTTCTGTCAAGCCCTAGCTCTGTATGTTATGTACATAGCTAAAATCTG
Source organism: Dromius quadrimaculatus (assembly GCA_963989225.1). NCBI lineage: Eukaryota > Metazoa > Arthropoda > Insecta > Coleoptera > Carabidae > Dromius > Dromius quadrimaculatus. Next base: position 51,470,048 of record OZ022325.1, on the reverse strand, counting down.
ATATGGACGCCACATGACTTACTTTGACATCTTTTGACCGAATAATATCTTACGGCTAGCCCTTTTGGATTTCAGCGAGAAATTGAGAAAAAGTATAGGAAAAGTGCACTTCCGGTTCAGATATTTACAACAATAATGCGAGGTGCACAACTAGACCTGAGACCAGTCTTCAATACAAAATTTCAATATTATACCTTCTACGGGTTATAACTTTTGCGAGTTACATACGTACATACGTACACACGTACCAATGTCAAGCCAAAAGTAGTCATAATGGATTCAGGGATGTCAAAAATGAGTATTTCCAGCAAATCTCGAAATTTGAATCTTATTGGTTCTATAATACTTACTTATTTATTATAAGTAACTAAAAATGATAGGCGACTTGAAAATTTAGTTTTGATTTCGGATGCACGCGCTCGGCGCGCGTCGATCACCCTGGCAAGCCCATTTGTGAACTCCGTATTTCATCAAAAACTGCTTTTAAAACTCTTGGAAAGTCTTATTTTGTTGATAAAGTTTTGAAGAGTATATGACTCGAATTGCCGAAGAAAATATCGTTAGTTACCAGAGATGAATATAGTTGAAAAATCGGCCTCGAATGAACAGTTTTCTTGTTCCGTTTAGAAGTATTGCTAGGAGACATTGTAAAAAACAAAGTTATTTTTGCGGTCGCCAAGCTCAAAAAAATAACATGTAACTAAAAATATCTCATTTATCAAGAACTTCGTTACATCAAATCTTCATAGTGAAAGCGTTATTCAAGCTCCACTACATCAATCTTTCTCAGGTTTTTTTAACGTACAGTTAAAAAATTGGAGAAAATATATCTCTTTGTAGATTATTGTGTCCAAAATTGTCGTTACACTTGAATTAAATAGGATCATGAATGCGGATGGTGCAAATAGGATGAAAAGCGGATGGAGGCATATTGAGAGTAGGTACATGTTCCATCGGAAAGCTCATGAAATAGATCGAACATTCCACACTTGAAAGCTCCATATGGACACGGTTAAGCTGAAGCTCTCTTCCGTGTAAACGAAAGGTGAAGGTTACAAGGCGCATCAAACTGTAAGGGTTGTTCTAATTAGATGAACGGTTTAACGGGAGCTCATGTTTGTCTATGTAAATCTGCTCAGTACCATGTAATTCTGTGCACGAATCAACAGATATGAATATGTTAGCAGGAGTGTATGTCAATATTTGGTTCTACGAACTAACACCTGAAATTATACAAGTGTTTGTATTTAAAAGCTAAGGTGTATGAAATAGTCTATATAAAGGTAGAAATCGTGAGAGTCTTATCAAGAACATCTATAAATGCACGATTACCTTAAACAAACAGCTCCTAATGAGTCTAGTATGAGTCTTAATAAAGATATGCAAAGAAACCTGTATTTTCAATTACCGTATTTCTGTTCATACAAAATTTTTCAATACTAATCAAGATTCACATGAATTGATTCATGAATCGTCAACGCATTGTTTTGTTCAATTTATCTCGAGGAGATATTGATGAATTCCAGGTTAAGTAGAGAAGGAACAAACAGATTACAGCATCAAAAACTGAGTTCTTTAACAGTGGTGGAGTAATTCTATGAACAACAAAGCAATTCTCTGTTTTGGTCTGCTAACCAGTCTTTCAAATTCTTGAAGATCGACAGTGGAACAGGATTTCCAGTGCGATATTCAACATTGATGTCAGCTTTTTCCCTCTTGCATCCCGTAACCTAATTTTTCATAGTGCTGAAAGGAAAGCAACGTTCTTCCAATTTATAAAACATGTCGTCATGAATTTCTCTTGTGAATAGCCGTTTGGAGGAAGATATTTTTTTGCCGGAAAAATAGGACAATGAAATCTGAACTACAAAATTCTATCCACCTATCGACTGAATGTTGAACTATTCATCATAGCAACCGCGTTCATTTGTAACTATCAAAAGAGGTTCTTGTCAACTACTTATTAGATATATCTTTTATATCTTCTCTAAAATATTTCGCTCCCAGTCTATTCCAAACCAACGCGACTAACTTATTCTTATTCTCTAATAGTACATTATCCATACATCAATACAAGAAGCTAACTTTGTTGTGAATACTTACACCCCTAGTTGACATTAATTCATAGTTGACAAACGACCTATACAATGGATTGGTGACAGTTGTACATAGAATGGAGAGCTTCAAATTTCCTCTCTTAATATCATCGACTTTCATATTTTGACACTAATTAAGAACCCATAACACTGCAAAAGCATAAATGCAACAAATGGTGATCTATAGTTTGACAATTCAAAGCAAATGACTACTTGTTGTTCCAAAGTCAGTTCACAAAAAAATAAAATCCAGTTTTCAGAATGAAAGAGTCTTCGAATAGACGCTCCTAGTAATTTGAACAGCTTCCAAAAGTTGACAATACCAGCGACTTACAAATGAAATAGAATTTAATAGCTGTTTTCTTTCTGGGATGAATGAAAAAAAATGTGTAATGCTGGTAGATTCTCGTTAGAGACTGAGTTCTTCCTGCTCTCTAATCAACTCCGAATGTTATTCGATATTGAGATCAAGATTGTTCATATTTATATATTTTCGTCACGTGAGGAAAAAGCGTTATGCCTCCTCCATGTTGAACTCTTTCTTTCTCTCTCTCTATTTCTCTCTGTGTGATCTATATATTTAATTGTTCATTTTCCATCAGTTTTTCAATGCAAATCATAAATAATGTAAAGTAAGGGAATAAATTAAAAAGTGTTATTTATTATTTTGGAAGAAACAAATTTCTTCTCTATAAATTGTACGTCATTTATTATAGATATACACTTCAATTTCTTTTCCAGAGCATGAAAATATTTCGTCTATTTCCACGCAGCATATATTTTTTTCATGAACCTAGTTTGTACCTATAATGTGAGGCTCAAATTAGGCTCTTGGAGCTCTAAGGTATGAGTTCTGCTTTGAAAATGGAAGTGCAACTTATTGATATATTCAGCCAAGACTTTCCATTTAGAATGATTGAATATACCTAATTTGTTAGAATGCTAGATTATTGAATACTTTGAGCCCAATGTTTTTTCAACTGTCTTTTGAATATTCAAGTTTCGATTCATACTTAGAAATTTCACCCTTATAATAATGATATTAAGAATGATGAGATTAGTTCGTTTTTCAAAGTTTTGTGAATGTTCTTATTTATGTATCAGAGTATCTGAAAAATGTTTCTGTCATACGAATAACTTTGAATCCTTCAATTCTAGTTTAAATTAGAGCTAAGTACTACATCTTTCCGTTTTTCTCCTATCAAGTACAAAATTATTCTTCGTTCTTAGACTAGGTAGGTCGAATCTGTTCCAAGAAACAATCTGAAGCATACAATTCTGGAAACAAATCGGTGTTCGCTTTCCATTGTCAAAATATCTGGAAGAAGATTATCCAGCATTTCTGAACTCGAAATTTCTATAACACTCAGAATGTTTGCGGAGGACTACATCTTAAGACGTCTTTTACAATTGAATTCAGGGCTCATATTCCTATTTGAATATATCTGTAACATCGAAATATTATTCACGGTTACGCCTAATGATATTTTCTCCTAGATTTCATGTGCTCGACAACATTCTAGTTCCGAGAGTAAGCAACGTCGTCTGATCCTCAAAAGCCACAAATAATTCGCTGTTAGAACTGAGCAAAATCATTATATAAATTTTGACGTAGCGGTTTACCGTATAGACGCAAGTGGACGGAATACAATTGGAACTGTCAAACTAGCTATTTCAATTTGATGCAAAACTCTATATTGTGGATTGGGATAGTCTACGCCGCCAGATGCTGAAAGAGAAAACTATCATGACAGGACTATGCAAAAAATATCTATAAGAGAGACCATAAATCCACCCGAAGTGCTGTGGCATGTGTTTTAATAAAATGTTTTTGCGAATTTGTTCCACTTTGGAGGAGAAATTTTACAATTGGGAAAAAAGCCCGTAAATTTCACTGATATTGTGGTTTTATTGTTATGGGTTTATATATTTTTTTGCATCAAGGCAGCAGATTCCGGGAGGGTTTAGATTACAAACGGAAACTTCTTTTATTCCACTTTATTCAACATAAGATATGAAGTTTATAAGATAAATACTTTGAACTGGATATTCTGAGATGATGTTCCATCTGTCGATCTACCTTGCTCTAATTTTGTGCAAAATACGAGCTGTGATCTTTAATAAGAAAATTTTGAATACATTTATTAACAAAAAAATTACTCCCTCAAATATTCTTGAACAAATCATAAAAAACGACCTTTCAAACAAATTATTGTGATTTCAGTTCTTCAAATAATGATTATACTCAGTCTCTATTTCCTTCTTGGGAGACACATTTTGAAGAAATTACTTCTCGAGACTCAGCGTCAACAGTCAGACTAGGGATATTGGTTGTAGCGAGACATAGTATACCTATAGTAAATAGATTTCAATGTTCAATCGACTATTCTCGTAAGATTTGACATTGGTATTGAAGCTTCAGGAAGCGTTCAAATTTTCTTTTAGTTTTGGGTCATCTCATGAAAGTGTCGCCTCTGGTAGTTAGTTAGTAGGTATATATTTCATCTTACAGATATATCAAATTTAATCGTTAACTACTGCCACTATGTGAACGATAAGATATTTTCAGGAGGAGCTGTGTATCTGGGGGCACGGTAGTGTCCACGCCAAGACAAGCTAAGCAAAGCGCAACGGCACTACTAACCTTTAATCGAAAAGTTTCGTCGTTTTTTGAACCCCCATAACTTGGATTTGAATTATACCAGATAAACAAAACTCTCGGGATATGATTTCAATAGTGGACCCATTAATTAGATAAGGTTTCAATTGCATAGCTCAGATACTTTAAATTTTATTAATATCCAAAAACCACCGATTTCGTCACTGACTCACTCACTGATGATCATCAAAATTATTAGGGTACTTCCTGAAGTCCTAGAGAAGTGAAATTTGATATGTGAGCTAGTATAAGAATACAAACAACAAAAAATTCTAATGAAGGAAAAAACTTTCCAGAATATATATATATATATATATATATATATATATATATATATATATATATATATATATATATATATATATATATATATATATATATATATATATATATATATCTATATATATATATATATATATATATATATTTTTTTTGTCTTGACAATTTTGTTTATTTATATTCATATTTCTTTACACTTGAATAAGGCAGCACTTTGCTGTCGAAACGTTGTGTCTCTAATTGATATACAGAACTCATATCCCAATAAAATAAATTTATTTAAAAAAATTCTAAAACTTGAAACTTTCACCCCCCAGCCCCTAAAACTGAGGATGGAAGTTTGTATGAGATTTTCGCAAATTTTGATTCTAGATGTCTGAAAATTGATACAGGAACTTGTAAAATAAACCAGAAAAAAAAAGAAATAAACAAAATAAAAAGATATCGTCATAAGCAACTTGCAAAAAGAAGTGAGATTTCACTTAAAATATTTTCATGTGAAATGTTGCCAAGACGAGACCATATGGCTCGCACTGTCAAAAAGTTATTAAATCTCTCGTACAGCCAAGCTTCTAACTCTACACTCCCTAACTCTACAAGCTCTAACTTCGCAATAAATTCTACATCTTTGTCAAAATATGTAGCTTGGCCATTTCGCTACATTTACATGGGCATGAGGTGAAAAATTCATTCACTGTTCATCACTTTTCTGTTATACAAAACGGCCAAGCCACTTGTCTTGACTAAGGTGTGGTGTTGGCAAAGTTAGGGCTTGTAGAGTTGGGGAATGTAGAGTTAGAAGCTTGGCTGTACGTGAGATCCAATAACTTTTTGACAGTGCTAGTCATATGGTCTCATCTTGGCAACATATCACATGAAAATGTTTTTGATGGGATAAATCTCTCGACAACGTTCATGATTCAGACATAAATTTTGCACACCCCCTTTTTGGATTCTTTGTTTCTACTTTCTCAACCTATATATAATAGGAAAAGTATTGTTATCATGATTTTTCGACAGTTCGACATTTTGATGAATTTCCACGTGTTAGACCCAACTGAACCCAAAAAACCAACGAATTGTTGGTCTGTCTGTTTGAAAACACGATATCTTGAGAGCACGTACGAATTTTTGATCAAGATTTCTTATTTAAGTTTTTCAACCAGAGGTACCAGAACTTTTTTGTGTCGATTCTATAAACTGTATTATTCACCATAAAATTTCAACACACTGAAATTGATCCTCAGATAATAATTTGTCACAATATTCATCTGGAATATTTCCCAAAATTATGAGCGGTTCATTCGTTATTATTGAAATTTGAATTATTATCAAATCAGTTGTATTCTTTTGAGCAAAAATATTATTAGAATCATTTATCATTACTCATATTTGGGCATCAATGCAAACGTTTGTCAATTGACTTTTCAGAATAAATAATTTGATTCTCTCATGTTTGGTATCAGACTCAAGATCCTGCGGAAATAATTCTAATGGGAGTATCAAAAATTATAGTCAAACGAATATCAATTGCTTTTTTCACAAATTATTTGAATGATATCCAGCCTCAAATGAATTTGAAGTTCTTGAAGAGATGAACTTAGTGGAAATATACAATAAATAATTAGCGAAATTCAATCTTCAAATTACAGCTCCAATGATTGAATGTCAATACTGTATGTTCAATAGAGCAAAGTCGCAGAAAATATAGAAATTTGCAATTAGTTGATGCGACTTTCGTAGAACAGCGATGAATCTGGCCATGAAATTCATGGTCGAAGAAGTACTGTGTGACAACAGATTTATATATTTATATATATATATATATATATATATATATATATATATATATATATATATATATATATATATATATATATATATATATATGTTGATGTTATTTTGGATTCTTTTCATACAAGGACCTCCATTCTCCCAACATGCAAATTTTCTCACATCAAATCAATAATCACTTCAGCCTCAATTTATTTACATATTTTCTTTCTTAAATTCATGTATTCGGCATTCATACGTATTCTTACCAGCGCAATCCATTTTTCCTCTTCCAACCACACTATTTCAAATGTTCCACTCTTCATACACCAAAATAATTTGCATTCAATTACTTTTAACACAAACTTCACGCAAAAATATCATGTCCGCAACAGTCAATTTCCGTTCTTGCTTCTATAACTACTTAGGTAAAATACTTACGATCCAGTTGCATTATACATTGTTGACATGTTAGCCTGCATGTTGATAACTCAATTGTTGAATGGAGTTTCATTAAAGAGACCAAATCTCAAAAATTATTGATTTGTTATATTTGGAAAGCTTAATTTATAATGAAACTATATACCATTATTTGCAATAAAATGTCAAAGAGTAACTGAGTCTAGGGGTCAGCTGCAGAAAAAACGTGCTGTCAGCTAGCATGTTGTGAATTTAATTCTCAAATGAGATTCATTCGGAAAGAGCTACCAGTGTGAAAAATTAACTTGTTTCTAAAATTCTAACAACGATTTCAGATTGTGTTTGTCATAAAATTCTACATTATCACAGTTTGTATTCAGATGCCAAATAATAAGGTGAGATACATGTGAAATAATACTTAATGATGTGATTAAAGTTTATAACATCAGTGCAGTCACAATATCTTCTTCATTATGAACATTCGAATGTGCATCTCTTGCAAACGTTAAAATCTGTAGATTATTTTATTCCTTCAATTTGTTTCCTAATATATGAGCTCATTAATTCCTCTGAGTACTAACACGTATGCATCAAATTATTGCATCCATCATTATTAGATTATAATCAAATAGCAAAATTTCTCTTTCGTCAATATATTAAATTACTCACAGATACTTTCTAATTCCATATATCATATCATATCAATAATTCTTCTCAATTGGAATGATACCATCAGCATATTCTAACGCGGCTACAATACTTCTACAAATATGCACACGACCCGAATCATTCGAAACCTTTTGCAACAAGCAGCAATACATCATTATTGAACAATTATGGAGAGTGCAAGATCCGTGTTTCACATCAAATCTAACAATTCGCTCAATCTTCCGTTGATTCATACAGTTTTATTTTTTTCATACAATGCATTGAATGTTTCAGTTCCATTATGATAGTGAAAAGTTACATTTCGCACCTTTAATTTTGAGAAAATTATAAAATATTCCTCTGCCGGTCGACACAAAATTTATACACAAAAGTGCATTTGACGTTTGAATATAGTGTTTATATATAGTTTCGGTTTTGTATTAAATGAAGATTCATTCGTCACTCCTCAATTATTACATCGAAAATCAGAAACTTACCCGATATTGATAACATGAGAGATGTTAGTTCTAAGATTTTGTTTTCAATTAGAAATTACATAGACAATAAGACATTTAAATAAATATTTCAGATGGAAAAATCAATTATTTTCAACGATTTGTTGAATGGTTTCGGCATTCAAGGGCTATCATCATCAACATACGCTGTTGGAGGTAGCCTGAATTTATTTCTTCTGTGAATTAGTGTTGGTAGCCCCACCTGTTACCCATTCATTTGTTTAGAACTGTCAAATTCCCAACTTATGCTCTGTGCTTTTTGCACTGTTGTTGGTTCTGAACAAGTGTGAAAATGTAGTAATCTATTATATTCAAGATGGAAGTTCACTCTGTGTCTCCGACACAAATGTCAGATCATTTATGAAGTGTCATCTTGTAATGTGTTTTTTGTTTCGAATTTGTTTCGTAAGTGGGTGATTTTCACAAAAATTCTATCAGCAAAATGAACACTCATATGCAATATGAGTGTAAACGAGCATTATGACATTCGTCCAACAATTTTAGTGATCTGGCAGGGCTTGTCACCAAATGCATGAAATCATGTCATATTATTCAAGTGTCCACATTTTGTGTGAAATTACATTTGGAGGAATCATGACCGGCGAGAAAATTGTGTGTTGGACATGGCGAAAAATCACATGCAATGCCTTGTCTGAATTTCCAGAACGACTTAATCTGTGCTATGAAGCATCTGCTGGGGCTACTCTATAGTTCAGTTGAACTAATAGTTGTTTGTAAAATCGAGAGTAAATAACCCTCCTTGCATACTACTTATTTTAGGAATAGTTGGGGATCACAACTTATGAACAAAAACTTTTTCTGGTAGTTTTAACCGACACCTAATAAATCGATCGCTCAGAAATCGATACATTCACATGAACTGATCAAATCATTTCGATAAGAGATTTCAAACTCGAATCATTCAAGATAATGATCTAGCGAGCATCGTTTGTATTCAAACAATAGTTTTCCAGAAGGAATGGATTCAGACAATATTTCATATGCTATGGTACTCACTCCAAACGTCATATACTGCAGTAATAAATCTTCAACAAAATTATATTCACAGTGCTATATGGAAGAAAAGAAAAATTACGTACCACTTCGCGAGGCACAATCATTTCTCTCTCGTAGAAATGTTGCATATTTTATACTTTTGAAGAATGAAAATCATTCCGAATTTGTTGTGCAATATATTGTGCCACGAATTTTCTTGACAAATTACTTGACACTGATTGTTTACTCAAGCTTACCAATTTGAAATTTCTCCAATCCGTATGAAAAGAACAGTACCAACGAGCGGAGTATTTCTAATCAGATCACGAATTTGATCCTAATCAAAAAATATGCACAGGTGGCCGCTTAGGCTTTTTTGTGCCCAACACAGAGTTCTGGGAGAGGTTTTTTAAAACGATTCGTCAGAAATAGTGCTGTCAGCAAATTAAATGTAATGAAACTGAAACAAGATTTTTGAATTTTTCTCTATGTAAATAACTAAGCATTGTCATTTCGGAAGTATCCCTTGAAAATTCCTACATCGCTCAGCATGAACCCTGGAAAATAATTTTCTTTCTCAAGTAACCGTTAAATTGTTAGTAGGAAAAATCTGATCCAACTTTGTATTCTCATTTCATTTCAAAATACAATATACATTTATATTTTTACATACTTGTACAAAGTAACAAGTAATAGACTGGGAGCTAGTGACAGGTGGGGTTCTCCGATTTTATACCACTTGCCTTTTTGAGGGTTTATAATTCACCTCATGATAAGAAAGATAAAAATGCTATTGAGCGATGCACGCTTTCCGGTCATAGTTCAAATTTCAATTAAAGGTCTGAAGAAAAAGTGGTTTTTTCCGTGATATCATAATGCATGCCTTTGTAATGTTGAATAATTGAAATTAATCTGAAGCCAAGTACTGAAAGGCAAGCGATTCGCAACAGCCCAAGGGGCTCAAAGGGTTGTGTGAGCTTGTGAAAAAAAATATGAAAAATGCCGTGTTTCCAAATTGCATGCCAATGGAGAGAATTGAAGTTTCAGTGATAAGACCCTTGTGAAAAAATTGGCAAGCATTCCTCGCTGGCGCAAGGGTTTGAAATTTGGGGGTAATCTTGCATAAATTTTGCACCAATTAGCCGTGATTTCAAATTGCATGCCATTTCAACTAGAGGTAATTTGTTCGATGAATTGTTATTGAGAAAATTGGCATGCACCGCAGGATGTCCCAAAATGGAGGCATGCATTGAGAAAGTTGCACAAAAAAGAGGTAAAATTTCCGTCATTTTATTTTGCACGCCATTGTGTATTTCGTTCAAAATTATTTTTTTTAGACGACACAAAGAATGGCAAGCATGTTGCTCAGGCTCATCATTGATAAATTTTGGGAAAAGGATTGAGAGAAAGTGCCCGTAAATTAATTCAGTAAAATTAACAGGAATTATTCTGCGAATTTATCTATTTAAATTTCTTGACTTATTTCAAACAATAATGGCCTAGGTGAGTCTCTTCCAAAATATTGCAGAGAGCTACAATTTGAATTATCTATAATGTTTTCATAGCAACAATTCCAAAAATATTCAATTGAAATAACTGGAAACATCAAATTTTCCCATTAATATCAGTATTAGCTCTAACTGGGTATAACATTAAATTGCAACCAATAAGGCATTAGAACAATACTATATCAAAGAGTTCAAATAAGGACGGAACACGTATGTACAGTTGACATCCCAACTTCTGAATTTGTGAAACATTAATAAAATAATATTCACACATATTAACAACGAGAAAAATAATAATTATGTTCTTACTTTGCTCCCGGAATATGAATAAGTTATGTGGATGGAATATTAATACAAAATATATTTTTGGAAGTTAAATTGCCTTCATCTGGAACTTAAGAGTTGGTATATCTTCATTATCATGCAAAAATATTATTATCATCATGAAAAAATGAAAAAGCTAATTATCAGAAAAAAATATTATTATCATAGAAAAATCATACTTAAATAGCTAATGGGATGTTTCATAATATAAATAAATAGGAATGGAGAGGAATCTGGAATTGGCAATAATTGCTCAAATTTCCATTTCTTAATCATAATTATTGTCAATTTCAGGTTCCTCTTCAGTAGTTTCACCACCTATTTGAAAATAAGTGTCGCTGTCATCATCGTCCGATTTATCCTTATCGTCCTTATTGTCGGCCCTTTTTACAATTTCATGCTCTTTAATAATTGTAGGAAGAGTAAGGCTTCAATTTATGAATTTCTTTATTGATTTACGATGATCATTTCGACTTTTGGAGTCATCTTCAGGTATATTTTTTATAAAAAATATATGAATCATAAATTGAAACTTAACTCTTCCTACAATTATTAATTCAAAATGTTTCAACTTTTCCCCAATGAAAAAAAATCATGCTCTTTAACTCAATTCATTTTCATAATATTCTTCACTTATTTATGGCCAAACGGAAAACCTACTGGTATAAAAGTATTGTTTATGAACCTAATTGTATTACTTTGAATATATAATCTGCACTATTATGAAAGATTCACCTCCTGCCATGTCTATAATTACAAACTAAGTTGATTCTAGGGCATAATTTCTTGATTTTTTTTTCATTTGTAAATGTTCGTTCTATGTCATATGCATTAGATTTTTTTATTTTAACTTGAAGCATAAGTTTTTTTTTATTGAAATACAAAATAATATCATGGAAATATTCTTACTTTTTATTGCCACTTTTTCCAAAGTTTTTCAATGATCGGACAGAGTTACATGCATGCCATTTTCCAAATGAATTTAAAACAGCATTTATCAATGTAATATAAAATGGCAGGCAGAATGAAGTCGGAGAAATTTCGCGTGTTTTTTATGCAACTTCCATTATCATTTAAAATATGAAGGGCTTGAGAAACATGCTTGCCCAAATTAATTTGAAACAGCATTTATTGATGTAATACAAAATGACAGGCAGAATAAAGTCAGAGAAATTTTGCGAGTTTTTTATGCAACTTTTATTATAATTTGAAATATGAAGGGCTTGAGCAACATGCATGCCATTCTGAATTTATGATTATTTCACTTCAAAATAAAGTTTATGCTCCATTTGAGGTCATTTGAAATCACGGCTAATTGGTGCAAAATTTATTCAAGATTACCCCCAAATTTCAAACCCTTGCGCCAGCGAGGAAGGCTTGCCAATTTTTTTACAAGGGTCTTATGACTGAAACTTCAATTCTTTCCATTGGCATGCAATTTAGAAGCACGGCGTTTTTCATATTTTTTTTCTCAAGTTCACGCAACCCTTTGAGCCACTTGGGCTGTTGCGAATCGCTTGCCTTTCAGTACTTCGCTTTAGATTAATTTCAATTATTCAACATTACAAAGACATGCATTATGATATCACGGAAAAACCCACTTTTCTTTTAAACCTTTAATTGAAATTTGAACTATGACCGGAAAGCGTGCATCGCTTATCAAGAGATAAATTATCAACCCTCGAAAAGGCAAGCGGTATAAAATCGGAGAACCTCACCTGTCACTAGCTCCCAGTCTATAAGTATTGTGTAACCGACAAATTTTACCTATCGAGATTTTGATGGATATACTCGGTTTGAGTATCTCTGAATCCATTTTGACTATTTTTGGCTTGATGTCGGTACGTATGTTCGTGCGTGCGTTCGTGCGTAACTTGAGAATCTCAAAACTGATTGAACGTATGATGTTGAAATTTTGTGTTTAAGACTGGTATGGAGTCTAGTTGTGCACCTCGCATTATGGTTCCAATCGTCCGTACCGGAAGTGCAGTTTACTTGAAACTTTTTTCGATTTTCTTGCATAAATATAGAATGATACGCCATAGCACATTGAAATTTCGTATAAAGAACTTCTATAACATCTAATTGTACATCTTGCATTATGATTGCGACCGGCTGAACTGGAAGCGCATTTTACTCGAAACTTTTTCTAATTTTCCGCATAAATTCAAAATGATCAGCCATAGAATACTCGAATTTAGCATTTGAAATTGCTGTAGGATCTAAATGGTCATCTTCTATTTTTATAACAATCGTCTGAGCCGGAAGTGCATTTTATATAACAGATTTTTTGAATATTTTGCGTAAATCCAAAACGATTGAACATAGATTGTTAGAATTCAGTATTTAGGACGATTATACCGTCTAGATATTCATATCCTATTTTTATTGAGATCCACCAAGCCGGAAGTGCACCTTATTTGCTGTAGCATCTGAGTGAGTGCCTACTATTTTCATAACAATAGACTAAACCGGAAATGCACTTCAGTAGGAATTTATTTTTCAATTTTGCGCATAAATTCAGATCTGTTAGTAGTCGTGGAATTTTGGAAATCAGTATTTAGGAATGTTGTAGTATAAGAATAATGGCCTACTGTTTCCATAGCAACCGACATGGCTGAAAGTGCTCTTCACTTGTCAGATTCCTAGAATCTTTTGGATAAATCCAAAACGATTAACTGTAGAACGGTGAGATTTTGTGTTTGATTATATATATTCAATGATATATGATCAAACACAAAATCACATCGTATTATACATATATATCCAATGATGTACAAGTAAGTCACGTGATGTTCACGTCAGATTTTTTTATAAGCATTCCAGAGGATAATCGGTTCAAGATAAAGCCCAATTTATGGTTTGGGATATAGACTGATTTTGGTGGATACTATGCCTACCGCGATGAGAGATATGAATTTGATCCCAAGAATTCATATTAGTGATCCTATTTTAAAGCATATAGTCCAGTACAAGTTGAATTTAAGTTTGCTCTTGCTTTGTTTGATTTTTTGAGAAGTCTCATTCTCAGTCTGGTTTTCCATCAGAACTGATTTATGCAGTTCTTTGTGGTGCAGTTTGTTCCGAAAAAATAGCTTTGTGTATCCACTGTTTTGATAAAACGTTATTGAATACATATTTTTTTTCTGCAAAATTTGATTCATCATACTTATGCGTGTTCTACGTGCAGTCAGTCACTCACTGTGGATATTCCTACCATTTCAAAAAGAGTCCGCTAACTTGCTCCAAATGCTGAAAAAAAAATGATTTCGCCTTATCTATGATGTGCTATGACTGTTTCACACTGACTCTGTTAGAATCAGTCAGTCGAATTTTCGATCTCTGAGGTTCAAAAAAAACACACAAATGGTTTTACAGTTTTTTCACGGAGTTAACAGAACTCAGGTCTTCAGGCTGTAATCAAAGAATGAAAAGTGGCATTCAGTTCGGTGAGTAGACCAACAAAATTTATAGTAACGCAGGCCTTTGAAGATGTGATCGCTGAAATATCAAACCGCAATGCCAGGCAAAGCAACATAAATCCATCCAATCTCTCTGAGGATAATTCTCCCGGTATACGTGAGAGGGATAACATTGGGATCTCTGAAATTTTGAATCTAGTTGCTCCAAGCGTACTTAATTCTGATTTCAAATCACATAGATTCATTAGTCAAAGCTTGGTACCTCCACAGACCGCTCAGAATTTATTTCAAAAATTATGGCTTGGAACTAAATGTATTGAATAATCGCAATACTCATGAAATTTGCCAAGTTTGAAGTTGCTGGTGATAGTACTCCAAAACAGAGAGAATTTCTTCGCGAATTGAACGGTCAACTTAAACGCACAAGTAGGCAAAACTTGATAACTGAATATTCAGATAATGTTTCGCGTATTGTTCCAAAAAACTGTATTCTTCACCTTGATTTTGATCCAAAATGTTCGGGGTCTTGACACAAACATTTCAAAACCTTATTTGAATGGTTTGTCTATAAATTTTGATGTCCTTGTTCTTGCTGAATCTTGGATGACGGAAAATATCTGTAATGCTGGATTATTTGATTCGCGCTGCAATGTCTCTAGCTATCAGGACTAAAATTGACTGAAAAAAGCAGAGGCGAAAGAGTTCTAATTGTAGTACAGGACACTTTCGCCACACAAGATCACTTGTGATTCAATTATCATTGATATTTACTTATTCGTATAAAATGAAAGTATTGTGAAATTGACAAAATTCACATATCGAGATTTTCATCGAGATATCCGTTTTAAGCATCTATGAATCCATTTTGACTATTTTGGACTTGATGTCGGAACATACATATATGCTTACGTGCGTCTGTATGTTCGTAGCACACAAATCTCAGAACCCGTCAAACGTATGATACTGAAATTTTGTATTCAAGACTGGTATAGGGTCTAGTTGTGCACCTCGCATTATAATTTTCAAGAGCACTTTACTTCAAAATTTTTTTTGATTTTTCGCATAAATCCAAAATTGTTAGCTGTAGGATACTGAAAGTCAGTATTTGGGATTGCTGTAGCTTCCAAATGGTTATATTCTATTTTTGTACAAATTGATTGAGACGGAAGTGCACTTTATGTAACGATTAGAATCAAATGTTTGATTACCATACTATTATATGCAAAAAATATATTTAATTATGTACAGGTAAGTCATGGGATGTCCACGTCAGATCTTCTATGTATCGAATTGTTATCTCCAAATTCACATATCATCAATCATAGAATAGCAGTTTACAGTACACAATGACATTCATATGATATTTATGAACACAGAGTGATATCCTCGCTAGTTTTAGATATTTAATCACAACAAATATGGTTATGGTTCGCATATTATCAATAGAACACACTTTTAAGTGCTATTGAATATTCTGGATGTTAATACAAATCTAGGGGAACAAGTCTATATGATCTAATCAGCTTAGCACCAAGATCCCATAACCATGAGATTTATCATTAAATTTTAGACATTCAGATTGTAATATCAAAGTTTGCACTGCTCTATCAAACTATAATAAAAATCCAAAATATTGTCAATTTCATCCTTGCGACGAACAATAACTTCAAAATTACTTAAATGAGATAGCAATAATTTCAAATTCTTATTTTTTTCTCTGGATTTCCAAATAAATCGAAAAGATGAATCAAAACACTTACAAAATGAACATTAGGCGGTGTATCAATGAGTGTACTTACAATTATAATCTCTGATTGTTTGTTATAATGGGGCTCCTTGCTCTGATAAAAAGCTTATTCCATTAATTATAGTTTTCAATGTTTGTTAATCTATTGATGCCATCAAAATTGAGGACATTTTTGACTCAGTGATCACAATCAATCTCATGATACTGATAAGAATGACATCTGCCGCGGATTAGTATCTGCTGTCTATTGAACTGAATGCTCCAAAATTCCTGTTCAATATGTAATCTAAAGTGATATATCCTAAAAAATATTATTTTTATACCCCAAATATAGAACAATTCACATGAACTACTAATTTCTTCAGTATTGGAGAGTGCATACTCTATTAAAAGAAAATTGGTATTTAAAAATGTGAATTTCACATGATACAATACTTATCCATAATTTTCAAAGAGGTTGTGCCAGATTCATCAACTTGACCTTGCTTTACTGCTCCCGTTCTAAACTTCATCCATTTGAGTGCATAAAATTGCAGCTCTGTCCTGTATTTTGACTTTCCACAGTTTATGAATTCAATTTTTATTGAAGATAACTGTTAATATCAAAGAATTTTCGTTTATCAACTATGATTACAAGACTAGAAGGATTTTGGAGACACGTCCATTTAATTTTGAGAGTGAATTAGAGTAAGCAAACTATGCATTTAGAAAACAAAAGCAACTTCTGATCCTATTTTCATGCAAATATCAAAATATACTTTCACACTGAAATATTGGCTTATAGTGGGGAAATTTATAAAGGATGATCCATTCGTGAACATGCTGTATGTAACTCATGGTGATATCCTTGATAGCATATACTAAATCTGTGTTTCATGAGAACGCAGACTGAATCCTCTGATGTCTAGGTATATTCGACCAGATTAATCAAACAATTTGATGATTTATCTAATGATACATAAAAGTCGATTCAATCTCATTCTCACAATTATATTCAACTGTTAACCGTTATATTCTTCAACTTATTCCAAATTTTCATGCACATGTTCGAATGCTTGCTTGATATTCCATTCAGTCCTGATTCTAGATGATTTTTTTGACAAGAACATAATTATTTTCACCGGTTTTCATGAATCATGAACAATTTTGGGAGAACAAGACTCTTAGTATAATGTCGTTGCACCCACATTTATGTTGTAGTTGGAATCTTTTCGTTCTGACAAAATGAAGCATCAATTTGTCGATAGTGAATATATGAGAAATATATTTTCTCTGTACATTTCTTGCTGAATTCAATAAGAAAGTAATCAAGTTTTGTTATGCATATTATATTACAACGAGAATTCTAAAGTGCTATAATTACTCCTTAGGAATAAAAACTTCCATCTTTCATTTATTTTGCAGTAACTCAAACAAAAGTCGCTATCTTAGCTAATGGCTATTTTCATGAAAACTTAGAGGAAAATAAAAATCCAAGCCTTTTAACTCAAGCACATTGACAAGCGACGCTGCATTATTCTTTTTCTCATCGAACCACGTCGTTAACGACCACTTTCTATATTCTTTTTCGTGTTTTTTGCTTCCCTATTTTCGGATCGCAGTTCCTATGTAAAAATATCTCAGTAACTCTTTCAAAGGAATGATTTCTTTAGGTATATGCGAGCTATACCGTACCAGGAAAATGTTACAAAAAATTACAGACGGAATCAAAGGGAACAGGGACATCATTTACTGATAAAAGTCTTGTAATATTTGATAGATGAAAGTATACACATTATGTATACACATCTTTTTAATAACACATGCATCCAAAGTACGCTATAAATATACTGTTTTCAGATCTGGAAACTTTCTAAACCAAATCATGGGAATAATATTGTGGTACCGACAAAATCCACCTATCAAGATTTTCATGGAAATATCCGTTTTGAGCATTCCTGAATCCATTCTGATTATTTTCGACTTGATGTCTTGTGAACTTGATGTTGTATCAGAATGGTTATCTGCTATTTTGTTTCATTTTTTGCATAAATTTAGAATGATCAGCCATAGCATATTGAAATTTAGTGTTTGAACTTGTTGTAGCATCAAAATAATTATTTACTATTTTTGTATTAATTGACTGACCCGGAAGTGCAGTTTATATGTATAACAGACATTCAGAATTTGCCGTATGAAACAATCAGTTTAATTGAAATGATAAGGTAGGCAATGATAATCTGTTGTCAATTTTTTGATTTTGTTTGTCATTGTACATGTCAAAATATTATTAAAATTATATTAATCATAATCCGAAGTGACAGAAAACTTTATTGGATAAATTAGTGTATATATCAAATGATGTACAAGTGAGTCATGTGATGTTCACGTCAGATTTTCACTTTTTTGTACTAAGTACAAGAAAGCATTGTGAAACCGACAAAATTCATCTATCGAGATTTTGATGAGAATACCCGTTTTGAATACTGACTATTTTTGGTTTGATGTCAATACATATGTGCGTGCGTTCGTTTGTTCGTTCGTGCGTTTGTAACTCGCAAATCTCAAAACTGGTTGAACGTATATCGCTAGAATTTTGTATTTAAGACTGGATTAGGGTCTAGTTTTGCGCCTTGCATTATGGTTCCATTCGTCTGTAACGGAAGTGCACTTTACTTAGAGCTTTTTTCGAATTTTTTGCATAAATCCAGAATAGTGAACCGTAGGATGTTGAAACTCAGTATTTGAACTTAATGTTGTATCAGAATGGTTATTTGCCATTTTTATAGAAAAATTTTGAATTTTTTGCAAAAATCTAGAATGATTCTCCATAGCATATTAAAATTTAGTGTTTGAACTTGTAGCATCAAAATTGATATCTTCTATTTTTTTATCAATCGGCTGAGCCGGAAGTGCAGTATATAAATGTATAACAGTAATCCAGAATTTGCTGTATAAAAAAATAATTTCAATTGAAATGATAAGGTAGGCAATGATAATCTGTTGTCCATTTTTTGATTTTGTTCGACATTTGTCATGTCAAAATATTTTTAAAATTATAATAATTATAATCTGAAGTGACAGAAAACTTTATTGAATAAATTTGTGTATATATCAAATGATGTACAAGTAAGTCACGTGTAGTTCACGTCAGATTTTTAGAAGTTCTACCTCAAGATGTGAAACTCCACTGATATAGCGGGGTCACCAAAGCTTCACAGTAGGCATTTAATATTTACAATTGTTGTTAGCGTAATAACTAAGAAAATATGAAAATAGATATAATACCAGTCAATAAATAAAGTTGTGTAAGCTATGTTACGTAGTATTAGTTTTCTTTATCTTTGATCGCGATTGCAAAAATTGGTTCATAAGTTCAAAAATTGTTATGATACATTCAAATTAATTCGAAAAGTTTGGTGAACTTCTTACGAAGAGTATTATGCAACACGAGTTATAAACGACCGATACAACTATCACGGGTGAAGTTGCGTGTAAGGAGCCATACACTAGACTTCACCTCTGCCTTCGCCGAATGCAGCCAACTTCACCCTGCACAGTGATAACAGTTGATTGGTTTTTGTAGCATAAAATACCATCAAGACTCAGATGATATTCAATTTCTTGATTGTATCACCTGAGCTTCAGTATCCAAATACTATTTTTGCACGATTGGGCGTTTCCATTTACTGGCAAGCTGTGGTTAATATGGTTATGCTGACTGACCGCCCATGGGCAAAGGCAGTAAGTGAAAAATTGTGGATTTTCACAAAAAATATATATTTATCTTTATTTTTGATTGAATATTCATAAATAATATCATAAGTGGTTGAATTTTACCGGAAAAAATTTTAGATTGTTACGAGAGCTTGTTGCTTAGCAATTTATTGAGTGATATTGACAGAAAAATCACGAGCTGTCAAGCGAGTGATTTCTAATCAATATCACGAAATAAATTGGTAGCAAGCTCTCGTAACAATCTAAAAATTTTGCCAGGTTGAATTTAATCACGAATGGTATTCGGAAGATTATTTTTCCCATCCAAATTCATCAATATATTCCAGAGACTCGACTCTGAATCTGCTCATTTTCACATTCAATTTGTCTGTCAGTTTGACAGATGCTGAATCAACGCGGCTGAATATTCTTTGTTTTGTATATATAACCAACAGACAAAATTTCCAAAAAATTTCCACTTGAAAACCGTTTTGGTTGTACCACGTGACGTCGAATGGTGCAATTCTATTGGTCGAAATTTGGATGGTAAAAATAATCATATATAATATCATAAGTGGTTAAATTTTACCGGAAAAATTTTTAGATTGTTATGAGAGCTTGTTGCTTAGCAATTTATTGAGTGATATTGACAGAAAAATCACGAGCTGTCAAGCGAGTGATTTTTGAACAATATCACGAAATAAATTGGTAGCAAGCTCTCGTAACAATCTAAAAATTTTGCCAGGTTAAATTTAATCACGAATGGTATTCGGAAGATTATTTTTCCCATCCAAATTCATCAATATATTCCAGAGACTCGACTCTGGATCTGCTCATTTTCACATTCAATCTGTCTGTCAGTTTGACAGATGCTGAATCAACGCGGCTGAATATTCTTTGTTTTGTATATATAACCAACAGACAAAATTTCCAAAAAATTTCCACTTGAAAACCGTGTAGGTTGTACCATGTGACGTCGAATGGTGCAATTCTATTGGTCGAAATTTGGATGGTAAAAATAATCACAATAAAATGTCAAATTTGACAGTTGATCGAGAATAAACAATCATTAGTATAGTAATTCAATTTGAAAAAGAATATTGGGACCCATATTTAGATTTTCCAATCGTGCAAAAAATTTTGTAAGCATTACAGTCAATAAGTACAGTACCGATTTCGAATTATATTTGGAAACCTCGCCAAGGCTCAGCCTCCAAACTATTATTCTCAATCGGTGAACTGTACTTACTGACCTTAATACTTAAATGACTATTTTCTACTATCGCTTGAATGAGAAGCTATTATGTAACATTACACTACAGATAAATGTAGTTTGAATCGCCTCGCTACTAGTTATTCTAAATTCAATTGAATATCAATTTGATGCGTCAGTCATTTTTGTGGAATTTATTACTTACACATAGGCACATAAATTCAAGATTTGGCATTTGTCACTTCAATAATTTAAGATGAGTACAATGTTCAAGTTTCAAAATAGTTGATGAAACTATTCTTCAATTATATTGGATCAAAAATCCAATTTTTTGCATGTCTATCAAATCATTCTACGCACTCTATAGAAGCTCTGTTTGGGTTATTTGCAGTAGAACAGAATAGAGCAGAGATAGCATATAACAAGTAATAGCAAGGCTTTCTGCAATTGATTATTATAAAAATACTATAGATACTATCTATGTAGTACAATATCATGTACTTCGATTTATCCTAATATTAGAAATTCAAAACTAGTTCATTTTACGGAAAGCATGTATTCAATAATTATTTTTCTCAACTAGGGAGAAATGCACTTATGTCGCTTCAACGTATGTAATGTTTGTATGAATATATCAAAGCTATCTCTATCAGGCAGGGATCATTGTTATGAATGATATCTAGTTCGAGATAATATGCTGACTATATTACTTTGCAAATTCCACTATTCAGTAGTCAGGTATGTGTTTTATCATTCTCTTATGTCAATTTGTATGGAAATGAGTTGCTACTTCCTCATGAATTAGATACATAGTAATTGTTAGGAATATTCTTGGGAAATTTCAGTCTATTTAGCATGCATTTTTTTTCACGTTATTCAAATGATTTCGAACAAATTCATCAAAGTAACTACTAGATAGGGTCGACAACATGATCAAAGTGAGCTCTGAGGCGTATCATTTGGTTATTGAGCCCTAAAGATACCTCGGCTCAGTTCTTTGATGTTAGAAACGAATTAGTTTAAGGAAAAATCCACCTTTTCATGCAAAGTTGATTGTTAAATAGTTGAAATAAAGTCATTGATTGAGTGACACGTTTGTTTGGTCCAAAGGTTCTATTCATTCTTAGTGAGAGATTTATAATCTACGAATCAAAGTCATATGGATGATTTTATTATATTTGTTAGTTGATATTTCCTCGTTCTTGGTGCAAATTGAGGTTAGCATGAACCTTAGTTTCAGTGAAATTTCCATCCATCCAGAGGAAAGTTGATATAATATATTCTAAGATCTAGTAGATTGTATTCAATAAAAATACAGTTATAAAAAAAAATCACTGCACGAAGTGGATGATTATTTCTCAAAATATATGATTACTAGATAATTTAATCCATCAATAAATAGAACAATAACGATTTTATGTTTATCTGTAAAGCAGAATAACTCCAAATATGCTACTTTTCCCACGCAATTAGAAAGTACAAATTTATTCCTCTTTTCAATTATTTACTTAGTTCCATGATAAAATTTAAGTTATGGAAAAAGTAAAATATTGTATAGGACACCGAAAATAGATAATGTCAATCAAATCAAATAATAATAAGATAATCATTCATTCTCCCTATTTAATAGTACAATATATTGGATACGTCACACTCAGATATTGAATATATAACATACAAGAAAATCATTCCTCGTATAAGATATTCAATAATCACGTGTCATTTTCATGAAATCGATTTTGATTTCACTTGTCTCATATTATGTACTTAAAATTCAATTGAAGATCTTCTATCCGGAAAATTATCTGATTTAATTCATGACGGTTTAGTCTTCGAAACGGTATGTGAAATGAATTTCTGTTTCTTGTATTGATGTTATGAAAATCGCTGTTATTTTAAGACTGTTTTATTGTGTATACAGAAATGCAGATTTTGAATATGTAAGACAAGGAAATGTTAAAATATTCAATGTTTATGAATATTTGTGGCAAGACTCAGTAGCATGAATTGTTAGCATGAGCTGTTAACATGTTTCTTATAAATCTTCTTGTAGGAACAAAAGCATCTGATGCCATTTTGGGGTATTCCTAGAACATTTTGCCAAACCCGTATTATTGTTTCAAGTAGCAAGAAAATTTGAAGACTGAAATTACATAAAGTTATCAATTGATTTATAAGAATGGTGCATTGTTTTTCTCCAGAAACTCAATAACTCACAGGAATACCTGGGAAGTGACGCTGATCATTTGATTAATATAATTACCATCAATATGTACAACCAAATCGAAATTGGTGGTGCATTGTCAAGGACGTAAACTCGTGAAATTTGTTTTGAATTCATCTGGATATAGTTGATCAACACAGACCATTCTGACACAATATTTTATGTTGTATCACACATTCCTGGCATTTTACCTTAGATTCTGATATGCTCGTCTATCGATATCTGGACAACTGACATAGTGAGAAATTTGAAACTTTGCACATGAGCTCCAATGATGAAGCTGAGTTACTCTAAAATATTTTCGGAATGACGATACTTCCGGTCATACCGAAGGTCAACATCAATATTCTTATTTTAAACGGAACACCCTATATTTTATTACATTTTCAATTTCTATATTATTTTTGAATAGGACTTTATCGGAGCAGCTATAGCTTTATTTTTTGGTTCAAATTCTGAGAACTAAAATGTTGATAAATTTAAATCTCTGGAATGGAGATCCCCGTGTTGAACTACAGCTTCAAATTCTACCATAAAAAATTAGTCAAATTCCTCAATAAAACTATGTATCTATTTGTGAAGATTTCTGAGATAAATATTAATAAAAAATTATCAAATTCAAAAGGCCTATTGAACAAAGTAATCAATTATCGGGAGTATTTGAGCAAAAATTAACTTATTATCAACCAACGATGCTATTTTGTTCAGCTTGACATCACATATTGATAAATCTTAGTCTACTTCGTTAAATGGAGTAAGAAATTCAGCAATATTTTCTATTATTGTTAATTTTATTCCATTGTGGGCACGAATGCATGAAATCAAATTTTTTTATAAGCGTGAATTCGAGATATTTTCTTTTCTAGTGGCTGTAAGGATCTGTCAAAAAAATTTAAAAATGCAATTACTGTTCGAAATGACTCTACAGTTGCTGCAATAAAGTCCCATTAGAAAATAGAGAGAAATTTGAATATGCAATATAGTATAAGGTGTTCTATTTAAAATAGGAAAGCTGATGTCGACTTCCGGTATGAGACAGAATGGAGAATATACTCTTATTATTCCACTTTAATCACAATTAATTGATAGTATTTCAACTGAGTTTAATTCAAATATTCAACTACTTATATCATGTTTCCACACTGAAAATTTTGCTTTTGAATCATATTATCAGTAATAAAGCTAATAATGAGTTGAATACAGGATTATGTTAATAGTTCAACAGGGATATATTTTCAAAACCGGCAGTTTATCGTTATGCGATATATTGTAATATTTATTTTATATCATCAAATCTAAAATTCTTGGTATTTTCATCGCACATCATTACTGAACTCTCGATATTGCCTGAATTTTCATACAAACTTCAGCGGAGTGGTGATAATGAACTTTTTTTATTAGCTCGTTATTTTTATTCATTCTATTATGCTTTTATGGGTGAAGCTTCGTGTTTTACTTTTTATAGCGCATATTTTTCGTCAAGTCTTATCAAAATTGGCCTTATCGGTAGAAAAATATTTACTTCACTTGATTAACAAATTTCACACGTTTATCACATCTTGTCCATCAGAAATGAACGAAGAACCAAGCTATCACGAGCCATTTTGTCAGAATATATATGTGTTGTGTTCTGTAGAAATGTGACAATATATACTATCACAAGTCTAAATCAGTGATACGAATCAATTAGATTCAGATGCGAAGTAGGTATAATATAATATTCTCGAAAATTTATGATTATAAATCTAATTTAACTATGAAATAGAGGAAAAATAATCATTCTGGATCAATGTAGCTGAGAATAAAACAGTCAGATAATGTAGATGCTCACTTGGATTATTATTTGATTGATCATGCATACAATTTTTTTTCTTTGGTTTGAAAACGACTAATTGCTCACATTGATAAATGATGTCTCAATCAAACCGCAAGTGAAGATTTTAGGTATTTACGGAACAGCAAAATTCAATATTATTATTTTTTTCGTGGAAGTTATATATACAGAAGTTTTTTGTAGATACTTACTCAATCTGAAATCTTTAAAATTCATGATCTCAACAGTGAACTTGATATCAAGGATAAAACCGATGAATTCGATGGATAGTAGCACCAATCATTGTCGTATGAGTTATATTTACTCAGAGATTTTCAAATTTTTCCAAATTTCAATCCTCAAAATGCTATATGACTGAATTTTTTTGAAATCACTCATTATAGAAATGGTGAATTATCTAACCAATCATGAGATAAAACTCCGTAGAAACATCAATCTCCTAGTATAAGTTAATAATTAGTGATTACATTCTCTCTAACTGCTTTAAAAAAAAATTATTACCGATAGTAGCCGCAGTCTGCACAAAAAGGCGTGCGATATTGCAACCTTGTAAACTGACTGACTGGTCACAGCCCCACGTAAAGATTGACTGACAATTTTCTCTGTTTTCTATATCATTCAACGAAACGTTTAATCATGTCAAGTCATTGGATGTATTTTTAAATCGCTACATGTTTGATTAGATACTTGGAATACCTGTCGCACTCAATGCCTGACTGACCAGAGCTTATTAATCTATATCCTAATGAGAATCGACTGTAAAAAATTCAACCTTTGTCATTCTCATTGTTTTTTTGTTTGTCACGGGCTCTCCTTCTGTAATAATGGACGTACGAGTTTGTATGAATTGAATACTACTTGTATTTTCGAGTTCCTTATAATTATGCTGCATACGTCCCGCAATTAACCAACTACTTATATCAACCAATAGAACGATATCACTCCCTCTTCCTCGTAAATGCCATATTCGAATATTTTAATGTCACGGTCACAGTCAAGGCGAATTTTTAAAATTAATCATGCCTTTTAGGCTGCAGGGCGTGCCAAAAATATGAATTTACGTACATACATAGATATACTCGAAAAACCTAGCCATCTTTGTGTGACAGTTGGGTAGAAATAAACTCGAAATATGTGAGAGGAAAATGTTGAAGAGAGTTTTGGAAGAAAAGAAATCCTGAGACGAATGATTTATTGAGAAAAATAGAGAAATGACGGACTTGTTTGGTGGATCGGGTATAACGAAGTGATAAAGTAACAAGAATCAAGATGCTTGGAGTATTTTAACAAACTGTCGATATACAGATCAACAAGAAGTAGATAAGCGGAATGGAAGATCAAGAAGCAAATAGCAAAATTAAATCTCAGAGGACATCGAACAATTCAAAATTAGAAATTGGGGGGTAGAATATCCATCATGATATATCATTTGAAAACTCCAAATTTTAATAGGTCCCAAATGACGCAAACATACTTTAGTTTGGACCGTGAATAATCGCTATCTTTCATCAGGATGATTTAAATACTCACTTCCATCAGGACGATTCATTTTGATGGAATCTAATATTTTGATATTGTAACGAATTCAAGTCTACAAATTAGTCATTTCGGCCTCACTGGTTGCGGGAAAAACGTAGTGGTGAGAGACCCACGGATATATATATATATATATATATATATATGAAGAGCATTATTCCAAAACTAACTAAGTCCAAAATATTGAAATTCAACCAAATGTTGGTTTCGAACACTACGTGATGAGCTTGATAGGATAATTGACTCATA
Organism: Dromius quadrimaculatus; assembly: GCA_963989225.1. Taxonomy (NCBI): domain Eukaryota; kingdom Metazoa; phylum Arthropoda; class Insecta; order Coleoptera; family Carabidae; genus Dromius; species Dromius quadrimaculatus. The sequence continues at coordinate 51,442,909 of OZ022325.1, read as the reverse complement.
TTTTCCAAAACTGCATTATAACATAGTCATATTGTATTAGAAACTTCAAGCGTTTTTCCAAAACTAAACTAAGTCCAAAAAGAATATATTCCAAAGGTGACTAAGTCCTTGATCATGCGCAACAACTTGTTTTTGATAGTAGCACACTGTGTTTTAGAGTAGATCACAAAGATAAACATAACCTCCTGATAACTGTCAACTTTGTAGGTGCTTGTGTTACAGTTTATGTAATTTTCAAGTGTATATCAATAACAATGTGTGATGATTATCAAGAAATAGTCTATCAATCGACGAGAGAAAGACGTAAGAAGGAAAATAAAACTGTTTGGAAGAAAAGTATAAGATCTGCTTGGATTAATAGTTCAGCGGGCAAAACTCCAAGGGTTGCATGTAAACATGTTAGCAGTAAGCTATGCAAAGCAAATGAGCTAAGTGATGAAGATATACAAGGTTAGTCCATTGTGATCTTTTACTTATCGTAAAGGAAAAAAAGTAGTCTCAGTGAGAAATACATACTGTGGAGTGCCGTGTTCACACGTTATTCTGAAAAGCAACAATACTGATATCTCCAATGCTTTGCAGAAAGTGGAACTGGCAAAACCGATCAACAAAATCATCGTTGCTAAAATGGAAAATGTCAGACATCTACTCAAGTACGCCAAATTAACCGGTTGAAGATAATTTAGTGGAAGAAGCCGTTGATGATGAATCATTTTTATGATATGATGACTCTATTTTGACCGGCAAATAACTCCAATATATTGTATTAGTATTAAAACAAAATAATAAAGCAATAGATAGTGAATGTTGTGTGTATTTTCCAAATGTAGTTTAAGTCCATGGACATAGTTTACTTTGGCATATTACTTGGAATAAATATTTGTTCAAACAAATAAATAACAAATGAAAGCTAAATCTGTGAGTGCATTTCTATTGAATTCTCAAATCTACTGTATTTTGCAGAATATTACATTTATATCAGCAACTGAATTTTACAAATTAATAAGAGCTTCTTATATGGAAAATGGCATTATGGACTTGGGTACTTTTGGAATAATGCTCTTCATATATATATATATATATATATATATGTGACTGACTCCACAAGGAGCGGATTGATTTTGGCTCAGAGACCTTATGCTATGGACTGCTAGTGGTTGAAATAAATTGTGTTATTCAAAATAAATCAATTTTGACATAAATAATTGGAATTAAGTTATAGTGTAGTGAAATAATATTTAGTTTGAATAAGAATTATCTATTAGAAATAGTGTTAGTTATCCAATCCATTATTTTATCATAAAAATGAATAGTAGTGTTTAGTAGTGTTCAGTAACTTTTGCTCCCTAGTTAAAATAAATAACGTTACAATATATACCAAAGTATGTGCAGTAACAACAATTATTTTATTTCACCTCATGTGATATTCTCTCATTTTATCCGAATGATCTCATTGTAATGCAGTTACTATTGATATAGACCAAAAGACTGAATGGGGAATATTTGCAAATGGAACTTTTCATCTTGCATATCACGGAAATAACCGTCTGTTAGTCTAAATAGGTTGTCATTGCTGTCTGTCAGCTATTCAAAAAAAATTGTGCGGTGAGAAATTCAAAGTTACGCGATCTTCAACAAGCTGGCAGATAGTCACTCTCGTGACATCCTGATAGATGGAGTCGATGTTCTATTTAACATAGCAAACGTTTTTCTCCCAATTGTCCACGATTAAGACTGTTGGAAAGTAGAGAAACTTAGAATCAGTCACTTTTAACTATTAGTAACGTTCATTTACAACTATTTCACGTTATATTTCAGTGTGGTAAGTGCTCAATATTCTGTACCTACTCCTCCTAAAACTATGACATGACAAGATAACGTGAAAATAACATCACTGGCTCTCGGATTGCATAGAAGTTGATTGAAGTATAGTGATTGAATTTCTTTATAAATCAGGATATCGCCTCTGAATGAACAAATTTGTGGGAAGAATATGCTCGTTGATACATGACAACACTCAAAATAATCAATTTTTGGCTGAAATATAGCAAATGACATATGTAATAGTTTTCCCATGAGGTACAATCAATATTACTATTGAAATCATGGATCATTTCGATTATTTTCTACTGACCGAATCCAGACTTTTGTTTACTAGCAAACTTATTGGATATGTTTGTTTCAGATAGCGATACACACCAAAACTCTCCTGACCGTAAGTAAATTCCAATTTATTTTCTTTTTTGCCTGAAGTGTTTTCAACATAACAAATATTGGGGATATATCTGAGGATAATCATGTTTTCGACAGTATTCTATTGATATAACATCTCAAGAAGCTAGCAGCCAACATTCGAATATAATGAAACCATGTGTATCAATGTGCGATAGCACATCAGATGAAATCGATAGTACCAAATCAGGGAACAATCAGTAATAAAGATATTGCTCCATAGGGTTTATTTATTATTTATTTAATATGAAGAAATTATTGCAGTAGTAGCATCTTCTGCTTTTTTTTGCATATTTTCGAATAGAATGACCTCCATTGGTGTATGAATGTATGTTGTTCCCTTATTCGTCTTACTTTTGTGAATCTATCTGCTCCTAGATTTTTCAACTGAATTTAACGATTTTTTTGCTTTGCTGAGGAAAATCAATGACAACAGCTTATAATTACTTAGAATATTGGTTTGATGACTCCAAAATAGAGGTTTTCATAATTTTCATCAGGATACTCGATTTTCATCCAATATTAATGTTAATTCATTGCGCAATAGTACTGTAAAAAGAAAGAAGATAAGGAGTACTGGTTTTTAGCAAAATTGTTTAGTGTAATCAAGTTCATTCATTCATACAACTGCAGTGTCAACAAGTCTTCAGTGTATTTCATAATCCAATATATATATATCGAAACTACACCAAGCTTGATGAAATGAAATGCATAATCAAATTTACAGTGTCTTTGAAAAGCTCGACACACTCTCATTACTTGTTCATCAATACAAATACGCGTATCACTTTGAGTACATTTATTATTCACCTCAAAATTCAGTATTGATCTACTTGATAAACCAAGGCTTGTGAAAATGTCAACTATGTAAACTGTGGTTGTCGTTTTATCTCCGGTGGTCGACTTGATCTCAAGTTCCCGAACGTCACATGTTCAATTTGTTATACGCTGACTTGACTTTATGAGACTGGATGGGAATGTTCATGTTATTGCAACGTTGAAATAATGTAGTTAGTAGATGCTGTTGAAAATAACTATATTCACGAAATCACTCCACAAAATAGTACAATCTTGAAGCTGGAGCACTTAAAATTATACTAATTGAAATTATAGGTATCATAGCATCTTAAATTAGGAAAAAGAGAACACCGAAAATAGTAGAGAACCAATCAGAATAATTTTTTGATCATAGGGCATTAACTTTGGATATAATTAAAACAGAGTGGTAACTGGAGGATGAGGAAGCCACATATTAAAAAATGACACTCTGAGAACATATCCAATTATAATCAAGGTTGATAGTGTACCTTTTCCTATTTCCAAGGTGGCAGTAGGAAATTAAAAAAAGGTAATGTTTCTTCACTATTTGGTAGCAAAAACTTAATGTACTGCTGATTGACACTAAATTTGAGTAATGGAATATCCTACCTTGAAAGTGAAGACCCAGGCTAGCTATTAATAAGGGCACCAGAAATATTTTACCTGAAAAATAGGAAATGGGCGCCACTCCCAGGAAATGATCAAAGGAGAAAAAGGTACTATTCTGGGAGACAATAGCGACAGCAAAAAAGAAATAAAGCATAGACGTCGAAATCAATTATAAATAAAATTATTATTAAATTAAAGCAAAGAATTCCAAAAATTATAATTCAAAAAAATTTGTAACTTACGAAAATGATTGAAGCTATTATACAAAAAAAATCTCACTGCAACAGCCAAAAGGGAACTGGAGAGCACGTCACAGACGTTCAAAATTACGTTACAAAAACTAGCTAAATATCCTCTTCAGGCGGAACTCAAGACTAGTATCGGCAGAGGAGATAGATGTCGAATTGGTAGCCACAAAAACAACGTCAGACAAGAACGTTCCCTGAATTAAGTAAAGTTGATCTTGCGTCTTATAGGGCTTTGATAAATACCCAACGGTCCTTGAAGGTGTTAAGGTTGGCCGTGCGCTTGGTCGTCAACTTCGGGAGATATTAATGTTCTTCTTAATTTCGTAGACGTGTTGATGTTTTTCTTAACTTGAAGTTGGTCAAAAACTAGTCTCAAGTGGCCACAGGTCCCTAAGATTCCTAGCAGTTTACACTGAAAACAAACAACCCAACCAGTATCCAATTCAACTGAAACAGGAGGTTCCTACAAAAAAATTGGAGAGCTCTCTTCAAACGTGAAGCGTTAAACTTGAGTGAATAAATTTAGATTCAATTAAAAAAACGAATAAACTGTAAATTTAGTAAAAGTTAAATAAAATAATCAGTAAGCTATTTATTTGTCTGATTTGAGATAGTGCACTAAAAATTTGCAAAGTAAAAAAACTACGCTGAGCATTAAAGAGAAGAAAATACAAAGTCTAGCAGGACAAGAAAAAGGATTTATTAGCGTCGAGTCGATAAATTTACGAACGTGGTTCGTTACTAAAAAATTGGATCAATCTTCACAAACTCGTAGGATTTTCCAGCTTAAAAACGGGAACTAAAGCCCACAACAAAATATTTTAAGCTTTGGAAACAAAAAACTACTAAAACAACGTAAGAAACTAAACTACGAGTTGTTGAATGACAAATCCGCAACGCGTTGGATCCAAAATATAGTTAAATTATGTATTATCAACCACTTTCACTAATCATTCATACAGCACACATACTTAGGTGAGGAAAGGTAAAGAGAGGAACGAAGATAGCCACAAATCTCGTAGGTTTTATTACTTCGATTGTATGAGTATATAAAAAAATAAATTTAGAACAAAAATATTAATTTTGTAGAAAAAATTCAAGATAGTAAAAAGGTTTTGAGCACAAAAAACTAACAAATAATTAAGGATGAAAGAAATAAATTTGGAAAACAAAAGGTTAACCACGCGGGTCGCCTCAAACGAAATCACTAGAAAAATAATACTAAATTTGGAATACGTGAACAAAATAATAAACGAAATACTTACAAAATCATAACACTGATTTTAATTAAATAAAATAATCACCAAATTTAGAACAACAAGAAAAATCACAAGACTACTCAAAAACAAACGTCTGCAACAACAGCTCGGAAGCAAGAGAGCGAGGAAGAAGCAGACGCGTCGACTCCCCAAGAGAGCGCTTCAATCAAATGTCGGAAGAACGTACTATTTTACAAATTAGTGCGAATCTGCTACATAGATGGCGACATGAGTATGCAATGGGAAAACAATTGTACAAAAAAAAAGACGTCAGACGAAATTTTTGTAACAATAGACACGGGGAACCTAATTTTATGACCCACGAGACCTCATGCAAGATATTTGAGTTTCACTCTACAAAATCATGAAGCCAAGAAATTACTGCGAAGGGTTCAACAGCCCAAACATATTGTCATAAATCTACAATGTCCAAAATACATGGCAAAAATATAATCCACTGAATAGAGCAATTTCAAACTGCATAAAAAAATTATTACATATGGACCTAAAAGTAAATATACCAAAATCTCAATGTTTAACCATTCAAAATTCCATATTTTTGCTTTTATGAATTATTTATGAATCACCACTTTTCGTGGGATATAAAGATTGTTCGCAACTTCAAATTGCTCTGTTAATAGACTCCATTCTATATGAATATTCTGTGGAATGTAATTTTGATTCCTGAAGCTCTCGAAGGAGAATTTTATTCTTGACTGTAATGGAAACCAATATCCTCAACGGGTTGTAGTGCTGAGTAATTTTCAAGATATTTTTTTTGTCACCCTCATATCTCAAGAGTATCAGAGAGACAGAGAGAAAGAGAGAGAGAGAGGGTATTCACTAGAACTGCAAATGATTCTTAGACTTTTTGGCTGAACTTTTGTCTGAATTGAAGTGTTTATTATTGTTGCGAACATTTTCTATTGAGGAATTATCGTTTGGTGACCATTTACGTAAATGGAAACTACAAAATTTTATCCATTTGATGAACTCAATTTTTGATCCCCTTGTTCCAATATATGTATCTGTACCTGCAAGAAGATTGTCCATGCGAAAATTTTCCAAGAGAACATCTGCTACAAGCGGATATTTATTACCTCCATTAATGGCTAATTGATTGAGGCAGCTGTAAATAGAGCTGCAGTACTCCCAAACGTGACGGTGTTCAATTGGAATATTCCAATTTGTTTGCTTCTAGAGTTATGCTATAAGATATTTTGATATTAGGAATCACACGGATCGAAAGCATCTGACGGAACATTTATTGTTGGAGAAGGTGAGATCGATGTAGGTAGCTTCAGAATAAGTTCGAATCAGAACGCGCATTCTCTGAGGAAACCTATTTTAAATATTTGATAATTATTGATGCAGGTTAACACAAGCTACAAATCGATGCGACAGCTTTGTAAGCTAATCATATTATACGAACTCAATCACAACAAGTTGAATCTCTATTATCTAAAATGAGGATTATTCCTCTTATCGGAACAGCTATCACATGCCCTACTTTTCACGACATATTTGAATCATTAGCGCATGTAACTAGTACATTGGAGCCTGTTTGAAAATTTCATTTCTTGAATAATACATTTTCTGGAGAAGCAGCCAATGTAACTAGTGTGCTCAGCGCGATGGCAGAATCTCAATTTATCGCTTGAAATTTATAATTGCAGAAATTTGATGAGCTTTGCTTGATTATTCAAACAAATCTGAAACTACTTCCGGAAACTCCAGAAATTGTTAAGGATCTACTTGCGTACATTGGATCATTGTTGGAATAATCTGAATTACATACGAATGCAAATAAGTTGTTGGAAGTAGATGTCAGTAATTGAGATTCATTTGTAGTTCAAATCATGACAACAAAATTAGATGGAAATATTCGCAGAGCTTAAGTACGTCGTTTAGAAAATAAGGATATACCTAGATATGCTGGTTCATTGAGTTTCTTCAGAAAGCTTATAGAGATCTGAACAAAAAAAATGTGAATTTTCCAGGAACTCATTTTCACATGTGGTAGCTCAGAGTTCTCAGAAACATTTTCATTTACAAGTGTGCAGAATTCAAGGCATTGTCGTCTAGAGCTCGTGTTGAAGCAGCCCGTAATGCTCAACTTTAAGTTATCATATACCATCAAATTGTTCTTGTGCAGGTTGTAGGATATGTTATAGGAAACATAATACTGTATTGTATTTTAGCTCTTCGGTTAACACAAAGGATATCACTATTTTGATCACAAGCAAATATAACATAACGCTCTCATATTAACAATAATTATATTATTCACAACAGCACTTTATAAAATGTTATAATCTTCAAGTTAAGATCAGAGAATTATACTTACTGAAATTATAGGAATCAAAATTTTGGATGAACAAAAGAAATCATTATAATTTCCAATTCTAGGTCGTTAACTTGAGACACGGAATAGAAACAGGATAAAAAATATTAGATAGGGATAGTCTAATATCAAGAGAAGATAAAGTTGGAACATTTCTAACTTCTTGAAAACTCTGTAATTCATTATTATAAGAGAGTTTGCATCGAAGTTATTGTTACAAAGTCCATCATTCCAAATTTCACGCTAAAATAGTCGTTTAATGTAATGTTTCACCCTGTGATGAATTTATTTTTTATGGATTTGAATATTTTCTTCAAAAATAAATATACAGGAATAATAAATTGTATCCAAGATTTGATTGACCATGCCATGAATAGTGTTTCACAAGAATCAAGAAATAATCTTGATCTTGTCTTGAAATCAAGACAAGATCAAGACAAGAAATATTTTTTATTTCCCAAGACAAGACAAGAAAGTACTATCAAGAATCAAGACTTCTTGTCAAGAAATCTTGATATTTTGATAATTAATTTTCCAAATCTGCATTATCATCAATCTATTATTGAAATAATAAAATCTGCTGTGGCCATTACTGTTTTTCCGGCAATAAATTTCATGGCCAGTTTCATCACTGTTTAATGAATTTAGGAATGTCATACCAACTTTCAAAGTGACATCTATCATTGTCAAACTGACAGTTCAAACTGACAGCGTCATTGTTAAAGTGACAGCGTCATTGCCAAAGTGACAGCGTCATTGTCAAAGTGACAGCTGTCATTATCAGAATAACAGCTGTCATTGTCATGGTGACAGATGGCGGCTATATGTTAGTCCTTACAATATAAGTATTTTTGAAATTGGCGAGCCTTTCTTTAAATTTTCTGGTTTAAAAAGCTCATTTATAAATTTAAACTTTCTCATTAAAAAACTCAAATATTAGGAAATTATTATACTTTTAGACATTTCATTCAAACTTATGTTTTTGGGTTCAGTAGGGTCTAAAATGTGAAAATTCATCAGAGTCTTGAACTATCAAAAAATCACAATTCTAATACTTTCCCTATTATATATAAGTCGGGGAAGTGAAAAGTACCTGTGACTATGATTAAAACAAATATTTGATACATATCGAGAGCATAAGTCGTCAGTTTCCGGTGGTTAAATCGTTCATGTTCATGTAGAAAAGAAATGTATAGGTAGATTCCCCAATACTTTGAGAAAGTTACTATCTTTTAGCAACATTGCCATATCATATAACAAATAATAATTGCAAATACTGATTAAAATATGAAAATTACAGACTTTTCATTTATTTCTATTGGTGGCAATTTTGGAAAACGTTGCTAGAATCGATTCATAACATAACTGACAGGGAGGATAAAGAGTAGACACTAACGCTAAACTGAGTGTTCGAATTGGATAAAGCAATAGAGAAAGGGGAGTCCCCCTATATGTCAAGATCAAGAAATATCAAGAATTCTTGAAACAAGACAAGAAATGCGTCGTCAAGAAATGGGCAAGACAAGAAGTTTTCATTTTCTTGTCTTGAAAATCAAGACAAGACAAGAAATGATCATCAAGACAAGAAATATTGTCTTGATGAAACACTAGCCATGAATCAATAACGGTTAACTATATTCTTATGGTGTCCCATTTCATTAATTCCTGTGGGTTATATTTCATGCTTAATCATATTCCACAATATTCCAACACAATGTGAATAAGATTAGAAAATCTTCGAATGCTTTTGGGATGAATTTATCATCACTCTGTGTTCAAAGTCTAGAGAATGTATTGGAAAATATTAAAAAAAAAATTCAGATCGATGAAATCAGAGTATTTTCATGAGATAATTGATAAATATTTCTGATATACTATGAACTAGGATGACATTTCACATTGTTACCACTTCAAATGAACTTTAGTACGTCCTACTGTCTTGTCTGTACTCTAAGTCTATTCTCGTTAGAGTTTGGAATGTCTCGATAATTTCAATGTCCCGGGACACGGGACAACCTAATATCATAGTCTCGGGATGTCCCGGGACTTTGAGACTTCTCAGAATAAAATTAGAATCGAGTTCATTTCTGGCGAGACTTATGTATAGAAAAAGAAATTTTAGTGAAAATCAACATTTATTGAACATAAAATCGAATCCTTACGATAATAGACTGGGGGCTAGAGACAAGTGGGGCTCTCCGATTTTATACCGTTTGCCTTTTTGAGGATTGAAATTTACCCCTTCATAAGGAAGATAAAAATGTTATTGAGCAAAGCACGCTTTCCGGTCATAGTTCAAATTCCAATGAAAGATCTAAGAACAAAATGGTTTTTCCCGTGACATCATATTGCTTGCCTTTGTAACGTGAAATAATTTAGATTGATCTAAAGCCAAATACTGAAAGGCAAGCAGCTCACAACAGCCCAAGAGGCTCAAACGGTTGCGTGAAGTTGTAAAAAACCATATGAGAAATGCCGTGTTTCCAAATTGCATACCAATGAAAAGAATTGAAGTTTTACCCATTCTTTTTTTCTGATAATTAGCTTTTTACTTACTTGTACCAACTACAAGGAAGTATTGTGAAACCAACAAAATTCACCTATCGAGATTTTGATGAAAATATCCGTTTTAAGCATTCCTGAATCTATTTTGACTATTTTCGGCTTGATGTAGGTACGTATGTGCGTTCGTGCGTTCGTTCGTAACTCGCACATCTCAAAACTAGTTGAATGTATAATGTTGAAATTCTGTATTTAAGACTGGGAAAGGGTCTAGTTGTGCACCTCGCAATATGGTTTCAATCGTCTGTACCAGAAGTGCACTTCACTTGAAACTTTTTTCGAATTTCTCTAATTAATCCAGAATGATCAACTGTAGGATGTTGAAATTCAGTAATCGAACTCAATGTTGTATCATATTGATTATCTGCTATTCTTGTAAGAATCGGCCAAGCCAGAAGTGCACTTTACTTGGACTTTTTTTGATTTTTTGCATTAATCTAGAATGATCAGTCATAGCATATTGAAGTTCCGTATTGAGCACTTTTATAACATCTTATTGTACATCTTGCATTGTGATTGCGATCGGCTGAACCGGAAGTGCACTTTACCTCATACTTTTTTGAATTCTCCGCATAAATCTAGAATGATTAGCCGTAGGATACTGAAATTCAGTATTTGAAATAACTGTAGCATCCAAATGATCATCTCCTATTTTCGTTTCAATCGATTTAGCTGGAAGTGCACTTCATATTACAGGTTTTCCGAATTTTTCTCATAAGCTTAAGATAATCATTCGCAGAATATTGAGACTTCGTATCAAGTACTCTCATAGCATTTCAGTCGGAAGTGCAGTTTACACGAAGCATTCTTCAATTTTCCGCATAAATCCAAAACGATTGAACGTGAAATATTAGAATACTGTATCCAAGATGATAGTACTATCTAGATGCTCATATCTTATTTTCATTGAGATCGACTGAGTCGAAAGTACACTATACTTGACGATCTTGGAATTTTGCTCATAAATTCAGAGCTGATAGCCGTAGAATCCTGGAAATCAGTATTTAGGAATGTTGTGACATAAGAATGATGACATACTGTTTCCATAGCAACCGACTAGCTGTGGAATGATGAGATGTTGTGTTTGATTATATATATATATCCAATGATGTACAAGTAAGTCACGTGATGTCCACATCAGATTTTTTATTTTTTCATAATGATCAAAATATTCTTGCATAATGAAGATATACGTTTTCTCAAGCTCCAGATGAAGGCATTTTAACTTTCAAAAATATTTTCTGTTATATTACTCCATCCTCATAACTTATCTACATTCTAGGTGAAAAGTAAGAACATGATTATTATTCTTTCCGTTGTTAATGTGTGTGATTATCATTTTATCAATAGCAAGATTCAAAACCTGAATGTTTCACCTAATCACAAATTCAGGAGTTGGGACGTCAACTGTACATACGTGTTTTGTCCTTATAAGGACTCTTCAGTATACTATTATTTTAGTGCCTTATTGGTTGCAATTCAATTTTATAACCAGTTAATAGAGCTAATACTAATATCCATGAGAAAATTGTATGTTCCATGATTTCAATTGGATATTTTTGGGATTGTTGCTATGAAAACATTATGAATGAAATAAATTATAGCACCCTGCAATATTTTGAGAGAAATTAATGTCTAGAATAAGTCAAAAAATTTGAATAAATCAATTCGCAGAATAATTCTAGCTAATTTGACTCAATTAATTTGGGGCACTTTTCCTCAACTTTTCTCCAAAATTTATCAATGATGAGCTTTAGCAGCATGCTTGCCATTTTTTGTGTCGTCTAAAAAAATAATTTCAAGTGAAATACACAATGGGATGCAAAACAAAATGACGGAAATTTTCCGATCTTTTATTCCAACTTTCTCAATGCATACCTCCATTTTAGGACTTCCTGGGGTGCATGTCAATTTCCTCAATAACAATTTATTAAAAAAACTACCTATAGTTGAATTGGCATGCAATTTCAAATCACGGCTAATTGGCTCAAAATTTATGCAAGATTACCCCAAAATTTCAAACCCTTGCGCCAACGAGGAATACTTGCTAATTTTTTTACAAGGATTCTATGACTAAAACTCCAATTCTTTTCATTGGTATGCAATTTGGAAACACGACATTTCTCATTTTTTTTTTCACAACTCCACGCAATCCTTTGAGTCTCTTGGGCTATTGCGAATTGCTTGCCTTTCAGTATTTGGCTTTAGATCAATCCAAATTATTCCACGTTACAAAGGCAAGCAATATGATGTCACGGAAAAACCATTTTGTTTTTAGATTTTCCATTGGAATTTGAACTACGACCGGAAAGCGTGCTTCGCTCAATAACATTTTTATCTTTCTCATTAAGGGGTAAATTATCAACCCTCAAAAAGGTAAGCGGTATAAAATCGGAGAGCCTCACCTGTCACTAGCTCCCAGTCTATAATAAGTGATTGTCCGTTCCATTCGACTTCAAAACAACAATATGTCGGCGAACGCATTTATTGTGTACTAACGTGAGAAAAGTAGAGTATCAAGTAATTATTTGTTGAGCTAATAAATGGCGCTTTCAATGACACAGTGCTGGGAACTAATTAGGTTTATTATGGCTTTTCGAAAATGAAATTATTACAGTATAATTTCAACAACAGTGTCGTGAGTCTCGACTCGAAAGTCTTGAAAACCCGAGACAACTTAATTCACAAAAAGTCCCGGGACTTCGAGACTTGAAGACACGAGACGTCCTGGGACTCAAACCATAATTCTCATGTATTTGATAGTCTTCACGAGTATTTATTTTTTTGGCTCTTTTTCCGTGTAACAAATAATAGTATATTCTACAACAAGTATTGGAATGGCCCTTATTCCAAACAAGCGAAAAGTTTGTAATCTGAACCGAAGCCAAGGACTATGGTTCGCAAGTATGGAACACGCTATCCTCAGCATCATGTTTTGGACTATACATTTTTTAAGAATATTTTGGAAACTCATCAATATATCTTAAGAAAATTCTAAAGTTATGAAAGTCGAACGTGAAATAAGAAATAAATACCTGAATTGTTAGGAAATAACCATGATACCTCAACTAACAGCTTCTGATTCGGCAAAAATAATGATAAAATAATTTTGAACGGCATACGGAATTATTCCAAATGATGTATTGGAATATTACTTGTTTTAATATAGTTTTTGGTTTAGAATGGACAAATTCCATAACAGTATCAGAAAAAGAAAATTCAGTACCTCCGAGATGTATGAGCTCACTGTGAGTGTTTTCATATAAGAGCTTTTCTTCCCAAACATAACAATTGAAGAGAGATGTTGAAACATCTTCCGGTACGAATATTAATTCTACAGTTTTCGTCTTACTTGAGTATTGGAGCTAGAAAATTCTCATCATAAATGTTTCTAGCATTGCTTATTATTCAGATTTTAGTTATAAGGGAGGATCGGGAAAAAGAGACTATAGTACTGCAACACATTTTTGAACTAACATAATGAACATCCTAATCATTATATTAATTATATAGTATCTTAGTATCACATTTGCATTCAATCATAATAGAATCGGTAGACAATAATAGCTGTGTGCTGAGTTTTTTAATTCAAGTGAAACACTCCCGGTCCTCACTGGGCCACCAGAAAATAGCACATGTGTCACAACAAATAATTGATCTACATATTGAAAAGTATCTTGAAAAATAGAGCATTGATTGATATTTCTCATGAATTACATGAGACTCTCTATAATTCAGGGAAATCTCAAAGATGTATGGTATAATGATGTTTGAAATTTCATTAACATTAACAATATAACCCCATCATGGCCTAGAAACTTTGGCGATAGAGTGGAACAGCAAACTTTGAGCTTTTATCTGTTCTCTTCAGAACAATGCTGCTCGGTTTTACGACACTTTGTTAACAAATCGTAAGACAATCTGTTGAACTATAAAATCCGTTTCAGAAAGTTTCGTTGCTAAATTTGACTTGTTAAATCACTTGTTGATTTAACACGTACTTTTGAGTCGTTCCGAATATTCAATAAACTTCTGTTTTAATACATGCGGTTTCCTACTTGTCAAGGTGTACAAAAATTTAGCTGAAAGCACAGGAAGCAGTCATCCAATTATTGTTCTTTTATCTCATATTTTTTGTTCTGATATTTTTTACAGAGTATGAAAATATTATATGAATATGTGATTCTATAATACCGTAGTTATGTTGAAAGAAATCCATTAGATCTTCTGTATAATATATCTTATTTGATTGGACAAGGATTTGTGAATCTTGTTCCAAGAGTAGATATAGTAGGAATTGAAAATTAATTCCAAAACTTGGATAGAAGTATTCCTCTACACAAATTACTGAAACATTAATCGTAAAATAGGTAATACGTAATCTAGAGATACATTTTTGTTGTCTTTGTGGAAATTCTGATGATATTCAACGAAACTGACAGAGCTTGTTTGAAAAATGTATAGGGAGAAATTGAGTGGAATTCACCAAATAATTCATCAATTATATCAATGTGCTGATTTAAAGTCTCTATGGTGGTACAATCAAAATATTAATGATTTATTTGAAAAGACTTCGCACAAAAACTATGTTCCATGTTCCCGCACCCTTGGAATCGCACTACTTCCTAAAAATGTAAGAACTTTTCCTATCATCTTATATTTTATCATATGGTGCCATCTTCTTTTATTGAAATTCTTACTAAAGTAGTGCTCATGTAAGAAGTGAGTATACGGATCTATAATTTTGAGCCTTGGTAAAATGGCCCTAAATTTTGAAAATTGATAAATGTTGATGTGCTGAGCAAAAGTCTCAATAGTGACAAAACTGTACGCTAAGTGATTCACGATTAAGTGCTATTTAAAGAAATTTACCAGAGATCAGCCGGTGGGACTTGATCAAGCGCGGATCGGGTTTTGGTTTTCCACAGTTATAGAAAGATTGCGGAATGTTTTCCAAAGAATTGAAATGCTTCTTTCAGGAGCAGAATTGTTGTGGAATGTTTTCCTTAGGTGCAGAATGGGTACGGAATGTTTTACGCAGACGCAGAATGTATTTTAATTGTGACACAATATATACCGAGCTTTTAATCAAGAAAAATTTATTGAATGTGGGCGCGACACGGCCTCCTATTCAGTTTGATACTTTAGTGCTACAGAATTATGTTCGAAGCCTTCTTCCAAGTATGCGCTCTTCCATAAAGACTACTTTTTACATTGGAAATTAGGTAAAAACTTGAGCTTTCCTTACAATCGTAGATTTAGTATATATTAAGGGACCCAATTTGAAAAATCCAGTTCTATAATTCTTGGAACTGAACAACGCTATCAAACTGGCAGGCAGTTCAAATTAAAAAAAGATGCAAGCTAACATTAGAATTGAACATGCTTTCTTGAAACCAGGCATATAATCCTGTTTTTCATTCTAGTCATATCCATTAAACTCCTAGCAGTGCTAATTATTACAAATTTTTGACATGCAAATTTTGGTGATGCGAGAAAATATACTTTCGCTATGAATTTTTTGTCAGTGCTTAAAAGTGAGCGGCTGAAAATTGGAAAATAAGATGGTTTTGTAATGTGTGGGAGAAGTTTTTTTATATGACGCCATTTTAACTTGCTACTATAGCTTCCGACCATTACTTTTGTACTTATTTGCAATGATAATAGACTGGAACGTAGAGAAGACCCACTTGACGCATCGCAAACAATGCGTGAAGTTATCCACTTTACGCACGACCTTGGAAAATGTATATTTAGCAAAAAGTTTATTTATGCATTAACTTGCTATACTTGGATACAATTGACCAGTGTCACATATGATTTCGGGTGTCTATTGAATTCAAAATAAAAAAATTTGCATTTGATTAATGAATTGCCTAAGAATCTTCTAATCCAGTATTATTCAATGATTGGAAGTATGCAAAGAGAAACATTTCAGAATGTTATAAGATTGACTTGAGCAATACTCTCATCTGTTTTTGAAGTTTTGTGCAGAAATTAGAAATTATCCATGCATCAATGAGTTACTAGACGTAATAGCTTTGAGAAAAATACATCAAGTTTTATTAGTTTCTGAACTATCAAATTTTGTCTATATTTTTATTTCATTCGGAGCCTATAAGACAATAATTATCACGTGAATATCACAGATAAGGCTATTTCACCAATTTAAATAATTTTTAAATGTTCCACGTTTAGCAATGATAAGGAGAACGGACATTCTGAGTTTTCAATAAAAAAGACCCTTGCAATAAAATAGATATGTATGCTTTTCTCACAAAATTCTTCAGTTGTTATTCGCAATCAAATTATCCTTGAGAATCTTTTTTTTTTACCAACGACCACTTTGATATCTTTTACTATTGGCAACAAGTGCTTTTCGTTATATCGACTTCAAAGCGTGTCAAGCAATAAACGACCCTATTGTGCTAGATATTAGGATCCGGGCGATATCCAGGCGTATCCTTTTCACAGGCGAACATATGGTACAAGGAGAAATTGAGGGGCCACTGAAGAAAGCTGAAAATTTTCGGAAGTAATTTGGAAGCTAGTATTGTCAGATGTAATTCGGACTCAAGCATTGACGATTTTTGTATCATTTACAGAATGAATCGTTACTAGTAGAGCTTCACTTCGAATTGTCTAGGATTCTCTTGTAATTATTAGTTGAATCACTCAGTTTTAGGAATGGTCACTCAGATTTTTCCGAGCCAAATAGTGTAGATACTTGATAACATTGAATATTTATCTATACTTGTGTGCCATCACTGGCTAATCGGAATCAGTAAATGGATCAAAGCATGATCCATGGCTAAGCCATTGTCACTTCAACATAGATTTCAAAGTCCAGTCATAGAAACCGACAAACTCTAGCACTACTCTGTGGAAAGTATACACATTTCAGGCTTACATTATTTCAATTCAAGAGCTGAAAGTTTTTTCTAAATGATCCAATTCTAGCTAGCAGGTATCAATGCTTTGGAAAAGTAGAAGGTATTATCAGAATATAGACTTTGAATTTTTAATTGCACTAGCTTATTTGTAATAATCAATTGATGTCTGTGGATTGATGCATCAGGCATATAACTTTATTCGATTTTTTAACCAATATAATTCCCGTTACCATTCCAGCTAATCACTAGAAACAAGACACAAGTCGCAGACCTATACAATTATTTTTAATGTGAATAGAATAGATGTCGGAATGAATTACTAGGATAATCATCAGGCATGTTTTAATCCGCTGAATTCATTTGAGTTGTGAAATTCAAAAATTTGTTTCTTCAACTTTCATGTACTCATGTTGGATTAGCTTCTATAGGTATATTATGAACAGTGACAAGGAAGGGCAAGGATATTTGGCAATACTAATTATCATCATATCTTCTTGTTGAAGAAGTAAAGCAATATTGTTATTATTGCTTCTGAGACATTTCTAAGGGTAATTTTAAAACAGTTACATTTTAAGAGTAGATATAATTATACTGATAGTATCTACTGAACCCGATTTCCTAGGAATCTTTCGTTTCCAGTACAGATTTTCATTGGTAGAATATGACGTTTTACGAGTTTTCTCTTTGTTCTCCTCATCTAATATCGTCCATACTCCGTATTAATGAAAAGCTGAAGTTTATATGAACTACATTGCCTTTGATACCAAGAACCCTAGTAACATCCCGGGCATTAGGTGACATCTGCCTTGTCAGTATAATATGACGGTAACATTAGTATTATCAAGAATATGGAAATCAAATGGAATATGGGAAACAAGAGTGGTAATATCATTCTATTCAGTTATTCACATATCTGTTTTTGAAATTGCGTTTTGGAAGTTGAGTAAAATGAATTTCGGTCAACATTTATCTAAATTATTATTATTAGTCGAAATGAAGGACTACTCAAGAAATAATTTTTAATCACAAATTTTTATGATTGAGAAGGGCTTGAAAGCATACGAGTGAAAAAAGGGTTTAATTTTTAATGATTAAGGGCCTCTGTCGGCTACACTTAACCGCTGCACTGGTAGAAAGAATTTGAACAGAATGATAGGTATAGCCCCAGAAAAGCAGAGGCTTTC
Organism: Dromius quadrimaculatus; assembly: GCA_963989225.1. Taxonomy (NCBI): domain Eukaryota; kingdom Metazoa; phylum Arthropoda; class Insecta; order Coleoptera; family Carabidae; genus Dromius; species Dromius quadrimaculatus. The sequence continues at coordinate 51,424,759 of OZ022325.1, read as the reverse complement.
TATATAATCAAAATGAAAAAATTTACACTATAGCATCAACCATATGATAAGTTCCTGTGCTATTGGGAGAATCATATACGATCACATGTATTAGTAAAAAAAAAGCATTATAAAGCACCATCACCCATAATTTTTTTCCAAAATTGTGACGGGTGTGTGGATTCATGAAAATAAGGGAGCTCCAACAATAGCCGAGAAGCAGCAAACTATGAGTATTCTGCAGAAGTATGGATATAGTGAATTCAACTGAAAGTTACTGCTAAGTAGTAAACTTTCAAATCTTTCACCTGAAATGCTTTGCATCGCTTCGAGACGAGACAAGTGATTCTTGTCTTGGTCTCGCTCTGCTCACTTCCTGTCTTCCATCATCATAAATCAAAAAGATCAAACATAATTCTTCAGTTGTCTCCGAATAGTATTTTGACAATTCAATTAGAGTGAATGTCACTGATAACCACACATAATTGGCTCACTTCCATCCATTTACAATTAATCGGATAGAGTTACCATATCCAAGAGAAGAACTGATAACTCAAATTCTTTATTTGTTAGTTCATAATGTGGCAGATAACATATCCTTCTAACACGCGGATACGTTGCCAAGCAGGCTGTCAAAAATATCGTCAAAAACGGCCAAAAATGGCTTTTTGCGTCTTACAAGAAAACTATCTATCTGACAGAAAAAAGTGTGATGTTGAAAAGAGTGCGCAACAAAAAGGCGAATCAGATGAGCTCTGTCAAACCTTGATCAGTTCAGTAACTTTTGGGTTGATTGTGAGAAATCGTCATTTTTGGCCATTTCTTTGAAAATTCATTACTAGCGTTGCATCTATTATTAAGATCTGAAATTTTGACACAGTCCAGTAGCTTCTAACATACACAGCCAATTTCAAGAAGATTGATCGTTAACTTTTTGGAAAATGTCGAAAAAAGCAAAAAAGGCCCTTCCGTAAAACGACAGTACAAAAGTTGTTAGTCAAGGTAGACCAATTCCAGAAGAAGTTTGTCAAGTGTTAGTCTACAATTTTCTCAAATGACGTTTTTCTTGAGCAAGTGTAAGTATGAAAAAAATCGATTGCGTAAAACCGCACTTCCGCGATTGGGTTTTTCAAGATATCAATAATTATGGAAAAGGCTTCATGAATCGTTATTGTGTTATATGCGATTTTGGAAGCGAAGCTTCTATCGCAACGTTATGATTCTCCGCATGAGCAGTTAGATGACGGAAACCGAAAGATTTTTCGAACGACACCGTCTCTCCCCTCACCAAACAGCCTCGATTGCTGCTGCTGCTCTCCAGTTCTCTTCTCCCTCTCGCCTCCACCTGAGCGGTCATTACTATTGCTGCTAGCTGCTTTTCCCCTTCCTCTTTACCCTTACCTAAGCGGCCATTACAACAAGTAGATACTGCGTGGAAAAAATACCGCTTTTTTGTTATTTATAACAACATATTCCGAGTTTTAATCTAGTTTATATTTTTACATCATTTTTTGATAGGGAAGAACATTTTTTGATTTATTCACGCTAATTGAACTCACAATTGTGAATCAAATATAAGTTATACAGAGAATATACCTTGTATTGATGGAATGCAATTTTTGCAATCAATTTTTTACTAACTCGTACTAAGTAGAAGAAAGTATTGTGAAACCGACAAAATTCACCTATCGAGATTTTGATGGTAATATCAGTTTTGAGCATCCTTGAATCCATTTTGACTATTTTTGGCTTGATGTCGGTACGTATGTTCGTGCTTTCGTGCGTGCGTGCGTAACTCGCAAATCTCAAAACTGGTTGAACGTATAATATTGAATTTTTGTATTCAAGATTGGTATAGGGTCTAGTTGTGCACCTCGTATGATGGTTCCAATCGTCTGTACCGGAAGTGCATTTTAGTTGAAACTTTTTTTATTTTACTTGACAGATTTTTAGAATTTTTGAGATGAATCAAAAACAATTAGCCGTAGAAAGATGAGATTTTTTGTTTGATTATATATATTCAATGATGTACAAGTAGGTCACGTGATTTCAACGTCAGATTTTTTGATTCTTACTCTTGCTCAAAAGAAACGCCATCCGAATATGTTGTAGAGTAACTCTTGACAAAGGAAATACATTCTGTAAAATCGATCTATGTTGGCTTACAAATTTTTATGGCCGTTTTTCGGAAGGGCTTTTTTTTTAGTATTTTGTACATTTTTCAGAAAGTTCACATGCGATCTTTCTGAAATTTGTTATTTATAGCGGGAGCTATACATCCCACATTATATCAGAGTCTCAAGTTGCAATATTGAATAGCATGCGAATTATGAGTTCTCGAATAATTGACCAAAAATTACGGTCTTTTGTGATTAATCCAAAAGTCACTGGCTCAAAATAGTTTTTTGTGTACCAAGGCCGTGAAGGTTATCTCTTCTGGTCGAATCTGTTGTTTGGCGAGACACCAAAGAGAGAGAGAGACCAAAAAAGAACTGTAGGCCGAGGTGCACACAACGTTTTCTAGGCGATCATCACAAAATAATTCAAAACCACAAAATTTTATCTAAACTACTCAAAATGATTAGAGGATCAAGTTTGCTTCCGTCTCCTAGATTTAAACGTATTGCACTACAATCTTGGGTGTATGGTTGATTATTATTATGTCTGTCAATTATGGGGAGTTTTCACGGATTGAGGTTCTGTGTTTCAATATCCATACTCCTAATAAAGTTGAAATCTTATCTGAAATATACATCATTGTTAAAAGATTTGACTCTTCAATTGTTTTGAGTAGTTTATTCATTTCTAAAACATTGCAATTGTAAATATTAGTTGCTGTTGACGGAAGAATATAATATGTTGACGGAGGAATATAATATGTATTTAGGCGAGAACTGTATCTTAAAGAGTTCATTGAGCAGCCCATATAGGTAAATATGAAATGTTTATGAAGTAGTTTGTGACAGATCAGTCCAAAAAAGTAAAATTTGGCAGATGTGTACCAAAAAGTAAAACTTCACGACCGCAAAAGGAGCCACAGAAACACCTTTGTTGTTATGATCGCCTAAAAAAACTTAATTTGATTTTGCTTCACATTGTGCACTTTTTTTACTGCTACATCTTTTGCGTCAGATGCATAGTTTTTTTGTGGAACGCAAAATACCGTTTTTGGCAAATTTTCACTTTTTTTGACAGCCTTCCTGACAGGATAGCCACTTACGAATGGGTTATGTTATTTGACACGTTATAAATTAACAAATAAGCAAAAAGTACTCCAAGTTATCAATTTTCTTGATTTTAGCTTGTATTTGCGATAATTCTATCCGACTAACTGTCGTAAAAAGCTTATCTCGGGCAGTAGGTAACATATTGGTTATTTATGTATTTCGTACATAATCAATATCATAGACTAGTCTAATTGATCAGCTCGCTCGCTGATGCTCAGGAACATTTGTACATTGTATCCAGCAGAACATCACAATTTTTTTTAAAGTGTGAATATGATCCATAACTCTCGTATTTATTTATTGTCTACGTTTGGGAGAAGTATATTCTGCACTTGTTATCAAAGCCCTTTTTTCACCTTGATATATTCAATACCATTATTTATCTATCTTCATGACAAAAATTAGGAATAGACAAGTTTCAATCAATCAGTAACTTGACACTGCTCTTATTGTCGACTAATCAAATTGGTGCTTCCAGAGTTAAGTCCATTGTCAATGTAACTATGAACTATCAATTCTTTTTTGCTAATGTCTAAGAGTGAAGAAATTTAATAACAACATGAGTACTATGATGCTTGTGATTACATTTGAATAAGTATTGAAAATACTGCATGATGCTAGATTACGATTGAATTTCCAGACTATGAAATGTCATCCACAGCAAAAAATCCGCTATTTTGCTGCCCAACTGAGCAAATCACTTTTATCAACATGGCATATAAGTAAACTGTATGATGTTGTGAACATCAACAATCTCGTCTCTAGATCTCTGAGGAATATATTTTAAATTAGAATTCCAAGGAATCTATAAAATCTTCCTATTCTCACGCACGTTTCTTGAAACTAAGAATAATGTATGTGAATCAAAGCAGAAGAAATTGATCGGACTTTCTGAATAAGGTCATTAAAATTCAAGCTGAAAACACAGCAAGCAGGCATTTTTTTATTCTTAATTGATTATCTTTGAGTCGTTAATAATTATATGAGATGATTTTAAAAGACTCAGAAGCATCTTGGTAGAAGACCGACGCCGCGCGTCTTATCTTCAACCAAATAGCAACGAACTTGAGGAAACTGTCAAAATCACTAATTTTTATCAATGCTCGGAGGATATTTCATAGAAATTTGTTTCACTGATTCAGTATGATGGTATATCCGCAATCATATATCAAAATACAACTAAATGCAATTGGTGAAATGAAATTTGATATACACAAGACGTATGCCATTTTTGTTGTTGGATAACCTCGAGTGTAATGTTAATTCCAATTGATTCTTTTTCCAATAGAAGGAATAGGATGGAAGCCAATTATTTTATTATATATATATATATATATATATATATATATATATATATATATATATATATATATATATATATATATATATATATATATATATATATATTTATATATATATATATATATATATATATATATACATATATATATATATATATATATATATATATATATATATATATATATATATATATATATATATATATATATATATATATATATATATATTAAATTAATCTGAATCTGATTGGCAACAATTGGACTCCAAATGGAAGAATACTATCCGAACTTTGACTGTATGAATGTATGATAGATCGTAAAAATAAAAGTGGAGCGTTGAAAATATCTCAAGAGTTTGATTATGAGTGAAATTGAGTACAGGCTTAAAAATAACATCTAAGTCAACTGTCTTGAAACAACTTTGTATAGAGATGTTCGAAGCAGTGTAGTAGTATTGAGAAATGATGCACCATTTCCTGTCGCGCGATGAAAGCTCCAAAAATCATTTGAATCAAATATATAACAAAAAGTGATGTATCTTGTATATGAAGCTTGTACATAAAGCTCCAATATTGCACTGATCATAGCTCTAAAAGGCTTTGTCTAGGAGATAGTTTGATACTTACAAATATGTTCCTCAGCCCGGCATTTAGTTCTCATTATATACGAAATTTTCACACACTAATCTTAGTATTCATGTGTCATATTCATATATTGCATACAAAGTAATCAAATAGTATTTAATCCACTCTTACCTATATTAATTCATGAAAAATGATATATGTTCAATTCACGCATCCATTCTTCAAAATTTCTAGACAATTTTTTCACATCTCTCTTACAGCGATGTCTTTTTTTTTCGTATGTCGTTCAGCATATATTCCTGGAATTCATGCACAATATTTTCACGGTATCCTACCGTATGGATCGAACATATCATTGATGTTATTTCCGGCTGAATTATTTCAACACGTGCGCAAAATGTTTGCTATACAACAACGAGATATTGGAGTATTTTGACAAAAAAATACAAGGAAAAAGAATGAGGTGATAGCATCTGAAATGCTGCCGATATAAAAACGACAAGGATACCACGGAAAATTGGATGTGCTCTTTCAATAAGAGATAAAAAATTTATTTCTTCAAAGTACACGTCTACAAAAAAATCAACAAGTAATATGGACGCATCTTGCGAGAAACGTGAATCTGAGATCAAAATAATATACTGAAATTCATTTTTTGTTCTGACTATTAGTACAATACATAGTCATGATTCCAATTGTTACAATATATGGAGAGGAAACGCTTGAATAGCTGATTCGATAAAATACAAATCTAATTATTGTTTGAAGTACAAGCTCGCTTCTTTCATTTGTCATATCCACCAAATGTTCACTCCTGGCTTTCCTTTCTAACAATTATAATCCCAAATGATCTGAATAATGTTATCAACGATGAATACCCTACTCGTAGAAAAACGAACTTAGGTTCGTAAGAGCTTGATTTTTATCGATCGAATAACATCCTCAATACTGGCCATAAACCTAATATTGACAAAAATTCAATAAAAAATTCAAATATCCAACAAAATGAAAGTATAAATAATTGTCTCTAGTGCTCATCGATTCATGTTGGATCGGTCAGAGAAACAATTATACTTATACTCAAAGATCTAAATAATATCAACCATACTGATGATTTTGAACCATCTAATGTTTGACTTTCTATAACTGATAATTTAAGATTATTGTTGGAGTGATAGCATTGAGTAATCCCATATAATTATGAGAAAGATATGATATTTTCCATGTTCTCATTCACAGACAGACATTCCGAGGATAGAACTGCCTTCATGATTTTTTGTCATGGTATACAGAATTTTTTCATTTATTTCTTTTTTACGGTAGCGTATTTGTGAATACATTATAATACAGTGATACTAACATACTCGAAACAAATGTTATTCCAACCAACATAAACAAAGAGAGGCCTAAAAGAGCGATGACCGATTCAATTGTCAAAATGTCGTACATTTTTTGATTTGGGATGTGTGCGGATCTGTACCGAATTAGACATATCTCTCTATGTGAGGTTCTTTCACGTGGTTTTTCCTCGAACCCTGTTTCAAAGCCCTAGAATTTTTATTCTTCTTGTTCTTAACGTGATATCCACGTTATCACACCTAGTATTCTGTATATTCTTAGTATCTAGTCACTTGCTTTGTTTATTTTTGTATCATTGTTTTCTGAAGAAGATCCTTGGTCAAAGGACCAAAACTTTGAAATTCTTAAAATGAATATACAAAATTATAACTCAAAATAGTTTTCCATTAATTCAATTTTGAAAAAATGTATAGAATATTAAATTGAAGAAATTCCTGATTTATTCAACATCCTTGAACTAAATGACCCGAGGAGTTTGAATACCAACGCGATTTTGAAAACTTTTTATTTATTTTATTTTTGTTCAATTTTTTCATGCCTGCATGAAGTTGATCATTCCATGTCCTATCGATCCCAAGTTATTTGTAATCACGTCTCAGCAGTCTTCTATTTTCTTTCTATCAATTAATTTTTATTATTTCACATTGAAGTAGTCCGATATTGCATAATTTTCAACTTTGTACTCTGGGTGATGATGAAATTGTTTGTGATATGTAATATCCTCATTGAAGGATAAAATATTATTTCACTGCCTATAGTCTCACTAGTCCTATTCTGATGATGATCACCATGTGGACGGAGTCGATTGATGAATGTATAATAAGTAATATTCACGGCCTCAGTTCGAATTGAGGTACCTCGGAGTTTTCTAACGCATACTATTATATTCCTCTCTGCTTGAGGTTTTCACGATTTTTTCGATATCAACAGATTTCTCATTCTAATCTGATAGCCACGATGATTTGATTCACCCCGGTCTAATTTTTTTTCTTATATGTTCGCAGTATTAAAGTTGAGACTGGTCATTCGAAAGTACCATTCATCTCGAAATTATCATGAAAAAGCCTATAGGATATTCTATAATTACTGTATCAAAGAAGCAGAAGAATAAGATTGCATTCAGTATGAGTAGATTCGATAATACAATTTGAATATGATATAGTTTTAGATGAGCTTCACCTATAATTGTATTGTGTTGGGTATATTCCATCCAGACTAGTTTAAACAATTGCCTTTGGCTTGTAGAAAAAGCCACAAACTGCATTATACGCTAATTGATAATCATTATTTGTCTCATACATGAACACAAATTTGCACAAGAGAAGAAAATCATAGAGAATAAGTCGGATATTCACAGATTTAGAAAATCAAAGATCGATTTAACTTCTAACAAATATTAATTGTAATTTTTCTGCAAGTGAAAATTGGGGAGAATTGATTCAAAGAAAAAATCTTGAGGCTGGGTTTTTCTTTCATCTCAAGAAAACCATTGAAATTTTAATCAAGAATTTAAAAGTATCTAGATCTCATAAGATTTTACAGTTCGAGATGGTTGGAAGGATAATTATTATATTTGATATTGAATGAACCTTCATTTATTTTAATTAATGTTTCACGAGTCACAAGCCAATGGAATGTTTGAACATTCAAGTTTATTTTATTTATGAATCATTTCGTTTCGCTCCAAAAAATATTTCATCGAAAAAATAAATTTTGCTGAAGTTACAGGACGTCAAGCTTTGATTAAAATTCATAATACTCATCTCATGAAGGCGATCCGAATACTCGACCTTCTATGTATTGAGGTTTTCTTGATACCAGTAAAAAGAGCTACTCTTGCATTAGCGTCAAATTATCATAATATGAGAAACAAAATTTCATGGCAGTGGAAAAGAACTTGAAGAGTTGTAGGTTTTTCCTCTTTCTATTTTCAAAGATAGCATCAATAATATCGTATTACTAGGGCAATTTATATGTTTTATTTATGTCCCTTTATTTACTTGAACTATTCTTCTAGCTTCTCAGTTTTTGTGGATATGAACTAATATATCTCTCAGTTCTTGTGGATATAAACTGATATATCTCACAGTTACTTAAATATCACTTATCTTACTGAAACCGTAGTCCAATAATAGTAGCTTGGATTTGCGGTACCGTCTAAGCACTAGATGTTGAATGAATGTTATATGAAATTTATTGAAAACGGTGACTTTGGGCTAAATTCGAAGACGTGACCCGACTCACCTCTCATTCCATTTAATAGATTGAGTATCATAATGAATCCAAAGATATTTGACTGCTTGAATTTGAGTCAGAATTGAGTGATAAGTAGGTGTGAGTTAAGTATGATACACGTTTGAAGATGCGTTTTCAACCAATTTTTGTTAGTCAAATATTGTTCAATCAACAATATTGTCTGCGAACAGCAGTGGCTACTTTATATTCGCTTTTATTTCATTTATATTTGAGTACTGATTAACTGATTAACTGATTAACTGATTAACTGCAATAACACAGAAGTTAATTAAGGTATCCCGTTTCGCTGTTACATCCTGTATATATTATTGTCATACAAATTTGGTATTCATCATTTTTGCAATAATCTGCACCCTCCATCCAGCAAGAACTTATCAATTCTTTGTTATATCCGTTTCAAGGTGTACCAATATCATACAGCTCAGCAGATTCTGACAGAATCGTTGCATAATTATCTCTGTCTCATTCATCAAAAACATGTAATTATTGCAAGAATATATCACAAGATAGATTAAGAAAACCCCCGTATTAAGTGTTGTCATTATTGCAAGCTCTTTAGTGATGGATCGATGATCGATCATTTTCAAATGAACGGCCTGTATATATAGGCAATTTTAATACTCATGAAATATATGGTGGGTGAACATCAGCTACATATTTTGATATTATGATAAGGTACAACATGATAATATTTACGAGTATTATTTCAGCTGTAATAATGAATTGTTAATTAGTTCTCATGTGTTAAAAGAATAAATGAAAAATAACCTGGGGCAATGTGTTTTTTTTTTTCTGAATTCTTGATTTAATTAACGTTACTGGTTTCCATGACGCTGAATGAAATTTCAAATACGTTTTTCTAACCGTAACTTTGTTTTAATAATGGCATCAAGTTGACAAAGATACTTCAAACACGAAGAGAAAGAACTCAATGTAATTTTGATATACATTTTAACTGAACTGAACTGTGAAATGCGTTGTTCAATAGGAAGATTCTTGATATGTTTTTGGAAATTCACAGGCAATAGCTGATTGCATCTATATGTTCATAATTCTTCCCAGATAAATGGAATCTGGAAGCAGATGAATCATCTCCGTCGAAAACTATATGAGCATTATGTTCACATATTCTGTTACTAATGTTGATGAACATGTTGTTGATGAACTTAATGATTGCCTCACATCTCAATCGACATTGATGCTGTGATAGGCTATCAACTAATTTCGATGTTTGGAACAATCATTCAAATAATCCATAACATGCGAGCCTACGTAAATAAATTTTAATCAATTAAAGGGTCAATTTTAGTTATGGACCAAAAATCGGTATGATTTTCCTTTATAGCGTACTCAAGTTAGGATTACCTACTGCCTGGCGAATGATGACCGCACTACATGGCCTAGAAAATAATAATCAATATAATGTTTCATTACTATCAAAATTTAAAAAACTTCCATGGGAATAAGAAAATATGGAATAAATAAGAGGTATAAGCAACGAAAATGATATTAAATATCTTCCTCGAATATTTTCAACCATTCATATTGCAAAATTTTTTCAATTCTGACCAATAAAAATCAAATATCATTGAGTATTAGTCCGTGAGACAGCGCCTAAATTTTTTGTTGATTACCGCTCATTCGAAACTTTGTGAGTGGCTTCATTGTGATGAGTCCGACAACTTTTTCATTTGGCAAAATTCTAGATTTGGGGGCGTTTACCCGCGAGGGCTAATTAATTGAAAGAGTATTACCGTAATACTGATCTTTACACTAATCGAAAGATTTTTTGATAATAAAATGAAGGAAAAATACTGTCCGACATGAATATTGAGGCTACCGGTGAATCCGACAAGCCGCACTTGTCATAAGTATGTTGGTACTAATGGTAAGTATGTTGGTACTTATGACAAGTTGGACTCACCGGTAGCCTCAATATTCATGTCGGACAATATTTTTCCTTCATTTTATTATCAAAAAATCTTTCGATTAGTGTAAAGATCAGTATTACGGTAATATTCTTTCAATTGATTAGCCCTCGCGGGTAAACGCCCCCAAATCTAGAATTTTGCTGAATGAAAAAGTTGTCGGACTCATCACAATGAAGCCACTCACAAAGTTTCAAGTGAGCGGTAATCAACAAAAAATTTATGCGCTGTCTCACGGACTATATTTTGCACATGTGCAAATATTCGAGCATATTGACTTTGTTTGTTTGTGAATCCAAGGATACTTTAGGACTTTTATTGAAGTAACTAAGAAAATTATTTTATTTATTTACATGTCATTTGATATAAAAATTTATTTGAAGACTCGCAAGCAAATGAATCAATTGAAATTGAAAAATATAGGTTGGTATCACAAGCTCTGTTTTTGACTATACTAAGAGTGTTGTTTTAAGAAGAGTTTTGGGCTATATAAATGTTCCTGAATTTTTTAATAGCAGTATTAAAAATAAAATTTTGTTGAAAAATGTATTCACCGTAACGTGGCCCTAAAATTTATTTTTTGAAGAAATCGAGAAAATTTTAATTTTCCTAAAACAGTTCATGACACAAGGCTCTTAGTAGAGCCAAAAACAGAGCTCGTAGTACCAGCCATAGTATCAATTGTTAAAATTTGCTCCAGAGATATTCTTCCCATATATCCCTCGTGCACGGTAAATACGATCAGAATATTTTCTTTCGCGCACATTCGTGCATTCGGAGAAATTTTCAGGTATTTGCCGAGCACTTGAGATATAACTATTGAATATTGCCTTGTTTCAATAAAAAAACAATATAATACTCATATAACGTAGTGATGACGTTCAAAATCCTGTTGTGTCTCTCAAACAGTAGGCTTCATAGATATGCTAATTCCTAGAAGATTTAATCTTATTCACAAGAAATATTGTTGTTTTATCAATTGATCTACTTATAAATCAATGAAAATATATCGCAAAAGTTGGAAATGATGATATTTTCATTTTTAAAATGTTATTCAGAAACATTTGGATGAATTTTGAGTTCTACAGGTATGCGCATACGATGTTTTACAAGAAAAACACTAACGCCACCTATCTTACTTCACGACAATACTCTCAATTTGTCCGAAAATAGGTTAAAAAATAATATTATTCTTTTTGAAAAATCACCCTTGCTTCCCAATTCATATGTGCAAAAATGAATATCATGATATAAATAGAATTTAGATGTATTTGTATTTTGTATAAAGATAAGACTCACCGTTTGAGTGACACAACAGGATTTTTCCCATCACAGAAAATTTTCAAATTGAAAAAACTTATTTCTTAATCATCACGAGGTTCTTATTAATCGCATTTCCACTAGAACTTCTATTTTCTCATGTCTTACCAGCAGAAAAAAATTGAAAAAGAACAGTGGAATACCTCATTTAACAATATGCACCATTATAGTGTTGGTTGCACCCGAATTGAATAGAAATATTGATTAATCAATTTTCCATATTTTGATCCTAGCAACCCGTGCCGGCTTCGCACGGCTGGACATTTGATAATATTCAACATTTTTGTACGAATCTCGAAAGCATAGTTCAATAATATAAGATAATTATTAAGAATAATACCACATTTCTTGCATGAGTAACACAATTAAAACATAATCTGGACTGTCAAAATTTCTTGATAAGTGCGTAGATCTATGTATAGATAGCATCATCAGTATTCAATTTAATAAATTACAGAAAATGAAAGATTATATTGCAGCGCAGGCAATGTAAGGAATTTAATTGATCATTTTTTCACATCTTGGGTTACAATATAGGAGTTTTCTTGGATAACCCTTTTTTTTCAATAGTAAATCATAGCCCATGTTACTCAGTGATAATAGATATAGAATTCTATTGGTGACAGAATTCTTGAAATCGGTCTCCACGCAAGCGCCAGCAGCAACTATAGAAAGTTCCAATTCAATCGGTTGAACGATGATCGAACGGACAAATACCGTTTGCAGTATTAAGTCAGAGCCTTCATGCAAGTGCCAACAACAATTATATAAAATTTTAACTCAATCGGATGAACGATGTGTGAACGGACAAATATGGCTCGTGCACCACTTGAAGAATGTTGATGGTACAATACTAAAAACTTTTTCGAAAGAGCCAACAACAACTGTAGTAAATTTCAACTCAATCGGATGAACGATGCGCGAACGAACAAATATGACTCGTGCGCCGTGTTGATGACACTACAGTAAAAATTCTCGCGAATGTGTCAACAACAAATATAATAAGTTTCAACTTAATCAGACAAACGATACACGAATTAATAAATACGACTCGTGCGCCACTTTTTGTACGTTGATGGTACTACAATAAAAACCTTCACGATATTGCCTCGAACAACTATAGGATGTTTTAGTCCAATTGGATGAACGGTGCGCAAACACACAAATACGGCTCATGCACTACTTAATGTATGTTGATCAAAGCAAACAGAATAAAAAAGAATATATTCAAATGGGTTAAGCTATTTTTGAGTTCTAGCGAGACTAGCGAACAGCGTTTCATTTTTATTATATTAGATGTCAATAAGTATTGTAAACAATGTAAGTAGTGAACTCTGGAAGTTTACGGATCAAGTTGTAGAGTCAGGTGAAGTCAAATAGAAATAATTGTAACAAACGAATATTCAGAATTTTTGTCAGTGCTATCTATCTAAGTACATTGGCTAAAATAGATAATAATCGTTAAAAATTATGGATTGAATCACATAATAGTCCCAATTATCCTTCTTATTTATGCATAGAGTACAATCTCTTCAGAGCAATCCAAGTATTAATTCACTTGAAACCTGGTGTGATTGTATCTGGATTACTTCATGCGAAATAAATTTCCATTCAATTTTCCATCAACATAGCAATTCAAATTTATTTTCATTAAAAATTTTCATGACAAAATGAGAATCCATTTACAAAAAGATTTTATATAACCTGAATACAAGTATTTTGTGGGGCTACAAGCTTTCAGCTTCACACACGTCCGACTTTATGGCGCCTCCAAATTAGCTCTCTATAAAAGATAATAATAATATGAGTTGAATTGACACAAAAATAATTCACTCATCAATATAAACTACCCTATCACTCTATCACTAATATCACTCAATCTCTTAATACGACGCTGCCACCAAAAAACACTAAACAAAAGTGAAATAATCAATAGTTAATTATAATTTTGAATACGGAACAATTACATGATAAGTATTACATCTGAAGTGCCGCTTGAAAGTAGATTTAAATCACGTTTTATTCCCTTGTTCATTGAATAGCTGTTTGAGAAATTATTATGTGTCAGAGTTTTTGGCAAATATGGTAATCTCTCTATTTGATCTCAGGATAAATGAAAACGCTGAAAAGTATTTGATTGAAATATAGAGTACCTTCTTATTACAAAAAACTGAGCTTCAGCACTTAGCTTGAACTATTTGAGATTTAATGTGGACGTGGTGCTAGAAGTCTTCATATTGGGATGCTTTTTTCACGTGAATGTATCAAAATCATCATTGAGTCTAACAGCAAAAAGACTACTTCAAGAAAAATAACGTTAATTTGAAAATGTAATCCCCGCAATACCTTCTCTGATGTGCGGTTATATCAATGATTCTCAAATTAATTGGAACTCCATTTATCCCTTCAAGTTAGATAAATTTCATCTGGTGTAGCTCTCTCAAATTTCTACGCATAAAATATTTTGAATGATATTGCGAGAGCGGTATTCGTGATAATGAACATCCTCCGAGGTATGTATGATGTATAACTTATATCCGAGGAAATTGTGGTTGACCGGAAGTGTGATGTTTAGTACACACGATCTCGAGTTCTCTGAAAATCTGTTCACTTACATTATAAGAGAATTCATTAGGTGTTGGAACAGAGCTATCGAGCGAGGAGATGTTCCACATAATTTGTTTTTTGAGCTAAGTGGTTTGTACATCACACAAACATATAAATGCGTTTCTGTCAAATTTTTTATCACAAATAGGCATTATGACATTTGAAAAGCAATTTTCGTGACTCGACAAACTTCGTCTCGATACACTTGGTCTTACGGTATTATGCTTGAGTTCACACACACGTTATTAAATTGTCTTTGAATCACACGTACGTGGTGTCCTCTTATATTTTAATATTTCAAGAAACATTTAAAATCACTTACACAATTTAATTTGGCTACATTTGCAGGTTATGTTTTCTGAGAATAGAAATTTCTAGAACTGTTGCGATGAATTGATTATTTTAGAATTAAATTATATCTGTTATTCCATCGTTCTCTTTAGATGAAGCGTGGAATAATTATTCTCTTCATATTAGAATAGCAACTAGCACAAGAACAATTTTTTAGATAGATGGCAGCACAGACTTTATTCAGACCACGCCTATGCAGTTTCCTATCTTAGCTGTGTTGCAAAAGTGAAGCCAAAAATGTAATATTGTTGGAGAGAGAAAGTGAATGAGAGATAGGTTGAGGCGAGCCTATGTTTGCATGGAGTTAAATGGCTAGGTTTGGTTAATTTAGTATTTTCATGTGAAAATATAGTGCAAAATGGGAAGAAAATGTTTTGTGACCAATTGTGATACTGGGCACACAACATGTAAAGAGAAACTTCCTCTTTTTTCTGCACCTAAAGATGACATTTTATTAGATAAGTGGCGCAAGAGCATACCACGACAGGATAGAATATTGGGAACTACAGATCACGTTTGTGAAAAACATTTTAGAGAGGAAGATATCATAAAAGAATGGTCGGCTGGAGATGTAAAAGTGAGTAGAAATAATTTCTAAATTATATTAGAATTAAAAGGTTATATCAATGTTTTAAATTATTGAACGTATCTAACCTAAGCTTTTAGTGAAAATTCAACGTTAAGAAAATTTCATATCAATGAAGAATATAAATATTTCTATTCATATTAAGTTTAGTTAAGTTTTTTATTAATATTCAACAAACAACATTTTTTTACAGAACAGCATTTTTTATCTCTTCTTTTCTTGTGGTAAATAAGAAATTGTTTGTGTATATTCTCTGAATTTTATAACGCCCATCGTAATATAAAATATTCATGGAATTGTTTATGTCTCTCTTATTCATAATTAGGAAACTCTTATTCAAAGAAACGTTCATAAAACATGTTTAATAATAATGCACTTTTCCATTGCAGATTTTGATGAATAGAAATGCTAATTTTTTTCTCTTTTGCCTTTTATTTAATAAATAATAAAGTATTTAACGTAATGAAAATATCAAATTTACCTGACGATCGTTTTTCATTGAAAAAAACTCAAATATAATCTCATTTCTGTATATGAAGCATGCAAAGTTAGGCCCGCTTTCGCTATCTCTCTCACCTCTGCCGCATTACATTTTAGGCTTCATGTTTTCCAACTGAGTGTCCGCTCCTCTATTATTATCCTTCGTGATTCAGATTATTCAAAATTCAAATCAGCTAATTTTTGAGGTGCTAGGGAAACTTGTGCAGACAATCTAATCTTTAAGAAATGTACTGTCTGAAAAAATACGTGAAATCCTGGATTGAAAATCAATTCACTTGAGAATGAGATATAAATATGACTGATAGACCAAATTGTTCATCTCAGAGATAGATTGAGTGTACGTTACAACATATGCCAAAATAGAATCACGAAGGTAGGTGAAGTTCAATGTATTGCCAAAATACAAATATTCTTTGAGTTTCAAATGAATGATTGACATGACTACGATGGTTCAAAGTTACAAAATACTCTTTTCAATCGATATCTATCATTCTTTCAACAGATGAAAACATTCAGTCTGGAGCATGGGCGCACTGTGTGACAAAACTTCGAGGAATTTTTATTCGTTATCCAGAAGGATTACAGACTTGCACATCACGTGACTTACTTGAACATCACGTGACTTACTTGAACATCATCAGATATATATATAATCAAACAGAGAATCTCATCATTCCACGGCTAATTGTTTTTGATTTATCCAAAAAATTCTAAAAATCTGTCAAGTAAAATGCGCTTTTAGCTTAGTCGGTAGCTATGGAAACGATAGGTCATCATTCTCATGCTACAACATTCCTAAATACTGATTTCCAAGATTCTACGGCTCACAGTTCTGAATTTATATGCAAAATTGAAAAATAAATTGCAACTGAAGTGCACTTCCGGTTATTATTATTGTTATGAAAATAGTAGGCAATCATTCAGATGCACTGCCGGCTCAGTTGATCTCAATGGAAATAGGATATAAACATTTAGACAGTACTATCATCTTGAATACTGTATTATAATATTCAATCGTTTCGGATTTATGCGGAAAATTCGAAAAATGTTTCGAGTGAACTGCACTTCCGGTTCAGCCGATCGCAATCATAATGCAAGATGTACAATTAGATGATATAGAAGTGCCTAATGCAAAATTTCAATATTCTACGACCGATTGTTTTGAATTTATGAAGAAAATTCGGAAGGTCTGTCATATAAAGTGCACTTCAGGCTTAGCCGCTTAGTACCAAAATAGAAGATAACTATTTGGATGCTACAGCAATTTCAATTGCTGAATTTCAACATCCTACGGTTGATTATTCTGGATTTATCAGAAAAATTCGAAAAATGTTTCAAGTAAAGTGCACTTCCGGTACAGACGATTAGAACCATAATGCGAGATGCACAACTAGACCCTATACCAGTCACAAATACAAAATTTCAATATTATACGTTCGACCAGTTTTGAGATTTGCAAATTACATACGCACGAACGCACGCACGAACGCTCGCACGAACATACGTACCGACATCAAGCCAAAAATAGTCAAAATGAATTTAGGGATGCTCAAAACGGATAATTTCATCAAAATCGTGATAGGTGAATTTTGTCGGTTTGACAATACTTTCTTGTACTTAGTAAGTAAAAAGTTAACAAGAAAAATCGTTATACTCGACGAGTTCTATTACTGGTTCAAATTATGTATTTTTTTCTTTTACAGCCTGTATACGAATAATTCAATCACCCAATATTTTCTTTTTTAGTTTGCAATCGTTAATCTGAAAGCACTATTATTTTTGATTAGTAAATAATAATTTATAAGAGTCTGATTCATTTTATGGAACTACTCATCCGGTTCTTGCCAGTTGGATGCAGACAATGAAACCACCAATAAGTCAGACACGATATCGTACGTACACGGACGTGCTAAAATCGCACGCGCTCGCATTTAATGTAACCATACACTAAAGCTTGGTCGAAATGTACTGAAGAGTCCTAATAAGGACGAAATGCGTGTTTGTAGCTGCTACTCTACTAAGGACGTTGATGTAAAAACAAGCTCCTGAATTTGTATTGTTGTGAAACACTTTTGATTTTTGAATAACTTCTCATATCTGTTTCACTGACTTTCTTTAAAGGTTACTTCATAGTGTCCTCTTTTTCTTGATATCATGCATCAGTGCATGTATTTTTTAATTCCTATATATTAGAATTTCAACATTGTTATCTCCAAATTGAGTTCAGCATGAACTTTCGATTATTTTGAAAGTTTAGATATAAACTTGTATTTGCTTGATAATTGTGAAAATCATTCCAAATAATAAGTAGACCAAAGTATTACCAGTTTTTGTTTGAAGCTATTTATCACCGTTTAGAAATAATATCACATTATTCATCGTAGGTAATTCCCGGTGATTTTATCTATAGCTTCTTGTTTAATGGTCTGAATTTTCAAAAGAATTTTAATGTTTATTCAATTTGATCTACTTATGTTGTTCACTATGAAATTTAACTTCGAGGAGTTCTGCTCGTGTTCTTAATTTCATCTCTCTGAGAAAAAGCTCTTCTCAATTTGCTCATCACAATTTATTATTAGTTTTCAACATCTGTTTCCTATTTTTATCATGGTTTGAAACTTATCGATACATCCTTGATATCATCTCCTCACAAATGTCAAACGACTGTATCTATCTCGAATAATAAATTTGCTGCGCTAAACACGCTAGCAGAATCCATAATCAAATCAGTTTATCATCACCTCGAGATAAATTCTTGCCACAGAAACGCGTCTCCATGCGTTCAAAATTCAATTTACCTTATTTCATTTCCCTTTCGAGTTTTAGATAATTGAATATAAGTATCATGGTAAGCCTTGAATGCACAGAATACATAATTCAGGACAGATAAGCTTTCGTTTTTGTCATTTTCCATTTTCTGGTCTTTGCAGAATGAAAATTTACTCCATTGAATGTACAGTTCTGGAATATTCTGAGCATAACGCCAAGCATAACAATAGTTTTTATTTACTATCAGTACGTGATATAGCAATTTCTAACCTTTTAATTCTTATATTGCAATTCTAAACAAACCTATAAATCTGTGAAATTCGTGAATATGTAAATTACAGACGAGACCGCAATGGATTTGTAACACTTGATGATCAAATTTGTCTTGTTCAATAAAAATCAATGCGTTTTATCTATTTCTTATGAGTTGATAGATCTGATAGATCTGTGAGACTTGAAGATTTGTATATGGTTGTAACATTAAGTGCAATAACAATATTACAGGAGGGAAATGACAAATTTATCTCATAGGCTGGAAATATTTATACAGAGTTCCCCAGTATGACAGTAATACATCGATGTCAAAGTGACATAATCAGATGCTACCAAGAAATTGTTAATATCTATCATTAGAAATTGAATATGAATCATACTATCAACATTTAGAAGAAGCAATACTATTATAACTTGATAAATTTGATATAGAATTGCACAACACTGAATATTGCTTTTCTGTGCTGAAAAATTTTGAACAGCTTTTGTGGCATTTTCTTGGACTTGGGAGGGAGGGGGGAAGCATGGCTTCATATTCCTGCCGAAACTTCACTTGTTACGATGATAATTATCTTCGGCTACGTTGCCATGGAAATAAGTGAATTAATAAATGTCTTCTCAAGCTCTACTGATAGTATCCACTAGTACATTATCACAATGATAATTTGCACTAGCGTTGAATTTGATAATTTTTATTTCTCTGACCTATATAATAGGGAAGGTATTGTAATCGTGACATCTTGACAGTTCTAGATTTGGATGGATCCTCACGATTTGGACCCTACTGAACCTGAAAAACATAATTTTTAGAGAAGTCGGTCTATCAGTTTGTCTATCGGTCTATCTGTCGGTTTGTCTGTCGGTCTGTCTGTTGGTTTAGCTGTCGGTCTGGCTGTTTTGCTGTCTGTGGGTCTGTCTGAAACTTGAAAAGTGAAACTTTATTTTGAAGTTTTTTATTGAAAAGCTGGGTCTAAAATCATAAATGAGCTTCTTCAACCGGTAGTGCCAAAACTTTAGTGATTGAGCTTTTTAGTTCTTCGCGTTTATTTTATAGAACGTAGTATTTATCATTCAATATAAAATGACTAGAATTGATCCTGGAATAATTTGGCACAACATTTATCCCAAACATTCCTCAAAATTATCATTGGTTTATTTGTTATCACTGAAATATTGAATATTATAAAATTTACTATATTTTTCTGAAGCAAAAAAAATAATGAGAATCATAATGTGAGATTTGAATCATTATTATTTATATTTGGACATCAAATGCAAACATTCGTCAATTGTTTTGTCAAAATTTTCAACTAATTTAATTGATGTCTGATTAGGATTCAATTTGAAGCTCTCAGGGAGATGAGCTTGGTGGAAATCTGAAATAAATAATCACTGAATTCCAGGTTATCATCTTAAGCATTTCAAAAAATTATGAGTGTCTTCTATCTTTCTCCTATTCTACTATTCTAATTCATGATATTTTGTGAAGCACTTAAGTTGATGAAGAGAATTGAATTCGGTACATATTGGACCGAGCTGAGCTCTCTTCACTACTTAGTGAAGCTGCCCTTTGCACTTAAATATCATGAATGAAGACAAATGTTTGTTCAAATAAATGAATAGTAGGAAAAAAAAGACATTTCCATGGCAATCAGAGAAGATTTTTCAGTTTATAAATAAAGCTAAATTCAGCACATTGGGCCAACTTCATCTCCCTTCATCAGCTGAAGTTGCTTCATCAACTACCATGAAAATGTACTCTACTTCTTACTCATTCAGTCAATCTAACATACATTTGTCTTTATTAATGTTAGTTCAGTGAAGCTTTTTTGAGTAGTGAATTCGGCCTATTGTCACTATCAATTTGATTATTGTTAAATAACATCCTAATGAATGACATTAGACATACGTACAGTCCGTGCATGACAATTTGTGGGCAGGCGTTCTCGTAATGAAGGGTATCAAAAAATTTCTATTTGTTCATCAATATACGCAGATGTGTGTAACCAGAATACGCGAAAAAAATTGCACGAACACGCTTAACGTAATACTATGTAATCATAGGGGGGACAAATTCGCGGGAAAATATTTGCGTATTTTGGTGATAAACAAATAAATCATATCCATAAACAAACAGATAATTTATTTTATATCCGCTGCAAATGTTTTGATTCAATTTGATGTAGCTGATTAATTAGATCTTGATAGATTCACTGATTCTTAGTTCCATACGATTACAACTATGAGAGTAACTACTTTAGTTGATTCGGAACATATGAATACAATATGTTTTTGATTCAAGAAAGAAAAAACTGTTTCGTCCTATATTCAGTTCGATCTTACTGAAACGTTTTCCATCCATTCTGGGCTTTTTGTTGTTTTCCCTCCTCCATATTTTTGAAACTGTTTTTTTTGCATGGGAAATAACTACCTTGCGATAAGTCTTCACTCTCTCTCAAGGGGGATCATTGCTTTATCAGTATATGAGTGACTCTAATGACAATCACACTATAAAATATCGAAAACAGTATGTGAAAGTGAAACAAGAGTAGAAAATAGTATATTCCGATACAAGTGCGGAATGCAGATCATTCCATGCGAATGTGAATAATTCAGCCACGAGACGAAGTCGAGTGGCAGAATTCACATGAGCATGGTATGATCGATTCGCACGAGTGACGGATGTTATTTTTTCTACAGTCAAAGGTGTCCGCGTTAATATCTATAATCAAAATATGCCGTTTTCCGAGAAAGAATTTGCTTCAGTGACCTCATTCCAATTCATCAAATGTTGATAAAATTACTCATATTGACTTCATTCTGAAGAGGAATGAAAAGAAAATCAAGGAAAATTAAAATTATGACAGGAATGAAACAGTTTTTTTGCAACGCCACGCGGCTTTCTTAGGAATCCCTGAGCGTGCGGAATGACCCCTATTCCGCACGCTACAGCGTGTGGAATGGGTATCATTCTATAGTGACTGTAGAAAAAAATAATTCCGAGACTGAATATACACTTTCGAACATAAATTGATATAAATATAACGATTCAGTGATAAACAAAAATGTAAAGCTGAGCATTGTCACATAGATTCAAGAATATGGTGACGAGACTTGCCGAGTCACTGAAATTATTGATCAATATCAGAGTAGAGCCTGTGCTAGAACTGAACTCAATGGAGAGAAGGACTGGGTTAAATAATGAGATCAAATAGTTATAAGCACCAGTTGATCTATTCCGGTTTCGGGTTGATCTACAAACCTGGTAACTATTCAAGACATTTCAAGGATAGAATATTGTATTGTACTTTCAGGTGTCGCGGGTATGCATTTTCTCCCATGAATTGTTAATTTATTCATGAAAACCATATTTTTCATTTAATATTCACCAAAATATGTAGTAGAAACAAGAAGTTCACTTGGCAAAAATCGAATTTCCTTTTTTCGAATTAAGATAAAAATCCTTGCTGTTTCGTGATCTACACATGTCATACTACTTACCTTTGGACTTACGACAATTACTTCAGATCCACCCTTAAATTCGATGCTCTACAACTTTATCCTTGACGGTTTTTCTGTGAAATTAACAGAAGAGGAGCTATAAAAATAAGATGCGTTTTTTCACAGATTGAACATTTTGAGAGCAGATACTTTCGAAACTATGCATTTCTTCCAAAAAACTTGTCAAAGTGAGGTTGTAGAAAACTTATCATGCTTCAAATTTTATCTAAAAAATTTTGTGCGAGGACAAACCGTTTTTGAGTCATGAGCAAGAAACTTTGAAAACAGGCTTTTAAAGACCCTCTCATCTCTCCGGTGGCATGGTGATTCCACTTTTGATCACTATATTTTGATCAAAGGACCTCCCGCATGACATTTCCAGAATAATTGATAATACACAGGTTGGCTGCCCTATTTTTCCTATTTTGCCTAGACTTGTTCTAAATGACCGCCGCTCGAAGATGACGGCATATCTATTTTCTCATAACAATCTTAATATGAATATGGAATGATGAGTGTGACTAGAAGAATAAGATAGGAACAGAGCCGTCATAGCAAAACCAATGTGGCGGTCGCCTCAAGATGACGAATACTATATCTCTTCACAACTACCTTGACATAGTATTGCTAATATAAAATCATTGACATATGTATAAAATGGAAGTGTTTGACGAACATTAACAATATTTCCTAGTAGAATTCAAAAATATTCTATCAAAAACAAGCTATGTGAAGACTGGAAAGTAAAGAATAAAATATATTTCATAAGAATTTAGACCTCTTGCGTATTTGGAAATGCACTGGAAAGAGATAATTTTTTTTGGGTCTACATGAATAAAAGTGAGGAATGCTCACGAATATAATATCAGTATGGTCTAGCGCTTCATGCGTTTAATACTGTAAAGCCAGGAAAAAAGTTATCTCTTCTTCTCTAGAACATTTTAATATAAGGGTCGTGTTTAAATTACAATTTTTTCACCCAACTACGGCGAAGCAAGAGGAGAGTTATGATTTTGATTAGTATGTATGTATGTAAGTATAAATGTATGTTCATCTGTTCTTTAACTAGTTCCAAACTATTTATCATGATTTTTGCTTGCATGCACCCGATAATTGGGAATAATTTCCAAAATCACGCCTCAGATGTGAGCAAAACATATTTAGTCTCCTATAACCTACGCAAAATACATGATAAATGATCTAAATAGAAAATTAAGTTCAAATACAAGAACCCAACTACTGGAGAATAACGCTCTGACAGGTATGAAACAAGAATAAGATTGCCGTGGTCCGTGGTCATTTGCCACCTACCCTAACAAAACAATACATTCCAAGCAATCATAAGCTTTAGGGTAAAATGGCATACGACCACGAACAACGGCTATCCTATTCTTGTTTCACACTTTTCAGAGCGTTATTTTCCAGTGATCGGGTTTTGGTTGTTGATTAGTACAGTTTCCGATTTCCCAGCAGATATTACTCTTACAAAAAATCTCGCATAAAAATGTAAGTAATATTATTATTCACAATAATCTAATTTTTTTTATTCTTATCAATATGTAAATTTAATTATGAGTGAATGCTATTTGAGTGTCCTGATGGAGGCTTAAACCAAACCAAAAGCTAGACGGAATTTAGAGAGAAAAAATAATTTTTTCATAATACCTGCATTGAAACAGCGCGTTTTCACTCCTGTTCTGTCAGTAGAAACAAGACAATTTCAGACAAATGCGAGTGTAGCCGGGCAGAAACAAGTCTGTTTCTTCCCTAGGGGAGAAACAAGCTTGTTTCTGCCCGCTGAATTTATTTCTTACATCGTTTTATCCCTGGCAGAGTCGCATTTGTTCATTGTCAATCTCTAAATGAAAATCATATAACCTAAGATAATTTGACAGTTGTTGTATTCGTAACTGTAAATTAAATTGAAAAGACGATTAGTTTCAAGAAAAAAAGGATTAATACGACAATTTCAAGTACACCACAACATCTTATTGATAAAGCACAAGCAGCTATTCTCGACTTGTTACCTGCGAGATCAAAAGAAAAATATTTACTTTGTTATGACAAATTTGTAATGTGGAAAGTTTCAATGCAGGTATTATGAAAAATACAGTGTGTGGCACGGGACAAAACACGATTTCAGCCGAGGGTGATGCCAGCCCTCGCTTCGCTCGGGCAAGCAACACTCACCCTCAGCTGAAATCGTCTTGTTTCGTCCCTAGCCACACAATATACTATTTCTGTCAAATAATTTGACTGCCGAGCCTACAAAATCTATTGTCTCCTTAATTAATTGCAGTCGCGAATAATCCTAGCTATATTTATAGTATATATATATATATATATAAATATGAATAGAAATTGTATTGGGTTTTCAGCCTTTATATGAAATTCTCATTTATTTCATAGCCTTAGCTTTCACCTCTAATTGGAAGCATCATCAGGGGAACTAAATACATAAACAATAAGACATACAAAAAGCAATAAAATTGGTAGATAATAACTCACAGAAAAGTAGAGAATTAAATTTGAACAAACATCAAATACTTGTTGCCAAAAAACCAACTAGACAATAGTACCACAATAAAAAAAACCAATAACGTATAAATGTAAATATAAATTATAAATTATAAAAACATATGGGGAGATAAATGTATGACACCATTAGAATAAATTGTAAAACAAGTGAATGAATAAATAAATAATCAATAAGTGAATTCGTTTTGCGTGAAAAAACAAATGAATCAAATCAAATATAAAATATTATGAATATGAAGACTTTATTATATTAAAGTAATGCAAACTTGAATTTTGAGTATCAGTTTTTTTATTCAGTGTGTTGCTATGAAGATTAATATGATACATTTCTAAAAATAAACGCTTGACATAATTGTCACACTTGTCAAGAATTTCTAAATTTCCAAAGTCAGAGCAATGTTTAGTTCTATTTGTGTGAATTGAAAGTGCACAACAGTTGATTTTGTTGGTATTATTACAATCACTTCTATGAGAAGTGATTCTTGACTTCAAAAGTCTACAAGTTTGTCCAATATAAATTGAAGAACAATCCTTACAATACAATTTCTATTCACAAATATTTGCAGTCAAAAAAAAAAAAAATATATATATATTTATATATATATATATATATATATATATATATATATATATATATATATATATATATATATATATAGATATATATATGTATATATATATATATATATATATATATATATATATATATATATATATATATATATATATATATATATATAATCTTCAGAATCAGAAAATTTCATAGAATGTCCTAAGTAGAATTAGGATCTTTTTCCGTCCTCATTATGTTCAATAGATTAAACTCTAACAATTTGGTAATTTCATGTTAAATTTTACATCAAATACACCACACGGGCTTTTATTCTGCATCCGATAATCAACAAATCGTGGAATTGTTTTGCACAGTCTGTGCTAATTGTAACCGCGGTCAAATACATTCGGTCCTAATTATAGATTCGATTTCGTGTATGTAAACAATCAGTGGGAAGGTAATTTCGAGAATAATTACTGAATCTAAATGATTGGAAGTCTTTTTTGTTCGTATATTGATTGTCGGTGGAGGATTGAGACTGTTATTTGTGAATTAATTAGATATTGCATTACTCACGAACAATGTAATTTTCATATGAGTTGAAGGTAATTTATAAAGGCATCCTACCTTCAAGATATCGCTATCATTTATAGGAAATTACTATTGTTATCCTAAGATGTTCTCATTCTATCCATAAATGTTCCAGTATGAACTTGAGGACACAATTATGACAGTTTTTTTTTCTACTTTATTCGCCGCGACGCGGTTTGTATTTTTCAACTAGCGCCCCAGTAGTCCACTCGGCATGTCGAAAAAATAGGAGTAGATTAGGAAAAAATGCGAACTTGATGAAACTTTGGTATATTGTTTTTGATCACCTAATAGTGTCATATGTATATTTTCCGACCTAAATTTCGCGAAGCAATTTCCAGGGGGAGGGAAAAACCACAAATTTTGGCACTTTCTTTAATTTTCGCCCTGTAACTTTTTCGCCTTCATTCCTACGCCTTAGATTATTGAGTTCAATTTCGTAGAACATAAGATTTTCGAAAAGTTCGATCTGAAACTTGTTCGTAGACCCACTAAGTTCCAAGATACAGCACTTCGAAAAAGTGAAAATTTCTGAAAAACTGAAAAAACATAAAAAATGGGGGTTTTCGCTGGATATCTTTTATTTTTCAATTTTTTATGGTACTATGGTACCAGTTTCATTCTGACGCAGATATCAATCAACAACGCCTCACCCTGCCTACCTATGCCATCGTATCTGGAGGCACTACCGTGCCTCCGCCAAGACGAGTCAAATGAAGCGCAAGAGCACTACATACCTTTCTTGCAGAGCTTCGTCGTTTTTCTGAACCCTCATAACTTGGATTTGGATTATACCTACCAGATAAACAAAATTCTCGGGATATAATGTCAATACTGGACTCATTGAATATATAAAGTTTAAATTGCATAGCTCTTATACTTTAAAGTTTATTGATATCTGAAAAATCTCCGATTTCGTCACTGACTCGCTCACTGATGATTATCAAAATTTTTGGTTACTTACTGAAGTCCTAGAATGCTGAAATTTAGTATGTAAGCTTGTATTAGTGCACAAATAACAACAAAATTCGAAAACTTGGAACTTCTACTCCCAACTACTTAAACTAGGGGATGGAAATTTGTATGAGACTTCCACAAATTTTGATGCTGGAGATGAAAATTGAAATAGGGACTCCTTGTCATGAATCATAATAAAATAAAAACTTACTAAGAGAAGTGGAATCCCACCAAAAGCATTTACATGTAAAATGTTGCCAAGACGAAGCCATATGGCTCGCACTGTCAAAGAGTTATCAGATCTCATGTAGAGCCAAGCTTCTAACTCTACTCGCTCTAATTCTACAAGCCATAACTTCACAAACTCCACATATTAGTCAAAACTTGGCCATTTCGATACATTCACATGAGCATAAGGTGAAAAATTCATTCACTATTCATTACTTTTCTGTTATACAGTAGTTCTTGTAGTTTCCTCTACTGAATGAATAATGGCTAGACAGCTAGATGGGCAAGGAGGATTGTAGAATTAGAGCGTGTAGAGTTAGAAGCTTGACTCTACATGAGATCTGACAACTTTTTGTCAGTGCGAGCCATATGGTCTCGTCTTGGCAACATTTTACATAAAAATATTTTTGGTGGGACTCCACTTCTTTCAGTAAGTTTTCATTTTACTATTATTTATAATGCTGGGGCCACATTTACGTATAATGCCATTAATTGAGGCGTTATTCAATAATGAACACATTGTCAATGACAATATGTCAATTGTCATATAATGCCTTACTTAACGGCATTAGACATTAGTGTGGCCCCAGCATAACAAGTAGTCCTTATATCAATTTTTAGACCTCTAGCATCAAAATTTGCGGAAGTCTCATACGAATTTTCTTCCCCTAGTTTGAAGGATTGGGGAATGAAACTTCCAATTTTTAGAATTTTTTTGTTGTTTGTGTACTAATATCAACTTACATACTAAATTTCAGCATTCTAGGACTTCACGAAGTAACCTAAGAATTCTGATGATCATCTGTGAGCGAGTCAGTGACGGAATCGGATTTTTTCCGATATCAATCAAATTTAAAGTATAAGAGCTATTAGAGCAAGATCCCATGCCTGCCGGACCTTACTTATTTTCTGAGAAACATAATGTGTGAAATAGAGTCGTGTTAGTCGGTACTTTGATCATACGCATATTTGCTAGTTTGTGCCGACGGTCAATTTATGGATATGAGGTGCTAAATGTCCGTTAGGACATTATTCAATTTTCTCAAAGTTTTGAGTGCCGATTTTATGTATGTTTTAGAGAATATTGTTCAAAAATGATAATTAGCAATGCTAGACACTTTCCATCGGCGGTACTTTCTGCTAGACTCTTGAAAGCTCGCAAAGAATAACGTAATCTTACTCATAGTCTAAGTGCTAATTTTTATACATGATACTCAGGAAACAATTCCAATACTTTTTGTTAACAGCCAGATCACTCGTAGCGTTAAACATTCCCCAAACACAATTAAAATATCGCTGTGAGTTAAAGCGCGAGATTACTATTTATGGACTTGATAGTAAGCGTTTGCAGAAAGTATTGAAATTGCTCCCTGAGTATCGTATATAAGAATTAGGACTCAGGCTATAAATGAGATTAAATTTTTTTTTGAGAGCTTTGAAGCGTTTAGCATGCATTACTGCCGATGAGATCTGTCTGATGACAGTGTTGATTATCAGTTTTCAACAATATTCTCTAGAACATACATAAAAATCAGCACTCAGATTTTAAGAAAAGTGAGTAAAGTCGTAACGTACTTTTAGCACCTCGCATCTATGAATTGGCCATCGATACAAACTAGCAAATATGCCTATGATCAAAGTACTGACTGACACTACTCTAATCCACACATTTTATTTCTCAGAAAATAAGTAATGTCTGGCGGGTCTGGGATCTTGGACTCTATGCAATTGGAGCTTTATATGTTCAATAAGTACACTATTGACATCATATCTCAAGAATTTTGTTCATCTGGTATTATCCAAACCCAAGTTATCAAAAAAACGAAGAAGGTCTTCGAGAAAGGTGGGTAGTGCTGTTGCGCTTTGCTTGGCTTGTCTTGGCGGAGGCACTTCCGTGCCTCCAGATATGGTGGCGTAGGTAGGCGGGATAAGGGGTGGGCTGTTGACTGGTTTCTATGTCAGAATGAAACTAGGTACTATAATATCATAAATAATGTTGAAAAATAAAAGATACTTAGCGAAAACCGCCATTTTTGATGTTTTTTTTTATTTTCAGGAATTTTTCACTTTTTTGAAGTGCTGTATCTTGGAGCTTAGTGGGTCTACAAACAAGTTTTACATATCAAATTTATCGGAAATTTGATGCTCTATGAAGTTGAACTTGATGATCTAAGGCGTAGGAATGGAGGGGAAAAGTTACTGGGCAAAAACTGAAAAAAGTGCCAAAATTTCGTAGCTTTTTCCTCCCCCTGAAAATTACTTCGCGAAATTTTGGTCGGAAAACATGGAAATAACACTATTGGGTAATCAAAAACAACATAACAAAGTTTCATCAGGTTCGCATTTTTTTCGACCCCAAAGTACATATCGACTGGACTACAGCTTTAAGTTTCACCTATAGAAGTCATCATAAATTGATAAATCCCCATTATCAATCTATTTCTAATATAATTTCTCATGAGTAGATCTTCTCTCATACAAATAGAATATTTTCAGTTTTCTGTTCGCTTGTGGTCATGCTACCTATATCGATTGGTTGACTATCAGAATATAGCCTCAATAGATTTTCATCTCGATTTGCTGAATAGATTAGTTTTTGTAACAAATTGACTACGAGAAATTTCTATGAAACTGAAATGTAAGTATGAAATGACATCTGCGGAGTCCATATACCTGTTAGGATTATATTGAATTGTGTATTTGTCATATAGCAGTAGATAAGCTCGTAATGTACCGGCACTGGGGCTGGCGCTGTGAGATTAGGTTCGGACTTGGAACGAAAGATTCTTTTCACTTACTTATACAAAGTACAAGTATAATGAAACCGACAAAATTCACATTTCGAGATTTTTATGGAAATACTTGTTTTGAGCATTCCCGGATCCATATTGTCTATATTTATCTAGACGTGTGTGCGTATGTATGTATGTAACTTGTGAATCTCAAAATTTGTCAAACGTGTAATGTTGAAATTTTGTATTTGAGGCTGGTCTAAGGTCTAATTGTACACCTTGCATTATGATTGCAAATGTTTGTATCGGAAGTTCACTTTGTTCGAAACTTTTTTTGAATTTATGAATAAATATGAATTATTCGAAAATGGTTAGTCGTAGTATGTTCAAATTCGGTATTTTGAATTTCTGTAGCATCTGAATGGTTATTTACTATTTTTTATCAATCAGCTGAACCAGAAGTGAACTTTTCAGAACAATATTTTCGAATTCTCATATGATTTAAAAAAATAAAGCGTAGAATGTTTGAATTTTGTATTGAACACTACTATAACATCTAGTTGTACACCTTGCATTATGATTGCGATCGACTAAACAAACTAGTTTCTCAAATTTTCGGCATAAATCCAGAACGATCAGCTGTATAGTCTTGAAATTTGGTATTTAAAGCAATTGTATCATTCAGATGATAACTTTATATTTTCATAACAATCAACTGACTTTATTTGACAATCTTTCTTAATTTTGAAACTATTGGTCGTAGAATGCTAAAATCAGTATTTGAGAACTATAGTGTTTTGATGACCATCCTCTATTTTCACACCAATCGAAAGTGTACTTTACTTGACAGAATTTTGTAATTTTTTGTATATATCCTGAATAATTAGGCGTAGAGTGCTGGAGTGATGCAATTTCATACTTAGTACTGTTATAGAATGTCAATGAATTCATTATATATTATTAGAATAATCAATCAAAAGGTGTACCTTCAAGTAAGTCATGTGGTGTCTACACCAGATTTTTTCCTTCAATTTTATGATTTTGAAATATCAATACTCCAAGCTGTGATTTTGAATTCTATTATTTTCTGATATTTTGTCTACTATTTCCATAATTTGTCAGATGATTTTTTTTTTGAGTCATCAATTAGTTGTATGAATAAGTGACACGGGTGCACATTATTGGTTCCACTCACTATTTTTGTCCAAGCATAAACTGATCATAACGTTCATATCAAGAAGCACTGCGGATTATTATATATACGTAAAACGCATGCGCATCATGAAATCGCTGTCTCAATCGACAATTTTAGAGTCTGTTTGACTATCACAGAAATATTTCAATATAATTTAGACAAAATGTAAATGTCAGATCCATCCTCTGGTCAAAGCATTGAATCAGTTATCAACACTTGCGCATTACGGATTTCAGACATTTGTCAATAGTTAAATTCAACTTTGAATCCAAAATTGGATGAGACTTTCTGATTGAATGATTGTTGTCTGATCTCTCAAGAAATGAAATCGATTTGATTTTCATCATAATCATTCATCATAACCAAATAGATGTAGAATACAATATCTCCTTCGTCTGTTTCATTCGTAATAATTTTTGATGAATCGGCCGACTGATCAGTTGTTGTAAATTTCTTTCAGCTACACAAAATTCTAAAAGGAAATTGAGTCAGTACATAAACGCGACATGCGCTTAAATAAGCAATTTCTAAGCGCATCACAACAATTTTACAGGAACAAATCTAATAAAGCGATAGGCAGAACAAAATAAAGATATCGAGCAAGATGATTACATGTTAACATCTACATCCACTTTTGATAAGTAATCAAGTTTATGTATTGTGTGTTATTCTAAGTAAAATTCAGAATATCTTCGCAAACCTACGCAGTATTTGGAGCTATCACAAGAAATTTCAAATGTTCAAAAGCGTGACAGTATTCACAAGTACAGATAGCTACGAGAATCCTCGTTTCAGTGCGGTTTGGAACAATGTAAATTATGTGTCTGGTGACATCGTTTGAATAAATGGAGTGCGCTTTTGTTCATTTTGAATTGGAATAATTATTGACGATCAGTTTGGTGTTTAATTGTTTTTTGCATATATCCTCTTATGACCGATTACATGAAGAACAGATTGAATCTCATTCCGAGTAGATGAAATTTATTACATGATGATGATTATTATCTCACAGCAATGCTTTATGTGAATCTAGATGGCTCAGAATTTTAGTTCAATGAAAAAAAAAAGAAATAACACAATGGAAATAATGCTGAGCTCGCGTTCTTCTATAAAACCGGTCATCATTCTGATAAATGGACTAATTCTAGCTAGTTTCAGAAACTGAGCATTTTTGAATCCAGATAAACGTTATAATTTTATTTATTAATTTATAAATTTGATAATTGGGTGCGACCGGAATGGCTCTTGCAAATAGCGGACGGATGATTACCTTCAGTCATTGGCGTACAAATTCGAAAGGACTGTATAATTGCTATGAGATAGTTGATAGTTCACTAAAATCGGAAGCGGAAAGCTCAATAAATTCTTCATTAGATAGTCACACAATAATTAACTGAAATCCTCAAATCTGTATTTTGTCCAGAAAAATATTACGAGTTTTGTAATAATTGAAATATAATAACAAATGAACCAATAATCATTTTTAAAAATGTTCCAAGTAAATACTGGGCCAAATTGTTTGAGGATTATTTCTAGTTATCCTATATTTCATGAAAAATACTATTACCGTCTATAAAATAAACGCAGTAACTAAAAAGTCTCAACACGGAAGTTCCAGGTCCACTGGTTGAGAAAAGCTCATCTACAGAATCAAATCTAGTTTTTCAATAGAAAACTGAGATATGAAATTTCAATCAAAAATTTATACGCGTTCTCATGTTATCATGTTTTCAGGCAGGCCGACATACCGACCAATTTCCTTTGAAATCAAGTTTTTTTGTGCCAAGTAGGATCATCAACATTGGGATTGAATAAAATTTCGAGCTGTCAAAAGATCACAATTAATCACAATACTTCCCCAATTTTATGTTCAGGTCAGGGAAGTGAGAGTTCCGTTGATATAAAAGATTATAAATAGGGAATAGGGAAACCCAAGTGTGACAGATATCAGGAATTGGTAAGGGCTTCTTTTTTACATAAAATTCTTTATCTACGACTGTGCGCTAATAGGTGACTCGCCCACTAATTTGCGTGTCACTATGAATCTCATAATGGCACTAGTGCCATTAGGAAATTCATAATGACATGCATTTTTGTAAGAGAAAAAATAAAAATATAGGTTCTATCAAATTCTAAGCTTTTTTTATTATAAATAACTATTAATACACACACATAAATTCATGTTTCATAAACATTCACGACAAGATTTTCACAATTAGATATGTTTATTTTCTTCATAAATTTGACAGCTGTCAAACAAAAAAATAGTTGCCATAAGAATGAATAAAATGCAATTTAAGGTTGTTGAGAAGGAAATCAAAGTATATGAGAATTCATTCAAATTTTTACAGTATATTATTCGTTTAGTGAAGAATATTCTGGCAAAGTTTGAACTCAATTTTGTTTCTAGTTATCAAGATAAAAAATGTCAAAGTTGCTGTTCAGTGACATGTTATTACATTGCGTAAATGCACGCGACATTTATACGTCATTATCTCGACTACCTGGAATGTCAACATTACAAAAAATCGTCAAAATATCTACGAAAGTCTTATAAACATGTGTACCAAGTTTCAAAGAAGTCTTGTTTATAGTTCCAGAGAAAATTGAATTATTATTCAAAAAAATTGTACAAAAGCTACTGAAATTTAGCAAGTTATCATACGCTTGGCAACGTCCTCGCATGAGATGGAATAGGAAAAGTGTGTGTGTAGAATAAACAAGATTTCCCTGACTTGACGGTACACTGATTGAGTAACCCATTTATTCTTCCATCGATATTATTTTTTGATGTAGATTTATCATCAATAAGTTTGTTTGGTTATGAAACGCAGTATCACTATTAAACGTCAGATGTCAAAAATACTTTTGAAAGTCTACAGCGTTGCGCGCTATACATATCATATTGTAGCTTTGTTAAAATATGAAAAAAGAATATTTCACCAGATGGAAGCTCTTTAAAAGAATAGAATAAGGAACCAAATCACTCAAAATCATGCATTTTCAACCGAAAACAATAAACATTTCCATCAGTTTTAATCATTGAAATTTTGTTTATTTGGAGTTGGCAATAAATGTTTATCCTATGTAGTTAGCATAGAGCAGGGTTGCCACCATAGCTTGACTCCACTCCTCTTCTTAACAACCTTAATCAAGATGTGAATTTTACACTAAATGTTTTTTGAATGGCAAACATCAAATAAAAAAATCTAATTTAGCAGCAATTAAGGCCATCGTAGATAAAATATTGAATGATACACGTTTGATACAGCTAGTGTAATAAAACTTGAGTGGTAAAAACACTGGGCTAATCGCCTCGTGATTTAACATCACACACGTTTCATTACAACGGCTATATCAAACTTGTATCATTAATATCTATAATCACACTGTTCTCTAATTTTGATTAAGTGACCGGTTTCGATCACTAGATGATCATCCTCAGACTAACGGAGAGACTACAAAGAGAGGAAATAAAGACGTAAAACAAACATACAACCAGGTAGAAATTTTAACAAATCAAAAAATTACAGAATGGTAACTTACACAATAAAATTACAGGAGCTTCACAAAAGAAAACGGCGTCAAGTAGCCCGCTTGTGTCATGTTAGTGAAAAAATGTATAAAAAAGCGGTAATAAAGCACTAAAAAAATATAAAATGATATAAAAAGATATATCCAATCTGTTCAACAAGATCCAAACTACAACAGGAAAAAACTGAAAAAAATGGAAAACTATTAAAAAAATCTCGTAAGAACTAGTTACGTAAACCGCGAATTAAATTAAAAGATTTAAAAGTGGTGTGTGTCTAAGGTTTGTTTGGTCATTCAAACTAAAATCGGCATGGTGTTTTAAGGACTTCTTGATCTCTAAGTTTACCAGGCAATCAAGATTCTTGCCATTTTTGCGTACGTGTAAAATTTCAGAGTCTTTGGTGATATCAAAATCGTGTCCGCTCTCAATTAAATGATCAGCAAAGCTTGATTAGCTAATTCAGGTAAGTGGCGCAATCTGGCGTCTATAAGTTGAAATGCGACACGTGTGAATGTTTTTACATTGACAAGACTGGTCGAAAATTTCGGGATTCAAAGAACATGCGAGCGCAGTAAAATTTCAAAACAGCCAATTAAGCTTTGCTGATTATTTAATTGAGAGCAGACACGATTTTGATATCACCAAAAACTTTGAAATTTCACACATACGCAAAAATTGCAAGATTCTTGATCTCCTGGAAAACTTAGAGATTAAGAAGTCTTCAAGAAACCATGCCGATTTCAGTTCGAATGACCAAAAAAACCATAGACACACCCCACTTTTGAGTCTTTTAATTAAATTCGCGGTTTACGTAACTAGTTCTTACGAGATTTTCTGAATAGTTTTCCATTTTTTTCAGTTCTTTTCAGTTGTAGTTTGGATCTTGTTGAACAGATTGGATATATCTTTTTATATCATCCTATATTTTTTTAGTGCTCTATTACCGCTTTTTCATACATTTTTATTTCCTCTCTTTGTAGTCTCTCCGGTAGTCTCAGGATGATTACCCAGTGATCGAAACTGGTTACTTGATCAAAATTAGAGAACAGTGTGATTAAAAATTATATTTCGAAAAGCTTTAGTGATGTTACATGAATTTGCATTGATTTTATTTGATGAAAAAGTAGGTTTGTATCAATAATAGGATTTGTAGCTTCATCATCACAGTTATTGATGCATTCATTCTAATTCATCGCAATATGTACCTAATATTTTTTTCAATTTGTAATTTGATAGGAATTTTGATTGGATTGGTGAATATATTTATTGATGCGTGTAATCAATCATAGTTTAATTAAATTTGATGCTGCAATTAAAAATACATATATTCCACCAGTGAAATTCTCACATCTATCATCGGATTAATATTGGGAGCTATCCAAGATTCGGAAGCAGATATAGATATCAAAGTTATTTTCACAAATGTTGATGAAAGCAGCATTTTGAATAGCGTTTGATGACGAAGATGGGGTACTATGAAACAGATAGAGACGTAATCGCTCTAATATGTATTGTACTCACAATATTATTCCACACACTAATATCTTAATATTCGAAATAGATTGGAAAAGAGCAGTTTGAATTCAAGTTCAATAATACGTGAAGGTAAATGTCCGCAAAATGTGAATTATATATGTGAAAACAAATATTATTGAAGATGTTCACATAAATTATTCTCCCTTAGTAAATATGCAGCGTATTAAGAGCACGAAACTGTCTGTTGTCATCGATCAAATTTTCTTCCTACATTCTCAAAGTATATTTTAATACCAAATGAAGCTCTGGAGCAATCAAATCCAATTCTAAATGCAAATTCTACAATTGGTGAATCAATCAATAACGTACCAAAATCTCTGTAATTAGTACTCCGGCAATTATTTGAGCTACGCTTAATTGTATCGAACAATCAGAAGCTGAAAAGCTCTCTAAAGCTCTGTAAGACTACAAAGATAGGAGAAAATACCAATTTATCTTCAAATGTCGTAGTCCAATTATTCCAATCAATAAGTCCATAATTGGACAATTTCCTGGTACTTAGTTGTTGATTAATAAAATGATAATTTACATCGAGTCTACCTAATCAAAGATAGATTGAAGAAGACGCGAATATACTTGGAATGATTTATGTGTATGGAGACAGATTTATAAGAAGAGGTACAATCAATTATTAATTGATATGTGTGAACAGCGGAAACAAGCATTTCCATCAGGAAGAAAGTTATAGATCATTGATCTGTATGAATAACTGGGTAGGGACCAATTCCAATTAT
The DNA here is from genome assembly GCA_963989225.1 of Dromius quadrimaculatus. Taxonomy (NCBI): domain Eukaryota; kingdom Metazoa; phylum Arthropoda; class Insecta; order Coleoptera; family Carabidae; genus Dromius; species Dromius quadrimaculatus. Next base: position 51,387,618 of record OZ022325.1, on the reverse strand, counting down.
GTGAAGCTAATTGAAGCGGTCGCTTTTGTTATCAATGTGGACAACCGTTTGCATCACTACCAAACATAATGGAATATCAAACATGACTTCTCCAAATGTATTCAGAAGATGCCAATATATTTGTAAAGAATAATAATAACAATGTTTGAAGATTTATTCATCAAACTGCGCAATATTTTGAGCAAATCAATAAATTGATCTGACTATGTATATTTACGAAACTTATCTATCAATTCATAGCAAGCCAATAACTGTCACACAATATCATTGATTATTGAATTCAACTGAATGGAGGGCATCTATCTGGAATACTTAGCTCTGGATGCACAGTTAAACCAGGCCTGAATATGTATTGCATGGAAGCTAGTCAAGTCCAAATTTCACTAGCTCCCAGATAAAGGTGGATCTATATCTTATATAAACATTGGAGATAATTGCATGGCATAGAATTCAGTTATGTGGAAATGAATACTTCTATTTATAACAGACACAGAACACAGAACATAATTGACTGATGTTCAATTTATAATGCCTGTGCTGTACGTTCTGTCTTTCGTGAATTACCGTAAAATTTCGTAGTAGTTTGGTTGACTTTCAACAAACACCGCATGCGCTGCAAGAGCGCTATTGGAGAATACCTACCCTAATGCCTATGTCAACCAAACTGTGACCATGAGTGAGTTCACAATTATCAAGCACAACAAATATCAAACAAAATGACAAAGTGGAAAGAGTAGCACATGATACGCATAAAGCTAGCTCTATTCATTTCGTCAGTGACCACTGGTGAAATTGGAGGATCCGCTATTTTCATGAGTGATAGATGCGTTCTCTTGTTTCATTAATGTTCACTCATGGTCACTGTTTGATGCGACGATGGCATAATACCCAAAATATGACAAATTTTCATAGCGTGAGAATAAATGTATGAAAACATGATATAATGTTTATCGTTTCCAATTTGACAAGAACGGAAGCATGCACAAGTTCTTATTATTTTTGTTGACACTTCTTCTTTTACTTCGTGTTGATTTACATGTCTTGTTTGATGTTATAAAACCCCTAATTGAGATTCTATGTCATCTGTGCTGAATCAAGCTGTGCTAAATTATGTTCTGTGTTCTATGCCAGTTATAAGTCCACCTTGAGTGCTCAAATTCAAATTTCCGTTGCACAGTTCAAGAGTACATTTACAAATCAATGACCTGAAGTGATAGTGGCTGAAGTTACAACTACTAGTGAATATTTAAGTAACTGTCAGTAGATGACTAAATATTGGTTCATATCTGGAATCTAAAGAAAAATCTATCCATGGAAACTACCTGAAAACATGTCTACATATGACCCAGCGAACCTTCTCAACTCATAGCAAATCAAGAATTCATTTTGTTAGGATATTATCAATCATTAGGATAGGAAATGGGATAGCAGATTGAATGAAACGAGCTTCCAATTCTTGGGTCGCAAGTATTAATAAATTATAATTCGTGAAAATATTTTTTCTTATTCATCGTCTCAATATTAAGCAAATATGCAATATTGATTGATTTTCAGACAATTATCAAAGGATGAATTTAACAACGCATAACTCAATATAATGCTTGCATTGAAATTCAATTGAACACTACAATAGAACAATATTCATCTATAATTGATGTACAGGGTCCGCCGGTCTCAGAGTATGGATCTCATGTATTCTGAAAATAAAATATAACATAAGCAATCTACTTGCTTAGTGAGGAGAATCACACCTACATACAAGGTTATAAACCCAATACCCTCAACACAAGATCACACCAGTACTACATACGGTAGTACTCATCAGAACATTCGCATACTCTGAAACCACCCACAGTGGCATCTGTCACAGTACCTAGAAACAGTGCTCAACACCTTTCGAACCATATGCCTCACATCCCTCAGCTCTTCAAGATACACTAAAACACTATAGAACTCCACTCTCCTAAGAAATATCGAACAATATTTTCGAAAGAGAGAATATTCTCTCTCTACCCTGTATATTCATATCTAATGTAGTTACAAATATTTGGAAAAATTAAAGTAATTTATGCACTCTTAAAAACAACCATAGCCATGCGACTGACTACGAGTAGCTCCAACAATATGCAATACTACTCCGCATAAATGAATTTAAAGTTTGCATTAAAGATGTAACATTTACTGGAAAGAAAGATTTCCTGGTCATTCCATGCAACCAGAAATAATCAATAAAATGAGACATCTGGAAAGTGAATTGAAGTGATCTAAAACTATTATGATCTAATAACTCTTGATTTGTTCTAAGGGTCTTATGAAACCTATACAAATGTCGTTGCTGACTACATTTCTTACAAATTTTCACATTACATTCCATACAATTACAAATTTTCAAGCACACACACATATTTGTGCCTCTGGCGGAACTTGAATCCACGACATAAGAGTGTACTGCAATTGAAGACCGTTGCTCTAATACATTGAGCCTATAATGCCGGCACCAAATTGCAATACAAATAATACAAGTATGTATTGTTGAATGAATAATTTTCTGTCTGAACGTTCAAAGCTTGAAACTTTGAGACGCGCAGACGCACAGACTGTCAAAATATCTTTTCGCGCATACATTTGTCGAAAAAGAGAAAAAGGAATGCAAAACTTTTGATAAATTAGTCAGAAGCTGACAGCGATAAGAATGCGCACTTTGATACATAAGTTATTGAAGCGTTTTGGTTTCTGATATTAGAATATAATAATGTACCTACGTTCATGCAGTTAGAGATGAATTTAAGTATACTAGTATCAAGTAATTAAATGATATATTTCCATTTAAGGTACTGCCTGCAAAAATTGAAGGCAAGAAATTCAACAGTACAAAACAGTCATAAAATATTCAAGTGCTGAGAAAGGAAAATAAACAGGATTTATACAGTTAACGGCGTAACTAAGTATCCAAATGGGAGCTCAAAAAGTTCTTCGTTTATCTTTTCTGTGTATAAAATTTTGCGTCATGCCTTACCCTACCCTTACTTATGAGGCTGTTATCTTTCTTACTTTCTGCACCATAAGCAATAAAAGTTGAAATTGTACCATTTGGTGTCTTAATTTATTGATGGACTCCAAGACACTCAACTAACAAATCTTTCAATTCTCGGTTTGCAGGACTTTAACTTATTCATATAGTTCGAGATATTGTTTCCTTATCGGAATCAACTGAATCGCTAAATTTATAGTAATTTCTTAACATCTATCATTCAGACTATTGACACATTCATTCCTCGTTGACATCTTTAAAGCAATAAGAATAAAAAACGCGTGTAAAACGTATCTTTCATCTTAATTAATAATATATGCATCAAATTTTGATTTTAACGTTAGTATTTGTATCAATCTCAATTCATAAATAATAATTGTTACTACGGCAATATAGTGCTTATGAAATCTTTATGATAAAGCAAATAATTCAATCAATAAAATACTTTTCATAGAATCCTACACTAATTTTTTATATACTTATGACTTGAGTTATAGTACTGTATGGTGTTGAATGCTTAGAAATAAATATTATAATTATTATTATTATAATTACTTTTATTATTATTATAATATTTGATGAGAAATTTGATCAGAGATAGGAGCTCAATTGCAATTATTGCTTATAGCACCTCAGTATTAGACATGCAATGTCTCTTTGCCTAGACTGTGCAAATTATTATGTACTCATTCAATTCTGATGATCTAGCACAAACATGGGTCGTTGTGTATGTATAGATACAAGTTTGTTGGTCGTGTGAAAGGAACAGATTCAACCACAATTGAACTCACGTACACGGAAATTCGGACACATACAGATTACAGGTTGAATGATCACGACGTTGATTAATATTGTATAAGGGTGCCTGTGCTTGGTGATAGAATAAGATGCTGACAAAGATAGATAATACCTAGTGCTAAATCTCAGAGATAGCATGGCGTACGCTCTGGATAATAAAGTAATGAGTTTCATCGCCACATTTGACAAATTTAGATGTGATGATGATACCTGTAATAATAAAAACGTAATCATATTGATAAAAATAATCATAATATTCATAGCTTCGTTAATACGGAAGCACTGATTTAGAGAATATATTACAATATGGTTCATTAATAGATTATGGCTAAACTGGGTGAGGCATTTAATGTTGTCAGTTGACATGTTGTCGACACAATTTTTGGATAACGTTTATATGAAGAAACTGGATTCAAAGAGTGAATAACTTGTTCGTAATGTCTGTTTTACACGATACAATTTATTGACCAATAAATTGATCAATTTTTCTCTCAAATTTTGAGCAATTTATTGTCGAGCTCAAAAATATTATGTACAATATTACACCATCCAAGTTTCCATCCAGAAAAATCAGAACTATCAACTTATAATTTTTGACGTAACTTCATAAAGTGAGGTTAGAGAGAAAGTGTGATAGTAGAGATGACAACAGAGGCACAAAAAATTAATATACTGCAGGCAACTGTATATAAAATTATATTAATACTTTGTCAACACAAAGATTATGTTTGTCTTTCTTAAGGTTGAGTCAAGTATGAAACGTGTGTTTAATTTGACGCAAAATAAGTGATACCCAGAGCAATGTGTTTCAGTAATTCATAATGTAGCTTCACATTTTAAGAGAGTACAATGAAATTATATGAATCGAAGAAATTATCCATATCATCATTATCAAGAATTGATTTCATGTAATTGTTGTTGTCTGTCAGTATGTAGTTGTATTTTTTTTAATAGTGGTCTAGATGTATTTCATAAATTTCGTAGAATACCGATAGTTGATCTGAAACTTCGTCTGTCTTCAAGTATATTATGACGAAAGCAGATGCTTATTGTTGAGATATATTAGAGATTCTTGTAACGTTCCAATTCTGTACTTTGTTCTTATCCATTTCTTCCGCTTCAATTTAAATGCATAAATAAATGTTATTCCAAATAAATTTTATATTTCATTCCCATAGCAAGCTCTGTTCAACTTGACTCAGATTGTACAACCGAATCTTAATGTCGGATGAAGTCAAAAATCGCAACCAATTTCCAGCTCATGAAATCTCCTTTAATGGTGATAGTATATGCTCGCCGCGGCTGCGTGAAGTAGGCAGGTCAACATTGAGCAGAAATGTAAATAATTTCATATAAGTTAGTGCTTTGTAAGTGCTCTTCACTGCTTCCAAAATTTTTGAAAAAAACTAAATAGTCTTTGAGAAAATTCACAAATGAAAACTACCTGCTCACTTCACGCCAGCAGACCATACATAGATTTTTGACAAAAATACAAATATAATTTGTTAGTGCTTTGTTAGTGCTTTTTTCTGCTTCTTATTGTTTTTAAATTCGTGTACTCTAACTGGCATTAAAGAATGTTTTGACTTGGCCTGCTAACTTCACATCAGCAGGTCACAAACGCGCTTTTCAAGAGAAAATTATCATTGTTTGTTAGTGCCTCGTTAGTGCTCTTTGCTGCTGATAATAGTTCTAATACTTAGCTATGCAAGTTAGCAATAGAAAAATATTTTACTTGGCCTGCCAACTTCACGCTACCCAGTCAAGAAAATATTCAAATTTAAAAATATAAATCATATAGTTCGTTAATACTTCGTTAGTGCCGTTTACTGCTGTATATAGCTTTTTAATTAGAATAAGCATTTTGCAGGAATAAAAAAAAAATTACCTCTTATACTGACTTGATGCGGACTGGTTCAAGATCGGTTGTTTGACTTACATAATCAATGTGAAATCCAAATCCAAATCAAAATTCTAAATTCAAGTGCCATCTACATTGTATTATGAACACTAACACTATTTTCATCTATGAGTATATGAATGCGTTATATTGTGTCCTATAAATAGATGACAACATATAGATATACAGATTAATTATTATCTAACTTTGAATAATATGATGTTGAATTTTTTCAGCAGTGGATTTGTTGATACTTCAATCTGATAAAATTAAATTGATATGTTTTGGATTATATGGTGCACAATTTTATCGTTTCTGTATTCTACAGATTTGAATTTTCTAGATTTGAATAATATGGTTTGGCATTCAGTGAGACATAGATATATTATTGAATATTATGGATTCGAGTTTGCTCATATCTTATAGAGCTGCCTAGAAAAAGGTTCTACTTCTTAGGTTTCAATGGCCACCCTTGTACCTATAGCCAAAAAATCAGAGCTTCAAAGATCTACTAGTATTAATTGTAGTTTTTGAAGTCTTAGGCCACTAAAGGACAAGCTACGTCTGATCAAATGAGAAATTTTATTTTATTTTATTTTGAATAAGAATAAGCATATCGCTATTCTTTGAGTAATAAATTATTTACAATTGAATATAGAATTCTGAATAAGAAATTTTTCAACAATGTTTGAGAATTTGATTGATATTTCATATGGATTTCACATTGATTATGTAAGTCAAACAACCGATCTTGAACCAGTCCGTATCAAGTCAGTATAAGAGGTAATTTTCATTTTATTCCTGCAAAATGAGTAGTCTAATTAAAAAGCTATATACAGCAGTAAACGGCACTAACGAAGTATTAACGAACTATATGATTTATATTTTTAAATTTGAATATTTTCTTGACTGGGTAGCGTGAAGTTGGCAGGCCAAGTAAAATATTTTTTTATTGCTAACTTGCATAGCTAAATATTAGAACTATTAACAGCAGCAAAGAGCACTAATAAGGCACTAACGAACAATGATAAGTTTTTCTTGAAAAGCGCGTTTGTGACCTGCTGGTGTGAAGTTAGCAGGCCAAGTCAAAACATTCTCTAATGCCAGTTGGAGTACACGAATTGAAAAACAATAGGAAGCAGAAAAGAGCACTAACAAAGCATTAACAAATTATATTTGTATTTTTGTCAAAAATCTATGTATGGCCTGCTGGCGTGAAGTGAGCAGGTAATTTTCATTTGTGAATTTTCTCAAAGATTATTTAGTTTTTCTTAAAAATCTTGGAAGCAGTAAAGAGCACTAACGAAACACTAACGTATATGAAATTATCAACATTTCTGCTCAATGTTGGCCTGCCTACTTCACGCAGCCGCTCGCCGCGATTCACCTCAAGTCTGGGAAACTACACCCTCAAAATCGTAGCAAGTTACCAAAACTAACAGCTTCTGAATCGTCGAAATGATTCTACACGGTAACAGAATATTATTCTAACACGACGTGTAGAATTTCACCAATCCCAACATAATTTTTGGCTATGGAATACGCAAATTCCAAAACAGTGTTGAAGTAATATGTTTCTTGATGTGCAACTAGCTTCGCATAGCACGTGTTACTATTTATTTGAACAAAACGTGTGTGCACTCGTATGATTTTTACTAATTTTGGAGATAGATTCAAAAACAATCTATGAGCATGCGCACTGTCTTCAAAAACATCTCTTTATAAACATGTCCTTGGTGTTTTTCCCAAATATTCTTGCGAATCTCAATAAATATTGGATAATTATATTTTGTTAAAAGTTTGTGCCAAGGAATAGAACAAAGTATTTATTGTTCTGATTTCTCTACGTTAAGCATTTCTGGCTAGAAGTTGAACAGCTATTGATTTTTTTTTATTTTTCCGGTTTGATCGTATTTCTGAACAACAATCATAAACTAGTTTCGCTTAGTCCCCCCCATTTGATGCTACACGCACGATGATCATCAATGATGTCAATTTTTCTGCTCTTGCATCCACAATCTCCAATTTCTTGCAGTGCTGGAGGAGAACATTTTTTTGCCATTCTTCGAATATATCATCATGATTTTCTTCTGTCATCTGTCTTTCCACGATAAGATACTTTAACATCAACCGATATTCAATTCTTTATCTCAAAAACTTTTGTCATTTTTCTTTTTCTAATTTGAGGTGGTCTTGGTCAACAATACATCAATATTCCTCTATACGTAATATAAGGTTCGTGAATAAGACACTTAGATAAAATACATAGGACGAGTTTTCAGTAATTTATCATGTGACATATTTTATGAGAATATGTTCGATCACAAGTTTTATGATCAAAGTATCTGAAGAACTCATTGAGCAAGTCATACATCATACTTTTATCATTAATGTGACTTATTCAATATATTGTTCATGATCTTTTTGAATGACAGTAGTACGGAAGTGGAGATAGTTGATGACGTACAAATTCTATATAGGTGAGCCTTTATGTTTAATCGCTCAAAATTAGCTAGATTTAGTGATACTCAATAGACGAATAGACTCCTGCATTCACAGCTTTTGAAATTTGTTTGATTGCTAGTAGGATTATCAGCAATTTCTGTTAAGAATAAATTGCGAAGACTTCTGCAGAGAGAGCTGCATCTTGGGAATATTTCGTTCTCTGTATACGTGTGTATCTCATTCATACAAAAAGTTTTTATTCATCATATCCGATTATTCAGCATACTCCATTATGGTATTCATCAAATTCTCTATTCTGAGACTAGCAGCAATCTAATCTTGTTATAAAATATTGGTATTTTGAAGTAAATATTTCATTGATAGTAAACAATTTCGCTAAGCTTCTCAGTATGATGCAGTCGAAAATGAAAATCACTTTGCAAAATACCTGTTTACCTGGAAGGCAATAGCTAGCCGTATAGTCTCTCTAATGAAGTAGTTTTTCACTGTGGGTAAGACACGATGGAATTGATAAATGAAACGTTCTGGGTAAGGGTCATAGAGTTATGAATTGCAATTTCAGTTTCAAGCTTCCTCCAGAAGATAATCCAATATCAAAATTTATTCTAGGAATTCAGTTTATGCTAGTTTGCTCTCATTAATAATTTCAAATTCAAATTTCAACAACTTTCATGAGAATTCATTGATGTTGAATCCCACGAAACTATTCATCAGGCCCCTAGTAATAAATGTTTCATTGCTTTCCAGAATTGAGTGCAAATATCAAGGCTGAACTCCGCAGAGCGAACAGAGCTGACAGTGTCTGAAAAATATCATCAAAAATAGTATCATTTCGAGCTCCACTCAAATTGAGTTAGCTCGGTGTATTTTGTGGACTTGCTCATAGCACATAAAACAAAGTGCTTGTATCTGCATCAAATTATTGGAGTGAACTCTAAGCATGGCTGTAGAACAATGATTAAAGTGACTGTCGTAGTAAAGATACTTTGTGGATTAGCTGCATACAACGTTTTGTCCCATATTTACAGTATTGCAAAACGTTGTTACTTCAGTATGAGCTTGACATGTTTATGAATTTGAATCATTTGTCTAGTTGTTTCGTCTCCAAAAACAATTTATTTTGTTTCCAGACAAAAAAAAAATCGAGAGGCACAAATAGAAACTTCAAGGAAAACGAGTAATTGGTTAACAGATACAAATTTGTAATAATTAATTATCTCTCACCATATTTTGGAATCTGCACATTCCAAAACTAAAAACTTAGTTGGAACAAGTGACATTTTAACATATCGCTTGGAATTATTCCCTGTATCGTTCAGAATCATACCATCAGCCATTATTGTTGACAAATCAGAAGCTGTTAGGCTGGTTAGTATGATTACGTGTTAAAAATTCAAATATTTATCTCTGGCTTTGCGTTTGATGTCTCAAAACTCTTGAAGTTTTGATGGATTTCCAAAGTCTTGTTAGAGCAAGTATAGTCCATGTTTGAAATGGCCTATGTCACACTCTTGAACTTTTTGCCTGTTTGGAATATAGGTCAAATTTCAATACTTGCTGTAGAATATATTAATCTGACTGACTTTATGATTCTCACGAATATACAAAGTGAGACTATATGTTCTTGAGAAACCAATGGAATTGATGGGAATTGGTTTTCTAATTTGATTATTGAGCTATTCCAGAAGAAAAAAAATTTTCTTAATGCAATAATAAGTCTGTATCGCACTACGCTTGTTTCAAAACTGAAATACTTGTTTGTTTCCACTGATGGGTTCCAAGCAAGCTGCGCTGCTGAACGTTGTGGCTGGTGCTTTGCGGAGTTGGCCTTACATACTGTTGGATTTGCAGATGCTGCTAAAACGCGCAAACCGCTTAATATAACAGTTCCACGCTTTCGTTTCTTGACTGTGTTGTAAAAGTGGCCCAAAGTTGTCATATTGTTACAGATACAAGGTGAGTATATGGTAACAACAAATTCGAACGCGTGCGATTTTAGAACGTCTATTCACGTACGATGTCGTGTCTGACTTATTGGTCTACGTCCGACTAGCAAGAACCAAACGAGCAGTTTCGTGGAAAGGATCAAAATTTGCTGAATTATTATTTGTTAGTCGACAATATTAGTGCTCGAAGATTTCAATCCAAACAAAAAAAATATTTGGTGAATTATTTATATATAAATAGAGATAAAAATTCAGAGTATATGAAACTTTCGGAGAAATCAAAGGAATAACCTGAGGAATTATTCGAGTGTTTATATATATACTACACAAAATCCATACTGAACTGGTACAACAATAGTTATTTACTTAATTAGCTATGAAAAGTGCCATATTGTTTGACGAAACGTAATATTAGCCAAAACGAGCGAAGCAAGTTTAGCAAATTACGTGAGTTAAACAATATGGCTTTTCATAACGTATTCTGTACAAAATTTTATCTTATTCCGTCAGAATAATTTGAACTAAGTATATTTTTCAATGGGAACATCACCAAATTCAGATGACTGTGATTCATGACCATCTATTGTTACTACAGAAACAAGAGTGCACTGAAATAAACAAATATCGAATTTTCACAAAACGTCAAAATGAATTTTTTAAATGTGCTCAAGCAGTAATATCCTGAGTGATATAGTACTCTTTGATATTAAAGACTCTGCTAATGCTGCATACTGTGAATAATAAATCTTTCTTTTAATTGTACGCAGATAAGTATAATTGATTAGCTCTGAAACATGGCCAGTTACGTAAAGTTATTACGTAACTACTTTATGCTACTTTACGCAACTGTTGCATTGCAGTTATGAAAAATGGGACGTTGCATAACGTCAGGAATTGATGTAAAGTTTGACTTTTCAAAACGGAATTAGATAAATCATTTTTTCAATATCCACTTTTTGATTTGAATTGCCCAGGTAGGCTCGCACGACAACACAAGAAAAATCCAACCAGTTTGTTCAGGTCGTATAATCGTGCAATAGCATACAAGCGCGTCAGAAGAAATTGTTTGCAGTGTAACCATACGTGTTTATATCAACAGGTTTGTTTCTACCGGCGACGTCATACGCGCAAGTACGTCTGAAAAATCGCACGCGCTCGCATTCAACGTAACCACACACTAACTCAGAGATAGTTACATAAGGTCTAGGTTTCTAGAGTTTTGAAATAGATTTCTGGATTTATTTAGCAAAAAAGGATAGTGGGAAGATTTTGTACTTAATTGTAATAGTGGGAACAGAAGAAGAATCAATTATAACTGTCTCACTCAACAACTGATGTGGAATGATTCAAAAAACTTATTTTATATGTGAAAAACATTCTGCAGAAAAATATATCATTAAATTATCATCTGGAGATGTGAGATTAGGTAGAAATTATTGTTGAAATGATAGTAGCAGAGTTAGAGGCACTTCTGAAACCTCAAATGTTATATTATGAGTGTTTCGAACTATTGAATCTAAATTTTTCAGTAAAAAACTAAGTTTAAACAAAAATTGGCATTTATAAAGAATATGAGGAAATATTTGCATTATGTTTTGCGGTCTGTAGAGATAAAATAATTGTTCAGGAATTTACAGCACAGTGCAGTATGAAATTGTTCGATCATGTGACAAATATATTATTACAGATAAAATTGTATATAGTGCAGAGCTGGACAAATAACCGACAAAAAGTAATTGATTACAAATACATATTACTCTGACAAAAATAATTTGAGATACTCTAAAAATAAATACTACCAAAAGAATAGAATGAATTACTGAATACTTTTGTAATTTCAATAAGTAATTCTGAATAATTTTTCAAATACTTATTAAATTGAGAAGAAAATATATCTCCGTTCATACATGAATATAATGCAGATAAATTATGATTATAACAAAGTTAAGAACCATCATTTGAATTATATTCCTATTTTCTTCAAAAACTACCAATTTCTCCGATAATGCATGTCCACTGAAATATAATTTGGAGGCAGGGAGTAGTAATATGACGCATTTGTTGCCCTTTGCCCACATCTAGATTGTTTACAAACACGTAAGCGTACGCATATCTACCTATTTGCTGAAACTGCTGGAAGTTATTCACGTATCCATAGCTTCAAATATTTTTTAATAATTCAAGATACTTTATGTGAGTTAAATTACTGTAAGTTAATAAATTATCAAGAAACAACTCGTATTGCAAATACTTTTTGAAATTCAAGAAGTAATCGGTTACATATACTATTTTTCACGAAGTAATACAATTACAAATACTTTTTGGGAGAATGTAATTTGATTAGTAGTTAAATTCTGAAGTATTTAATTACTGCCCAGCTCTGATAAAGTGATACATATGAGTTTCACGTTTCTCTCCGTATACTATGTCTGAATTATTATGTACTCTTAGTTATTGTAATTCACAAAATGTTGCACCTATATCCAATTATTATATTAATTATATTATTCATGTGACCATCAACTATTGCTACTCTATGGACTTGAGAACTAAATGTAATAATTGAATATATTTCTCTGAGGATGGGTTCATACCAAAACATGAGTAGCATTAGAATAATTGTTTTAACGATTCTTTCTGTGCTATTTCCAACAAATTGAGATCTGAAAACGGTTTGGAATACTGATATTCTTACTGAAAGAATGGAATTGTGTAATAAAACTCTTATTGAATAGTTAGGAAAACCAATTTCTTGCACCGAAAATGTTGTAAAAAGCTGCCATTTATTTTCGTAGATGGATGTATACAATATTTTTATTATGTTTTTCGTCGCATATTCAATGAACAAATTCACAAGTTGCAGCATTCTATAAAAATTTCAAGACTTACTATCACATAGAACACAAGTTATGAATTCTTGGAGAATGACGGTTCTTTGCAATTTATTTATAAATTACAGAACCGATCAGGACTCAAAAAAACTCATTTGATTTGTCTTTTTGTTGCGCAATTCTGGTATCAAAACATTTTTCTCCATTAGATGCATAGTTTTTTTTGTAAAACGCAGACAACCATTTTTAGCAGTTTTCGACAATTTTTCTGACAGCCTGTTTGACAACGTAGCTGCATACAAATGAAATATACTATTTGTCACGTTATAATCAATAGGATAAAAAAGAATAATTTGAGCCTATCTTTGCACTAGTTCTATCCGACTATTTGTGTCTCGGATTTATTAGTGCATTCTAGTTTTGATCAAATTGGTTTAATTATAGTGTCTAGACCCGTGAAATGACTTTCATACTCTTGAAAGTCTAAAGATTATGATATATGTAGCTACAAATAATAGTTGAAGGAGAACATGTCAAAACATGCAGAAACCTACGCAGTTCAGAATTCACCCTAGCAGAATTAGAGACTGTTGCATCTTTCTGCAATAAAAGTACATATAATCCGTGCTTATACTCTGATAAACGTCGATTGTTCGTTCGAGGAGCTATCACCAAAAATCTTCTTTGAATTAGAATACCGTAGAATATTTAGATGAGACTCTTAAATGCTGGCTAAACTTTTGTGATATATATGCTTAATTTCTGTTCTCAATCTATTATCACGCATGCATCTGAAATCCCTAAAATTGAACTTATGACCTGATTGTTGCTTGTCACTTGTATGTAGAAGCGATTAAATCAAGTACGTGACTCGTAACAGCTGAATAGCAGGTAAAATGGCGGATCCAAGAAGATCTTAATTGAAATATTCTACCGGGATAGGAACTAGAATCACACGGTGATTATACAGACACGTGTTTCAATGTTCTCTGGAATTTGTCAGCCTATAGGAGAGTGACAATTTGAAGAAGAGAAGAATGGAATTAATTTATTGATCTTTTTGCTGACAAGTTCCTCTTGAACCTACTTGAATCAAGGAGCTACTTAGCATCAACACGAGGAGATTTTGTTCTTCAAGTATATGATATTACTATCATTAGCAAAGAAAAGAAAATCACCGCATTATACACAGCATTTGACGAAAATCTTAGTTCCAACGAGAATTCCGGAAAAAGAAGTGTTGGAACTTTTTTGTACGTAGTTGTTAGAGTCTGGATAACAAATTGCGTCATGGACGAACAAAACGTGTCCATTGCATCAATACCATCTCACACATATTCTTAGGTGTTAAGTATCGTATTAGACTTGAAGTATATCAAAATAGTAACTTTTCTACGGCCATGCGTAAAGTTGGTTTTTTACACATCACAAATGATGCTTGAAGTGCTTGCTTCTCCATCCCACCAAAATCACTGACTTTCCGTGAGCCTGACTTACTCCAAATCAAAATGAGACCAGACAAAGACAACTAGTACTGTTTCACTTTAAGACTGGTCTAAAGTCTAGTTATACACTTCGCATGAGGGTTGCAAATTTTTCGCATGAATACAAAATGGTTAGACGTAGGATTTTGAAATTTAATAACTTGAATTGCTGTAGCGTCTAAATGTATCTATTGGCTGGGCCAGAAGTGCACATTATGTGACAGCCTTTTCGAATTTTTTGCATAAATTCAGAAGAAATCTGCCGTAGAATATTGATATTTTATATTACGCATTTCTATAACATCTTGCTGAACACTCCGCATTATGATTGCGATCAGCTGAACCGGTAGTGCAATTTACTGAGCAGTTCTCCGAATTTTTCGCATCATAAATCCAGAACAATCATCCATAGAATCATGAAATTTAGTATTCAAAGCAACTGTAGCATCCAAATGATAGCACGATATTCTCATAGCAATCTACTGAGCTGGAAGTGAGCTTTATTTGAGAATCTTTTCTAATTTTTCGCAAAAATTTTCAAAACTACTAGGCGTAGAGTAATAAAATTTAGTATTCATAGTGCTTCATCAAGACAAGGGAAGTCCCCTTTCTTCATTGTTTCATCCAATCTGAACTGTTTAGCGTTAGTGTCTACCCTTTATCCCTCCTGTCAGTAATGTTACGAATCGATTCTAGCAACGTTTTCCAAGATTGCCACCAATAGAAATAAATGAAAAGCCTGTCATTCTCATGTTTTAATCAGTATTTGCAATTATCATTGTTATGTGATATTGCAATGTTGCTAAGAATAACCAACTTTCCTAGAGCATTGAGAATTCTACCAATACATTTCTCTTCTACATAAACGATTTAATCACCGGAAACTGACGACTTATGCTTCCGATATGTATCAAATATTTATTTTGAAAATCATAGTCATCGATAATTTTTACTCCCCCGAATCGGTTTAAATTTGTAAATGAGCTTTTTCAACTACAAGATTTAGAAAAAGACTCTTCATTTTCAAAAATACCTATATTGTAAGCCGCCATCTGTCACCATAACAATAACAGCTGTCATGTAGACAATCACAACCGTCACTTCGACAATGACAGCTGTCACTTTGAAAATGACGCTGTCACTTTGAAAATGACGCTGTCACTTTTACAATGACACTGGCACTTTGAACTGTCAATGTGACAATGACAAATGTCACTTTGAAAGTTGGTACGATACTCCTTAAGTCATGGACAGTGATAAAACTGGCCATGAAATTTATTGTCGAGAAAAAACTGTGATGACCACAGCAGATTCAAATATTTCAATAATAGAATGATAAATATGCAGATTTGAATAATTAATTGTCAAGATATCAAGATTTCTTGACAAGAAGTCTTGATTCTTGATAGTATGTTCTTGTCTTGTCTTGAAAAATAGAAAACACTTCTTGTCTTGGTCTTGTCTTGATTTCAAGACAAGATCAAGACTATTTCTTGATTCTTGTGAAACACCAAGTATTCAAGACTACCACAACGTTTTATTGAACTTTAACATCTGAGTGATAATCTTAAATTTTGGCTGCAAGTCATGTGTCCACATCAGATTTTTCTATATAATAACACCCTCAGTATCTATACTGTGGCAGTGCCTCAGTCTCCTAATCCCTATTATCAATTGGACTCCATAGTCTATTCTAGTGTTTCACAAAAATCAAGAAATAATCTTGATCTTGTCTTGATCTTGTCTTGAAATCAAGACAAGACCAAGACAAGAAGCATTTTTCTATTTCCCAAGACAAGACAAGAAAGTATTATCAAGAATCAGGACTTCTTGTCAAGAAATCTTGATAATTAATTTTTCAAATCTGCATATTTATTAATCTATTATTGAAATATTAAAATCTGCTGTGGCCATTACTGTTTTTCCCCGGCAATAAATTCCATGGCCAGTTTCATCACTGTTTAATGAATTTAGGAATGTCATACCAACATTTAAAGTGACATTTGTCATTGTCTAACTGACAGTTCAAAGTGGCAGCGTCAATGTTAAAGTGACAGCGTCATTGTCAAAGTGACAGTGCCATTTTCGAAGTGACAGCTGTCATTATCCAAATGACAGCCGTCATTGTTATCGTGACAGATGGCGGCTATATGTTAGTCCTTACAATATAAGAATTTTTGGAAATGGCGAGTCTTTCTCTAGATTTTCTGGTTGAAAAAACTCATTTATAAATTTAAACTTAGCTTTTTCATTAAAAAACTCAAATATTATGAAATTTTAGGTAAAAACTCGTTCGGATTCTCTAATTATCATACTTTTAGATAGACGGACCGACCGATTTCATTCAAACTTATGTTTTTTGGATTCAATAGGGTCTTAAATATGGAAATTCATCAGAGTCTTGAACTATCAAAAAATCACAATTCTAATACTTTCCCTATCACATATAAGTCGGGGAAGTAAAAAGTATCTGTGACTATGATTAAAACAAATATTTGATACATATCGAAAACATAAGTCGTCAATTTTCGGTGGTTAAATCGTTCATGCTCATGTAGAAAAGAAATGTATAGGTAGATTCCCCAATACTCTAAGAAAGTTGCTAACTCTTAGCAACATTGCCATATCATATGACAAATAATAATTGCAAATACTGATTAGAACATGAAAATAACAGATTTTTCATTTATTTCTATTGGTGGCAATCTTGGAAAACGTTGCTAGAATCGATTCATAACATAACTGACAGGGAGGATAAAGAGTAGACACTAATGCTAAACTGAGTGTTCGGATTGGATAAAGCAATAAAGGAAGGGAAATCCCCATATATGTTAAGATCAAGAAATATCAAGAATTCTTGAAACAAGACAAGAAATGCGTCGTCAAGAAATGGGCAAGACAAGAAGTTTTTATTTTATTGTCTTGAAAATCCACACCTTATACAGGATGTGAAAAGTGTTATTCGAAATATAAATGCACACTCATATTGAAGAATATGTGAGCTTTCTATTTGAAAGTGATCAAAAACAGAAAAGATTACTCAGGTTAGTGCACAGTATGCAGGAAATGCAAGTTGGAAACAGACGGCAGATACATAGTATGTTCATTGCTAGATTGCTCCGATAAAAAATTGTCAATCGGCCATTATACCGTGACATTGGTAAAACAGAAAAATGCAGGAGAAATTAAAATATAGAATGTTCCATGGAAATATTCAAATATTCGAGTTATTTTCGAGAGTCTTCAAGTACTCTCCAGGAGGAAAACACGAGACGGCTAGCAACTCCAAATGCTATGCAAAATGCAAAATTTCATACTTGAGTTCATTATTCCCTCATTTCTGGACTATAATAATTTAAATTTTTTACACTTGTTCAATTCTTCTGAAATAGATGCAACACTAGCCAATAAAATCACGAAATGTAAATCCCACTTGATTCTCTAGTCCACCCCTGACAAAATTGCTTCTTTGTGGCTTGAAGATTTGCATTTTCAGCTGAAGGTAAGCCATCCTGGATGTCAAAGGTATGCAGATGCGCAATCTACGTTAGACGAAGCGATGTTCAATTGCCAAATGGTTTAACCTATTCAAACCTTTAGCTCAAAGGACAACTTGATGAGATCAACGTAAGCTTTGAACGTATGATATCTTGTGAGACGTACACAAAATAATTGTTATCAAATTTGAGTCTTTCAGGATGAAATTAAAAAGAGTTGGTCTGGAAAATCCAAAGAAGCATTCACTTGGATATTTTGAAGTGACTTTTGAGGAAATTGAGATAAGTGGTAGAGACTAAAATTGTCTTGTTTCGTCACATGAGCTCATTTTTCTCCAATCATAATGCCAATGAGGGACAGAATAATAATGATTCATCAATAAATAAACTCAAAGCACATTTTATTCCTCTGTTCATTATCTAAAATTTTAATTTATTCTTTTCTCGATTCTTTTCGGTATCCTATAGATTATGTTCTATGGGGATAGGCACAAACAGTGTGTAATTTTATTTTCGAATAGAATAGTATGAAAAATATATACAATTTGCTTGGTAGTATCATATTTGATGTGATAAAATATCAATATAAATTAAGTAGTTGCTGATGATACTGGAAACTCCAATCTCATCCCGATAAAAAAACTGTGATAATCATATTTTTATATCGATGAATAGTATTTTGTGTGAGCATTCCCAATATTTTTTATTTATCGCTTTTGCCCACAGCTTGCATGGCAAAAACAATACAAAGGATATAATAAACGAGAGGATGTTTTTCAAGTCGGAGAAAATGAATTGACTTGTAATACTCTTATAAAAATATCAATTCATTGGCTCACAAATCCAGCAAACGTGAAATTATTGTAAGCATTCACAAAACATTTTTTTTTATGAACTACGACATCGACGTACTTTAACAAAAAAAAAAAATTGGATCAGAATTATACAGCCTGCAAGTTTACTATACCGTCGACCAGTCTCGAGTCGAGTTTCAACCATATAAATATAGGTAATCAAAAGTTGGGTTAAGTAATGAGCTTTTCATGAAACTTTTTAAAAAGAGAAGAGAATCTCCCAATTATTGATTCTATTTCCAATTATATTCTTCGCCCATTTATTATAGTTCAATCATGTTCTTGAAAATCATATTCATACCCGTCCTTGATTCTGTTCGCTTGAGAATCGCAATTATTCACTTGCTCTGATAGATTCTCATTCTGTCGATAGTTCATCCATCAAAATACAGCTTCATCAATTTTTATTACGATTTGCTAGATATTTTAGTTCTTATAGACAATTCCCTACAAAAAATTCTCTATAATCGTGGAATATAGAATGATATGTTACCTGTTGAATTCATATATTTCTTGAAACATTATTACATGCTCCATGGAGCAGTGAATGAACTCGTAGACTGTTCACTGGATTTAGGTCTGAGCCGGATGATCTTCCAATTTAGTCACACGACTGAAACTATTCGTGTACGTGGCTTGATATTCGATTTTGCTGATATAATTTCTAGTGACTTTTAGAATAATTTTTTGATTAGTTATATCTCCAGGTTCAGTTGACCACTAGATGATCATTCGCACTGATTAACCGATGTAGACCTGACACTTAGAGAAAAAAAAAACTGAGTAACATACAAAATCATTTACAACAAACAATAAAACAACTTGAGAAGTGGAGCAAAAAGTCAGGACTAAGACTTTCCGAGGAAAAAACTAGTGCAATACATTTCACAAAACTGAGAAAGATGAATTACGACCCACCACTGAATATAAACAATAAACAAATACAATATAAAAACACAGTTATATTTCTAGGCGTCACTTTTGACAAAAAATTAACCTGGAGACATCATATTCAACAATTGAAAACAGAATGTGCTAAAAGACTGAATATTCTGAAAACACTAGCCCATCAAAAATGGGGTGCCCATAGTCATATTCTTATGAATTTGTACAAATCCCTGATAAGAGCAAAAATGGATTATGGAAGTATCATCTACAGCACTGCAAAAACTAAATGGACTAGCATACTTAACACAATACAAAATAGTGCAATACGATCCACAGGAGCATTTCGGACTAGCCCAACTGACAGCTTACACATAGAAGCAGGTATAGAGCCCCTCCAATACAGACAAAGCTACCAAACTCTAGCCTACATAACCAACCTTGCACAATTTCCTGAAAATCCCACATACAGCAGCATTTTCCAAGCAACACCACACCCAGAAAAACTAAAAAGTACAACATCATTGCAACAAAAAATAAACGCTATACTAAACAAGCTCAACATCTCTCTACTAACCATTACACATTACAATTGCACAATACCAACCTGGAAACAACCCACACCACTAGTCAATCTATCCCTGTCCCAACTGCACAAAAACGATACACCCCCCGAACTCTATAGAAGTCGATTCAACGAAATTAAGGACTTATATAAAAACTTCAAAGCCATATATACCGATGGATCAAAAAAAGAGGAGAACGTAGAAGCTGCAATAATTCAGGGCGAAACCAAAATCACATTCAGACTTTCAAAATATACAACAATATATTCAGCAGAAGCCTTCAGCCTACTTCAAGCCCTAAAACTCATAAAATCATATACAAACGAAACAAATTTCGTAATTTATACTGACTCTCTTAGTGTCCTTGCATCTCTACATCATAGCTCGAAACATCCATGGATAAAAGAATTTCTGGAAAACTACAGTTATCTTACAGTCCACCAAAGAAAAAACATAATTCTTACCTGGATCCCGGCACACGTCGGCATAAGACAGAATGAAGAAGCGGATAAAGCAGCCAAAGAAGCATCAACCTTACCTGACATAAGCACTTCAACTCCACCTGAAGATTTCAAAAACTACATAGCAAACAGCATTCAAGCCCAATGGAGAACAAACTGGAAAGAAACAACAAATAACAAATTACGAACTATCAAAGAAGACATAGAAGCCTGGCCAATCCACGAAGACCGAAAAACCCAAACACCGATAACACGATTAAGAATACGACACACAAAAATAATACACAAGCATCTATTCACAAAACAAGATCCTGAAAAATGTGACACAGCATTACCAATAAAACACATTATAACAGAATGTAACAAATATACACAACAAAGACAAACTTTCAATGTAGCAAATACACTCGCAGAAGCACTTGGAAAAAACAAAAACACACTCAAAAACACCTTAAATTATATAACAGCAATAGGACTAAACAATGAAATATAATTACTGATTGTAAGTAACACAATGTACCGGAGTGCTAATGACCTAGAAGTTGAAGCACTTCCTAAACTAATCCAAATAATAAAAAAAAAAAAAACCTGACACTTATCACTTGGATGTATGAATAGAAGATTCATGTACTGCATTTTCAGTTCAATTAGAAATCTCATTCTCATAATCAAATAGGAATGATTATAAATAGTATAATATAATACTTCGGTTGGGTTATTATTGCCTTGTACTTTATCGGTCAAATGAGAGGCCCTTGAATGTAATGAGGTATTTTGCATCTCAGATTCAATATACCATGATCATATCGCTCGGGCTATGATAATTGGAACTGATTTCTATATGAAAACTAGTTTTTTCAGATTTTGAGTTCTTGTTGTGGAATTGAATTTTTTTGATGATTTCTACATTAATCCAGTGATAAATGGCATGTTGATCCTCATAGATTGAAGCCTTAAACCTCACAGCAAGATCACCCATCCAATGTTTTTCCTCTTCTTGGTCATTGTTACAATATTCATGCATTTGGCTACGCTTGTGAAACATGTCCGCGATATATTTCTTCTCATCATATCAATCACTACTTTAAAGAAAAATATCCGGTCAAGGTAGCACTGAAGATGGGGGTATCCTTGCATAAACTCCCAAGTAAATGAAAATTTACATGAACGTTAAATATACCATTATAATGAAGCTGTGAGAAGTCCACATCGATCCCGTGTGTGCAAAACATTTTATGTGAAGTCACGAAAATGCCCATTTCTGATTTTTTAGAGAAACGTTTGGTATCATGATAAAAATTGTAGATCCTCCAATTGTCTTGAAAAATGATTCCACCACTTTTTTTCTTCTAATGCAAGGGCCACACTTACGTCTAATATCATTTATAACGACATTATGTGACAATTGACATATTGTCATTGACAATGTGTTCATTATTGAATAACGCCTCAATTAGTGACATTAGACGTAAATGTGGCCCCAGCATAAGACTCATTGTTTCTGAGAAAAATTTATTCCAAAGTTATATTCCCAATAATACGCATGACTATGATTATATATTATGGAGAAAACTATTAGTCCACGTGACTAGTATTCGTACAAATATATCGCATGATAATTCCAAGAATATGGAATGAGAAGAAATCCCTCATTTTATGTGAGCATGAAGCTTTAAGCAACATTTGTCTGCTGTTCAATTGTCAATGTGGCAGTGTCTATCTATTACTTACTTTAAATTACTTGCATAGATAAGTTACGTTACGTATGTAATTGGGTTGTGCTTCTTCAACATCGGCTTCTGATCATCAACATTTTCATGAAGTAAATTAACAGGTTCAAGTGTGGCTTGTTGATCAACTGGATCCGGAATAATGGGGTTGGGAGCTAATTAATAGTGTATTGGAACCAATCTACATTCGACTTTCACCTGCACCATAAAAGCTCCTTGATACTATTTTTTGTAATTGCAATAGGAATTGTAATTCGAAATGCGGCTGCAAAAAAAGAAGGCTGACTTTACTTACCAGCATACACCATCTGTAAATTTACGTCCACTCAGGAAAATAAAGGTATAGAGAAAGAAGAGGGTGAAGGAAGAGAAGTAGAAGAAGTTGAATAAGAAGACCTAATATCAACTTAAACTTCAATAAAAAGACCCTAAAGTAAGCTTATAGAGAAAACCATATTGGAAAATATGCGCCGCGCGACGTATAGTATCTCATTGGTGGCGTGAAAACATGTGCATATTATGGAGAATGTAACTTCAGAATGGCTTTCTCTTGAAAATGATGACTCTTGGATGAAAAGTGTAATCACCGATTTTGTAATATTGCGAAACTGGTTGTTTCGCTGGAAAATTCTGAAAACCCATTTTTGTGAACTTTGGTCCCGCATAACATTTTTTGCACACACGGAATCGATGGAAACTTTCTGGGACTTCACTATGATGGTATCCCTAACATTCATGTCAATTTTCAGCTTCTTGGTAATTTATGCAAGGATGAATGCCTACTTTGACTAGACTAAAATTACGTAAAAATATTGCTTTCCCGCACTGTATTTCAAGCTATCACATTAATCTTCGTGGAAAATAATATAATAATCAACTTGTAAGTTATGCGTTCCACTCCGCTGATACGTTCGCAGAAATGTGGCTTTAATATGTTTCTCCTCTTCACGGTCACTAACATAACACTTACGCACTTCGTTTTGCCTGAGCGGTAAGCTGCGATATATTTTTTAGATTATTTTGACAAAGCTTCGATGTTTATGTGCCTATGAAAACTATGTCTCATTTGTTTTTAACTTAATTATGCATGTTGCGATCACCACTAAGTCATATAAGTTGATCACAGACAGGAGCATTATCCATGTTGCTTTCAATCGCGTCAGTTGCTCTTCTAGCTCAAGTTAAATGGTCTCATGTATGCATGTAATATTCCGTCGATTATGTGGAGCTTAATACTAAATATACATAATTTCTGAAATTGTTGTATTCCTTCACTTTGACAGTATGATCGTTCAACAATCGCAAGTGGATATCCAATTTAAAACTGTTCTATTTTGGTATTTTTTGCATCTACTTATTATTGATATAGGAATAGATCGATATGTTCCTTTCTCTTTTTCTGAAGATCTCTAGTATTTGCACTCTTGTTATCGGTGGAGAAAATTCTGGGTACACTGAGGGAATGGGAACCCAAGGAAGTTCCAAAAGTCACAAAGAGATGGCGGTATCAGCATGCACAGAAATTTTCTAGTGGCACTAAAACGGTGTAAACTAGTATTGAAACAAAGAAAATGCATGTTTTTTTTTGTTTAAAATAAAAACAACCGAAACATAACCTAAACCGAGCTTTTCAAGCCAACTAGGATTGGATTGGTGATTGTTGTCCGCGAGGCACACACTTGTACGTATTTAGATGGAATGCACTCTGTTTGAATGCCACTGACTAAAGCAACACGTACGAATTACGAGCATGCGCACGTTTTTGGGTTCCTATTCCCTTAGTGAGCCAAATTCTGATTTGAATTTTGATCGTGAAAGACCATATCAACTTCTAGTGCTGGGAAATTACTATTCTCTACTGATATTCAATAGACCCATGCTGATCAAGGATTCTTTTATATCGGTGATGGTATTGCGATTACTTATATGTTTTTTAAAGGAAATAAATCTTCTTGTATTATCACAATTCCTTGACCTGAGGCCCGAAAAGTAATAAAATATAAGCTGATATTACTTCTGGGAATACTGATGATAGTATCTTGTATTCCATTATATGAAAAGCCCCTAGTGTAGCAATTGTGCGGAAATGCTAAACAATATACTTATTTCTCAGTGTGCTTCGAGACATAAGAAAGGATGTATCCTAAATGAATAGATATGGAGCTCTGGATTGATTCTTGAACTTCGGAATGAATTTTAATATTGAAAATTATCTTCCAGTAAGAAAATTCTAGGGATGACCAACTCCTACTCTCATACTCTGTTGTAATAATAGTTTGTTTCCTCAAGTTGCGATCATATCAATTTTTATCTTCAGAATATTCATTTTTTGTATGAGCTATAAGACTATTTAAGCTTTATTATCGATAGCATGTCATTTTTCTTTGCTTTTCCCATTTATGTAAAGATTTGCATGTTGAAAACATGAGTACAATACTGTTATAATAAAATTTTCTATATATTAGAGCAACATGTCACGTAATGTACGCACGAAAATATCTTATGTAACAATACCAGCGCCTGTTTTTGTTTTGCAAAAAACAACCCTTGTTTTGTTATGCATACGTTCATGTTTCTGACAATTGGCTTCTATAACAACTGGAGTGTGAATAACATCGATAATTGATATTCATCATTTGTTTTTCCGTCGATGTGGAATATGAAATGAGTCTGACATGTGATGAATTTGTCAGTTTGACAAAAAAGAAAGAATTTTAGTCTCACATCAGCTTATAGCGGTAGTTTGAGACATTTCTTTCTAAGTGTAAAAGCAGAACGAGCAATATCAGTCTAAATTATCAGCATCTTCCAATGTCATCATTTTAATTTATTTGTCTATCTATTCTTATATTTAATTTAATTGTGACAGCATTCTGAAAAAATTTTTCTGTCAGTTTATTAGACATGTGAATAACACTGAATTGTTACAAAATGAAATTAATGCGTAGTAAAAGAAAATTGTATCCTATTTTTTGTTTGAAGTATGATTGTATACCTTTGGCTCCTAGTTGCTGGAATCAAACGATGACTTCATGAACTAGTATTTAGGCGGGAGTAGAAAGTCGAAGTCAAGTAGTAATGGTAAAGCGAGAGCGAATATTTTGGCGCGAAATTACAAAGTGCGATAATCTAGTGAATACTCTACTGTTACCTTGAATGAATTGATGAATCTTAATGAATTTGTAACAAATTAGTGTCAGGGGTGGGATTCTGACAAATCAGGTCGAAATAAGTTGCAGTGTCGGTAATCGACGAGAACAATGGTCACCAGTAAAATTTACCAGAATCCAAAAACAGGCACTTTTTTGTGTGAAAAATCAAATAATTGTCTCTATTTTCATTATATCATTTTTATTCCTGGAAATATCAAAATTTGACGAGGTAGATATACAAGCTACTGTTCATAAACTTAAATTTGATTCAACGTACATGTTGACGGATTCTCTCAAACCAGAGTTATGACTGTTTGAAGAGCGTAAACTATGAGGATCACATCAAAATGCACTGTATGCAATGATGGGCCTAAGCAAATTTCCATCATATGGAATGATCTTCTCACTTTATTAGCAAATTTTTTCAATAAAGCGAGCTTTTCCGCGAATATGATCTTCTTTGCTTTGAGTAATTTGCTTGAAACTCCGGAAAAATCGATGATTTTGCTTGAAATCAACATTTTGAGTCCCCTATAACTCGCTGAGTATTTCGACAAAAATAGCACTTTAGAAGTTTTTTGGGGTATAATTTAGTGACCTACCTATTCCAATAGTCATTTTATTATCCTTCTTGAAAGCTTTTGAATTAGAGTATTAGGGCTTGTTCATGATAACCAAATTCAGAAGCTAACACTTACTAATTTTGGTATATAATTCGCGAATCTTGTTCTTGTTTATCATGAATTTGAATAGCCTAGATGTAGGCAATCATATGACTTACACCCGGAATATTCAACAAAATGTTCTTCAAATTAGGATAGAAATCAAGAAAGGCTTTTATTCCAATATCATTTATCTCATTATCAGTATAGATGAAATAAATATGACTATAGCTAATGATCCAAACGTAATTAATACCTGATAGATAACAGTTTGATTATATTGTTATATACAATTAATATTTTGTATAATTTGATGAGTTTGAGACCTCATACTTCACACTCAGGTTCACATGTTAATTACTAATTCATATCAATTATAAGTCAGCACATATTTCAGTATATATCTCATATTTCTAAATCTGAACTGCTATAGAATTAGCAGGAAGTGAAATCACCAAGTGACTGTACTATACAGAGTAGCATAATAGTATATTGTGCAACAAGTGCAACAAGTTGTCGATTGCCCACGAGAGCGAAGTTGAAAGGACGAACAAAGTGACTGCTCTTATTCGCTCAAGTGGGCTATTGATATCACCGCACAAGCTGCAGATGTTTTTTCTTATCACATTGCGGGATGAGTACTATTTGTGACTCCGAGAGGTAAAACTTGTCGCACGCAAAAGACAAAAAGCCATTTACAGTCTTAAAAAACGTGCAAAAAAAAAGTACTCATCCCGCATATTTATTAGAAAATAATTTGAATGAATAACAATAATTGTGATTGATTGCTCACACGAGTGACCTCATATTTTCAACACATCTCCATGCAACATGTATGAATCCTTATTGACAAGAACCATAAGAATGCACTTTGATTCTGTTTGGCTCTTAATATATTACTTATATCGCGAAAAAATTGTCGCAGCTATGAGATATATTGTATACTTTTAGAAATCTTCATCATATTTTTCATGTATAATTTGATTTTCTCTTCATCTGTTTCAGATATTCAGAGCGTATGAAGACTCACAGATATTGTAAGTTGATTCCGACTTTCTCCTTCTTGTCTTATTATTCTCAATTTACGCCGATATGTATATTTATCATGTTATTACTGTAAGCGATGATTTGTAAATTGATTTTAATGTTCGTGCTTCCTGTTTTATCACGCTCCAACTAAAATACATTACCAGTTGTCCATCATCGAAACCTGAAGATAGAATATGTCTATTGGAATCAAGATAATCACTAGATCATGTCTAGTCTTCCATTTTATTCATCAACATGCATTAATTTCATATATATATATATATATATATATATATATATATATATATATATATATATATATATATATATCACTTGAGAACTTGTTAAATATATTCAAAAGACAGTAAAATAGATACATGCTCAATCAGGCAGAAAAATAGCAAATTTACTGAAGCAAGTAACATTTCAAAGGAAGCAAATCCAATTTTCCACCGTGTAGAACAGATAATCTCCCCAACACCGGTTGGTTATATCGTAATACCTATCTTGTGTATTTCAAGAATTATACTGAAAATAGTACGGTGGGATGCTCGTCTTATAATACATGACTCTATGGATGGCGTAGTAGTTCTAAAAACTAGCAGCTCGCGGCATTTTCAATGAACCAGTGCTCTTTTGGGTTTTCATATGTCTAAATATATCGAACCTATTTCCTCGAGAACCTGTTTTCTTAAGATCATTGATAAGAGATATGTTATTTTTCATGTGGCAACTACTTGTTGCTAACATCGAGACTTGACAAGCAGCTCTGACAGATAATATTAACAGTTGTCAGGTGATGCTGTTTTCGTCCTAATGAAACTTGGTTCGAGTGTTTTAAAGAAACATCCAATCAAGCGCAAGCAAGTTACACGTATCCCATGTTAAAGGGCTCGAGTACAAAAATATTTTTGGCAAGCGTCACAGTAATTGTTTCACTTATGAACTATGTAATGCCGAAAAGTCGTCATGTAGTACACCTGGAATATCAACGGAAAAAATTAGATGGAAATCACATAATGTATTGAGCTTTTGATTGAACTGTATTAGGGGAGAATGTAATCTCAAGTATACGCCAAATATTACTTTGATGATACTGAAATTCATTTCACTGGAACTATTTTCTAGATCATTAACTACAACTAAAAGCGTATCGGCCCATGTTTATCTGAAAGATGAGATATTCTCACCATAAGAACAAAGTTACCAGATCAGTAATTCATGAGAAAGTTACAGTCTTATGTCAAGGAAATTTATAGAATTATGAATCTCTGTTCAAAAAATCACTGAGCATTTTTCAATGAGCTAGTGAATCTTTCTGAGAGTATGCACTGTTTGATGAGTTATTTATGTTTGATATAGTTACATCACTTGACACTTATTCAGCTGCTGATTTCCCTACTCTGATTTATGATGGCTACCGTGAAGGTTATAGAGAATAAGGTCACTACTAGTTTCTGTGCGTGGTCACATGTTAAATTTCGTGATAAGCATGTTCTATTTTCCATGCTTGCTGGTTTCATGGATCCAAAAGAGAACCAATAGAAAACTAACAAAGAATCATAATTACCTGAAGCACAGCGGTGGCATTCTACATTTTATTGATCCTATTTCTTAATCACTTCTGACTGCTGGAAACATCTGAAAAGCATTTGAATTCTAGGTATAAGTAGTGCTTGATGAACTCACATTTTTGAGATAATTTATTTCTCCCAATGCTCAGCTCATTTTTATAATCTTTAAAGCAGCCTAAAGCCAAAGTACTTCAACTCACTGATAAATTCCAAATATGAAATGTTTTTCTATCTATTGAATCGCAAAAACCAACACTAACTCTGTGAACGATCCAATTTTCATCGTCAACTGCCTAAAGTATTTTTTTCACAATTGAAATATTTTTTCTCACGGTGCGCGTTCCGGAAACATCTGCAATATCGACCTCGTGTAAAGTCAACTGTCCAAAGTACTCATCATAACGTTTAGCAGCGCAGCAATCTTGAAACAGGACGCAAAAGTAGCGTCGGTGTCGTGTTCTGCGGGCTTCACAGTTTCTAAACTCAAAATAAAATATGTATGCTAAAATCATTAGCCCAGATTCTAAAACAAGGGGATGAGGAAGAACAATTTTAATGAATGAAGATTTCGAGAAATACTCACAAAATTAGGAGAATGAATGAATAAAAAATATAGTCTCATCACAGCAAGAATCAAAACCTTTCAGAATGACAATTGCTAATTGCGAATATGTTGAGAAGAATTATTGTATTTTTTCTTGGAATTGATGGAATCTCATATGATATTAAGAGTTTTCCAGGAAGTAGTAAAATCGGTTTTATAATTGTGGTGGAAACATGATCTACAATGGCAATGTAATCATTGCAAAATTTTGAAGTGGTAGTTATATAATCAACTTACATTCATCGTTCCATTCAGCATCATCAATCAAATCCCTAATTATGTTGATTTATCCTGAAAGCTGTTTTTTCTTCATTCACACCAACGTGACCTGCATTACAATCAGAACATTTTGATTCAGGAACAAAATCAACATATTGGTCTTTTCCAACTACAGTTTTTAAGCAGGATAAACAAACAATCAGTGCTACTTGAATATAAGCAAGCAATCTTCAATTTCAAATCCTTAGACAATTGTTTGAAGAAAAAGATCAAAATTCTTGGATAAGAGCAATGATATGAATTTTTGACTTAGCAGGAAATTTAGAAGTATAAATTCTTCTTGAGGGGGATAAATAGTTATTTATGTTGTGCGCGAAATTATACTTTGTTGCTTGAGAATGAGAGTTTTTTGTCAAGGCGGTAGCCGAGAGTCACATCATTCGAAAGCACCAAATTATAGCTAAAACTGTCTAGTTAAGAATCAATTGACCGAATACCTGCATTTTTATCACTCACATCCACTGTTCTAGTCAGATTCATCTATATTAGCCCAAGCATTATAATATTTGACCAACAATTGAATGCTATGCTGGAACAATGTTGTAAGTGCCAGAAACGATTTTGTTGGGAAATGAGATAATCGCTTCGAAAATTACTGAAGTGCTTATAAAATTGATATGATTGACTATTGGTCATATAACATTATTTTAGTCATTATTGATTCGACCGCACATAGAATAGGCATTTATTAATCTAATTGTTATATTAATACAACAAAGTTGTTTATCCACGTTGATTGCAACGTTTTTTTTTGTGGAAAAACGGCGATTGAAACGTTGTATTAGGATTGAAAATGGAGTACAGTCGTCAATATTCAGCTCTAGTCTTTTGCCTCTGTTAATCTGCGTAATAACTGACTCAGTCAAAGGAGCATCTATTTCTTCTCCAAACAGTCAAGTGTAAAGAGCAATTGAATGTAAAAATACGTGAAGAAATGTGACTGAATTTGCGCGCGACAGTAGGACAGTGAACACATACAACGTTATTACATCGGAAGATGTAAGTCAACCAATTTTCAAAACTGTGATAGAATATACAAGGAAACACTTATATCCCTACTTCTTTGCCAGATGATTATTTTCGTTCCATTGAAAAACCATGTATGCACAAATTGGCGCTTACAAAGTTGTTCCATTATAGCGTTCAGTTTTCTAGTGATTCAGCAGGCCTCGTTACGAAATGCTCGGTCTCATGTCATAATGCTCAACTTTACTCTCTGGTTGCATCAATTACTATTTTAAACCCGGCTTTGAGTTTTCCTCATTCAAAATCTCTAAATCTAGTCCCATTTTAGGAATGAATAACAAATGGTACAGTTTGTTTTTTATTATTGAAACATTGAGCAGGTTTACAATAAAATTTGAGGGTGATATTTTTATTGACTTAGTTCTTGGCTCATCTTGTAAAAAATGCAATTTGTTCACTTTCTAGATAGTAGTTGCAGAAAGTCAAATTTAATGCTCTTATTCGTAACTGTTATCTGCCTCATTAGTAACCTTAATACTCTATGAGCATGTATAGCATGATATAGCTTCTGTAATATTAATCATACGAAGTAAATTACAAACAAACGCAATACAACAATGAAACAACAGTAATCTAGATCAAAATCTAGAATTATTAATTCCGGTAATACATCAAGCTTGGGTTTACTAATCATTTTGTTTAAAGCGGAGCCCGAACAAACTGAATACAAAGAGTAAGTACAATAGATGCATTGAAACTTGGAAATTGAATAATGAATCATCTATTTTGAAAAACTCTACCTCCATAATTTGAAATGACATACTCCTTTAACTCAATTTCCTATGTGATAAAACTTGTTGGAAGCTCTGGGTAGAAGACTTAGAATTTTTTTTCTAAAATGGCTTTGAAAGATCCTGTGGTTTTGAATTGCTTATTGACAACTGAAAACCATTGAATTATTCAAGCCTTTCTACCAGAAAATTTTTAATTCATAGAAACTTTTATTGGGTCCTATTTTAATACGTAGAGACAGCTTGCAGACAAATCTTAGTCCCTATGTCGATGTCGTCATGAAATAGTTATATTCATGGGGACTTGATCATTGTATGATCAACAAATTCATTTTGGTAACAAGTAATAGAGCAAGAACACAGGCCTGCCAGACGTTACTTATTTTCTGAGAAACAAAATGTGTGGAATAGAATGGTGTTGATATGTACTTGCTAGTTTGTGCCGTCTACCAATTTACAGATACGAGTTGTTAGAGGTACGTTAAGACATTACTCACTTCAGCACTGCTGGACATTTTCCATCAGTAGTAATTTGTGCTAGACTCTTTAAAACCCGCAAAGAATAACGTAATCTTGCTCAAAGTCTAAGTGCTAATTTTTATATATGATACTCTGGAAACAATTCAATACTTTTTGTTAACAGCCAGATTAATCATAGGGCTGAATATTCCCCAGACACAGTTAAAATAGCGCTGTGAGTAAAAGCGCTAGATCACTACTTGTAGGCTTGATAGTAAGCGAAGTATCTACGGGCATCCAACTCTTTCTTGGTCTGGCTGTTCACAAAAAGTATTGAAACTGCTTCTTGAGTATAATATATAAAAATCAGGACTCAGACTATAAGTAAGATTATGTTATTTTTTTGCGAGCTTTGAAGCGTTTTGCAGGAATTACTGCCGATGGGAAGTATCTGGCAGTGTTGATTATCAATTTTCAACAATATTCTCTAGAACATATATAAAAATCTGCACTCGGATATAAAGATAAGTGAGTAATGTCTAAGCGTACCTATAGCACCTTGTATCTATAAACTGGCCGTCGGAACAAACTAACAAATATGCGTATAAATAAAATACCGAGTAACATTACTCCAATCCACAAACGTCTGGCGGGTCTGGGATCTTGGAATATAAGGACGATGCTTGAAATCAAATTAAATTGATGATTATAATTTTTTTTCATTGAATATTGATTATAATTATGAAATATTATTATATTATTGTCCTCTTGTACTTATTAGATGATAAAGATGTCAAGAAAAGACATCAAGGGGAGAGAAACTGACTTCATCCTGTCACTTACTTCTAAAAAATTGTCTTCAACTATGGCGCCATTGAATCTCATCTCTAAGCGCATATATGATACTCTTTGAATGAAAATGCAGCTTTTGACTACATAAAAGTTTTACAAGTTTTTTGAATGAACAGCAACATTTTCTGTATAAAATTTGGTGTGATTTTCGAGGAATAATACCACGAGTGCTTAAAAACTACCGATAATTCTTATGAAAGCTTGTTTTTTATTCTTTCACGAGTTCGAAATACGAATGAAATTTGTACAACAAGCTTGAATAAGAATTATTTTGTCAATTTTCAAGCACAAATGGTATTTATAAAGAATATTTCTCAAATATCCTAAAAACAGATCCACATTTATTAAAATGACATAAACTGCCTCGAAATACTGTTTTAGGATTTTACTGTATTTATTGGTTGAATTCTCATCATATCTCCATCGATTTCGTCTTTAATTGCATCATGCTGATTCGTTTTGACGACTTTTGACAAATACTCGGAAAAAACTGGAGTTGCTACTGACTTTGACTTTTCTAATTTATAATACGGACAAAACTTTTTTTTTGTGTTGTCAGAATAGTTTGTTAGTGGAAATTTCACACGTTGTCCAGACAACGTGAAATTTCCAACAGTAATTACACAAGAGCTTTTTATTTTGCTGGATAAATTTCTGTTTGCGCGAAACCTTGTTACCTAGCAATTTGACAAGAAAACTGTTCTAATGAAATCACGACACCGTAGGTGGAGTGATTTTATTTTTTGAACAGTTTTCGAGTCAAATTGCTGTCAGGTTACAAGGTTGAGTTATCAAACTAAAATTCATCCCAAGAAAAATAAAATGCTAGAGTGTAATTCGGCGAGATAATTTAACGACATTTTATTTTTATAAAAAAGTTTATTTGAATGTGCAATTATTGAGAGTACAATTATAATACATCGTTTCATTTTGACATATTCCACTACGTATTCTTTATAATTTTCTTCATTAATTATTCGCATACTTCAAGTCCAATGTAGCAAAATATTTGAAATTTGACATACATTCTACTACATAATTCTGGTTTTCACAAAATACGATGAATTGTCTCCAGATACATCATTTATTGTTTTTGTATTCATAGACACACTTTACTTCATATTTTCTTTCATATTTTCTGCGGAAATATTCCAAATTCTGTTTATTTTGCAGTTTAAGCATAGACAAATAATGAAAATGATATGAATATAGTGAGTGTTTTGATTTGGTTGCTAGGAGAAAAGGAAATAACGTTTTATCACTTGCAAAAAGTTACTTTCCTTTTTATCCGCTGTCAAAACGATAAAATTGTTTCTTATATATGGCTCACTTTATATTGGAGTGGAATTATCATATATAATACCACAAGAGCTTTAAAATTATCGGATATTTCTCGATAGGTTCGTTGGAAACGAATGAACGTGTCAAGTTCATTTGTTTGCAGGGAACCTTGAGAGAAATATCAGATTAATTTCGGAGTTCGAGTGGTATTCGGGGGATTATTTTTCCCATCCAAATTCATCAATAGATTCCAAAGACTCGACTCCGAATCTGCTCATTTTTACATTCAATCTGTCTGTCAGTTTGACAGATGCTGAATCAACGCGGCTGAATATTCTTTGTTTTGTATATATAACCAACAGACAAAATTTCCAAAAAATTTCCACTTGAAAACCGTGTAGGTTGTACCACGTGACGTCGAATGGTGCAATTCTATTGGTCGAAATTTGGATGGTAAAAATAATCGCTGTTATTTCTTGACAATTTTATAATTTTACTTGTCTTATGTATGTATTTATACATGAGTGTGATATTCGATGGAATTTTCATCTTTGGCTTTTATGAGTTATATCTCACATTCATAATTTTCTTCCAATGTGTATCAGAAAAAACTATTTGCTGCAAGCCCAGTTCTTTGAATAGTTTGATTGCTTTCTCTACGTTCTCAAATTTGACGCGAATAGGTTTGCAATATAAAGCGTCTGATAGAACGCGGTTCACGTTGAGTAGAAAATCATGATTATTTTGTCAGAAAGAGCTGGCGGCATTTATTCATACAGCTCTCCATCCAGTTATTGCATTTTCAATTTTTGAGCTTCTCAAATTATGTTCAGTAGTATTCCAGGCGGTCCTCTTCACATCATGGCATATCAGTTAAAAAATGGGATTTGCCTTTACTTGTATAAGTGCGGATAAAAGAAGTATGATCACAATAATTCAATAAAAATATCATTCTAAAATTAATTAGGCACATAATTTGAATATGACTGCATGAGCCTCGTAGAGGGTCATTGAACATTACGCTACAGATCAGTTCGCTTGTAATTCAACAGAGAAATAGGCAATAGTGTAACTGAATATCCACAGATTTCTTTATATTGTTCAAGGTTTTTTTGATGAAGCTGCCTATCATAAATGAGATGGAAAGTTCGAAGGCAGTTGAGGAGACACTTTCTATTATTTGTGATATGAATAGATTAATTCATCTTCATTTGTTCGAGTGTAAATGCATTATATGGCATATTCAGAAAAACAGCGGAAAATTTGGATACAAATATTGTGAAGTCTTCTATAAAGCCATATACAAGCTACAAGAATGAATAATCTTGCAACAACGAATCTAAAAACATTTCAGCACTCAACAAGTAACTGTATAGATGAGTACCAATAACAATCTGACCAGCGGCATGTTTGTATTCACGGGTGTAGATAAATAACGAGTTCTGATGCCGATCACCAATCAAAGATGAGTTAATCAGTGAAATAATGATACACAAGCTTATATAGTGAGCTTATGTTGTATCAAAAATCAAATTGGAGTGTTTTTTTCTGGTTGAAATGCCATTACTAACTGCCGATAATTATTAAAATATTTTTGATTATGCAGTATATCATATCAGGAATAATATAAGTCGAATCTTTGGATACTGTTTACGAATGAAAGCAATATAAATAGATGCATATATTGATATTCAACGAAAATCTAGTCGCATCAATCCAGTCTTACACATTCATTCCTATATATGAGGAACTCCGCTTAGTTCTATTCGCACATTTATTTATGAATTCATGTGTTTGTACTTGGACTTGTTCAAAATTTTTAACATTCGAGTTGTCGTCCCAAAATGAGTAAATAATTGGGGACTGGAGTTTGCCACCCACTTCAAACACATTACGCCACTCATTAAGCAACTGATTGATAAATCTATAATCATTGTGTGCAGAGGAAACATTCCATCCGCTTTTTAAGCATATTGCAAGCTCGAAGAAATGTAACATTTAGCATACTTGAAGTTTATATAAAAAAGGTGTGCAGGAAGCGAAAATTATATACAGGGTGTTCCATTTTCATTATATATTATTCAATTTTTAGCATATTGCGCGAACAAATGAATAAGAGATTTGGCATGTATGAAGTTCATATGGAGAAGGAGTACAGAAAACTAGAATTAAATACAAGATGTTCCATTCAAATTCCACATGAAGAGAGAACCCCAGCACCGCGCTCACGAAGGAATGTGAGATTTTACATATTTGAAGTTCATACGGAAAAGGAGTGCAGAAAGCTGAAAGTATGGACAGTATTATTTTTCGCTGGAATACATCGAGAAATACGCACCGAATAAAAAAGTGTCTTGACAGGAAGAGAATCACTTCAAAATCTTGAATGATAATCACCATTTTTATTCTTGATTTGGATAGAGCGTCGAATACTATGTCAATATCACTCGAAACTTCCAGGGATGAAGAGTTGAATTCAATAACGTTCAAACTTAGCAATATATCCAATTAAGGTCAAATCTCGACCACTGAGTGACTACTAGTAGTTTATAATTGAATAAGCGTGTAATGAAGGCTATTTTACGGAAGGATTAGAATAAAAAACGTGCCAATGCCTAAATAAAGAGACCTAAGAAGAGACACTCCACGCGAGTCAAGTACTGTCCTTCATCGGACATCCTTTTCAGTATATATAGTATATTCAATTTAATGATCTCGACATGATATAGACGAGTTTCGAGATAGAGTGAATATGATGATCTGATTGTCCATCCTCCACAATAACAGCTGTAGTGTATGATCAATTGAGTTTGAATTTGTCTATTGATTCGATCGTTTAACTTCTTCTTCTTTCTGCAGCACTACAATTCTTTGTGAATTTTGGCCTGCCCCGCTACTTCCTTCTATTCTCTCTTGTATTCTATCTTCTCAGTACAGTTTTGTTTCTTTAATCGTCTCAGATCATCGACGACGCGTCCTCATATATTTTTCTCGGCCTACCCCTTGCTCTGTTCTCCCAAAATTTCCATATAGTTAGCTTCCTTACCGTTATTATCATTAACATGTCCAAGCCACTTGAATCTTTGCGCTTTGATATGTCTGACTATATCAGCACGCTCTATCAATT
Source organism: Dromius quadrimaculatus (assembly GCA_963989225.1). NCBI lineage: Eukaryota > Metazoa > Arthropoda > Insecta > Coleoptera > Carabidae > Dromius > Dromius quadrimaculatus. The sequence goes on along the minus strand of OZ022325.1, from coordinate 51,350,393 downwards.
CATCTAAATCATGTGTCATCTTTAATCTTCATGCTCCATTTGCATCCTGCGTGGTCCGTATATTTTTCGCAGGACTTTTCTTTTCGTTATTCTTAGTGCTTCCTCTCGTTTCTCTGTTAAGACTCATGTTTCGCAGCCATAAGTTATAACTGGTCTTATTAATGTCCAATAAATTTTTATTCTGGACGAATGGCTAATCTACTTCAGGCTTGATAGGGTTTTAAGAAAGCCTAGGTATTGATATGAACTCAGTGTCTCTATATTGCAATCATCCAAGTTGATGATTTCTTTGTCATTCCTTCTCGTTTTTGAGTGTATATATAAACAAACTACATTTTTGGGCTTCAACACCCTGAAAGCTTCTTAAAAATTTGTTATACTCCTTGCCGTGATCACAATGTCATCCGCATTATTCAATATCTGAACAGATTTTGTACGCATTGGGCTTGTATTAGGTATACTGCGTATCACAGTTTTGATTGTCAAATTGACTATCAATTCGTAAAATGCAGCCTACCATCACCTTGTCTCACTCCACTGTTTATTCGAAAGTCTTGATTTAATTCCAATCAGTTTTAATAATTTTGACGGAATGTCTGAAATTCTCATATTCTGGTATACAGTTTCTCTATCTGGGCTATCAAATGCCTACTTGAGGTCAATGAACAGATTAAATACATCTATGTTGTGTTATTCATAGCTCTTTTCTAATATTTCCCGCATAGGTAGTTAGTATGTTGTCGTGGTTGCTCTATTTTTCAGAATCCACATTGTTGGTTACCCATGATCTTCTCTGCATATACCTCTAATTTATTATATTCTAGGCATGATAATATAATCTAGTAGGTTATATTATATATAACAGTGTGATCCCTCTATAATTACTACATCTTTCTTCATCGCATTTCTTATGTATCGGATGTATCATGCCTTGGGTCCATGCTTCTGGCATTATTTCTTCATTTCAAACCTGAACTATCAACTTCTGAATTATTCCCTTCCAAATAATTTCACCTCCATTTTTCACGAGTTCGGCATTGATATTATTCATCCCTGGAGCACTGCTCACCCTCAAGCATCTGATTACTTATATAAAGGATTGTCAATATAAAAGTGAGTATGATAATCTGATTTTTTACCCATTTTTTCACGATAACAGCTGCACCATATAACAAAACGAGTTTGAATTCGACAGTCATAATTTTATCTTGAATCGATCGTTGATACAAGAACTGGTGCACTGGATGACCTTATGCATTACTTCCACAAGATATTGGAAGTTTTGACCTATAACAGAATAATTTATGCATCAAGAGTGTGAAGTTGAGCACTATGATATGAGGCCTTATCTGGCCGAATTTTATGATGCTTGTTCACACCCGTATTGCACAAAATTTTTTCTGCGGCACTCAAGATCCATATTTTAACCATTATTGAGCACACAGTAAGGAAGCTCCAGAGCACAAGTCGACATTTATATTCAGCAAGTACCTAGACTAATGGATCAGTGTAAATTACAACAAGCATCAATTTACAAAAGCTCAATTGCTGCGTGATTCAATAGTGAAAAAACTGTGACGCATAGCAAATAATGTTGATACGTGAAGTGCCCACTTCACGCACTGCTGTGAAAAAAATACATTACCGATTGAGAACTTCTTTTTTTCCGTACAGTTTTCTATTAGGAGCACTGCTATAAAAGTATGACCATATTTTTTCAATTTGAGGATAGGAAACAGTATTACTTATATTTTAATCCTGATTTCACGAAAAATAAAATCGTCCGTTTATCCAACTGCAGGCTTTTTATTTTGTATCCTTGAGTATCATGAGTAATACAAATATTTGTTGAATGGTTTCTTATAAAAAAAAAAAGTCTGAATAATTTAGTAGGAGCCCACAAATAATCTCACTCTCCTAGTCAGTATTTCGGACATAATTACGGTGAATAATTTATTCAAGATTTCTAAACCAGAATCTTGTTTTTGATATGCCTATTGCTGGGACTTCAACAAAATTTATTTAAAATCCTAAGAGCACTTTATTCGAGAAATTCTGTATCAAAGAGGAATATAATCGTGAGTGAATAGGATAGAGCTTTTTCCTATAGTGAGCTTTTTGCCCGCAATACCGTGTGAACAATTCGAAAAGAAATTTTAATGTGATTTTTAGGTCATGAAGAATTAGGGATTAATGTTAATGGATGGCTCTGGCTTCATGTTTCTAAAATAATGTTTGAAGCCATCCAGATTAATTTATGCCCAGTATTTCAGTGAATATTTAGAAGCTTGACACTGTTAATCGTAAAACAGATACACAAAATCTGAGTATAACATTCATTTACCTTTTGGGATCTTTTAAAATTTGACCTATATTTAAGGATGTGTCACAGAACTAGTTCACTCAAAAAATGTACATTTGGGATGAGAAAATAATCTCAAATATTTCAAATTTTATTCTCGCGTTATGACTATTAACTAGTTGTAGGTTCCTCAAAATTTTTTTTGTTACACGTACACCGAAAGTACCCTATTACTGAGCTGACTTTTGCTTCGAAAGCTCTCAATTCCAAACAATGGTAACAATTCTCATTAATTCTCTGTTGACTGGGAATTAATGGATATTTTTGTCCGCTGGGTGAAAATGAAATTGTGGATCATGGATCATGTATGCCGTTGGATTTTTTTATTCCATTGATATATGTCAAATTGATATTTGGAAGAAATTTGTATTATCGGATGTGTTCGTTATAGTATGTACATCAATTGTGAACGGGATAGCACAGAAAATGTGAAAAGTATCAATCAATAAAATAAATCATGTAAGTTATGTTTCATTGTATGTACTAGTATACTGTAATGTGATTGCATTCACAAAAATCTGTTCGTCAAATCGATAAGATAGTTTCGATACATCCAAATTTATTTAAAAAGTTTAATAATGAGGGTACTTCGGTGCGCTTGTTACAAAAAGTATCGTATGCAACACGGACACTGAACGACTGTCATTGTCACGGATAAATTTGGCCGCACGGAGCTACGCCTTGTGCTTTGCTCTCGTCTTCGCCTCGTGCTTCGCCCTAGGCTTCGCCTCGTACTTCGCCCTCGCCTCTGCCTCGGGCTTTGCCCTCGTCTTCATCAAATGCACCAAATTTATCCTGGATAAAAATGACAGTAGTTCGGTCCTTGTAGCATAATATACTATTTCACGAATTGTTGTTACGACTTTTTAGTATCCCTGATAGAGTAACAAAAATGCTATTGAATTTTAAATGAATGAATTATTTTGGCATACAACCACCAAGATATCCGTTAACTATCATTTTATGTTTCATAACAAATGTTGAAATAATTTCAATTTGCTTAATTTCATAGTTTCAACTCAAAACATAGTTCTAGAATTGTGGTCACTTTTAAAAGCAATGTAGTCATTGGAAAAGTCGATAATACAAGTATATTCACTAAAGTCTCATGAACGTATGCGATATATGAAAATTATTTTAGTATCTACTTGAATTAGCGATGAATGCCATTTGGCTGTATTTTCCGGTCGACTATTGTTGTCTATTTTGGAGTCTATCAGAGGCCTTTAGAATTTATTGCCGATTTTCAATACTAATGCGTATCAATTAATTTAATAGCATGACAAGTCAAACTAAGATAAAATAAAATTATTGGTTGGAACAAGCTTTTATTTATTCCAGTTGTACTGAAATAAGAATCATAATTTTCTGTAAGAGCTGTGCAGAGTGTTATTCCTATAGGTAAATATAATTGAATAAATCTATCGAGATCCGATATGAAAGTACCTACTTATATAGGCACGATGTTATAATGATCACTGAGAAAATAAATATTCATAGTTATAACTAATAGACTGTAACATTTAGGGCACAAACCTATTAAAACACCAGCACCAATTATTGGAATTGAATTTCATTCACCCAATCATCATAGACGAATATCGATGGGTATGAGACGATATTCACTTCTGTAGTAATTATAAAATTCAATCTTTGTAACACGAGCACCGAAAGTAGCCAATGACTGAACTGAATTTTGCTTCGAAAGTTCCTAATTCCAAATCTTGGAAATAATTATCATCATCAATTCCCTGTTGACAGGGAAGTTATGAATATTTACTCCTTGTGATGAGAGAAAAAATTATCAATGTGGATCATGGATGCTGTTGATAGTTTTTAATTTGTAATTTGTCAATCAAACATATGATTTTATGAAATTATTATTGTCTACTAGAAGAACAATCATGGTAATTATCTATGCAATAAAGTGATTGTAAATCTGCTGTTCTAAGAAGAGAAAATGATCGATATGTCACATCACAAGGACGGTAAGTGGCATGAGTATTGTTCACAATTTTGTCTTGTATTATATTGACTCTGATCAAATTATTTTCTGCAGCTGAGTTTCTTAGATATTGACTGCCGTTGGATATTTCTCTCTTTTTCAAGATTGCCACAACAAATGTTGAAGAATAATCAAACTGAATAATTGAAAGGCACGCATAATTGAAAAAAAAGTCCTTAGATCAGGCAGTCTCATTCCTGGAATGAGATGTTTTTAATCTCCTTTTCAATCTTCTTGTTTTACCCTGCTCACATTCCCTCTGTCCGCGCTGCAGATTGAATGAATATGCATTCATCAGATACATAGCACAGCACAACTGTTCTTCTCATTACAGTAATTTTCATGTGTTACTTTGGGACTCTACTCGTTTTATTGGTGCCATCAACGCTAGTCGCTCCACACAATATTGAGATGCCTTGAATATGCATATTTTTTGCTGTATAAATTCTTCGTAAATCCGAATGAGCCTTTTTGTCACATAGTTATCAGTCTGTTTTAGTTGACAACTCTGTTTTTTGCGGTCAGCTCTAAACTCATGATGTAAGCAGAAATTTCATGAATTTTTGCCAGCTTGACCACATTCACTGACTTCATGAAACAACATCGTTAAAAATCACCTTATGATAAGGGTAAGGGCATGCACAGGAAGATCCCCAAATTGAATATTCAAATTTGAAGGAAGATGCTTGTCGCGTTGTCTCGATTCTTAGTGCAACATAATTGCTGTGAATTCTTTGTGATTCACGATGAAGTTCCTGATACGGAAGCATTGTTCACAGTCGACCAATCAGATATAGATCTAACCATATATGTGCTTTTGTTTTCATATGTGACAAATAGAATATGCATTTACATCAAATAATTCATAAAATATAAAAAATTGGAAAATCATCTTGATGATCAAAGCGCTTTTTTAGCAGCTCATGAATGTTTGTTAGTTCAAAGATTTCGCAAATTACCATCTCTCACAATCACTGAGCTTGAAATCAAACAGTTTGGACAAACCTATGAAACAGCAGCTTTCATTTAGTACCAGTTTCAAGTTGTGATTATTTTCTACATGAATTGTGCACGTACAAACTCAGCATGACCTCATAGTCTTTTTCGTTCAGTTATTGACTGACGGAAGGTCATGTGCTGTACCTTGAAATAATGATTTGAGCTATATAAAAATTATATAAGAACAAAATCTCTGAGAATATCTTGTGTAACTCGCGAGATATTGAGATAAATAGTTTCTACCCTAAGATGGGTACTCACCTATATCGGCTCGAAATTTAGGATATAAAATTCAATTACTGACATGTTGCTCATTATGTGCAGCAAATTTCAGACTTCAATTATGCATAGTTCAGCAATAATTACCTTTTGAATTTTCATTCAATTTTCTACTTAAAACTGGATGTATGAATAAGAAAATCAAGAAAATCTACAAAACAGCAGCTTTCATTTAGTACATGTTTGAGGTCTGTAAGTGCTGTAGTTGCTGAGATCTCAGCGTCACGCCAGCCAGACGACCAAAGTGCATATAATAGCGTTTTTTTTTTCGTAAAAATGCGCTAAAAATCTTAATTTGGGGTCTATATGGCCTTATTATATGTCCACTTTTGTTATATTATATTTCATATCTCAACTATACCTGGGAATTATTGGAATGTTTTAAAATTAAATTATTTTCTACAGTTAGATGATACCAGCCTTAATCATATATTTTTCTAATTAGAATTTCAATTCTCATAGCTCAGTTCTATTTATCAATTTCTATTTCATCTCTGTTGTATATAAAAAATACATTATACGATATTGATTTTCATTTCTAGATCTTTTTTTCAATATGAACATGAAACTGCCAGTAATAGGTAAGAGTTGATTCTCGTATTTCGTTTTAGGTCCATGAATAGTGAGAGTTAATGAGTATCTTACTGCTTACGTTAGTAACAATCTATCAGAATCACAGACTTCAGAAGTTGTGAATTGAGTTTTAGGCAACGGATAAAGGACAAAGAAGAGACGTAATTCAATTTGTTCAACACATATCGAACAGTAGAGTAGTATGGAACAAGTTAACACTGAACTTTTACATTAGAATAGAGAAGCTTACATTCTTTGCGAAAATGTCTGTTGATAAATAATGATTGTATCTTCATTTCCAACGAGAAATAATAGGCTCGGAGACTCCTTTGGACTAGAAATATTTAAGGAATATTGTATCTTCTGCATTGCGATTTTCTTTTTTGAATAATACAAGCATCATATCACTGAAGTTTGCTACTCTGGGCAAAAATTGGACTTTATTCTCCAACCTAATGATTCCAAAATTCATGTTTGTGTAGGTAAACTGATCACTTCAGAAAAAATGAACAAGGTATCTTATATATCATTTCAAGCACACTTTTCATGAAAGACATTTGTTACATATCAAAAGTAACAAACAGATATTTACCGATGCTTTTTGTCAATACACTGTGATTGAAATTAAGGGAAGTGAAGTTGGATCAGATTTTTCAGGCACGGTCTGAAGCTAGCCTCAATTATTTCCCACATTAGTAATTAACATTTGGAATTCAAATTTGTGTTGTCGTAATTTGTGTTCGTAGTAAAAGCATAGAATGTAACTTGTCTTATGCTTATGTCACACCAAACAGTGACCATGAGTGGTCGTGAGTGGGCATTCATGAAACAACACAACGCACCCAATTCTCATGAAAATAGCAGATCATCTAATTTTCATCATATATTACTCATTTCACTTTTTTATTTTGTTTGACGTTTGCTGTGCTTTATTATTGTTTTTAGTGATTTGGTAATTAGGCCTATTAGGTACGGCCATTAGAATTTGTCATTTTCTCCAGAAGATATTCGAAAAAAATACTTTTGCTTTCTCAATTTGCATTTGTAAAAAAATAATAGCTCATAGCCCTAGCTATTAACTCTTCAGGCACAAGTTTTTCAAGCTTAAGTGGAGCAAATCTTCAGAGAATCGTATGTGTAAATGGACGTTGATGGAAAATGTTTCATAATATCATAGTTTTTCTAATGAGCCTTGCTGTAAAGTTCTAGATTATGTCCTTGATACATAAACAGCTATATCATGAAAAGTTGATGTGGAATCGCGAATTGTTCGATGCTGCAAATCTTTTGTCAATAGGGGAGAATTACATTATCATTCAATAAGTTAAAAGATACATAGAAACTCAAAGATCTGAGTACAATCAGCAATCTATATTATCAACGTCAAATTTTCCTGCTCCAATAGGTGATTGGTATGACTGAAAATTAATTTTATCAAATAAACTTCTCAAATTAGAAAAAGAATTAGAATTCCACGACTCAGAATTCACTTCAATTGTGAAGATTTTGCTCATCTTGTATATATTCCATATTAAGTTTTTTTCTTGTTAGTGTTGAACACTACGTACTTTGTGATTATTTCTGTCTACATTTTTAAGCCTGGCAAAGGAATCTAATCTACTCGTATACCTCAATTACTGCAGTAACGATTCTGTTTTGACCCTTGTAATTGTTATTTGTGCTTGTAATAGTATGTAGGTTCTCACGTAGTACTTTGAAGAGAAGTGGATTTCAAATTAAATACCAAACTTTGTATAATTTAATATAAATTTGCAAAGCATGAACAGAATACTGTAATATATTCAAAATTTGAACGTTAGAAGCCAAAAAAAAAGATGAGAGATACTTCCCGAAAACTGTCATTAAAAGTGAACATTCAAAAAGCAACTTGAAACATGCGAAATGATTGTTCTGCTTACAGGACACGGAATATTTCTCAGCCAAGATGCGACATATTTCGATAAACTGTATTGGTATCATGGCAACATCAGAAGTGACAATGATTGATTCCAAATGTCAAAATTTTCTTTCCACATTTTTATTAATTTTGGGACATGATTGCGAAATTCTTTTGCACTCTCGAATATTTTTTTTGCTCGTTACGCTCAAAAAAAATATTTTATTCTCGAATGCAAAAGTGACATTTCCCAATCTAGAATGGAAAACAACTATTCAATGTCTGTTTGAGTCAGCAAAATAAGACAAAACTTTCTGAAATAAGTTGAAGTATGTATATACTAATTAAAGAAAGATAGACACTGAAAATATTACAACACTTAACTTAATATTAAGAATCCAATCAATTCCCACTTATTTTTGGAATATTTATTCTAATTACCCAGTCTCGTGAGACAGCAGATAATTCCGCGAAGTAAGTTTTCAATTATTTATTGATAGCTTAGACTGCAATAGTGGAAAATTTGGGTAGAATATTTATAACATCCATTTCATTGAATAGTACAAATGTAGTGAGAATGGGATGTGACTATTAGAGCTGTAAATAACTTCAAATATTGGAAGAAGAAATCACTGAACGCGGGGACATTTCTATTGATCATCTCTGTGATACGAAAAACTCTTTTAACGTGGCTGATGGCTATTGAACAATTAAAGAACAGATTTAGTGATAAATACATTATCTGTGAGAAGAGCTACAAAAAATACCACAAAACAGCTGGTTTGATATTAGTGCTCATAATATGATGAAACTGTTTTATATTCTGTGGAGCTGAAACAGTGAATGAGTTCGTATTCTGAGGTAGTGTAGGTAATGTCGAGTGATTGAAGAATCGACAATTAGAATAAGAGAAATGTGTTCAGTAGTTCAAGTTTGTAGATGCTGCATCAAGAAATATTCACACGAAATTCGAGTTCTAATGAAGACGAAACATGTGTCTATAGTTGCTGCCTAATTCAGGACGATTAAAGCAGACTCCTGAATTGGTAGTTTTGTGAAACTATCAGGGTTTTGATTTCTAAATTCTATTACACGGACAATTTGCAAATGTCACTTCACAGTGTCCAGTATTTCTTTAATAATAATAATAGTTTATTGAATAACAAAAACAAATAATGAAGTGAAAAGGACTACATGATTGTTTTCTCAAATTTGAATCCACGTATTGTTGATGAATTCTTCACTTCTAATAGCAAATTGTTGTATGTTAATGGACCGTTATGATATACAGATATACATGTTGCAGCTTTAATTGTTCTTGAGACATATAAAGTCCCATATTCATGACGTTGATCAATATGCAATAAGTAATGTGGAACAAGAATATGAAATATTCTATAAACAATCGTCATTACATTATATTCGGTTGAATTTTTAATATGAATTCAGCACACGAAGGAGAATGATAGAGGAGCGGACACTCAGTTGGAAAACGAGCCTAAAATATAATGCCGCAGGTGTGAGAACGATAGCAAGGTTAGATATAGCTTCGTGTACTTCAAATGCAGAAACGAGATTATATTTTCATTTTATTCACACAAAAACAATTGTCAGGTGGATTAAAAATTTTCATTACGTTGAATATTCTGTTATTTATTGAATGAGAGGCAAAAGTGGAGGAAAATTAGCTCTTCTGCTCATCATACCCGGATATAAAGTTGTACATTATGAAAGATATCTAATAAACTTTTCATTGGACAAGAATTTTCCAATTATAAATTATAATAGACTCACAAGTTTTATAGACCCAAAAGATTATTCTTCCATATAATTTACTTCTGTAAAATGTTTCTCACAAATGAAATCAGTTTTTCTCAGTATTTTGTCCTGTCGTGGTATAACCCTAGGAGAGCCAATGGGGTCTGGCAAGACCTATTTGAAATTCAATGCTCAATTATTCTCTCCTCAACAATAATTAAGAACTGAAACTCATTGACTTTTATAAACTCGACTTGTTGAATCCGATGAGACCATCTTTAAAGCGATTTAGACATATTCGAAGCAAAAAGAATGTCGATTTTATTGTGATTTATCTCTAATTGACCCATGAGGTCTGACCAGACCTAGACGAATTCTGACATTTTCAAACATGATAGACTTGTATCTGGTGTTGTAATAGGCAAGGGCAGATACTTATAATTGAAGAGGCAACTTTTTCATCCTTAAGTAGTGTTTAGTTAGTAAATATTCATGAGAGAAACATAGAAACATCATTTTTCATATTTCTCAGTGGATGTTCTATATATTTTTTTATTTTTATTCATGTCATTACCAAATGTGTCATTGTGATGTGTGCCGTAATGTAGATGGAGCAAATAAAGTAAATATAGTTTTGAATCATACAGCACGCCTCCAAGATTTATCTGCAGCTATTCAGAATGAATATTAACAGAGTATGACTGGTTTCTCATGTATGGAGGAAAAGGAAGACAAACATCAATGGGGTATTCCACTACTATCAAAATTTGAGAAACCTTCATGAAAATATGAAAATATGGGATAAATAATAGGTATAAGTAATGAAAATGATATTGAATATTGCTCCGTTTCTATAAAAAGACGATTTAATACTTGAATGACGTCGTGATGACGTCTAAAAGTCTATTGTGGTCCTCAAACAGTGGGCTTCATAGGTGTACAAATTCCTACAAGATTTGTTCATATTGTGACGTGCGGAGTGAGGGGGGAGCTCGTAGAAAAGACGTAGTATGGGGCGGAGCTTCTTCGGCCGCTTACGCCGCACCGCGTCGCAGCCCATCACCCCTCTCAATGGAAGCATCTGGTGATTTCTAGAAATGGAAAGAGTCGCGAAATAGAAAAATTCGAGAACAATATTTCACTATATAAGGCCAAGCAGAAAGACGGACAGTCAGTCAGTAATAAGAGTATTAGTGTGAAATAAATAATGAAGTAACAAGTACAGTAATGAGAGTATTAGTGGAAATAAATAATAAACAGTGACAGTGAAGTGAGAGTGTATATAAATAGTGAAATATAAATATCTATGACTTTGATTAAATTAGAATTAAGTGTTTAATATATAAATATAGTGTGATTAGTGACTTAAGAAGAATTAAAGATTTTATTTTATTTAGATTATTAAATAGTGACTTTTATTTATTTACAGAGTGATTCATCAAGCAATAAACATTACAGTGGTGTCAGAAGTGGGATGCAAAATTGGATTCGAAATTGGATACAAAATTGGATTTGAATTTTTCTTCAAAAATCTTCATTTTTTCATCCAATTTCGAATCCAATTTTGTATCCAATTTCGAATCCAATTTTGCATCCAATTCTTCCAACATTTTACAATTATCTTCAAATCTTTCCTCCCATACCTTTGAATTTTCTCTAAATTTTTCCAGTTGCTGTTCAACTTTCTTTGTATTTTCTTCCATCTTCCCATGCAGTTCTTCTCTCAAGTTTCTAGAGGTCGGGTTCCGGAAGTCTTGAGACATCTCCATGATGGAGTGAGTGGAGGACACCTTGGGGTAACGAAGACTCTGCAGAGAGTTCGTGAGCGGTTTTATTGGCTAAACTGCAAAGAAGACGTCAGGGAATGGTGCAGGAAATGCACTACGTGCGCTTCAAGCAACGGACCGCAAAAACGACCAAGAGCTCCGATGCGACAGTATAATGTCGGTAGTCCATTCGAGAGGATAGCCATCGACGTAGCAGGGCCATTTCCTGAATCAGACGTAGGAAATAAATACATTGTTGTCGTCATGGACTAAAATAGTCCACGAACTCTCTGCAGAGTCTTCGTTACCCCAAGGTGTCCTCCACTCACTCCATCATGGAGATGTCTCAAGACTTCCGGAACCCGACCTCTAGGAACGATCAGCTGTTCTCTACTCTTGGTTTCATCCGGATCCTTCAGGACACGCTTCAAGACGCCTTCATCCAGGATTATGAAATCCCATTGCGCCCAGTATGATTTGACTGTCGGGGAGTATGGTGCCACCTCTTGCCATGTCGGTCTTGTTCCTTTCTTCTTCCATTCTTGAATAATTTGCAACTCTGAGTCGCCATTTATGTCCTTTTCTATCTCTTGTGGTTGCCATGCATCGTCAATGACAGTTGTCCTGAACGCCTTCGCTTCAATCTTAGAGCAATGATGACAATCTTTTGGACATGGTCGTCTTGATAAAGCATCAGCATTCTTATGTGCTGTACCGGCTCGATGTTCTATGTTGAAGTCGTATTCTTGAAGTCTTTCGATCCATCGAGCGACCTGACCCTCAGGATTCTTGAACTGTAGTAGCCATCTCAGAGCAGCGTGGTCAGTTCTTAACAGGAAATTCCTACCATACAAATATTTGTAGAAATGCTCGATGGACTTCACTACTGCCAGCAGCTCCCGTCTTGTGACACAGTAGTTTCTCTCTGGCTTTGACAAGACCTTACTGAAGTACCCGATTACCCTTTCTTGACCCTCCTGCAATTGGGACAGGATGCCCCCAATACCGACGTCGCTGGCATCTGTGTCCAGAACAAAACGTCCTTCCGTCTTCGGGTAACTCAGGATTGGTGCTTGGACTAGGAGTAGTTTCAGTCGCTCGAAAGCGACTTGGCAGTCTTCATCCCAGCTGTATCTGCGATTATTTTCCGTCAGTCTGGTCAGTGGCTTGGCGATATTGGCGAATCCATAAACAAATCTTCTGTAATAGGTACAGAGCCCGAGGAAACTGCGCAGCTGATGTTTATCCGCAGGTACCGGCCATTCTTGAATTGTCCTTATCTTTTCTGCATCAACTGCTACGCCTTCTTTGGAGACCACATGTCCCAAATAGTTCACCCGTTCTTGGAATAAGTGGCATTTCTTTGGACTTAGTTTCAAACCAGCTTTCTTTAATTGTTCAAATACCTGCTCCAGATTCTTCAAATGGTCTTCAAATGATTTTCCCATCACAATTATATCGTCCAGGTATACCAAGCAAGTTTTTCCCGATAGTCCTTTCAGTACGGTCTCCATAAGTCGCTCGAAGGTGGCAGGAGCATTACACAGACCAAATGGCATGACTGTAAATTGCCACAATCCACTGCCGATGGTAAATGCAGTTTTTTCTCGGTCTTTCTCATCCATCGCTACTTGCCAGTATCCACTCTTGAGGTCTAGGGTCGAGAAGATCTTTGACCCGGCCAGGGTATCTAAGGTGTCATCAATCCTGGGCAGAGGATAACTGTCCTTCTTGGTAACGTTATTCAGCTGGCGATAGTCGACACAAAATCGGGTAGAACCGTCCTTCTTCTTCACAAGTACCACCGGGGAGGCCCATGGACTGTTTGAGGGTTCAATGATGCCGTCTTGCTCCATATCTTGAATGATGGCTTCAGCGTCTTCTTTCTTCGCAATCGGGAGTCGTCGTGGTGCTTGTCGAATTGGTCGTGCATCGCCGGTATTAATTTTGTGATGGACAATATTTGTTCTTCCTTTTTGCCCCTCACTGGTTTCAAACACCTCTTGGAATCGGCGTATCAGATCTTCTGCTTGTGCGCGTTGCTGATTGTCTAATTGTTGACCCTTGGATAGTAATAGGGTCGTCAATTCCTTCGAAAGTTTATCGCAATTAGGCTTTATCTTTGTGTCTTCTTCGGTGAGTTTTATTCTTGCGAGGCGTTCTTTTTCATGTCTGGAGTTATCTTTGGATAGCATCTTCAAAGATTTCTTGCGTTGACTTTTTGCTTGACCTAGCTCTTCACGGTTCCAACACCGAAGTTGTCTGGAATTCTTGAGATCTTTCACTGCTTCCTGGACCAACCGCTGAACCTGGGCTTCCAAGCTTTCCGTGGTATCGGAGTCGCAGGTAACCTCTCGCACTCGAGCACTGCTTCTGGACGCCTGCTTTGCCGCTTCGTATTCCAGTGCACGAGCCAATGCTTCCACCAGCTTCTTCGGCCGCGCCAAACGTAGGGCTTGCTGCGTTTCATGGTCTCTGATGCCGTCCACAAATATTCTCATAGCCCAGCTTTCCAAGAAATCATCCGGGCCAGTTGGATATGCCAGTCGAACCAGGCGTGCCACATCAGCTTCGAACTCCTGTAGACTCTCGCTGGGACGTTGGTATCGGTTCTTGAGCTGCGTGTGATACACTTCCTCCAAGTGTGCATGGCCGTATCGCAGCTCCAGTCGCTTGACCAATTTTTCATAATTGTTGTCTTCTTCCGGTGGAATAGCCTGTCAAATGTTTACCGCATCTCCTCGGAGAGCAACTGTAAGTGCTGAAACTTTCTCAGTATCATTCCAGCCATTAGCCTTAGCAGCGGCTTCAAATTGCCTATGGTAATTAATCCAAGATGTTTGACCATCAAAGGTTGGAGGTTTGACACGCATTTTTGTGGTTGAGTCAAGATTTGGTGTGGATAATTCAATTATCTCAGCTTTTGAAGCTTTTTCCGGAGATGAAACACCAAATTTGAATTTTTCTTCAAAAATCTTCATTTTTTCATCCAATTTCGAATCCAATTTTGTATCCAATTTCGAATCCAATTTTGCATCCAATTCTTCCAACATTTTACAATTATCTTCAAATCTTTCCTCCCATACCTTTGAATTTTCTCTAAATTTTTCCAGTTGCTGTTCAACTTTCTTTGTATTTTCTTCCATCTTCCCATGCAGTTCTTCTCTCAAGTTTCTAGAGGTCGGGTTCCGGAAGTCTTGAGACATCTCCATGATGGAGTGAGTGGAGGACACCTTGGGGTAACGAAGACTCTGCAGAGAGTTCGTGAGCGGTTTTATTGGCTAAACTGCAAAGAAGACGTCAGGGAATGGTGCAGGAAATGCACTACGTGCGCTTCAAGCAACGGACCGCAAAAACGACCAAGAGCTCCGATGCGACAGTATAATGTCGGTAGTCCATTCGAGAGGATAGCCATCGACGTAGCAGGGCCATTTCCTGAATCAGACGTAGGAAATAAATACATTGTTGTCGTCATGGACTATTTTAGTAAATGGGCGGAAGCGTATGCCCTTCCTAATCAAGAGGCCGCTGCTATTGCGGACGTCCTAGTGAAGAACTGGATCTGTCGTTTTGGCGTACCCTTGGAACTTCATTCTGACCAGGGAAGAAACTTTGAATCTACACTTTTCCAAGGAATATGTGAAGTACTGAACATTCGTAAAACCAGAACTACTGCATTACATCCGCAGTCTGATGGAATGGTGGAACGGATGAATAAGACCATCAACAGACACCTGGCCAAAGTTGTCTCTAGTCACCAGAGAGACTGGGACAAATATCTCCATCTGTTCCTTTTGGCCTACCGCTCATCCGTACACGAAACAACCGGACAGACTCCAGCAAGAATTATCTTTGGACGGGAACTTCGGCTACCATGCGACCTAAAGTTCGGCTGCAAACCTGGAGAAGACCTGGCTGGTGAAGATTATGTCATTAATTTGAGGCGCCAGATGGACGATATCCACTCCCGAGTCCGTATAAACATCCAGAATGCCAGCGACCGGATGAAAGAGACCTATGACGTCAAGGCACAAAACGGGGGTTTTCAACCAGGAGACTCTGTGTGGCTTTATAACCCAGGGCGGCGACGTGGCCTGTCTCCAAAATTACAGACATCTTGGGAAGGGCCTTACGAAGTCATCAGAAGAATTAACGACATAATCTACGAAATCAGACGCAACCCTAAGAGCAAATCAAGAGTGGTGCACTTCAATCGGTTAGCACCATATGCAGGAGACAATAATGAAGATCCCAACGACGCACGTGCTCGTAAGATCCACGCGCAGGAAGATTCATTTGAGGAGTTCATGAAGACTTTTTCAAGTGGACGTCGGGCCCGATTCGGAATAACTACCGAAGTGCAGCAGGATCTATTCAGAGTCCCGGCCGACTACTCCTTGGCCCATTGTGTATCAAGAGATTTGGAGATGTCCCGAGGAATAGCAGCAGTTTTCAAGAAGAAGTTTGGCAGACCAGAACACCAGAAGCCTACAGTAGGGAAGACCATCTGTCTGCGGGACAATACGACAATCAAGGAACGCTATATTTATCACATGGTAACGAAAGATAAATTTCATCATAAACCAACCTACCGTTCCATGTGGGAAACGCTGCAAGACATGCGAGGCCATTTAATGCAGAACGACATCCTGAAACTGGCAATACCAAAATTAGGCTGCGGTCTGGATGGACTAGATTGGAAGATCGTTCGAAATATGGTAGAGGTAACATTCCGGAACAGCGGAATTCAAATATTGGTCTGCTGTTTCCACCCAGCAGGCCCGATCGAACCAAAAACTGTCGACTGCTACTTCTACCAAACTACAGGTTGCACCAAGGGCGGCGAGTGTCGATTCCGGCATAGACATGAAGACGTGTTTCGGGACGAAACATTCTTAAGAAGAGGGCAATGTGACGTGCGGAGTGAGGGGGGAGCTCGTAGAAAAGACGTAGTATGGGGCGGAGCTTCTTCGGCCGCTTACGCCGCACCGCGTCGCAGCCCATCACCCCTCTCAATGGAAGCATCTGGTGATTTCTAGAAATGGAAAGAGTCGCGAAATAGAAAAATTCGAGAACAATATTTCACTATATAAGGCCAAGCAGAAAGACGGACAGTCAGTCAGTAATAAGAGTATTAGTGTGAAATAAATAATGAAGTAACAAGTACAGTAATGAGAGTATTAGTGGAAATAAATAATAAACAGTGACAGTGAAGTGAGAGTGTATATAAATAGTGAAATATAAATATCTATGACTTTGATTAAATTAGAATTAAGTGTTTAATATATAAATATAGTGTGATTAGTGACTTAAGAAGAATTAAAGATTTTATTTTATTTAGATTATTAAATAGTGACTTTTATTTATTTACAGAGTGATTCTCAAGCAATAAACATTACAATATTCACGAAAAAATATTGTTGCGTTGCAATTTGATGTACCTATAAATTATTGGAGATGTATCGGAAAAGCTGAAATATGTATCATTCCTATTTTTCGAATGCTGTTTAGAAGCATTTTGAGAGGCCTCCTAGTTCCACAGGCATGCGCATGGAGAGAAAATTAAGCTTTAAACTGTATTGTTTGGTCGCAAGAAACGTGATTTTCACAAGTAAATTTGATAACTGTATAATTTAACTTGCTCATGATCTTACTGACAATAATAAAAATCATTTAGATGATGTTGAATAAGCAAGTCACTAACGCCAACTATTTTACTTTACGTCAATATTCTCAAAATGTTTGATGATGAATAAGACCTACCGTTTGAATGACACAATAGACTTTTGGACGTCACGGAAAATTTTCAAATTGAAAAAAAAATATCTCTCAAGTACTACGAGGTCTTCCGAATCGCATTTTCACTAATACTTTTAGTTATTCATGTCCTATCAGAAAAGAGAATATTAAAAAAACAGTGAAATACCCCATTCGAAAGTTTTCCCAATCGATAGGTAAAATTGGCATTAGTATAAATATGGTGTATACCCTATGCCAAGTCAAATAATCAAGCTAATTATCAATTTTTTTCTCTCCCTTCCACCCACACACATATACACCCACTGCCAACCGCACAGTCCATTCAATCATTTAGTAGATTATTCAACACTTGTCAAGCCTTATAAAAAGTCTTACAAGTCACACAACACTAAAACTCGGTGAAGATCTGGCCAGACCTCATGGGTTCACTTAGCACCAAACAAGTCACTGCCCCTCATAGGGTTAATCTTGCGCCATTTATTTACTAAAATACCGTCTTTGGGTACAGATAAAATAGAATATTTCTCTTTGGATATTCCGTACTGTCTATTGCAATTAGGCACGAAATATTTGCTGCCCATCTCACAATATTTTTTCAAATTAAAATGGTGAATGGAGCTAAATTCGCCATTCACCTCTATATTATAATGGATCTAATCTAGCTATCTCTCAGCTACTTCTATCTCTAACAATATTATATTGTTGTCTTGACCATCACAACACAGTCAAGATGGGGAATTGTATGGGCGTAGTCCAGCTCAATGTTTCTAGCATACTGTTAATGCTAATAAAACAGAGATAAATCATATCAAGGCTCATATTTGGAAATCTCTAATCCTATTGCAACTGGAAGAAATTGAAGCTCTTCTAATGGCACGTTCGAAATTAAGTGCAATCGAAAACAGAATAAAAATAATATTAATTTGGTAATTGTGGACCATGATTCAATCCAATGAATTTGTGCATATGGTTCATGAATATAGTTCTCATATTTAATCGGTCTATAAATTCGAGTAGCTCATCTTGCATTATA
This sequence comes from Dromius quadrimaculatus, assembly GCA_963989225.1. Lineage (NCBI taxonomy): Eukaryota > Metazoa > Arthropoda > Insecta > Coleoptera > Carabidae > Dromius > Dromius quadrimaculatus. The sequence goes on along the minus strand of OZ022325.1, from coordinate 51,331,961 downwards.
GTGAATGGAAATTATTATTTTCTCATCATTCGAATATTTTACGTACATATACGATAAATTATACTTCCTTCTCAATATGAGGTTGGTACGAACCTCACTTAATATTCTGCCAGTAATCATCTTTTTCCTGATAACGCTATTCAACACACTTTTCTCGATTTGTTATTTGATAGTTATTTTCATAAAAGCTCCTTTGTCTTTTTGGAAACTTCCTCTAATGCAACAACTCAGAAATCATATTCATCTCTCTACATGTCAGACATCTAAGCAGATTTTTACTTTCAATATACACGTCAGGCATCTTCACAATCTCCCACTCCCAATATCATCAATATAATTTTTGCAATAAACTTTCATTTGTTATATGTTCTACATGCTCAAACACGTGCAATTGATTAATCCTTTTCTTCAAGCCCCATTCTTCTAATTTTGAGCCTTTGAAACAACAATTTATTCCGTTCCGACTTCTCTGTTCCTACTGTCAAAGATACATCTAGCATTTTTTACCATGAATCAATGTAAGTAGAAATACTTCGTTGTATACACTTAGTATTGCCTACTTTGAAACAAATAAATTCAGTGTAAATATTCTTCGATGCAGTACCTAAAATCTCGATCTACTAAAAACACTCTTCTTAATCTAATTGTCAACAATCACTTGACATTACACTACATCAGAACACAAACTCATTCACTTGTTCTAGTTCTACAGAATACACTAAAATATTATCATACTATGATCACTAATACCAGAAGCAGCTGTTTTGTGATACTTTTTATAGCTTTTCTCATAGATAATGTATTTATAATAGAACCTTAACTGAATCTGTCCTTTAATAGTTCAATCGCCATCAGCCACGTTAGAAGAGTTTTTCGTACCAGAGAGGTAATCAATAGAACTGTAACAGCTGCTGCCCTATTCAGGACGATGGCATCAAAGCCGACTCCTGAATTTGTAATCTTGTGGAACTATCAGGGTTTTGATTCTTAACAAACTGTCATATACACAATTGATATGATTCCTTGAAAGAATTATTTCTATATATATATATATATATATATATATATATATATATATATATATATATATATATATATATATATATATATATATATATATATATATATATATATATATATATTATTTATGAGATAGTGAGCTTCAAGTGACAGATGACAGTTCCTCTGAAAACACTATTTTAACCTAAAAATTTGGTAGAATAATAATAAATTCTCAGCTTTCATTCAATAACACAGTTATTCACATAATTCCTTGTTTGTTGAATCAGATTATGAATAAATCCGTCATAAAATATGCAAAATATACGCCACTATGTTCTTGAAATGTCAAATTTCAAAATAAATTAATTTTTATTATTCATGCATGATAAGTATTATTTCGCGCACGTTTTTCCGGGCGGTGAATGTCTCTTTGGTTGTGAAGTGCGCCAAGTATAATTTGAGTGCGACAAGTAAACTTGTCGCATGCAAACCATTTATTGCTCCGAAAAATAAGCGCAAAATAATACTCATCCCGCATTCGTGATAAAAAATAGTATCTGCAGCTCGTGCGTTGTTGTCAATTGCCCACTTGAGCGAATGAGCGCACTTGTTGCACAGTATACTATTTTAATAACTTCTGTTGATGAAGATAGTTTCGATCATAATGCGAACTTTTTCTAGTCACGTGCCAGACAGTCATTATTTATCACTTTTTTGAAACAAATACTCTGTTTATCTTCTTGTTTGAAAATGCTTTTCCAGTTGTCAGCAACTTATTCTCACTATATTAACTGAGCAGTATCACGCTTACCCCTAGTACATGTTGAATCTTAAACTAAAATGACGCAAGAGAATCCCTCCGATGGGTTCGTGAAAGCAATAGTAAACTGATCGAACCACTTGAACCATGACGTTGTGGATTAAATCTAATGCATCATTCTGACAGAAGGAACAAAATAGTTTTAAATAACATTCATCACTCTAAGTTTCCTCCCTAATAGACAATTTGGTTCTTGAAAATGTTTGAATCATCCAACGATTCTCGATTTTGGGTTTGTTTCTGAAATAGATTTTGATATATATGTAACGTCTTCCTCCCCCAATGCATACCTAGTTTGTTATGGATACTCAATTTGATACCTAGAATCTGCTTTAATTCTGAATTTGGATACATTTCAACAAATACCACAAAATTTCAAACCAAATAATTCATGAAAATATTGGTTATTCTTAGCTTACAATGCTTCTTTTGTATAATAAAGAATACAAAATTTTGAGAATTCAGGTCGTTTTCACATCATCTTGTATGTAAAATACTTAATTCCACTGTTTCACACAAAATATTCCAGGTTCAAGTCATCCACATTTATAATTCCATCCATGCACAGTATTTTTTAATTTTTCTCTCCATTTGAGCCCTCAATAAAATTATCCAACCGCTCTACCTACGACACATATGCGCATCCAAGCGTAAAATTGTGGGCTGTAGTGACAGAAATTAAATATACCTGTGTGTTTGTGCGCTGGCAGGTACACCACGTGTTTTATTTGAAATTTGTAAACCTCTAAAAGCTCTTTGAAACCATATTCTGTTAACAAACTTTTAATTAGAAAATAACTCAATTGATTATTGTCAATACATTTTGTTTTATTAAATTTCCAATATTTTGGCCAACAGAAATATTTTCCATATTGATATAGTTACAATTAAGTTCATTTAATTGATTTTTCATGCAACATTATGATGAAATATGTTTAATAACTCATTACTGATAATCAAAATAGTGCGGGCAGAATTCTGCATGTTGGCTCTGGTTGACAGTAGATTTTGGTATTTGCTTTCACATCAGTATTGTATTCCTGATGTAAAATCACGAGGAATAATATTTTGTCCAGAGGCTTGATTTTGGTTTGAGGTCAAATTCTAGAAAAACATGAGGAGTGCATTCTAATAGGATGGCATTAGGTATCACTTCATTCAATTTGAATTATAATCAGTTCTGCGAAAAATGATATAGTATGTACACAGCTAGAGACAGAATTAATCTGATTCCAAAGTATCAGATATATTCTCAATAATTGTTAAGATAGCTTACTATTCTCAGAGATTCTATTAATCATGAACTCGTGTGCGACAATGAGTTTGAATAAAACTAGTGTCTAGTGGTGAAAGTGATATATGTGGAACATCTTCAAAAATTCACATTGTAATCTAGTGTTGAGAATATCCGCTCTTATATACAAATAAATTATGGTTTTATGATCGTCTTTGTTTTTTATAGGGTAGACTCTGAGAGACTTATAAATATTACTTCATATGGACCATGATATAGAGTATCAAGTGATAATTCTTCGCTTATAATTATATCATTAATCGTTAGGACACATGACTACTGAACTAGATAAAATGATAATTTCCCAATTTTAGCTCAGCACCTCGTATTATGGAATTGTTTCAAGTAGCTTTTAATAAAAGCGTTTCTCATTCAATTATTCATGTTTTTAAAATAGGATTTGGAGAATATAATTTGAACAATCTGTTCTTAGTTATTGAAATATATCTAAGAGCGGCGAATCATTTAACTTCATTAGGCTAAAATATTCAGGTGTTAAACATAGAAGAACTTGGTTGAATTCTACTACCATTCAGTTAAACTTCTCAATGCATATACTACAGAAGTGAAATAGCCCTTTTTTGAAACCACTTCTGTTATATTCCTTCCTTCATTCGATAAATTACCAGAGTGTTCTAACAGCTTTTGAGATCAAAAACAATGATAATCCTTCATAATTAAATTCGAACTTCCACACTCATAATGTATGAATACAAAGAGCAATCCTAACTCCATTCTACAGACGATAATTCCTATTAATGATACGCAATATTATTAGGAATAAAAGGCAGACATTTTGTGTCAAGCTCAGACATTTGCGGCCGAGACTTGAGGTGAGGTTATTGAAATTGAGCAAAACACAAAGAACATTCCACTCCAAAGAACATATATTATCGTCAAGCATTTAATTAGAATTTCTGCTAAAATAGGAAATCAGCGGCTCAATTTCCATCTTATTGAGATATTTTATTCAGGTAAATGTAATGAAAACAGAACAATATGGCTAAAACCTAAATTAGTCGAATACATAGCTGCCGAATGATGCCATCTCTATATCTTGTACAGTTTGGACAGACTTTATCTACCTGATAATAATATTACATTTTATATTCATACATACATTATAATATCTCAGCGGATATTTTTTCGGTCAAAATATTTCTTTCTTGTTCAATTAATGGATTTATCTGTTGGACAGAAGAAATTTAAGATGAATAAATAATCATTAACGGTTTATTGCTGTCACATAATAGCCAAAACAATAAGGAGCCTGAGATGCACCAGGGCCATAACAAAAAATGTAAGTTAGAATTTTATATATTTCATGTCTTTAATATGAAGACTATGTTTTCAATAAAATGGTACATTATCAGGTTTCTATAACTACCCAAGAAGTACTTATTGTGGACCGTTAACCTTTGTTCATAGTGGCGATAAATGACATGTAATTTTCAAAAAATACATATTTATTTGGACATTTACTTGTCCTCGTCCATCCACTAATCCTCAGTATTAATATCTGACACGTCCAAATCACTGAAAGTTATTATTAGTGATTGCACGTCTTTGTAAACTGATACCAATCTATTTTCTATTTTTATCACATGTTGAATGCAGTTATTCCATTCTTGCTGTCCAATATTTTCAATTTCTTGTCTGAATAATTAACCGATTAATAATAACCAGATAGAAAAATGGCTGAAGAGGAACGTAATAATGTTCAAACTTTGCAACATAATGATTCACGGACAAATTTCGACCACTGGGCGATCACTAGTATAGATGTGATTTTTTTAAATCTATTAATTCAATTTTATTCGACCGTGTGAAGCAACAGAATTTTACAAAATAGTATTGTTCGATACGAAGTTTGAATTGAAATAAAGCAAATTCTAGTTTATGAGAACCATTTTTCATCAAATTTTGGTGATATCAAGGGATCTCTGAGAATACTTAATTGTTAACTATGACAAAGAATACATGTAAAATTACATGTGAAATTGTATGTAAAATATGATCGTGGGAAGCAGGCATTACATTTGTCTTTTGTGAATGTTTATATGTGTCATTTGGATTTAGATAATATTATATTCAATCATTTTGTTGTTTGAAACTCTACATCAAGAATTATTTTAGTTTCATCAATCTCTCAGGAGTTCATGAGAGATACAATATTGTATATAGATATCATTGTGACGATAAACGTTGAAAATTTTGATACACTCAATTTTAAGTAAATTCTCATTCGATATGCTGTATAAGTATAACATTGCAAAATCTCTACTACAAATTCTTGTGTTCTTTGTTCATCAATGAATTGATTATTTCCATATGTATCAGCAGAAGAACGGATAGATTGACAGGAATTCAGAAAGAAGAGTAGAAACTCAGTTCACTGATATTAAGAGGAAATATTGATATTACAAGGTATCGGCTTGAAATTCTGGTACATCTTAGACCATCTTATATTCCGCCGATCTGGGTGCATCGGAGCATTATTTGGTTCTTCGAATTCTAATTTTTGCATTTGCATGTAATTCTTCGAAGTATCCATCCTATCATAGTACTTGTAAAATATTCAATTATTCCATATACAGTAAGCAATATCAAAACGCAAGCAACTTTAAAGCAGTCAAGTATAAATTATCACATTCCATTTGGATTTTTTCAGCTAAAAATTCATTCGCCACCTTTATCGAGTTTCAGCATCTTGAAAGTTTTCTTCTGGTACATCTTGGCAACATAGCAATACAACAAGGGCGGTTTGAGCGGAGGTATATTTAAAAGCGATTGATGTCGACGCCAGACGTCGCCAAGTGACGCTTGCGTCGCATAGCAACTTGAAATGACAAAGATAGACATATATATTGAATAATAATACCGGAACACGACAAAGACAGCAAAATAATTGCGAGTGGAAGAATTAATGCGAAGAAAACTTATTTATTTAGAACAAAATTTTCTAATTGATGAATTTGGAATCGCTGTATACTGTTAATATTGATAAGTACTTGAAAAAAATTGATATCTCATTGATCTATATTTCATAGGGTACAGTTACTGTAAGTCAAAATGAAGATTTCATGGGTAAGGAAGTAGATCTGTAGTCTAATTTAATTATCTCTTTCAGTTGAATGCAAAATATATGTATGTATGTCCAATTGTCCAAGATGATACATAAGCCTGAACTTTGAGCTATTCTCAAATATATAATGGAGAGATGTATAAGGAGCTCCTCTCGGCAACACTCTGACCTAATTGTATATCAGCCGATTCTTTGAAAATAATTCAACTATCCATTTGAGATTGGATATTGTTTGCCTACCACCAGTAAAAAAAGGTAGGAGGTATGTGAAATTTTCTCTCCCAACTTTATATCACATGTGGCCCAAAAGTTATCACCTATGATCAGAAAATGTAAATCGGAGCCATTTTTTCTATTATCCATACGCCCAACAACAGAGCATTCTCATTTTGAATGACCTAATTCTTTTTATATTCACCAAATGAATATAAGGTACAAAAGTGAGGTTTGACAAGTTTTCTCGTACTTTAGTTCTATGACATCCATAAAATTAGTGGCAATTTGATCCATGCCATAATACTAAGGATTTTAAGCTAGGTTCAAAATAAATTATTTTATCATAATTTGTTGTCCTGGTGACTGGATTATCTTGGTAGTGTTCAAAAGTGTACCCGTAGTTACCGTGACAATAAATTAGAGGAAATTGCAGGATATTATAGGCCCGATGTGTTTGAAATTGCATTTTAGGTGATCATCATGACCTGCCATAGTGTTATGCTACAAGATTATAAACTATCGCCAATTCATGACCAATCCACTGTATGAAATTGTGTCTGACGACTTAGTCAAGTTACTCACAGCTGGAAATATATTTTGGAATGAAAAAAATGTAAGAAGAGCTTGTAAAATTCGGGAATATACTTTGTAATTTTGCTACTGATGGACACGTGATCATCCAGACATTCAACAACAATGCAGGATGAATAGATTGACATTTTGATTCAGCGTTCTATGATAATAATGAAATTGAAGCTCTGATTTTGAAGTGATAACTTGAATCTAAGAGTCTACTCTGAATTCTTGATTTTCACGTGGTACTGTAGAACAGATTCAGTGAGTTTCATATTTTTTTTTGTATTATACACGGACTCGTATGGTGAAACCCAAGGGTAAGAGTCCATAGGGTTACTATAAAGAGCGAGTAATTCTAAAATGGAGTGACAAAGAGGCAAAATGGACTTTATACACTAAATCGTCTTATATATGGATAAGGAACACTATATACTACGTATATGCAACACAAAATTCACACAGAAGAATCGATAATATTTGAATAGATTCCAACTATTTATTTCTTAGAATGACTTTCAGAGCACAATCATGAACGCACTCAACTTCCACTCAAAGTGCAAAGCTATTCCAGGTAGATCATACAAATCACAAAATAATTGATAAAAGCAGAGAGCTTAAAGTTCTATGATGGATCTCCCAACATTTATTTCGAATTTAATACTGGAAATATTGCTATCAATTCAAGAAAGCTGAAACGTACTCTCCGAAATCTTATTGGGCGGTTAGAACTGTATTCTGGCTTCAAGAGTTCATTGGGTCTATAATAAAATTTTCATGATACAGTGTGACAGTCCACTGCCCTCGACTTATTTGTCTTAGAGGTTTCTCATGAAGTTCATAACCAATTTCATACAACAAAATAATTATCTAAATCCAAATGACACAAATAGATCTTTACAAAAGACAAATGTAATGCCTGCTTCCCACGATTATATTTTACATACAATTTCACATGTAATTTTACATGTATTTTTTGTCATAGTTATCAATTAAGTATTCTCAGAGATCCCTTGATATCACCAAAATTTGATGAGAAATAGTTCTCATAAACTAGAATTTGCTTTATTTAGCAAATTCTAGTTTATGAGAACCATTTTTCATCAAATTTTGGTGATATGACATCCATAAAATTAGTAATTTCTTGTCTTGTCTTGCAAGACTCTTGTACATTTCTTGTCTTGCATATTTTGCTTAGTATTCTACATTTGCAATAGATGGCGTTACTGGAATTCTTGCTTTTTGTGCAAGATTCTTCCTTTTTGTGCAAGACTCTTGCAAAATCCAATTCTTGTTGTCTTGCAATGCAAGATAAGAAATCAAGGCATTTCTTGTCTTGCATATCTTGTGCAAGACAAGACAAGAGCAAGAAAAATGCAAGACTTTTGTGAAACACTATGCGTGATGATGTCACAGAAGCGCTTGGCCAATAACAGCGTTTCATCGATCACGTGACGAAGTTTGAATATTTCACGATTTTGTATGTTGTTTGTTGAGATAACTCAATGGAAAAAAAAAATATCTACAGGATATTCAATTACAGGTTATGAATTTCACGTCAAGACACAGAAAGATTATATCAATTTTTTTCTGGAAGACCCTATTATGATGTACTCTGTGACGTACTCACCATTAAAACTGAAGGTACCCATAGATTGACGACTGGTAGCCGCACTCTACGGTTGATGGAGTATCAATCCGATATCTATCTACCGAGTGCAGTACAATTGTCTGCTACATCCATAGCGGGTGAAAGGCGTTAGACAGAGTAAATTACATTCAATAAGTATCATTTCTTTTTTATCATGTTCCGATCAAGTTAGATTTTTTGTTCTCAACAAAAGATAATATTCCTCATTTCCTCCTTCACAAAAAACACATTTTATTTCACTAACCATTAAACATATCAAAATTGCAATGTTAACATTAAAAATGAATAAAACACCACAACAAACGCAAACAGATGAATTAGGACTGACGCCTGTCTTGAATACTAACATGCGGCGTCGCAGCTGTTGTTGTCTTTTAAGGGCCTTGTGCCACTGAAGCTACGCGACAGCGACGCTACAACGACCTGATGTAGCCAGCGTGTACCTTTCGTGTTTATATATATATATATATATATATATATATATATATATATATATATATATATATATATATATATATATATATATATATATAAAGTAATTCATTTTGGTATTTCAACAAGCTGCCATGCAGCTATACAAAAAGCATCTATATTTTTGGAAGACTACAAAAAGTGAATCACGTTAAATAGTTTGTATCTCCCAACAACTAACCAGTTAGTCTTAAGATCAATATTCAATTATCTATCAATTTGATAGGTCAGTCATTTTAGGGGAACTAGCTGTCTAATGTTGGTAGCTCCTATTCACGAATCTCAGTTTGTTGACATTTACAGGTTATAGCTCTGTATCTATTTACAAACATCAAATATAGATGGTTAGTCCAAATATTAGAAAAGAATTCAATGAATAAAATTATAATTACTATATTCTTAGATTTGAATTGTTCGCGTTTTTTTGTCGTATTGTGAATTTTCTTACTCGTCCAAAAATCAAGCAGTCTTGATACTTGGTGAACAAATTATCATATTGAAGTCTTATTTACGTGTAAAAATCACAGATTCAAAAATCTCACTTTTAATGTACTAATGTGACGTATTTTTCTCTCTCCCAGCCATCTTCTTTGCAGCTATCTCAATAAACAGCCGGTATAATATCGCGGTAGGTACTCTACAATATTAGATTGGTTTAGATCTTGTTTATCAACTGAATCAATGTGTGGCAAGTTGATTCTATACTTTTTCATATTTATATAAAATAACATTTCAATTTTAGCCATCTTATTATTGCTCAAAATATTTTTTTTTCCGAATAAAAAATAGCATCTGGCATGTTTCTATCAAAAATCAAAATAGACCCACGTTTTTGATAATTTTCAAAAGTAATTGAAGACAAATATTTTTTTGCTAAATTATTTCAAATTCAATATTTCAAGTGAACGCGTCTACCGGCAGCCAGGTGGATTGCATGTTGTTCGACAGAGCATAGAAAAATAGATTTAAAAATCCAGCTTTCTTGAAATTCTAGTTTTCCCGACGTTGCTAGCTCCCGTACTAATATGTGCGTAAAGAAGATTCTCTGCAAGTTCACATCCTGTCTGTCCCATATAATTTAATCACAAGGCATGCACTCAATTCATAAATTCTGTTCTTCAAGTTTTTTTTTTGTCTCATAAGCTATTTTCATATGGTTCGTATCAACTTCACCACTGTTCTTGCTTGTGCACAAATTTTGGAAATGAGAATTATCGCACTTTGAGTCATCCAGTCAAGCTTCAAAACATTGGATTTCAATTCATTTGGATATTTAATGTATTTTCTTGACTATATTATGTGAATATAGTTATCACTGTTTTATCCAGTTGTCCATTAGTCACGGCCTCATTCTATAATTGAGTTTGTATTCTATTTGTTCGGGAGTTTCATTTACTGTTGCATTGGAATTATATCCGTTAGAAGCCGAGATTTGATAAATTGTTCTCAAGCACCGTTATTCGTAATTTTCTTTGATTAAACAAAGAAATTTTCGTTCTATTTTTAATTATGTCAAGCTTCCGGTCTTCATTTTAAACCTTCATCAGGACGCTAGAGGATCAAAAAGAAATAACATTTACTATAAACAAGATATGAAATTTTGAGAAATCATTGGGAATAAAAAATTTCGGCCTTACATTTATGCCAGAAAATTTGTAGCTCAACACTTGTTAATATAGAGAGGAATTCTTGCAAGACGTTCTTGCTTCAAATTTTAAATGAGTGTACAACACAACAGTATTTACTATATGATACAGATTGAATAATGAGACATCTAATATAAGTCTCATACTCAATAATCAAGAAACTTGAAATAATTGTTCCTGAGATTATTGTTCTGAACGTATAGACAGCTGTGCTAATTTTTGTCCAGTGCTTTTGTTCGGAGTCAATAACATTTCCAGCTCAAATCAGTTCTCGTATTTCCCACTATTCTAAGTTTCAATTTGTTCAAAATTCACCGCCATTGTGAAATTTATTTGAATAAAATAGCTTTGTTCGCTGCGTAACAAAATACTTCATTTTTATTTTTCGATATAGAAATTTTCCAAAATTTAGTATAATTAAAAAATCTGTCGTGAACATCACGTGACTTACTGATACAGCATCAGATATATACACAAATTTATTGAATAAAATTTTCTGTCACTACAGATTATAATTAATATAATTTTAATAATATTTTGACATGTACTTACAATGTCAAACAAAATCGGAAAATTGACAACAGATTATCATTGCTTACCTTATCATTTCTATCAAACTGATTGTTTCATACGGCAAATTCTGAATGTCTGTTATACTTATAAACTGCACTTCCGACTCAGCCGATTGATACAAAAATAGTTGATAACTATTTTGATGCTACAACAAGTTCAAACACTGAATTTCAATATGCTACGACCGATTGTTTTGAATTTATGTAAAAAATTGAAAAAAAATCTCAAGTAAAGTGCACTTCTGGCTTGACCGATTCATACAAAAATAGCAGATAACCATTCTGATATTGGATCAAGCTCAAATACAAAATTTCAACATCCTACGGTTTCAAGTAAAGTGCACTTCCGGAACAGACGATTGAAACCATTATGCGAGGTGCACAGCTAGACCCTATAGAAGTCTCAAATACAAAATTTCAACATTATACGTTAAACCAGTTTTGAGATTTGCGAGTTACGAACGAACGCACGCACACACGTACCGACATCAAGCCGAAAATAGTCAAAATATATTCATTGATGCTTAAAACGGATATTTTCATTGAAATCTCGATAGGTGAATTTTATCGATTTCACAATACTTTTTTGTACTTAGTACAAGTGAGTAAAAATGTTTTGGAATATTTCCGACTTGCGCCACCGTATTCTGTCAGTGAATTTGAGCTTCAATTATAAACTAGGACATAAGTTATTACAAAACTGTGGTTCATATCAAATTATTCACAGGCAGAGCTGGGCAGTATTTGAATACTTTTGTAATTAATTACAAATTAAATTACTTTTCCCCAAAAAGTATTTGTAATTGAATTACTTTGTAGAAAAAAGTAATTGTAATCAATTACTTTTCGAATTTTAGAGAGTATTTGGAAAAGGAATTGTTTTTTGATAATTTAATTACTTACAGTAATTTAAATTACATAAAGTATTTCAAATTACTTCAAAGTATTTGAAACTATGGGTATTTGAATTACTTCAGTTACTTTCAGTAGTTTCAGCAAGTAGATATGGGTAAGCTTAAGTGTTTGTAAAAGTTTCATGTGAGAGAAGGGCAACAAATGCTTCACATTACTCTCTGCCTCACAATTTTATTTTGGTGGACATGCATATTCGGACGATTTGTTCGAGAAATTGGTAGTTTTAAAAGAAAATAGAAATAGATTATTTAAATGATAGTTTTTGTTATAGTCATAATTGATTTGCATTATATTCGTGTATATGAAGATATATTTTCTTGTCAGTTCAATAAGTATTTGAAAAAGTATTTGAAATAACTTATTGAAATTACAAAAGTATTTAGTAATTCAATCCCTTTTTTTCTTGTAGTATTTATTTCTTAAGTATTTCAAATACTTTTTGTGAAAGTAATTAGTAATTGTAATTAATTACTTTTTGTAAGTAATTTGCCCAGCTCTGTCACAGGATCGGGTTGTAAGTTAATGACATGAACTGAAATTTCTGTAAAATATCAATTCAAAAAGTCAGTGGAGTACAAAAGTGACAGTCTATCTTATCAAGATTCTATAATAAATATTCACAGTCGAATGTGTTGAAGTAATGCTATGAAGCTTTAAGAAACGACCGCAAAGCAGGAGTTTCTCATAAACTGAAGCACTGATCAATATTTAGCGCATTTTTTTGATAGGTAATATGTTTATTTCAATAAACAACATTCCTTAATTTAATATGCTGCTTTTAAAGTTGAGATCTGAAGGAATTGTGTCACAGTCATTTGACGTGGGCAGTAGTTTCACAGTGACAGCTGTCAAAGTAATAACAGAAAAATCAGTATCATTCCATAAAGACTGTAGGAAAAAGTTTTTTTTTTAATTTGTATACTTACCCAAGGGAAACTTTCATAAAACTAACATTTTCAGTACCACTGGGCCACTGGCAATGCTTTGCATTATTCTGTTAATAAAAGCATAACTTCAATTCTTGAAATTGATTTACATGTTGTTTGTGGATAATTAAATCTTCATTATTCCTAATAAAATTCATTTGAATGTTTGTGGGTAATCTAATCTTCATTATTCCTAATTTTATTTATTTTGAGTGTTCAATCAGGCCCCCACAACTCTCATTGCTGGTCTACTATAAATGTGTCCGCTGACTGCGTCAAGCATGTGGACGTGAGAGGTGAGAGGAAATGTTTCAAGATGGCGGATATGTAGGGCCTAGTTGCCAATTGAAAAGCGTTTGATTTTAGAGTTTGTGTCGTTGAATACAGTCAGATTATAGTAAATAAATAATAATTTAATAAAGTGATAGCCGTGTGACAAATGGACATTCAATTAAAATGCCTGGAAAATGTTTTGTCCCGAATGGTAATTCTGGATGTGAGAGTTGTAAGATAAAATATAATGTTTTTAGAGCTCCACTTGACATGATAGAAATTTGGGACAAAGCAATTAAATAAAATTATGTATACAAACACGTGAATTAAACTTCTTTATTTGCTCAAAGAATTAAAGCACTCGCGCTGAGCGCGCTCGTGATTTTGAACTTTCTTCTCGCAAATAAACAGTGGTCTGATTAACTTGTATAAATAACTATTAAACTAGGTCCACTTTCATAAATGAATTTAATTTTCATTCAAATTTACTCACAAAGTAAATTTGTATCAAGTCATTCAAATGAAATCTAAATTTTGACAATGTTAATGAATTAAGTATAAGATAATTTGAAATAACGTGTATTTGTTAAAAATTAATATAAGTGCCCTTAATACAGAAAAAACTATTACGTTGTGAAACATTATGTATAATATAGAAATATAATATTTTGAACTGAATCTAATTTTTGTTTAACTTATGTTTTCATGAGTCCTTTATTGAAAGTTCAAACAATTTTCTTGTAATTGAAAACATATCATCTATATGTATTCTTGAAGATTAAACACATTGTTAATGTATTGTTCAAATATTTCTCAATTATTGTTAATCGCATGTGATCTCGGAATTTATCCAACTGAGTTTCTTGCATAGGTAATAATTAAATATTAAATATTACTCAATGCAACACTAATTTAACAAGTATATCAATTTTTAATCAAAGTAAAATATATGCTGTAAACATTACATATACGGTTAACTTCAATATATAAATGATTTCGTGAAATTTTGTGAGTTTATTGTAATTATACATTAAACACTGTTGTAAAACAGGCCTTACTGATGTAGGCGTCTCTAGCGGCGACAGCGCGAACTATAACCATTTTCGGGGCGAGTTAGGTTACCTACTATGTCTTGTACCGTGTGTTCAATGAACTTATTTTCAATTGAATATTCATCTAAACAGCAGAAACAAAAAGTTTCTAAGAAAAGTCGTATTTCTCTTTTCGAATTTTGAAAAAATTCTTCTCTGTTTCGTGATTCACACACTAAAGCATTTTTATCACAAAAGCAAAATGGAGTAGTTTTTTTTTTTTTTTGAACAAGATTAAACAGAATTCTGTTTAAACTATTTCAAAAAATTACTCCATTTTGCTTCTGTGATAAAAATGCTTTAGTCATGATTTTACTGCGTTAAGAATAAAAAGTAAAATCTTCAAAAAAATTTTATAATGTACATTCTAATAAAAAAGTGTAACTTTGTACTAATAATCTACAATACTAACTAGAAGAAAATCTTCTCCAAAATTAAAAGTGTACAAAACCTGACATGGTTTTTGGAATATTTACTCCAATGTTAATCTACAAATACAATGTGTTTAGAACACTAAATGTAAACTATCTGAAAAGAAAATTTATTCGACTGTCTAACTGATGGAATTTTATTTGTTTAACTCGTACAAAAATTGTCCTGAGGAAGCCTAAAAATTAGGCGAAAGCTTGACGAATATTTTAGAAGAGTGATCTTTTATTTGGCCAATTTCCATTGACTGCAAACGCCCACGAAACATCTGTTACCTTAACTAATTGCAGTCGCGATTAATCCTTATCTTACTATATATATATATATATAGTTTCAATATAACTTTGACCGCTTGTCACAGTGAAAAAACTGCCAAAGTCAAGTGACTTCCTCTCCAAAATTTGTTCAAGAATAGTCTAGTGAATTAATATTAACTATTGGTCGCCCAAAAGTCGAAATTCGACCGTCAATCATAATGTTTGAACGTCATTGAATTTAATCTTCTATTCCCAGAAGTTTCAGGTAAAATCCACTTGGAGTTCGATGCTCCATCTGAATCTGAAATTAGGATCAGTGGTTCCCATTCAAGATTTTAAAGTGACTTTCTTTTCCAAACCCTCGTAAGGTTTTTTCTTCAGCCATTTTCCCATTCGGTGCGTATTTCTCGATATATT